>CAKJTW010000014.1:15000000-17500000 GCA_917880005.1 Nanger dama
TTTCTGTTACTTTCTTACAGGAAACCATTGTAGTTCAGGATGCAGCCAGCCATGGTGAAAACATGGTCGACCTGGATAGATGTCAGTGAGTGTGGAAATGTGGAAATGCAGGGAGGCAGGGTCACCACTTAGAAGTAAAGGCTTCAGGAGAACTACAGTTCAAACCCTGGCACTGTAACCCACACTTGGAGGCACGGTCGTTAGGCAACAATTGCCAGTGAGAATGCAGCCCCATCGAGTTGTATTGATTAATCTGTTCTATAGGGCAGGTGCAGGCCTCCCAGGTGGCTCAGTGGGTAACAAATATGCCTGCAATGCAGGAGACTCAGGAGATGCAGGTTCAATCCCCACGTTGGGAAGATCCCCTGGGGAAGGCCATAGCAACCCACTCCAGTATTCTTGCCTGAACAATTCCATGGACAGAGGAGCCTGGTGGGCTACAGTCCACGGGGGTCACACAAAGTCAGCATGCATGCAGGCATGTCCCAGGTGTGCTCCTAGGTGAGTAAAGGAGAGTCATTGGAGAATGGTCCCAGGCTCCCATCTTTGCACAGCATAAACATGTGCAGAGACAATTGGAATAATACTAATAACATTCTAGAATTAGAAAGTCCTGTGGGGGAGTAGAGAAAGGGAAGGCTAACCACTTTAATCAACTTACAGAAAGCTTGGAAGGAAGAAAACGATTAAGTGGTGTGGGCCAGGCTGATATCTGGGTTGGACTGGAATTCTAGCCATTCTGTGAGCACACCATGCATTGAAGCAATACTGAAGCTAGGCCATGTATTAGGCAAAGCTCTATCCTATGCAGGGTGGCTTACATGTGTAACCCAAATGTCAGCTGGGGTCACCTAGCCATTCCAGACCTAGATGAAATCATTAGAATGATGATTACACATGTTATGGAAGTTCAAAGTCTTTTAAAAAAATCTCTGCCAATTCCTGATGAATTTGTTACCTTTACTGTGTTCTCTGTTCTACACTACAGCAACCCAGAAAAATTTCATCTCCTTCCTTTATTTAGAAGACAAAAGCAAAACATAATAAACAAACCCTCTCAACACTGAAAACATTTATGAGTATAATAACTATGATTCTAATATCCCAACTAAAGAGCCAAGAAAAACAATATTAAGTTAAACATTAGTCATCTCCCTTTTAAAATTATTCTTCAGCCTTCCTGACTCAGGAATTTTCACTGGCCATTTGCCCCTGTGTCCATGGTACTGCTCTCTCTCAATAATCTTCTCCACCCCTCTCTCTTTCCCCTTATCTCTTTCCCCCCTCCCAGAAAAATTCAGCATTGAAAGCCTTGGCCATTTAGAAAAACAGATCAGAAGAAAAAAGAGGGTCTTAGGGTCAGAGTGAGGGTAGCTGATGAATAATCTCTAAAATGTTGACTTTTCATTGCAGTCTAGTCTTTGGCATGCTTGCCAGGGTTAGGAGAAGGGTTTGAATAAAGCCGCTGTTGTTGGACAGAAATCTAAGACATAGCCATGCTTTCACTATTTCCTTCCTTCAAATCAAAATCTTATTGTCCTGGATCTCACTCCTTGTTCTCTTTTTCCTGAGAATGGATGAGTAGGCCAACAGGTCAATCAGACACTGAACCATGGAGCAAAAATCTGAGGGGAAGAAAGGAGGAACAAAGACCAACCGCTTCTCATCAAATACCTGCTATTTGCCAGGCGCTTTATTGAATAGCTATGCTTAAGGGAACTTACACACTCTCATCTGAGCCCTCGGTTTTATACTTGAGAAAACTGAGGTTTTCCAAAGTGAGAAGGTTGCTCAACATCTTGTATCAAAGACAATATCAGACACCCTTCAAGCTTTACTCAGCCTAGTGTTCTAAAGAGCTTCACCCTTTCTTCATCCTCCAAGAAAATTCCTAAGAAGGACATTCAAAGCATAACTTTCAAACAGTATAGTATGGTAACATGGATAGTTTAATGGAAGGGAGGGAATTAATTTGGTGTGGTGGTGGTGGTGGTGGTGGGGAGCTGAAAGGCAGATCAGGTCTAGCCCAATCTTGTAAGAAAACTCCAGAACCTTACTACTGCTATGATTCACTTGCCAGTGCAGACAAGGTGTTGGTGTTTTACAACATTCCTCCTCGGTCTAGTGTTAAGGCTGGTACATTTGGCTTTTGACCCAAGGGAACACAGCTTATCTTCCCAGAATAAGCAGTCAACGAAATTATGTCTCTCCACTATCCTGTGTCACAGATATGGATGGACTACTCAACACTCAAGTCTTCAGCTTTTACCATGGTAGACTTCCTACAACAGAGTATCCTTAAGACCAGTGGTCTCACTTAAGTTTGGAGTGAGGCTTTGTGTGATCTCAAGAGTCCAGGTCTTACTCCAAGAGAGTTTCAACTCTAAAAGCGCATTTGGTCCACCAGGTGGAACTGGCTCAGTGAAATCACTATTGTTTTTGGCCATTCAGCAAAAGACAAAGACCCACCATGCCTTTGGCTAAAGACATTAGTTCAGTGACATGCATATCACCCATATTGGAAAAAACCCAAAGCTCCTTCCTCAAGTATAGGTAATGCTCTGCTATATGCAATACTTGACTTAAGCTAATTTGAGTTGATTCCTCTCACTTTCACTAAGAGTCATAAAAAGTATAGTAATCTCCTAGTTTAAAACATAGAGAGTGGGACTTCCCAGGTGGCTCAATGGTTAAAAAAAAAAAAAAAAAAACAACCTTCCTGCCAATGTTAGGAGACTCAAGTTCAATCCTTAGGTTGGGAAGATCCCCTACAGAAGGAAGTGGCAACCCACCCCAACCCCATGGATAGAGAAGGCTGGTAGGCTACAGTCCATAGGGGTTGCAAACAAGCTGGGCACAATTTAGCAACTAAACAACAACAGCACTTAACACAAAATAGTTAAGCCATGGATCCTTATTAAATTAAATTGAAAATCAGAGCAATTTTTTGAATAGGTTAAAAAAAATCACAATCATAAAGACAGCAGCTTCCAAAGCAATATAAATTGGGTTCTGATTATTTTAGGTGTGCTAGCCTCATTTCTCCAACCAATGAGAAAACTCCAGAACACCAAATCCCTGATTATATAGTCTGATATTTCCAAAAGTGAATTGTATACACAGTAGGTATTCAGAAAATTTTATTTAATTGAAGGGCTCTGAATGCAATTGGAACCCCCAATGTTTAATGATACAATCCCTTAATAAAGGCTATCCGGAGGTCACAGTCTGGAGCACCAGCGTTAAACTCAGCAAAGACGAATACAAAGTTCTGCTTAGCCCACTCTATCACTAATGAGGAAGGTACTGATCTTTAGCAAGTCGTGCAATTAATGGAGATTTCAACAGATCCTTGGGTATATAACAAACCTTCTCTGTCACATGCCTGCCAATGCCTGTTTTCTAACCTGGAGGCTATGGTTTCACTCACTATGACTTCACCAGCTATTGAGAACTTGGGCTCAGGTCTCAACAGGTAGGAAGGCTTTGAACTTGCCATCTGTGTAGCACTGTAGACTCCAGAATTTTCAGGCACTTCAACTTTCTGGCTGCAGGGGCTTAATTACAGATTTTAGAGGAAGAGGAGGGGAGGATGCCTGCAAAAGCAGGAAGTGGGAGAGGAAGGCAAGTTGCTGTTGGAATGCTGAGACGGTTCAGCCCTTTGGGAGGAGTCTATCTTACCATTTTACCATTAACCAACACAATAAATCTCTAATTTCCCAATCCCCTCTTGATGTCAGTGTGCATATTGATTACATAGCTGGGTGGCAAGAGGTAGGTGCAGTGGAGTGAGGAAGGGGGAAAGTGAGTTTAAGATGAATGGATAATCAGCCAAGTAAAAGGAAGAACAGAAGAAGGAGACAAGGGAGGAGGAGGAGGAGAAGGAAAGGAAAGAGAGAAGGAAATAAAGCAGAATTCCTCTTTGAATCTGAATTCTGTGACCATTATCTCTTTCTTTAAAACAATTAATTTTTGTAGGAGTATAGTGACTTTATAATATTTGGTCAGTTTGTACTGCTCAGCAAAGTGCATCAACTGCACAGTTTATACCCATCTCTTCTTTTGTGAATTTCCCTCCCATTTAGTGTGACAGTGATCTCTTGGTGAGATTTTTCAGTGCCGAAAATAGAACCCCAGAGATAGTGGTCATGTGATCAAGCTTCAGGGAGTTCAGCACCCCGGGAGACCTAGATCCTGCTTAACCACTAAGTAGCCAACTTGGGTGGTCACTTCCTCTCTTTGGGCCTTGGTTCTTGCCTACTGTGTGAAAGAGTAGGACCAAACCAGCTCTCTGCAAACTTTGTCTTTAAGGTTGCAGCATTGTATTTTGTGCAGAAGCACAAATGAAGCAAATAAAAACAGAATGGTTTTTACAGTAGTGTAGAGGGCTGACACTACCCTGAGTTTGCTATCCTCATAAAAGCCTCCAAATGCCATTGCACAAGAGGTCTTGAAGGTTTACAAAGAGGAGTTTGAAAACTCCTTTAATAACATCTTATGCCTCTTCCAGCATTAATATTCTATGGCCAGTGATCTACATCTAGGTTCTCACAGATCTTTGAGGAGGCGTTGTCTGAGGGTGGTGCTTGGAAGAACCTGCACTCCCAGCCTTGTCCCAGTGAAGAAACTACCATTGCTGAGAAGTAGGTTGGGAACAGGCCAGACGAACAGGCTTATCTCCAATATTGGAACATGCATTTCCATTTTCGCCCTGCAGACCCATCACACAGATTAAATACTGAGCACAGTTGGTTTCTCACTGAGGATGCCTAATGATTCAGGGTCTGGCCTATGAGCATCTTAAAAAGAATGAACACATTGCAAGGAATTTATCCCAAGGACACGAGCATTTGCCAGAGCTCTCTGTGAGCAGTGAGAAGCATTGCCATATGAAGTGACTTGGTTGACTGTGTCAGTGTGTGTGTGCATGCTGTGTGTATCTAAGTCTCAGTCATGTCTGACTCTTTGTGACCTTATGGACTGTAGCCTGACAGGCTCCTCTGTCCATAGCATTCTCCAGACAAGAATACTGGAGTGGGATGTCATGCCCTCCTCTGACCCAGGGACTGAATCTGCATCTCTTATGTCTCCTGCCTTGGCAGGCGTGTTCTTTACCACTAAGGCCTGCTGGGAAGCCCATGTGTGTGCTCATGTGTAAGACAGAACTTGTATTTCATCTCATAAATGCTGTCTTCAATCACCTCTACTTCACCTTGCAATTGTCTTCAGACGTCTAATAAATTCTAGCAAATTCTTCACATATCTAGCAAATTCTCCAAAATGCATCCTTGCAGAGCACCTTAGGCCTCATGTCTCCCATGAAACATTCTTTAGCTATTCTGCACTCTTTCCTGTAAATCTAGTGCTTGCCAGTCATCATACACTTAATATAATCTTGCAGTGCTGTTTAATCTTCCATCAGAGTCAGGCTCATCTCCCCAGCAAAATTAAACCTATGTGGAATCAGGGATGGGTCGTGTTTCTCTGCACCCCACAGTGCTATGCATAGATAAATACTAGGTACGGTATAGTGGATGGAGCACAGCCTGTGAATCCGATAAACCTGGCCTTGCTGTATTCTAGCTGCATGACTTTGACTTAAACTATCCTTACCTGCCTCATCTAATACCTACTTTATAGGGGTCATGTGGAAATAAGCGATAATGCACATAGAGTGACTGACACAGTGCCTGGCAAGTAGACCCTGTTCATGTCATCCTGGAATCAATATATTTATAGTGATAAGTAAGCAAAGATCCAAAATCACTGCAGATGGTGACTGCAGCCATGAAATTAAAAGACGCTTGCTCTTTGGAAGAAAAGCTATGACCAACCTAGACAGCATATTAAAAAGCAGAGACATTTCTTTGCCTACAAGGGTCCATCTAGTCAAGGCTATAGTTTTTCCAGTGGTCATGTATGGATGTGAGCACTGAAGAACTGATGCTTTTGAACTGTGGTGTTGGAGAAGACTCTTGAGAGTCCCTTGAACTGCAAGGAGATCCAATCCGTCAATCTTAAAAAGAAATCAGTCCTGAATATTCATTTTAAGGGCTGATGCTGAAGCTGAAACTCCAATACTTTGGCCACCTGATTCAAAGAATTGACTCATTTGAGAAGACCCTGATTCTGGGAAAGATTGAAGGTGGGAGGAGAAGGGGATGACAGAGGATGAGATGGTTGGATGGCATCACTGACTCAATGGACCTGAGTTTGAGTAAACTCCGGGAGTTGGTGATAGACAGGGAGACCTGGTGTGCTGCAGTCCATGGGATCACAAAGAGTCTATACAACTGAGTGACTGACCTGAACTGAACTGAAAGTAATGATGCAAGGACCTGTAGTGGAAAAGCTGAGCAGGATGTAAGTTTTGTGACTGGCTTGCCTGAAATGAATCTTTATTTCTTCCATGTAAAAAAAAAGGCTTCCAGGTATGTCACCAATGGTGAAAGTGAAGTGAAGGTGTTAGTCACTCAGTCATGTCCACCTCTTCACAGCCCCATGGACTGTAGCCTCTGTTCATGGAATTCTCCAGGCAAGAATACTGGAGTCTTGACACAGGGATCAAACCTGGGTCTCCTCCCTTACACGCAGATTATCTGTTGTCTGAGCCACCAAGGGAGTAGGAAGGACATAATGTGATGAGTCAGGAGAGTCTGGAAAGGTATATCTTAGACAGGGCTGGAAAAGGGATCTGGTCTGAAGCCTTGTCCAGAAGAAACAGGGTGTAGTTGAGATATATCCCATGGAGGAGGGGTATCTTTGAACTTGTGCATACAAATTGGTAGAATTTCTTGAACTTCAAGAGTTTCTTGCAGATTGGAAGATGACAGGGAAACCATGATGGCTATGAGAATTAAAGACATACCTGGTTTATCTAATGGTAAGTCAGAAAGTATATGAAGAGTCAGCTAAGGGAATTCCCTAACAGTCCAGTGGTTAAGCCTGCACGCTTTCACTTCTGAGGGTTCAGTCCTGGCCAGGGAACTAAGAATCTCAAGCTGCATGGTATAGCCAAAAAAAAAAAAAGTCATCTGATCTGACCTCCTTTCCTTGTTGCCTGGACCCTAGTATCTCTTTCCATCCTAATGAATGTAGCTATAGAATTTGAAGCTAAGCAGATGCTACCTCTAAAAGTTTTATACAGGCAATTGTCATACTGTCATGAATCCAGGATTGACAAAGTTCAGGGTCCTGCCCATTTCTTTGGCCACTGGTCTAGAAAACTACAAAAGTTCTAAATGATTTGCTATAACAGGTCTTAGCCCTAAAATGAATTTCAGTAATGATGGCAGAAGCTGTGATCATCACTATTGTGAGCCTTAATGACTCAGAAGGCTGGAGACCAGCTGTAGTGCTAATTTCTAGACATTGTAAAGGTCTATCTCTTGAGAAAACGAGAGAGAAATTTTGCTTCCTTGTAGCCACCTGAAGTTGGTAACTGAAATAATTTGTACTGCTACAGTAATCCACAGGACTTCCCTGGTGGCTCAGCGGGAAAGAATTCACCTGCATTGCCAGACACACAGGAGTCGCAGTTTTGATCCCTGGTTTGGGAAGATCCCCGGGAGGAGGGCATGGCAACCCACTCCTATATTCTTGCCGGGAGAATCCTGTGGACAGAGGAGGCTGGCAGGCTACAGTTCATGGGACTGCAAAGAATCGGATATTACTGAAGCAACTGAGCACGCATGCTCAGTAATCCACAGATTAGTTTAGAAGGATAATGTCATGGTTCTCAGAGAACGCATCATCTAGAGAACCCTAGAAATTAGGAAACCTACCGTTAAGTGTGAGGCTGATGGAGACAAGCCATCAGTTAGACCATAAACTGCAAGATGTTACAAAAGTGGTCTGTGTGTCTGAGTTGTCTGTCCACAGCACTATCTGGATGAAAATGGGGAAACCAGCCAACAAACATGAAAAGAGATGCTAGGCTTCACTTGTGACTAAAGAAATGCAAATTAGGGTAACAATGAGATGTCATTTTTTTTTCACTTATCTGATTGGCAAAACTCTTACGTTTGATAATACCCTTTGATGGCAAGGATGTAGGCCAAAAGTAATTTTCATACACTTTCCATGAAGGGTAATTGATGCAGTCTTCTGGAAGATAATTTAGTTTTACCTATCATAATTAAACAGACATGTGTTCAGCTAGTAACTTTCCTGCTAGGAAAGACTCCATGGTATGGTTGTATTTATAAGAATCTGTGAACATATATGCATGAGGACAGTATTTGTTGTAGTTTATAATGCCAATAGAACCAACCCAAGCACCTAACAATAGGAAACTGGTTAAATATAGTGCACTATAATACCAGATAGCTGAATCAGAGAGATGAAGCTAAAAATCCGGGGAGACCCACGCAGCTAGACATCATAGCACAGAGTACAAGAGAGGAGAGAGATGTGCAGAGAGAGAACTCTGGAAACCAGCAGAAGTTTCCCCTCAAATTTTCATCATAGTATGATCAGAACATGTTGTGAAAAAACTACCCAAGGCCTGAGGTAGAAACATACATAAGGATTAGTGAAAACAGTATACAGTGCTCACACAGGGCTAGGAATAGTACTCATTCCCACCAACTGGACTGGAAAAATCTTATAACTCACAGGAAATTAGACAGAATGTTCAAGAAGGGGCTTGCAGTGGTGGGGATTATTTAGCTCTAGACTAAACACAGCTCTGGTCCCACCCAAAGATCTTAAAAGCAAAGTCCAAATGGATCAAAAGTCTCCAAGTATTTCAAGAATGTCCCGGAACAAAGCTCAAAACTATTTATAGAAATACAAAATATGCAGCACCCATTGAGGTAAAATTTACAGTGTCTGGCAATTAATCAAAGATTACCAGGCATGAAAACATGAAGCAAAATATAATCCATAATAAAGAGAAAGACCGATCAATTGCAACAGACCCAGAACTGAAACAGATGTGAGAATTAGCAGAGAAGAGCTTTCAAATGGTTATTATAATTGCTTTCCATGTGTTCAAAATGTTAAAGATATTGAAAATATTTTTAGAATAAGTCAAATTTCTAGAGGCATAAACAAGACATTGAGCTACTGTCGCTTTCATACACTGCTGGTGGAAATACAGAATGAAACCATTTTTGAAAGCAATTTGACAATTTCTTAAAAAATTAAACATATATTTACCATGTACTCCTAGGTACTTACCCAAGACATATATCCATATAGATGTTTGTACATAAATGTTCAAAACAACTTTATCTGTAACAGTCAAAACCTAGAAACAGCTCAAACAGCCATCGCCAAGTGAATGGATAAACTGTGGCATAACCATATAATGGTATGCCATCAGCAAGAGAAAGAGTGAACGTGGTGAAGTTCAAAAGGTTGATTCTAGCAGCAAGAATCCAAAGAAAAAAGAGTAATTATTGTGTGATCCCATTTATATAAAAATCTTGACCAAAAATGTCTATCAAATGATTGTGTGTAAACAAGGAAAAGAGACAAAGAAGGAGGAGAGGGAAAGACTGCAAAGAGAAAGGGAAAGCTTTTGAGGAGGGCTAACTATGTTCATTACCTTGATCACAGCGATGGTTTCGTGGGTGTATACATTTTTTAAACTTATAAAATTGTATACTTTAAATATGTATAGTTTATTCTACGTCCAGTATACATCAATAAAGCTGTTACAAATAAAATAAGAGGTGGGATCATGGTGCACACGTGGAAAGACCTCCAAAATACATAATTAATTGAAAAAATGCAATAGTCACTAGATCCATATCTAAAACATACAGTGATATACGCCTAAAATATTTCTGGGAAGGTAAAAATAACCATTGTTAACAGGAAATGACAACCCACTCCAGTATTCTTACCTGGGAAATGCTATGGACAGGGGAGACTGGTGGGCTACAGTCCAAAGGGTCAGAGAGTTGGACATGACTGAGTGACTAAGCACATTGTTTTTTTTTAATTTTACTTTACAATACTGTATTGATTTTGCCATACATTGACATGAATCTGCCATAAGTGTACATGAGTTCCCAATCCTGAACCCCTCTCCCACTTCTCTCCCTATATCATCTCTCTGGGTCATCACAGTGCACCACCCCAAGCATCTTGTATCCTGTATCGAACCTAGACTGGCAATTCACTTCTTACATGATAGTATACATGTTTCAATGTCATTCTCCCAAATCATCCCACCCTCTCCTTCTCCCACAGAGTCCAAAAGTCTGTTCTAAACATCTGTGTCTCTTTTGCTGTCTCGCATACAGGATTATCATTACCATCTTTCTAAATTCCATATATATGTGTTTAGTATACTGTATTGGTGTTTTTCTTTCTGGCTTACTTCACTCTGTATAATCGGCTTGAGTTTCATCCACCTCATTAGAACGGATTCAAATATATTCTTTTTTTTTTAATGGCTGAGTAATACTCCATTGTGTATATGCACCACAGCTTTCTTATCCATTTATCTGCTGATGGACATCTAGGTTGCTTCCATGTCCTGGCTATTACAAACAGTAAGCACATTGTTAATAGTGGTTATCTTAAGGAGATGACCTAGGGACTTATTATCATTTTTAATCATTTAAATTATCTTTCAATAAGTACATGTTTTATTTAAAGTAAATATCATCTGGGGTTTCACGAGCAGTAGAATAGAGAAACATTTTTGTTTTCTTATTTTTCTATATTTAAATATTTATTTTTGGAAAAAAATTAGAGGAGCAGATTCTTTGGGAAACAGTTTGCAGTTTCTTAAAAAAATGCTGTTGACTCTTGAACAATGCAGGAATCAGGGGCACCAACTCCTGTGCAGTAGAAAATCCATTGATAACTTTGTAATGGGTCCTTCTTTAGCCCCCATTCCTTATCCACAGATTCAACCCACTGTAGATCTTGTAGTGTAGTACTGTAGTACACATTCATGAAAAACAGCCACATAAGTGGACCTGGGCCTTTCAAATCCAGGTTGTTCAAGGGTGAACTATATATATTTTCAACAAAATCCATCAATTTCATTCCTGTGAATGTACCCAACAGATATTAAAATGTATGGCCAAACAAAAGTGTGAACGTGAATGTTCGTAGCAGCTTTATTTATTACAGTGAAAAATATTCACCAACTGGTGACTAGATAAACAAATACATCATATCCAAGCAATGGAATACCATGCCAGAGTTAAAAGAACAAACTGCTAATACATGATACAATGTGGATGACCCGCAAACACATAACATTAAGAAACTCAAAGCAGAAGACTGCATATTGTGTGATTCCATTTATGTGAAATTCTAGAAGAAGTAAATATATAGAGACAGAATGCAAATCAGTGGTTGCCTAAGATAGCAGGTGAGAAGAGAGAGTCACTATAAACAGGCACAGCAGGAACTTCGGGAGTGATAGATATGTTCTCAAGCTGGTGATGAGTGCACAACTCTACAAATTTACAAGTCATTGAATTATAGATGTACCAGGGCTGGAGTTTATGGTATGTAAATTACACCATGTTAAAGACTTAAAAACCAAAACCAACAAATGTGAAATCAGGAATGAAGTCAGTTGTTGCAGGAGATTCTTGTTTTTCCCATGCAAGCAGATGGAACTATCTAAATGCTAAAAGGCAGTAAGACCTCTATGCTCTTAGGGCTGAAGTGAGCTGTTCCAGGATTGCTACAGGTATTAATAGATAAGGCTGCTCCAGCTACAAGGTGAGGATAGCAGTTAGATATTGTCTTCTTTGGGTGGATTTTCATTTCAAATGTACAGAAGGGTCTGACATAAAATCAGCATGAACACAGATAGCCCAGAGTGGTAGCATGTAGCAGTGAAGAAGGTAGGCTCTGAAATCAGGCAGATCTGGCTGCAATTCCAGCTTTGTCACTCCCTACTAAATAGGGTTATTGTGAGGCTGAAGTGAGATCAGTTCAGTCGCTCAGTTGTGTCCGACTCTTTGCAGCCCCATGGACTGCAGCACGCCAGGCTTCCTTGTCCATCACCAACTCCCAGAGCTTACCCCAGTTCATGTCTATTGAGTCAGTGATGCCACACAACCATCTCATCCTCTTTTGTCACCTTCTCCTCCTGCCTTCAACCTTCCCCAGCATCAGGGTCTTTTCCAATGAAGTGAGATGATACATGTGATATGTGTGATACATAGTAAGATCATAAAGATCTTCAATCTGTATGTCCTTAAAGCAGTAAGGATGTGCAGACTCATTCATACTCTTTTGCTGGGTCCTCTCTTACCAGATCGTTGGTAAGCCAATGGGAATTAAGGAGCCAAAGTAGCAGATAAAGATGTCCAGTCTGTTTTAAAGCAGGTCTCTTTGGCCGAGGTCACTTCTCTGCTTCAGGTCAGGGTTTCTAAATCTTCTGGATTCTAAGACTTGGTAGATCAACAAAGAGTTAAAGATAATTTGGAAAACTAAAAACACTGTTAACATTTAAGTTTTTAATTGAACTTTTATTTTGCGATAATTGTGGATTCACATGCAGATGTAAGAAATAATACAGAGAGATGCCATGTATCCTTGACCCAGTTTCCTCCAGTAATAATATCTTGAAAACTGTAGTATTTTTATATTAACTCCATGATCCATCTTGAGTTAATTTTTTATAGAGTGTAAGGTTTAGATCAAGGTTCATTTCCCATCCCTCACAATGGATGTCCAATTGTTCTAGCACCATTTGTAAAAGCTCTATTCTTCCACTGAATTGCTTTTGCACCTTTTGTCAAAAACCAGTTCATATTTGTGTGATATTATTCTAGGTTGCCTTATCACTCCATTGATTTATGTGTCCAGCCCTCCATCAACATCAACACTATACTGTTTTGATTATTGTAGATATGTGTTAAGCCTTATTATCAAGTAGAGTGAATCCTTCCACTAAATCCTTTTTAAAGATTATTTTAGCTATTCTTTGGTGTGTGCCATTCCATATAAATTTTGGAATAAATGTGTCTGTTTTATTACAAAAATTTTGCTGTGAATTTTATAGAAATTATGTTAAACCTATAGATCAACTTAGGGAGAATTAGTATCTTTACCATGATGAGTCTTCCAATCCATAAATACTCTATGTTTTTCTATTTATTTAGAGGTTCTTTAATTTCTTTAACAAGCATTTTGTAATTTTCAGTTTTGTTAAGTTTTAGTTTTCTTTGGAGTAATTATAAACGGGACTGTGTTTTTAATATCAATCCCCTACCATGTTCATTGTTAGTATATAGAAATGTAAAGAATTTTTGCTTGCTGATCTTGTATCCTATAACCTTACTAAACTCACTTATCAGTTCCAGAGTTCCTTGATTTTTTTTTTTACATAGTCATTTTCTCATGTCATTTGTAAATAAGGACACTTCTATTTCTTCTTTTTCAATTTGAGTCTGTTTATTTCTTTTCCTTGCTTTATTGTTCTAGCTAGAACTGCCAGTACTGTGTTGAATAAGAGGAATGAGAAGTATCCTTTCTTTGTTCCTGATCTTAGAAAGAATTCAGTCTTTCACCATTGTGTGTAATACTAGCTCTAGGGTTTGGCTGTTTTTATTTTATTTTTTTTGTAGATGCTTTTTATCAAGTTGAGGTTCTCTCCATTCCTACCTTGTTGAGAGTTTTTATCATGAAGAGATATTGAATTTGTTTTGCTTTCTCCATACCAATTGATATGACCTAATGATTCTTTTTCTTTATCCTATTGACATGGTAGATTGCATAAACCAGTCCTGTAAAGCTGAAATAAAGTCCACTTAGTCAATGTGTATAATTCTTTTCATGTATTGTTGGATTCAATTTGCTAATATTTTCTTGAGGAATTTTGAGTCTACTTGGTAGGGATATTGGTGTGCAGTTTACTTTTAGGGGTTGTTTTTGTCTGATCCTAGTATCAAGGTAAGCTGCGCTCATATAACAAGGTGAGTTCAGTTCAGTTCAGTTCAGTCACTTAGTCATGTCCGACTCTTTGTGACCCCGTGAATCACAGCACATCAGGCCTCAATGTCCATCACCAACTCCCGGAGCTCATTCAAACTCATGTCTATCGAGTCGGTGATGCCATCCAGCCATCTTATCTTCTGCATTCCCCTTCTCCTCCTGCCCCCAATCCCTCCTAGCATCAGAGTCTTTTCAAATGAGTCAACTCTTCGCATGAGATGGCCAAAGTACTGGAGTTTCAGCTTCAGCATCAGTTCTTCAAATGAACACCTAGAACTGATCTCCTTTACGATGGACTGGTTGGATCTCCTTGCAGTACAAGAGACTCTCAAGAGTCTTCTCCAACACCACAGCTCAAAAGCATCAATTCTTCAACACTCAGCTTTCTTCACAGTCCAACTCTTACATCCATACATGACCACTGGAAAAACCATAGCCTTGACTAGATGGTCCTTTGTTGGCAAGTAATGTCTCTACTTTTGAATATACTATCTAGGTTGGTCATAACTTTTCTTCCAAGGAGTAAGCGTCTTTTAATTTCATGGCTGCAGTCACCGTCTGCAGTGATTCTGCCCCCAAAATAAAGTCTGACACTATTTCCACAGTTTCCCCATCTATTTCCAATGAAGTGATGGGACCAGATGTCATGATCTTCATTTTCTGAATGTTGAGCTTTAAGCCAACTTTTTCACTCTCCTCTTTCACCTTCATCAAGAGGCCCTTTAGCTCCTCTTCACTTTCTGCCATAAAGGTGATATCATCTGCATATCTGAGGTTATTGATATTTCTCCCAGCAATCTTGATTCCAGCTTGTGCTTCTTCCAGCGCAGCATTTCTCATGATGTATTCTGCATATAAGTTAAATAAGCAGGGTGACAATATACAGTCTTGACATATTCCTTTTCTTATTTGGAACCAGTCTGTTGTTCCATGTCCAGTTCTAACTGTTGCTTCCTGACCTGCATACAGATTGCTCAAGAGGTAGGTCAGGTGGTCTGGTATTCCCATCTCTTTCAGAATTTTCCACAGTTTATTGTGATCCACATAACAAGGTGAAGTATTGCTTTTTCTTATTTTCTGGAAGATATTGTTTAAATTGATGTTAATTCTTCTTTAAATATTGGTAAAATTCTCCAGTGATGCCATCTAGGCCTGAGAATTTCTTTTCAGGAGATCTTTAATCAAAAATTCAGTGTTGTGACTTCCCTGGTGGTGCAGTGATTAAGAGTCCACCTGCCAATGCAGGGGACACGGGTTTGATCCCTGGTCTGGAAAGATCCCACATGCTGTGGGACAACAAAGCCTGTGCATACAACTACCAAAGCCCAGATGCTCTGGAGCCCATGTGTGGCAGCAACTGAGCCCACACACCCTAGACTCTGTGCTCCACAACAAGAGAAGGCACTGCAATGAGAATGCCAATTAAACAGTAGCCTCCACTCGCCACAGCTAGAGAAAGCCTGCATGCAACAACAAAGACTCAGTGCAGTCAAAAACGAATAAATAAATAAAAATTTTCAAAGATGGTGTTGTTTTAGTTGCTAAGTCATGTCTGACTCTTTGGCAACCCCATGGACTATAGCCCGCCAGGCTCCTCTATCCTTGAGATTTCCCAGGCAAGAGTGCTGGAGTGGGTTGCCTTTTCCTTCTCCAGGGGCTCTTCCTGACTCAGGGATCAAACACAAGTCTACTGCATTGGCAGATGGATTCTTAACCACTGAACCAGCCTTTGTATATACCCTAATGTTCATTGCAGCACTGTTTACAGTAGCCAAAACATCAAAGCAAACTAAATGCCCATCTGCAGAGGAATGGATAAAGATGTGGTACATATATACAATGGAATATTACTCAGCCATAAATAAACCAATGTCATTCACAGCAAAATGGATGGACCCAGAGATTCTCATACTGAATGAAGTAAGCTAGACAGTTACAGACAAATATCATATGATGCTGCTTATATAGGGCTTCCCTGGTGGTTGAGCAGGGGAAGGACAGGACACCCAGGTTTGATCCCTGGGTCAGGAAGATTCCCTGGAGGAAGGCATGGCAACCCATTCCAGTATCCTTGCCTGGAGAATCCCATGGTCAGAGGAGCTTGGCAAAATACAGTCCAAGGAGTCACAAAGAGTCAAACACAGCTGAAGCAACTGAGCATGCAGGCACATATTGCTTATATATGGAATCTAAAAAAAAGGTTAAAAATGAACTTATGTAAAACCAGGGAGATGATAAGGGGTGGGAGGTGGGAGGGGGCTTCGGCATTGGGAGATCGTGTACACCTGTGGCTGATTCATATCAATGTATGGCAAAACAAATACAGTATTGTAATGCAGAATAAAGTATTAAAAAAAAACAACAAAACAGAATTATAGATATAAAAATAAACTTATGATTACTGGGGGTAAAGAGGGAGGGATAAGTTGAAAGGTTGGGATTGACATACATGCTGTGCTGTGCTGTGCGTAGTCACTCAGTTGTGTCCAACTCTTTCCAACCTCATGGACTGCAGCCCCCCAGGATCCTCCATCCATGGGGATTCTCCAGGCAAGAATACTGGAGGGGGTTGCCATGTGCTCCTCCAGGGGATCTTCCTGACCCAGAGATCAAACCCAGGTCTCCTACATTGCAGGTGGATTCTTTACCACCTGAGCCACCAGGAAAGCCTAAGAATACTGAAGTGAGTAGCCTATCCCTTCTCCAGGGGATCTTCCTGACCCAGGAATCAAGCCAGGATCTCCTGCATTGCAAGCGTATTCTTTACCAGCTGAGCCACCAGGGAAGTCCAAGAATACTGGAGTGGGTAGCCTATCCCCCTCCAGGGGATATTCCTGACCCAGGAATCAAACCTGCGTCTTCTTCATTGCAAGAGGATTCTTTATCAGTTGATCTACTGGAGAAGTTCCCTGTGCTATACAGTAAACCTTCATTGTTTGTTGCACATCTATTTTTTTTAAGTTGAAAATCTAGCATTCTATTCATACTAAGTCAAACAAGCGGAATCAAACGTCATAAATTTTTAGTTAGGCAAAACTCATGTTTTTTAAAATATATATATTATATGTAGTATCTATATACATATGTATCAAAAGCTTTTCTACTATGCTCGATAAAGGCTTGAGAAAGAACATCAAAAAAAAATAGAATTGATGGAGATATTGGAAAACAGACTAAATGAAATGGGAGCACTGAATATGAAATTGAAAAAGTGTAACAAAGTAGATAAAAGTAAAAGATCCTCATATAGTCCAATTGTTCTTAAACAAGGCTGCTGATTAGAAACATATCTGGAGCTCTGGCAAAAATAAAAATAAAAAAGCAATATGTGGGCATTTGTATTTTGCAAAAATTCCAAGATAATTCTGATATGCATCTGTATTTAAAAAGTGATTACAGGTATTTCTATTCAATGGTAGTTCTGGTGATATAAAGTTCTATTATTTTTCTGTTGACTAATCATGATACAATGGTATTAAGTGAGTAATAGTTACATAATCATAATAGTAAAAAGATATTTATCAGTTGTCACAATCAACAAGAAGTTTTTTCTTTCCTTCAGGTTGCTTTGGATTTATTTTGCTTTTTATTTTCCAGTTTCTTAAAACAAGAACTTAGATTAGTGATTTGAGACTTTTCACCTTTTGCCATGTAATCATTGGGGTGCTGTATATGCCTATCTCCACACTACTTTAGCTACATCAGACAAATTTTGGTGTGTTGCATTTTCATTTTCATTCAATGTATGTACTCCTTAATTTTCTTGGGGATTTTTTTCTGACCCACAGATTGTTTAAAAGTGTATTGTGTATGTGAAGATTTTCTTATTATCTTTCTGTTATTGATTTCTAGTTTTATTCCATTAAGATTTTCTTATTATCTTTCTGTTATTGATTTCTAGTTTTATTCCATTATGGTGGCAGAAGAAATTCTATATGGTTGCAATGATATAAAATTGTTAGATGTATTTTCTGATTCAGAATATGGTGTATCTAGGAGAATGTTCCATAGTCACTTGAAAGGAATGTGTATTCTGCTATAATTTGGTGTAGCCTTCTATACATGTTAGCTAGAGCCTGTTGGTGAATGGTGCTGTGCAGCTCTCTATCTTTAGCAATTTTCTCATTATAGTTCTGTCAGTTGCTGAGAGTAGAGTGTTGAAGTCTCCAGCTATAACTATGGCTTTATCTATTCCGCTTTCAGCTCTATCACTTTTTGTCTCGTGTATTTTGAAGCTCTGTTGTCTGGTACATATACTTTTAGGATTACTGTCTTTCTTGGTAAATTGATCCCTTTATCATTATGCATGTCCCTCTTTGTTCTCAGCAATCTTCTTTGCTTTGAAATCAACTTTATTTCAAGTTGGAATCAACTTCTCATTTTTCAATTAATATTAACAAGATATATCTTTTTCCATTCTTTTACTTTGATTCCAACTGTGCTATAGTATTGATATTTGAAGGGAATTTCTTATAAACAGCATATAGCTGGTGGTTTTAAACTTTCCTCTGCCAATATCTGCCTATTAATTGGTATATTTGAATGATTTACATTTATTATAACATAATTAATCATTGGTATGTTAGAGCTTGAATCTTCCATTTTATTATTTGTTTTCTGGGTACCCCACCCCTATCCTTTCTCTTTTCTAACTTTCTTTTGGGTTCTGTGTGCATTCACTGGAATTCCATTAGTTTTTATTTACACTGATTTTGAGTATAATCCTTTTAATAGTTTTCCTTAATGGTTAAATATTACTATGTACACATAAAATTTTTCACTGTTTACTACTATCCATGTTTTACTGCTGCCAGTAAAATATTGTAACTTTACTTCCATTCAGATCTTTGCCTTCCTCCTGTTTTAAACACACTTTATCAACCATTTCCTCAATGTATATGGAGCGCCACAGCAGATATACAACTTCTGTTTTAACCATCAAAGTGATTTAAGAAACTCAGGAGGAGAAGCCTCATCTGTTATATTTACTCCAATTTTCCCCATTTCATTGGTCTCTTTTCCTTTCTGAAGTTCCAGGCCTTCTGTAATAATTTCCTTTCTATTAAAAGAACTTCCTTCAGCCATTCTGTAACTGTAAAGCTGCTAGTGACAAATTCTTTTCATTTTCCTTTGTCTGAAAATGTCTTTATTTCCCCTTCATGCCTGAAGGATAGTTTCACCAGATACAGAGTTTGCAATTGACAGTTCTTCCTTTCAGGGCTTGAAAAATGTGCTACTTCTTTTCTGAATGAGAAATTCATTATCGTTCAGATTGACATTCCTGTAGAGATAATGTGTCATTCTTTGATTTTTAAAAAGAGTTTGTCTTTAAATTTCAAGACTTTTATGACGTATCTTGGCTTGAATTTCTTTGGGTTTATCTTAATTGGAGTGTTTTGTTTTTTTTTTTTCACTTTCTTTAATGTCTTTGTCCAAATTTGAGAACTTTTTAGCCATTATTTCTCTGAATATCTTTTCAGCCCCATATTCCTGCTCTCTTAGTCTGGGATTCTGATGATATCAAGAATCCCAAGGCTCTGTAAATTTTTTTTTCCAGTCTATATTCTATTGTTCAAATTGAGTAAATTCTATTGATCTGTCTTCAATTCACAGATTCTGTCTTCTCCATATTATTACTGGACCCACTCGGTAGGTTTTTTATTTTTGTTACTGCACTTTTCACTTCTGTAATTGACGTTTGACATTTTCTACTTGAGGTTTTCTATTTTTTTCAGGAGACTTGTTGGAGCACTTTTATAGGGGCTGCTTTGGACTCTTTTGTGCGAGTTTCAGCATTTGGTCAATCTCAGTTTTGACACTGATTGTCTTTTTTCTTTCAGGTTGTGATTTTCCTGATTTTTGGTCTGGCAAATTATTTTGAGTTGTATTCTGAACACTTTAGATATTATATTAGGGGATGCTTGATCCTGTTTAATGAGCTTCCTGGGTGGCTCAGTGGTAAAGAAACCACCTGCAATGCAGGAGCCGCAGAAGATGCCGGTTTGATTCCTGGGTTGGGAAGATCCCTTGGAGGAGGGCATGGCAACCCCTCCAGTATTCTTACCCGGGAAATCCCATGAACAGAGGAGCCTGTCAGGCTACAGTCCATGGGCTCACAAAGAGTTGAACATGACTTAGCACACACTCACAATCCTATTTAAATATTCCATTTTAGTAGGTAGTCACCCTGTTTGGGTTTAGCATACAGGTTGCATTCTACTTTTATAGGCCATAGTTCCAAGGACAATTTCATTTTCTGGAGTTCTTGCAATTCTATCCTGCTGCTGCTGCTTAGTGGCTTCAGTCATGTCAGACTCTATGCGACCCCATAGACAGCAGCCCACCAGGCTCCCCGTCCCTGGGATTCTCCACGCAAAAACACTGGAGTAGGTTGCCATTTCCTTCTCCAGTGCATGAAAGTGAAAAGTCAAAGTGAAGTCGCTCAGTCATGTCCAACTGTTAGCAACCCCATGGACTGCAGCCTACCAGGCTCCTCGGTCCATGGGACTTTCCAGGCAAGAGTACTGGAGCTGGGTGCCATTGCCTTCTCTGATTCTATCCTGAACTGCTTTGTTCTTTTGTCCCAGTCTGAGTTTCCACTGGACCCCTGAGGGAGGGGGGGACAGATATCACCTGGGGGCCAGAAAGTGCTTCCCTCGACTGCCTGATGGCATTAGGTGGGGGTTCCAGACAAATGAGATTGAGAGTTTTCTCAGATGCTATGCTATGCCACTAGGAAAGGGATTAGCTTCCCTGAATCTTCTGGCACTGGGGGTCCAGGATCCATCAGGAGCCACCAAATCTGAAAGGCCCTCTACAACTGGTGAGGGCCAAGAGTCCAGACCTGATGGTGCATGCAGAGCTATGCCTGGTATGTGTTGCAGGAAACAGGCCCTGTATCCCGATCTGCCACCACTGGATATGGATCTCTGTGATAAGTCCCTGCTGGTCTTCCCCTTTCCTGGTCCTCTGGCTTGAGAGAGCAGGTTTTTCTTGTTTTGTTTTGCAGTCTTTATTTATGCCTGTTGTTATTTCAGGTTCAGCCTCTCAGGTGCTCCGTCCAAGTTATAAGAAAAAGAAAATGAAATCCAGTGAATTCACTACAGTGCTTTTCTTCAAGTCCCAAAGTCCTCAGGCAGCCTGCCTTTTTATACTTTCATGATTGCATATTGAACAATTTCCACTGTATTTAGTTGTATTTCGAGGGAGAGAGAAAAAAACTGAACCCAACATTTTAATTTTGAAAAACAAGTATAGTTTTTAAAGAGTTTTTCTTGTAAAAGTCTTCTTACTTTACATTATTAGGTATTTAACAAAAGAAAGTGCAATTTAATGCCTGAAAAAATTGAAAGGGCTAATCTCAGAATAAAGAAAATCTTTTAGGTTGAATACATTTAGTTTCTTGAAGAGCTCACCATATAGTTTTTACTTTTCTCAAGTCTCCTTGGACCTCTGAAAATTGCATTCCCTACTCACACATGTCAGCAGCAAGAAATCTGGAGATCAATGTCACTATCAGCCTGCTTGACTTGGAAGCAGCAGAACAGTGGGGAAGAATGAGCATAAGTTTGGAATCCAAAGCTGTGTGTTCTAATCCTGAATTACCTACCGGTCGGGTGGGCAACTTCAGATAAATCATCAGGTGGGTAGTGGAAAGGGCTGAACTTTGAGCTTTGATGTCCACAGATCTAGAAATTCCAACTCTGTTATTTAGTAGCTGCATAGTCTTAAATAGGAACAGAGATCAAATTGCCAACATCTGCTGGATCATGGAAAAAGCAAGAGAGTTCCAGAAAAACATCTATTTCTGCTTTATTGACTATGCCAAAGCCTTTGACTGTGTGGATCACAATAAACTGTGGAAAATTCTGAAAGAGATGAGAATACCAGACCACCTGACCTGCCTCTGGAGAAACCTATATGCAGGTCAGGAAGCAACAGTTAGAACTGGACATGGAACAACAGATTGGTTCCAAATAGGAAAAGGAGTATGTCACGACTGTATATTGTCACCCAGCTTATTTAACTTCTATGCAGAGTACATTATGAGAAACTCTGGGCTGGAAGAAGCACAAGCTGGAATCAAGATTGCCAGAAGAAATATCAATAACCTCAGATACGCAGATGACACCACCCCTATGGCAGAAAGTGAAAAGGAACTAAAGAGCCTCTTGATGAAAGTGAAAGAGGAGAGTGAAAAAGTTGGCTTCAAGCTCAACATTCAGAAAACAAAGATCATGGCATCTGGTCCCATCACTTCATGGGAAATAGATGGAGAAACAATGGAAGCAGTGTCAGACTTTATTTGGGGGGCTCCAGAATCACTGCAGATGCTGACTGCAGCCATGAATTAAAAGACGCTTACTCCTTGGAAGGAAAGTTATGATGAACCTAGACAGCATATTAAAAAGCAGAGACATTATTTTGTCAACAAAGGTCCATCTAATCAAGGCTATGGTTTTTCCTGTGGTCATGTATGGATGTGAGAGTTGGACTATAAAGAAAGCTGAACACAGAAGAACTGATGCTTTTGAGCTGTGGTGTTGGAGAAGACTCTTGAGAGTCCCTTGGACTGAAAGGAGAGCCAACCAGTCCATCCTAAAGGAAATCAGTCCTGCATGTTCACTGGAAGGACTGATGTTGAAGGTGAAACTCCAATACTTTGGCCACCTGATGTGAAGAGCTGACTCATTTGAAAAGACCCTGATGATGGCTTTGAGGGCAGGAGGAGAAGGGGACGACAGAGGATGAGATGGTTGGATGGTATCACCGACTCAATGGATATGGGTTTGAGTGGACTCTGGGAGTTGGTGATGGACAGGGAGGCCTGGCGTGCTGCAGTTCATGGGGTCGCAAAGAGTCAGACACAACTGAGTGACTAAACTGAACTGAACTGAACCTTAAATAAGTTATCAAAATTCTCAGTGTCTGTTTCTCATCAGTAACATGGGAATAGTGTGACAGCCAAGGAGGTGTAATGGGAAAATGTTTATAACACTCAGTGGGGTGTTTCGTATGAGATACAGTAAACACTCAACAGTTAGTAGCTCTCTCTCCATAGGTAAATATACTCATATGGATACCCATCCTTATGTCTTAGAAAGGTGGTGAGGATTTAATGAGATGATGTAGAAAAGCAACTTGTAGTGCCTGGAACATAATATGCACTTAAATAGCTTTGATTGCTCTTTCCCCACACCTTGCCTCAGTTTCCAAATCTGTAAACTAGATCCAGTAAGTCCTACTGCACAGAGCTGATGCACAGATTGGATGGAACAATTATAGATAACTGCTTTACAATCTGGGGCACTCTGTACACACGTCAGTTACAGTTATGGGCCCTGCCCATGTCTGCAGTAATTGCGCAGGCCTCTCAGAGGACCTGATGGATTACTATCGTGACTTATCATGCTAAAGAGTCATCTCAAAGAGCAAATTAACCCAAGGCTGAAGGCAAAAAGTAAAGGGTCTGGGGATCAAAAAACAAAATGAATAAATATTGAAACACAGCTCACATTATTTGGACTGCATTCTCCCCGCCCTAGATCCTCATGCATTGTCTCATTGTGAGAAATGCTGTGGGAAGCCACAGATCTTTGCAAACTGATCGAGTCAAAAAGGAGAACAGCAGGCCCAAACTAAAAATCCGTCAGACCCCTGCTATCACTCCTCTGTGTCTTTTCTGAAGCAGACACTCCTAGCCCAGCAATGTTGGGGTTTGGCCCAGGCTCTCTGGGAACTACACTAACTCCTTTGGATATGTTGGGACAGCTGTCCTTGATAAACTGGAATGTGACTTCCCAAAGGCCTGTACATGCTGGCTCTTGTCCTCCTCCCCCAAATAGCTTTCAGAAGGCATGAACGCAAGAAAAAGAGTAAGAGGAGAAGAGCCAGCAAGGGCAATGGACAGAGCAGCAGTCAAGTCTGCATCTCAGGAGATGCTCCAGCATCTTGGGATAGCTTGGTGGGCAGAGGCTCGAAGGAGGGAATGGTGCCTAACTATTGTCACAGCAACTCAGGGAGACACTTCTGGCTTCAAGGTACAGATCAGGGCTGTAATTTTTCGCTGACCCTGGCCTCCAGCCTTAGCTGATAAGATGCATGGCCACTATGTCTTGGAAAATACTGCTTGTTGATTCTTATAAGTACCTAATACAGTTTGATTGAGCACTGACCATGTGCAATCAAAGGAAAGGAGTTGGGAAGAAATTCAAGTCCTCACCTTCACACGCTTAGCATGACCCACAGGAAGTAACCTGAACTGTGAAAAGGTAGCCAACCTTATCATAATTTTTGCTCAGTGTAGATACAAGTGTCAAGGGGCTTCTGGACAGGGTGAAAATACTTTGTATTGGTGGCTGGGGATGGTGGATGTCTTCTGGCAGGAGAGGACAAACAAAGAGTGTCCTGGGAGAGAGGATGACCCAGTCAAGTACACAAAACAGGGATGCTCCCGCGCACTCTGCAGGTGGTGGGTATACGGCTTTGCGTGGAGTGGAGGCTTTGTATTGAAGATAACTGTGAACGACAGGAAGGAAGGGGTGGGAGAGGATCTTAAATGTCAAGCAAAGGAGTTGGGGTTGTAAGTCACTGGCAGAAAAGAGCACTGAGGGTTTTAGGCGGGGTGGGGAGGGCAATACATTCAGAACACAATTTTAGGCAGATTCTTCTACAGTGTGGATTAAAAAGAGAGGCTGAAAAAGGAGGGCTACAGAAGCCCTTATTCAGTTATTTCAGGACTAAAGCCTGAACCAACATGGTACCAGAAAGGGTAGGTTGGGTTACAAAAAATGGAGTGAAAAAGAAGTGCCAGGACTTTGCAAGTGGACGTGAGGGTATTAACAGAGGAGGAGAGGTTTGGGAACTTGATGACCAAAGGTGGATTGGAGGAGACTGGACAGAAGTGGTCCATTCACCTGGATGGGCTAGGAGACTGTGGCTTCAGAACTCAAATACCAGATCTGCCTCTCCCTACCTGCAGGAGAGTGGGCAGGTTATTTACTCTTCCTGAACATCTATTTGCTCCTACATCAAAGAGATGTCAAAGCACACACATCAAAGGAACGTTATAAGGAGTAAGTGTGAGAATGAATATAAACTCTCTGGTAGAGTGGTTGGTCCATCATACTTGCTCAGTAACTAGGGGACCACTTTGCCCTCTTCCCCTCCTTGAGCCCCAGGAGGATACGCACTGTACCCTCCTCTGTCACTTCCCCAGCCTCTCTGAGTGTTCTCAGCAGTGGAAGAGGGCTTGGCAGTCCCAGCAACTCGAAGTCTGCAGAGTGAACCAGAGAACTAGAGAAGACAGCAGCCATTCACACTCCAGGCTGGCATTTAAATGAAATAATGCTTTGCTCATTGACCCCTTTGTCTAAAAATATGGTCTTTGATTGAAAAACTCAGTCACACATATTTCACCAGTGGAGCTGAGACTTAACTTATGAAACTTCAGGCTACAGATCCCTGGGTTCTAATAACAGAAGCTAACAGAAAGAAAGCTAGTTACTGAAAAGTTTTTGTAAAAAAAAAAAAAAAAAAGTATGTGGCAAGTCGTTCAGACCTCACAGATCATGAGGGGAGATGAAAGAATCTAGACTTGAAATCCGAGATGCCTGCGATGGAGGAGCAGTCAAGCAGGTAGCAACAAGATACATTTCCAAAAGCAAAAAAAAAAGGGGGGGCAAACCTGAGGCCTGGGAGTGGGGGGCTGGGAGGGATGTGTGCAGGCGAGGGTCACCTGACCCTTCTTGCTGGGAGGAGGCGCTGACCCATGTGAGTGGGAGTGGCTGAGTATGTCTGGTGCGGCTCTGTTACCGATTCTAACCCAGGAGTGAGCACTATGATCGCCAGGGCATTCCTCACCTGGACAGGACTGGGTGCAGGAGGAGGCAGGACCAGCCTGGCTGCAGAGGACAGCAGTCTACTTCTTCCCGGTCCCCTCATTGAGAAGGCGGGGGAGGGGGTCACTACCACTGAAGGGGGTCACCATCAGAGGGGGTTCACCATCCCCCACTGAGCACATGGGGAGAAATGTTGCTGGAGGAGAGGGGGAGGGCGCCGCTAATACCCACATAGGACAGGGGATCGATCTGAGAACCAGAGCAGCTTTTCCACCTACCTGCCCCACTGAGAGCAGATTGCCGGCACCCGCCCCACAGGACCACAGAGCCACTGGACGTCAGGTTCCCGGGGGTGGGCCTTGCAGTTCTCTGCCTCCTGGAAAGAAAGCAGAGATGAGTTGAGCACACCATGACTCCCTGAACTGGCCAGCCTCATCGGCAAGTAACATGCTTGGGCACCATGTGTCAGGCACTCTTCCAAATGGTCTCTAGGTATGGGATGGAATTTCAACACCGTGAAACCCATGTGAGGTAGGTACCCCATTCTCCCCACTTTACAGATGAAAATATGGAGACCCAGAGAGGTTATAAGCCTGCCTGAGGACACAGAACTAAACAGTAGGGAGGTTTGAGCTCTCATCTATGTAGTCTGGACTCTTTACAGGCCTCCCTTCTCACCCTGAGGCCCCAGCCCACCCCCAGCTGGGAGCTGCCACCTCTGTGCTGTGTAGCACTTGTCACGCTGAGCTGTGATTCTTTAACTGGCCCCACCAGACTGTATGCTCCACGAGGTAGGGATCCTGTCTCTCTTGTTCACTCCTCTGGCTCCACTGCTTAGGACAGGGTTGTGGTGCCATGAAAATGTACCGTGCACATTTCAGCTTTGCTGCTGCAGGAGTATATATTTGGCAGATGTATCTCCCCTGGACATGCCCACCACCTGTATCTGTGCTTCTGGTGGGCTGCCCCCAACCAATGATAGTGTGTGCCCTGCAGGGCAATTAAGGCACCCCATTCCTGAGAGAGGCAGAACTTCCTGTTGACCTTGCTAAATATTTCTTAGAACTGCTCTGAAGCCTAAGGCCTTCCTCCTCCTGACTCCTTCAAGGCATCAGACTTGGATCACAGTCTAATGGCTGTCCCAACCTCCTCTAGAGTTACCTGCATTCTCTCTCCTATTTCCTACAATAAATTTCTTTAACAACTTTTTTTAAATTAATGTTATTGGAGTCTAGTTGATTTCCAGTGTTGTGTTAGTCTGCTGTATAGCAAAGTGATTCAGCTATACATATACATATATCTACTTTTTAGATTCATTTCTCATATAGATCACTATAGAGTACTGAGAGTTCCAGTAGATTCTTATTAGTTATCTATTTTGTATACAATGGTGTGTATATGTCAATCCCAATCTTCCAATTTTTCCCTCCCCTGCACTTTTCCTCTTGGTAACTGTAAGTTTGTTTTCTACATCAGTGACCCTATTTCCATCTTAAAAATCAGTTCATTTGCACCATTTTTTAAAATTCCACATATAAGCAATGTGACATGTGGACTATGATCATATGATATTTGATTTTCTCTGTTTGACTTACTTCAATCAGTATGGCAATCTCTAGGTCCATCCATGTTGCTGCAAATGGCATTATTTCATTCTTTTTTTAATGACAATAATATTCCATAGTATATGCATACCACATCTTCTGTATCCATTCATGCATTAAATATCTAATCTCAGCTCAATCTCTGCATCTAGGAAATTATGAACTAATCCAAGTGGTAGGAAGAGTGGTGTACTATCCCTCAGGATACAGTCTATGCATTGTCAGAAACTTTATATGATGCCACAACTCTAGTAGGAAGAAGTGTAGGTCTGGGGAACCAAGGGGTAGAAATAATAGTGACCCACTCTCAATAATCCACTCACGGATTTTGTCCTTTACTTCCTACAGCTCTGGGCTCTACTGGATTGGAGATCCTGGTTCCCAAAGGGGGCACACACTTGCCAAGTGACACAAGGGTCTCATTGAACTGCAAGCTCCAACAGTGTGTTTCGAGATTCCTTGTGTCCAAGGACCAGCAGTAAAGGAGTCCTCATACTTCCAAGGTTAACTGACCTTGGAGGAGACAGGGCTGATTGTTTAACTGGGAAAAGGAGGAACACATGTGCAACCCGTGTAATACACTTGTGGCCTAAGGGACAAAAAATGGACAGAGATTATGGGAAACAAAGACTGGAATGGAAAGAGCTGTCTATGGGTCTTTCTTATCACATTGTCAGCATCACTGGCCAGATAGGATGACTCTGTCCTAGCGTTGGGATTCCTTGAAGTCGTAGTTAATCTGTCCTTGGAGGATAGATAGTGTGTCTTACAAAAAAATACCTGGCATACATGTGGTCTGTTAATGCTGGCTGAATAAGTCAATGAAAGTTTTAAGAAGGATTGTATGTTTTTCTCTTTTTAAAGTCTACCCAATATACTTAGAACCAGCAATTTTCAGAGAAATCTGCATTGTTTATTGACATGCAACCATCTGAGACTTGTTTTGTGTTGTCCCTGCTTTCAGGGGGAATGGACCCCCTTGCTTTCCACTTTCAGATTTCAGTTGTTTTCTGAGGCCAAGGAGCTCTCCTGCTCTTGGGTCCTCTGTCTTGTCCCTGAATCCTTCTAGTTAGGAGAGCAGAGCTTTGGCAGGTAGGCCTGGAGAACAAGGATGGTCCAAGAAAGGTAACTGAGTCAACCAAGGCCTGGAGGTATAAGGGGAAAGATAGTTCTCAGAAAACTGTGTAAATCATATGCTTTAAACACAAAGGCAATTGAAGGAATTTCATGAAACATGAGCAGCTAAAGGCCAAACTTTATAGAGACTCAGTTGCCAGCCTAAGTTTAAATTTTTCTTGTGTAGGCATTAGTAAAGGTCGCTCAGTTGTGTCCAACTCTCTGTGACACTATGGACTGTAACCTGCCAGTCTCCTCTGCCCATGGAATTCTCTAGGCAAGAATACTGGACTGGGTTGCCATTCCCTTCTCCAGGGGATCTTCCTGACCCAGGAATCAAACCTTGGTCTCCTGCATTGCAGGCAGATTCTTTACTGTCTGAGCCACCAAGGAAGCCCATGAAAGGCACTGGGAGGCCGTAAGTATTTGTGAGCAGTGGGGATCCAGTGTCAGATATCATTATAGAAAGCTTTCTCCGGAGTGGAGTGGATGATGGAGCAGAGCCAGCAAAAATCCAGCAGGGAGAACGTTTAACTTGGACAGGACAATGGAAAGTAGGATATTCAAGAGAAAGTAGGATATTCAAGAGCTATTTATCAATGCAATTCAGCAGCCTACAGCCTGGAGGTGGTGATAACATTGACTAAGTTATATAAAAATTGAGATAGCCTATGTTACAGTATGCTGTTAAATCTCAACACAATGGGTACATAACAGGGGCATTTCCTCTTTTTTTGATGCTCATCCTCCTTCAGAACCTTTCTCGAAAGGTACACGTGGTTTCTACTCCTAATGGCTTTCTCCCTTCTTGTAATATCTATTTCTTTTTCTTGATATAGAGCAGAAAAGTTTGAGAGAACTGTAGCTCTTTCACCCATCAAAGTGTCCACGAAGGCCAATCATTCCATTTTTAAAAAAAGTTAGTATACTTCTACCACACTTTTCAAATAATTGACTTTGTGCACATTTTTGTGCATTTCCTACTCATATTCAAGCTATTTTTACATTAAATTATTTATAATTGTTCCTTTTGTATGACATGCATTATAAACTTACCTTCTCTTCCTATTGGTAAGGCCTTAAGGGAAGGTGTTGGTCCTTCCCTTCCCTTCTGTGTCTGCCACACTGCTGGTTCATGGGAAAGGCTGAACAAATACCTAATTGATAACTTAGCTCTGCCAAAAATCCCTGGCAGAGGTGGATTGACTTTTGTCCCTTCTTTACTTTTGGAAAGATTCATCTCAACATTAGGGCTCTAAAAGTGTCAGTTTGCACTGGGCAAGTAATCTCTTAGATCTAGCAAGGTAGGAAGAAAATAATAAGTAGTAAAGAGATTGACCCTGATTCAATGTAGAAATGGCATGTGAACAGAGGAAAAAAGATAAGGGGAAAGAAAAAAAGAAGGAAAAGGATGGCTTGGGAGCAGAAGGAATTAATTCTCTGGAGAAGTGGGAATTGAAATAAAATCACAGGATCATAGAGTCATGTAATGTTCCAGCTGTAAGGAGATGTAAAGACCATCTTAGCTGACTCCTTGTGTCATTGGACCCAAGAAATTCTGGGTCTGGGAGCCAGGAAGGATAAAGAAAATGGCTCAGGTATCAGAAGACTAAAGAAATGCCCATTTTAACCTGATTTGGGGGATTTTGTACCTATGGCATCATTTCCTATGTCTCCACAACCTGGCCTGGATTCATTTCTCAATATTTCCCTTCTTGGAAAATTCTTCCTCTCTTCCAGCCTTATCTTATATGCCAACTCTTTGTCCAGCCTTCTCCCTCTCCCAGGGCTCGTCACTAATCTCCTGGGCTCCCTGAGTATTTGTACATACATCTTATCATGTGCCTTATCATGATATGACATGCATGCATGCTCAGTCATGTCTGGCTCTTTGCAACCCCATGGGCTGTAGCCTGCCAGGCTCCTCTGTTTATGGGATTATCCTAACAAGAATACTGTAGTGAGTTGCCTTACCACTGAGGTACATGGGAAGCCCTTCCTTATCATACATTATTACAGTTATAATTTCCTTGAGAGCACCTCGTTGAAAGTCTCAGAGGCAGACCTTGTGTGATGTCTTTTTAATCCCTACTAATGTCTGGCACAGTGCCTCCTGGCTTCTCCATAACTATTGAACTAGTGAGTAGATGAATGAATGAATGAGCCATTAGAAATTTTCTCTCTCCTCATGAATTATAAGATATGGGAAGAATATCAACTCATCTCTGAGTAGAGGATAGGTAAGTAGCCCAATTTATATTGGTGAAAAGTTTTAATTTTCTAAAACTAAATGAATTTGTAATATGCCTACTTGTAGGCCATTTAAGTTACAAATTCCTTTTACTCTATTGATAATATTCTACTGTCTCTCTTTTTTTATTAAATTTATTTATTTTTTTAATTACAATACTGTATTTGTTTTGCCATACATTGACACGAATCAGCCATAGGTGAACACAATCTCCCAATGCCGAAGCCCCCTCCCACCTCCCACCCCACAATACTGTATTTGTTTTGCCATACATTGACATGAATCAGCCACAGGTGTCCACGATCTCCCAATGCCAAAGCCCCCTCCCACCTCCCACCCCACATCCTCTCCCTGAATCATCCCATGCACCCGCCCCATGCGTCCTGCATCCTGTATTGAACATAGACTGGCGCTTCATTCTTACAAGATAGTATACATGTTTCAATGCCGTTCTCCCAAATCATCCCACCCTCTCCCTCTCCCTCAGAGTCCAAAAGTCCGTTCTATACCTCTGAGTCTCTTTTGTTGTCTCACATAGAGGGTCTTCATTACTATCCTTCTAAATTCCATATATATGTGTCAGTATACTGTACTGGTGTTTTTCTTTCTGGCTTACTTCACTCTGTATAATCAGCTCCAATTTCATCCATCTCATTCATTGCAGCACTGTTTATAATAGCCAGGACATGGAAGCAACCTAGATGTCCATCAGCAGATGAGTGGATAAGAAAGCTGTGGTACATATACACAATGGAGTACTACTCAGCCCTTAAAAAGAATAAATTTGACTCAGTTCTAATGAGATGGATGAAATTGGAGCCAATTATACAGAGTGAAGTAAGCCAGAAAGAAAAACACCAATACAGTATACTGACACATATATATGGAATTTAGAAGGATAGTAATGAAGACCCTCTACTGTCTCTCTTAACAGTGGTTAACTTATTTAAAATTGCTACCTACCCTCATGCTGAACTCTTTGCCCCCTTTTTCCTTCTCTTTTTTTCTTATAGAATCATCACCTTCAAACTCACTATCCACTAATTTATTGGGTTTATTGTTTATCCCCTTCACTAAAATGTAAGCTGCCTGAGGCCTGAAATTTTGGTCTGTTCACTGCAGCATCCAGGACACTAAAAGAGGGACTTGTTTAGCACTCAATAGTTGTTGAATGAATTAAGGACTGGATGAATGAATAAACATGGAAACTGTTTGGCATAGTCCACATATCCCCGGAGCTCTCGCCACCATCTCTTTTTGCTCTTTTCCCGTGGTTCTCAGTAGGGACAGGTATTCCCCCAGAAAATGTCTTAAACTATTTATTGTTGTCACAGTGCAGGGGAAAAGGAGTAATATCACTACTGATATTTAGTAGGTGGAGGTTGGGGATACTGCTAAACATCTTATAATGCATGGGACACCCCTCTGCCCAACAAAAAGTATCCAGCCCCAAACTGTGCAGTCCCCACTGGCTCAGATGGTAAAGAATCTGCCTGCAATGCAGGAGACCCGGATTCAATCCCTCAGTTAGGAAGATCCCCATGGAGAAGGGAATGGCTACCACTCTAGTATATGTCGAGAGGACCCAAAATGACAAACCCAGCTTTGTTCAGTCCACTCCAACAATGCTGAATTACTTGCTCTCAGTTTTGAAAACTTGTGCTACATGGCACACGCTATTTGCTCTACTTGAAATGATCTTTGAATTTTATTTCTCTGATAAACATTCATATTTCTGAGCTTCAGCTCAAATATTGCCCTTTTCTTTCTCTTTTATTTCTTTATTCATTTTTGGCTGCTCTGGCTCTTCACTGCTGCGCATGGGCTTTCTCTAGTTGTAGCAAGCAGGGGCTATCTTCATTGAAGTGTGCAGGCGTCTCACAGCGGTGGCTTTTCTTGCTGCAAAGTGCAGGCTCTAGGCAAGGGGGGCTCAGGAGTTGTGGTGATGGGCTTAGTTGCTCCACAGTATGTGGGATCATCCCATACCAAGGATCAGACCTCTGTCCTCTGCATTGGCAGGTAGATTCTTAACCACTGGACCACCTGAGAAGTTCTCACCTTTTCCTAGAAGCTTCCCTCACCCCTCAAAGCAGAGTGAAGTGCTTATCTTTTTCTGTGTTTTCTGGACAAAATAAATCAATAAATAACATCTTGTTCATTCCTCTGTTGTAGCATTTAACCATATTCCTGCATTTGTAATTTCCTTTTAATCTTTCTGTTTTAAATATGAACCATTGAAAAGCAGACTGATTACTTTCAGAATCCCCATTGACTATCTCAAGTCCTGGGTTTCCCTGGTGACTCAGAAGGTAAAGTATCCACCTGCAATGCAGGAGACCTGTGTTAGATTGCTAGGTTAGGAAGATCTCCTTGAGAAAGGAATGGCTACCCACTCCAGTATTCTTGCCTGGAGAATTCCACGGACAAAGAAGCCTGGTGGGTCACAGCACCTGGGGCTGCAAAAGTCTGCACAACTGAGTGACTAACACTTTCACTTCTTTACTTGTTTTGGAAAATAGAAGGTATTTAATAAAGCTTTATTGAATGAATAAATGAATCATTTAGGTGATAGAGACATAAAAGCTTCCCCCACTCATGTCTCTATTTCAAATTATTTTCTCCCATCTCTAAACTACTATAAGCTCTTATCATCTGTGTCACAAAATGCGTGCATAATTACTTAGTGTTCATATTAGTTTGTTTCCCAGAAAATTACCTACTGAGGTGTTGGAATATTTGAGATTATAACTTTTTATTGGTCCTCTCCTTCATAACAGTAGAATGTAGTTAACACTAAGATAGAAATCCAATAAGGTACTTGATTTGCACTCACTAACTCTAACCACACAACATCAGTAGAAGCATTAGAAATTAATCTAGTTTAACCTAGCCATGCGGGAAACCTATCAAGCTGCCTAAACCTGGACCTATCACCTGGTGTCTGGTCATCATTTCAAGTGTCTGTGGCTTTATCCACCAAGGCCATGAAAGGATGGACTCCCAGCCATGGGTGATTCCTTAGTCACTTCATTAGATCAGGTATGAAATAAGTTTTTCTCACACCAGCAGCATCAGTTTAAAAAAAAAAGAGTCCTGATTTTGTTAAAATTCAATAAAAGAGGTTCAAATTGAGCTTCTGAATTGAGCCTAACTCCCATTTGCATAAAATAAATGAAGCAATGAGCACCATATTGATACTTACAAAATATGCATTTTTATAATGAGCAGAAATGTTCCTTCGCCTTTGAACTGGGCAAGGGAATTCTTCCAGCAATCAGATGCAATCAGTTAATCGACACTGGCTGAAGCACACACTCAGCGCAAGATGCTGTGCTAGGGACTGGGGAGAATGCCGTTCAGCTGAGCCAGGTTATATTCCAAAGTCCAGCTGCCTTTGAAGATATTACATTTCCAGCATCACCCTGTTTATTTCCTAAGCGACCCACATGCCTTTGTGGCAAGTTAAACAGCTGGCTCTATTACCACTCGTAATACGAACACATCACTTGGCCATTGGCTACTCACTTCTCATAATGCTCTAGGTTTACTGCTGGGGGTTAGGTTTGTACATTATCTGGGCTGGTCTAGTATGTGTTTAACTGTTCTAAATCTTGGTGGATGGTCCGGCTTGCTAAAATCTCTGGTAAGAATTGCCTGATAATAAAAATGATTGTTACTAAACACTTCCTCTGTGCCAGGTACCACACAAGGACTTTGAAGATGTGATTTCATGCAATTCTCACTTAGGTATAAGGTCTGATTCTTCTGCTTAACATCTGTGCCACCTTAAGCAATTTATTAAAGTTGTTTGTGCCTCAACTTCCTCAACTGTAAAGTGGAGCTAAAATTACTATTTCATAGACTTTTTATGAAGATACGTGAAATAATGAATGAATGTTACCAGCACAGAATGCACTACAAATTCTTTATTCATTAACTATTATGCAAGCAGAATGCAAAGGTCTTAGGTTGTGCTCCCTGGGAAACAGATCAAGATGTCAATTTGCAAGCAGGAGCTTCAGTAACAACCTGGAGGGAGAAAGTGCTTCAAAAATAAGCAGAAGGGAAGCAAAATTGCAATTCAGTTACAACAAAAGCCTCAGTTCTATCCTCAGAGCATTTTAGAGCAGGAATAACCTTTCAGAGTTGCTGTGGACTGAGTCAAGTTGGCCGTCTTCTGTGCCTCCATGTCAACTGGCCATTGTATTCAGCCTGCCCACAGGGAGAGCACATAAATTTTGGATGAAGCGTCTCCATTCCACCAACTGTAATTCCTCACTCAATTAGGAGCAGTCAAGAGGCAACCCTCTGACAGGGGGATGAGTGCTGTCTTGGAGAAGGAATCTTAGTGGCATACTACAGCATCCACTACAGTCAAATTTGACAGAAAACGGGAGCAGAAGAAATATTAAATTTCATGTTTTAAAAATCACATTAAATGCTTATTCATCATGTTTGTAAAGTTTTTATGGGGAGGGTTGGACTCTCTTCAATATACTAAAGTCATTGATTTTATTTACTGCTTATTTTACATTTTTATAAATAAACTTGTCTACATAAGATGACTTCAGGCTAAAGGAAGCTGAGCTATCAGTTTGATTGGGCTGTTGTACTTGTCCTATTTTCTCCTCTTCTTTTACTTAGTGGCCTAGAAACTGCTCCTTGGAAAGCATTCATCCCTTTCCTTTTCAAACTGCCAAGCTGTCCTGCTAGGTGTCCTGTCTAATTTTGGAAATAGATGTGTTCAGGAATTTCAGGAGGCTGGATTTTGAGCAGGAAATGTGTTCTGGGGAGCCACTACACAATCCCCAGTAGATCACATTTCTCAGGGAAATATTGACATTTAGGGGATTTCCCATTTGGCTCATTAAAAGGTGGCTGATGAGTTACCAACTCTTTAGGAGAATAAATTTTACAGTGAGTGCTTCTGTTTCTAAATAGGATTTGAAGTGCAATTTGAAAAATCAGGGTAAAGGGATCTATGGTCATTCTTAAAACAATAACTGTTTTTTACAGGCCATAAAAACTCGAATACAGTATGTGAAATACCTCAAGGGAAATGCAATTAGGTCGGTGACAGAAAGTGAGAAGTTAGTGACCACACGTGTTGAAGACTTAGGAAAACATTTTTAGAAATGGTGATATTTAAAATGGGGCTTAAAAAAAGAGAGATTTTATCAGGTAAAGATGGAAGAAGGGTGATATATTTTCATGTATATCCTCTCTCTCTCTTTCTCTCTCTCACATACAAATACTCTCATATCCTTTCATACATCCAGCACAAATAATGATTCAAGGTCTGATGTATACCACATGACCGGTGAGAACTGCACTTTAATAAAAGACAGAAAAAGGAGGAGGAGGAGAAATTGGTAAATTGTGTGGATTATGGGGGCAAAGAGAAGGGAAGGAGGAAAGAAGAGTCACAGCTTCTGTTCTGTTCCTTCAGAGCTTTGCTTGCAGTGCTATATGATATCTCAGACAGAGCAAGGGCCTCAGGGACCAAAAGAGTTAAAATAGTAATACTGGACAGTTTTTGAATGCCTTTTGTGTGCCAGGTACATTAAGTGCTTTTCATGCATTAACTTACTCCTCATAATGACCCTATGTGGTAAACATTGGTGGTTTTCTCATTTTATAAATAAGGAAACTGTGTTGCAAAAAGCTTAAGCTAAGATTGCAAGGCCAGTAAGAGGCAGAACTGGGACTCTCTTCCAGGCTGTTACTCCTTAGAATATAAACACTTATAACCACTTGCTATATTATATCGCACACAAATAAGAGAGAGCCAAAGATGGGTTGCAGCAAATTTAAAAAAAAATAGAATAGAAAAAGCCTCTTTTGTTCCTTTTTCAGTCCCTTGTTGGCACAAGAATTTGCCAATTAGGAGGGAGTATTTTGACCCACCTCATTCTCTTAGCCACAAGTAAATTCCAGGGATCCCTGGACAAGACTCTGGGTACAGATCTAACATCATGAAAGAAAAATTCTAGGAACACAGCAAATTGTGACTATGGATTCATAAATTTAAGTAGGGAAATTCAAGCTCTTCAGTCCCTGGAGGGCTTAGCCCAAGATAAACTGGACAAAACATCAATGAGCCATAAATTTACATAATTCACCTGGAATTTTACTAATATATATATATATATATATGTAATATATATATTTTACTGATATATATATATATATATATATATATAAAACTTACGATGATTTTGATGGTTCCTTGATGAGTTGCCTTTGGTGAAAGAGGAACAACAGCACTTCTCCCCGGCATAAGTCCTTCCCCTTTATAATTCAAGTCACTGGTGTGAAGTCAGCTTTTAAAATGGTCCCCAGGGTGAGAGATGAATTGGGAGATTGGGACTGACATATATATCCTATTAAGTAGATAACTAATGAGAACCTGATGTTGAGCACAGGGAACTTTATCCCCATGTTCTGCGGTGACCTAAATAGGAAGAAAAGCCAAAGAAAAGAAGACATATGTATATGTATAGCTGATTCATTTTGCTAGACAGCAGAAACTAGCACAGCATTGCCAAGCAACTGTACTCCAATAAAAACTAATTTAAAGATAAGTGAGAAAAAACAGAAAAAGTAAAACGGCCCCCAAGGATCCCAACCTTCTGATGTTCAGTTTCTTGTATAATCCCTGCCCCGTGTATGTAATGACCTCCTTCTAATGAATAGAATAAGATAGAAGTAATGAGAGGTCAGGTCTCCAGTTTGTTTGTATGAATACCGCGACTTCTCTTCTGGGTGCCTCCCACTCGCCTCTCTTTCTCTTAGGTTGCCCACTTTTGGGGAAGCCAGCTGCCGTATTGTGAGGCGGATCTACAGAGACGCCTATGTGAGTGAGTCAAAAGCAGATCTGAGGCCTTCTAACAACCAGGAGAACGATGTTGGAAGCAGTCGCCAAGCTTCTACGAGCTCTAGGTGAGCTCATAACCCTAGACAACAGTTTGACTGCCACCTCATGAGAGACCTTGAGCCGGAAATACCCAGCTGAGCCCCAACTGGATCCCTGACCCACGAGAAACTGTAAGACAATAAATGTTTGCTGTTTTAAGGTGCCAAATTTGGAAATAATTTTTTATGCAGCAATTGATAACTAATATAATACTCAAGAGAAATTTAGGTTAAGAATAAAGACAGATCATTACATTGGATTACCATTCAACAAAGCTGCCTTTGGTAACTACTTCTAAGAATTCTTGACAGGTATTTGTGACTTATTAGTCATATTCCAGGAGATACCTATTTCCCAAAACTGTTCCCAACCCTGTAACCAGCTATTACTTTATTTCATCTTCAAATTAATAAACCCTAAAGTGACACAAATTCACATCCCTTTGTATTCATTTTAAAAACTAAGATATTCAAATGAAGCAAATTACCTAAGGCCATAGCTAATTAACCGCAGTCTATCACTAGTCTTGAATGTCTTGAAAATCTACCAGTATTTTTGGACTTAAGGTCTGTGATCCTTCTCACTGTTCCATGTTCTTCCTGGAGACGATTAATACATCTGATCTATCTTTAGAAACTGTCTTGTTTCTCAGCGACTGATGCTACCACCTGCTTCAACATGCACCCGAAAACTGAGAAGTGACCCTTAACACTTACCTCTTCCTCACAGCTCCATCTCTAAAACATCTTCAAAACCTGCTAATATGGCTTCAAAGATGCCTCTCAGTCAAATCCATCCACTCCTCTCTGTCTTCATTATCTGCTGTTTATATGACTCAAAAGAAGATGATCTATGCTTTGGTAACAAATTAACTCCAAAATGTCAGTGTCTTCACACATCAAAAATTTATCTCACTACTGCTGAACATAAATCAAGCTGCCACCCTCCACCTTGGAGCTCTGCCATCTGGCACTCAGGCTCAGCAAGGTCACCACAGCAAGAGAATAGAAAGACAAAGGCAGCTCACACCCTGGCTATGCCCAGAAGCAACACACAGCAGTCTGCTCAGATGCCACTAGCTACAGCTAGTCACATGAGGTAATTTAACGAGAGTACACTGAAAACACACAGAAGCAACCAGGTATTTGGTCAGTACCAAGTACTCTATCCTATCAACCTAGACAGAAGCACCATCTCTGGCTTGGACCCCACAATAACCTCTTTATTGGTATCTCATCTTGCACCCTTACCTATCTCTTAGTTCTTCTTTCTAGAACAATGTGTTTGACTGAACACCTGAAAGATCTGAGGGGTTGTCGTCGGCTTCCTGTTGTTGCTTTTAGAATATGAACACAATCCCTCAGCACAGCGCGCACAGCCCATCTGGTGTGGCCCCTGCCTGTCCCGTTTGACTGGCCTTCATTTATACCTACCTCCCCTCACACCCTGTGACTTCCCCGCAAGAGCCACGCTGACTCTCTACTTCCAAATGGTGTTGCTGCCTCCTGGGGCAGGTCAGTCCAATCAAGGTAGATCTGGGTTTGAAGATCACAATGGCTTTTCTTAGTTGGGTCAGCTAATAGGCAATGTGAAGGATATATACAAGCTAGCGGTAGAAGAGGCATTGTTACCCACTACCTTCTAATTCCTCATAGGAGGCACAGAAGTTAGGTTGTAGATTTAGTCACTCACAGTGAAGAATATGCTAGATCATAGAAACTCAAAGTTGAGGCTCTTGCATATCCTACCATCCAGCTGGGTGGGGACAACATTAGTACCTGCTTTCTTATTACCATGTAATGTCTTTTTTTTTTTTGCTGCAGAGCAATTATATACATTCCTATTCTATTTTTTTCTATACTTACAGGCATTCCATACCTTTCACCATGAGGTCTTTGCATAATTTTTTGTTTCTTTCCAGAATATTCTTCTTTTGTCTCTTCAGTCAATTGATAAAGCTGGCTTAAAACTCAACATTCAAAAAACTAAGATCATGGCATCTGGTCCCATCACTTCATGGCAAATAGATGGGAAAACAATGGAAACTGTGACAGACTTTATTTTCTTGGACTCCAAAATCACTGTGGACAGTAACTGCAGCCATGAAATTAAAAGACACTTACTCCTTGGAAGAAAAGCTATGACAAACCAGATAACATATTAAAAAGCAGAGACAGCACTTTGCCAACAAGGGTCTGTATAGTCAAAACTATGATTTTTTCAGGAGTCAAGTACAGTTGTGAGAGTTGAACCATAAAGAAGCATGAGTGTCAAAGAATTGATGTTTTTGAACTGTGGTGTTGGAGAAGATTCTTGAGAGCCCCTTGAACAGCAAAGAGGTCAAACCAGTCAATCCTAAAGGAAATCAACCCTGAATATTCATTGGAAGGACTGATGCTGAAGCTGAAGGTCCAATACTTTGACCACCTGATGTGAAGAGCCGACCGACTTGTTGGAAAAGACCCTGATCCAGGGAAAGACTAAAGGTAGGAGGAGAAGGGGGTGACAGAGGATGACATGGTTGGATGGCATCACCAACTCAGTGGAGCAAATTCTGGGAGATAGTGAAGGACAAGGAAGGCTAGTACACTGCCATTCATAGGGTCACAAAGGGTCAAACATGACTGAGCAACTGAACAACAACAACTCCTTTTTACCTCGCCTTCCCCTAAGACATGTTTTTATGGCATCAGCCACCTCCCCTTCATAGCATCATCACATTTGCAGTTTCACAATTATTTGTGTGGTATTAGATTAGTCAATAGTCCTCTTCACAAAATTGTAAACATCCCAAAGGCAGGAGTCAATTATAGTTTTGTTCCTATTGGATGTCTAAGCTTTGTATAGTGCCAACAAATGGCAGCTTTCAGGATTTCTTGAATAAATACATCTGGAGTATAGAGCTTTCCTTTATCTTCTCCTTTCTTGACTTCACTACACATAAAATCTATTTTAATCTCAAATGTCATCATGTTAATTCTTTTCTGAAAACCATCAATGATTCCTCACTACTCAATGAGGGAGTCTAAGCTTGCCACGACTTTCAAGTAAGGCCTCTGAGTTTATCTATTTGTACCTGTTCTATAATTATCAGAAGTGACCTCCTTTCTTTCTCAAAAGTGTTCTAGTTCAGTTGATAAATTTTATGGTCACCTTCTACAAATGACTTCCAATATCTGGTCCCCTACTGATTTCCCAAATCTCACTTCACCATTAATGCACCAGCAACACCTATCTGCTCATAATTCTCTATCAACCCATGTGGCTTGTTACCTCCAGGCATTTACCACCACAATTCCCTGTGGCCAAACTTCATTCCCCTTCTCTCTGACTCATCCTGTGTGATTCAGCCCATTTCCTAACTGCTGCAGAAGGCCTTCTCTGATCCAGCAACCTCATCCCAACCCCATGGCCAAGTTAGGATTCTTTTTGCTTGGATCTTCCCAGTCCTCTAATCCTCTATACATTATCCCATCATTGCACTTTCACACTGAATTGTAAATGCTGTCCTGTGTCTGTCACCAACCCCTGCCTTCACACAGACACACACACACACACACACACACACACACACACGTGCCCTCAAGGGGCCAGACTCTGTGTAATTCATCTCTGTGTACTCACTGCATACCACACAGTCAACTCACAATAATTACTGTTTGAACAAATAAATGTTTTTGAAGATTTTATTTATTCAACAAATGCAATTTAGTAAATAGACCATTTATTTTCCTAATTTTATTAACCCCAATCATTTATAACTTTTCATCTGATTTTCTATTCAGCATGAGCAAACCCATGATACCCTCACTGAGTTAATATTATTACAGCCAAAGCAAAGAAGTTTGATGTTTACATATGCCTGTCTTTCTTTCTTGTGTTAGACTTTTTAAAACACTAAAAGTAGCTTTCATACCTCCAGGGCTGCAAGCCTGAGCTCGTTTAACTCCCTCTGGTTTTTTCCCTTGGCTCTAACCCTCCCCGTTACCCTCCCCTTTAGCCCCCACCCCACCCTTTCTGCTTTCCCTCAGTCCTAGGATCTCCTGAGTTTTATCTGAAAAGCACATGGGACACAATATGATTCAAATTTTTTTTTTTTAATGCTTCAAACCTTTATACTAAATCTAATTCAGATGCTGGCTGCCTTGCCAAGCTTGCCGAAATAGGTTGAGAAACTCTCCGGGGAATTATTTTTAAAACCCTTAAGTTTGAATATCATTGTCCTAAGATGAGACATACAACATATGATAAATAACATTTCTGCTGAAGTGTGCGAAATAAAGTCTCGTTGCTAAGAAGGAGAAGTTTCCAGGAAAGAGCTCTAGACTTCGAATCAAACCCTAGTTTGCATCTGGCCCTGTCACTTCCTGGATCTGTTCACATGGGCTGTATATTTATCTATTCAAGCCTGCATTTCTTATTCTATAAGCTAGGATAAGAATGCAAGCTTCACGGGGTTGTGGGGAGGACCCAATGTGAAGCTGTGTATCAGTATTTCTCTAAGTAATGTGCTTGTAAAAGGAGAGGTTTTCACGGCTCCTTTAGTGTTGATGTAAATTGTTTTTATTATAGTGTTGCTTAACTAGGAACAAAAAATAACACTCGGTATAAATTCCTTAAGCTTGTAAAATTATAAACTAAAATAAATTATAAATTTTAAAAAGCCAAAGAAATTGAATGCCAACAAATTTACAGATTAAACACAGGTCAAACTACCAACTAAAACCACCAAAATGATTGACCATAATTTATCGTGTTCGTTGATGTTGTGTACCATCTATACCTTCATTCTTGATATAAATATTATCATCTGTATCCTGCTCCCTTTCTTTTGTAAGCTCTCTGAGTTTTCAGATATTCAACTGTAAAACAGGGATCATCAGACCACATAATAAAGGACTCAGTGACGATATCGTATAACAAAGCATCAGAGGTCTGATGAAAAGGGAAACAGAAGGCAACACGCTTCACCAAAGGAAATGTCCCAGGTTTGGGGTCAGGACACCAGGGATGTGGGTGGACTAGAAACTCAGACTAGCTAAAGATTCAGAGTAGGATTTGCCCTTCCAGAAGGTACATGATGACAATCAAGGGCTTGGACTATGGAGGGAGACTTGGGCTTGGATTCTGTCATTCTCACTAATGTCTGCACAGTACACTTAAGCTCTTCTCAGTCTCTTCATCAATAAAATGAAGAAGGGTAACAACCCTTACCTTCCAGGGTTGTTATGAGGACTGAATCAGATCATGTATGTGAGATCCTCAGTACACTGTACTGTTAGCATGGGTAGCTGAGAAAGACTGGAGGCCCTGGACAGACATGGGAAAAAAAGCAAGTCATTGTCTGCTACATGCTCTAGGGAAACTTCCTCCTGGCAGACACTGCTGGGGAAGGGAAAATTCACAGTACCACGGACATGCTGATATAAGCTCTTGGGAAAATTCGGATCTATGAATTTCGAAACATTGAAGAGGATGATTGAAATAGAAGAAAACCATACTTTTAAACACCCTGCCTGTTTTTGTTGTTTGTAATATGTAGACATTAAAATTCTCTGAGGACAATTTATTCTCTGATTTGGGAAACCCACCCAGAGAGATTTTTTTAATTTTTTTTTTTCTAAAGAAGCAAAATGGCTTCCTGCTGAAACACAGCTCCTTAGAGATGCTGAGGATCCAGAGTTAAAACACAGATGAGGGACAGAAAAAGTGACATCTAGGAGAAATGATGTTCCTTTGATTTCAGAAAGAATGGATGGGAGCTGAGAGGAGAGTTTGTTTTGGCTCTGTGTCCTGTCCATCTGGGAAAGCCTGGAGTAGTGCTGGGTGAGGAGTGAAGACCAGAAGCTGAGATTCCCGTGCAGCTGTGACTTCCGGAGATTCTGAGATGGAGCGGAGCCAACTGGGACCAAGTGATGAGTTGTGGCTTGGAGTTAGGGAAGAAGCCATTCTCCCTACCTTTTATGGGACCCAGCACCATTCTGTCCCCCTGAAGAGGGATCGCTTTGGGGGTCACTAGAGATCTTAGTCTGTCAAAGGCACCATCGTACTTATCATGGTCCTTTGCCTTGGCGACAAGAAGTCTTCCCATCTCATGGAGAACAGCAAAGGAGAGCCAGAGCTTTGAGGAAGAAAGGCAGATGTTTTCTGGCAACTGCAAAGACAAACAGGCCAGATAGAGAACACATATGAGTGTGTGTGAGTGACCGGGGAAGAATCTGGTGTCATGTAGGGGAGACGTCAAGCTTTAGACATCAAGCCAATACCTACAATTTAGGCACTAGAGTCAACTTGACAAACTACCCATTCACAATATCAGTGAAAATTGCATGCTCACACTCAGTCACTTCAAAACCATGTCCAACTCTTTGTGAACTTACAGACTGCAGCCCACCAGGCTCCTCTGTGCCTGAGATTCTCTAGGCAAGAATACTAGACTGAGTTGTCATGCCCTCCTCCAGGGGATCTTCCCAACCCAGGGACTGGACCTTTATCCATGACTGGATAAAGAAGATGTAGCATGTATATACAATGGAATATCATTCATCCATAAAAAGAATGAAACTCTGCCATTTGCAGTGACACTGATGGACCCAGAGAATAGGTCCATCTTATTGAAATCTCAGACAAAGACAAACACCGCATACTACCGCTTGTACGTAAAATCTAAAACATAGTACATATGACTATATACAGCAAAACAGAAACAGAGTCACAGATATAGAGAATAAAGTAGAAGTGACCAGTGGGAAGAAGTAAAGAGAGACAGGCAGAGATGTGGGATTGAGAGACACAAAATGCTATGAATAAAAATGATAAGCAGCAAGGATTTATTGTACAGCACAAGAAAGTATAGTCACTATCTTATAATAAGATTTAATCAAGTATAATCTATAAAAGTATTAATTCACTATGCTGTACAACTGAGTCTAATAAGATATCATAGATCAACTTTTCAATTTTAAAAAGTCAAAATACCAGTGATGCCCCGAGGAAAATTTTCACAATGTATATGGTAGACATAGGACTAATCTCCCTAATGTACAAAAAAGTTATTTTAATTTGTTTTTAAAAAAGGAAAGAAAGGAAAATCAACAATATGAAAAATAGACAAAGTATAAAAAATTCAGAATAGAAGAAATCAGAAAGTCCATGGAAAGATGATCAACCTCAACTGTAATCAAAATATAAAATAAATTTAAAGAAAGATATCATTTTCTGCCTATCAGACTGGCAGAAATGAAAAAGGGAGAAAATCCAAAGTTGTTAAAAATTGGAGGAAATTCTCACTGTTATATATCCTGGGAAAGTTTGAATTGCTACAACCTTTTGAGAACATAAACTAAAAACATCTGTTAAATTAAGGAATACACAAACCCAATAATTCACTTCTGAAAATCCATCCTATAGGAATAAAATTGCCAGCACATAATATTTTTTGTCACAGATGTTTATTGCCAGTGTTGTTTATTGTTAAACATTCATTGCTGGGGAAATAATTCATTAAGTCATGATATGTTAATATGAAATGTTATACAGCTATTAAAGTGAGAGTATCAATATCTATTAATCTAGAGGGAAGTTCACATTACCTTTCTAAGTAAGAAAAGCAAACCACAGAGCAATAAATGTAGCAGGGTCTATTTTTATAAAAACAGTTATCAATCATCTCCCTCTTTAGTATATGGGTGGGCATGTTTGTATCAACAAAAGAGTATGGAGACAGTATAAGGATTAGAGATCGCCAGGGTTGGGGCGAGGTTGGGTGGGAGAGAAATAGGTGGAATACAGAGTATTTTTAGGACAATGAAAATACTGTTTCTGATACTATTCAATACAATGATGATACACATCATTAGACATTTGTTCAAACCCACAGGGTGTGCAATACCAAGAATGAAACAATGTAAACTACAGATGTTGGGTGATGATAATGTGTCGATGTAGGTTCATTAATTGCAACAAATGCATCATTCTGGTTGGTGATGTTGATTGCAGGGTTGGTTATGCACGTGTTGGGACAGGGGATACATGGGAAATCTCAGTACCTGCCTCTTAAATTTTGTTGTAAACCTAGAAATGTTCTAAACAAGACAAAGTACTTTTTTAAGTGTAGAAAGTATATCCTAAGGGAGTGAGAAATGGAGGAAATGGTGAGGGCAGAAATCATTAATGACCATTATGTATTTTGGATTGTTTTATTGGATAGAGTGGTCATGCAGTTTCTTTATTTAAACACATTTATAAAGAGGACAATGTTTTCAAAGAGAAGGTGACCTCTTAGGCTGACTGGGCCTGGGCGGTGAGTTGGGTACTATTGTTCCTGTAGAGGAGCTGGGAGGAAAGTGACCAGAAGGGAGAGAAAGGGAAAGATTAGGGGTATACTTCTCACTCATACGTGATGCACATCCTGTTCTCCCTTTGGGAAGCCCTCCTAGGGACCCTGAGCCCTCTCTGGCTGGCTCCATGAGCTGCTGCCTCTCATTATCCAATTCTTTTCTTCTAATGTCTAGGCTTTGCACACCGCCTTCTTCGGTGGTCTAATTCCAGACATATGCACATTCTTGGGGTTGTCTCTGTTGCTGGTACATGACATTTTCACACTTTGATCTCTTAATAGTCTTCATTCGAACAATAGTTCAGACAAATGAAAAAGTGACCACGTTTGCATCCACATCTTTCAGCCAAAATCTACCACCCAGGAGCTAGCAGGGTCTGGGGGAACTGAGCCAGGCTGGACTCCAGCAAGAACACAGCCATTCTGACCACAGCCAAGCCTTCCCAGGCTCGCCTGAGGTAAATGTACATAGAATAAAGGTTAAATGAGGAAAATACTATCAGGGTGATGCTTAAAAAGTATTTACATTTGTTCATCTCCAACAGTTAAATAAAGTCCTAGGGGTACAGACCCAGAGACAGCATCTTCCCATTGGAATAAAAAAGAAGCATCCTGATTCTATTATTGTTCCCAGATGTTCTAGAAACCTATCTGGTCTTAGAGACAATGCAAAACTACTCTTTCTTTTAAAGATCAAGTTAAGTCAATTTGGCTGCTGTTAGGGTTTGGAACTCTTGAGTTTTTAGAAAGGCAGGTGAGGAAGTCAGGGCCTTCCTCAGTCATAACCAAGAAGGAATCTTGCTTTTGCTCTCTTAAGATCCAAGAAAGAAAGCTTAATGGTTAATTTCCTAGTCTCAATACCTACCTGGTCAGAAGGCCATGTGTCTCAGTCACATGTCCATCCTGGAATTTAAATATCTCCTCCATTCTGGTAATAGGAGGTGGAAAGAACTGGCCATTTTCTTTTGCTTCATCTGAAATTTGAGCTAAGTGAGGAGTACTTGATTGTCAGTGAATCTGCAGAACTCATTTCACAGAAAAATACACTTGAAAATCAAGGAAGAGTGCATCATTTTCAAATGTAGGGATTCAAATTATTGAGACTTTCCAAGAGATCACCAAAAGTGAAAGGCATAGTCAGACCCAGAATCCCTGAGTGTCCTGAATTAGTTGTGTTGACTTAAAAAAATTGTCATACCCTAGAGGTTGAGAGTTATGTTCTATTTCGTGGGAATTTTTAAAACTTCAAGCCTGGGAGACAGCATCTCATGTAACCCTGGTAACCCTGAGAGAACTGCTCTGAGGAGTCAGGGACAGGAATCAGGTTACAGAGAAGTTTGCAACAAAGGGCAGGTAGTCTGAACATCAAAAGTATTTTTGTGAATTTTCACCGGGTATCTCAAGTAAAGAGATTTAGTGCTTTTCTTTGCATGGGAAGATGCAAGAGTCTGGGCTTACTGAAATCATTCCTTTCAATGCATCTCAGCTATCTTGGATGAGCCAGCTATCTGATATCAGCTATCTGATATCTGCCAGTATCCTATGCTTTTCCTGTTCTGAGCCCTGAGTTCCTCAGTGCTCACCTGAATTCCTCACCATAGGGAGTGGCTGCAGCCTCATGGCTGAACGATTGCAGGTATTATTCTGCTTCCTGAGTGCCCTGGAGGAGCTGGAATTGTGATGACTGTGACATCCTTATTTATTGATATGGCAGGAATACTCCATGTCTCAGCTGCTTCTTTCTGCTCCTTAAAATCATCTTATCTGACTTTGCCAGGGGAATGGAGAAGAGCATTCTGGACAGAAAGAATCTTGTACACATAGAAGCAAGGCTTGAAGCAGCACGAATGTTCAGACCTCTGGAAGTTTAACATGACAAGGACATGGGAATGTGAAGTGACAAGTGAGAGGTGGAAAACCGGCCATGTCAACAGGTTACAGATTTTGGAGTTGGTTATTCCAGAGAACTCTTTGGCAAGTTACAGAAACTCAAGACCAAACTCAGTTAAGTAATAACAATAACAAGAACAACGATAATACTTCACTGTTACTGAGCACTTAATTTTGTCCCAGGCAATGTGCTAAGTTCTCTGTATGCATTCACTCATTCAAACCTCTTTAAAATCCTATGAGGTAATTATTATTGTTATTATGCCCATTTTATAGATGAGGAAACTGACGATAGAAAGTTTGTTCGCGGTAACAGGGCCAGTAAGCGGCAGCACTGGCATCCTAACATAGACAATCGATTGACTCTTGGAATTGGTAGAGTCCTTGGGTAAAGCTTGCTTCATGTGCTACTAAATTCAGAAACCCAAACTTTGTCCTGAGGCTCTGTCTTGGGTTTATCTTCAGCTCTGCTGCCTTCAGCAGATTACCTTCATCTTTGGAGAGACTCTCTCCATGAACAGGAAAAGAGATAACACAGATTGCAGAGCAAGAGTGAGCCCATTGCCCTCCCAACCCCCTAGACATGACATCTCTGTCTGGCCCTGGCTGGTCCATTCTGGAACGAATCCCTGGGATGGGGAGCTCGGGGTGTAGAAGAAACGGGTGGGGCAGAGTCAACCGCATGGGAGGAACTTCCCAAACAGGGAGACGTCCCGTCCCTCCAAGAGGTAGGGCATTGCTGGATAGATGGCCCACCAGTAGCTGCAGAGAGAGCAGGGGCAAAACCAGGCTACATTTTAGAAAAACTGGTGCATGATGGACTGAAGGACTGTAGAACTGGAGGTGGAGGCCACCTGGAATGCCAGTGAAGTTTTCTGGGTAAGAAGTGAACCTGAGGCTGTGGCCTTGATGAGCAGGGGAAGGAGGCAGAAAGTCTGCAGGAGGCAGATTTGGACATAGGTCTGGAGAGGAAGTCAGAGGCAAAGACAACCCTAAGGCTGTATGATCAATCGAAACTGATGAGTTTGCAAATAAAGATGAGTGCATTCACTCAGTTTGGGGGCGTTCATGTTTGCAATCAGGTTGTCTACCCAGCTAGATGGTAAACTCCATGAGCAGAGACCTCATCTGCTATATTCACTATAAGATCCTCAATCAACACCCGGTTCCTGGTGCACAGTAGGCACTCACTAATTAAATGAACAAAAGAAAAGTGTCTACCCAACAGCCAAGTCCAGGTACCACTTGTTCAGCCGCTTCAGTCGTGTCTGACTCTTTGCGACCCCATGGACTGTAGCCCACCAAGCTCCTCTGTCCATGGGCTTTTCCAGGCAAGAATATTCGAGTGGGTTGCCATTTCCTCCTCCAGCAGATCTTCCCAACCCAGGGATCGAACCTGCATCTCTTGCATCAGCAGGCAAATTCTTCGCCACTAGCACCACTGGGGAGCCCCTCTAACCTAAGGCTGCACGTCTCAATAGCCTGCAAAGGGGGTATTTGTGTTGACACTGGTCCCCAGGCCACTCTCCCCATGACCCTTTGAATGATGGCCCGGCTGGAGGTGGAGGGGAATGAGGCCCAGAAAGGTATTGTGTTTAAAGTTCCCCCAGTCACTGTGACAAACACCCTGCCTCAGAACTACTAGCCTTTACCATAGCTTGATGTGTAATGTAATATGGAAATGAAAAAAAATATTCAAGACCTTAGTCATTGTTTCTCCCCTCGGGATCTGAATCAAATTAATTTTTTTTTAAATGTGCTTAGAGTTGATCATTGGAAAATGTAATAAAATGTACCAAGGGAAGCAACTCAAAAAGTTCTTCAACAAGGAAGTCCTGGGAAAAGGCCCAGACTGGGCCCCAAGTGGAAAAGAAAATACACAGCCCGCATGTTTTCCCTGCCACCATGTAAAGCAGGCATCCTTCTGTCCACACCTGCCTTCCCTCTCAGCACAGAGGAGCCCCCTGAGAGGTGCCCACAGCCCCGCAGAAGTGACAGGAACCAAGACAAAGCGGGCCTGGAAAGGGAAGAAAAACACACAGATGTGACACAGAGTTAGATCAAACTGTCTAAGCAGCTAACGGGGCATTCTCAAAAACATTAAGCTACTGTCATTCTAAGAACATGCAGAACTTTGTCTTCAAAGAACGGCTAAAGTGGGAATGCTCAGAGAAGCAAAAGAAAACATTTTTATTGGAGGAAATCATGGAATCTGAAAATAGAACATTCTGGAATGGAATAGCGGCTGTCGTTATTCACTCTTTAGGTTGTGCCCAGCTCTTTGAGACTCCATGGATGCAAAACATGAGGCTTCCTTGTCTTGCACTACCTCCCAGAGTTTGCTCAGAATCATGTCCACTGAGATTCATAGATATACACTATATAGGTAAAACAGATAAACAGTAAGTATTTATTGTATGGCACAGGGAACTATATTCAATATCATGTAACAATCTACATGAAAAGAATATATATATTTATATTTATGTATTTTTTGCATATAGATATGAGTTACTTTGCTGTCCACCTGAAATTAACACATTATAAATCAACTACATTTCAATTTTTTAAAAACACAGAATGTTCTGGAATAGAGTGAAGTTTGCCCGGAACTCTCCGTGTGCAGCCAGCTTGCAGAGGGGTGACCTAGCTCTCCAGCCTCCTCTCCCACTGCATGCCCTCCCACCTCCACTGCAGACATCCTGCACTCCCGGTGCACTGACCTTCTTACTTCCCTTCGTATCTCAGTGCTTGAGAAAACCTTCTCCCTTCTCTATGAATCAGAAGCTTACTCATCCCTCCAGACTCACCTCCAACAAAGGCTACCTTCTTTGGGGAGCCTTCCCTGATCCCCTAGGCAGAGAGTCACTTCCTTGCTTTTCTCTGTCCTTCTGCTCCTTTGTTCAACGTGATTTTTCACGCAATTTCAAAATCAATATCACGTTATGTTGTAATGATTTGTTTATACAAGCCTATCCTCCATTAGGATGGGGCTTTTCAAGGATAAAAATTATGCATTACAACCAAAAAAATGGAACGGGTACTGCCTATGTGCTAGAAAGCAATGGTGATTTCTAGTCTGCAAAACAACCCCACAAAGCAAGCACAAGATCTTCCTTTACAGATGAGAAAACTGATGCTCTGAGTGTTCCAATATGACTGATTAGCAGCCATGTAAGACTCCATAGTCAAGATGTAAGACTCTATTGTCAAGACTCTCTCCGTTAAACAACACTGCTTCTCCTTTGCCTCTGTATTTTGTGGCATGTATTTGGTACTCAGTAAATGTCCAGCAAGTGTATCAGTGTGAGGCCTACTAATTATAAATACCTTGAGAGCAGGACGCTGCCTATTATTTCAAATTCATCTCTGGAGCCAGCTCCAAGTTTCCACCCTCTAACCTCTCCATAAATATTTGAATGAGATGATTCAAACTGTAAATAAACAGATTTCAGACTACAAAACCTATATAATTATTGTGTGCTTGCTAGAAACAAGTGGACCTGTTAGCAGATTGCTACTACAGAAAGAGTAACTCTGCATTAAATACATGGAAAAGGAATCATTTTTTCTAACCCCACCACCAAACTGCATAATCAAAAAACCTTATCCTAAAGGCAAGCCATTCAGCAGCTCATGCAGACATTTTTCAGGTACAGATGCTGGCCACCTTGTTAGGATATGGCTCTGTTTCAGATCAGTTATTCATAGGCTTTACTGGATTGAGACAGAGAGAAAATAATATTAGGTAGTACCCAGCTTAACAATTTTTCATACTAAAGTCACGTTTTCTCAGTTCAGATTAGTTTAATCACTCAGTCATCTCCAGCTCTTTGCAACCCCATGGACCACAGCACACCAGGCTGGAGGTGTGCTCCTGTGCACACCAGGCTCCATCACCAACTCCTGGAGCTTGCTCAGACTCATGTCCATTGAGTTGGTGATGCCATCCAACCATCTCATCCTCTGTCATCCCTTTCTCCTCCTGCCTTCAATCTGTCCCAGCATCAGGGTCTTTTCCAGTGAGTCAGTTTTTTGCATCAGGTTGCCAAAGTATTGGAGCTTCAGCTTCAGCATCAGTCCATTCAATGAATATTTGGGGCTGATTTCCTTTAGGATGGACTGGTTGGATCTTCTTGCAGTCCAAGGGACTCTCAAGAGTCTTCTCCAACACCACAATTCAAAAGCATCATTTCTTCAGCACTCAGCTTTCTTTATAGTCCAAGTCTCACATCCATTCATGACTACTGGAAAAACCATAGCTTTGACTAGCTTGACTTTAGTTGGCAAAGTAGTCTCTGCTTTTTAATATGCTGTCTAGGTTTGTCATAGCTTTTCTTCCAAGGAGCAAGCATCTTTTAATTTCATGGCTACAGTCACCATCTGCAGTGATTCTGGAGCTCAGGAAAATGAGGTCTGTCACTCTTTCCATTGTTTCCCCATCTATTTGCCATGAAGTGATGGGACTGGCTGCCATGATCTTAGTTTTTCAAATGTTGAGTTTTAAGCCAGCTTTTTCTCTGTCCTTTCACTTTCCTCAAGAGGCTCTTTAGATCCTCTTTGCTTTCTGCCATAAGGGAGTCATCTGCATATCTGAGGTTATTGATATTTCTCCTGGCAATCTTGATTCCAGTTTTACTTCACTGGAGAAGGGAATGGCAAACCACTTTCAAATTCTTGCTTTGAGAACCCCATGAACAGTGTAAAAAGGCATGTTTCTTAGCTGCATTGTGTGAAACAGCAGAGTCATTTCCCAGCTGCATGTGGGAGAGCGTGATAAGAGCCCTCTTGGGAGGAAGATATTTGCACCGGCTGTGGTCCTCTCTGCTGGTTCCAGGTGCTGAAGTCTATTTGCTGTCGATTCAGCAAACACTTGTCCAGCTCCACTTGCTATCTCTCTGGAAAAGAATAGAAGCCAAACTTTAAATTTTTCAAAGCAAAATGGCAGCTTAGCTTCCACATACCTGTGTAGACTTTAGATATGTGACTTTTGTACCAGGCAAATAGCCCACCTTCCCCCAGATGCCATGATCAGTTTTTAGACAATTCAGTCATTTTAATTGCCTGAGATTCTGCCCTGGCCTAACCCTCCAGTAAGTCACCACTCTGAGAGCTTAGAGACATTGTTTAATAGTCACACATGGGGTTCGTTCTGAATATTCAGGTCTTATTTGTATCTTAAGTTAGAAGATCAGAAGGCAAAATTCTTGGGTCATATTAACATCCAGAATTTATCTGTTCATTCATTTAGCAGAGAGCTGTTGCCCAACAAGAGTCAGACCTCCATCTGTCCGACCCATAGCCACAGAGAACACACTTGAGGTTACCAAGGCTGAGGGGAGAGGGAGAGGGATGGACTGGGAGTTTGGGGTTGGTAAATACAAACTAGTGCATTTACAATGGATGAGCAACAAGGTCCTACTCTACAGCACAGGGAATTATATCCCATCTCCTGAGATAAAGCATAATGGAAAAGAATATTTAAAAATAATATATATATGTGCATAACTGAACCACTTTGCTGTACAGCAGAAATTAGCGCAACAATGTAAATCAACTATACCTCAATAAAAAAAGGGAAAAGAACCAGACTGTCTAAGTTTACCTTCTAGCTTCTTAACTTACTAGCTCCATGACCTTGGGCAATTTATTTAACTCCACACTTTCACCTCTGTTCCTTCTCTGTTAAAGGTGGATAATATTAATAGCAGCCCCCACTCCAAAGGGCTATTTATTAGATATAAGTACTTGTAAGAGTTCCTGGCATTCCATAATTTTAGTTATTATCATTGTTATTATTATTGCCATAAGTCAGGCATGATGCCAGATGCTAGGGAGACAGGAATACACAAAGCACACATGGTTCCTGCCCCTCAAGGTGCTTGTGTCTAATAGGGAAGACAGACTCCTTGATGACACTAGCCAGGGAGGGAACAAACTAAGCAGCTGATCTAAGGTACAGGGTGCTCTGAAACCCTGGAACCAGGAGCCTGGCTTGGCCAGGTGGAGAGAGGAAGCCTTCCCTGATGGAAACGGAAAGGACAAATGGGGATAACAAAATGGTGCGTGGACTTCTAGGAAGACTCTTCCAGGCAAAGGGAACAGCATAGGCTAAGACATATGCTGAGTGAAAGGTCAGCATGGCTCCAGGGCTGAGACGTTGCTGGCAGTAATTGTCCTACATACAATTCTCTTGAGGTTGTTGAAAAGAATAATTGTATTTCAATCATGTTTCAACTTCCCAGGTGGCTCAGTGGTAAAGAATCAGCCTGCCAATACAGGAGACGTAGGAAAAGGAAACACAGGTTCTGTCCCTGTGGTTGGGAAGATCCTAGAGAAGGGCATGGCAACCCACTCCAGTATTCTTGCCTGGAGAATTCCATGGACAGAGGAGCCTGGGTGGGCTATGGTCCATGGGGTCACCAAAGAGTCCGACACAACTAAGCATGCACATGAACAGCATATTTTTAAGCTATAGCTTTAGAAAATAGTTTAGTTCCACTAATAATTTTGTACATTAATTTTTTTTTCATTTCAACCAGGCAATGAGAACTAGGTAAGCAACGTGTGCTCCTTTCTAGTCTAACTACAAAGGCGGGGCTTAGTTTACTGAGAAACTGCAAGAATTAGGTCATCTCAGGTGCTTTGGAACATCTCCCCCCTTCCTCATTTTATGAAGTCTCTTTTTGTACTGGCCATTATTTTCTTTATTTGGAAAAGTTTTAGAGCCCCTTGAAACTTTTTGGAAATTGGCAGGATATACATACTAAATATGTAAAATCAAATATGTAGATTATGAACATGAGTTATGAGTTAGACAGAGACTGATTCAGGAGAGAGAATGTGGGTGGAAGTGTGGTGGGCCCCCACCAGGTGGTAGAACATTGAAAGAGATTGTTCACAGTCTTCTTCTGGAATTGCTTCTGTGAAATTGCTAGTGCCCTACCTCAAGGCTGGGAGTGGGGGGTTCATTGTGGAAGAGGGAGTGTCCAGCATAGCCCATTTACTTAGACTCTCCTCGTGGAATATGGCCAGATTTCAATGTAAACAGTGTATTCGTGCTTTGGAGCTTCTAGAAGAAAAGAATGTGTATGCCAAGCCTCCCAGATCTGTTTGGTTTGTCAGTTCTCTGGGGTTGCTTTTCCAAATAACTGATGCATTTGACTGTAAAACAAAGGAATGAAAAACACCAGTGAGTTTTGTTGGGGCAGCCCAGGGGCCCAGCCTCAGGGTTACAGCTTCCAGACAGTCTGACAGTAGACTGCCTGGAAATAGCAGTGAGAATGGGACACTTCTGTGGCCCTACTTCTTGCTTTTCCATCATCAGTCCACACCTGCCCTTCTCACTGCCACCAGGTCCCACAAGCATTCACTCCTACAACACACTTCTTGAGATGCACACCAAGATTTTAACTAAAGACAGGTGGGCAGTAGGAAATCAAACCTGCCCAACCCTGCCACAACTTTCTCCTGCTTTCTTTCCACCTCTCCAAAATGAACCTTTTTAAAAACAGACATTCCCCACAATCGCCCTTCCTGCTCAAGCCAAGGCAGATGAAAGTGTATTTGTCCAGCTTGAAGAGGACTGTGCTAAATGCCCCCAGTGAAATAGCACCCCAGTACATAAGGGCAAGAGGAAGGTAGGGAGAAGCAGACCAGAGGTACGGCGATATCTCTAACTTTTCTTCTGATCCGGGATAGCAGAAAAAAGAAACCTCAGGCTGAAGGGGGAAAGTGTAAATTGAGACACTTGACTTGGGAATAATGAGATTTATTCTAATAATTAGGAGAAACATCAGAACAGTGATTAAAATTCACGGAGAGAGCTTTCATATGCCCCATTGCAGAGAACCCTCAAAACACCTCCCAAGGTATGTTAGTATTAGAGGAAGGGGGGCCCTTTCCCAGGTCCAAGAGTGGGCTCTTGTCTAACACTCAGAAACGAATGGTCCAGGAGACACCCATGCTGACAAAGCAAGAGACTTTAAAGGAAGGGGTGCCCAAGAGGAGAGCAGGAGGATAAGGGGAACCCAGGAGAACTGCTCTGCCACGTGGCTCACAGTCTCAGGTATTATGGGGATGGGATTAGTTCCCCGGTTTCTCTGGCCCGTTGTTCTGATTCAGGGTCCTTCCTGGTGGTGCATGGCTTGCTTAGTCAAGATGGATGCCAGCAAGGAGGATTCTGGGAGCTTGGTAGGACATGTGGCATCTCCTTTGACCTTTCCCAAATTCTGCTTGGTGGTGGCTTGTTCCGTGTTTCTTACCAGAGCCTCCTATCATAAAATAGCTCATGCAAATGGTCATGTGGTGCTTGGCCAGTGTGGGTGGTTTTCGTCCAAGTTTCCCCTAACATCAGGACTGCTTTTTTTAAGGTAAAGAAAGGAATGGGGCTCAGGAAGGCATAGTCTCACTGCTGGAAAGGAACCAGCTGGAGGCTTTCATTTAGATCTTTGGTGTGTGTGTGCCCACTAAGTCACTTAAGTTGTGTCTGACTCTTCATGAACCCATGGACCAAACCCCAACAGGCTCCTCTGTCCATGGGATTCTCCAGGCAACAATACTGGAATCTTCTCCTCCAGGGGATCTTCCAGACCCAGGAATCAAACTCTCGTCTCTTACCTGCAATGGCAGGGGGAGTCTTTACCACTAGTGCCACCTGGCAAGCCCCTAGATGATTGGTTCTTCCTATCAAATCAATTGACATTTTTGGAATCAGTGAACTAAAATGGACTGGAATGGGTGAAATTAATTCAGATGACCATTTTACCTACTACTGTAGGCAAGAATCCCTTAGAAGAAATGGAGTAGCCCTCATAGTCAAAAAAGAGTCTGAAATGCAGCATGTGGATGCAATCTCAAAAATGACAGAATGATCTCTGTACGTTTCCAAGGCAAACCATTCAATACCACACTAATCCAAGTCTATGCCCCAACTACTAATGTTGAAAAAGCTGAAGTTGAATGGTTCTATGAAGATCTACAAGACCTTCTAGAACTAACACCAAAAAAGAGATGTCCTTTTCATCATAGGGGACTGGAATGCAAAAGTAGGAAATCAAGAGATACCTAGAGTAACAGGCAAGTTTGGCCTTGGAGCACAGAATGAAGCAGGGCAAAGGTTAACAGAGTTAGGGTCATAGCAACCACCCTCTTCGAACAATGCAAGAGATGACTGTACACACAGACATCAACAGACAGTGAATACAGAAATTAGATTGCAGTCGAAGATGGAGAAGCTCTATACCGTCAGCAAAAACAAGACTGGGAGCTGATTGTGCTTCAGATTATGACCTCTTTATTACAAAATTGAAACTTAAATTGAAGAAAGTAGGGAAAACCACTAGGCCATTCAGCTATGACCTAAATCAAATCCCTTGCAATTATACAGTGGAAGTGACAAATAGACTCAAGGGATTAGATCTGATAGAGTGCCTGAAGAACTATGGATGGAGGTTCCTAACATTGTACAGGAGGCAGTGATCAAAACCATCCCAAAGAAAAACAAAGGCATAAAGGCAAAATGGTTGTCTAAGGAGGCCTTACAAATAGCTGAGTAAAGAAGAGAAACAAAAGGCAAGAGAGAAAAGGAAAGATAAACCCATCTGAATGCAGAGTTCCAAAGAATAGCAAGGAGAGATAAGAAAGCCTTCCTCAGTGAACAATGCAAAAAAATAGAGGAAAACTATAGAATGGGAAAGACTAGAGATCTCTTCAAGAACATTCAAGACACCAAGGGAATATTTGATGCAAGATAGGCACAATAAAGGACAAAAGTGGTATGACCTAACAGAAGCAGAAGATATTAAGAAGATGCGGCAAGAATACACAGAAGAACTGTACAAAAAGGTCTTAATGAACCAGATAACCACAATGGAGTGATCACTCACCTAGAGCCAGACATCTTGGAGTGTGAAGTCAAGTGGGCCTTAGGAAACATCATTATGAACAAAGAGAGTGGAGGTGATAGAATTTCACCTGAGTTATTTCTAATCCTAAAAGATGATGCTGTGAAAGTGCTGCACTCAATATGCCAGCAAATTGGGAAAACTCAGCAGTGGCCACAGGACTGGAAAAAGTCAGTTTTCATTCCAATCCCAAAGAAAGGCAATGCCAAAGAATGCTCAAACTACCGCACAATTGCACTCATCTCACACGCTAGTTAAGTAATGATTAAAATTCTCCAAACCAGGCTTCAGCAATACGTGAACCGTGAACTTCCAGATGCTCAAGTTGGTTTTAGAAAAGGCAGAGGAACCAGAGATCAAATTGCCAACATTCGTTGGAGTCATTGAAAAAGCAAGAGAGTTCCAGAAAAACATCTATTTCTGCTTTATTGACTATGCCAAAGCCTTTGACTGTGTGGATCACAGTAAACTGTGGAAAATTCTGAAAGAGATGGGAATACCAGACCACTTGACCTACCTCTTGAGAAGCCTATATGCAGGTCAGGAAGCAACAGTTAGAACCGGACATGGAACAACAGACTGGTTCCAAATAGGAAAAGGAATATGTCAGGCTGTATATTGTCACCCTGCTTATTTAACTTCTATGCAGAGTACATCATGAGAAACCTGGACTGGAAGAAGCACAAGCTGGAATCAAGATTGCTGGGAGAAATATCAATAACCTCAGATATGCAGATGACACCACTCTTATGACAGAAAGTGAAGAAGAACTAAAAAGCCTCTTGATGAAAGTGAAAGAGGAAAGTAAAAAGTTGGCTTAAAGCTCAACATTCAGAAAACGAAGATTATGGCATCTGGTCCCATCACTTCATGGGAAATAGATGGGGAGACAGTGGACACAGTGGCTGATTTTATTTTTCTGGGCTCCAAAATCACTGCAGATGGTGACTGCAGCCATGAAATTAAAAGACGCTTACTCCTTGGAAGGAAAGTTATGACCAACCTAGACAGCATATTAAAAGCAGGAACATTACCTTGCCAACAAAAGTCCATCTAGTCAATGCTATGGTTTTCCAGTGGTCATGTATGGATGTGAGAGTTGGACTATAAAGAAGTCTCAGCGCCAAAGAATTGATGCTTTTGAACTGTGGTGTTGGAGAAGACTCTTGAGAGTCCCTTGGACTGCAAGGAGATCCAACCAGTCCATCCTAAAGGAGATCAGTCCTGGGTGTTCATTGGAGGGACTGAAACTCCAATACTTTGTCCACCTGATGTGAAGAGCTGACTCATTTGAAAAGACCCTGATACTGGGAAAGATTGCGGGCAGGAGGAGAAGGGGACGACAGAGGATGAGAGGGTTGAATGGCATCACCGACTCAATGGACGTGGATTTGGGTTGACATATCAGTATGCCTAGCTATATGTCCTTGGTCAAGTCAAATCTCTCCAATTCATCATCCGCAAAATGAAGAAAAGAGGATTGTAATGTGGATTAAGTAAAATACCATGAGTGTTTGCGATATGCACACTCTAAAACTCGACATGGGGCATGGAGGTTTCCAGGGGTCAGTGGGTACTGTCCACAGGGAAAACACAGCAAAAGTCCAGAAACCCGAGGACAATGCCCTTTGTATGGAGGGATATTGACTGAAATGAACTGGATGCTTCAGTCCTGGGTCTCCTCAAAACACCGTGGCCCTGGGGTTCAATGGGGCCTTCAGGGTCAGGAGGAGCTCCAGGGCTGCAGGCAGACAATGATTCCTGAACCAAGTGCTAAGCTCTGAGGGTGAGAGAGAGGCCTTCCCCCTCCCCTGGGAACATGAGCTGGCTGCACTCCCAACAGCTGCTTACACTTTCCAAGTGCTGACATTTCAGCCTGTCCCTTATAACTCACTTGTACAAATTCTCTGATTCCCAAGTGTGTGCGTGCTCAGTTATGTCCAACTCTTTGCAACCCCCTGGACGGTAGCCGGCCAGGCTCCTCGGTCCATGGAATTTTCCAGGCAAGAATACTGGAGTGGGGTGCCATTTTCTTCTCCAGGAGATCTTCCCCACCCAGGGATTGAACTCATGCCTCCCACATCTCCTGCACTAACAGGCAAATTCTTTACCACTGAGCCACCTGGGAAGCCCTTTTCCCATATCCACTGATTTTCCCTATGAATCCACCTGAAGATTCTGATGCATCAGGAATGAACTCACCTCCTCAACAAAATACTTCTTGAGCACCTACTGTGTGCCGGACAAATCTAGAAGAAGGAGGGGCATGTGACACACGTTGAAACTCACAGAGGACTTATATTCTCTGAAGCAACAGAGCACCGGGCACAGCTCTGACCCAGCTCATCTGGGTCATCTCTGCAAAAGCGTAAACAATCCTTCCCGTGGGTTTGCATATTTTACATCTGGACTGACTTTTTGCCTGGCTTTTCTTTGGTCATCAACATTCTCAACTTTCCTAAAGTCTAAATTAAGCCCTTTTCAAAGATGACATTGTTTGCCTACTTCATTTTAGGGATTAGAGAGCTCTCAGGTTACTGTCCACCACCCCACCCCCAAATTTGGTACCTTTTTAGTATCAACATAAATACATAGAATTAAAGCTCTTTGGTTAAAAACAATTTAACAAAGTGCATTCTGTCCTATAGGTAACTTTGTTCTTGCATTTTTCGTCTTCTTTGGATAAATTCAAAACAGGATACTCAAAATTCAATTAGGGGTTTTCTTTGAGAAAAGGCCTTGTAAAGTTCATGCTGTACAGAATGCAGCTTCGGGAGTGGTGTACTATTTGATTTTAACGGTGGTGAGTTTTGTTCCCTTGAGAATACATCTTGTACCATGTTTACTGTGCCTTCTAAGTGAACGAAAAAGGAGGGAGGAAAAAAGAATAAGCAAAAATATTCTCTTCCAGAATTAGGCAGGCTAGAACATTCCAAAATGGCCACAGATCCTTCAGTGTTTCCCCAAGGGCTGGTATCTTGACCCAGGCTCCAGCCCTCCACGTGTGAACAAGCGGCCTCCTTACCTGCATCAGCTCAGGTCACTCTACGGTCGCCCTTCCAGGCAACGTGCAAATGCCCTGTCATCCTTATTCTCAAGCTCACTGCAGACATTCGGCTCATTTCCCTCAAGAGCTGCTCTCAACAAAGGCCTTCAAAATCCAGCTGCCCCAGTGTGATCCTCACCAGCTCTTCACTCCTCTCTCTCCCTTCCCAGAGTTACTCAAATTTCGGTCCAGTTACACTGGGGAAAATGTGGAAACAGTGACAGATTTTATTTTCTTGGGCTCCAAAATCACTATAGATGGTGGCTGCAGCCATGAAATTAAAAGATGCTTACTCCTTGGAAGGAAAGGTGTGACAAACCTAGACAGCGTATTAAAAGCAGAGACATCACTTTGCCAACAAAGGTCCATGTTGTCAAGGCTACGGTTTTTCCAGTATTATACATGGATGTGAGAGTTGGACCACAAGGAAGGCTGAGTGCTGAAGAATTGATACTTTTGAATTATGGTGCTGAACAAGACTCTTGAGGGCCCCTTGTACTACAAGGAGATCAACCAAGTCCATCCTAAAAGAAATCAACCCTGAATATTCATTGGAAGGAATGATGCTGAAGCTGAAGCTCCAATACTTTGGCCACTTGATGCAAAAAGCCAACTCAGTGGAAAAGACCCTGATGCTGGGAAAGATTGAAGGCAGAAGAAGAGGTGGCAGAGGATGAGATGGTTGGATGGCATCATTGACTTAATGGACTTGAGTTTGAGCAAACTGAGAGATAGTGAAGGACATGAAAGCCTTGTGTGCTGCTGCCCCTGGGGTCGCAAAGAGTCAGACTCGACTTAGCGACAAACAACAACACTCTTCAGTGTTTCTTGACCACAAACCAAGTTTTCCTGCTTCTAATCCTTCCTCTCGATCTGTCTGCAGCATCCTTCTTCCACATTTCTGGTCGTTGAGCCTGTAACATTCTATCCATCCTTCAGTGGCCATCGAAGTGCACTGTTCTTTATGAAATCACTTGGAATTCCCCCAGTCTGATGAGATTTCTACATCTGTGTCACGCCATACCTCCCATAGCATTTTTGCCTTCTTATATGTCATTTCACATTCTGGCTATGAGAGCTATTGTAATCTCCTTAGAGTAGAACCTGTATCCATCCAAATGTTTAACCCCGAGATGCTGGCCTGTGATAGAGGCTCAGTCCTAGGAAGTCAGATGTCATGTTACAGCACGTCTTTCCTGCTAGAACATATACAAGTATTTTCTCCCTTCTTTGTTCCTGTGGGAAAACTGAAGACTTCAGTAGAGCTAAAGGAGCTAATCATATAGTCTTAGAGAAGGCAGCTTGGCGAACCGAGGGTGCCTGGAATCTGTCAGAGCCTCAGGGTAAGCTGCTGGTCATCCAAATGTCCCTGCATCTTTACAGAGAGCCGAGTTGCTGAGGCATATGGTTCTGCTGGTGCTCAAGAATGCAATACTTTCAACATGGTCACATCCGGGTCTTTTGGCCGCACCAGGAATTTGCAGTCCCTGCAGCTTCCAGGCATTCTGACCAGGAAGAGAACTGGGGAAGTGATTTAATGCCATGCTTTGCTGAGAAATTCTACCAATGGTAATGCCTAAGAATCGATACACTGAAACACTGAAACCAGAATTATCTTGAAAGCCAAGCCTAGAAAACTGCCTAGACTAATCAAAGGAGAAAGAAAATATGGCTGTGCCCGGATACAACGTGTTTATTTTCTACAATATCTTCAAATCCCCAAATATCCTTGGGTACAGTGGATGGTAATCTGAACAGGAATATAGAAAACCCAGTTTCCAGCTTGGGACCTTACATGAAACAGCTAGGCATGTATGCATGCACGCATGCATGCTCAATTGCTTAGTCTTGTCTGACTCTTTGTGACCCCTTGGACTGTAGCTCACTATGTCCATGAAATTTCCCAGGCAAGAATTTTGGAGTGTGTTGCCACTTCCATTTCCAGGGGATCTTCCTAACCCAGGGATTGAACCTGTGCCTCCTGGGTCTCTTGGGCTTCCCTTGTAGCTCAGCTGGTAAAGAATCTCCCTGCAGTGTAGGATATCCTGGTTCAATTCCTGGGTTGGGAAGATCCCCTGGAGAAGGGAATGTCTACCCACTACAGTATTCTGGCCTGGAGAATTCCATGGACTGTATATTCCATGGGGTCGCAAAGAGTCAGACATGAGTGAGCAACTTTCACTTTCACTTTTCTCCTGGGTCTCCTGCACTGGTAGGTGGATTCTTTAACACTGAGCCACCTGGAAAGCCCCAACTTTGGGTTAAACACTCAGTCTCCCAGGGGCCAATTTTCCTAGTTCTAAATTCTAGTGACATGAGATAAAATTTGGAAATGCTACAGCTTACCTCAGTTATATTGCCAGTTCCCATGAGGCCTGCCATTGTCTCCTCCCGGCCACCCATTCCTCAAGTGTTTCCTCCCTTTGATTTTTCCTTGTATTTAATACCACAGCCACCCTCTTCTCATCAGTTTGCTAGAACCCTCTGGGGTTGTGACTGCCAACCCCATAAATTCTGTGCCCAGTTACAAACCCACTGAGAACCCTCATCCTTCCTGGGACTCTTCAGATTGACAGTCAATACAGTGAAGCTGTTTCTGTGTTTCAAAGGTACAAGAAGAGAAGGGATTCCATTCCCAGGAACTGCATATAAGTGAAAAGTCTGACCACCTTTTATTCTGAATAAAAAAATACAAGGAAGCTCAGTCCCAGGAAGACACTTTTCACAGGCATCTAACAAAGGGGTAAAAATCCACCTGATTAAATAATGTCTCACTTACACATGAAATGTTACCATGAAACAAAGTAAGATTTCACAACCTCAGGACATGGATGATACAATGTTTTCCAAAGGTCCACCTTGATAAATTCCATTACAGGGATGTATTTAACTTTTAGATGAAACAAATGTTAGGTAGGTGTCAACAAATAACTAGAAGAAAAAAGGAAGCACAGGGATTCACAAGAGTGAGATGTTTTTTAAAAGAAGCAATTGCTTTATTCCAGCTTTTGAATGTTGCTTAAAAAAAAAAAAAAAAGACAAGCACTAACATTTTTTCAAAGTCTAGTTACCTGCTCAATCTTGTGATAATTGCTTTTGGTATGTCATGCTATTTAATAGCTAATACAGTAAGAACTGTATTTTAAACCCCATTTTGAAGTTGGAGAAATTAAAACTAAAATTAACATTCAAACCCATGCCTATCTAACTTCAGAATCTCTGTTCTGTGTTCCACACCATATGATAAATCCAGAATGTAACCTTGAGAGATCTTAGTTTTCAACTAAGCTCCCTCCTTCCTTAACGTTCACCCTTGCTCCAGGCATGGATCATAGTTTTCACCTTGCTCCCTCCCTGGGGAGCTCTGTCCTGAATCTAGTATCCTGCTTGGAGGACTTTCTTCTACATTTGTTGATAACTCATTTCAAGGGCTAAAAGCCTTTATGATAAACAGGCATTTTTATAAAACCTAAATCCCCTTTGGTACAAATTCAACTATTTCTTTCCTCACAGGTGTAATTCATTTATACATTCATTCCTATCTGCTCCAAACATACTTTCCAACCTTAAATTTTACTGCTCCCTCTCATGAATGTTTTAATTAAGATTCTTTGGTCTTAAAATAACAAAAGAAACTCAAAGTAGCTTCAGTGAAAAAGAAAAATGGCTCTCAGCACAAAAAGCAGGAATCAGTCAAACTTACAGAAGGTTCTGGATCCAGGCTGCAGAGTTAACTGTCTCCATTCCTTATCTTTTCTTTCATTGTATGTATCTGCTTCATTCTTCCATGTTTCTGCAGACCATTGCCCCCACTCCCAATTCCCCATAAGCAGAAAAAAGTCAAAATATCCCTGAGATCAAGTTTTGTCTTCCAGAAATGAGGTTCTAAATGGCTCAGCATGATTTTAATCAACTGTGTCCAGGTAAGCGGACCTGTTTGGATGGAGCATCTTCAGAATAATGCGTGCTGGGCCCTCGGGTGTTCCAAGAAACTACCAGGAGTCACTCTGCTGTGAGGTGATGGAAGGGTGCAGCTCAAAGGGTCATTCTTTTAAAACATGCCCTCTCTAGTGTCCTCTGTGCTGTGGACAATGTAAAGAGCTCACTCAGCCTGCAGGGCCCCCACCTCTCCCCGTCCCCCTGTCTCTCCACCCCCACCACCCCACCCACCACATCAGAATCCAGCCCTTGGAACCCTCCAGCTCCAATTACTGCAGCCTTGCAATTTCATCATTTTACCTTGGCTCTTTCCTCTTCCCTACCAGGCTGAAGGTTCTTTGAGAATTGAATGCCAGTCTGACTCACCTCTTAGTGCCCATACAATTCAGTGAAAATATTTAATGGATGCTAGATATAGAATTAAATCATTTCTCAGGGAAGAAGATGTTTTCTCTTCTGTTAAAAACTTAAGAGAGAGTTTTTATTTTACTTTTTGGCTTAATTGCTTTCTCTTTCCTGAGATAAACATATTCTTTCCCTTTTAACTCTCTCTCTTGAGCTCAGTTTTAAAGTAGTATGATTATTTTCTGTGAAACTGAAGTGGCCTTATATTGTCCAAATGGTTAGTCCTGGAGAAAAAATAAAAGATAGTGGGTAATTGTAGGAGACTTTAATAAAGGGAGCATTCATGAAACTGTGGACAGAGTTTTAGGAAACACTGAGGGTTTCCCTGGTGGCTCAGATGGTAAAGAATCTGCCTGCAAGGCAAGAGACCCGGATTCATTTCCTTGGTTAGGAAGATCCCCCCGAAGGAGGGAATAGCTACCCACTCCAGGATTCTTCCCTGGAGAATTCCATGGATGGGGGGCCTGGTGTCTACAGTCTATGGGATTTTGAAGAATCAGACATGGCTGAGCAACTTTCACACACAAGGGGTAGTGTGGTATTCCTGGGCTTACCTGAGCAGGAAACCTCTACTCTCCCATGCCCTGGAGGCCAGGGATGAAGCCACTCCCAGAGGAGACTGCTGCATAGTGAAAACCAAGAGGGGGGTGGGTGTCCGGTGAGAACTGCCTGCCAGGAGCCCTCAGAGGATGACGCCAGCTGCCGCTGACCCACCAGAGAGGAAGCCAGAGGAACACATACCCTGATCCTAGCCTTCTCCTTCCCTCTGATCACCTGCCAAAACACACCAGTGATCAAACCAAACCGGAAGACAGAGGACAAATAGCAAACACAGGTCAGCTCTGAAGGCCAAAAGAGCAGGTGCAAGATTAGATCTGGAGGGGAACACAGGCCTGCTCCAACTTCCTCATAGATTCACTCTCCCATGAGCCACGGTCATCAAGCTGGGCCAGCCCCACTCATTTCAGCCATGGAGGAAAGATCAGTACGCTTCATGTGGGAACTGGACTCACGTCAAATTCTAGGAGGAGCTTCCCTGATAGTACAGCTGTAAAGAATCTGCCTGCAACACAAGAGATACAGGTTCGACCCTGGGTCAGGAAGATCTCCCGGAGAAGGAAGTGGCAACCCACTCCAGTATTCTTGCCTGGGAAATCCCATAGTCAGGGGAGCCTGGTGAGATATAGTTCATGGGGTCGCAAGAGTCAGACACAACTTAGCAACAACAACTTCTAGAGACTCCCATGTCCTTATTCAACCAGCCTGGTTATGACTTTTCCAAATTTCAATTGTGTGTCACAACTACAAGAGATCAAGGGCAGCAGAAATGCTTATGACCCCACACTTTAATGTGTATCACATGTTCAACCTCAAAGTCACAGAGGAACCTTGGGGTAAACTGAGGGCCAGGAGACCTGGATTCACATCCTGGCCTCCACAGCTCACCTCCAGGGAGGTGACTCGGGACAAGTCGCTCCTCCTGCCTAGGACTCAGTAATCTTCCATCTATAAGACTGTCATGTCCATGGGGAACAGACTTCCATGGGGAACAGACTTGTAATAGCCAAGGGGGAGGAATGGACCAGGAGTTTGGGTCAGTGGATGCAGACTATTCTATATACAGGATGGATAAGCAACAAGGTCCTACTGCATAGCACAGAGAACTATATTCAATATCCATGTACACCCATGGCTGATTCACATCAATGAACGGCAAAAACCACTACAACATTGTAAAGTAATTAGCCTCCAATTAAAATGAATAAATTTTAAAAAATCTTCAATGATAAAAAATAAAAATAATCTGCAATGATATTTACCAACTGTTTACAATTTCTGTATGCAGCATTTGGTGTGTGCATTTTAATTATTTTTCTTATCTGTATTTACTGTTTTTTTCTAGCTACAACAAAAATATTTTCAAGTTCTTAAATTGTTTTCTCTATATTTATTCTAATTAATAAATGAATGAAACTTAAAAAAATATCCTATGATAAACCATGATGGAAAAGAATATGAAAAAGAAAGTATCTATCTATATATATATATGTGTGTGTGCGTGTGTGTGTGTGTGTGTGTGTGTGTGTATGCATGATTGAGTCACTTTGCTAAATAGCAGAAATTAGTACAGTGTTGTAAATCAACTACACTTCAATACAACAGATTAAAAATAGAAGACTGTCATGCTGGCTCCAACTCCATCATTCTGTGTTTCTAAGTCGTAGTCGCCTTAGCTGGAGACCAGACTTCACTACGTGGATAGTGACAGTAAGGTATCATAGCGTCCTTCCATGCCCTCTGTTAGTACCAGAACTCTAGAATGAGAGAGTTTTTCAGGTCAGGGGTGATGGTTTTTCCCATCACTTCTCCACTCACTCAGATACAGTAGTTTGCCTGTCAAAGTGAAGCGCAATGCCCGTCACTTGGTTGTGTCTGACTCTCTGCGACCCCATGGACTGTAGCCCGCCAGGATTCTCTGTCCATGGAATTCTCCAGGCAAGAATACTGCAGTAGGATCCTCCAGTATTCTTGCCTGGAATACTGGAATGCCCTCCTCCAGGGGATCTTCCTGACCTGCCAAGATTTAATTTTTTTAGTGTTTATTTACTTATTAATGCTTAGCTGCACTGGGTCCTCGTTGCAGCACGTAGAGTTTTCATTGCAGCAAACGGGCTTCTCTCTAGTTGTGGCATATAAGGTTAGCAGTTGCAGTGCACAGACTTAGTTTCCCTGTAGCGTGTGGCACCTTAGCTCCCCAACCAGGAATCGAACCTCCCTTGCTTTAGAAGGCAAATTCTTAACCACTGGACCACTAGGAAGTCCTTCAATTTCTTTGAGTTTTGATCCTTTATTTTGATTCTTTCTCCCAATTTCTCTGAGTGACCACAAAAAGGAGAACAATGAACAAGGCCAATAGAGTAAAAAGTAATTGATTCTCGGGGGTGTGTTCGTTGTTTTGGATGTTTTAGCACTTCTAAGCCTCACAGTAACCCATTAAGATGGGCTCAGTTTTATCCCTGTTTTACCACAAGGAAACTGAGACTCAGAGATGGTTACCTGCCCAAAGCTAATGTTTCAGCTTAAACCTTGCTCTTGCTGAATTTAAAGCCCACACTCTTTCTCCTTCTTGACTGTGCACATGTGCTTGATTTAGCTATTCCTGGAACTAATGCCTGAACTTTCGTCTTTGTTTTGCCTGTCAGGACATCCCAGTAACTTTAAAAATCCGCATTAGTTCCAAACCGCTACCTGCCCCAACCCCCAGGGGAGCCCCTCCTACCTCCCTGGTACTCAGGCCCTGCCTATCCTGTGTGCGTGGTTTGCACAAAACACGCGAGTGGATAGCTGGGCCTGGACACAGCCCTTCAGGTCTTAAAAGGGTTTTACTGGCTTTTATTGGCATTTCCTCCCTAAACCTCAGTGCAGTAATTCACCCTTCTGATCCCCAGGGTACAGATTAGCACATGGAAAGAAGCCTAGAAAAGTTGTGACTTGCCCCTTTGTCAGAAGGTAAAGTGGTGACCAAGCCTCTCATCAGCTTCTCCTCCCTCCCCTCCTTCCTCGTTTTTACAGGTTGAAATATGCCTGACACAGGGATGGAAATGTAGCTTGAGTGGGAAAACTAAGGCAAAAGGAAGAAAAGGTAAAGCAGGCAAGCACAGAAGACATCACTGAAAAGTGCTGGGTGACTCTTCAAAAGGAAATAGCTAAGAAGGGTGACTAAAGAGAGTCTTTCAATGAAATAATCTGGAATCAACATGAGAGGAGCAGCTCAGTTGCCACGGCCAATCACTCAGACTTCAGAGTACAGAGTGAGGTCAACAGCAACTGTGGACTCTGACAGTACAAGGGCTGGGATGGTTCAAAGCACAAGACTTAGCTCAAACATTTCTTGATTGAAAACTAAGCCATTAAGTATCCCCTGGCATAGCATGTTTTACATGCCAAGTATCTTCCACTTTGATATCTACCTGCATGACCTTATTCCTGAGAATCTCTGCTAGGACGCCTCACACATCCCCAGCCAGCCTGCTGGCCTCAGTGTCCACCGTGATGTTCCTCTCTATTGTCCACAAAGTCCCCAAGAGAAGCTTTTCCTATCCCCTGCCCATCTTGAGATCATCAGGGTCCATGCCAAGGGGCTGCAGCTGGAGGCGCCCAAAGCCTCTAGTCTGCTAGGTGCTAGACTGCACGTGTCCTCATCGACATTATGCTGCATTTTGTCACCCAAGCCCCAGAGGAAGTCTGCTTGGATCACAGTCTCATCAAGGCTGTCTTGAATAGCTTCCGTTGGCTTTTATGTCTACTGGCAAACTATGAAACCAAAATCCTGTCTGCAAGAACTTACTGAAGAATGCAGGGAGATTCTGGAGACTTTCCAAGAAGAAGGCATTTCTTGAAGGCATTCCACATGTTTATTTAACAAATGTTTATTTAATAACAATCGTATTCTAGCCCTTAGCCCATGAAGAATGCAAAAGTTAAGAATGCAAAACCCACATATCTCAATTTTTTTCTCCACATCAATACAGTAAATGGCTATCTTCAAACAGTCTTGGATGTAGTACTGGTTCATGATGGATGCATTGATTCTCGGCTGAAGAAACATTCTCCTCAGGAGAAAGGGAAAGGTATATATTAAAGATGTGTAACAGGCAATTCCAATAAAAAGATGTGCCCCTTTTCCAGCCTCACAGCCTCTCTCACCTTCATAAGACTGAAAATCACATTTCCCTGAATCAAAAAAACCACCTTCAAAGGGAGAGATTAGTTCACCATTCATAAATAGAAAATAATGCAAAATCAGTGAGACCTGAGGCATGGGCAACAAAACAGAATTCCTTCTTGCTGTTGCTCTCTTCATGAGAATTATCTAAGAAAACTCCACCTCTTTCAGAGGAAGCAGGGGATTCCAGAAGCATATGTGATCACCCAAGCTCAGTCCTCTGCAGTCATGCAGCTCACCCAGGTCTTTGCAGAAAGGAATGGTAGAAAGAGCAAAAGAGGCACAAACAGCCTCCCTATTCATGCGGCATTTTAGATGACTCTCAGTATTTCCAGGATGCTGACAGTGGTCATTATTTCCCCTTACTCTGAGAGATTTTCAGTAGTGGCTGTGGTCCACCTGAAATAGAACCCCAACTTCTCATCCCACACATAAAGTTCACATAGAGCCATCAGGAGTGAGGGTGACGATGTACCACCACCATCAAATGAGAATACAGGCTCCTCCTCTGATCTCTTTTGGTCCTCACCTCATACACCATAACATCATAAAACAAGTATTGTCTACACAAGGGTCTTATCACCCAAAGCTAAATCATTACAGGCCTTTGGATTTTTAGAATAATATAACTCAAATTTCCTTTCAATTCTTAAATACATTTGAGATTGCCTTTGTTACTGTGCTGATAGTGTGCTACTGGGAAGTCAATTGTAGAGAAGAGTGGGATGGAGGCAATTTTTAGCCCCACTCCAAAATAAAACAGATCAGGGAAAAGGAGCAGGCTTTAGAATTAGACAGATGTGTATTCAACCCTAGGTCATTCTCTAGTTGGTGATCTTCAACAGTTTGTTTAGCTCTTCTATCACTCTGTTACCAGTACCTATTTCACTGGCATATAGCAAGGACTAAATACATTTTAGTAGTTCAAGGAGACAGAGAAGGAGTAATAGTAATAGAGAATCAACAGCAGCAGTTTACAGTAGTAGAGGTAGTTATTATTATTAACCTTACAAGGCAGATAATGTCTAGAATAGATGAGATTAAATGCAAAGGAAAAGCTGTATTTACCCTTAAATTTTCCAGGCTACATCCTGGAGAAGGAGGGAAATGATTCACCCAAGATTATACAGCCCAGAGTTGCATAGTGAAGATTTGAATTCAGGACTGTCTGACTCCAGAGCAAACATAGGTGCTGCCAAGTAATAAAGATATAGAAGTAAGGGCATAGTAATGGAAAGATATTATAGGATAGCACTCAGATCAGTTCAGGTGTCAGCCTAGTTGCCTTCAAATCCTAACTGTGCCATGAACTGGCTGTATAACTTTGTGAAAATTACTTAGCGTCTCTAAGCATCCATTTTTTCACCCCTAAAATCAGCTAAGTGACTGCTATGGACTGAATGCATGTGTTTGTCCCAAATTTATATGTTGAATTTCAAGTTTACCATGTGATTATATTTGGAGTAAGGAAATAACAAGGTTAAATGAAGCCACAAGGGTTGGGGCCCTGCTCCAATAGGATAAGTGTCCATTTAAGAAGAGACACTAAGCTGAGCTAGCAGCATCCTCTCCCCCATGTCCCTCTGTGTCTTTCTGGGTCTCTCTGTATATGTGTGTGGTTCTCTGTCTCTGCCTCTCTCTCCCTCTCTTTCTCTCCTTTCTTCTTGCTCCCTCTCCTCCCACCCATGTGAGGAATCAGAGAGATGGCCACTGCCTACAAGCTGAGAGAATAGGACTCAGAATGAAACCTACTTTGCTGGAGCCTTGATCTTGGACTTCCAACCTCCAGAACTCTTAGAAATAAATTTCTGTTATTCAGGCCACCCAGCATGAGATATTTTGTTATGACAATCCTAACAAATTGATACACTAACACATTACTCAAAGAACTTCTAAGATAATTAAACAAGATCTCATAAAGAGTTTTTCACCATGAGTTGATGCATAGAAAGTGTACAACAAATGGCATATATTATGATCACCTCATGAGAAATAAGGTGAAGCAGCCAATCTGGTACCTGCTAAAATAATGGTTCCATCGGGCATAAAAAGTCAGTGTGGAGTTGTGAGGGAGAGACAAGCACTGTAGCCACAGGAATGGTAGCAAACGTAGAGGAAGCGAAGTTATGGGACAGCGTGTACAACCCAGTCACCCCTGGAGAGGGAAACCAGTGGCTCCAGACTGGAAGGCCCAGGTTGTTGAACCCAGGTCTGCTGAGCACACTGTGGTCAGAGGGAGAATCCTAATTGTGATCCAGGTAAGAAAGCAGAGGTCAAAACAAGAGGTCTTTGTGGGAGCTTAAAGTGGAAAAATAGGACAAGCAGACAGATGGCAGGAAGATGAGGAATGAGGCAGAGAGCAGCGTCTGAGGCAGATTGGGGGAGCTGTAAACCGTTCAGCCCAGAGGCTCTGGCCCCTGCAGTGTGAGAGCTCCGTTCCCACATGTGCCTGCTCTGTGGTGAGGGGAAGGGCTGACAGCTTGAAGACAGTGAGCGGGGCGAGGGGGGAAGGGTCCAGTCTCCAATAGCGCTGGAGGGAGGAGTGGTGCCCACAGGCCAGAAGCATACAGTTCCCAGCCCACATCATTGGGAATGGTCTGTGGGCACCAGAAAAAAAAGGGCCTTAGAAACGAGCATCAGCTGACTAGATGGGAAGGCTAGTCATTCAAGGTCAGATAGCAGGAGGCATTCCAGGGAAAGAAAGTCGAGCTGTCAGCTTTTGACTTGTTTCTCTTAATTGCTCCCTCCAGGTTTCTGTGACCAGGCAAAAGAGGGTTCATCCACTTAGCTACTTAATACATCTCTATTGAATAACTTCTCCGTGCTATAGACACCAATATAAGCACTGAAGATACCACGATAAAAGACAGACATAAAACAGTTTATTTCAAAGAGGAAACGCAGATAACAAATAAGCAACCAGAAAGACAAAATCATTTCACATGGGGAAAAGCACTGTAAAGACAATTAAGCAAGGGACTCTTAGAGAAAGTGATTAAATGGGTACCAAGATAGCTTCTTTAGATAAAATAAGGAAAAGTTGAGAAGAAGATAAAGGAGTTGAACCTAAATGACCACAAACACATAGCGTTCCCTCTGAAATGCTCAAAATTAAGGTCAGAAAATGAAGCAGAAAGTAGCACCTCTGTGGCATTTCTTCCCTTCCTAGACTTTCTCCCAGCCTGGATATCCATTTGGAAACCGTCCATTTGTCTTTTTATCCATTCAACATGTATTGAGTGTCTAACCATGCCAGGTACTGTGTTTGGCACAGGGGATGTAACACAGGCACTGACATCTGACCACAGACCAAGGGTGAGGCAGTGAGTGAATCCAAATTTTAGACAAGAACAGGATTCAGTACTTACTGTTGACTCCATTTGGATCAAAATTAAACTCGGGAGACATGTGCGCATGTGTGTTATGTGTGTGTTTACCCAGATAAACGTGTGCCTGGCAGCATATGAGTCCACAGTCAATAAAGCAAAGTCTGCACATATATTTGGCCAAAGCATACATAAGGTAAATCTTCGTTTAGCACAGCGAAAGTTACTTCCACGCATTCAGCCAAAACAAGGCTTGTTACACTCTGAAAAGGAAAGGCTGGGCCTGAGACAGTCATCCTCTGCAACGTTCATACTGAGCTAAAAATACAGAAGAGAAAAACAATGATCTCAGCAAGGTAATTGCCAATAGGTGAACAAATGAAGCAGACAGAAAGCGGACAGCAACTTGGCTGACCTCCAGGGAGGGATGAGCTTGCGTGCGTGGCTAGTCCCAGGGTGGCACCAGCAGTGGTTACAGTCAGGCAAAACAGATTAAAACTGGTTATCCAGACTTTCCTGACACTTCACACTCCTGGTCCCCGAAGGAATTCTTAATGGGGAGGGGAAAGGGAGGTCAGGCTGGGAGAAAGGAGACAAGCTGGCAGGAAGGGGAATAGAGGGTCTTGTTTTCCAAACCTTCAAATATCGCAATTGATCTAACTTAACTCACATTCACCCCGCCCCCCGCCCCGTGTGTGGATTTTATGCACCAGTGGCCAGCAATGTCCAAGGAAGCAAGAAACTTTATTTCTGTTTGGGCTTGGCCAGGATCTCTGGGCAGCCAGCTTGTTATTTTATTTTAAGAAAGCGGCTGTATTTTAGTTGGGGAGCCTGTTAGGAGCATATTTGGAGCAGAGGTTTTAAAGTGCCATCTTCCAGAAAGATTCATCCAGACTGAAAGCAGAAGGGAACTAGATAAAAGACTAGGGCGCATCGCCTTCGATTCTGGTTCCATGGAAATAATCTAGGGGTTTGTCTCTTCGGGCATTTTTCATTCTTCACCTCCACAACGCAGGTGCTAATACCTGAAACCGCCGCATCTTGCTGGGATCCTGAATGGATCAAGTTACCGTGAAAACCACACAGGTACAGGCCTGCAGGCTTGCAAAGGATTCTTCCCTCAGAAACCTCTCAGCTTGAGCCAGGAAAGAACACTACCACATTTTTCTTGGCTTTTTATAGGGTGTTGATCCAAGGATCTGTTTTTACATTCGAATGCAGCAGTCGGACTGGAGCATAATAGATTGCAGACCTTTGTGAGGAATCTCTGTGAGGCTTCGGCAGGCAACTGTGAGCTGTTGCAAAGAACTGCACTGTCAGCAGGTTAGCCCCTGGGCCCTCGGCCATGTTTTCCTTATTTTAAAAGGAGTCGATGACCTTCCACAGGCCTGTATCAAAACGGGGCGAACAAAAATGCTGCCAGACACGGCGGGGTTGGAAGAGACTGCTTTCAAGGTCTGGAAAGGGCTTCATTGGGTCTATTTACTGTCATGGAAATTCTGAGTGTGACTTCGAGGCCTTCCTGGCTCAAAGCCAGATGGAAAGGTTTGGGAAAAAAAGAGCAGAGCCTCAGTTGGGGAGTGAGTGGGGTGGGAAAGCAGCTGCCCTGGCACAGCCCCAGAGGGATGCAAAGAGCCCCGGTGCCTATTGTGCAAAGGAGATTCAGAGGGCCTGTGAGTGTGGATGGAGCCGGCAGCCGGTGTCACTGCTCCAGGTGGCCGGGCTTGATGAGCATGCCAGGAACTTGCTCCCAGTTGTTCTTGCCAAGTGAGGGCCCGCCAAGCATATCACTTGCTCATTCATTCATTCATTCATTCATTCTGTGAACAGTTCTTAAGGGTCTGCTGGGTTTAGGACATGATGCTCAGCACTGAGAATATAGAAATGACCAACACAGTCTCTGCCTACTGTTCTGCAAGGGGAAAGAAAGTGAAAGTGTTAGTCACTCGGTCTTGTCCAACTCTTTGTGACCCCATGGACTACAGCCAGGCTCCTCTGTCCATGAGATTCTCCAGCCAAGAAATCTGGAGTGGGCCACCATTCCCTTCTCCAGGGGATCTTCCTGACCCAGGGATCAAACCCGTGTCTCCTGCCTTGCAGGTGGATTCCTTGCCATCTGAGCCACCAGGAAGCCCTCTGTAAGGAGAACTCTGCCACCACAGGAAGCCAGACCAGAGTCCCATGGAGGGTCAGATTGCTTGCCTCCCCACTTCCCCATGTGCGCCATCCCCAGGGAATCTCAATTCATTTTACCCATCACCACAGGAATTCCAGCTAACCCTGGGCTGGAAGAGCTCTGTTTTCTGCATCATGGGCCCAGAGCACCCAAGGGCACAAGTGCACCCGCCAGGTTCAGAATCTCACTCCCCCTCAAGTGCAAAGGATGGAGGAGCTGTCCATTGTCCCCTCTCCCGGGGATTTGCATGTTAAGGAGGATTATCACTTCGGCTAAAGGCAAGGCTCCTCAGCACAGGCTTTCAGGCCTGAGCAGGAAGGGCAGGCTGTGTGAGTAGAAGAGAGACTTCCTAGAAACACAGATGTCACTCACGGTGGGCAGGCTGCCCACCCTGAGCTTTAGGCTGATCTGGACCTGGAAGGAGGGTCAGAAACCATCTGCCAGGGGAGAAAATGGCAAGCCCGAGCTGAGCAGCCACCAGGGCCTTCTCCCTTGCTCTCTGTCTCCTGGACTGGTCTCTCTAAGCTCCCTGCAAGCATGGACTTGTTTCTGCTGAGCTCCCAGGTTTAGTGTGTGTGTTGTGTGTTGTGTGTATGTGAACCTTTACAGCTTAAAGAGAAGCAGCTGATGGGAAGCATGCGAGATAAAGATATTAGAGAAAAGACCCAAAGCAAAGAAGAGAGTTGGGGCTGGCTAGCCTCCCAGAACCGCTATTTTCTATGCTCTATAAGCACAGAACGGAGCTGAGGATGAAGAATGTCTTCTGAGCTGGGGGAGGGGAGGGGCCTGGCTCCTTGGAAAGGGTGATTAACACCAGGCTAACGGCACTGTCATTAATCATCAGGGTGAACTTGAGCCACTGGGGTTGATCCTCCAACCAGCAGTATAAATGAGATCTTTATTTCGGGAAATACTGAAACTTAGATGTTCTCCTCAATAGGATTCCCATCACTATGGCTCTCTGTAATTCAAATGAAACTTCCGGAGTGATGTGACTATAATTGTCACATTTTCCACTTTACAATTCTATTCTAGAGATTTCTAGATCTCTTTAACTTTGTATCTGCTCTGATAGAGATGAAAGAATTCAAAACTTTGGACAACTTACATTATGAGTGTTGATGTAATTAGTCTGAATAGGTCTTTTTTTCTTCCCAACTGTGATACTTTTCTTATTACTGGGATAGAGTTTGCTAGAAACAATTCTCATAAAATGGAAATCTATTACTTTACAAATGCACTAATTCAGACATTTTCTGGAATGAAGTTTAGCTCTACGCTATCTGTAAACAAAAGCTTTGCTAAGGAAATGAGGACAATAAATAAAATCTCTAATTTTGTTTAACCTCCTTGAAGAAACACATACTTGAAGGACTGTAGCAGTGCTCACTTACATATGAACATTTTTATGCCCCTTCAAATAATTCTTATCTTAAAAGCTGATCCTTAAAGAACCTATTTGATTGTCTATTCAAAAGTCATTTTCACAACCCTACCCCCTATTTGAAATTCACAAAAATGCTTTTCTTTGCATATATTTTCCTCAGAGTTAATTTGAGTGAGTGATGTTGGTATATGTTAGTCTATTAATATAAACCAGAACTGATAAATGGATGGGTGCATAGATGAATCTAGAATAAAATCAATCTGATTTATTTATATTACTATTTCCCTCAGATATAGGCCTCTGGATCTCAGGAATCCCTCTCTGGGACCTAGAAAGTCTGTCCATTCCTCTGAAGAGTTGTTTCTTCACCATTCAAGATTTTCTCCCACTCCTGAGAGAATGCAGTAAACCACCAATTTCAGGACAACTCCAGGCCTGATCCCTGGTCCTCTGAGCACCCTCTTTTCCATCCTGCCACTTGCACCAACCTTGGCTTTTTGGCCAATTATCCATCTGGATTTTGCTCTGCTTTGGGTTCGCCTCCCCCAGGATTTGGCAACCAAGATTTGCAGTGAATAGATCCACCTGTAAACTGATTCATGCTTTAAACTCATGCCTTGAGTCATAACTAACCCTTCTTGGCTTTGACAGCCTGATCTTCTTCTATAACTTTTGGCAAGTCGCGCTCCTGCCTCACTCCCCCAGCCCAGCCCTTCTCTCCCCCACCTTCCATCCCAGGCCCAGACTGGTGGGAGGGGGCAAAATCAGGCAGTCTCCTTCCAAACCCTCTCAGGAGTGCCTCATCTCTGGTGCAGGGAAACTATCTCAGATTGGTTAGCTTTGGATTCAGCACAGCTTTACTTTCAAAAGATGAAATTAATGCTATTTAAGAAGATAATGGTACTCTGCCACTTGGTCATGAAAATTTCCACTCCAGAGTAAAGTGATTGATGTCTTCATACTGAAATCTTCGTATGTTCCCTTCTCGTTTTTCTCCTTTGAATAGCAGCACTTCTTTTATTCAGCCAAGAAACTTTTTTTCTTCCACTTTTCAATAGACCCAAACATTCTTCATTAATTTAATTGTCTTTAATGCTTTCCCAAAATTTCTAAAGGTTTCTCTTAAAATATTTGTTAAATATTTTACTCACAAAATATATAACGAAAAACAAGCACCCAGATGTTACCATTTTTAATATGAAAAAGAAGTATAACATAAATCATGCTTTTGTGTATAAAATATGAAGTAATGGGACTTCCTGGTGGTCCAGTGGTTTAAGACTTCACCTTCCAAATGCAGGGATGTGTGGGTTTGATCCCCAGTCAGGGAACTAAGATCCCACATACCTGGAGCCAAAAAGCCAGAACAGAAAGCAGAAGCAATATTTCAAAAAATTCAATAAAGACTTTTTTAAAATATATGAAGTAAGGCCTCTGTTCTTACCATAGCTCCAGACGACCTCTCAGTTAAGTCTTGATAAAAGTTTAGTGCCAGACTTTTTCTAGATTTCCACAAATGAGCGTAAGCGTTTTCAAGCCAAATATCAAGTTTCCCTCGATTGCTCATTGCTTCTCACCACATATGAATTATCAAGAAATTCTGGTGACTCTTCCTCCAACACCATCTAAAATTCACTTCACACCCTTGTTTTCACCTGCACTCCACGCTCAACCAAGCCACCATCTTGCCTCACCCGCCAACTGTGAAAGCCTCTAAGAAGTCTCCCCACTCACTCCTCCCCTTTAAAGGAATCAGTACTTTTGATGGCAAGCAAACAACACACACCAACTCTAGTTTAGCTGAGCAGAAGGATGATTATCGGAAGCTTCTCAGGAAATTCAGAGACAATGAGAAGGCAAGAGGACTACCCTCGGAGAGATGCTCAGGAGCCGCTACAGTGAAGTCATGGTCCAGGATGAGCTTGGTGAGGATGTTAAGCTGCCCCTATTGGACACAGACACCTCTCTAGCGTGACCCCCTTGGGGAGTACTAGGCTCTGGACTCCACTGGGTTCCTGGCCTGGCCACCACGGCTTCTGCTGGAATAAACCTGCCTTGTCCCAGATTTTTGTCTCACTGGAACTGGATTTGCAGTGGCTGGTGGAGCACTCGTGTCCATCCCTTAGCTGTCAGAGTTGGGCAAAGGGACATCCAGCCTGCTCAACTTCTGGAGGGGGAAGGGGTGGGAAACATCTCCCACCTTGGCCAGGGGCGGGTGGAGGGGCTGGTCCCTTGGTGGGGGAATTCCCCAAACACAGGCCAGAGGCTCAGAGGCTCATCAGCTGAAAACAATGATGTCAGGACTACAAACACCTACATTTCATTTCCATACAACAGCCTAAGAAAAGCTATAAAACTTAAATTAGATCAAGCTACTCCTCTATTTTAAACCTTCTAGTGGTTTCTCATCACCCTGAAAATACAGTCTGAACCACATGCCCTGGGATGCCAGATGCCCTGTGGCACGTCCCCAGGGCTGGAAACCCATGGCCACCGAGGCAAGATCTGTGAGGAAGTCAGGCTCACGCCCTTACTGTCCTTGATGTCACCAGAGCCTCATCACCCTTCCCAGGAGCCTCTTTGTGGGCACAGAGGTTCAGATAAGTGCATTTGGACCCTGCTGCTGCTCAGTGACTTAATTAGGAACATTTTAAAACTTCAATTTAATTAACCAATTTAAATTCCAGTCAGTTTATCACATGCACACAATACACTCGCACAGGTCCAGGGTCTAATGACCATCTTCAACAGAATCACTAACATTTGCGTAGCGGCCCACAGTTGGCAACGTGCTCTCATATGTTTAAATCATCTGATTCTCAAGAGACTCCTGTGAATAGGTAAGACACATTATTATCTCATTTTAACAGGTGAAAAAAATCAGTCTCAGAGGTCAAAAGCACTTTTCAAGTGCATGAGGAGAGGAGAGACCTAGATTAAAACCTACCTCTCCTAAAAGGGACCCTCCTGCACTGTTGCTGGGCATGTAAATTGGTGCAGTGGCTATTGGAGAACAGTTTGGAGGGTCCTAAAAGCTAAAAATAGAGCTTCCATATGATCCAGCAACCCCACTCCTTGGCACATATCGCAACAAAATTCTAATTTAAAAAGATACATGCACCCCGGTGTTCACAGCAGCACTATTTACAATAGCCAAGACACAGAAGCAACCTAAATGTCCATCATCAACAGATGAATGGATTATAGATAGATACATATGCAGAGTTCCAAAGAATGCAAGAAAAGATAAGAAAGCCTTCTTCAGTGATCAATGCAAAGAGGTAGAGGAAAAGAGCAGAATGGGAAAGACTAGAGATCTCTTCAAGAAAATTAGAGATACCAAGGGAATATTTCATGCAAAGATGGGCTTGATAAAGGACAGAAATGGTATGGACCTAACAGAAGCAGAAGATATTAAGAAGAGGTGGGAAGAATACACAGAAGAACTGTACAAAAAGATCTTCATGACCCACATAATCACGATGGTGTGATCACTCATCTAGAGCCAGACATTCTGGAATATGAAGTCAAATGGGCCTTAGAAAGCATCACTACGAACAAAGCTAGTGGAGGTGATGGAATTCCAGTTGAGCTATTTCAAATCCTGAAAGATGATGCTGTCAAAGTGCTGCACTCAATATGCCAGCAAATTTGGAAAACTCAGCAGTGGCCACAGGACTGGAAAAGGTCAGTTTTCATTCCAATCCCAAAGAAAGGCAATGCCAAAGAATGCTCAAACTACCACACAACTGTACTCATCTCACACGCTGGTAAAGTAATGCTCACAATTTTCCAAGTCAGGCTTCAGCAATACGTAAACCTTGAACTTCCTGATGTTCAAGCTGGTTTTTAGAAAAGGCAGAGGAACCAGAGATCAAGTTGCCAACATCCGCTGGATCATGGAAAAAGCAAGAGAGTTCCAGAAAAACATCTATTTCTGCTTTATTGACTATGCCAAAGCCTTTGACTTTGTGGATCACAATAAACTGTGGAAAATTCTGAAAGAGATGAGAATACCAGACTACATGCCCTGCCTCTTGAGAAATCTGTATGCAGGTCAGGAAGCACCAGTTAGAACTGGACATGGAATAACAGACTGGTTTCAAATAGGAAAAGGAGTACATCAAGGCTGTATATTGTCACCCTGCTTATTTAACTTCTATGCAGAGTGCATCATGAGAAATGCTGGACTGAAAGAAACACAAGCTGAAATCAAGATTGGTGGCAGAAATATCAATAACCTCAGATATGCAGATGACACCACCCTTATGGCAGAAAGTGAAGAGGAACTAAAAAGCCTCTTGATGAAAGTGAAAGTGGAGAGTGAAAAAGTTGGCTTAAAGCTCAACATTCAGAAAATGAAGATCATGGCATCTGGTCCCATCACTTCATGGAAAATAGATGTGGAAACTGTGGAAACAGTGTCAGACTTTATTTTTTAGGCTCCAAAATCACTGCAGATGGTGACTGCAGCCATGAAATTAAAAGACGCTTACTCCTTGGAAGGAAAGCTCTGATCAACCTAGATAGCATATTCAAAAGCAGAGACATTACCTTACCAACAAAAGTCCATCTAGTCAAGGCTATGGTTTTTCCTGTGGTCATGTATGGATGCAAGAGTTGGACTGTGAAGAAGGCTGAGCGCTGAAGGATTGATGCTTTTGAACTGTGGTGTTGGAGAAGACTCTTGAGAGTCCCTTGGACTGCAAGGAGATCCAACCAGTCCATTCTCAAAGAGATAAGCCCTGGGATTTCTCTGGAAGGAATGATGCTAAAGCTGAAACTCCAGTACTTTGGCCACCTCATGCGAAGAGTTGACTCATTTCTGCTTTATTGACTATGATGATTTCTGCTTTATTTGGCAATGCCAAAGAATGCTCAAACTACCGCACAATTGCACTCATCTCACATGCTAGTAAAGTAATGCTCAGGGGGCAGGAGGAGAAGGGGACAACAGAGGATGAGATGGCTGGATGACATCACTGACTGGATGGACATGAGTCTGAGTGAACTCCGGGAGATGGTGATGGACAGGGAGGCCTGGCATGCTGTGATTCATGGGGTCGCAAAGAGTCGGACACGACTGAGCGACCTAACTGAACTGAGATATATATATATATATATATATATATAAATATATATATATATATATGTAATATATATTATATGCATATACAAAATGGAATATTGCTCAGCCTAAAAGAGAAAGAATGCCATTTTCAGCCACATGAACGGACTTAGAGTTTATCATACTAAGCAAAGTAAGCCAGAACGACAAATACCACATGATATCACTTCTATATGGGATCTAAAATATGATACAAACGAATTTATCTGTGAAACAGCAACAGTCTTACAAGTACAGAGAACAGACTTGAGACTGCCAAGGGGGCAGGGGAAAGTGGGAGGACTGGCTCAGGAGTTTGGGATGAGCAGACGCAGACTATTATATATAGGAAGGATAAACAGCAAGGTTCTACTGCATAGCACTGGGAACTATATTCAATATCCTGTAATAAACCCTTATAGTAAAAAAATAGGGAAAAAATGGCTTCCCTGGTGATCCAGTGGTTAAGAATCTGCCATGCAGTGCAAGGGACACTGGTTCTATCCTTGGTTCAGGAAGATCTCACATGCCATGAAGCTAGACTATTGAGCCCGTGCTCTAGAGCCCGAGAGCTGTGACTACCAAAGCCCACACACCTAGAGCCCATGCTCAGCAACAGCAGCAGTGAGGAGCCTGCACACCACAGTGAAGAGAAGCCCCTGCTTGCCAGAACTAGAGAAAGCCCACATGCAGCATAAAGACCCACAGCAACCAAAAACCAAAACCAATAAATCTTTTTTAAAGAACATAAAAAAGAATGTATATAAATGTATTACTGAATCATTTTGCAGTACTGCAGAAACTTTGTAAATCACTTATAGTTTTAAAAAAAAAACCCTGTTGTGTGCTGTGCTTAGTCGCCCAGTCGTGTCCAACTTTTTGCGACCCCAGGGACTGCAGCTCACCAGGTTCGTCTTTCCATAGGGATTCTCCCGGCAAGAATACTGGAGTGGGTTGCCATGCCCTCCTCCAGGGGATCTTCCTAACCCAGGGATAGAACCTAGGTCTACCCACACTACAGGCAGATTCTTTAACCATCTGAACCACCAGGAGACGTATGGTTATTACATTTTTTTTTCAATTTAAAATAAGATACCCCTACTTCTGCTGCTGCTACTGCTGCTAAGTTGCTTCAGTCGTGTCTGACTCTGTGCGACCACACAGACGGCAGCCCACCAGGCTCCTCCGTCCCTGAGATTCTCCAGGCAAGAACACTGGAGTGGGTTGCCATTTCCTTTCCCAATGCATGAAAGTGAAAAGTGAAAGTGAAGTCGCTCAGTTAGTGTCTGACTCTTCGTGACTCTGTGGACTGCAGCCTACCAGGCTCCTCCACCCATGGGATTTTCCAGGCAAGAGTACTGGAGTGGGTTGCCATTGCCTTCTCTGAACCCTACCTCTACTTAACTAAATGTCACTCAGAACCATGGAATTCACCAGGCGTTCTGAGTAATCAAGATTTGATCAGAGGGTGTGAAGAGGTGAATAAATGAAGGTCAAGGGATCTTGATTCAGAAGCAGGTGGGAGTTAAAAGAAGATAGCTGAATTTTCAGGGACTTGGCACTATCCAGCAAATAGGGACGTGCCCAAGCAAGTTCTAGGGCCCAGAGCAAGCCAGTACTGCACCACCCCCTACTAACAGCCCACCCTTCCACGGTGTCTGTGAGTAAATTAAAATGACCATCAGGGACAGCCCCAGTGAGGACAGTAAATACCAAAGAGACTGAGAAAAGGAGCTGATGCAGGAGGTACTCATGATTGTTTGAGGGCCCATGTCCTGTGAAACTGACTGGATGTATCTCCCAGCCTCGCCTGGAGGTCATCACTGCAGGTGGCAGGGGGATTGGGAGGAGGCAAAGCAAGGCAAGGCTAGGTTATCGCCTTCCCCACCAGCACTGAGGGAGAAGCTGCCCTCAGTCCAGTCTTGCTGCTTTGAGAACTTCTTTTGCAAATCAGAGACAACCCACAGTTCCCACACCCTTCAGTCTATCAGCGAGTCCATCTCTAGTGCTGGACTTTTCCTAAGGAGACAGACCACAGGTCCTTGCTCAAGGTAACAGGTTGGGGTGGGGAGAGGGCCTAACATTCACTGCCTCTAACCCCTCCCCCCCGCTGTTGCAACTCACTTTCATTGAGTCTACCAGGCTTGGCCTCAGAAGAATCCAGAGTGCCTCCTATCCAAATGCACATCACTGAGTACAATGCCTCTTTGTAGTCTAGTCACACCTTTCATCCCAGAGTTTCAAAGCACAGTGCAAATGTTAACTTGTCCTCAGACATCCCAGGAGAGGCAAGTAGGTGGCATATGCTATTATCATCTCCTGTTTTATAGATGCAAACCAAGCTCTGAGCCACGACCCATCTTGCTGGAGGCCTCATGGTGAATAATTGTACATCCCAGGGACCTACATCTAGTCATTATATCATGTTGCTGCCAGAATAACAAAATTATCAGCTCTCTAATTGATAGCCATTTTCTTCTCTCACTTTCTTCTTCCTCTGGAGCCTCTCTTACAGCTTTATAACTAGGTCCCACAAATGGACACAACCACCAGCCAGCCTCAGCTGCCCTTCACTTAAAAGAAGCTGGAAGACAAATTAGCATAAATGATCAGTTGCCTAGGGAAACAATGTTGGCCAGGTCAGCATATTATTTAGAGTGGACAGTCACAGTGACCACAAGCCCCACTGCCCTCTTCTGAGATATCTGCCACCTTAGGCTGAGAAGAACAGTCCTGGCTCTAACCTAAATGAGAAGACTGTCTTCTGTACCACATGACTGCAGCCCCAACAGGCCACACCTGATTGAACCGGGAAGCCAAGTATAACTATTCCAGAGGCAGGTCTGTGAGTTATAAGGGGAGCTGGTAAGACAGTTATATTCAAACTATTGGAATTGGGCAGGTGTAGGGGTCATGTATGGATGTGAGAGTTGGACTGTGAAGAAGGCTGAGCACCGAAGAATTGATGCTTTTGAACTGTGGGGTTGGAGAAGACTCTTGAGAGTCCCTTGGACTGCAAGGAGATCCAACTAGTCCATTCTAAAGGAGATCATCCCTGGGATTTCTTTGGAAGGAATGATGCTAAAGCTGAAACTCCAGTACTTTGGCCACCTCATGCCAAGAGTTGACTCACTGGAAAAGACTGTGATGCTGGGAAGGATTGGGGGCAGGAGGAGAAGGGGACGACAGAGGATGAGATGGCTGGATGGCATCAATGACTCGATGGACATGAGTCTGAGTGAACTCCGGGAGTTGGTGATGGACAGGGAGGCCTGGCATGCTGCAATTCTTGGGGTCGTGAAGAGTCGGACACGACTGAGCGACTGAACTGAACTGAATTGAGGAGGGCAGAAATGGTGGGCTTCCACTAGGTGGTCAAATTGAGAGAAGTGGGCAAGATTAGAAAGTCTAATACTGTCTAGGACAGTCTGTATCATTGCAAATGGCATTATTTCATTCCTTTTATGACTGAGTAATATTCCATGATATGTATGTACCACAACTTCTTTACCCATTTATCTTCTGATGGACACTTAGGTTGCTTCCATGTCTTGTTGTTCTTGTTGTTTAGCCCACAAGCCATGTCTGACTCTTTCTGACCCCATAAACTGCAGCATGCCAGGCTTCCCTGTCCTTCTCTATCTGCCAGAGTTTGCTCAAACTCATGTCCATTAAATCCATGATCCTATCTGACCATCTCATCCTCTGCCACTCCCTTTTCTTTCCCAGCATCAGTGTCTTTTCCAGTGAGTCAGCTCTTCCCATGAGGTGGCCAAAGTACTGGAGCTTGAGCTTCAGTATCAGTCCTTGCAGTAAATATTCAGGACTGATTTCCTTTAAGATTGATTAGTTTGATCTCCTTACAGTCCAAGGGACACATCTTTGCTATTGTAAATAGTGCTGCTATGATCATATGTGTGCATGTGTCTTTTAGAATTACAGTTTTCTCTAGATATATGGCCAGAAGCAGGACTGCTGGATCATATGGTAACTTCCATACTGTTTCTGCAGTGACTGCACCAATTTACATTACTACCAACCCTGTAAGGTTTCTTCTTCTCCACACACTCTCCAGCATTTATTATTTGTAGATTTTTTTGATGATCATTCTTACTGGTGTGAGATGATACCTCATTTTAGCTTTGATTTGCATTTCTCTAGTAATTAGCAGGGTTAAGTACAGGGTCACATTCCTTTTACATTCCTGTCTCTATTGCTTTTCTTTATAATATGCTCCCATTCTTAGCCCGAGGTCAGAAATGCCTAATAAAGATTTTCATTTAAGTTCTATGACTTACATGCTTGATTCAATATCAAGTTGAACAAACCCCTTGTTCTTCGGGCTTCTAAGCTTTCATCAGCAAAATGGAGATAATTATTTCTTAGGCCATGCCTTCAGAGTTAAGTGGACTTCCTAAATATCTAGTTGATTTCAAGTGAAGTTTTTCTGGCCATGATAACATTCAATCACTAAGCAATCAGTGAACGTCCATCTGACTTGATTATTTAGACTTTTGGAGTAATGACTAGCCTTTTTGAGCCCTTCACCGACTCCTGTTAAGAAAAGGATGATATTTCACTGATGTATATGTTAAGAGTGGGAGCAGATACTATGAAGCCTTAGCAAACCTCTCCCTGAACATCTGGCATTTCTTTGAAACTGTGTGCTTCATCTCTAAAGTTCAAGTAAATTTCATCTTCTACTTCAAAAAAATAGAAGAGGATAGTGTTGGCTCTGCCACCCAATGGATCCAGCCCATCTTGAGGTGGCAGACCAGTAAAGATACTCATCCTTGTGGCCTTATAATCCCAGGCTTTATGAAATGCTGGACATAAATTGTGATACAGAATATGGAAGACATCAATTATGCTGCCTAAATGGTACAAATAAATCTCATCTAGGAGAGGAAAATTCAAATAGACACTGTGTCCTTAGGAGAAGAAGCTCAACACACATAAAACATTTTCAAGAAATGAGATAGCTGACATTTTGATCAATCAACCTAAGCTATTAAATACCACCATCTCTGCCAAGTTAATTCTCTGCAAATGAAAAGCCCAATCCTATCCAAGTGCAGTGCCGCCAACATCCAGCTCTGCAATCACATTATGGAAGGAAAAAAAAAAACCCAGAACTAAGGGAGTTAGGGCAAAGCCCAAAGACATGAAAAGTGCTAGGTGTGCAGAGTGGCACTTCCCTCAGGGATCTGCCCTGAGCTGTCTCAGCAGCTTTGCTGCCTGGTGGAGAGGAGCTGCTGTTGGAAGAGCCATCACCTTCTCTCCATATCCAGTGAAGGTCAGCTCGTCTCTCAGACCACCGCTGGGCAAGTGGTAGCTCCTCCAGGATCTCCTCTACTCACACTTCACCCTGGCGGGCATCCATCCTAGGCTCTGTGGTCCCATGCTCATTTCAGGAGTAACTGCCCAGAGACCAGAGCGCTCTGCTGAGACTCAGAAGCTGCTCCTCGCAGGAAACAGGAGGGAGTCCATTCCATGTAGATGGCAGTAGGCAGGCAGGGCAAAAAGAGTAAATTCTGGTTTCATGGGGGGCTCAGTGGTCAGGTGTTTCATTTAGGCAGGACTTTGGAGAGGCTGACTATGCCAAAGCCTTTGACTATGTGGATAACAATAAACTGTGGAAAATTCTGAAAGAAATGGGAATACCAGACCACCTGACCTGCCTGTTGAGAAACCTATATGCAGGTCAGGAAGCAACAGTTAGAACTGGACATGAAATGACAGACTGGTTTCAAATAGGAAAAGGAGTACGTCAAGGCTGTATATTGTCACCCTGTTTATTTAACTTCTATGCAGAGTACATCATGAGAAATGCTGGGCTGGAAGAAACACAAGCTGGAATCAAGATTGGTGGCAGAAATATCAATAACCTCAGATATGCAGATGACATCACCCTTATGGCAGAAACTGAAGAGGAACTAAAAAGCCTCTTGATGAAAGTGAAAGAGGAAAGTGAAGAAGTTGGCTTAAAGCTCAATATTCAGAAAACGAAGATCACGGCATCGGGTCCCATTACTTCATGGCAAATAGATGGGGAAACAGTGTCAGACTTTATTTTGGGAGGCTCCAAAATCACTGCAGATGGTGATTGCAGCCATGAAATTAAAAGACACTTACTCCTTGGAAGGAAAGTTATGAGGAACCTAGATAGCATATTCAAAAGCAGAGACATTACTTTGCTAACAAAGGTCTATCTAGTCAAGGCTATGGTTTTTCCAGTAGTCATGTATGGATGTGAGAGTTGGACTGTGAAGAAAGCTGAGTGCCGAAGAATTGATGCATTTGAACTGTGGTGTTGGAGAAGACTCTTGAGAGTCCCTTGACTGCAAGGAGGTCCAACCAGTCCATTCTGAAGGAGATCAGCCCTGGGTGTTCTTTGGAAGGACTGATGCTAAAGCTGAAACTCCAGTACTTTGGCCACCTGATGTGAAGAGTTGACTCATTGGAAAAGACTCTGATGCTGGGAGGGATTGGGGGCAGGAGGAGAAGGGGACAACAGAGGATGAGATAGTTGGATGACATCACCGACTCGATGGACATGAGAGTGAGTGAACTCCGGGAGTTGGTGATGGACAGGGAGGCCTGGCATGCTGCAATTCATGGGGTCACAAAGAATCAGACATGACTGAGCGACTGAACTGAACTGAACTTGAAGAGGAAAGCTACGAAAAAAAAAAAAAGAGAGAGGAAAGCTACCTTGAGTCTTTTCTTCCAAAGTATATGAAGGAACAGAAAAAGTCTTATATGCCATCTTGAGCCACAAAATCAAGAGACAGAGCCGATCAAGTTTTGAATAGCCTGAATCTTTTCTTATTTGAAGAAGAGTTCCTCTTTAAAAAAAAAAAAAGTTACCAAATTAAGCACAAGATCTTAAAAGAAAGTCCTGGCAGGGGCTGACACATGGCAGCTTATATGTGTATTACCTGTGTCTTTTGAATGTTCTTAGCATCTCTTTGTCTGAGACTCTCAAAGCTTTATCAGCACTAGGACATGGACTGAAGGAAGAGGGACAGCTTCACTGAAAATCCCATGCAGTTCTGTTACTCTGGCCAGGCTGGCTTTAGGACTGTGGGTTCTGAGTTCAGTTCAGCTATCAACCCTCAGGGTCACTAAGTATGACTCTGTGACTTTCCAAAATTTGTATGTTGAAGTCCTAACCCTCAGTACCTCAGAAAGTAAGTTTTTTTGAAGATAGAGTTTTTCCAGAGGCAATCAAGTTAAAATGAGGTCATTAGGGTGGACCTTGATGCAGTGTGACCGTTGGTTGGTTTAGTCACTAGGTCGTGTCTGACTCTTTGTGACCCCCTGGACTGTAGCCCGCCAGGCTCCTCAGTCCCTGGCATTCTCCAGTCAAGAATACATTTCCATCTCCAAGGGATGTTTCTGACCCAGGGATTAAACCCATGTTTCCTTCATTGCAGGAAGTCTGCTGTGCTATTGCAGGCGGATTCTTTACCCACTGAACTAGCAGGGAAGCCCAAATGTGGCTGCTGTCCTTATAAAAAGTGGGATATGACGGCAGACGTATGCATGGGAGGAATGCCATTTGAACATGAAAGCGGGAGTGGAAGGGTAATGCTTCTAGAAGTCAAGAATGCCAAAAATGGCCCGCAAACCCCCAGAAGCTCGAGGAGGGGCAGGAAACTGAGCCTTCTTCATAGCCCCTGGAAGGAACCAACCCTGCAGACACTTTGTTCTTGGACTTCTAGCCTCCAGAACTGTGAGACAATAAATTTCTGTTGCTTAAGCCGCTGAATTTGCGGTACTTTGTTAGTGCAGCCCTTTCAATCTAATACAGTCTAATCTAATGGCCAAGCACGACTGAGTGACCAAGCATAGCACAAGAGAATGGGCACTTCGCTCCTCTTCAGCGTTTACCACAGGTGGCGCTATAGAGGTAAAGAACCTGCCCACCAATCTGAGCGACATAAGAGGGTCAGGATGATCCCCTGGAGGAGGGCATGGCAACCCACTCCAGTATTCTTGCCTGGAGAGTCCCCATGGACAGAGGAGCCTGGAAGGCTACAGTCCATAGGGTTGCACAGAATTGGACATGACTGAAGTGACTTAGCATGCACGCAAACACCAAAATCACACTCTTCATCATCTAAGGTGCAAGGTAGCTACCAGAACAGCAATATGAAAGGGCTCTTCTATTTATATGGAATAACTCATAACCCAAATTTTTCTAAGCATTTCTGCCAAAAGGTCCCCTTTCATTTGCCTGATTGCATTTCTAATAATTTCATTTGAGTCATCAGTCATCATATGAAAGAAAATTTCAATAATTTTTTTTTTAACACACTCAACTATTCTTGCAGTCTCAGGCCTTCATCCCAGGAGAGGATAGCCTTTTGTTCATGAAATTTCAACAAGCATTTCTTGAGCACATACTGTGAAACTGCTGGGCTGGGGACTGGGAGACAAAGCTTCACAAGACAGAAACAGGTTTTCAAGGAATTGTAGCAAGATCTATGATACAACTTGTTCATCACCACAAGGTGATGTTTATAAAGTGAGATGGCAACTCAGAGTAAGAAGAATCCCAGCAGGACTGTTTTAGAGACGTAAGATTTCAATGGGGTTTTTAAGGATGAATAAGACTTTTCCAAGTAGAGAAAGAGTCAGAAGGAAAACCATGGAGAGTCTGAAGCATGTTGATTGAATCACTGTGGTTGCAGTGCAGTGCTTAGAGAGAAGAATACCAAAGCAAAGGCAGAAAAAGAACTCCTGGTAGCAGTGAGTGGGAGAGGGGCAGGAGCTGGGGACAGTAATTCTAAAGTCAAAATCCATCTTCTTCATCTTCCTTGAGATCGTTGTTGATGCATGTCTCCAGGAAGCCTGACTCAGGTGGCATCCTTGAGAAACCCTGCTGATTCCACCAGTTTGAAGTAGTCTAGAATGAAAAGCCACATGGGCACGGAGCAGGCAAAGGAACAGAAGAAGGAGGAGCCTGACCCCTGCTAAGTGCTATGTTTACCTTTCACTTTGTAGCTTACATTTTCCCTTCTGCTCAGGTTCTCAGGTGACCAAAGAGCTGGCCCTGCCTGGCTCCAGGGCACCTGGAGGGGGTTTTCCTGCTTTGGTAGCTTAACCTGGTCAATTCAGCCCTGTCACTGACTCAGCAAACACTTCAGGCAGTGTGCAGGCCACCAGGCACACAACCACAGCCCTCATGAGCAAGTGTCACCTCTTCACCCCAAAGACAGTTGTTTACGGCTTGTGGCCCAAAAGGCAGAGCACACACAGTGGGGAGCCAGGGGTCCTGGCTTTGAGGCCTGGATGTGCAACCTCCTGTGTGACCTTTAGTGCATCACCTGGCATCTCTAGTCTTTTGTTTGTTCATATTTAAAATTCCTTTTGTGGTTCTTCTCCACAGAACCCCCCTCCCCCCAAAAGGAAAAAAAAAAAACTTTGTTAAGAGCATAGAATTAAGTGATGGATGTGCAAATACTTTCTCATCAGAGACAACTTTTCTTTGTTATGGTCACCAGACCAGTTAGGTGAGAAGGAACCCAAGCGTATTCATCATAACTCTCTCTGCGGCGAGTCACAAGAAGCCAAGCCAAGCTGGCCAAAGCAACAAAGGAGTTTATTGACTCGTTCACCTGGGAAGCTCCTGGAGAGACGCAGGCTCAGAGAAAGAGCTGTGAGATCTCAGTCTCCAGGAGCCAGAGACCTGGGCGCTCCATGACTGCCCTGGAGGCCGCCTGCTTCTGTCTCTCTTTGCACAGCAGCCTCCTGCTTTCTGCCCAAGACTTTGGATGTTGAGAGCACAGGCTGGAAGAGCAAGGGAAGTGGGAAGAAGGCTACAGAGGAAGACGGGGGGAGTGCTGGGCAGACACCCCCCTGCCGCCCACGGGCTTCTGCATCAGGACAGCCTCTCACTCAGAAAACCTTTGGGGACCCTCTTCTGTGCCAGACACGTGCTCACCCCCAGAACGAGGTCTGTTGCACTCCCTTAGGGTCCCCAACTCTTCAATGCACTCACTTAATTTCCCAGGGACAAGAGACAGGGACAAGGCCACTCCACCAGGCAAGTACTCGTGGCATCATAGCAGTGAACAAGTGATGCAAACAAGGTCCCGTTCTTTTTCACAGAGATGGACAGAAAAGCAAACAGGAGGCTCAAACCCAAAACAGCCCAACCCAAGTGGAAATAAAATGTGGGCTATCCATACTGCGAAACAGAACTTGGCAACAGAAAGGAATAAAGAACCCGGTTCACAGTACCACATGGATAAACCTCAAAAACATGACACTCAGTGAAAAACAAATTTAAAAATAAATAAGCAAGCAAATAAAGTGAAAGTAAAAGTCAAGTTGCTCAGTCATGTCCAACTCTTTGCGACCCCGTGGACTGTAGTCTGCCAAACTCCTCCACGCACAGGATTTTCCAGGCAAGAATACTGGAGTAGGTTGCCATTTCCTTCTCCAGGGGATCTTCCCGACCCTGGGATCGAATCCTGGTCTCCCGCACTGCAGGCAGATTCTTTACCGCCTAAGCCACCAGGGGTAGCCCAAGCAAGGAAACAAAGAAGCAAATAAATCAATTGGCCTCCATTTTAGAAACAAACATGATACTCGGTGAAAGAAGCCAGTCCCAAAGACCACGTGTTGGTTGAGCTCCTGTATAGGAACGACCCAGAACAGACACAGAGAAAGTAGTTCCATGGTTTCCAGAGACTGGAGGGTAAGGTGGTCGGGCAGAGCGAGGAGATGCTACCTCATGGCTCATGGGTACCAGGTTTCCATGGATGGAAATGTTCTAAAATTAGATGCTTCTTATGTTTGCACAACTCTGGGAATGTACTAAAACCCATTGCATTGTGTAACTTAAACAGGGCATCTCACGTAAAGTGTATCTCAATAAAGTTGTTTCAGGAAAAGCAAACAGAATTGCTATGTAGACAAGGTAATGAAGCGGGACCTGACTTCACGGTTACTCTAGATGGAGAGTCACAAAGGTCTCTCTGAAGAGGTGGAATGAAAGCTGTGGTCTGAGCGACAGGAAGAAGTGAGCCCCATGGAGAGCTGAACAAATCTGAGTCCAGACAGAGGACACCCAATCAAAGGCCCTCAGGCAGAAACAAGCTTAAGATGGTCAGTGTGGGTGGGTGAGGCAGCTGGGGGTCAGATTATTCAACTTTGTGCATGCTGGGAAGAGGGATGGATTTGACTCCAATGCAGAGGAAAATCACTGGAGGGTTTGCGTAGGGGAGCAGCATAATCTCAGTTATGTTTTTGAAAAAATATTCTGGCTGCTGTGGGCAAAATGGATTGTAGGGGGCTGGGACTCATTTTTCTTTGATGGAATAAAGCATTAAAAAAATGGACAAAAATAAGTAGGACTGATTTCTGCCTTAAAGGAGGTACAATGTAGTGGAAGAAATGACATTTATATAGACACCCATCCATCTCAGAAGGAGCAGAATGTGGAAAGCGGCCAGAGAGAGAGGTAGAAAGGGTTGTGGGAACACAGAGACAGACACAGTGTGATCTGCTTGGGGAAGAAGCGTGTCAGTAAGGAAAACACATAATCAGAAAGTGTCAGATGAGTAGGAAAAGAAAAGGAGGGTGGTCTTCCAGCAGTCAAAATAGCATCTTCAAGGCGTGGTGGTGAGAGCATTACAGGGACTATGAAAAGAAAGTGCACCATCCAGCTAATCTGCAAAGTAGAAGACGAGACGTCATGGGAGATGCTACTAATGAGTCAACATTTATTAAGAGCTTACTATGGTCTAGGCACTATTTTAACATAAAGTGTATACTAAAATATTTAGTTCTCAAAACTGTTGCATGAGGTAGTAAAAGTTGCATTTTGCTCTGTATCAGTCAAGACTCCCAAAAGAATGGCACACAAAATTTAGGGCAGTTCAAGAGATGTTTATTTTAAAATGACTGTTTGGAACTTCCCTTGTGGCCCAGTGGTGAAGAATCTGCCTTCCAACCCAGGGCATGCAGGTTCGAGCCCTGCTCAGGGAACTAAGATCCCACATGCTGGGGGCAACTAAGTTTCCACATGTCAAGACTACTGAGCCCACACACCACAACTAAGACCCAACGCAGCCAAAAAATAAAATAAATATTAACTAACTCTAATAATAAATAATCAAAAAGAAAATGGCTATTTACAATGTCATGGGCAGAAATTAGAGTAACTACAGAGCAGAAGGCAGGAACCATGGGTAGCCCAAATAGAACACTTGATAAAGTAAGACTTAAGAAAGAGAGGGGTTGGCAGAATCTGGAGGATAGAAAGTCATATAGAGACCACTTCAGGATAAGTGATGACTTTTGGCCAAGGGATAAGCCACCCTGAAGGGTTCTTGAAGGGGAGAGAACTAAGGGGTGAATACCCTGTCTGCATCCACCTCCCCCCTTTGCACCTCCTCCCAGAGCCTCCAACTGGTAGAACAAAACTCGAAACCAAACTCAGAGGGGCTCTGGTGACGTGGTCCATGCAGGCTGACCTCCAAGGCTAGAAAGCCTATGCGAAGAATGGAAAGACAGGGAATTAGGTACCCGCCCATCAAAGCTCTGGGATTTCAGGTGAGAAGTATGGTATTAAGTCAGTGTGTACAGAACAAGCACTGAACATCTTTCATAGACTGGAAAAGAAAATGACCAGAAACAGATAAAGAGTCTCCTAACTCTGAATAACAGACGTAATAACCTAGACGTGATAGGAGGAATGGAAAGAAGAGACAAATTCTAAAGCTTTGTTCCCCCAAGAGCAATATTAAAGATCAGCTCCATTGGATATGTCAGGTAATGGGATAGGATGGGGGAGCTGGGATAAAAAGGAAGCGACAAAGCCGATATGAGAGTTCTTCCGCCTGGATACTGAGAGAAAAGAGTTCTTACTATTTTTATTTCTGCATGTGAATATTCACAGCAGTTTTATTTGTAACTATGCAAAGGTATCCCACTCCAGTACTCTTGTCTGGAAAATCTCATGGATGGAGGAGCCTGGTAGGCTGTAGTCCACGGGGTCACAAAGAGTCGGACACGACTGAGCACCTTCACTTTCACTTTTCACTTTCATGCATTGGAGAAGGAAATGGCAACCCACTCCAGTGTTCTTGCCTGGAGAATCCCAGGGACGGGGGAGCCTGGTGGGCTGCTGTCTGTGGGGTTGCACAGAATTGGACACGACTGAAGCAACTTAGCAGTAGCAGCAGCATGCAAAGGCATCAAACACCCAATTGTTTCTCACATGGGGAATAGATAACAAACTTTGGTGGGTCCACACACTGAATTCTACACAGCAATAAAAACGAATAAACTGGTAACACAACTATATCGATGAATTCTAAACTCAGTATTCTAAATGAAAGCAGCCAGACTCGAAATGCTATATACATTTGATTTTCCATTTTAGGAAACTCTGGAAAAGGGAAATGTTTAAGCTGAGAAACTATGTCAGTGGTTGCCAGGAGCCTGGACTGGAGGAAGCATTGACAATAAAGTGGCACAAAGGAAATCCCTGTTATACTAGAACTGTTCAGATCATTGGAAACATGATCTTGCCTTCTGCCCCATACTTTTCTTATTAGGAGAGTAAAAAGAAGAACAGTGTCAACCTTCCGCAGCTAGCATAGGATTAAGTGACACAAAATACTTGCAAAATAGCATGTATCCAATATATGATCAAGAGGTACACTGTAAGGGAGCGAGTTCTCCCTGTCAGGTGAAGGGCAATACAATGGAGGTCCAGGTGTGTGAGTGCTACAGTTAAGGCTCTTTCATTGGAAGCCCAATTATGTGGACTTAGGAATGTGAAGTCAAGTGAGCCTTAGAAAGCATCACTACGAACAAAGCTAGCGGAGGTGATGGAATTCCAGTTGAGCTGTTTCAAATCCTGAAAGATGATGCTGTCAAAGTGCTGCACTCAATATGCCAGCATATTTGGAAAACTCAGCAGTGGCCACAGGACTGGCAAAGGTCAGTTTTCATTCCAATCCCAAAGAAAGGCAATGCCAAAGAATGCTCAAACTACCGCACAATTGCACTCATCTCACATGCTAGTAAAGTAATGCTCAAAATTCTCCAAGCCAGGCTTCAGCAATACGTGAACCGTGAACTCCCTGATGTTCAAGCTGGTTTTAGAAAAGGCAGAGGAACCAGAGATCAAATTGCCAACATCCGCTGGATCATCAAAAAAGCAAGAGAGTTCCAGAAAAACATCTATTTCTGCTTTATTGACTATGCCAAAGCCTTTGACTGTGTGGATCACAATAAACTGTGGAAAACTCTGAAAGAGATGCGAATACCAGACCACATGACCTGCCTCTTGAGAAATCTGTATGCAGGTCAGGAAGCAACAGTTAGAACTGGACATGGAACAACAGACTGGTTCCAAATAGGAAAAGGAGTACGTCAAGGCTGTATATACTCACCCTGCTTATTTAACTTCTATGCAGAGTACATCATGAATAATGCTGGGCTGGAAGAAACACAAACTGGAATCAAGATTGCCAGGAGAAATATCAATAACCTCAGATATGCATATGACACCATGCAGAAAGTGAAGAGGAACTAAAAGCCTCTTGATGAAAGTGAAAGTAGAGAGTGAAAAAGTTGGCTTAAAGCTCAACATTCAGAAAACAAAGATCACGGCATCCAGTCCCATCACTTCATGGGAAATAGATGGGGAAACAGTGGAAACAGTGTCAGACTATTTTTCTGCGCTCCAAAATCACTGCAGATGGTGACTGCAGCCATAAAATTAAAAGACACTTACTCCTTAAAAGAAAAGCTATGACCAACCTAGATAGCATATTCAAAAGCAGAGACATTACTTTGCCGTCTAAGGTCCGTCTCTTCAAGGCTATGGTTTTCCAGTGGTCATGTATGGATGTGAGAGTTGGACTGTGAAGAAGGCTGAGCACCGAAGAATTGATGCTTTTGAACTGTGGTGTTGGATAAGACTCTTGAGAGTCCCTTGTAAGATCCAACCTGTCCATTCTGAAGGAGATCAGCCCTGGGATTTCTTTGGAAGGAATGATGCTGAAGCTGAAACTCCAGTACTTTGGCCACCTTATGAGAAGAGTTGACTCACTGGAAAAGTCTCTGATGCTGGGAGGGATTGGGGGCAGGAGGAGAAGGGGACAACCGAGGATGAGATGGCTGGATGGCATCACTGACTCGATGGACGTGAGTCTGAGTCAACTCTGGGAGTTGGTGATGGACAGGGAGGCCTGGCGTGCTGCAATTCACGGGGTCGCAAAGAGTGGGACATGACCGAGTGAGTGAACTGAACTGAAGTGGAAAAGGGAGAATTTATTATAAAAATACAGGATTATATCTCAAAAGTTAAGGGCAGGAAGTATAGCTAAACATCCCCCTAAGGCAGGAGTCCCCCACTTTCGGTCCACAGACTGGTATCTTCTGCCAGATCAGTGGTGGCATTAGATTAGAAATAAAGTACACAATAAATGTAACATGCTGGAATCATCCCCAAATCATCCTCCTCATCCCCAGTCCTTGGAAAAACTGTCTTCTATTAAACGATCCTTGGTGCCAAAAGGTTGGGGACCACTGTCATAAAGGACTGGAATCAAGAATGGGCAAGACATCAAAGGCCACGGTCATCCCAAGTCTGCACAACTCACATCCCCACATTACTTTGCTCTATTTGTGCCTCTTTTCACAAACCAGATTTCTCTGCCTCTCCACATGCATCACTGAAGATGGGAGCTTCACGTCTGAGTCTACATCACTTCCTAGTTCAGCCAGAGCAGTTGATGTCTGCCATCATTCCATATACTTAGGAGACTAGATCCAACCAGCCATGGCCAAGGGCACAGGATTAGGTAGTTCAAGCCCATTCTGCAGTGTAGGAAGGTCTCAGAGGAAGTCCGCTTGCCAGAGGGGAAATGCCTGAGAGGTGAGGAAAATGAGCTCACTGCTGGACATTTCCAGTGGGAAGTGCACGTGGAATGTCTTTGTCGGAATATCTAACATGCTATAATGATCCCAGGCCAAAATAAGAGCGAGTTGGCAGGCGGGTAGTCAGGGCTAGTGAAATAGAGGTGACAACTGAGGGCAGATGTTGAAATAGAGAGAAAAGGACCAAGGAAAGAACCCTGGGGAATACTTTAATTTTCAAAACAAGATAAAGGGTATCAGTGATGGTTACTAGGAAAGAATACAGAAGAGAGCCTGTGGGAGGGTAGAAAAAAAGACAGAGAATGGAGATTCGTGATGTCAGAAAGGGAAGAAGAGCTGGCTGACCCATGAGGCCACCTCCTCAGGACACTGTGAGCTTCTGGAAGGCAGGGGCTAAACCTGTTGCACTATGAGGGGGCACAGTGCCCAGTGAGGAGCTAAATACATATCTGTTGATTTGAACAGAGAAAAGAGGTCATCTATGGGGTCCACAGAGTTGGCATCGACTGAAGCGACTTAGCTTAGATAAAGCAAGATTGAGGTCTTTAGTGACCTGTAAGAAAGCAATCATGTTAGAATGTAAAGGCAAAGTCAAGATAAAAGGAAGGAGTAGGACACCCTAATCTTTTAGAAATTTGATGAAAAAAAGAGTGAAGTGACTTGAAAAAGAAGCAGAGTTAAAGGAATGATTGATTACTATCATTATTATTTCTTATTTTCTGGATGGAAGAAATGTCTACCTATTTAGAAAAAATAGTCAAAATATGTAGACTTGAATATATGTGAACATATATTCAAGACATGAGCAACTAGTGGAACAGTTTTAAGGAAAGTGGGAAGAGGTGAGAGAGACTTTAGAAATCAGACAGAACTCTTCTCAGAGACTAAAGAGAAGAAAGGGAGCCTAAAGATACACAAAGAAAATTTGAGATAAAGAAGCACAGCTCTGGGGAAGTTTCCCCATGCACCTTCCATTTCTTGTTGAAGGAGGAGTCCTCTCGTTGACTTGCCCGGGGCAGAGTTGGGGGCTGAGGATCGTGAGAAGACTAGAACTGCAACTAAGCAACACACCTGCAAGTAGTCTTCAAGAAACAGGTCAAGGCATTTCCCAATACGCCAGCCAAAGCTAGCGTGACCCCATTGGTTAGGGCCTCAGTTCACAGAACTGCAGGACAGGCTTCCGTGAAATTCAGAGGTTTGGTAACTGAAGAAAAGTCCAGTGGTGATCCCTGGGAGTAGAAAGCAACAGATTCCAAAGAGGCAGTAAATTGCCCATTAAGAAGAGCTTAGCCAGGAGACAGGCTTCCCTGATGGCTCTGAAGGTGAAGAAGCCACAAATGCAAGGGACCTGGGTTCAACTCCTGGGTGGAGAAGATCCCCAGAGAAGGGAATGGTTATCCACTCCACTACTCTGGCCTGGAGAATTCCATAGACAGGACTGAGTGACCAACACTTCACTTCAGCCAGGAGTAAGAGCAGCAAATGAGGAAGATGACTGGAGAGCCTGGGACGTTGGGAGAAGCACTGCTGCTAAGTTGCTTCAGTGTCTGACTCTGTGCGACCCCATATACTGCAGCCCATCAGGCTCTCCCGTCCCTGGGATTCTCTAGGCAAGAACACTGGAGTGGGTTGCCATTTCCTTCTCCAATGCATGAAAGTGAAAAGTGAAAGTGAAGGTGCTCAGTCGTGTCCGACTCTTTGCGACCCCATGGACTGCAGCCTACCAGGCTCCCTCCGCCCATGGGATTTTCCAGGCAAGAGTGCTCACAGAGAGGGAAAAAATGGGAAGCTGTTTCAGAGGAGGAAATGTGAAGGTCAAGATACCAACATGCCACGGAGTGGCTCCAGCTCTGAAAAACAGCTGAAAGCACAAAGGAATTAAGAAACACCTCGTGAGTTCCTACTTACCACTGTGGAGAAGCCCATACTTCCCAAAGGGCACTCACCACAGAGCTTTTAATCTCCAGGGCTGTTGGTTCCCTCAAAAACCCAAGGGTAGGAAAGTAGACATTAAAGTTCACCCTAGCATGTGATGAAAAGTGAAAAGGAAATCATTACAAATCATACATACAGCATAATTGCAACTATGGGGATGTACTTTATAGACGGAAACAAGAAAGAAATGGGAGAATGGGGAAAATTACCAAAAGCTTATGCTTTTGATCCTGGGAGGATGCAACTATGGATGATTTAATGGTTTTCTTTCTTTTTGCCCCAACTCTTTGATTTCTGTGGGAGAAGTATTGTTGTTCCAAGTAAAGCTGGAAAGGTTTTGGAGTCAGGAGCACAATTATAGTCACTCACAGCTGTAGACCACCCACCAAGCCGGAGGCACTGTGCTTAGCGCTTTACATATACTACTTCTAATCTTTACAACAATCCTTGCAGTTACTATCATCCCCAGTTCAGATGTGAAAAGCAACACTTGAAAATGATAAGGAACTTTGCCAAGTCCGAAATCCATCTGTCAACGTTAACTCACCGCCACTTCGATTCTATTCCAACTCTTTCTTATTAGATGTCTGATCTTTGGTGAAATATTACACCTCTCTGAGGCTCAGTTGCTTTACCTGTAATCATTAAACACACATATCCAGAGGAACGAATTTACCACTAGCTCAAAACCTGCGTCAGAGCCACCAAGTCAGCTCGTGGGAGTGGGCTGCAAGGCAGTGGGCTTTCCAGGGCAGCAGACAATGAGAAGGTCCTTGTCCTATGGACCTAGTTATGCTGCTTGGCTAAAAACCAAGAGAGCCCAATGTTTGGAAACAATCTCTTTACTAGAAATACGAAGGTTGTTAGTTTAGGTTTTTCTAGGATGATGTTGGACACCCAAACACAAAAGGGCAACAGTGGAGCAAGAATTGAGCTATTTTCCCAGCTCGGACAGGCCCTTAGAAATGCAGAGAGAGGCACCAGCAGCCCAGCAGCCCGTGGGAACTTCAAGGCCAAGGGAGAGCTCGTGCAGGTGAGCCACACCTGCTCCAATGTTCAGCCCAGTTCTGCATCCAGAGTAAGTGAATCAGGCCTGACAGTGTTGGGGAGGAGGTGTCCTCTCACCAGCCTGCAACTCCTCACCCAAAATATTACAAATGCCTACTTCAAAGAGAGCTTGCTAGGTCGTGTCCGACTCTTCTGCAACTCCGTGACAGTAGCCTGCCAGGCTCCTCTGTCCATGGGATTTTCCAAACAAGAATACTGGATGATGTGGATGTAAAAGAATATCTTTAAAGTATTTGGTACAAAAGCCCTGCTGAAAATATGACCTCGTTAAATGGCAGTGGGTTTTTTTTTCTGCTTTTCAAATTTTTAATATGGAACCTATATTAGCTTTTATAGGTAAGAAAATGAATATTTAAATGTGCCTGCATTTCAGCTGCAGTTATTGGCTCAGATTGGAACTGAAATTAGTTATTACACTGAATGAAAGATACTCACCTTGTATTGATACATTATACATTTTGTTTAGCTACACATGGAGCACATATTAATTGTCATGGGCTTTTTTTTTCCAAAGTAATTTTTTTTTTCTTGAAACCTCATTATCAAGATCATCTTTCTGAGGGTAAGGTGCCTTTTGGGCATTTCTTTCCATGAACCATTCTAGAACAATCTGTTTAAAATAAAATGCGGGCAACAGAATTAGAAACCCAAACACCAATCACAATAATAGGTAAAAGTGATGACAAGACAATAGCCGAGAGGTGGAAGCAATTCAAACGTCATCAATGGATGAATTATATATAGATATATATGCCACATATAAACAAGATGGGGTACATGTTTATAATGAAATATTACTCACTCTAAAAAAAGGAATGAAATTCTGTCACATGCTACAATGTGGATGAACTTTGAGGACATAATGCTAAGCAAAATAAGCCAGTCACAAAAGACAAACACCATATGATATGATTTACATGAGGTATCTAAAGCAGTAAGATTCACAGAAACAGAGAATAGAGTGGTGGTTACCAGGGACTGGTGGCAGGGGGAAGGGAAGAAGGAGTTGTTTAATGAGTACAGAGTTCCAGTTTTGCAAGAGGTATTAATTAGGGTTCTCCAAAGAGAGAGAGATTTATTAGGAAGAATTAGCTTGCACAATTACAGAATCTGGAAAGTTCCATGATCTGCCATCAGCAAGCTGGAGATCTAAGAATATCCATACTGTAATTCCAGTCCAAGGGAAGGATAGAAGACCAACATCCCAACTCAGCAAGCCAGCAGGAAGGAGACAAACCCTCTTTTCTATGCTTTCTGTTCTATCCAGGCCCTCAACAGATGATGACACCCACCCACACTGGGGAGGGTAATCTACTTTACTGAATCCACCAATTCAAAGGACTCTCATATAGAAATATCCCCACAGACATGCCCAGAAGTGGTGTTTAATGTTGGCATCTCATGGCCCAGGGACATTGACACATAGAATTACCATCACCCAAGATAAAACTTCAGGAGATCTGTTTCACAACAATGTCAATATCCTTAACACTACTGAAATTTACACTTAAAAACCATTAAGATGGTTTTTAAAAAGTTAATGGGTAAAATTACCAATAAAATCATGTCAAAAGATCTTTTTAAAAGAAATTTCCCTGAATATGTATAAAATAAATTTGAACGATTAAAAAAAAGTGACACCAAAAGAAAGAAACCACCAAAGGGTAGAAGATGTTACTTAAGGCAAAGGAGTGGAGTGGGGTGAGAGTTGTCCAAGCAGCCAAGTTCTGCCCACATCACCCAGGAGACAGAGATGGAGAATGCGTGGGCACAGGCTGCCTGCCAGTCCTGCGTGAGAACTCAGGCCTTTTCCAGATCAGTCAGCAGAGCAAACCGCTTCTCCTCTGCCTTCCCTGCCTCCCTGAGTTCTGGCTGCTGGCTGGTGTCTGCAGGAGGGCCCATCTGCCTCTCCTCAACAAACGTATCCATTAGCCCCACTAGAAAGTCAGCCTACAAAAGTGCCCATTTGCCTCCGCCAGAGGAATCTTGGTCCTGCCTTGGGCATCACTAATACACCACCTGCTGCCTCAGACATCTGAGCCCAGAACAACCCTTCCTGCACTCTGACAATCCAAATTGTGAGCCTTGACCAAGAAAACGACTAACTCTGCATGTGGAAATTTTTCATAAGAAGATTAAGGTAAGAAAGTTCATTAACCAGGTTGCTTCTGACTGCAATAACAAAAAAAGTCTGACTCAAACTAATTAAAAGATAAGGAAATATTTTATTACACAATAAGAAGTCAAAGTTAAGTCAATAAATAGGATAGGCTCCAGGTGTAGTTAATCAGAAACTCAGTGTCATCAAAGACCTACATTGCTCCAGCTTCTACTCTGCCATCTGGGTGTTAGTTTGCTACTCAGGCTAGTGGCAAGATGTCTTCACAGTTCCAGCTGTCATTTTCAGAGAAACTATGACAGCAGCTGTCTCTTCCTGTTTTCTCTTTTCTTAGGGTAGGAAACCTTTCCCCATAAGTCTTTAGCATACTTCCTCTCTTATTCTATTGGCCGGAAAAAATGGGCCAGGGGCCACGTGTCCATCGCTAATTTATTCACTACAGGAAGAATGTTTTTACTGCACTCGGCTGAGTTTAATTATTTCGGGAGATCATAGTGTCCACTCTACAGGGTAAATAAGACCATCAAATAAACACAGCTCTTGTATCAAATGGTTGCCCCGAACCTTTCAGAGCATAACTATGATGCTCCATCTTAACTCAGTTCCCATGCTGTAGATTCTCAGCAGTGAAGCCACTCATCTGGGAAAGATAAGGGGGGAAAGAATGTGTGGTCAAATATAATTAGGAAAAGTATATTCCATATCTCAGAGATTCATGGTTATCAGTTCATTTATTAAAAATTCTGCAGAGTCCTATAGATTGCTTATTCTCTTCTTTCCCAGATTTATCTTTTATGTCCCCCACAAGGTGATTTAAAGTTCTCATTCTGTGGAATTAATGCTCCTCAAACTTAAAGACATTTGACTTAAGACATGATCTTTCTTAGAAACAGGCAATGTCTAATTTTTTGTTTGCTTGTTTTGGCCACTCTGGGTCTCTGCCGCTTTCTCTAGTTGCGAGCAGAGCTCCTCTTGGTTGCGAGGCGTGGGCTTCTCTTTGCAGGGCTTTTCCTGTTGCTGAGCACAGATTCTAGGCACTTGGACTCAGCAGTTGTGGTGCATGGGCTTAGTTGTTCTGTGGCATGTGGAATCTTCTTGGGCCAGGGATCAAACCTGTGTGCCTCCATTCACTGTGCCCCCCAGGAAGGCCCAATATTTGACTCTTTATCCCTGAAGTCTCAGCTTGAACAGCAACTTTTCCTGCAAGCCCAGCACCCACCCCAAGCAGGGAGGCCTAAAGCATGAAGCCCAGTGTCTTGTGATCACCTGCTCATGCGTTGCCTCCGCCACCATCTGTGAGCTCTCTGAGATCAGAACGGTGTCTGGTTCATGGCTGTGTATACAACAGCCGGCATGGTGACCAGCCTAGCAAAGGCACTGGGTACTTCTCAGAAGAATCCATTAGCCTACCAATGGTTTTACCCAAAGGTTAGGACAGAAACTGGAATGAGGCCAAGATAAACAAACACTGATCTCAGCCTTTCTAATCCACTCTGCGTCTGTGTAATCACTGAGCACCTCTCCAAGACTGCTGAGGAGCTAACTTTTTCCAGAAACTCCAGTCAGCACAAAGGGAAGCCTTTGTTCACAGATGCACCTCTGCACCCAGAGGCCTGCACAGGCAGTCTTGGCCCTTCCAGGCCCTTCACCTCCGTCAGAGGACCCGGGAGGGGACTGTGCTCTGCCTCCTGATTGGGCCTTTGGGGCTGCCTTGTGACCCTCACACCACCTCCATAAATGGAGGATACTAGTCTGCTGGGCAGAGGTCATCAGGTCTGTAAAAGTGCCTAGAGCACATTGGAAGAAAGGCCTTTCCTATGTGCAAAGTAAGATTATAACCAGCAAAACACAACAGCAGGACTTGAGCTGGTGTGGTCCAAAGGCATATAATGTGGGGGCCTCAGTGTGGGGCTGAGTAAAGGGAAATAGAAAGGTGAGCCACTTCTCTAATCTAATAGTACAGATAATGCTGACCCCTGAAGCTAGACGATGAGCTGTTGAGGCAAGCACTCTTGGTTGCCCACAAGGTATTACCCACTTCTCTTCCTCCTTCCAACAGAAATGAGTTTGGGTCCAGGCATCCACATCCTCTTTCAAGCATGTATGTATTTAAGGGGATGCTGATGCCAATCCCAGCTCCAGGTGGTTTATCTATGAGCCAACTACGGTGAAACTACTCCACCTGGCAAAGCTTTATTTAGTAATGGGCATGTGATCCAATTCTGACCAATTAAATGTCAGGGTGAAATCTGCTAGGAGGCTTCTGGGAAAGTTTTCTTGTTTCCAAAACAGAGAAAGGAAAAAAAAAGGAAATTTGTTCTTCCTCTGATCATTGCTGATGCAAGAGTGATGGCTGGGACTGCAGCAGCCATTTTGTCACTACTCTGAGGATAAAGCCAACATCAAGGTGGCAGAATGTTCCCTGGGTCTTTGATGATGTTATCCGGCCTGGGTCATACTATAACTGCAGGTCATGGCAGCCTTCTTACTGTGTGAGCCAATATGTTATCATTGTTTCACTTCGGTTTTATATATACAGTGGCCAAAAGCTTCCTGACTAAGTTAAACGTACAGGGCCACAAGGCCAGGCCTTGTGCATTCTATGTCCAATTGGTTTGGCTTTTCTTCCCAGCACTGGATAGTGGACACCACCAACCAGTGTGAACTGAGGCACTGACTCTAGAAGTTGGTTGAGAAATGCTATGTCATGGGTAAAACCCTCCAGAAGATATACACAGTGCAAAGTACAAGGTACCTCTCCTCGGCTCAAGAGCAGAATGAGATAAAAATGCTCATCTTTTTTTTTTTTGCTCATCTACCCTTGTTCCTCTTGAGAAAAGACAAAGTCTCTACCCAAGTGTGTAAAACCAAGTCTATCCTTTTCAGCTGAGTTAGGGGAGGGATGTGGTCACAAAACTGTAAGCCAGTGAGTGGGACCAGAGCAGAGTCAGGTCTGTTGCCAAGAGTGGGCAAGACTGATGCATATGGACTTAAATTTAGTTGATATTATTTTGGCTTATTCCCAGGGCAGCTAATAAGTAGTGCAAAATATATAAACTAGAGAAGGTTGATGGTGAATGGATATGGCTCTCCACTGCCCCTCTTATTTTTTGCAGACTCTTGACTGAAACTAGAGGTCTTCATAGCTAACCAGGAATGAGAAGCCTGTCTGATTGGAGCTGTGCAGAACTGTGAGTGCAATATCAGTCTGTCCCCAGTCATGGAAGCTCCCAGAAACTACATGCAGTTTTGATCATTCAATAATTCTGTCCCTCAGGAAGCTGCACCCTCTGTCCTAATATCCAAGATCTGGGCTACAGAATTCTCACATGCTAGCACTGGGCAGTCTTTCCTCTTTTGTGCCTGCCTTGCAAGGGAGTATTGCATGGGTGTCTACTTGGACTTGCTGTGAGCTTCACTCCAGCACTTTACAGCCATGTGAACTGGCAGGCATCTCATCTCACTAAGTTCTAGTGTGTTCATTTCTCCTCTAAAAGGCAAATTCTACAACAGTAGGGTTTTTCTTTTGCCCTGTTTTATTCACTGATATATCCCAGTGAAGTCACTCAATCATGTCTTTGCAACCCCATGGACCATAGCCTGCCAGGCTCCTCCATCCTGGAAATTTTCTAGGCTAGAATACTGAAGTGGGTAGCCATTCCCTTCTCCAGGGGATATTCCCAGCCCAGAGATCAAATCCAGGTCTCCTCCATTGCAGGCAGACTCTTTACCGTCTGAGCCACAAGGAAACACAGTGCCCAATACATTGTTGTTGTTCAGTCACTAAGTCATGCCTGACTCTTTGGGACTCTATGAACTGCAACACGCAAGGCTTCCTGTCCTTCACTGTCTCCCTGAGTTTGCTCAGACTCATATCCATTGAGTCCATCCAACTAGCTCATCCTCTGTTGCCCCTTCTCTTCCTGCCTTCAGTCTTTCCTATCATCAGGGTCTTTTCCAGTGAGTTAGCTCGTCACATCAGGTGGCCAAAGTATTGAAGTTTCAGCTTTAGCATCAGTCCTTCCAGTGAATATTCAGGGTTGATTTCCTTTAAAATTGACTTGTTTGATCTCCTTGCTCCCCAAGGGACTCTCAAGAGTCTTCTCTAGCACTATAGTTTGAAAGTATCAGTTCTTCATCGCTCAACTTTCTTTATGGTCCAACTCTCACATCCGTGTATGACTCCTGGAAAAATCACAGCGTTGACTATATGGCCTTTTGTCCAGCAAAGTGAGGCCTCTGCTTTTGAATATGCTGTCTAGGTTTGTTATAGCTTTTCTTCCAAGAAGCAAGCATCTTTGAATTTCATGGCTGCAGCACCTTCACGGTGATTTTGGAGCTCAAGAAAATGAAATCTGTCACTGTTTTCACTTTTTTCCCCATTTATTCATCATGAAGTGATGGGACTGGATGCACAAAATACAGTAGTCACTAAATAAAGAGAGATGAATGAAATCATCTCTAAAGTGGGAGCTAAAACTAGTGTCTATCTCATAGGAGTATTCAAATACCGAATGAGATAGTGTACAAAACTTCAGTGCAGCACCTGGCACATAGTAAATGCTAAATAAAAGGCAGTTAAGACTACTATTGGGCTTCCCTGGTAACTCAGACAGTAAAAAAATCTGCCTGAAATGCAGGAGGGGTCAGAAAAATCCCCTGGAAAGAAAATGGCAACCCACTCCAGTACTCCTGCTTGGAAAATTCCATGGACAAAGGAGTCTGGTGGGCTACAGTCCAAGGGGTCACAAAGTTTTGTTGTTGTTATTATCATTACTATTAATAGTACCAGTAGTAGGATTCTAGCCTTTGTCTTTGCCCCTAGCCTTTGAACAGATAGAGATGACTTGTTCCATCTGAACCAATAATTGATCATTGAATGATCATTGATCATTCAAGATCCATTTTTAAAAATTTTTATTGAGTGACTACTATGTGTCTATGGGATTCCCAGGTGGCTCAGTGATAAAGAAACCACCTGCAAATGCAGGAGATGCAGTAGACGTGGGTTCAACCCCTGGGTTGGGAAGATCCCCTGGATGAGGGAATGGCAACCTACTCCAGTCTTCTTGCCTGGGAAATCCCATGGACAGAGAAGCCTGGAGGGCTACAGTCCATGGGGTCTCAAAGAGTCAAACACTACTGAGCAGTTGAGCATGCACACACACACACACACACACACACACACACACACACACACAGTGTCCGCATGGGAGGCCCAGTCAAGACTAGGGCTTCAGAATTCATTTTCAAAGGTCCAACCTGCTCCTCCTCCTTCAAATCTCCTTATCTAAGTCAATGCTGTGCTCTTTCTTCCAAAGTTCCCTCTTGCCCATCTGATTCCTCTCTGACTCATCTACCACGTTCTGGTTGTCACCAAGTTTCCAATCTCCCTGAGTAACGTCTCTCACACCTGCCTCTCTCCCTCACCCTCCCTAAGTTTAGACCCCTTTTCCCTCCCACCTGGGCTGGGGCAGCCTCCAGTCCTCTGCCCTCACTCTCGCCCTGGTCCGTGCCCATCTCTGTACTCCAGTCAGATTCCCCTTTCCAAACCTCATTGCTCTCCTGATGCAAAAGTCCCAATTATTAGCAAAGCTATTAGCAAGGATTTCAGCTCAGCTCTAAACGATTCTTCCAGCATCTTCCATCACTACATTGCTCTCCTTATCTAACCCTGTGGCCACTATTCCCAACTGACACAGGCAAAGTCTTACTTATTGTCAGACACATACTTTTCCCTCACCTCCAGCTGTGCAGGTGCTTCTCAACTGGGGACAATTTTGCCCCCAGAGGGACATCTGGCAATGTCTAGGGACAGTTTTGTTTTTACAACTGGAGAGAGCTCACTACCGGCACCGAAGATTACTGAAATGCACAGGACAGGCCCCCACAACCAAAAATTAACCAGTCCCCAAAGTGTTGAGGTTGAGAAATAGCAAAAGCTACTCCATGCTTCAAGACCTACCTCAGTGCCATATAGCTTCTCTGTGAGAGTTAAAACAGGGGCCTAGGGATCTCTCCCCTCTAACTTCATTCCAGCTTTGGTGACCCCAGAAGTGTCTTTCCAGAATGAGTGCATTCACTGTCTTTCAGAATTTCTCTTCCAGCCTAGAGGAAATGCCCCAAATTGACTCACATCCAGTCACAGCCAGATAAGACAGTCTCTGCCATAAGTCAAAATTCAGTGTAATCCCAGTTTTATTCCCTCAAACCTGTTGTTGTTGTTGATGTTCAGTCACTAAGTTGTGCCTGACTTTTTGCAACCCCATGGACTGCAGCACACCAAACTCTTAATTTTCATTTATTTGATTCTACTTCGCGCTAGTGGTTAGAGGATAAGACGATTGGATGCCATTACTGACTCAACGGACATGCACTTGAGCAAAACTCCCGGAGACTGTGAAGGACAGGGAAGCCTGGCATGCTGCAGTCCATGGAGTTGGACACAACTGAATGACTGAGCAAGTAGTTAGCAACTTTGTTTCCAAACAAGGAAAGGACTGTTTGTCCCTAACCCCATGTACTGAGTACAACGTCTGACCAAAGTAGAGGTAGGATAGGTGTTTTCTGTTATTGTTTAATCACTAACTCATGTCTGACTTTTTGGAACCCCATGGACTATAGCCTGTCAGGCTCCTCTGTCCATGGAATTTCCCATGCAAGAATACTGGAGTGGGTTGCCATTTCCTTCTGCAATAATGGGCCTTTACTGAATAAATATTGACTCTATAGTCTGATCCTAGCTTTTGCAAAATAGGTTCTGGCAGAGAAACCCTTGTTTGTATTGTTTCTTTGTCCAAATCAACCTGTCAGTTATACCCTCCAGGATATAGCATGGGGAGGAATGTATCATTTCTTGGGCATGCTTTTTATTTTAAAGAAGAGAATGTAGGACAATCCAGGCAATCCTACTCCTCTTTCAGATAAGTCTTATTTCAGAGTTAACGTGTCCACTCCCCTGGCTCCTGACCTTTGCAGGATCAGATGGACAGGATACCTTCATGAAAGTGAAAGTGTTAGTCGCTCGGTCATGTGCAACTCTTTGTGAGCCCATGGACTGTAGCCCACCAGGCTTCTCTGCCTGTGGGAGTCTCTAAGTGAAAATTCTGGAGTGGGTAGCCATTCCCTTCTCCAGGGGATTTTCCTGATACAGGGATCAAACCCAGGTCTTCCGCATTGCAGGCAGATTGTTTACCATCTGAGCCACCAGAGAAGCCTACCTCTGTGAGAAATCCCCCGAATTTCAAAGCATGGAGTGTTCTAAAATAGCCATTGACCTTTTTTGTTGTTTTAATTTTTTCATTTTGTGTACAATTTTTGAAAGTTATTTTCTATTTACAGTTACTACAAAATATTGGCTGTATTCCCTGTGCTGTCCTTCAGCTTATTCACACTCAGTATTTTGTACCTCCACCTCCTCCACTGGTAATTACTAATTTGTTCTTTACATCTGTGAGACTGTTTCTTTTCTGTTATATTTACTAGTTTGTTGTATTTTTAGATTCCACATATAAGTGACATCATCCAGTATTTGTCTTTCTTTGTCTGACCAAATCCATTTACACTGCAAATGGCCAAATTTCATTCTTTTTTATGATTGAGTAGTATTCCAGTGTGTGTGTTTGTGATCTTCTTATCCATTCTTCTGTCTATAGACACTTAGCTTGCTTCCCTATCTTAGTAATTGTTAATAATGCTGCTATGAACATTGGAGTGCATGCATCTTTTTCAGTTAGTGCTTTTTTCTGGATATATACCCAGGGGTGGAGTTGCAGGGTCCTATAATAGTTTTATTTTTAGTTTTTGAGAAACTTGCATACAGTGACTACACCAATTTACTTCCCACCAAGTGTATAAGCAAAGAACCACTTATCTTCATACTGATGCCAATGCAGGAGATGCAGTTTTGACTCCTGCATTATAAAGACCCCCTGGAGAAGGAAATGGATACTCACTCCTGTACTGTTGCCTGGAAAATCCCATGGACAGAGGAGCCTGGTGGGCTATAGTCCGTGGGGTCGCAAAAGAGTCGGACACAACTTCATGACTAAACAAAGTCAAAACCTCTAATTTGCTATTAAGTTAGCTGACAAGTATAGAGCTGAAATCTGACACCCCAACACTTCCCCTAGATGACACTGGCCAAGATCACCCTTAGCAAGGCCACTTTGTACTCTGGGGACCAGATCTCCAAGCACTCCCTCAGTCTCTAGTCCCTGATGATGGCTGGTACAATCTGCTTCCTTCTTTGGAGGTGTAACGTTGGGGTGGTGCCTGGATGCCCTCTCTGGCCCCATTCCTCCTGCAGCTATGAATCTGTAGGGAGAATGCTCTCAGGATGAAATTAAGAGATGATTTTCTTGACTACAAAACAGGCATTTCAGAGTACATGATGTTCACTGATATGATAGTGCCCCCAGGCTAGTCACCAGTTCCCATCTGGTGTGGGTCTGCCCAGCAACTAGCTCTGCCTCAGCTTCACCCAGGCTGCCTGCCTTGGCTTTTGGGGCTTCCGACTGGGTTCCAGATGCAATCTCCCTTCCAGACCCCAAACCGCGGGTCGTATTACAGCTCCTTTCACTCCTGGATTCCATATAGTCTACCCCTACACGAATGCCACTGCAGGAAACACAAGAGATGTGGGTTTGATCCATGAGTTGAAATATCTCCTGGAGGAGGAAATGGCAACTCACTCCAGTACTCTTGCCTGGAAAATTCCATGGACAGAGGAGCTGGTGGGCTATAGTCCGTGGGGTGACAAAGAGTCAGACATGACTGAGCAAGCAGGGAAGTTCACCCCTTACGCAGGTCTCAATTCCTGATCCCTGACTGGCCAGCTGAGCTTAATAAATGATTCTTTAAGTCCCTTTTACCTCCCTTTAGTCCAAGGGTGCTTAACACAGGATTTAGGTTAAGAAAGCAGCAGTATGAGCATACAAAGTTATTCAGAGAGAGACTCTCTTGTTTTCATCAGATTCTCAAAACCACTCACCTTCTAGATTCTATGATTTTTACCATTCAGTGTGTCTCCAACCGTTACATTTAATCAGCTTGTCTTCTCTCAAAACCATCTTTTTCTACATCAGACTTTTGTGTCCACCACACGTGCCCCACCACTGCTCTGCCCTTTGTCCATTTATTCTCTGACTCTGACAACCCGCTTCCAGTGCATTGCAAAATCATCCCGCATATTTACATGTCTTCCATAAAGTACCATTGTCTTCAGTAGGAAGGCACACAAATTACGCGGCACATAATTAGGGCAAGAGACTAGCCATTTACAATCTTATGTCTCTATGGAAAAATAAGCTCTTCACTTTGCATCAGTTTCCTACTGCAGATCTTCAATCCAGACAATTCAGGATAGAAAAGGAATCTTTGCCTTTCTTTCCAAGTTGATTTTTCAACACCCAGAAAAGTGAAAATAGCAAGAGCCCTGGACTTAGCACCAGAAGACTTGTTTTGGAATCCAAGCTCTGCCACTTAGCAGCTGAGTGACACTGGGAAAGAGGCTTAACCTCACTGAGGCTCAGTTTACCCATATGAAAAAACAGGGATGCTCACTTCCGCCTTGTTCCATGACAGTAAGTTCTGCGTGATCTGTGTTACCTGCAGACATGCATTTGTGCTCAAGCAGTGATTAGTCTTGTAGGTCTCCATGATCAGATTTAAATAAGAAAATACACTGGGGGACTTCCCTGGTGGCTCAGTGGTTAAGAATCTGCCTTCCAATGCAGAGGACATGAATCTGATCCCTGGTCTGGGAACCAAGATCCCACATGCCACAGAGCAACTGAGCCTACATGCTACAACTAAATTAAGATGTAGCCAAATAAATAAATAACGTGTGTTTTTTTAAAAGAAAGAAAGAAAGAAACACTGGATTTGGAGATTTCTCCTTGCCATGTAGTAGCTGAGTAATTCTGGGCAAGCAATTGCTTTAATTCTCATAAAAGATTAAATATGAATTCTTCATCAATAATGTCTCCCACCTGCTTACCTTACATTGGACATTTTAATCTGGAATTGCTTTGTAAATTGAAGCACATCACAGTGTTTTGATGGTGCATCCCCTTCTCAGAGAAGTCTGAACCTAGGAATTTTAACCAGATTCTTTCATCTCCCCTAACCTCCACCAACCACCCCCACCCCCAGCTTTCCCATGGTGTATATTCCCCAGGAGAAGATCAAAGAAGGAGCTCTTCCCTAGTCCCTGTCTCTGGGAAAGTAGGGCAGGCAGATCTAGTAGCCTGGAGGGAGTTGAGTCTAAATTAAACTGAGGCACTCCCAGGACCGGAGACACCAACTCATCAAAACTCCCATTGCTTGGCCTGAGTGACAACTAAGCTCCTTAAGTCTCCTAGACAAATTCAGTAAAAATAGGATTATTCATACTATCATTTTAATACAGCATTTTAATAAGCATGTGCACTTAAAAATAAACTTTTTATTTAATAATGTGTTTAACCTGAGTCCATCCAGCAAGCGTTTTGCATTAGTGCAGGTGGTACTGGTCTGTCTATCCCCCATTAGACTCTGGAGTCTCTAAGGTGCAGTGTTTCATCCAAAAAGCTGACAGCGAGCAACATTAGTGTCAGCCCTGCCCCCAGGAGACAAGCAAACAGGCTGAATAACCAGGCATAATATCTGTCTTCAGGAATGTTTTCTTTTGAGGAAGAAAACAGAAAGAAAGAAAGAAAGAAAAAAAGAAAAAAAAAACCTACAACTCTCCAGGACTCCTCCCAAAGCCTAAACTCTGACCTGGCTCTGCAAATGTCCAATTCCCTAAAAGTTCCAGAATCGTCTATTGGCATGTTCTCTGAGGAAAACAGCCCAACTTCCACACTTCCTTTATTTGGCCCAAAGAGACAGTCTCAGATGTCTCTGAAAAGTGCAGGAAGGGGTGGAAGGAGGAAAGCATCACATTTTCTTTTCTGATAACTGTGAATTTCCCTTGCTTCATCTGGCTTTCAACTTTCATCAAAACAAGTTGTTTACCAAGATTAATGTCGGATACAATCAAGGCCCCAGATCGTTCTACCTGTGGGTACAGAGGCTCAGGAACACTGGGCTCAGATTACACTCTCTGCTTCCGCCGGGGCGCTTCCCCACCTTATTGTGGGTTGCTTTCTGCTGATTTAAAGTGAGATGACATGGAGACAGATGAGTGCAAACCACAGACATTATAAATTGCAATTTGGCCTCAAAAGATGAATGAAGAAGCAATGCTTTGATCTGTGATTCAGAGCTAAGCTGCAGTATTTACAGAAAAACATGTCTTTGGGGAAAGGGAGAGAGAGAGAGACAGAGAGACTGAGGCAAAGAAAATAGCCTTTGGGTATTGAAAAAAATATTTTCTCAAATTACAGATGACTTGAAGGAACTTGAGGGTGTAGGCGGAGAGGGCAGGGGTTTTCTTGCAATTTTGTTCAGCCTGTAAGGGTTGACATAGATGGGATGTACACGATGGGACATCTGGTCTGATAAAACATTCCAGCACCAAACTCGGTTCATACCTGTCTATCCTGTAATGCAAGGTTACAGCTGTAGCTGCAGCCGTCTAGTCCCTTGTTCATGTCTAACTCTTTTGAGACCTCATGGTGGACTGTAGCCTGCCAGGCTCCTCTGTCCGTGGGATTTCCCAGGCAAGAATATTGGAATGGGCTGTCATTTCCCATGCCAGGGATCTTCCTGATCCAGGGATCGAACCCACATCTCCTGGTTGGCAGGCTATTCTTTACCACTGAGCCACCTGGGAAGCCCAACGCAGGGCTACAGAGAAACAAATGGCTCCAGGGGACATGGATGTCCTCCGGCTGCACTGTAGCTCTTTCTCGGATGCCGTGTAACCAGAGTGGTTGCCCTCTGGGCCAACCATCTCTCTGCCTTTCCCCCAGTGCAGCGTACACAGCCGTTCTGGAGACTCCTGAGGACGGAGAGACTGAAGACCATGATTGGGCAGCCCCTTGATTTCACATAGGACTCAGAAGTCCGTGATCAACCAAACTGGTCTTTGTAGCACCTGCCGGTGCCCACTTGTCTCCCTACTCCCCTCTCAGCCCTTGACCCATTTAGAATCTGTCCTCATGGAGTGGAGAGAGCTACCAGAGGTCAGAGATCAGTCCTTCCAAACTGACAGATGAGCAAAAAGAAATTCAGAGAGGGAGCATGACGTCCCCAAGTCCACACAGCGGACTGCTGTGCTCTGTTCTGGGGGAAAAATAAAACTTCATAACATATCGGTCATATGACAGAATACCCCAAAGGAAAAAATGCCTAAGGGAATGTCTAATTCTCTCCCATCAACTTCCCCCCTTCTGCTCCCTCTGGAGTAAGGAATGCTCAAAGACCCTTTTAGCATTTCCCTCCCTTAGGTGGAAAAATACAAAAAAACATGGAATCTGCTAGTGAAATGCCCAATGATATATTAGAAATAATTACTATTACCTATATTTATTGAGCAGTTACTAGACTCAGGCCCTGCTTTTCTGTATCAACTTATTGAATTCTCATAAGCCCTCTAAGAGATGGGTACTTTGATTATCCCCATTTAACATTAGGAGGACACAGAGATTTAGAGTCATCCCAAGGCTACACATTTAATAAAGGACAGAGGCAGGCCCTGCCCTCATGCAGCTCCCAGCTGGAATAAGAGTCCCGCTTCTTTAACTCTTACGAGCAGATGTCAAACCTTAGTGTGTTGCCAGACCACCCTTGGTGCTTGTGGGCAAGTAAACAGCCAGGCCTCACCCCTAAATTCCTCAAAGACTCCGTCGGTCCAATCCCCCCACCTCCTAGTTTTCTCTCCTCTTTGTCTCACTCTGAAAGCATTTCTTGGCCATTCATGCCACTTATCAAACAGCAGACCATGCTCCTCCCCACAAACCACTCCCTCTCAAGCCCCCATTTCTCCTGTGACCTCCCTTTGAAGGAGGCTCTAGACCTTTCATCAGGGTCTCCTCCTCCTTCCCTGGTTCCCCAGCTGGGCCTCCTGGGCTCCACATCCCTCTCTCCTATCCCTCCCTCCACCACCCCCAACAAATCTCCCCTTGATCTTAGATCTGGTGGGCCTCACCTGCCCTCCCCTAGCTTTTGTTAATATACACAGTGTTGTTTTGTAAACACAGTGGATACTGACACCTGTCCTAGCAGTACATTTAGCTTACTTTATTTCTTTGGGAGTAGGGAGCTGGGAGGAGGGGAATTTGTGGCAAAGTCTCTCTCTTTTCAGTTGCCTCTTATTCACCTAGCAAATACTCATGGTGCGATTTCTGTCTGCTGAGCACCGCACTGGTGCTGCCAACAGGAAGCTAGACAAGACAGAGCCCCTGAGCTGACCATCTAACTCTGAAAAATAAGGGTAATATCACCTCCCCTTCTGTGCAGGGCTGACTGTTCTTCAGTCATTCACTTACTTACGCAACAGAGGGGTGTTAAGCACCTTCCTTCCTGCCAGGCACTTTGTAGGAGCTTTGAACAGGGACTCTGCTACTCAGGACCTTAATAGGGAGAGACTCAGCAGAGAACTGTTATCCCATAAGGTCACTGCATGGGCCAGAGGAAGACTTCTCGTGCGCCGTTGCCCAGTTGTGTCCAACTTTGCGACCCCGTGGACTGTAGCCTGCCAGACTCCTCTGTCCATGGGATTCTCTAGGCAAGAATAATGGAGTGGGTTGCTGTTTTCCTTCTCCAGGGGATCTTCCCGACCCAGGGATTGAACCCTCATTTCCTGCACCGCCGGCATTGGCAGGTGAATTCTTTACCTCTGAGCCACCTGGGCTTCCCACAGGTAGACTTGCCACTGCCTAAATGAGGCAGGAAAAGGTCCCTTGGAGTTAGCTCCATAGGTCCCTTGGAGCTAACTCTTGAAGGACTAAGTTCCCTGCTGCAGGATGGAGAAGGGAGCTCGCGTGGGAAACACATATACTAAAATTGGAATGATGTAGAGATTACCATGGCCCCTGCACAAGGATGACACACAAATTCATAAAGCATTCCATTTTTTTTCATTAATTTTTTTTTTTTAATGGAGAAGGGAAAGGTACACAGGCAACATCACAGGCAAGGGTAGAGAGATGTGGAAAGGAGACTGCCCAAAAACGGCATATTGATGTCTGTGGCTCTAGGTGGGTACACGAAGGGGAAGGTAGGAAGTGAAAAGTGAAAGGTGGGCTAGAGCCAGCAATGGGAAGACCCCCACTCCTTCCTGCTGGGCCATCATTCACTAATCTAGGATGCTACTACCACTTCTCAATGCTCCAGAGGGCCTGGGGCTTTCTGCTCCTCACCTTTTACCCTGAAACTCTCTTGTCTATTCCCTTGACCACATCCAACACTGTCCCTCAAGGATCCTTCTCTTCAGACAGTGACCTTGGCACCACTTGGCCCTAGGACCTCGTATGAGTCATCAGCCCACCTCACAGACTGCCAACTATTACGGCAGGAAGAAATCTCAGGGGCCAAATGCTATACAAGAATTTAATTATGGGTCACAGTTTAATTAGTTAGTCTGGCTTTATATGACTTAATTTATAAATAGAATTTACAGTTCCCTTATTTCTTTCTCCAGCCATTTAGCTCATTAGGCTCGGAGCCAGTAGTGAAAAGATAAGGCAGAGAGGGCAGGGTACTGGGAGAAGTCTACCACAGCAAGAAGCATTTTATCACTGGTACTGTTGAGAATTTCCAGTGGGAGATGATCATAAAAGGAGATAGACTTGTAGTTGGTTTTATTATTGTTTTAAAATCTTATAAAGCCAGTACCCATCCCCCTCCACTTCTCCCCCATTGCCTGCACCCAGGAACAACCACACCTCCATGTTTCTGCTCCAGATATAACCTTTAGTTCCACATTAAGGCCAGCTCTCTGCAACAACCTGCTGGGTGTTTCCCAGAGGCCTTCCCAAAGAATATTCATTTATTCCACCAGCATTTATTTCCATACCTACTATGTGCAAGGCACTTTTTCCCAAGAAATGAAAAGCTGAGATAAAACACAATAATTAACAGGTACTGCCTACTCAGTATGCACCAGGCATTATGCCAAACATTGCATTTAATTTTCGGAATGAAGAAATGAGGCTCTGTTTGTTCAAAGCAGTGGCTCTGGACCCTGGCTGCATATTGGAGTCACCTGGGGAACTCTGATGCTGGAAACCAACCCTAACACTAGAGGTTCTAGTTTCATTGACTTGCAGTATGGCCTGGGCATCAGGTTATTAAACAAAACCTCCTCAGGTCATCTGCTGTGCAACTATGTTTAAGAACCAATGATTTAAGTAATTTTCCTAAAATCCCAAAATTGAGCAGGGAAGGCAGGCAGGCTGGCCAGTCAGCCTCCTGAGCCCTACTATGTGCCAGACCCAGCTCTAGGTCCTTTCACTACCAAATGATAAAACAGATGACAAATGCCATAAAAAAGATAAAATACTATTGTAGGTCAAAGGACAATAAATGCAGGGAATCCTTTATGAAAGAGGTCCCTTATGAGTAACTTTTTCAAGAATTTGCAGGCTACACAGAAGTGGTAGAAAGGATCAGGCGAGACATCCAGGCAGAAAGAACCATGTGAGCAAAAGTGTGTAGCTTGGGACACATGGCAAATGGACAAGAAACAAGAAACAGATCCCGTGTGTGAAAAGACAGCCGAAGGAAATTTGGCAGGAAAGTCAGGGACAGGTTGTGAAGGACAAGGCTTCCCAAACCATTTGAGGTTGAGGTATACGTGGAATAATGATCACATCTGTAGTACAAACCAAGGTAAGTGGACAAGGCTGTCACCATCTGTCTTAGTCTGTTTAGGCTACAATAACAAAATCGTTCTTTACCTGCTAAGTCATTTGACTCTTTTCGACCCCATAGACTGTAGCCCACCAGGCTCCTCTGTCCATGAGATATCTCAGGCAAAAATACCAGAGTGTGTTGCCATGCCCTCCTCCAGGGATCTTCCCAACCCAGGGATCGAACACATGCCTCCTGCGTTACGGGCAGAGTTCTTACCACTGAGCCATCTGGGAAACCCCACAATAACAAAATACCAAAGGCCTAAAAACAGCAGAAACTTATTCCTCCCAGTTCTGGAGGCTGGAAGTCTGAGAACATGGCTCCCGTAGATTCAGTGTCCGGTAAGGACCCACTTTCTCATCAACAGCAATCTTCCCACCATAACCTCACATGGCCAAAGGAACAAGACATGTCTCCAGCGTCTCTTTTATAAGGACACTGATCCCACTCAAGAGGACCCCAACCTGATGAGCTAATCACTTCTTAGAGGCCCCACCTCCAAACATCATCTCACTGGGTATTGGGTTTAAAACAATTCAGTCTATAGCCTCATCTATCTGACACACCTACTGGGAATCTTTGGCATAAGGCCTGGCAAAGGATCCAAGAAGTCTAAACTTCAGTCTCTGGGTAATGGAAAGCCAATGAAAATACCATATTGAAATGAAAAGACTGTGATAGGATGGAAGTTGTGTGTTTTTAATGTGAATCCAGGCATTGTCATAATGACTTCCTAAAGGCAAAATCTGACTTGAATTTTCCACCAAACACTACTTGTGTGATATCTTTTCTACTAGACTTGGTTCTTCAACAAAAGGGATCATGCCATATTCTTGTGTGTGTGTGTGTGTGTGTGTGTGTGTGTGTGTTTCATTTTGTAATTCGTGTCTAGCACAGATCTTGACAGACAGAAGGTGTAAAATTAGAAACAGACTTTGAACCACTAGGCTTTCCTGGTGGCTCAGATGGTAAAGAATCTGCCTACAGTGTAGAAGACCTGGGCTCAGTCCTTTGGTTGGGAAGATCCCTGGAGAAGGGAATAGCAACCCACTCCAGTATTCTTGCCTGGAGAATTACATGGACAGAGAAGCCTGGAGACTGTGGTCCATGGAGTCACAAAGAGTCAGACAGAACTGAGCAACTGTTTGAACTACTCATTAAATTCCATTCAGCAGGCAGCCACCTATTCCAAGGTTAAGAGGCAAAAGTTGATGCAAATGCATGTACATTAGAAAGAGAAGGGGTGTAAGAGTCAGACCATAACATCCTATCTTTTAACTTTTGCCTTATATATTGAGGTGCTCCTATGTTGGATGCATACATAAATGTTTAAGGTTGTTATATCTTCTTGGGTTGATCCATTGATCATTATGTAGTGACCTTCTTTGTCTCTTGTAATAGTCTACTTTAAAGTCTATTTTGTCTGATGTAAGTATTGCTACTCCAGCTTTGATTTCTATTTGCATGGAATACTTCATTTTCAGTCAGTGTCTCTAGATCTGAAAAAGAAATATATATATAAGAATTTATATGTATATATATATATATATACATATACATATATATCTGAGTCATTGTGCTGTACACCTGAAACTAACACAACATTGTAAAATCAACCATACTTCAAGTAAATAAATAAATAATAAAGACTGGGGGAAATGCACAACTTGGAAGTCCTGGGCAGACACACTTCGTTTCAGGGATATTCCCCTTGCTCTCTGTGTCTCTTCTGTAACAGGAACAGTAAAACCTACCTAGCAGCACTGTTGTGAAATAGCACATTGCAGAGTCCTGACACACAGCGGGCCCTCAAAAAGTCTGTTAGCTTAGCCCCAATGCCCTTGACCATATTTTATTTTCAAATTCTTCGAATCAAATAATGAGGATCACATCAATGATACTAATTTGTCTTATGTGTACTCTTTGTAAATATTTGTCCTATTGGATGTGTGTATGGCTGAAGAGCTGCAAGTCCTGAAAGTTCTGCTATTGCTTTTAGCTAGCCTTCTACACAACCACCAGGTAGGAATACCTATCATTTACTGAGAATTTGCTGTGTTTCAGGTCCAATGCAAAACATTTATATACTATCTGCTTTCATCTTTACAATAAGCTTAAACAGGGGTTGCTAAATCTGGCCCTGGCCTCTTTTTTTGTTTTTTGTTTTTGTTTTTGTTTTTTTTTGGATAGCCCCCAGGTTCTGAACAGTTCATACATTTTTAAAGATTTTATATATTTATACACACACACACACACACACACACACACACACACACACACACTACATAGCTAGTGGGAACCTACTGTGCAGCACAGGGAGCCCTGCTCAGTGCTCTGTGGTGACCTGGATGGATGGGATGGGGGTGAGATGGGCGGGACATCGAAGAGGGAGGGAATCTATGTGTACAAGTAGCTGATTCACTACCTTGTACTACAGAAGTGAATGCAACATTGTAAAGCAATTGTGCTTCAATAAAACAAACAAAAAAGGTATGCCATGAAGACTATATGCTGCAAAGCCTGAGATATTAATTTTTTTTAATTAATGGAAAATTGCTTTATAATTTTGTTAGTTTCTGCCATACAACAATATGAATCAGTCATAATTATACATATATATCTTCCTTCTTGAGCGTCCCGCTCCCCTCCTCCCCACTCCTCTAGGTCATCACAGAGCTCCCTGTGTTATTTAGCAATTTACCACTAACTAGAAAATTAGAGACACCAAGGGAACATTTCATGCAAAGATGGGCTTGATAAAGGACAGAAATGGTAAGGATCTAACAGAAGCAGAAGATATTAAGAAGAGGTGTCAAGAATACATGGAAGAACTGTACAAAAAGATCTTCATGACCCAGATAATCACGATGGTGTGATCACTCACCTAGAGCCAGACATCTTGGAATGTGAAGTCAAGTGGGCCTTAGAAAGCATCACTATGAACAAAGCTAGTGGAGGTGATGGAATTCCAGTTGAGCTATTTCAAATCCTGAAAGATGATGCTGTCAAAGTGCTGCACTCAATATGCCAGCAAATTTGGAAAACTCAGCAGTGGCCACAGGACTGGAAAGAAAGGCAATGCCAAAGAATGCTCAAACTACCACACAATTGTACTCATCTCACATGCTGGTAAAGTAATGCTCAAAATTCTCCAAGCCAGGCTTCAGCAATATGTAAACCTTGAACTTCCTGATGTTCAAGCTGGTTTTAGAAAAGGCAGAAGAACCAGAGATCAAATTGCCAACATCCGCCGGATCATGGAAAAAACAAGAGAGTTCAAAAAAAACATCTATTTCTACTTTATTGACTATGCCAAAGCCTTTGACTTTGTGGATCACAATAAACTGTGGAAAATTCTGAAAGAGATGGGAATACCAGACCACCTGACCTGCCTCTTGAGAAATCTGTATGCAGGTCAGGAAGCAACAGTTAGAACTGGACATGGAACAACAGACTGGTTTCAAATAGGAAAAGGAGTACGTCAAGGCTGTATATTGTCACCCTGCTTATTTAACTTCTATGCAGAGTACATCATGAAAAATGCTGGACTGGGAGAAGCACAAGTTGAATCAAGATTGCTGGGAGAAATGGCAATAACCTCAGATATGCAGATGACACCACCCTTATGGCAGAAAGTGAAGAGGAACTAAAAAGCCTCTTGATGAAAGTGAAAGTGGAGAGTGACAAAGTTGGCTTAAAGCTGAACATTCAGAAAATGAAGACCATGACATCTGGTCCCATCACTTCATGGGAAATAGATGGGGAAATAATGGAAACAGTGTCAGACTTTATTTTTCTAGGCTCCAAAATCACTGCAGATGGTGACTGCAGCCATGAAATTAAAAGGCGCTTACTCCTTTGAAGAAAAGTTATGACCAACCTAAATAGCATATTCAAAAGCAGAGACATTAGTTTGCCAACTAAGGTCCATCTAGTCAAGGCTATGGTTTTTCCTGTGATCATGTATGGATGTGAGAGTTGGACTATGAAGAAAGCTGAGCACCGAAGAACTGATGCCTTTGAACTGTGGTGTTGGATAAGACTCTTGAGAGTCCCTTGGACTGCAAGGAGATCCAACCAGTCCATTCTGAAGGAGATCAGCCCTGGGATTTCTTTGGAGGGAATGATGCTGAAGCTGAAACTCCAGTACTTTGTCCACCTGATGCAAAAAGTTGACTCATTGGAAAAGTCTCTGATGCTGGGAGGGATTTGGGGCAGGAAGAGAAGGGGACGACAGAGGATGAGATGGCTGGATGGCATCACTAACTCGATGAACATGAGTCTGAGTGAACTCCCGGAGTTGGTGATGGACAGGGAGGCCTGGCGTGCTGTGATTCATGGGGTCGCAAAGAGTCGGACACGACTGAGCGACTGAACTGACTGATCTGTATAACACATGAAAGTGTATATATGCCGTGCTACTTTCTCAATCCATCCCACCTTCACCTCCCCCACTGTGTCCACAGTATGTTCTCTGCTAGATTCATCTGTATCATTTTTATAGATTCCATATATATACATTAATATATGACACTTACTTTTCCAACTGACTTACTTCACTTGTATAAGGGGCCCTAGGGTCATCCACCTTGCTACAACTGACTCATATTTGTTTCTTTTTCATGGACAAGCAATATTCCAATGTATATATGTACCACAACTTCCTTATCCATTCCTCTGTCGATGGACATACAGGTTGCTTCCATGTCTTGACTATTGTAAATATTGCTGCAATGAACATTGAGGTACATGTGTCTTTCAAAACTGTGATTTTTCTCAGGGTATAGACTCAGCAGTGGGATTGCTGGATCATGTAGTAGATTTATTCCTAGTTTTTAAGGAATCTCTGGTTAAAGTGTCTGCCTCCAACGTGGGAGACCCGGGTTCGATCCCTGGGTTGGAAAGATCCCCTGGAGAAGGAAATGGCAATCCATTCCAGTATTCTTGCCTGGAGAATCCCATGGACGGAGAAGTCTGGTAGGTTACAGTCCACGGGGTCACAAAGATTCGGACACGACTGAGCGACTTCACCTGCACCTTACCATACTGTTTTCCATAATGGTTGCATCAGTTTACATTCCCACCAACAGGAGGGTTCGCTTTTCTCCACATCCTCTCCAGCATTTACTGTTTGTAGATTTTTGATGATGGCCTTTCTTACTGGAGTGAGGTGGTACCTCATTGTAGTTTTGATTTGCATTTCTCTAATAATGAACAATGTTGAGCATCTTTTCATACGTTTTTTGGCCATCTGTATGTCTTCTTTGGAGAAATGTCTGTTTAGGTCTTTTTGCTCATTTTTTGATTGGCTTGTTTTTTGGATATTGAGCTGTATGAGCTGCTTATACATTTTGGAGATCAATCCTTTGTCAGTTGCTTCATCTGCAATTATTTTCTCCCATTTTGAGGATTGTCTTTTCATCACGTTTATAGTTTCCTTTGCTGTGCAAAAGCTTCTAAGTTTTATTAGGTTCCACTTGTTTATTTTTGTTTGCTGCTAAGTCGCTTCAATCATGTCTGACTCTGTACAGCCCCATAGACGGCAGCCCACCAGGCTCCCTGTCCCTAGGATTCTCCAGGCAAGAATACTGGAGTGGGTTGCCATTGCTTTTGTTTATGTTTCCATTAATCTAGGAGCTGGATCAGAGAGAATATTGCTGTGACGTATGTCAAAGAATATACTGTCTATGTTTTTCTCTGAGAGCTGTATAGTTTCTGGACTTACTTTAATCCACTTTGTCTTTTATCTATTTTGATTTTGGTTTTGTATATGGTGTTAGCAAGTGTTCAAAATTCATTCTTTTACATGTAGCTGTCCAGTTTTTCCAGCACCACTTATTGAAGAGGTCATTGTATATTCTTGCCTCCTTTGTCAAAGATAAGGTGCCTATAGGGAGCACGGATTTACCTCTGGGTTTTCTATCTTGTTCCATTGGTCTATATTTCTATCTTTGTGCCAGTATCATATTGTCTTGATGACTGTGTACGAAATCATTCTTTACAAAAAAAAAAAAAAATCTAGCTAATCCCTGGTCTATAAGACTATGGTTCTTTTACAGATGAGAAACTGAGTTTTTAGAAAGGTGAAATAATGGGCCACACACAAAGTAACAAGAGACAAGTCTTGGTTCTAGGACTAATTTTCTACCCCTGGTATTAAAACTAGGTCTGTTGCTTTACATTATATTTAGAAAGAACTTTCCCTTTGACTTAAGCATAAACTTGACCCATCCATAGCTTGTTCTAATATACATGCCTTCTATATGCCTACAACCCTATGTGTGCTCCATCTCACCTCCCCTTACACTTATAAAAAGACAAGGGTGGGGAATGGGGAGGTAACAGGTTCCTTGCCCACTCCCCACAGAAGTTCCAAAGCAGCAGACGTTCAAGAGCTGGGAGGAGTCGGACAATCCAAAGAGCCTGCTGAGGCGGAAACACGGTTCTTTGTCTTGGGAGCTTCCGGATTCCAGCTGTGGGGGAAGGGAGAGAACTCTGTGTTTCCTTTCCAAAGGAAAACATGGCCAGAGGTTTCCAGGTAAGCACACATCAGAGCAGCCTTTTTGTCACTCTGGGCTTTGAGGGAAAAGACACCTGAACTCCACACTGCTTCAGCTCCAGCAGCTCACCAGCTGAGAAGAGCAGCTGCTCCCCGTTTCATCTGTTTCATATTCAGCAGGAAGATCAGTTTAAGGTTCTGACCCCAGGAAAATGATGCCTGCAGCCTACAGTAAGAGCTCTGTTATCCCGTCTAGCTGGGAGTGAGGTGCCCAGCTTTGTCAAATGTGCTGGTTCCTGGAGAGATAGTTGCCACATAGACCACTGGCCGGAGATTGGTATTCGAAGACGCAGAACACATAAAATAGGCTTTGTACTAAAATCATCCAGAATATAATTCCATCTTTCTTAGATATTTCAGCAGGCATGGTGCCTTGGAGACATTGTCTGAATAGGAAGAAGGTAGAGGAAATGAAATTCACCGTTTATTGAGTTCTATGCTGCTAGCAAGCACTAAGCGGAAGCCTTAAATCAATAAAGGATTTAATGCTGACAATCGTCCAGTGAGGCATCTCCACTTTACAAAAGAAAAAACCAAGGCTTGAGATGGGTTCGTTCATTCCTACGGTATTTACTGAGCACCTTCGCTTGACCTCAGCATTGGGAATACCTATCTCTGCCCTCCTAGAGCTCCTATTCTTGGAGGGGAACTTGAGTTAAACAAGTAAAAGTAACTGATCATTTGTGGCAGGGATGAGAGTCACCAAGGGCAAGTCATGCTGCTATGACCACACCTAACAGAAGGAAGCTGGCTCAATTTGATCACCCAAGAAGACTTTTCTGAGGAAGTGAAATTGAAGCTGAGACCTGAGGTATTCCATAGGAGAGGGGCAAGAGAACATACCCAGCAGGTGGAAAGAAGTATGGGCCTCCCAAAAGTGACAACACACCAGGCTGCTGGGGCAGAGAGTGAGGGCTGGGGACTGACACAGGTGAAGCTGGTGAGGTCAGGAGAGCCTAGACCAGCAGGGCCAGCCTCAAGGTCCAAGCAAGGATGTTGGACTTTATTCTAGGAAGTCACAGCAGGATGCAAAACAAGCAGACAGGGCAGTCCTGCAGAAGGCCAAACTCTTAGAAGTAAGAAGCAAGCCAGAGTTCAAGTGCAGGTTCAACTCTAAAGTCCATGCTTTTTCCACGGTCACCAGCATATGGTTAAAATTTTTTTCTGAAGCAAGCTGATTCACTTAAGGGATAGGATCTTTCAAGAAAGACAGAAAGGGAGTCCAGTGTAGAAAGAACACCCTGGATTAGAAATCAGAAGTTTTGGGTTCTAGTTCTGCCTCAGATCATTCCTGATCATGAAGGACCCAGCTAACTCTTTTAATCTCACAGGCCTCAGTCTCCTCTAAGAGGGAGACAGTGTTTAGACTAAGTGCTCAATGAATTATCACATGGAAAACACTTCAAACCACATAGAACCTATAGTAAATGATCAATAAATCTTAGCTATTGGTTTTATCAACCTCTTTGAATACTAGTATTTTCTGATTTTTAGTATAAATTCTGTGACTGTACTTTTTCAGAACCCTCCCTGCCCAGGCACAATCATCAATCTTGGTTATTTCTAAAATAAGTTAAGAAAATCATCCTTTTGACATAATCCTAGAATTCTCCAATAGCACTTGAGGAACTCTTGTCTTCCTGGATTTTATAGCCCACTTAAATGTTTGCATAATTGATTCGCCCCTCTTACAGGATTTACCCGCATAACCCACAGGCAGAAATTTAATTATGGATCTGAAGGGACTTACTGTTTTATAATACTGGCAGAGCTTTCCTAGGTTAAGTGATAATTAAGGTTTAAATTCCACTGGAATCAAGCAACTTTTAAAAGGGTCCTCTTCCTCTCCCAGGCCATATTGTACCAAAGGTAGTTTGGCTTTTGAAATGCAGGACAATACTAATCAAGAAATTACTTTGTGTGCTATATGCAAGGTTGGATCTGCTTTTCTTTGTTTTCTTGATTTAGAGAGAATACATTTCCACATCCATGTTGTGTCCTGATAGCCTATTTCTGGAAGTTGGGAAGAGCTGGGAGGGCTACTCTTGATTATTATAGAAAATACTCAATCCTCAGGCCGCTTCCCAAAAGACCACCCCATCCCATCACACAACAAGTTCTTGGGTCCTTGCCTTTCTTTTGCCCAGCTAATTGGTGCTTTCTTTGGAAATGCAAACTCATTTTAATATTAGCTTAAGCAAGGCATAATTAGGGACGCAAATCTGCAACAAGAAAATAATACAATTCATTCAAAAGCTAAGATTTGATGACTTTTGGATTATCTGTCATCAGGTTTTTATTTTTACATCCCCAATGCTCTCCATTCCAGTAATTGAAAGCTGTCTGTATGTTTAAGTATGCAGCTGTAATTGGCCCGTTAATATGCTCTCCCAGGCAAGCTCTGTTGTTTTGCAAGAACAAGAAACAGGATAGCTCATCCTCCTTTTGCAAGCTTAGTAAAGGAAGAGGCAGAAGTTCTTTCTCGATTCCTCCTGTGACAGATGCAAGAATAGAACTCACTATGCACTGAAGCTGAGTCACACACTAAGGGTAATTTTTATTCTGGGTAATAGTTTTTATTTTCCATAATCATTTTTTTCTTGAACTTTGTCTTCAGGCTTAACCATCTGCCCTCTCCTTCTACAGACTCATTTTGTCTTGAGAGCGCGTTCCTTTACCCCTTTGTCAACACTGCAAAGCTCAAACAAACAAAAATAACCACCCACCTCTGCATTATCAACTTTTTGTCATCAGAAGACTTCATCGTCTGCACAAAAGTAACTGTGTCAAGCGCTCTTTTATATAACCATGTGTGTACATGTATGGGTGTGTAAATGTGCATGTTAGCAAAACTTAAAATCAAAAATGCACTTATAACATATCACAATCAGAGAGTCACAACATGACTAGGCATTTTTTCAGGCAGAGGACTTTTGACTCACTCCTTAATATATAACACCCTCCTTGTAGGAAGGTGAACAAAATCCTGCATGATTTAGCCCTTAAACTATCCTTCCAGCCTCATCTCTCATCACTACCTCACTGCATGCTCTATGTTCTGGCCATGCTAGCAGAACCTGTGCCTTGAAATTCATATTCCTTGCCTCCTCCAGACTTTACCACATGTTTTCACTCTACCTGGAATCTTCCTCTGCTCCGTCCCTGAACTTTTTAGTCCTCATCCTCCACATCTCAAGTTAATTGTCACCTCTTGTGGAACTTGGCTGTGGACCTGGATCCACATACAGTTGCACAGATTTTTCAATTACAGAAAACATTTTTTAAACTCTTTCTTCAGGCAAGGCTGTATACTAGGCATCTGGGGTAAAGGAAAAGAGGAAGAGGGTTTTGATGAAACATCCAAAGCCTTCCAGTATCCCCATCTCTAGCCCTTGAAAACAAAATGATCCCTAAGACTCTGAACTACTAATATCCTTATGTTATACCCATATAATTTGCTGATTCTCTATGCCATTTTACACAGGACTCTATTTTTGATTCTAAATTCTTATGAACAAGGTCTTAACCTACAAGGCCTAGCACCAGGATAAATATATAAGAAATACCAACAAACACAATTGATTAACTGCCTATTGACCTGTCCTTAGAGTGTCTTCCACAAGAATCATTGAGCAGCATGGCGAAATGCCCAGGAGACTATAAACAGCATAAAGACAGGGACTTGGTTTATCACGTTCGGCATCTTCCCAAGTCCTAACACAATACCTGACACATCATAGGCACTCAGTAAATATTTATGGAGTGAGTAGATGAATGAATGATGGCATAAAGGCTGCGAGAGCTGGGCCGGCGCACTAAGCATGGCCAAGAGGAGCTACCCTACGTCCGAGGTCAGGGGCGGCAGCCTAGAGTGCCAGGCTGTGACGGCGCAGGAACAGCCGAGAGGAGCTACCCTGTGTCTGAGGTCGGGGTGGCAACCGAAAGGAGCTACCCCGTGTCCGAGGTCAGTGGCTGCTGGGACGAGGTACCCTGTGTCCGAGGTCAGAGGTGGCTGGAAGAAGCCACCTCGTGCTTGAGGCCAGGGGTGGTGACCCTGAGAAGCCACCACAAGCCCAAGGCCACGGGCAGCAGCTGGGAGGAGCAACCCTAGAAGCAGTGGCTGCGCAGGCTCAGGAGGGCCTAGAGGAGCTATCCCACATTGAAAGTCAGGAACGACGATGGTAAGGAGATACCCCTCCTCCAAGGTAAGGAGCAGTAGCTGTGCTTTGCTGGAGCAGCCATGAAGAGATACCCCACACCCAAGGTAAGAAAAACCCAAGTAAGATGGTAGGTGTTGCAAGAGGGCATCAGAGGGCAGACACACTGAAACCATACTCACAGAAAACTAGTCAATCTAATCACACTAGGACCACAGCCTTGTCTAACTCAATGAAACCAAGCCATGCCTGTGGGGCAACCCAAGACGGTCGGGTCATGGTGGAGAGGGCTGACAGAACATGGTCCACTGGAGAAGGGAATGGCAAGCCACTTTAGTATTCTTGCCTTGAGAACCCCCATAAAGGCAACAGTAAACAAAAGTCTTGCCCTAAGGGACCCTCTAGACAATGAAAGAGACTTAAATTCACACTGTTCTCTCTTCTCCCAAACTTTTCATTGAAAATTAAGTTCATTTTTTTCCCTCACTTCTTCTCAGAGATCTCTTGACATAGGGTCTTTCCTTTTATCTTAGGTAACCCTTGAAAGGAAAAAGAATAATCTTAACAGAAACACATAGGCAGGAATCATCTTCTAAATAGCTTTGAACAACACCAGGAATGATGACTGGGATAACTTCTACTCTGGAAGGCCTCACAGAGGTAAGATAAATGACAATTCTTTCTGTTATGGCCTTCTTCTCACCTTGAAGAGTCAATGACAATTATTACAAATTATAAAAGCAAAGTCTAAAGTACAAGCCAACAAATCTTCATTCTGTGTATTTGAGATAACACATTAAAAGATGAATAAGGCTGGAGTGAAGTGAGAATGCAAACAACTCCATACAACATGATAATTGCTATGCTGGAAGGATAGACAGAAAGTTGAGGGAATAATGAAGATGAAGCAATTACTTCTGTCTCAGAGAATAGAGGAAAATGTCACAGAGAAACTGATCATTGACCTAGTCCTTCATGATGGTAGGATCAGCAGGTAGAAGTGAGATGAGTAGTCCAGATACAGAGAGCAGCATGAAATATGAAGCATGCATCATGCTCCAGGTGATTAAGGCAGCTTGGCTAAGACAGGTTATCAACAATTTTAACACCAGTTTCATTTATCCCTAATGAAAACAGTTGTCAGTTTAACTTACATTGATTGAGAAAGCACATCATAGCAAAATCTACTATGCATATAGTAGAGCTCTTGAACAAATGAGTGTTCCATCCATCACTACTGCAGCTATGTATAGATACAAAAATAGTATCACATTGCCAAAGCATGAAATAAGTCTAAGTATCCATCCACAGATGAATGGATATATAAGTATATACATACTTTATATATATATAGTCCTATGTGTCACTTCGTGACTCCAACTCTTTGTGACTGAATGGACTGTGGCCCACCAGTCTCCTCTGTCTGTGGGGATTCTCCAGACAAGAATACTGGAGTGGGTTGCCATGCCCTCCTCCAAGGCATCTTCCCAATCCAGAGATTGAACCCAGCTCTCCCACGGTGCAGGTGGATTCTTTATAGTCTGAGCCACCAGGGAAGCCCAAGAATACTGGAGTGGGTAGCCTAGCTCTTCTCCAGGGATTTTCCCGACCCCGGAATCAAACTGGGGTCTCTTGCATTGCAGGCAGATTCTTTACCAGCTAAGCTACCCGGGAAGCCCAGGACTACTATTCAACCATAAAAAAGAATGAAATTTTGCCACTTGCAAGAACATGGATGGACTTGGAGGGTATTGTGCTAAGTGAAATAAGTCAGACAGAGAAAGATACTGTATGATATGACTTACATGTGGAATCTAAAAATATAACAAACAAATTAATAAGACTAGCAAAGAGCCAGACTCACAGATTCAGAGAACAAACTAGTGGTTACCAGTGGGGACAGGAAAGGTGGAGGGGCAATATAGAGGTGTGTGAATGTGTGTCTAGTCACTTCAGCTGTGTCTGACTCTTTGTGACCCTATGGACTGTAGCCCACCAGGCTCCTCTGTCCATGGGATTCTCCAGGCAAGAATACCAGAGTGGGTTACCATACCCTCCTCCAGGGGATCTTCCCCGCCCAGGGATCAAACTGCATCTCTTGCATTGCAAGTGGATTCTTTATCCACTCAGCCACCTGGAAAGCCCAATATAGGGGTAGGGGATTTACAAAAGGATAATCATGGAATTGTATGAAATCATGTTTGTGAAACCTTTAGAAACTGTAAGCACTACAGAATTTTAAAAATCTTTCATTCAATGTTTTAAAAAAATTTAAAGTCAACCCCATCTATAAATTTCAATGCAGTAGTCCTAAATAAAATGTTTGTTGATAGATTTTAAAAAGTAGTAACACATGATGCAGACTTAAGGTTCACATCATCTTCCCTTTCTGTAAAAGTCCCATTGAAACTAAACCAGAAGATTTTTATCTAGAAAAATAAGTGATCTTCCCAGAAAATCTTCCTGGTGAGGAAATCAGAACTTGAGAAAGAAGACAACTAGGACTTTAGGCAGTTCCTTCCACCCACACAGATGTGCAATAATGTGTCTGGAGGGAGATGAGTGCGAGGAGAGGGACAAGCAGATAAGGAATGGCAATTCTGCCTAAGAGGGACATATTGTTCCCCATCACCAAAGTGAGGTCATTCTCCTTTGCAAGGTTGAGGTTCCCTCACATGCCATCTTCTCAGGGAAACCCTACTTACAAAGAGCCCCCAGGCAGCCCTATAATGCAATCATCTCTATAGCTATAGCAAAACCATATTCTATAGCCCAACTCTCACTCAGAGATAACCTGGGAATTATCCACAGACACAGGAGGAAAATTCACTGACACCAGAGAAAACAGAAAATCCAGGGAACAGAAAAGAGGGTTTTTGGTTTTTTTTAAAGTCATTAGAATCCTCAGAGTCTATATTTTGTATCAGTTAAACATGAACCAGGTGCTATATTATAGGGAACAATCAGCCAAAAACAAAATAGTTCTTAGAAATTAAAAATGACAAGAAATTCAATAGGTAGGATGAATAATACACTAAATACAGCAGACACCCAAACTGGCTACTAAGAAAACTAAAAACAAGGAAACTGCTCAGGATTTATATCAAAACTTTAAAAATATGCATATGATGAGAGAAAAAAAGGAGACAAGGGGGAAAGGGAGTATGAGTAGGCAGTGTTCTTGACTTTCCCTGACAAAAACACAATAACTCTCTTCAGCTTATAGAGACAAGAAATTAGAGGTTTGAGTATATTCTTTAAGGTCATATGGTTACCAGTAGAACTAGAAACACAGCCTGTTAGCAGTGATTGCCTCTAAGACATGACACTGAGTTGAGGAAGCTGCCTCTTGGATAAAAGAGCTTCTTTTATGGACTCCTGTTTTCTTTGGAAAAGATAATTACTACATACATACACATTTATTCTAATATTTTTAATAAAATTATCCTGAAAAAAGTATAACACATTGGCAGAATTGAGACACCATTTCCATCTCTGTCAAATCTATTCTCTGCCAATATGAGGATCCTTTGTATGCATCAAAAAGAAACTCCAGAAGGAAAAACATATTCTATTTATTTATTCATTCAATCATGCAACAAACATGAATTGAATGCCTGTTGTATGTCAAGGAATGTTCCTGCAAAAATAAAACAGTTCAGATAAAGCAGTTAATAAACAACAAACACCCTTGCCTCACAGAGCTGTGTTCTTCCCTTATCACAATAATGCCAGGGTTATTACTTTGCAATTAATAGGCTCAATGTTAACTGGTTGTTTCTACTCATATAAAGTTTTAAAATAGGTAAGGCTCATTTATGATGAAAAAAACATCAGAAAAACAGTTACCTCTTGTGGGGAATTGACTAGAAACGGGAGCATAAGATAATTTCCTGGTGTGGTGGAAATGCTGTATATATTGACAAGATTTCAAGTTACACAGATATATGCATTTTTCTAAAAATCATGTATTGTACATTTCAGATGTGTACATTTCCTCTTATGTGAATTTAGCCAAAAAAAAAAAAATTGACAACAAAATTTGAACTAAAAAAAAAAAAATTGGGCTCAATGTTACTTTTACCAAGGAATGTGTTTCTCAGGTGAAAAATAAATCACATTATTTTCAGAAGAAAAATATTAAATATTTCACAATGATGAGGTGTGTTTACTGTTAGGTAAATTCAGGTAAAACCCGATGTCCTCCCAACTCCACCCCAAGAAGAGCTCTTCCCAAGGATGGGTGGGAAGATCATATGTGAAAATTTTGAAGAGGAGAGTTTCTGGAAAAAGGACAAGATAAGGAGATTAAGTCGGGGAAAGAGGCAGCTACCATGAAAGACTAGAAGGTGAGGCTCTTTTATACAGTGCCTGGGAACATGCTAACCAGAAGAGTCCCAACTCCTAGCCATCAAGCTCTGTGCTATTTGGGGAGGCTCCAGTGACCCTTGAGTAAACAAAATGCTTGCCCCTCCCTCGGGCAGGGGGCCTGGGGAGAATTGGTCCTGAGGAGGATTAACCTGGAGGTACTCAAGAACAGACATGTTCCCTGACCAGAAGCCACTTTGTATGTTCATAGAAAGAAAGACCAAGACCCCAAGCTTGAGAGCATGTCAGTGCCAGGAAAATTCTGTTCGTTCTTTCAGCAGGTCTCCTGGGAACAACCTCCACCTCCAACCCAGCAAACATGATCACAAAAAAAAGGGTACCTCCGACATGAACTAATATTTATGCCTACTACCAACAAATGGAAAGACAGTAGAGGGAATAATCGCAAAAGAAACTAGATTAGATCTAGACAAAATTAAGAAATTCCATTTTCTCTGCGAATCCTGGGAGATGCATGAGTTAAGTTTTGTGAACCTACAGCATATGTTTCAGTCACATTACTTATTCAGGCTGCAGACTTCTTGATGTACATATGGTTCCTCTGATCTTTCCAAATCATTCCATAAGACCCCAGAGTGCACAAGTTGGAAACATTAGGGCCAGCAGGCAGGGCGCTTATTGGGGCAAAGTGAGAAAATGAGGCCAGGGAGGCAGATTTTTGAAAACCACCTCTTGTGCCATACCACAAATTCAGAGGAGAGCCAAGAACCATACAAAGATACAAAACGTCCAAAGAAGAAAAGAGTGAAGAAAGAGGTTTTTGAGGAAGGCAGTGATAGAATCAGATCTGGGTTTTGGAAAGATGATGCTGTCAGTGTCTGAAGAGGGAATTTACAGAGAAAGAGATTTGCAGACAGGGAGCAGACCTAGGAGGCTACAGTCCTTAATCAAACAAGAAATGCCCTAAATTAAGGCAGTGACGGCGGTAGGGGGCGGGGGTGCGGGGTACATTAAATCTTATGCATCACTTTTACTTCTTTTATCCTACCCTGACTGCTGCGGTCACCATTTCTGCACAAACTTGAACCAGCTCTGTGTACGTGTGTGTCTGTGTTAGTCGCCCAGTCATGTCCGGGACTCTTTGCAACCCTATGGACCGTAGCCCACCAGGCTCCTCTGTCCATGGGATTCTCCAGGCAAGGATACTGGATTGGTTGCCACGCCCTCCTCCAGGGGATCTTCCTGATCCAGGGATTCAGGAGACCCCGTGTCTCCTGCATTACAGGCGGATTCCTGAACTGCTAAGTCATCCGGGAAGCCCCAACTAACTCTGAGCAGGTGCAAATGGGAGGTGCATACGTCCGCCCCGCTCCTCAGCTCAAGGCGTCTCCGAGGTTGCTGTCCAAGCACCTACTCTGCAGTCTCACACAAACAATCCAACAAGACGAAGTGTGAACGGCTGGGGCCATCCGCTTGCCTGTTGCCGGATGGGAGTGTCCCAAGTGGACAGTTCTGAGATGAATCTCCTAAGGCTCCACAGAAGCCCTCGCAGGATTGGGACCCCGCAGCGGCAACCAGACCGGGAACGCCACCCTGACTGGCCTTCTTCTCCTTCCAGATGTCCATGCCGCCTCCTCTCACAGCTCCTTGGGCCTGCCCTCGAACAAACCACCGTCCACAGCTCCTGTATTAGGTCTTGTCCTTTGCGGGACCCAGGCTACCGCAGGTAGTCACAGCACCAGCTTCTCAGAGGAGGTTCGGCGCCAGAGCAGGAGATGGCTCCGCAGTGGCGGGGGTTCGCAGTGTGCGTGACGCAAGGACGCAAGGACGTGAGCTGGGGCTACGTGACGTGCCTGCCTCTGCGTCGCGCGCCCGGCTCTCTCTTCACTCCGCGTGGCTGGAGCCTGGCTCCTGGCCTGTGAGAAGCTGGCTCCCTGGAGCTCTGGCTTCTTCAAGACCGTTTGCGTCCTGCCTGGAGGATATGTGGTTTCATTTCTGTGTTATCTTCTCTCCCGCTCTTCTTCCTCTTCATCCCTCCATTCCTTTTATCCCTTCATGTCTGTCTTTTTCACTCAACATCACACAGTCCATTTTCATGTTCTGAGGTAAAATTCTTTTCTAAAAGCTTTTATTGAAAAATAGTTGGTTTATCGCAATGTGGTAGTTTCAGATGTATAGCAGAGTGATTCAGTTATACATATATATTCTTTGAAATCATATTTATAATTCTCTTCCATTACAGTTATTACACGATAATGAGTAGAGGTCCCCGTGCTGTACGGTAGGTCCTTGTTGATTATCTTTTTATACAGTTATTTCTGTTGTTTAGTCACTAAGTTGTGTCCGATCCTTCGACCTCGTGGACTGTAGCCCACTGGACTCCTCTGTCCATGGGATTTGCCAGGCAAAAATGTTGGAGTCCGTTGCCATTTCCTTCTCCAGGGATCTTTCCGATCCAGAGATTAAACCCAAGTCTCCTACATTGGCAAGCAGGTTCTTTACCACTGAGCCACCTAGGAAGCCCATTTTATGTAGTAATAATATGTATATTTTAATCCCAAACTAACTGAGCCACATTTATGTACAGAGGGAACCAATACGTAAATTGGTACTAAAGATAAGAAGCCAAGAGTGAAAGTAACCCATCATTTCACAGGGTGATTTGCTAGGAGGGTGGTCTGGTAATTTGGGGTTTCCTGGGCATCCTAACTAGGTTTTCGCAAAAGGCAACTGTGACTGGGTTTGATTCTCCACCCAAGGGTACAGAGGATGCCTTTCTGTACAGGTGGAGCATAGAGGCAGCCAAGTGCAGCTGCAGTGGTTGAGTTTGTCTGTTCCTGATCCATGTTGCAATGAGACTCTCTTTCACACTGTAAAGTCACGGTGACAAAAATGTGAGTGTGGAAACATGAACAAATCTTTACTGAGCAATACTTCCTTTCTCTGCCTAGTTAGACTTGGAGTAAAATCCTAGATATTTTCAGTGATACAAAGAACCTGTTTTGTTGCTTTTCAACCCAGATCTTGGGTATGACAAATGACAGTGAAGCTGTGCACCCTATGTATAAGTTGCCAGAAGCTTACAAGTGACACAAAACTTTACCACTATGCCACCCCTGCCCTGCAGCCACACACCCACTCCTTTCTCTCTCTGGTCCAGAGAGAGAAATCCAGTTCCTCTCTTATAATCTACAAAGTGCCCGCCAAAAGAAGCTGCTATGTTAAGACAGAGTCTTAAAAACCTTTTCCTGTCTTTGTAGCAAGCTATCATTTTTCATTTCCTTCTAAGTCAGACACTACCTCTGAGATTTACTTCTTTTCATTGATGTCAGCAGGAACTGACCTCGTGTCTAGCTGTCCTGAATCCCTATTGTCAGTTTTCCTTTGACCAGAAATATCTATATGAGCAGAGAGGGAATGAGAGCATTTATCTCTTTAAAAAATTCCATGTTCTGTGTTTAAGGTCAGTTTCCCAAAGATTCACTTGAGGAGTCGGGGTGAGGGTGTTGGGGCAACCTGCCAATAGGCCTGGGTCAGAAGCAGCTGGATGAGATGCCATTTTTTCACAAGCAAACAGTGGCAAAGAAATTTGTTTATGCTTTGTCATGACTGGACAACCCAAATACCATCAAGCCTGCATCAGCACTCGGGTCTGGGTTTTGTCATTGTCAGTCCCTCTGGTATTCAGAAGAGATGCTGGCTCAGGAGGGCCAACAGAGTTTAATTTCCAAATGCATCTGAAATCCTTTAAGCCTTTTGTTGGAGCCATTGCAAAATCATAGTGGCTATAAGCCTTTTTTTTTTTCCCCTTCAGCGGTTGCATCATAGTCACAAAGACAAGCACAACTGACTCTTTCTCCAGAGAGACGTTGGCATCCATGGTCCAAAGGTTAAGCATGCTGGGGCCTGGCGGGGGAACTGCATTTCATTGGAGAGTCCAAGTGGGTGCAGGCTGAGCTCAGCAGCCGCTTGGGAGCAAGAAGCAATTGCTGGCTGTTCTTTCTCCAGGGGAATACAAGCAGCATATGGTGTTCTGTGTGTGACACAAATGGTTAATTTCCACCAGCTTTTCTGTAGTTTCAGCAACTCTGGGATTAGAAGGGACAGGTTCTTTACAATTCCCTCCAATATCTCTCAAAGTTACTTTCCAAGTCTTTGCTTTTGTTCTGCTGTTTCTCTTTCTGTGGCTTTATTTTGCTTGGAGGTAAACACTTGGCTTGGGATTGAGAGGGATTTAACTGCTTTGATTTTTTTTTTTTTTTTTGCTTTTGCTTTTACCCAGGGTCACTGGAATAATAATATCAAATCTTGAAATAGTCTTAAATGTTTCTACTCTGCATGTGTATGCAAACACTTCACACACATACCCACACACACACATGCTTACCCCCTTCCATATAATGTTTATTAATGGTTGTAGAACTATATTGGTCCACATGGACTAAAGATCAGCTGGAACAAAGGCAAAATATTTTATAGATTTGAAAGTGGGGAGAGGGAAGAGCAAGGGCGAAAAAAAGGAGGGAAACAGAAAGAGAGAAACATAATAATAATAACTGCCATTTATTGACAACTTTCTATGCACTGGGTAGTGGTGGTGGTGTAGTTGCTAAGTCATGTCTGACTCTTGTGACCCCATGGACTGTAGCCCACCGGGTTCCTCTATCCACAGGATTTCCCAGGCAAGAATACTGAAGTGGGTTGCCATTTCCATCTCTAGAGCATCTTCCTGACTCAGGGATTGAACCTGAGTCTCCTTCATTGCTTCCCTCATAGCTCAGCTGGTAAATCATCTGCCTGCAATGCAGGCGACCCAGGTTCAATTTCTGGGCCAGGAAGATCCCCTGGAGAAGGAAATGGCAACCCACTTCAGTATTCTTGCCTGGAGAATCCCACGGACAGAGGAGCCTGACAGGCTACAGTCCATGGGATCCCAAGAGTTGGACGCGACTTAGTGACTAAACCACCACCTCCTGCATTGCAGGCAGATTCTTTAAGGACTGCACTGGGCACACATGCATTCATATTCATTGAATTGTCTTGAAACCTGTCAGACAAAGGGGTTATTACAGTCCTCATTTTACAGATGAGAACATTGAGGTCTAAATTACTCGAGCCCGGTTTTTCTAGCACAAAAGCTATTCCTAATCATGATATCATAATGCCTATCAATAGCATATACCTGACTCATTTTCTCAGAATTGTGTTTTTGAAGAAGATAATTGTATCATTGCTTTTTCATAGCAACAAGTTCTGAGGGAAACAATGATAATGATTACAACTATAATTATTGGTACTTTTAAGATTCAGACACAACCATTGGAGCCTACATAGAGTATCCCAATTAAATTTGCATGTATGTAAATAATAATATATATTATTTCCACTTGACCAATGAGATAAGTAAAGCTAAGACTTTTAAGTAAGCAGCCTGTCCCAGGTCACACAACAAGCAAAGGGCAAACTGGAATTCAACTCTAATCAGCTGATTCTGAAGTCCTGAAACTTCTCAGAGTCTGTTCCATTTTTTTCTTACTGTTTTCTTAGGGGAAAAGTCCCAGAAGAGTGTAGTTGTAGGACTTCTCTGGTGATCCAGTGGCTAAGACTTCACCTTCCAGTGCAGGGGTTGCAGGTTTGATCCTTGGTCAACATGCCTAGCAGCTAAAAAAACAAAAAACAAAACAAAACAAACAAACATAAAACAGAAGCAATATTGTAACAAATTCAATAAAGACCTTAAAAAAAGTCCACATCAAAAAAAATCTTAAAAAGAAGAGCATAGTTGTTTAGTCATTTTTCAGTTTATCTGTGAGTGCCAGCATCTTGTTTCTAATACACAGAGAAATTTATGCATTGAACATATTATATAAGTATATTTGGAGAGATGAATGTTTCATAAAATGAAAAACAAGCATTTACTGAACTTCAACTATATGCCAGGCCCTACGAATACTAACATTCAAAGGAACCTTCAGTACATAGACAAGGAGGCTCTTACATAAATGCTTTCAATAAAAAGTAGTGAGAACAGTGAGGGCCTATAGACCACACGCCCAGATGCATGCAGTCTATAGCATTTAATGCAGTCGAGGCTCTGGGAGGCCCTGGCACCACACATTCATTGTTTGCAGATGCTTACTTCTTCGTGGCTAACACAATGTTAGAGGATAATCATGTTCTTAGCAATTCATGAAACTGATAAAGTAAAGATTCCCTACTGCTTCCTGAAGAATGGAACTACACAGCAAGACCATCTCAACACAGATACCCCCCACCCAGCCCTGCCTGCCTACCAGGACTCCCTTCTAAGGATGCTGAGTAGCCAGCAACCCTGCATCACCTCCATTTCAGCACCAGGTGACTTGACTAGGTGGACACCCTTCCTAAAGTCTCTCTCCGTCAAAACCTGTACCAGGATCAGGTACACCACCAGTAGTTCATTTCTGAATGTGTTTGCCATTTTCTGCTCTTTGGATTATTCCCTAGACTCCCTAGGGGCTCAGACGGTGAAGTGTCTGTCTGCAGTGCAGGAGATCCAGGTTCGATCCCTGGGTTGGGAAGATCCCCTGGAGAGGGAATGGCAGCCCACTCCAGTATTCTTGCCTGGAAAATCCCATGGACCCGGAGCCTGGTAGGCTACCGTCCAGGGCGTTGCAAAGAGTCAGACACAACTGAGAGCACTCCACTCCAAAAAAGACCTGAATTTTTCTTTTGAAATGACTGATAATGATACAAAGTGATAGTGCCTCTAGGTTTTGTATTTTTAAAAAGGAAAAAAAAATTTCCTGACTGAAAAACAAACAAAAAACACACACAAAAAAACAACAAACAACAACAAAACCTTAAATTTAGCACAAGACCTGGAGATGATTTTCTTTGCTCATCACCAGATTTGAAAGCTAAGTGGCTCCATTAGGCTGGGCCATGAGAATAATAAGTAAAATAGAGGAAATCAGTAAAGAAAGAAAAGAGTGAAACAGAAAAATAATGAGAAGTAGAGACAAGACTTACAGCCCCTGGGAGATGGGAGCCCTTGAAACTTCCCAGTTTCCTACAAGTTTCAGTGGGGCCCATTTCTACTTCCCCTGAGTGCTGCCAATTTCTCTGTTTTATTTAATAAATTTTTAATGTGTTTTAGCTGGAGTGAGTTTCTCTTTCTTCCTACCAAAAGATGCTTGACAAGAAAACCTTCAAATCCTCCTCTGAGTAATAAATTTATCATTTTAGTCTCCCGTTTTGCCTCAAGAATCAGACCCAATCAGAACTACTTATGATCCATCAGATGCATTTAGCCTTTTGCTTCTGTTCTGTTTTGGTTGATAGAGCAGGCTTGGAATGCCCATCGCCTACAAGTTTAAAGTGTCCACAGCCCAGTTAGCCTTTGAGCCCCAGCTGGAAACTTCCTCCATATGGCTTCTTGGAACCTTTCTGTCTACAAGTAATTTCTCACTCCCCCATAGAGCCTTTTATGTAGGTTTCCTGGCTCTGGCACTTTCTCAGTTACAATAGAGCTGTCAGGATACTCAGCTTATCTTTCCTAGTAGAGTGTAAGCTCCTGGGGGCACAGACTTTTGTCTTATTCTTTCCAAACTCCACCAGTGTTTATTTAGCACACACTAAACATTCAGATGCTACTTATAGGACTAGTGGGGTGGGGGATGAATGAATTAAAATTACCATAAGGCATAATTAACTGAAAAATGTCAATACTCCAATTTTGGAGGGGACAAAAGAAAAGTAGAGAACTCAGATCATATCAACTATAATATATAGTCAAAACACAAATTACAGGACTTCGGAGGTTACTACAGATTCCATCAGGCCTTAATCTCCATTGAACTTAATCTCTAAGGTTTCTTCCAGCACTAAAAAAAAATCCATACTTATGTGATTCTATATTTCATATATCTACAGTACTTCACAGGGAGACCTGAGGTTAGGGTTCAAGCCTTGAGATGTTGTACATTTGTGGTGACTAAAAGAAAATCCTGTCGGAAAAAAAAATGCAATTAAACAAAGAGTTAAATTTTACTTGACAAAAGAAGAAGGAGGAGGGCGGGAAAGATGAAGAGGCAGGAAGTGGGAGAGGGGGAGGGAGGAGAGGGAAGGACAGAGCTGTTGTCCATTTACTATATAACATTGTATGTAATTATTTCTTTTAATTACAGCTTCTTAGTGCAATTCTAGGCTTCTTCAGTGGCTCAGCAATAAAGAATCCTCCTGCAATGCAGGAACCACAGGAGGCATGAGTTCAGTCCCTGGGTCGGGAAGATCCCCTGGAGGAGCGCATGGCAACCCATTCCAGTATACTTGCCTGAAGAATTTCATGGACAAAGGAGCCTGGCAGGCTACAGTGTCTGCAAAGAGTCAGACACTACTAAAAGCAAATTGGCATGCATGCAGCTCACTTCTACTGAAATATGAGTGCCATAAGGGAGTGGTTTTTATTTCACTCACTGATGTATCCCTATATATGCCTATAAGAATGCTTGGCATAGAGGTAATGCACAGTAAATAATTGCTGAAAGGATGACTGAATGATGAATGAATAGGAAACATGAAAACAGGTAAGATGTATCCTCTACCCTCAATATGCATCCGGGGCTTCCCTGGTGGCTCAGTGGTAAAGAATCCACCTGCAATGCAGGAGACAAGAGTTCGATCCCTGGGTCAGGAAGATTTCCTGGAGGAGGAAATGGCAACTCACTGTAGTATTCTTGCCTGGAAAATTCCATGGACAGAGGAGCCTAGTGGGCTACAGTCCATGGGATCGCAAAAGAGTCAGACACAACTGAGCTACTAAACAACAACAACATATACAAAGTAAAACACATTTTGGGTCCCCTGCCCAGATCCCCTTAAGCAACCAATGCCCCCATGCCTCAGCTGTTGTTAGTATCTGCAGACAGCTGGCAACTGCCTGCTACTCCTGAGAATTGACTTAGTAGGTGGGAACACCTCTCCCAGAAAGACCTGGGATGTTGCACGCTAATTCCAGAGGTGGCCACTAGCCAATGGTTGACTAATAAAGGGATCCAAACAGTCCCTCCCTTGCCTTAGCGTGGGGAAGTTCTGTGGGGTTTTTACCACCTAGGGTTCTCCCATGAGATTGAGCTAAAACTAGCCTTCAGCTAAGTCTACATCTTCACCTGGCCCTTCTTATACTGCTTTTCTCACTTCCTCCCTTACAGGTTGCCTGAGAGCATTCCCTCAATAAATCAGGGAAGGGGCCAACAGAGAATGAGATGGTTGGATGGCATCACCAACTCAGTGGACATGAGTTTGAGCAAGTTCTGGGAGTTGGTGACGGACAGGCAAGCCTGGCGTGCTGCAATCCATGGGGTCTCAAAGAGTCAGACACGACTGAGTGACTAAACTGAACTGAGAGCATTCCCTCAGTAAATCACCACAAAAAATCCTTGTCTCAGGTCATCTCAAGAACTGGTGCTGAGACTGAAAGGGGAATTATTTGTTACATCTGATGTGCCAGGCACCACTATTGAGATATTATATCCATTTTGAAATTTAACTTAATCCTACCTTCACAACCAATTTTCAAGACTGTTATTATCATCCCTAAATTACTGATATAAGCTGAATAATTTACTTAATCATTCTGTGTGATCCAAGTAGGATTGAAGCCTGACCTACCTAACTCCAGAATCTCTGTGTCTCGTACTATACAACATTTTTGTTGTTTGGCACTAAGTCATGTCTGACTCTTTGCAACCCCATGGACTGTAGCCCTCCAGACACCTCTGTCCATAGGATTTCCCAGGCAAGAATACCGGAGTGGGTTGCCATTTCCTTTTCCAGCTGATCTTCCCAACACAGGGACTGAACTGGTGTCTCCTGCATTGGCAGGCTCCTAATTGGTGGGATTCCTACCACTGAGGGATCCTAACGTTAGGCAGGAATTTATTCATATGCTTTGAGGACCTTTTCAATGACAAAAGAGAACTACATGAGATTTTTGTGGCTGATCCTCAGTTAACCAGAATATGCAGTTAATCACAACGGCCTTTAAATTCAAGGTAATCAAATAGTCCCTCTCAGACAGGCTATCCTTTCGCATTCTGAGACTCTGACTTAGGAATTGACCTGTTAGGAGTCTTTCAGTACTCTTCACTGCATCAGATCTTTAAGTAAGATCTGGCCCTATGGGAAAGTAGATATCTGTTGACCTATTCTGTTGACTGATGAAGACATTCAAACACTGAGTGATGTTCCCCAAGGCCTTATAACACATCTTCATCAGAATCAAACATTTCAAATTCCTTACACATGCCTCAGATGTTCAAATTGTTAGCTTGCACAAACCCACAGCTTTCACCATTACTGAGAGGGATGAGTCCCTGATAAAAATCTGTTTTGACTCAAGTCTGATTCTACTGGTCAAGAATGGGAAAAAAAATATTTACACTTAAAGAATTATCATTTTTCCAAGGCAGAGCCTCCATGGACCACATTAAATGGAATTGGGGGAGGATATTATGTAGAATTAAATTCTTCAAAATATTTAAAACTAAGAGAAATAGACAATTCAGACATTTCCTTTCTACTTGAGATCCTTGGGCTACTTCATTTCCAGAGCCTACTCATTTGGAAGTGTATTTTATCTTTATAAAGGAGATTTTGAACTACTAAATACTTGAGAAATAAATTTTGCAGGTCTGAAAAACAAGAGATAAATAATAGGCAGATGTATTATAGGCCAAATGTGGGCTAGAATGACAAAACACAAACATAATACCCATAGAATGGGAAATTATATTAAAACTGTGGCTCATGGATATTTCTGATGTTTTCAGGGAATTACTCTAAAAGGGATATAAGTTATATTATGGAGTTCTGTGTTCTTCTATCACTGGTATTTTTGTTTCAATAAAAGCAATGCTCTAGATCTTCAGACCCTGTCTAGATTTGATTTGCATTTGGCAACAATGGATTTTGTATCAAAGAAGAAAATACAAAAGGAGATTTCATATAGGTCTCTAGTTTAAAGAAGGAGAATTGCAATGTAATATCCAGTGCATAAAAAACAAAATTTGTAACTTCATTTTGTTAATGAGTGTGCTTTTTAACCTGTTTTTAGACAACTCCTTTCTCTAAAGCTGAATCTCCCCAAAACAAAGATCAGCAAATATACATTTTCATTGTAATAATAAGCACTTGGATATCAACATTTCAAATAATGATTATAATATGAAATTCAGAAATAGTGTCATTGATTGGAAAGCCTAATGTCCTGAGCTTGAGAGATCTGGATTCCAGCCCAACACAAACTAATTGTGTGATATTGAGCATTCACTTATTCTTTCTTGATTTCCTTTTCCTCATTTGCATATTGAGAAGATTGAACTAGACAATTTCTAAGATTTCTTCCAGCTCTATATGTGAATTCACATTTGTAAAATTAGTTTAAGTACTTTGGAGAAAGACCTCAAAACCTCTATAATCATTTTCCCAAATTAAGTGAATTATATTTTTCAGAGCACTTCTTTCAAGGCTATGATGAAATGATGAAACATAGCTTTCTCCCCAGAAACATATGTCATGCTGACCTGCTCCTTTGAAATATATCAGTATTGTTACTGAAAGCATGTTGAGGTCAGATATGTGGACAAGGAAAATGTGATGGACATAGTGAAAGGAAATTATACAACAGCAAAGATCTAGGTAGCAACTCCAGAGAAATACTCAAGACTAAAATGGCTGGACAGACAACATAAATCTAGATAAGTCAGAAGTCAAATGCATACAAATCAGCCAACACAAGAACAGAGCAAATGTGGTAGGTCAGAGTCTGAGATCAGAGAGTGGATGTTAATAGCATTGAAGAACAGAAAACATCAAAGAGAGATCAGATTTTAGGGCATAACTTATTTCCTCTACGCTGTTTATATTATGGGTAGCTGTGCCCTTGTGTGCTCACTGTAGTCAGAATAATGTGAAAAGTAATACTGTTGAAGTAAGATACTGGTTCAAGTAGGATGTTGACAAAGATTTAGAAGATTGCTTTTCACTAGAAAGTATCAGAAGATAATGGCACCCCACTCCAGTACCCTTGCCTGGAAAATCCCATGGACGGAGGAGCCTGGAAGGCTGCAGTCCATGGGGTCACTGAGGATCGTACACAACTGAGCGACTTTACTTTCAATTTTCACTTTCATGAATTGGAGAAGGAAATGGCAACCCACTCCAGTGTTCTTGCCTGGAGAATCTCAGGGACGGGGGAGCCTGGTGGGCTGCCACGCACAGAGTCAGACACGACTGAAGTGACTTAGCAGCAGCAGAAGATTTAGTTGATTTAGGGATACTGGACACAGGAGAGGAGAAGAGATAAGAAAGGAGAAAGCAGCATGTCTTTCTTAGACACTTGCTATGTCCTGGCTCGGTGTGAGAAGAAAACAAGCCATTCCCTACTTCCTTTCACTCTCATACCAAGCTAAACCAGTACAGCTAGCACCAGGGAACATGATCTGGCTAATGGAGGCAGGAACATAATCTCCACTCTTATGGAAGACTCCTCACAATAACTGGCATAACCTTCACCTCTTTCACAGCAACCCCTTTGGGTTATCCACAAGAGAACAATGTAGAAAGCCACACTGTGTAAAGACTCTCTCATATCCATTTCTATCTGGCTTTGTATGAAAACACTCTGACTCATGCCTCATTCAAATAGAAAGATTCAAGAGAGCAGTTGTTATAGAAATGTATGGCAGCATAGATGTTTCTGTGGACCCCATAGAAGTTCCTTTTCCCAGAGAGAATTATTCTTCTGTATCCATTAACTAGTTGAAAGGGAGTGTCCTGATTTAAAGAAATCTTCTAGTTGCTCTATGAAGAGTATACTACAGGGCAGCAGAATGTAAGCAGAGCAACTAGCTAGGTGACATTTTAGGAGTACAAATGAAAGATGGTAGTGACTTAGAATTCCAGCATTCATCTGTATATGATTTCCTCACCATCCAGGCATGTGGAAGAATTATGTTTCCTTTTCTACTTGCAGTTGGGTGGTACTCTGTGACTAGCTCTTGTCAGTGGATTGGTCGGGGAGCAGAAATGGTATATGTTACTTCCAGGGTGGAGTACTTGATTTTGGGTAAGAATTTCCTGTGCACTCCTATCCCCTGCAACTGTGACTAGTAAAATTCCAGATTGTGGGGACATTTCAATAAGTGCCCTGGAATAAGGAAGAAGTAGAGCAGAGCTCCCAGCTGATATGTAATGGACTGAGTGAGAAATTGGTTTGTTGTTGAAACCACAGAGATTTGAGGGATTATTGTTACTGCAGCATACCTTAACCACCATTGATACTAATAGTAGAAATGGTAAAAAGTAAGTAGATTTGGAATGAAGTCCAGAGGTTTGATTGACAGGACTTTCTGATGGATTGGAGACAAATGGCCAAAGAAAGAAGAACCAGGGCTTCCCTGGTAGCTCAGTGGTAAAGAACCTTCCTGCCAATGCAAGAGACTCAGGTTTGAGTCCTGGTCTGGGAAGATCCTACATACCACAAAGTGGCTCAGCCTGTGTGCCACAACTATTAAGCCTGGGTTCTAGCACCCAGGAATGACAACAGCTGAGCCCATGTGCTGCAACTACTGAAGTTCTCTCACCTTATAGCCCATGCTCTGCAACAAGAGAAGCCACCACAATGAAGGGCCTGCGTACCACAACTAGAGAGTAGACCCAACTTGCTGCAAATAGAGAAAAGCCTATGCGGCAGTGAAGACCCAGTACAGCCAATAAATAAGTAAAATTCTTTTTTATAAAAGAAGAACCAAGGATGACTGCAGCACTACAATGAGCCTATAGCTGGCATTGCTAATAGTTACAGCTCTTTTTGTAATGAGCTCAACTAAGTCTTGCAAGCCTTATTAACACAAGCTCTAAAAATGTACTAGAGTAAGATGGAAAAATGAATGATATGACCTGGGAGAATATGGTGTCTTGCATCATCTACTTCTTGTTGTCTTTGACTCTATGAGGGACTGAAAGACAGATGGTTAGAACTTTTATCATTGGGTTGGGAAGAAGTGGACACAACCAAATTCATTTCAACCTTCCCAAACATTAATACTGAGGACATTTCTATACCAGAACTAACTTCAGGGGAAGTCAGGAAATAACTGAAGAATTAAAAAACACCTACCTCAAAAAACACCCTTATGGCAGAAAGTGAAGAGGAACTAAAGAGCCTCTTGATGAAAGTGAAAGAGGAGAGTGAAAAAGTTGGCTTAAAACTCAACATTTAAAAAACTAAGATTATGGCATCCAGTCCCATCACTCCATGGCAAATAGATGGAGAAACAATGGAAACAGTGACAGATTTTATTTTCTTGGGCTCCAAAATCACTGCAGATGGTGATTGCAGCCATGAAATTAAAAGATGGTTGTTCCTTGGAAGAAAAGCTATGACCAACCTAGGCAGCATATTAAAAAGCAGAGACATTACTTTGCCAACAAAGGTCTGTCTTGTCAAAGCTGTGGTTTTTCCAGTGGTCATGTATGGATGTGAGAGTTGGGCTATAAAGAAAGCTGAGTGCTGAAGAATTGATGCTTTTGAACTGTGGTGTTGGAGGTGACTTTTGAGAGTCCCTTGGACTGCAAGGAGATCCAACCAGTCCATCCTAAAGGAAATGAGTCATGAATATTCATTGGAAAGGCTAATGCTGAAGCTGAAGCTCCAATACTTTGGCCACTTGATATGAAGAACTGACTTATTGGAAAAACCCTGATGCTGGGAAAGATTGAAGTCAGGAGGAGAAGGGGACAACAGAGGATGAGATGGTTAGATGGCATCACTAACTCAATGGACATGAGTTTAGCAAGCTCCAGGAGTTGGTGATGGACAGGGAAGCCTGGTGTGCTGCAGCCCATGGGGTTGCAAAGAGTCAGACATGACTGAGTGACTGAACTGAACTTCAAAAAAATATTTCATGAAAATGAGAAATCAGAAAGAAAGAACTAATTTCTTGAGTAATAGCTATTGGTAGATTTAGGTGTTCAAAAAATTGACCCTAAAATACTTTACCCCAAAACTGTATTTGATTGGACTAGATTTAAAGGGAATTTTATACAAAAAAAAAAAAAAAAAAGTGAATATAACCTAAAAGAAACAGACTCACAGATATAGAGAACAAACTTGTGGTTCAGGTCGGGAGCAGCAGGGAGGGAAAATAGGGGTGGGAGAGTGGAAGGTACAAACTATTGGGTATAAGATAGACTGAAGGATGCATTGTACAATGTGGAGAATGTAGCCAATATTTTGTAATGACTGTAAATGGAAAGTAAACTTTTTAAGTTATGTAAAATTAAAAAATGTTTTAAAAGGGCACTTCAAACGCTGTTGAAAATCTTGTTTTCATATAGGTCTGTGGCTGTTACACTAATTGTGTGATTCTGAACAAGTCACTCTAACCTCTCTTAATTTTAAGTTAATCATTTATAAATTGGGAGTGACTGTGAAGGTTTTTTAAGAATTAAATAATGTTTATAAAACTCATTGTCAACTACATGGTACCAGTCTAATATGCAGAATTATTATCATTTTTAAAGAATGAACTACAGGGGTTCTTTTCCCCTTATTTTCAAGGCCACATGTAACCCTGGTAGTTCTACAAAAGAGATATGAGAAGTTTAAGTCACCATACATTTGAATCATGACACAGTGGCATTTGCAATATATCACTTGCCCTCCTACATATCAACTCACATGGGAGAAATTAAGTTACTATTTACTGTTAGTATTATTAGAACTAATGAACTCAGTGCGTGCTCTCACTTATTTAAGTATTTGTTAAGCAGTTTCTGGTAATAATAATATAGACTAATTTTAGTTGCATTCTCCCCAACCTCAACAAAAATCCTATTTGTAAGAGGCTGATAGAAGAAACATACTTGAACCTAGTTCCCAAATCAGTCTGACACCAATTGGTCACTTCCTCAGATTTTAGCAATGGAATTAAAACATAACAGCTGAACACCAAAAATACAAAAATGTTGAAGGAAGAAGGGGAACCCATCAAGAAGTTTGAGTGAACTTTCAGTTTGTTGGTGTACGTGACGATAACAATTTAGTCACAAAGTTAGAGGATACCCAGTAGCTCTGTTACAAGGCTGACATGAAAACTAGAATAAACTAGTCTTGGTAACAGTCTAGAAATGTGATTAAATCCAGTCATGAATGTGGTACAATGTAAGAGTTTCTCTAATTAGATTCTGAACAAATTCAACCACATCTTGAGTTCTTTCCCTTTGGGATATTCAATAACTTAGATAAGATGTGTAATGTCTATTCCCTAAGTCATTAGTTTTAGTTAACAGCTAATTGAGTCGTAGTTTTTGATATCAAATTTCCTTTTTGCATCTATCTCTGGGTCTATACAGAATAAAGCAATTTAAAAGTGGAACAATTATACAGTAAATCTAGGAACCTTAACAATTAAAATATATCAAATGCTGGGTCTACCTCAAGTGTTTCATTTAAAATTACCTGAGGGCTTTCTCTAGTAGGAAGTCACATAATACTTTCTGATTCTCCACCATGACAAAGTTTTAAGAAATATCTATTGAAAACTTATCCAGACACTTGTGTTAGGTGTGCAAAATGATTCAAATGTGTTAGGTGTGCAAAATTATTTAACTTGTGATAGATGTGCAAAAACTAGAAGTGCAGAAATGATTTAAACTTTCCTGCCTTCAAAGTGGGCTTCCCAGGTGGCTCAGTGGTAAAGAATCCACCTTCCAATGCAGGAGATGTGGGTTGAGAAGATCCCCTAGAGTAGGAAATGGCAACCCATTCCAATATTCCTGCCTGGAAAATTCCACGGACAGAGGAGCTGGGCAGACTATAGTCCATGGGATTGCAAAGAGTCGGACACAACAGGGCATACACCCACACACACACACACGCTCTCAAGGTACTTAGAGTCTAATAAGAAAAACACACAAACCACACTGACACAATGTGATAAATGCTTAGGGAGATGCAGAACTTTCGGCACACCTTCGCTTCCTCAAAGAGATGATACCTGAACTGAATATTAAAGACACACTAGAGTTATTCACACAGATGAATAAAGCAGGCATTTCAGACACAGGAAACAGCTTGATCAAAAGATATGTAGGAGCCAAACATTTGGAGACAATGATCTAGAACTCAGCTTGTTGTGGGAGAATGAGGTAAACTAGCAGGCATCTTGATAGAAAAAAAAAAAAAAAAAAGCTGAGCAGAGAGTTAAGACTGGGAATGGAAATTTAGAAGTCATCAAATGGGGCAGGAGAGTAAGACAGGGAAACAGGGAGGGGGAAAGTTCATAAGGTGGGCTTGATTCCTTGAAGCATATTCAGGCTTAAGGTGTAGGAACAGAAGGAAGAATTCATGAAGGTGCAGCAGAAAAATAATCAGAATGGTAGAAGTAGAAACCAGAAAAGAAACAGAATGTTGAAAGTTCCAAGATGGCCAACAATGACCAATAAACACAAAATTGCGACTACTACTAGACTAAAATAATATGGACTCCATTTAGCCATGGGAAAAACATATGCAGTCTCTTAAAAAGCGGTGTGGGCGTTGGAGGAATGTGAAGGGGAGCTAGAGTTTAGATTGTGTTTCTTGACTCAGAAGAGGAGTGAGTTGAAGGAACGTTAAAGTAAAGTGGAAGTCAGTCAGTCGTATCCCACACTATACAGTCCATGGAATTCTCTAGGCCAGAATACTGGAGTGGGTAGCCTTTCCCTTCTGCAGGGGATCTTCCCCACCCAGGGATCAAACCCGAGTCTGCCACATTACAGGCAGATTCTTTACCAGCTCAGCCACAAGAGAAGCCCAAGAATACTGGAGTCGGTAGTCTATCCCTTTTCCAGCATATCGTCCCAACCCAGAAACCGAATTGGGGTTTCAATGCACTGCATTGCAGGTGGATTCTTTACCAACTGAGCTATGAGGGGAAGCCTAAGTTAAAGTAAGAGAGCATTAATAAGCTAAAGGGAAAGAATCATTAGTGAGTAAGAAACTGACTATGTAGAGAAGATAGAAGATAGTGGAAGGGGTGAGGATGCTGTGGAAATGTGAAGGGGGTGGAGAATGGCTTTCAATAGGCTGACACTCTTAGTATTTTTTACTTTTGTCCACTATAAGAAATATATTTCTCACAAAACCCAGTACATCCGCAAAGATACACATACAATCAGAGATATAAACCAAAGTTTATAAGACAATATTTACCCTTACTACATTTTATGTACCCTGATATATTCATTTCATTCCATTTTATTCTATTTTTATTCCATTAACCCAATGCAGGTTAATTTCTGCTAGCTTGCATGCCTTACTGATTGGATCAGGGCCCAGAGTTTTAAGAATACTAGAATGAAAGAGTCTTCAATCTCAAACACCAGTCTCTAAATTTCTAAACCTTCCAAACTTAGAAGAATATAAAGTAGGACAGAGATGAGAATAAATATATAGTTATACAGAGGAGGCTGAGGCATTTTGGTGCTCGTGGCCTCACTTTTCTTGAAGTAAGAGCTGAGGTCAACAACTGAGTCCAGGGAGAATAGAGCACGGTGAAGGGTGTAATGAGAATGGTGTTGAATAAAAGTGGTGAGAGTGGACATCCTTGTCTTGTTCCTGATCTTAGAGGAAATGCTTTCAGCTTTTCACCACTGAGTATGATGTTAGCTGTATGTTTGTCATATATGGCCTTTGTTATGTTGAGGTATGTTCCTGCTATAGACATTTCTCCCAAGAAGACCTATAGATGGCCAAGAGATGTATGAAAAGATGTTCAACATCACTAATTATTTAGAGAGATGCAAGTCAAAACTACAATGAGATTCCATTTCACACCAATCAGAATCAGTTCAGTTCAGTTGCTCAGTCGTGATGACTCTCTGTGACCCTGTAGACTGCAGCACACCAGGCTTCCCTGTCCATCACCAACTCCCAGAGCTTGCTCAGACTCATGTCCATCAAGTCCGTGATGCCATCCAATCATCTCATCCTCTGTCATCACCTTCTCCTCCTAACTTCAATCTTTCCCAGCATCCGGGTCTTTTCAAATGAGTCAACTCTTTGCATCAGGTGGTCAAAGTATTGGAGCTTCAGCTTCAGCATCGGTCTTTCCAATTAAAATTCAGGACTGATTTCCTTTAGGTTGGACTGGTTGGATCTCCTTGCAGTCCAAGGGACTCTCAAGAGTCACCTCCAACACCACAGTTCAAAAGCATCAATTCTTCAGCACTCAGCCTTCTTCATAGTCCAACTGTAACATCCACACATGATTAATGGAAAAACCATAACCTTCACCAGACAGACCTTTGTTAGCAAAGTAGTGTCTCTGCTTTTTAACATACTGTCTAGGTTGGTCATTGCTTTTCTCCCAAAGAACAAGCGTCTTTTAATTTCATGGCTGCAGTCACCATCTGCAGTGATTTTGGAGCCCCCAAAATAAAATCTATCACTCTTTACATTGTTTCTCCATCTATTTGCCATGAAGTGATGGGACCAGATACCACAATCTTAGTTTTTTGAATGTTGAGTTTTAAGCCAAGTTTTTCACGATCCTCTTTCACTTTCATCAAGAGGCTCTTTAGTTCATCTTCACTTTCTGCCATAAGGGTGATGTCATGTTCATATTTGAGGTTATTTTGAGGTTATTGATATTTCTCCCAGCAGTCTTGATTCCAGCTTGTGCTTCCTCCAAACCAGCATTTCTCATGATGTACTCTGCATATAAGTTAAATAAGCAGGGTGACAATATACAGCCTTGACATACTCCTTTCCCAATTTGGAACCAGTCTGTTGTTCCATGTCCCATTCTAACTGTTGCTTCTTGACCTGCATACAGGTTTCTCAAGAGACAGGTCAGATGGTCTGGTGTTCCCATCTCTTTAAGAATTTTTACAGTTTGTTGTGATCCACATAGTCAAAGGCCTTGGCGTAGTCAATAAAGCAGAAGTAGATGTTTTTCTGGAACTCTTTTGCTTTTTTGATGATCCAGTGGATGTTGGCAATTTGATCTCTGGTTCCTCTGTCTTATCTAAATCCAGCTTGAATATCTGGAAGTTCACCATTCACTTACTGTTGAAGCTTGGCTTGGAGAATTTTGATAATTATTTTGCTAGTATGTGAGATGAGTGCAATTATGCAGTAGTTTGAACATTCTTTGGCATTGCTTTTCTTTGGGGTTGGAATGAAAACTGACCTTTTCCAGTCCTGTGGCCACTGCTGAGTTTTCCAAATTTGCTGGCATATTGAGTACAGCACTTTCACAACATCATCTTTTAGGATTTGAAATAGCTCAACTGGAATTCTATTACCTCCACTGGCTTTGTTCATAATGATGCTTCCTAAGGCCCACTTAACTTCAAATTCCAGGAGGTCTGACTCTAGGTGAGTAATCACATCATCACGGTTATCTGGATCATGGAGATCTTTTTGTATAGTTCTTCTGTGTATTCTTGCCACCTCTTCTTAATATCTTCTGCTTCAGTTAGGTCCATACCATTTCTGTCCTTTATTGTGCCCATCTTTGCATGAATTGTTCCCTTGGTATCTCTAATTTTCTTGAAGAGATCTTTAGTCTTTCCCATTCTATTGTTTTCCTCTATTTCTTTACATTGATCACTGAGGAAGGCTTTCTTATCTCTCCTTGCTATCTTTGAACTCTTTATTCAAATAGATATACTTTTCCTTTTCTCCTTTGCTGTTAACTTCTTGTCTTCTCTCAGCTATTTGTAAGGCCTCCTCAGACAACCATTTTGCCTTTTGCATTTCTTTTTCTTGGAAACGGTCTTGATTACTACCTCCTGTACAATGTCATGAACCTCCTTCCATAGTTCTTCAGGTACTCTGAATGAATGGCACTCAATCAGAATGGCTATAATCAAAAATTCACACACAGTGAGTGCTAAAGAGGGTGTGGAGAGAAGGGAACCCACCTACACTGTTGATGGGATTGTATATTGGTACAGCCGCTATGGAGAACACTATGGAAGTTCCTGTAAAAACTAAAAATAGAGCTACTGTATGACCCTTCAAGAAGAATTGATGCTTTTGAACTGTGGTGTTGGATAAGACTCTTGAGAGTCCCTTGGACTGCAAAGAGATCCAACCAGTCCGTTCTGAAGGAGATCAGCCCTGGGATTTCTTTGGAAGGAATGATGCTAAAGCTGAAACTCCAGTACTTTGGCCACCTCATGGAAAGAGTTGACTCATTGGAAAAGACTCTGATGCTGGGAGGGATTGGAGGCAAGAGGAGAAGGGGACGACAGAGGATGAGATGGTTGGATGGCATCACTGACTCGATGGATGTGAGTCTGACTGAACTCCAGGTGTTGGTGATGGACAGGGAGGCCTGGCGTGCTGCGATTCATGGGGTCGCAAAGAGTCGGACACACGGAGCGACTGAACTGAACTGACTGATGACCCTTCAATCCCACTCCTGGGCATATTTTCAGAGAAAAACATGATCTGAAAGGATACGTGCACCCCACTGTTCATTACAGCACTATTTACAACAGCCAAAACATGGAAGCAACCTAAATGTCCATCAACAGATAAATGAATAAAGAAGATGTAATAGATAGATAGATACAAAGAATATTAGTCATAAAAAAGAATGAAATCTTTTTATTTGCATCAACACAGATAGGCCTAGAGACTGTCATACTAAATGAAGTTAAGTCAGAGAAAGACATGTCTTATATGATATCATTTATATGTGGAATCTAGGAAAAAATGAACTTATTTACAAGACAGAAACAGACCTACAGACACAGAAAGCAAATTTATGGTTATCAAAGGGGAAAGAGGTAGGATGGGATAAATTAGAAGCTTGGAATTAACAGATGCACACTACTATATATATAATAAATAATAAAGACTTACTGTGTAGCAGGAAAGACCTACTGTGGAGAAGGAAATGGCAACTTACTCCAGTATTTCTGCCTGGAGAATCCCAGGGACAGAGGAGCCTAGTGGGCTATCTGTGGGGTCGCACAGAGTCAGACACGACTGAAGCGACTTAGCAGCAACAACTGTGTAGCCCAGTGAACTGTATTCAGTATCTTGTAATAACCTATAAGGGAAAAGATTCTGAAAAAGAATATATCTCTGAATCACTTTGCTGTATACGAGAAACTATTAATAATACAATATTGTAAATCAATTACAATTTGATTTTTAAAATAATAAATAAACATATGTGGGGATAAAAAGTACTCTACCTAGATGAACTAATTTACTGCCTGAGTTGAGAGTGCAACACTGGTCATTTCAATTCCTGCCTGTCTCTTGTGCAGGAAAGATACAAGGCACTCTCCTTATATTCTCTGCCACGTACCACACCCACCAAGGCTTCCCTGGAGAGCTTCTGCATTCAGAGAACTGTTGAGCTGTCCAGTTGACAGCCCTGAGCATGGCACTTGGCACCCTGTAGGTGCAATTTGTTTCTTGCTTGTCATCGAGCTTGTGATATGTTGTAGAAGTATGCTATCTAGCTGCGCTTCCCTGGTGAATCAGTGGTAAAGAATCTGCCTGCAATGTAGGGGACCCAGGTTCAAACCCGGGGGTGGGAAGATGCCCTGGAGGAGGGAATGGCTACCCACTCCAGTATTCTTGCCTGGAGAATTCCATGGACAGAGGAGCCTGGCGTGTCACCGAGTCAAACACAACTGAGCGACTTACACTTCACTTCATTCTGTATAGCCAGCTTTGTGTTTACACTGTTTGTCCAACAGGACGACTCTATGCAATGAAACTATGAAACTATGAAACAGTTTTAGGCGATCTAAATCCATTCATTCATTCAGCAAATATTTATTGAGCCCCAACTATGCACCAGGCACTAGTTGAGGCATGGGAATTGAGAGTGAACAGGAATGATAGGGTCCCTGCATTCAAGGAGATACCATACCATCCTCTTTGGAGGAAAAAGAGAGATGATTTTATTTGTTTGGTCTGATTTTTTGAGTGATGTGGGATGGGCTGGGAATAGGCATTCAGGAAGACAGAAGAACATGTACAAGCTGAAGACCCTGGATGACATAGAGCGTGGTATTCACGTGTCCCAGAGAGGGAGATGAAGCCAGTGTGGCCACAGCCCAGCGAGGAAGGGGACAGGCCCAGACTGGGGGCCTTGTAGACAGGTTAAAGATACTCATCTCTCTCCCAAGAACAAAAGGAAGTCATTTTGGATAGGAGACTGATGAGCAGATTGCCAGTCCTGGATGTACCTCAGCATCTGACTACTTATCCAATTGTTTATCCTGTGATGCCTGGTGAGGCAACTCTCAGCTGGCAGATTAGTCGCAGATCTGGTTTTTGTTTTGCTCTTCTAAGTATTGTTGAGCAAGGCCTGCATTTTGACTTCCCTTCCACCCTCACAATTCACTTTGTCTGGGAGAGTCTTCTACTTCTCCCTCTTTCAATTTTCAGACCAACTGGTGACAGCAGTCCTTAGAGGAAACTGACATTATTAAGAGCATGGGGTTTGCAGAGCTGGTATGCCTGAGCACTCAGGAGGTTTTAGAGGCGAGCTTAAATTTCAATATCACAACAGTAGATGGTATGAAAACATTTCTCTTTGGCAGAGTGGAGAGGTTTGCCTCTGCTCCAGTCCAAAGGGGACTTCCTTCCAAAGGGGAAATCTGGGAATTGCTAACTCCGGTTTGCTTTCTTTGTTTCCTTCTGGATTGCCTGTTGCCCTGGATGCCATGAAATTCGGAGGAGCAACTCCCTTCCCTGGACTGCGATAGTGACTGCAGCTCTGGGCTGTTGTGCAGAAGTACCCCAGGGGAAGTACGCCAGGCCGGGTGTGGCCAGGGAAACAGCTCCCAGGTCATGCACAGAGCTTATGTCTGGTGTATGCAAATCCCCAGGATGACTCACTGGAATGACAATGAAGCCCAGCTCAAGGTGGGTGCCCAAGCTTCAAACACAAATTCCTCGGGGAGGCCTGGCAGCCTTGCTCCTGTGGCCACAGACATGGGGCTGATGCACTATGTGCATGTTATTCAAAACACCTGCTCCTTGACAAGGAGACCGTGACGCCAGTCTTAAAACACCAGCTTCTTTCACTGTGGGGGAGGAAGCTATTGTCACCCTAGGAGAAAAAGCAGGAGCTGTTAGTTTTGTAATTTTCTCCACTCCATTTGCTGACCTTTGACTTCTGCCTCTTAGGCATTCTGAAACTCGCCCTCCCACCCCCACTAAATCAACCCCAATTCTGGGAAGCTTCTCATTTTCCCTCAGCTCTTTGTACCCATCAAAGGAAATGTTCTTTACCTTCGAGAAAAGTGGTCTATAGTTGCAATGAAATGCAATTAACTCAACAAACAGACCTGCCTTTGAGGCTGAGCTATGCTTTACTACTTTAGCAATTGAACCTCATAGAACTTTGGTGCTTCAGCTGTATAATACTGGTAATAATAAAAGTCACCTCTTTGGGTTGTTGGGGAGATTAAATTCGTTGTGTCTGAGACATAACATATGCTCAATAAAGCATACCCTACATCCTCCATTAATCCAGGCAGGAGGGAATCATCTGGGGTTGATCTCAGAGAGAGATCTTGGACATAAAGAAAATCTGAAGTTTGTCCTCTGTGTCCCAGTTCTGTGTCTTCTTTGGTGGTGCAGAATTGAGACAGAATTTCCAGCAGCTCTAACTGCCAAGGTGAAGTGGTACAGATGGGGCTGAACCACTTGCTAGACACAGATGTGCCTCAGGTCTGTGTTGTGCCCTGCCAAACAAATAGACTCATGTAATGGAAGTCCCATTATTCTTTATTTAGAATCTGAATACAAAGACAAGCTACTTCCAAGGCAATAAACCCAGGGTTCCAAAGTCTTAATTTCCTAGAATTTGGTGAAATCGTCCCAGAAACTGCTGGTGGGTGGGTTTGGAAACAACAGGCTAATCAATCCCATGCTTCATCCCTTGTCTGTAGCTAATTCCATAGCGTGGAACCTTCTCACTGGGCCTTGGGGATGCTCCCTTTCACAGCCCTCCATGGAGGTGACTCATAGCTTGTTTACTGAACCTTGGATGGGCTTCTGGACTCTGTGGAAAGTGTTCCAGAAACAGCCCCTGTCCTTAAGTTCCCTTCCAGTCTTGTCTGTGATCAAAATTGTACTTCTCCTTGTCCCCAAACACCTGGTTCTTTCCTACCTCCAGACCTTAACTGGTGCTGTTTCACTTCTGGGAATACAGTCTCTGTTCCCTCCCTAACCCTGGTATCTCCACTAGTCAATGTTCTTCCCACTTAATTTAAGCTCAATCCAAATACCACTCAACCTTCCTCCTCTAAATTCTCAGCTTAAATCCTCTTCTTATTCAAAGAGTTACTTGTAGTATCATTTCTCCATGTATACATTTCTTTCTTCTAGTTCAGTGTTATACATTGGGAGAGAAATCTGTTACTTATCCTTGTGTCTCTCATGACATTTATGGAACTTAACTGTGGACACTGAAGGTTGAGTGACTGAGTGAATTCATTCATTCCACAAATACTTATTGACTGCCCACTATTGGCCAGGCACTGTTCAAAGTGGGATACAGAGGTGATTAGATAGGCAAAGCCCTTATTCTTGGGAGCTCACATTCTGCATGAATAAATTCCAGAACTGTCTCACATTCTGCATGAATAAATTCCAGAACTGTCTAAAGGTAAAGGTAATGGGACGTTTCTGGTGGTCCAGTGGCTGAGACTCTGCACTCCCAATGCAGGCGGCCTGGATTCAACCCCTGATCAGGGAACTAGATCACACATGCTACAACTAAGACCTGGCACCATCAAATAAATAAATAGATTTTTTTTTTTAAGTAAAGGCAAGAGATGCTTTAAAAAATACCAACCTTGTTGTTATCACAAGACAAGAAAGTATTGCAAAATTTAAAAAGAAACTATTGCAAATATATACCCTCTTTGTTATTCCTGATTTTCCCATTGACTAATATTTGATTTAAATTACTACCATTTATGGTGTGCTATTAACTAGGAACTCTGCTAAGTGCTTCACAGAAAACATTTCATTTTTTTCCTCACTGCAAGGCTAAGAAACAGAATTTAGTATTACATTTGAGGAAACCATAACTCATGAAGGCTAAAGAGCTCACCTGAACACAAGAGCATAAGGGAATGAAAACCTGGAGGTTTGAACCCCACTCTACTTGACTCCACACACACCACCTCTCGGCCATTGTGTTGTTCCATCATAAACTTTAGCACATGAGTCTCGGTGCCATAAACCACATGACCCACAGTTTGCATTTGTTCGTCTTCTACTAGGCAAAGTTTCCTTGAAACCAGCCCTCATTGCCAAAACTTTGCACACCCCTTCTGACATACATTAACAACTGGAAACATTTTCTCCTAAATATCAACCAGCTCAGTTGCTACATTTAGAACATGAGTCCAGCAGTTCCTTTCTCCAAAGATCGCATGTTGGGCCATCAGCCATCCTTAACCTGGAGTTCACCATGTCACATGCAGCAACAGTTTAACTCCTTGGCAAGATTGCCATACCTCACACCCCTAACATGGCAAGTTACTCACATGTTCATTCTCCATATATGCAGTCAATGATTAACTTGTAAATTACCTTCTAAGACTCTCACAGTTTTTGCAATTTTCAATATAAGATGCCCCACCTAAAACTTCATGATTTTATCCAATACCATTCCTGTGGGAACCAGATCGAACAGAATCAGTTAAACTTACAGACAGACTCGTGTAGTCCTTAATGTAAAGCATTGTAGACGCAGCCCCTGGTGGAGAATGAATGTCTTTCAAATTTATTACCTCCCCTGTCTGCTCTATGTCTAGAACACACTCTTCATCCAATATCAACACTCCTCATAAATATTTGTTGAATAAATGAATCAGTAAATGATTTTTAAATCTCTCTGAAAGTAATTTTAAGATAAGGTGTATAGTGTGACCAAAAGAACATGGATCTTGTAGGTTAAAAAAAAAAAAAAACTGGGAAAAAAAAAAGAGTTTAATTCCTGGCTCTACTACTTAAGACCTCTGTTGTGTGTAGCATCGTGCAAATAAATAAGCAGACTTACAGTCGCTATAAAATGAGGATAATATTATTTGGCTCAATTGTTGAGAAGAAAAAAAATGGAATAACTTGGTATACCACGTATCAGTGTTGGTACATTGTGGGTCCTCAATAATGCTTTTCTCCAAAAAATAAGAAAAGAATATCCACTTGTTTGGGTTTCACTTTTCTGTAAAACATAGATGGAAAAGAGTTAGATTAGATCTGGGGTGCACTCTTGTCTTCACTTGAAATTTCTTGTAATTTGGAAGTGAGCCAGTATCTGTAATTTTAAAAAGCCACTGATAGACCAGTGACAAATGCTGAGTTACTCTACTTGCTGGGAAATTAGCCGTGGCACATTATCTCATGATGGCCAAGTTTTGTGCTACTTGAAACAGCTGTGGGATTCCCAGGAACACTGTAAGTTACTTGGCACTTTAGTTCTAAGAGTTTTATAATGGAGGGAATTTCAAGTAACCAGAAATTCCAATTATGCCACGTAAGTGAATGTTACTTTCATTTCCCACAGGTTTTCAGTATCTGATTTATCTCCAGATATCCCAGAGTCCAAATAAGAGGGACTAAAGTGAATACAATCTTGAGAAAATGCTCAAGAATGTTTGAAATATGATAATATAATATCAGCTCATTTGACTTTTTCACCCATTTCCCTAGGCTTTGCCATAAAGTTGCTTCAAGAACTACAGGTACAGCTCAGGGTGCAGGTCCCCAGTACAGACCAGACTCTCAAGAAATGTTACTGCCTCTCCTTACTCCTCTCCTATAAGAGATTCTCATATCACAGCCATGGTATTTGGGCAAAACCTAAATGTTGGTCAAAGACAGGGAAACGAGAGTGTGCAAGGCAGTAGCTTTAGCAACTACCAAACTGGGTGGCCTTGAGTATGTTCCTCACCTGTGTCACTGAGTGACAACCACTTGGAAGATAATGGACTCTTTCTACATCCTATAGGTTCTTTGAGATAGGTATTGTTATCCTCCTGGTTACAGATAAGGACGGTGGATATTAGAAAGTTAGAAACTTCCCCAAGATCACATACCTTGGGTTTTAATCACAGCCTGATTAAAACCTGAGGTCTTTTTGCAGTTTATGGTTCCTAACACTGTGCCTCCAGATCTTCAGCTCTAAAATGGCATCTTCAAATCTTTTCCTCCAAATTGATTTATTATCTAATTCCTTCAAAAAAATGTGAAATTCTACTATGCTAGATATGGCTTCCCTAGTGGCTCATACCGTAAGGAATCTGCCTGCAATGCATGAGACTGGGGTTCGATTCCTAGGTCGGGAAGATCCCCTCAAGAAAGGAATGGTAACCCACTCCAGTACTCTTGGCAGCAGAATTCTATGGACAGAGGAGCCTGGAGGGCTACAGTCCACGGAATCGCAAAGAGTTCAACACCACTGAGAGACTAACACACTATGCTAGATAGAGTTGGATGATGTCGGGAAGAATAAAATGTGGAATTTCAGATCTATGTGGAAACACATAATAATAACACAAGATAGAAGCAGGGACAGTCCACAAGGGGCTCTAGAAAAAGGCCTCAGGGACTTTAGGAAAGAATTGGTCTTGCTAAGCAGGTGAAAAGACTTTCTGGTAAAGGAAGAGCCTGATCTAGACTTCAACTCTCTATTGAGTGTCCAAAGCAGGGGCACTCTCCTCAGGGCATGAAACTCCGGAGCTAATTCTGCTTCTCCATTCAGGTTGAGAGAATCCCTCTGTGAATTGAGAACTTGCTATTATTTTGGACAATTTGATAGCAAGAGAACTCCAAGTGCCCATAATAAAGTATACTTCAAAATGCTTGCTTTAAAAGGCCATGACATTTAAGGTTCAGTTCATCTAAATTCTTCAATTCATCATCTTTGTCATTTCTTCCATAAATCATGGACACATGGATATCCAAATAATACAGAAACCTCACCATCAACTTCTCCTCTTGACTTGTGGAGGGCACAGGCTTTGGATTTCAAACCCTTGACACTAAACAGAGCTCTGCTTGGGAAGAAGTCATACTATGGCAACAGCAAACACAAAGATACTCAGTATTTGCCAGGCATGGTGTTAAGTGCTTTACACATATTATTTTCATTTAATAAGCTCAACCACTCTATGAGGCAGATACTATTAATATTTCCATTTTGCAGATGAAACTCCAAGACATTAAATAATTTGCCAAAGGTCATCCAAACTAGTAAGAGTCAGAGCCCAGGAATAAACTGAAAAAGCCTGGTTCGGGCTCATCACCACTATTCCACACAGCCTCACTCTGTGCCGACCCAGATTAATTTACCTGGTTTAAAACCAATGAAAGAAGAAAAGCTTGCATAATTCTAATATTTGGGGTAAACTCAAAGTGTGTTTTTGTCTGTTCACTTGTTTTATTGTAAACTTTTGGTTCAATGCAGAGTCATAGTTTAGTGGCCTCAATTGTGTAGGCTTAGAAAAATTACTTTAAAAATTGACATTGCTATTTTCCTGACTAAAAATGTAAATAAAGGTCTTGAAGTAATATTTTTAAACACAGAAGAGAAAAAGGGGGTTATTTCACTTGTGAAATAACCCCTATTTACACTTTGGAGTATTTTGTGCTTAATTATTTTTTCTCATGTAAAGCTCCAGCTTTGCCTTCTAGGTATGCATGTTAAGGATAATGCTATACCCAGTTTAGAATCTTGACCTTTGTCCATGTTGTACCTTGTTACTAAAAATTCTTCAGAAGCCTCATTTTGAGGACAGGAAAATATTCCACCAAATGTATATTATTTAATTCATTTAATCAAACTTCAGTTTTAAGCATTTAGACTGCTTCCATTTTCCTAATTAAAATAAATGCTTCAATAAACGTCTATGAACATTATTACAACTGATAAAAATGTATGTATTGTGTATCAGCGGCTCAGCAGCAAAGACTCCGCCTACAGTACGTAGATGTGGAGATGTGGGTTCAATCCCTAGGTCAGGAAGATCCCCTGGAGAAGAGAATGGTAACTCACTCCAATATTCTTGCCTGGAGAATCGCATGGACAGAGGAGCCTTGTGGGCTACAGTCCATGGAGTCTCAAAAGAGCTGGACACGACTGAGAGACTAAACAAAAACAACAAAACCTCTAGATACAGTTTTATAGCTGATATTACTTACTTCAGCTTTGTTAAGATTTGATTAGATTTATTAGATATATTTTTTATTAGATTTATCAGATTTGATTAACTAATTAATTCCACAAATACTAAAATATCTATAATGTGCCAGCTGTAGTTTAGGAGCTGAATATACTATGGTGTTACTGGGTCACAGGGGAGGACTATGGTTAAGAATCTTGATGCATGGGCCCAGTGCTTCACTCAAAAGTTTGTTCTAGTTGTTGATCCTACGTGAGCTGTTTGAATAGCTTGCATTTCACTGAATCCTATATGGATTAAAAATCATATCTTCCAATTTGAAAGAGGATAGTTATATTTCATTGTTGCCTCTGTATTTCTTTGATGTTAAATGAGGTTATCCATTCTGGCATATTTATTGTTCACAGATGTTTAATTTTTAAATTCTTGTTCAGGCCTAACCTAATTGAAGAAACTTCTCATTTCATATTTCTGTATAGCATGAGAAAATGCTAAAATGCTCCCTGAAAGCCTTAATGTTGCCTTTTAGTACTCATAATAGTCAAGGTCAGGCTTTTAATGCAACTAGCTCTCAGAAATCTAGATTATTGGAAAACATCAAAAATGGGCCCCTTGTATGAAGTGAACACTTAGGATTGCCTGGACCAGAGACATTAAACAAATTTGGGCAGAAGCATGAAATCTGTTGGTCTCTTGGCTGAAGGAAGTTAACTGTCTTGATAGTTGAAGTTCTTTCTGCAAAGTATTTTTAAGTCTTGGTTTTGTCTCTAAGGTTAGTTAATACACTAGCATAAAAATTAGCATAGTAACATCAGTTAATGGAACATGCATTTCACTGAATCTTACATGCATAAAGTATCTTAAAGTACTTTAGAAGGATTTTCACAGTCTTTTCTCAGAAATGAATGGCATCCCTTTTCCTTTGCCATATTCTACTATTTAGAAGCGAGTAGGGTCCAGCTCACACCCAAGTGATCATACAAGAACATGATTATTGAAAGGTGGAGACTGTTGGGGACTACCTCGGAGGCTGCCAACCACACTCTATCCTTTCTTTACAGCTTTTTAAAAATAATTTTATTTCTGTTTATTTTTTTGGCTGTGCTGGGTCTTCGTTGCTACATGGCCTTTTCTCTAGCTGCAGAGAGCAGGGGCTGCTATCGAGAGGTGCTGCATGGGCTTCTCATTGCAATGGCCCCCCTTGCGGAACAGAGGCTTCAGGGCACGTGGGCCCATGGGTTCTGGAGCACAGGCTAAGTAGTTGTGGGCCATGGGCTTAGTTGCTCCGTGGCTTGTGGGATCTTCCTAGATCAGGGATCAAACCTGTGTCTCCAGCATTGGCAAATGGATTCTCTACCACTGAGCCACCAGGGAAACCCTATTCTTTACAGTTTATTTTCTTCAATGCACTTATTGTTAGCTAGAATCATTTGTTTATGTATTTTATTGTCTATCTCCCGTCTCTAAACCGTAAGCTCCATAAGGTCAGGAGTTTGCCAGATTATCTTCAGAACCTCAACGGTAATGATATATAGTAGGTTTTAAACAAACATTTTTGGTTAATTAATTAATTAATCAATCTGATAAACTACACTCGATTGAGAAGACAGTCATTCAGTGGTCAAAAGCAAAGTCTGTTAAATCAAATGGTGGTGGTGATTTAGTCGCTAAGTCATGTCTGACTCTTTTGCGACCCCATACACTATAGCCTGTGTGGCTCCTCTGTCCATGGGATTTCCCAGACAAGAATACTGGAATGGGTTGCCATTTCCTTCTCCAGGGGATCATCCCAACCCAGGGATCAAACTGGGATCTCCTACATTTCGGACATTGTTTACCGACTGAGCCACTAAGGAAACCCCTAGATTCCTGTCTTTGCCGCTTACTAACTGTAAACTTGTGTTCATTGCTTCAATGTCTATATCTGGAAAATGGGAATAATATCTACCTGACAGTTATCCTTGGAAGAAAAGTTATGACCAACCTAGATAGCATATTCAAAAGCAGAGACATTACTTTGCTAACAAAGGTCCGTCTAGTCAAGGCTATGGTTTTTCCTGTGGTCATGTATGGATGTGAGAGTTGGACTGTGAAGAAAGCTGAGTGCCGATGAACTGGTGCTTTTGAACTGTGGTGTTGGAGAAGACTCTTGAGAGTCCCTTGGACTGCAAGGAGATCCAATCAGTCCATTCTGAAGGAGATCAGCCCTGGGATTTCTTTGGAAGGAATGATGCTAAAGCTGAAACTCCAGTACTTTGGCCACCTCATGTGAAGAGCTGACTCATTGGAAAAGACTCTGATGCTGGGAAGGATTGGGGGCAGGAGGAGAAGTGGACAACAGAGGATGAGATGAATGGATTGCATCACTGACTCGATGGACGTGAGTCTGGGTGAACTCCGGGAGTTGGTGATGGACAGGGAGGCCTGGTGTGCTGTGATTCATGAGGTCGCAAAGAGTCGTCACGACTGAGCTACTGAATTGAACTGAACTGACAGAGTTATCAGAATTTACTTTAATCATATATAGAGAGATGCAAGATCATATATACCCACTTTATATCACATTGTATGTATTTTATTGTATTGTGTATATATATACGGCATATATATTTAATAGCATACATATTTTATACTATATATTTTATATAGTATGTATTTATATATATTTTTATGTTTATTTTGTATGTTGTATCTATATATATAAAGACAGAGAGAGAGTTCTTGGTACACAGTTAACATCCAGTACATGGTCATTATCACTACAGGTATTACAATTCAAAAGATGAATCTCCTGACCTCTGGGAAACTCAGCCCAGCATCTGATGCTCTGCCCTGGGCCTCTTTGCTCTGAAGACCTGCCTGGAGGGGAGGGTGTTCTGTCCTTCCCCTCACTCACTCAGGGTCTTGTTTGGCCAAACTTAGCCATAGAGAAGGAGAAAGGGGAGCCTCCCAAAGGAGAGACCCACATTGCATGAAGCTCATTTCTAGTTTCGCCCCAGTTCCTGGCCATCACCCTCAGGCTAGGCTACTGACCCTCATCGTGAATTTGTGCCAACCCCTCTGCCCTCCTTCACTCTGGGACTGTAGTGACCGAGGAGGGGCTCTGCCTGCAGTTCCCCAGTGTTGCCCGGGGTGTGGGAGTTAGCTGTGTCTGACCCCAAGCAAGGACACAAACACATGTCTTGACCAACTGAACTAAACTGCCATGATCACAGTCTGATGAAACAAGGAAAATCAATCAAATTAGGGTTAACATTTTTCACCTACTGCAAATGATTCTAAGTTTCACACTAAGCAAGGGAAATTCACCCACACATATATGGTAATAAGGTGTCCATTATTTTTCTGTCCATTTACTCCACAACGATTTGTTTGGTACCATGTGCAAAACAGATTCATAGATGGGAGAAAGGATATTATAAAATCTTGACAGAGCACCACAGGAGCTGGAAGGGAACTCCTAATTTAGATAGTTATACAGGGGGGGGGGGGAAACATTGAAATGAGTCTTGAGGAATAACAGATTCCTTTCTTCAATTCATACTTATTAAGCTCTTACTCTATGCTAGGAAAAGTACAAGGTAATGGAGAGAAATGGTGAATAAGACACAGTTCCTGCCTTCAAATTGCTCATGGTCTTGTGGAGAATCAAAGGGTAGGTGGAAAGTCTCTGCAGAGCAGATGGGTGCAGGATTTTAGGAAAGGGAAGTCCATGGCTTGTTTAGTACTGTAGGCTGGTTAGAATATATAAGATGTGGGGTGTGTGGAACTTGGTGAATGTTGATGGGAGAGGTTTGGTCTGGTCGTGAAGAGCCTCATGCCAACCTAAGGACTTTTAACAGTATTCTCTAGGCAAAGTCAGGCTGTAGAAAGCATGTATAGAGAAATGATGTTATTGGATCTGTGTCTACAAAGAACCCCCAGCCACTTGTATTAATGTATAGGTTGCCGGGGACAAGAGTTTTCCAATTTTCCAAGCAAGCGGTGATGGCCTGATCTCAGACATGGGCATGTGTAGAGAGAGATGGGAAGGACTCAAGAACGAGATCAGGAGAAGAAAAGCCATCACCTGTTGGAGGAAACTACCTAGTCTCAAAGGAAGTTAGAGTTCTTTTAAACCACACGCGCGCATGCTTAGCCACTACATCATATCATACTCTTTGCCACCCCATGGGCAATAGCCCACTGTTTACGGGCTATAGGCTCCTCTGTCCCTGGGACTTCCCAGGCAAGAATACTGGAGTAGGCTGCCATTTCCTTCTCCGGGAAATCTTCCTGAACCAGAGATCCAACTCTTGACTCTTGCGTTGGCAGGTGGACTCTTTTCTACTGAGGCAGCAGGGAAGCCCTTTGAATCATCTACTCCGTCGTTTCATGGACTAGAAAACCTTCTTCCAGAAAGGTCGATAACTTGCCCAGGCACACAGCTGCCAGTTTTATCCAGTCTAAAGTGACATCAGTAATTTTGGTTAATGTCGTACACCTTAGCTTCTTAGGGCTGCTGCAACAAAGTACCTCAAGCTAGGTGCCTTAAAACAACAAATTCATCACCTCACATTTCTGGAAGCTAGAGTGTGACTGAATTCAAGATGTCAGCAGAGCTGTACTCCCTCCAAGCCTTGTAGAAGAATGCACTTTTCTGGCAATCTTTAGTGTTTCTTAGCTTGTGGATGAAGCACTCCAATTCTCTGTCTTGGAATTTCATGTTCCCTGTACATATCTGTCTTTACACTGTTGTTGTCTTATAAGGACAACACATACATTTGATAAGGGACTAGCTTTGCTCCAGGATGGCTTCACTTAATTTAATTAACTACGTCTGTTGCTGTTTAGTTGCTAAGTTGAGTCTGACTCTTTTGCGACCCTACAGGTTACAGCCTCCCAGGTTCCTCTGTCCATGGGATTCTCCAGGCAAGAGTACTGGAGTGGGTTTCCATTTCCTTCTCCAGGGGCTCTTCCCAACCCAGGGATAGAACCCATGTTTCTTGTGTCTCCTGCATTGGCAGGAGGATTCTTTACCACTGAGCCACCTGGGAATCAAGTTACATCTGTAATTAACCTATTTCCAAATATGATTGCATTCTGAAGTACAGGGGGTTTAGGATTTCAACACATTTTCAACATATTTGGAGGGGGAAGACAGGATTCAACCTATAACCCCATATCAAATTGTTCTGACACAAACTGGCACTCAGAATAAACTGGCTTCCCCAGACCTAAATACAGGGAAAGATTTGCTTTCCCTGTGTGCATGTGTACAGAGGTTCAGTCAATCAAAAACAGGCAAGTCTGGACTCTTGGTTAAAGCATAGCTACAATTTTACCCATTTCTAACTTCTCTGCTTGGATTTGAAATGACTGTAATAGCAGAGAAAGGTCAGGAGAGCTCACATTTCTGTTTCACTGTTTTCCGATTCAGTATCTCCACTCTGCTGTTCATAGATGGACTGATCTTTCCCAAATCGCTGAGCTTCACCCACCAGCTATCAGTTTCCCTCTCTGTAAAGTGGGAAGAAGGTGTCTTCTCATTACTTTCTCTCTGGTGCAATAAACCTCAAGGGAACAGAAAATCTACAGCATTTTATCTTAGACAGCAAATGCATTTTTCAAGAGACAGGCCCTGTGGAAATAATAGAATGTTACCATTTCTGTAGTCTTCTTGACTGCTGACTAAAGAGGAACCAAAGAGTCTAAAATAGCTGATTTAGTCTCGCCCAGGAAATACATCCCCCACCCGGACTTCCTCCTGCCTTCTCCTCCAGGCATCACAGCTGCTCTGACCTCTAACCTGCCCTGGGGTTTTCACACCCCCTGAAACTCCCAGTCTGTCCCAGTCGGCAGAAATCTTTCCTAAACTCCTTTGGGCATCAGGAGCATGTACCCTTCAGGGATACCAGATGAAGAAGGGAATGAACAGGATGGGGTCTGATACTTAATGGTTTTATCTTTCTTGCCAAGAGTGTCAGGCCTTTCTAGAAGTATTAGAAAGCCCACTGAGTTCATCTCAAGGCTTCTGAAAAGTGAAACTTAGAACACACGAAAGCCACCTTCATTTGGAGTTTGGGGTCATTCAAACAGAGCCTGGACTGAAATTTAATTTCACCCTAGCCATAAGGATTTGCTGAGCAAATTAATGCTAGAGTGTAAACAAGGCTTCCCAAGTAAGCCTGAGCCTGTAAAGAACGACCTGCTTTCAAAGCTTGGAAACAATCCTTTTTCATGCTAATTACAAACCCTCCGGTATTTGTGAAAGCCAGTCCTTCTGGGATTTCTATTTGCCAACAAGTTGTTTATTTCCAGTGTAAAGGGGGCGGTGGGTCTATGAATTATTGAGTAGCTACAACATGTTTCCTGTGCTCAGTAGAGATTGCTTCTCATCACTGCCATCCTTGGAGCTATGCCTTGCCCCAGTCTGCACCTGTGGAAGGGAGCTTTGGCCCTCGAGAGCAGAGCTGTTAAGTCCTGGAACTGGGATTCAACCTTGCAAGAGCCTGATCCCCAGAACCCATGTGCCTTCCTCCAGCAGCAGCCCCCTTCGGACATGTTATGTCTGCCCTTCTCTAAAATATATTTCCCAAGTCGGTCTTCTCAATATTTCAGAATGGCTTGCCCCTAATTAGCCCTAATTAGCTAGCTTTTGTAAACTCTGTCTTCATTTCAGTAATGAGGGAAAAAAGAAGAGGCATTCATCCAAGAAACAAGCTGTGGAAGGAAAGAGGTTGCAGCAGGTCTGGGCTTATAAATCCTAGTCCATGCTCCTTCCTGAGACCGATGACTCTGAAAGGAGACAAGGTGGAAAATCACTCCTTCTTGGTTACATATATTTTGCTTTAGGGAAGATGTTTCCTTCACTCACAGGAGAGAGTCCTCTGGCCTTAGGACAGAGTTAGTGCAGACCGTCCTCACATAGGGCATGCTGGGTAGGTGAGGAGGCTGCTTGGGAAGTGTAAGAAAGAGACTGCGATGCTGGGTGGGGAGGTTTAACCTTCTGAGCCCTTTTCCAGGGCTGCTGTCACTGTCTGCTAAGGTCAGAAAAACTAACAAAATGCCAGGAGATAACCGCATGTTCTCAGCAGTACCACAAAGCTCGACCCTCCCCAGGGTGAGTGCATTTCTGCAAGTCACCTCATCACCTTCCCACTTATGCTTATTTTTAAAGCATACACAAAACACATTTTAGTGCAATTAGAGAACTGGAGCTTTTGACCCAGAAATGAAACAGCTGTTGACTTCCAGACTGCTTGTCATTGGAGAGGAGACTTGAAACCTAAGAAGCAAGCTCAAGCTCTGTAAGGGACAGTGTTTACCTGTAGATATAGCTCACGGGCCAAGAGCCGCCCTGCAGCACATAATGAAGCAGGTTTTCAGACAAGTATAAGGCATGCCATAGAAATCACGCCTTTAAAATATTTATTAATTCTGAATTTTTAATTGCCGAAAATACTCGCAGGAAAGCATAGCTATGACTCTTATATGACCCAGAGGACTGGCCGTTTGGATGCGAATAATCTTAACGGCCTGCACCCCCATTGATACCCTTTCAGCTGAGGGGCCGTTCTGTCTCAGCTTCAAGTGCACAGGAAGTGCAAACAGCCTCTGCGCTTCAGACCTGGGGTTGCTTTGCTAGGAGACCGTTGAGCAGAACCCCAGCGCGCTCTGATTCATGCCGCCTCTTGATTGGCGGGCCTCCGGCCGCTGACGTCATCCTGTTGCTGGGTGGAAAACTTCTGCCGCACCGCCCTCAACGCTGTCTTGGAGGGGACGGTGTACCCAGCGTGAAATCAGATTACAGCTCAAACAGAATTAGAAGACCTCCTTTTATGCGATCGTTCCAGCTCCCTTAGGCCTCTTAGACGATAGCGTGCTTCCCCATGCCCCGCCATCTCGCCACCTCTTTTGTGTGGCGCTGTCTCCCTCAAGCCACCCACCCCTAGCACCCTCTAGAACACCGTTTTCCTTTGCGTGTAGGTGGAAGGTGTTTTAAACATCTGCCAGTTGAGGCTGGCTTTCTGACTGGTTTACGTTTCCCTTTATCAACAGATTTGAAGTATGTCCTTACTCGCTATAATGATTGTGAAGTATTGCTTTGGACTTTCTATAATAAACCCTTTCTAGTTTTCATTTTTTCTCCTAGTATTCTGTGAAGCACAGATAACCAAGGGAAATGAAGGCTCACTTGTCTCTTGCCCTTTACAGTTTGCAAAGCCCCTTTTATGTACATCATCTATTTGTTCATCACGGCAACATGAATGGGGTACTATCGTGCTTGTGTGCGTGCTCAATTGTGTCTGATTCTTTGCGACCCTTTGGATTGTAGCCCATCAGGCTCCTCTGTCCAAGTAATTTTTAGGCAAGAATACTGGAGTGGATTGCCATGTCCTTCTCCAGGGGATCTTCCCCACCTAGGGATGGAACCAGCATCTCCTGTACCTCCTGCATTCCAGGTGGCTTATTTACCCACTCAGTCACTGGGTTTATTACTTCCTCTATTTGAAAGATTAGGAAACAAGCCTCCAAGTATTAAATTCTTTGTCAGCTACATGGCCCATCCATGACAAGGTGGAGACTCAAACCCAGACATTCAGATCCTTGTTTCTAGTTTTCTTCACACTCAGCCATAGCCTCTTTTGGTCCTGGGAATTTAAGCAGTTTGCAAAAGCCAGTGCAAAGTAAGGGGCTAAAACCAGTGCCAGGACCCAGCAATCCCCTCTCTTCATACAGGGCCTTTTCTCCTAGACCTCTTGCTAGCTCTCAAGAGTTTTCCTTTAAGATGTTCTTAGATACATTTTATTTTAGAAATCTCTAAGCTTTCACAGGCTTTTACTTATTAAGTGCAGCTTTGAAGGGAAAAAAATAGAAGACTAATAATTTAGATGCACATTTGCATACATTACATAAGGCTTCTGTAAGGGGTAAGATTCTCTAGTTGCAGGCTTATTTTAACTTTTAATAGAATGACTTTGACAGAGCAGAAATAGCAGGCTTAGTACCCAGCTCAGGCACTTAGATGTCAGAGACGCTTTTGCCCTGACAAGTGGAGTTCTTCCTCATCTCTAAAGAGACACTGGACTTCTCTTGTCCATCTCCAGCTGGGATGATTAATTGCCCTTTGCTTGGCTTTCAGTTTGCCTGGCACAGATTTCTCTTTCATCTCATTCATTGCTCCAAAACCTTCTCTCTTCAACTTTTCATACACGTTTGAAATAGTTCAGCTTCCCCCAGTTACTTTAACATAAGCAGACCAGTAAAACATGGAGTCCTGCCATGGAGCCAACCCACATCTGATTTGCTCAGGTGAAAATTCTGCCTCACCCATCCTTATTTTTCAGTGAGAGTGAATCCTTCAACAAAAGACAGATGAAAATGCTGGAGGAGGGAATTGTAGGGGTGAGGGGCACAGATGACTCAGACGTGAAAGTGTAGGTTTTTAATCTTCTCTCTTGATCTTTGTGGCTGCAGCCTCCAAACCCATGGCACGAGGGCTTATGTTTCACAGTTGACACAGCTGATTTCATGGACTTTGCATGCTTCCATCATTTTCCCAAGAGTTGCCCTCTTTCCTTTTGGGGACATTGTAGGGCTGTGTGTCCTCCTCCATCTTCCTGTCTCTCACTTGCTGTGTATGACTGATACACACACATCACTGTCGATTTCAGCAAAATGCTCTCTCAGAAACTATTCGTATCACACTGCTCACATGTTCACTCTTTCACTGCCTGTGGAGGTACAAAACTATTGATTTTTGTCTTGGTGTGTTATTTTAAGGTAACGAATAATTTTTCATATTGAATAAATAGCATTTCACTCTTATGGACTCTCCAGAGTGAACCAAGACAGTTCTTACATCTGGATCTCCCCTCTCTGTTCCATGAACACATCACATCTTCACTTCTGCTGTTCTTTTGCCCAAAATGTATGTCTTTAAAAATGCAGTTAAGACTCAGCAAAAGTTGGGGCAGTGGGGGTGGGGAATGCTACGGCTACAAAGCAAGTTATATGGTAAAGCTAAAATGTGATTCCAACCTCACTTAATTATTCAACAAAAATTTTCTTGATGAAATAATTCATTGTTGTTGTTCAGTCGCCCAGTTGTGTCCAACTCTGCAACACCATGGACTGCAGCATGCTAGGCTTCCCTGTTTCTTCACCATGTCCTGAAGTTTTCCCAAGGTCGTGTTCATTGCATCGGTGATGCCATCCAGCCATCTCATCCTCTGACACCCTCTTCTCCTTCTGCGCTCAATCTTTCCCAGCATCAGGGACTTTTCCAATGAGTCGACTGTGCACATCAGGTGGCCAAAATACTGGAGCTTCAGCTTCAGCTTCAGTCCTTCCAGTGAATATTCAGGGGTTGATCTCCCTCAAGAATGACTGCTTTGATCTCCTTGCTCTCCAAGGGACTTTCAGAAGTCTTCTCCAGCACCACAGTTTAAGGCATCAATTCTTTGGCATTCTGCCTTGTTTACAGTCCAGCTCTCACAACCATACCTGACCGCTGGGAAGATCATAGTCTTGACTATACACACATTTGTTGGCAAAGTAATGTCTCTGCTTTTCAACAACTGTCTAGGTTTGTCATTGCTTTACTGCCAAGAAGCAATCGTCTTCTGATTTCATGGCTGCAGTCACTGTGTGCTGTGATTTTGAAGCCCAAGAAGAGGAAATCTCTCACTACTTCTGCTTTTTCCCCCTCTATCTGCCATGCAGTAATGGGGCCAGATGCCATGATCTTAGTTTTTTTAATATTTAGTCTTAAGCCAGCTCTTTCACTCTCCTCCTTCACTCTCATCAAGGAGGCTCTTAGTTCCTCTAAATACTATGGACACATAGCCAGATATATGGTGGTTAACACTAAAATGTGATTCCAAACTCACTTAATTATTCAATGAATATTTTCTTGGTGAAGTGTAATATATTAATGTAAGTTAAAGATTTGCATTATATCCATTCAGTTCCAGAGCTTTGAACATGAAAGTCCTCTCTTGGGATCCTAAGAGTTAGAGTCATACCCTCCCCCTTCTCCCACTCCTCCCATCCCCACTCAGCCTTTCACTCTCCGTTGGAAGAGTCGTTTTGCACAGAAAGTGACAGAATCAGGTCCACAAGCGTAATGCTCCAAGCTAGACATTCTCAAAGGGCACTTCTAGCACAGTATTCTAAACTCTCTGGGCCCTTTGCAGAATTCTGTGTGCTGGGTTAAGAGTCTGGGCCCTGGATTAGGCTTCATTCAGACCTCAGCTCTCCACACACCAGGAGCCTGGGAGGAGGGATAGAAACCAATATAAATGAGTATAGGCAATTTCAGTTCAGTTCAGTCGCTCAGTCGTGTCCAACTCTTTGTGACCCCATGAACTGCAGCACGCCAGGCCTCCCTGTCCATCGCCAACTCCCAGAGTCCACCCAAACCCATGTCCATTTAGTCAGTGATGCCATCCAACCACCTCATCCTCTGTGATCCCCTTCTCCTCTTGCCCTCAATCATTCCCAGTATCAGGATTTTTTCAAATGAGTCAGCTCTTCACATCAGGTGGCCAAGTATTGGAGTTTCAGCTTCAGCATCAGTCCTTCCAATGAACCCCAGGACTGATCTCTTTTAGGATGGACTGGTTGGATCTCCTTGCAGTCCAAGGGACTCTCAAGAGTTTCCTCCAACACCACAGTTCAAAAGCATCAGTTCTTCAGCACTCAGCTTTCTTTATAGTCCAACTTGCACATCCATACATGACTACTGGAAAAACCATTAGCCTTGACTAGACAGACCTTTGTTGACAAAGTAATGTCTCTGCTTTTTAATATTCTGTCTAGGTTGGTCATAAGTTTCCTTCCAAGGAGTAAGTGTCTTTTAATTTCATGGCTGCAGTCACCATCTGCAGTGATTTTGGAGCCCCGAAAATAAAGTCAGCCACAGTTTCCACTGTTTCTCCATCTATTTCCCATGAAGTGATGACACCAGATGCTGTGATCTTCGTTTTCTGAATGTTGAGCTTTAAGCCAACTTTTTCAATCTCCTCTTTCACTTTCATCAAGAGGCTTTTAGTTCTTCTTTACTTTCTGCCATAAGGGTGGTATCAGCTGCATCTGAGGTTATTGATATTTCTCCTGACAATCTTGATTCCAGCTTATGCTTCCTCTAGCCCAGTGTTTCTCATGATTGACTCTGTATATAAGTTAAATAAGCAGGGTGACAGTATATAGCCTGGAAAAGGACGTATTCCTTTTCCTATTTGGAACCAGTCTGTTGTTCCATATCCCATTCTAACTGTTGCTTCCTGACCTGCATACAGGTTTCTCAAGAGGCAGGTCAGGTGGTCTGGTATTCCCATCTCTTTCAGAATTTTCCACAGTTTATTGTGATCCACACAGTCAAAGGCTTTTGCATAGTCAATAAAGCAGAAATAGATGTTTTTCTGGAACTCTCTTGCTTTTCCCATGATCCAGCAGATGTTGGCAATTAGCTTTCTGGTTCCTCTGCCTTTTCTAAAACCAGCTTCAACATCTGGAAGTTCACAGTTCATGTATTGCTAAAGCCTGGCTTGGAGAATTTTGAGCATTACTTTGCTAGCGTGTGAGATGTGTGCAATTGTGCAGTAGTTTGAGCATTCTTTGGCATTGCCTTCTTTTGGATTGGAACGATAATTGACCTGTTCCAGGCCTGTGGCCACTACTGAGTTTTCCAAATTTGCTAACATATTGTGTGCAGCACTTTCACAGCATCATCTTTCAGGGTTTGAAATAGCTCAGCTGGAATTCCATCACCTCCACTAGCTTTGTTTATAGTGATGCCTCTTAAGGCCCACTTGACTTCACATTCCAGGATGTCTGGCTCTAGGTGAGTGATCACACTATTGTGATTATCTGTATCTGGTTTAAAAACACAAATGGAAATTCCCTAGTGGTCCAGTGGTTAGGATTCAGTGTTCTTACTGCCAGGCCCTGGGTTTGATCTGTAGTTGGGAAACTAAGATCTCTCAAGTTGTACAGCATGGCCATGTAGGGATAATATGAAAAACTAGAAATATGTTGATATGATTAACATCAAAAGAAGGATTTTTGATTGTTGTTATTAATGACTTTTGCCAAATTAAACCATGGTTGTTATTATATTTGGTATATCCACTAAGCAGAGTTCTATTGGCAAAATCCAGCCAATATATTGGGCACCATACGGTATGTTTTTCCTAGAGTCTTCCTGTCTTGTGGCTAGAGGTAACTGTACTCTTTATAAGAATGCCTAGTACTTGTGAATACTCATATCACGATATGTGTGACATTGCATTTTCATTTTGTTACCTATCTGAGTCTCAGTATGGGGCTGACTTACCCTGGCCATGAAACTTGGGGACCAATTATGTGTAGAAGTGGCTACATATCTCTTCTCTCCAGATTTCACTGTATCACTTGCAGAATCTCTAGGATAAGCTGAAGGCACTAAAAACTTTTATGAAATATCATGAAATGTTCCAGAAAGCAAAGGGTATGATACTGTGGTGCCAACTCTGGGGAATCAATGTGAGGCCTTGTTACTGACCCAGGTAAAGCTAAGCAGGCCACAGACCTGGGAAAGGTCTGGAGAGCTAAACTCTATATTTCAGTCCTTGAAATGTACCAAATAGCTGTTTCTGCAAACTCATAAAATATTTTATGCAGGCTAAGTCACTGAATAAAGTGTATATTGAGTGCCCACCATATGCAATACACTGTGCTCAGTGTTGGGAATAGGGTGATGAGTAAAATAGCCCCATAATGATGGTTAAAGAGGTAACAAAATTAAAATGCAATGTTACAAATACAGTAACACTGGTATTCACCAATGCTGTGGGTTCCTATAAAGAGTGCATTTATCTCTAGCTACAAGACAGAAAGACTCCTCCCAGGGTGGGGAAAATACTATATAGAGCCCAAGATGTATTGATCAACTAATCAATAATCACTCAGAAAGGAAACTCTATTATGACCATGCTAAGAAGCTTAAGGGCCCTCTGACATCTGTCACCAGTTTTTAATATAGAATCTTAAGTTTGTTTTTGTTCTTGTTTTTTTTTTTAAAGGATATGTTCATCAGATCTGCATGTGGCATAAAGTTGTGAGAGAGAGCTGAAAAATTGATGACTGAAGCAAGATTTAAAAGGATATCACAGTTTGGGAGGATGGTCTGAAATCAAGAAAAATGTAAAATTTTGTATAAAAATATATAAGAATAGAAAGAGGGAAAGCTGTCTCAGAAGTAGCCTATGGAAAAAAAAAAAAAGAAGCAACCTATGTGGGAAGACCTGAGGAATGATTAACCAGAAGTTCATCTTGGTTTGACTTTAAGCTTCTTTAATAAAGCAAAACATCATGACTAAACTGTGGTATCCTTGAGGGCAGGAATCATATCTCAGATAATGAATAGCCCTCCCTTGCCTCACATAGGGCAACACAGAGTGTGTGCTCCATAAAGCTTTCTTAAGTGGGGTCAAAACTGAAGAAGCCCAAAGCAATAGGCTCTGTTAACCAAGGGGCTTTGGTCAGACCATTAGGGTAGGCTATCAACTCTCCTCGTACATACCATCTTCCTGATACTGCTCTGGGCTTTCTCCTCCAGATTTCTTCTGGCAATGAAAATCAGACTCATCTGCAAGATTGAGCAGCTGACCTGACCCCCCTGACTTCCAGCCCCACCTCCTAGGGCCCTCCTTCTTCCTCATGGGCTGCCCCAGCTCTTTCCTCCAAGGCCCTGGCGTCCCTTCCAGCCTGAACACGTGCTGGCCTCTGATGAGAGACTTCTTCCCAATCCCTCACACAAACCCATGCTCCACTTGCTCCTCCTGGTTCACCATGACTTGTCACTGAAACCTACATGGGGAAACCTCCCCTGAGCCTTGAGCCCAGGGTGTGTCTCAGTTCCTGATATGTCTCCTTGCTGGTACTTACCATCACCATGCAGTGTTAATGAGGGCAAGGATCTCAGCTGCCTTGTGTCTTCACCACTGAATCCCCAGTACCCAGACCAGTGTGTTTCAAGCTTGAGTGTGTCTGTGAGTGAATGTCCTGAGGGATCTTGCTAAGCTGCAGATCATTATCCAGTAGGTCTAGGGTGGGGCCTGAGAACCTGCTTTTCTTCCAAGGGATGCTGATGCTATGGGTCCTCTGAACCACTTTGAGTAGCCAAGTCCTGCCACACTGCTTGCCTGTGTGTCCTCTCTGCTAGCAGTACACCCCCTTCTTTCCATCCTCACAGCTGTTGCCTTATTGGAATCCTTTCGCATCTCTTATCCAGATGATCTGATCTCCCAGCTGCTCTTCCTGCCTCAGTTTCCTGGAGGTCCAACACCTGGGTCATACAGCTTCAAAGCGTCTTTCTATGGATGATATATAAACCCAATCATGTTGTCTCTCTTCAGATTCCTTGTCATCTTATAGGAAAAAAAAATCCAAGCTCCTAAGTATGGCTTTCAAGGCTCTACCCTGCCTAGTTTTCTGGCCCTAACTCTTTTGTAGCGTGCTTTCACACCCTACACTCCTGCCCTATTAAAGCCTTTGCAGTTCCTGGAACTCACTAGGCTGTTTCATTCTTCTCTACCTTTGCTCAGGCTGCTGACTCTCCCTACAAGACCATCCCCCAACTCCATCTGCCTATCACATGTCCACATGCACACTCTGACTTACTTCCCCTGGGTGGGAAGCATTTCCTAGGATTCCCTCTCCAAGGAGGACTGGCAGCTCCCTCAATTTGTTACCAAGTCCAAGCTCATACTGGTCACTGCACAACAGGCCAACAAATCGAGAGCCAAGTCGTTGGGACAAGAAATCAGGACTTCATTCAGAAAGTCAGCAGGCCAAGGAGATGGTGGACTAGCATCCCAAATAAGCATCTTCCCTAAGTTAAATTCAGGCTTCATTAATATTAGAACGAATGGGGTAACATCCTGGATCTGGATGTGTTCATTTCTTCCTTCCTGTAGCCATTTTCAGGGGGCCCGGTCAGGAAGCTTCCTGTGGGCTAAACAAAGGAATTTTAGCTTAGTGCTCATTACACAGAAGGCAGGGGTCCTACATATGGGTCATTATGTATGCTTTAAGCTATAGACAACAACCCTTTACTGATTGTGTGCACACATGCTAAGTTGCTTCAGTTGTGTCTAACACTGTGCAGCCCTGTGCACTGTAGGCCACCAGGTTCCTCTATCTGTAGGATTCTCCAGTCAAGAATACTGGAGTGGGTTTCCATGCCCTCCTCCAGGAGATCTTCCTGACCCAGGGATCAAACCCAAGTCTCTTACGTCTCCTGTATTGGCAGGCAGGTTCTTTACCACTAGCGTCACCTGGGAAGCCCTTCTTTAGTAAATAACTTGTAGCAATAGAATACAAAGGTTAAAATAATTTGCTCTTCCCTATTACAATTTGGGTTTCACTGTAGCTCCCTATCTTATTTACAGGGTAGCCTCCTCTTTCTAGGGGCTTCCCAGGTGAAGTTAGTGGTAAAGGATCTGCCGGCCAATGAAGGAGACATAAGATACTTGGGTTTGATCCCTGAGTCAAAAGAACCCCACAGACAGAGGAACCTGGTGGACTACAGTCCACAGGGTTGCAAAGAGTCGGACAATACTGAAGCGACTTAGCAGGTATGCATGTACTCCTTTTTCTAGATAGTGAGTCCTTTGAGCACACAAGTGTCCCTCATTCACTGTTACCCTCACACCTGGCACACAGTTGACACTTAAGTCATGTGTGAAATATATAAATGGGTGGTGTCATGCTTTGCTCCAGATGCTATATTTTAGGGGGAGTCTTTGCCACATTGGAGTCCTTCTAAGGAAGGAACTCCAGCATTGGTCCAGAGTCCCTGTGACGTGAGAAGCAATTCAAAGGAAAATCTAAACATAAATCCTAAAGAAAAGATGTGGCCGCACATAGTAGGTGCTCAACAACTATTTACTGAATGAGTGGACAATGAGTCATAATAGCTATCTTCATATAGAGCTTTCAGGTAGAAGAGAGTGTACATGCATCTTGAGTCACCTGTAGTTCCAGAGGCTCCAACATTATATCTAAGGCAGAGGTTTCTGTCCAAGAAAATAATGAATTTCCTAAGAAGACCGGTACTCTTGCCTGGAAAATCCCATGGACGGAGGAGCCTGGTAGGCTGCAGTCCATGCGGTCCCTAAGAGTCAGACATGACTAAGCGATTTCACTTTCACTTTTCACTTTCATGCATTGGAGAAGGAAATGGCAACCCACTCCAGTGTTCTTGCCTGGAGAATCCCAGGGACGGGGGAGCCTGGTGGACTGCCATCTATGGGATCGCACAGAGTCGGACACGACTGAAGCAACTTAGCAGCAGCAGCAGCAAGAAGACCAAGATGTACCAAGTTGCACTTCCTTTGTGAACCATCTAAATGATTATCTTTCTTTTACAAAGATAAAAACAAAATAACACAACAGAGTCTCTGGACCAAGTTAGAGTTTTTTTTTGTGGCAAATGACAGGAAAAAAAAAGTAAAGTTGTGGATGTGTGTGTTAGTCTCTCAGTCTAACGACTCTGTGACTCCAAGGACTGTGGCCTGGCAGGCTCCTCTGTCCATGGAATTGTGCAGGCAAGAACACTGGAGTGGGTCGCCATTTCTGTTTCCAGGGAATCTTCCCCACCCAGGGACTGAACCCAGGTCTCCCACATTGTGGACAGATTATTTACCATCTGAGCCACCAGGAAGCTAAGTTGTGGGTAGTTTACTGTCTCCAATAATGTCATCAGGACTCTCTCCCCCGTGATCTCCCTTTCCCTTGCTCTCCTAGTTTCTCCTGTGTTGGCTTCAGTATAGAGGACATCAGAACTCCACTCACTTCTCACCAGAGCAAAGACAGGACACGCTCCACTGATGGGACCAGCTGGGACCGTGACTGAACAAAGCCCAGGCCCCAGGAAGGCGGCTCTCTGCTGCACAGAGGAGCACGTACCACTGTAGGACCCCATGTACCTGAAGGGGAGAATAGGACGGGAGTGAGAATGAAGGAGGGGTGATTTCTAAGGCTAACACTCGCTAAGAGTTACCTGAAGGCAAAATAAGAGCCGGAGGACAAATATAGCACTTAGCCACCACAGCCTGAGCTTATTGTGCATTCTAGAACTTGTAACTGCATTCACTATTACATTCACCCCTAATGTAAACTCAGCTGACAACCACCAGTTGAGCATTTCAACCCATATTTTACTAACCTGAAAAGATGTCACTATTTACATAACATAGACTAGAAGATTTTCTTTATTTGTTTCTCCAAAAAAAAAGTTGTTATTGTATTGAAGATAGGTTGAAGGGGAAAACCATCCTCATAAAACCTGTAATCTCACGGAGAAAGCAGCCAAGTAAAACAACAATCAAAAAGCAGGTGACAAGCACTTTAAGAAAACAACCCATCTCCATCTTGTTATATTGAGAAAGAAAAAGATACAGGGAAAGTTTCATCACACTCCTTCGTGACCAAACATCAGTTTCCTTTGGTAACACAACCGTTACCAGATTAGGATATAAACTGCTTCTCTAGATTAGGATATAAATTGGCAGAAAAGGTTATTTTGGCCGGAGTCGTCTCAGTGTTTCCCTGGCATGGCAGCCGAAGGAAAGGGATCCAAGTGATTGAAGCGCTCAGTTTCAAAGCTGGAAAAACTCAGGGATGTAACATCACAGACGCTGGAAATCAGCACCTTCAGGGCACAGAAAACAACAGATCACTTCATGTGTAATGAGCCGCTTCTATCAGTGGCTGGGTCTATAAAAAAATTTTTTTAAGGAGAAAGTAAGGAGATAGCCAATGTCCTGATTCCCACACCGTTTAATCCCTTGTGCCACCCATACTTCACACTTGGTTGTCAGTTTCACTTACCTTTCTCAGGCTGATATTTTGAACTTCTATCATGATCCCACAAAGTATATGACCTCTCAGGTGTCACCTTGGCTGTGGACATCCTTTTCCCTGTCCGTAGTGACATGGCATACAACTTGTCCTTCAGAATCTGCTGTAGCTGAAAGGTTTGGGCAGTAACTCTTTTCTCAGGCAGAGAATAACAAAGCTTATTTTTTACTTGGTGCTGAGGCCTTGATGACACATTTCAGGTAATTTTGGTCTTGAGTGATGATAGGATCACTGAATTACAAAGCTCATCAGAAGACTGCTCTCTGCTTCTTACCTCCTTTTTAAAATTTTCCTGTGGTTTATTAAAACCTTAGTTGCCACTGTTAAGTAACTCACTCTACTTACACTGAGTTAAGGGATATCTTTTTTTTTAAACTGTTCTGAATTACTCTGTTATCCTTTTTCGCAGGAGGCACAGATGTGCTCCACTCAGGTGATGGAAAAGGCAAAGGGTTCCACTGTAATTACTGCTCCACAGTGTGGGCCCAGCTGGGCTGATGTTTTAATTTCTGTCTCTTTTGTGGCTTCCATTATCCTGGGGGCCAAGGTATGAACGTGTCTGGAATTACAATTTGTGGAAAGTTAGTAAAATTCTGGAACGGGGCCAGGACCATTCAGGGCTTGGGATGGATTTCTTGGAGTCTCTCCAAATGTATGGGTTGTCCATTAGTGCCACGTGGCCAGACTTGAGTCTAGAATAGATAGTTAAGGCAAAATTATGCTTGCTGCCCTGGTTGTACAATGGAAGAAAACCGAGGTGAGAGGTCTGGAGAGGATTGCTTCAGTGCTTTAGAAGGCTGGTTCCACAGAGAAATGCTTCCTGGGTGTAGAAAAGCTTTAGGGTGTTCAGAAAGCAGTTATATAAATATAAAAGATGAATAACAGGGAAAATAATGGCTAAGAATGAAAAGGCTCTGGTTTCCGGAAGATGTTCTGTCTCCCAAAAAGAAAATAGTTCTATATAATGAATAAAAGCCTGGCACCCTGGTTCAGCCTGGGTAGGTGTCCCAGCTTCACCAGTTATCAGCTGTAAGTCTCTGAGAAAGTTAAATTCTCAGAAAAGCAGCAGTCTTGCAAAGTTAGGGTTAAATGAGGAAATACATATAAAATGTATAGCATTTATACATTTATAATGCCTGACATGCAGAAAGGGTTACCTCAAGCCTTACAAGGAAATAGTCTAAAATGCTATAATCCAGTAGCTCACAAGTTTTTTTTTTTTGGAGGAGGGGGTCTCAAACTGCCTTGGGAACTGGATGAAAACTATGGATCCTTGTTCCTCAAGGGAAAAAAATATATGAAATTTTTGTACACAGTTTAAGGAATACAAATACACAAAAGACTGCAACCATAAACTTTCAGGTTATTTCAGGTTTTTTCTTCTAGGGCTAGATTTATTCCCCTGAGAGAGAATAAAGATATCAGTTTTATTTTTTATGATTTTTGATCATTTATAATTATAGTCTCTCAACTTTTTAGAACTGGAGGGAATTTTACCTAGTATAAACACACCCCCGCCCTCCTTTTTAGGAAATAGCAATACTAAGGTCCTAGGAAAATTTGGTGTTTCAAATAAGCAGGGAGCTCTATCAATTTCATACTTTTATAATTAAAAAGCTTAACTTTCTTTTTATCAACTGTCTTTCATGTTCAAGACGCTCCTTAAAATTTATTATATTTCTCCCCCATTTTCAGTCCTGTTCTCTGAAAGATATTTACAGACCTCAGAAGTTCATGTTCATTCAAAGCCCATGATACATACAAAGATCTTTTTCTCCTTTGTGTATATTAGTTAGCATATTAAAATCTGCCCTGCCATACTCATTTGATATTGCACTATTTAATGCAGCAGAGCCTTGCTGCAATGCAGTACTAGAGTACTACAGTAATAATTTCATCAGGCAGGAATTCAAATTAACAAAGACTTCTTGGGACAGACTTAGGGACAGGCTCCATTCTGTGTACCTGGAATGAAGAGAACCCAGACAGAAACGTGTGCTCTCAGGGTGCTTACAGTCTATGACAAATGACCTTTGCTTTTGGGAGTATTTGGCTGGAGTTGAGATTCTGTTCTTGGACAGGACCAGAGACAACCTGAAAGGTTACAGTTATGTGAATTCCAACTGTGCCTCCAACACTGTTCCTTAAGGAAAAACAATAGCCGACTCAGCACAGGCAGCATAAAACACAGGATGGCCAAAATGTGCCTGGGCAAAATCCCACTGTACCTTCCCCCTGGCCAGAGCATTAACCACTTTCAGTTGGCAAACAGGCCATGCTTAGACAAGTCATCGTGAGACGTCCCACTACAAAAATAGTATAAGCTCTTCTACTTTGCTTCCAGGATACTCTGGGTGACTTTTGAGGGGAATGTGAAGAGGAGAGCAAAGGCCCTGGGGTTGGCAGTTTGCTCTAGCAAAAAGGGGCCAGGAAGCAGGGCTGATGATGGAGAAAAGAGCCAGATGAGATTAAAGAGATGGGACACTGGCACATGAAAAGTCAGAAGTATGTCAGATAAGCGACACGCCAAAGGCATTGTTGTTAAAAGGCTCTGAGAAATAATGATCTTGTTGCATGAGTTTCTGGAGAAGCAGAGGTGACTCGAGGTTGGGGAAGTTGACATGTGATTGGGAACCTTGGGCTCTGAGGAACCAACCTGATCTCACTCAGAAATAGGGTCGAATGATGTCAGTGAAGCCCTGAGGACAAACAGCAAATAGAACAAAGCTGAGATGGTGCTGAGCCGGCTCAGGAACCCACAGGTGGGGCTGGAGCCGCTCTTCACCCCAGGTCCTTGTCCTGCCTTGGGGGTCACACGGCTGGACTTCACCCTGAAGCTCTTTAGGGCAGCCCCAGGGCTATAAGCCCCTGCACACACCCAAACATCTGCCTTCCCTTTTTTTCCACCTAGAAAAATCTTACCGTTCCTCGTAATCCTCCACATTTGGAACCTTATGTTTGCCTGGCTAAATATACTCCTCAGTTCTTTGAAAAAAAAAGGGAATTAAACTCTTCTTGATGTTCTCAGGAGGAGCCAACTCAGACTTGGCTTCAGGCCCTTTCCACCTGAGATGTCCCTGTCCAAGCAACGAAGAGCTATAGTGAAAAAGCAAAAATTATGTTCATGATATCCGAGGAAGGTGAAATCAACCTGAATGAGCTACATCATCCAAGAAAACACACTCATTTTGTCATGACATGGTACTGTGGTGACTTCTGTCATGGGTGGCCCTATTTTGCAGGCCGCAATATTTTTGGCAGATGAATCGCTTATCTCTTCTCCCAGTGAATGCTTTGATAGACAACAGTATAAATATCCTGTAGTCTGGGTCCTTGGTTTTGTAAACAGCCAGGAAATAAATAAGGCATTTTGCCTGATGACCAAGGCAGAATCATAAATAGACTTCTATAAACAGAAGGCAATTGTAAAAGGCAAAGATGAAAGAATCCATGGCTTGGTCTGTGCTTTATATATCCTCCCCATTTACACTTCCCTGAAGACCCTCTCAGCCCAGACCTATATTTAAAAAAAAACCCAGGCCTGTTTATAGTATGGTTAGCTTCTCACTAGAGTCATGCAAAATACATCAGGCATGTTATCTTTTGTGATATTGCCCATGTTCCTAAAGGTAGGTAGTTGCCTCTTGTAGAGCAAAACTGAGCTCATCAGCTACTGGCTAGCAGGCAAAGATCTTGATGGCAAGAGCCAGGGCACTCTATCTCAGGATTCCAGCTCTTAAATGGGAATAATACTTCCTTTTAATTAGCTGACAAGCTGAAGCTCTTCAGTCAAAAGCTTAAGGAATGATTATGACTCACCAGCTCTAGCCTTTTGCCTTTCCATACTCTAGGAAAAAGAATTTGTTGGGAATTCCCTGGCGGGCCAGGAGTTAGAACTCCTCAGTTCCACTACAGAGGGTTTGGGTTCAGTCCCTGGTTGGGGAAATAAGATCCCACAAGCTGTACAGCATGGCCAAAAAAAAAAAAAAAAAAAGAAAATTTGTTGAGCGTAGGACACATAAAGGCATATATTCATGTGTGTGGAGGCACTGCTATTGTTGTCTAATCACTCAGTCCTGTCTGATTCTTTGCAACCACTATGGACAATAGCCTGCCAGGCTCCTCTGTCCATGGGATTTCCCAGGCAAGAACACTGGAGTGGGTTGCCACTTCCAACTCCAGTGTGGATGCATACACCTCATGTATGAGCCCAAGTCCCAGAGGAGATGGTCTTTCTTCATCTAGAGAGAGGTTAGAATATTGTCATTTAATTGTTGTCATTTAATTTCTCCTGACACTTAGATTCTTCATTTTTCAACAGGATCTCTGACACAGAATTCTGTATCTTATAATGTGACTGAACAGACTAATAGAAGACTAAAATGTACTTTGCAGGTTGCAGTAAAGATGCTTGATGATCTACCTTGCATGTTACCAAGTACTTGAGCCCTTTTAAATCAAATACAGTGGTAAATGACACCAGGGAGCCCCAAACATTAAAATTCAAATAAATTTCAATAGCAGTTGAACAAATATATTATTGCTGCATGAAAACTTTTAAAAGCAATAATAATAGCTAACATTTATTGAGTGCTCATAACAGGAGGGACACTGTTCTATGCACTTTACATATTTTTTTCATTTAATCCGCAAAAAATTCTACAAAGTAATTACTAAAAAAATGAAATTTGAAGGGTTTTTCAACAGTGACTAGATTATATAATATTAAGATAGAAAAAAGTTTTCAATTTCTCCCTTACGGAGCTCTTAGGTAACACATTTCAAGTCATAGCTGAAGTTCCACGGGTGTAATCTATTTCCATTTATTTCCATTCCTCAGCATTCCAGTTCCCCGAGACGTGTGAATCTCTCAATGTTTGGGTCTTCTTGGAGAAAGAAAATGCAAAGTGACAGGTCTCAAATAGACAGAAAGAACAGTAGAGCTGTTGCATCAACAGCATGTCCAGCGCAACCACAATCCTTCTGGGATGGCCCCGGGTGGGGGAATATCACTTCCTTTAATTCCCCATCCGTAACGCTTGCAAAGGTGTGGCAGAGAGGATTCTCACTGGTCGGGTGAGGCATCTCCTTTATTTTCCAAGATCTTAGCAAATCCTAAGAACTATTGTACCTACAAGAGAGAGAATGGGTTCAAGGGTGGCTGAGTTTAGAATAAACCCAATATAAGTGAGAGAGAAAGAGAGAGGGAGAAGAGGGAAGAAAGAACAGTGGAAGAAGGGAAGGAGAGGAAGGAGGAGGGGAAGGACAGGACGGGAGAAGTGGTGGAAGAGGGGAGGGAGAGAAGAGGAGGGAGAAGGCAGCAGGAGGAGGAAGGGCAGGGAAGGGGAGGAGGGAGAACTACGTGGAGAGAGGAGGAAGAGAGGGAGAGAGACACTTAGAAAAGGAAGAAAAAGTACTGGCTTCCACAGAGACAAAGCGTGTGAGGAACAGGAATGGAAACCAAGACTATTCCAGATTTATCACGGCTACTTGAGTTGAGCTTGAGCTCCTCCGAAGCTATTGATTGGCCCTACAGAAACAGATCACTTGTTCAGACGTATTTCTCATCTGGCAAATTGAGTCAAATGAAAATATTTATACCTGTTCCTAGTTACATAGCTGGTCCTCTTCATTATTTCATAAAGACCACCATAGGTGATCTTTAACTTTGCAGATTGACCCAAAGCTGCCCTCATTTACTTTATCATTTTCTTCACCACTTAATTCTTGGAAATGTTCAGAAACATTTCACTTTCATTTCTGTTCATTTTTACTTTAAAAAATAATCTTTTTGGTTTAAGAACTCTAGGAACTCATTAAACTGGGCCAGCAGACATGAGATCTGAATGAAGGGTAAGAGCAGAAAGAGAGAAAGCCTTTATCTCTCAAAGTTTTCTTCATGGGCAGTTGCTCAGGTAGACACTTTGGAATCACGCTGATGTTAAACTCGGAGAGAAGCAGTTTAGGTAATAGCTTACTGATCTTCATTCTCCAACTGGAGGCACAAAAGGTCCTAAAAATTCGAGAACAGACTTTCTTAATGAAATGTACACTGGAAGATTTTTTTTCTATGTGAAAAAAGCAAAATGGGGTTTTCTGGCTCACTGCATTCTAGTTTTTCTTTCGAATGTCAGACTTTCACATCCATTTGCTAATGAGAACTAAGTGTAATACTTCATATTTGTAAGTGCTTGACATGCAAGGGAAGGAGGATGGTTTTAATCAATCTCTTTTGATTGAAAGAAACAGGCATACTCAAGTTACTTCACAAAATTAGTGGTGGAAGGAGATCTAGATGAGGGAGGGGGTGGAGTGGAGTGGGGTTGGATCATCACAAGAATACACGGCAGGGACCAGAACTGGAAATAGCCAAGTCTGAAGGCACCTCCAAGTGTCTTAGTGGCTTCACTTTCTTTCTGTGCATCGCCTCCATCCTTCTTGTCCAATCTGCTTCCTCAGCCTTTACTATCTGTTCTGCCCTTCATAGTTTTAGGTTCCTTTTGGAACCTAATCTGACTTTGCTGCCAGCTGGTTTGGTGTTTTAGTTTCCAACTGCCGAATTTCCCAGAAAGGGAACTGATTGGCCCAGATCATCATTTTATGCTAGTCCATCCAGATGGTTGGCCAGGTCACAGAATGGCTATTTTCCGCCAAGTGCCTACTCCTTGGTCTACTCATGTGAGACAGGGAGAAAATACATAGTACAGAGCACCACTGTTTAGAATGAGCCCACAGAAAGGTAGATTTCCTTAGAGGAGGATCTGGATGGGCCAGCTTGAGATAAATACCTCTAGTTCACCAGCAGATTACATGGAAACCAGTTCATTCAGCTTCTTTGTTAGACGAGCTAGTTTCAACCAGTCACAATGGGCCTGGACCATCCTTGACACAGCACGTAAGAGGAACAATGGTAACTTCTTTCGTCTCCCTTTTAACTTCAGTATATACACCATTTTACCCCCATGACTAACCACTTGCTTAGGAATCGTCAGACTTAAATATCAAAAACATTTGGAATTTCAGCATTTGTAGTGTCAACAAAAGGATTTTTCGAATCCCAGGATCATTCAATTGTTTTATTTTAGAGTAATATGCCAATAAGCAATAAAATATTAGAAGAGGGAATAATGTATATTGCTTTTTCTACTCCCATAGCATTTATTTCAATAGTAATCCAGCTACCAGAAATGCCTGTACTCTATTTGGTGGACATTGGGAGACCTAAGTCAACAGACCTCATAGTTTGGTAACCTATCACAGTGAATTATTTCAGAGAATAATTACAATATTCTGATTGTACAATGCAAAGATAGGATTGCATAATACTATCTATAAATACTGGCATTAAGCAAATCTGGGTTCCAATCTCAAATGTCTAGTAATAACTCTGACCAAACTTTTAATTCCTATAAATTTTTTGTAAAAATGAAGATAATAATAGCCATTCATAGGCATTTTGTAAATATTAGGTAAGATAATGTATAAAGGATATTGTGAAATGACTGGTATACAGTAAGCACTCAGTAAATGGAAGTGGTTGCTTCTATTACTATATCTATTATGATTATAGTATCATTACAATGGGTGTTGTGGGGATTAGAAAATATAGATTAGAGATAGGAGGATTACTTTCAAATACCTGAGAGTCTTAAGAGAGAGAAAATAGACGTACCTCTTAGAAATGGTGCCTACATTTAACTTGCACATACACGGATGGAATTCAGCATGGTGGTGGGCTAAGTGAGAAATATCAAGTGTGAAATGATGTTAAATGATATTCTTTAATTAGGAAAAAGAAGTTTAATAAGGATAGTGCCTCATAAAAGAGAAAGGAGGCTTGCTCCCAGTATTAAAGTTTGTTTGAAAGTCAGTGTTAGTCACTCAGTCATGTCCAACTCTTTGCAACCCCATGGACTGTACCCCCACTAGGCTCCTCTGTCCATGGGATTCTCCAGGCAAAAAATACTACAGTGGGTTGCCATTCCCTTCTCCAGGGGATCTTCCTGACCCAGGAAGATCAAACCTGCGTCTCCCTCCAGGTCTCCGGTATGCAGGCAGATTCTTTACCATCTGAGCCACCAGGGAAGCCCAAAGTTTGTTTACTGTAATGTAAAGGCTCAGGATTAATAGTTTTATAATTGTAACAGGAACTATATTAAAAGAGGAACTGAAACATCAAGATGTGAGTTGCAGATGGAAAGGACCTACTGGCTGGCATACAGGGTAGTCACTGTCATAAACTGTGGACAGTCCACTACTTGGGTTTGCATTTTACTTCCTCAGGCAAGCCTGGATTATGTTAGATTCCCATGCTGTATATTTCCTTCCTGTGTTTCCCCTACTACAATAATCATTACAGGGACTTTCCAGGTGGTCCAGTGGTTAAGAACGCAAGCTTCCACTTCAGAGGGCACCTGGCTGATCCCCTGGTTGGGGAATTAAGGTCCAACATGCCACACAGTGTGGCCAAAAATAAAAATACTTATTACATATTGACGTTACTTGTTTAAAGTCCCTCTTCTCTAGAAGATTATCTGTTCTGTAAGACCCCTACTCTCATGTTCCCTACCTAGCCAAGAGCCTGGCACTTGTACTCCACAGACACATGTTGAGCAAATGAACACCATGAACACAGGAATGAATTTCCATCGCTACCACTAAGAGGCGTACAGTTACTCAAAGGAGCTTTCTGAATTCTTTGCTAATAATTCTCTTACCCTCTGTTCTCCATTTTCTATTTACCTTCTACACCAGTGCAGAGATTATACCTTAGTCTCTCTATTAAATTATAAACTAAAAAAAAAAAAAATATATAAACTGATCTTTTGTTATTTTTTTAATCACCAGGACTTACTACCTGCTGAATATACAATAAATAAATGAGTGAATAAAAGAATATCTGGACAGCACGTATTTCAAAGCATAGTCTTCCAAAATGCTTCTATCTTTCCAAAATCTTACGAGTCGCTGTTGTGATTCCAAGCTGGCAGCTCATGTAGGAATGCCAACATTTTATCTTTGAAATTGCTGTTTGTTGTTACCGTTTATATAATTATTGAAAGTTGCTTCTTGCTACCAAGGCAAATTTTACCTTTGCATGAAAATAATTTTACAAATTTAAGACAACTTGGGAACTTTTGTTGGTAAAAATATATCTACTTCCTAGTTAACAAACTCTAATACATCCAATTATTTCATCCAACAAGCTTTTTCAAGCACTTCCTGTTAGGTTCCAAGTACTTGACATACTCAGATGAATAAAGGCTCATCCTTGAAGACGCTCAAAATCTGTATGTAACTGTCACTTTCAGAAGGAATGAAAATTGAAGTGTAGGCTGTTCCCTTCTAAGGTTCCCTTCAACTATGTGTTAATTTCCTGCAAATTCTTCACAAGAGAATAAATACTGTTATATGTTACCTAAGACACTTGAGCCTAAAAATTATAACTCCTCTATACTCTGATTAACAGGAACCTATTCCAAACTCCCTAACTCTAATGTGGATTTTTGTTTTATTCACCCACTTTCCTTTTTAACACCCAGACAACTAGCGTATTCCACAATGATCTTTCTTTAAAATACATAAAATTATTTCCGTCTTAGTTTCCTCACATCTATAAGAAAGATATTAAGAACAAGGGTGAGTACAAATAGATTAATTAAAAAAAAAAAAAAGGAATAGACTCACAGAAGAAATAAAGGAACCAAGGGAACCCTGGGCAACTTTGGGGATTTTTGAGACTAGAGCTGCTTTTACTTTCTCCCTGTGTACTTGCAGATATTCTCTTGCTTCTCCTGTCCTAGTCCTGCTTGCACTAGATTCTCATGGAAATTGTAAGACAAAACAAATTCACAGAATTTTAGACCTTGACTAGGTCTTTGTGATTCTCAGATACGAATTAACCACAAATTTGATGACATTTAAACCTTAGTGTCCATCACTAGCACTGGCCCCTTCCAAGGCCCTTTGAGAGGCCAGAGAAATGTGTCCACATAGTCATATTCTTAATTAAATTTTAAAAACAAGCTATTAACCATTATTGGTAAGGACCACAAACTCTTTGCATTCAAGTTACCTCTTTCAAACTCTCCCTCATGCTAGAGAAATTGGGAAGCCATGGGTATTTTTGTTATCCTAGGTAAGGGAAGTTGAGATGCAGATACCTTTAGCTTGTGTTTAGTGGGTTATATATAGAGAGAAAGATAATAGTCATTTCATGTGTGGTTGTTGGTTTTGAGTTGTCCCAACGTAACAATGGATTCTAGGAATATTTCTACTGCCACCAGGCCAGTTCACATGCACCATGTCACAAAGATGTAGGTTGAAAACGTTTATGATGCATAAGTGTCCTAGGGCATTAGACTAGAGAAAAAAATGAATCATCCTCCTATATTCTCCATAGAAGACAATATTGCAAAAATCATTCTCATATGAAAAGGAAATCAAAAGTTCAAAAATAGTTCAAAAAAAAGCCAAAAATATGTAGGGAAAAAAAGTAATATAGGGTTGTGTCAGGTCGTTGATTGATAAAGTTTTGTTATTTATTTGGATTTTGTGATGTTTATAGTATTTTCAGCTTTTTAAAGTTTATTAATTCCATTTATTTATTTTAAATAAGTATTCACTTTCATAAATAATTTTGCAACCATAGTTTCATATTTTTTTCTTAAGAAAAGTCTCTGTATTACATTAGTTTCAATTTTCCTGTAATCTGGATTGGTCCTGACCCCATCTAATGACCCTTCCACATCCAAATCACTTAGTTCGCAGCACTACTGAACTAAACTTTAGGTCTGACTTTCTGTCCATTGCTTCTTCTACAAACTGCGTTACCTTACTTTTGAGAAGTACCTTGAAAATCAAAGATCTTCACAGAAAAAGAGGAAAATAAAAAAATCTCCTGACCACAGTATACAATAAGAGTAAATATTCATATAGCATTTCTTACATGCAAGACATTGTTTTACAGTGCTTTACATATACCTCATTTAATCCTCAAAACAGCTGTCTATAATTAAGCCAACAGTAATATCTTCTTTTTAGATGACAAAAATTGAAACCTAGAAAAGTTAGGAAACTAGACCAATGTCAGAGCATAGCACCCTTTGTATTGTGGCAGCTAGCAGCAAACATTTTTTGAGGGTTTGCAAGGTTCTAGGCGCTTCCTGAACACTACAGTGCATTGTCTCAATCTTCACAATCACCCTTTGAAAAAGTACCATTATTACTCAATCTCACAGATGAAGAAACTGAAGCCTAGAGACGGCAAGTGACTTGCCCAAGGTCGTATATCTAGTAAGGGGCCAAATCAGTGCTCAAATCCATATCTGACTCCAGAGCCCAGGCTCTTAGTCCCCACATGATGATGCTTATCAAAGAAAATGCTCTCGTGGGCCTCCTACTATTGCCCTGTTCCCCTTGGTCCCTTCTCCTAAAGCTACAATTTGAATGGGAATTTAGACAGAGTTAGAATAAGGAGTGAGGTTACCAGTGTAAAGGACATAATAGTCCCTTCTTAGACAACTGTCCTTCCCCTTGTGTGTATACCCACCCACCCACCCCACACACACACACACACACACACACACGTATGTATCAGAATACCATAAGTGTATACACACACACACAAACATGTATGTCAGAGCACCAGAGTATTCTTTTTTATTTTTAATTGATGTATAATTGATATACATATCATGGTATTCTTTTTGTGAATTTGCATATTTGATATTATTTATTTTCACTAAAAGTATTCCCACAAATATCCAATTATAGAATTCTGACTGAACAGATTGTTATACATACAAATGTTAAAATATTATACAACCATTATTGTTTTTGTTTAAAATCCACTATATTGAGACATAACTTACTCACAGTTAACTGCATAATAAAACTGTACAGTTTATTGCATTTTGACAGTTATGTACACCCGTGAAAGTATTAGCACAATCAAGATACATACCATTTCCATCACCAACAAAAGATTCCTCCGGCCACTTTGCAATCCATCCCTTATTTACTATCACCCAGGCAACTGCGTATCATGATATTCTTTACACTGGAGGATTCTTTAACTCAACTTTTGCTATAGCCAAGAGATGACATGTTTCTTTTTAATTCATGTTCTATGATAAAGTTAAGAAGATCAGTCAGCAGATCAGTAATTTGAGTGCCGGAGAAAGTTTTGAGATGGCAAATCCTTACAAAGGTCAAGAAGATAATGTACATAAAGTGGCAAAATGGAACGCCAGAAGAGTGACAGAGACGTTGGTAAACCTGAAAATGCATGTCCAAAAGCAGATAACAGGTACTGGGTTCCAGCAGATGGTGGTCATATACCAGTATACATCCATTGTAACCAGATCTAACCATTTTTCAAGAGACACCAGAAATCGAGACTTGTTGGTGGGTGGGGGTGCAGGTGGCGGCAAAAATCTCCTACTACAAGTATTTTTAAGTAATTAAATGTGAAAAAGAACCATGCTGGCCAACATTAGCAGGCCAAACAATGACAAACCCTCATGTGTAAGCCCCTCCTTTGCAGTCTGCTTTCTACAGGGTTTAATGCAGGAAACTCTGGAAGGGGAAGTTAGAAGAGAAAGCTGGCAGAAATCTGAATTTTGATGGAATGTTTGTTCTTTGGAAAATGAGCTTCAGCAAGAATAATTTTCCTAGTGGAGGTGGGCGATGGAGAGGGTGGAGGGAAGGGGCACTCAAGCAGTGCCACTTTTGGATCACATCTTCTTAATTCCTCCTTCAGAGTACTACTAGTCTTGGGCCCTAGGAAAAATTAGCAGGAATCTAATTAACAGCTCAAAGGGAGCAATCAATTTACAATTGTGTGAAGTGCAAATTCCTTTGTGCACAAAACAAATTACAGTATTTGCAAATTTGTAAATAATGCAGTACTTGCCCTCAATCCAAGGCTTTGGGTGCCCCCAGGGGAAAGACGAGAAGTCTGAGAAGGCAAAATATTAGAAAATGACCTATTGTCTCCAAAACTGGAATTTTAAAAATATCTTCAGTAATTTATTTTTTTCAATTGAATCCTTATTTAGGAACTATAAAGGGGCCCAGTTCTTAGGTCAGTAGAATGAAAATATCTAGAGAAGTAAACAATTTCAAGTCCAAAAGTCACAGCATGTTATTAACACAGTATCTTCTTTCAAAAGTGCTGAACATAAAAATGTGCCCAACCCTCTCTCCCTATACCCTTGGTTTGTGGTAAGAACTTTCATTTTATAAGAGAGATAGCAAGCCTCAGTTATGATCATGATGTTTAGTGTCAAGAAGTACTTGGTGACAGGTAAGGACATGAATCCAATGTCTGCTTTGCAGCAATAGTCGTTTTGAACCATTCAATTCACAGATATGTGTTGGGATCCTTTGTAAGATCCTGTAGCTATTATTAGAGATTAAAAAGAGATGCCCTAGACTTACAGTATATTGAGGAAAGTCAGAGTGAAAACTCCTTATTTTCTCCAAGATTTTTAAAGCATTTCTCTTAAAATGGGTTGAGCTAGGAGCTGGGAGTGAATAAGTGAATGCAGTCCATTCCCTGCCCTACAGGGGTTCACAGTCTAATGAGAAAATAGAATCTGAACCAGTCATATCAGTATTCAGTTTGATGCTAAGGAAGAAGTATAGGAAAGGATGCTTTGACAAATGCTTGATCTACCAAGAGACCTCTCCCCTCTGTGCTTATTTGTTGAGTGTGTGTGTGTGTTTGTGTGTGCGTGCACTCAGTTGTGTCCAACTCTTCAGGACCCATGGACTGTAGACCAGCAGGCTCCTCTATCTATGGGATTTCCCAGGCAAGAATACTGAAGTGGGTTGCCATTTGCTGCTTCAAGGGATCTTCCTGACCCAGAGATTGAACCTGGGTCTCTCCCATTGGCAGGTAGGTTCTTTACCAGTGAGCCACCTGGGAAGCCCTCTTATGGTGAGTTGAGTGCAAATTGGTTAAATCTTTCCACAACACCTTTTAGTAAATTATATCAAGAGTCTTAAAACATATTCACATCCTTCTGGTTAGAAATTTCATATCTAGGAATCAAAGATGCCTCCAGAAACTTACATATAAGGAAGCTTATCAGAGTATTATTTATAATCATGAGAAAATGGAAATAATCTACATGTTCCATGATGGAGTAAGGGTTAAATAATTTATGGTACATCCAAGCCATGTGATTTTATGTACGACTAGGGGAAAAAAGGTCACACTTGAAAAAATAGTTCAAAACAAGCAAAAATTATTTTTAAATGGTGTACAATGTTTAATGAAGGATCATTCTCAATTTGTAATTAAAAACTTAAAAAGAGTGCTCAATATTGGTTAACTTGCACCACTGTCTTACTTTCCTAAAGTTCTTTCTTGTTCTAGACAACCAGACAACGAAAGGGGTGGAGTTTTTCCTTACTCGGAATGAAGTTCAGAGAATGGGCTTTTGTTTCTCTCTAACTAACAATGAGGTCCAGGATTTGCAAGTCACTTATTTTCTAAGTCACAGTCTCCTAGTATCCAGGCTGGCTGGGAAAGAAAAAGAGGCCAGGTGAGGGATGGAAAAGAAAGGAAGAGTCCAGAAGCTGAACATTACCAGGAGAGTGGAGAAGAAGGATGATGGAGTTGAGGGTGGGAGAAACCGGAGGAAAGGATGGTCATTGTTTATTGAGAATGAGTTACTGGATTGGAAAGTTCAGAGATGGGACACAAATACATATATTGTGGCTCAATAGAAGAAATATTACACATATATGGTGATTCAATAAGAGCAGCATTACATGGTTGACTGCCAAATAAATGACAGTGTAGACAATTAATTTTATAAAATTTTGGAGGAGAGGGGCATCATTTGGTCACATACATGTACATGACCATGGATCAACAAAGAGATTCTTCTAAAACTTCCTTTTAGCAATCTTTGTTAGAAGGTATAATTGTATGGCCTCTCTTGGCCTTCCTCTCTGGGTTATTGAAGAACTTAAGGGACTTCACTGTGAAAGAATTTTAGCTATTAAATAAAAGGAAAGGATATAAAAAGTATATGATAGAAAATAATTTGAAGCTAAAATTTTGTTTGAGAAAATTCAATCTCTGCACAGAAATTCATTTCATCCTTTAATTTCAACTTGCCTTTAAAATGTATTCACATAAAATCTGCTTTCCAAGCCAGGAATATAACTCAAGAAATGTACCACTAAATGGGGACACATATGTGTTTCGGTTCTTAGGACAACTGTGCCTTCCTAACTTTCTCCCTGGATTTCTTGGTTCTCTGCATTGAAGTGTATGTAAGTCATTTCTCCCTCTGCTGAATCTTCTTTTTAGTTTCTTCTAACAGAATGTTATACACCTTCCCCACGCCATTGCTCTCCTAGGCTGTATACATCCACACATCATCAAGAGAACTTTAGCTATCACTAAACTTTAGCTATCATTTAACTTTAGTTAAATGGATCAACACATATACCCCACCACATCACTTAGACCCTTTGGGGGTTTTCCAGTCTATTTTAATCTATTTAAACCTGACACTGGCAGATTTCCATTTCCTTTGTTCCTTGTGTAGACTTGGTTTATGCCCGTTGGTCTCTAAAAGGGACACAGAGGGGGCAGCTGTCGAAAAATGAAGAGATTGGCAGTTTTAACCACATAATTTGGTCTAAAAGCTTTGATATGCTAAACTTGCTAGCTCCTCCAAGGGTACCTTTCTGATTTTGCATCACAACACCACACTGAATCCCTAAGGCAACAGGGGTGGTTTTTTAAATTAAAAAGAAAGGAAAGAAAAGAAAGAAGTGCAAACCAGTGAAATCATTCGTGTAAATTATCTGCAGATTCATTCTGCCAACAGCAGGCCTTCACAGATCCTCGTACGCTAGCGACCTTTAAGAAAAGCAGAAGCCGAGAATATTGATCGCGTTCTCCAGCGCGAAAACAGGTGATGTCATTACGCACAGTCCTGTGTGGTTTCAGCCAGGGCCGGGTGGAAAGCTGGGGTTCCAGTGTGCACGGAATTCGGCCCCAGTGGGCAGAGCAAGAAATCTTCGGGGCCCGGAGGACGCCGGGGAGCGTCCGGCACCAACCAGGCTCTCGCTCGGCACCTGCCTTTGTCTCACAGGGGAGCAGGTTTCGGGTTGTCTCGCGTCGGAACCCGCCTTCGACCAGCATGAGCGCAGCTAGCCCCTCTGGAGACCTTACTGTCCCACTTGTCTGTCCCCCTCCACACTCTGAAAGCCTGAGTTTCCCCCAGTTACAACTGCTTACTCTCCCCAGAACGTGAACACCAAAATCCTGAATTCATTTGTAGCTTTGCAAGAGGCAGGTCTAGCCCAACAGCTTTAAATGGCAATTTGTTCTCTGAAGCTTCGTTCCCCAGGTAGGGCTCCGAGCTCTGCGTTTATCTAACCAGCTGCCTCAGAAGGACTTTGGGGTGGAAGACAAACCTGTCTCTTTGGCCTTGTAGAGCCGGACATATAAAAGAATTTTCGTTGCTGAGAGACTACGACGAGAAGGGGCTTTAGATGGAGGAGGAAACCGCTAACCCACAGGTTTTGAGTCTTTTGTTTCCCTCTAACCGACTAATGGTGTAAATACACCTAAACATCTATCCCCCACCCGCTGCCGAAGCTTTAGGTAACTGGTCTTTTGCAAAACAAGGATAAACGATGCATAAAGTTCTCTGAGATCCTTGGCTGCCAACTGCTACAGTACTGCAGTCTTCTTTCCAGCTAAGATTCTGGGTAAGAAAGAGAAAGTCTAACCACCGTTTTAGCTCCCCCCACCCCCACCGTCTTTCTCAAGAAATCGAGAAACATTTAGTCGAGTCTTAGACCCTCTAGCGAACTCTAGCTCCCAGCTATTTATCTCATTGCCTCCCCATTTGTGCAGCGACCTCGCGCAGGGGCTGTGGCTGGCCTTAGGGGAGGGGCTGGGTTCCACGGGGTTATTTGCATGTGACACACCCCCTTTCCCCTACTGGCGGAGCGGCACAAACTCGGTTCCCTCCCACCCGGCTACCGAACTAACCCGCCGTCTCCCTGCAGTTCGGAGCCTCGGAGACAAACTTAACTTGCCCGGAGATTCGAGGCGTCCTCGGCGCCTGTGATTGGCGGGCGCCGCGCCCAGCCGACTACAGCCGCTCATTGGCTGCGGGCTGGCGCCGGGGGGCGTGACCGGGGCGGCCCGATTGGCGGGAGGGGGCGGTGCCGGGGCGCGGAGGTGGTGAAGGCGCTGAGGCGGTGGGGGCGGGGCCGCGCGGAGGCGCTGAGGCGCTGCTGCTGCTGCGGCGGCGGCGGCGACGGCGGCGGCGGCGGCGGCGGCTGCTGGTCCTGGCCGGGCGGGGGCGGGGGTCTGCGGGATGGGGGCGGGCGGGACGACGCGCCGCTGAGGAGCCGCCGCCGCCGTCTCCGCCGTCGCTCCGGCAGCCGCCGCGGGGGTCGCTGCGGGCAGCCGCCCGCTCTCCGGCCGTCGCCGCCCCGTCCAGTCCTCCTGCCCCGAGGAGGCTGAGGCTAGAAGCACGGCCTGCGGGGCGTGTGAGGGGGACAGTCTGGGCCCCGCAGCGGCGCGGGCGGCCACAGTGACAGCCCGGCCCCGGCCCGCCGCCCGCTCGCGGTGCCCGCGCGCCCGCAGCCGCGATGAACCGCGGCGGCAGCAGCCCGTCGGCCGCCGCCAGCTACCTGCTCTGTACCAACTGCCGGAAAGTGCTGCGGAAGGTACGGGCTCGGCTCGGGGCCGGCCCCGAGGGGCGCTTCCTACCCGCGGCGGCCGAGGGACCCCGGGGCCTCTCCGCCGGACCCCCAGAAGGGGGCCTGAGCCGCGAACGGAGGCGCTAGCCTGCTGGGCTTCTGATTCCTGCCGGGGCAGCGTTTGGCCCCCAGGGCTGGGGGGTTAGGGGACGCGGGTTTGGGGGTGCTTGTTGTCCGTCCCTACGTTCACCTAGCTACCTTGCCCCCTCCCATCCCCTCTCCTCGGGCGGAGGGGTGACGGACCTGTTCGGTCCTCCTCCCGGTGTTCTGGGTGCAGGTCGGTGTGAAATCAGAACTGGTCAGGTCCAGAGGAACCTGGTTCCCTCTCGGCTGCGCCTAACTCCTGCGGGTGTTGTTTTTGTTTATTTCGGTTTTGCTTCTGCACGCTCTACCCGAATACTCTTCTTTTTTTAACCTTCTTGTTGATCGTCTTGTGGCTCCGGGTCGATCCCGAAAGAAACTGGTAAAGCAGCTTGAACTTTATGCCCATGGGAAACGCTGTTCGACGTTACGGTTCCTCAAGCTGGGACTGGGGGAGGTGGAGACGAGGGTGGACGTGAGTTGTCCCTTTTAGCGCTTACCCCCCATCCCCGTTCCCCCAACCCCCGCACCCTGGTGTTGCTCCAGAAAAATCAGACGCGCAATCAGTTTATTGCTTCCCAGAGTGATTGATAGAAAGTTTACTCCAGTTTTGTTTAGCTCACTTGGCTTAATCGCTCCGTTAAGGGTTGGGGCGGGGGGCGGGGGGTGGTGGTGGTGGTGGTGTGCAATATGAAAAGATGTCGCTTTAGACCTAGAAAAGCATTTAATCAGACTTTAACAGCCGCCATTGGGTTATATTATAATTAGCTTATTCTTCTCGAGACTATTTTTACATTTCATTAAGTGGAAACAGTAGTTGAGGTGCTTCTGTTTGTTCAGTACAAATGAATTAAAATTGCTGAGCTTTGCAAATGCTTCTGGACTGAAAGGCTAAGATGAATACGGCACCGTTTTTAGTCAATTTCTTTAACTACAGTTCAATTGAGATTGTTCTTTCTATATTAAAAAAAGAAAGAAACATGTAAGTAAGCAAGCTCAAATATTTGCGCTCTTTGTCCAAAAACTGTTTTTCTTCCTCTGTGGGTCAGGCCAAGTGCCAATCAAAGTTGTTTTTCAAGCCTCTTTTCCCTGCAGTAGAGCCGCTGCTTTTTTTCCCCCAGTTTTATTTGAGAGCATGAAGAAAGCAAAGGGATTGCATATTTAAAGTTAATCAAACAGTTAAATATGCCTTAAATTGTGTTTATCGGGTATGTTTTTCTTGAAACAGATTTTTATTAAATGTGCATGTTGAGTATGTGCAGTTATTTTTTTCCATAAACTTCGGGATCAAATTACAGTTGATACTTGCTCAGCTCATTGTAGGGCAACTTGTGAGAAATGTAAAGGATCAGAAGTGCAGAGCAGCTTAGTTGAATGTTAACTCTTTCATTTCTGGGCCAGATGTCATCTGAACTTAGCTTTTTAAAAAATGATGATGATTTTCCAGCTTTAAAAGTGATGTTATGTCTTTAATATGAAAAAAAAAGTGTTTTTTTGAGACACATTTGATTAAACTCAAGCCTGGTTTAAAAAAAAAAAACACAGTTTTTTCTTTTTAACTGAATAAGGAGGGGGAAGACCTGTATTGGAATTTTTTATTTTTAATGATTCTGGCAATTTGGTAGACTAATAAAATGTTTGGAGGTAGTATTAAGTTTCAAAATCTGTTTTTCTTTTGAGAGAACCAGGGCTATGATCCATGACATTTTGCTACCTTTCAAGACATCTTTTTATCTCTTGTGAGCATCATTCAGTCATATCTGACTCTTTGCAACTCTTTGTGAACTATACAGTCCATGGAATTCTCTAGGCCAGAATACTGGAGTGGGTAGCCTTTTCCCTTCTCCAGGGGATCTTCCCAACCCAGGGATCGAATCGAGGTCTCTTGCATTGAAGAGGGATTCTTTGGCTTTTAGGAAATTATTTATTTTTACCTAGAAGGAAAATATCCTCCTATTATTAAAAGAAAGAATATATGGAAAATGAATATTCACCATTTTCATATCTTATTGCTGTGCACATCTATGCCAATTTCCAGTTTTTGGTAACTCCAAGGTATTTAATATTGATTCATGTAGTAGCATGAAATAACTTTAGATGGGAATGGGATTGTTTGAGCCAGTTATGACATGACTTGGCAACATTTGTAGCTTTTTAAGAGTGCCTTAAGTGCTCTTAAAAGATATCAAGTGTTTAGCATTTTAAATTCTTTATCATTCTAAAAATAGCATGTAAGACTTTTCTAATAAAGAAATGGGCTTTTTTTTTTAATAGAAAGTATATAACCCAAAGCAGAATTCATCTGTAACTCTCAAAATGGGATTCTCTGGATTTATCTTGTGTTTTCCACTTAATATTAAGTGTTCAGTAATAACCATGTGAGTCACAGAATTTTGAATTTTAGTTCAGTGTAGTTCATGATGGAAGAATGAAACTCATGCATACTCAGAGTGAATTACTCTTTGCTGTATAATCCTCACTAATGATGGGGAAAGAGTCACCTTTATTTATGTGGCATGAGGGCCTTATTGTCTAAGTGGCTTAATTTGTTGCAATGTATTGAATTTGAGGGGGAACTTACAAAAGCACTGAATTCTCCATCAAAGTAAATGATTTGGTTCAACCCGATATTTGAAGATTGAATTCTATGTTTTATGAGAATCACATTTATTTCTTAGAAATACCTTTATAATTTTGATTCAGTATCTTCTAAAAAAAGAGAAACTTCTTCAAGTATTGAATATACCTAATTTGGAAATCTTAGGTCAGTGGGAAGAATGGAGAGGTAAATCAGATGGGGAAAGAAATGAAGAAACAAAACTCTCTTCAAATCTATAACTCCTACTTATTCTTACTTGCTCTGTTATCAATGAAATAATTCAATAAAGTTTTTAATAAAAAGGAAATGCTTCTATTTACTTTGGAAAAGTTGATGAGTTCCGAAGAGTTATATGTTTTGCTTGAAGAAATTCCACTGACAACTAGATACATTTCAAAGTGGAGTGCCAATCTACATTAAGAAAGGTAGAACAAGAAAAGAAAGAAAAGTCGCTCAGTTGTGTCTGATTCTTTGCAACCCCATGGACTGTAGCCTACCAGGGTCCTCTGTCCATGAGATTCTCCAGGCAAGAGTACTAGAGTAGGTTGCCATTTCCTTCTCCAGGGGATCTTCCCAACCCAGGGATTGAACCCAGGTCTTCCACTTTGCGGGCAGACATTTTACCATCTGAGCCACCAGGGAAGCCCTTAAGAAAGGTAGGTAACTGTCAACCCACACATCCTCCAGTAAATAAAAGGGGGCATATGACAATGTATTTTGAGTGTTGCGCAGTTAGTGCTACTGAAGTGAGTAAAACTCTGCACATTATGTTAGAGGGTTTAACATTTTAAAATACTTAATATGTTTAGGTAGTTCCAGTGATTTTTGTTGTTGGATATTATACTTTTTCCACTTTGCTTATATATCCATTTATTTTTGACAATTTTTTGATAGTTTTATGAGTGAAGAGACTGGGAAAATAAAATGAGAAATATTAGTTTAAACCATATGAACCTTATTTTTATAGTCAAAATTGTCAGTTAATGGCAGTTTTATATGGTTCAACCAAAAGAGTGGTATTACTTTGACTGTGAAATAGTAATCATACTTTGTTTTTATTAATCAGGTTTCTTATATACATTTTTGGATTGTCAAAGTAGGTTTTAGTTTTATCTCAAAATGAGCCAAGTGGAGAGCCAGCGAGTGAATTTATGACAGCAAGTCATTATGCAGTGGTTTTCAGACTGCTTTTTATGGAGCCCTATGATGCTTCAGTATTCAAAAATGTTTGAGTTGGATTAAATTTTAAGTACAAAATTACAACTATCCCCAAATCATTCATTATAAAACTATTCTTCTGCAAGCCTTGAAAAATTTGTTCTGTTCACTTTGTACATGTATTTGAACACTTTTGCTAATAAGACATTGATGAGAAAGACTCATTGATTATGAAGGCACAGGCCTTTAGAAAAACTTTCCTCTACATATCTGCTCATGATCAATTTTCATTTGTGAGAACACAAACTTATTATCAGTAGTTGGTACGTTTATAATTAAACACTTATAAAAAGCCCTTTAGTGTATTTATGTGTCTCACAGTTCAGGTTCAATATAAGATTTCATTTATAAAAGGGATGGTACTGCTTCCACAACCTCTCCACCACCAGATAAATTGTTGTGTAGTCATTAAGTCGTGTCTTTCCCAGGCAAGAATACTGGAGTATGTTGATTGCCATTTTCTTCTCCAGGGGATCTTCTCAACTGAGGGATCAAACCCAGGTCTTCTGCTTGGCAGGTGGACTCTTTACTACTGAGCCACCAGGGAAGCCCCCACCAAATAAATAAATTGCTAAAATGTAACTGCAAATATACTAACACTGAAAAAGATACGCTCATCCTTAGGTCTCTGACAGGTCTGTGAGCATCAGGCAACTTAGTTAACTTCTTGGAGTCTAGTTTTCTCTGGAAAATGTTGATCCTTTCTACTTGCCTTGCTGGTTGCTGCATAGCTGGAGAGAGGTAATGTGTGAGTACTTAAGTAAACCATAAAGTACAACTACAAATGTAAGAAGGACAAGCCTATGTGTTTTCCCTATTCCCAGAGTAGGACCTTTGTATGTTGTGGGAATATATATCAATACATACTGAGTAATTTTGGTTAGTAATTTTTCTGTCTTATCCAATTATTGCCTGCAAATGAGAGGTAACGGCATTATGCTTTTAATTAGGGTGATCAACTACTAATTTTTATTTGCATATTTGTATTCTACCCCTCCCTTTCCTTAAATAATAATCTAATGTGTTTCTGGCATTTCAAATAAAAAATCTGCCTTTTGGACACTTCAGCAGATGAGGGAAATTGGTATCTGATTTCAAAAGACTTAAGAGTTAAGGAAGATTGTGCTTACTAGAATTTGGGGCAAATCTAGGGTAAAGCAAAGAATGTTTAACTTTTAATTTAGGAGAAGAGCTAGGGAAATAAAATGCTTTAACCTTTTTCTCCCCGTGTCTTCATCTTCTTTTTCCCCTTTGAACGGATTGGATTATAACTTATGTTTGTTTAGACCTTGGCTTACCTAGTAGCTCAGTTGGTAAAGAATCCACCTGCAATGCAGGAGACCCTGGTTCAGTTCCTAGGTCGGGAAGATCCCCTGGAGAAGGGATAAACTACCCGCTCCTTTCTTGCACTTCTCTTGTGGCCGAGCTACTAAAGAATCTGCCTGCAATGCCAAAGACCTGGGTTCAGTCCCTGGGCTGGAAAGATCCCCTGGAGAAGGGAAAGGCTACCCACTCCAGTATTCTGGCCTGGATAATTCCATGGACTGTATAGTCCATGGGATGGCAAAGAGTTGGTCACGACTGAGAGACTTTCACTTTTCACAATTTGTACAGTGCTTTCACATTATCAGTTGGTTCTCACAAAACTGAAAAAATTTAAGAGGAATGGACTCTGTCATGCAACTAGTATGAAGTCCATTTAATTTTTAATATGCCTCTGTAATAAAACTACGTTCGAATTGTCCCCTACAGTATTGATGCTGTCAGGGAATGTCCATCCCCACTCTGCCAGCTTTAGCATCTGTGGAATGCTTATAGGTCCTAAAACTCTCCAGGTAATAATATAAATTTGACTTTTAGCCACTCTTTGACCCATGACTGCAGATCAACTGGAGGGGAAGGAGAAGAGTTAGTTGGCTATTTTTATTATCTCTTTAACTGTTGTTTGTTTAATTCTTGAATGATATAAAGCAGCAAATCTCAAATACAATCTTCAGACCTTGGGAGTGTCCAAAACCATTTCAGAGGGTCTGGGAAGTCAAAACTATTTTTATGATCGTGTGTGTGTGTGTGCACACTCATGTGCATGCATGTGTATGCTCAGTTGATGGGTCATTTCTGACTCTCTGGCCCCATGGACTGTAGCCCATCAGACTCTTCTGTCCATGGGATTTTCCAGGCAAGAATACTGGAGCAGGTTGTCATTTCCTACTCCAGCAGATCTTCCCAACCCAGGGATTGAACATGTCTGTTACGTCTTCTGCATTGCCAGGTAGATTATTTACCACTAGTACCACCTGGGAGGCCCTTTTATGATCATACAAGACTTTATAGCTTTTTTCACTGTGCAAAAGCAATGGACGTAAAACTGTACTGGCCCCTTAGAATAAGTAAAGGTAGTGGCACCAAACAGTAATCACTGTTAAATTTTGTTAAACCCTGATCCTTGAGTGAGGAGAAGTATACTTTGTGTTTCTACTGCACAGCAGTCTGTCTCTAGGGAAACGATTTGTGTAACTGTTTCAGTTGCAGGCTAAGCTAGCCACTTTTAAAATGAACCCCATTTTTACTTAACACCTGTCAGGCTGAGTTTAGTTTTTCAAAATCATGCATGGGTAAAAGATCCATTCAGAGTACAAGATAGACAAATGAATTTTAATATAGGAAGTTAAGTTTACTGATTGGGGTTAAGAATCCACATTGCAGCTAACCTTTCAGAAGTTGTGCTTGTCGAGTTTTGGTGTAGTATTAAAGCAGAACATTCACAATTATCTTTTGCATCATCCAACTACATATCTGTGTGAGACAAGATCTTCCTTGCATACCTTCAATCAAAACCTATCACAACAGATTGAATCTAGAAGAAATATGAAATCTAGCTGTCTTATGTTAAATAGACATTGAAGAGATTTTCACAATTGCTTTTTAAGGTGTTTTTAAAAGTGTGGAGTGGTTCCAAGACCAAGACATTTGAGAACTGCTGAGTCAGTTCCTGGCAGCAACATATGATGCATATGCATGTCATTCTCTGAAGTGACTGTGGGAGAAATAAAAGGCTAATACCACTGGCAGAAAGCATAGATAAACCCACCCCAGCCATCTCTGTTCTATGTGGGACTCACTTCCAGATGCTGCCTAGCACCTGTCAGTGACACACTAGAAGCCTCTCTAGTACCACAGTACAGATGGTCCTTGATTGAGGATGGTTCAACACAGTTTTTGTGGTGCAGAGATGATTGGAAAAAAGTGGGAAAGATTGAATGCAGATGGAGAAGGGAGTGGCAGAGGATGAAAAGGTTAGATAGCATACTGACTCAATGGACATGAATCTGAGCAAATTCCTTGAGATAGTGGAGGACAGAGGAGTCTGGAGTGCTGCAGTTCATGGGATCACAAAGAGTTGGATAGGATTTAGCGACTGAACAGCAACAAAATATGATAGACTTTCAGTAGAAACTGTATCTTTGAATTTCGAGCTTTGATCTTTTCTTGAGATAGCCATATGTTCTATGATGCGTTGAGTGGAGTTCCAGGTCTGCCATGCGATCATAAATTAACCAACTCACTTACTGTGCAACCTTTTCAGACCCATACAGCCATTCTGTTTTTTATCTGCAGTACAGTGTCTGATAAATTACATGAGATATTTAATACTTTATTATAAAATAGGCTTTGTGTTAGGTGATTTTGCCCAACTGTAGACTCAGATGATTGTTCTAAGCACATTGAAGGTAGGCTAGGTATATTAAAAACATTTTTGACTTACAATATTTTTCAACTTGCAATGAGTTTATTGGGGTGTATCCCAATAAGTGGAGTAAAAGCTTAGACTAGCTAGAGATGATCTTTCTCTAAGTTTTGTGAGCATCCTTTTACCTGGTAGAAACTAAAGATGGACAAAAACAAAGTTCTTTGTCTCTAAAGGAATGTTCTCCTTAGTACTTACTATGCAACGAGCAAAGAATGGTCAGATCCAAAGATTATGGCCATTGTGCTCTAACTGGTCGGTTTTTTGGCTGGAGAGGAAACAAAGGCCCTAAGTAACAAGGTTAGCCTACTTTTCTTGAAAGCCGAGACGTGTGGGAGAAACAATACAGAAGAAGGGAAAAGAATCAGAAGAAAGATATGTATCAGTGTAGACAACTGATAACTAGATTGCTTCAATAAAGAAGAAAACCACTATGGTAAATAGGAGATAGGACTGCTCTAAATGTGAAAGTCCCTAAATATTGCAGCCCACTAAGGTATAGTGCATTTTCTATTTAGGTGAGTGTGGGTGTGTGCTTGGGGGTTGGCCTTCACTGTACACAAAGCTATGGCAGCTGTAATTCAGCATGGTCTTGAAGACATGGGCAGATCTACCTGATTAGATCTGGTAAGACCTACAAATGATTTCCAGTAGTTGACCTGTCCCTTTTAGACATCACTGTGGTGGGAGTAGGGATAGGAGGAGATGGAATTCATAATACACAATACATACATTGCCAAACCAAGACATTTAGTCCTGTGTTGCATAACAGTTACCTTAAATCTATAAGTAGCTGCATTATAAACTATTTGAAAATATCTGTCCTGTCCCATCTAAGGGCTTCCCAGGTGACACAGTGGTAAAGAATCTGCTTGCCAGTGCAGGAGACGTGAGTTCAGTCCCTGGGTTGGGAAGATGCCCAGGAATAGGAAATGGCAACCCACTCCACTCTTCTTGCCTGGAGAATTCCATGGACAGAGGATCCTGGTGGGCTACAGTCCGTAGGTTACAAAGAATGGAACACAGCTGAGCAACTGGCCACACACACACACACACCATCTAAACCTACAATTAACATGTAGAATTTCTATTTGTTGCTCAAAGGTTTTCTTCAAAACTCTTGTAACATCTCCAAAAAGTCTTTCCTAATCTTCAAACTCTTTTTTTTTTTCTTCTATGGTCTGGACTGCCATGCTACTTAAGTATACTGCATTTGTTGTATTTTGCATTATATATATGTATGTATGTATGTGTATATATATATATATATACATCTTCCCTCTACTGGGTTGCCTGTTATTTGTGATCTAGTTATTAGAAAGCTTGTTTTTAGCAAATATTGGCAGTACATTTATATTGGATACAGTATAATCCAAGAAAATGACATTTTTCTAATTTTCCAGGATATGTCTATTCTTTATAGCCATACTTTGCCCTCTTTATTAACAAGGTTTATCTGAACACTCTCAGAATTTTAATAACAAAAGTTGAAATTTTCTATTTGTTGCTCAAAAGTTTTCTTCAAAACTCCCGTGACATGTCCACTTTGAGAAGTTGTGACCATAGTCATTTTTGTGACCGTGAGAGTCACGTGTTTCTATTGAATATCACTCCCCTTTTTGGAGGGAGTCAGAATATTCATTCACCAAGAGAATCAGGACACAGCCCTTAGGGACTAGTCCTTCTCAGAAATGTGAAATGGCGATTGCTTTGATGGGGACGCATCCTGCACCTCCTGGAGTCAGCTAGAGCTCTCTCAGAGAAGGCTATTTTAGAGGTATGATCTTAAAGCCTCAAGCTTCACAGCAAGTCTCCTGGGGTTTGTTTCACCGGATAATTCTGGCTAAGCCTTTCCCTCTCCTACCACCCTCTCCACGAGTCTTTTACTTTGGGATATCCCAGAGTTGGCTGTGATCTTTTCAGCCAGCAGGCACTCCCTTGGCAACTGTGAACCAGAGACTTGTTCTTGGCCTGGATTACCGTTTAGCTAGCCTTTGGTTTTTAGATCTTTCCAGAAGTCATTTCGGAGAAGGCAATGGCACACCACTCCAGCACTCTTGCCTGGAAAATCCCATGGATGGAGGAGCCTGGTGGGCTGCCGTCCATGGGGTCGCACAGAGTTAGACACAACTGAAGCGACTTAGCAGCAGCAGTAGCAGCAGCAGAAGTCATTTGTTGATCTATGGACCAGAATATTGACTGCCACTTAAGGAGCACATGAATATTACAGGTTATTCAACAGTAGGTTGAAACACCTTGAATTTTGCTGCCCAAAGTTAGTAAGGAATGACAGGCATTTTGCCTATGTTTCACAAAGAATGTACTGAACATATCCTGTGTATAACAAGTATGGCCATAAAACTGGCTGACTAGGGCTGTATTATTTCTTTTAACAGGGATTTCTTAAAGTATAGCTTTGAACTACCTGTACTAGAGGTATATGTTCTCATTTCTAGATTTATATTTTATTTTTGTATCTTCCTATGTTGCAAAGATGGAACTTGGCACTTAAATGAAATATCTGTTTCTTTATATGCAGAATTTAAAAGGTCAAATTTACCTCACTGGGAACTAAAACCGGATTTTGTGGAAGATTATGATAATTACCTGAGAGTATAACTCTTAGTTTTGAAATGTATTTTATAATATCAACAACAATAATAGCTTCTATTGAATATCACTTATGTGCAATGGACATGCTAAGTATTTAAGCCCTACATGTGTATTACAGTTAATTGTCACAACAAACCCATAAAGAATTATTACTCATACTTTATGGATGAAGAAACTGGAACTCAGAAAACTGGTTACTTGCTTAAGGTCATAGTACCAATAAGTGGCAGGCTCAGGATTTGAAACCAGTCTGACTCCAAAGCCTGGCTTTTATACACCTATAAACCCCGCATTCCCTTATCCTCCACATGTTTTCCTTATCTACAAGACTCAGAAAATGTAAAAATTAACAAAACTTAATAGGACTTGGTTACTAAGAGATTACTAGGAGTGATTTCAAGTTTGGATATTTTCTACTATTTTAATTTTACATGAAAAATGTAAATTTTTCTCTATATAAGGTTAAATTGAGGTCAAACAGTTTTGACCTATCTAGTTTGCTATTTTGTCTATGTAAATCTGTTGTTAATCGTGTGACCATTCTTTCCTAATCCCAGGATATATTTTTCCTAATTTCCTAGCAAACTTTGACGCACTCCTTTTGCCAACCAGCCATTCATTAGTTCACTAATACTGATTCACTCAATACTGCTATGATGTCTGTGACAAAAGATGCTGTCTAGGAACATTTTGAGCTTAAGTATTGTATCTCTTAAAGAGGACCTCTAAGAAACAGTCTCACTTTTGGTAAACTTTTTGCAGTAAAGAGTTAATTTACAGAGATAAGAAGTAGCATGAATGTTTATTTCTGCTATTCATTTCGGCTTTCTGTGTTACGGAAGAAATGATGATTATAAAAAAGCAAAGAAATCCTGGGACTTCATTCTTCCCCTGCCAGTATCCCTATAATACTGTGTCTCCAGAAGTATTTTTCAGTCTTACAAAGCTTTTATGTTAGGGAGAGGGGTATGTGGGAAGATGTGGTTTTGCTATTTCTTAGTTGAAATTCTGAGAATTTTCCATAGAAACACAGCAAGATATCTAATTTAGTTCCAGAGGACTATTAATATAACTAGTATATTCAATAGGCTTTTACTGTTTAGGCAAGAAATGTAACCACTAGAGGTAACATCGTCTCCAGGAAAAAAATACATTGTGAAATCAAAGTAACTGCTTCACGGGCTATCTTTCCTAATTTGTGTGCTTAACACCAAGAAGGCTAATTATTTAGTATGTTGACGCTGAGGATATTTTTGGCTATTGGTTGTTGTGTCTCACAAGAAAGCTGTGTTAATGCAGTTTTAGCCAACATTCACTAAGAGTTGATGGGAGGGATAAGAATTGGGTGATGATTAGTGTGTTGAGATAAACAAGGGCCACCATCAAGCTTGCTCATCGTTGCTCACTTTGTACTCAGTCAGACTGGCCCAGAATGGTTCATTACAAGCTGAGTGGCATATGCTGGCATATGGTATGGCATATCACTACCTGCTGCTGCTGCTAAGTCTCTTCAGTCGTGTCCGACTCTTTGCGACCCCATAGACGGCAGCCCACCAGACTCCCACGTCCCTAGGATTCTCCAGGCAAGAACACTGGAGTGGGTTGCCATTTCCTTCTCCAGTGCATGAAAGTGAAAAGTGAAAGTGAAGTCGCTCAGTCGTGTCCGACCCTCAGTGACCCCATGGAGTGCAGCCTTCCAGGCTCCTCCGTTCATGGGATTTTCCAGGTAAGAGTACTGGAGTGGGGTGCCATTGTCTTCTCCTATCACAACCTACTGATGTCTTTAAAGTATTAAATTAAAATGAAACAATTTTAATTCCCAAGAAATTTTCCTTTTTATTTGCAGTTAGGAATTTAATATGTGTACCCTAATTCTTTTGGTGTAAACAAAGAAAACAAATTACACCAGCAAATTTACTCCACTCAGAAAGAGTTAAAAAATCATGTAAGCTATAGGTATCTTAGCACTAAACTCCAAGTAGTATTCAAATTCTTTTATCAAAGCTTTTTTGTTTACTATATTACTTGAAATTAATGAATTCTCAGCTGAAGTGTGGAATCCTATTTATAGGATTCTGTTATAGGTTTTTTGAAAATACGACAATATATTAATAAACTTGTGAGATATTAGTTATTGTATATTGTATAGCTATTAAAATGACTACAAGGTCCTGGTTCTAATATTCTTTATGAAAAATACATTGATTATTGATTATTCAAAGTTAACATGAACTTATAAACATTTTTTTGACTATGCAAGAGAACTATTTAGTATTCAGTGCCCTTAAAATGAGGGAAAATATTTATTTTGGCAAATAAGAATGTAGAAACAGTTGTCCTTTTTTGGTAAAAATGTATGGATTGCCATTTTACACTTATTCTAGGACTCACTGATATTACTCTTTAATGGCTTCCATATTCTTAAGCAGGCAAGATCTATAAACACTGTAAACATTTAGAAACCATTCACATACTATGTGAATATCTTTCATGTATTTGTTCACTCAAAAGATACTAAGTGCTCTTGCCTTTTAGACACAGAAAAAGCACAAAGGGAGGACATGAGGGTTCTTGCCTAAGCAATGTGATCATTTGCATCATACCTCTGGATCTCACAAAGAGATCCCCAAGATTATGCCCCTTACTTTGGCAGACAGTATAGATCAGGGTGTGGCAACTTTTTCTACAAAGAGGTGGGTGCCTACATAGCTCTCTTTGTGACACCTACTCAGATCTGCCTCTGTACTGTGAAACCAGCCATAGATGTGACTGAGAATGAATGGATGTGACTTTATTCCAATACAGTTTTATTTAGGGGTCTTGAAATTTTAATTTTATATAATTTTGACATTGTAAACATTCTTTTGATTTTTTTCCAGTTATTTACAAATATAAACCCCATTCTTAGCACTCAAGCAGTAGTAGGGGAAAGGGGGCTTCTCTGATAGCTCAGTTGGTAAAGAATCCCCCTGCAATGCAGGAGACTCCAGTTTGATTCCTGGGTCAGAAGATCCACTGGAGAAGGGATAGGCTACCCACTCCAGTATTCTTGGGCTTCCCTTTTGGCTCAGCTGATAAAGAATCCACCTGCAATGCAGGAAACCTGGGTTCAATCTCTGGGTTTGGAAGAACCCCTGGAGAAGAAAGGCTACCCACTCCAGTATTCTGGCCTGGAGAATTCCATGGACTGTACAATCCATGGGGTCACAAAGAGTAGGACATGACTGAGTGACTTTCACTTCACACATAGTAGCAAAACAGATGGCAGACCAGATTTAGGCAGCAGTTAGGAGTTTGTGGACCTCTTGGTATAGAATCAGTACACGGAATTTTTGCATCACCTCAGTTAGGTGACCTTTCTGAATTGTGCATTGCTTATTATTAAAATACCAATAGTAATAGGACCTATTAAAATATTTTTCTATGTAATTCTATCTACTTTCACTGGTGTACAAAATTAATCAGAAGCCAACTATGTAATAAGCACTACCATTTGTAAAAACATGTAACTGGGATGACCTGCCTATTTAGTACCTGGAAAGACAGCATGTAATGTGGATGGATCCGCATCTGTAGATATTGAATATACTTGAAAGCATATTTGTCAGGTCAGTTGGCATCTGTCAGCAGTGCTGTGTGCCTCTTTTAAAGCTGTCATGCCTTGTTTGAATTCAGTGCAAGTGCCATTATATATTACAGAGGCTTATAGCTTAATAGAAGGCATATTTCAAGATTTTCCCAAAATCTAATATGAGTTGTTTGGATTGATACGTCTTAATGCATAACTAATTAAGAATCTCTTTTTGTGCTGGTCAGAAAACCCTTGTTAGGATCTCAGAGCTCCGTTACTCTTACTGTCTTTGAGGTCTCACATGAAAAGCATATATGGTAATTCCATAGATGTTCCTTATGACGACAGACTGTCAGTACAACTAGCACTGTAGTTTTTATAGTAAATAATTTTAAAGTGTTGAACTCATGGTTTTATTCCATTAAAGTCCTAATTCTCTACCTACCTTCCACAAACATGCACATAGTGACACCTGAGAAATATGTCATATAAGTGAAATAAATGCATGGTCCATAGCTGACAAGGGTGGTATCTGAATGCAGTGATACCTGAATGTTGGTGTTGGAGGCTGTGTGAGGGGAGGATGATTCCATAGAAACAGAATCCTTCTATGGTGAGTGGAAGTGATGACTGTCAATAATTTAAGCATGGAAAATCATTAGCTATTCAGAATACTTATTATGGAGATGAAGTTAAAAAAATTTTCACACTGAGCATTTAATCAGTGAATATAGTATGACACTATTTATCCAAGTCACACATTTTAGAAGCATCAGTATATGATGTTTTCCGTGGTTGAGATCTACTGATACCCACAGCAATGACCCAGCCAGTGTCCTGGGCAAGATTCAAACCCTGGTCAGTCAATCAGAGTTTTCATTGAAATGATGATTGGCAGCTATGCATTTTAATAATGTGTCCTTTAAACTAGATCTGATAGAGTTCTCTTGACGAACCCTTGTTATGATTGCTTGGTTATGATTATATACGGGAGAATTAAATTACATAACCCATGTATTGATATGAAGTGATCATTCTTATTCTTTTTACTTATGAAGTAATCCTGAATCTTATGTACTTGATTTAAAAAAAAATTCTATAATGTCTAAGCAGCCATTAATGGAAAATAGTTTACTTTTAATTGATGTTAAACTTCTAATGGTAAGTACATGTGTTTTTCTGTTTCTTCCTTTATTAATCGTCTGTATTAAAGATTCTGCAGGGAATGTATTGCCACAATGGTGAATGGAAAGAACTGAAAATTAATGACTACCTGGATGATAGCTTCGTTTAACTTCAGATATTTATAGAAGCTGTTTCTTACTGAGAAACTGAGGATCCTACCACCAGTGTGCTAATAGGGTGTTGTGTCTTTTAGAGTGCCAGTAAAATTTGAATCTTATATGGAAATGTGCATTTAGTAACTTTAGCTTTCAACAAACCACTGTGTTACCTTTCCAGAAAGGTACTCTGATGTCATAAAAATGAAGTAATTTGTCCTCTAGAACTCCTGACTTGTTCATCACTTTTTTGTTCAGTGACAGGTACACTTTTCATGACCATAAAAAAGGAGAGGAGTACATTGTTACTATAATAGTCATTTTAATGCATTTTAGTGTTTATGGATAATTAACTGTCTGACAGAGCTGTAGAGCACATGAAAAGTGAAATATAAAGTGCTGTCCAAGGCATTATCAGAGATGGGTGAAGCACGTGGTACATTGAAGGATGACCAAAGTAACAACACACCCAAACCTAGATTATCTCCTAAGTGCTGCTGCTGCTGCTGCTGCTGAGTCGCTGCACTTGTGTCTGACTCTGTGTCTGACATAGACTGTGTCTGTGTCTGTCATCTATGTCCGACCCCATGGACAGCAGCCCACCAGGCTCACCCGTCCCTGGGATTCTCCAGGCAAGATCCCTGGAGTGCGTTGCCAACTATATAAACCCAAATGCCAACAGTAACAGTGTCACAGAAGGAACAAGTCCATTTTCATATTAATTGTGCCTGCCTCAGTGTCTCTGTCTATATCCATGATGTCTTTCATTACATTAAAATGAGACACAAAGAAAAAAAATATATATATAATGTGTTGTCAGTTATGGATCAATCAATCCAAGATCAAAGATTTCTAAAATGAAGATGTAAATCAGTGGAAAAGCTACACTGGACTCACGGAAACTCAATACACATACATTTTTCTGGAACCTATGTAATTGGCATAATTGGCTTGCAGTTATTTCTAAGAAAAATTTACATTCAAGTACTAAGTTCCTCTGCATGATTTAATAGTAGATACTTGTTTTCCAAGGATTCACAGGGAACACAAGCTATTTACTGCTGGTCAGGGGTTTATTTTCCTGAATGTCACTGTGACCTCGCAGCAGTTATCCAGCCACTAGATAGCAATTTTTAGGAATTAACATAGTCATGATTGAATGAATAGCCTCTCCAAATTGCTGTGATTAACTGTTTTTCCCCAGGGACTGAAGATGTTGTTCTATTTAAAATAGTTCATTTGGGGAAAGATTGAAGTATTTTATTAATAAGGAATAACAGTTCTCTAGTCTTAGCAGTTTGTTTAAGGTCTACAACAATGGTTCTTAAAGGGTGATCTTGGAACCAGCAGTATCAGCGTCACCTGGGACTTTTGTTAGAAATGCAGATTCTTGGACCCCATCCCAGACCTGCTGAATTAGAAATTCTGGAGGAGGGACCCATCAATCTGGATTTGAATAAGACCCTCAGGTGATCATGAAGCACTCTTCGACTGAAAATTGCTAGTCTAGGATTAATAGCTAAATACTTCTGCAAATTAAAATTTATACATCCATTTTGTGTTCAGTATGTGTTATCAGTTATTTGAGAAATATCATAAAAGGAAGAAATTGTTTCCAATTAAGCCAATACTAAATCTCTACTCTTTAGAGATAATAATGACAAGTACCAGCTCTAGAATCAGGAAGATTTCTTTTGCCTTTTTAAAAATATAGATTTTAGACTTTTAGGTACAATATGCTCTCACCTTGAGAAAAAAATATATCATTATATTGTTGCTAGATACTGAACTCCAAGAAAAAAAAGATGGATTTAGTAAACTTGTTTATGACTGAAATCAAGTGAAAATATCTCTTGGAATCCCTCCTCTACATAAAAATAAGTGTTTTAGTGCTAACATTGGTAGACTCCGATGGGTTTTACCATCTTAGGTTACTTTTGTTTCAAGGAAGATTGATGTTTTATTTTCATGGAAAATAAAATTATTTTGAATGTTTTTTCTTAAATAGAAGGAGAAATGACTATATTTGTCTCCAAGACAGATTTAGAATAGGCACATTTTAAAAAATAGTTTTGAGTCTCTTAGACAAGATTAAATATGTATATGAATTATGACTTTTTTTTTTTTAACTTGTAAGCTGGTAGCTTACTCTTCAATTACAAATGGGATATCTGGAAGCCTGAAAATTAAACTTAAGGAATTATACATGGGCCCTAGCTAGATGAAAAGAATAAAAAAGATTACCCTTTGAAAAGGAAAGATCATTTCAGTTAGTTGCAGTTCTATCCAAGTCATGAATATAAGAAATCTTATTTTGCTATTTGGTTGCATCTAATTTTGAGGTAATGGAATTTTCCTCATACTTTCTCTGCTTTTAGTACTAAAATTTAACCTGTGTTGATCTTACTCAGGAAAAGTAATGGACCATATTAAATTGTCCCCTCCCACCCCACTCACAAATTTCTCTATGTTGCTTGCCCAAGAAGCATTTTTACTGACTTAATTCTCAACCATGGAGAGCAATGCTTTTTATTGACCACTTTTTTATCCTCCCTCTGTGAGGAAAGGACTAATATAGTACCTTAAATAGAATTGTCTCCATGGCAATGGCCAGTCAGCTTTTGACTCTGAGACTTATAAAAAGAAAATTTTTAAAGGCATTTTCATGGTCTAAAATAGCAGTACAGCAAAAGTAAGGTATGAGAATATTTCCTGTCAGTTCTTGCATGACTGATTAAGCTAACATATCTTTTTTTCACATAGCACTTTTTGTCTGAATATTTCAAAATGCTATAGAACAATTCCTTCACTTAGTTAATGAGTGATAATCATTATCTTCAGATTAATAGAAAATTTGAGGAGCTCAGATCCAAGGTTAGAATTGGGACCCTGAGGAAAAAAAAACTTGCCTAGGACTGGCTGTAATTTTATTCTCATAAAGAATAAAAATACTAAATTATGAGCCGTTCTTGATTATATTTAAACCGAATTATCTCTGGAACAATGGAAGCAATGACAAGATTAAAAACAAAAGTTTAACAAATTATGTGATTTTTTTTTTTTTTTCTAAACAGTTCCTACAATTTGGGATTTATGGGTTACTTCTCTTGTTAAAGACACCCTTGGCAACTTGCCGCCCTTGGTACCTCTTGTGTTCACACCCACTGAAGAGGAAAAGCCCTATAGTTCTCAGTGCTAGGCCACCTAGCCTTCAGGAAATGTTGGCCAGTGTGCTGTGTATTAGAGACTAAGGGAAAAGACCACATTATCCTTTGTAATCTTTTGTCCTTTTCTATATTCATTTCCTCCTTTATTAAGCCTTAACTAACTGTGGGATTAATTTCCAGCTGAATCATCTCTCACAAGTTCAGTTCAGTCGCTCAGTCATGTCAGACTCTTTGCGACCCCATGGACTGCAGCACGCCAGGCTTCCTGATCCATTACCAACTCCCAGAACTTGCTCAAACTCATGTCCATCGAGTCGTTGATGCCATCCAACCATCTTATCCTCTGTTGTCCCCTTCTCCTCCTGCCTTCAATCTTTCCAAGCATCAGAGTATCTTCCCTTGAGTTGGTTCTTCGCATCAGGTGGCCAAAGTATTCGAACTTCCACATCAGTCTTTCCAAAGAATATTCAGGACTCATTTTCTTTAGGATTGCCTGGTTTGATCTCCTTGCAGTTCAAGGGACTCTCAAGAGTTTCTTCCAACACCACAGTTAAAAAGCATCAATTCTTTGGCACTCACGCTTCTTTATGTTCCAACTCTCACATCCATACATAACTGCTGGAAAAACCATACCATTGATTGTATGGATCTTTGTCAGCAAAGTCAACTTTTGCCTGAGGTGGCCAAAGTACTGGAGTTTCAGCTTCAGCATCATTCCCTCCAAAGAAATCCCAGAGCTGGTCTCCTTGAGAATGGACTAGTTGGATCTCCCTGCAGTCCAAGGGACTCTCAAGAGTCTTCTCCAACACCACAGTTCAAAACCATCAATTCTTTGGTGCTCAGATTTCTTCACAGTCCAACTCTCACATCCATACATGACCACAGGAAAAACCATAGCCTGACTAGATGGACCTTAGTCGGCAAAGTAATGTCTCTGCTTTTGAATATGCTATCTAGGTTGGTCATAACTTTTCTTCCAAGGAGTAAGCCTCTTTTAATTTCATGGGTGCAGTCACCATCTGCAGTGATTTGGGAGCCCCCCAAAATAAAGTCTGACACTGTTTTCACTGTTTCCCCATCTATTTCCCATAAAGTGATGAGACCGGATGCCATGATCTTCATTTTCTGAATGTTGAGCTTTAAGCCAACTTTTTTGCTTTCCTCTTTCACTTTCATCAAGAGGCTTTTTAGTTCCTCTTCACTTTCTGCCATAAGGGTGGTGTCATCTGCATATCTGAGGTTATTGCTATTTCTCCCAGCAATCTTGATTCCAGCTTGTGCTTCTTCCAGTCCAGCGTTTCTCATGATGTACTCTGCATATAAGTTAAATAAGCAGGGTGACAATATACAGCCTTGACGTACTCCTTTTCCTATTTGGAACCAGTCTGTTGTTCCATGTCCAGTTCTAACTCTTGTTTCCTGACCTGCATATAGGTTTCTCAAGAGGCAGGTCAGGTGGTCTGGTATTCCCATCTCTTTCAGAATTTTCCACAGTTTGTTGTGATCCACACAGTCAAAGGCTTTGGCATAGTCAATAAAGCAGAAATAGATGTTTTTCTGGAACTCTCTTGCTTTTTCCATGATCCAGCGGATGTTGGCAATTTGATCTCTAGTTCCTCTGCCTTTTCTAAAACCAGCTTGAACATCAGGAAGTTCAAGGTTTACATATTGCTGAAGCCTGGCATGGAGAATTTTGAGCATTACTTTACTAGCATGTGACCATGGACTTGACTTTACTAGCATTACTTTACAATTGTGCGGTAGCTTGAGCATTGTTTGGCATTGCCTTTCTTTGCGATTGGAATGCAAACTGACCTTTTCCAGTCCTGTGGACACTGCTGAGTTTTCCGTTTGCTGGCATATTGAGTGCAGCATTTTCACAGCAGCATCTTTCAGGATTTGAAACAGCTCCACTGGAATGCCATCAACTCCACTAGCTTTGTTCATAGTGATGCTTTCCAAGGTCCACTTGACTTCACATTCCAGGATGTCTGACTCTAGATTAGTAATCACAGCATCATGATTATCTGGATCGTGAAGATCTTTTTGTACAGTTCTTCCATGTATTCTTTCCACCTCTTCTTAATATCTTCTGCTTCTGTTAGGTCCATACCATTTCTGTCCTTTATCGAGCCCATCTTTGCATGACATGTTCCCTTGGTATCTCTGATTTTCTTGAAGAGATCTCTAGTCTTTCCCCTTCTGTTGTTTTCCTCTATGGCATCACGGATTCTATGAACGTGAGTCTGAGTGAACTCTGGGAGATGGTGATGGACAGGGAGGCCTGGCATGCTGCAGTTCATGGAGTCACAAAGAGTTGGACACGGCTGAGCGACTAAACTGAACTGAACTTGTCGGCAAAATAATGTTTCCACTTTTTAATATGCTGTTTAGGTTCGTTACAGCTTTTCTTCCAAGGAGCAAGCATCTTTTAACTTCAGTCACCATCTGCAGTGATTTTGGAGCCCAAGAAAATAAAGTCTTTCACATTTCCATGGTTTCCCCATCTCTTTGTCATGAAGTGATGGGACTGGAAGCCATGACTTTTGTTTTTTGAATGTTGAGTTTTAAGCCAGCTTTTTCACTCTCCTCTTTGACTTTCATCAAGGTCTTTATTTCCTCTTCACTTTCTGCCATAAGGGTGGTGTCAGTCTGCATATCTGAGCTTGTTGACATTTCTCCCAGCAATCTTGATTCCAGCTTGTGCTTCATCCAGTCTGGCATTTGACATGATGTACTCTGCACATAAGTTAAACAAGCAGGGTAACAATATACAGCCTTGACATACTGCTTTCCCGATTTGGAACCAGTCTGTTGTTACATGTCCAGTTCTAACTGTTGCTACTTGAACTGCATACAGATTTCTCAGGAGGCAGGTCAGGTAGTCTGGTATTCCCATTTCAGTGAAGCAGAAGTCGGTATTTTTCTGGAACTCTCTTGCTTTTTCAGTGATCCAACGGTTGTTGGCAATTGCTCTCTGATTCCTCTGCCTTTTCTAAATCCAGCTTGAAATCTGGACATTCTTGGTTCACATACTTTTGAAGCCTGGCTTGGAGAATTTTGAGCATTACTTTGCTAGCATGTGAGATGAATGCAATTGTGTGATAGTCTGAGCATTCTTTGGCTTTGCCTTTCTTTGGGATTGAAATGAAAACTGACCTTTTTCAGTCCTGTGGTCATGGCTGTGTTTTCCAAATTTGCTGGCATATTGAGTGCAGCACTTTCACAGCATCATAATTTAGGATTTGAAACAGCTTAGCTGGAATTCTATTACCTCCACTAGCTTTGTTTTGTAGTGATGCATCCTTTAGGCCCACTTGACTTTGCACTCCTGCGTGTCTGGCTTTAGATGAGTGATCACACCATTGTGGTTATCTGGTCATAAGATCTTTTTTTGCATACAGGTTTCTTTTTTATAAAATATCATCAGTAAATACTTAATACTCTGATGTTATTATTAAGAAAGGAGTTGATTAAAATCTGTGGCATAAGTACCATGAAATACTGGACAACTCTTAGGATGTGTTTACACGAACTGATGTTCATAGTAGGTTACTGAGTGGAAAAGACCTTTTTAAATGATATATTTTTTTAATTTTTAAAAAATGTAAAAAAATACAGAAGGATTGACTCCAAAATGAATAGTATTCATTCATAGTATTTCTGGGTAGTGAGGTTACTGAAGCTTATTTTACCATAGCTTTCTCTTCATTACCTTTTGTTCCCTTTAACAACATGTATTTCATAAAAATATTAAGAGCCTGTAGCATTTTGAAACAATAGACTAGAGCAAATTAAGGGAAGGATAGTGCAGAGAGCAAGTCCAAGTGAGATGGAAAATTGAAGATGCTTTCAGGTGAAAACAGAAGTTTATGGATTTAATAGATATCCATAGAAGCTAACCAAACTGATCACATGGACTACAACCTTATCTAACTCAATGAAACTATGAGCCATGCCATGTAGGGCCACCCAAGATGGACGGGTCATGGTGGAGAGTTCTGACAAAATGTGGTCCACTGGAGAAGGGAATGGCAAACCACTTCAGTATTCTTGCCTTGAGAACTATGTGAACAGTATGAAAAGGCAAAAGATAGGACACTGAAAGATGAACTCCCCAGGTGGGTAGGTGCCCAATATGCTATTAGAGATCAATGGAGAAATAACTCCAGAAAGAATGAAGAGATGGAGCCAAAGCAAAAACAACACCCAGTTGTGGATGTGACTGGTGATGTTAGTAAAGTCCAGTGCTATAAAGAGCAACATTGCATAAGAACCTGGAATGTTAGGTCCATGAATCAAGGCAAGTTGGAAGTGATCAAACAGGAGATAGCAAGAGTGAATGTCGACATTTTAGGAATCAGTGAACTAAAACAGACTGGAATAGGTGAATTTAACTCAGATGACCATTATATCTACTACTGTGGGAAAGAATCCCTTAGAAGAAATGGAATAGCCATCATAGTAAACAAGAGTCCAAAATGCAATACTTGGATGCAATCACAAAAATGACAGAATGATCTCTGTTCATTTCTAAGACAAACCATTCAGTATCAACAGTAATCCAAGTCTATGCCCTGACCAGTAATGCTGAAGAAGCTGAAATTGAACAGTTCTTTGAAGACCTACAAGACCTTTTAGAACTAACACCCCCAAAAGATGTCCTTTTCATTATAGGGGACTGGAATGCAAAAGTAGGAAGTCAAGAAATACCTGGAGTAATAGGCAAATTAGGCCTTGGAGTACAAAACTAAACAGGTTGAAGGCTAACAGAGTTTTGCCCAGAGATCACACTCTTCATAACAAACACCCTTTTCAAACAACCTAAGTGAAGACTCTACACATGGACATCACCAGATGGTCAATACTGAAATCAGATTGATAATATTCTTTGCAGCCAAAGATGGAGAAGCTCTATATAGTCAGCAAAAACAAGGCAGGCTGGGAGCTGACTGTGGCTCAGATCATGAACTCCTTATAGCCAAATTCAGACTTAAATCATAGAAAGTAGGGAAAACCACTAGACCATTCAGGTATGACCTAAATCAAATACCTTGGAGAAGGCAATGGCAACCCACCCCAGTACTCTTGCCTGGAAAATCCCATGGATGGAGGAGCCTGGTAGGCTGCAGTCCATGGGGTCGCTAAGAGTTGGACACGACTGAGTGACTTCACTTTCACTTTTCACTTTTATGCATTGGAGACAGAAATGGCAACCCACTCCAGTGTTCTTGCCTGGAGAATCCCAGGGATGGGGGAGCCTGGTGGGCTGCCATTTCTGGGGTCGCACAGAGTTGGACATGACTGAAAAGACATAGCAGCAGCAGCAACAGCAAATACCTTAAAATTATACAGTGAAAGTGACAGAGTCAAGGGATTAGATCTGATAGACAGTACCTGAAAAACTATGGATGGAGGTTCGTGACATTGTACAAGAGGCAGTGACCAAGACCATCCCCCAAAAAAAGAAATGCAAAAGGCAAAATGGTTGTCTGAGGAGGCCTTAGAAATAGCTGAAAAAAGAAGAGAAGCTGAAGGCAAGGAAAAGGAAAGATATACCCATTTTAATGCAGAGTCCCAAAGAATAGCAAGAAGAGGTAAGACAGCCTTCCTCAGTGATCAATGCAAAGATATAGAGGAATATAATAGAATGGGAAAGACTAGAGATCTCTTCAAGAAAATTGGAGATACCAAGGAGCTTTTCGTGTGAAGTTGGGCACAATAAAGGACAGAAATGGTATGGACCCCACAGAAGCAGAAGATATTAAGAAGAGGTGGCAAGAAAACACAGAAGAATTGTACAAAAAGATCTCCATGACCCAGATAACCATGATGGTGTGATCACTCACCTCGAGCCAGACATCCTGGAATGCAAATTCAAGTGGGCTTTAGGAAGCATCATTGTGAACAAAGCTAGTTGTGGTGATCGAATTCCAGCTGAGCTATTTCAAATCCTAGAAGATGATGCTGTGAAACTGCTGCACTCAATATGCCAGAAAATTTGGAAAACTCAGCAGTGGCCACAGGACTGGAAAAGGTCAGTTTTCATTTCAATCCCAAAAGAAAGGCAGTGCCAAAGAGTGTGCAAACTACTGCACAATTGCATTCATCTCACACACTAGCACAGTAATGCTCAAAATTGTCCAAGCCAGGCTTCAACAGTATGTGAACCGTGAACTTCCAGATGTTCAAGGTAGTTTTAGAAAAGGCGGAGGAGCCAGGGATCAAATTGCCAACATCCACTGAATCATCGAAAAAGCAAGAGAGTTCCAGAAAAACATCTGCTTTATTGACTACCCCAAAGACTTTGACTGTTTGGATACAACAAACTGTGAAATAGTCTTAAAGAGATGGGAATACCAGACCACCTGACCTGCCTTCTGAGAAATCTGTATGTAGGTCAAGAAGGAACAGTTAGAACTGGACATGGAATAACAGACTGGCTCCAAATCAGGAAAGGAGTGCGTCAAAGCTGTATATTGTCATCTTGCTTATTTAACTTATGTGCAGAGTACATCATGTGAAATGCCAGACAGGATGAAGCACAAGCTGGAATCAAGATTTCTGGGAGAAATATCAATAATTTCAGATATGCAGATGACACCACCCTTATGGCAGAAAGTGAAAAAGAACTAAAGAGCCTCTTGATTAAAGTGAAAGAGGAGAGTGAATAAGTTGGCTTAAAACTCAACATTGAGAAAACTAAGATCATGACATCCAGTCCCATTACTTCATGACAAACAGATGGGGAAACAGTGTCAGACTTTATTTTCTTGGGCTCCAAGATCACTGCAGATGGTGACTGAAATTAAAAGACACTTGCTCCTTGGAAGAAAAGCTGTGACCAACCTAGACAATGTATTAAAAACCAGAGACATTACTTTCCAACAGAAGTCCATCTAGTCAAGGCTATGGTTTTTCCAAGGCTATGGATGTGCAAGTTGGACTATAAAGAAAGCTGAGCACCGAAGAATTGATGCTTTTGAACTATGATGTTGGAGGAGACTCTTGAGAGTCCCTTGGACTGCAGGGAGATCCAGCGAGTCAATCCTAAAGGAAATCAGTCCTGAATGTTCATTGGAAGGTTCTTCACTGAAGTTGAAACTCCAATACTTTGGCCACCTGATGCAAAGAACTGACTCATTTGAAAAGACCCTGATGCAGGGAAATATTGAAGGTGGGAGGAGAATCGGACAGCAGAGGATGAGATAGTTTGATGGCATCACTGACTCGATGAACGTGAATTTGTGTACACTCTGGGAGTTCCTGATGGACAGGGAAGCCTGGTGTGCTGCAGTCCATGGCATCCTAGAGTCAGACACAAATGAGCTACTGAACTAATAGAAACTATGGATATATTGCTCAGGGAATAATAACATGTGTAGGTGGCTCGTGTTGACTAAATGAGATGTACCGCTTGAGAGTTGTGAATTAAGTTTTTTTTGCCACAAAATGAGGACTGCAGCCTGGGAGGCAGCATCTCATATAACTGTGAGAGACTGCTCCAAGGTGGCAGTGGGGGAAAGTCTGTATATAAGGTTTTGGTGAAAGGGGAGTTCAATACCATGAAGCACTTATTTTACAAAGGTTTTTTGTTAGTCATGAGGATCTAATGTCACCATGAAGAGTTTTAGTGCTTCTCTAGATCTGAGGAGATGCAAGGATTGAGATCATAAAATGTGTTCCTAAAAACATCCAACTATCTAAAGACCTGTCCCACCAGATTCCCTGGAACACAGAATGCCTCACTCCACCTTGATCTCCCGAGTTGTTGAAGGTCAACAGCTATAGCAGCATGGGGTTCAATCTCCATGGCAGATGGCAAATGCCTTTACAGTTCAGGTCATTGACAACACTCTTGGTAAGTGCCAATTTGTAGTTGACACTAACGAGTGCTCAGATACATAGACATAGATATATACAATCTGGAAATGAATGACAGTATTGTAGCTATTTCTATACAGTATTCCTTTATGTTATAGCAGTCATTTCAGAATTCTCTTTTTTATGTTGTTACTAATATCTAATCAGAAAATTATTTTTTCTCTTTAATTTAGAATTCAAAAGATAGCTACAACAGTATTCTGCTTTTGTATACTGTATGACAGATGAGACTTGTATAATTTTCAGAAATGTGTGAAATCTGTAATTTGAACATTATATATTCATCTAGAGGTGTTTTCAGTTAGGACCTGAAGATAAGAAAAGTTAATTAATTTATGAAGTATTTAATTTACAGCTTAATTAGTACTTATGTATTAATTTAATAGTATTTAATTAGTATTTATGTTTTAGGGCATTTGAAGAATTCAAAAATATACAGAATATGAACTAGATTTTGGAGAACTTACTGTGTGGCTGGAAAGGAAGACCTTTACTAAATTATTATGAAGGCAGGTAAAAATAGAAAATATGCATGTATTTGGTTTTTTATAGATTTTCATGGATTATTATTTTTCTCATTATTTATGAAGGCATGAATAAAGCTTCAGTTACCTAAATATGCTAGTGTATTACTTGTAAGGTAGAGTGATGTGATCTTGATGACTTTCTAAGTTTTTAATTATTTTAATTCTTAAAAGTGATCATCTCATTATAATCAATTATTTTGTAAATGAGTATTTCTCAGTTAAGTAGCTTTATTTTCTAATTTTATTTTCCATTTTTAATTTGGTTATTTGTTGAGCAAAATACTGAACTAAGGGACTACTGTGAGTCAATAGCTTTCTAAATCCAATCTATTCTATAAATCTTTTATTTAACTTAATATTTAAACTGTTTGACTAGTTACGCTGAACTTTGTGAACTCAGTGTTGCATAATTATAATAGCAAGCACATATATAATAGATAATATGACACTGTTTTAAGAGCTTGACAGGTATTAGCTCATATGGTATTTTTACTACCTATTGAAGCCTCTATTCATCCAGTTAGTGAGGAAGGGATTCCTAGCTTTAGGTCATGGGGATCACCCAAGAAACAACACTCAAAGCTAGATAGATGAGATCAACAGCTTATTAGTTACATATACCACAGCTCAGGGAAAGAAAACATTGCTTGCCTTACAGGCCATATGGAGGTTATATTCAGGAGTGAGCAATCAAGGGCTGTGGGAGGGAGGGTTTGTAGTATCAACAGAGTGAGGTACCTCCTGGTTCCTGTGGGAATCTGTGCATGTCTTGCTTGAGTAATTCCATGGGCTGGTAGGGAACTGAAACCTGCTACTCAGGGATCAGCAGGAATTGCACCTGGTCCATTTGATAAGAAGGGTTATTTGGCTAAGAGACCTTATCTTCATGAGCAGAGTGAGGAGAAGAACTTGCAAACTGGGCCATTTGAGGTCTTCCTGAAAACTTTCGAGTGTCCTTTGGACTACAAGGAGATCCAGCCAGTCCATCCTAAAGGAAATCCGACCTGAAGCACTGGAAGCACATCATTGGAAGCACTGATGCTGAAGCTGAAACTCCACTGCTTTGGCCACCTGATGCGAAGCACTGACTCGTTGCAAAGACCGTAGTGCTGGGGAAGATTGAGGGCAGGAGGAGAAGGGGATGACAGAGGAAGAGCTAGTTGGCTCAATCAACTTGATGGACAAGAGTTTGAGTAAGCTCTGGAAGTTGCTGGTGGACAGGGAAGCCTAGCATGCTGCAGTCCATGAGGTCTCAAAGAGTTGGACATGACTGAGTGACAGAACTGAACTAATTTCATCGTATGCCTAAGGAGCACATAATATTGAGCCTTAATTTTAGGCTTTACACCATACTACCCTACGAGGTAGGTAGAATTATTTACCCCATTTCATAGATGAGAAGACCAGGTACACAAGCTAACCTGCTTAACACTATGATGACCACACTTCCAACTATTCCTTATATATTTGCTTTCACTCAGTGTAGGTAGAAATTCTCAACATCCAGAAATAAAATGAAGGCATATAGAAATTCAGTGGGTCACCCCCATGTCTATCTCGTAAACAGAAATGAACTGCTTTCACATTTGTTGTTTACTAGCTGTCAAGGAGTTTTCATATCTGTGTCATGATTTTTGTTTTTCTTTATAAATTATAAACTCTGAAATTAAGTAAATACGTTTTCATTTCTTGATTGAGAGTTGCTGGACACAGACATTATCAAGAGAGGTAATAGATTTGATTTTCTATTTCTAGGGCCTTTAAAGGAGAAGCCAATGGCACCCCCACTCCAGTACTCTTGCCTGGAAAATCCCATGGATGGAGGAGCCTGGTGGGCTGCAGTCCATGGGGTCGCTAAGAGTTGGACACAACTGAGTGGCTTCACTTTCACTTTTCACTTTTATGCCCTGGAGAAGGAAATGGCAATGCACTCCAGTGGTCTAGCCTCGAGAATCCTAGGGACGGGGGAGCCTGGTGGGCTGCCGTCTATGGGGTCACACAGATTCAGACAGGACTGAAGTAACTTAGCAGCAGGGCCTTTAAAAGCAAAAGAAATACTGAGATTATTTGGATTTTATTCTGTCTAACATGAGAGGAAACCGTCACTGATCTATGAGTATGAGTAGCTTAGCTATACTTCTTAAAAATAACTTGATCAATAGAAATTTTACTTTGGAATTTGAAAATCCTATTTGCCATTAATTTTTTAAATTTTTTATTTTATATTGGAGTATAGCCGATTAACCACCCGACTCTAGTACTCTTGCCTGGAAAATCCCATGAACAGAGGAGCCTGGAAGGCTGCAGTCCATAGGGTCGCTAAGGGTCGGACTTGACTGAGGGACTTCACTTTCACTTTTCACTTTCATGCATTGGAGATGGAAATGGCTACCCACTCCAGTGTTCTTGCCTGGAGAATCCCAGGGATGGGGGAGCCTGGTGGGCTGCCATCTATGGGGTCGCACAGAGTCGGACGCGACTGAAGCGACTTAGCAGCAGCAGCAGCATAGCCAATTAACAATGTTGTGATAGTTTCAGGTAGACAGCAGCAGAGGGACTCAGCCATACACATACATGTATCCATTCTCCCCCAAATGCGATTTGTCATTATTTTTTAACAAACATACTTTTAACTATGCAACAGGAAGTAGTTGATGGTTATCTGCAATTTATATCCTATTTTATCACGCTAATAATATCAGAATATCTCATTTTTCTGGATAAAATTGGATATATTTTTCTAGATTTGGTCTTCAAGTAATGCAAATCAAATTATAACCTGCCTGAATTGACTCTAGTTTTGTTTTACTTTTTTTTGGTATGACCAAATCTTTGATATAAGGAAGATGCTGCTGCTGCTGCTAAGTTGCTTCAGTCGTGTCCGACTCTTAGCGACGCCATGGACTGCAGCCCACCAGCCTCCCTCCGTCCATGGGATTTTCCAGGCAAGAATACTGGAGTGGGGTGCCACTGCCTTCTCCAGTAAGGAAGATAAGTATATTACTTATCAGGAACTGTCTGACAATCAAAAACACAATTTGCACATTTGAGTTTTTTCATTGCCTTCCCCTTCTCTGTGAACATTGTCAAATTAACTTTTCAAAAAAATAAAAACAATTTCACATCTACTTGGAGAAGGAAATGGCAACCCACTCCAGTACTCGTGCCTGGAAAATCCCATGGATGAGGAGCCTGGTGGGCTGCAGTCCAGGGGGTCGCTAAGAGTCAGACACGACTGAATGACTTCACTTTCACTTTTCACTTCTATGAATTGGAGAAGGAAATGGCAACCCTCTCCAGTGTTCTTGCGTGGAGAATCCCAGGGACGGGGGAGCCTGGTGGGCTGCTGTCTCCGGGGGTCGCACAGAGTTGGACACAACTGAAGCGACTTAGCAGCCGCAGCAGCAGCACATCTACTTATTAAATAGTATTGAGTCATGTGGTCCACGGGGATAATAAACTTTTTTAGTCTTCCTTTTTGTCTTAATGAGAGCTGTGCCTCATTGATGTACTGTCAGAGTGCAGAGTGCTGTTAATTCTACTGTAACACATCAATTTGTTCCAACTGATGTATCAAGGAATAAGTTGAGCATGATGGTGAATTTTTCATTTGCTTATGGGCAATTCCTTCAGAGAGAAATGTTCAGTGAATTCAGAAAACCACACTCAGCTGACCTGAGCTGCCTAGGAATACCCTAAACACATATGTTGCTCAAACCTTCACCCTTCAGGTCTGGTGTCACAGCTTTCCATCCAATTTCAGATCCTCCTCCTCCTTACTGCTTTGTAACTCCCAACCCACTTCCACAAACAACCTTCAGATCTTTTTCAAGGTAATGTGCCATATTTATTTTAATCCTCATGTCATTTTTAACAATTTAACATGTATGAAACTTTTGATACCATTTTTTATTGGATTCCTTTTTTAAAATGTATACCTGATGCAGGTGTTTAAGTGTTGTGCCCTTAACTTCATTTTCCCTGTAAGCCGATAGTTTTATTGCATGATTTTGCACAGTTCAGTGAAATTTTTAGGGGCACATATATTGTGATGCAGCAGAATGACTAATTGAAAAGGTTATCCTCCTTTTTTTTTCTTTCCAAATTACCCTTGGCTTTTAGTTAATTCATTGTAATAGTGTGATTGATTTAGTAAATTTACTAATTATGGATGTTATAAATTACATATAGAAATTCAATAGACTTTTTAAAATAATTGGACCATTGGAGATCACAGATGCCTTTAAAATATGTCACCTGTGAGGGCCCAGACGGAACTGTCATGAACCCATCAACCAAATTAAAGGCTAAACGCATAATTTATTATTATAACATTATTAAAATATATGTTTGGGATAAAAGAAATTTAAAAATTATAAAAATCATGATCTCTAGTACATTTTTTCCATCTGCATATATAATAAGCCTAGAAAACCATACTGGAAGGATAGAAGTCACTACGTTACCAGTAGTACTAGTTTCAGTATGATAAAATTATAAGGAACTTTTGTTTGCTCTGTGTATTTTTTTTTCCCATCGTGAGTAAAAGTGATAATAAAAAGTTAAAGAAAGAAAAACTACAGAGGTGGGGAGAGCACACAAATATGTGGGGTATTATACTAACAGTCGTGTAATGTGTTTCTTCGTGAGGCTCTTAAGGGGGACACGATCCATAATGGGGGAAATTAGTAACCCTTGCCAGGAATTCTATCCAAGACTTAAATATAGGGCTCCTTTTCATTTTGTGCCCACTATATTCTTGACACATTACTAGACTTTTTTCCTTTGTACCTTATCTCATTTAATCCTCAGAACATATCTTATGAAGTTGAGATTTCATTCCCCACTTGACTGAAGAATAAATCAAGGCTTGAAGAGATTATTTACTTGCTGCCTTGGGTGCTGCACTATGACCGTTATAATGCATTACTTTTTCTCCTGAGGACAAGTGTATTTTTGAAACACTTGTTTGAAACTCATTGCCTTAAAATATTGTAAAACATTGCCACTCAAGACTTGTGAATCCATATTTCATGTTTTGCCACAATAGGAATAATTACTGCCTCAATGTTTATCTGCGAAATTGAACTGGGGCCTCTGTTCCATATAGCATTCTTATTTGACATTTTCATATTTTTCTCTGAGAAATCAAGTAATAACATTAACAAAATATAAAAGAAATTGTTGGCTATCGGAAATGCAGCTGTCCTTTGATGCCTTGGAATTGTTTAAAAATATTTGCCAACTAAATTCTACTCATTAGATAATCATATTTGTCTATTCAAATGTTATTGAAAATAATTGTATTCTCGTGGGTAAATGTCTTAGCTTAAGTTCACTTCCACTCAAGCATAATATAAAATCACCATTTGATTCTTCTTTAAATCCTTTAAAAGCTATCTTTGTGACTAGTTCATTGATTTAGACATATACTTTGTCTTGTGGACTTAATCCTTAGATCTTGTAATCACTTATATAATTGTCCTGAAGAAACTTAAGTGTTGTTCCCACTTCTTGTACACTTCTCTTGGAGAAAAGATAGTTTGGAGCATGACTAGGAAAACTAAAATCTTTTGCTTTACAAAGTAAAATTACACTTCGAAGGGCTAACCCTAAAAACTCATGCGGAAGACCTGCAGCTTCAACCTTTACATTCATAGGCTTCTTTCTGGAACCTAGCTGCCATGCTTGGAGGAAGCAAATGCCACCCAAGTGGAGAGGAAGCAAGACACCTATTAGACAACCAGCACAGGTGCCAGCATTTGAGTGAGACATCTCGACCTGTCAGCCAGCATGCTGATAGTTGCATACATGTTTGGCATAGCAATAGTTGTATGACTCTTCTTATAGAAGAGAAAAGGGCTTTCCAGGTGGCTCAGTGGTAAAGAATCTACCTGGTAAGCAGGAGATGTGGGTTTGATCCTTGGGTTGGGAAGATGCCCTGGAGAAGAAAATGGCAACCCACTCTAGTATTCTTGCCTGGGAAATCCAGGCAAGACAGAGGAAATGGATGGGCTACAGTCCATGGGGTTGCAAAGAGTTGGACATGACTTAGCAAATAAACAGCAGCAACAACATAGAAGAGAAAAATCCTGTATCTTTTGGTGACTGTGTTCAAGGAAAGAAACAGCTGAAGACCTCTTAAGATTGTGTAAATTCCCTAAAAATACATTAGGGAAAATTGAAATTCATGAATATACACAGGCCTGTGCTATGCTGTGCTGAATCGCTTAGTCGCGTCTGACTATCTGTGACCCCATAAACTGTAGTCCACCATGTTCCTCTGTCCATGGGGATTCTCCAGGCAAGAAGACTGGAGTGGCTTGCCATGTGCTTCGCCAGGGGATCTTCCCCCACCCAGGGATCAAACCTAGGTCTCTTGCATTGCTGGCTGATTCTTTACCGTCTGAGCCACCAGGGAAGCCCAAGAATACTGGAGTGGATAGCTTATCCCTTATCCCTTCTTCCAGGGGACCCTTTAGCCCCCACCCCCAGAACCAAACCAGGGTCTCCTGCATTGCAGGTGGATTCTTTACCAGCTGAGCTACCAGGGAAGCCCCATAGACAGGCCTGACTTCAGTTCAGTTGCTCAGTCGTGTCCGACTCTTTGCGACCCCATGAATCGCAGCACACAAGGCCTCCCTGTTCATTACCATCTCTCGGAGTTCACTCAGACTCACGTTCATCAAGTCTGTGATGCCATCCAGCCATCTCATCCTCTATCGTTCCCTTCTCGTCCTGCCCCCAATCCCTCCCAGCATCAGAGTCTTTTCCAATGAGTCAACTCTTCACATCAGGTGGCCAAAGTACTGAGTTTCAGCTTTAGCATCATTCCTTCCAAAGAAATCCCAGGGTTGATCTCCTTCAGAATGGACTGGTTGGATCTCCTTGGAGTCCAAGGGACTCTCAAGAGTCTTCTCCAACACCACAGTTCAAAAGCATCAATTCTTTGGCGATCAGCCTTCTTCACAGTCCAACTCTCACATCCATACATGACTACAGGAAAAACCATAGCCTTGACTAGATGGACCTTAGTCAGCAAAGTAATGTCTCTGCTTTTGAATATGTTATCTAGGTTGCTCATAACTTTTCTTCCAAGGAGTAAGCGTCTTCTAATTTCTATCTGCAGTGATTTGGGAGCCCAGAAAAATAAAGTCTGACACTATTTCCACTGTTTCCCCATCTATTTCCCATGAAGTGATGGGACCGGATGCCATGATCTTCGTTTTCTGAATGTTGAGCTTTAAGCCAACTTTTTCACTGTCCTCTCACTTTCATCAAGAGGCTTTTTAGTTCCTCTTCACTTTCTGCCATAAGGGTGGTGTCATCTGCATATCTGAGTTTATTGCTATTTCTCCCAGCAATCTTGATTCCAGCTTGTGTTTCTTCCAGTCCAAAGTTTCTCATGATGTACTCCGCATATAAGTTAAATAAGCAGGGTGACAATATACAGCCTTGACGTACTCCTTTTCCTATTTGGAACCAGTCTAGTAATTCTTAATGCCAAAACCAAAACTCGCTAACACGTTGTTAAGTATAGAGTTATATGAGAACAAGTCAACAAATCCATGTATTATTTTGTGATGAATTTGAAAAATTATTTATGATATTTATAAGAGTATAAATCTTATGAGGATTACTTATAAGACTACTTTCATCATTCACACAAAGGAGTTTATCATGATCCCTTGATTTATTTGGCCAGAAAAAATAAAATGAGAGGAAGAAGAAAACCTTTAAGCAACATGGATCCTGACAAGAAATGGATCTTTTTCTCTTTAGCTTTTTAAAGTATGATCCAGTCTTACCTGGATCATTGAAAAGAATCTTAAATATACTTGAAGTCATTCTGTTATAAAGATATATACATTATATAGTATATATTTATAGGTTATCTTGGCTTTATAACATTTTACCCAAAACTCTTTCTCAGTTGATTGATAGACTATTTAAAAAAAGGTTACTTTTAAAACAGTATTTGTTTTTAACTAGTGAAAGCAATGAGAAAGCAATTTTAAAGCAAATTGGTTTTCTTCTGAAAACTTTCTACCAGCTTTTAGAACCTGTCACCACATTGTGATTAACCAGAAAATGTTAATGCAAAAGGCCCTTAGAGATCATCCTTCTCATTTTTTGTTTCTCAAATGAAAAAAATTGATGCCCCAGAAACTGGTCAAGGTCTCTCAGTGCTTGAGAAGGGAAACGAACTCGGGTTTTTGTACTGTTTTCATTGTATCACCTTGCATATACCATTCAGTTATATATCTGTTTATTATTGTTAGAAGTATATATGCCTAATTTCACCAGCTAGTTTGTAAGTTTCTTTTGGGTAGCTTTTTATACTTTGTATATTCCTAAAAGAGCTATTGCATAAACTGTTTAACAATGGACAGTTCAGTTAGTGCGTATTGATTAGGTGAGTGGTTGATTTGAATGCAGTTAGTGCATATTGATTGGGGGGTGGTTGATTTGAATATGTGTTTTTAACTTAGAATGCTTAGTGTAGTGTTCTGGTTCCCACTGAATATCATTTCAGTGCTTAAAAATAGATGTTGCTTAAGTTATATGAATGGTGGTTATTTATTTCGAGGTAACTAGAAGACTGAACCCAGTCTGCTAATACTGACACCTTTAGTACAGGCCATCCTTAGTTAAAATAAGTGAAGCTAGTTCAAACAGAATAAGAAAGGACAAGAAGTTGCATGGATAACATCTGTATTATAAGCCAGCTTGTAAAATGGGAGGAGCTATCAGGAGAATGACAAATTAAGGAAACTCTTTTGATTATTAGAAAATGATTATTTTCACAGGTCTCAACTGTAGCATAGTTATGGCTCTTTGAAATGGCAGCCCACTTCAGTATTCTTGGCTGGAAAATCCCGTGGAGGGAGGAGCCTGGTAGGCTACAGTCAGTCCATGAGGTTGCAAAGAGTCAGACCCAACTGAGTGACTTCACTTTCTTTTCCATCAGAAACTATACTATGAGAATTTTGTTACTATAACAAATTCAAAACCTTGGATGTTGTAAAATAATCCTATTCGTTTATAATATGTCTGTGTGTGTGCCATGTTTTTGGGACAAGAATGAGTCCAGCATGCCAAGAAACAATTTTTAAGGTGGTGGTCGTCCAAAAATTATTGCTTAGTATCATTAAATGCGTAATAGACTCAGTAATACAGAAAAATTGTGATCAACCAACATTTATTGAGCACCTTATTTGAGTTAATTATTCAAGTTAATTAAGATGGAACACTTCTTTCATAATCAAATTGGTGACAGAGAAGATAAAGATATGTAAGGCTATGACGAGGTATCTGTATGAATGAGAACCTGAAAGAGATGATTTACAGGATTTGAATAACTCAGTATGGTGAATGTAGGAACTCAGTTGGGTCTTATGAAATGAATGAGCTGTAACATTGTAATAAATATGAAGAAGGGATGTGGTAATTCCACTTGGGGGTTCCAAGGATGAAGGAGCAGAAGTCTGGGACTTTTGGGGAGTCAGCAGATCAGCATAGGTGAAGTAAAGTGCTCCTGTCAGAAATGCTTGGAAAACAAATGTGGGAAAGCTTGATACGGGGCCAGAATGTTGAAAACCTTCTTTCTTGCTTCTACTGTATTTATGCTCTCCCATCCCCCACCATAGCTGGGGATAAATCAGAGCCCAAAATGGAGTAGTGATGATGGAAGTGGAAAGCATATTAGAGTTGCGGAGAGAAACTTTTTGAACAGGGAGTAAAGAACCTGATGGGAAGTTGTTGTTAGATGTTAGGATATTATTCATGACAGGAAATTTGGGACCTTAGATGCAGATTAAAAGAACGAAACTCTTGACTCTTGGCAGCAGTTTCATCTCCCTGAACCCCATACATCTACCTCATAAACATATATCCCTGGATTATTAGAATCAACCTAGATCCAAGCTGCCTCAGTCTCTTGATTTCTTTAGTACCAGCTGTTGTCACCATTGTGCATCATCCATTCATCCAGTGCCAAATTCTGTGATGCATCTTAGATGCCTCTCACTACCCTCATGGCCAGTCAGTTCCATTTATTCTATCTCCTAAGTAACTCTCAACCTAATTTCTTTTTAAAATTTATACTGCTTAGCTACATCAAATCTTTTTCCTAGAACATATAGTAGCCTTCTAAGAGACTTGATTTCCTTCAGCCTCCCCCATCCCAGTCCATTTTCTAACTGATGTCAGAAATGCTTTCTCAAAAGACAAATATCCCTTTGATGTTGTCTATTATTTCTGTGAAGTCGAAACTCTTTAGTATGACATTCATGATATGACTCTTGTCTATGTATCAATCTTAGTCCCTGAGACAGTTTCAGGGATTATGTAGAACCAGCATATAGTTCCTCAAATGTGTCATGTCTTTGTATTTTCTATTCCTTTTGCCTGGGATGTTGCACTCTCCCAGACCTAGCCGTTCTTTTCTAAGTAACCTGGCAGATTTTTATTTCTTCCTAAAGAATTATACTATATGGAGGGCAATTTTGCTTCATCGCCTTGCAGAATTAGGGCTTTCCTATCCTGTTCAACTCCATTAAAGGTCCTCATAGGTTTTGTAACTGTGCATCCAAATTTTTTACCTCAGAGGTTAAAGCGTCTGCCTCCAATGCGGGAGACCCAGGTTCGATCCCTGGGTGGGGAAGATCCCCTGGAGAAGGAAATGGCAATCCACTCCAGTATTCTTGCCTGGAGAATCCCATGGACGGAGAAGCCTAGTAGGTTACAGTCCATGGGGTCGCAAAGAGTCAGACACGATTGAGCGACTTCACCTTCACCTTTCTTGAGGTCAGTGCCTATGCTTTATTTATGTTTACACTTCCAATTTTTAGCCCAAGAACTTTCAGATTACAAATTTTTAAAAAGGGAAAAAAATCTGTTGAATGCATTAATAGTTCTTCTTTATAAAAGTTGCAGTGTTTAATCTTAGTAAGGTTTGAAATATACTTGACACATTTTTTTTCTTCAAGCTTGTAAAGTACTAAAATTTTATTGTAATAGATACCATTTATTAAATGCCTATTTCATATCAGGGACTTTGCTATGCACCTTTAAAAAAACTATAGTGAAAAATGTCCAACTACACAAAATCAAAAAGAACAGTGTAATGAGCCTCCAAAATTCATCAAATTCACTATTGACAAGATTTTGCCACTCTTTATCAATCTTGTGAATCGAACATGGCTGAAGTGACCGAGCATGCACATTGTTGTTATTGTTACTGAAATAATTTAAAATTCTCTTCCTTCTACCCCTACATATGTCAGTATGCATCTCTAAAATATACACATTAATATGTAATATACAATGGAAAAATTATTGGCATCAAATATTAACATTTTTGCCAGAGATTCAACATGACATCACCTAGAAACTATTCTAATGGACAAGACCCACACTTGTCAGATACACTTGCTTTTTTTTTTTATAATTTTTTTATTTTTTTAAAATACTTTATTCTACATTACAGTACTGTATTTGTTCTGCCATACATTGACATGAATCAGCCACACATGTCCACGATCTCCCAATGCCAAAGCCCCTCCCACCTCCCACCCCATATCATCTCCCTGAATCATCCTGTGCACCAGCCCCATGCATCCTGTATCCTGTATTGAACATAGACTGGTGCTTCATTCTTACGAGATAGTATACATGTTTCAATGCCATTCTCCCAAATCATCCCACCCTCTCCCTCTCCCTCAGAGTCCAAAAGTCCGTTCTATACCCCTAAGTCTCTTTTGTTGTCTCACATAGAGGGTCATCATTACTATCTTTCTAAATTCCATATATATGTGTCAGTATACTGTATTGGTATTTTTCTTTCTGGCTTACTTCACTCTGTATAATCGGCTCCAGTTTCATCCATCTCATTAGAACTGAGTCGAATTTATTCTGTGAAGAAAGCTGAATGCTGAAGAATTGATGCTTTTGAACTGTGGTGTTGGAGAAGACTCTTGAGAGTCCCTTGGACTCCAAGGAGATCCAACCAGTCCATTCTGAAGGAGATCAGTCCTGGATGTTCTTTGGAAGGAATGATGCTAAAGCTGAAACTCCAGTATTTTGGCCACCTCATGCGAAGAGTTGACTCATTGGAAAAGACTCTGATGCTGGGAGGGATTGGGGGGCAGGAGGAGAATGGGATGATAGAGGATGAGATGGCTGGATGGCATCATGGACTTGATGGACGTGAGGCTGAGTGAACTCCAGGGGAGTTGGTGATGGACAGGGAGGCTTGGCGTGCTGCAGTTCATGGGATGGCAAAGAGTTGGACATGTCTGACCGATTGAACTGAACTGATACTCTGATTAAGTTATTCCTAAAAAGTTTTCTACATTTTGAATTTAAAATAAAATAAAGTATACAGACACATTCTTGTATAGCTACAATGCCAGTGTCACACCTAACAGACTTAGCAATTATTGCTTGAAATCATCTAATACCTCATCTTATTCAATTTCCTCCCAATTGTTTAGTGTCTTTTTAGAGGTAACTTTTTCTGAATTAGTCGGTTCACCATTCCATTTGGTAGGTAGGTCTTTTAAGTCTCTCTTAGGAGTTGTTCCTCCAATTGCTTTTTGTTTTTCAGGACCTTAACTGGTTGTTGTCAGCTGTCTTCTAGAATATTTCATAACCTGGATCATTTTCTATGCTTGTTGTCCTCATGTTGTCATTTGATTTGTTCCTCTAACCTCCTGTTTTCTATGAATTTGAAGTTGGGGCTAAGTGCTTGATTAAATGGCCTTCCCTTGTGGCTCAGCTGGTAAAGAATCCACCTGCAATGTGGGAGACCTGGATTTGATCCCTGGGTTGAGAAGATCCCCTGGAGAAGGGAAAGGCTACCCACTTCAGTATTCTGACCTGGACACTCTGGTTGCAAAGAGTCTGACATGACTGATCATGTTCAAATTATCTTTGTATATAGACATTTTCTTCATCCTATTTTATGGTTGTATTGATGAATTAGAGCCCTAGTAGTGCGACTGAGTGACTTCACTTTCACTTTTCACTTTCATGCATTGGAAAGTCAGACATGACTGAAGAAACTTAGCAGCAGCAGTAGCGGTGAGACTTATGGGTCAAAGGGCAGATGTGTATGTAATTTTTCTAGACATTGTCAAATGCCTATCTAGGAGGGTTGTTTAATTTTGCATTCCCACAGTTTTTGCGAATACCTGTTTCCCTATAGTATTGTCAAAAATATGTGCCTACCTTGGATTTTTGCCAGTCTGGTGTGTGAAGTATAATATTTGCTTTTCTTTTTATGAGTTGTTTCTTCTGTTAATTGCCCATTCCTTATTTGTTTTTTGATTTGGTTGTTGGTTATTCCCTTTTAATTTTCAGGAGCTCCTAATATATTAGCCATTGTGTGTTAAACTGCAAACATTTGCCTTCTGATTTTTATCATATTTTTGTACCATACAGAAAAAAATTTTTAAGTGTATGTATGTATATGTATAGTTGAATTATCAATTGTTTGTTGTTTCTGGATTTTGAGTCGTAATTAGGGAAGTTCCATTTGCTGTCTATTTATGTGCTAATACAGCTCCTTTAAATACAGAACTATTATGTTTTACTATATGGTAAGGCTAGCACCCCTCCTACATTGCTTTTACAGGGTCTTCTTGATCATTCATGCTTAATTGTTTTATAATTAAGTTTACTTTACAAATAAAGAAATGAACACTTCCATAGAAGTTCTATGGCCATGGCAGTATTGAGAAAAGTAAAAAAAAAAAAAAAAATTGTTCATAATGATTCCTTCATACCTTGTCTTCATATGAAAGTTAATTGTAGCAATCTTTGTGCAACTGAAACCGTTTCAGAAGGATACATAATTAGAAGGAAGAGAGGCAGAGTCTATTGGAAACATTCATTTCAGTCAGTGCTTCCCAAAGTGTGGCTGTGGAAGTTTGGCTGAATGTTTAGCACAAAACAAAGCAGTGGCATTCTACTGACATAGTAATTATTATTTTCCTCACTGCTCTCTATTCACAGTTAAAAAAAAAAATTGGTTTCACTGAAGAATATCCTTGATAAAACAGTAAAAATTAGGCATTTTATTAAATCTTGACCATGAAATGCTTAATCATTTTCAAAATGGGGAGTATATACATAAAGCTCTTCTCCATGCCAAAATATGGTGGTTGTCTTGAGAAAATGCAGCTGTGAGTTGTGAGCCAAACTAGTCTCTTTTTATTGAAAATTATTTTAGATGAAAAAATGACTGACTGATAGTTATGGTTATTTCGATGGGTATTTTGGCAGACATTTCTACAAAAATAAAGTGAATCCATCACTTCCAGGAAAACAACCAATAGGATTTACTGCCAAAATAAAATATGGACTTTGAGGAGAAAGCAATTTTGGAAAACTGGTATCCTCTGCCATGAGCCTGTCCATTTCTCAAGGCTGAAAGATTTTTCTGATATTAAGAGTGGTGACATTAACGTATTTTATTGTAAATAATATATTCACTGTATGAACATTTGGAAAACCTGCCAAACGCAGGGATCCAATATTTTCCATTTTTTAAAATGTAAATTTATTTAATTGGAGGCTAATTACTTTACAATATTGTAGTTGTTTTGCCCTACATTGACATGAATCCGCCATGGGTGTACATGTGTTCCCCAACCTGAACCCCCTCCCACCTCCGTCATCCAATATTTTCTAAATGGCTAATAGTTAATAATATAACATCACACATGACTAATCAGTCTCGTCAAAGTATAAGATAAACCGATGGATTTTAAATGTAACAAAGTAAGGCGATTATTGATGTGGTTTTAGATTCCACATTCCAACACTTAAAAGCTACCATTTGTCAAGTCTTAATGTAGTATCATAGAATATCCAAAATTATCTTAAAAGGCTATTAAAATACTTTCGTGAGGCTGAGTCTTTTTCATGTTATAAAATATATAGAAACAGATTGCAGAATTAGAAGTAAGAATCCAATTGTCTTTAATTAATCCAGATATTTGCACAAATGTTTAATTACTCTTCTCAGTAAATTTTTGTTTTGATTTGGAAATTACAGTTTCAAAAAATTCATTTCTGTTAATATGTAATGGGTTTATTCTATTTTTATTTTTAAATGAATTAAGTATTTACATTTTTCTTTGATTTAATTTCTAATATAATAATTATTGATAGCTATCACTCACATTGGGCTTCCCTGGTAGCTCAGTGGTAAAGAATATACCTGCCAATGCAAGAACCACAGGTTCGATCCCTGGGTCAGAAGATCCCCTGGAGAAAGAAGTGGCAACCCACCTCCAGTATTCTTGCCTGGGGAAATCCCATGGACAGAGCAGCCTGGCAGGCTACAGTCAATGGGGATGCAAAAAGAGTCAGATACAACTTAGCAACTAAAACAAACAAGAAAAAAAAAATCACATTAATAAAGCTTTCAGTTCAGTTCAGTCACTCAGTCGTGTCCGACTCTTTGCAACCCCATTAGTCACAGCACGCAAGGCCTCCCTGTCCATCACCAACTCCCAGAGTTCACTCAGACTCACGTCCATCGAGTCAGTGATGCCATCCAGCCATCTCATCCTCTGTCGTCCCCTTCTCCTCCTGCCCCCAATCCCTCCCAGCATCACAGTCTTTTCCAGTGAGTCGACTCTTTGCATGAGGTGGCCAAAGTACTGGAGTTTCAGATTTAGCATCATTCCTTCCAAAGAAATCTCAGGACTGATCTCTTTCAGAATGGACTGGTTGGATCTCCTAGCAGTGCAAGGGACTCTCAAGAGTCTTCTCCAACACCACAGTTCAAAACCATCAATTCTTTGGCGCTCAGCCTTCTTCACAGTCCAATTCTCACATCCATACATAACCACTGGAAAAACCATAGCCTTGACTAGACGGAACTTAGTCGGAAAAGTAATGTCTCTGCTTTTGAATATACTATCTAGATTGGTCATAACTTTTCTTCCAAGGAGTAAGCGTCTTTTAATTTCATGGCTGCAATCACCATCTGCAGTGATTGGGGAGCCCAGAAATATAAAGTCTGACACTGTTTCCCCATCTATTTCCCATGAAGTGATGGGACCGGATGCCATGATCTTTGTTTTCTGAATGTTGAGCTTTAAGCCAACTTTCTCACTCTCCTCTTTCACTTTCATCAAGAGGCTTTTTAGTTCCTCTTCACCTTCTGCCATAAGGGTGGTGTCATCTGCATATCTGAGGTTATTGCTATTTCTCCCAGCAATCTTGATTCCAGCTTGTGTTTCTTCCAGTCCAGCGTTTCTTATGATGTACTCTGCATATAAATTAAATAAGCAGGGTGACAACACACAGCCTTGACGTACTCCTTTTCCTGTTTGGAACCAGTCTGTTGTTCCATGTCCAGTTCTAACTCTTGCTTCCTGACCTGCATACAGATTTCTCAGGAGGCAGGTCATGTGGTTTGGTATTCCCATCTCTTTCAGAATTTTCCACAGTTTATTGTGATCCACCCAGTCAAAGGCTTTGGCATAGTCAATAAAGCAGAAATAGATGTTTTTCTGGAACTCTCTTGCTTTTTTCAATGATCCAGCAGATGTTGGCAATTTGATCTCTGGTTCTTCTGCCTTTTCTAAAACCAGCTTGAACATCTGGAAGTTCATGGTTCATGTATTGCTGAAGCCTGGCTTGGAGAATTTTGAGCATTACTTTACTAGCATGTGAGATGAGTGCAATTGTGCAGTAGTTTGAGCATTCTTTGGCATTGCCTTTCTTTGGAATTGGAGTGAAAACTGACCTGTTCCATTCCTGTGGCCACTGCTGAGTTTTCCAAATTTGCTGGCATATTGAGTGCAGCACTTTCACAGCATCATCTTTCAGGATTTGAAACAGCTCCACTGGAATTCCATCACCTCCACTAGCTTTGTTCATAGTGATGCTTTCTAAGGCCCACTTGACTTCACATTCCAGGATGTCTGGCTCTAGATGAATGATCACACCATCATGATTATCTTGGTCATGAAGATCTTTTTTGTACAGTTCTTCTGTGTATTCTTGCCACCTCTTCTTAACATCTTCTGCTTCTGTTAGGTCCATACCATTTCTGTCCTTTATCAAGCCCATCTTTGCATGAAATGTTCCCTTGGTATCTCTAATTTTCTTGAAGAGATCTCTAGTCTTTCCCATTCTATTCTTTTCCTCTATTTCTTTGCATTGATCTCTGAAGAAGGCTTTCTTATCTCTTCTTGCTATTCTCTGGAACTCTGCATTCAGATGCTTATATCTTTCCTTATCTCCTTTGTTTTCCACCTCTCTTCATTTCACAGCTATTTGCAAGGCCTCCCCAGACAGCCATTTTGCTTTTTTGCATTTCTTTTCCATGGGGATGGTCTTGATCCCTGTCTCCTGTACAGTGTCACGAACCTCATTCCATAGTTCATCAGGCACTCTATCTATCAGATCCAGGCCCTTAAATCTATTTCTCACTTTCACTGTATAATCATAAGAGATTTGATTTAGGTCATACCTGAATGGTCTAGTGGTTTTCCCTACTTTCTTCAGTTTAGTCTGAATTTGATAATAAGGAATTCATGATCTGAGCCACAGTCAGCTCCTGGTCTTGTTTTTGTTGACTGTATAGAACTTCTCCATCTTTGGCTACAAAGAATATAATCAATCTGATTTCGGTGTTGACCATCTGCTGATGTCCATGTGTAGAGTCTTCTCTTGTGTTGTTGGAAGAGGATGTTTGCTATGACCAGTGCTTTAGGGTCAATAATTTTTAGGAATATAAAGAGTTTCTAATATCAAAAAGTTTGTGAACGATCTATTTACATGAGCATAATAAGTCATGTTTTAATTTTGATTACAATGTGTTTTAAGTTTACCTGTATACATTAAAACACAGCTTTAATGTTTTTTCACAATTTCTCTAAGCTGCGCAAGTGACCTTTATTTTGTTAATAATTGTGTTTTGAAAAAACTGGAAACTATCATATCATTCTGTTTCATTAGAATAACTTAGAAGACTTTTTGATTTTGTTACAACCTGGGTAGTAGATGCTAAGTACAGAGGTTTGACTTAAAGCCCTACTTTTCTTTCATACATTCACAGCATATTTTTTTTATTTCTCTAAATACTATCAGCCATATACTGAGTAATATTAGAATGTTCTGTTACTGTTATTCATTCGTATTCGACTCTTTCCGCGGCCCCAGGGACTGCAGCACGCCAGACTTCCCTGTCCTTCACCATCTCCCAGAGTTTGCTCAAATTCATGTCCATTGAGTGGGTGATGCCATCCAACCATCTCATTCTCTGTTGCCCCCTTCTCAATCTGTTGCCCTCAATCTTTCCCAGCATCAGAGTCTTTTCCAATAAGTTGGCTCTTTGCATCAGGTAGTCAAAGTATTGGAGCTTCAGCATCAGTCCTTCCAATGAATATTCAGGGTTGATTTCCTTTAGGATGGACTGGTTTAATCTCTTTATTGTCCAAGGGAGTCTGTAACTGTTTCTAATAGGAGTCTTAATTTCAAAATTCCCATTTTTTATTTTTTTAAATTTAATTGGGACATAATTTTAATAGGTAAAACTTTCTAAAGTTAAAGCCAAATTTTTAGTATTACACAATAGACAACATTTAAAATTGTATAAAAGTAAAGTTGTTCTTAATACTTCATGGGGAGCTGGCGAGCAATTTTATAATTAGTGGTAGAAAAGTATATTATCTATGTGTTATTAGGGAAGCATTGAGTTAAGTAGTTATTATGGACTTTGTCTCAGGTGCAGAGTTTTCTGTACCTGAGAGAAATCTCATTTTCGGGGTACTTAGCCCAAAATTTTACTATATTCAACAAGTATATTTTGTCAGTCTGCATCTCTAAAGAAAGTGTTTAACACTTAAAAGATTGTATAGGAGCCTTTGTTGCTCAAGATCAGTATCAAGGCATGAAGTATCATTACTGATTTTTAAGAAGGTAGCACAAAGTACAGGAAATTGCACGTACTGCGTGTTTTAATAACACTAGAAGATAAATAGAGAAAAGGGAATATTTGTCACATAGGGAACCCAGATGATACAAGGAAGGTCGTAGATTGATATGTAGGACTGTGGTTATTAATTTATTGGTATGACTCAATAAGAGTACAGAGAACTGCCTCAAATCCACAGGATATTCTTCCCCATTGAAGGAAGGAAAGGGGATGGAAGAGCAGGTACCAGACTCCTGTCTCCTCAGTTCAACTCATCACATGCATGAGTCTACTATTTTCATGTTGCTGTGCTATAAAGGTACAGATACTGTGTTAGAAGCTGATCCTGCTGTTTAAGGTATTTATGGTCTGAAGAAAGTGATAAGATAATGTATACTTCAATAGCTCTAAGAGAGAGAAAAACTAAATAGAATTGTGAACCTTATCATTTTAATTTCCTAGAAGAACTTGGGAGCTGGTGTGAGTGGAGGAAGACCAAAGGAGTTGGTGTTTGAGCTGGGTCTTAAAGGAAGAATAGGTAGTATTTCAATAGACATCAAAAGGGAGGATAGTGCCTCTGGAAATACTGGTTCAAATGTCTAAATTCTGCACAACACAGAAAAGATTTGCCACGTTAGAATTCCCAAGTTTTTGTTTACAAGTGAATCTAAATTGATTTATGCTACACTGTGGTATATTACATGGGAAGTGGGAAAGTAGGTTCACTCTTTGCTGCTTACCTCTGGATGGCACTGGACTTGAACTTGATTTTAGATGTACTGTTTAAAGGAGTGGCTAATGTGGCCTTATGTAAATCTTTAAAAAATGGAACTGAAGTTTACCTGACACCATACTCCATACTAAAGTTGATGTACTCCAAAATGAGCAAGGTACTGTCCCAGTCCACTCGCACCTTCCAGTTTACTAGGGGGAAGAAGGAGGTAGAGAAGCTGACAAATGCACTCCTTTTAGTGGAAATGTTTTGAGATTGGAAGTTAAAAGTCTTAATTAGTATGTGTTGCTGAAGAAAGCTGAAATTCATGCTCTTAGTTACAAGATTTTTTTTGCAGTATTCCTTAAATGATCGTACCCAGTGGTAGAACTCTTGTAGAAAGGGCTTGGTTGCTTTGGTTTTAAGAGCTCAGTTAAAAAGGGGAACCGAAGTCTCAGACCTTTAGAAGGCAACAGGATTCCCCACTTATGAAGGGGAATTTTCAGTGCTCTTTGGATCCTCAGCAAATATTTGCTACACCCTATGTTCAGGGCTGGGCTCCTGATAGTCCTGGGGTCCCTATACCGCTCAGGCTCCAAGGACTAGAGGAGATGTTGTATAATTTGCAAGATTCTTGACTCTTGGTATTACAATTTTCTGCTTCCCAGTCTTCTATCACTAAATGACCTTAGGTCTCAGTTACTTATTACAATATATATTTTAATTGTATAGATGGTCAATTCATATTTTAATATAGAGTAAGAGAAGTAATAATTTTATAATCTTTTAGGCCATTTTGGAATAGTGGGAAATAATGTATATTCAGGTAATGACATTTAAATATGAGTTTACTATAAAATTACATATCTATGACAATCTAATTTAAAACCCATGCTTTTCTCATTTAGGGATAGAGAGTTTTTAGAACATCTCTGTGTTCCTTTCCATTTGTCCATTCCTTCTGAAATGTGTAATGTCATCAATTTCTATATTTGATGTAATTGCCTGTAATTGTCTGCCAAGAAATAAGATGACATCAGTATTATTTCAAAGCGTCGAGCCACCTGCCCATCTCTGTCCTTTTTGCAGTGGTTTCTGCCAAAATGGAACATCTAGAAAGGAGAAGAGAGTCAGCAACTGTAATTTACTGTTTGTATTGATAATTTCAGTTACTTTTCTTAGAGTCACACTTAAAATGTTTGTGTGAGCATGCTTTTTATATTTAAGATATTTTGTCATTGCAGTGTGTTAAATTTTTTTTGAAGCTATTAAACTATCTTCTAAGGATGCCCTTAAAAATCTTCAACAATTGAGGGATTAGTATGTTCAGGTGAATCAAAATTTTCTGCTTTGCTAGAATTGTTTATATGCTAAACACATTTTTTAACCTCTCCAAGTGTCTGTGTGTAAAGTTAATTACACACATTACTCTCAGTATTATTCTCTCCTATAGATATAAATTCAAGAATGGATAGAATTTGAATGTTTTTCTTTTATATTTTAATGGATAGAATTTGTATGGTTTTCTTTTACATTTTAATGGATAGAATTTGTGGTTTGGTTTTTTTTTTTTGCTTTTTCATTTTTTAATGAAATAAACTCAAGAAAAATGTAAAAATTAAATTGAATAATTTATTTTAAAGATACTTAGTAGCTTAAAATGCAGCAATCAGTTCTCTTTAACATTTAGCCTCTTAGGCACAAGTAATTTGCTGATTACCTCTGCTGCTGCTTCTGCTGCTGAGTCGCTTCAGTCACGTCCGACTCTGTGCGAACCCAGAGACCGCAGCCCACTAGGCCTCCCGGTCCCTGGGATTCTCCAGGCAAGAACACTGGAGTGGGTTGCCATTTCCTTCTCCAATGCATGAAAGTTTAAAAGTGAAAGTGAAGTCGCTCAGTCATGTCCAACTCTTAGCGACCCCATGGACTGCAGCCTACCAGGCTCCTCCATCCATGGGATTTTCCAGGCAAGAGTACTGGAGTGGGGTGCCATTGCCTTTTCTGGCTGATTACCTCTAAAGACTCATAATTTTAAGAATTTGTAACTTTCACATATCTTAATTTTCTAGTACGATTAATTTATATAAAGTTATCTAGTAAATTACCTAACAGAAAAGTGTCAGAATAAGCTATTTTTTAAATATAATTCATCTTTTTGCTTTTGATGTTTTGTTTTCCAGTAGATAATTACTTCAGAGAAGGCAATGGCACCCCACTCCATAGAGTTCGTTTATGAGGTTGCACAGAGTTGGACACTACTGAAGTGACTTAGCAGCAGAGTTGACATGACTCTCAGTTGTGAGGGGAAAATGTTTCTTAGCATGAGAAGCACTCCTACAGTTGAGACGGAGCTGGGGAAAGGAGAGCTGCAAGATACTGTTGGGAAATGGCAATTATCAGATTTAGTGACTAACTAAATGCAGATTCCTAAGATAAAGGGTCCAGGATAACTCTGTAACTCAGAGCCAGGGTTACTGGTATTGTGTGGTGATTTTATAACTTAAAGAGGAAAGTACGGACCAGCTGGTTTACGGTAGGAGACTGGTTTTAAACATGTTAATTTTAAGGTTCCAGCATGTCACAGGCAGTTCAGAATGGCCCAGGTCCGATGGAAGGGCAGAGCAGTGCTAACCCGAGCTCTTTAGCAAAGGTGCAGGAGTGTGTTACAGGGCCTGCTTGGTTTGCATACACATACCCTTCTCTCTCCTTTACCCACTCCACCCTCCTCCCACCAGTATGGTGAGGCTCACGTAGTCCAGCAGAGTTTTGTTTGTATCAGGAAGATGGAAGCCATGGGTCAGAACACTCACTTGAGAAATGAATGCTGATGAAGGAGATGCAGAGAATGTCTAGGAAGAGGGTACAAGTGGTGAAAGAAATTTGAGGTTTCCTGGCTTCAGAGCCAGGAAAGCCAAACTAGGGGAGAGTTGCCTAGCAAAATGCAGATCTGAGTTTAGCACAGAGGCAAGAAGGCTGGAGATCACAGAGGTAGCATCTCAGCTGGGATCTGAAGAGTGTGAAGAGCTGCCCTTCAGTGGGTGTGAAGTTTCACTTATGCTAGATGACGAAGTCCTAGACATCTGTTACACAATGTTGTGCTTATAGTTAACAGTAATGTACTGTACAGTAATTACTATAACTTGTTAGGTGGGTAGAGCTCATGTTATATATTTTTACCGTAAGTTTTAAAGGGGAAAAGACAAAGTCCTTGATACTTTTTGCTGACTGTACTATGTGAAGACATTGAGACAAAAGATTCTTAGAACTGGCTGTTTGTTTTGTTTTTTTTTTTCCTTTTCCCGAATTGCTTCTGTCTGAATTCACTCTCAATATGGTTGAGAGCATTTCTGCAATTAGATTAAAATGTTTGGTTATGGGATTGAGTAGGTGTGACCATCAAACCAGTAACTCTGCAGAGGAGTCATTTAACATTGCAAAAGGCATTAAGATGCCTGAAGATGTGATTTCACAAAAATCAGATGTAGTTTTGAGTAGCATATCTGTGATGGTGGAGCCTTGTCCAATGGCGATATCTCCACAGGCTGTGCAATCAGAGTCAGAGCCACAGGTGTTTGTTGGGCACTTGAAATGTGACCAGTGTGATTGAGCAACTGGACTTTGAATTATATTTAATTTTAATGAATTTAAATGTAGTCACATGTGACTGATGGCTTCTGTATAAGGCAACCCAGGTCTAGAGACTTCAGCAAAGTTAATCAGAGCATAAGTGAAGTAGGAACCCAGTTCTTGGATTTGAAATGAAAGATGAGGAAAGGTTTTACAAAGTATCTCGGAGACCACAACTGCAGCTTATGGTTGTAAATGGAATCTTTTGGATATGGTATTGAGAAAATGGAGTATTTCCTGCCATATCAGTAAAAAGGACGTCAGGGTCATCAGTGATTTCATCTCTCCAAATGTGAATTTCTGAGCCCTGAGGGCACCCAGGAAGCTGAAGTGATCTGGCAGCCATGGCTGCAGCCACTCCTGTGGTGAGCACAGAAGCTCAGGATGTAAGAAAATGCAGGATACTGGCCCAGAGAGCTGAGGTGCATATGAAAGGAATGATGTCAGTGAGCCCAGGCTCTTGCATCTTCCCATGTATAGAAAAACACTAAATTCCTTGACTTGAGGTATCTGGTTTTCTTTAATTCACAAAAATACTTTCGATGTTCAGACCTGCCCTTTGTTGCAAACTTCTATATAACCTGACTCCTCCCCCCTTCCTCCTTGGAGGAGTTCTCTCAGGGTTACTTGAGATGCTGCCTCCTGGGCTTAAGTCCTAAAAATTTCCATCAAATAAAACACAACTCTCAACTTTTTACCAACTGAGCTACAAAGTAAAATCACTCAGTTGCGTCTGACTCTTTGGACCCCATGGACCTTAGGCCGCCAGGCTCCTCCATCCATGGGATTTTCCAGGCAACAATACTGGAGTGGATTGCCATACCCTCCTCCAAGGGATCTTCCCCACCCAGGGATCAAACCCCGGGTCAGAAAGATCCTCTGGAGAAGGTAATGGCAACCCACTCCGGTACTCTTGCCTGGAAAATCCCATGGACAGAGGAGCATGGTAGGCTCCTATAGTCCATGGGGTCACAAAGGGTCAGACACGACTGAGAGACTTCAGTCACTCACTCAACTCTCAGGTCGTGACTGTCTTTTAAGTCAACAGTACTATCCTACTTCTTTTGTGTTTTATTTTATCAACTTTAAAAACATACAGAGATAGAAAGTAGGTGGGGAATAAACGTTCAGTAAAATGAATTTTAAGGAAAATTTATGAACTGCCTTGATCATTGAAAGAACTTTTCCACCTTCATATAAATGTACAAAGTAGTTAACTGAGAGGATAGTAGTATCCTCACCAGAAAAGATGCTTCTTTTACAGAGGCAGGAAGTAGGCTGATTCTTTCAATAGTGACACCATTTTAAAACTATAACTGAAGAAGTCTACATGTTGGTATAATTTTAAAATGTTAGTTTTCCCTTCTCTTCAGTGGGCTTCCCTGGTGACTCAGACAGTTAAGGATCTGCCTGCAATGTGGGTCACCTGGGTTCGATCCCTGAGTTGGGACGATCCCCTGGAGAAGGGAACAGCTACCCACCCAGTATTTTGACCTGGAGAATTCCATGGACTGTAGTCCATAGGGTCGCAGACTCAGACACAACTGAGCAACTCTCACTTTTCAGTGTATAAATAGCTGTCTTTGGTGAGGCCACATCATCTCTCCCCTCAGCTACTGCAGTAGCTTCCTAGCTGGGGGCTGGTTGGTTGGTTTGTTTGGGGGTATTTTTGTTTGTGTGGGTTTGTTTTTTTCCCCCTCTGGAGTGACTGTATCACACCAAGAACTGCATTTAAAACCACAGATCTGACCCACAGCTCTGCTTAGGGAACTTTTATCTGAACTATGTGTACACTCGCTTCCCTGGTGGCTCAGTGGTAGAGAATCCACCTGCCAGTGCAGGAGACGAGGGTTCATCCCTGGATTGGGAAGATCCCCTGGAGGAGGGCATGGCAACTCACGCCTGTGTTCTTGCCTGGGAAATCCCATAGGGAGAGGGGCCTGGCAGGCCACAGCCCATGGGTTGCAAGAGTCAGACAAAACCTGGTGACTAAGTCACCACCACTACCATGTCTACAATTAAAGGTTTCAGAAACATTTTTTGAAGGCTGTTTTTCACTTCTGAAGTTAGTGAGTTAAGTGAACATTTTCTCAACTGATGAAAATAAAATTGGTAAAACATTTTTCATTAGCATGTTGGTAGTATGCAACAAGAACTTTATTATAAAGATTTATAACCTAAACCCCAGTAAATCCACATCCGGGAATCTTTCTAAAGAAACCATCTTAAATACCACAAAATATGCCCCCAAGTCTCTTTATACAAAGATATTCATCATAGCACTATTTACAATAATGAAACTGTACATACACCAGTATAAACTATACACCAACATAAACCATGGTGGTTGAGTGGCTAAGTTGTGTCTAACTCTTGTGACCCCATGGACTGGAACCCACCAGGCTCCTCTGTTCATGGGGTCTTCCAGGCAAGAATACTAGAGTGGGTTGCCATTCCCTTCTCCAGGGGATCTTCCTGACCCAGGTATGGAACCCACATTTCCTGTGTCTCCAGAATCACAGGAAGATTCTTTATTTGCTGAGCCACTGGGGAAGCAAATAACTAAGTAAATGATAATTCATAAAATGATGTGCTCCCATACCGCTCTGCGTATGCATATACAAACTATGATATAGTTAAGGCATTTCTGCCAGTCTACTACTTTTTCATGTCCCTCACTGTACTTCAGTTCAGTCACTCTTTGCGATCCCATGGACTGCGGCACTCCAGGTTTCCCTGTCCATCGCCAACTCCCAGAGCTTACTCAAACTCATGTTCATCAAGTTGGTGATGCCATCCAACCATCTCATCCTCTGTCGTCCCCTTCTCCTCCCACCTTCAATCTTTCCCAGCATCAGGATCTTTTCCAATGAGTTAGTTCTTTGCATCAGGTGGCCAAAGTATCGGAGTTTCAGCTTCAGCATCAGTCCTTCAATTAATATTCAGGACTGATTTCCTTTAGGTTGGATCTCCTTGCAGTCCAAGGGAATCTCAAGAGTCTTCTCCAATACCACAGTTCAAAAGCATCAGTTCTTTGGCTGTACTTAGCACATTGTGAATGCTCGGTGAATATCTGCTGAATAAATGAACAAATGAGTGTTGAAACAAATCATTATCAGTTGCTTCTTATCAACTGGTTAAAATTAACAGATGTTATATTCCTTTAAGTATAGTAGTATGCAGTTCCACTTGTGATGAAAATGTTTTCCAGATTTAAACCTTGGCCAATCCAGAAAATATTTTTGTAGGCAAAATACCTATTTCAGACCTTTAAAGATAAATCAGTTGATAAATTATCAAGTAATGGTTTTTTAAAATAAATCATATTAGTAATAAATCATTCTCTATCTCCAAAGTCCCTTTGTGCACTTTTAGTTTATTTTTCTCTCCCCATATTTTCTCTGAATTTCATGTATTTTTTAAAATAAATATATATGAAAGATCCACTTATCTTCCTATTGACATTTTTCCCCTCAAACCTGTGATCTGTCCTCACAATCAGTTCCTCTAACTGCTTTGTTTATTTGAAGTGATCAGTTGTCAAGGAAATTGCTTCTCACATACTGGTGCATTAGGCTGTGTTATATAGAGAGTATTCAAATTTTCATTTCCTATAACTTACTAAGACTAGCAAGGGGAAGAAGTCTGCCATTTTCTTCTAAATTATTTTTCTAGGTAAACCCAGATCATGGTTGATGCAGGCAAAAATACTAATGAATTGTTCTTTTGACATGGAATCTTCTAATGTACTTCACCAGCAGATTGAGATCTGTCATCCCTTCACAAATATAACCTAGATAATTAGTTCTTCCTAAAGCACTAGCAGTTTAAGATGATCATTATTTACTATATTTATCTCAGTAGCACCCTGAAAATTGTTGGAGATTGTGTGCCAAACTTCTGAAGGGCAGGGCCCATGTCCATCTTGCTCACCCTGTATCTTGAGACTACCACAGTATCTGGTTCAGTTCTTAAAAGATTGTTGAATACTTGACTGCTTCCTAATGAATTAAGGGATTCAAATACTTTTTTGTGTTTGGTAGGCTCTTGGATTGTAAGGAACAAAAAGATTCAGGTACCTTGTGGAGAAAGAGATAGGGAAAAAGGGAGTGGGGAGAAGGGCAAGCTTAATGTTAATAGGAGACATCTGTTCCCCTGTTCTTCAGTTTTTCACTCAGTCTTTATAATATTCATAAACCATAGCAGAGTCCCTGTTTTTATGTTATGACTTTGGAGGGCTTCTATTTCACAAACATTACTTTAATTATAGAAAATCAAGTGGCTGTTCATCCTCTCTTCTCCTGGTAAGAAGGATCTCAAAACCTGAGAGCCTGCCTCTGACTCTTCCAGTTCTTCCTTATGCCTACAGAGGAGGAAGTTTGTTCCTGATGGGAATTTTTCTGACTTATAGATGAATGTACTTAAATGAGGACACAAAAACAATATTTTTAAAAAGTTAAAATGAACACAGGATGAACTGGTAATCTGTCAGTTATTAATACTAAGTAGAATAGCGATAGAACAATAAACATTGTTATAGTCTCCATTTCTCACGTGAAATTAACCTCTACTTCTCCATGTTTTACACTTTTCTTACCTAAAGCTTCAGAGGTTTATATTAGATATGCTTATTCCTATTTTATTCAGATAGAAAAACAGAAATCAGACCATTGCTTTAGGAGGTTGTATGTAATACTCTTAGAATTTAACTTTTCCTTTAGGTTTCGAACTGAGGTTCAACAGTGTCCTAGTATGCTGTTAGATATGATTTTATTATGGAGGCTGATGGTTTCTAGTCATGTCAGATATGGGCTAAAAATCTCTGGTGCTATAGAATATGACTGAGGGAGATAATATTTGAGGAGCCTGCCGGTGCACCCAGCAACATGGTAGGAGCTTGTCTGTCTCATCATCTTGTTCATGCAATGACCCCATAGGTTGTCTGCCGTTGTTGTTGTTGTTGTTGTTTGTTATGGGGCTGGAGGGGGTGGAATCCAAGACCTAGCACTTTGATTTTACATAATTCTATTTACTTATTCCATTTATTTTATACTTTAGCAATTTATACCAATTTAACTTCTCATAGAAAGTCATCATTAATACATAAAACTTTTCTTTTAAAAACAGGATAAAAGAATCAGAGTATCTCAGCCCTTGACAAGAGGACCAAGTGCCTTTATTCCAGAGAAGGAAGTAAGTCAATCTGTCTTAATATATATAAAGTGATTTTTAAAATAACTCAATTGTATCAAAGAACATCTGCATTTTTTAATATGGAAGTAAATATGTGTTTTGCTCTTATTCTTACTTGTCAGAAAACTACAGAAGTGTTTTCTTTTCAACTTCACTTGAAAGATTGTATGTGTAATAATCATCTTATTTGGAGTTAGTACTGCAAGTTTAGAAAAATATAAATTTTACCATATTTGATTTCAAATGCAACATTTCTGAACAAAGCTGCTAAAAGTAATAAAACTTAATATTATGTAGGTTTAAGGTTTTAAAATGGCCAGTGTTTCAGGGTGATTATAGGTTACATAAATGTTAAGAAAATATATTTTAAAATGAAAAAGTGAGTTTCCCAACTAAATCTATTGAAGAAAACATGATATTCAGTTCAGTTCAGTTCAGTCGCTCAGTCATGTCTGACTCTTTGCGACCCCATGAACCACAGTACACCAGGCCTCCCTGTCCATCACCAACTCCTGGAGTTTACTCAGACTCATGTCCATCGAGTCTGTGATGCCATCCAGCCATCTCATCCTCTGTCATCCCCTTTTCTTCCTGCCCCCAATCCCTCCCAGCATCAGGGTCTTTTCCAATGAGTCAACTCTTTGCATGAGGTGGCCAAAATATTGGAGTTTCAGCTTTAGCATCAGTCCTTCCAATGAACACCCAGGACTGATCTCCTTAAGAAAGGACTGGTTGGATCTCCTTGGAGTTCAAAGGACTCTCAAGAGTCTTCTCCAACACCTCAGTTCAAAAGCATCAGTTCTTTGGCGCTCAGCTTTCTTCACAGTCCAACTCTCACATCCATACATGACCACTGGAAAAACCATAACCTTGACTAGATGGACCTTTGTTGGCAAAGTAATAATCACTAGTAATTAATCTTTGCATTTGGTTCTAAGTCTTTGATGAGACAGAATGTCAGAGAATCTCCACTAGAAGCTGCACTTTTGATGAAGCTGTGGGAGTCAAGATGGTAAATGCAGAAAGACTGTTTGTGAAATGACACAAAAGATATTATGAGAAAATCTACTTGCCTGTTTAGTGGGTATACATCTCTATGCAAGATCACAGCAATGTTTAAGACCTGGAGATTCCTAGCTGCCTTTAACTTATACTTAGGCTAAGAAAAATTTAAGGCCCACTAATTGAGTTCTTCTCTGCTTCAAGGAGTTAATAACTCATATTAACCATGGTTATATATACTGATTTACTATTATTGCAAAAAGATATCATTTGTCTTAAAGCACTAGCATTATTCCTATATTGTTCAGAAATTAGTCAACACATATTTAGAATACCTATGATATTTCAGGTATCCCTTAAAGAATGAGTAGAATTTGAATAATAATACATGTCAGGTCGCACTAGAGTCAGCAGTTCCATCATGTTCATTTTGACTTTTTAGTGACCTTACCTGTAATGTTTTAGGAGCTCAGGGACTGTAGCTGATCTAGATGGTGACCATGCATTAGAGAAACTGCTGGGCTTGTCCTGTTTCCCTCATACAGCACACGACTGCTCTTAGCAGAGTGATTGCCTAATACATATATAAAGACTTCCTGAAATGCTGCCATTTACACAGAATGTATTTGGAGACAATCTGGTTTGCAGAAGCAACGGCTGTTTTCAGGCTCTGTTGCATCATATGAATCTATTAATGTCTTTTAGGCATCAGTCAAGCAGAAGAGTCTTCTGCTGGAAAACAAAACAAAAACAACAAATATTCTGTCCCTAATTATATAAAGTTTATCATGATCCTATTCCATTTTTAACTGTTATCTTGGTTCCCTGTAGTTGACAAAATGGGAGGACATGAACAAATGGAAATGCATTTGGTTTTATAGTGAGCCAAAGTGGAATTGCCTTTTTAACATGAACATTTACTCACAGTTAACACTTTTCAAACATTACATTTCCTTTGGGATTAAATTTTCCTCAATCAGTAGTGCCTTTGTATAATTTGTACTTATCTTCAGAAGAGATTGTGAGGCCAGCCCTGAAAAGTAAACTGAGCTTCTTAAGAGCAGTGTGGATCTTTAGAAAGACCACGAGTCTAGATTTGAGGAGATCTAGATTCTAGACCCAGAGAAGGCAATGGCACCCCACTCCAATACTCTTGCCTGGAAAATCCCATGGACGGAGGAGTCTGGTAGGCTGCAGTCCATGGGGTCGCAAAGAGTCGGCCATGACTAAGTGACTTCACTTTCACTTTACACTTTTATGCATAGGAGAAGGAAATGGCAACCCACTCCAGTGTTCTTGCCTGGAGAGTCCCAGGGATGGGGGAGCCTGGTAGGCTGCCGTCTATGGGGTTGCACAGAGTCGGACACGACTGAATTGACTTAGCAGCAGCAGCAGCAGCAAATTCTAGATCAGGCTCTGCTATTAAATAGCTGTATGTGCTGATATTTAATCTTGAGTCCGTTACCTTATCTAAAATAAGGCACAAATTCTTCTTAAGTCTAGAACTCTAATTCTAAAATGCCAATAAATAAGGAACCAAGCTGAGAAACACACATCTGATGTCTATTGATTCTCACTGAAACAAGTCCTTCCACAGGGTGCTAATAAGCTCTTAACACCTTCAGAAGCCAATTGTTGGTATGACGCCCAAGCTGTCATTATTTATAAACCTGTAGGTAAATAATCTATTTTTGAGAAAGTCCTTTTGATTTTCTCAGATGCTGTACATCCATTTTAATAACTTACCTTGTTTCTAGTAATTAATATAATAGGCTCAAAATGGGAATCTAGTGTCCTATTAATTTTTCAATTAACACTTTCCTACAAATTATCCTATTTTTCTTTGTCCCTCAAAAAGACTGCAGAAAGCTTTTTTAATGTTGAATAACGAAAACATGCAAGGGATCAGACTGAAAATATCTGTCCTAAGATACAGTCATTAAGTGTGTTCATAGGCTATTGAGAGAAAATTCTAAACGCTTTCCCTCCCAACGAATCAGTGTGACAATAGCAGGCAAGCAGGCCCTGAAAATTTTTGCCTTATGTGCCTGGCAAAGCAGATGGAAGCTTCTTTTCTCCAATTTCATAGCTGTGTGTATAATGTTTGATAATTTGACATTTGTTGTTTAATAAATTGTGGTCCCAGAGCCAAAAATGAATGGTGCTTTCGTTTTCATTTCTGTTTCTAGTATGAACAACTGCATTATTTCGGTGTCTGTTAATGTCAAAAGGACCGTCGTCGGCTTCAGTCGTGGAATAATGCATGTAAACCACTGGTGTGTTTACTTCCCAGCCATGATTTTGTTTTGTGTTTCTTGGTTGAAAGGTTGTCCAGGCAAACACAGTGGATGAACGTACTAACTTTCTTGTGGAAGAATACTCTACATCCGGTCGCTTGGACAACATCACCCAGGTCATGAGCCTGCACACGCAGTACCTGGAGTCCTTCCTGAGGAGCCAGTTCTACATGCTCCGCATGGACGGCCCCCTTCCTCTACCGCACCGGCACTACATCGCCATCATGGTGCGCTCACTTCCCGGTTCCTGTGTTCACAGGACTTTGTGCTCATTTAGTCCCTCTCCCTGCTGGTATTACTTGTGGTGCAGAGCTAAGTATAATCACACGGAAACAACAATTCAAGAAGCTTGTGACTTTTGGATTCCAAGTCCACTTGTTACATTTTGAATGTTGTGACCCACTTAATATACTGAATGTTTCTGATTAAGTTGTTAGTAAAGTTTTCCATGTTTAATTTCATGATTAAAGATGTTTATAGAGTCGAAAGTAATGTTCCTAGTGTCCCTCAAGTTTTCCTTTTACTCCTGATAGTTTTCTTTTAGTATTAAAACAGGTTGGTTGTGACTTTTTATTTAGTCATTCTGTACATGAAGAATATCACTAATTTGGCTAAATAAGAGCAACGTATTAGCACCAAAGGCGACTCTGTCAGAGAAGAATTCTTAAGTTATACTACTTCTAAGTTTAGTACTTGGTACAAGCTAGTTAACTAGTTAATGTTTGAGAGGGAGAAAATTATAAATTGAGATGATGAGCAGCAGGAATAAGAAGGTAGAAACAGTGCTACAGTTGGACTATTTCTGGAGAAAACAACAAGATGCAAGTGCAGTATATTTGGAGAAGTTAGGGGAACATCTGGGCTGGCAGAGCGATCAAAGCCAGCCAGGAGTTAGTTTTTATCAAATTTAATTTGTCTATGATCTCACTGAAGTTTTAAACAACAAAAAGGGGCTGCATCCTGTGTTCTATTAAATGATGAACTTGACTAAGATTACTCAGCTTAAGGTTTTGATAACACTAAGGCTGAAAGCCAACTTAGAATGGTCACCGACGAAGAGAGAAATAAGATGTGGAAAACAGAGTAAAACGGTACTATTTCACTGAGAAGCAGCCCTGAATAAACAAGCGGTTGAAAAGTCTGTTTTGCATGGATTTGCCAATTTATCAAGGCTGATTCTGGCTTGCCTAGGAAAGAAAGGGTCAGTGAGCTTCAGTTTCATTTCTATAGGAGTATGGGCACAGATAAGGCTGATTCACAGTTATCTCAAAGGGAATAAGAAAAATACTCAAAATAGTATATATTCTGAATTGGTACAAATTAATGAGATTTTATTGTGTTTTAAATAGAATACAGTTGATCTCACTTACCATAATGAGCATATACTTCCTTCACATAAATAGAAAATGGGTTCTAGATTGACCCCTACCACTTCTGGATGAGGAAGTAATTGGCTTCATGTGACATTTACTTATATATCAGCTTTACGTATCAATTCAAGAATCTGTGATAACATTGTGATGAAAGTTTTAGGAAGAGCATTCTCTAAGAAAAGAATTGTTAGCTATAAAAATGAACTTTAAATGACTGTCTTAATAATTGTAGAATAAGACCATACCATGACTGTTTTATCCACCATCTCTTTTCTTTGTGTTGTAGGCTGCAGCTAGACATCAGTGTTCTTACTTAATAAACATGCATGTGGATGAATTTTTAAAGACGGGAGGTATTGCTGAATGGTTGAATGGTTTGCAATATGTACCACAAAGACTGAAAAATCTTAATGAAATAAACAAGCTGTTAGCACACCGACCCTGGCTGATCACAAAGAGCACATTCAGGTACCGAGTATTTCTTTAGGAGAAAGAAATTTTACTAATGATTCGTAGAGTTATTTTCAGTTAAGTATTTTGCTTAAGACTTAATTTGAAATACTTGCATGTTAGGAATTTGAGAAATAAAAATAGTGTATTAAAATGTATAGAAAACGTAAGTCAGTGGGTTTAAGTTAAATATAAATGAATACTTCTCTGTAAGTGAAAGTCACTCAGTCATATTCAACTCTTTGTGACCCCATGGACTATACAGTCCATGGGATTCTCCGGGCCAGAATCCTGGAGTGGGTAGCCTTTCCCTTCTCCAGTGTATCTTCCCCACCCAGAAACTGAACAGGAGTCTCCTGTACTGCAGGTGGATTCTTAACCAGCTGAGCTACCAGGAAAGCCAATTTCTCTTTAAGTAATCAATAATTACCAAATAGCTATAAGAAAAGTTGATTTCTATTTTCAAGCAGTAGGCAGAACAAAGAAAATGCATTAGGAGGATAACATCCGTCGGTTCTAGTCTTTAACTCTTAACTACAAAGTATGTGACCTTTAGTAAGTTAACTTTTGTGGGCCTTGGTAGTTCACCCTTCTATAAATGAGACGCCTAGATTAAATGAGTTCTAAACTCTTTTGCAGTTCTAACATTTAATAATTTTAAGGTTTTTAAAAAATGATTTTGCAAATAAAAGTGATTTGCCAACTGATGTGTATATATTTACATGCCTCTAGAGACTAGAACTTAGGCAAGAAAGAGAACTGTGATTGACTGGAGCACTTGCCCTTCAAAAACAGCATCTGTGAAAAGCCTCCAGGATGAGGTTGTTGAATTAATGCTTAGCACCATGCTTGGCACTATGCAGTTAGTAGGAGTCATCAGCTAAATCATTATCAGTAGAAGCCTTAGGTACTTAAAATCCCTTCTTCAAATGCATTAGAAATGTCCTTGGTTTTGTTTTTTCCCTCATTTTGTTAGTTATTTGCCCAGTTAAACCACACTTAGCTTTTTTCAGTCTGTATACTCTCAGATTTGTATTATCTATTAGGGCTTGTTTATAAAATATAAACAAAGCTATAGCAAAAAGGTGCTATTTATAGTAGCAAATAAGAAATTTAGAAGCAATTTAAATGTGTAAGGAAATGGAACAGTAGTTCTGGGCTACAATATGCCCATGCTTAATATAATTAATTGAAGACAGTGGAGCCTCATGAAAATCAAATTTTTCAAAAAGTTTGAAAAGCAGAGAAAAATGGATGTATACTATGATTATTTAATTATACTTTGAAAAATAAAAGAAGATATGTAAAAGTTACATTAAAGTGGTAGAATATGATTGATTTTTCCTTTTTTCCCCCAGAGCTTTTGGTAATGTATTAAATTTGTATGTAGTTAAATAATGAAGAATAAAGCAAAAGCAGTTTTGTTGGTTTTAGTTTTTAGATGTGAAGTGAGCCAAGTAAAAGTTTTAGATTTGAGAACAGATCCTCATACACACACTGAGAGATAAATTAATTAGATAAAGATTGATGGGGAAAACCTTGAATGGATTAATAGCTGGAATTGTAATGATTATTGTGTTTAATGGCTTCACTTATGATTCCAACATTCATCTGGAAAAAGTGAAAGTGAAAGTCTCTCAGTCATGTCCAACACCTTATGACCCCATAGACTATACAGTCTGTGGAATTCTCCAGGCCAGAATACTGGAGTGGGTAGTCCTTCCCCCCTTCTCCAGCGGATCTTCCCAACCCAGGAATCCAACTGGGGTCTCCTGCATTGCAGACAGATTCTTTAACAACTGAGCTATCAGGAAGCCCATTCATCTGGAGGATCCAGTAAAACAGCATATTAAAAAGTGCTCTGATATTTTTGTTTTGTTTTTGTTGTTTTTTTTTTAAACTTTTTATTTTGTATTGGGTTATAGCCAGTTAACATTGTTGTGATAGTTTCAGGTGGATAGCAAAGGGACTCAGCCATACATATACACATATGCATTCTCCTTTAAACTCCCCTCCCATCCAGGCTGCCACATAACATTGAGCAGAGTTACCTGTACTGTACAGCAGGACATTGTTGGTTATCCATTTTAAATAGAGCAGATTTTTTTTAATGTCCCTTCAAATGTGAGGTAGTTTTCTACAGTGTTTATCATCTGCTGTAGGTTCTTCCTCTGTCAGAAATAATATCTAAAAGACAATTAAAAGTTGACCTACTGAATTAAATATTTATGTTATTTTTAAGGTACAGTCTCTACCTTTAAAACCTTCAAATAAATGGTCTTGCTAGAGAAACTTTAAAGTCCCTTCTAGCATCAATGTTCTTGGATTCTCTAAAATACATTATTAAAATAGCATAATACAGAAAAGTACTTTGGAAACAGAAACTCCATTATATATATAAGGAATTTCAGAGAAGCTACAATGTAATTCTATTGTTAGTTTTGATAAGTTTAATGTAATATTGTTTGACCAAAGCTGTATCTTTAATATATGAAACAGTTTAAATGGAATTTTTAGTATTATTACTATAAATGGACATATGAAATTTTATACATTTTTTCCATACTTTATAAAATTGCTTTGTAACGTTGTATGATTTTCACTTTTATTCTTGATTGGCTTTCTCATTTCAGAAACTTGTCAAAACTGGAGAAAATAATTGGTCTCTGCCTGAACTGGTACATGCTGTGGTCCTACTGGCTCATTATCATGCTTTGGCAAGCTTTGTTTTTGGTAGTGGCATCAATCCAGAAAGAGATCCAGAAATCTCCAATGGATTCAGGCTAATACCAGTCAACAACTTCTGTGTGTGTGATCTCGCTAATGACAACAACATAGAGAATGCATCCCTTACAGGCAGCAACTTCGGGGTTCGTTTTCTTAACTGTCTTTCTTTACTACTTTTCCTTTAAACTTGCTACATTAAAAACATCTAGAGAAATTATCTGATTATAGGATATTATATGCTTGAAATATTTAGTTAAATCTTTTATTACCCTAAAAATTTAACCTGTTGCTGAAGTTCTGAATTGTCTTAAGGAGGCTCTTAAAGCAATTACAAACCATAAGGCTTGTAAGACTGCTCCAGTTTTAGAAACAAGTGATAATATAATCTAATATATATCAAATTCTGTTGTATTGGGTTGGCCAAAAGTTTGTTTGCATTTTTCTGAAAGCTGTTATGGGAAAACCTGAATGAACTTTTTGGCCAACCCAGTAGAATTCTGGATTAAATAAATCCATTCATATAAACTTTCTATGTTTATAGCTGAAGCAGAAACACTATACCTCTGAAAATGTTTGATTTTGCCATATGATTTTCTTTGGAGTTAATGGAAAGCCCACCTAGGAAATTAATGACTATGCTAGTGCCACTGTACATAAGATGATATTAGGAGATGGAGACATTTACTGGAAAAACTTTTAATATTAATAACACCCATTTTATCTCCTCTGGCTCCAGATTGTCGATTCTCTAAGTGAGCTAGAGGCCTTAATGGAAAGAATGAAAAGGCTTCAAGAAGAAAGGGAAGATGAAGAGGCATCTCAGGAAGAAATGACCACTCGCTTTGAGAAGGAGAAGAAAGAAAGTCTTTTTGTGGTCTCTGGAGATACTTTTCATTCATTTCCTCATTCAGGTGCTTTTTCTATTTCACTATCTTTGCCTTTTCTCTTTGCCTTTGACTTCCCTAGTAGCTCAGATGATAAAGAATCTGCCTGCAATGCAGAAGACCCAGGTTCCATCCCTGGGTCGGGAAGATCCCTGTTGTTCTTAGAACCCACACTGACCACCTCAGACCACCTTCAGTATTTTCCATATGGATAATGGAATGATTCCACTATCATGTTCCTTTTATTTAGTTCTCCTCTACCTGATGCTATTGCTTCCCCTCTTGTGTTGCTGCATCTTTGAATATATTTCAGATCCAACTGAGAAGTACTTCATCTGTGTATGTAGTTCATGTTCTTATCCTGGATAAAATGTTATTCAGAGTAGACCAACTGCTTATAAAGTTAGATAAGAGTATTTAATCCATCCTACTTGTGTGATTTTTTAAATGACAAGTAAAATCCTATTTCAATAGCTGTAATTTGTAAAAATATCTCTTCCTTTTTTGTGGGTATGGAGTATGTGGGAGGATTGTGCTCACAATGCTGCTTTTTCCAGATTATTACTAAAGTTACATTGCACTTGCATTTGGATTTATTTGCAGAAACCTTTGAAATTATATAAAAATGTATTATTTAAGTCATTTTCTTAGGTTGAATTTGGAGGAATTCATCCTGTATTAAAAGTTAGGCTTTTCTGTATCAAAAGGCTTCTTTGCTTTAGTCTTTAAAGTACATTTCTTTTCCTAATACTCTGAGAGACTTTGAAATAGGAGGGAAACTTTTCAATTACAACTTAAAAGATATTAAACACCACATAGTACATGTTATTAAAATAGCATGGAGTCAGTAGACTTTGAAAGCTTAAACCCTTCCAAGTCATCAATCTACATAACATTTATTTTTAAAGTAGAGCTCCGTAGGTTTAAAAGAAGGCTTCATAATGATTAGTCGTAAGGTTAGTCAGTCTCATAAATCCTGAGGGTAATTGATTTGGCCATGACTGGTTTGTTAATATTAAATATGTCATTGACCAATAGCTTTCAGAAATTTTACCAGGAAGAGCAAAATCCCTCTTTTGTCATTTCCCCAGCGATTTCTTTTATGAAAGATTTTATCTACCAAATTGAGTATATTTAATAATGATTTCTCAGAACTTCTGACCAGCAGGAAATCCCAAATATAAAGAATCGTTTTGGTTACTGGTTTGCTATTCATACTACAGACATTTATTGTACTCCATGTAGTCTCAGCAGGGTGGTAGGCACTAATGTTTCCAGGCTAAATGAGATGTGATTGCTGCCCTCTGCAGGCTCTCATTGCTAGTGGGAGAGAAAGAAATGCAATATGAAGCAGAATGTGAGGAGTAAATGGAGCCAGTGATGGAGAGGGAGGGATGTGGACAGAAGTGGTCCTAGGGAGAGACCTCCTAGCTGCTTGGCTCTGAGCTAAATCTTAGAGACTTGAGTGCAAGGGAGTCAGGCAGTGGCTAGGGGGTGGGGAGTTGATGATAAATAGCACACCTGCCTGAGCCAACACACAGTGCTGAGGAAACAGGATGGTGGGTGCAGGAGCAATTGGTTCTGCGTTGTTAGGATGTGACACATATGGTAGGTATTGTGAACAGGAAGCTGATTAGGTAGATAGAGGCCTTATCATGATGACCTTTCCAGCCTTAAAGATCATGTAACCAGCCATATTTGTGACATGTTGAGTTGTGATGTCTATAAAACCTCCAGTCTGGAAACAGCTACAAGTGCCTCTCAGACTTTAATATTCATGTGAATCACTGAGGAGTCTTGTTGAAATGCAGAGGATTTTTGTGTTCAGTCTGTCTGTGCCAGGACCTGAGAAGCTACGTTTCAATCATGGCTTCACATAATGCCCATGCTCCTGGTCTGCACACTTGGAAAGCCGGGGTTGAACGGGAAAGGGTTTTAAACCCAAAATAAAGTTTTGGAAGTTATCAATATATGTTTGGGAGTTAAAATCAAAAGAGTTGTTTATAAAAATCATCCAGAGAAAACAAGTGGGACAAAGGAAAGTAATAAGCATAGGGTAAACCTAGGGAAGCCAATATTTTAAAATGCAAACATTGTATTAAAGTTAGTAGTATGCATTTACTTTTAGACATTAATTTTTGTAAGTGTGAAAAACTTGGGTTTGCCTGGTGGTTCAGTGGTAAAGAACCCACCTGTAATGCAAGAGATGGAGGTTCTTTTCCTGGATTAGGAAGATCCCCTGGAGAAGGAAGTGGCCACCCACTCCAATATTCTTGCCTGGGAAATCCCATGGACAGAGGAGCCTGGCAGCTGCAGCCCATGGGGTCACATGGGGTGAAAAATTCTAATATATACCTCTTTATGACTAAAAGTAAGTAGACACAAAATCCAGAAAAAGAGAGTAAACTTATTTAGCATACTTTCAGTTCAGTTCAGTTCAGTCGCTCAGTCGTGTCTGACTCTGCGACCCCATGAATCGCAGCCCTCCAGGCCTCCCTGTCCATCACCATCTCCTGGAGCTCACTCAGACTCACGTTCATCGAGTCCATGATGCCATCCAGCCATCTCATCCTCTGTCATCCCCTTCTCCTCCTGCCCCTAATCCTTCCCTGACATAAATAAAACACTATATCCCAAACTGCAACCTATACCATTATTTTCAAGTGCACATAGAAAATTTACCAGTATAAACCATATACTGTTATAATAAAGCAAATATCAGCAAATTTTAAGCGATTTAAACTTTACATGGTGTAACTTTTGACTATAACAGAAGTAAGCTAGAAATCAGTAAGGAATAACTAAAAGTTTCTCAAATGTTTAGAAATGAAACAGTATACTTCCAAATAGTTCACAGAGAAATAAAAGTTGCAGTGGAAATTGAAATATTAGGAGCTGAATGGCAGTGGAAGATGGCACAGACAGTATTTATTTATCTTTTTTTTGGCCATGCTGGGCAGATTGCAAGATCTTAGTTCCCTAACCAGGATTGAACTCAGGTGCCCTGCAGTGGATGCTCAGAGTCTTAACCATTGGACCACCAGGAAATTCCCTAGACAGTGATTTTTTAAAGCTTTTCTAAGACAACTAGAGCTTGAAGGACATAAATGTTTTATTTCTTTTAATTTTTGTTTATTTATTTTTGACTGTACTGGGTCTTCACTGCTGCACAGGCTTTTTCTCTAGTTGTGGTGAGTGGGGGCTACTCTCTTTTTAAAATTTTTAAAGATTCATCCATCTTACTATCACTGACTCAAATTCATTCCTTTATGGCTGAGTAATATTCCATTGTATATATGTACTACAGCTTCTTTGCCTCAGCGTCTGCTGATGGACATCTAGGTTGCTTCCATGTCCTGGCTATTGTAATGGTGCTACTCTCTAGTTGCAGTGCTCAGACTTTCCATTTCTGTGTCTTTTCTTGTGGTAGAACATGGGCCCTGGGCACACGGGCATTAGTAATTACAGCACTCAGTCTTTAGAGCACAGGCTCAGTAGTTGAGACACACAGGCTCAGTTGCTCCATGTCGTGTGTGATCCTCTTAGACTGAGGATCGACTCTGTACCTCCTTCATTGGCAGGCAGATTCTTCACCACTGAGCTGCTGGGGAAGCCCTTTTCTTATTGTTGAAAGTATATTTTAGAATGTCAGTCTTTCCCTTCTTGGATGCTTGAGCAAGGACTTTTGCCTTCTAAAGTGAATTTTGACCAGCAAGTCTTAGACCTTGGTGGAAAGTTATATTCTGATTTTAACAAGAGGCTACATCATTCTTTACTCTTCACCATTCCCAGTACTAAATTTGCTGGTCACACAAAGATAAGAGAAAAATGACTCAGTATGTGGCTGAGTTATTTTTGTAGATTTACCGTGTTTTAAAATGGAAATAGAAACTTATTTTTCCCTATAACAAGTTTCTTGGTTTGATCAGTATGATAAAGTATTTCAGATTCCATTTAGAGAGTCTAAGAATAGTTTTTCAAGTCTTTTGAAGAAAATGTTTGAAGTTTTCTACAAGGGTACTATTCTATAGCTTGGTAACAGAGTTGACTAGCATTTATTAGTTTTTTGCTTTTCAAATTAGAATGATGTTCCATTACTTTAACATAGTATGTCCTTTATTTTATTTGTATCCATCTCCTAGGAGCGGAAGAATGTGGATAATATGCAAAATACTATTTCCTTTTGGTCCAGAGTTTGAAATATTTGTTTAAATAGAATTAAAATTAGAGTTTTAGATTTGTTAGAATATTAACTCCTTTTTTAAAAAAAAATTTAAATAAGTTAAATAAGCAGGGTGACAATACTCCTTTTCCTATTTGGAACCAGTCTGTTGTTCCATGTCCAGTTCTAACTCTTGCTTCCTGACCTGCATATAGGTTTCTCAAGAGGCAGGTCATGTGGTCTGATATTCCCATCTCTTAAAGAATTTTCCACAGTTTATTGTGATTCACACAGTCAAAGGCTTTGGCATAGTCAATAAAGCAGAAATAGATGTTTTTCTGGAACTCTCTTGCTTTTCCATGATGCAGTGGATGTTGGCAATTTGATCTCTGGTTCCTCTGCCTTTTCTAAAAACCAGCTTGAACATCAGGAAGTTCATGCCTGGCTTGGAGAACTTTGAGCATTACTTTACTAGCATGTGAGATGAGTGAAACTGTGTGGTAGTTTGAGCATTCTTTGACATTGCCTTTCTTTGGAATTGGAATGAAAACTGACCTTTTCCAGTCCTGTGGCCACTGCTGAGTTTTCCAAATTTGCTGGCATATTGAGTGCAGCACTTTCACAGCATCATCTTTCAGGATTTGAAACAGCTCCACTGGAATTCCATCACCTCCACTAGCTTTGTTCGTAGTGATGCTTTCTAAGGCCCACTTGACTTCACATTCCAGGATGTCTGGCTCTAGATGAGTGATCACACCATCATGATTATCTGGGTCATGAAGATCTTTTTGCTACAGCTAAATGTTACAGTTGCCAGTATTTAGTAATGAAATTATATTCAAAACTTGAGCAAAAGGTATTTTATGTGAATGTAAGGCATGTGGTCAATATTGTCACTATGGAAATCCTTGGAAAAGCTATAGTGAAAAATGGGAAGAAAATGCAGTTAATTCATTGTTCTAACTCTGTACAGTTTCCTTAATACCAGATTGTTCATTATTGTCCTTAGATTTTGAGGATGACATGATTATAACATCTGATGTCTCCCGATATATTGAAGACCCTGGTTTTGGATATGAAGACTTTGCCAGACGAGGGGGAGGAACATTTACCAACATTCCGAGCTCAGGTATGAGACGCCTTTAATTCAGAGAAAATGGAGAAGAGATACGTCATTTTAACTGTGAAATGTTGAATAAGTTGACTCCCAAAGAAACTAATTGGTCATTTTGATAGAATCTATAAACATCTTTATTTAACCTGCTTTTTAGCCTTGTCTAATTTGATGTCCAAGTTGATGGATTATTATTTCAGCATCCCCTCTACCTCCAACCTCAAGAAGGCAAAAGAAAACTGCTTTATGTGGTTACTTGCATTATTGCATGGTAGTAGTATCATGTTCATGTTTTGGAGAGAAGCAGGCAGCAAACTGAGTGACATGTTCACATTTATAATAAGAAGGCATTTTTATAGAAAGGCCATATGTCTATAATTATGGGCTGAAGGGCCACCTGTTCCCCATCCCTAGATAAGAACCACAGTAGTGAGTGGTTCATAAAGACAGTGCAGGCGAGATCAAAGACAGACTCCTCTGTGCTTGTTTCCAGATGATCTGCTGGCCATCCGTGTCACTCAGTAGGTTTAGTCCTGTAGGACTATTCCAGGGCCTTCTGGGGTTCTTCCAGATGAGGGCGTAGTTTGCATAGTACATGACCACGGGAAGTAGCCAGAGTTTATCACCACTGTACCTCATCCTGGACCCAGTGAGGAAATAGCACGGTCCTCCTGTCTATAGACTGATGTGTTGGTAAAGCAATCTTGGTAAAGTGACAGACTTAGAATCCGTGAAAGGATTACAGACTGATATATCTCCACTTACTTCAGTGGTTATACTTCATAAAAACATAGACTTTAAATGGAGAGTGACCATTTTGTGATACACTTTATTCTTTTAGGACTATACCTGGGAAAATCACGGGTTCTCCCTGGTGAACAGACTTTATTCTGATATTGGACATCTTCTTGACGAGAAGTTCCGCATGGTCTACAATCTCACCTATAACACTATGGCCACCCATGAGGATGTTGACACAACCATGCTGCGCAGAGCTTTATTTAACTACGTTCACTGTATGTTTGGAATCAGGTATGGTTGTCATAGAGACAGTTGTGTGTGTATGCTAAGTTGTTTCAGTTATGTCCAACTTTTTGAGACCCCCATGGACTATAGCCCTCCAGGCTCCTCTGTCCATGGGATTCTCCTGGCAAGAATACTAGAGTGGGTTGCCATGCCCTTTTCCTGGGGATCTTCCCAACCCAGGGATTAAACCCATGTCTCTAATGTCTCCTGCATTGGCAGGCAGGTTCTTTACTACTAATACCACCTGGAAAGCCGGATAGAGACAGTTGTACATGTTTCTAAATGAAAATTCTGACAGGAGTCTTACCTTTTTCCTGTTTAAGAGTATATACTTCTGGGGAGAAAATGTGGACTCCTGACTATAAAAAAATTAATTCTATTTTATAGAAGAGCATTTTTCTTTGTTTAAAACTCTTAATATGCACATATAAATACAGTAGTAAAATTTTACTAAGGAGGAAAAAACATCAGTAATCATTGGGGACAGTAGAAAAACTCTCCATTTGAGAATCCCTCCTGGAAGAACTGAACCTTTCAGAAGTATATATGATATGCCATTGTGCAAGTGTACTCAGTTGCTCCAGTCATGTCTAACTCCGTGCGACCCCATGGACTACAGGTTTCCAAGTTCCTCTGTCCATGGGATTCTCCAGGCAAAAATATTGGAGTGGGATGTCGTGCCCTCATCCAAGGAATCTTCCTGACTCAGGGATCAAACCCGTTTCTCCTGTATCTCCTGCATTGCAGACAGATTCTTTACTGCTGAGCCACAGGAGAAGCCCATGATATCCTGTTAGATAACTATAGCAAGTGCTGGTTGGTTGGTTGGTTGGTTGGTTTTTGAAGGTATGGTATAATTTGGGTATAAATGAAACTAACAGTCTGCCTTCATAAAACTTACATAAGCTCATGTAAGAATACTGAAATGAAATTGTAAGTCAGAATAAATTAGTGGCACCTAAATTTAGAAAGTTAGAATTGAGAGGACTGAGAGTGAAGGAGTAAGACTGAATGGTCTAATCAGGAAAGCTCTTCTTGGAGAACATCCTTTTGAGCTGGGTTTTGAAGACATCTATGGAGATAGATCTGCCAAAAGAGAAAATCTCCAGTTATGAATACATTCAATTGACTCTGTACTGTATCCTTTCTGATATAGTATCACAAAGCCCTTATGGAGCGGAATTAGAATTCTATTTGTTAAGCAAAGTGGTTTCTAAAACTTTGACTTAAAAAAAATTCCAAATTTCCTGGAAAAGTCAACTAATATGAAATATTCTACCTAAAAGATACTATTATGATGGTAAACAGTAGCTCCACTATTTGCCCATTTACTATGCTAGAAAGAATCATCACATTTTAAAACTTAATAAGCATAAAGTTGCTCAGTTGTGTCCGACTCTTTGCGGCCCCATGGACTGTAGCCCACCAGGCTCCTCCATCCATGGGAATATTGGATTGGCTTAACATTTCCTTCTCCAGGGGATCGTCCCAACCCAGGGATCAAACCCAGGTCTCCCCCATTGGAGGGAGGCACTTTAACCTCTGAGCCACCAGGGAAGCCCCAAAACTTAATATACCAACCTAAGTAAGAAAAATAAACACTAATAGATTTTAATTCAATACATGTTATAAATTAATGTTATATTCAAAATAATATTTTATTTAAGGCAGTAAATTGGTGATATTTCTCTGCTGGGTGCTACTAAATAAAGCTTATGTAAAATCCCCGAGTTTTTTTTTTTTTAACTAAGTATTATGTTTGGGTTAAAAATAAACTGAAGATACAGAAGAAAAAAGCCCACAAGCTCCCACCACTACATTTATTCTCATAGCTATTTCTGTGCCCATTTATGCTGTTATTCTCTCATCTTATGAATGAACTATCTAAACTCCTATGCACTAGGGCACAGAATCCCATCTCCTCTCATCTAAAGATCCCTCTTCTAGCAATTCTCCCTTCTCTCTCCGGCATAATTATCTTTACTCTCTTAACTGGATCTTTCCCATCAATATGCAAACATGCCTTTATTTTTCTTATCTCAAAAAAAAATTCTTTCTTCATCCTTAATTTTCCTCTGACTGTTGCCTCACACTTCTGCTCCCATGCACAGCAGATCCCTTTGAAAACATTTTGTATACCTGCTGTCACCATTTTCTTATCCCCTGTTGTCTTGTGAACCGACTGCACTGTCAGGTTTTTACTCCTGCATAGCAGCAAAACTACAAAACTATTCCTCCTGAGGTTGCCCTTCACCTCTCCATAGCTCCTTGCCTTGACCAGTTCTCCGTGGTATCTTCTTTGCCTACTCAGTAGCATCAGACATAATTGATTATTCATTCCCTCTTACTTGACACACTAGGGGCTTCCCTGGTGTCTCAGACAGTAAAGAATCTGCCTGCCAAGCAGGAGACCCGGGTTCAGTCCCTGGGTCGGGAAGATCCCCTGGAGAAAGGGAATGACGACACACTCCAGTATTCTTGCCTTGGGAATTCCAGGGACAGAGGAGCCTGGCAGGCTACGGTTCATGGGGCCGCAAAGAGGCGGACATGACTGAGCAACTTTCACTTTCACTGAGACCCTTAGGGTTTTACACTTGCTCCTTCTCCTCCTCTCAGTATTAGTTTAGATGCCAGTCTCTTAGAGAAGCCTTCCTGCCCCCTCTATCTAAAATCACAACTCTCCTCCCAGCCCCCAGCTGTATTTTATCTCCACAGCAGTTGTCACCGTCTGATATATTATATGGTGTTCTTTTTCCTCCAATAGAATTCAAATTCCATGAGACTAAGGCTTTTTGTCTATTTTGTTCATTTGTGCTTCATCAGTGCCTAAAGGAGTACATGGAAACTACATGGCTTATAGTAGGCACGCAAATATTTATTATTTAAAGGAGTTAATGAATGAGCTTTTGGTATTTAATACTAGATAATTATTGTGTCTTGGTATAACTTTAGAAATCAGAAATTTTGGTTCTGCCATTCTAAAGCTTGTTATCATATTGCCTCTAGGTATGATGACTATGATTATGGAGAAGTTAATCAATTACTTGAACGAAGCCTGAAGGTTTACATTAAGACAGTGACCTGCTATCCTGAGAGGACTACCAAGCGCATGTATGATAGTTACTGGCGTCAATTCAAACACTCAGAAAAGGTGTGTTTCATGACTTAACATAGACATATATTCCATGTAAAGAGTAATGGTTATGAAAAATTAAACATGAAAAATAGCAATAAGTCAGCACCATCAGAGAAGTTGGAAGTGGCATCATTTGGCCATTAGTTTTTCGGGTTTTTTTACAATGTTTTAAAACACCACATTGGACCAAACACATAACCAAAATTTACTGAATGGTGACTAAATTTTGTTTATGTGTTTTGCCCAGTGTGGTATATAAAGTAAAAGCTTAGCATTGGCCTTTGAAAGATTGGATCTGAAAATTGGATCTTGGCCCAGAAAACATATCCATTTAGAGATTTTTTTCACTCTAGCCATTTTATAGTTAACCTATCAGAACAATAGTTCTCACTCCAATTTGGTAATTTAGTGATTTGACAATATAATGCAGACCTTTGAGCCAAGTATATTATTATATGAGGAATTTTTGGATTAAAATATCAACACATAGGAAACATTATTTAAGACCTAATAAATGACCAATATAATGGTATAGTATAAGTATGGCCTTAAATCATGAGTCTAAATCTTCCATTTATATCACAGTTCCTAACCTTGAGAGTAAGAAAACCTTTTTAGAGTCCTAATATTAACTAATTAACTATATGACTTTGACAGAGAATGTTATGACCGTGATCCCTAGCAGTCTTTCTTGAAGTCTTAGAGCCAATCACACGTCAGATAAACACCCAGTTACTTCCAGCATCTCTCCTTGACAGATCTGTATGCTCTGCTTATAAGTTTGCATTACAATTTCTCCCTTTGCTCAGTGGTATCTAGAAATTCTCCTTACTCATCAAGAGAATAGATCCAATGACATATCTAACCTATAGAAAGATATCAAAATAATTTAAATATATCATACTTCTTTGTAAAAGCTTTTGAAGATATGTGGGTGCTTATTTTAACCTGTCAGATGAGATGAATCCCCCTCAAAAATTCCCCCGGGTGCTTGTTCACAGCTGTATATGAGAGACTCTAGGCAAGCTAAACATATCTAAGTTATTGTTCAGTCCCTTAGTCATGTCTGACTCTTTTTCTACCCCATGGACTACGGCACTCCAGGCTTCCTTGCCCTTCATTATCTCCCAGAGCGTGCTCACATTCATGTCCTTTGAGTCAGTGATGCCATCTGACCATCTCATCTTCTGTCACCCCCTTCTCCTCTTGCCCTCAGTCTCCTAGCATCAGGGTCAGATCCAATACTTCAAAGTCCAATGTTAAACTTTTACTTTACATATCACATCGGACAAAACACATAACCAAAATTTAACCACCACTCAGTAAACTACCAGATACTAATTTCAGATTGCTTTAAGCTTCAGATTTTTACCTTGTTTTCTCCCATGTACAGGCATACCTCAGAGATATTCTGGGTTTGGTTCTAGACCACTGCAGCAAAGTTAATATCACAATAAAACAAGCCACATGAATTTTTGGTTTCCCAGTGCATGTAAAAGTTGCGTTTATAATACATTGTAGCCTATTAAGTGTATTATAGCATCATGTTTTTAAAAACAAAACAGTATGTGTACTTTAATTTAAAAATAGTTTATTGATTAAAAAAATGCTAACCATCATTTGGGCCTTCAGTGTCATAATTTTTATTGTGGTGGAGGGTTTGAAATGTTGTGAGGATTACCAGATGTGACAAAGAAGTGAGCAAATGCTGTTGGAAAAATGACGCCAATAGACTTGCTCAATGCAAGGTTGCCACAAACCTTCAGTTTGTGAAAAAGAAAAGCAGTGTCTATGTGGTGTGTTAAAGCAGAAGCTCAGTAAAATGAGGATCCCTGTAAATAGTAAAAAATGCTTTTAAGAACTTTACAAGGAATAAGTACAGGCTGATTTTCAGCCATATAAAATTTTACATCTGGAAGAAAGTATTTTTGTAGGAGAACCGTAATTTGCAAAAATTATTTTTGTTTTATAACCCAAAGGATTGTCTGGCTTTACAGCTATCCTAAGAAAGTTACTGGGCTTTTTAAGATTCTAGGGGGTCATTTTTACTGCTCACATTTTTTTAATAAACAGTTTTCTTATGAGTATTACATCATGTGCACACATAACCATGCACAGGCATGTGTGTTTGTATGTGTGTCTATAAAACTGGTGAAATTAAAATACCTAATGTGATAATACATTTGTGAATGTCTGATATATGAAATAAATTAAAAGTTTTTTCAGTTTATAATGGTCACTAAATTGGTAACACTTTTGATTTCTAGGTTCATGTCAATTTACTTCTAATGGAAGCACGGATGCAAGCTGAGCTTCTCTATGCTCTTCGTGCCATAACTCGGCATTTGACCTGAAGCATCACCCAGGGAAGATATCATATATGTCTAAAGACCTTTTCACATAGGATATACATCAGAAGCTGTTTGTGATGTAGCATCAAACATTATTCAATTCTCTAGTGTCAAAGTTTTAGCCGTTTTTTGGGGGCGGCTGTAATGTGCAATGATGTGTTTTCTTTTCCTTGATGCTTAACATGACTAACAATTGCAAAAATAATACTGAGGAGCACTACTTGGCATTGTTTGTAGTTGGGTTTTGGATACTGATCATAAATCACGAACCTGGTTTGTCAGTGCTTAACTTCAGTGCTTTGGGGTTTGTATGTGTATTTTTGTTCTTTCCTTTTTTTTTTTTTTTTTAAATAAGGAAAAGCGCTTACAATCTACTCAAGCAATTGTTTTCCAGATACAGAATTCAGCAATGAATGACCTCTTCTGGCCATTCTAGAATTTTAAGGTTGTGTCCTACACCTGGTGGAGGAGAAGCATGCGCTGTTGAACTAAGCTGCTCACAGGACACGCATCTGTGTCTCCAGGAGTTTATTTGTCAGGCACTGTTTATTTTTTTTTTTTTTTTTTTACTGCTATTGGCGATAACATGAAATGTGATACAGCCATTGTCCATAATTTAATGTGAAATTGATCATGATGAATTCTATAGCATGCTACTGAAATGCCAAATTCAGCTAGTTTCTTTCTTTTCTGAAACAGATGCTTCTGTTTTCCATATCAGATGTATATATTCAAAGTGGAATTATGCACACTCCTTTCTATCACTGACAGTAATCCTCAGTCATCAGAGTAATCAGTGCTCACAGGACTGCTTACAGTTCATTTAGCTGGCACATATAAACATGTACCCACAAAAGACTGACCAAAAATTTTCTTTGCACATTTTTCTTTTCTCATAGTGTTTTCTATATTACAGTAAGCAGAGGAAGGTTAATATGCCTATATTTTTTTTCCTGTTAGGCTTCTAGAACTTACTTTCCATGGTTTTTCTTACGATAGGTTAAACAGTTGATTATTCAAAGGTAAAAATTGTGTTTCTATGCATTAATGTGATTGAACAACAACACAAGAGTGCAATATGTAAAAAAAAAGAGAAAAAGACTCAACAAACTTTCCCCTATTATGTGTGTCACTGCAGAAGTGTCCTTTTGCCACAGAGCTATAAAGAAATTTAGTTCAGATTTCTTTATTGCACAAGGCGTTTGCCTTCCTGGGGTTGAACAATGTTCCTTTTACAATGCCAAAGCATCCCCATTCCCAGAACAATCTCTTTGGACAGCTGGTTTAAAAAAGATCTCAAGTCTTATGGGAGGAAAAAGCATCCCCAAAGTCACATTTTTGCATTGGTTTATGTTGCTTGATTAGACTATCTTCACAGAGCACAATGCTGTACATTTATAGCTTTAATTTGTATTATGTTAATGAACCAGTAAAGTGCCTAAAGAGATGCTCACAGCTATCCGGTAGGACACGACTGCACTGCTTAAACACTTTTGGTTAACTAAGGGTGACTTGAATTTTACACAAACATGCTAATTTTTTTTTAATCCATTTTTTTCACAGTAAAGAAGATAGTTAAATTTTTCTGTTAGCATTCCCACAAATATTGCATTTTAGACTTGCAATTTAGGACTTAACTTTTTCTTTCCTCTCACGAAAGAATTGTGGGCTAGTGTTCTTGTCAATCATTTTCCCCTTCCATTTATCATTCTTTTCTGGTACAATCCATTAGGTTGCTTTCTGTTAGGCTTTGTTCTAGGTAAGAAAATAGAAAGATGACTGTACACCTATGAAAATAAGGTAGTTCTGCATTTTTAGATTCCAGGATCTTGTTTGAAATCTTCCATGTGAGGAAAAAAAACTGCTAATATTTTTAAAGACAGGGTGGTTGATTTAAAAAGATTATTCAAAGAACTCATGCCAGATTGAGTCTGTTTCGTTTATTGCATATACCATATGTTGATGTTATTCCATATCACCTTATATAGATAGGTACTAACTACATAGAAAGTATTTAGGGGAATGGCAAAATACGAATGACAACGTGCATGTCCATTTGACTTCCCTAATTTTAGAACTTTCAAGTTAAGGATACCCTTTACTCTTGACATTTGGTTTTTTTAACTAGAATTCTTTCAGCTAATATCCCTTTGTTTTTGTGCAGGTGACCTGTATTAGAGGTTGAAAAATAATTTATATATTGAAAAGGAGGAAAAATTCTCATAGAACATCATAAGAGCTTTAAACCAAAAGGGGAAACAAGGTTTAAGTAACTAAAATGGCCACTTAGTTTTTGTTTTTGCATTCCCCACCCCAGAAATGTAAGTAGTTGAAGTTTGGGTTATGGGAATATTATTAGTGCCTTTACTAGATCTCTTTCCTAGCAAAGTTTCTTTTTAGCTTAGCATAGATGTATCTTATCACTAATCAGGAAAATCAGTTGACTTGGAACTATAGATAAAAATAAAACAAGATATTTATGAACCTCACTGAATCAGCGTAGAAAAATTGACTTTGGAGGTGCCAAAGCACCTGCCAAGATGCAGCCTGCACAGCCTTCTAGGTTGTGAATACCGCTTGTACAGTGAGTTTGCTGTGAACTTCAGCTACTGCAAACTTGAAATTCTGATGCGGTTTTCCAGGGTGGTATTTTTTCAGAGTATTGAATTTACTATGTAGTAATTTATAGTATAGCTTTTTATATTAAAATGTGATATTTTTTTAAAAGAGCTCTCTGGTTCAATTGGTGTCATGATGTGACTATACGATCTGCTAACCTACCCCTTGGGCTCACATTGTGCCAAACTGAGATGTGCACATGTACGTGAAAAAAAAACAAAAAGCACATGTGAATGTGAAGTCTCTAACTCCGTTGCTTATTTTCCAATTAGTCTAATAATCCATTGATGTATATGCTTGAAATGGTTCTCTGTTTACTTTGGAATTTCGAGTTTTCCCGGTAGAGTTAGAAGGCTCAGTTTTCTCAGATCACCTTAAGGAAATCCAAATACTCTTCTCTCTGAAAGTAAATGGTGAGCCCAGTCCCTTGACTGTGGGAGTGGCCAGACAGGTGCCTCCTTAAATCCTTTGGATTCAGCTTCCTCAGATGGACTAGTGATAATTAGAGGAAAGCAGGCTTTTGAGATGGGGCAACTTGTAACTTTCTTCACCTTTTGAGCTAAGGATATTGTCTCAGTCTCAGGAAGAATCTTTGTCCCATTTCGGGTACCTTTTAAGTAAAAGATGGCTAATGTGGAATCTGGGGCATGGTCTTGGCTTGTAATTATAGCTTTAAACCCAAATAATAACAACACAAGACTGTCTTAGAATAGAACTCTCAATGTCAGCTCTATATCAAAATCATATTTGAACCAGAGCCCCTATTTTAATTGTGCTATAAAGTCCCTTAAAGATTTCACATGCTTCTAAAACCTAGTTAATAGTATTCCTGAGCAACTTTTTTCCCACCTTACAGAATGTTTAAATCCAAAATCTTAAATTTTTATGCTAGAGCAAAATGAAATTATCAACCAGCAGTTAAAAATGTGTACGTAAAAATAGTTCACCATTTTTGTGCAGAGTACATGCCTATATGGTGGTAAGATTCTTTTAAACTCTAAGGGCAGTTCATCAGGGAAAAAAATAAATTTCAGTGCATGTTATGAAAATTATTTGCACTGTGCTAGTAAAATGAAGTTTTCATTTTTGTTTTATGTTGCGTTTTAAAGACAATTCTAAATCATTCCTCTGGAAAGCAAGACCTTAAACTCTTTATCTAGGGGGACTTTTTTCTTCTTTTATGCAAATAGACGGTCTTGCATGGAGTGAAAATTATGCAACTATAATGTTATATAAATAGTATATGAAATTTGCTAATAGTATAATTTAACAGGAAACTGAAAGATATGTGGCTCCTCTATTCAGACTGAGTTTTAAGTTACCTAATTTCATAGTCGGAACCTATTCTAGGTGGCCATCTTCATAAACCATTTCCCGATTTTATCCATCTGAAGACTGAGAATCAAATTACTCTTTCCTTAAAACAGTACTGTAACATAAATGTATTCATCTCAGTCAACAGAACTTCAGTGCCCCCTCCATGTGGAACTTACTTCCATGCTAATTTGGCTTCATCAGTAGCGTCTGCTCAGGTGAGACCTAGAACAAAAACAGCTGGAGTGAAGTGGGTCGCAGAGGCAGAGCTACCTGTCAAGGCAGAGCCCCGTGAGGGAGGAAGAGTTTTTCAAAGAACACACGAACCATAACGCTGCTAGCGTGGCTGCCCTCAGCATCGTACACCGGGTCTGAAGGAGCCCTTCCTGCTGTGGGAGCTCCTGCCTGCATTCAGCCCACCCTTTCCTGCCTGCTTGCTCTTCCTCCCAAGTGCCTCAGCCTCAGCCATGCTCACTCTCCTCCCCTCCCCTCAGCCCATCTTGGTGTGAACGCCTTTTCACAAACCAGACATCACCAGCCACCTGCTGATCATCACCAGCATTTACTTTTCCCAGTTACTTTTTCTCCATTCATGAGGAATACGACTTGTCCCAATTCCCTTGAAATCCCTCAATCATCTAGGTATATTTTGGCTCACCTTTGCCCTTGATCCCCTACCGGAAATTATGTAGCACCACGTGTGATCACATCCATCCCATACTGTTCTGCCCTTTCCCAGCTGCCAGAATATCTTGCTCTCCTCTACCTCATCCCCGAAGAGCCTATAAACTCAGAGTATCCAACCATTTTCATGGATTCACTCTCTGTTGTTCAGAAGTACTACTTCCATATTTTAAATAAATCATAGAAGAGTTTTGCCTTCTATCAAAGTATGAATCTTTATATTTATACATGATAAGAAATCAAACTATTTCTACCATGCAGAATTTAGCATCTAGCAGGATTTTAAAGTGATTGAAATGCCATCCTAACCTGGCTCTATATTAGGTAGTAAATACCTGCATTAGTCCACGTTATTTGAATGTAAAGTGAAAATTCTCCAGCAGTCCAGACTGATCTGCAACCAGTCAGTGGAACAGGAAATTTCTGGCATAGACATGGGTGGTGTTTCTGACATTTGTTTTATGGGTGTCATTTAGGCCTTGAAACATATTTCCAATAGAAGGACATAGGATAAATGGCGTTTAGGTGGTCCCATTGGATCGCAGAACCCCACTAGATTTATAATATAGATAAAATACCACAAAATTGGCTACCTAAGAGTTTGATCAGGCTTCCCTCCTTAGACTAAGCTTGTAGCCCCTGTTCCTACCCTGTTTCTCGCTGGGGAAAATGAGCTGTGAGATGAAAAGGGAATGCACTTCCTTCATAGTCCTTATTCCCCTGGCATACTTCCAGGATATCCAGGCAGTATCATCCAGGAACAGGGAGCGCGCAGAAGGGGAAGGCACAGCACTTCCGGTCTGGCCGTGCCTGCTTAGCACAGTCCATAGACCAACGCTATCAGGTTTCTAACGGGGGGCATGTTCATCTGTAGACAGTTGTCTGACCTGAAGACAAACCCCACCCTGTTGGAAAGAACACATAAAAATATTATGATCTGTGGTGGTATCCGGGTGCCTTCCACGCCCATTTGTGAACACCCCAACTCGAAAAGAGTCCAGTAAATACCTTTAACGGCCCAGGAATGAATATATGCCTAGTTAAGAAATGAGACTTGAATAAATAGAGCCTGAAGGAATAGTTTTTCTTAAATCCTATGTTATAAAATGTTCCTTCTAGCTTTAAATTAATTATGAGTGCACCACTGTGAGGTCCAGAGTTGAAAAAGAAGGAATATGAGGGTCAGGGGTGGGGTCAGGGGATGAATACCTGACTCTTTTCAATGCTTGTGGAAATCTTTGAAGTAATGAAATTCATACTATAGAATGGCCATTAGAACAAACACCCTATTTTACAGCTCATAGTACAACATCAAATGTTAGTAAGTCTAACTATGATAAATATAATTTGGGATATATAAATTTGCTAAAGCAGTATATTTTCTTGCATTCCTCAGTTCAACTTCATAAAAAAATCAAAAGGAGAGAGATTCTCTAGTCTTTAATGCTAAAGTATTGTTTATCAATCCTGATTAGCTTAAGTTTATGCATTATGACACCTACTGAATGAAACTGATTATACATCTCCTTCTTAAGTTAATCAGTCTTTACAAATTGTCGACTGATTCCCAAATCTGATAAGGAAGGATCAAAAGTAGGAACAAGGAAATTCATCAGTTGGGTAGCCAAGAAATTTCCTTTGTAACGTTGAGACTTGTTTTCTCCTTCCTGAATTTCACTGATTCTCTAAAATAAAGGGAAAGCGTTAAATGCTACCCTTGTTCACCAAGGGAAGTCATCCTAACTCTATACCTAGTGCAGATATTCCCTTTACATCCATATATATATCTTCCCTGGAAAGAAAATACCATTTTTTTCCCTTCCTCTTTTCTCTTTTCACATCTACTCTTTTCAATCAGATAAGATAAACACAGAAAGCAAACCACAAGGCAGTTTGGCATCTTCTCCATGCTGATAGAATACTCACAGCCACATGCACAGTTGGAGCAAGGTTACACAGAACCCTGTCAGGTCAGCGTGGAACATGGCCTTGCTACTTGGATTAGCTCCTTCAACCCTGAAAATAACTTTCCTGGTCATGGAAGAACTGGATGTATCCTTTAGCTTATGAAATAGGATTTGAACTTGAAATCTCTCTTTTAAAAAGAACCTGATTTTGCAGGGCAGCTACATCATGAATGTATATATTAAGACTTTGTAGCTGAATTGCACATGAAATCAGATTGCCAACTTCTTATCTTTCAATTTTAGACATCATTTTATCCTTAAGTTGTGAGTGATATATGTAGCATGCTGTGAAATGTCTGTTATAGTTCTTTAATTCATCAGTATTAATACAGAATTATCTTTTGCGTTCCTTGGTACTTTTTATTCCATGTAATCAGAAGCTGTGATGTTTTGCCTTTGTAGTCCTGTGCTTTGTTACTGTAATTTTTTTTTTTTTTACGAAGCACGTGACTTTGGACTAATGTGAGGCGGATGACGTGATCTTTAAGACTGCTATATATCTATCAGTCTCTTACTATATAAGGTTTTCAATTAGAATAAGCTTTTATCAAATAGATTATTGATGCAATTTAGGATTCACACAATTTTCAGTGTCACATGGCGATCTTACATTTATAGCTTCAATTCTGAAGACAACAAACTTGATAAACAGCCACTTTAAACTTGTTCTGGCAAATCAGACCCTGCTGTAGATGTAGTCTAAGTTAGTTAACCATATAAGCCTTTTCAACTATTATGCCCTCCACATGAGTCAGCAGTTAAGAAGAGTATAGAACCCATGAAAGCTTTTTGTATGTATAACTAGGTTTTATTTTTCTTATGTTGCTGATTTTACAATTCTGACTAAAGCTGACCTCAATGGATCAGTTTATGTGTAATATTCTAGTGCTTTAATGCCTTTTTTTTTTTTTTTTGGAGGGATGGGTAATATTATTTGAACAGCTACAGAAGGAACTGTTGGTGAGTCAAGGCAAACACATTTGAAATAAGGCAACTGTGTATTAACATGTTAACAATTCATAACTGCACTTTTTATGACATTTTGAAAATCTATTTATAGGTACAGAACAATGGGTTTTGTTAAACTGTATCACATTTATACTTGCAGAAATTTATTTCATTGTTATTAGTAGGAATTTTATTGGTTCAATAAAATTGGCAAAACTGAACACTGACTATTTGCTTTATATATATATATATTTAATTGAATATTCAAGAAGCATTCTTGTATAGGTATTGTTTGTTAATTATTGGATATGCATTCTGAAAGATATCAGCATTGTTGTAAGTCATTTTCCCTCTTATTTCTTCCTGACCCACAGTTTTCTTGTGACATTTATTACAACCACTTAATATTGCATTAATGAGGTAGTGTAAATTGTACAAAATATAGAGTTATTATTACCTTTGAAACTGTCCATTGTGATCTCAGCAATAGGAAAATTAATTTCACTATTATCTCTTACTAACCAAAAATAGTAAGGTAGAATGGGGAAAGGGGCATTGAACTTGGGGTCAGAGCTTGAATTCAAAGCTATTTCTTTTCACTTAAGCTTTGTGACCTTAAGTAACTTGATTTCTAGGATCCATGATTTTTGTACCACAATCTGAGGGAGATAACTGCCTTCTTGAGATAGTTGCTTGAGATTGGGTGATGTGTAAGAAGGGATTTGAAATACGCAGTACAGTGATGAGTCTGGTTGGATGCCTGAGAAAACCCAGAGAACAGTGCTGTTGCTAATTGAAATAAAGAGTTAGGAAGGAGACTTTGGGAGGCAGGGGTGGATATACGTGTGTAATGAGGTGATGGTAAGACTGTCAAGTAGAAATGTAAGGTAGTCTTCGGGAAAGCTAGAGGGTATGTGCAAAGTCTTTTGTGCAAGGTATTCTAAGGAGAGCCTTAACTTTCTATTTCTCTTAGCTCACTAATTACACAAAAACTCATAGCAAAGGCAAGAACTCTCCTTTGTGCCATGTGTCCAGCTATACTGCACACATGCGTGCTTAAGTTGTTTCAGCCGTGTCCAGCTCTTTGTGACCCCATAGGCTGTAGCCCACCAGGTTTCTCCATCCACAGGATTCTCTGGGCAAGAAGACTGAGGTGGGTGGCTGTGCCCTCCTCTAGGGGATTTTCCTGACCCAGGATGGAAACCGCATCTTCTGCTGCTCCTGCATTGGCAAGTGGGTTCTTTACCACTAGTGCCACCTGGGAAGCCCCCAGCTGTACTGGGAGGTCAGCAAAAACCAACTTCTTGCTGATTAGAGTCTGTCATTTTCAATAATAGGTGACCTCTAGGGGAGATAATGGAGAAGGAAATGGCAACCGACTCCAGTATTCTTGCCCGGGAAATCCCATGGACAGAGGAAACTGGTAGGCTACAGTCCATGGGGTCACAAAGAGTCAGACAAGACTTGGCAAGCAAAGAGCAGCAGCAGCAGTAGCAGGGGAGATAAAGGACAGGGCACGTCAGACCACACTCAGTCAACAACTAAATTTCCACTTCTTCCCCAATTCAAGATCCAGCTTTTTGACCCTAGTTCCCTAGGAACTGATTAATAACTTCAGCCATTTTTAAAAGTGAAATAAACCCCTTATGTGTGTACTTGGTCTTTTCACATATACGGTCTCATTAAATCCTCATAATAACTTTGTAAAGAACTGATAATATTTTACACAAGAAGAAACAGTCTTGAGAGCTTTGCCCAAGAGTTGGTGCCTTAGAATCAGCACAGTGAGGATCTGAATTCCGTCTTTCTGACACCACTTTTACACTGAACTTCACTACCTTAATCCAGCCTAAGTTTCTTGGTTAATGATATAAATGACTATGCTTGCAACATGACATCTTGCTGGAAAAATTAAAGAATAGTTCAAGCTCCCAAACAAATTTTAGATAATTTACTTTTCTGGCTAACTTACAACTTTTTTAAAATTTTAAAAAATAGATTTTATTCCCTGCCTCCAGTCCTGAATAAGCCTTTTGATTTAAAACATGATATCTTAGGGGGAGGTTCACCTGTCAGTTTAAAGTTTGGAAGTTTTTCCCAAGAGAACAATGAGTCTGATCCTGAAGAAGACTTGGGCTTCCCTGGGGGCTCAGATGGTAAAGAATCTGCCTGCAGTGCAGGAGACCCAGCTGCGATCCCTGGGTCAAGACGATCCCCCAGAGAAGGGAATGGCTACCGCTCTAGGATTCTTGTCTGGAGAATTCCATGGACAGAGAAGACCTCTGAGCTACAGTTCATGCAGTTGCAAAGAACGACTGACACTTTTCTTAAAGAAGACCCAGAAAAGCTTAAAACTGTATTGCCTTTTTTTTTTTTTTAAGGACCTTTTCTATGTGGTGGAAGTTACCAATCCAAAGCCATAGTTTCTAACTCAGGTAATTTTCTGTGAATTGAAAAGAAAGTCGGTCTCAGAAAAATGTCTCTTCTCCCATAATCTCACATACTTCACATGTTTCAAAACACAGGTGAGTCCACACCCTTCCATAGACCTCTTTTATTTTAATCCACCTATAGAATTCTTTAAAGGGATCTGAGACAAAAATGGTCAATAATCCCTCTTGCACTAGCCTGCTTCTAAAATAAACATAAACGAGCCCTTCATCCTCATATCAGCATGAAACTCAGGAAGACTCCTAGTTACACTTTCGCCACCCATTGACTATTTCCTTTATTTGCTGAGGCGTTGGTGCCAACTGCTTCACACACACCAGCCACTTCAACATGCCTGTGGCCCACTGCCAACCCCTCCTGCCCATGCTGTGGCCACCAGCTTCACACAGGCTGGGGCCAGGCTTTCCAGAGACAGTGGGAAATCACCTCTTAGGTCTGGCTTCCTGCCCTGGAGCTGCTCTGAGTTCTTGTGGCAGGGTACCAGAAGGACCTTGTTGTTGTCATTCAGATTCTCAGTCATGTTCGACTCTTTGTGACCCCGTGGACTACAGCACTCCAGGTTTCCCTGTCCTTCACTATCTCCCAGAGCTTGTCAAACCTATGTCCACTGAGTTGGTGATGCCATCCAACCATCTCATCCTCTGTCATCCCCTGCTCTTCCTGCCCTCAGTCTTTCCCAGCATCAGGGTCTCTTCCAAGGAGCCGAATCTTACCATCAGGTGGCCAAAGTGCTGGAGCTTCAGCTTCGGCATCAGTCCTTCCAGTGAATATTCAGGGTTGATTTCCTTTGGGAGTGACTGGTTTGATCACCTTGGTTTCCAAATGACTCTCAAGAGTCTTCTCCGGCACCTCCATGCTGATCGCATACAACCACAAGGGTGAGGAGTTAGCAGTCCCCACTGCACAGTGACTAACTGAAGATCAGGGCTGACTGTTTGCTTCTTTCCATCTGCTGGGTCTCAGTTCAGAGACTCAGAGAACCTGGTGGAACTGAGTACCAGTCCACTCTTTCCTCCTTTTCCTACTTTACTCCCCCTGTCCTCCACTCCTGCCCCTAAAGCTCAAATAAACTTGAATCTCAGACTTTGCTTCCCAGAAGTACACACCAAGATAAGGCAGTGCGGTGCAGGGGTTTAGGTGGCAGGTCCTGGAATAAATTGAAATCTCAGCTCCACCACAGCAAACTATTTGGCCGTGAACAAATCACCAGATCTTATGGTTCCTCCATTTTCTCATCTATACATGTGGATAACAGAAAGAAGGAAGACATGGCCCTTGTCGTTAAAAGGGAGGGAAGTGTGGGTAAGAGAGGCAACATGAGACAACATAGGAAAGAAGATATTAATTTGTAATGTGGTATAAAAAGAGCCATTATTTATCAAGTTATCATGTATCCTATCTAAATGTTAAGAACTTTAAATACATTATTTTATCCTAATCCCCTTGAAAGTGGGTATCTTCCCCATTTTAGAGAGAGATAAAAATAGAGGTAGAGCAAAGTGAAGCAACTTGTCTGAGGCCAAACAAGTGGGCGGTAGAACTATCCTCAGATTTGCTGGCTTTCACCATTCGTCTTTTCCCTGTATGCCAAATAAAGAGATATGTGTGTGTGAGTGAGTCACTAAGTCATGTCCAACTTTTGCGACCCCATGGACTGGCCCACCAGGCTCCCCTGTCCCTGGGATTCTTCAGGCAAGAATACTGCGGTGGGTTGCCATTTACTTGGGAGAATCATGCATTTTCGTTAGCTGTTAATAGTGATGGTTTTTCAAGCAGCCAGTATTGAAACAGGTGCTGGTAGAATTGCTAAGATTTGGATTTGCCGTGATGGAGGAGCTACACCTTTAGAAGAGAGGACAGAAGGGCAAGAGTCCACTGCAGTGTGGAGTGTGCATGTGCAGGATCTACATTAGAAGATGGATTTGGAAGCTGTAATTTGGTCAGACTGTGCAGGGTCTGAAAGGTCAAGCTAAAGAACTTGTATTTATTCATTTGGAAAAGGAGATGGAAACCATTTTCCATGAGTCTTTAGCACTGGCATGGAGTTGTCCCTTATTTTGAAACAATAGCATCTCCTTGGCAACCAAAGCCCAACTAGAATTTCAGGGCAGTGTAGAAACAGAAGGGCCTCCCTTGTGGCTTAGCAGTGAAAAATCCACCTGCAGAGCAGGAGGTGCAGGTTCAGTCCCTGGGTCAGGAAGATCCCCTGGAGGAGGGCATGGTGACCCACCCCGGTGTTCTTGCCTGGAGAGTCCCAGGGACAGAGGAGCCTGGCAGGCTGCAGTGCATAGGGGCGCACAGACTCGGACATGACTAAAGTGACTGAGCATGCCCCCATGCATAGAAACAGCATCTGCCAGGTGACTGTGATGCCTTCTTTGGGATGTTTTCTGAATGCCTTGAGTAATTTCTCGAATGCTTTTGCACATCCCCCTCAGTGATGTACTCCAGGCCATGACTGGTAAAGCCTAAGACACTCGAACCAAACTGTTGGCATGCAGGTTGGTGTACCCTCCCACCTGTGTGCACACAGACACTCCTGATGTCCAGAACCAATGTAAGACCCTTCCGAGCTTGGTGCTTTCTAACCATGTGATGCCTAAGGAGAAAAAGATTCAGCAATTGACACGTTTGCATAAATGGCGCCAGCGGATGCCCTCCCTATAGCCACATGCTTTGGAACGGGGCTTGACGACCTCACTTGTCAAAAGGGAGGGTCTGTTTCTCCTCCTCTTTGAACGTGGGCTCCTTCAGTGGCTGAGCCAACCAACAGTGTGGCAGAGGTGCAATGTACAATCACAGACACAGGTTCTAAGAGGCCTTGCACGTTTCCACTCTCAGAGGATGAGCCACTTGGAGCAAGCTGAATTGCCCCAGTGGTTCTAGCTAAGATGTGAGAAAGCTCACCCAAGATTCAGTCAGTTCAGTTCAGTCGCTAAGTTGTGTCCGACTCTGAGACTCCATGGCCTGCAGCACGCCAGGCTTCCCTGTCCATCACCAACTCCTGGAATTTACCCAAACTCATGTCCATTGAGTCAGTGATGCCATCCAACCATCTCATTCTCTGTCATCCCCTTCTCCTCCTGCCCTCAATCTTTGCCAGCATCAGGGTCTTTTCACCCACAATCAGTTAAGTCTTTTAGCCTGGATGGTGGCCTGACAGCTGACTCCTGACTTGGGGGTGGCGCCTCACCCAGCCCAGTTAAGGTCAGCAAAAATCACCCCACCAACCCACAGGCTCATGAGCAGAGCCCAGTATGTATTGTGAGCCATTGAGGTTTTGTAGTTGTATGTTGCACTGCTTGTCTGTGGCAATAGATAACTGCTGGAGACACTAGCTCTTCATCCTCAGAAAAAAAAAGATCAGGAAATTTCTTCTTATATTACAGTCGATGAAGGGCAGCCTTGCAAACACTTACAATCTCTAAAGTCAATGTCACTGGTAACTTAATAATCAGCCCTGTGTTCATCCTTGTCCTCAGAATGTCCATCTTCACAGGGTAAAATGTATGGCATTCCTGTTAAGCTTGTTCTTAAGACTTCATCCTCAATATTTTGGATCCAAAGTATGACTGTACTCATAACTGGGCTGGTGAGGTTAGGGCCAAAAACCCAAATTCTACCCAAATACTAGACTATAAGAATCACTGAAGAACTTGCTAAAAATCCAGGTTCATGGAACCATCTCCAGAAATTCTGATTTAATGAATATGGGGCAGAGACCAGGAATCTCCATTTTTAAAAAGCATCTGTGGTAACTGGGAGGCCACATGCTCAGACTTTGAGGGGAAAATGGTTGGGTTACAAGATGAGCTTTCCAGTTCTGAATGGAATGAAGCTACAATACAGAGTCATACATTCGTGCATGCTAAATCACTTCAGTGGTGTCCAACTTTGTGCGGCCCCATGGACTATAGCCTGCCAGGCTCCTCCATCATAGGATTCTCCAGGCAGGAATATTGGAGCGACTCACCGTGCCCTCCTCTAGGGGATCTTCCCAACCCAGGTATCAAACCCATGCCCCTAGGTCTCTTGCATTGGCAGGCGGGTTCTTTACCACTAGCACCACCTGAGAAGTCCACAGGGTGATACAACAGGGTAATAATTGAAGTTTGTGAAAAGAAAAGTAAAGCAAACCAACCAACAGGAAGACACGTGGACACAGAAAATAATCATAAATAAGGTACAAGGAAAAGAAATGTTTTTCTCCAGGCTTTTCAATAAAGTTTCCTGCACTACTTCGATTTCTACCTCAAGTGAAGTTTAGGCCAAATTAGTAGCTCTCGACCACATTGCACCTAGAATCATGTGGGGACTTTAAAGACACTGATCTCTGAGAACCCCAATCCTACGCTTAGATTCTAGTGGTGTGAGTCTGAGGTGCATGCAAGACATTTGGTTTTGAAAAGTTCTCCTGGTCATTCCAATGTCCAGCACATTTTGAGAACCAGTGAGATTAATAACCCCTCCCACCAAGTAGACCTCTTCCTAACAGTGGGAAGAACTGCAGCCTGATTTCTGACCTCCAGGCAGAATAGAGAGAAGGGAGCCAGATTAGAGAGAGATGAAGAGGAATTCCCAGCTCCTTCTAAAGTCAATCTTTATGGCAGAGTCTTAGAAGTGCTGAGATGGGTGGTAAACATGGAAACATAAAACCAGTTCACATGACCCCAGGAAAAGAAGGCCCATGCCCACGCTTGCTTGTGAGCAGAGCAAGTTTTGCAGACTGAAGTCATTCTAGATGTCTCTGTCTCTGTATGCAGTGTGTACCCTTGAAAGCGTGGTATATAAGTTACGTGGTGTCTTTCCTAATTAACTCTTCTCTCTCTAACTTTGTGGTAAGAATGCTTGTCTGGTATTTTAGCATTAATTGAATGCACAGATCCTGTATGACATAAAACAGTCCCATGAAAATAAGGCCTAGGGGAATTTTAAAAATGAAATGGACTCTGGGGGATTACAAGTGTGAAGAATGGTGTTCAAATCACCTCCCTGAGTGCTGAAATTTACAGGGAAGCTTCTTAAAAACAGACGTTCCTGGAAACCACCCAAACTTACTGAATCAGAATGGGAAGTAAGGGGCCAATACAATGTCCCTTTTTATAAGCTCCCCACACAACTTTTATGCACTCTGCACCACAAGAGGCTCCTTTTGAGAACCATCTATCTTTGGGGACACCCCCTCCCTTGGACAACTTTATACACAGAGTTGCTGCTGCTGCTGCTAAGTCGCTTCAGTCGTGTCCAACTCTGTGCGACCCCATAGAGAGCAGCCAACCAGGCTCCCTCCGTCCATGGGATTTTCCAGGCAAGAGTACACAGAGTTACACAGTGTTAAATCCACCTTGTCTTCACCCCCTCTGGATGCTCAGTATATGACAGAGAAACCAAAGAAGACTGCATGTTAACAAAGCAGCTAATCCAAAGGCCTCCAGAAGAAGCTGTACCAGAGACGGGTTCCCCACAGTGAAAATGAACCCCTTACCATAAACTCCAGATACAAATATCTCCTGAAATGGAAATTCCTAAAATGGAACTTCTCAACCAGAAGGCAAAACCACTCTAATGCTCTTCATTGCCGAATTGCTTTCCGGAAGTCGATGCCAACATGAGGAGAAGGCCAGGAAAGAGGTGGAACAGGAGCTGCCAGAGACTGGACCCACATGCCACGTGTAGAGCCTGTTCTCTCTCAATGCCACCAGCGGGCAACAGACGATAAAACAGGAGCTCCCTGCCCTCAAGATGTTTACAGTCAGGAGCAGGGCCAGGGAATAGTAAGCAAGAAAATCTTAGTATCGTAGCCTAGAAATCACAATAAATGTCGTCAAGGGAAAGACAGGGAGCAAGAGTGAATTGTGGTCTGGCAGGGTTCTTGGAGGAGGTGACATTTATGCAGGTTAGCTCACTTGCACAGGATGTTAATTTGGGGCAGCTGTGCCAGGGCCAAGGTCACTGGTTTCTCTGTGATTTCTTAAAGCCTTGGCATTGGTGGCACCAGGGAACAATGATGAGGGAGGTGTTAGAGGAAGGGGAACTCCCAGGTGCCTGCCACTTGCTTCCCCACTAGAGAATGTTCTTTCCTCCCCAGCATCTTCCCTGAGGTTGCTGGGGGCCTAGGAACTAAGTGTCCTCACCCAGTGAGTCTCCTCAAAGAACGGGAGACTACCTACAGAACTGTGACCCTGGACACAAAGGCCTGGCCAGCCGTGAATGGGTAGGAGAGAAGCTGTTACAGGCCCTGTGCCAATCAGAAGATGTTTGGGCTCTTGTCTGAGCCTGGAGACCTGACCACCTGGCCTGCACTGGCCCCTAAGGGAGCCAAGCCCTTGCTCAAAGCTGAGTGCCCCAGAGGGTGTCAGGTACCACTCAGCCCTGCCAAGCAGTCTGCAAAGAAATGCTAACTGAGGTTGCCATGGTGACTTTTGTGCTGCAGGCATTGGGGGTTAGATGCCAGGGCCTTGGGGCCTGGCCTTGAGGATACAGCCAAGAGTTCCCTGCCTGAGAAGACTGTCTGAAAGAAGCCCCCAACCGAAGGGTGCATTTATTCTCTCAAGGCCCCTGTCAGACTCCTCTATTGGATCTTTTAAATTAAATTTCTTACAAAGTAAACAGTATAGTATTATTCGTGTGTGTGTGTGTGTGTGTGTGTGTGTGCGCGCGTGTGCATGCGCACGTGCTCAGTCATGTCCTATTCTTTGCAACCCCATGGACTGCAGCCTGCCAGGCTTCTCTGTCCATGGGATTCTCCAGGCAAGAATATTGGAGTGGGTTGCCATTTCCTACTCCAAGGGATCTTTCCAACCCATGTCTCTTGTGCCTCCTGCATTGGCAGGCAGATTCTTTACCACTGTACCACCTGGGAAGCCCCAGTCGTTCATAAACAGTCCCATTAACTACACATATGGGAAGCTCTGTTTGAAGACATCCTCCTTAAGCACTATGAGAAAGCACAAAGTCATGGGGAAGAGCTTAGACTCTGGGGTCAGACAAATTCAAGTTCAAAATCCAGCTCCACCACCCACTGGCTCCACTCTACAGGTTCAGAGATGCTGGGCAGGTTCTGAAACTTTCTTCTGCCTTCCTTCTTGGTTTTACAGAATGGTGATGATAGAACCTACTTTGCAGGTCAGGAAGTCACAGTTAGAACTGGACATGGAAAAACAGACTGGTTCCAAATAGGAAAAGGAGTACGTCAAGGCTGTATATTGTCACCCTGCTTATTTAACTTATATACAGAGTACATCATGAGAAACGCTGGACTGGAAGAAACACAAGCTGGAATCAAGATTGCTGGGAGAAATAGCAATAACTCAGATATGCACATGACACCACCCTTATGGCAGAAAGTGAAGAGGAACTAAAAAGCCTCTTGATGAAAGTAAAAGAGGAAAGTGAAAAAGTTGGCTTAAAGCTCAACATTCAGAAAATGAAGATCATGGCATCTGGTCCTATCACTTCATGGGAAATAGATGGGGAAACAGTGGAAACAGTGTCAGACTTTATCTTTTGGGCTCCAAAATCACTGCAGATGGTGATTGCAGCCAAGAAAGACGCTTACTCCTTGGAAGGAAAGTTATGACCAACCCAGATAGCATATTGAAAAGCAGAGACATTACTTTGCCAACAAAGGTCCGTTTAGTCAAGGCTATGATTTTTCCAGTGGTCATGTATGGATGCGAGAGTTGGACTGTGAAGAAAGCTGAGCTCCAAAGAATTGATGGTTTTGAACTGTGGTGTTGGAGAAGACTCTGAGAATCCCTTGGACTGCAAGGAGATCCAACCAGTCCATTCTAAAGATTAGCCCTGGGTGTTCTTTGGAAGGACTGATGCTAAAGCTGAAACTCCTATACTTTGGCCACCTCATTCGAAGAGTTGACTCATTGGAAAAGACTCTGTTGCTGGGAGGGATTGGGGGCAGGATGAGAAGGGGATGACCGAGGAGGAGAGGCCTGGAGGACATCATTGACTCAATGGTCGTGAGTTTGAGCGAGCTCCAGGAGTTGGTGATGGACAGGGAGGCCTGGCATACTGCGATTCATGGGGTCGCAAAGAGTCAGACACGACTGAACAACTGAACTGAACTGAACTGAACTGAACTGTGAGAATTCAGTGAGATGGTTATAGAAGACTTGAAAATCATCATAATAATGACAATGCTAATATTTATTGAGAACTTCAAATACATCGCATGTGTTCATAGGGACTTCATGACCAAACAAATGGAACTGGAGGCTTTTCCCAATCCCGCCTGACCCCACATTTCCAGACTCCTTTTGTGATTTTTCGCTCCCTCCCCAGGCCAGATACAAGTCCTCAGCTACAGCCCCACTGGCTCCCCGGCCCTCCTTCCAGCCAGTTCACACCTCTGACCACGATCCCCTCTCCCTGGGCTCAGCCAGCACCACCTTGGTCTACCGAACTCCTCCTCACCTTTCCGGGTGCAGTTCAAACGTCACCTGCTCTTTGAAGCCACCCCTGCCACCTCCAGACAGTCAGCTGCACCCTCCTCCATGCTCCCACACACTTCCTCCCCACCCTCTGAATGATCAAAATAAACACGAGGACCAAGCACTGGGTGGAAGCACTTTATTTGAGCTCATTCAACAGACGTAGGTACTGCGATGAACCCCATTTTAGGATGCAAAACTTAAGGCCCAGAAAAGCTAACTTACCCAATGCCACACAGCCCAGCAACGGCCAAGCCAGGGCACAGGCCTTCCGACCCAGAGCTGGCACCGGTAACTACTGCACTATCCCGCTTCTCCCCACGAGCCCATCTCCTCCAGCAGGCAGGGAGAGCCAGGGATTGTGCCTTGTGCATTTCAGCGACCCCGGGTCCCAGCAGCAGCTGGCACAAAGGCACGTGCAAACATCCCCTCCCCACCTCCCCCCACCCCTAGACAGCAAACCAGAGACTATTTTAGGAAAAAACACTAATCCAGGAAAACTCACCCATGAGTCCTGGTCTCCTTTTCTTTCTGCCCATGATTAGGAAACAGCTCTGAGTCCTGTCCAAGGGGCCCAGGACAGTCTCTTTGAAGTTGATGAATAATAATGAGCTTCTTCAAGTTTATTGAACTTAAAAAAAAACAGCTATTTTTTCCCCCATGGAGAGGTCTGAAGCCTAATGATAAAACAGAGACATAGTCTTTATCATGAGATCTTTTCCTGTTGAAAGGAAGAGAATTCACATTGTTGTACAGAAAAAACTAACACAACAGCATTGTAAAGAAATTATATTCTAATTTTAAAAGCATATATTAAAAAAGAGTAATAATAGAATTCAAAGGCAACCAGGCTTCCAGAAAGTTCCCTGTTAGGACAGGTCCCAAAGCAAATCTTAAGAGGGAGCTCGTGAAGAAGGCGCCAGTGGCTACAAAGACATGCCCAAGCGGCAGCCTGGGTCCCCAGCCCAGCGCCGCACCTCTCAGCCAGCACCAGGGGGAGGCCAGGAGTCCCAAGGAAAGAATATTTGAGAGATCTTTGGAGCTAGGAAGACTGGAAGGTTGCCCAGCCAGTGCTTGTGCCTTTTTCTGTTTCCAAGCCTAAATCAGGAGTTTCCAGGATTCTTGTCCTTTTCCCATTGGAAGCAGATCGTGCCTGGGGCCAACTGGCCCTTTGCCCCAAGTCACCCATGTTCCTCAGGACTTTTTCCTTCTTAGAAATAAGAAAGTAGGGCTTTGCCAAGATGAAACGACATTCCTCTCAAAGCCCCAAGTCTGACTCAGTTCACAGTGCACAAGAGAAGGTTTTAAGATGCTCTGGTTAATTTCCTAATAAAACTAACCTTTTTGGACAGAAGCCAAAAAGAGAATCACTATCTTTCCAACTCAGGTCCTCATCAGCTCTGTAAAAGACGGATGTGTGAGCCAAGGCTTCAATTTGGGCAAGCCTCAAATTAGAAAAATGCTTGAAACTAGAATTGGGAGGGGGATGTGGTGAGGAAATGCGGGGGTGGGGAGGCACTGGGACCTTGCCTCTAGCCTACAGTTAATGAGGTCACGAGTTTGTACCTTCCTGAGCCCATTGCTCAGTGTACTCTGAGCACATATTTATATCAAAATGCAGTACAGAAATCAGAGGTGGATGTCATGGGGTTGCGGTTCTCAAGCGATTCACCATCCTACAAAGGACAGGAGCCCAAACAGAAGCAAAGATCTGTATGCAAAGATCTTGATACATGGTAGGCGGCCTTTCAAACATTCCCTGGCCTCCTTTGGGCTCTGGATATGATCGCAGGGGAGGGTTCTGGGAGGAGAAGAGCACTTGACCTTGGAAAGAGCAAGATTACTCCTGGGGATCTGAGTGGCCAGTGGGGCTGGCAGGGTGATGGCCAGGGGTATGTGATGAGCGGGAAGGAGCTGATGGGGAGGTGGGGGGACAGGAGAGGAGGGGGACAGGAGAAGGGGGCAGGAGAAGGGGACAGGAGAAGGGGGACAGGAGGAGAGGGACAGGAGAAGGGGACAGGAGAAGGGGACAGGAGGAGAGGGCGGAACAGGTGATCCGGGGCCACCAAGGCCAGCTCGGTGGTTCAGCCCAGCCTGGGCTTCAAGAAGCAGCCAGATTTCGCCCATCATGTGTGTGCCTGTGTGCATGCTGGCTTGCTTTTCCCTTTAATGTTTTCTTTAAAATACTTAATGATATTATAAAACTCTGAATTTGAAAGTCTGGATGGGAGGACACCTGCTCTTCAGCTTTCAGCTCAGCTCCTCAACCGCCCCTCCTCCTCGTCGCCCAGTGCGGACGCTGCCATCCCCTGCCCAGGCCCCATCGGCGCTTAGGGCCCCTGCCCTATGGATTCCTGGGAAACTGGACATTTTCAGAATGATGGAAATGGTGTTCAGGACAGTCGCCTGCATGCAGAGTTGCCAGATAAAATGTAGACACCCAGTTCCATTTGAGCTTCAGATAAATAGAAACATTTTAATATGTCCCTACAATAAAAATTAATTTTCTTAATTTCAAAATGAACTGAGCATCCCTTTTTTTTTTTTTTGTTTTTTTGTTTTTGTTTTTTGCTTAATCTGGCAACCCTACTCCTATGGCATATATCAAACTAACAGGGAGAAAGAAAGGATGAGACCAAATGCAGAGGCTGAACAGTCCCAGAAAGAGTCAGATAATAATAGCTCCTATACGAGAGCAGATGGCGAGATTGGAGATGAAAGATGTTCTGAAAAAGAAGGAGCAGATCATGTAGCCTGGTTAAAGATGTGGAGCCAAAGCAGAGAATAATCCATCACAGAAACACAACTAATAATATAGTTCCATGGTAAGCGGACAGGTAGATGAGATGCTCCCAGCCTCAGTTTCCCCATTGCCACCTCCTACCATGTGAAGAGAAGTAAAGAGATCATGGAAGTGCCTTGCAAGTGCTGCCCAAACAGGAGTTGTTATCACAAAAGCCTCAGCCTCGTTCTTCCCCACATATACCACTGCTCCAGCCATGCCACTTTCGTGCAGTCCCCTTCTCCAGTTACTCTGCACGCGTGTGTGCTCAGTCGCTCAATTGCTCAGTTGTGGTTGCCTCTTAGCAACCCCATGAACTGTAGCCCACTAAGCTCCACTGTCCATGGAATTCTCCAGGCAAGAATACTGGAGTGGGTTGCCATTTCATCCTCCAGGGGATCTTCTCGACCCAGGGATTGAACCTGTGTCTCCTGCAGCTCCTGCATTGGCAGGCAGACTCTTTACCACTGAGCTACCTGGGAAGCTCCCAGCTATTTTGAGTATAGGGCAAATGTCCCCTTGTTCCATCTCCGTCTGACCACTCTTTTGTCTGGGTACTGTAGGACTCAGAGTTCCCTGTCCTGGCAAAACCGATGACCTTTCCTTTGCTGTTTAGTGAGCCTTGGGTAAATGCATACAAGGCCAGAGATGGGGACACAGACTCACAAGCCAGAACCTCTGATGGTCCAGGTGGCCATCAGCCCATGACCAAACAGCCTCTGGGTCATGTCAAATATCCCCGAACCTACACCTGGTTCCTCTGAGTTCAGCCACCAGACAGAAACCTGCTCTGCAGATAACAAGGCATAGTGGTCCGGAAACTGACCCTCACTGTCCCACTTTCTGTGACTTGGGGTGGATTCTGAGGCTTTTCCATCTAAACATAAGGTTTCCCTTTGTTATTTGATGTCCTTTTATTTCTGTTGCCCTTTCCATTTCTTCATGTTGCATGTTTCTCCATGTTGCGTGTTTCTCCATGTTAGGACAAGGGCTATCCCTGAAAGTGTCTAAAGCTGCTGAGTTCCATGCGACGGGGCATAAGATGTTCTTTCTTCCACCTGTAGAAAACTCTGCCTTCCTTACATACACCTCCAGACCAGCTCGGGCCAGGATACTGCACCTTTCCTTAGCTTCTGTTGCCACCTGCAGGATCATTTGGGAGAGAGTTCAAGGACCCTGGATGGCATCACAAAGAGAAAGCAAGGGTGGTGTGGAACCTTTGGGCTTCACTAGCTGTCAAGAGATTTCACAAGACACAACCTCATCACCTCTCTGGTGCTCAAGCGCCAATATTTAATTAGCTGAATGGCTTTGGGTAGTCACTTTCGTGAGACTATTTCCTCATCTCTGAAACAGTATTTGATATTCAGAAAATCATTTTGATGGTGACTATGAAAGTCACTCATTCCTTTATGTGTTTTAGAAGCAAAGATCGCATCAGATAAAAATTCATGAAAAAATAAGTTATCCTAAAAAAATTAAGATCACAGTCTTACGGTGATATCAGTCAAATGCACAGAAGACTCTTCACTGTTGTGACACAGGTGTGAACAAAGTGTCATGGGAACCAAGCAGTGACTACCTCTGTCCAGTACAAGCAGAGAAGGCGTCACAGTAGAGCTGGATTTGGAAAAACACCCAGGAGCTCCCCAGAATTCCAAAGACCACACAGCAAAGAGAGGGAGCAATGACCCAAATGCTTTGCCCTAGCTTGCTCTAGAACGTTCCCAAGAAGTGAATGAACTTTCACATCCTGCAGCAGGCTTGGTAGGAGAGAGTGTGAGGAGAGAGGGTCTGCCCAACTCCAAAGCCAGGAGACGGCCACTCTTGCTGCCCATGGTGAGGCCCTGCTCTGGACGGAGTCTAGGATGCCAACCACGAAAAGCACCTCGGAGGATGCGAACAGATCATTCAAGGTGAGGACCGGGAGGTCTGCCTCATGACCTGGCTCTGCCACCCACTCACCTCGTGGCCTTGACTAAGTATGCCATCCTCTTCAGGCTTCAGTGCTCTTATCTGCAAAAGAGGGTAAAATAGCCACCTCAGAGTGTTGTTGCAAGATGCAAGCAAGATCGTCAACCCAGTGCCTGCACAGACATGCCCAGATACACTAGCCGCTGGAGTCACTATCAGAGGTGAGCCTTCAGGAAATCACTACCTTCCCAAACCTACATTCCTCATCCATAAAATGACAGTGACAGTGTTTACCATGCACGCACCAGGAATTATCAATAATTGTGAAGACATCATCAAGAGATATAAACCGTAAAGTTCATACAAACCTGAGTTACAAAAAGAGAGATGACGAGGTCCTCAAACCTGTACCTTTAAAATACAGCGGGGTGCCTACCACTTGTAAAGCATTTTCCCTTTCATTACCTCATTTAACTTTTCAAGGACAACCCTACGAAGTGCGTCCCAGGTTTATGTTCATTTGAGGCGTGATGGCAAGAGTCAGAGAGGCTGCTGCTGCTGCTGCTGCTAAGTTGCTTCAGTCGTGTCTGACTCTGTGTGACCCCATAGACAGCAGCCCACCGGGCTCCCTGGGATTCTCCAGGCAAGAACACTGGAGTGGGTTGCCATGTCCTTCTCCAAGGCATGAAAGTGAAAAGTGAAAGTAAAGTCACTCAGTCATGTCCGACTCTTCAAGACCCCATGGACTGCAGCCCACCAGGCTCCTCCATCCATGGGATTTTCCAGGCAAGAATACTGGAGTGGATTGCCATTCTCTTCTCCGGTCAGAGAGGCTAGGCTTGTCCATTTAACGGATGCTCTCTGAGCAGATCTATGCCTGAGCCACTATCCAGGGGGTTCATGGGAGTTGGGGCCAAGCACTAACAGGTTCCCCTGTGATGTGTGCAATGGTGGCCCAGGCTCTGGGCGTGGACTCCTGCACCCCACTCATCCTCACACTCATCTCTCCAGCCTTAGGGCTTTCAGCATGGCGTGCATGCATCCCGACACTCCCCCATTTCTATCCCCAGCCCAGCCCTCCTGAGACATGAGTGTCTGCCTAGCCAACCTTTCTGCTCGCTTTTCTAATTGACACTGCACCCTGAATATGTTCAAAATTGAGCTCTACTCCCGCTTTTCTCCACAGTCTTCAAGTCCCAGCGGCAGCTCTATCCATCCAGCTGCACAGAGTCATCTCCAATTTCCCTCACATCCCACAGGAGGGCATGCTAAGTTGCTTCAGTCATTTCTGACTCTTAGCGACCTTAGGGACTATAGCCCACCAGGCTCCTCTGTCCATGGGATTCTCCAGGCAAGAATACTGTAGTGAGTTGCCATGCCCTCCTCCAGGGGATCTTCTTCACCCGGGGATCAAACACAGGAGGGCAGGAATCTTTTTCTCCTACCTTGAAAACCACATGCAGAATCTGAGCACTTCTCTTTACCCCTGGCCCTAAAGAAGTTCCCCAGATCACCACCATGGTCCCCCACTTTGTTGTTTCTCCCTATTCACAGCCAAGTGCAATCCTTGTGACGAATAAGTACCTACCTGCTGAGCAAAATGCTCAAATGGCTCCCCACTTCTTTCACATTAAAGCTCATAAAATATCTACAAAACCCTGTACAACTGGCCCCCTTCTAACACACACAGTGTGGTTATTGTATTTATTGCTTATCGTCTGACTACAAGCTCGGCAAGGGGACATACACTGGCACATAGAAACATGTCTTAAATGGATAAACTGATGTGCTTAATTGCATAGTGGGGAGTGCAATAAATAAGAGGTGCTCCTCTAGAAGGAAATTCATAGGGAGAGAAAGATCCAGAATCCAGTTAAGATCTCACAGCTCCAAGCCCAGAGCTTGTTCCACTAAGGAAGACAGTGTGCAAGTGAGTGCCTGGGGCAGAGCAGTGGCTCCTACACACCAACAAAACTGGGAACTGAGGGGATGTCAGAAAGCAGGAACAGCCTTGGCGCACCTTCTGTCAGCGGCTAACCAGCCATCCTCCTCTGTCTCTCTGCCCACACTCAAGCACACCCCGCCACACTCCCTGCCTTCCCAGACCTGTTTTCCTTCAGACATAAACAGGTCTCAGTGTCAGTCGCTCAGTTGTTTCCGACTCTTTGTGACCCCATGGACTGCAGCCTGCCAGGCCCCTCTGTCCGTGGAATTCTCCAGAATACTGGAGTGGGTAGCCATTTCCGCTCTCCAGGGGTTCTTCTCCACTCAGGGATACAACCTGGGTCTCCTGCATTGCAGGACGATTTTTTTTTTTTAACCCTCTGAGCAACCAAGGAAACCGAAAAACAAGTGGCAAGGGGAAGAATAAAAGCACAGTTATCTGGACAGATGGCACGCACTGTGCTAAAGACAAGCGCTGGGACCCTCTCCTCTCGGCCTCACTGCAGGTGAGGAAGGCCGGCTCGGGGGACGCGCCTCACGGGGCTCACAAGAGATCTGGTCACCTGTGGACAGATGGTTAGCGGAGGGTCGGAGCCGTCTGTCCTCATACTTGGCGATTCATCCGGCTTCACCGCTTTGGGCTCACCATCTTCCAGCAATTTCGCTGGCTCCCTCCTCCCCGCGGGTTTCTCAAGGAGCCGCACCTCGGTGTGGGCGCTGCCTCCCTTTGGGCGCTGCCTCCCTTTCCCGGCGTCTGGGAATAAAGGATGCTCCACGCAGGGAGCTCCGCGCGGCCTTTCCAGGCGGGTCCCGGGCGGAGGCCATCCCCATAGGGGCCAATAAGAGCGAATGAATGAATGTGAATGTGAAGTCGCTCAGTCGTGTCCGATTCTTTGCGGGCCCCATGGACAATAGCCCTCCAGGCTCCTCCGTCCACGGGGATTCTCCAGGCAATACTGGGGTGGGTTGCCATACCTTCGTCCAGGGAATCTTCCTGACCCAGGGATCGAACCGAGGTCTCCCACATTGTAGGCATACACTTTACCGTCGGAGCTACAGTGGTGCCTGGGGTCAGGCGGTGCGCTCTGGAAGCCGATGTGCCCTCCAGGTCTGCTCTCTCTCCCAAACCCTGGTCGTCAGCGAGTCCAGGGAGGCCCCGAGGTTCACGCAGAACTGGACGGATGCGAGCGCAACTTTCCGAGGAGAGTCTGAAGCTGCCCTCTGAGGCCTAAAGGCTCCCAGCCTTGAGAGGGGAGGAAAGACCCTATCCAGCCAGCGGGAGGGAACCTGGCTATCCCGGCTTCACGCGGTCTACTTCTTTGAGCTCATCCTCCTAACGAATGTCACCAGAGACGCAGGGAGCGGTTGGGTGGCGGGGGGTGGCGGGAGCAGCCGGCGGCACTAGGACACCCAGGGCGTCACAGGGAAACCGAAAGTGTTCCTGACTCGTGTTAATCGCTGAAAGCTCGTGTTAACGCTGAAAGTGTTGATCTCTCCTTAATTCCATGGACTGTAGCCCACCAGGCACCTCTGTCCTTGGGATGCTCCAGACAAGAATACTGCCCTGGCTCGCCATTCCAGTGTCCAAAGGATCTTCCCGACCCAGGCATCAAACCCGCTTCTCCCTCTTTGCAGGGAAGATACTTTACGGTCTGAATCACCAGGGAGGCCGCCTGAGACGGGATTCCAAACTGAGGCTGTCGCCTTACGACCCGGTCCCCTGCCCTGGCTGAGAGAGCCACCTGGAGGTGGGCGCGGGGGACAGCGATCCCAGGGGAAGAAAGAGTCGCTCTTTGCACCACAAGGGGGGCGCGGCGTTTCCCAAAGTGTGTGTTTGTGTATATGTCTGTGTGTGCATCTGTGTCTGTGTCTCCTCTGGGAGCATCTGCAGAATGGCCTGCTCTGGGGACCAACCACCGCTCCATCTTTGGATACTAGAGTTGGGTAAGAGTGGCTTCCCAGGTGGCCCAGTGGTAAAGCATCCGCCAGCCAATGCAGGAGACGCGGGTTCCATCCCTGGGTCAGGAAGATCCCCTGGAAAAGAGTATGGCAACCCACTCCAGTATCCTTGCCCGGAACATTCTATGGACAGAAGAGCCTGGCGACCTACAGTCCATGGGGTCACAAAGAGTCAGCCAAGCCTGAACACCCACACAGCCATGTGGGCTGTTTATCCGGGTTTTGGGCCTGGAGTCTGAGCGTCTCTTTCTAGCATCAGAGAAAATGATCGCAGCTTGGAAAGGTGCCCCGTCTCCGAAGGGAAGGGGCGGGTGGTCACCTGGCCTCCTCCCTGGAGACCTGGGAACTGGCACTGTGCTGCAAGCAGGGACAACACTCGGTCCCGCTCAAGAAAGGGAGCGGCTTTCCCTCTGTCCCACCCCAGAGGAAAATAAACGGTCTCTGGCACGTTCCTGCATTCCTGATTTTTAACAAAACTATTGCTGGAGGCTGGCCACAGTGTTTGCTCCTGGGCGGGACCACGCCTGCCCCTCTCCCAGGCCCACCCCAGCGCGTCCTCCCGGAACAAAGCCTCTTTGTAGCGCCTCTAGCAGAAATTGCCCTCCACACCCAGGGCCCTCCCTCAGAGAATTCCAAAAACCTTCGCAAGCCTGGCTCCTCCTCGAAATCTGGACCTGGGAAGAAAGCCAAGCATCTTTCCTAACCCTTTGGGCTTAAGAACAGTGAAGTGGGTAACCATTCCTTTCCCCGGGGATTTTCCCGATCCACAGATCCGCCCGCGTCTCCCGCATCTGCTGCTTGGCAGGCAGATTCTCTACCACTGAACCACAGGGGATCTCAAACTCAGTGCTGTTTCAGAGAAACTATATATACATTTTTTTTCACCACCAAGGGTGGAAGATGAATGCCTTTTTGACACTGACCCTGGCATTTGCTTGTCAGAGCTCTTCCATCTGCCCCAGAAATAACATCTCTCCACCCCTCCTCCGCCCACCTCCTTGACTGCCTGGCAGCACTGGGCACAGTGTGACTGGTTGGGGGCCCTCTGTCTTTTCCTTGGGCTCTGAGAGGACACTTCCTTTTTCTCAGGTGTGCTTCCAGAATGGACCTTTCCCCTCCAGCTCTGACTTGTCCACCCCCTCCCAATGCTTACTCCCATCTCTCAGTGCACTGCCGGGACCCAGGAGCCCGTGGTTCCTCCCAGCTGGCTTGCAGAAGGGCAGAGCCCCCCAAGAGCTGTGGGCCATGGTTAACCATCCATCCTCCTTTCAGGAATTCCAGGCAGCACCCACAGGTGTCCACACAGGATAGAGTTGTTCCCAGGCCCCGGATGACTGCCAAAGGCATGGGGCAGGGATGCTGGCTGTGGGGCTGCTAAGGAACTACAGACTCAAAGTAGAGAAAGAATGGTTCCTTGCGCAAACAGTGATGTGGGAGTGCTGGTTTTTAGTGGCGAAGATGAGATGTTTTCACTCACGCGTGCATGCTACTTTGGGTCAGTCATGTCTGACTCTCTGCGACCCTATGGACTGTAGCTTGTCAAGCTCCACTGTTCATGGGATTCGCCAGGCCAAAGTACTGGAGTGGGTTGCCATTTCCTCCTCCAGGGGATCTTCCCCACCCTAGGATCGAAACAGAGTCTCTTGAGCCTCCTGAAATGGCAGGCAGATTCTTTACCACTTGCACCACCTGGGAAGCTTTCATAGCTCCACACATTTAAAACTTCTTCTCCCAGGTCCCCCCACCACCACCCTTTCCTGCACTCTTCTTATATTTGTACTGGCTATGGATCACTTCTTGCCAAATGATTCAGTACAGATGGGAAGTTTAATTTATTTGAGGGAAGCCAGTATGCTATCTGGGCACCAACAGTCACCCCCTCCCACCCAAAAAGAAAAATTAAATCTGCCAAATAAGGATAAAATGCTCAATACTGGGTAACTGATTCATGCAAAATGTGCACCTGCCTGATGAACCCTGAATGTGTGGATCAACCAAAAGGCCAGAGTGATAGATGTGGGATTCATAGACCTCAGTAACTTTGAAGCAGGATGAGTAAGTGAAAAGAGTGTGTAGGCAAAAACCTGGCTTAGAATTCTGATTCTGACACAAACTGTGTGATCTTGGATCAGTTACTCAACCTCTCAGAGTTTCAGATTCATCTTCTACAAAAATGGAAATAATTCTTTATTTTGGCAGGGTTATTGGGCTTCCAGATGGTGCAGTGGTGAAGAATCTGCCTGCCAATGCAGGAGATGCAAGAGATGCAGCTTTGATTCTTGAAACGGGAAGATCCCCTAGAGGAGGAAACGGCAACCCACTCCAGTACTCTAGCCTGGAAAACCGCATGGCCGGGAGGAGCCTGGCTGGTGGGATACAGTCAGTCCATGAGGTCACAAAGAGTCAGACACAACTGAGCACGCACGCATTATTGTGCAGAGTAAATGAAATAAACATGAAATGAAATCTTTTGAAAGTTCCTGTCCTACAGAAAGTGTTCATTTCATTATTGAAAATTCAATTAGAACTGAAGCCAAAACTGATTTCTGTGATGACATGTTTAGAACCTCTGGAAAGACAGGCTGTCAGAGGTCTCCGGGCTCCACGAGCAGGACTGGCTTACTTGCAGAGAAAGAAGGCAGAATGAAGTCTGGGCTTCAAGGACTTACTTCCCTCTTAGCTTCCCAGTTTGGGTGCACAGGCAGGAAGCATGGTGTTTTGGCAGCATGAGTATGTTTTGGCAACATTTTGAAAATTGTCCCCTTTTCTGATCAACGTGCCCAACTCTAGTCTCTTCCCTTGTCTCTTCCGTTCACTCCTTTCTCCTCTCTCCATTTCTTCCCACATGTATGAGATCTCAATTAGTCCTTTTGAATCTCAATTTCCTCCTTTGAAAAGTTTGTAATGAGTAGTTCAAAGATCTAAATTAAGGCCAGACACTACAAAACTCTTAGAAGAAAACATAAGCAGAACACTCTGACATAAATCACAGCAATATCATTTTTGATCCACCTCCTAGACTAATGAAGATAAAAACAAAGATAAAAAAATAGGACCTAATTAAACTTAAAAGTTTCCGGACAGCAAAGGAAATCATAAACAAAACGAAGACAACCCATAGAAAGGGAGAAAATATTTGCAAACAAAGTGACTAACAAGTGATTAATCTAAAAAATATACAAACAGCTCATGCAGCTCTATGTCAATGAAACAAACAGCACAATCCAAAACCAGGCAGATCTAAGGAGACATTTCTCTAAAGAAGACAGATGGCCAAAAACACATGAAAAGATGCTGAATGTTACTTATTATCAGATAAATGCAAATCAAAACTACAGTGAAGCATCACCTCACACAAGTTGGAATGACCATCTTCAAATATTCTATATTAAATGCTGGAGAGGATGTGGAGAAAAGGGAACCTTTCTACACTGTTGGTGGGAACGTAAAATTGTGCAGCTACTGAGGAGAACAGAATGGAGGTTCCTTTAAAAACTAAGAATAGAACTACCATATGACCCAGCAGGAGAAGGAAATGGCAATCCACTCCAGTATTCTTGCCTGGAGAATCCCATGGACAGAGGAGCCTGGCAGGCTACAGTTCATGGGGTCGCAAAGAGTCAGACACGACTGAGCGACTAACACACACTACATGATCCAGCAACCCCACTCTTGAGCATACATCCAGAGAAAATAATAATTCAAAGAGGTTCATGCACCCCAGTATTCATTGCAGCATTATTTACAATAGCCAGGACATGGAAGCAACCTAAATGTCCATCTACAAAGGAATGGATAAAGAAGATATGGTACATATATACAATGGAAAATTACTCAGCCATAAAAAAGAGTGAAATGATGCCATTTACAGTGACATGGATGGGCCTAGAGATTATCATATTAAGTGAAGTAAGACAGAGAAAAACAAATACCATATGATACCACTTTATATGTGGAATCTAAAAAAAAATGGTACAAGTGAACTTATTTACAAAACAGAAATAGAGTCACAAATGTAGAAAACAAACGTATGGTTACCAAGGGGGAAAGTGAGGAGAGGGATAAATTGGGAAATTGTGATTGACAGGTACTCACACTATGATATGTTAATATAAAGTGGACAGCTAATAAAGACCTACTGTATGGCACAGGCCACGTTCCATAACGGCCTCTATGGGAAAATCATCTTTAAAAGAGTGATATATGTATGTGTGTAACTGAGTCACTTTGCTGTTCAGCAGAAATACCGTAAAGCAGCTGTTTGTTGTGCAGTTGCCAAGCTGTGTCCAGCTCTTTGTGGCCCCATGGACTGTAGCACCCAGGCTCCTCTGTCCTCCGCTGTCTCCCAGAGTTTGTAAAGCAACTATACTCCACTAACAATGTTTTAAAAAAGAGTAGCTCTCATGGTCGTAATAAGGATTAAGAGCTTCCCTGGTGGCTCAGTGGTAAAGAAGCTACCTGCCAGTGCAGTTCCCTGGGTTCGATCCCTGGGTCAGGAAGATGCCCTGGAGAAGGAATTAGCAACCCACTCCAGTATTCTTGCCTGGGAAATCCCACGGACAGAGGAGCCGGCAGGTCATAGGTCATTGGGTTGCAAAAGAGCCAGACATAATTTAGCGACTAAATAGCAACAATAAGGATTAAATGAGATAACATATATTCGATAAACCAGTCCTATTTCCCTCAAGTTGTCTCATTTCTCCTCTTCCCCCTTGACCTCTGACCTCCCCACTCTCCTCTTCCCTTTCCCATGGAAATCAAAGGTGAGGCTGGATCAGACAGAGGACAGGAAAGATGTGCTTCCTTTCTTCCATCCCAGCCTCGTAAGCGGCGGCCTTAGACGATGCCTGTCTTTGTGACTGGCTGTTAACCTCTTATCAGCCAATCATCTCCCAGCACTGGCCTCTCTGAGTGAACATCTCCTGAATTATTTACTTTTAGGAACTCCTCAGTAGGTGTGTATCACCACTTGGCATCCTCCAGTGAGTAAATTCAATACTGTAAGTCGATTCAAGGCGGGGCCTCAACTCAACAACATTAAACCTGCAGCAGGCTGCCTTTACCCCGTGGGCCCTCCCCTCTGCAGGAGCCTCCCTTGACAGTTCCGTCTGGTTTGACCACTGATGCGTTTGCTTATTCTGCAGCCATTTGCAGCGATGCCTGCCATGGGGGCTGGGGGTAGTAAAGGGCCCGACCCCTTCCCTCTGACTGGGGCGACTCTGAAGGGCCTGCTGCACTCTCTTCTCTGACCGCATCACAGCCGGCTTCTCCTGTGCTCGCCCCGTGTCTTTACCTTCCCTCGCGGGTGTGATCCCCGAGCACTCCTGAATTAACTTCCTTCTCACTCATCTCATCGCAGAGCCTGATTGCTGGTGCTGGACTGTGGAGCTGCAAGGAAAGCACATAGAAAGGAGACGGGGACACATCTGTGTTTAAACCCTGCCTCTGTCACTGAGTGGCCGTGTGACTTCAGGCACGTTATTCAACCTCCCAGAATTTCATTTTTCATCTGAGAGAAAAAGGTTACTGTGAGAATTAACTGAGTTTATAGAGTGTGTAAGAACCTGGATCACGGAAGCCACTCAGCAAATGTTAGCCCTTTCAGTAGTATTTCTCAAACAGCATTTCAAAGGCCACTAGAACTACATTTCTAACTGACTATATTTCTAGCTTATAAATTTTTATGAGAATTTATGTTTTTATATTTTTGAAAATAATACTGCATCTTTGAGAGGGCTGACTCTTTTGTTATCGAAGTTTTAGAACACTGTCTTAGGTAAAGCATCACGGTAAAGAAATCAGAGGGGCTGTGGATCCCACTCCTGTTCATATACCCTGTGTGTGTCGGTTGCTCAGTCATGCCCGACTCTGTGTGACTCCGTGGACTGCAGCCCACCAGGTTTCCCTGTCCATGGAATTCTCCAGGCAAGACTACTGGAGTGGGTTGCCATTTCCTTCTCCAATATTCCCTGAGAAAGCCATAATTCAAAAGGACTCATGTAACCTAATGTTCATAGCAGCACTGTTTACAACGCCAGGACATGGAAGCAACCTAATGGATAAAGAAGATGTGGTACATTTATCCAGTGGAATATTACTCAGGCATAAAAAGGAACAAAATTGAGTTGGGTCAGGTCATTTGTAGAGCTATGTATCAACATAATGTCTGTCATTCAGAGCAAAGTAGAAAAGAGAAAAGCAAATATCATATATTAATGCATATATGTAGAATCTAGAAAAATGATAGAGATGAACCTATTTTCAGGGTAGGAATTCTCCAGGCCAGAATACTGGACTGGATGGCCTTTCCCTTCTCCAGGTGATCTTCCCAACCCAGGTATCAAACCCAGGTCTCTCACCTTGCAAGCGTATTCTTTACCAGCTGAGCCACAAGGGAAGCCCAAGAATACTGGATTGGGTAGCCTATTCCTTCTCCAGTGAATCTTCCTGACCTAGGAATCAAACTGGGGTCTCCTAAATTTCAGGAGGGTTCTTTACCAACTGAGCTATCAGGGAAGTCCCATGGCCATTCAGGTATGACCTAAAGCAAATCCCTTGCAATTATACAATTGAAGTGACAAATAGATTCAAGGTGTTAGATCTGCTAGACAGAGTGCCTGAAGAATTATGGACAGAAGTTTGTGACATTGTACAGGAGGCGGTGATCAAAACCATCCCCCAAAAAAGAAACGCAAAAGGCAAAATAGCTGTCTGAGGAGGCCTTACAAAGAGCTGAGAAAAGAAGAGAAGCTAAAGGCAAAGGAGAAAGGGAAAGATATACCCATCTGAATGCAGCATTCCAAAGAATAGCAGGGAGAGATAAGAAAGCCTTCCTCAGTGATCAATGCAAAGATATAGAAGAACAGAATAGATGGCAAAGACTAGAGATCTCTCCAAGAAAATTAGAGATAACAAGGGAACATTTCATGAAAAGATGGGAACAATAAAGGACAGAAATGGTATGGACCTGATAGAAGCAGAAGATATTAAGAAGAGGTGGCAAGAATACACAGAACTAAACAAAAAGATCTTCATGACCCAGAAAACCACAATGGTGTGATCACTCACCTAGAGCCAGACATCCTGGAATGTGAAGTCAAGTGGGCCTTAGGAAGCATCACTGTAAACAAAGCTAGTGGAGGGGATGGAATTCCAGTTGAGCTATTTCAAATCCTAAAAGATGATGCTGTGAAAGTGCTGCACTCAATATGCCAGCAAGTTTGGAAAACCAACAGTGGCCACAGGATGGGAAAAGGTCAGTTTTCATTTCAATCCCAAAGAAAAGCAACGCCAAAGAATGTTCAAACTACTGCACAACTGCACTCATCTCACATGCTAACAAAGTAATGCTCAAAATTGTCCACACCAGGCTTCAACAATATGTGAACTGAGAACTTCCAGATGTTCAAGCTGGATTTAGAAAAATCAGAGGAACCAGGGATCAAATTGCCAACATCTGTTGGATCATTGAAAAAGCAAGAAAATTCCAGAAAAAAAACGTCTACTTCTGCTTCATTGACTACACTAAAGCCTTTGACTGTGTGGATCACAACAAACTCTGGAAAATTCTGAGAGATGGGAATACCAGACCACCTGATCTGCCTCCTGAGAAATCTGTATGCAGGTCAAGAAGCAACAGTTAGAATGGGACATGGAACAACAGACCAGTTCCAAATTGGGAAAGGAGTACTTCAAGGCTGTATATTGTCATCCTGCTTATTTAATTTCTATGCAGAGTACATCATGAGAAATGCCAGGCTGGATAAAGCACAAGCTGGAATCAAGACTGCTGAGAGAAATATCAATAAGCTCAGATATGTGGATGACACCACCCTTATGGCAGAAAGTGAAGAAGAACTAAAGAGCCTTTTGATGAAAGTGAAAGAGGAGAGTGAAAAAGCTGGCTGCAAATTCAACATTCAAAAAATGAAGATCATGGCATCTGGTCCCATCACTTCATGGAAAATAGATGGGGAAACAATGAATACAATGAAAGACTCTTTTCTTGGGCTCCAAAATCACTGCAGATGGTGACTGCAGCCATGAAATTAAAAGGTGCTTGCTCCTTGGAAGGAAAGCTATGGCAAAACATAGACAACACATTAAAATGCAAAGACATTAACTTTGCCAACAAAAGTCTGTATAGTCAAAGCTATGCTTTTCCCAGTAGTCCAGTTTTCCAATGGATGTGAGAGTTGGACCATAAAAATGTTGAACGCCAAAGCATTGATCCTTTTGAACTGTGGTGCTGGAGAAGACTCTTGAGAGTCCCTTGGACTGCAAGGAGATCAAACCAATTAATCCTGAAGGAAATCAATCCTAAGTATTCATTAGAAGGACTGATGCTGAAGCTCCAACACTTTGGCCACCTAATGGGAAATGCTGACTCATTAGAAAAGATCCTGATGCTGGGAAAGGTGGAAGGTAGGAGAAGGGGATGACAGAGGATGAGATGGTTGGATCGCATCACTGACTCAGTGGACATGAATTTGAGCAAACTCCGGCAGTTGGTGATGGACAGGGAAGCCTGGTGTGCTGCAGTCCATGGGGACACAGAGAGTCGGACACAAGTGAGCAAGTGAACAATAACAGCAAAGGGCAGATGGTATCCTTCTTAAAATCCTACAACAGTATTGACCATCCCCGCTGCTGAAATGATCTTGCCATCAAAAGGTGAAGTCTACTTCTCATCCCCCAGGCCTCCAGGCTGGCCTCAGTGACTTGCTGGACCATGAGAATGTGAAAAGAACCAACTTCTAGGACTTCCAAGGCTAGAGCATATGAGAGTAAGTCATTGCATCTGGGTCTCCTACAATGTGCCCTGTAGGAACCCAGCCAGCATACTGTGAGGAGCCCAAGCCCTTGGAGAGGTCATGACATAGGCATCTGCTCACTGTATCCCAGCAACAGCCAGCATCTCTGCTAGCCAAGTTAATGAGCCATCTTGGATGTCCAGCCCCAATGGCCCTTCAAATGCATGTGGTCTCAGTCAACATCTGACTGCGACCCCCTCACCCCCAAATAGAATGGCCCCACTGAGCCCAGTCAATCCACAAACCATGATGGATAATAATACACTGTTGTTTAAATTATGGGGCAGTTTGTTATATGGCAACAAAGCCCTGTCTCCTAGGGTTGTTGTAAAAAGTAAATGAGGTAATGCATGCAAATTGATTAGCACAGTGCTTTTTAAAGGATTAGTACACTTACAGAAAAGGTAAGCTGATTTACATGGAGAGATAAAGCACAGGTGCAAATAAACTCAATCCTAGGCAGGCATCATGTGACTCAATACTTAGTGGGCACCTGCCACATGCCAGGCCCTCTATAAGCCGAGAATCTTGAAGTAGGAAGGAATCTTCTAGCTCCACCTCCCACTGAGTGGGACATTCCTTCTTGAATGTTTGCTTAACCCAGCATTTATTAACGCCTGGTCCTGGCCAGGAAGGGCTGTAGATGGTAATGCTGGGAAGTCAGACAGAGATACGGAACACTCAGTGCGGGGCCAGAAGCAAACACGTGGGCAGTTCAGGCACAGGGTACCACCCGCAGAGACGCCGGTGTGTTCCCCACACTGATCGCATCTCCCTGTGAGCTGTTCTGGCCGCTGTATTTTGTGTGTCTCAGTCTGTAGTTTGAACGGCAGTTCTGACTCTCTGCCTTCTTGCCTCATATCCTGAGGTCGACTATTTACACACCCACTTACTCACCTCTGCACACGCTGACTCTCATCAAGGAAGGAAGGGCTTGCCTGGCACTTGAACACCAGGGTGGGCTCCTTGAGGCCAGTGCCTGGGTCTTGCTCGTCGCTGGGGCCCTAACTCCTAGAGCAACCAGGAAAGAAGAAAGAGAAGGGGGAGGGGAGGAGAAGGAAGCCAGAACAAACCAAAATGTATCCTGTTATGTGTGGGCTCAGAAACATGCGCAAAATTCCTTTAATTCAAGCTCATTTCAAGCAAGAACATCAGGGAGAATTACCAGTATAAGCTGCTTTCTCAGGCTTCACAACTGCGTCTGCGTTTTTAATAGGCTGGAGTTTTAACAGTCAGGTGAAACCAGTGTTTGAAAACTCCAAAAAGTTCACTTTGAGTTCATTCCAACAAGGTAGTTAATAGCTGCTGCAATTTATGAGCTGTCATTGTTTCCCACACATAGCCCTGTTTTATGGCTTCTTAAAATTATCTTTAGACAATGCTTTACCAGCCAGGAACTTTACACAAATACGCAGGTTAGAATTTATTTTGAATTATATATGAAAAAAATACAAGTTCTGTGTCACACACAGCTGAGAACATTGTTGTCTCTTGAGGAACAGGAAGAGAACACTATGCCAAGCAGGGCGGAGCGCACAGCTGCCTGACTGGGCCTTCTCTTCCCAGCCTAACTCACCTGCCCACACCTCCCGGGTGCGGGGAGCCCACAGCCCTCGGCATGAATACACAAGCTGACCAGTGAAGCAGTCTGTTTCACCGCTTCATAGTTGCCGTTCATCCTAAGTCATACTCCTCTGCTGCTCACTAGCTCCCTCCTTAGTTGAAAATGTTATTACTTGTTTTTTAACGTATTTTTAAACTTAATCTATTTATTTTAATTGGAAGCTAGTTACAATATTGTAGAGGCTTTTGCCATACAGTGACATGAATCCGCCACAGGTGTACACGTGTTCCCCATCCTGAACCCCCCTCCCACCTCCCTCCCCATCCCATCCCTCTGGGTCATCCCAGTGCACCAGCCCAGAACACCCTGTCTCATGCATCGAACCTGGACTGGTGATCTATTTCACATATGGTAATATACATGTTTCAGTGCTATTCTCTCAAAATCATTCCACCCTTGCCTTCTCCCACAGAGTCCAAAAATCTGTTCTTTACCTCTGTGTCTCTTTTGCTGTTTCTCATATAGGGTCAGCGTTACCATCTTCCTAAATTCCATATATATGCATTAATATACTGTACTGGTGTTTTTCTTTCTGAATTACTTCAGTCTGTAAAGTAAGGCTCCAGTTTCATCCACCTCATTAGAACTGATTCAAATGCATTCTTTTAATAGCTGAGTAATATTCCATTGTGTATATGTACCAGAGCTTTCTTATCCATTCATCTGCTGATGGACAGCTAGGTTGCTTCCATGTCCTGGCTATTGTAAACAGTGCTGCGATGAACACTGGGGTACACATGTCTCTTTTGATTTCAGTTTCCTGGGTGTGTATGCCCAGCAGTGGGATTGCTGGGTCATATGGCAGTTCTATTTCCAGTGTTTTAAAGAATCTCCACAGTGTTCTCCATAGTGGCTGTACTAGTTTGCATTCCCACCAACAGGGTAAGAGCGTTCCCTTTTCTCCACACCCTCTCCTATTGTTTGTAGACTTTTTCATAGCAGCCATTCTGACCAGCCTGAGATGGTACCTCATTGTGGTTTTGATTTGCATTTCTCTGATAGTGAGTGATGTTGAGCATCTTTTCATGTGTTTGCTAGCCATCTGTCCTTCTTTGTTTGGATTATGTCTCTGCATGGCTATAATTCTATTTTACATAAAACATACCACAGGCCTCTTTTACTTAGCAACTAATTCTATTTTTGTTGCTACAATATATTCATATCCTGGTGGGAGTTATGGAGGTGTTAGAATCTGTATCCTCAGCTCTGTTGATAATGCAGTCTCCTCCACAAAAATCACCAAAACTTTCCTATGGAGGAAAACAAAGGAAATCAGAAGAGAATGAAAGTTTGGGGTGAGGGGAGGGCAGAACTTCTCATTAGGAAGAAGGATAGGAATGTTTCCTCCTTCAGAGAACAGTGAGGACTTCCTGGTTGGAGAGCTGGTAATCACTTTGTAGTCTAAGGTCAGTGGGATGCCCTTTAAGAGGCTGGGATGACCCACAGAAGCCCAGGATAAACCCCAAAAGCTGATGGACCTCAAGGGCCTGAACGTGCACTTCAGGAATCAATGGGTGGATTTGGGGGCCTGGGGGTGAACACTAGCAGATGAAGGATGCACGAAGGACCTGGGAAGAGATCCCAGAAGTTGGTGGTGAATTCCTGATGCCAAGATTAGATCCAGGGAGCTGCAGCAGTAAGAGACTAGTCCAGAGGTGGCGGGGAGCATGGCTGCAGCGATGGCCAAGGGGGAAACCTGTTTATCAGCAGAAGCAGTGCCACTTCACACCAGGAGGTCCAACGGTGGTTCCTCCCTCTTGAAGGGGGGAGTAGAAGGAAAATAGTTCCAGAGTGTCCAGTACTTGCCTAGTCCGCCTCTCTCTGCTCAACACCTTGAAGGTGATAGTCTTGTGAGACCTGGATTTATCAGTGGGAACTTTTGGTACCCTTCTGGGGGTTCAATCCTCTGTTCCTTAGCAAAATGAATCAACAACCGAATATGATGCCCTTGGCAAGCTCTAGACAGTCAATCTGGAAGGGAAGACTGTAAGGCCATTAAACTTCTCTGTGTGGTTATTTTATAGTCCAAAGTGCTTATTTTCATTAACTTCTTTATCACCTTGACCTTGTTCAGCAGAGTCTGAGCTGCAGATCTCTTGGCTAATCTCTACCAATTTAGTTTGCTTTTTTCCTGATGTATTAGGTAACTCACCATTTTGTTATAAAGGGTCCAATTGAGTTTGCATTCATATAAGCCCAAGTTATTGTTTATAAAACGTGGAACTTGTTTAATATCAATGCTCTTTATAGCAAACTTCCAGATACATTCTCTGTGCTGCTGGTTGCTCTCTAAGGAGGAGGACAGCTCCAAATTCTGGTTTTGAGTCTAGCTCCTCACTGATGCCAGAAGCACAAGTTGAGGGCCTTTGTGATTATTTTCTCTTATAAATGCATTTGTTCAATTAAGAAAAGTAAAAGAGAGAAAACCCTAACCATAACAAATTCTATATATCTTATTGAAAAATCAGTGTTTCCTCTATACTGAAGTATCTGAAAAGCTGAGAGTGCCCCTAGTTAGAGCTCCAGTCTATAGAACTAGATGCCCAAGAAGTTGCTGCTGGTTCCAGAGATCCCTGATTCCTAGCTGAGGCAGATGTAGCAGCTGGGTGTCTACATCCCTATGACCATACCTTCTGCCACAAGAGTTACATATCCTCAACACACACAACCTTATGGCAGAAAGTGAAGAACTAAAGAGCCTCTTGATGAAAGTAAAGGAGGAGGGTGAAAAAGTTGGCTTAAAACTCAACGTTCAGAAAACGAAGATCATGGCATCTGGTCCCATCACTTCATGGCAAATAGATGGGGAAATAATGGAAATAGTGAGAGAATTTATTTTGGGGGAGGAGGCTCCAAAACCACTGCAGATGGTGAGTACAGCCATGAAATTAAAAGACGCTTGTTCCTTGGAAGAAAGGCTATGATCAACCTAGACAGCACATTAAAAGCAGAGACCTTACCTTGCCAACAAAATTTCGTCTAGTCAAGGCTATGATTTTTCCAGTAGTCATGTATGGATGTGAGAGTTGAACTATAAAGAAAGCTGAGCACCAAAAATTGATGCTTTTGAACTGTGGTGTTGAAGAAGACTCTTGAGAGTCCCCTGGACTGCAAGGAGATCGAACCAGTCTATTCTGAAGGAGATCAGCCCTGGGATTTCTTTGTAAGGACTGATGCTGAAGCTGAAATTCCAATACTTTGGCCACCTGATGTGAAGAGCTGACTCATTTGAAAAGACCCTGATGCTGGGAAAGATTGAAGGCAGGAGGAGAAGGGGAGGACAGAGGATGAGATGGTTGGATGGCATCACTGACTCAGTGGACATGAGTTTAAGTAAGCTCCAGGGAGGCCTGGCGTGCTGCAGTCCATGGGGTCACAAAGAGTCAGACACAACTGAGAGACTGAACTGAACTGAACGCTCACCTTACCACCAAGTTCTTCCACTACCTTCTTGCTTGTTGCTATTGTTGTTCAGTTGCTAAGTCATGTCCAGCTCTTTGCAACCCCATGGATTGTAGCCTTCCAGGCTCCTTCTGTCCATGGGATTTTCCAGGCAAGAATACTGGAATGGATTGCCATTTCTTTTTCCAAGGGATCTTCCTGAACTTCTTGCTTACAAGCTTGCAAAATGTTTTAGTTCAAATGTGTTGGATCTGTCAACTCCATTCTGTGGTACCCAGGGTAGATTTCAAATCTTTTGGGAAGATGTGCCAGGCCACTGCTACCAAGCTTCCCATCCCTATTCCTCTTCTCCTTGGTCTTACTCTTCTCAATGAATTTGGCCACGGGTCCCCCTCTTTTCCCCTGAGCATCCAATCAAAGGAACATTCCAGTGGCTTCTGCCTATCCATCATTTTTCCCCTCTGCATTCTTTCGTTCTGATTGGCCCCTTTCCCCACGTGGCAAAAGCCCCATCTTCCCTGCTTCCCTTTTTTAATACAAACAATCCAGTTTCAAGTTTCTCATCTGTCTGGCTTATCTTAGACTCTGGCATTCAGAATTCAGCTTCAAACTCCATGCTTTCTTCATCTTGCTTCTTCCATTTCTATGATTCTCCTTGTGTGCCAGTTAATACCAAGTCTATTTGGGCCCCAGAAAACCTGTGCCCAGGAGGTGGACCCATTTGGAGTGAAGGCGGTCCAACTGGAATCAGAAGAGCTGGTCTTCTGTTTCTTCTTGGAGTCAGAATTCAAGCTCCATAGTTAAGGTCTATTCCACATTGGAGAGGGGTCTGGGTCAGAGGCCATCCTGCACTTATTATGGTAAGAAGCAGATTAGGATTTTGCTTACTCCCTCCCCTCCCCCTGTGGAACTCATGCTCAGTTGCTCAGTTGTATCCAACTCCTTATGACCTTATGGACTGTAGCCCACCAGGCTCCTCTCTCTGTGGGATTTTCCCAGCAAGAATACTGGAGCAGGTTGCCATTTCCTCCTCCAGGGGATCTTCCTGACCCAGGGACTGAACCCATGTCTCCTGCATTGCGGATGTATTCTCTACCACCGAGCAACCAGGGTGCTATATGCTGTGCTAAGTGGTTTCAGCCATGCCGGACTCTGCAACCCCATGGGCCGTAGCCTGGCAGGCTTCTCTGTCCATGGGATTCACCAGGCGAGAATACTGGAGGGGGTTGCCATGCCCTCCTCTAAGGGATCTTCCTGACCCAGGAATCAAACCCACATCTCTTATGTCTCCTGCCTTGGCAGTTGGGTTCTTACCACTAGTACCACTTGGGAAGCCCTATTGTATTTATACTTACTGTCCTTTGGAAGTGACTGATGAGAGAGGCCTTGGCTCTTCCAATGTGGAAAGGACTTACTAGAGGCTCTTTCTAGTATCTCACCACTTTTGACTGGGGCAGGAAGTGATGGACATGAGAAGTTAAAACTGGGGAATCGTGGTAAGTCCCCTTGACTTGCAAGGAAGTGTCTGAGGAGTCACGAACCTTCCTGGATTGAGACGTGTCTGGATAGTAGGATGGGTCCTTCTGGAGAGAGAAATGGACCTAGGAAGTCACCATTAGCTCTCCTAGGGAGAGAGGCATCTGGGGAATGTTGATACGTTCTCCCAGTTTGCACTGTTTCTGAGGAGTCAAGAGCCCTTTCATACAGAGATGTGTCTGGAGGGCCCTGATGGACCCCCTTTGAGGAGACGGGTCTGAGACACTTTTTCTAAGGCCTCCTAGAATGGGAAGGAACTGGGAAACTGAGGCACCCCTGCTAGAGAGATGGATCCATGGAGTCACGGCAAGAAGGCCTGTGAAAAGTCAGACCCTCATTCTTGCTTGGGCTTCCCTGTTGGCTCAGACGGTAAAGAATCGGCCTGGTAAAGAGACCCAGGTTCATTCCCTGGGCCGCTAAGATCAAGTGTAGCCTTGATCCAAATGAATCTATTTATGAAAAAGAAACAGGCTCACAGACCTAGAGAACAGGTTTGTGGTTGCCAAGGAGGCAGGGCCTGGGGGAACAGATGGACTGGGAGTTTGGAATTAGCAGATGTAAGCTATTACGTGTAGAATGGATAAACAAGGTCTTACTATGTGGCACAGTGAGTGAATTAGCCCCTCAGTCATGTCAGACTCTTAGTGACCCCATGGACTGTAGCCCAACAGGCTCCTCTGTCATGGAATTCTCCAGGTAATAATATTGGAATGGGTGGCAGTCCCATCTCCAGGGGATCTTTCTGACCAAGAGATCAAACCTGGGTCTCCTGTACTGTAAGCAGATTCTTTACCTTCTAAGCCATCAGGAAAGCTCCCATATGGCACAGGAAACTATATTCAATATCCTATGATAAGCTATAATGGAAAAGAATGTAAGGAAACAATGTGTGTGTCTGTATACATGTGCATATATAAATATATAAGTTCATCACTTTGTTGTACAGCAGAAATTAACACAATATTGTAAATCAACTAAACTTCAATTAAAAAGAAGCTTAGCCATGATTACAGGATTTACTTACATCCAGCTAAGCCTGACTAGGTATTTGTCATTGTCCAGTTGATTGAGATACTCATTCAAGAAAAAAATATTTCTGTGATGAGGGTTAGGAGTAAAATGTCTTCAGGAATAAAATCTGCTTACATTGTTCAATAATTAAACCCAGATAGGTTGTGAGGGTTTCTTCACTGATCAGTTTTCATTTTCATTAAAACACTAGCTCCCTCCTGGGGATAGACATAGTTTCTCATTATTGAAAGTTGATTTCTTCTTTATTCTTTTCACTGATTCTGTCTAAACCAACCCCTGAAAGTTGTTTTTAACTCTGCCTTGCAAAGAAAGCGATGGTGTGTCCTTACATAATGTTAGCATTTGGAGAAACTTCTGCAGAATACTGAATTTCTCAAAATAAGTGATTCTGAAATTTAGTCCTTAGGTAAGTGCACTGGAGGGAGATGTATGTTGATGGTTGGATCACATTCTTTATCTTCTTTGTTCAATCCAACATCTGGAAGTTGGACCCCTGCATGGAGTAGCGTGAAACGCCTCTCCCAGGAAGAACATGGCTCAAGGTCTGTGGCATGTGACCACTTGCAACAGGACTTCAAAGCTATACTTCACACCGGGCATCCACTGCCTACCGTGGAGTTAGGAAGGGGGACACAATTGCTCACAACTCCTCTGGCATGACAGAGGCTGTTTTGGAAACACTTTCTATGTGCCCAGCAATGGGCTGAGCATTTTTCATCCATTTTCTCACTCTTATAATGCAGTACTAGCTGGCAGTAAATGAATAAATTTCCAAGGTCACGTTGTTCTGGTAACACGTAAGTAAACAGGCCGGGAGGCAAGGGCTCTTGATGAACTGATCCATCAACCTGACCGTGAGTTCTTTGAGGATGAATTCCTCATCTGACTCAATTTTTTTTTTCAGAAAGCAATTCGTTTTTTTTTTCTTTTTTTTTTTTTTTTTGCCTGTGTAGTGCCTTAGTTACGGCACGAGGGCTCTCTAGCTGTGGTGTGCTTGGGCGTAGTTGCCCCTCGGCGTGTGGGATCTTAGTTTCCCTGACCAGGGATGGAACCCACATTCCCTGCATTGGAAGATGGATTCTGAACCACTGGACCACCAGGGAAGTCCCTCATCTGACTCAGTTTAGTCCCTGCAGACCACAACACTAGAAGACTCAGAGGACGGTTTCTGGGCAGGTTAAACATGCCTCCAGGCTGAAGGGAACCAAAGGGGCTTAGGAGGCAACACAGGCTGCCAGTTGAGCCAAAGTCCTTGCTGCTGCTGCTGCTGCTAAGTCGCTTCAGTCGTGTCCAACTCTGTGCGACCCCACAGACGGCAGCCCACTGGGCTCCCCCATCCCTGGGATGCTCCAGGCAAGAACACTGGAGTGGGTTGCCATTTCCCTCTCCAGCCAAAGTCCTTAGTCCTTCTCAAAGGAAGATTGGATTTTTCTCCAGTTTCTCTGAATTTTCCATCTGTACCATTTTGCTACAAATTGGCAAGGCTATGAGCCCAGTCCTAGGCACATGTCTGGCAAGTCTCTTGCCCCCAAACGACCTGGGCAGTCTCTCTTTTAATGGAACCCAGTTCTAATACATTCAGGGTCCCCACAATACTTATGATCAGAGATACTCAACTTTGGTTTTCCTGCAGAGGACTCTTTATGGTCGCTGGAAATCAAACAACTCAAATGTAGGGACTGGAATTGCTCAGAGAAAAAGGCAGGAGCTAAGCGCCTGTCCACAGTGATGGGAGTTTCACACCAGGAGACTGAAATGGGTAGAACCCCGTTCTACAACCTCACCTCTAGTCAGAGTGGTTGAAGACATTTATAAATCAGCCCCTTCTTAAAAAGAAGTTGTTTGGCAATGATTTTGCATTTAAAAAATCATTTCACTTTTCAAAATAGGAGCTTATGTTACTTTGAGATCCTTTGCCCATTAAAAAAAAAATTTGACAGTAAAATTACATATCAATAAAAGATGTCATTTGGGAAAACTGCATTCCTAATCTTCCTTTCCATGAACTTATTCCTTAAAAAGATAAACTGTGAGTTTATGTAACAGAAAATTGCAACAATGTTCTTCTTAGGCATTTTTCTAATATGTATATACTAAGGGTGTTTGTGCTGTTTGTCTGACAAGTTATATGTGTCACTCTCCCTGTACCCCCATCCAACTTGTACTGTAAGGTGTATAAATACACAGTGTATCTTTGGTCTACCAGCTGAGCCTACTAAGCAGCCTAGAGGACATTGCAGGCAGACGCTTTAACCTCTCCGCCACCAGGGAAGCCCCTAGCGGACATGAAGTATTCAGCAAATGAATATTAATCAGAAACTCTAAAGGCAGATCATCCTACATTTTGTAACCTATCTGAAAACCCTAAGCTTATTTCATTAGGCTTATTTTCAGATGCTAAGGGACAATATTTGTATTGAAAACCCGGTCACAAACACCAGTCTCATCTCCAGATAGCAGAGATTAATTCTAGAGCAAAGGTTCCTGGCAGAGCCCTGCCTGCTTGGGGATTGAGAGAGAACACCTGCAGAGAACACCTGAAACATTTATTAAAACACTGAGTGGAGAGAGACTTCCTTAGAGGAGAAAGCTTAGGTGGTTATAATTATAGGCTCTGGATTGTGGCACGTCAAGACCCAGGTTACATTCCTGGCTGTGTAACCTTGCACAAGGCATCAGCCTCCCTAATCCTCGATGCCTTCCTTTGTAAAATTCCTTTGTGAAAAATAGATGTGCACTTCAGCAGAATGTCTAGAGCAAACGTGTTCAATGAATTGTAGCTGCTAATGTTATATTATGATTATGGTACCACCCACCTCACGCACACAGCAAATCCAGCTTCTGGAGACTGTGCAGTCGTCCTTCCTCAGGGTTATGCGGTTTCCTGCCAACTGAGTCTCCCCCTCTGTGTCGCCGTTCTGTGAAACACTGAGATAACCATGATAAATAACAACCCCTTTGTGTTTATAAGACATGATCACATCTGCTTCCCTATGTGACCCCCACAACAACTCTGTGAAAATGAACGAACACGACCTTGTAGCTCCATTTTACAGGTGAGGTAAGAGGTTCAATGACTTTCCCACACTAATAATAAGTACACTGGGACCTGAAGCAATATCTTTCTCGCTGTGTCTCTGGGCTGAGCAGAAAGTGTCTTGGTAAAAAGACCATCTGCCTTGTTTGAGTTCCGGACTGCCATGTTCCCTGGCGTATGCCACTGGCCAAGATTTCCTGCCATCACTGGGAGCACCAGGATGGGGAGGATTTCTCCTTCACTTCCTGCAATTCATACTTGGCTGCCTTCATTCTGAAGCCTAAGCAAGTGGTATCAATCTCTCAGCCTGCCTGAGATTATACTGATGATGGGTGTTTCTAAGAGGCACCTTCGCTGGGGCAAATCACACTGTTTCTACACATGCAAACTCTCCCACCTGACGTCTTTGTCTGCTTTAAGTATCATCAACCTTCTTACTCAAGGCAACTTTGAAAGGAAAGGAAGTCCCAGGAAGACATCAGCCTGGCTGGAAGAGATGGATAAACATCAGGGGTGAAGTGTTTCCGTTCTCTGAAATGTCAAGGCGGCTCCAGCTTTAAAGCAGCCAGACCTGACCCCTGGGCACTGAGGCAATGGATTTGAGCACCTTGCTTCCTTTTGCATGAAAAACAGCTGCTGTGGGACCATCCCTTCCTGCTCTAGTCCACAAAGTAGGGAAAGGCTCTCCTAAAGAACCTGGCCCAGGGCACTGTAACGACCTAAAATCATAGAGCCAACCCTGGCTGTACAACTGAGTTCTATGTGAAAGTGTTATAAATACTGATGCCCAGACCAATTCAATCAGAACCTTACACCTGAGATCCAGGCATCAGTATTTTTATAGCTGCATTGATATACATCATATTGTATACATTATATAATTGATACACAATAAACAGGAGATAGTGAAGGGCAGGGAAGCCTGTGTACTGAAGTCCATGGGGTTGCAAAGAGTCAGACACAACTTAGTGACTGAACAACAGTCACACATTTTTTTAAAATTTGTCAGCATAAATGTATATCCTGATTCATCACCATAATCAAGAAAATGAACAGACATCACCTCCTAAAGTTGCCTCATGCCCTTTGTAATCCTTCTCTCCCTTCCCCATCCCATCACCATGCAAACATTGATCTGCTATAAATTAGTTTCCATTTTCTAGAATTTTATAAAAATTGAATCACATCCTGTTTTCTTTTGTTTGACTTCACTCACTCAGAATTATTTTAAGATTTACCCATGTGGTTGTGTGCCAGTTCCCTTTCACTGCTGAGTGGTATTCCATTCCATTGCATGGATATACTGAAATTTCTTTATTCGTCTGTCACTGACATTTGAGTTGCTTCCAGTTTGGGACCATTACAAACAAAGCTGCTGTGAACATGCACGCACAAGTCTTTGTACAGATGTGTGTTTTCTTTTCTCTTGGATAAATACCTAGGAGAGGAATGACTAAATCAGACAGCAGTATATATTTAACATTTTAAGATGCTGCCAAATAGTTTTGCAAGTGCTTGCACATTCTACATTTCCATCAACAGAAAATAAAGAGTTGCAATTGTTCCACATCCTCATGCTTCTTGCAGGGGTGTGTGTGTTGTACCTTTCACTGTGATTTTAGTTTGAATTTCCATAATGATTGATGATGTTGAGCATCTTTTCATGCGCTTTCTTCTTTTTTTTTGACATATGCATATATCTTTTTTGGTTAAGCTTCTATTCATATCTTTGGGGACTGGACCTAAGCATCTGTTGAAAATAAATAAAATCTCTCTAGTGATTCCAGTGCTTAGTCAGGATTAAGCACTACCATCTTATTGGAAAACTGAGTGCAAACCTCCCATGTTAATCATGTGGAAACGGAAATCTAGGGAGAGGTTGGATTATTTGTAAAGCAAGGGAAATGGAAAGACAGCAAAATCATCCTTAGGGCAGTTATGACCATTTGGGAGCAAGTCCTTCATTGCAGGCCTAAGGGCATCATTACCATAAAGTAGGCAAGGTATCTATTTTGTGTTAACACTTGCTGGTCTTTGTTCCAACCTGATCACTCATGTTTCTCTTAGTCATCTATTTGTTCTATGATAAACATGTGAAGGAACTGACAATTGACTTCTTTTAACCAAATTTGTAGCAGTTTTATAACTGATGAAAGGGAAGGAAGAATAGTCTTAGGGCTTCCACATGTAATGCTAACTGTAAAACTCTAGAGGACTCCATTCACACAGACATGATGTGCAGGGCACAGTCTGTACAACCTCGTATGGTGACCTTGAATAGTCTTAAACTCTAAGATCTAGGTTCCGAGTCTCACCTTCTAACTGTGTCATCTTGGTGGAGTCAGTTGAATCTCTGAATATTGCTTTAAAATCTGTACCATTTAGATAATTAGTACTCACAGGAATAGACAGAAATGAAATAAGCTAATGTTCAGTTCAGTTCAGTTCACTTTAGTCGCTCAGTCATGTCTGACTCTTTGCCACCTCCATGAATTGCAGCATGCCAGGCCTCCCTGTCCATCACCAACTCCCAGAGTTGACTCAAACTCATGTCCATCAAGTCAGTGATGCCATCCTGCCATCTCATCCTCTGTTGTCCCCTTCTCATCCTGCCCCCAATCCCTCCCAGCATCAGAGTCTTTTCCAATGAGTCAACTCTTCTCATGAAGTGGCCAAAGTACTGGAGTTTCAGCTTCAGCATCATTCCTTCCAATGATCACCCAGGACTGATCTCCTTTAGAATAGACTGGTTGGATCTCCTTGCAATCCAAGGGACTCTCAAGAGTCTTCTCCAACACCACAGTTCAAAAGTATCAATTCTTTGGCGCTCAGCTTTCTTCACAGTCCAACTCTCACATCCATACATGACCGCTGGAAAAACTATACCCTTAACTAGATGGACCTTTGTTGGCAAAGTAATATCTCTGCTGTTTAATATGCTATCTAGGTTGGTCATAACTTTCCTTCCAAGGAGAGATAATGTTAGGGATTAGCAAACCTAGGTGGCTAAAAGAGATAAAGCAAGTAACTTAAATGAGCCAAGTGGTTCAGAGGAATGATTAAGAAAAGATGAGGCCCATGATAAACTCTCTACTCAGGTCTAGATGATTATGGCCTTAGAAAAATGCTGGCCCAGAGTTACCAGAACTTCTATTTCTCTAAGAGAAGTCAGATTCCAAAATAGGTGTGGTTCATATGTCCACTGATAAATGTGAAAGGGCTTTATAAATCACAATGCACCTCATATATTGAAAGGGCATCACTTTGTTTTAAATCAAGCTGTGAGTCAGTCCATGAGGGTCTAGTGTACATATTTATCTTGCACCACCCCCTTCATCTTTCTTATGACACCACCACCAACACACGGCTCCATGACCCAGACTGGGTCAATCATCTTATCATATCTTCCTAGACACAGGGCTTGACCCAAGATAGACTGTACTCAACTGGGCAAAAAGTAGAAAAACATTAATTCCCTGGGGATTTTCCTTGCCAGAGCTAAAAAGCTTCCCTTCCTCTCTAGACCTGAGGCCATAAGGATGAATATCCCGAGCTGCCTCTGACCATGCTGTATGAGGAAAGACTATCCACTCTAGAGACAACATAGGACAATGTGGTGTAATAGAGTTCTGCCGTCACGTGAATCCCTGACATCCAAAGACCCTCTCCAAGCTTCGGTTAGATGATCCAGTAAATGTGGGACTGGGCTAGCTTCAAAGTGGTTTCTGTTGCATGCAACCAAAGAAATCCTGACAAATGCATTTTGCCATCTTGAAGTACAATGGCAGCAGATGAGTTTTCGCTGATTTTCAGGGCACCCTCATGATATCTGATTCATGGAGAGAGGTCACAGAATGAAGAAGTAAGTCTTGAAAGATGAGATGGAAAGGTGACCATGGTGTTTAGGGGAAGCCAGCCAGGGCTGTGTAGAACTCTCTGCTGGTTTAGACAGTACACCCTGAGGTATTTTCTCATATTTAAAAGCACATATGCAGGCTCTGATGAGCTCCTGGAAGTGATAGCCTCCTAGAAAGGGATTTATACTAGGACACATGAGAGACTGAGGGGAACAACACTATGATTACTTTATTAAGGTTAACTGAAAAATAGAACTGATTTGTAGACTGGAACACTTCCATCAGCATCTTAATACAGTATGTTCTTAAACTACATGGGAAACCAAAACATATTAAAAGCCACTTTGTTAAAATCTGGGTTCCTCTGGTGGCTTAAACAGTAAAGAATCTGCTTATAATGTAGGAGACCTGGGTTCAGTCCCTGAGGCAAGAAGATCCCCTGAGAAAGGATAGGCTACCCGCTCCAGTATTCTTGCCTGGAGAATAACACGGACAGAGGAGCCTGGCGGGCTACAATCTGTGGGGTTGCAAAGAGTCAGACGTGACTGAGTGATTAACATTTACTTACTTACTTGTTAAAATTTGCTAAGATAAAGCATTATCAAAGGAGGCTGAAATCTATGTTCAGTGTACATTCACCTTAAAGGCAAAACAACATCAGAAACTCTATCACAATCAAAAGTTTCTTTGGTTGCAATGGGATAGAAAAAGAAGTGTTAGTAGGTTGAACTTTAACAGCATCAAGACAAAAATAATGATGCATTCATTTTACAGAGCAGGTGATGGAGTCTTTGAATTTGGAAATATTCAAAGTTCAAGTTGCAAGGCCTTCTTCTCTCCTGGTGAGTACTCCGCTGGGTGTCTGTCTTGATGATTTTTCTTTTCCTGGTATACGACGGCGGAATACCTCCTTTTGTGCTGGAAAACACTTTTTCCTGTATATGTTTTAAGACCCTCAATTAGATCCTGGAATTGTAGTGTGTGTGGCCAGCTTGAGTGAGTGCATGCTGGTCGCTCAGTCATGTCCAGCTTCTTGCCACCCCATGGGCTGTAGCCCCTCTAGGCTCCTTTGTTCATGGGCTTCTCCAGGCCAGAATACTGGAGTGGGGGTCTTCTCCAGGGGGTCTTCCCAACCCAGGGACTGAACCCAGGACTCCTGCATTGGCAGTCAGACTCTTTACCGTGTGAGCCACCGGGAAGCCATGTGACCAGCTAAGGAGAGCAGATTTTATTGTTCCCAACCGTGCTTGTCATGGTGGCGTTACACAGGCAGCTGGAAATCAGGCACCGTGGGCGTGCTTATACTGGAGAAACTGGCAAATATTCCACATCAAGGTGGTCTCCGCCACCAGCAAGCTGGTTGTTTAACATTAACTACCACACTGCGGGTAATGAGCCTTGTTGCTTCTTTCAGATGTATATTTCTACTTTGATCTACGGTGGGCTGATCGTCTAGGTGACAAGTAGAGAGTGATTTGTTGTATTATTTCCCAGACCTCAGAAGGGCAGCACACTGTCTCCAGACCTGGAAACACAGGGGTTGCCTGGGCCAGGCTCCAGCCCCGTGGGAAACTGGTCTAAGCAACCTCCTGATCCTCCAGCAGAGTTCCCACCACGCCTCTCACCTGGCAGAACAAGTCCTGTGTGTGGGACTCCATCCAGCTGGTAGGAAGGATTTCACAGGATCGTCTATTCTCAGTTGCTAATAGTAACACAATGGGCTAAATCTCCTTGGGCTGTTTGTATTTTCATGAAAGCAAACAGCTGAAGGGAAGAGAGTCAAGGGGTGTGATTTCTGGCAATACTGCAGGCTGCTGGGGGGAGGGAGGTGTTATTTGGGAACAATGAGTGTAAATTTCTCTTTTTAAAAATTTATTTATTTATTTTAATTGGAGGCTAATTACTTAAGTGCTCTCGGGTTGGTTGCCACCTAATGGTTACCCTGCTCGTCAGTTTTGCAAGGCCGGGCAGAACTGATGGCAAGAATAAGAATGGAGATGTGAGAACAGTAACAGCGATAAGCCGGTCTGCTGTCCCATAATGCCCCGGGAGATTTCTCTGACTTTGGGCGGAGGCTCAAAGAGTAGAGAGAAATGGCTGGAACTTAATCTCTGTGAGGCACTGATGTGAACGTGCTTGGTGAAGAGCAAAGATGTATCACCCGCGATTTGACAAGATCCTAAAGACGGTCCTGCGATAGCATCCCGAAAAAAGGCGCAGTGACTCAGAGGAAGCGAACTCGGGTCTCCTGGGGACCACAAGCATCCTCTTTGACCAGCATGCTGATTCCTCACTCCTGGAACTTTCACCTCCCTGGAAGTTTCCTTCTGGATGCCGTGAACAGGATACACCTGGATGTGCCTCATCCACAAATAGGTTGGGGAATCAGAGACTGGAGACAACTTCCAGAATCATAAACCCAGGAGTGGCTGGCGAGTGTTCTCCAGGACAGTGACTCAGGGGCAGACCCAGACTGGCCTCCCCGTTGGCAGACTGCCAGGGGAGGTCTGGGTGCTCCTATCATTTCTCAGAGGCTCCCCTGGGACTTTTCACTCTCTGGCACCCGTTTCTTGTTCAGCTCTTATTGCTTATGACTCATATGGCATTTTCTGTTTAATGCCTAATACTTTAGGGACTCTGCTGATTCATACCAAGAGGAAAGTAAACTGGCTTGAGGTGAGCTCACAGAGTCCTGTACTGAAGATGGGATTCACTGAGTTTAAGAACACAGGACTTGGGACTTCCCTGGTGGTCCAGTGGCTAAGACTTCGACTTTTAATGCAAGGGATGTGAGTTCGATCCCTGCTAGGGGAGCAAAGAGCCCACATGATTTGTGGCCAAAAAACAGAAGCAATGTTAGACTTTTAAAATGGTCCACATTAAAAAAAAAAAAAAGATATTGGACTTAATTGGAATTGACATGCATACGACACTATGTATAAAATAGAAAACCAGTAAGAACCTACTGTGGGGCACAGGGAACTCTGCTCAGTGCTGTGTGGTGACCTAATGGGAAGGAACTCTGCAACAGAGGGGATATATGCAAACATGTAGTTGGTTCACTTTGCTGTACAGTAGAGTAACTCATTGAAAGCAACTATATTCCAACAAGAAGTAATTAAAAATAAAAAGGACGTCTGTATCTTGAAAGAAAAAGAAAGAACACAGGACTTAAGGACAGACAAGAGGCAGAATTCTGAGGCCCTGGACATAAGAGCCTTTTCAGGGCATGGTGTTCAACACTTATTGTCAAACTCAAGCTTTGGCTAAGCCATTTACACTTCCCGGATAACTGCTTTATTTTTCATGAATGTTTATTCACCTTCTTACAAAAAAGAACTATGTACTGATTTTCAAGATAAAAAGAACCAACTCTGGAGACTTCTACAATAATACATCTTTATATTTCTATAATACTTAATAGTTTACAAAGCATATTATCTCACTTGATCTTTTTTAGGGGGCTAGAGGGCTTGCTACACAACTTGTGGTTATCTTAGTTCCCATGGATTTAACCCAGGCCCTGGACAGTGAAATTGTCAAGCCCTAACCACTGGGCCACCAGAGAATTCCCCTCGTTTGATTCTTACATAAACGTTTTGAGGTTGATATTTTTATTATCCACCTTTCACAGATAAGGAATTAAAGTTCACAGAGGTTTGGAGACTTTCCCTAAAGTGTCGTAGGTGGACTAAAAATCGAACCCAGGTATACAGAATCCAGAGTGCAGGTTTACAAACAAAGAAAACAACCCTCAAGCCCCATACCGTAACTCTCAGAAGAAGCACTGTAGTGTAGAGTTCAGGAAAAATGTGATCTTGAACTCCATTTTGCTCTTTCAGAGATGACTGAAATCCTGGAAACTCTTGTAAGGACAAGGCCTTTCCTATAACACAGAGTCCTCAGGATGGTTCTAAATAGTGATGTTCCAAATCAGATTAGCACTGATCCATACAGTCCCAGATGGAACTTCTCTTTGCACCCACAAAGTTAAAAACAAACAAACAAACAAAAAACTCCACTTTTTAAACTGCTAATTGGTCCACCTTAGCAAGTATGCCATTCCCTATCTGGAAGATAAAAAAATATTCCCCAAGGGACTCTAGACTCCCGCTGTCAAAGGCTAGATGACTGTGGAAATACCTGTCAATACTCTGGTGTGTGCAGTGTTTAGGAAGATCAGATGAATCCCGCAAGCTGAAAGCACTCTGTAAACTCTAGGGTTCTATGTGGGTGAGTTTCCCACCTTCAGATGAAAAGAAAGCCAATAAACTTGTTCAGATGGGCAAGGAGTGTCCAAGCTATACTTGTATTTAGGAAGAACTTATAGACATATATGGGAATCTTAATGAGAACTGGTTTGAAATACCTCTAGGTATCACCTTGCCTACAAATTATACCCCCCACAACAAATTATTTTCTTTATTCTCAATAACCCTTTTTATTAAGCACCAGGGCTACTCTTGGTGGCTCAGCCGGTAAAGAATCTGCCTGCAGTGTGAGAGACCTGGGTTCAATCCCTGGGTTGGGATGATCCCCTGGAGAAGGGAAAGGAAAGGCTACCTACTCCAGTATTCCGGCCTGGAGAATTCCATGGACTGCATAGTCTATGGGGTCGCCAAAGAGTCGGACACAACTGAGTGAATTAAGCATGAATTATATTTTCTATACTTTTTATTTCTCAAAGCTATGCTTTATTCTGTACATGTTTCTACTATACATCACACATTCTCCTCTTGCTTTCACAGTATACAAATGTACTCAGGCTTTGGCTCAGTTTTTACAGATCTTCCCCAGAGAAGTGTGTCAGGCCTGTTAGACACATGTAACTCTGGACCAACATGTCCCACTGTCCAGGAGCCTTCAGGTCGTGAGTAAGTGCCCAGGAGGCTGGTCCCCTCCAGCTGGAGCTGCCTGAGCAACTGTCGAGAAGAAGGGCCTCTTGCTGGAAAAGTGATCTCTCTGGAGATGTAACTAGATCAAGATTAAAAGAGGCAGAACTTGTCCTGAAGGGTCAAATCTTAGAAACCTGGAAGGTACCTAATCAGTGCTTCAGTTACAGTGGGAGGCAGAGGAATGAACATATGCTGGACAAAGTGGTCAGGAAGAGGGGCTGGGACTTGCCAATGAAAAGGGTCGTTCAAGAGCTAAGCCCACAAGCTCTGGGTATCCGCCAGAATGACTAATTTTAATGTTTGAATCAGAGTGCTCCATTAAGAGGGTCAAGTTATGACACAAAGGATACATAGATCTCTTAAAATTTCTTAGTTATTCATCAAAATTATCTCTTGGTTCATCTGATTAGTATGGATTCTTTTTTATAAAAATAATCTCTTATTTTTAAAAGGTATGCGATCTTCAGTGATAGCAGGTGGTTTTATATCCTACTCAAGCCTCGAAAGTCCAAATGTGTTGTCAGCATCTACTTTGGATGGGACTCAATCACCCAAGGATGGTACTGCAGCTGACAGACAGGACCTCTTGGAGGCTGTTCCTGGTTCGTGTAGAGTTGGTGAGGGGAAGGGCTGGTCATTCTAGGGTGAGATCTAAGGATTAACTAAGGGGATCCAGCGATCCTACCTAATCAATGCTCCAGGATCAATTAATCTTTGGGGACACATTCATAATGCTTTAACTCACAAGAGGCTGACTATAAAGAAAGTTGACTATTTACAGGGAAGGTCATCATCCTTTTCAGCCTTAATGTATACATATTCTCTGGTTAACTCTCTTTGAAGTACTGGCGTTCCTGAGAAGCTGAATCTGTTATAAAACTACAGACTTAGCAAGGAAGAGTCTGGAGGGGAAATACTCCTCTACTCAGAGACCAGAGATGCTTGTGCCTCGCTTCCTGAGCAGGCACTATAGTGTCTGACTCTCCATGACCCCAGGGACTGCAGCCCACCAGGCTCCTCTGTTCATGGGATTCTCCAGGCAGGAATGCTGGAGTGGGTTTCCATGCCCTCCTCCAGGGGATCTTCCCAACCCAGGGATCAAACCCACATCTCTCATATCTCTTGTATTGGCAGGCAGATTCTTTACCACTGAGCAACCTGGGGATCGCTTTCTGAATTGTTGCTGAAAACAAGTAGAGCTCTTGTTCTCAGAATCCCTTTTCTAGACTCTAGCTCCAGCCCTCGCCTGTCTCTTCAGACACACTGACACCACCAATGAGGCTCTGGATTCCTTCATTTTCATTCCCTGACCTCAACTCCCAGACTATACTTTAACCCTCGCCTTTCCAGCTCTGATCCAGAAATGTCCTGACATCTAAGGCAACTTCGTCATTTCACTCAAGATGCACAGATATTATGACCAACAATAGCTCTACAACAACAATTAACATTTACTGGGTGCTCACCATGTGACAGGCATGGGAATAACGCTTCATCTTCATTAACTCATTGAATTCTCATAATTCTCTGAGGTGGGTAGTGATAATTAGCCCCATTGTATAGACAAGGAAGCTGAGGCTTTTGGGGGCTTCTCCCCCAGTATCGCACGGCTGTTAAGCAGTGAAGCCTAGACGGGAGCCTAAGTCATTCTGACTCCAGGGTCTGGGCTTTTACATTAGGCAACACACCCTCCAGGAATGACCTTGTCCCTCTGCTGAGAGCGTCTCATCATGAACACCGACTGAATGGCACACAATCAATGGAGACAAGTGGTCTCAGTGTTTTTGGTGTTGAAAAATAAGCTTAAAAATAATAGTTTATTTAAAATGGATTGCCAGTGAGGACCTATTGCATAGCAGAGGGAACTCTGCTCAATGGTACGTGACAACCTGGATGGGAGGGGAGTTTAGGGGAGAATGGATACATGAACATGTATGGCTGAGCCCTTTGCTGTCCACCTGAAACTATCACAGCATTGTTATACATGTATAATTTATTGACTTGTTTTTGGCTGTGCTGGATCTTCGTTGCTGCGAGGGCTTTTCTCTCGTTGCAGCAGCAGGGCTCCTCTCTAGTGGCGGTGTGCGGGCTTCTCATCGTGGTGGCTTCTCCTGGTGCAGAGCACAAGCTCTATGGTGAGAGTGCTTCGGTAGTTGCAGCACGTGGGCTCAGTAGTTGTGGTTCCTGGGCTCTAGAGCACAGGCTCACTAGTTGTGGGGCACAGGCTTTGTCGCTCCCTGGCATCTGGGATCTTCCCAGATCAGGGATCAAATTCATATCTCCCGCATTGGCAGGAGGATTCTTTACCACTGAGCCAGCAGGCAAGCCCTCTATCACAACATTATTAACCAGCTATGACAGTTCAGTTCAGTCGCTCAGTCGTGTCCAACTCTTCGCAACCCCATGAATTGCAGCACGCCAGGCCTCCCTGTCCATCACCAACTCTGGGGTTCACTCACACTCGTGTCCATTGAGTCAGTGATGCCATCCAGCCATCTCATCCTCTGTCGTCCCCTTCTCCTCCTTCCCCCAATTCCTACCAGCATCAGAGTCTTTTCCAATGAGTCAACTCTTTCCATGAGGTGGCCAAAGTACTGGAGTTTCAGCTTTAGCATCATTCCTTCCAAAGAAATGCTAGGGTTGATCTCCTTCAGAATGGACTGGTTGGATCTCCTTGCAGTCCAAGAGACTCTCAAGAGTCTTCTCCAACATCACAGTTCAAAAGCATCAATTCTTTGGTGCTCAGCCTTCTTCATAGTCCAATTTTCACATTCATACATGACCACTGGAAAAACCATAGCCTTGACTAGATGGAACTTAGTCGGCAAAGTAATGTCTCTGCTTTTCAACATGCTATCTAGGTTGGTCATAATTTTTCTTCCAAGGAGTAAGCGTCTTTTAATTTCTTGGCTGCAGTCACCATCTGCAGTGATTTTGGAGCCCAAAAAGATAAAGCCTGACACTGTTTCCACTGTTTCCCCACTTGCCATGAAGTGATGGGACCGGATGCCATGATCTTTGTTTTCTGAATGTTGAGCTTTAAGCCAACTTTTACACTCTCCTCTTTCACTTTCATCAAGGGGCTTTTTAGTTCCTCTTCACTTTCTGCCATAAGGGTGGTGTTATCTACATATCTGAGGTTATTGATATTTCTCCTAGCAATCTTGGTTCCAGCTTGTGTTTCTTCCAGTCCAGAATTTCTCATAATGTACTCTGCATAGAAGTTAAATAAGCAGGGTGACTATATACAGCCTTGATATACTCCTTTTCCTATTTGGAACCAGTCTGTTGTTCCATGTCCAGTTCTAACTCTTGCTTCCTGATCTGCATACAGATTTCTCACGAGGCAGGTCAGGTGGTCTGGTATTCCCATCTCTCTCAGAATTTTCTACAGTTTATTGTGATCCACACAGTCAAAGGCTTTGGCATAGTCAATAAAGCAGAAATAGATGTTTTTCTGGAACTCTCTTGCTTTTTCCATGATCCAGAGGATGTTGGTAACCTGATCTCTGGTTCCTCTGCCTTTTCTAAAACCAGCTTGAACATCAGGAAGTTCTCAGTTCATGTATTGCTGAAGCCTGGCTTGGAGAATTTTGAGCATTACTTTATTAGCATGTGAGATGAGTGCAATTGTGCTGTAGTTTGAGCATTCTTTGGCACTGCCTTTCTTTGGGATTGGAATGAAAACTGACCTTTTCCAGTCCTGTGGCCACTGCTGAGTTTTCCAAATTTGCTGGCATATTGAGTGCAGCACTTTCACAGCATCATCTCTCAGGATTTGAAATAGCTCAACTGTAATTCCATCACCTCCACTAGCTTTGTTCATAGTGATGCTTTCTAAGGCCCACTTGACTTCACATTCCAGGATGTCTGGCTCTAGATGAGTGATCACACCATCGTGATCATCTGGGTCGTGAAGATCTTTTTGTACAGTTCTGTGTATTCTTCCCACCTCTTCTTAATATCTTCTGCTTCTGTTAGGTCCATACCATTTCTGTCCTTTATCGAGCCCATCTTTGCATGAAATGTTCCCTTGGTATCTCTAATTTCTTGAAGAGATCTCTAGTCTTTCCCATTCTGTTGTTTTCCTCTATTTCTTTGCATTGATCGCTGAAGAAGGCTTTCTTATCTCTTCTTGCTATTCTTTGGAACTCTGCATTCAGATGCTTATATCTTTCCTTTTCTCCTTTGCTTTTCACTTCTTTTCACAGCTATGTGTAAGGCCTCCCCAGACAGCCATTTTGCTTTGTTGCATTTATTTTCCATGGGGATGGTCTTGATCCCTGTCTCCTATACAATGTCACGAACCTCAGTTCATAGTTCATCAGGCATTCTATCTATCAGATCTAAGCCCTTAAATCTATTTCTCACTTCCACTGTATAATCATAAGGGATTTGATTTAGGTCATACCTGAGTGGTCTAGCAGTTTTCCCTACTTTCTTCAATTTAAGTCTGAATTTGGGAATAAGGAGTTCATGATCTGAGCCACAGCCAGCTCCTGGTCTTGTTTTTGTTGACTGTATAGCGCTTCTCCATCTTTGGGTCTGAAGAATATAATCAATCTGATTTTGGTGTTGACCATCTGCTGATGTTCATGTGTAGAGTCTTCTCTTGTGTTGTTGGAAGAAGGTGTTTGCTATGACGAGTGCATTTTCTTGGCAAAACTCTATTAGTCTTTGCCCTGCTTCATTCTGCATTCCACAGCCAAAATTGCCTGTTATTTCAGGCGTTTCTTGACTTCCTACTTTTGCATTCCAGTCCCCTATAATGAAAAGGACATCTTTTTGGGTGTTAGATCTAAAAGGTCTTGTAGGTCTTCATAGAACCGTCCAACTTCAGCTTCTTCAGCGTTACTGGTTGGGGCATAGACTTGGATTACCGTGATATTGAATGGTTTGCCTTGGAGACGAACAGAGATCATTCTGTCATTTCTGAGGTTGCATCCAAGTACTGCATTTCAGGGTCTTTTGTTGACCATGATGGCTACTCCATTTCTTCTGAGGGATTCCTGCCAGCAGTAGTAGATATAATGGTCATCTGAGTTAAATTCACCCATTCCAGTCCATTTTAGTTTGCTGATTCCTAGAATGTCGACATTCACTCTTGCCATCTCTTGTTTGACCACTTCCAATTTGCCTTGATTCATGGACCTGACATTCCAGGTTCCTATACAATATTGCTCTTTACAGCATCGAACCTTGCTTCTATCTCCAGTCACATCCACAGCTGGGTATTGTTTTTGCTTTGGCTCCATCCCTTCATTCTTTCTGGAGTTATTTCTCCACTGATCTCCAGAAGCATATTGGGCACCTACTGACCTGGGGAGTTCCTCTTTCAGTATCCTATCATTTTGCCTTTTCACACTATTCATGGGGTTCTCAAGGCAAGAATACTGAAGTGGTTTGCCATTCCTTTCTCCAGTGGACCACATTCTGTCAGACCTCTCCACCATGACCAGCCCATCTTGGGTTGCCCCGTGGGCATGGCTTGGTTTCATTGAGTTAGACAAGGCTGTGGTCCTAGTGTGATTAGATTGACTAGTTTTCTGTGATTATGGTTCCAGTGTGTCTGCCCTCTTATGCCCTCTTGCAATACCTACCATCTTACTTGGGTTTCTCTTACCTTGGGGGTCGGGTATCTCTTCACGGCTGCTCCAGCAAAGCACAGCTGCTGCTCCTTACCTTGGATGAGGGGTATCTCCTCACCGCCACCCTTCCTGACCTTCAACATGGGATTGCTCCTCTAGGCTCTCCTGCACCCATGCAGCCACCACTCCTTGGGTGTGGGGTTGCTCCTCCCGGCCACCACCCGTGACCTCGGATGTGGGGTAACTCCTCTTGGCCACTGCCCTTCGAGCATGGGGTCCTCCCGGCTTCTGCCCCTGACCTTGGACGTGGGGTAGCTCCTCTCATGCACCAGTCACAGCTGCCTGCACTTAGTGTGCCGGTCGTAGCCACCTGTGCTATTAATGAGCTATACTCCAAATTAAAAAAAAAAAAAAGGTTTGGAATGTAATTATTAGAAATCAAACCATGATCTGGGAGAAAATACTTAGAGAAACAATGAGAATTCTGAGAGCCCATTTATGAAGGCCAAGGAGTCCACACTGCATAGCTTCTAGTGTTAACATTTTGAAACCTCAGTGGGTGACAAGTTTAGGTGAAATGTGAACAAGACATCAAATCACACATAAGACCCAGCCCACACTGCAAAGGCAAGAGCTACTGCCATCTCCACCCCAGGGCTGAGTGCCCTAGGAAAGGCCACTGCCTCCCTCCAGAGACTGTGTGTCCTATCTCACACTGGGGAGGGTGGGGGTGTTCCTAATGAATACAAATTTAGAATGTTACTATAACTTCCTACATGATTCAGAATCAGTGAAGCAGTAGGTTCCTGGGTGCTTCAAATATTTCATGTCCCAAATAGCTTTTCAGAGAAATAACATGGAAAAGAAGGTTCAGGGCCTGTTTCACTGATCTAACCTGTTTTCTCATGTATGATTAAAAAATTAAAACAAAAAATCCAGATGGGAGTGGAAATGGCTTGAGTTAATGTCAATCAAGAAGAAAATGGAAAAAAAAAAATCAAAGATAACCCCCAAACCTCATTCTAAGATTCTCCCCTTTATATATTTTCCAGAACAGCTGATGAGTTGTCAACAATTATTTTATTGAGCATTGCAAGGTGCACAGCATTGTACATAGCTTGAAAATGTCAAATTGACTCATCACACCCTTTATAACGGCTTCCCCAAAGTCCATGTTTTGTGGGTTTTCCTGCTGTGCTCCAGGGATGCTAGTACCATTGCAGGCTTACCATGATGTGGTACATGAATCAGCTCACTGCATCCTCCCCACTAGATATCTAAACGCCTCAAAGATGGGATGCACGTATTGTCAATCTCTGCAACTTAGATGTTCAAATGCACATTGGATGCATGAATGACCAGTGTTTCATTCTAGCTCCTTCTTCAAATCCCTTCATCTGCATTTAGGGGCAAGTGCTGATACTGAAGTGAACACTCAAAAGGCACAATGGAACAGAGGAGTGTCCAAAGGCGTGGCTGATCCAGACTAGAAAGTCAGCTCTGCAATGATGAAGAGCTGGCTGACCTCTCCAAGGGCCTGAGAACATAGCAGAGCCACAGAAAAATCTTCCAGCCAGAGATGGGGCTCATCAACTCAAAATCCTACCCCAAAGGCCAAAGTGGCTCACTGGGGCAGGCCAGCAGTCTGGCCACCTTCTGGGGCTGGTGAGCCACAGGCACAAAGACCCACAGTCCAGAGTGGGTCTCAGCCACCCAACCTTGGGGGTTCGTTTTCTCTTTATTATCCCTTTCCAGATTTGAAAAAAGGCCACACCATAATAAATAAATAAGACACTAAACAACTAGAACTGAAAAGGAAGACATTTTTGAATGGTTCTCCAGAAAAGTTCAGATGCCCTGCTCCTTGTGTGGTGCCAGGGGGCTCAAGCTGCCATAGATGGCCCCCGTAGGCCTTTCAGTATGCAGATAGGCACTCTGAGGGGACATTAATTCCATGGGAGGCAGCAAGCCTACTGGTGCGCATGGACGGCTAGTTGCTTCATCACATGGGCCAAACTCATTTAATTCATGAGTCCAGTTTGTTTGATGGATGATGGAGAAAAGCCGGCCCTAGACCAGGGAAGCACAGATCTGACATCCAAAGTGTGGGATGTCACCTCGGATAGGAACCGAGCCGAAGACCTTGGCTCCTGGTCTTCCATCAGTTGGCATCAGGCGTCAGCTTCCTCATCAGAGGCGGTTTTGGTCAGGCTGAGCTTGTCTCTGGCCAGACCATCTCTCTGGTCCCCTCTGAAATTCCCTTTCTTTCATCTGGCAGGATTCTACCTGACCCATCAGTACCAAGGCACACTCTTCTCCTCCATGGCTCCTCATGCTACTGAAATGAAGGAAAGCCTGACTATAGGTTTTTACAGTCACCAGCAGAAGTGTTGGTAAAATACTGCTTCAGAGTCTTAGATAATCTAGAGCATTACTTCCTATGACGGGTTCATGGTCTGGTGTCCCACTACCCTACCTCACGTAACAAACTGATCAGGACGGCAGCTTGCTGGCTGCCCTGCTACTTCGGGTCCAATTCCATTATTTTTCTGCAAAAGAAGTAACTCTCATCACACTCACATTTCTTGGGCATCAACTTGATGCCGATGGTTCGCCCATCCTTCTCTCCTCATCGCCTTTCTGGACCCAGGTCTCTGCCCTGAACTTTCAGATGCACAGTGTCCTGCACCACCAAATTAGTAGTTTACACTGGGTCCTATTCTACCTCACAGGAACTCTTTAGAATACTCAGAAAAATCCAGGTGATTCCCCCTCAGCTCTAGAAGGCAGAGCAAAGTTTGGGAGCTTCAGCTTCTTCCTGTTATCGTTTTTCAGTGCAAGAATTAAAATGACAAGTGCTTGGTCAATAAATTGGAGATTAGCTCTCATAAAGAACTTGCTTTAATGGGAGAGTTGTTTTCTAGCATCAAACACACTATAGAAATAATTTCCTGAGATAATGATTCTGAATCAAGATTATATACATATAAACTTAGATATATGTGTCTATGAATTTTTTTCCAAGATGGCTAGAAGAGTTATAATTTTCTGACTATTTTTTTATATCTTTATACTAAAACCACCATTTAAGGACAAAGTCAGGGCATTTTACTCTATTGGGTACTTGCTGGAAGTTTAAGAAAGACTGATCTAGTATTTTGCAGAATATGAATTTTCGTATTAGCTTAACATGTAGGTCTTTGAGCTCCATCTTCTCAGCCAGAGATTTAATATATGTCGTTAATCCAAGCTTGGCTAAGGATATCCTCAGACCTACGGCACCTATTCAGAGCAGAGGTCTGATCTTTGCACTCTCTTTTAATACCTGGGTAGCATTCAAGGGGCAAACAATCTTAGTCCTTGCATTCAGAATTTGTTATGCCATATTTGCATATAATGCTTACCATTAACTCAAAGGAAAAATGCAGCAAAATTGAATGCTGGAGAAACAAAACAACCTTACAGATCCTTGGGAGTCATAGAAAGCTAAGGGATGTAACAGATTCTATATACTAAGAGAGATATTTCAACAAGGAAGTGGTCTGTACCTCACCAAGTCAGATGAGCTGGGGAGAAAGAGAAGCAAAATGATAACTAATTGGCCAAGAATACTTATATCAGTTTTGTCTTGAGTCTCAGAGAGTAATAGCAGGAATAAATTCCTTTCTACTTTTCTCAGAGACAGTTTGGTTTAAAGTGGTCCTCTTCCAGATTCTCCTTCTTCTGTAATTTTTACTGATCACAAATGAACACCAGCATCTCTCACAAGGTCTCCTGTATCAGAGTGACTAACTGAAGGGGACGGCTTGGAAGTTCACCCACATCCCAGCAGGCAACCTACACATAATCCCACCATGAACACATCTCTTGGGTTAGGTTGGAACAGGCAGACACCCCCACCAAAGGCCAAAATATAATTGACAGTGAACAGAAACCCATAGTATAGACAATATATTCCAGCTTTCTCTGTTTAAAAAAAAATCAAATTCACTGGGACCAGGCACTCATTATTATTTTTTTCTATAACTCCCCAGGATTGTCAAAAGTAATCTTGTAGCCAACCCGCTTGCAGACAGTAAAGATGACCTGCAGTAGACCACCCATGGTGCCAAAAGCCGTGTCAAAGAGCAGATGGAGGATGCCCCCAGGCCCATGGCAATGTCCCTGCAGACGATCGGAACTGCGCCTATGGTATACACGGGGAACGTGGCCACATCCACAAGCACCCGGACAGGGACACCCACGACGCGGCAGACCACCTTCAGCAGGCAACAAAGGATCCGGAGCACGGCCCTGGTGATCCTGACCGTGACTTTGAGGACCTTCCAGGGAATGCTGCCCAGCTCCTCCCCGATGGTCAAGAAGTAAGTGATGGTGGCTGACCCCAGGCGATAAAGGCAACTTTCTAGACCATTAATCACCTGCTTGGTGACATACCAGAGGAAATACACAGTGTACTTCAGGATCCCAAAGGCAAGATAATAAATTAACTGGCAGAGCTTGATGAACGGGGTAGCGACAAAGCCCAGGAGTCTTCCCAGAAGACTACTCCCTTCCCCAGATGTCTCTGGAGGTGGCAGGGCAGACCTGGTTTCCCTCGCTGGAGAGTGTCTCGGAGCCCCCTCAGAGTCCAGCCTCCGCTCCTCGTCCTGGACTTGGTTAACCACCTCCAGGATTTTTTTCATCTTCTCTGTGTCTTGCTCAGTTTCCCCACAGTTGTTCTGGAACAGCTGAAGGCGGAACGGAAGCAGCTTCTCTAGGTCCCTCAGCATCACATCCTCGATGACCTCCCGGTCGCGGGTGTGCTTGACAAAGCCCATGGCCCAGCCTCCTGCAGGGACTGCGCAGCAAGCCGCCAGCCAGACAAACTCTGGGATGCTCACTCTGTCGCTGACCCTGCGGTCCGAGGGCACGGCGCCTGTGATGAGGTAGAGCTCGTCCCCGCTGCCACACTGCGGGGTCAGAGCTCGCTCCATCAGGCTGTTGAGGTTCATGTACCACCTTTCCTGGAAGGACGGGGTCATCGGAGCCGCGTTTGTGAGAGTGAAGGTGGCCAAGTGGGGGTCACTGCTGAGGGAGAACGGGTAGAGCTGCCCGGTCCGGTAATCAGAACCCAGGAAATCTGCATTCAAGGCTTGGTTGCTTCCCAGCTTGTTCACAGACCTGATGGCCTCCGCCTCATCCGTCACCTCCTCCAGGCTGCTGTTGGGGTCATCAATCTGAAAGGAGAGAGTGAGGTTGAGATGCGTCCCTGCTCACAGCAGACCGGGGATCCTCAGACCATTCTGCCGAGACTCTAATGAAGTCCCTATATACAGACACTTCCAACATTTTGGTCTGGAAGTACACACACACTTCATCCTAATACCCCACAACCCTAGTGTCTGAAAGCATCTTTCAAAGTCGGCTATATCCTCTTCCACTCTGTGTCTATTCCACTCTTGACCTCCGGTAATGACCTATCCCACATTCACATAAATACACCATCAGAACACCGGTTTTCAATCTGATGTGGTTTTATAAACGTCATACCCTTTTCCGGGAATGTTTTTCCATGAGATTCAAATTGACTGTAAAGACGAAAGCAAGGGGAAAAGTAAATCTCAGCAGGCCTGTAAAAATCAGAACTGGAATTCAGATAATCAGCCACCAATGTGAGCTGCAATTTAAAGAACGTAGTCTTAAGTGAATTTTACATATTTTGGGATATACAAAGAGCAATCAACTCTAATCAGAGAATTTAAATCAAATAGAGGGACATGTATAGATTATTGTCAGTTATATTAGATACTTCCCAGGCCAAGATAAAATTTGACCAGCTGCTCTTCGAACTTCATCTCCTCATAATATTTGCTATTATTAACAATGCATTTTCTGTCTAGGCCTATCGAGCTATTTGCTAAATATCAATAATTATATATATATATATATCCCTCTTAGTTCTGCTCTATTCATTTTAAATTCAGCAGTATAATATATATGTCACTTTGACAATCTGAAAAGATGAAAGGAAAGAGCTCAGGACTGACCCAAAACTCTGTTTTTAGCTCCCAAATTAGACTATAAATTTCTTGACACCATGGATCCTGTACATAGGACCCAATCAAGGACTGACACACACTAGAATCCCAACTTGTTGTTTTTTAGTCACTAAGTCGTGTCCAACTCTTTGTGACCCATGGAATGTAGCCTGCCCAGCTCCTCTGTCCATGGGATTTTCCAGGCAAGAATACTGGAATAAGTTTCCATTTCCTTTTCCAGGAATCTTCCCAACCCAGGAATCGAACCCATGTGTCCTGCATTGGCAGGCAGATTCGTTACCACCTGAGAGTCTCAAGGCACTCTTGTTAATCTGAGATCAGTATTAACTGATCACTGTAGTATTTATAATAGCAGGAAGCTGAACCAACTTACATTTTCAAAAACTGGCAACAGTTAAATAAATGGTACTATATCCATCAAGGAAATATCTCAAAGCCATTAAAAAGCACTTGTAATGATAGGGAAATATATGCTATAATTTTGAAAGGAAAAGGCAGATTATAAAATTAAATGGTAACAATTTTTAAGCCTAAAAGTGAGCAAGAAAAAGTTTGAAACACAAGAAAATGTCCATTATGGCTGATCCACTCCCAAGGATACAAGTGATACATTTTTTCCCTTGTTTTCTTGTTTCTTTTGGTGCAGCTCCTACCTACATCAACCTGCAAATGATTTATATGTTAGTTTCAAAAGGAAAAAAAGAAATGAATTAAAAGAAGTAAATTCTGACTAACTGATTCCCTAGAGTTGGTGCCACTTGCTAAATCCAAGAGGGCCAAGGCCATGTGGATTGCTGTACCTCATGTGGGAGGGCAACCCACTCTGCATTTCTCCAGCTCTGCAACAGCAAATGTAGGCATGCTCATGCACGCATGTGTAGCATTAGCGAGGGCAATGGATGAGCAAGGTGGTGTGAAAGCAGGAATAGTCATGAGAGTTACTGGAGTATTCCATAGCCTTACACTTCAAGGTCATTCAGTCCCTGCCCCCAGACTTCGAATTAGAAATGATCCTGGCTGGTCCCCACTCCCACCACACCCCTAGAGAACAGAGATAAGACGCTCATCTATTTTGCAAAGCTGCCCTTGCTCTCCTATAGCCAGAAGATACAACCCATGGAAATATCTGCCTCATTCCTGAATCGTGAGATCAAGGTATGGCAGAGCCAAGACTGTAGAGTCTTGGGTGGAAGGCCAGGGATTTTAGGGTGCCTGTTTACTCTCCCTGCTTACTAGGGTACTATGTCTGCATTTAGCCTGGTGTAGCTTCTTTATCCCATCTAGAGGAAGCCTGGAGCTGGTGTTTTTTTTTTTGGTTGTTTGTTTGTTTGTTTTTACTGATAGCCAGTGACAGAGCATAGGGCAACATACTAGTTCATCTTCTGTCCAAGAGCCACCCAGGATGAAATAATGCCTGCAAGGACAGAAGGCAGGCTGGAACACAAACAGAGGAGAGAGATTCTTAGGTAAAGAAGGGGAAAGAACCAAAAAGGGCCAGGCAGGGAAAGAAAAGGGGAGGGATAAAAGAGAGGGGGAGAAAAGAGAGTGAGATTGGCTGTGTGTGTGCATGTGTGTAAGAGACAGCCTACAACATCCTGCTCTGAGACAGAAACCAGGATTGTGGGTTGATTTACTCCCAAACTTGAGAGCGTGGTCTCCCGTGGCTAAGGTCAGAGAAGACTAAGGCGGGGGCTTCCACGTCCTCTCAGGCCACTTGAGTTCAACGGGCTCCAGATATCTGCCATAACGGAGTCTCTCCTGCCCGCAGCTCGCAGGTACATGGGAACGGGCCAGGATGAACCGAGGTGACTGTAGAGGTCGGGACCTAATTCCACAGTGGGCCCTGTGCACCTCCCCTGCCCTGAGCTTCTGCAGGCAAGCAGAAACTAAACGATGTGGTCCGGATGCACAGGCAGGAGAGAGCACGTCCTCCTTTCCCTTTTCCTGGCCTTCTTCAGAACCCCACATCCATGGTCACTGTATTTTATGAACCCCAGACTGGCTCTATGGTTTGATGACAGGGTAGAATATAGTGATGGGAATGAAGATAGAATGTCTGCATCCAATACCTATATAGCAATACAGCAGGAGGTCAAGGACTTATTTTTCTTAACTACCAATTAAATGATTTCAGTATAACGTTACAGAAGGTCTTTTTTTCTACCTGGTTTTACAGGTGGGGAAACTAAAACACAGAAAGGTGAATTTTTCCAAAGTCATCCAATAATTAGCGGGACAGAATTTGAACTGAGGTCAATTTATTCCTAAGGCATACATTCTTTATAACTAAGCCATGCTTTCTACATATTAACGGACACTGCTGTACCAGTTTTCTATGCCAGAGAGTTGAAAGCCAAACAGAAAAAGAAATCACAGTCTCCTTTTTCTCTCTATGACATGGAATAAATGAAATTCCTTAAATGTACAGGGAGAGAAGCTGGTCTGAGCGCCCTGGGGTTGCAGTCCCCAGAAAGAAAGAAGAGTGGAAAGGGGAAGGTGAATGGGCACCCATGCAGACCGGCCCTCAGGCTTCCTTTCTGCCTTTGCCCAGAGCACATGGAAGCTCAGCCGCCAGCTTCACAAGCCAAGGAAGGTGGCAGCTCAGGCAGGAGCAACCGGCCAGAGTAGCTTCCAGCTGGCTCGCTTGCACTTAGTCGCTCAGTCGTGCCAGACTCCATACACTGTAGCCTGCCAGGCTCTTCTGTCCATGGGATTCTCCAGGCCAGAGTACTGGAGTGGGCTGCCATTTCCTTCTGCAGGGGATCTTCCTGACCCAGGGATCGAACCCACATCTCTTGCACTGCAGTCAGACTCTTTACCGACTGAACTATGAGGGAAGCATACTACTACCCTTAGAAAGTGGGCAGCTGGCTGGTCTCCTGGAGACGCTGGTTCCATTAGCACCTTACTTGGCTACTTGCTTTTCTTTGTCTACACCAGCAGCTGTAACAGAGAACAGTAAGCTCAGTGAAATGTCACGGAGAAAAACTTCCAGGCATTCTAGGATTGTCTTGCCTGGTCACAGTTCAATACAGTGATGTATATACTGTACATAAATCAGTGTGGATGCTACCAGTCAAAATTAAAACAGAAAATAAATAATAGATTTCTCAAGGCTTACCTAACACAGTCTTATGAGGGAAGTTGCTCAGTCGTGTCTGTCTCTTTGCAACCCCATGGACTGTAGCCTACCAGGCTCCTCTGTCCATGGGATTTTCCAGGCAAGAGTACTGGAGTGGGGTGCCATTGCCTTCTCCAGGCGATCTTCCCAACTCAGGGATCGAACCCAGGTGTCCCGCATTGCAGGGTGAGGCTTTACCATCTGAGCCACCAGGGAACACAGTCTTAAATCTCTGACCAAAATACCAAAGAATGTTTTATGAGACCATATACTGATCTTCAATGAACTCTCTATTCTCTCTTCTGAGGATCCAGTCACATCAAAGCCTGTCTTTATCCTTGTTTTGTGACTTACGTTCTTTTTTACAGTGTTGTGCATCAGTCATTCTGTCAGGTCTGACTCTGAGACCCCATGTACTGTAGCTCTTCAGGCTCCTCTATCTATGGATGCCTCCAGGCAAAAAGACTGCAGTGGGTAGCCATTCCCTTCTCCAGAGGATCTTTCCAACCCAGGGACTGAAGCTGGCTCTCTTGCATTGCAGGCAGATTCTTTACCATATGAGCCATTTATATCTTATTAACTCTCTATACTGCATTCCAGGTGAGTCCCTAGATCTTCCAAGTCACTAAGTCTCTCCTTAGGTATGTTTAGTTTAATACCTACTTTTTGAGGTGTTTTTCTTTTTTTTTTCTTTGTGTTTCTCATTTCAATGACTTTTCTTTCTTTCCTAGCATTTCTATTTGGTTCTATTGAAAATTCTGTTGTTTTTTTCTCTTGAAAAATTTTCTCTTGAGAAATTCTTTTTTTTAAATCTTTCTCAGATATTCTTAAATTCCCTTTAAGATCTGTCTATTTTATTTGGCTTTTCAGTTTATTTTGTTGCTCCTATTGCTTGACTTTAGGGTCATGTGTATACTTAAGTGCTCTGCAATTTTTGCCCATGAGCTTGTCTTCATAAAAGGTCCATGATGGTCTGTTAAAAAAAAAAAAGACAAAAATGGAAACAAAAACAAATCTAACAGGACTGCATTTGCAGTTGCCTCTACTGGAGCTCTAAAGAATTCAATGAATCTGGACTAGCTTCTGAGTTTTTTCATAGGTTAGGGTTTCCACATGGAGAAAGCAGTACACATTTGGACCCAAACAAAGGAAAAATGACAGCTTCAGGCTTACTTCTGGAGGTTGACTGTTTCCACTAATGACATGGTATAGGCAGCTACTTCCTATAACAACTTGCAAGTAGCTTTCCTGCCTGCCTGGTTCACCAAAGCTGCAACAGTTTGCCAGCCCCTAGCTATACCTGGAGAGCTCAGTTCCAGACTCATGGCATGGATAGATTATGTAACCTTGACGTTTGTCCACAGGCAGTTTAGAGCCCTAGCCCCTAGCTTCCACGTGTCCTCCCACACACAGCTTTGGCTATTGATTTCTTATATATTTCTGGCACCTGAAAATTTCTCTCTTACTTTTTGCTGAAATATGAATTTAATTTAAATATATAGATAATTTTAAAATTCAATATTTCTATGTGATTGCAGTGGAAGGTGAGGAACGGCACATCTGCCCAAGAACTTTGTCTAAAGTTATAAAGTTTCTACCAAAGCACACCTTGTTTACTTTTATAACTCATTACAGATTTATCATTCCCAAATTTATTTACTCTGCTTAAATCTCCTTCTTTTCTATTTAGGACACCTCCTGTGTGGTGTAAGTAGAACAGTACCTTCCAAGACCTTTCTCTGATATGTCAAGAACTTTACAGGCTGAACTCTCTCACTAAGAATAAGACAGAAGGACTCCCAGCCCTTTGCCAAAACACACCAGCCAGCTTACAAACAACCTGTTTGGTTTTTGTTTATTTTTCACTAATTCCTTTGCCTTATCTATTAGCTATAATTCTCTCATCTCTTCATATAGGTATTTCTGTCTTATTCAAATTCATTTTCATTGATTTTGTATTTGCAACTTGGAGTCATTAAAAATGGATATTTCATTATGAAATCACTCTACCATCTCATCATAAAACATATTAAAACCCAGGGCCTTAAAACGGTCTGCTAACTGATCTCCACTGGGAGAAACATCCATCACGATTTCTACTTCCTGTCTTAAAGCTGCTTTAACTTATGACAAAAGTTAACCTGTCTTTAAATTATCAGAAATCTTTGTTTTGATCTCAAGATGACTGTGCTTCTAATGTCATTTGTTAAAGAATCATCTGAAAGTCTAAATAAAATCAGTTATAACAGCTTCCCCCATCATCATGCTTACTAAACTCTATGAAACAACCCCTATATCTTAGTAGGCTCTCACTTTCTGAAGGAACAGCCAAGTCTGTGTGTAACTAAAATCTCTGATGCGTGTATGGAAAACTGTACTGAAAACAAGAAGAATATTTGATTTAAATGTCGAATGCATTCTTTGAGACACTGTCACATAAAGGACAGGTGTTTTTTGTTTTTTTCCAGGCTCTCTGCAGAGACAGTTTAATGAGCTGGTTACTGCAATTAAAGTAAATTACAAACAACACTGCTCCCTAAAGACAAAAATACACCTATGATGTAAGAGGTAATTTCAGATTACAGTTTTTGGGTTGCCCTTGCCCTTTTGCAAGCACCACTAATCTTTCACTTTGGTTTCTCACCAGACTCCCTAGATGAAGGGACAGGTACAAAGCTCTCTGTGTAATCTACCTCCCTACTGACCTAGTCCTCCTGGGCTGCCAGTGTTATTTGATACAGCTCCTGGGTTTAATGGAATTTTTTTTCCTAATCACAACATGTTAGGTAAGTTTTAGAAGAATGAGCACTCCCCATCCACCAGCATCCTGCCCCATAAACAACTTTATAATAAATTCCTTTTCAAATTTAATGTCAAGAAAAAAAACCTGTTTCTCTCAATGAGCTGGTCTGTTTACTTTAGCCGACAGGCAAAGCTACTTAAACCCATGGGATTTTTTTCCCCCTCCTTTGGAATTAAATAAAAGGAGACTTTCGATTTTCCTGCTAATATGCATGGAAGAAAAATAGATTAGGAGAAAACTGAGAAGGAGAACTGGAGGGGAAACAGGTGCCCATTCAACAATATGCATTGAGGCTATTTATGTGTGAGTGCTACTGTAGGAGAAAGCAGGAGGAATGGTAATAACAATAACCAGCAGCACTTGTGAGTACCACATGGCAGGCACTATTCTAAGAATTTCACATGTACTGAGTCAGTAAGTAGCTGCACCAAGCACTCACTCATCTAAACCCACAAAAACTAGGTACTATTATTATCATTTTTTGACAGGTGGAGAAACTGAGGCACGTCAAGATTAAGTAGCATACTCAAGGTCACACAGTTGGTAACTGGTGATGTCACAGCTGCTGCTCTGAATCCCTGTTTCACATACCTCCAAATGGCATCAAGAAACTTGCCATCTACTTAGGGAAGCAAGACACAGACACATACAAAACTAAATAGGGAACCAAGGAAAAGCCAGATAAACTTAAGTACCAAATAAATGTCATGAAGAAAAAGAGCAATCATATTCCAGAGGAAGGAAGGACACCATAAACAGTCAGAGAAGATAAGATATCTTTAGCTTTTGGAGAAAACAAAAGTTGAGGCAGAGTTAGAAGGATATGCAAGGTTTTGATAAACTTAGAGAAACAGAAAGGTCAGTATGGCTTAAGGAGACATTTGCACAAAGGCTTGAGAGATGAGGAGTCTGTGAAAATGGGACTCTGAGAAAGGAAAAGCTTTAACTGGGAGGGATAGCAGGGGACCAATTTATAAATGATCTGATATACAGATAACTCGTCATAGAATAATTACAACTAAAGCTCACCGAGTACTCTCTAGGTAGTGAGCACACATGTAAGTGTGTAACAGGACATACCTTCTTTAATTCTAACAGGATCCCTACTACCTCCTTTGTAGAAAGTGTAACGTAGGCTCAGCTACTGAGTAGCGTGTGGATATCATGCTGTCGGTGAGGGAGGGTGAGTTTGCAAACCCACGTGGTCTGACTTCAGCAACTATAAAGTGCTCCAGCTCCACTCTGCTCTCTGGGTCCTTTCAATGCTGCGTTTCTGAGTCTGGACTTGATCTATACATTCCCTAAGGCCAGAGCATCATTCAGTCAGTTCAGTCACTCGGTCGTGTCCAATTCTTTGCAACCCCACGAATCGCAGCACGCCAGGCCTCCCTGTCCATCACCAATTCCTGCAGTTCACTCAAACTCATGTCCATCAAGTCGGGTGATGCCATCCAGCCATCTCATCCTCTGTCGTCCCCTTCTCCTCCTGCCCCCAGTTCCTCCAAGCATCAGGGTCTTTTCCAGTGAGTCAACTCTTTGCATGAGGTGGCCAAAGTACTGGAGTTTCAGCTTTAGCATTATTCCTTCCAAAAAATACCAGGGCTGATCTCCTTCAGAACAGACTGGTTGGATCTCCTTGCAGTCCAAGGGACTCTCAAGAGTCTTCTCCAGCACCACAGTTCAAAAGCATCAATTCTTTGGCGCTCAGCTTTCTTCACAGTCCAACTCTCACATCCATACATGACCACTGGAAAAACCATAGCTTGACTAGATGGACCTTTGTTGGCAAAGTAATGTCTCTGCTTTTCAATATGCTATCTGGGTTGGTCATAGCTTTCCTTCCAAGGAGTAAGCGTCTTTTAATTTCATGGCTGCAATCACCATCTGCAGTGATTTTGGAGCCCCCAAAATAAAGTCTGACACTGTTTCCACTGTTTCCCCATCTATTTCCCATGAAGTGACGGGACCAGATGCCATAATCTTCGTTTTCTGAATGTTGAGCTTTAAGCCAACTTTTTCACTCTCCTCTTTCACTTTCATCAAGAGGCTTTTGAGTTCCTCTTCACTCTCTGCCATAAGGGTGGTGTCATCTGCATATCTGAGGTTATTGATATTTCTCCCGGCAATCTTGATTCCAGCTTGTGTTTCTTCCAGCCCAGTGTTTCTCATGATGTACTCTGCATAGAAGTTAAATAAGCAGGGTGACAATATACAGCCTTGACGTACTCCTTTTCCTATTTGGAACCAATCTGTTGTTCCACGTCCAGTTCTAACTGTTGCTTCATCAGGAACATGTAATTCCAGAGAAATATACACCTAGCCACACTGGCAGGAAAGACAGTGAGGTAGCTGAGGGAATGGAAAGGAAAGGACATGTGTGTAACTCTGGAAGGAAGGTGCCCCAGGACATGGAGGCAGACCTGGTAGGGTCCCTGGAAGGTGAAAGATGATGTCCAACTCTGGAGCCCAGGTCACCCAAAAATGAAGGGCAATGGAGGGAAAGTGAACAGGCCGGCCTCTAAAAGGGTCCAAGCTGACAGGCAGAAACATTTTATAGCAGCTGGAGATACAGAACTGGAGATTGGGCATGAAAGCAAGCTTGGCCACAGAGAGATAAAGGCTCATCCTGGTGCACACACATCCTGGGGTCGGGGTACTGAGGCATGACTCACATAAGATTTGCAGGACAGTACATGTAACTCTGGTTTCTTGTGGACAGTGAGAAGTGAATCAACGGATGCTTCTATTTTAATAGCTATGCATTCATGTTTAATTTCTCCTGGGAAGATATAACCAGTAATTCCTACACACAATTTCATGGATATGATTATTTAGGATAAGACTAAACTTGTTTTCCAATGACTTTATTTAAAGTCAATGTAAAGACCAAATCTCAAGTAAACAGCAGTACAAGCGGGACTGGTGAAGCCGGGTACAAATGACTATCATTCAGAAAACACTGCAGTGCAGCAACCCATTCAGTTCAGTTCAGTTGCTCAGTCGTGTCTTTGCAGCCCCATGAGCCACAGCAAGCCAGGCCTCTCTGTCCATCACCAACTCCCAGAGTCCACCCAAACCTATATCCATTGAGTCAGTGATGCCAATGAGCCATCATCCTCTGTCGTCCCCTTCTCCTCCTCCCCCTCAATCTTTCCCAGCATCAGGGTTTTTTCAAATAAGTCATCAACCCATTGACTCTTGACAAAACCCCACCAGGTAACTAGTATCATCATGTCCACTTTACACACAGAAAAACTAAAACTTGGGTAAGGGGCAGGTATAAGGCCACTCAGTTTGTCAATGGCACAGCCAAGGCCATGCTAGGCATTCTCAGATTCAAAAGGTCCTAGCCCCACCACAGCAGCAGCCCAGCTTCTAGGTGAGCAAGAGCAGTGAGGAAGGAGGCACGAGAGGATGGGGTGGAGGGTGGGCAGGAGGGTCAACTGGGAAACTGATGGAGCGGTGGGAGAATCAATCATCCAGTATCACGTCAAAGTCAAGGGAGGACAGAGCTTTGGTTAGAGGAGGATCAGCAGTGCACGACACCTGCACAGAGAGGAAAAGGGAGGATGGAGACAAGGGCCAAGGGCTGTGATGATGGGAGAGTCATTCATGAGGCTTCAGGGGGCAATTTCCCAGCGGGCTCAGTAAGGAAGACAGGTGGTGAACATGGCTGGGTTTGCGCAAGAAGAGGCTGCAGACAGACCTGCATTTGAGCAGTCTTCCCTCGTGGCTCAGAAGGTAAAGCATCTTACTGCAATGCAGGAGACCTAGGTTCGATCCCTGGGTCGGGAAGACACCCTGGAGAAGGAAATGGCAACCCACTCCACTATTCTTGCCTGGAGAATCCCATGGATGGAGGAGCCTGGTGGGCCACAGTCCACGGAGTCACAAAGAGTCGGACATGACCGAGTGACTTTACATAAAGGCAGGGGAGGAACATGGCCTCAGCAGGAGAAGCAGGGCCCACAGGGGTGAGCAAAGGTGCTCCACTAGACTCCACAAACCCCCAAGGAAGAAAGGGTACTGGGAGGGTGGGACAGCCTAGGTCTCCAGACATGCAGCATTGAGGAGCACCTCAGGGAGACGATGACAAAGCGATGGGCTAAAGGGGCAGGGGTTCCCTAAGCAGGGCCCCTGTCCCAGAGGGCTCCTGGGCTGTGAAGTCCAGGCAAGTCTCAGGGGACCGCTGCTGGGAGCACACAGAGCAGGAGCATAGAGGAGTGGAGTGGGCTCAGGGACGGGGCAGGTGGGCCCATAGCTGACGGGGGCTGGCCGGAGTACAGACAGGGCTGAGGGTGCAGGACACAAGGGAATCCGGTGTTGGGCAGGCCGACCCCAAGGACAACATGGGGATGGGTCAGCCCAGGACCCTGGGGAGACAGTTTCAACATGATGAAAGAATGATCTCCCGAGTGAGCCACAGATGCACATACGATGTCCTTGCAGACAAGGAAGGAGGGGCTCCAGGGACTCTGTCTCTGCTCCAGGATTTCTCCCCTGGGAAAGCTGGTCGTGGAGAAGGATGATCAAAGGGGTGCTGGAGCTCCGCGCTGATTCACCCTAGGAAGGCTGGAGCCTCCTTCCCCTACTCAGTCTCCATAAGCACGCGCTGATAATGACTGACACCAGACTCTGGCCTCAAGCAACCTCGCTAATTCCTATCTAACTGTGGCCACGGGGACAGGATGTTTCCTCTGGGGGTTGTTTTTTCAACCAGAGTTAGGTCCATGGATGAGTTGAACAGCGTGAACTATGATACACTGACAGGAATATTAAAGAAACGCGGTCACCCCACGGCCCATCAGCAGCTGGGTGGAAGGGCCCCCCGCAAGAAACCGAGACTGTAGCTGACCATCGGAACATCAGATAACCTTATCAGAGCTGGAGGCTGTGGACCAACCCTCCACACGCTCCCAGCATCAGAATAAAACTAGATCTGAGGACTCACCACGGAAAACACCCAGCTAGGGTTTCAGAAAAGCCATGTTTCTAAAAAGAAGTAGAGGCCAGTGGGGCCACAAGAGGTGAGGAAGGACTTTTGAGGAGGAATAAACCGTCAGGCCTTTCAGCTCTCAGGAAAGGCATAAACAGCTGTGACCCACCCACTGCAGGAAAAAAAGAAAGAAATCCTCCCTGCTTGGCATCAAAACTCTTCTTTATCCTCTTGGGAGTAGAAACAGCTTTAGTATGAGAAGGATGCTTTTTTCTTTTTTTTTTTTTTTTTTAGGGGATGAGAAATGCAGGGTTTTTCATTTCCTGAACAGCCTTCCTGCCCTGAGTCACCCTTCCTCCAGGCTGCCCATACTCCCCCTGCCTTCGGGAGGAGCTGCCCCAGCACTGGGCACACTGTAGGCGCCTGGCATGCATCTGCGTCAGGGGAGCAGTGCAGACGCAAAGACATGCGTGACCTAGGAGTTCTCCCCTCCTAGGTCAGAAGACGGTGGGACAGGAGAGGGAAGGAAAGGATGGCGCCCTTGCATGGGAGACCTTTCTTTGTCTTCAAAATCTGAACAAATGCAAATGAAAGGGGTGGGGTGAAAAACATGATCCAATCCCGAATTTGCTGTTTGACTCAGGGAACTCAAATGAGGGGCTCTGTAATAATCTAGAGGGGCAGGAGAGGGTGGAAGTCAGAAGAGAGATTCAACAGGGAGGGGACCTAGGTATACTTGTGGTGAATTTATGTTGATGTGTGACAGAGATCAAACCAATATTATCATTAATCAATTAAAAATAAAATTTTTAAAAAGGAAAGAAAGTGGAAGAAAAAGATAAAAAGACCCAATCCTAAATTGGTATTGGGTGCAGGCAAGGGAGGCCTTGAGGGAAACTCCCGTGGGACGTCTCCCGCCGCTTCCCCAGGAGCCCGAGACAGCCCCCTGCGCCTTTAAGGCCTCTATAGACCTGTGGTACCTTCTCGTATTACAACACCCCTGGTCCTATTCCTCCTTACTCGCTGAAGCCAGTTTTCCACTCCACTGTTGCTTTCTTTTCCAGAGCAATTATTTTTAGCATTTGACTATGTGCTACAGAATTCAGAAAAGTCAGTTAAGTTGAGACATCCCCATTTCCAGTTTTTTCCACCTTCGGCGTGCAGACAAGAACAGAGGTTCTTAGAATCACCTGTGTGTATACTCCTTTCAACCCCAAGGACTGTAGCCCACCGGGCTCCTCTGCCCATGGGACTTCCCAGGCAAGAAGACTGGAGTGGGTTTCCATTTCCACCTCTGTCTCCAGAGGATCTTCCTGACCCCGAGATCGAACCTGCATCTTCGGTACTGGCAAGCAAATTCTTTACCACTAGCCCCACCTGGAAGCTTCAAAAGCTTGAATGGGGGTGGTACTTGGAGATCGGTTCAGGATTTTTTTTTTTAAGTTCTCCAGGTGATTCTAAATGGAGAACCCCTGCGCTAGATCACTATCAAATTCACATTTGCTCTTTAATGGAAATAAGCCCCTCTCTACATAGCGTGTATAGGAAATTAGTGATGTTCCCTTAAATTAATACTTCTCAAAATTCAGCCTGTATTAGAGGCAACTTAAATCTGGTTTAAAATGCAGATTCCTGTGCTCCACACTGGAGATGCTTTCAGAAGGCCTCTGGTGGTTTCAAGATTGCATTTTTAACCACCACCCTCAGTAAGGCTGATGCCAGGACAGGGGTCCGTGGACAACTCTGAGGCACAAACACTGATGAGGTCAGCTCTGGTGGTGGCCCAGCTGGGCTTGATTTTTCACACCCTATTAATACTCTGTGAGAGGTGTCATCCTCAAATTGCAAGAGCTGGGATGGTAAAGCCAAGAAAGAGAATAAAGTACTACAGGGCCATTCGGATCCTCCATTCATCAGAGCAGCTCATGTTCTGATCACAAAACCGGGTACACATGGATTTTGCGCCTTGCGTGTGAGGCGAGAAGCCTCTTTTGCTATTTGTACTTTTTGGATCATGTCTCACTACTATTTCTAACATCATCAAGAGCATTTTGCACTTGCAGGTTAAATGACAAACTGGCATAGTCATGACCACCTGCCCCCTCCAATGCCTCCTGCCAAATCTCCTCATACGTCAACCAGAAAAGTGCACTCTTGTCCCCAGCTGAGTCAGTTACGAGGTTAGGATGGAAACGCTGTCCTGCTTACCTCTGTGATGTGGTCCATGTCAGCACTGGCTGGGGTGCCTTCACCACTCCTCTCTGCTACCTATGTCCTATCTGGGGGCCCAGGCCTGGCTCTAACCTCACAGCTCTCGTGTGAGGTGCTCTTCTTTGGCCTCCCAGATCCATCTCCACTCTCTTCCATGCCCTGATCCGTGTCCCAGGAACCTGATTTCTAGGGACCACATCATCTGAGCTCTCCTGCCCTTTGGCTTCTGACTGGAGCAGCCAATGGGAGAAGAGAAGACACGATTTATTCTCTTGCTCCCTCCAAACTCCAGGAGACAGTGAAGGACAGGGAAACCTGGCTTGCTGCAGTCCATGGGGATGCAAGGAGCTGGACACGACTGAGTGACTGAAGAACAGCAACCTCCCCACCTGGCTGTTGCAGTTCTGACTCTAGCTAAGTTTCTCTGCAGTCACAGCTCTTACCAGGCTCCCTGCAGGCACATAGGCCTGGCATGGTGAAGTTCAGTTGCTCAGTCATGTCCGACTCTTTGCGACCCCATGAATCGCAGCACGCCAGGCCTCCCTGTCCATCACCATCTCCCGGAGTTCACTCAGACTCACGTCCATCAAGTCTGTGATGCCATCCTGCCATCTCATCCTCGGTCGTCCTCTTCTCCTCCTGCCCCCAATCCCTCCCAAGCATCAGAGTCGTTTCCAATGAGTCAAAGTACTGGAGCTTCAGCTTTAAGCATCATTCCTTCCAAAGAAATCCCAGGGTTGATCTCCTTCAGAATGGACTGGTTGGATGTCCTTGCAGTCCAAGGGACTCAAGAGTCTTCTCCAACACCACAGTTCAAAAGCATCAGTTCTTCAGCGATCAGCCTTCTTCACAGTCCAACTCTCACATCCACACATGACCAAAGGAAAAACTATAGCCTTGACTAGATGGACCTTAGTTGGCAAAGTAATGTCTCTGCTTTTGAATATACTATCTAGATTGGTCATAACTTTTCTTCCAAGGAGTAAGCGTCTTCTAATTTCTTCCAAGGAGTAAGCTGCAGTCATCATCTGCAGTGATTTTGTAGCCCAAAAAAATAAAGTCTGACACTGTTTCTACTCTTTTCCCACCTATTTCCCATGAAGTGATGGGACCAGATGCCATGATCTTCGTTTTCTGAATGTTGAGCTTTAAGCCAACTTTTTCGCTTTCCTCTTTCACTTTCATCAAGAGGCTTTATAGCTCCTCTTCACTTTCTGCCATAAGGGTGGTGTCATCTGCATATCTGAGGTTATTGCTATTTCTCCCACCAATCTTGATTCCAGCTCGCATTTCTTCCAGTCCAGCGTTTCTCATGATGTACTCTGCATATAAGTTAAATAAGCAGGGTGACAATATATAGCCTTGATGTACTCCTTTTCCTATTTGGAACCAGTCTGTTGTTTCATGTCCAGTTCTAACTGTTGCTTCCTGACCTGCATACAGGTTTCTCAAGAGGCAGGTCAGGTAGTCTGGTATTCCCATCTCTTTCAGAATTTTCCATAGTTTATTGTAATTCACACAAAGGCTTTGGCATAGTCAATAAAGCAGAAATAAATGTTTTTCTGGAACTCTCTTGCTTTTTCCATAATCCAGCGGATGTTGGCAATTTGATCTCTGGTTCCTCTGCCTTTTCTAAAACCAGCTTGAACATCAGGAAGTTCATGGTTCACATATTGCTGAAGCCTGGCTTGGAGAATTTTGAGCATTACTTTACTAGCATGTGAGATGAGTGCAATTGTGTGGTAGTTTGAGCATTCTTTGGCATTGCCTTTCTTTGGGATTGGAATGAAAACTGACCTTTTCCAGTCCTGTGGCCACTGCTGAGTTTTCCAAATTTGCTGGCACATTGAGTGCAGCACTTTCACAGGATCATCTTTCAGGATTTGAAACAGCTCAACTGGAATTCCATCACCTTCACTAGCTTTGTTCGTAGTGATGATTTCTAAGGCCCACTTGACTTCACATTCCAAGATGTCTGGCTCTAGATGAGTGATCACATCATCATGATTATATGGGCCATGAAGATCTTTTTGTACAGTTCTTCTGTGTATTCTTGCCACCTCGTTTTAATATCTTCTGCTTCTGTCCATACCATTTCTGTCCTTTATCGAGCTCATCTTTGTATGAAATGTTCCCTTGGTATCTCTAATTTTCTTGAAGAGATCTCTAGTCTTTCCCATTCTGTTCTTTCCTCTATTTCTTTGCATTGATCGCTGAAGAAGGCTTTCACATCTCTTCTTGCTATTCTTTGGAACTCTGCATTCAGATGTTTATATCTTTCCTTTTCTCCTTTGCTTTTCACCTCTCTTGTTTTCACAGCTATTTATAAGGCCTCCCCAGACAGCCATTTTGCTTTTTTTTGCATTTCTTTTCCATGGGGATGGTAAAAACTTCCTGCAATAACCAGGCCCTGGGTACCTGATCAGATCTTAACGGCTTCCTTGTGTACATGCGTGCATGCTTAGTTGCTCAGTGGTGTCTTACTGTGATCCACAGACTGTAACCTTCCAGGCTCATCTGTCCAGGGGATTTCCTAGGCAAAAATACTGGAGTGTGTAGCCATTGCCTTTTCCAGGGGATCTTCCTGACTCAGGGATTGAACCCAGGTCTCCTGAATTGCAGGCAGATTTTTACCATCTGAGCCAGCAGGGAGCCACCAGCCACCCTGTTGACTCCCTTAATTCTCTGCAGTTTCTTCATTCAATTCTTACAGTTAAACTACTTTGAAAGTTCCGTCTGTTTCCTTCCCAGACCCTGGCTGATACAGCCTCAGTAAGATCTTTCCCAAGAGTCCAACTCACGCAGTCCTGTCTTCTGGAGCATGAATCACACCCATGGTTGGTACACAGGCTGGGCTGTGTTGAGTAATGAGGGTCCCTAGAGTAGCCTAATCTGGCTGCCCACCCTACACTCTCCCAGGCAACCACTAGCTCTGCCAACCATGTCAGCCAACATGCCACACTCAACTCTTAAGTCTAACTTAACCTAGTACTTATTTCTCATCACATGACCTCTCCCACCCACCTCTTTAACAGGCATAACTAAACAATAGCCAATCTGGCTGGCCTATCAGATGGCTTTCTTGGATTCTCGATCCAAGAAGCTCAGAGCCCAAAATTGTCAGGGTGGGGAGGCTACTAGATGGCCTTCAGGAGGCCAGGCTGACCCACGGGAAAATGGAAGAGCTGGTTAAGAGAGAAAAGACAGAGGAGGGTGGGAGAGAGATCCTGAAGGCTCTGTGGGACCACTGATTTTCCAGAGTTTCCTGGTTCTGGATTCTTTGAGGCCTGTGTGTACCTCTGTTCCTGTGCCTGTGAATTTACCAGTGATTTCTTACGACAGTCCTACCCTTCCCGAATAAGCTTGGATAAGTTTATGATTCATGCACCAACAAGTGTGAAACCTCGGGAGTCCTACTCTTACAAGAACCCAAGAGAATCAAGGCAGGGACCTTGCAGACCAGGAACTTTCTAGATACCTGGATTAAGTCTTGGGCACAAAGGAAGAGACATGCCTTGGTTGCAGAAGTCTGGGAACAGATAAGAGGGGCACCTAGGGGACTGAGAGAAGGCACTCCTACTAAATTCTTCAACAGAGGAGAGTATCAGTGGGCAGACGAACACAGAGGACAGAGTGGAAGAAGCTGAACCCAGAGGAAAAGCTGAGACCAGTCACGGGCAAGGCGACAGTGAAGCAGGGCAGAGGGAGAAAGGGCATTTCAGCAGGAACATGGAGACGTGTTACTGAAATGTATGACTTCAGGGTCAGACCTAAGGGCACGGGAACCCCCATCCTGGCTGTCTCCAAGGAAGGCATAGTCTGGGAGCAAAGGTTCCTTATTCATCCCACATGCTTAACATATGTGTACTGAGTATGCAGACACAACACAGAGTCATCCTGAACCTCCCTAACTCATCCACAGGGTGGGAGTCTTAGTCGCTCGGTCATGTCCGACTTTGTGACCTCATAACTGGCCAGGCTCCTCTGTCCATGGGATTCCCCAGGTAAGAATACTAGAGTGTGTTGCCATTTCCTTCTCCAGGGGATCTTCCCCACCCATGGAGCAAACCCAAGTCTCTTGCACTGCAGGCAGATATTGACTGAGCTACCAGGGAGACCCTCATCCATAGGGTAGCAGTGATTTATGAGCTCTGGGCCAAAGATGGGGACCCGGGCTCTGTGAGATTCAGTCACTCAGTCAGTAACTGTCAGTTATTGTTGTTAAGCTGTGTTGCTCAGTCATGTCCAACTCTTTGCCACTCCCTGGACGGCAGCACGCCAGGCCTCCCTGTCCCTGCCATCTCCTAGACTTTGCCTAAGTTCATGTCCATTGAGTTGGTGGCACTGGGACAGAGCTGGGACTCAGCCCAAAGCATCTCACTACAAAACCCATCCTCTGAATGACTCCATATGCCCCGTCCTTGCCCCTTCCAGTGGGGCATTTCTTGTCTCTGATCCACCTTCTTCACTAGGTAAAAGACACCTGAGGGCAGGGACTAAGTCTTGTCCCAGGCCCATGTCATGGACTCCTATTTCTGGGCTTAGACCCCAAAACTCAATAAATGGCTGTGGTGCTTAAGATAATAAAGACACTACTCGAGGAATCAATCAGCAGCCTGATGTCTGGGGACTCTTCCTTCAAGACGCTAACATTCTCCCCCTGCTGCCCAGGAATGAAGAGATGAAGGTACAGATAATAAACAGGGTGAGCTTGTTTTTGACACTGAAAGAAAGTGAAAGTGAAGCCACTCAGTCATGTCTGATTCTTTGTGACCTCCTGGACTGTAGCCTACCAGGTTCCTCCATCCATGGGATTTTCTAGGCAAGAGTACTGGAGTGGGTTGTCATTTCCTTCTCCAGGGTATCTTCCCGACCCTGGTCTCCCCATTGTCCATATACACCCCAATTCATTCACAGAAAACAAACTGAAGATAATCTTTCATCCGTGATTGGCTGTGACCACATTTATTATGTAAATGAGTAAGAGGAAACTCCCAGGCTCTGACTGGCCTGGGACAGGAATGGAGGAGCAGAAGGCCATCCAATATTGAGAGCAGAAAAGCAAGAGCAGCAATTAGCTAGGTCAGTGAGCTCTCCGGGTACAGAATTGCAGCCTGCAAGGTCCCACTGTCAACTCAATAATGTGTCACCTTCATCTGAAAACTGGGGAAGGCTCACAGCCAGTCTCCACACAAGACTGTAACTATGAGATGGCCCTGCTCCAAAGCTAACAGGCAAAGTGCTATCTTTATCTTCAAGTTCATGAGGGAGGGGGACCTTGGGCCCTTTGCTCTCACATCAATTCAGTTCTGTCACTCAGTCGTGTCCGACTCTTTGCCACCCCATGGACTGCAGTATTCCAGGCCTCCCTGTCCATCACCAACTCCCAGAGTTCACTCAAACTCATGTCCATTGAGTCAGCGATGCCATCCAACCATCTCATTCTCTGTTGCCCCTTCTCCTCCCACCCTCAATCTTTCCTAGCATCAGGGTCTTTTCAAATGAGTCAGTTCTTCACATCAGATGGCCAAAGCATTGGACTTTCAGCTTCAGCATCAGTCCTTCCAGGACAGATTTCCTTTAGGATGGACTGGTTGGATCTCCTTGCAGTCCAAGGGACTCTCAAGAGTCTTCTCCAACACCACACTTCAAAAGCATCAATTCTTCAGCATTCAGCTTTCTTTATGGTCCAACTCTCACATCCGTACATGACCACTGGAAAAACCATAGCCTTGACTAGACAGACCTTTGTTGGTAAAGTAATGTCTCTGCTTTTTAATATGCTGTCTAGGTTGGTCATAGCTTTTTTTCCAAGGAGCAACTGTCTTTTAATTTCATGGCTGCAGTCATCATCTGCAGTGATTTGGAAGCCCCCCAGTATAAAATCTCTCACTGTTTCCAGTGTTTCCCCATCTATTTGCCATGAAGTGATGGGACCAGATGCCATGATCTTCGTTTTCTGAATGTTGAATTTTAAGCCAACATTTTCACTCTCCTCTTTCACTTTCATCAAGAAGCGCTTTAGTTCTTCTTCACTTTCTGCCATGAAGGTGGTGTCATCTGCATATTTGAGGTTATTGATATTTCTCCCGGCAATCTTGATTTCAGCTTGTGTTTCCTCCAGTCCAGCATTTCTCATGATGTACTCTACATATAAATTAAATAAGCAGGGTGATAATACACAGCCTTGACATACTCCTTTCCTGATTTGGAACCAGTCTGTTGTTCCATGTCTAGTCATAACTGTTGCTTCTTGACCTGCATACAGATTTCTCAGGAGGCAAATTAGGTGGGCTGGTATTACCATCTCTTTAAGAATTTTCCACAGTTTCTTCTGATCCACACAGTCAAAGGCTATGGCATAGTCAATAAAGCAGAAACAGATGTTTTTCTGAAATTCTTGCTTTTTGATGATCCAACAGATGCTGGCAATTTGATCTCTGGTTCCTCTGCCTTTTCTAAAACCAGCTTGAACATCTGGAAGTTCATGTACTGCTGAAGCTTGGCTTGAAAATTTTGAGCATTGCTTTGCAAGCATGTGAGATGAGGGCAATTGTGCAGCAGTTTTAGCATTCTTTGGTATTGCCTTTCTTTGGGATTGGAATGAAAACTGACCTTTTCCAGTCCTATGGCCACTGCTGTGTTTTCCAAATTTGCTGGCATATTGAGTGCAGCACCTTCACAGCATCATTTTTAGGATTTGCAATAGCTCACCTGGAATTCCATCACCTCCACTAGCTTTGTTCATAGAGATGCTTCCTAAGGCTCACTTCACTTCACATTCCAGGATGTCTGGCTCTAGGTCTCATATCAGGAAATGATTTATTTGCATCCGACGTCAATCTTCCTCATGGAGAAGGAAATGGCAACCCACTCCAGTATCCTTGCCTGGAAAATCTCATGGACAGAAGAGCCTGGTGGGTTGCAGTCCATGGGGTTGCAAAGAGTCGGGCACGATTGGGCAACTAATACTAACACTTACTCAATCCTCCTCAACCTGTTGAAGCTTAAGACCTCTTGTCTTTAGCACAAAAGACAGCATCTGCTTCTCCATATTGTGTCACCAACAGCCTCTGAGGCTAGTAAGTCTGCCCCCAGGCCATCTATGGGGTCGCACAGAGTCGGACACGACTGAAGTGACTTAGAAGCAGCAGTAGGCAAAATCATTTCCTTTTCTTTGACCTTTCCTCCAGGCTTTTGTGGGATTCCCTGGTGGCTCAGACAGTAAAGCGTCTGCCCACAATGTGGGAGACTAGGGTTTGATCCCTGAGTTGGGAAGATACCCTGGAGAAGGAAATGGCAGCCCATTCCAGTACTCTTGACTAGAAAATTCCATGGATGGAGGAGCCTGGTGGGCTAAAGTCCATGAGGTCACAAAGAGTCAGACATGACTTCTCTTTCTTTTCTTCCCAGGCTTTTGTGAATGTGCTTTGCTTCAAGTTCCTCTAAAGGTGAGACTGTTCGGCAGCAGTGATGGAACACCGGGTTGGAAACGAGATCCCTTCAGCTCTGCCACTTACTGGCCTTGTGACTTCAGGCAGCCCAGGGTCGCCCCAGGCCCACTCTCTTCTTAATGTAGAGGATAACACTTCGTCTACTCAGCAGGGTGAAGAAGGCATTACTTCAGGCCATCTGTCAGTTATACATGACTTTAAAGTGGTGAAAGAAGGCGATGAAATAGACTTTGCATTTCGAGTCCCCAGGCCTTCTAAATATTTATTACATGAAAGCGCTTCATGAGACAAACTGTTTATGCTTCTGTGCAAATTTGCTCATCAAAAGTCCTATCTCTCCCACTCCATGGGGGTGCTGATTGTTTGAGAGACTAGTTAAACGTGGCTTCACAGAATCCAAAAGGATGCTAATGCTTGACCAGAAGAAAGGATGTAAGAGTGCACAGGTCTCTCTGTATGTAATGGAAATTTCTGGAATGTTACACACACACACAGTCATACACACAACCCATACACACAAACTGTGAAGACTGGCTATCTGTTAGAAGAGGGATCTTTTTCTTTATATACTTCCAAAATGCTCAGAATATTTTTTTTTTTTTTTTACCCATAAGCACATGATTACTTTTATCATCCTGCTGCTGCTGCTAAGTTACTTCAGTTGTGTTTGACTCTGTGTGACCCCACAGATGGCAGCCCACCAGGCTCCATCATCCCTGGGATTCTCCAGGCAAGAACACTGGAGTGGGTTGCTATTTCCTTTTCCAATGCATGAAAGTGAAAAGTGAAAGTGAAATCTCTCAGTCCTAAAAAGGCCTAATATAAAGAACCACCACCAGCACCACATTAAAAAGTTCCTGGAAATTGACTGTAGGTCTCAATCTAGGGCTGCCATGCCCTAAGAGGAATAAGACTGCAGTTTTCAGATTTCACTGCCAAGGCTCAGCCCGTCCCTGCTGAGTGCTCAGTATTCAACAACATTGACTAATAAGCACATACTCCGGGCTGGCATCATGCTAGACCAGGAGTTGGCCAGCCACAGTCTGTGCACCAAATCCAGCCCACCACCTGTTTCATAAAGTTTTCTTGGAACATAGCCACGCTTACTCATTTATGCATTGTCTGTGGCTGCTTTGTGCTAGAAAAGCCAAGTTGAATAGTTGCAATAAAGACCAAATGGCCCCAAAGTCTAAACTATTTACTCTGGGGCCCTTTACAGAAAAGGTTACCAGCCTCTGTGTTAGAATGGTGAGCATGACAGGCCTGTATCCTGCATGCATGGAACTCGGAGTCTAGTCAGGGGCACTCAGTCATACAAATAAATGTATATTTATACCACACTAGCAAAGAAAGCTGTGTTTGGTGCCTTTAGAGAGTATTATTGGCTGCTGACGGCTTCCCTGGTGGTTCGGATGGTGACGAATCTGCTTGCAATGCAGGAGATCTGGGTTCAATCCCCGGAGTGGGAAGATTCCCCTGGAGAAGGAAATGGCAACCCACTCCAGTATTCTTGCCTGGAGAATGCCAAGGACAGAGGAGCCTGGTAGGCTACAGTCCATGGGGTCACAAAGAACTGGACATGACTGAGTGACTAGCATCTCACTGGCAGCTGACGTAGTTGGGAACATCATGGAAGACAAAAATGTCCAGTAGGTACAAAGACTGCGAGAGAACCCAGAAATTAAAAACAACAACAGCAAGAAGCCCAAGCGGACAGAGGTTAAGGCCTGGCAACGTGTGACAGCAGATAAGGCTGGGAGGGGACTGGGAGGACGGGCACACAGGACTCTGGAGACCCCGATAAGGACTGTATCTGATGAGAAATGGGGACCCCCTTGAAGGGTTTCCAGTGAGGTCGCTGGAGACAGGATGAATGTTTTGAGAGACTTTCTCTGACTTTCTGGCAGAGGAAGGCTAAAGGAGACCCAGGTGGGATGGGTCAGCCAGCTGGGCAGCTGTTTTGCAGAGGCCTGGATGAAGATGGTGGCAGCTTGAACCTCGGGGTACAGATGGTAGGGCTTAGAGGGATGAAGTCTATCAGGTGAGGCAAAGAAGCAAGGCCATCAACCATCCCAAACGGTCCCACCTGGCCATGAAGGAGGCATCCGATGTCATCACGGGTGCCATGGTTTCAGATACAATAGAAATATTCAATAATGAGCAAAGATCTTTCTATGGTTCATAAGCCCAGTTTTCCCTTCTCTGTGCTTCCTGTGTATTCTGAGACTGTGGTGGATGCCGAGTCTTTCAGATGCATAAATAGTGGCCATCTCTTCACATGGTCCCTGTTCCATCATGCCTCCTGGTCAGTTCAATCACCCCTAAACTGAAAGTGCAAGTCAACTGGAACATGCAATTCATGTCTTCATATCCTAGTTCAGTCATCTATTTACTGTGAAAAGGAGAAGTGCTCATTTTTCAATTTTGATTAAAAATATAAAATGCCCTCATTTGACCTCCTTTGCATGAGCCACACGTCTGTCAGGCACTGGGTCAATAAAAGCATGACTGGAATACTAAATGGTGCTTCTATTTTGGGTTCACTCGAAGAGTTGGTTACTTTCCTATGTCTCCTGCCTTTCAATGGCCAAATAGCTATGTCAATAGATAATGAATTACTGCTGCATATGTGTCAGTTTCTGTGGAACCAACAGGCTACAGGACCACTCAGAAGATATGATACACAACTTGAAGGAAAAGACACTGTTGACCAAACAGGAGTTCTGGGAGCAAGACCAGATCCCTGGCAATGAATACTACTGGCAAGTGGGAGTATTTATCTTCTCATATTTCCACTTGTAGAGTTGCCAGTTTGAAAGGAAGAGGAATTTGAAACCCAACAAATAAAATCTTTATTCCTCAAGGCAAACTCCATTCAATCACCATGAATTGTAACTGAGATTTCCAGAACAGTGTGTTAGAAGCATAGTCAGACAACATCCGAAGAACTGGATTAATTCAGTAAAATGAAAATAACACATCAGTCCGCTGAGAATCTGGAGAGAAAATACTGACATTGTCATTGGAAAGCAGCATGACAGAGCAAGAAGAGAGCTAAGAGCTCTGGAGTGAGGCAGCATAAGCAGCTGGCAAATTTAACCTTGGATAAGCTATTTAATGCTTCTGAACGTCAGTTTCCTAAGCCACAAACCATGGATCATAAGACCTAGAGCTGTTCTATGAATGAGCTAATTTGTGAAGATCCTTGCACACAGTAGGGGATTAATAAATGATAGTTCCTTTCCCTAAACTGCCCAAATTTAATTCTTGACTGAAAGAATGGTGTACAGATCCATCACACTGGACAATTCCAGGACAAAGAGTCACTCAGGTGTTCTGCCAGTTCAGGGCAAGTACCCTAACTTGCTCCTGAGGGCAACCACGAATCCGATGGAGACACTAGATTCAAAAGATGAAGAAAAAGCCAGAAAAGGAGAAAAAGGCGGCAAAGGGGAGAATGTGTGACTCCTATTTATACTACCTGCTAAGAAGAAATTGTGAGCAACTGACTGTGGAACCAGCCCTGTGAGTCAGGCGCTGCCTGGCACTCCGCGGGCTCAGCACGGGAGCCTGGAATGCAATTGCTCACTGTTTGTGTCATGACAATACATCTCCTGGTTGCTCAGGACACAGAGGGTGGAGGCATCTCTGGCCTCTGTTTTGTTTTGGTTTTTCCAATCACCTATATCCATCCACCCATCCATCTATCTTCCATTCACTGTCTCTCACCATATACCTTCCGAGCACCTATTATGTGACTGTGGGACACATACCAAGCATTTGAGAAGATACACAGGTGGATGTTTTAGGACAGACATGCAGGGTTGCAGGAGTTACCTATCTAATCCAGCATTCCATTCGTGTGTGTGTGCATGTCTAACACCTATTAGAGGAAGACTTTAATAGTGTACACATTACTATTAAGACCTCACCATATTACAGGTTCTATGCTACACACTTATATGTGTTGTTTGTCATAACTACTTTATGAAGTCAACATTGTTATTATCTTTAATGGACAGATCAGAAAAATAGGACTGGAAGAATTTGATTACACAGCTTGTAAATGATAGAGCAAGGATCCAAAGTCAAGTTTCGTAATGAGGAAGAAAGAATCAGCAATGTCCCGTTTGCTGAGCCCCTTACGCAGAGATGTCAGTGTATGATATCTTCTTTGTATCTGTTCTCTGACACAATAAAAAGAGGGCTGGTGTTAGAATAAATGAAACAGTGCGTCTAACGGCTTCAGAAGATATAAGCAAAAAGGTACTGATGGAAATGAAAGATTAAAGACTGAACTGAGGTTCTCACTGTGACAACTGTTCATGGACATTTACTGAGATCTGAACCATGATTTCACTGGGCCCTTTGGGAAAATACTTTTGCCACTGACCAAAATATCTGCTTCACTCTGGAGTCACTGACACCTAAACAACATTCACATGGCCAGATGCGTGCTCCCACTTGTCCTGTGATGGTGGGGAAAGAGAAATGGGGTCGAAATTAAGATTAAGATTCCCGTGTGAAAGATGCACTGACGGCTCAAGACAATAAAGAATCTGCCTGCAATGCAGGAGACCCAGGTTCGATCCCTGGGCCAGGAAGATCCCCTGGAGAAGGGTATGGCTACCCACTCCAGTATTCTCGCCTGGACAATTCCACGGACAGAGGGGCCTGGTGGGCTACAGTCTACGGGTTCGCAAGAGTCAGACACAACTGAGCAACCACACTTCCACCTTTCATGAAAGATGAGAATTAAAGTCCTATGACCACTAAAGCAGTGGAATCACAGGAGGTCAAAAATCTCCACAGTAAAACAAAAGTGCTCCGGACTAGGAGCAACTAGTCATGAGTTTGAATCCAAGCTATGTGACCTTGGGCACAACAACTAATGAACCCCTCTGAGCCAGTTGCCTCATATCTACAATGAAGAGAAATAAGATTTACCTCAAAGTATTTTTGTAAGACTAAATAAGTTTAGGCAGACTATAAAGCCAATTCCTTCCAACAGTCACATTTGTAAAATGACAAGGACTTCGGGACTTCCCTGCTGGTCCAGTGGTTACTCTGGGCTCCCATCGCAGGGGCATGGGTTCGATCCCTGGTCAGGGAACTAAGATCCCACATGTTGCATGTCCAAAAAAAAATGTTTTAAAAAGAAAATGACAGGATCTTATATGTTGGCTTCTAGTGTAAATTGACAAGATCCTTTGCAAAGACATCACTAGTACGTTATCCAAAAATTATTCCATTAAATAGAAATAAGTTGAGCAGCTAAAAGGTCGAGGCTCCCTGTACTAAACCAGAACCCAGTCCTCAGTTCTGACTGCAAACCCTTCAGATCATTTCCATCCTGCTAATAGGCACACATGCTATCTCATCTCTTTCTTGCCTCTCCCCATTCTGAATTTAAAGGTGACCACATTCCACATAATACCCGCAACACCCCTCTGTCTTCTCTGCTTCCTTTTGAAGTTCTCATTATGTCCCTCAGAAGGCCCTTCAATTGGAGGGCCCTGTTATATGACACCTGGTCGTGGTGGTTTAGCCACTAAGTCTTCTCCCAGTCATTGGGACCCCATTGACTGTTGTCCGCCAGGCTCCTCTCTGTTCATGGGATATCCCAGGCACTACTGGAGTGGGCTGCCGTTTCCTTCTCCAGTTAGATGATATTAAAGAGAGCTAAATCATTTGAGGTAGTTCCAAACATCAGAGCTAGAACTGGTGGGGTGGATTTAGAGGAAAGTTCCAGCTCTGCATAGGGAATTTGCTTGGAACAGTGGCGGCTGGCCAGCTGGGAGGCAAGCTTCTAAAGCAGGCAGCTCTCCACCAAGAAAGCTCAGCAGAATATCTCACCTCCTGCTGCTTGACTGAACCTCCGAACATCACATGATTTTACCCAGAACTTACTGAGTGCTTTCGAATGCCCTAGGCATTAGAAATCCAAGTATGAGTAAAATGCGGCCCTCAGCTCTCAAAAGATCACACTGGAGAGACAAACTCATGAGCAGGTGGTTATAAAGCAATGTGTGTGTGTGTGTCTGTCTGTGTCTGTGTCTGTGTGCACACATGCGCACACGCGCATGCAGGCATGCTCAGCCATGTCCAACTCTTTGCAACCCTAAGGACTGTAGCCCCTCAGGCTCCTCTGTCCATGGGATTCTCCAGGCAAGCATACTGAGTGGGTTGCCATTTCGTTCCTCCAGGGGATCTTCCCAACCCAGGGATCGAACCTGTGTCTCCTGCATTAGCAGGTGAATTCTTTCCCACCGAGCCACAAGGAAAGTGAACGTCCCTCAGTCATGTCCTACTCTTTGAGACCCCATGGACTATATAGTCCATGGAATTCTCCAGGCCAGAATACTGGAGTGAGTAGCCTTTCCTTTCTCCAGGAGATCTTCCCAACCCAGAGATCGAACCCAGGTCTCCTGCATTGCAGGTGATTCTTTACCAGCTGAGCCACAAGGGAAGCCTGAGCCACCTGCTGCTGCTGCTGCTGCTAAGTCGCATCAGTCGTGTCCGACTCTGTGCGACCCCCATACACAGCGGCCCACCAGGCTCCCCCATCCCTGGGATTCTCCAGGCAAGAACACTGGAGTGGGTTGCCACTTCCTTCTCCAATGCATGAAAGTGAAAAGTGAAAGTGAAGTTGCTCAGTCGTGTCCGACTAGTAGTGACCCCATGGACTGCAGCCCACCAGGCTCCTCCATCCATGGGATTTTCCAGGCAAGAGTACTGGAGTGGGGTGCCATTGCCTTCTCCGATAAAACAATGTGGTAAGTACAAAACTAGAGAAATTATATGGAATGCTGCAGGGTGGTCTAACTCAGGAGGTGGCCCTCACTCAGGTGGGCTGTTCTTTCTGGAGGAGGTGACACCATCTGTCTTAAAGGATGGAGTAGGGGAAGCAGTGAAGGGCGAGATGGGGGCAGTGTAGGATGGGTGTTCAGGGTGAAAGGACTGAGCATGAGCAAAGGAACAACCGTGACCAACAGAATGGTGTAGGAGAGGTCCTCCAGGCAGGTGGATAATGCTAGAACAGTCCACAGGAGTGGGGAGGGGGTGAGAGACAGGCTGGAGCTGCAGACAGGAGCCTGGGGAATGGGGGCCTTGTAACTTGCATTCTGCGGTGTGAACTTTGTCGTGGAGGTAATGGGCAGCCAACACCCTAAAGGTTCTAAGTACACAGGTGACTAAGTTTCCATCACCTTGGATTTAGGAGGTTTTCTTTTCTTTTCCCAAAGGAGGCTGCAGGACAGCTTTGAGAACTGCTTCCTTGAACTCTGGGAGCCCCAGGGTCAGAACAGCCCTGCTTGACTCACCCAAAGGCGAACACCCGGTTCCTTTGGTCCCTGCCTCTTCCACTTCTGTCTCCTGGGCCTCTTGGTAATGCTGACCTCACAAAAAAGTGACACGGGCACTAGGTGACTCAGCGTTACCGAGGGCTTGGAAGCAGCTGAAGTCCACGCTGAACCCTGAGCATCTTTCTGCAGCAGGCACGCTGGTGGGGGAGGCAGGCTCAGGGAGGCAGGTTTGCTGCAGTGAGCTCCAGGGCCCTCCAGCCTTGTGATCTGGCAGCTTCTCCCTCCTCTCTTCCTTGCCTTCCACTTAATACCCGCTGGCTCCTGGCTGACTTGGCCAGACACAGGGGTGGGAAGGGATGGCCTGCACAAGCCCGCCTTGCAGATGAAAGCATCCTTCTGGCTGAGCTCAGCCACTGGGCTACTCCCACCCTCCCCCAGGAGGGGACCCTGGCCTCCTGGGCTTTTCTGAACTGCTGCACCTCCTACCTCTCAAGCTGCCCCCTCCCCAACCCTGGGCTTCCCTGATGGCTCAGCAGGTAAAGAATCTGCCTGCCAATGCAGGAGATACGGGTTAGATCCCTGGGTCAGGCAGATTCCCCTGGAGAAGGGAATGGCAACCCACTCCAATATTCTTACCTGGGAAATCCCAAGGACAGAGGAGCCTAATGGGCTCCAGTTCGTGGAGCTGCTAAGAGTCGGGCACAACTTCATGACTACATAACAACCTCCCACCCCACCGGCTCCTTCCTCCTTCCCCATCCTATTTCATCCCCCAGACCTATTCCTCACTTCCCAGGGCCCAGTGTCTCCACCTCCTCCCTGAAAATCCTGTCCATTTCTTCTCTTCTGAATGAGTCATGCTCCTTCAGGCTCCTTTATTAAGTGCCTAAATGCCCGCCACCCTTCAAACTTCCTTGATCACTCCATTCCCAACCCCTCCCTTCTACCACTCCCCTTCAGTCTGAGCACAAGTTGACCATCATCTCTCGCACCCCCCCACCCGCCCCGTACTGGTTCAGCAGCTCTGACCACTCCCTCCACATGAATCCCTAAATCAGCCACAAGCTTCCCACTAAGCATATTCCCTCTGCTGGGAATGGCCTCATCCCTGTCTCCCTTCTGAACATCCTTCTGGACACAGCGCAAATGTGACCCTGACCCAAAGGCTCTCTCTTCTCACCCCCAAGACACATTAAATCTAACAGGGCTTTCCTTACCTTTTCAAACAGAGGGTGTTTGGCTTATGTTATAATAACAGCTAGGGCTGATGTATTAGGCACTCCTCAGAGAACCATGTTCATTTAATTCTCAGAATCACCCTGTTATTTCCTTTAAGTCAACTTGCCCAAGTTTACAGTGAGCCAGTGGGAGAACTGAGGCTTAAACTGAGGCTCTAATGAGAAGCAAAGCCACCTCTCCCACCCAGGAAGCCTTTGAATCTTGGGGTCTCACTCTGTTCCCCTGGCACACAGTGAGTGACTACTAAATGTGAGAGTTCTGGGTTTAACAAATTTGCTCAGCATGCATCCTGGTACCTTCCTCGCATGTATGTTCTGGCTCCCCAAGCCATCCACGAGATCCTTAGGGAGACAGGACTAGCTCATCTATTTTCTTCACAAGCCTGCCATCACAAGCATAATGGGGAGCTGGGGGATCCTCAGAGAGCTCTAGGGGTGAAGATGGGGGCAAACTAACTTTGGATTAAGGCATACCTTGAAGGGTGAAAGTGTTAGTCGCTCAGTCGTGTCTGACTCTTTGTGACCCATGGACTGGAGCCTGCCAGGCTCCTCTGTGCATGAAATTCTCTAGGCAAGAATACTGCAATGGGTAGCTAGTCCCTTCTCCAGGGGATCTTCCCAACCCAGGGACTGAACCCAGGTCTCCTGCCTTGCAGGCAGATTCTTTACCATCTGAGGCATCAGGGAAGCCCCAGTGTATGCCTTAGAGTATCTAATTTACCAAGGCTTTTTCACAAGCCTGAGCTCATCAGCTGGATGTGGAGAAGGTAAAGAGGACAGAGGTGCAGATGGCCTGAGATCTGGTCACGGTCTTACAGCTAGAAATAGCTGAGTGAGATGATAGAAATTACAACCCAGGACTCTGAATAAAACAACAGAAAGCCAGTCCCCTGCTCATGGTGTGGTCCTGGGTAGCTGTGGCCATCAAGAAGGGGCAGGCTGATGTAAATCAACTATACTTCAATGAAAACATTGAAGAAAAAAAAAAGATCAAGGTCAGCCAGTTCTTTAAAAGAAAAAAAAAATGGGTGGGCTGCATATTCAGCTACCCTCTCCCCCTATGGATGAAGTGCCCTTGGTTGTTGGGCAGGGGAGCCTGACCCAGACTTCTAGACAGAGGCTGGCTGAGCTGACTAAGGCAGAATGTGTTAAGACAGGTTCAGCAGGACCTCTGGGGACCTCTTGGAATGTTTGATCACTCTCACTAGACAGAACCCAGACAAACCCCCGAGAGACCACCTGATTTTCCAAGCGGTCTTATAATATATCAATAGATATAAATAGAGTCAAGAAAAACTGGTTTGTCCCTCCCATTAGCTGGAGGCAGTCAATGGTTGCCTACTTCTTGTAACTCTGCCATCCCATTTCCAAAACATCTGTATCTTTATTTCACTGTCCTAAGCTCAGCAGGTGAAGAATACGCCTGCATTGCAGGCGGCACAGGCGACGCGGGTTCCATCCCTGGGTCGGGAAGATTCCCTAGCGAAGGAAATGACAACCCACTCCAGTATTCTTGCCTGGGAAATTTCCATGGACAGAGGAGCCTGGCGGGCTACCATCCATGGGGTCGCAGAGTCGGACACGACTGCGCGCATGGCACAAGCCAACACAACTTCAGATGGGATTTACTCGGTGTCTTGTGTAGAAGGGAAGGCTTTTCCGGCTCAGGTGGCTTCTGCAGAAGAAAAGCGTTTCCCTAGAAGGAAGACCGACCCCATCTTTCCGCCAGCTTGGCGACCTCTCTGAGCCTTCATCTACCCACCCATCCCACAGAATCGTGGCAACAACTTGTGAGCTCCCAGCCCCCGCGTCCTGCAGATCCTACTGATCTCCTGGGTCACCGTCTCACGCTCCTCACAGTTCAGGAAATGAATGAGACACTGCAGATGTCTACGCTGTAGAACCACCGCCTACTGGGAACCTCGGACCCTTGTAGCTTCATCTCAGGCTCGCAGATGGCCGAGCTCCGGCCCGCGGTGTCGACCGGGGACTAGGGCAGGCTGTAATTCCGGGGGCGCGGCGGGGAAGGTCGGAACCCGGGTCTCCGGACCCCGGCATCGAAGCCCGGGGTCGCCGTTCCCCCTCCCGACCGCTCGCGGGAGCTGCCAAGCGCCCTGCGAAGCCAGTCCGGCTTACCTGCGGCTCCACCAGCCAGCGCGGCTCCGCGCCCAGGGGCGCCGGGCGCGCGGCGCGGAACGCCGAGTACACCGGGATGCGGTGCTGGGTGCTGTACAGGGTAGCGAAGCGCTCGGCGCCCTCGGAACGCTGACAGATCCTCACGTGGGCAGCGGCCGCCGGCCCCGCGGGCGGGGTCCCGGCGTAGAAGAAGCGGTCGCACTCGCCGAAGCCGGCCTCCTCCTGGCGCACCAGCCGGCCTTCCAGCAGCCCGGCCAGGGCGAGGAGGCCGCCCAGCGCCAGGCAGCGCTCGGGGCCCATGGCGCGTCTGCGGGCCGGGCGGGCGGAGCGCGAGGCCGCACAGCTTCGCAGCCGGGAAGTCGGAAGCCGGGCGCGGCGCGGGTGGGGCGCGCTCGGCCGGCCGGGGTGGGCGGCCCCGGCGGCGGGGGGCGGGCCCGCGTCCCGGAGGCCGCGCCCCCTCGCGCCCGCCTCCACGAAGACGCCGGCGTCCGCCCGCCTCGGGCTGGGGGCGAGGGTGCGGGGATGCCAGCCGCGTCCCCCGGGCGGCCCCGCACCTGGCACCGCCTGGACTCTTCCGTCCGAGTTCACAAGCTCCGGGACGCGCACTGCCCCGGCGGAAAGGGCTGAACCAGGTCGGCTTCATCAGGGGAGCGGGGACCGTCCCCGGGGCGCGAGCCTAGAAGCCTCCGGAGACAGCGCGCCCCAGGGCTCCTCAAGGATGCCAAGAGGCGGCGTGAGACGCCCACGGCAACTATGGGTCTTTGGGGCGGATGGGCAGAGACCCCCGCTCCTCCCCCGCCAGTGAAATCCGACGCAAATCAGTCTCGCCTTCCAACGGAAGTCTTCCCATCCGCCCGCACATGGACATAACTCAGAGATGAAGTTTTAGCAGGTCAGAAGCGGGGACACCCAAGTTAAGAAATCCTGCTGTAGGAAATTCGTAACCCAGGTAGACAGTTCAGCTCTGTGGTTTACTTGGAATTAAAACCAAAACCAAGAAAGGAACAAGACTGGCTGATTTCACTGATTGGTAGGTCGGTTGGTTCATTATTCTCTTTAGAATGTCTATGTGCCAAGCTGGGTTCGGTGACAGCGTACAATGGTAAACAAGAATAGGATCCCTGCGGTCCGGATGACGAAAGCTAGTGAGAAAACTTGTCGTTAATCAAAGAAGCAGTCTATTAAAGGAATAATGAAACAAGAAGCGTGGAGCTGTGAGAAACCTGCCCCTCCGGGAGTGAGGGTGTGTTTGCCTGAAGAGTGTTGTCTAAAGTGAGATCAAGAGGATGTTAGAAGCTAGGTAAAGATGAAAGTACCATGTGCTAAGGGAGTCTCCCAGCAGAAGGGATATGTTGGAGGGATTTAAGGAGGGCGGGTGTGGGTAGAGAACAGTGAAACAGATTATGAAAAATAGAGTTAAAGGAGGCAGGGGACATAGCATTCAGAGTGTCATAGGCTGGAAGCTGTCAACGGTTTTCCGACAGGACTCATATTGAGAAAAGAAAAAACAAAAAGCAAAAAACTCTGGGACTTCCCTGGTGGCTCAGATGGTAAAGAATGTGCTTCCAATGCAGGAGACCTGGGTTCGATCTCTGAGTCAGGAAGATCCCCTGGAGGAGGGCATGGTAACCCACTCCAGTATCCTTGGCTGGAGAATCCCCATGGACAGCAGAGCCTGGCGCGCTGCAGTCCATGGGGTCGCAAAGAGTCAGGTGACTGAGTGACTAAGCACACAGATGAGAGATGGTAGCTGGGACTGGGGTGGTTCTAGAGACAGAGTCAGAATGCCTACTAGGGTGCCTTCAGTCACATCTTACTGTTTAATCTTAATTCTTAAGTGTGACACACGGGGAACTGGACCAGGGTGTTCTAATGCTTGCCTATGATGACTGTGAGTGTGGAGACAGGTTTGATCCAGGCCTGTTTGCTTCCTAAGCCTGGCCTTTCCTTGGCACAGGAGGAGCCTGTAAAATAGGAGACAAATTGTCAGGAGAACACATTTTGAAGCTTCTTAAGCTGTTGTTCTTAACAAATTCCTTATGGGCTTCAATATCTCAAAATGTTAACTAGATTTGGTCCCTGAAATGAAACCTAAACTTGTTTCTCACTTAAAAAAAAAAAAAAAAAAGACAAACACCTATAATGTGATGTCACAGAAATGGCTAGACTCGAAATCCCTTTTGATATGGAGTTGATGACGCTGGTCAAATGGGGCTTGTCCCTCAGCCAGGTCGTCTTCCCCTTATACACCTCTACCATGCCCTCCATGGGAGGCTGTGAGGATAATAGGCTTCGTGGGATTTTTTTAATATTTATATTAGTATATAGGATTATACATGTTCCCCAATGGCGATTTGTGTTGTCAACTCTAAACACAATTAAACAACTAGAAATCAGTCCCTCTCCTCTCTGTGTTCTCTATACCTGCTCACTATGCTACTTATCCCATTAGACCAGCTGTCCCTAACCTTTAGTACCAAGGACCAGTTTTGTGGAAGACAATTTTTCCATGGGGTTGGGGCGTTAGTTTCAGGAGGATTCAAGTGCATTACTTTTTATTGTGCATGCATGCATGCCTCCGAAATCACTTCAGTCACGTGTGACTCTTTGTGACCCTATAGACTGTAGTCCTTTAGGCCTCTCTGTTCATGGAATCCTCCAGGCAAGAATATGGAGTGGGCTGCCATGCCCTCTCCATGGGATCTTCCTGACCCAGGGATCAAGCTCGCATCGCTTACATCTCCTGCACTGGCAGGCAAGTTCTATTATCATTACATCAGCTCCACCTCTGATCACCAGGGATTAGATCCCAGAAGTTGGGGACCACAGATGTCAGGGTATTAATCATTCCCGTGTCTGTCTTCTCTACTAGTCAGGTACTCCTGGGGACAGGCTTGTCCCTTCTTAGTCTCTGGGTCTCACTGGCTACCAGAGAGTCTGGAATAATAGAGGTAATATGCGATTTTGTTGTATTTGAATAAATGCAGAATATAAAAATAAATTCTCAGTTTTATGACTAAGGCATTTATATGACCTTAATTCACTGTTTCTCAAACTTTCTTGATCCTTCCCCACAACCCTCCAAGCATAACTATCTCTGCCACTACTCCTCCACACCCTACAGCAGATTCTAGTTTTCCTCCAGGCCCTGGTCAGGAACCAACACACATAATACACAGAATATTTGCATATCCCACAGCAGTAATTCTGTCTACTTTAGTATCTTTTAGTTTTATAGTATAAACAAGAGAGCTTCTTTTTGTTTGCCTGCTTTCCAAAAATAAATTATACTATGGTATTGAATTTACTTTTGCAAATTACAAATGTCCACATGCCAAGATTCTGGAACATACTACATCGTGGGAGTACCTTGGTCTAATCAAAGTTTTTGCTGACAGCACATTCCAACAGCATCTTTATGAGTGATAATTCATTCTCTCCACTGGAGGTCCCTTTTCTTTGCCACTGCCTCTTCTCACTGGGGTGAGGTTTCACAGCAGATTGTCTTAGACCTCGACACTCACACCCGTGCCAATCCAGCATCTGTCAATGCACGTTAGTTGCTCAGTCATGTCCGACATTTTACATGGACGGTAGCCCTCCAGGTTCTTTAGTCCATGGAATTCTCCAGGCAAGAATACTGGAGTGGGTTGCCATGCCCTTCTCCAGGGGATCTTCCCAACCCAGGGATTGAATCTTGGTCTCCTGCATTGCAGGCAGGTTCTTTACCATGTGAGTTACCAGGAAGCCCTGTCAATATCCTCCAGAAAGGCCCAAAGAGGAAGAGTAATGGTTGATGTGGAATAAAACGACAAGCTGCTTGACTTCAGTGATTCAGTTGATTCTGTTCCAGGTTGTCTGAAAGCATAAGCCACACTAGACCCTTCTCCAACTTTGCAGCCCCCACCACCTCACCTCTCATACCCAGTCTTTAATCTCTTCACCTTACCCAATTCATTCTGCAGCTGGAGTGGCTTCCTAAAAATAAACCTGATGATGTTATCCCACTCTCACAGCCCATCAATCACTCTCCATCTGCCTGGGGTAAAGCCTGAATCCCTACCTGACAACTGAGACCACTGAGATCTGCCCCCTCGGGTCTCACCTCTGACAGGTGCCACCTGGCCCTCTGTGCTCTGAGCAGTACTATTCAGCTTCTTGCAGTTTCTACAGCAGAGTTCCTCTCTCTTCTCCCTGAGACTTTGCATCATAAAATATTTCCCTTGGCCTGGAATTCTCACCTTGTATTCCCATCCCTTCATCTCTTTCATTTAGCTTTTTTTTAAACACAATCCAGCTAAACATTACTTCCTCAAGTCATCCGTCTTTCCAACAAGCATGTCCTCACCCCTTGCCCTCCTCCTGCACTATGCCCAGTTACAGGCCCTTTGTGATTGTGCCTTTTCTTTTTGGCCACACCACACAGCTTGCAGAATCTTAGTTCCCTGCAGTGGAAGCTCAGAATCCTAACCACTGGACCGCCAGGAAATTCCCTGATTATGCCTCTTCAACCTAGTGTTTCCCCCTGTATCTAATTGCTACCTCCCCACTCAGACATAAACACAGTGCCTGCTATACAGTAGGTATTCAATACAATAAGTGAGTAAATGAAAGAGGAAAAATCCCTCCCTGAAATTCCATTTGAAGTCTCGTGGCTCTAATTCATTCATTCATTTTCAACCTGTTTTTAAAATATCTGCCATGAAGATGAATGGATGAGGAAGTTGTGGTACATACACACAATGGAATATTACTCAGTTGTAAAAAGGAATGCGTTTGGGTCAGTTCTAATGAGGTAGATGAACCTATTAGAGTGTACGGAGTGAAGTAAGTCAGAAAGAGAAAGACAAACACCGTATATTAACACATACAAATGGCATCTAGAAAGATGGTGCTGACTATCCTAAGGGCAAGGCAGCAAAGGAAACACAGATGTAAAGAAGACACAGTCTTCTGAACCCAGTGGGAGAAGGAGAGGGTGGGATGATTAGAGAGAATAGCACTGAAATGTATATACTGCCATATGTAAAATAGATGAGCAGTGTGAGTATGATCTATGACGTGGGGCGTGCAAAGCTGGTGCTCTGTGATACCCCAGAGGGGCAGGGCAGGGAGGGAGCTGGGAGGAGGGCTCAGGAGGAGGGGACACATGTCTACCTATGGCCAGTTCATACCGATATATGGCAAAAGCCATCACAATACTGTAATTATCTTCCAAGTAAAATAATTTTTTAAAAATCTGCCTTGAGAACTGGCTAGATGCCGAGAATTCATGGAGGAACAAAGTTAACCTTGGTCCCTGCCTCACACCAGCACCACGCAGGGCTCCATGGGTAACCAGAGCAGAAGGCAGAGGGTAAGAGACGCTCTGCTTTGGACAGGGAAGGCAGTGCTGGGGACCTTTCATGCCACTAATGAGTTCTGCAATGTAGACTTCATGCTGGGTCAGCTCTAGTCCAGGGCAAGACTGACACAGATCTTTGCACCACAGAACTCAAAGTGGGTAGGAAGGACAGACAGACAGACAGACAAGCAATTACAATACAGTGTGAGAGGTGCTCTTTAATGGAGCTGTGTGCTATGAGGGCAGAGAAGGGTCACTGACGCTAATCTGGGAGAAGCATCTCCATAAAGACAACAGCAACAGTGTAAAATCTTACTTGAGGAGATGTGTTGAGGCTGTGGCTCATAAATTAGAAGAGTAACTAAATTTCAGGTTCCCTGAAGCAACTTCTTCAACTTTCATCTCTGCTGATTGTCTAATACATGTATGAAATTGACATAATAAGAAAATTAATCCCACTTGGATTGCAAAGAGAGGTGAGGAGACTGAGGAGTAGCTCCTATTTGGGTGAGAATGCATGAATTATTTTCCTAATAATCACTAAACCTAAGAAAGCATTCCCCGCTCAACCCTCAGGGTGAGAGTCAGAAGGACTCAGAGTCAAAAGTGGTTAACACCCAAGCCAGTCAGAGGCTGAGTCATGCTCTCCTGAAACTAGGGGCAGAACAGTCTTCTTTCTAGCAAAGTTAAACCTTGGATGAGGTCTAGAAATAACACTAGACAACCTCATGGAAGAAGCCATGTGTTCTTCACATGCATGCTCTCACCCCATGAGCCTGCAGTAAAAAAAAAGACACACGGTCGATAGAACTCTGAGCACTTCAGATTGCTTAGCCATCTTTTGGATACTGGACTAGAAAATTAGAGATACCAAGGGAACATTTCATGCAAAGATGAGCACAATAAAGGACAGAGTGGTATAGACCATTTATGGACCTATAAGAGAGATAGTATGGAAGATATTAAGAAGACATGGGAAAAATACACAGAGGAACGATACAAAAAAGATCATCAGGACCAAAATAATCATGATAGTGTGATCACTCACCTAGAGCCAAATAACTTGGAGTGCAAAGTCAAGCAGGCCTTAGGAAGCTTCGCTATGAGCAAAGCTAGTGGAGGTGATGGAATTCCAACTGAGCCACTTCAATCCTAAAAGATGATGCTGTGAAAGCGCTGCACTTAAAATGCCAGCAAATTTAGAAAACTCACCAGTGGCCACAGGACTGAAAAAGGTCAGTTTTCATTTCAATCTCAAAGAAAAGTGATGTCAAAGAATGCTCAAACTACCACACAATTGCACTCATCTCACACATCAACGAAGTAATGCTCAAAATTCTCCAAGCCAGGCTTCAGCAATACATGAACCATGAAATTCCAGATGTTCAAGCTGGATTTAGAAAAGGCAGAGGAACCAGAGATCAAATTGCCAACATCCACTGGATCATCGGAAAAAGCAAGAGAGTTCCAGAAAAATATCTACTTCTGTTTTATTGACTATGCCAAAGCCTTTGACTGTGTGGATCACAATGAACTGTGGAAAATTCTTAAAGAGATGGAAATATCAGACCACCTGATCTGCCTCTTGAGAAATCTGTATGCAGGTCAAGAAGCAACAGTTAAAACTGGACATGGAACAACAGATTGATTCCAAATCAGGAAAGGAGTACTTCAAGGCTATATACTGTCACCCTGCTTATTTAACTTATTGCAGACTACATCATGCGAAATGCTGGGCTGGAAGAAGCACAAGCTGGAATCAAGTTTACCAGGAGAAATATCAATAACCTCAGATATGCAGATGACACCACCCTTATGGCAGAAAGTGAAGAGGAACTCAAAAGCCTCTTGATGAAAGTGAAAGTGGAGAGTGAAAAAGTTGGCTTCAAGCTCAACATTCAGAAAACGAAGATCATGGCATCCGGTCCCATCACTTCATGGGAAATAGATTGGGAAACAGTGGAAACAGAGTCAGACTTTATTTTTGAGGGCTCCCAAATCACTGCAGATGGTGATTGCAGCCATGAAATTAAAAACGCTTACTCCTTGGAAGGAAAGCTATGACAAATCTAGATAGCATATTGAAAAGCAGAGACATTATTTTGCCAACAAAGATCCATCTAGTCAAGGCTATGGTCTTTCCAGTGGTCATATATGGATATGAGAGTTGGACTGTGAAGAAAGCTGAGTGCCAAAGAATTGATGCTTTTGAACTGTGGTGTTGGAGAAGACTCTTGAGAGTCCCTTGGACTATAAGGAGATCCAACCAGTCCATCCTAAAGGAAATCAGTCCTGAATATTCATTGGAAGTACTGATGTTGAAGCTGAAAGTTCAATACTTTGGCCACCTGATGTGAAGAACTGACTCACTGGAAAAGACTCTGATGCTGGGAGGGATTGGGGGCAGGAAGAGAAGGGGACAACAGAGGATGAGATGGCTGGATGGCATCACTGACTCGATGGACATGAGTTTGAGTAAATTCCAGGAGTTGATGATGGACAAGGAGGTCTGGTCAGACACAACTGAGAGATTGAACTGAACTAATAGATTGTTAGGGGACAATTCCAGACAGAAATAACTTTGAGTGCCTCATGCAGAGGAATATTTAAAATAATATTTCTGAAACCTCCTCTTCTTTTTGACTTTCTATATCTGCAGGGAGAAAAGTATAATGGTTATGAACTTCGACCCTGGAGTTGGACTATCTGTAGGCCAAAGCAGAGTGATCTTGGACAAATTGTGGAAACTCTCTATGCTTCAGTTTCCTCATCTACAAAATGAGGATAATGATAGAACCTACCTCCTAGAGTTGTTTAAATTATGAAATGTGTTTCTATTCTATGTTTCATTGATCCAAAGACATGCATTTTTCACCATTTTAACCTCTCTGAAGTGGAGGTGCAATCTAGTGTTTGATAATATGGCATAGTATCATTACCGCAGTGGTATGAAAAACAATGGTGCATATTATACTCAGTGACATATTAAATGTGATGAACATTAAGGATATAAACAACCTAGGAATATACATTCTTTGGAAGGAATGATGCTAAAGCTGAAAATCCAATACTTTGGCCACCTCACGGGAAGAGTTGACTCATTGGAAAAGACTCTGATGCTGGGAGGGATTGGGGGCAGGAGGAGAAGGAGATGACAGAGGATGAGATGCCTGGAGGGCATCACCGACTCCCAACTTGATGGACGTGAGTCTGAGTGAACTCCAGGAGTTGGTGATGGACAGAGAGGCCTGGTGTGCTGTGATTCATGGGGTCACAAAGAGTCAGACATGACTGAGCAACTAACTGAACTGAACTGAACTGAGACAGTACTAAATTAGTTTTTACTAGATGATATAGCGGAGAAGGCAATGGCACCCCACTCCAGTACTCTTGCCTGGAAAATCCCATGGATGGAGGAGCCTGGTAGGCTCTAGTCCATGGGGTCTCTAAGAGTCGGGCATGACTGAGCGACTTCACTTTCACTTTTCACTTTCATGCATTGGAGAAGGATATGGCAACCCACTCCAGTGTTCTTGCCTGGAGAATCCCAGGGACAGAGGAGCCTAGTGGGCTGCCATCTATGGGGTCGCACAGAGTCAGACACGACTGAAGTGACTTAGTAGCAGCAGCAGCAGCAGATGATGATATAGAGATAATATACATATATAGCTCTTCTGACCTCATCAATGCCAACATTAAGCTCATTTTTAAACAAATGTCCAAATAGCAATGGTAAATAGTAACATGACTGACCCATTTCTAAGAAAAGAGAGAAGCTGGTCTTTATATCAGGCTTGGAGTTGGAGGAGGCCTTCCCTTTATCTTAGCCAAGATCAGAAAGGTGATATAACTGAGACCCACTGAGATGTGGGTACCTTGGGCAGGTTAAAAATTTGATGGCTCTTTAAATGGATATTCTTCTACTCATTTATTACAGCGAGTGCTGCTCTGGACATAGCAGAGAAATAGGATCTCTGATGATGAAGCTCAGAAATCGAGTTCTCACCCCAAGCCTGCATACACCAGGGAGCAAATCCAACACCCTAGATTAACCAATCACTCTTCTTAGGAGGACAGTGACTATTGGGCTACACTTCCCCAGGAGGCTAATGAAAGTCTTGCTTTCCAATCACAGACTACACTATATCAAAGAGAAGATTCACTATACATTTTTTAAAACTTCATCAAATTTCTAGTGATGCTGTAATGAACCTTGGGGACTGGTTCTATAAGCAACCAGTCTCCTAAGTTTCTTTTGTTGTTTAGTTGCTAAGCCATGCCCGACTCTTTGTGACCCCATAGACTATAACCTGACAGGTTTCTCTGTCCTCAAAATTCCCCAGGTAAGAATGGTCACTGGAGTGGGTTGCCAGGGAACTTCCCAACCTGGGGATTGAACCCACATCTCCTGCATTGGCAGGCAGATCCTTCACGACTGAGCCACCAGGGAAGTCCCCTAAATTGCTTAGAGAACCTTAATTCAGTTCAATTTATGGGCTACAAAAGGAGTTTATTCAGATGAGAGACACGTAGACATGGGTGAATTTCAAATATTTAGACTGGGGATCAAAAGGAGCTTCCCTGGATTTTCGTTTCTTGCTGAGTACATGTTTCCTTTTAAAATGTATTCAACTGAAAATGGGAGAAAGCAGAACATTCTGGTTTAAACTTCCACATTTTACATTTTTGTCATTTTGAATAATCTGTGTATTTTTCACCTGTACTGTTTTATTTAACTAGAACAAATATGTATATTGCCTTTGTATTATGAAAGGGTTTTTTTAATTTCCAGGAAAAATGGAGAATTAAGTTCTACTAATATATTTATAATATAAAGAATAATTAGAAAAGTAGAATAAAAATATTATGCATGGTATGATCATAGTGTGTGAACATGTGCAAAGGCTCATAATAGATTGAGAAAAGCTCACTAATTGCCTTTGTGTGAGAGGTAAATAAAATTACTTTATTTTTGTGTATTTAAAATTTTAAACAGAGAAACTATCTTACAAGAGAAAAAATGAAATTCTTCTTTAAAGCAAATGGTGTTAAATTCAGTTGAAATTTGGAAACCACTGTAGATTCATTCTGTGTACATTTTAGAAAAACTCACAAGAGTATTTCATTTTCATTAGTTGTTCATAGATCACCAAGGCAGAGTCGTTCTTCCTCATAATCAGTCAGTCAGTTCAGTAGCTCCGTTGTGTGCGACTCTTTGCGACCCTGTGGACTGCAGCACGTGAGGCCTCCTTGTCCATCACCAACTCCCAGAGCTTACTTAAACTCATGTCCATCGAGTCAGTGATGCCATCCAACCATCTCATCTTCTGCCATCCCCTTCTCCTCTCACCTTCAATCTTTTCCAATTGAGCTGTTTCAGTTCCTAAAAGATGATGCTGTAAAAGTCTTGCACTCAATATGTCAGCAAAAATTTGGAAAACTCAGCAGTGGCCACAGGACTGGCAAAGGTCTATTTTCTTTCCAGTCCCAAAGAAAGGCAATGCCAAAGACTGCTCAAACTACCGCACAATTGCGCTTTACCTCACATGCTAGCAAAATAATGCTCAAAATTGTCCAAGCAAGGCTTCAATAGTACATGAACCATGAACTTCCTCATAATACAAACAGGAAAAGGAGGTTCTAAAGAAGATGACCAAAATCCATCTCTTTCAGATATGGATAAACTGCTTGGCTTGGCTGTCTTGCCTACCCTGTAATATCATTTAGTATTTGTCGTAATCCTTTCAAGATGATATACAAAATATAATTGTGGTTTAGAAACAAACATTTATTTTTCACTATTCCAGAGGCTAGGAAGTCCGAAATCAAGGGTTCAGCAGAGTCTGGTGAGAACGAACTTCCTGGTTCATGTGGTTATATTTTTGCTGTGTTACCCACATGGCAGGAGGAACAAGAAAGCTCATGAGGTCTTTTGATAAGGGCAGTAATCTGTTTCATGAGGACTCCACTCTCATGACCTAATCACCTCCCAAAGGCTCCACCTTGTCCAGATACCATCACTTAAGTTTCACTGCATGAACTTTGGAGGGACACAGACATGCCGTCTATGGCGGTAATGCTGAAGGCAACGGTCTGCTCAGTGTGTGAAGGAGGTCCATTTAAATTAAGTAGACGGTCTCTTTTTTTCCAAATACTGATGTGGATAGAGGAAACACTTACTTATTCATTCAACAAACACTGAGTGCCTTCCTTCCCACTATAGGCAAGGCTCAGTGCTAATTGCTGGGGACACAGTGTATAAGGGGCTTCCTAGGTGCCACTAGTGGTAAAGAATCCGCCTGCCAGTGCAGGAGATGAGGGCTCAGTCCCTGGGTTGGGAAGATCCCCTGGAGTAGGAAATAACAACCCACTCCAGTATTCTCGCCTGGAAAAGTCCATGGAGGGGAGCCTGGTGGGCCACAGTCCATGAAGTCGCAAAGCGTCAGACACAACTGAACAACTGAGCACAGGGTGTATAAAACATGGTCTCAGCTGTCCTGGAGCTCACAATCACAGCTTTCTACCAGGGCATCTCGATTTTTAACATGGAACTTTAAGCTTTTATTTCAGAAATCTATGTGTCTAGATATCTATTCCATTGTAACTACTTATATATCTAAAATAATTGCTGTTTATTTTTTTCACTGCAGAAAATATTAAGAAAACCATTCAGTTCTCTCTCTGTCTATGTGTGTCTGTCTTAGTCTGAAGGTAACAGCATCTGGCAATCGCAAAAGAACTGCAGAAGTGCAGATAAATGGAGAAAGCAGAGGTTTGGGTATGAGGAGACTTTGATTTAAATCTAAGCTCTGCCATTTATAAGCTGCTTGAGCTCCCTGAGCCTTAAATCCCTCATCTGTAAAATGAGAATAATAATACCTACCTCATATTTTTGACTTGAGATTGAAAGGAACTAAACAATGTGAAGCACTTAACCTAGAGCAAAACTCAGCAAACTCTAGTTCATTTCTTCCATATTGTTTCACTCTAGGTAGGTAGTCAGTCCTTCATTTAGGGGAAAAAAATGCAATTACAAAATCTGAAATTTACAAGACAGTTATTTTTAGGGCTCTGGTTTTCTTTACAGAAAGATTAAACTCAGATTATAAACAGTTTAACTGCAGGATTCAACTTGATAATCCAATTTTCCAAATCAAGATAGCACCCTTAGAGCACAGAGCTTTCTAGCACAACTCTCCTGATGTCAAAAATGCTCGAGCAACTGGCTTTGACCATGTTTCAGGAACTCTTCCCCGGCACTAGTGCTGGGATCACTGTGGGAAGAAAGGCTCATTAGGACAATGCCTGCGAGTGTGTGAGTCTGTGTGGCAGGCAAGAGAGTCACACGCAATCTCCACCTCACTGTGCAACAGTGATTCCCTAAGGGTTCGGGCAACTAACTAAAAATCTTGAGGAGAAAAAAAGTACATTCAGTAAATATTTAAAAGATACAACACAAGATAAGGGAGACATGGATTAGGAGTTTGGGATTAGCAGGTGCTAACTTTATGTATATATAATAGATATATATAGGTCTTTATTTATAGAATAGATCAACAACAAGGTCCTACTGTATAGCACAGGGAACTATATTCAACATCCTGGGATAAACCATGATAGAAAAGAACACGAAAAGGAATGTGTATATAACTGGATCCCTTTGCTATACAACAGAAGTTAGCACAGCATTGTAAGTCAACTGTGCTTCAATAAAATAAATTAAAAAGAAAAACCAACAACACAAATTGTGTTTCAATAAAAAGATACGGAAGGAGAAAAGAAAATCCCAGTGGTCCACGCTAAGCCCAGGAGGTGCGTGGTATGTAACCACCCTCCTCTGATTTGTCCTGAAAGGTGTTATTGAGAACAATGGAAAGAAGCAAGAAGAAAAACATTCAGTTCAGTTCAGTTCAGTTTAGTTGCTCAGTCGTGTCTGACTCTTTGCAACCTCATGAATCGCAGCACGCCAGGCATCCCTGTCTATCGCCAACTCCTAGAGTTTACTCAAACTCATGTCCATCAAGTCGGTAATGCCATCCAGCCATCTCATCCTCTGTCTTCCCCTTCTCCTCCTGCCCCCAATCCCGCCCAGCATCAGAGTCTTTTCCAATGAGTCAACTCTTTGCATGAGGTGGCCAAAGTATTGGAGTTTCAGCTTTAGCATCAGTCCTTCCAAAGAACACCCATGACTTATTTCCTTTAGAATGGACTGGTTGGATCTGCTTGCAGTCCAAGAGACTCTCAAGAGTCCTCTCCAACACCACAGTTCAAAAGCATCAATTCTTTGGCACTCAGCTTTCTTCACAGTCCAACTCTCATATCCATACATGACCACAGGAAAATCCATAGCCTTGACTAGACGGACCTTTGTTGGCAAAGTAATGTCTCTGCTTTTCAATATGCTATCTAGGGTGGTCATAACTTTCCTTCCAAGGAGTAAGCGTTTTTAATTTCATGGCTGCAGTCACCATCTGCAGTGATTTTGGAGCCCCCAAAAATAAAGTCTGACACTGTTTTCACTGTTTCCCCATCTATTTCCCATGAAGTGATGGGACCGGATGCCATGATCTTCATTTTCTGAATATTGAGCTTTAAGCCAACTTTTCACTCTCCTCTTTCACTTTCATCAAGAGGCTTTTGAGTTCCTCTTCACTTTCTGCCATAAGGGTGGTGTCATCTGCATATCTGAGGTTATTGATATTTCTCCTGGCAATCTTGATTCCAGCTTGTGCTTCTTCCAGCCCAGCATTTCTCATGATGTACTCTGCATATAAATTAAATAAGCAGGGTGACAATATACAGCCTTGACATACTCCTTTCCCGGTTTGTAACCTTTCTGTTGTTCCATGTCCAGTTCTAACTGTTGCTTCTTGACCTGCATATAGGTTTCCCAAGAGGCAGGTCAGGTGGTCTGGTATTCCCATCTCTTTCATAATTTTCCACAGTTTATTGTGATCCACACAGTCAAAGGCTTTGGCATAGTCAATAAAGCAGAAATAGATGTTTTTCCGGAACTCTCTTGCTTTTTCCATGATCCAGTGGATGTTGGCAATTTGATCTCTGGTTTCTCTGCCTTTTCTTAAACCAGCTTGAACATCAGGAAGTTCATGGTTCACATATTGCTGAAGCCTGGCTTGGAGAATTTTGAGCGTTACTTTAGCGTGTGAAATGAGTGCAGTTGTGCAGTAGTCTGAGCACAGTTTATTGCCTTTCTTTGGGACTGGAATGAAAACTGACTTTTCCAGTCCTGTGGCCACTGCTGAGTTTTCCAAATTTGCTGGCATACTGAGTGCAGCACTTTCACAGCATCATCTTCCAGGATTTGAAATAGCTCACCTGGAATTCCATCACCTCCACTAGCTTTGTTCGTAGTGACAACAAGGCCCACTTGACTTCACATTCCAGGATGTCTGATCTAGGTGAGTGATCACATCATCATGATTATCTGGGTCATGAAGATCTTTTTTGTACAGTTCTTCCATGTATTCTTGCCACCTCTTCTTAATATCTTCTGCTTCTGTTAGGTCCATGCCATTTCTGTCCTTTATCGAGCCCATCTTTGCATGAAATGTTCCCTTGGTATCTTTGATTTTCTTGAAGAGATCTCTAGTCTTTCCCATTCTGTTGTTGTCCTCTATTTCTTTGCATTGATCGCTGAGGAAGGCTCTCTTATCTCTCCTTGCCATGTTCAGATGAACTACCTACTGTTTCCCTGGAGCTGCTATTAATGTTTGCTTCCCCTGGCTCTTCATTCTGTTACTCAGTGGTGACTAGGTGACCGTCATTTCAGCCACCTGACTCTCTGTCTCCACATGAAGATATCACCTCTGGATGCTTTACGCCCCCTACCGGTTTTCCCCCAGAGCTCTGCCTGCAGTTCTCGTGGGATCTGGTTGTGGTCCTAATTCCTGGTACTCTCACAGACCTGTCCCCTCACACAGTATGAGCCCTTCATCTTGGTAGCAAATCCTGCTCTTAAAGTCACTGAGCATTTGAGGCTTTGTCTTTGCCTTATTAATGTGCTCCACACGGACCCGGGGCCCAACAATGAGGGCGTCTGTTGCAGATCTAATATTAGCAGCCAACGCAAGTCACATCATCTTGTATAAAGAGAATATTGAGGGAGAAACGGTCACTGGCAGAGAAACAGCAGCATCAAACAAGGGGCCCTGTCACACGCTGGGGCTGCCTCTCACCCGGGGAGGGCAGGGCAGCAAGAGAAAAGATCCGAGCGTGTAAACCGCACTGCTTTCCTTCTGTTCTGCTGTCCGAAGGGAATACAATGCAACTCCTCCCCTATCTGGCCCCAGGTCAGGCAGAGAGGTCCCTTGTGCCCCTCGAGGATACACGGGAGTCTCAGAGGGTGAGTGTCAGACCGCCACGCTCGGGCCTATGGAAGCTGTGACTTCAGCAGCACGCATGCCGACACTTTGCGACCCCGTAGACTGTAGCCCACCAAGGTGCCTCTGTCCATGAGATTCTCCAGGCAAGAACACTGGAGTGGGTTGCCATGCCCTCCTCCAGAGGAGCTTTCCCACCCAGGGATCGAACCCTCATCTCCTGCAATGAAGGTGGATTCTTTACCCACGGAGCCACTTGGGAAGCCAGGCTTCAGCAGAGGGGCCACCAAACTAATAAGCCATCAAATTAAAAACCTTCGGCCACATGGCCCAGGCGACTCCCAAGCACCTCCTCTTTTCTACCAGCTTCAAGGGTACAGCAAGATCATTTGGATCAGTCACCAGGGATTGTGGAATCTTCATGACCCAAATGAACTGCTTGGAACAGGAGGCAACTCTGAGCTCTGGAAATGTTTTACGTGGCCATCAGCACTTTCAAGTCAACATGTAAATTTTTTTCGTAAAATTGCAAGTTTTTGGTCTTTTGGAACATTCCAAAAATGAAAACCCTGTGCCCCTCATTTCCACAAAACAATAGTAGACTGGCCCCCAGGAGCCCTTGGCCTTACGGTGGGGCATGAGCCACCCTCCTGACAGCAAGAGTCACTTAGGTAACCAGCCTGAGGCTGGTGGGAATGCAACTTTTCCACCAGGCATCAAGGGGCTCAGAGAAAAGGTCAGCATCCTCTGGGCGCTAGGCAGGAGTGGCCGAAGGAAGGAGATGAACCCTGTTTCAAGGAAATGCAAATTCCCACCACCAAAAGGCAAGTCCCAGGCACACAGGGCTGAGAGAGGGAGAGACTGCCAACCAGCCCAGCCTGGACAAACTGACCCACAGCTAGAGAAACAGAAACATGAGCCAAGAAGCCTGCTCGGAGCCTTGTCACGTGGCCTTAGCTGGAATGAAGACTGGGAATGGCAGAGGCGGGGGGAGAAGAATGTGTCCCTCCGTGTCCCTCCGTCCTTCCACTGGGCTTGACAGGAAAGAAGGGAAAGCTGAATTCTCACAGGCACTTGCTGAAGAAACTAAACTCCCATCCATCCTTGCAGCCTTACTCATGGACCAAAAGCTAGATGGGTGGGTGTCAATCATGACTGCACATCAGCTTTAACATCTGTACTTCAGCCAAGGGAACTGGATTTTAGAGGTGGTGGGAGAGGGGAGGAGGATCTAGGCATCCATATGTTCCAGATGTGATTCTGGGGGTGGAGGGCCAGGGAGCAGTGCTCCTGCACACTGTGTGTGCCCCTGTCTCACCTGGATCTAGTTAACAATGAAGATTCTGAGTTGCAGGTCTGTGCTGAAGTCTGAGCTCTTACACTTCACCAAGGTCCAAAGAGATGTCTGTGCCGAGGATCCTGGTCACTCTTTGAGTCCCAAGAAGCTACAGCCTTTCCCAAGAGGCTCTTGAAAAGATATTCAACATTATTAATTACTGGAGAAAGGAAAATAAAAACTGTAACAAGATATCACCTTACACCAGTCAGAATAGCTATCATCAAAAAGTCCACAAACAGTAAATGCTGGAGAGGGTGTAGGGAAAAGAGAACCCTCCTACACTGCTGGTAGGAATGTAACTTGGTACCATCACTGTGGAGAACAGTATGGAGGTTCCTAAAAAAACGAAAAATAGAGCTACCATCCTGCAGTCCCACAACTGGACATATATTCAGAAAAAAAAAAATGGTTTGAAAGGACACACGCACTCCAGTGTTCATTTCAGTGTCATTTACAACAGCCAAGACATGGAAGCAACCTAAATATCCAGGAATGGATAAAGATGTGGTGCATACACACAATGGAATATTACTCTGCAGTCAAAAGAAGGAAATCATGCCGTTAGCAGCAACATGGATGAACCTAGAGATGATCATACTGAGTAAAGTAAGTCAGAAAGAGAAAGAGACATCTTATTACAGCCTTATATGTGGAATCAAAAAAAAAAAACCATGATGTAAATGAACTTATTTACAAAACAGAAATAAACTCACAGAGTTAGAGAGTGAACTTATGGTTACCAAAGGGGAAGGAGAGGGAGAAGGTTTGGGATTGACACATACATACTCCTGTATTTAAAATGAATAACTAACATAAATTTTTTAAAAGGAAAAAGAAAAATCTAAAATACACAGCCATCAAAGACCTACTTTATATCACAGAGAACTCTGCTCAATATTATGTAGCAACCTAAATGGGAAAAGAATTTGAAAAAGAATAGATACCTATGTGTGTGTGTGTATATATATATATATATATCTGAATCACTTTGCTGTACACTTGAAACTAACACAATGCTGTAAATCACCTGTACTCTAATATAAATGAAAAGTTTTTTTAAAAGAGGGCTCCCTGGTGGTCCAATGCTAAGACTGCACTCCCAGTGCAGAGGATCCGGGTTCAATCCTGGTTAAGAAACTAGATCTCACATGTCGCAACTAAGATCAGAGATCCTGCATGCTGCAACTAGGATCCAGTGCAGCCAAATAAATAAACCAATACTTTAAAAGAAGAAGAAGTGGCAGTATAGCCTTTTCCTTTGTCATTCTCCTTTCAAGTACTTCAGCAGGGACAACTCCAGGTCTGTTACCCCCTAAGTCCAAAAGAAGTAACTGTAATGAATAATGTAATTAAGGTAACGTGAAGTAATAATAATAGTATCAATAATAGCTAGATTTTGTTATGTGCATCTCACCACTGTGCTAAAATCACACTTTTAAAAAAATATTCAACTAGATGTGAAATAAAAGCTTATTTTCATACTGGTTACTACTCTGAGTTTCTTACTTATATTGAGTCAGCTGAGCTTCCACAACCATCTGCTATTGTGAGCACTGTTGTTATCATGCCCAGAAGCAGCTCACAAGGTCACGTGGTTTATGAGTGCAAGACTAGTGTGTGACTCAGGGTGTGTGCTGGCCCCTGCTGGCTCTCCCTGGAGCTGGGGCCTCTGTGTGCCGAGTCACTTGCCAGTCACCCTAGCAAAAGGCATTGCTGGGCTTCCAATCTCCATCCGGCTGACTCCGCAAACTGAGTCGTTGGAAGGAAAGTGAAGGATGTATGTAAACTGAAGTCAGGATTGTTGGCACGTTGTAGACTCTCACGGCATAGTAATCCCGTTTCCTGTCTCTAGCCTCCTTGTTTCCTCCTTACTCCTAGAATAATCGGTGTAAACTATAGACAAGCTGTGAGGGCCGTGTCCTTGTGCATTTGGGCTGCTATCACAAAATACTAAAAACTGGGGGCTTAAACAGTACTTTTTTATAGCTGTGGAGGCAGGAAGTTCAAGACTAGGGTGTCAGCACTACCGAGTCCTTGGTTAGGGCTCTTTTCCTGGCTTATAGACAGCCACCTTCTTGCCATCCTCATGTGGTAAAGAGAGTAATCATCTCTTTTTGAAGGGCATTAATCTCATTCATGAAGGCTCCACCCTCATGATCTAATTACTTCCCAAAGGCCCCACCTGCAAATCCATAACTGGAGATTATGGTGTCAACGTATGAATTTTAGGAGGACATATTCAATCCATTGGAGAAGAAAATGGCAACCCACTCCAGTATTCTTGCCTGGAGAATCCCATGGACATAGAAGCCTGGCGGGCTACAGTCCACAGGGTCACAACTGAGTGACTAAGCACAGCACAGCACAGCAAGGGGGAGAGAGAGCGAAGGGGGAGAGAGAGCGGGAAGACAGAACAGAACACAGGAGATGGAATTTAAATGACCCAACTCCCTAAAGGAGGCAGCGAATGTTAATGTCATGGGTGGAGGAAGGGAGGAATTTGACAACAGCCACATGCATTTCCTAGAGTGAAGCAGCGAGTAAGGACATTCAAAGCCAGCCCCAACCTCCTGCAGACTTGGCAGGAAAGGAATGCCTGCGCAGCCATCATACTCCCAAAATGTGACCTGTGTCCATTTGTCAGATGTGATTGAGAAAAGTGATCAAAAGACCTGCCATGAGCCAGAGAAGAGACTGAAACAGCTCTGAGAGCCTCCTTGGGCTTTGGCCCTGAACTTGAGGCTGACTGTTTGCAACAAAAGATACATTTCTCCAGGGGTTCTAAAACCTGCAGTTTGGGGAAGAACCTGGCTATGTTTATGGTTGCTGGGAAGAAACTCTGGCATGGTGAAGCTGCCTAATTGCTTGTGTGTCTCCAAGAGGATCATAAACTTCATATTATGTTTCTTTAGTACGTAGTACTAGCCTGGCACAGTGAGGGAGCTTAACAACATTTGCTGAGTCAGTGAATGAAGGCCTTGTATGGAATAGGAGAAATAAAGGTTATTCTTTGGATCTGTAAGTTATGTCAACCCACAGCTTAGAACTGGATGTCTTATTTTAAAAGGCAATTAACATACAGGTAATAATGCTATAACAGGAACTATTCATTTATTTTAGCTGTTTTTTATGATGAAAATTCTTTTATTTGCTTCTATTAGTGGTTCCAAGTCATTCACTCAATCGACAATATTCATTGAGTCCTCACTATACAGAGAAAGCCAAGAGATAATTACCAAGTGTACTAATCCGGTTCAATCCATGAGCTAACCACAAGTCAACAAAGTACTCAGGGTCCCAGAAGGTCATGGAGGTAAGTGTAGTCAAGGTGATAAACCACAAGAGAGGTGAAATTAGGACACCTGGTTACTAAGGAGTTTCTCAGGAAAAAGACACTTAAGCAGTAAACCCTTGACATCCACAGGGAGAGTACTCTGAGCTCTTTCTTTGCACATTCTCAATCCTGCTGCTGCTGAGTCGCTTCAGTTGTGTCCGACTCCATGTGACCCACCAGGTTCCGCCATTCCTGGGATCTCCAGGCAAGAACACTGGAGTGGGTTGCCATTTCCTCTCCAATGCATTCAAGTGAAAACTGAAAGTGAAGTCATTCAGTCATGTCCGACTCTTCGAGACCCCATGGACTGTAGCCCACCAGGCTCCTCCGTCCATGGGATTTTCCAGGCAAGAGTACTGGAGTGGGGTGTCACTGCCTTCTCCATTCTCAATATCCTAGCACTTTCCTAAAAATGATCCTTTCCTGAAACCAGGATTTTCCCATGCATATCCACAAACTCTGAATCTGCTACTGCCTGTTCAACTCTCACCCCTGATCTCTCACCTGACAGCTGTTTTTCCAGAGAATTTCTCCTGAGGTCTTCTGAGGAGCTTCTTTCATAGCCCTAACCTTCATATTATCCATATATGGGCCTCAGCACAGTTCTAAAATACTGACCAGATGCCATTGCTTTGGAGCATCTCATAAACAGCCCAAATGGCTTCTGTCAACTTAGTGAATGTCAGAGACCTGCTGGGTCTGTTTGAGTCCCATCCCATTCTATGTGAGTCAACATGTGCCACGCCAGATGACAGAGCAGGAAACCAGGACATCCAGACCTCCTGCTTCCGAGATTCGCATCTGGGAGGAAAAACAGAGTGGTGTTCAGAGATGGGTGTAAATGGTGAGTGCTTTCAAAGGCTCTGGGCCCCAAGCTCCTCCTGCCCCAGTTCACCTAAAACACCAACGGCCCCAGGCACTCAGTGGCAGGAGTTTTCATGAACTGAGTTAAGACGTTTGGTTTTCCCATCAACCAGATCCCTGTCTCAGCTCCCACCGCCTCTTCCCACAGCCTCTCTGCTGACCTGGGGGCACCCTCAGGTGCCCCCCTCCGAGGGTGTTTACACATGTAGCACCTCGGACTGGAATGCTGCCCCCCCTCCTGTGTCCACAGGCCACACTCGAAAACCACACCTTCAAGAGCCCACTGTCCCCAGCACAGCCGCCCTGTCACTCTCAAACTCTGCTTTATATTTTTCTCATAGTTCTTATGACTACTTGACTTTCTATGTCTCTCTCTATAATGAGAATAGAAGCTCCGGGAGAATTGGAATGTTGCCTTTTTCACGGTGTGTCTCCAACTCCAAGAACAGTGCCGGTACACTGTGCTCAGTAAAGCACATGCTGAATGAATGAATGAGTAAATGGGCCCTGATATACAAAGACTCCACATGAATCCTTTGAGAAGAGGCACTGAGAGATTGGACAGAGAAAAGACACTCCCTGAGGTCTACAAGCGTGGATTTAGCCCTTTTTAGCTCTCCCTAATAGGCAGAAAGTAAAAGTGAAAGTTGCTCAGTCGTGTCCAACTCTTTGCAACCCCATGGACTATACAGTCCCCAGAATTCTCCAGGCCAGAATACGGGAGTGAGTAGCCTTTCCCTTCTCCAGGGGATCTTCCCAACCCAGGAATTGAACCCAGGTCTCCCGCATTGCAGGCAGATTCTTTACCAGCTGAACCAACAGGGAAGCAAGCCCAAGAATACTGGAGTGGGTAGCCTATCCCTTCTCCAGAAGATCTTCCCAACCCAGGAATCGAACCAGAGTCTCCTGCACTGCAGGTGGATTCTTTACCAACTGAGCTATCAGGGAAGCCCTCTAATAGGCAGAGGGGGCCTGATAATTAGGGCTCAAGGATGCTGAATGCCAGGGACCAAATCCATACACCAAGCCACACAAATACTCCTTTTTAGTAGAGTGGCACCTCCAACATGCTCCCCATGCCTAGCAGGGCTCAGCTCTGCCATCCTCTGTCCTCCCCATAACACCTACCACTCACTGAGGACCAGTGAGAAAGGTCTCTCTATCACCCTGTAGTCCCAGCCGGTCGGTGACAAGGACCTTGTGAGACATTTCACTTTGAAAGGCTGGTGAAAAGAGATCGATGGGAAAGGGCTGTCCTCACCAGAGTCTGTTCAGTTCAGATCAGTATCCTTTCCACTTATCTCTGAAGCCAATTCCTAGCAATGGTTTGCAGTTTCCTATTTAAAGTGGTGAAAGGTAACACAAACCCTGAGGGGAATGGCAACTTCAAAACCCACATATGGCCGCAGTCTCATGACATAAATATCAAGGTGAAGTTATTTCTAAATATCTGGAAAGGATTCCTTACACACACAGAAACTGAACTGGTATAACAGTCAATCTCTATGAACAATTCAGCATAGCCAGATAGTCAGACAAATCCTTGACTGAAGCTTTTTATAAATCTCAGAGCCCCAAGAACTGACACCAACCTCTGTAATTTACATTGAAGTATAGGTTCTAATGTCTGTCTTACAAGTTTCAGCTTCTAAGTAACAATGATACTAGCTAATATTTATTTAGCACAAATTATGTTTGCCCTGGTCTGAACCTGTTACATGCAAACTTTAGCACAGGTGCAGCGTGGTTAAGGGTTCTTTTTGCCTAAACTGAGAAGTGGAGAGCCAGCAAAAAGACCTGATTTGTTGAAAAACTACCCAACAAATCAGTGTAGGAGTCTGAAAAAAGGCTGGCTCCTCTGGCTGTTGACTGACTGTGAAGCCTTGACCTTGCCTTGGGACCACAACAAAGACAAACATGACAAGGAGTGGAAATTGCAAATGCGAGTGTGTGACCTTTAGTCCAAATATGTGGTAGATCATGAAAGAAAAAAAAAAAAAACAGTTTTCTACTGGTAACAATCATTTGTAATTGTGGCTCAGCTGGTAAAGAATCTGCCTACAATGTGGGAGACCTGGGTTCAACCCCTGGGTTGGGAAGATCCCCTGTAGAAGGGAAAGGCTACTCACCCCAGTATTCTGGCCTGGAGAATTCCATGGACTGTATAGTCCATGGGGTGCAAAGAGTCAGACACAGCTGGGTAACTTTCACTTTCCCAAAACCAAATATAGTCTGACCATACAATCCAGCAATTGTCCTCTTCGGTATTTACTCAGATGAGTTGAAACTTATATTCACTCCAAAACCTGTACACAAATGTTTGAGCAGTTTTACTCATAACTGCAAAAAAAAAACCTTGGGAGCAACTAGGAGAGTAAACCGTGGTACATCATGCAATGGAATATTATTCAGCAATAAAAAGAAAGCCACAAAGATATGGAGGAAACTTAAAAGCATATGATTCACTGAAAGAAGCCATTCAGAAAAGGCCACAGACTGTAGGAGTCCAGCTAATGACATTCTGGGAAAAACCAAACTAGGGTGATGTAAAAAGATCAGAAATTGTCAGGGGCTTGAGAGGAGGGCGAGATCAACAGGCAGAGCTCAGAGGATTTTTAGCTGATGAAACTATTCTGTATGGTGCTCTAAGTGCAGAGACTATACATGTCATTGTACAATTGCCAGATCTGCAGAACAGACAACACCAAGAGTAGAACCATAAATTAACCTATGACTCTGGGTGATAATGAGGCGTCAGCACAGCTTTCTCAGTTGTAACAAATGTGGATGCTGGTGGAGGAGCCTGGGGAGGGGCACATGGAAATTCTCTGTAGTTTCCACTAATTTTGCTGTGAATGACTCTGAAAAATGAAGTCTATTAATTAAAAGAAAAGCAATAGGTCAGCCTGTGTGGACGGTGAGGAAAACAGCAGTGGAACTGACCACCAGAGAAAGAATATGAGCATATGGCCTTGGCCTCGGGCTTGCTTGAGGTCGGGAGAGTGCGTGAGGATACACAGGCCTCCACGCCCGTCACATTCACATGCCCCAGGATCTTCATAAACTCTTGCACTGTAATTTGGCCTCAGAGAAAATCAGTGATTTCTTGCTGGAGGTCCCACAACTACAAAGTGGCAAAGTGCCAGTCTGAATGCCCTTCTGCTGGCTGTAGTCCAGCTCTCCCCTCTAAGCAACTGCTGGAAAGCTCAAAGCAGTGATTACAGAAAGGTTTGCTTTACTAAATATGTTTCAGAATCAACTTTGCACATATGCATACAGAGCAAGTCGTCGAAGGACTGAATCTGAAGATACAAGGAACACACAAAACAACCCCAACAGCATCGCGTTTATTGACTTCACCATTAGAAGGAAAGAAGAGGCTGCAGGGGAGGAGACAGGGACGGAATAATGAACAGAGAGCCATTATTACAGTCCATGGGGTCAAGAAGAATCAGACACGACTGAGCAACTTCCCTTTCACTTTTCACTTTCATGCATTGGAGAAGGAAATGGCAACCCTCTCCAGTGTTCTTGCCTGGAGAATCCCAGGGATGGGGTCACACAGACATGGGTCATGACTGAAGCAACTTACTCAAACTCATGTCCATCAAGTCAGTGATGCCATCCCCCCATCTCATCCTCTGTCATCCCATTCTCTTCCCACCTTCAATCTTCCCCAGCATAGGGGTCTTTTCAAATGAATCAGCTCCTCGCATCAGGTGGCCAAAGTACTGGAGTTTCAGCTTCAACATCAGTCCTTCCAATGAACACTTAGGATTGATCCCCTTTAGGATGGACTAATTGGATCTCCTTGTAGTCCAAGGGATTATCAAGAGTCTTCTCCAACATTATAGTTCAAAAGCAGCAATTCTTTGGCACCCAGCTTTCTTTATAGTCCAACTCTCACATCCATACATGACCACTGGAAAAACCATAGCCTTGACTAGATGGACCTTTGTTGGCAAAGTTATGTCTCTGCTTTTTAATATGCTGTCTAGGTTGATCATAACTTTACTTGTAAGTGTCTTTTTAATTTCATGGGCACAGTCACCATCTGCAGTCATTTTGGAACCCCCAAAAATAAAAGTTGCCACTGTTTCTACTGTTTCCCCATCAGGCGCTTTCAGTACTTTACAAAGTTCTGCTGTTAACTTAACTTCCGACTCCCTTCCCAGCTGGTAACTGCAGGTCTCCATCTGACTTTCCCCTCGATTTTTAATCTTTTAAAGGTGCTGGCCTGAAATCATCCTTATTCTGAGCCAGATTTCTCCCAAAGGTCATGCAGAGTCCCATTCCCAGGCCACTTTGCCATAATCGATCGAGCGTGGGGTGGCGAAATTGATGGCCTCGGCGCAGTTGAAGCCGTGGTTGAAGCCCGAGTGGTAGCCGTAGGGGAAGGTCACCATGAACTCGCCCGCCTCCTGCGTGACCCGACCGAAGGGGATGCCGTTGTCCCGGAGCACCGTGGGCGAGATGAGCGCCGCCTTGTGGCGCAGGAAGGCCTCGCAGGCCCGCGAGCTGCCCGGGAAGAGCGCGCCGGCCAGGCGTTCCAGGCGCCGGCCGTGCTCGGGCGGCACCGCGTACCACGTCTTGGGCTCCCGAAGTGCAGGAAGTTGATGCTGTAGAGGTCCATGTCCTCCGTGTGCCAGGCGAAGGCGGTCTTCCACATGCCGAAGTACAGGTAGGGGGTGTTGACGCCCTCGATGACCACCCCCGCACTCCTGCTGCAGCAGGTCCCTAGCGCTTGTTCTCATAGACAGACTCATCGGTTTTAACACCATAACGGAGTCATACGTGTGTGTTTCTTCAAAATGTTATCCCTCCAAATTTTCAAAATCCACGTCTGCCCGAGTTGGATACTTTCAACTCTTCCCTAAACCTGGCGATGCTCGCTCACTGCCAGGAGGGCTCTGCTTTCTCCCACACCTCCCTCCCTCTCACCCTCTGCTGGACGGACGGGCAATTACAATTCGTATCAGACACCCTGATTTTTCCCTTTCTTCCCGGGCCTGTCCTGTGCCTGTCTTAGGATTCCTTGTAAGCAATATGTTTGTGAAATACTTCCCCCCGCTCCCAAGACTGGACAATATGTCGTTATTTGAAAATTTAGATTCTAGATGTCATGTTCCCCACATGCTCTGGATTTAAATTAATAAGCCTCAAACTCCCAAATCCTAAATTCTATTCTGCGTATACTCTGACTCATTTGAAAAGACGGTGGGAGGAGAAGGGGACAACAGAGGATGAGATGGTTGGATGGCATCACCGACTCGATGGACGTGAGTTTGAGTAAACTCTGGGAATTGGTGATGGACAGGGAGGCCTGGTGTGCTGCAGTCCATGGGGTCGCAAAGAGTCGGACACAACTGAGTGACTGAATGGAACTGATTCTGCATATAGCTGAAGTTGCTAGAGATCCTTGTGAATCATCATGGAAAACATAAGCATTAAGTACTACAACAGTTGTTTTGCTTAGTTGCTAAGTCGGGTCCATCTCTTTGGGGACTCCAAGGACTCTAGCCCAGCAGGCTCCTGTATCCATGGGATTTCCCAGGCAAGAATAATGGAGTGGGTTGCCATTTCCTTCTCTAGCGCATCTTCCCAACCTAGAGATGGAACCCTTGTCTCCTGTATTGGCAGGCAGATTCTTTATCGCTGAGCCACCACGGAAACCCTACAATAATAGCGAAACCTCCCAATATGTCACTCACCACCACCAATTCTCACCTGAACTCCAAGGAACTAAAATTATAAAAATATCTCCCAACTTTCCAGTTCATTCAGGAACTGAATCGTAGAGTCAGCAGTTTTGCTCACAAAGGAAACAAGATTTCAATTAAAAAAATAATTAGTGAAGATTTTATATTATGGATATGACTGAGGGAATAATTTCATTCAGTCAGCTCTGATATAATTCCATTTTCAGCAGAGCAATCACAGACTCAAAACTATTCTTTTCAGTTTAGTCAGATCAGTCGCTCAGTTGTGTCTGACTCTTTGCGACCCCATGGACTGTAGCACACCAGGCCTCCCTGTCCATCACCAACACCTGGAGTTTACTCAAACTCATGTCCATTGAGTTTGATGGCATTGATGCCATCCCCCATCTCATCCTCTGTCATCGCCTTCTCCTCCTGCCTTCAGTCTTTCCCAGCATCAGGGTCTTTTCAAATGAGTCAGCTCTTTGCATCAGGTAGCCGAATATTGGAGTTTCAGCTTCAGCATCAGTCCTTCAGAACTGATTTCCTTTAGGATGGACTGGTTGGATATCCTTGCAGTCCAAGGGACTCTCAAGAGCCTTCTCCAACATCACAGTTCAAAAGCATCAGTTCTTTGGCACCCAGCTTTCTTTATAGTCCAACTCTCACATCCATACATGACCACTGGAAAAACCATAGCTTTGACTAGATGGACATTGGTTGGCAAAGTAATTAATGTCTTTGCTTTTAATATGCTTCCAACGAGCAAACATCTTTTAATTTCATGGCTTCAGTCACCATCTGCAGTGATTTTGGAGCCAAAATAAATAAATAAATGAAGTCCGTCACTGTTTCTACTATTTGCCATGAAGTGATGGGACCAGATGCCATGATCTTAGTTTTCTGAATGTTGAGCTTTAAGCCAACTTTTTCACTCTCCTCTTTCTCTTTCATCAAGAGGTTCTTTAGTTCTTCTTCACTTTCTGCCATGAGGATGGTGTCATCTGCATATCTGAAGTTGTTGATATTTCTCCCAGAAATTTTGATTCCAGCTTGTGCTTCATCCAGCCCTGCGTTTCTAATGATGTACTCTGCATATAAGTTAAATAAGCAGGGTGACAATATACAGCCTTGATGTACTGCTTTCCCTATTTGGAACCAGTCTGTTGTTCCATGTCCAGTTCTAACTGTTGCTTCTTGACCTGCATACAGATTTCTCAAGAAGCAGCTAAGGTGGTCTGGTATGCCCATCTCTTGAAGAATTTTACAGTTTGTTGTGGTCCACACAGTCAAAGGCTTTGGCATAGCTGATCAAGCAGAAGTAGATGTTTTTTTGGAATTCTCGTGCTTTTTCGATGATCCAGTAGATATTGACAATTTGATCTCTGGTTCCTCTGCCTTCTCTAGAACCAGCTTGAACATCTGGAAGTTCACGATTCACTTACCATGAAGTCTGGCTTGGAGAATTTTGAGCATTATTTTACTAGTGTGTGAGATGAGTGCAATTTTGTGGTAGTTTGAGCATTCGCTGGCATTGCCTTTCTTTGGGATTGAAATGAAAACTGACCTTTTCCAGTCCTGTAGCCACTGCTGAGTTTTCCAAATTTGCTGGCATATTGAGTGCAGCACTTTCCACTGCTAGCAAACCTCAGTTTGTTATCATTTCACTAAAAGAAAATATTTTGATTGAAAATGTTTCTTTGAAACTGGAACATGAAAAGATCGCTTGATAAAACTTGTAAAATTTAATCACCAAAATTAAAAGTAAAGATTAAAAAAAAATTTTAATGGCACCATGGACTTGATAGACATGAGTTTAAGCAAACTCCAGAGGGTTGCAAAGAGTCAGACATGACTTAGTGACTGAACATCAACAACAGTGAAAATGTTAGTCGTGTCCAACTCTTTGTGACCCCGTGGAGTAGCCCGCCAGGCTTCTCTGTCCCTGGAATTCTCCAGGCAAGAATACTGGAGTTGGTTGCCATTTCCTTCTCCAGGGGATCTTCCCAATTTGAGCCCATGTTTGCTGGGTCTCCTGCATTGCAAGCAGATTCTTTACTGTCTGAAGCACCAGGGAAGCCCAACAACAACAACTCCATCTCAAAAGTAAATAGTTCTTGCCTTAATTTCTTTTACATACTTTTTATTTAAATAAGCAAGAGTGAAGGACTAAACAGGCAATTGTTCAATAAATGTGAAATCGTAACTTCACATGAACATTTTTCAAGAGCCAGAAATATGCTTTCCCCTTTGGACTCAACCTCAAAATGAAGAAGCATGGACTGATAGTCTGGATCTGTGTCCCATCAAAAACTGGATTCTCTCAGCACCATTCCTTTCCAGTTCCTCAGCGTCTTAACTCTGGTCCACTCCTTCAGTTTCCCATAAGAAGAAAATATTTTTGCCTGAAACAAATCTGTTTTTAAGACATTTAACTTGACAACATAGCAAAACTCATGAGACAACTATATATTCCATACGTATTTATGTATATTCATGTGTAAATAATATGTATTGGGGGTTTTCATGTATATTTATACATATATACTTTTTCAATCTAGGAGAAATAAGAACTCCATTTATCACAGCTTCTGATGTAGAAATCATAAAAGATATTCCCACAACTGAAAAACAAATGCTTTAAACTTTTAACAGAAAAGTTTCTCCCTATCAATTTCACACATTTAGCAAGAAAATAAGAATATAATTAGGCAGCAAATCTTCTACGAAGCTCAAGTCCTAATTTCAAATGAGACACTCTCAGCTCCATAAAATGTTTTCTCCCGTCCTGTAAAGTGCTTTCTCAGTGGTGTTTCATTCATGCTCATTAACTAAGTCGTGTCTGACTCTTGGTGACCCCATGGACTGTAGCCCGCCAGGATCCTCTGTCCATGGGATTCTCCAGGCAAGAATACTAGAGTGGGATGCCATTTCCTTCTCCAGGGGATCTTCCTGACCCAGGGATCGAACCTGAGTCTCCTGCTTGGCAGGCAGGTTCTTTATCACTGAGCCACATTGGAGCTATCCTCAAAATAAAAGAGAATGATCTGATATGCCAAAATATTTTAATTCAATCAGACACATCCTAATCCACTTCTGTGACTTCTCACTAAAATTTAAAATAGAATTAAACCTAAAATTGAAAGCCACAGAAAGATTGAAAGGTGGGACTCAGATATGTTTAGTAAGGAGAGAAAAAGATAAGAAATGTTAGCTAGATGATTTAACTTTATCATTTATTCAAATAAATATGAATCGAGTGACCACTATGCTAGAGGTAACACAACAGGCTCAATGGGGAATATAAAAATCAATCAAGACTTAGCCCTTCCTGAAAAGAGGTTTATTTCCATAGGGAAGATAATTCAAATGCAGAATTTGCCTTAATCAATAAGCTGGATTTGGATATTCAGCCCAACGTTTACTATATGGAGACCTTAAGTATTTGATTCAATTTTTCTATATCTTCTTTAAAGAGAATATTAGTAGTTTCTGCTTCATAGAGTGAGTCTGTGTACTGTGCTGATCGTGAGGCTTGGAGTGGTGCCTGGCATGTTGTCTGTGCTCAGTGGAGTAATATTATATATTATCCATAGCACGCCACACAAGATGAGAGAGGTGTGGGACAGCGAGGGACTCTTGCTCGGTCAGTAGGAGTCATTATCACCTGCAAAAGAGAAAGAAGTGATAAAACAGAAGTTCCAGGAAAGGTAGAAAGTTTGAAGTAGTGACTATGATGGGTAACCATTGACATAAGCAAGAAATATGTGAAAGGTCTCTCTAGACATTTCTTACCTTGTTCAGCAAGGTGACCTCTCACTCATTCCTTAAATGATTATCCTCCTTACCCCAACTAAGTCACCCTTGTCATCTGACCTTTTCTGAAATCTTGATTTTAGGACTCCAACTCATGAACCAACTCTGACTACCCTTTTGCACACAGTAGTGCCCAACAATTTACCCAAATGAGACTTTCTGAATGTCTGGCCCTTCTTTCCTTTTATTTTTACTCATTTTAGATGGACAAAAAATTTCTGAGTTCTGATTCAATCCTGTCACCCTCTTGATTTAGGAAGATTAATGTCTGCCTCTTCCATGCGGAAGTGCCCCTCACCACTGGTAAAAAGTCCCAAGAAGTAAAATATAAGCAGCAATGAGCCCTGCTAGGGTCAAGAGTAGGAGAAAAAAAGATAAGTGTAAATAGCCGCTTTTGAGTTTTCCAGGAACCAAGGTTTTCATACCAATTTTAATAAAAGGAAATATTGTTTCTTCCTTTCTATCACGTATAACTCTAATATTTTGCATTAGTTAATACCTCTAATTCTAATTACTGGCAGAAATGTCTCAATTATTTCCCACTTAACCAAAATGCTGGCTTTGGGGATAAAACATTTAACTAGATAAATAGAGGAAATGTTTTCAGTTTATGGAAATATTCAGTGGGGCCTTGTCTTAAACAGAACTGAGTGTTGAATTCTGTCATATGTCCATTTGAATTTATGAAAGCAATGATATAACTTTCCTTCTTGGATCTATTAGTCATATTATCACATTTCTTTATTTTAAATCGTCATTGTTTCCCTGCAATAAACATTTAATCATTGTTATTCTCTAAATAGGGGATTCTCAGGTGTTGAAGTGGTAAAGAATGAGCCTGCCAACGCAGGCCTCACAGGAGACATGGGTTCAACATGGGGTCAGGAAGATCCCCTGGAGGAGGAAATGGCAACCCACTCCAGTATTCTTACCTAAAAATCCCATGGACAAAGGAACCTGGTGGGCTAATGTCCATTGGGTTGCAAAGAGTTGGACACAACTGAGCTAATTTTAATTTAAAACCTGGTGGCTCATATGGTAAAGAATCTGCCTGCAATGCAGGAGACCTGAGTTCAATTGCTGGATTGGGAAAACCCTTGGAGAAGGGAAAGACTACCCACACCAGTATCCTGGCCTGGAGAATTCCATGGACAGAGGAGCCTGGTGGGCTATGAACTATGGGGCCACAAAGAATCGGAAATGACTGATGCAATTGAGCACAGTACAGCTAGTTTTAATTTAAAATTTTAACATCGATATTCACAAGTAACTTTTGTCTATTACTTTCATTACATAATTTGTCAGGTTTTTCTATCAATATTATGCTTACTCTAAAACTTTGCATTTTTTTTTCTTGTTTTTGAATGCCTAAATCGATTTGAAAAGATCCGTGGGTTAAAGGTTTCACACACTTCCCCCATGAAACTATCTAATACTAGTGATTTTTGAAGAGGCATACCTTTTGACATCTTTCTGCATGTCTTACTTGGAAATTTATATCTTATGTTTTCTATCTCTTCTGAAATCTGTTTTAGTTAATTAATTTTTCTTAAAAAGTATCCAGTTGAGCTTTTTGTTGATTATATTATATAGTTATATTATATTATAGTTATATTATAATTTTTCTAATTCATTTATTTCTGCATATATATTTATTTATTTATTCCAGCTACTTTCTTTCTGTTTTTTCCTAACTTTGAGACAGGAGAAAAATCAATTGAATTGCATTCTTTTAATTTTATTGATTAAAAAATTTAAGCCTGTAAATTTTCCTCATTACTATTTCAATTGAATCTCATATATTCTTATGTATTTCATTCATTTGTATATCTAAAAACACTCCAGCCATGCTTATTATGTCCCAGGCATCCATGGTAGAACTTACAAATACTGATTCATAGAATCATATCAGATAAGTACTATTACTATCTCATTTCACAAGTGAGGAAACTGATTCAGCATGAAGTTAAATAATTTAGCAAGGTCAGTCATACAAACTGGTAAGAGGGAAGCCGGGATTCAAAATCAGGCAGTCTGGTGCCAGAGTTTATATAGTTGTTGTGTGCTGCGCTTAGTTGCCCAGGCATGTGGCTCTGCAGCCCCATGGACTGGAGCCTGCCAGGCTCCTCTGCCCAGGAGGACTCTTCAGGCAAGAATACTGGAATGGGTTGCCATGCCCTCCTGCAAGGAATCTTCCCAACCCAGAGACTGAACCCATGTCTCCCACACTGCAGGCAGATTCTTTACTGGCTGAGCTACCAGGGAAGCCATTTATACAGTTAACAAATATTTATTCTATGTCCTTGTCTCCAGGGAATTTAACTATTGTGGTTTATATCCCTTGGAGAAGGGAAAGGCTATCCACACCAGTATCCTGGCCTGGAGAATTCCATGGACAGAGGAGCCTGGTGGGCTGCAGTCTATGGGGTCACAAAGAGTCAGACACTAATGAGTGACTTTCACTTTCATCTAATTTTAGAGCTTTGGTGGTCGCTCAGTGGTAAAGGTGGTTTCCTGGTGGAAACCAGGTCTTTTAGTTGAGAATTTTTACTTTCCAGGAAAGACTTCTGCATTTCCTGATTTTTACAGTTAGTTTCTAGTTTTATTGCATGATAATTAGAGTTTGACCTTCTTTCTTACTTCAGGATTTATTATTCACCTGAATGTATTGTCAGTTTTTGTGACTGATCCTTTTGCACTGACAAAAGGGAGTCCTCAATTATCAGATACATAAATTCTACCTTATGGTTAATGCTGTTGAAGTTTTCTACATCCTTAAAGTGAAGTCGGTTAGTCGTGTCCAACTCTTTGTGGCTCATGGACTGTAGCCCGCCAGGCTCCTCCATCCATGGGATTTTCCAGGCAAGAATACTGGAGTGGGGTGCCATTTCCTTCTCCGGAGGATCTTCCCGACCCAGGGATCGAACCCGGGTCTCCTGCAGCACAGGTAGATGCTTTACCCTCTAAGCCACCTAAGTATGCCCATTTTTTTCCTCTCTTGCACAACATAAGGTGAAACGGGGTTCCAGGCCCTCTCTAGGTGCAATACTGTCCCCAATTCTCTAAAGGTTTACTGACCCAGCAGCTCCTCAAACTTTGTCCTTTTGGCGGGGGGTGGGGTGGGGGGGAAGGATTTGGAGGCCGGGAGATGGGGGTAGGGGGGCTGGGGGCGGGGGAAGGGTTGGGGAGGGGGAAGGGCGGGGCAGGGGGTCATAGAGGTTTTATTACATATGCATGATTGATTAAATGATTGGCCATTAGTGATTGGCTCAACTTCCAGCCCCTCCTCCTCCTTGAAAGTCTAGGGTGGGGCTGAAAATTCCAATCCTCTAATTGCAGGATTGGTTCCCCTAAGGGAATCATCCTTAAGTGACCTAGGGGCAGTTTAACAGCTACCACATTAACGTAACAAAATCATAAAATGTAACTTTATTTACTTCGGAAATTCCAAGAGTTTTAGGAGCTATCAATCAGAAACTGAGATGAGGACCAAATATATATTTCATATTATAAATAAAAAAATCACATTAAGTAATTTAAATTCTATTTTTAATGTTTCTTCCAACTTGTTTGATTTTCTATAATTTAAACTTTATCAAAGTTGCATGGGCATTCATGACTGTTATACCTTTATGGTGAGATGTAGGCTTTAGAGCCCTTTCATATACCTTTGAGATTCAATTCTATTTTGTCTGACACTAAGATTCGTGACTTCTGCTTTCTATTTGTATTTTTCTTAGTATAATTTTGTTGATTCATTTACTTTGAACTTTTTGGATTACTCTGTTTTAGAGTGTTGAAAGATAAACTGAGGCATATTAAAAAATTGAAGAGTTTACTTATGCAAAATACAATTCAAACTTGGCAGCATTCAGTCTAGCAGAAAGCACCAAGAAGCTGTACAAAATAAAAAATGTAGGCAGAAGGGAGTGGAAATGAGGAAGTTATACTAGGCAAAAGAGTGGACTAGTTATTGAAAGGTCACTTTTCTTTAGGAGATAATGCTGAATTTTAAAATATATTTTAAGGATTTTACCTTTCTTTGTTTTGCGTATATACATTGGGATAACAGCTTTAACAAATATCAATATAAGTACAAAGGGCTTTCCTGGTGGTTCAGACAGTAAAGAATCTGTAATGCAGGAGACCTGGGTTCAACTCCTGGATCAGGAAGATCCGTTGGAGAAAGGAATAGCAACCTACTCCAGGATCCTTCCCTGGAGAATTCTATGGACAGAGGAGCCTGGTGGGCTACAGTCCATGAGGTCACAAAGAGTTGGACAGGACTGAGCAACTAAGCAAACAGACACAAAGTTAAAAAAAAATCCCGGAGAGTCACATTTGGCAAATTCTTCAGTAGTCATGGGCTGGAGAAGGCAATGGCACCCCACTCCAGTGCTCTTGCCTGGAAAATCCCATGGACAGAGGAGCCTGATGGGCTGCAGTCCATGGGGTCGCTACGAGTCGGACACGACTGAGCGACTTCACTTTCACTTTTCACTTTCATGCATTGGAGAAGGAAATGGCAACCCACTCCAGTGTTCTTGCCTGGAGAATCCCGGGACGGGGGGCGCCTGGTGGGCTGCCGTCTATGGGGTCACACACAGTCGGACACGACTGAAGTGACTTAGCAGCAGCAGCACAGATTGAAGACCATCCATTGATGGAGAACTCGTCCCAGGACTCAAGAGATGCAAGTGCCTCTAGCTTTAGCCCCAGGGGATCACAGTCAAGGGTGCTGGAGACTCTGGTCTCTGCAGCTGGTGCCAGACTCTCAGAGGCATACGAGTGGTCCAACCTGACCACCTCAGACAAGTTTACGGGGGGCCCTGCAGTTCCCAGCAGCGTCTCTGGGGAAGGCCGTCAGAGTGTCACTGACGCTGGGAGGAATCAAGGGGATGCCGTCAAGGTCACCGGCTGCAGTACCTTCCAGAGATCGCAGGCATGGGCCGGGGTGCATTGGATTTCCAGGATCCAAAGGAGGACCGAAGGGTTGAAGATCAGGAGCACAGCAGCATCCGGAAGCCTTTGCAGAATGCTGGAGCCAAGGGCTCAGCAGGGCAGGGCTGTCCATCGAAGGGGCGTCAGCAAACAGGAACTGAGCTTCGAGCTCCAGAGATGCGTGCGCCGTGTCTGAGGAGAGGCTCCTCTTAATCCCGGCCCGGACAGTCGTTTCCCTGGGCCCCTCTTCCCGAGGACACTGATGAAACCCACACCTGCCATTTCTGGGGCGATCCCTGCCGGGTGGGTCTGGGGTCGGCGGTGGAGTCAGGCTTGGCTCCGGGGAGCTGCAGGCGGGAGCGGCCTCCGCGGACTGGGGGCCGGAGGAAGAACGTGTGGCCCCCGAGAAGGGCAGAGACTTGGGGCGCATAGGATCTCTGCAGCGGGCACCGCGGCCCGAAGAAGCCGAAGCCGCCGGCGCACCAGGACAGGGGCGCCCGGCCTCCCGCCCGGCACTCGGTTTTGCTGTGTCTGTAGGGCAGTGACTCAGACTAGAACCTTTAAACCAATGAGGTGGTGTCTTTTCCAGCTTGTTGATCCCCCGAAGGACAATCCAACCTGTATTCTGTATTCTGTAGCCAAAAGAAAGAGGGCGTTTCCCAGAGGGGGAAGGCTCCCAAGTCCTGCCTCGGCGGCCTGCAGCTTTGTACCTTTCTTTGGTTGGGGATCGAAGTGCCTTGGAGGCCTCCCCGGATTCACAGGCTTGAGCGCCGGACAGTTTCTCAGTTCACGGTGGTAAAGTGTCTTTATGGAAGTTTCAAAGCCAAACCTAAAGAAAATAGAGGATATTTGAAGATAAGTAGATGGCAAAAGGAATTCAAGTTAAAATTGCATAGCAGTCTTAATTTCAAAATTTGAATTTAAGGGGAAAAAGGCACACTTTTGGTAGGAATGTAAATTGGTGCAGTAGGCCTGGGTGCCTACTGGGCTTCCCAGGTGGTGCTAGTAGTAAAGAATCGTCTGTCAATACAGGAGACATAAGAGACTCTTTCCTGTTCTATCCCCTGGAGGAGGGCATGGCAACCCACTCCAGTGTTCCCGCCGGGAGAATCCCACGGACAGAGGAGCTGGCGGGCTACAGTCCATGGGGTCACAAACAGCCCGACACAACTGAAGCGTCTTAGCACACACTCATAGTGTGTTCTATGGAAAGCTATGGAGGTTCCTCAAAAATTTTAAATAGGACTATCATATGATCCAGCAATCTCATTTCTGGGTATATATCAAAAGGAAATGAAAACAGAATATCAAAGAGATATCTGCACTCCCATATTTTTGATACGTTACTTAACAATAGCTGAGATATGCAAACAACCAAAGTGTCCATCAGTGACTGAATGGACATGAATGGACTGAATAGAAGATGTGGGGTGTGTGTGTGTATATAATCGAATACTACTCAGAAATAAACAAAAAATGAAATTCTGTCATGCAACAACATGGATGAACTTGGAGGCTGTTATTCCAAGTGAAATAAGGCAGAAAAAGAAATATGGCATGGCATCATTTATATGTGGACTCTTAAAAATAAAAAGTAAATCTTACAGAACCAGAGTAGAAAAGAGGGTGAGAAGGGGCAGCAAAGGGAGGGTAAAGGTGTACAAAAATTAAGTCTGAGGACTGAATGTAAAACATGTGAATTTAGTTGGTAACACTGTAATATATAATTGAAATTTTCTAGACGAGTAGGAGTAAATGTTCTTACCAAAAAATGTAAATAAGACTTCCTAAGTGGTGCAGCAGTTCAGACTCCTGGTTTCCAACGCAAGGGGAACGGGTTCAACCACTGGTCAGAGTACTGCGATCCCACAGGCTGTATGGCACAGCCAAAAAAAGGAAATATATAAAAGATAATTGTGTTAACTAGATGCCGGGGGTAATCCTTTCACAATGTATATCAAATCACCACAATCAAATCTCGATATTTTGCAATTTTATATGTCAATTGTAGAGTAATAAAGCTAAAAATTAAAAATAATGAATTAGGGCAAATCATAAGACAGAAAAAGAGAAATATCTAACTGAACTAAAAGGAAATTAAGCAAGTCTGAAAATAAATGAGTCAAACACTCAATTCAAGAAATTGGGTGGTTTAACCCGAAAGAAATTAGGGAAAGGAAAATAAATACATAAACTGAAACATTTGCAAAAGAAAACATACACCCAGTAGAAAAGATAACTGAAACCAAAAAGCAATTCCTAGACCATTAAAAGTGTAAAACCATGAATGTGAAGAATAAATAGAAAAGTACAAGCAAATCACAAATCATATTATGGTAAACTAGGGGATGCATCGAAAATATACCATGAATAGAAAGAGTGCTTATGTAAACAAAAGCAAGGCAAATAAAGTACAGAACACAAATTTATACATTTTTAACTAGCATTATCCTTAATGGGTAAACATTTGAAACATTATAATTATAATCTAATCAGTAATTTGCTTTGTTAAACAAATTATTAGAAATAAAGAGTTCAACCAAGTTTCTAGATACTGATTAGCATTCAAAATCTATAGATCATATACACCAGTTAATAATCAATTATAAAGTGAAATAGTAAAAAGATTTCAATCCCTTTAATAATAGAAATGCATAATCCCAATGAAGAAATCTAAAAATTACATGCATTTAATACTTGTACTTTAAATGCATAAATAAATGAGAATTTTATCAGGGAAAAAAGTTGCTTTCTGATATAAAATGTCATATTTTCCATCTTTATTCTTCAAAGGAAAAAAGATAGTCAAAATGTTCTTGCTTTCATCTAGTCTAAAATCTTAATTCTAAATGATGTTACACTACAACACAGAAAATGTTTTCCTTGAAGGATTCAACATTTAAATGAAACATGCTGAATTCTATATGCCTCACTCCAATTTCAATTCAATCAGCACCACCCTAATTCTAATACCCTTATATCCAACCAAAATCTCTAATTTGATCGCACATATTTTTCAGAAAGTGTTAGTCAACTCAGTCGTGTCTCTTTGCAAACCCATAGACAGTAGCCTTCCAGGCTCCTCTGTCCAAGGAGTTCTCCAGGCAAGGAAACTGGAGTGGGTTGTCATTCGCTTCTCCAGGGGATATTCCTGACACAGGGATCGAACCCAGGTCCCCTTCAGTGGAGGCGGATTCTTTACCATCTGAACCAGGGAAGCCACATGTCTTTCAAGTCTCTTCCAATTGACTCACCCCTTGCCCAGTTCTAGAAATCCTCATTCCCATTGGATCAACAAATTGGGTGCTTTTTTCCCTGAAAATCTTTGCAATTTACTAAGAAAATATTAAGAAGAAAATTAACTCTACAAGTTGGAAAATTGTTTAAAAATAAAGCTCAAGGAAACAATAGCCCAGTGTATAATTCTCTCTTTCCCTCAGAAGCACAAATAACACAAGTAAAGGGACTTACCTTCTACCAACAAAATCCTGATTCCAACTGCAGCTATACAAGGACCCAGAGAGACACTGTTCTCCCGGCAACTGGACTCCAAGTGCAGACCCATGTCCTGATGGCTCTAGCTTTATACCTGGGAAACAGTATAATTTGATCAGCAGCAATCAACAGTAATTATGTGATTAGGGCTCTGATTGGTCAACACTTTTTTCTGTCCCTTTTGATTTTTAAACCAATCTTACCAGGAACAAAGAAACTTGGTTAAAAGTCAAATATCCTAAGAAATAGCAGAAAAAAGAAATTAGCAGTTCGTCTAGCAGCGATTGAAGAGTACCTTATAGTTAGTCTTACCTGATGACTCATCACAAGCTGGAATCCAGATTGCTGGGAGATATATCAACAACCTCAGATATGTAGATAATACTACTCTAATGCAAGAAAGCAAAGAGGAACAAAAGGGCCCCTTGATGAAGATGAAAAGGGAAAGGGAAAAAGCTGACTTGAACTCAACATTCTAAAAACTAAGATCTTGGCATCCTGTCCCATCACTTCATGGCAAATAGATGAGGGAAAAATGGAAGCGGTGACAGATTTAATTTTCTTGGGCTTCAAAATCACTGCAGACGGCGGCTGCAGCCATGAAATTAAAAGATGCTTCCTCCTTGAAAGAAAAGCTGCAACAAATCTAGAAGAAAAAAGTCAAAGTGTTAGTCACTCAGTCTTGTCCATCTCTTTGTGACCCCATAAACTGTAGCCTATCAGGCTCCTCTGTCTGTGGCATTCTCCAGGCAAGAATACGGCAGTGGGTAGCCATTCCCATCTCCAGGGAATCTTCCTTACCCAGGAATCAAACCTGGGTCTTCCGCATTGCAGGCAGATTCTTTACTGTCTGAGCTACCAGGGAAGCACCAGGGTAGGGGCTAGACAGTGTACTAAATAGCAGAGATATTACTTTGCGAACAAAGGTCCATATAGTCAAAGCTATGGCTTTCCCAGTAGTCATGTACGAATGTACATGTGGAGGCGGATCATAAACAAGGCTGAGCACCAAAGAACTGATGCCTTCAAACTGTGGTGCTGGAGAAGACTCCTGAGAGTCCCTTTGGACAGTAAAGACATCAAACCAGTCAATCCTAAAGGAGGCCAACCCAGATGCCCAGATTGCTGGTAAAGCGTCATTTCTGCTGTGTCCACCTGGCTGTCCCGAGAAGAGGTTAGCATTTGCAGCAGTAGACTGAGTAAAGATTGCCTTCACCAACAGGTGGGACCATGGAAACCACAGAGACCCTGAATAAAACAGAGCAAAAGGGCACGTTTCCTCTCTGCTGAGCAGACACATCCATTTGCCTGCTGTGGGACACTTGATGTGGGCACTCCTGGTCCCCAAGCTTTTGAACCCGGACCCAGGTCATATTCCCGGTACTCCATGCTGCAGGTGATCCATCTGACAGACCAGGGGATGTCTCTTACTGGGTAAACACATTCCTCTAATAAGAGCTATATGCATCTCCTGAGTCAACTCCAGGAGATGGTGATGAACAGGGAGGCCTGGCGTGCTGCGATTCACGGGGGTCGCAAAGAGTCGGACACGACTGAGCGACTGAACTGAACTGATCAGTTTTACTAATCTGAAGAACCCTGACAAAACGGCGTAAAAAAATTAAAAGAAATTGCAGTCTAGGAGTTTTCCATCATACATGAAACTGACAATGAATTAGCGTCCTGAATATCACACACGTCCTACATAGCAACAACAAAATATAGTCAAACCAAGAAAAAAATTGGGCAGAGCCTTAGGTCATTCACAACAGAGGAAACCAAATGGCCAATCCACACAAGGTGTGCAGTATCACTAGTAGTCAGGGAGAAGCAATGAAATGCTATCCGTTGCCCATTTAGATTAGGTCTGACAGTGTAGAATGTGGATCAAGATATGGAGAAACCAGAACCCTCCTGTACTGCCAACAGTGATGGAAACTGGAGGGTAGTCTGGCTTTTCCTAGAAAGTTCAAAATGAGCATAAATACAAACCAGTGATCCTAGGTACAAAGCTGTTGTGTAAAAAGCATTGTCTGAATTCACAAAGGTTTAGAAATTAGCATACTAATTTCTAATACTATCAGCAGCACAATGAATAAAATTTTAAAAATAAAACCAATCTAGTTGACTCTGCTGAACTGACCAGGGTCTATATATAATAATTTAGGCCTTGTAACTGTAATATTGACTTTTAAAAATGTTTGTGTAGTATTTTTGGCTGCACCAGGTCTTCATCACCACCCAGGCTTTCTCTAGTTGCTCCTTTTCCCTGCCCCGTGCAGGCTTCTCACTGGGCAGGTTTCAGCAGCTGTGGCGCATGGGCTTGGTTGCCCCATGGCATGTGGGATCTTCCCAGACCAGGGACTGATCCCGTGTTCCCTGCCTTGCAAGGCAAATTCTTGCCCACTGAACAACCGGAGAAGTCCCTGCAACACTGACAGTTTAGAGAGGTGATGGTGAGGATACATTGACAAAACCATGTGAAACATACTGCTTTTGATGTCCTAGACTTCTGTTAAACATTTGACGAATATACACTAAACTCACGGTTGTTATTTCTCAGAAGTGGAGAGGTGCCTTAAAGAGATCACGGCAATAAGAACAAAGGTGGCTCTATTCTTGCCTGTATATAATTGTAATTCATTGTCAGTGGTCTTGTTTATCCAAGATTAAGTTTAGCAAAAACCTCTTGGATGTGGAGAAACAGCTGGCTATGGGCATCTTGTCCTGAGAAGAGCAGTCTAGATTGAGAGTGTCCAAATTGAATGTGTCCATCCACATGAAGTAAAACAGAATTTTGCATAGCATCACTTGATGAGTCCCACTCATTACCACTCCCAGATCCTGATCCTTTCAAGATTAATTTTTTAAATTTAAATGTAATGTGCAATGTTGTGTTAGACTCACATGTACAGCAAAGTGAATGTTATACATGTTTTTTTCAGATTATTTTTCTTCATGTTATTTCAAGATATTGAATATAGTTCCCTGTGTGTGAGCGCTCAGTTGCTTCAGTTGTGCCCAACTTTTTGTGACCCTAATGTCTGTAGCCTGCCAGGCTCCTGTGTCCAGGGGATTCTCCAGGCAAGAAGACTGGAGGGGGTTGCCATGCCCTCCTCCAGGGCATCTTCCCAATCCAGGGATCGAATGCACATCTCTGAGTGTCCTGCACTGCCGGCGGATTCTGCACTACAGTTGCGGGTACCACACAGTAAATCCTTGTTGCTTATCTGCTTTAAGTACAGTTGTGAGTATCTTTGACCCCATACCCCTAATCCATCTCTCTCCTGCTCCTTTTCCACTTTACTAGCCACAAGTTTGTTTTCATGGAGTCTGTTTCTGTTCTGTATATAGATTCACTTGTATTGTTTTTTATATTACACACGTGATATATTTGTCTTTCTCTGTGTGTTCACTTAATATGATATTCTCTAGATCCATCTATGTTATTGCATGTGACAATACTTCATTCTTTTGTGGCTACGTAATATTCCATTGTGTGTATATATATGTCTATACATACACCATTTCTTTAACCTTTCAACTGTTGATGGGAACTGGATTGTTTCCCTGTCTTGTGTGCTTAGTCGCTCAGTTGTGTCAGACTCTTGCAACCTCACGGACTGCAGCCTGAAAGGTTCCTCTGTCCATGGAAATTTTCCAAGCCAGAATACTGGAGTGGGTTGCCATACCCTCCTCCAGGGGATCTTCCCAACCCAAGGATTGAACCCAGGTCTCCCGCATTGCAGGCTGATTCTTTACCAGCTGAGCCATGAGGGAAGCCCTATCTTGGCTATTGTAAATAGTGCTACTATAAACACTGGGGTGCATGCATCTTTTCCAATTAGTTTTTCTCTTTTCTGGATGTATGTTTAAGAGTGGGATTGCTGGATCATATGGTAGTTCTATTCTTGTTTGTTTGTTTTTTTTTAAGGAACTTCCATACTGTTCTCCATAGTGGCTGAAGCACTTTACATTCCCACCAAAAGTGTAAGAGGGTTACACTCTCTCCAGCATTTATTATTTGTAGATATTTTGATGATGGCCCTTCTGACAGGTGTGAAGTCATCTCATTGTAGTTTTGATTTGTATTTCTCTAATAAAAGCTGAGTGCTGAAGAATTGATGCTTTTGAACTGTGGTGTTGGAGAAGACTCTTGAGAGCCCCATGGACTGCAAGGAGATCCAACCAGTCCATTCTAAAGGGGATCAGTCCTGGGTGTTCTTTGGAAGGAATGATGCTAAAGCTGAAACTCCAGTACTTTAGCCACCTCATGCGAAGAGTTGACTCATTGGAAAAGACTGATGCTGGGAGGGATCGGGGGCAGGAGGAAAAGGGGACAACAGAGGATGAGATGGCTGGATGGCATCACCGACTGGATGGATGTGGGTTTGAGTGATATCCAGGAGATGGTAATGGACAGGGAGGCCTGGAGTGCTGCAATTCATGGGGTCACAAAGAGTTGGACACGACTGAGCAACTGAACTGAACTGAACTGAATAAATAGAAATATCGAGCATCTTTTCTTGTGCCTGTTGGCCATTTGTATGTCTTCTTTGGAGAAATGCCTGCTTAGGTCAGGAAGACTAATTTAGGAACCAGTATATTGGTAAAGCTAAACTGTATTTTTTGTATTTCTTGTCTTTATTGGACAAGGAAAATTTTCTTTAAGTATGAAAGTGAGAGAAAAACATAAGGAGTACAATGGGAGCAATATTTTCTGAAAATTGCTTTTGTTTCTTTTCCTTCAAAACTCCCAATTTTGTTAGCTTAGGTTTTCCAGGATATGCATCTATGGGGGAAGAGATTGTAATATTCCTGAAATATAGCAAGGAGAATTTCAGCTTCTAAAATTTAAAATAGCAACATGAGCCAGGCTCATAGAGACTTTTCAGAGTCCTTTATTACTCCGCAGTACTGTATCCAAAACTTTCCTACATTAAAGGACCAAAATCCCTCAATATTCCAGTTGCTTATCACATGAAAGTTTACTCCCTGCTCATAAATGTCTGCTCTGGTCCTGCTGCTTTCTAGGGCTGCTCTCTTCCGAGTAATCCCAGTCTGCCTCCATCCTGTGGTTCCACCATCTCAAAACAAGCCTTAATCATCTTGTCAGCCAAGCATCTTACTACCATCCTCCACTGTATCCGGGTCCATGAGTTCATTCTCTCAGCTTCAATTTTCCGCAGAACACGTGACCACAATGTTGCCTAGCTGCGTGTTGATAAGAATGAAACATGGGCTTTTGTGCATGCACGCACGCTCAGTCACTTCAGTCATGCCCAACTCTCTGCAACCCCCCGGACTTAGCCCACCAGGCTTCTCTGTCCATGGCATTCTCCAGGCAAGAATCCTGGAGTGGGTCACCATGCCCTCCTCCGGGAGTTGAAGCTGTGTCTCCTGCATTGCAGGCTTATTCTTTACTGCTGAGCCACTGAGGAAGCTCTGTGGGCTTTCGCTACTCCTCAATCAGAGTATCAAACAAGCCTCACTTTTTCATGACTCCAGCCTTTAGTTTTACATGGTGCTTCAAATTCCAAATTCCCTGGGTCAGAGGTTAAAGCACCTGCCTGCCATGTGGGAGACCTCGGTTCAATCCCTGGGTCAGGAAGATCCCCTGGAGAAGGCAATGGCAACCCACTCCAGTATTCTTGCCTGGAGAATCCCATGGATGGGGGAGCCTGGTGGGCTACAGTCCATGGGGTCGCAAAGAGTCAGACATGACTGAGCTACTTCACTTTCAAATTCCACAGTCTTACTGAAATTCTCTAGGGCAGAGTGGGAGGGAAGAGAGCTGTGGTTTGTATCTCTGAAATGTTTCCTTCCTTCTGTATCCAAACTATCATTTTCAATTTCCAGGAATGATTCTGAGTATGACCACTTCTGTACATTTTCATAATTAGGGCCTGAGTAAACATCAGCTCTCACCTGTACTACTTAGATGTTCTAACTATATTCTGGACTTCCCAGGTGTCTCAGTGGTAAAGCATCCACTTGCCAATGCAGGAGACCCAGGAGTCTTGGGAAATGTCAACCTGCTCCAGTATTCTTGCTTGGAAAAATCCCATGGACAGAAAATCCTGGAAGACTCCAACTCACAGGGTGGCAAAGAGCTGGACATGACTGAGCATTCATACACCCACAACTACATTTTCCTGCCCCTACATAGTCCAGAGAACAATGAAAGTGATTATTTAAATGACTAAATGATATCATGTCAAGCACTGTTTTAAACTTCCAGTGACTTCCCATTTCAAGTTGAACAAACTCAAATACTTAACATGAGCTACAAGGTCCTACATACTCCAGATCCTGCCTCCCCCTCTGTCTGCCCCAGACACAAAGGAGTGTCCGATAATTTTCTATCCTGCAAAAACAATACTAAGCTCTACAGTAAGTCTGTTATACCGCTGTTTGTTCCAAGTGGAAATCAGCTCTGGATCTACCTTCTAGTCACTTGGGACTGGGAAATCTCTCCTGCTCCAGGAAGTATTTCCTTACCACTCGAACTAGACTTTCATTGCTTCACAGAATGTATGCCCACTTGAAATTGTCTTGTTCATTTATGTGTGGATTCATTTACTTGGATGTATCCATGACTTAATCATGTGAAATAGACACACATCATTGAAAAGGCAGGGGAGAGTTAGAAGATTTTCAGATGATGGCTTTTTTATCCTATGTTGGCTCATCTCTCCTAGCAACTTGGGTCAGACAAGTACCAGGTGATGTCCACAAAGTCCTCATCCTTAATATATGGCTGCAAACCAAATCCTCCAACCCATCCAATCTGCCTGAACCCAACAATCAACCCCAAACTCATTCATCAGCACCACAAAATGCAACAAGCTCATGGAAATAACTTTTGCTTGAAATGTTTTAATATGATAATTCAGTAAAGTGCCAAAACACCTCTCAAATGATTGAACAATACCAGAAATCAAGTCAGATATTAACATCCTAGTTACCTTTAATATAGTTGCGAACAAATACTGGGAAAGAATGCTTTTCCAATACATCAAAGACTCAAAAACCCAGTACACTTAGAGGGGCAAAACAGGAGGGACCCTCCTGCAAGACTAATGACCTGCTAATACCCAAAGCTCTGAAATGTAAGTGTTGACCAGTTTTCAGGATCATCTACACCTAAGAGCAGTGGGGTACAAAGGCTTCTCCTAAGAGCAGTCATACTTGGAGGCCTTAGCCAGACGTTGGAGCCCACGGGCTGAGTTGTTCCATCCAGGTTCCCTCTGCAGGGCGGGGCTGCGTCTCAGATCTGAGTCTTTGGAGAGGCTCCTCTTCGCCTGGGTCGGACAGTCAGCTCTAGAGTACCCCTTTTCCGAGGACGACGACTAGAAACATATCTGCCAGTTGGGTAGTGATCTTGAGCAGATGGACCTGGCGTCCGCGGCGGGGTCTGGTGCGGCTCCTGGGAGTTGCAGGCGAGCGGGGTTCTCCAGGGCGAGTGCACCTCCGTTCAGGCGCTCAGCTCCTGGCCGCCCGGCGCCGCGGGCGCGGCGTGGTTCACCACCGCCCGGTCCTGCCCGCGCTTCCATAGCTCATAGCGCTCGGGCTGCAGGATGCGCACGAAGGCGTCCATGGGGAAGGCCACCTGCGCCTCGCCGCAGCTGCACTGCGAGGCCGCTTTGCCATAATCGATCCAGCGCGGGGTGGCGAAATTGATGGCCTCGGCGCAGTTGAAGCCGTGGTTGAAGCCCGAGTGGTAGCCGTAGGGGAAGGTCACTATGAACTCGCCCGCCTCCTGCGTGACCCGACCGAAGGGGATGCCGTTGTCCCGGAGCACCGTGGGCGAGATGAGCGCCGCCTTGTGGCGCAGGAAGGCCTCGCAGGCCCGCGAGCTGCCCGGGAAGAGCGCGCCGGCCAGGCGTTCCAGGCGCCGGCCGTGCTCGGGCGGCACCGCGTACCACGTCTTGGGCTCCCCGAAGTGCAGGAAGTTGATGCTGTAGAGGTCCATGTCCTCCGTGTGCCAGGCGAAGGCGGTCTTCCACATGCCGAAGTACAGGTAGGGGGTGTTGACGCCCTCGATGACCACCCCCGCACTCCTGCTGCAGCAGGTCCTGGATGGTCCCCAGGTGTCCCAGGTTCCACTGCTTCGTGTTTTCATCAAATAAAGAGCCGCTGATGTCCGCGCCATATATTGGGGACTCATAGAGGCGGGTTTTCCAGTATTTCCGCTCCAATTCCTCAAAATCGAAGTAGAATGGAGTCTGGTATTTTTCAGTATTTGCTAAGCGGCGGTACTCTGCCACGGTCATGGCTTTCTTCTTTTTGTGGTATTGAGTAAACACACCGGCCCGCCCAGAGACCACCTGTTGGAGCGGAGCGGCTATTAGGATGTCATCGATATCCTCGTAGGTCTGTCTGGCTTTCCATTCCTTGGGTGGAACTATCTTAGCCAAGCCTGCTCGGTGGGCCCCTTGCGATTCTATGTACGCAATGTATTTGTTGAAATCCGCATATTCTTCCATGGTTGGGTGGAAGGTCATGATCTTACAACTTGGGTTCTGGGAACCAAAGTGCTTAGCCTGCATGCCTTCAGTATAATCAGCAGCGGCTTCTCGGGGTCCTAGGTATGTGGGTACCTGAGGGTGTTAGGGAGTAACCTCTTCCCTACACTTTTAGAAAGTTTTGCTGTGTCTGAGGGGCAGTGACTCAGACTAGAACTTTTAAACCAATGAGGTGGTATCTCTTCCAGCCTGTTAATCCACCAGAAGCACAATCCACCCTTGTCTGTATTCTGTAGCCAAAGGAAAGAGGGTGTTTCCCAGAGGGGAAGGCTCCCTGAACCAAGTCCTGCTTGGCCTGCAGCTCTGTGACTTTCTTTGGTTGGAGATGTAAGTGCCTCGCAGGCCTCCCCAGATTCACAGGCTTGAGTGCCTGGCAGTTTCTCAGCTCACTGTGGCAAAAAGTGTCTTCATGGAAGTTTCAAAGCCAAACCTAAAGAAAATACAGAATATCTGAAGATGAGTAGATGACAAAAGGAACTGATTTAACACAAAATTTTATAGCAATCTTAATTTCAAAATTTGAATGTAAGAGCAAAAATATACTTTTTAAACAGGAATGTAAATTGGTGCAGTTATGGTACATACTATGGAAAACTGTATAGAGATTCTTTAAAAATTTTAAATAGAACTATTATATAATCCAGCAATCTCATTTCTGGGTATATATCCAAATGAAATAAAAACAAAATATCAAAATAATATCTGCCCTCCTAGGTTCCTTGAGGAATTACTCACAATAGCCAAGATATGCAAACAACCATAGTGTCCATCCATGGTTGAATGAATACAGAAGATGTTTAATATAGATATTTGGTAGAATACTACTACTACTAAGTCACTTCAGTCGTGTCCAACTCTGTGCAACCCCAGAGACGGCAGCCCACCAGGCTCCGCTGTCCCTGGGATTCTCCAGGCAAGAACACTGGAGTGGGTTGCCGTTCCTTCTCCAATGCATGAAAGTGAAAAGTGAAAGTGAAGTCGCTCAGTCATGTCCGAGACCCTCAGCGATCCCATAGACTGCAGCCTTCCAAGCTCCTCCGTCCATGGGATTTTCCAGGCAAGAGTACTGGACTGGGAATACTACTCAGTGACAAACAAGAAATTTCGCATCAGCATTGGTTGACATGGAGGGTATTATTCCAAGTGAAATAATGCAGAGAAAGAAAGAAAGTACTGATACCAAGTGCATGTTCCTAACAAGCATTATCCTTAAAGGTAAACATCTGAAACATTCCAACTAATGTATAATTATTAAATTGCATTCACAGATTATTAGAAATATATGGATCAACTAAGTTTCTGAACACTGATTAGCATACAAAATCTATAGATCCCATATACAAATTAACATCAATTATGAAGTGAAATAGTAAAAGGTTTCAATTCCTTTAATAACAAATAGATGTCTCCAAAGAAGAAATCAAAATCATATGCATTTAATACTTGTACTTAAAATGCATAAAATAAGAATTTTACCAAGGAGAAAAAGTTGCTTTCTAATATAAAATGTCTTTTTCATCTCTGTATTTTAAAGGACAAACATCAAAAAAAAAAAAAGTGCTTGCCTTCTGCTAATCTAAAACCTTAATTCCAAATGAGGAAGCACTACAACCCAGAAAATGGTTTCCTTGAAGAATTCAGCCTCTAAATAAAAAAAGGTTATGCTCAAAGTCTGGCTCTATCTGTCCTACCTCAGTTTCAGCTCAATCAGCACCACCCTAATTCTAATCTCATTCCAATTCTCATATCCAATTAAAGTATTTAATTTGATCCAACACATTTTTCAAGTTCCTTCTAACTGACTCATTCCTGACCCAATTCTAGAAACCATCTTATTTCTTATTTCCATTAGATCCCAGTTAACTAAATGAGGTGCTTTTTCCTGAAAAATCTTTGTGATTTTTACCAAAAAAAAAAAAAAAAAAAATTAGCTCCGTTTGTCGGAAAATAGTTTAATAATAAAAACACAAGGAAGCAATATCCCATGTCTCTCTCTCTCACTCTCTGTATGTATACAGTGTGTGTATGGTTTGGTGGTGGTTTAGTCATGGTTTAGTTGCCAAGTCGTGTCCGACTCTTACGATCCCATGGACTGTAGCCTGTCAGGCTCCTCTGTCCATGGGATTCTCCAGGCAAGAATACTGGAGTGGGTTGCCGTTTCCTTCTCCAGGGGATCTTCCTGACCCAGGAACCGAACCCAGGTCTCCTGCATTGCAAGCAGATAATTTACCAACTGAGCTATGAGGGAAGCCCCCAGTATGTGTATATATATATAGTAACTTTAAAAAACTTGTAATAGAAAAATATCTCTTTTGCTTACAAGCACAAATGGAAATAAAACGACATACCTCTGATCAACAAAACCCTGATTCCAAGTGGAGCTAGTCAAGGATTCAGAGACAGTGTTCTCTCAGCAGCTGGTCTCCAAATGCAGACCAATGTCTTGATGGCTCTGGCTTTATACCTGGGCAAAGGTATAATTTGATCAGGACCAATCAACAGTAATCATGGGATGAGGGCTCTGATTGGTCAACCCAGGGAGTCTGTGCCCTTTTGATTTTTAAACCAATCAACAGAGAACTGAGAGGCTGAAAATCATAGGAGTGGCATTTCCCTGGTGGCTCGGATGGTAAAAAATCTGCTTGCAGTGTGGGAGACCGGGGTTCAGTCCCTGGGTTGGGAAGATCCCCTGGAGAAGGCAATGGCGACCCACTCCAGCATTCTTGCCTGGGGAATCCCATGGACAGAGGAGCCTGGTGGGCTGCAGTCCATGGGGTCGCAAAGAGCTGGACAGGACTGAGTGAACACAACAAATTCATAGCAGCTCGAGGTTACTCACCATAACATCGCGGTTATCCAGGCCTCGAAGACCTTTCTTGTGTGTCCTTCTGTGTATTCTTTCCACTTCTTAATCTCGTCTGCTTCTATTAGGTCCTTACCATTTCTGTCCTTTATTGTGCCCACCCTAGAAATTAATAAATGTTCCCTCTCTATCTCCAATTTTCTTAAAGAGATCTCTAGTTTTTCTGATTCTATTGTTGTCCTCTGTTTCTTTGCATTATTTAGGAAGATCTTCCTCTCTCTCCATGCTGTTCTCTGGAACTCTGCATTCAGTCGGGTTTATCTTTCCCTTTATCCCTTGCCTTTCACTTCTCTTTCCTAGCTATATGTAAAGCCTTCTCAGACAACCACTATGCCTTCTTGCATTTTTTTTTTCTTTGTGATGATTTTGGTCATTGCCTCTTGTACAGTGTTATGAACCTTCTTCCATAGTTCCTTAGGTACTCTGTCTACCAGATCTAATCCCTTGAATCTATTTGTCACCTCCACTGTATAATCATAAGGAAATTGATTTAGGTTATATTTAGGTGTATGGCCTAGTGGTTTTCCCTACTTCAATTTAACCCTGAATTTTGCAATAAGGAGCTCATGATATGAGCTAAAGTCAGATCCAGGTCTTGTTTTTACTAATGATATAGGGCTTCTTCATCTTTGGCTGCAAAGAATATTATCTCATTTCGGTATTGACCATCTGATGATGTCCATGGGCAGAGTCATCTCTTGGATTGTTAGAAAAGGATGTTTGCTATGACCAGCATGTGCTCTTAACAAAACTCTGTTAGCCAATGCCCTGCTTCATTTTGTACTCCAAAGCCAAACTTGCCTATTATTCCAGCTATCTCTTAACTTCCCGCTTTTGCATTCCAATCTTCTATGATAAAAAGGACGTCTATTTTTGGTGTTAGTTCTAGAAGGTCTTGTAGGTCTTCATAGATCTGGTCAACTGAAGCTTCTTTAGCATTAGTGTTTGGGACATAGACTTGGATTACCATGATATTGAATGGTTTGCCTTTGAAACAAACAGATCATTCTGTTGTTTCTGAGATTGCACCCAAGTACTGCATTTTGGACTCTTCTGTTGGCTATGAGGACTACTCCATTTTTTCTAAGGGATTCTTGCCCACAATGGTAGATATAATGGTTACCTGAATTAAATTAGCCCATTCCCATCCATTTTATGTTGGATCATATGGTAGCTCTATTATTTTAGTTTTTTTAAAAATACCTCCATACTGTTCTCCATAGTGGCTGTACCAATTTACATTCCCCCTCAAGGTGTAAAAATGTTCCCTTTTATCCATACCCTCTGCAGCATTTATTTGTATACTTTTTGAGGTGGCCATTCTGCCAGGTGTGAGGTGATGTCATTGTGGTTTTGATTCGCATTTCTCTGATAATTAGCAGTGTTGAGAATCTTCATGTGTCTATTGGCCATTTGTATATTTTCTTTGGAGAAATACCCACTTAGGACAAGAAGACTAATTTAGAGACCAGTTTATTGGTACAGCTAAGCTGTATACTTAACACTGCTTGTCCTGACTGGGTAAGGAAAATTTTTCAGATGCAAAAATAAATAAATATTTTTTAAAAAGTGTTATGCTTTTTTTTAATGAAAAATTTTCCTTACCCAATCAGGATAAGCAGTGTTAAATATACAGGTTAGCTTTTTTTTAAAAAAGCATAACACTTTTTTTTTTTTAAGATTTATTTATTTTATTTATTTATTTTTTTGTGTGCTGGGTCTTCATTGCTGCACAAGCTTTTCTGGTAGTTGCGGCAAATGGGGGCTACTCTCTAGCTGTGGTGCCCAGGCTTCTCATAGAGAGATGACTTCTCCTGTTGCTAAGTACAGGATCTAGGGCTCACGGGCTTCAGGAGTTGACATTCCTGGCTCTAGAGCACAGACTCAATAGTTGTGGCGCAGGGGTTCGGTTGCCCCAAGGCATGTGGAATCTTCCGGGATCAGAAATTGAACCCGAGTCTCCTGCATTATCAGGCGGACTCTTTACCACTGAGTCACTAGGGAAGCCTGGGAAATAGTTTCAGTATGCAAGTAACTGAGTGAAAATATAAGGAGTACAACGGGAGCTAGATTTTCTGGAAACTGCTTGTTTCTTTTTCTTCTAATCCCTCAATTCTGTTATCCTAGGCTCTCCAGGACATCTACATGCTGGAGAGGAGACTGTGATATTCCTGAAATATAACAAGGAGAACTTCTGTTTGTAAAACTGAAAATAGCAATATGAGCCAGGCTACTGTCTTCATCGAGACTTTTCAGAGTTCTTTTATTTCTCTGTACTACCATACCCACAACTGACCTATATTAAAGGACCAAAACCCCCAGAATCTCAGTCACTAAGTTACCCCCTGCTCGTATAAAATCTGCTATCATTGTGCAAGTGCTCTCTAGGGCGGCTACCTGCCCAGTAATCCCAGTCAGCTTCCATCCTGTGGGTCCACCATCTCAATAGAGGACTTAATCATCTTTTCAGCCAGGCATTTCACTGCCATCCTCCACTGTGCCTGGAATCCCTAAGTTCAGTTTCTCAGTTTCAATTTTCCACAGAACACGCTACCACAAACTTGCCTCGCTGCATGGTGACAGGAATGAGACGTGAGCTTTTGCCATTCCTCAATCAGAACTTCAAAGAAGCCTTACTTGTTCATGACTGTTCCCTTTTGTTTTACATGGTGCTTCAGATTCCAAAGTCTTCTGGAAATTCTGTGGGGGCAGAGCTTGAGGGAAGAGAGATGTGCTTTGTATCTCTGAAATGTTTCCTTCTGCATCCAGTTTTCAAAATTTATTCTGTTTGGCCACTTCTGCGCATTTTCAGCACTAAGGCCTGAGGCAATAACCACCAACACTCACCTGTTTTGGGACTTCTCTGGTGGCTCAGACAGTAAAGAACCCACCTGCAATGCAGGAGACACGAGTTCGATCCCTGGGTAGGGAAGATACCCTGGAGAAGGGAATGGCAACCCACTCCAGTATTCTTGCCTGGAGAATCCCATGGACAGAGGAACCTCGTGGGCTCCAGTCCATGCAGTTGCAAAGAGTCCGACATGACTGAGCGACTAACTCTCACCTGTTTTAACTATTCTTTTTGTCCCCACGTGGTGCACAGAGCAATGGAGGTGTTTATTTAAATATGCAAATTGTATCATGTCAAGTGCTGTTTCAAACTTCCAAAGCCTTTTCATTTCAAGTTGAATAAACTCAAATACTCATCACGAACTACAAGGTCCTATTTGCCTTGCGCCCTGTCTTTCCCCTTTCTACACCCGTCACAAAGGAGCTTCCTTTCTATCTCTGCAAAAACAACAACCCCAAGCTCTAGGTTACATCTGTTATACTTGCTGTTTCTTCCAAGGGGGAATCAGCTCTGGACATCCCTTCTTGTCATTTGGGACTGGGAAAGATCTGCTCTAGGAAGTATTTCCTGACCACTGGAACCAGACTACCCATTCCGCTCTCTCATCCCACCCCCTTTCATTGCTTCACAGAACATATGCCCACTTGAAATTCTTGTTCATTTATGTGTGGATTCATTTATTGGGATGTATCCATGACTGAACCATGTGAAATAGACTCACAACATCAAGAAGACAGTGGAGAGCCGGCACTCTTTGTCCCATGCTGGCTCATCTCTCCCAGGTGATTTCCACCAAGTCATCCTTAAGATATGGCTGCAAACCAAATCCCCCAACCCAGCCAGTCAGCCGGAACCCAACAGTCAATCCCCAACTCATTCATCAACACCACATAATGCAACAAGCTCATAAAAATAAGTTTTGCTTCAAATGTTTTGATATAACTATTCAGAAAAGTGCATAAAAGCACTCAGTTCAATTCAGTTCAATCGCTCAGTCGTGTCTAACTCTTTGTGGCCTCATGAATTGCAGCATGCCAGGCCTCCTGGTCCATCACCAACTCCCAGAGTTCACTCAAACTCACATCCATCAAGTCAGTGATGCCATCCAGCATTACCACCTCTCAAATGATTGAAGGAACAATCCCAGAAATCAAGTCAGATGTTAACTTTTTGGTTGCCTTTAATATAGTTGCAAACAAATACTGGCAAAGAACACTTTTTCAATACATTAAAGACTCAGAAATATTATATATTATTATCTGAGCCTCTACTGACCTAATTGGTCAAAAGAGCTTTGTGTGGCAGAAGCAAGGGGTGGGTGAAAAGGAAGTAGGAAGAAGAAAAGGAGAAAAGTTGGAGAGTACTCAAAGCCCAGGATTCTTCAAAAGGTATGCAGCATCCGGAGTTGGCCCACAGGATGGGATCTGAGGTAGATCGGCTCTGGTGACCTCAGCAGGACCTAGTTCACAGGGTCCCTAGAGTGTCCAGTGGATGAAGTCTCAGCCGGTGACACAGGAGTTAGCAGTGCCTGAAGATTCCAGGTTCTGGGAGAAAGAACAAACATTGGAGACCTGGGTAAGCACCATGGACCCAGCACTTCAGGGGCAGCACAGGAGGGGCCCTCATGCAAGACTGCGCGTGTGCTCAGTCACTTCCATCATGTCCAACTCTTTGCAGCCCTATGGATCCTAGCCCACCAGGCTCCTCCGTGCATGGGATTCTCCAGGCAAGAATACTGGAGTGGGTTGCTACACCCTCCCCCAGGCATCTTCCCTACCTAGGAATCGAACCCATGTCTCCTGGGTCTCCTATGCTGGTAAGTGGGTTCTGTGCCACTAGCCCCTGGAAAGCCCCCCATACAAGATTAATGACCTGCAAATACCCAAACCTCTGAAATGTCAATGTGACCACTCTTGAGGATCCTCCACACCCAAGAGCAGGGGTACAAAGGCTGAGTTATGGGACAGGGCCACAGTCATACCTGGAGGCCTTAGCAGGAGGCTGGAGTCCAGGGTTCGATGGGGCAGGGGTGTCCATCCCTCCATCTGCAGACAGGGGTTGAGCCTTGCGGTCTAAGGCGAGGCCCCTCTTAGCTCCGATGGGGGCAGTCAGCTCTTGAGTGCCATTTTCCCGAGGCCGACGACGAGAACCACATCTGCCAACTGGGTGGAGGCACGACGCCACCGACGGACATAGCGACAGCAGAGGGATCTGCCTGGGCTTCCGTGAGCTGCTGCCGGCGACAGGGTCAAACTGGGAGGCCAAGCAGGAAGCCCGGGCAGCCAAGGGGCGCAGGGACATGGCCCGCAGAGGGGCTCTGGGGTCGGTGCCCTCGCTTGAGGACACGAGATAACGCAGGCGGGAGGTGCGGCGAGGCGGGAAGTACTTGGGGCCCAGCGTTTGCACCTCCTTCCAGGCGCTCAGCTCCTGGCCGCCCGGCGCCGCGGGCGCGGCGTGGTTCACCACCGCCCGGTCCTGCCCGCGCTTCCATAGCTCATAGCGCTCGGGCTGCAGAATGCGCACGAAGGCGTCCATGGGGAAGGCCACCTTCGCCTCGCCGCAGCTGCACTGCGAGGCCGCTTTGCCATAATCGATCCAGCGCGGGGTGGCGAAATTGATGGCCTCGGCGCAGTTGAAGCCGTGGTTGAAGCCCGAGTGGTAGCCGTAGGGGAAGGTCACCATGAACTCGCCCGCCTCCTGCGTGACCCGATCGAAGGGGGATGCCGTTGTCCCGGAGCACCGTGGGCGAGATGAGCGCCGCCTTGTGGCGCAGGAAGGCCTCGCAGGCCCGCGAGCTGCCCGGGAAGAGCGCGCCGGCCAGGCGTTCCAGGCGCCGGCCGTGCTCGGGCGGCACCGCGTACCACGTCTTGGGCTCCCCGAAGTGCAGGAAGTTGATGCTGTAGAGGTCCATGTCCTCCGTGTGCCAGGCGAAGGCGGTCTTCCACATGCCGAAGTACAGGTAGGGGGTGTTGACGCCCTCGATGACCACCCCCGCACTCCTGCTGCAGCAGGTCCTGGATGGTCCCCAGGTGTCCCAGGTTCCACTGCTTCGTGTTTTCATCAAATAAAGAGCCGCTGATGTCCGCGCCATATATTGGGGACTCATAGAGGCGGGTTTTCCAGTATTTCCGCTCCAATTCCTCAAAATCGGAGTAGAATGGAGGCTGGTATTTTTCAGTATTTGCTAAGCGGCGGTACTCTGCCACGGTCATGGCTTTCTTCTTTTGTGGTATTGAGTAAACACACCGGCCCGCCCAGAGACCACCTGCTGGAGCGGAGCGGCTATTAGGATGTCATCGATATCCTCGTAGGTCTGTCTGGCTTTCCATTCCTTGGGTGGAACTATCTTAGCCAAGCCTGCTCGGTGGGCCCCTTGCGATTCTATGTACGCAATGTATTTATCAAAATCAGTAAACTCTTCTTTGGTTGGATGAAATATCATTATGCTACAACTTGGGTTCTGAGCACAACTGGGCTTCATAGCTTCCATTAATAAGAAACGAACTGCCAAGTTTTTCTGTATATTCTGGATATGTGAGGATGCTGGAAAATGTTACTTTTTGAAAAACGGTTTGAGGATCTGTGAGTCAGAAGGAATGCCCAGTGGACTTTAATACAATGAGCTGATGGTACTGCTCAGGCTTGGTGCTTCTCCAGGGAATCCAGTCTGGGCAGAAGCTTTGATCAGGACTAATGGTGGCTGAGCCTGCAAGTCTATGATGTTCCTCAGTTGACCTTTTTCTCTGTCCTCTTGAGGTATATTGGACAGAGATCTCAAATGTAGTGTCTTCAGGGTGGTATTGAAAACAAAACCTAAAAAAAAAAATATATATATATATATAAAATACAGAAAGGTTGAAAACTAATGTTTGGAAAATGTTAATAGAGAACTACAAATAAAACTGTGTCTTGGAATATAATTGCATGCTCAAATAAAGGCTAAAATTTCACAAAACTGACAATACAAGAAATGCTATTGATGTGGAACAATGGAAATTCTTATATTCTAGGAAGAATGTAAATCATTACACTCACTTTGAAAAACAATTTGAACAGTACTATATGTACTGAGTTTACCCTTTTGCTTTGATTCAACTGTTACCACGTGTCTAGGATATGTGTATGCCTATGCACTGAAAGTCAAGTCCAAGAATGTTCAAAACAACATTATTTCTAGTAACTAAACACTGGAAAAGGTCAATTTTCATTCCAATGCCAAAGCATGCTCAAACTACCACACAATTGCACTCATCTCACATGCTAGTAAAGTAATGCTCAAAATTCTCCAAGCCAGGCTTCAGCAATACGTGAACGGTGAACTTCCAGATGTTCAAGCTGGTTTTAGAAAAGGCAGAGGAACCAGAGATCAAATTGACAACATCCACTGGATCATCAAAAAAGCAAGAGAGTTCCAGAAAAACATCTGTTTCTGCTTTATTGACTATGCCAAAGCCTTTGACTGTGTGGATCACAATAAACTATGGAGAATTCTGAGAGAGATGGGAATACCAGACCACCTGACCTGCCTCTTGAGAAACCAATATGCAGGTCAGGAAACAACAGTTAGAACAGGACATGGAACAACAGACTGGTTCCAAATAGGAAAAGGAGTAGGTCAAGGCTGTATATTGTCACCCTGCTTATTTAACTTCTATGCAGAGTACATTATGAGAAACGCTGGGCGGGGAGGAAGCACAAGCTAGAATCAAGATTGCTAGGAGAAATAGCAATAACCTCAGATATGCAGATGACACCACCCTTATGGCAGAAAGTGAAGAGGAACTAAAAGCCTCTTGATGAAAGTGAAAGAGGAGAGTGAAAAAGTTGGCTTAAAACTCAACATTCAGAAAACAAAGATTATGGCATCTGGTCCCATCGCTTCATGGGAAATAGATAGGGAAACAGTGGAAAGTATCAGACTTTATTTTTCTGGGCTCCAAAATCACTGCAGATGGTGATTGCAGCCACAAAAATAAAAGATACTTACTCCTTGGAAGGCAAGTTATGACCAACCTAGATAGCATATTGAAAAGCAGAGACATTACTTTGCCAACAAAGGTCCATCTAGTCAAGGCTATGGTTTTTCCAGTGGTCATGTATGGATGTGAGAGTTGGACTGAAGAAAGCTGAGCACGGAAGAATTGATGCTTTTGAACTGTGGTGTTGTAGAAGACTCTTGGGAGTCCCTTGGACTGCAAGGAGATCCAACCAGTCCATCCTAAAGGAGATCAGTCCTGGGTGTTCATTGGAAGGCCTGATGCTAAAGCTGAAACTCCAATACTTTGGCCCCCTCATGTGAAGAGCTGACTCTTTGGAAAAGACCCTGATGCTGGGAGGGATTGGGGGCAGGAGGAGAAGGGGACGACAGAGCATGAGATGGCTGGATGGCATCACCGACTCGATGGACATGAGTCTGAGTGAACTGCAGGAGTTGGTGATGGAGAGGGAGGCCTGGCGTGCTGCAGTCCATGGGGTCGCAAAGAGTCGGATACGACTGAGCAACTGAACTGAACTGAACTGAAACACTGGACAGAACCCAAATGTCAATCAACAGTAGAATTGATAAACACATGGTAGTATATTCATACAGTGTAATACAATACAGCAATGAAGATAAAACAAGAATTACATGAAAATACAGGCATAATTCTATAAACATAAAACTAATTATCTAGGTTCAAAAGAATATCTATTCTATGCTTCCATTTATACAAAGATAAATAGGAGGCAAAATAATCTATGTTAGAAGTCATAGTAGTGGTTACCTTGTGAAGGAGAGAGGTTATGAGTGGAGTTATGAGGAAGTTTCTAGAGTAATATAAATATTCTGTTTGGAACATAGGTAAACACAGCCATCAGAATGGTTCATTGTCATAATTCATCAAGCTATAATGATTCTCACAGATTTCTGTGAACTAAATTTTAAAAATTACTTAAATTAGTTAAATAAATATATTTAAAAATAAAGTTTAGGTTGAAAAGCATCAAAGGAGTCAGGGATATATTATTATAACAAAAGGGAAAGGAAGAGTGATTGAAAATAAATGAAATAAACATTCAATTGAAGAAGCTAAAAAGAGAAGAAAAAAACTAAAAACGTATATTTAAAATTTTTAAAAAGATGAAGAAGAATGAAAAAATAACAAAGAATAAAGATGAAATTAATGAGCAATAACACATACAAAACAGAAAGCTGATGACCAAAAATATTCTTTGAAGAAGTTAATAAGAGCCACAAATCATGGGAATAACTGAGCATGAGAAAAGGAAGAAGGGGACTTCCCTGGTGGTACAATGGATAAGAATCCACCTGTAAATGCAGGGGACACAGGTTCAGTCCCTGGTCTGGGAAGACGGCACATGCCGCAGAACGCCCTAAGCCCATGCGCCACAACTAGTGAGCCTGCCTGCTTCAACAAGCGGAGCCCACGTGCCTGGAGCTGGCTCTCGCGACAGGAGCATCCACTGCAAAGAGAAGCCGGCGCGCCGCAGCTAAAGTGGAGCCCCAGCTCTCCAAGACGAGAGAAAGCTCGCACGCAGCAACAAAGACCCAGAGCCACCAAAAAGAAAATAAATAATTTTTTAAAAAGGAAGAAGGGGAAAAATAAGTTACTAGTAATGAAATAGAGCACAAAGCTAGTAACAGCAGAGAATTTTTAAACCTCAAAAGAGAATATTAGAAGCAACACGACAGCTAAAGTTTCCAAAGGTAAGAGAGAAAAATAATTTTCTAGGGAGGAAACATATCCAAAATGGATCCAAGAAAAACTAGAACCTTCAGTATCCCAGTATAAAGATCTGGTTCAAAGCATGACCCTTGAAAGTCCAGGAGACACATCATTTTATATGTGAATCTAGAAAATTTTCAAGAAACAGTTAACTCTTATTATTCATGTTGTTTCAGAGTATAGAAAAAGGTGGTAAGCTATTCAGATGAGGCTATTCTCATCTCCGAGAGCAAAATTAAATAAAGGACAATAGAAAATAAAGCTATGGGCTATCTTTGTTTAAGCATAGATAAAAGCAGAAAATGGAATATTATTCAATGAAACGCTGTAGCAATACAGTAAAATAATAATACATCATGACTAAATAGAATGAAAGAATGATTCAGCATTGGAAAATCTAATGGTATAATTCAGAATATTAACAAAGGGAATGAAACATATCATCATATTGTACGTATCAAAAAAAAGCATTTGATGAAATGCAACATCCATTCATGATTTTAAAATTCTTATTTGCAAAGCATCAAGGGAAACTTCTTTTGCAAGATAAAGAATTTTAATGTAATTTTAATGTAAAAATAGGATCATTCTTCACAGTAAATTCTTCTCATTAAATGTAGAAGAAAATAAAAAGATGTATCAGCAAACTATTTCATTAAGTCAATTTCAAGTGCTCTGTTTCCTAATCCTCTTCAGTTCAGTTAGTTCAGTCGCTCAGTCGTGTCCAATTCTTTGTGACCCCATGGACTGCAGCACATCAGGCCTCCCTGTCCATCGCCAACTCCTGGAATTTACCCAGGAGTAAATTGAGTTGGTGATGCCATCCTACCATGTCATCCTCTGTCATGCCCTTCTCCTGCCCTCAATTTCTCCCAGCATCAGGGTCTTTTCAAATGAGTCAGTTCTTCACATAAGGTGGCCAAAGTCTTGGACTTTCAGCTTCAACATCAGTCCTTCCGATGAACACTCAGGACTGATCTCTTTTAGGATGGACTGGTTAGATCTCCTTGTAGTCCAAGGGACTCTCAAGAGTCTTCTCCAACACCACACTTCATAAGCATCAATTCTTCAGTGCTCAGCTTTCATTATAGTCCATCTCTCACATCCATACATGACGACTGGATAAACCATAGCTTTGACTAGATGGACCTTTGTTAGCAAAGTAATGTCTCTGCTTTTTAATATGCCTAATCCTCTTATACTCCCCATAATTTCTACCCTCTTTGTGACCCCATAGACTACGCCTACCAGGCTCCTCCATCCATGGGATTTTCCAGGAAGAGTACTGGAGTGGGTTGCCATTTCCTTCTCCAGAGAATCTTCCCCACCCAGGGATCGATCCAGGGTCTCCGGCATTGTAGGCAGATGCTTTACCATCTGAGCCACCAGGGAAGCCCTAAATATTCTATGTCACCTTCTCTGTCCTCAAACTTCAGGCATACCTACTCCACCCCACTTAGAATCCTTGGAATGTCCTAAAAGTCCCTACGTAATCTGGCCCTCCATCACCTCCTGACCTTACCCCTTTCTGTCTTACTCCTTGCTCTTTCTGTTCCAAACACATTCCTGGCTGTGTCTCAAAGAAATGCCAGTATACTCCTGGCTTCTCCCCTGGAGAAGGAACTCACTCCAATATTCTTGCCTGGGAAATCCCACGGACACAGGCACAGGAGCTTGGCTGTGGAAAGAGTCAGACACGACTTAGCAACTAAAACAACGACATTAAATGTCAAACTGTCTCCTTCTTCCCATTTCTCTCTTCCAAAATCTCCTTACTTCTCAGTCCCTAAATTCCACTGCTTCCTAAGTAGATGAACTTGACTCCTTATCTTCCTTTACTGCTCCCAACAAAGCACAATCTCTTCTTTGATTTTCTATAGTTCTCTTTCAGCATTTATCATTTCTACGACAGCAAGCATCACCTTTATTTGCACTTCATCTTGTCATGCTCTTTATTAAGCACATTCTCTATAGTATCTCATTCAAACCTCACAACTAGTCTATCAAGCTGGTATTATCATTATCCCCAATTTATGGAGGAAAAAACCAAGATGTAGAAAAATTTCTATTTAACTTAATAGTTTGTATTCTCAGTCTCTACAGTTATTTCTATACTTGTCTTATCTTCCATAGGAAAATATTTTGAGAGCATTGTCTATGTCTTGATCATCATCATATTTTCCAAAGGATCTTGGTACTTTACATAGGGCACACCCCAAAAATTTTTACTAAAAATAAGTAAAATCATTGGCACCCACTGCAACCCTTCTCCTCTTACTTACATCGCATCTTTCTTCGTACTCTTGCATCTCAGTGGAAGAGAAGATACTCTGCCTTTCCAGAGTTAATGTTGCTATTTAAACTCCTTAAATTGACACCTCCCACTCATTTGTTGCATGGATCACAACAAACTGTGGAAAATTCTGAAAGAGATGGGAATACCAGACCACCTGACCTGCTTCTTGAGAAATCTGTATGTAGGTCAAGAAGCAACAGTTAGAAGTGGAGATGGAACAGACTAGTTCCAAATAGGGAAAGGAGTACATCAAGGCTGTATATTGTCACCCTGTTTATTTAACTTATATGCAGCGTACATCATGAGAAACGCTGGGCTGGATGAAGCACAAGCTGGAATCAAGATTTCTGGGAGAAATAGCAATTACCTCAGATATGCAGATGACATCACCTTTATGGCAGAAAGTGAAGAAGAACTAAAGAGCCTCTCGATGAAAGAGAAAGAGGAGAGTGAAAAAGTTGGCTCAAAACTCAACATTCAGAAAACGAAGATCATGGCATCTGGTCCCATCACTTCATGGCAAATAGATGGGGAAACAGTGGGAAAAGTGACAGATTTTTTTTTTGGGGGGCTCCCAAATCACTGCAGATGGTGACTGCAGCCATGAAATTAAAAGACGCTTGCTCCTTGGAAGAAAAGCTATGACAAACCTAGGCAGCATATTAAAAAGCAGAGACATTACCTTGCCAAGAAAGGTCTGTCTAGTAAAAGCTATGGTTTTTCCAGTCATGTATGGATGTGAGAGTTGGACTATAAGGAAAGTTGAGCACAAAAGAATTGATGCTTTTGAAGTGTGGTGTTGGAGAAGACTCTTGAGAGTCCCTTGGACTGCAAGGAGATCCAACCACTCCATCCTAAAGATCAGTCCTGAGTGTTCATTGGAAGGACTGATGCTGAAGCTGAAACTCCAGTACTTTGGCCACCTGATGTGAAGAACTGACTCACTGGAAAAGATCCTGATGCTAGGAAAGAATGAGGGTGGGAAGAGAAGGAGATGACAGAGGATGAAATGGTGGATGGCATCACCAACTCAACGGATTTGAGTTTGAGTAAACTCCGGGAATTGATGATGGACAGGGAAGCCTGGCGTGTTGCAGTCCATGGGGTCACGAAGAGTCAGACGCAACTGAGCCACTGAACTGAACTGAACTCATTCCAAAACTAAATAAATAATCACCATCACCTTTGTCTTTCTTAAATCATCAGTCTCTTTCCTGATTTAGGCTACTGTCCTTTCACCTTCCTTTCAATTGTTGTTGTTCTTTAGTCATGTCCAACTCTTCAATACCAAAATATAAACAAAAATAATCTATGTTCACAAACATATTTCCTCATCTCTTGTCTTCTGATTGTAACCCCACTTCTCCACTGGAATCCATCTCTATAAATCATCAAATTGTCTCCCAAATACTGCTCCAGAAGTTACAGTTTACCTCTCTCCATCACTGATTCATGGAACACCTCCTTCTTCCTCATAGAATATCTCTGACCTCCAGGGCACTGAAAATCCTCTTAATTCTCTTTTTTTCTTTCTACTTGGTTCTACCTTTTATGCTACACAAATGCAGACTTATTTCAATGCTCAGTTCTCATCTCTCTTTTAACTTCTTTTTTGTGTTCATGGCTTTCCTTAGTATTACTCTCCCTATCTTTAAAGATATTCTTTATTGCCATAGCTTTCTCTAACAGCATTGACTTTCTCCTAAGTTTCTGATTTGCTTCTCCTGCCACTGAACACCTGAAAATCAACTCATTTAGTACAAACTGATTATCTTTCTCCTGAAACTAACTTCCTCCTTTAGAAGTCATTTTTTCCCAGGATGGTAATACAATTATCCTAGTTACTGTTGGCTATTTCATCTCCCTCTCCCCAGATATACAGTCGATGTCAGGGGAATCCCCTGATAGTCTACTATAAAGCCTTAGGGACATCTGTATACCCCAGGGGAAGCTTCCTGAGCTCTCCTTCCTTGTATAAGACCCCGAGGACCAGCTTGCCTTCCTCTCCTGCTTACAGCCGTCAACACCCCAGCTGAACTCTGAGGATCTAGAAGTACCAACATTACTTGTATCACGTGATCATCTCCCCATCTCAGGCCAGTTGTTTTGTTTAATTTTTGGTTGCGCCCTACAGCATGTGGGATCTTAGTTCCTTGACCAGGGATCGAACTAGTGCTCCCTGCGTTGGAAGGCAGAGTCTTAAACACTGGACTCCCAGGGAAGTTTCCACCCTAACTTTTTAATCTTTAAAATTTTTCTGCAGTGATTTTATTTAAAACTCTTGGTATGCTTTTATGAATATATAGTCAAATATTTCATTCTCTCTGAAAAGTTCCTCTAAAGAAATGAAAAGAGAAAAGTGAAACAATTTAGAAGAATTAATGTCAAATATTTGAATACCATGTTAAGTGTCTTTCCGCTAATAAACAATAAAATGCTGATTATGAGTATCACACAGGCCCTCATTTCTTATTGAATTATTAATAGACAACTAAAATAAGCTTTGAGTTGATTGCTTTGTATTTGTTTCTATTTTTTTGGCTATGCCACGAGGCATGTGGGTGTGTGTGCTAAGTCGCTTCAGTCATGTCCGAGTCTTTGCGACCCTATGGACTGTAGCCCACCAGGCTCCTCTGTCCACTGGGATCCTCCAGGCAAGAATACTGGAGCGGGTTGCCATTCTCTTCTCCAGGGGATCTTCCCAATCCAAGGATCGAACCCCCGTCTCTTATGACTCCTGCATTGGCAGGCAGGCTCCTTACCACTAAGGCCAGCTGAGAAGCCTGCCATAGGCACGCAGGGTCTTAGTTCCCTGACCAGGGCCTGAACCTGTGCCCCTGCAAAGGAAGCTTAGAGTCCTAACCACTGGACTACCAGGGATGTCCGCTGTATTTGTTTTATAAACTAAGTTATTTCCTTTTTACATTTCTAAGGATCCTAGGAGGAATAAGGCTGGGCTACCATCTATGTAAACGTTAGTCTTCAGATATTGAGCATCCAAAGGAAACACTCTGACTTTGTAAGTGTAACTGTGCTCAAATCAAAACTTCTCAGAATTTGCAAGTACAATGACAGTGATCCTTCTGTGCTCCGGACATATGCTTTCTCTATGGGTCTCAGATGGCTGCCTTTACTGTGAGACTGCCTCCATGTTTCTTTCAGTTGGAGTTACAAGTACTAGGTGAATAGAGACCTTTTCATTTCAGATACTCTTCTATTTTACCCTTATTCATGGTATTCCCAAGTAACACAGAAATTCTTCATCTAAGGAAACTTGACAATTCCGACAATTGAAGAAGAATATTTTTATCAGAATAATTAGACTTAATGGATTTCTGGAACTTAGGAAGTCTTTAAAAAATAATTTCTCCAAGATTTCCTGGGGTTGTGTGTGTGTGTGTTTTAAACTGAGAAGGTAAGAAATGAAATTTAAAAATCCCTTTCACTGTGGCCACTGTCTAGAATGCTCACAACAATTTAAAGATAGCAGGAAAGCCTTGTCTTTCATGTTGCATGCCTATTTCAAAGTTATTATTCCAGATGGGGACTGTTGACAAAATGCCTCAAGCATTAGCCATTGTTTCTGCTGACAGTCAATATCTAAATGATGTGTTTAATAAATTTCTTCTCAAGTTATAATGTCTACTAACCATTTATTGAAAATAATTATAATCATAATATTTGACAGCTCAATAAATTCTATTTGATGGAGATAAGTGACTCAACTTTCCTCCTATTGTTGTACAGTTATTATTTTTTACTTTTCCATAATTATTACTCATTTATAAATATCCTATATTTAAGTACTTAGATCAATATATAAAGTATCAGTTAAACAATGATATTCCTTGGATTAGATATTTAGAAATGGAATTACCACATTGCAAAGTTTAAATATTTTAAGATCCTAACTCATATTGCCAAAATTTTCCAGTAAGATATCACTTTACATCCTTACTATTAACTTTGCTCTGAAAAAAATCTTTTAATAATTTGTAAGTGAAAAAGAGTAGCTAAAGTTTTAAATTATACTTCTTGGATTACTACTAAGATTGATTTTTTTTCGTCAATGAATGTTAGCCATTTGGATTTTATCATATGCATTGGTTCATATCCTTTGCCCATTTTTCTCTAATATGCTTCTAGTGTTTTGCCTCATCTACTTATGTGAACATTTTACATATTATGTGACTATTTCACATATTTTAGATTATATATGAATATTTTACAAACTGCTCATATGAATATTTTACATATTAAACCTCTTGTTGAATCTAGTTATAGTTTTTTCCCAGTTTGCCATTTCTTAAATTTATATTTAGTTTTAAATGATTTTTTACATTCATTTCAGTCTTATTAAAAAGTTGAGTCTGTTTTTCCTATGTAATGCCTTTCATGGCTTTTAAATTTAGAAAGTTATTTCCCCATCCAGAGTCAGATAAATATTGCCTTATGAGTTTTTTCCCTTTTGTATGTTAGTTCAGTTCAGTTCAGTCACTCAGTCATGTCCAACTCTCTGCAGTCCCATGGACTGCAGCATGCCAGGCCTCCCTGTCCAACACTAACTCCTGGAACTTGCTCAAACTCAGGTCCACTGAGTCTGTGATGTCATCCAACCATCTCATCCTCTGTTGATCCCTACTCTTACCTTCAGTCTTTCCCAGCATCAGGATCTTTTCCAGTAAGTCAGTTCTTCACATCAGGTGGCCAAAGTATTGGAGTTTGTGCTTCAGCATCAGTCCTTCCAATGAATTTTAAGGACTAATTTCCTTTAGGATAGACTGGCTGGATCTCCTTGCAGTCCAAGGGACTCTCAAGAGTCTTCTCCAACACCACACTTCAAAAGCATCAATTCTTCAGTGTTCAGCTTTCTTTATAGTTCAACTCTCACATCCATACATGACCACTGGAAAATCCACAGCTTTGAATAGATGGCCCTTTGTAGGCAAAGTAGTGTCTCTGCTTTTTAATATGCTGTCTAGGTTGGTCATAACTTTTCTTCCAAAGAGCAAACATCTTTTAATTTCATGGCTGCAGTCACCATCTGCAGTGATTTGGAAGCCCCCGAAATAGTCTCTCACTGTTTCCTGATCTATTTGCCATGAAGTGATGGGACCAGATGCCATGATCTTAGTTTTTGAATGTTGAGCTTTGAGCTAACTTTTTCACTCTCTTCTTTCACCTTCTTTTTAAATTTATTTTTTTTAATTACAATACTGTATTTGTTTTGCCATACATTGACACGAATCAGCCATAGGTGAACACAATCTCCCAATGCCGAAGCCCCTCCCACCTCCTACCCTACATCCTCTGCTTGAATCATCCTGTGCATCAGCCCCATGCATCCTGCATCCTACATTGAACATAGACTGGCACTTCATTTCTTACAAGAAAATATACATGTTTCATTGCCATTCTCCCAAACCATCCCACCCTTTCCCTCTCCCTCAGAGTCCAAAAGTCCACTCTATACCTCTGTGTCTCAAAAAGAGGCTCTTTAGTTCTTCTTCACTTTCTGCCATAAGGGAGGGGTCATCTGCATATCTGAGCTTATTGATATTTCTCCTGGCAATCTTGATTCCAGCTTGTGCTTCATCCAGCCCAGCATTTCTCATGATGTACTCTGCACATAAGTTAAATAAGCAGAGTGACAATACATAGTCTTGACGTACTCCTTTCCCAATTTGGAACCAGTCTGTTGTTCCATGTCCAGTTCTAACTGTTGCTTCTTGACCTGCATACAGATTTCTCAAGAGGCAGATCAGGTGGTATGGTATTCCCATCTCAAAATTTTCCAGAGTTTGTTGTGATCCACAGTTAAAGGCTTTGGCATAGTCAATAAAGCTGAAGTAGATGTTTTTCTGGGACTCTCTTGCTTTTTTGATGATCCAGCAGATGTTGGCAATTTGATGTTTGGTTCCTCTGCCTTTTCTAAAACCACCTTGAACATCTGGAAGTTCACTATTCACATACTGTTGAAGCCTGGCTTGGAGAATTTTGAGCATTTCTTTACTAGTGTGTGAGATGAGTGCAATTGTACAGTAGTTTGAACATTCTTTGGCATTGCCTTTCTTTGGGCTTGGAATTAAAACTGACCTTTTCCAGTCCTGTGGCCACTGCTGAAGTTTTCCAAATTTGCTGGCATACTGAGTGCAGCACTTTCACAGCATCATCTTTTAGGATTTGAAATAACTCAACTGGAATTTCATCACCTCTACTAGCTTTGTTCGCAGTGATGCTTTCTAAGGCCCACTTGACTTCAGATTCCAGGATGTCTGGTTCTAGGCTGGTGATCACACCATCGTGATTATCTGGGTCATGAATATCTTTTTGTATAATTCTTCTGTGTATTTCTGAGACCTCTTCTTAATATCTTCTGCTTCTGTTAGGTTCATACCATTTCTGTCCTTTATTGTGCTCATCTTTGCATGAAATGTTCCCTTGGTATCTCTGATTTTCTTGAAGAGATCTCTAGACTTTCCCATTCTGTTGTTTTCCTCTATTTCTTTGCACTGATCACTGAGGAAGGCTTTCTCATCTCTTCTTGCTATTCTTTGGAACTCTGCATTCAAATGGGTATATCTTTCCTTTTCTCCTTTGCCTTTCACTTATCTTCTATTCACAGCTATTTGTAAGGCCTCCTCAGACAACCATTTTGCCTTTTGCACTTCTTTTCCTTGGGGATGGTCTTGATCCCTGTCTCCTGTACAATGTCACGAACCTCTGTCCCTTAAATCTACTTCCCACTCTCACTGTATAATCGTAAGGGATTTGATTTAGGTCATACTTGTGTGGTCTAATGGTTTTCACTACTTTCTTCAATTTAAGTCTGAATTTGGCAATAAAGAGTCCATGGTCTGTGCCATAGTCGGCTTCCAGTCTTCTTTTGCTGATTGTATAGAACTTCTCCATCTTTGGCTGCAAAGATTATAATTAGTCTGATTTTGGTATTGACCATATGATGATGTCCATGTGTAGAGTCTTCTCCTGTGTTGTTGGAAGAGGGTGTTTGCTATGACCAGTGTGTTCTCTTGGCAAAACTCCATTAGCCTTTGCCCTGCCTCATTCTGTACTCCAGGGCAGCCAAATTTGCCTGTTACTCCAGGTATCTCTTGAGTTCCTGCTTTTGCATCCCTGTCCCCTATAAGGAAAAGGACATCTTTTTGGAGTGTTAGTTCTAGAAGGTCTTGTAGGTCTTCACAGAATGATTCAACTTCAGCTTCTTCAGCGTTACTGGTCAGGGCATAGACTTGGATTACTGTGATAGTGATTGGTTTGTCTTGTAAACCAACAGAGATCATTCTGTCATTTTTGAAATTGCATCTAAGTACTGCATTTCGGACTCTTTCGTTGACTATGAGGGCTACTCCATTTCTGATTTTAACTATGCCTTTAATACTAATGGGTTTTGTTTCTTTCTTTTTAACTTTTTATCATTTTGTGAGTATGACATGAGAAGTAAGGGAGTTGCAAATATGATTCCTTGTCTTAGTTTGCTGTATTTTCCTTTTTCCCTCTTAGTTTACAGCTTTTATTTGTTCCAGTGTTCTAAAATCTTTTCCATCTCAAAATTCAGGTTCTTTAGTTTTAGGAAAACTCTTTTAGTTGCCTCTTTGACAATTTCCTATAGTTATTCCCTCCATACATTAACACCTGTATTTGGATACCAGACCTCATGGATTCAACCTCTAATTTTTATGTCTTTTCTTCTTTCAATTTTCTCTTTATCACTATATTCTGAAATTTTTTTCTCCTCTTTATCTTCCAAACCTACTTCTACTGTCTTGTTCATATCTTTTATCACATTTTTCATTTTCAGCAATTCATTTCTGCTCCCTTAGCTCTTTTCTGTGTATATAGCTTCCTTACCCACACTGTCCCCATGATCCTGTTCTTGTTTCATGGGTACAGTTATTTAATCTCTCAGTTAAGTTCAGTCACTCAGTCATGTCCAACTCTTTGTGACCCCAAGGACCGCAGCATGCCAGGCTTCCCTGTATTTCACCATCTCCTGGAGTTTCCTCAAACTCATATCCATTGTGTCGGGGATGCCATCCAACCATGTCATCCTCTGTCATCCCTTTCTCCTCCTGCCCTCAGTCTTTCCCAGCATCAGGGTCATTTCAAATGAGTCAGTTCTTTGCATCAGTTGGCCAAAATATTGGAGTTTCAGCTTCAGTATTAGTCTTTCCAATGAATATTCAGGATTGATTTTCTTGAGGATTGACTGATTTGATCTCCTTGCAGTCCAAGGGACTCTCAAGATTCTTCTCCAATACCACAGTTCAAAAGTATCAATTCTTCGGCACTCAGCTTTCTTTATGGTCCAGCTCTCATATCCATACAAAGTGAAAGTGAAGTCACTCAGTCGTGTCCGACTCTTTGCGACCCCATGGACTGTAGCCTATCAGGCTCCTCTATCCATGGGATTTTCCAGGCAAGAGTGCTGGAGTGGATTGCCATTTCCTTCTCCAGGGGATCTTCCCAACCCAGGAATCGAATCCGGGTCTCCCGCATTGCCGGCAGACACTTTACCGTCTGAGCCACCAGGGAAGCCCAGATTACTGGAAAAACCATAGCTTTGACTTGACAGACCTTTGTTGGCAAAGCAATGTCTCTACTTTTTAATATGCTGTCTAGGTTTATCATAGCTTTTCTTCCAAGGAACAAGCATCTTTTAATTTCATGGCTGCATTTACCATCTGCTGTGATTTTTTGAGCCCAAGAAAATTAAGTCTGTCACTGTTTCCATTTTTACCCCAACTATTTGCCATGAAGTGATGGGACCGGATGCCATGATCTTCATTTTTGAATGTTGAGTTTAAGCCAGCTTTTTCACTCTTCTCTTTCACTTTCATCAAGAGGATCTTTATTTCCTCCTCACTTTCTGCCATAACAGTGGTATCATCTGCGTATCTGAAGTTATTTATATTTCTCCTGGTAATCTTGATTCTGGCTTGTGCTTCATCCAGCCCGGCATTTCTCATGATGTACTCTGCATATAAGCTTAATAAGCAGGGTGACAATATACAGTCTTGACATACTGCTTTCCCAATTTTGAACCAATCTGTTGTTCCATATCCTGTTCTGGTGCTTCTTGACCTGCATACAGGTTTCTCAGGAGGCAGGTAAGGGTTTGATAGTCCCACTGTGATCCATACTGTCAAAGGCTTTAGCGTAGTCAATGAAGCAGAAGTAGATGTTTTTCTAGACGTCTGTTGTTTTTTCTATGATCCAATGGATGTTGGCGATTTGATCTCTGCTTCGTCTCCCTTTCTAAATCCAACTTGAACATCTGGAAGTTTTCAGTTCATGGCCTGGCTTCGTCAGTATTGGAGAATTTTGAGCATTACTTCGCCTCTCAGAAGATACTAAAATGTCATTGACTTCTGGAGGTACTTTCACCTCCTGCATAGTCTGGTTCATTGAAACTTCTTTTTCTCTTTGTTTGTTTTGGCTTCTTTCAGGTTCAAGGCTTTCCTCAAATGTTTAGTGATCCTTAGTAATAGGCTCAAATATAAGGGTATGTATGGCGCAAGGAACTTATTAGAAGCTCTGGGTGTGTGGATGGTTTTGGTGACTTCCCGTATGGTGATCTGGCTGGGCTGTTTCCTGACTGAAGCTCTGATGCTGGTGATATTCAACAGTAAAGAATCTTCTAATCTTCCCCCTGAGGAGACAGGCCTGGTTTCCCCACCACACAGAAAATAGGTCTTGAATTTTCTAATATCCAACTGTGGAGGTTCAGTAAATCAACCAGTTTCCTCTTTGACAGCCACACTCCCAGTGGTTCCCCGAAATCCCCAGTCCAGAGAACATCCTTTTTAGCCACTCTAGACAATGAAGCTGTTTTCTGTCAGGGTGAGATAGCAGTTTACTCTGCTGCACAGAGGGGGAGGGGCAGAATGTTAATTGCTTAATCTTAACTGCTTCTCAGACAGACTTCCAACAGATCCTCCTTAGCCCCATTTTAACCGTCACATCCAGAGGTACCTGGTGCCATGAATTCCTGGTGCCTTTCAGGTTCTTAGAGACAAGTGAGCTGCTTCTGGACTTTCACTGCCAATTTAGGACTCAGCTTTCCAGGGTTTGACAAATCAGTTTCTACTTGTCCTTCTGTTTTCAAATTTTGCTTCTGTATTATCTCCTTTACCATTTTCCTTGTATATTATTTATACATGTATGCACACATTTTATAATTTTAGTGTTTTATTTTTGGCTGTGCCAGGTCTTCTGTGCTGCATGGGCTCTTTCATTGCGGAAAGCAGGGGTTACGTCCTAGTTGTGGTACACAGGCGTCTTATTGCAGTGGCTTGTCTTGTTGTGGGTTCTCAGGTAAGCAGGTATCAGTAATTGTGACGTAAGGGCTTATAGTTGCTCCGAGGCCATACGAGATCTTCCCAGACCAGGTATAAATCCATGTCTCCTGCACTGGCAGGCGGATTCTTTACCACTGAGCCACCAGGGAAGCCCTGTTTATTACTTCTTAAAACAAAGATCCTGTCACTTTATTGTCACTCCAGTGGAGTTTTGGAGGGAACAAAGTAAATGTTTTTAGAGCACCATCTTTATCTCGTTTTCCCAACTGTCTCTCCCAATAGTTCCTAAAACTAACTCCCAGCTTCAAATACACACACTTTGGCTTTCGCCTTTCTTCTCTCAATGCAGTGCTTAGTTGCTCAGTTATGTCTGACTCTGTGAACCCTCGGCTTGTGGCCCATCAGACTCCTCTGTCCATAAAATTGGGTTGCCATTCCTTCCTTCAGCGGATCTTCCCAACCCAGGGATCGAACGCAAGTCTCCCATATTTTAAGTGGATTCTGTCTGAGCCACCAGGAAAGCCCCACTTTATTCTCTCACTGTTATCTAAATTATGACCTCTGCCTTCCAGACAAGTCTCCTGCTTGAAGGATCCTTCTGCGTGTGTGCTCACCGCTTCAGCTGTGTCCAACTCTATGCAACCCTATGAGCTGTAGCCTGCCAGGCTCCTCTGTCCATGGGATTCTCCAAACAAGAATACTGGAATGGATTGCCATGTCCTTCTCCGGGGGATCTTCCTGACCCAGGGATTGAACCGGTGTCTTTTGTCTCCTGAATTGGCAGGTGGGTTCTTTAATCACTAGTGCCACCTGGGATGCTCCAAACCTGCAAGCCCTAGGTGTTGGTAAAGACTGTCCTCTACACTCCATGAGCACTCTTTGCCTGCACCATTTATTTGGTGCTTAAAACAAACTGTTGATGTGGGAACTCTCCAGACTGTTTTACTTGAAGCTAGCTTACACCTTCAATGGGCACTTAAGTAATAAATCCCTTCTATGAGATGTGCTTGCTTCTTTCTCTGAGATACCTGCATGTTTCTGCTCCACAAGCTTCAACATTCTCTTCTTGAGAAGTTGTGTGGAAAGAGAAAATGAAAAGGTACCTTCTCCTAGACCCTTTTAATCTCAAATGCCAATGTTTGATGTGGGCTCCCTAGGAACATCCAGGAGTGTGGATATAAAGGAGAATGACACATGATGGGAAGTGTCAGGCATGAACAGCATGGCTAAAATACTGATCCAGTTGAACAGCAGAAATTAAATCATGACAAAGACAATGACTTGACCTTTAAATCAGCAACTTAAATGTCTTGTAATGATTTCATTGTGACATATAATAAATTGAGCGTGGGGATATTAACCTCAGAGACGTCTCTCTTTACTTTGCTCTTACATGGATACTGTGGCAATCACAGTGGTATCTGGCAGTCAGGTGGAAGTCTTCTTGAATTTATATCTCCATGACACAGCGACTCGAATTTTAATTCTAACACAGGCCTCTTTGAATTGAGAATAAATTTTTAATATATTTCTTGAGAGTATATAATTCTAATTCTTGCAATTCTCCCAGAGATTCCATAAAACCACTGGAAAACAAACTAAACCCAAAACAAAACCAATCTCTTTTGCCTCAAGAGTAAATTCTCTAGGCAATAAAGAACCCTGACAAATATACTTCCTATCCCTCATTCCCACTCCTCAAAGGCTTACTCTTACATATTTTAGCTGCTTCTGGTATTCTGTATATCCAGTATTTCTAGACTTTGCAGTTTAGATATTGTGGACATAAACTATAAAAGACATGGATCTAGTTCTCTTTTGCTCCATCCCAGCACACACACACTTCCCCTACCTTTTCCTCTCATATATAATTGGTTATAACTATTAACCGATATTTTGGTTGTCAAGTCTGAAGTTTTACTACATAATCTTAGATACAGCTGAATCATGTAGTGTACCATGATTGCACTGCCTTTCATGTATGAAATGTTATCCTATAGTTAATTAATGCTTTGTTTCATTTGCCTAGGTTTATACATATTAATTCATCCCCAAATTAATTCCCAGTAGTGTAAATCTCTTCTAAATATATAAAACACTTCAGGTACCAAATCTAATTTCTCTTTTCAGAAATATTCTTCCTGGAGCCCTCCATATGATTACTTGAATCTGGACTGGTTAGTCTTTAGGCTGTTGCACAGACTGTATCCTGGGGGTTTCTATTCACTGAAATTCTGGGTGTTCTTTTTCTCTATTTTGTTGGCTCCTCTAATCTAGCCACCACCACCCACCCCCTCACACACACACCCCCACCCCCCACCCCCCCCCCCCCCGCCAACAGACACATCTCAGTCTTCTTCCCTGGTTTATTTTCTTGGGTTGGTGGAGTATCCTTTAGGAGCATCCTTGGAAGCATCTTTAGACATTATGAAGTAGCTCACAGAATCTCCAGGAGGACCAGACAATAGGGTTTGGTGACTGTGCACCCAGGAACAACACCCAAATTATCCAACCATCTATATATTCTATACCTTCTCTGGTCAAAGACCTTGAGCAAGGGATATCACTAGTTAAAACCTATGCCACTGCTGCCTCTGAAAGCTCAGTCTCTCACCATCCTCCTCAGGGACACATCTTGGGCAAAACTGACTTCCACACATTTCTTCAAATTGAGTGCTTCCATGGAAATGTCTGATTCGAAGAGCTAAGGTCATGTGCTTATGTCTTTGCTATAACAGATACTGCACAAATGACTCACCACTTGGCAAGCTGGGGGTTATAATGTATGAATTTCCTCAGATACAAAAACAGAATTCTAACATTACTGGCCACAAATGTAACAACTGTCTACCAGAATCTGCATGTCTGAAAATGTCTGTGCTCTACCTTTTTCTTTCAAGATTCTGGAGACAATATTCCATTGAATTACAGCTTCTAGAAATCCCAAACAATCTGCTTTCTTATGATTTTTGTGTAACCTATCTTCTTTGAACACTTTGATGATTATTTCTTTGCTCCTTGTTTTCTGAGATTTCATCAAAATATGGTTGTCTTTTTTGCCAGTTATTGTGTTAGATCTTCTGATATAAATTCTTCATTGCTGAGAATTTTCTTATTCCATCTTTATTTCTTTCCACTATATTTTCAGTTTTCTCTCTCTAGAAATATAATTTGTTGGATATGAGACCTCCTGGGCTGATCCTCTAATTTTTTATTTTTCTCTTATTTTCCATCTTTGTTCTTTTATTTTCCAAGCCTTCTAGCAATTATTTTTAATTTTCAGAAATTATTTTGGTTCTCTGAATTCATTTTATATTTCCAGTATTTTTCATGGCTGCAGATTTTTGTCTCTTTTGAAATATTAACAGGTTTTTTTTTTTTTTAGTTTCATTTATTCTCTACATTATGTCTGCTTCCCTCTGAATTCACCTTTCCAGGATGCTTTGGTTTCTATTTTTTCATGTTAAATGTTTTCCTCATACATCTAATTACCCTTGGCTTATATTTAAATAAGAGTTAGGCACTAGAGAGTTGGATTTGCTATATATGACTGGTAAGATTTGCTGAGAATGTTCTAAGTAATTTCCTCTGGGAATGGGGGCAACTGACAGTGTCTGAAGGAGAGAGTATAATCAAAAGACTGTAAATGAATGCATCTCTCTCACTTGAAATTGAGGCCTAGGAATTTATGGTGTCTTAACTTTTGTTTCTGAGAAACAGTAAAAATAGATAAAATAGAATATATAGCAAAACCCTGCATTCCAACCAGCCAGAATTGACATCTTAATATTTTGTCATATTTGCTTCAAGTGGTTTTTTTAAACAGCTTTATTGAAACGTAATTTATATTAACAAATATTTCACCAATTTTAAGTGTACAACTGAATGATTTTTTTGGTATATTTACAGAGCTGTGCAGCCATCATCACAATGTACTTTTAGAACATTTCCAACCATTCCACATATAAACCTCATGCCCATTTGCAGTCACAGCCTATTTCCACTCTCAGCTCCAGGCAACCACTAATCAACTTTCTGTCTTTGTAGATTAACCTCTTCTGGACATTCCATATAAATTGAAGATGTGATATTTTGTGTCTGGCTTGTTTCACTCAGTATATTTTTTTTTCAATTATTTCTAATGGGCTAAATTTTATTTTTTTTAATTCATAACATAAATTGAGAAATAATCTACCACTGAAACAGTATGGATTAGAAAGATGGATTTGGTAATCAGCTAAAGAATGTGAGCAATAAGTACATCAGTTCTCATTATTCATCAAATAAAAAGTCTGAACTTGGAGGCAGAAAACCAAGTTTCTGTTTCTTCTGTGTTTCTCCTAAGTTCTGTGGCCGTTGGCAAGTTTCTCTACTTCTTCTAGGCCTCAGTTTCTTTTTTTTTTTTTTTTTTTTAATACTTTATTCTATGTTACAATACTGTATTGGTTTTGCCATACATTGACATAAATCAGCCACAGGTGTACACGATCTCCCAATGCCAAAGCCCCCTCCCACCTCCCACCCCATATCATCTCTCTGGATCATCCTGTACACCAGCCCCAAGCATCCTATATCCTGTATTGAACATAGACTGGCGCTTTGTTTCTTATACGATAGTATACATGTTTCAATGCCATTCTCCCAAATCATCCCACCCTCCCCCTCTCCCTCAGAGGCCCAAAGTCTGTTCTATACCTATGTGTCTCTTTTGTTGTCTCACATACAGGGTCATCATTACTATCTTTCTAAATTCCATATATATGTGTGAGTATACTGTATTGGTGTTTTTCTTTCTGGCTTACTTCACTCTGTATAATCAGCTCCAGTTTCATCCATCTCATTAGAACTGATTCAAATTTATTCTTTTTAAGGGCTGAGTAATATTCCATTGTGTATATGTACCACAGATTTCTTATCCATTCATCTGCTGATGGACATCTAGGTTGTTTCCATGTCCTGGCTATTATAAACAGTGCTGCAATGAACATTGGGGTACATGTGTCTCTTTCAGTTCTGGTTTCCTCAGTGTGTATGCCCAGCAGTGGGATTGCTGGGTCATAAGGCAGTTCTATTTGCAATTTTTAAAGGAGTCTCCACACTGTTTTCCATAATGGCTGTAGTAGTTTGCATTCCCACCAACAGTGTAAGAGGATTCCCTTATCTCCACATCCTCTCCAGCATTTATTGCTTGTAGACTTTTGGATCGCAGCCATTCTGACTGGTGTGAAATGGTACCTCATTGTGGTCTTGATTTGCATTTCTCTGATAATGAGTGATGTTGAGCATCTTTTCATGTGTTTGTTAGCCATCTGTATGTCTTCTTTGGAGAAATGCCTATTTAGTTCTTTGGCCCATTTTCTGATTGGAAAAAATATGGAACGCTTCACGAATTTGCGTGTCATCCTTGTGCAGGGGCCATGCTAATCTTCTCTGTATTGTTCCAATTTTAGTATATGTGCTGCCGAAGCAAGTACTCACTCAGTATGTTTTTGAGGTTCATTCATGTTGTAGGCATGTTTCTTTTTATGGTTGAATAGTATTCCATTGTTATGAATATACCATATTTTATTTATCCATCCATCAGTTGATAACATTTGGGTTGTACTCTGTTGGCTCTTATGAATAATGCAATTATGAACATTCATATTGAATAGAGACGTTTTTAGTTTTTCTTTGTATAGATACCTAGAAGTGGAATTGCTGGGTCATACAGTAACAAAGCTAGTGGAGGTGATGGAATTCCAGATGAGCTCTTTCAAATACTAAAACAAAATGCTGTGAAAGTGCTGCACTCAATATGTCAGCAAATTTGGAAAACTCAGCAGTGGCCACAGGACTGGAAAAGGTCGGTTCTCATTCCAACCCCAAAGAATGTTCAAACTACCATAAAATTGCACTCACTTCACATGCTAGCAAAGTAATGCTCAAAATTCTCCAAGCTAGGCTTCAACAGTACGTGAACTGAGAACTTCCAATTCAAGCTGGATTTGGATGTTCAAGCTGGGTTTAGAAAAGGCAGAGGATCCAGAGATCAAATTGCCAACACCCACTGAATCATAGAAAAAATAAGAGAATTCCAGAAAAACATCTCCTTTGCTTCATTGATTACACTAAAGCCTTTCATGGTGTGAATCACAACAAACTGTGGAAAATTCTTCAAGAGATGGGACTACCAGATCACTTAACCTGTCTCCTGAGAAACCTGTATGCAGGTCAAGCAGCAGCAGTTAGAACCGGACATGGAACAACAGACTGGTTACAAATTGGGAAGAGTATGTCAACGCTGTATATTGTCACCCAGCTTATTGAACTTATATGCAGAGTCCATCACACAAAATTCCGGGCTGGATGAAGCACAAGCTGGAATCAAGATTGCCAGGAGAAATATCAATAACCTTAGATATGCAGACAGTACCACCCTAATGGCAGAAAGTGAAGAGGAACTAAAGAGCCTCTTGATGAAAGTGAAAGAGGAGAGTAAAAAAGCTGGCTTAAAACTCAACATTGAAAAAATGAAGATCATGGCATCCGGTCCCATCACTTCAAGGCAGATGGGGAAACAATAGAAACAGTGACAGACTTAATTTTCTTGGGCTCCAAAATCACAGCTGATGGTGAATATGGCCATGAAATTAAAAGACTTTTGCCCCTTGGAAGGAAAGCTATGACAAAACACAGACAGCATATTAAAACGCAGAGACATTACTTTGCCGACAAAGGTCTATCGTCAAAGCTATGGTTTTTCCAGTAGTCATATATGGATGTGAGAGTTGCACTATAAAGCTGAGCACTTTGATGCTTTTGAACTGTGGTATTGGAGAAGACTCTTGAGAGTCCCTTGGACTGCAATGAGATCAAACCAGTCAATCCTAAAGGACATCAATCCTGAATATTCATTGGAAGGACTGATGCTGAAGTTCCAATACTTTGGCCACCTGATGCAAAGAGCCAACTCATTGGAAAAGACTCTGATGCTGGGAAAGATTGAAGACAGGAGGAGAAGGGGACAACAGAAGATGAGATGGTTGGATGGCATCACCAACTCAATGAACATGAGTTTGAGCAAGCTCTGGGAGATGATACAGGGAAGCCTGGCATGCTGCAGTCCATGGGGTCACAAAGAGTGAGACAGGACTGAGCAACTGAACGATGATACTAACCCTATGTTTAACATTTTGAGAAACTGCTATATTATTTTTCCAAAGTGCCTGCAACATTTTTAGTTTCCATCAACCATATATGACAGTTCCAGTTCTTCAAAATCCTCACCAACATCTGTAATTGTCTTTTTTTTTTTATGGCACTTTAGTATGACATTTTATCTCATTTGGATTTGCATTTCCTTAACAATGTATGATGCTGAGCATTTGTCACTATGCTTATTTGCCACTCAATATTTTTTGAAGAAATTTCTATTTAAATCCCTTGCTCATATTTGCATGTTATAATTAATTGAGTTGCAAGAGATCTTTATATGTCCTAACTATAAGTTCTTTTTTAAATATATGATTTGCAAATATTTTCTCCCAGTCTGTTATGTTTTCACTTTCTTAACTGCATCTTTTGAAGTGCACAAGTTTGTAATGTTGATGAATCCAAGTCATCAGTTTTCTTTATCGCTTGTGCCTTTGGCGTTTTACCTAAGAAATTATTGCCTAGCTCAAGATCATGGAGATACATTTCTATGTTTTAAGTTTTATAGTTTTAGCTTACATTTAGGTCTATGATTAACTTTGACTTAGTTTTTGTGTATGGTGTGAGGTGAAAAAAGTGAAAGTGAACTTGCTTAGTCTTTGCGACCCCATGGACTGTAGCCTACCAGGTTCCTCCATCCATGGGATTTTCCAGGCAAGAGTACTGGAGAGGATTGCCATTTCCTTCTCCAAATATGGTGTGAGGTAGGGATCTAGATTCAGACTTTTGTTTAAGGATATCCATTATTCCAGCAACATGCATTGAAAAGATTATTCTTTCACTGTTGAAAATGTCTTGAAAGTTTTGTTGATTCTATTAAAGGTTACAGTCATTAAACCATATCTAGCTGTCCCTATACCAATGGCTTGATAATTGAAACACTGCAGTGAAGTTTTGAAATGGGGAAGTGTGAGTTCTCCAAATTTTTTATTATTTTTCAAGACTGTTTTGGCTATTTTGGGTCTTTAGTACTTATATACCTTTTTCAGGATAAATTTTTTTTTCCTGGGGGTAAAAAGCCAGCAGGAATTTCAATAGGGAATGCACTGGACCTATAGAACAATTGGAGGAGTACTGACATCCTAATAATAGCATTTTCTGATCAATGAATATGGAATGTTTTTCCATTTATTTAGATCTTCTTTAACAATGTTTTGTAGTTTCCAGTATAGAAGTCTCATATCTTTTTTGTTGAATTTATTCTTAAACATTTCATTCTTTTTGATGATTTTGTTAATGGAATGTTTTCTTAAATTTTCACATCTTGCAGGTGTATAGAAATCAACTGATTTATGTATATTTATCTTGTGTATCTGGAGAAGGCAATGGCACCCCACTCCAGTACTCTTGCCTGGAAAATCCCATGGATGGAGGAACCTGGTGGGCTGCAGTCCTTGAGGTCACTAAGAGTGGGACACAACTGACCGACTTCACTTTCACGCACTGGAGAAGGAAATGGCAACCCACTCCAGTGTTCTTGCCTGGAGAATCCCAGGGACAGTGGAGCCTGGTGGGCTGCCGTCTATGGGGTCGCACAGAGTTGGACACAAATGGAGCAACTTAGCAGCAGTGTAAGCAGCAGTAGCAGCAGCATCTTGTGTATCATGCAATCTTGTTGAACTTATTTGTTGTAGTAGTTTAGTCATTTCCTAAGTTGAAGAGTAAAAAGTTGGCTTAAAGCTCAACATTCAGAAAACGAAGATCACGGCATCTGGTCCCATCACTTCATGGGAAATAGATGAAGAAACAGTGGAAATTGTGTCAGACTTTATTTTGGGGGGCTCCAAAATCACTGCAGATGGTGACTGCAGCCATGAAATTAAAAGACGCTTACTCCTTGGAAGAAAATTATGACCAACCTAGATAGTATATTCAAAAGCAGAGACATTACTTTGCCAACAAAGGTCTGTCTAGTCAAGGCTATGGTTTTTCCTGTGGTCATGTATGGATGTGAGAGTTGGACTGTGGAGAAAGCTGAGCACTGAAGATTTGATGCTTTTGAACTGTGGTGTTGGAGAAGACTCTTGAGAGTCCCTTGGACTGCAAGGAGATCCAACCAGTCCATTCTGAAGATCAGCCCTGGGATTTCTTTGGAAGGAATGATACTAAAGCTGAAACTCCTGTACTTTGGCTACCTCATGCGAAGAGCTTACTCATTGGAAAAGACCCTGATGCTGGGAGGGATTGGGGGCAGGAGGAGAAGGGGACGACAGAGGATGAGATGGCTGGATGGCATCACTGACTCAATGGACATGGGTCTGAGTGAACTCTGGGAGTTGGTGATGGACAGGGAGGCCTGGCGTGCTGTGATTCATGGGGTCGCAAAGAGTCGGACACGACTGAGCGACTGAACTGAACTGACTGAAGATTTTCTCTATATAAAATCAAGCTATCTGTCAATATAGTTTTATTTCTTTCAACTTGGATACTGTTTATTTCTTTTTCTTACCTAACTGCCTTGACTAGAATCTCCAGTGTAATGTTGAATAGGCATCCTATAGGGTCTTCTTCCTGGTTTAGTATTTTTAAATAGAATAAATATTTCAGATGAAGTGGAAATCCCTTTCAGATTTAAATCCCAAATCCTAATCTCCTTCTCCTCCCCAACCCCCAGACAACAGCTATCATGAAATTGGTGCACATTTCTGTCTGTGGATGTCTTGTGTGTGTGTGTCCGGGTGATTCAGTGGAAAAGAATCCACATGCCAATGCAGGAGATGCAGTAATGATCCCTGGGTCAGGAAGATTCCCTGAAGTAGGAAAAGGCTACCCACTTCAGTATTCCTGCTGGAATAATCCTATGGACAAAGGAGATTGTCCATGGACAGTCCATAGACTGGCAGGCTACACTCCATGGGATCACAAAGAGTTGAACGTGGCTGAGCAGCTGAGCACACATGCATATGTGTGTGTCTGTTGTGTATCCACATACACAGTATTGTTTCATGTGTTTGCTATCTTTTTGCATAAATAATTTTATACCAAAGATACTAACTTTTTAATTTTTAAATTCAACATTAACAGCTTCAAGATGCATTCATTGATGTATATAGTCTGTCATAAAATATTTTTAATGCATTTCTCTACTGATGAATATTCAGATTAGTTTATTATAAATAATGAGGCATTAAAAATCTTATTTACAAGTGTCTTAGTAATTATATGTGAGGACTTATTTAGTTTAGATATTTTGGTCTTATTTATTAATGATATATAGACTATACTTTGTAGTTTATTAGGCAATGTCAAGTTGCTTACCTGTGGATTTTCCTAATTAACACAGTCACTAGCAGAGTAGGAGAGTTTATTTCTCTGTATCCCCAGATATATTTGAGATGTCAAATTTTTAGTTGTTGGTGATTGGATTGGCAAAGTAATTTATCACGTTTATATTTTTGTTAATATTAGTGTTGTGTGACTCATGCTTTTTCATTGATTTATTGGCTTTTTGTGGGTTCTGACAATTACATTATACCCTTTGACTATTTTTTCAGTTTTCCTTTAATGACTTGTAAAAGTTCTTTAAATGTTTTAAATGTTTGAGATACTAATTCTATGTCTATTGTATGATTTGAGATATCTTATCCTAGGTACCACATCCATTTCAATCTGCTTATGGTCTACTTTTCAGGTGATTTCAAAATTTAAATGTAGCCTAATTTATTACTATTTTCCATTATGGTTTGTTCCCTTATATCTTGTTAAAGTATTCACTTCTTTTGGAGTAACAAAGATTTTATTTTCTCTTTTTCATATTTATTTGTTTCAACCATTTAGAACATTTTTGTTGGAGGTAGGGATTTATATATTGTCTCCCAAATTACAGAATATGATTTGAGTACTATGTAAATTTTGCAAAATTGACTATAAAACTCTGGCCATAAAACAAGTTTTAACAAATGTCAAAGCCGGCAGAACATGTCCTCTGACCATAAAACAATAAAGTTAAAAATTAATATTAAAATGATAGCAAAAGCTCTATATTTTGTAAAATTAAAAATACATTTCTAAATAAAACTTGTAATCATAAATAAATAAAAATAAAATTCGAAAATAGTTAAGTAAATGAAATCCTAAAGAAATGAATATCCTACATTTCAAATCTAGGGGGATACTAGTGAACCGTATTAAAAGGAAGATTTACAGGCTTGGTGGCTCAGACGGTAAAGCGTCTGTCTACAATGCGGGAGACAAGGGTTCGATCCCTGGGTTGGGAAGATCCCCTGGAGAAGGAAATGGCAATCCACTCCAGAACTACTGCCTGGAAAATCCCACGGATATAGGAGCCTGGTAGGCTACAGTCCATGGGGTGGCAAAGAGTTGGACACGACTGAGCGACTTCACTATAAGAAAAGAAGACTGGAAAATTAAATGAACTCAGCATCCACTGAAGAAAGTCAGAAGTATAGCAAAGAAAGTAGAACAAAGGAAATAGTAAAAATAAGACCAGAAATTGATGAAAGATAAAACCCATATAAAGATGAACAAAACCAACACTAGTTTTTTGTGAAAAGTCTTAATAAAAACAGCAAACCCTTGGTGAAAATGGTAAAGACCAGAAACAGAAGGCACAAATAATCAATATTAGGAAAGACAAAGAAGTCATCTCTATAGATGCTGCAGATATAAAAAAGAAAATAAGACAGTAAAACACAACTTTAAGCCAACATATTTTAAAATTCAGAGGAAAAAATTCCCGGAAAAATATAAATAGCAAAATTGACACAAAAAGCAACAGAATGTTGAGTATATCCATAACCAGCAAGGAAACTAAGCAGTAATCAAAACTCTTTTCCCAAAGAAAACTCTATACTCTAAATGGCTACACCAGCAACTTTACCAAATATTCAAAGAAGTAATTCCAATATTAGACAAATTTTCCTGAATAGAAAAAGACTATTTCCCAACAAATCTTATGATACAAACTGTATGTACATGTCTCCAACAAGGGCATTATGAGAAAGGAAAATAAAAGGCTAATCTCACTGATGAGCATAGATGCAAAAGTCCTAAATACAAACTGAGTAAACAGATCCCTACAATATATTCATCATGACCAAGATGGGTTGATTCCAGGAATGAAAGGTTAGTTGATACTTAATATAATAACACACACTAAGATTAAAAAATAATTTATTAGGAACAGAGAAGTATTGATAAAATCTGCCATTCATTTAGCAAACTATAATTGTAGGGAAATTTCTAATTGAATTAAGTGCATCTACCCCAAACCTTTGGTAAACATCACACTCAGTAATTAAAAGTTCAAAGTTTTCTCTTTCAAACCAGGAAAATGACAAGGATGCCTGTGACCACCTCTTTTATTCAGTATCTCCTGGATGTCTTATTCGATGTAAGAAAGCAAGGGAAAAAAGGGAAGGAGGGAGGGGGAGAAACAAAGCTGTTGTTATTCCTAGAAATGACTGTATATGTAAAAAATCCAAAAGATCTATGAATGAACTATCTTAATTAATAAAAGAGCTTAGAACAGTCTCTGAATTTAAAACAGCAATATATAAAAAACAATTATCTTTATATATAACAGCAATGAACAATTAGACAACTAAAATCCCATTTAAGAAAGATGGCATTTACAATAGCATTAAAAATTAAATAGTGTCTGAGCGACTGAACTGAACTGAAGGCTAAAGCTAACAAAAATTTGCAAGACTTCTATGAAGATAATATAGATTTACTTAAGGGAACTTAAAGAAGACTTAAATAAATGGAAAAGACATAACCTGATAATAGATTTGAAGACTGAATTTTGTAAACATCAGGTTTTAAACTTATCTATAGATCCAACATTATCCCAATCAAAATCCCAAAAGTATTTTCATAGAATAAGACAACTTAAATTTTAAAGTGCAAAAGGCAGAGAACAGCAAAGCACTCATAAAAGAAGGGCAAGGTGAGAAGACTTGCTTTATCAAATTCTAAGACTCTTCTATTATACCATATACAAAAATGAATTCCTGGTAGAACTGTGACAGGCCCAAGTATAAAATTTTCAGAAGATAATACCTGAGAATATCAATGTAATCTCAAAGTAGGGAAGAATTTTTAACCAAGAAATACCATGCACTAAACAAAAGGAAAAAAATTAACAAATTGAACTGCCCTGGTATTAATTTTTATATGTTAAAATATACCAAAAAGCCAAATGCAATAAGCATAAATGTCTATACACATATTGTTTCTGTGTATCACTGTTGTTAATTTGGAGCTAATTTCCTAGTAGATTCTGTGATGGAGTAAGACTGCTATACTACTTAAAGAATGCTTTTGATAATACTGCTACATAAAGCTCCTTGTGAAAAAGAAAGAAAGGTTTATGTACAACACAAATAAGTGACAGAGAACTGTTGCCCAAAGTATTAAGAATTCACAAAAATCAATAAGAAAAAACATTTCAACAGACTGAACAGACACCTCTTAAAAGAAATCCAAATGAACAATAAACATATCAAAGGTAATTAGTACTCAAGGAAATGCAAATTAAGATCCCAGTAAGGTATCACTATGCATTCAACGGATGAGCTAAAATTGAAAAGCTGGACAATATCAAGTGTACAGTATCAAGTGGGATTATGGGACAAGAAGAATTCTTATCTTGATGACGGGATTATATATATATGAAAACAAATACAGCTATGCACATTTCCAAGAATGTTCAAGGTGGCATTATTTATAATACACTGAAAATATAACCATTAAAATAAGTTATAGGATGCATTTTTATGCAGTGAAATTCTATATATCACAGCTACACATAATAGACATTAAGGAACAAAACACCAAAGAACATATATGATTCATTTATATAAAGTTAAAAAACTGGCAAGATTAAACACTATCATTTAAAGATAATACAGAGGCATTTATTGAAATTTATTCAGAGACTTTATACTTGATTAAATTTTGTACATATTCATTATCAAAAAGAATGTATATTCTCTTTTTTGGTTAAAGGATTTTATAAATATAAATGCAATATATAAATACATATGCATATATAAATGCAATAAGCATACATTCTACACACACTCTATCAATGTTAATTTGTTAATATCTTAAATATAAATGTAATATATAAATACATATGCATATATAAATGCAATAAGCATACATTCTACACACAATCTTCTGTGTATCAATGTTAATTTGTTAATATCTTAGACATCTGTGATGCAATATGATGTCCATGTAAGTGTCCTTGTTAATGCTACACTAAAGAATACTTTTTATAATTAATATTGCTACATAAAGTTCTTTATTGTTGTTGCTTAGAATTTGCCTGGCATATCTTTTTCTAGCCTTTATTTTCTATATTTTAGTTTGACTGTTTCTTAATGTTTGTTTTAAATTGTTTAATTAATAACAGACTGGCTAGCTAGTGAAGCAGCAAAGGTAAGAGGTGATTCAACTATAATATGGTCCAGTAATCTAGTCTAGATCATCAGCAAATTTCATCTTGAGGTTACTGCTGGGAAAGTATCTCTCTGGTATCCAAAGCATCTGCATTTAAAAACAAGATTTTGTTGACAGAAAGTAAGCTTATTTTTCTACTCCTTTCACTTTTCAAAACAGGTTAGAGCAATAACTTTTTATAAAATCAGTCATTTTCAGATTTGTATTACTTTTTTAATGTGATTTAAAAAATTTCTGATATTATTACATTGATATTTTTATTTTTGAAATGTGATTTCTACCTTGTGACCACTAGGTTTTTCCTTCATTTTCAAGCAAAAGTTTCACACTTTGTGGGCTGGTAACTTTGTAAATGAGAGGGTTTACTAGAATTGAGGAAGGAAGGGAAGTTTGACTGAATTAGATCTGTGATCCAATTAGGGGTGGGCTGATTGAATTAAAATTCTGATAGTACTTATAGAGCCTGTTCATCACTTGATTTTTCATTTAGAGATTCTTTCCTAAAAGAACATCTTTCTGGGTCTTGGTGTATCTTCACTTTAAACCTGGATTTCAGACTAGTAGAATAAAAATTACTTTTTTCTCCTTTAAAGTATAAGGTAAGGTAAGGTAAGGTGAAGTCGCTCAGTCGTATCCGACTCTTTTCGATCCTGTGGACTGTAACCTACTAGGCTTCTTCGTCCCTGGGATTCTCCAGGCAAGAATACTGGAGTGGATTGCCATTTCCTTCTCCAGGGGATCTTCCCAACCCAGGTATCGAACCCGGGTCTCCCACATTGGAGGCAGACGCTTTAACCTCTGAGCCACCAGGGAAGCGGGACATATAAAGATTAAGGTAATAAATTTTTGCAGCAGAATGTGATTTTTTTTCCTCTTAAAACTCATTCACTCACTCTCATGCATTCACTCATTCATTCATTTGGCAAACAATTATGTGCACCTATTGGTGCCAGGCACTGTTTTAGGGAAGGCTGCAGGGATTTGGACCCAGAGCAAAGGATTAGGGTTCCCTAACAGTGTGTTCACCTCTTCTAATACATGGAAAGCTCAACGTAAGGACACAGTCAAAAGCAGCTCAGTACATCTGCTGGGCAGAGATGAGGAGTCCTCTGAGAAGAGCTTCTATTCCCTCAGGGAAGTCAGATGATTATCCATTCCTGGGAAACAAAATAAGGGAAAGAAGGGTGGAATAGGTGTGTAGATCTGAAGAAAGGGGAATGTGGCAAATTATAATATTGCAGAGTGGGAAAATAAGCAATTAGGAGAGTGTAAGAGGATTGCTGGGTAGAATAAAGGGCTCACCTAAATTTTTGTGGAAATGGGTTTAAAATGAGGATTCTTGGTTATGTATGCTTTTTGCCAGCTGAATGGGTGAATTAGATTTTTAAGTTAATCTTACTTTATCTAATATTTTCAAATCATTTAAATAAAATTTTAGAGTTTTGGCTTTTCACTAATACTTTAAAATTATTTAAGCAAACTTTTAGTTTCTTTTCCTTATTAATACTTTCAGACCATTTAAGCTAAAGCTTTTAATTTTGTGGGCTAATTATATTGTAAGTTGGTGTTAATGAAACTACAGGGGTGTTATATAATCATGGTTGGCGACCAAAGATTATGTGGTTGAATGGGAGACAAATGAATCCAGCTGACTACCTTGGGGCTGATAAGCTGGCATATATTAATAAAAACCAGGAGTGTTTTCTATATTTGTGTCACCACCTTGCCATTTATGTCATTCCTCCACTTCATAGTGTTAATCACTCATTCATTCAACAGATACTTACTCAGCACCTATTATGTACCAAGCACTGTTCTATATGCAGAGGGTACACCAGTGAACAAGAGAGACAAGGTTTCTGCTTTCCTGGAACTTATGTTCTAATACAGGAAGATAGACAATAATAAAAAATATTATTATTAATAATAAACATTTGTTTAGCAAATATTGTTTGCTGAGAATTTTAAGCACCAGTATTAATTCACTTAATTCTTATAACATCATGAGGTAGAAACTAGAATTATTTCCATTTAATACATGAGGAAACTGAGGGCACACAAAGGGTAAATATCTTGCCTGAAGTTACAGTTAGGAAAGGGCAGATCTAGATTTCAGAACCAAAACAGGCTGGCTATAGGTTCCTTTCTCTTAATGACTTTGCTATGCTGCCTCTCATACAAGAAACAGGAAATAATGAAACAATAAATTCAAAAGTGTTTAGTACTATGACAAAATAACATAGGGTGATGTGATGCTATTTGTATACTGGAGGGATGGGAGTGTAAAAGTAGATGTCAGGGGAAACCTGAGGAGGTCTTTGAGTTGAGACTTGAAGAACAGTAATACTGACACACATATGACAGAGAAAAGGTAGTGCAAAGAAATCTAATTTGTGAAACAGACATGCAGTGTTGCCTGCGGCTAGAGCTTAGTGTGTAGGACGATGATCAGAAGTGAAGCCAGGGAGCTAGGTAGGAACCAAACCCTAAGAACTCTCAGGTCAGGTCACATTAAGAAATTTGATTTTTATTCTAAGTGAGGTGAATTTTTATGCAGGAGTTAACACTACTTGGTTCACCATTTTAAAAATCACTCTCACTTTTATAGGCAAAGTTAACTGTGGAAGCAAGATCATTAGGGGACAATTACAATCCGGGTAGAAAATGATGGACTAAGGCAGTGGAATGAAATTTGGGGTATATGCTGAAAGTAGAATTGGGAAGACTTGCAAGTAAACTAGATGAGAAAAGTGAAGGAAAAGGAATTTAAGCAGGAGCGCTGGGATTCTGTTTTGAGTAACTAGCCTGATGGTAGTAGTGTCCTTTACTGAGATGTGGCAGATTCGGAGAGTAATTAATACCTTTGGTAAGAAAAATCAAGATTAGCAATTTGAATTTTATGAGGGAAGGGGCTTTTTCTAATGCTTTGTCTCATTTAAAGTTCAAGTTCTGGGGGCACTGGTGGAGAGACCTTTTCTCTGTTCGATATTATGAGCTCTTTACATTTGAAACTAAGGTGGGGGAGTTGAATTTTCATTTAACAAATATCTACTGAGCATCTACTGTGGCCAAGGATTATATGATTAAGATACCAAGTTGAACTGGAAAGGCAAACAAAATCCATGCTCCCAGAGGGCTTTTGGTGGGGGAAGGAGTTAGGACGATTGGTGATTTTTTCATTTTCCTGTTCGTTACCTTATGAAAACTTCACCTAACTCATGAGTAGCCATCTTACAATAGAAACTGCATCTAGGGCTCCTGGCAGTTGGGCCACCGTTCTAAACGTTCAATGACGGTTAGTATATAAATGAATCTCGATAGTGACACCCACCCCCCCCACTAAAACTTAGGCTTTTATAAAAGTAAAAATTTTAACGAACGTTACGAATACAACCTTCGTTGTGAAGACTAATATTTTTGCAGGAATGGTACCTTTATAAAGATCGTGGTTGCCCCCGTACATATTTGTTCTTTCTTCATATCCAATTAAATGCAAATACTACTTTCAGTAGCCCAACTCTCTAGGCTTGTTGGGTCTAGCTCAGGAGAAAGGAAGCAGGAGCCGTTGGGTTTAAACAGTTTGGTGTAATCCTTTTCTATGCTCTCTCGCTAGCCGGGGACTTGGTGTCGGTTACCTGGGGCTCTTCATTCACGCAGTACCGGAATGAAGGAATCTGGAAGCGGGGGGTCGGAAACGGAAAAGACGGAAGACACATTAATTGGCTCTCGAGGCTACTAAACGACGTTCAGGGTCTACTCTACAGCACTGATTTCAAATGCCCGCCCCCTGGGCCGTTTCAGCCCCGCCCCTTGCGTCGTCACTTCGACTTCCACCTTGGTCTCCGCTGATTGGTCCTTGCCTCCTCGGGCGCCGAAGAGCTTAGGGTTTGCTTCCGGGTCTTGGGCTTTTTTTTTGGTGAGGGGGGGCGCCGCGGGTGCAGAGGTTTCTGGGAGCGGAGAGTCATGATGGCGTCTGTATGATCTCCGGAGGTAGCGGCGTTGGAGTCCGGCCAAAGTGAGCGGCAAGAGGAAAGCAGACTGTGGGTTGGACCGTAAGGGGCAGTTGGCGGCGGAGGCAGAGAACCCGGTGCGGGCCCTGAGGGCGCCAGAGCTCCAGACGAGGAAAGTCGAGTGTGGATGGGGCCGGAAAGGGGTAGTTGGGGGTGAAGGCAGAGAATCCAGTGCGGACCGAGCGGGCCCCAGAGGGGCCGGACGGGGAAAGTGGCCTGTGGGCGGGGCCGGAAGGGGCAGCTGAGGGCGGAGTCAGCTAACCCGGTTTAGGCCGCGGAGGCCCAGGAGCTGCCGACCCGGAGAGCCGACTGTCGGTGGGGCCGGAAGGGGAAGCTGGGGGCGGAGTCAGAGGGCCCGTAAAGGCGGAGGTGGCGGCGGAGCTGCGAACTGGTGGTGGGGCTCCGCGCCTAGCGAGCGTCTCCGTGGTCTCCGATCGGCCGCCGAGAGCGCAGCGCCAAGAAATCTTTGCAGAGGGCCGCCCTTCGCCCCCTGGGATAGGGGTGAAGAGTCAGCGAGTTCCCTGTGACAGCCCGGAGGTGAACTCCTCTCCCCAGGGATGACTTTTTTGGGGGAGGCGGCGATGCTCCCCAGCGACCTGCAGCCCTGTTTCTGTCTCTCTGGATACATCCCTCTCCCTCCTTTTTTTTCCCGGAAAATCTAGAGAAGTATATCGTTTCCCCCAGTTGCCCCCTGACACTTGCGTTTTTCTCTGACGCTTGAGGATGTTTCAGTAACCACAAACGGGTCCCTAATTTTTGGTTATTAGAGTCCTTTGATGCTGGGCTCTTGTGTTTCCAGCATTTCTTAAATTGTAACTTGGAAAAGATCTAATTTATATTATGTTGGCTGCTACTGGAGGAAATTTGATCAACAAAAGATAGTTGGAGATATTTGCCTATGTAAATGTCCTTGAAGTTTAACACACTTTTTACTAGAACACTCAGTAACTTTGTCAGTGATTTTTTTTTTTTTAAGATGTCTTTACTTTTATAGTTGTTAGCCTTTTCTGCTGTGTGAGGTTTAGATGAAATGGGAGTGAGGAGTCTGGTGGCATGAGGTTGATGGAGATGTTTACAACTCAGACATGGCTGTCCTGTATTTTGTAAGGGTTTTGATATGTCGAGTCTCCTGATTTAATAACCTTTTGAGAAATATCCCCATTTCACAGATGACAGAAACTTAAATTTGGTGGCTTGCCAGGGGTCACAGATGTTTGAGGGAATGAGCTAGGGAAATTATTTCACAAGGATGGATATAGATTAATGCTTTTCAAAATGAGAGTTTGTCATATTGAAAATAACTTGGCACTGTTTTTCTTCAAAGCATAAAAGATGACAACAGCAGCTCGGCCAACTTTTGAACCTGCAAGAGGTGGAAGAGGAAAAGGTGAGGGTGATTTGAGCCAACTTTCAAAGCAGTATTCAAGCAGAGACCTACCCTCTCATACAAAGATAAAATATAGGTAATGAAGCCTTTTATTTTTTGTTGCACAAGCAAGACCAAATCTGTTAAATGATGTGGTCATGAGATAGCGTGTTGGGGTTATTATCACTCAAGTTATCTGTTTTCATAGGAGTAGAATGTAGTAGTGTTTCAGACACCCAGATTATGCTCCATGATTTTAAAGTGCTACCAGATATTCCTTAAGCAGAAATTCCAGTTAACCAGGAATTTCTATATGTAGATTGAACAATGACTAATAATACATTGTCAAGAGGAGCAAGCACTATCAGTACTAATCAGTATGAGATTAAAAGTGTTGCTGTAACAAGCCCTGAGTTAGCATACTAACAAAAAGTAAAGGCGTGTAGATCAACCTGCTGCCTTACTATGGGAAAGTATGTTGATTTAGTTTGAGGTTCTTAAAGGTTGTTGATTTGGTCTGAGGTTCTTAAAAGTATGTTGATTTAGTTTGAGGTTTTGGACATCACAGGATGCCTCTTAGTAACTTTCGGATTAGACTAATGATTTTGTTGATTCCCCTGAGTGGAGTTTTCTGCTTTAGGGACTCAGGATGACTTGTGTTTCTTGAATTGTCTTCCATTACTACAGCTGTGTGTTGTTTAGAAGTAACTTTGCCTTGTCCTGTTTCTACTTTAGACAGACCACTCAGGATGCCCCTGAAGAGGTTCGAAACCGTGACTTCAGGAGAGAGTTGGAGGAGAGAGAGAGAGCTGCTGCAAGAGAAAAAAACAGAGATCGGCCAACCCGAGGTACCAATACTACCTTAGACATCTCTCTCATAACATTATGTTGACAGTAGTTTTTCTTTCACGTGGTAGTAGGAATGGATCATTATTTTTGTTGGTTTGCTTTTAAATGTGGGGTGAGAGCTATCGCAGTTTCTTGAAAGATTTGATTGGATTAGATTATATTGGATTGGATTAGAGATGATAATGAAATTGATACCAATTTCATCTTTTTATGCCTCTGTTTTAGAAAGAGCTAGGGGATAGTTATCAACTGTTATTTCAATTCAGATTAAGGAGTTTGACTATTTACAGCAGCCAGACTTTTTAAGGCCCCATGGTTTCTGTCTATGAAATTCTTCCATTTTTATTTCTAGCATGTGTAAACTATATCCTAAATTTCCTGAGGCTACAGTTCCCATAATAAAATCAATACTTTTGTTAACTCATTCAGGAAATATTTGTCAAGGAATTATTTGCCTGCCACTGTTGTTATAAACCCTGCTGTCATATTTAAGTCCTAAGCTCTTGGTGCCTGCAAGTCCCTAAAATGTTACAAGAAATGCAGGATTTGATTCAGTGAGTAAACTAATGTTTGTTTTCTCCCAGAACATACAACCTCCTCTTCAGTGTCAAAGAAGCCTCGATTGGACCAGATTCCTGCTGCCAACCTTGATGCAGACGACCCACTAACAGATGTGTGTTTACTTCTTCCTCTTATTTCCATGTAGTAATTTACTAACCATTTTTCTGGAATACTTTTTTATTCTTTTAGCTTTAAGAAGCAATTTGTGTTTGTATTTACGTACTGTTAGTTACAGCTCTGACTTCAGTGCTAAACTTTATAGTTTATTTTAAAACAAAGAAAGCGTTATCTTGTTAATCACATTTCAAGTTTGATCTCTGGAGAGCCAGAAAGGTGTACTTCCCTAAAAAATAATTCCTGGTATTAAACCATGGAAATTGGATAGCTCTACCTCTTCAGACTGGGCTCTTCATCAATAGCATCCCCTCCAGTGAATGTAGGGACCTTTCCATATTCTCAACCAATGTTGCTCCTTCCACGTGTTCAGTGGGCATAATGGCTGCCTCTGTGTTTAGGGAGACATGTGATCTAAGTGGAAGGCTTTTAAGGATTGGCACTTTCATCAACATTCAAACTTAGGTCCCACTAAGTTTGCAGTTTTCTGTGTACAGGGAACAGTCTTCAAGGGTAGCATCTAATTAAGCATATATGTTAGTAATTCTAGAATTGATAGACTAAATTAAAAATTAGCATTGTAATTCATATAAGGAATTCAGTTTTAAGTGAGATTTAAATGTTTAAGTGAGTTTTAAATGAGATTTAAGTGAGTTTTAAATGAGATTTCATTTGAAATTATTTTACTCTGAGAATTTAACACCCTTTTTTGTACTTTCAGTTATCCTTATTTCTTAGTTGTTTTGAGCAATATAAAACTATTTTGACCCTCAAAGTATGTAGTTAGTGTGTATCAGTATAAAATGTTCTTTTTCTGGTTTTACACATATTTTCATAGGTAAATTCTTACTTGTTCATGTAAATTTGAAAGATAACATTTGCTGCTATAATATCTAAAAAACATTTTAAAATACATTTTAGTTAGTAGTCATAAGCTACTTATGAGGTTTTATTTTACTTTTTGTTTGGTTGCTGATTCTAGTTGTATTTAGCTACATTTATCTTTCCCAGGGAAAATTCCTGCTCCAAAGGTTTGATAAGTGCCATTTTTATGGAAAACATATGACTTATGCCTTATGTCTAACCTCACCATTCTTTTTAGGAGGAAGATGAAGATGAAGATTTTGAAGAGGAAAGTGATGATGACGATACTGCAGCTCTTCTTGCAGAGTTGGAAAAATTAAAAAGAAAGAGCTGAAGAGCAGGCCAGAAAGGTAAAACCAACATATTAAATGTTTTTACATCTTCTCACATAAACTATAGTAGAAATGTTTTTTAATTTAAGTAGTAGCACCTTATATTAGAAATCATCCTTGCCAAGTCTAGATATTATAGCACCTATAGGTCTATAAATCTGGTAAATTCAGTGACAGCCTAAGTTTCCTAGTTATGTTAAAAATTCTTTTGAAATGGTTTAAACATGCTTTAGGCCTAATCATTAAGTTATTCTTCACTCATTTATTTGTTCAACAGACATTTAGTCAATGTCTATTGTGTCAGAAGAATCAAAGATATAGTTATTACCTAGTAAGAACCCACAGATATAATGAAGCCATCTTTACCTCTGTCCTTGTCTTCTGCCCCAGCCTTCTTTCCAGGTACTTGCTGAGGCTGTCAATAAACTTTATGTAACCTAGCTTTTCTGAGTCCCCACAGTCTCTCCAGTTGGAAGGAAAGAATGTCTAACTCAAAGACAGATAAATTAAGTAGGATCCATGGTATGTACCTTTATTACATAATTACCCATAGTAGTAACAATAGTAGTATTACCCATAGTAGTAACAGTAAGAGAGAAAACTTAGGAGGCAAGAGTGATGAGTGAGTGCACTGACCATTTCTAGACCAATGCTAAAGGAGTTTGAGCTCTGTTCCAAAGGATATGCAGAATTAGTCGATTTCAGCAGGATATGGTAAGGTTGAGGGTGCATTTTAGAAAGATTACTCTGGCCCAAGTATGGAGGATGCAAGGAAGAACTGATTAGAGGGCTGTTTGAATAATCCTCATATCCTGTGACGAGACTCTTGCATGCTAGGAGTTGAATTTGAGAGACGTTAACTATCAGGGAGATAAAATTGACCAAAGAACAGTGGCCAATTAGCTATGACAGTTCCTAGGTCTGTGTGAGTGCCATGCACTAATTCAGGGAACACAGAAGGATGGGCATGTTTCAGTGGAGAGAAAAGAAATGATGACTTATATTTGGAACATGGTGAATTTGGCACACTGTGAGACCCTCAAGTAGATCTGTCTGCCTCCACTTTGAATCAGAATAGAGCAAATTTTTTTTTTATTAAATGGGCTTCTGAGTAAGATTTTATTTGAACCAAGAATTGTTCTGTTTAAAAAAGGAAAAAGACTGATGTAGGTTAATGCTTGGAACCTAGGGAGGTAGAATTCATGTGGGTCAGAAGGGCCAGGGAAGAATTAAGAGAAGAAGTAGAACTGGGGATAGGCTTTGAAGACAGCTAGAATTCAGATTGGAAGAATAAAAACATTAAAGATACAATTCGTGTCAAAATGGCAGGGGATAGCAAAAGTCCAGTAGATCTGTCAGACCATTCCTGCATCTGCACACCACAAGAGGGCAGTTATTCTATTCCAAATTCTTTTGGCCTTCCTAACAGCTGTGGATACAGAAAGAGACAATTAAATGCATTTGGAGCATAAACATTTCAGACAGAAGTTCTTGGCAATTTTGTAAGATGAATCTGATTTCTTTGTACAAACGTGTTGGTGTTTTTGGAGTCAGATGACAGTTTTGTACCTATTTCCCTGTCTCGCTTTCTAGTGGATGTCTTTTCCCTGTCTCGTTTTCTAGTGGCACCTCTAGTGGCTGAGGTGTTTCAAAATATTTTCAGACCAGTCAGCCTATGTTAGGGGCTGGGAAACTTTCTATAAAGGATTGCTGCTGCTGCTGCTAAGTAGCTTCAGTTGTGTCCTATTCTGTGCAACCCTATAGACAGCAGCCCACCAGGCTCCCCTGTCCCGGGGATTCTCTAGGCAAGAACACTGGAGTGGGTTGCCATTTCCTTCTCCAGTGCATGCAAGTGAAAAGTGAAAGTGAAGTTGCTCAGTCATGTCCGACTCTTAGTGACCCCATGGACGGCAGCCCACCAGGCTCCTCCGTCCATGGGATTTTCCAGGCAAGAGACTAGATAATAACTATATTAGGCTTGCAGAACACATAGCCTCTGTCACAACTTTTCAGCTCAGCTGATTGTAGGATAAGCAGCCATAGGAAACATAAATGAATGAGACTGTCCAATAAAATTTATTTATAAAACAAGATGGGTGGATTTGAGTAAACCACAGGCTGTCCATCTTATATACCTATGGTCATGAAACAGTTTACCTGGTACTTGAGTATGGAAAGAGTTGGCACCTTTTTCCCCAGTGCTATGTGTGGCAGTCAACCAATAACTTTAAAAGAAATAGTAGGAAATTGTTCTTGGTTAATAATAACTTGTCGCAAATCCTAGAGATGCTAGTTTACATTGTTATTGAGTCAAAAGATTATTTATAATCTGCTATATTAACCCTTCTTTAGAAATTGAGATAAATTGCTTTGCCTAATGTCTTTTGATGTTTAAACATGTTCTTAAATAATTAGAATATGTACTGATATATTCTCTAAGCAGTTATGTAATTTTGTATGTAATTCAAGAAAGAAAATATGTTTAAATATGCAACTCAAGAATTTCAAAGTCAGAGACTAATGAATGATAACAAACATGAAATATTTATAATGAAAGTGCCAAATTATCTCAGTAGGACTTTTTGGGTGCATCTTTAAAAGCAAAAACAATGCTATCTTGATGCTTATCCCATCTCCCTCTAAAAATCCTAACAGTCTTTTAAAATATGAGTTATGATAATAAGATTGACCCCAGAGTTAATATAAGTAAATGAATCTCTTACTTAAGAATCTTCCCGTATTGTTGACAGGAACAAGAACAAAAGGCTGAAGAAGAAAGGATTCGTATGGAAAACATTCTGAGTGGAAACCCTCTTCTTAATCTCACTGGCCCATCCCAGCCTCAGGCCAACTTCAAAGTTAAAAGAAGGTATTGAAAAAAATAAAATAAAATAAAATAAAAGAAGGTATTGTACAGCAAATAAGTTGGAGATTTTATATATATGTATACAGTAGAGATTATATGTAAAATGCAAGTTGTATATGTAGTTTTTTTGGTTGTATTAAACTATATGGCGGTTCTACTTTGTTTGGTACAGATAGAAATGTTTGGAGGTTGAAACATCTCTTAATATGCAGATCACGTTTGACCTAGCTCTGCTCAGCTTTTCACATTTCTCTGCACTGCACCAGTGATGACTTAAAACACTTTTCAAAGATGCCCATGTTCTTTGCTGATTTTCCACGTGCAGTTTCCTCTGACATGCATACATCCACACACCATTGTATAGCCTTTCATTTGATATATGAGAACTCATATATTGCATATATGAGTTTGTTGTATATGCTAGATGATATTTTGAAATAATAGTCTTTATTTTCTCTAAAACAAGTATTTAAGCCCATCATGGGCTGCCTGTTTTTTGTTTTTTCTTTAAGTTTATACATTATGAAAGCCAACCAAGAGAATCTTAACTAGAGTTCTGCCCTAAGCTCTTCAGCTGCTCTTTCTTTGTGGTTAATGTAGATGTGGGCCAACATATGAGCCTTAATTATTATACCCTAATAGTTTCTTCTTTTGTTAAATGGTTACAGAGTATATATAAAATCCCTAAAACCACGTAATCTAACTATAGTGACTTGCCCAGTTATCCTTGAGACCTGTTCATACTAATCAGGGTAGTACCAGGTGCTGCCTCTTTGTTTTAGACCTGAAAACATTGAATATTTATGCAACTTCTGCTTTTTTAACTCAAAGTTTCTTATACTGGAAGAATAATAAGAATGTTGTGTGTATTCTAAAATAGGGATTACTCTTCCTATCAAAAAAGCAAGCCAACTGCCTCTTAAAAATTACTTGTTCTTTTGGGTATAATTGCAGCATCAAATGATCTGCATGTTGAGCATGAGGAAGCTTTGTAGTTCACATAATGTTTTTAGCTCTTGATACAGGTATTATAAGATTGTTCTGTTTTTTTTTCCTTTCAGGTGGGATGATGACGTTGTCTTCAAGAACTGTGCAAAAGGTGTAGATGATCAGAAGAAAGACAAAAGATTTGTAAATGATACGCTTCGATCTGAATTTCACAAAAAGTTCATGGAGAAATACATTAAATAGTACAGTTTTATGTGCTGAATTGAAGGCTGTAAAATGTAAACGATCTGACTTCATTTTGATTTATTTTTCTCTCCCACCCCTATCTAAATTGTGTATAGGCTTCCCTAATTTTTAGTTCCAAAGTATCTTTTCCTTTATTAATTACTTGATAAGGACTTGGGAATTGGTTTAACCCAGTTTCCATCTCAATATTTCCAGTCATGTGCTTTCTCTTAAATATAGGAAAAGAAACCTTGTAATAAATATTTTTAATAATCTAAATAGCCAAATCTGTGTCCCCAACTTGTTTGTTGAAATGTGTGCAGCTAGTAAAACATTGCATATTTTCTTCTGTGTGTTGTATTTCTTTGTAAACTTTTTTCTCCTCATATCTCAAGTCAGTTAATTCATCATATCTCCTCTATCTTTTGAAAGTGTGATGAAAGATGAAAGGGTCCATTTTGGACCTCTGTGTTGGTACAGGGAGTGTTGTCAAGCAGAAAGCACCCCGAGTGCTGGGTGAGGGAGCATGGGGTGCCTCTCACTTTGGGATTGCCCCTTTCTTTTCTCTCAGCCCAGACAAGAAAGAGGTTCTTAAGTGTGCCCAGGAAGCATGTGGCATTCACCTGTGTCCTGGATACTCAGCTGCCATGTTTCGCTTGAGTGAGAGAGAGTGTGCATCCTGACACTCAACTAGATGCAAAGCCTGGGAAGAGTTTAACATCAAACAATATATGAAATAAAACCTTTGGAAATACTAGGATATGGATACAGCAAGTGGGATTGTTTACACAATTGGGAAATGAAGTTTCCCTAAACCTTGGCTAGGATTTTTAAGGTTATCATTTTGATAGAAAATGTAAGACTGGGAATTGAATCTTTTACAGATAGAGACCCATTCATAGGGTTCCTCCATTGTAAATGATGTTGAGCTTGGTGTAGGGTTAAAGGTAAAACCTTTAAAGCAAAAATAACTTGTTCTTTATCACTGGCATTTATTTAAACTTCCTTCTCTAGGATCCTCAGTGGAAGCTTGGACACGGGTTAACCTGAGTCCAGAGGAGAACTGGAATTACAGCCCAGGTCTTGATCAAGTTTATACCCTGTGTTTTTGGCTTTTTCCCCAACTGGGCAATTTACATTGATGTTTGAATACTTTGACGAGTGTTTGTTTGTTTTTAATTTGGCTGTGCTGGGTCCTACTTGTGGGATCTAGTTCCCTGACTGAGGATCAAACCTGGGCCCCTTGCACTGGGAACACAGAGTCTTAACCACTGAACCACTAGGGAAGTCCCTTGACTAGTGTTTTTAAAAGCCTTTCACAATACTGAAATGTTTTTATCTCCAACATTCAATTGCTAAAGTGCCTCCACATTCATTTTTAATTTTCTTCATAGCAATATTTACATAGGAAGGAAATACTCAGTTATTCAAAGCTAAAGAAATTCAGACTGAGTGATTGGATCAGTATTAATACATGGTGGGACACATTTGAGTGCCTAAAACTATGTGAAAATGTGCTTACAGAAGTGAGAAGCATTATTTAGATTTCCAAAACTAGTTCTTGGGATTATGGGTAAAGTCTTGAGGAAAAGAAGTAGCAATTAATCAGAATAAAACAATATATAAAGGGCTTATAACATACCCAAGGGCCCAGTTTAGGTGCACCCTTATTCTGAGATCCAGTTAGTTCAGATAACCTATTGGAGCCCAATAGATTCAGGAAGAATCAGAGTAAAACTAATTTCAATGATTTCTTTATCCATTTTCCTAATATTTTCCAATGTAAGACAACATTATGTAAACTGGTCATAGATCAAGGACACATATAAATGGTACAGTTTCGGCTTTCAGGTTTATGAAGCCAGTATCAGCCTTCCTAGCAAAAATGCCTAACATTCTCCTTGCAACACATCTTGCATAGGTGTGGCTGAGTCGCTAAGAGCCAGGACTTGGAAGCAAGATGGACCTGAATGTGAAGCCCAACTCTGTCACCTCGGGTTCCACTAAAGCAAACTAGCTAACATTTCCAAATGTGCTACATGCATGTAATCAACACTGCTCCATATAAGGCAGGTGTCATTATTTTCTGTGTTTTATAAACAAGGGAATTGAAGTTTATAAGAAATTTAAAAAACCAAGTCATAAATCTTTAAGAGAATTAGGCCAAGATTCAAACATTGCAGTGTCTATTTGCAGCCCATTCTCTTAACTGCTTGGAGAAGGAAATGGCAACCCACTCCAGTGTTCTTGCCTGGAGAGTCCCATGGACAGAGGAAACTAGCAGGCTGCAGTCCATGGGGATGCAAGAGCTGGACACAACTTAGCAACTAAACCACCACCACCACCTCTTAATTGCTATGCTTGACTTCCTCTTTGTGTGAAATAGCCCTTCTGACATTTCTCACCTATGAAACAGCAGTAACCAGGGTAATGAGTAAGGGGGTTTGATGGGAATCAATTTAAGGTTGAGTACCTGGCAGATATATAGTAGGGATTTCACCCATGTTTTCTTTCTACCTGCCTCTTCTAGCATATAGCATGGCTGCCAAAAAGTTTGAATGCCTGCTGTATGTTCTATCATAAAAATGTGTGTGTGTGTTAGTCACTCATTCGTGGCCGATTCTTTGCGACCCATGTGCTGTAGCCCACCAGGCTCCTTTGTCCATGGGATTCTCCAGGCAAAAATACTGGAGTGGGTTGCCATTTCCTTCTCCTATGGTTTTGAATGAAGAGGTTCCCAATTGCTTCAGTGGAGAAAGCAATGGCAACCCACTCCAGTACTCTTGCCTGGAAAATCCCACGGACAGAGGAGCCTGTTAGGCTTCAGTCCACGGGGTCGCTAAGAGTTGGACACGACTGCACGACTTCACTTTCACTTTTCCTTTCATGCACTGGAGAAGGAACTGGCAACCCACTCCAGTGTTCTTGCCTGGAGACCCCCAGGGACGACAGAGCCTGGTGGGCTGCCGTCTGTGGGGTTGCACAGAGTCAGACACGACTGGAGTGACTTAGCAGCAGCAGCAATTCCTTCAGAGGGCTTTCTAGATGGTGCTAGTGGTAAAGAATCCACCTGCTAGTTCAGGAGACTCAGAAGATGTGGGTTTGATCTCTGGGTCATGAATATCCTCCGGAGAAGGAAATGGCAACCTACTACTCCAGTATTCCTGCAGGAATAATCCCATGGACAGAGGAGCCTGGCAGGCTACAGTCCATGGGGTCACAAAGAGTCGGATGTGACTGAGCACCCTCTCAACCCTTCAGAGTTTACCTTGGGTTATAAGTATGGCCTCAACAGGGACTGATTGGTTTTGCTTGGTTACTAGGATTAAAAACCCACTAGGGACCTCCCTGGTGGTCCAGTTTTAACACTATGTGCTCCCAAAGTAAGGGGTCCAGGTTCAATCCTTGGTCAAGGAACAGAGCCTGCATGCTGCAGCTAAGACCCAGGATAGCCAAATAAAGAACATTTTTTTTTTTTAGAAAGTAACTAATAGAAGCTCAAGTGAAATAGAGGTTTGTCTTTTTTATTTTTGGAATTGAAATATATATGATTTACAAAGTTGTGTTAGTTTCAGGTGTATAGCAAAGTGAATCAGTTACAACCTTCTGACTTTGTTACACGGAAGGGTTCTCATGTCGTCCTGAAATTTCCTCAAGGCTCACACCTCCTTGACAGTCTAACTGTTGGCCTCAGAGGCCTATTTCCAGAGCGTAGGTTAAATCAGCACTGGGCGTTGAGTCACTCTCTGGAAGCCTTGACTTCAAACAAGCCCCAGTGGAGGAAAAAGCTGTGGATGAGGGAAAAACTGAGATAACAGAAGTGGCAAAGCTCACAGAGCATCGAAGTGTGAGCCCTGGGCGGTGGGCCCTACAGACCAGGCTCCCTGCCTCCCCCAGCCCCGGAAGAGCTGCTCCCTTGCCACTTTCCTGTTTAAAGCCTTCAACAAACAATGAGGAAAGTGCTGGAAAATCATCTCTGTCAAGATGGCTACAGAAAATGTAAAACATATAGTCATAAACCTAATAAGAAATGTGGGTATATTCCACTGCAGGGCATTCATAAAATACAATAAATGTAGCAAAATATATATTCCTGGATGGGATGACTCAATAATGGAAGATACAAGTTCTCCAACCTCTAAAAAAATTTATGAAATTTCAGGAGGTTGGGATATTTTTAATTGATATTTTGACTAAATTGCTTGACATTTTCTGTTAAAATAAGTTTGTAAGAATGGCCAGGGAAAAATCTGGCAAGGAAATATAGTGACAGGGATTTTCCCCATCAGTAAAAAAAAAAAATGTACAAAGAAACCAAAACAGAAAAAGACGCATGTACCCCAGTGTTCATTGCAGCACTATTTACAATAACAGAGGGATGGATAAAGAAGCTGTGTCACATCTACACAATGGAATACCACTCGGTCATAAAAAGGAACACATTTGAGTCAGTTCTAATGAGGTGGATGAACCTAGAGCCTAGTATACAGGGTGAAGTAAGTCAGAAAAGAGAAAAACAAATACCATACATTAATGCATATATATGGAATTCTAGAAGGATGGTACTGATGAACATGGTCACAGAGCAGCAACGAAGGTGCAGAGAAGAGACTTAGAGACAAGGGTGGGGGAGAAAAGGGAGAGGGAGAGATGAATGGAGAGAGCAGCATGGAGGCACATCCACTAACGTATGTAAACACACAGCCAACGGGAATTTGCTGTATGACTTGGGGAACTCAAACTGGGGCCCTGTGACAGTCTAGAGGGGTGGGGATGGGTGGGAGTTGGGAGGAAGATTCAAGAGGGAGGGGACATATGTACACTCACAGTTAATTCGTGTTGATGTACGACAGAAATCAAACCCATATTGTAAAGCAATCATCAATTAATTAAAAATAGACAAATATTTTTAATGTATTAGAAATTTACGAAAATTAGTGTGGTGCTGGCAACAGAATAGAGAGATGGGGAAAAATTGAACATAATAAGTCCAAACACAAATGAGGTACCTAAAATAATTTTGTAGATAAAAAAAATTTTAACAAGATAATCAATGGAGTCATTTGCAGCAATATGGATGGATCTAGAGATCATCAGTACTAAGTGAAATAATTCAGAGAATCACAAATATCATATAACATGATATCATATATGTGGAATCTAAAAAAAGATACAAATGAACTTATTTACAAAACAGAAATAGACTCACAGACATATAAAAGTTTAGGATTACTAAAGGGGAAAGAGCAGGGAAGGGATAAATTAGGAGTTTGGGATAAACATATACACACTACAATATATAAAATAGATAACCAACAAAGACCTATTGTATAGCACAGGGAGTCATATTCAATATCCTGTAATAGATAAGAAAAATAATAGATATATGAAAAATAATAGATATATGTAGTAATATAACTGAATCACTTTGCTATATACCTGAAACTAACACAATACTGTACATCAACTATATTTCAAAAAACAATCAATGAAGAAAGAATGAACTATTCAGTAAACAGTCTCAGTACAGTTAATGAATAAATCAGGTAGAAAATACACACCAGTGTCAAACACAAGGCCAGAGGAAGACAGACACACTCAGTCAGTAGAGAAAGAAGCCCTTTTTAGATCAGATCATTTAGTGCTTTCGAAGTCAGTGGAAAGAAGTAGTCAAGGGTGCAAGCCCTCTGGGCCCCCTTGTGCAGGGAAACCCTGAAACAAAAGGGACCAGGTGAGACAACACTAAAGCCAGACACCGTGGTGCAGAGAAGCCAGTGTTAGTCACATTTTGCTTCAAAGCTTCCAGCTGTGCTACAGGGAGGTGAGGCAGAAAGCCTCAGGCCTCATCAGAACTGGCCATGGGAAGCACCCCTTAAAGACAGAGAATCGGGTGATAAATAACCCTCTAGCAACTCAGGCTCCCAAGACTTTCTGCCAGGATACAGGTCAGCTGCATTTAAGACTTGCCTAGGCGTCTTAATGGAGGGAAGACATGTGCTGTCCCAGCACAGAGCTCTTCCCCTAATAACTGCTTCACAAGTCCTCCAGGATAAATTTCATGCGGTTTAAAGATGTAAAGGAAAACACTAAATAAATGTATGGGTGAAAAATATGGCTAAAATATGTGTTTGAGTTGAGCTGGACTATGAATGACAGTGAAAGCAGGAAATAGTTTGTAAAAGCTGAAATAATTACTTTAAAAGATTTGGTAGCTCAGAGAACTTAAAATGCCAATATTATTGAATTGTCTTACTTAGTATTTTTGTTTTCTTAGAGTTTCATAGTGACTTTCTTTTCTTCTCTATTGTCTTCATTTAAAAAAATATTTCATGGTATGAGATAGGCAGTCAGGTTCTCCCTCTCTTCCCCAGAGCCTTCCAGATGGAGCAGCAGCCCCACCATGAGTGTGATTATGGGTCAGTTTTTCATTCTTGCCCAGATAGAGTCCCCCTATTTGCAGTGTCCCACGTCTACTTCCTTCTTAATTTGTGCCCCCTTCTTTTTTTCATGGAGTACATCCTGAGATAACTTCCTAGGAAGGGATGAGTGAGGGGTAACATATCTGAGTCCCTTATGCAGACATCTAACTTTATTCCACCCACCTCGCCCTCTGCCCCCGCCACACACACACACACACACATACACACACACACACACACCCTCTCTCTCTCTCTCTCTCTCTCTCTCTCACACACACACACACACACACACACACACACTCTCAATTGACAGTTTTCCTGTTGTTGTTCAGTCACTAAATTGTGTCCGATTCTGTGTGACCCCATGGACTGCAGCACGCCAGGCTCCCTGTCCTTCACTATCTCCCAGAGTTTGCATAAACTCATGTCCACTGAGCTGGTGATGCCATCCGACCATCTTATCCTCTGTTGCTCCCTTCTGCCTTCAATCTTTCCCAGCATCTGGGTCTTTTCCAATGAGTCGGTTTTTCTCATCAGGTAGCCAAAGTTATTGAGAAGTGTGGTTTGAAACAAACTTCTCTTAGAATTTAAATGCTTTGTTCCATTTTCTTCTAAATTTCAGTCTTCTTGAAAATGCTGATGCCAATTATTTTTGTGTTCTCTTATATATGTCCTAGTTTGGGTTTTGTTTTGGATCTCTGCAGTCTCCTGGGATATTCTATTTTTCTTTTCTGTTCCAAAATCCCCCAGTGATATAGCTAGTTGTGTGTCTATCACCACTTATTATGTTTGATTCTCAGTGAGTCCTTTGGTGATTCACAGCCTACAGCTCTAGTAAAATTTCTCATCCCTCTGAAAATCTGTTTTCTCCACTTCCTCTGCTCTTGTTCAGAATTCCAACTCCTTGGTAAACTAACACTGCTGTCCTTCATTTTTTCTCATAATTTGGTCTGTCATTTTGTTATACTTTCCAGGGCATTTTCTACTATTTCTGTTTCAATTATTTCACTGACATTTTTATTTTTTTGCGTAATTTTGGAAATAATGCCCTAGATTTTCAAGGTGTCTTTTTATTCTCTGAACTTCTCTTCTGTGTCCTCATGATTCTCATCCTTGGCTGCACATTAGAACTGCCTAGGACCTTTGAACACCACTGATGAGAGCATGCCCAATCCAGTTAAATCAAAATCTTAGGGGCTAACTCCCAGGTAGCCAAAATTTTCAAAGCTTTCCAATAGATACCGATTTTTGTCTTAGTTTGGGAAACATTGCATTATCTTGTTTCTGTCTTGACCTAAACTATCTTTTTCACCAATATCATATTAATATTAAATATTACATAGTTAATTACCTATTTATCTATTTATTCTATACTATCTACTCATAGATAATCCTTACCTTATATTTAGCAGGTATAATTCTCAGGCAATAGTCTCAGGCATACAAATATATAAATAGCCATAATTCAATTTAATTTCCATTTCCAGCCTCTTGGGCAGGTTAAAGAAACTCAAATTGAATGAACTAAATTTATTTCAGTTCCAGGTTTAGACATGTAGTATCTATTGAATCTCCCTTTACTTATAAAGGAAAGGAAGGAAATGCGTCTGGTCACTATTTTTAAACCAAGGTACCTCTTGAATAAATTACTAGATGTCAAAATGAAGTGATGTCAGCAATATTTTCCCTTTCCTCTCAGCCTTCTTTATGCTAAGAAATAGTTGTCATTGGTTCAGATAACACATCTATCAACACATATATCCTGTCTTTTAGAAAGTTCATTTGTGCCTTTGTCTTATCCCTTTGGTAGACTGGATTTTTTCCTCTAAAAGGAGGAACTTCATGTTATGCATTTAAAGTCTCCAGCATAATATGTTACAGGTAACAATCATTTTTTCTACATTGAATACTGTCTTTGTGACAAGCTAGGACCTGGGACCCTCTGTTGAAGTGCTGCAATGCTTGAATCTGGACAAATGGCTCCTCGGGCAGCAAAATACAAAGAAACTGTAAGGGACAAAAAATAATTGCATGCATCCACAGTTGGGGTGAATCTGAACAGCACGCTATAAAGAGATCAAAAAATCCAGCTGCCACTTCAGAAGAGTAGGGAGCAAAAGCAGGATACTGTGGGCAGACCCCTTAAGCCATCTCTCCAGTCTGACCTGTGGATGCATCCCTACCTTCACCCCAAATAAGGAACCAACTGAGCCCTCCTCAGGGAGCAAGCTAACAAGGAACCTGTCACTTGTTCTTGTTCCCCTCCTCCTGCAGCAGGAGCCCCAGTAAAGCCTTGCCTGAATGTCCTATCTGGTCTCTGATTACTTTCTACTGATTAAGGAGGCAAAGAGCACTGGTCAGTAACATTTGGTTTAGGTATCAGTGTGGATGTTCATAAGCTAGTCTGTGCTCAAAGTAGCTATAATAAAATGCTTTCAAAGTCAAGCACACACATGCACAGGCACACACAGACACACTTTCTCATAGACACACACACACACACACACACACACTTTTTTTCCCCAACCAATTCTAAACCTAGTGCATGACGCTTCTACAAGCTTCCCAGGTGGCTCAGTGGTAAAGAATCCACCTACCAAGCAGTAGACTCAGGTTCCACCCCTGGGTCGGGAAGATCCCCTGAAGAAGGAAATGGCAACCCACTCCAGTATTCTTGCCTGGGAAATCCCATGGACAGAAGAGCCTGGCAGGCACAGCTGAGGGACTAAACAACAACAACATCCCAATTGCTTCTCCATGGTCCAGGAGGGGCATGCTGTTATGACTGTATCAACTGCTCCCTAAGAAAGGGCAGTGAGAAGGGACTCCCCAGGATAGATGATGAGGTTGTCCTTGGCAAGGCGGGAAACCAAACTCAGATCTTTGCCTTTTCCTCCTGTGATTCAGGTGGCTCTGGTATTTATACCATATTTTTCAGAATAGTAAGGATAAGGTACCCTGTTATGTTCAGTTCAGTCACTCAGTCATGTCTGACTCTTTGTGACCCCATGGATGACAGCACTCCAGGCTTCCCTGTCCATCACCAACTCCTGGAGTTTGCTCAAACTCATGTCTGCCAAGTCAGTGTTGCCATCCTAACATCTCATTCTCTGTCATCCCCTTCTCCTCTCCCCTTCAATCTTTCCCAGCATCAGAATCTTTTCCAATGAGTCAGTTCTTCACATCAGGTGGCCAAAGAATTTGAGCTTCAGCATCAGTCCTCCCAATGAATATTCAGGACTGATCTCCTTTAGGATGGACTGGTTGGATCTCCTTGTAGTCCAAGGGGCTCTCAAGAGTCTTCTCCAACACCACAGTTCAAAAACATCAATTCTTTGGCACTCAGCTTTCTTTATAGTCCAACTCTCACATCCATACATGACCAGTGGAAAAACCATAGCCTTGACTAGATGGACCTTTGTTGGCAAAGTAATGTCTCTGCTTTTGAATATGCTCTCTAGGTTTATTAGCCTTATTATGTTGTTGTGAGTCATTCAATCATGTCTGACTGTGACTCTATGGACTGTAGCCTGCCAGGCTCCTCTGTCCTTGGGATTCTCCAGGCAAGAATACTGCAGTGGGTTGCCATTTCCTTCTCCAATTATGTTCTCCTATTATGTTAGCAAACTGCTAAACAAATATACTAGGTTCTGAATGTATTCTTAACCCACACCGAGGCACTCTTCAAGTTGATTTATGGGTTAAACCTCAGCATAGCTTGGCCAGAGCTAGATTTGTGTGGGAATTCTAGGTTCACAGAGAAGTCCAAGGGCTTCCAGGTGGTACTAGTGGTGAAGAACCCACCTGACAATGCAGAAGACATAAGGGATGTGGGTTCAATCCTTGGGTGGGGAAGATTCCCCTAGAGCAGGGCACGGCAACCCAATCTAGCATTCTTGCCTAAAGAATCCCATGGACAGAGGGTTCTGGCAGGCTAGTCCGTGGGGTCGCAAAGAGCCAGACACAACTGAAGTGACTTAGCATGTGTGTACTCAGAGGAGCCCCATAAGTCTTGCAGATTGATGTTTCTGATCTTGAGAGCTGGTTTTAATGTCAGGGGTGAATTTTTATTGCTACTGCATTATCTCACTCATACTATAATGAAGGAATCTAAGTGATTTGTTCCCGAAAAATCAGCTCTTGAATTTAGTGATTCTGTGACTATATGGGTTTGTTTCTCATATCCACACATGTATTTTTAAATAATGCTATCGTTCATTTGAAACTCTTGTAAAGCTACTTCCTGGAAAGTTTGCTTAGCCAGGGTGGTAAGATTGCTCCTCCCTGTCTTGAGGTTGAGTCTTTGGCCATCGTTGGAGGAGGGAAAGTCAGGGCATCTTCCTGCTATTCCAGGAGTGCAGCCATCTACATGAGGATTCCCCTCCTGCCTGGTGGTCCACTGGGAACCCAACACCCATCAGATGACAAGCTTGTTCCTTCCACGCTTCCCTGCTTATCTTCCCCTTATTTCCCACATTTCTCCCTAATAAGAACTTTTAATTTCATGTATTATTTTATTGATATATTATTTATTATGTTTCTTTAATAATTTTTGAATAAAATAATAATTCACAAAGTAATAATAATAAATTCACCATATGTCACTTGATACATACTATTCACCACTCACCATATTTATATATTTTTTTGCCTCCTTTTGCCTTTGTTTAAAAATTTTTGGTACAGACATGCACCTTCATGTAAAATAAAATTATATTTCATGTATTATGTGTGATTAAAATATATATATTAAAAGACCCAGGATTTTTCTTCTGCTTTGTTTCTTGCTTTCCCTTCTGTCTCTCCTGCGACTCCCACGTTAGCGCCAGCCAGGTAACCCATGTACAACCTAATGTGTATCATCCATACTTTTCTTCATGCTTATACGGGCTTCCCTACGTGGGCTTCCCTGGTAGCTCAGCGGTAAAGAATTTGCCTGCCGTGTGGGAGACCTGGGTTTGATCCCTGGGTTGGGAAGATCCGCTGGAGGAGGGCATGGCAACCTGCTTCAGTATTCCTGCCTGGAGAATCCGCATGGACAGAGGTGCCTGGTGGTCTACAGTCCATGGAGTTGCAAGGAGTTGGACACAACTGAGCAACTAAGCACACAGAGCTACTCACCATGTTCACATACACACACAGACGTATTTGTTTTACATATATGAGATTGTGTGGCATAATTCCCTATCTTTGTCATTCTTACACAGTCAATTTTTTTAGAAATATTTCCAAGATAACTAGTATAAGTCTAACTTACCCCTCTTAATGGCAATGTGCAAGACTCTGTGATGTTCTAGAATCATTACATATTTAATGCTCACCTCTTACAGAGCTAGTTATTAAATATTCAAGAAGTCTGAAAGCTGGTTATAAACACTAAGTAAGCTTGACGTAATCTGTGGTGGGAGAATTTACACCACGGAAACTGGCAAACACTACAAATGCTAGCCTTTGATTTTTCAGAGAGCTTTCACCACTGGAGAAAGTTTATAATAATTTTACATAAGCAATCATGTTTTGAAAGGCTGTTCATTTTATTTTTCTCTTCTATTCCTTTTCTGTATTTTCCCCCTCTATGAACAATGCTGTAATGAACTTGGGGGAGTTGAGCAAGGCTCTACTGAAGACATCTGGGCAGTTGCTCCAAAGTTATTATGAGTCCACACAGGGCAGGATAATGGGGGAGTATGGGCATCAGACTCTGACTGACGCTGCCTTCCTGTCCCCTAGCTGCCTCCGTTTTTGAGAATCCCCTACTTGGATGCTTCTTGTATGGACTCCCAGAGGGTTGACCGCTCATCCTTCCTTCCATTCCATAGTCACCTCTGTTTAAGCCTCTCCTGCCTATTGCCCTTAGCAGCCTCCTCCACCCTTAACATTCTGAGAAAGACTCACACAGAATAGAAAAGGCACCGTGCCCCGAGTTTTGAGAGTTCTGCGCTGATGGATCAAGGTGGTGTGGAGCTGGGTACAGACAGAACACAGTTGCTCCACTGGGTTACACTCTTTCAGGAAGCCACAGCACGGCTTTACGTGGCTGATCCTCACAACTCCATCTCCGGCTCATGTATTTCCATTTCCCCGCATCTGCATCTATTTCCCAAGCTTCTGTTCTTTGTTTCCAGTCATCTGCTGAGCAGTCAGTCAGAATCTTACATTCAACAGACATATCCAACCCAGCACCCTGCCGTTTGCCAACATCATGGCTTTGGGCAGCGCTGCCATTTCTTCATTAATTTCTGTGGCATTTAAATGATATGCATGTAAAAGGCCTAAATGTTCATCAAACGTTAGTTCTTTCTCCCTCCTTTCCTTCCTTTATTTCTTCTCTCTTTTTGAAGGAAGAGAAGTTTCAGTTTAGGGGGGACAATCTCACAAAGTTGCCAAAGACAATGCACTTGCTGTAAAAGCAGACAGAAAAGCCAAGCTCCAGAGTCTCAAGAGGAAAGTGACACTCAGAGTTGATACATTTTGCTGCCCTTTTGGAGAAGGAAACGGCAATCCACTCCAAGACTGAAGTGAAGTCGCTCAGTCATGTCCGACTCTCAGCGACCCCATCGACTGTAGTCTACCGGGCTCCTCTGTCCATGGGATTTTCCAGGCATGAATACTGGAGTGGGTTGCCATTTCTTTCTCGAGGGGAACTTCCCGACCCAGGGATCGAGCCCGGGTCTCCCACATTGTAGACAGATGCTTTACTGTCTGAGCCACAAGGGAAGCCACTCCAAGACTATTGCCTGGGAAATCCCATGGACAGAGGAGCCTGGTAGGCTACAGTCCACGGGGTCACAAAGAGTCGGACACCACTGAGCGACTTATTGACTAAGACTCAAGGAAGAGGAGAGATGAACTGGGTGTGAGGCAGGAAGGGACTGGGTTCATCCTGGCTGTCCTGTCACTAGCAACACAGGGGCTCCAGTCCAGAGTCTGCTGGAACTGATGACGCCCCCTGAGGACACTGGTCAGGCTGCAGAAGACAGAGTTGTTTGAGGCCGTCTAAATCAGAGGGGAGGAAAAAAAATCAAACTCCTTCTCTTGAGTTTCTGTTTTCTTCCACTTGAAAATCACCAAAGGCTGCAGGCCCATCTGTCAGTGCCTGATGAACCACATCTCTCCTCCCTTTATCTCCTGAGCTGGGTTTTGCTTATAATAAATAGTGAGGCAGTGCTTTTAGAGGGTGTGTCTAAAAACTCCTTAAAACTGAGCACCTACTGTACGTAACAGGCTGTTCTAAATTTGGAGATTCAAAGGTGTTCAAGACCAGGGCTGGTCTTCTGACACAGCTGTCTATCTGTCTGAAGTCGGACAGAGGCAGGTTCCAATCAGAGCTCCACTACTTACTTGACTTTGGTTGAGCTATTTCATTTCCCTGAGTCTCAGTTTGCTGATCTGAAAAATGAGAGTAATGGTCCCATTTTGGAAGAGTAAGACATAACATGTGTAAATCTCTTTGCATCCTGCCTGGTACCTGGTAAATGACCAACACACCTCAGTTCTCTCCTGCCCCACCCGAACTCCCCTTCCCTTTCCATCAACAAGTTGTCTACTTATCTCACTGCTGTGTTCCCAGTACCCAGAGGAGTACTTACTGGAACTCAGAGAAGGTGGGCATGGTGGGTTGTCCAAAGCTGCACTTGGGGGAAACAAATGAACATGTTCAGAGGAGAACAAGAGAAAAGAAGAAAAATGGGGAACAGGAACTGCTGAAAGAATTTCACATTTAGTCAAGAGAAGAGAAAATGTAGGGCTTGGTTAGAAGAGCAGGAATCCTGTACTCATCAGTGTAGATGGCTGTTGTGTGGATGGGGAGGGAGCCTTGATGGTTGCAGACCAAGGCACAGATTTCAGCATGGTGACAGAGTCGTCAAGGCGCAGCGATGCTCCCTCCAGCGGGGTAAGGGGTGAGCTGGAGGGTGGCGGGTGGAGTTATGAGGAGGGGGGCCATAGGTGCTGCAGGCTGGTGAAGAGGAGAAACGACCTTTAACTTTTACCCCTTTCAGCACTGAAGACTCTAATTCTGAAAATCCTACTCTATTAGAAACAGTTACTCAATATCTTGTAATAACCTATAATGGAAAAGAATCTAAAAGAATCTAGCGTGTGCTAAGTTGCTTCAATAGTGTCCGACTCTTTGCGACCCTGTGAACTACTTCGGGATGGGATTTTCCAGACAAGAAGTGGCCAGGGCCTCCTCCAGGGGATCTTCCCCATCGAAGGACCGAACCTGTTCCTCGTGTGTCTCCTGCAGGGGCAGACATATTCTTTACCACTAGAACCACCAACGCAGCTTTGTCATTCGGCTTCTCAAAGGTTCCAGCAGGCTCCTTGCTTCCAGCACTCACTCACACTGTCCCTCTTCCCTTGAGGGCCATCTCCTTCCTCCCAAACTGTCTTTTCAAGTCATGCCCGTCCCTCGTGGCCCAGCTTATATCTATCAGGAGGCTTTCCAGACCCCTACAGGGGCAATCAGCATGTTCCTGACCCTCTGTCCACAGCATTCTCTGTGCAGTAGAGCTCTCCAGGGATAATTCCCTCCCACCCTGGATTAGGAGCTTCGGGGCTCTCACAGAAGCCTAGTGTTACTTATTCTCACTCCCTGACTCCCTCAAAGTTAACAGATGCTCAATATTGGACTTTTACTTGCCTGAATAGGGCAAGTAGCTACACATTATCCTCACCCCTTTAAAAACAATCAAACGAAAGAAAATGAGAAAGCAAAACCAAAAATCTGGCTTACATGAGTTTCTGTTTGTCCACTTCATAGCCTCTTCATATTCTGGGTCGATGAAAAGGAGCTATTACGGACCAAAAGGAAAATGCACAGACTAAAAGTTGGAAATTATATTTTGATCAGTGGTCTTACTGACAACTATAGCCTGGGATGTCAGCTTCTCAAATGAGTCTGAAGGACTGTTCCAAAGAGGTAAGGGAGGAGCAAGGATATATAGGAGCTTTTGCAAAAGTAAAAAGCAACAACAAAACCCCAGGTAGTAAAACAAGGAAGGATTCCTGCTAATGACACATACTCAAAAAGACAGACGTCTCAAGGCGATGAGCACTCTTCTGTGTATGGGAGGGTGCAAGAGTCTGGGCATTTAAAAATCGTTTGTTTGATATGCATCTTAACTATGTGGGGCCAGTATGCCATTATATTCCATCCCTCAGGGCGCACCTTGGGGTGGCGGCAGGCACCGCAGTGGCAGGTGGCTGATGGCCAGACATCCTATATTTTCTGAAATGGCAGGTGACAGTCTTTGCCCACACTATGCAACTGTTCACTGCTTAGACTGACTGCCAGACCGTGATTACTTCCTAGTCTCACGTTCCCAAATATCACTTTTACTCATTTGTTCACGGTAACCTGACAAATCTCCAACAGTGAGAAACACAGTTTTATGTATTTGGGTTCAAGTTCGGGCCCCAGCACATTCTAACAGGGTGACCTTCAGTAAGAGGATAGACCTAGGGGACTGCGCCCAGGTTTCCTCCACTGTCACACAGTGGATGACAAACTTGCTCTCAGGATGAGGTGAGAATCCAATAAAATGCCAAGTGCGTTATGAGTGTTGGGAGCTAGTGTTGTTAGTATTTGGTGCAATTATCCCTTCCGTGTTGATACCAAGCAGAGCCCTGTGGGGCTCCTGGGCACAAAAGCCTTTCTGTGTCCCCCATTTCTTTGATTACAGAAAGCAGGCTTCTTTCAGCCTTCTAAGACCATCCCAGTGTTCCAAGTTCCAACTGGCAGAGTCAAACAGTTGTTAATTAGGGAAGGGAGGGGCTGCAAGACCAGGGAGAAACAAACACTCAAGGGAAACAATGGGGCCGCCTTGGGGCAAAGTCCTGGTTTCCCATCAAGGGATACACAGGACAGTATCTTTCATCTTTTTGCAGATACGGAAACCCCAGCAATTGAGAGAACTTATCAGTTAAAAGGGCTTGCTGCCCACAAGCAGAGACCCCAGACCAGTTGAAAACAGACTGAGGAATGCAGACTCCTACTTACCTCCCCACCCACCCATCAGAAGAAAGTCCCTAAACTGATCAAGCCTCCTTTAAACCATTACTATAAAACTTCTCCAAGGCGAGGGTGGGGACAGACAGTTTGGAGGGCCTTAACTCTATGTGACCCCCTTTGCCTGGCAAAGCAATGAAGCTATTCTTTTCTCTCTCTCTCTCTTTTGTTTTTTTTTGCCATCAAATTGGTTGTTTCTTTCTTCTTCTTTTTTTTTTTTTAATATACCAAAACTCTGTCTCAGAGATTTAATTTGGGTACAGATTTGCTTTAGTGTCAAACACTTCATGCCAAGCATATGCTTGGAAAAGGGCAGGGTCTACCCAGCCCATGGGCCTTGACACCTAAACAGGAGCTCAGAAAGGGACTTTGGGGCTGCTTTCCCTCCCCACACCCTGTGCCTGCTATTTCTACGAAGCTCACTTCCTCTCCTGGGATGTCTTGCTCTGAAAAGAGAGAAAAGCCTTGTGTCCTGCAAAGCCAAAGCATCATTTAAACTCCCTCTTTCATCTACTTTAGTCCTTACCGAAAAGAAGGAACTGTCCGAACCGTCCGTTCCCCACTGCGGAAGCCTGAAGGAGACTGATAACAATAATAGTTCACGTGGAGCTAACGCTCCGTGAAAAATACCTCTCCGTTCTAATTCTTTCAGTTTAGAGGACGGGGCCGAGAGGCAGTGAAATGGATATGATGACGGCATTCTTGGAGAGATACAGAAATAACTCAATGGCACCAGATCCCTGTCACTTTCCTTCCTTGAGTTCTCCATCAAATTGTCTGTTGCAGGAAGGGGGACCCCTTCCAGGGCCTGAGAATGGGCTCTTGTCTAACACTTAGAAATGAATGATCTGAGGAGACACATGTACTGACAAAGCAGGAGACTTTGTTAGGAAGGGAGCCTGGGCAGAGGGCAGCAGGGTCAGGGGAGCCCAGGAGGACTGCGTGGCCACGTGACTCACAGTCTCGGGTTTTATGGTGTTGGTGTCAGTTTCACGATCGTCGCTAACCAGTCACTCTCAGGGTCCTTCCTGGTGGCACGCATCCCTCAGCCAAGACGGATTCCAGCGAGAAGGGTTCTGGGAGGCTGCTAGGACATGCGGTGTCTGGTGTCTCCTTTGACCTTTCCGAATGCTTCCCGTTGGCGGTAGCTTGTCAGCTCTGAGTTTCTTAACAGGACCTCCTGTTGTAACACGACTCATGCAGATGGTTACTATGATGCCTGGTGAGGGTGGGTGGTTTCGGACAGTGGTGCCCTCCTCACATATTTGCTTTTCTCAAGCCAAACTTTCAGTGATGACTAAGCCAGTCCTGGAAATTTGAGCCCACAGCACACCCATACCTTTCCATATGCCTGATCTTATTTGAATTAATGGCTTAGATATTGTCTCTGCCCCTTCCTGGCTGGGTGAGCCCAGGCAAGGCACCAGGTGATGCTGAGCCATCCCCTAGAACAAGGGAGTGGCAATGAGACTTTGGTTGTCTAGTTCCTGGCATAGGTAGGTCTTGGCAGCTGAAGAAGCAGTGCCTCTTCTGGAAGAAATGGGTTGGTTTTAACTGACAGACTTCATGAGTCCTGCAGAGGCCAGGAGTCGCTCTTTGCTGGGTCACTAGGGAATTCCGAGTTTGATCTGTGCAGACCCCTGTGCCCTACTTCCTTCCACCTGTCATCTGCTGGTCACTCACCAGCCCTATTTTTCCTTTGCCTGAGTCCCTCTACCATTTTTTTTCCCCTTGGGGGTCATATGTATTTTTGTAAGCATTACCCAGCTTTTCTAGGCAAAAGAGGAAATTCTAAATACATTTCAGAAATCATAGGATGTCTTGGGTTGTTTCTTAATGGTTTCTTGTATATCCATTTAAACAAAAGTAGATTATAGTCAAAACAAGAGAAGGGTGGTATGGATTGAATATTTGTGGTCCTCCAAAACAATTATCAATATGTCTTAATTCCTAATGGGATGTATTAGGGGTGGGGCCTTGGGAGGTAATTAAATCAGGAGGATAGAGCCTTCGTGAATGGGATTAGCACCCTTATAAGAAGAGGAGTGAGAATGAATACACATATGTTTGGCTGAGTCTCTTTGCCGTCCATCTGAAACTATCACAACATTGTTAATTGTCTATGCTTCAATCTAAATTTAAAAGTTTTTTTAGAAAGTAAGCATGGAAAAAGTTTTTCAAAACATTATTTGTATTGTTGTTATATAATTATTACAATATTCATTATATTCATCATAATTTTGTATATACTTTGGCTCCCTTAAATAAAATCTCAATTCTTTTTAAAAACTTTTTATTTTATATTACAGTATAATTAACAATGTTGTAATAACTTCAGGTTTATTGCAAAGGGACTCACCATTACATATACATGTATCCATCCCCCTCAAAATTCCCCTCCCATCCAGGATGCCACATAATGAACAGGGTTCCCTATGCTGTACAGTAGGACCTTGTTGGTTATCTATTTTATTTTTTTAACATTTATTTATTTTTTGGCTGCATTGATTTTCTAAATTTATTTTTATTTGAAGGATAGTTGCTTTACAGTGTTGTGTGGGTTTCTGTCATGAAATAGCCGTAGGGTTATCCATTTTAAATATAGTAGTGTGTACATGTCAACACCAAACTCATAACTATCCCTTCCCCCATTCTTTCCACATGGCAACCGTAAGTTCATTCTCTAAGTCTGTGAGTTTTGTAATTAAGTTCATTAGTATCATTTTTTTTTTTAAGTTCCACATGTAAGGGACTGCATATGCTCTTTCTCCTTCTTTGCCTGACTTCACTGAGTGACACTCTCTAGGTCCATCCATGTTGCTGCAAATGGCCTTATTTCATTCTTTTTAATGGCTGAGCAATATTCTATTACATATATGTACCACATCTTCTTTATCCATTCATCTGTCAGTGGGCATTTAGACTGCTTCCATGTCTTGGTTATTGTAAACAGTGCTGAAGTGAACATTGGGGGTGCACGCATCCTTTCGGACCATGCATTTTTCTCCAGGTATATGCCCAGGAATGGGATTGCCGAGTCATATGGTAACTCTAGTTTTTAGTTTCTTAAGGGGCCTCTGTACTGTTCTCCACAGTGACTGCACCAATTTACATTTCTACCAACAGCGTAGGATGGTTCCCTTCTCTCCATACCCTCTCCAGGATATATTCATCATAATTTCGTATATACTTTGTATCTCCTAGGTAAAAATATCAACTCTTCAAAAAGGAAGAGGAATGAGAGAGATGATCTCAGGGCCATGTGAGGGTGTAGCAAGAAGGTCGCTGTGGCAAATGAGGAAGAGGGTTCTCGCCAGCTGTTGTTGCAAACCAGGAAGACAGTTCTCACTGAATCTGCCAGCATCTTGATCTCAGACGTCCCAGCTTCCAGGCCTTTGAGAAATAAATCTGTGCTGTTTAAGCCGTATAACTGAGGGTATTTTGTTATAACCGCCCAAGCAGACTAACAGAGTCATTTTCCCCAACTTTACTTCTCTCATTGTGTCCGCTTGGATCCTCTCAGAAGTGAATGCTGAGACAGAATCAGACAGGTAAGAGACTAACTGAGGGGGAGCACCTGTGAAGGGTAAAGGGGCAAAGGAGCAGGAGTGCGAGGGGTGGGCCGCCAGCCCCGATGCTGCTCTGACACCTGGGGAAGGATAGCGCGAGGGCAGGAGCAGAGAGTCTCGGCCAGGCCGATGGGGAGCCCCACTGAAATGTCCCCCAGGGGCATCAGCACAAACCAGGGACGTCAGGCTGCGGTATCGTGCTTGGTCCCTGGCTGGCAACAGCCTGGGGAGAGCTCGGCCTCAGCCTGAATGCTTGGGGGAGACCTAATTATGGAGCAGCTGGAGGCTCTTCCCCTGTTCCAAGGAGGTTCTCCTGCCAGGAGAGCTGAGCTGCGCCCCTGAGAGGCTGCCTCACCCACAATGTCCCGCTGACTCACCCCAGGAGCTCAGTGCACTAACTCAGAGGCTGCTTAGAGCTGTGGTCATGCTTCACACCCTCCAGCTCCTTTTCCACATTAATACACAGCTGTTTTGCATGCTCCTCTCTAAGAAATCATGTCCCATTTTCTTAGGACTTTGACGCCCTCTCCAGGAAATGACTGTCACAGGAGAGTGGTCAGGGGTGTAGGTTCTGGCACCAGATTGCCTGGTTCCCTAGCCTGGGAACCCACCACCTGCTAGCTGTGGGAAGTGGCACAAAGTACTAGACTTTGTACCTCAGTTTCCTCATGACAGGAATAATACCTGTCTCATGGGGTTGTGAAAAATGCTACCTGTGAAGCACTTAAAACAGAGCTTTGGAAATAAGTTCTCAAACAATATTAATTAACAACTGAGAATACGATTTGCATATGAATGTGAATAGTATATGAATGTGTCCCCCAAATTCTTATGTTGAAATTTAATCCCCAAAGTGACAGTATTAGAAGGAGGGGCCTTTGGGCAGCCATTAGCTCATGAGGTGGTGGTTGTTGATCAGTTGCGAAGTCATATCCAACTCTTTGTGACCCCATGGACTGCAGCACACCAGGCTTCCCTGTCCTTCACTGTCTCCTGGAGTTTGCTCAAACTCCTGTCCATTGAATTGGTGATGTTACCCAACCACGTCATCCTCTGTTGCCCCCATCTCTTTCCCACCAAAAGGGGCTTTTCCAATGGCTCTTCGTATCAGGTGGCCAAAGTACTGGAGCTTCAGCTTCAGCTTCAGTCCTTCCGATGAATATTCAGGGTTGATTTCCTTTTGTTGTTATGTGAGGGCACAACCAGAAGTCTGCAGCCATGATGAGGGGCCTCACCTGATCATGCTGGCACCCTGATCTTGTGGGCCGTTTAGCCTCTAGAACTGGGAGAAGTAAATTTCTCTTATCTATAAGCCACTTAGTCTGTGGTATTTTGTTATAGCAGTCCGAATGGACTAAGACCACTCATTAATTAAAAACAAATACATTCTCAATCAAAATTAATATATTGACATTAACATGGCCTATGTCTCATGAACAGTTTTGTCTTTCAATTTGTCCTACTTGAAAATTCCTCACAGGCATTTCAAACAGACTGGCAGAAGGCTTTCAGGAACCCTTCACATCATTCCATGTAGGCTGCTATCTATCTGTCTGACTTTGGAATCAGACATAAAGTAGTTAGTTTAAAGTTCACCACATAATAAGCACTGGAAATGGGAGCTATTTTTCTTTACCCAGCAATTATTGAGTATCTGTGGTTGTCAGGCATGGTGACAAATACCAGGGAATCAGAGATTAGCCAGACAGATCTTGCTCTCTGCAAAACCAAACTCTAAGTGAAGAGAAGTTAGAGACACAAAAAGTAACTAGAATAAAGGATAAAAAAGAATTTTCTACTAAAAAGAATTTTAGCAGACAGCTGGGTAAAGAGCACAAAGAGAGAAACACTGCTTCTACCTGGGCACAGAAAAATGTTCTGGAAAAGTAAATCCTTCACCTGGTTTGTAAATGCCAAGACCTAGACCCACAGGGCCTGGAGATGTGCTGAAGGGCAGGAAAATGATGAACTTTGTACTTTCTGTTTGCTGTAGCCTATCCTTAGGGAGACCATATATGTTTTCAGGGAGATATTGCTTTACAGGGACCAGCTGCCTCTCAAATCATATTAGAAATATAAAATGGCAGAACTAACAGCAATGAGAGCTTGAAGCGTGTCACTGCTCCTTTTAAGTGTTCTATAATGAGTGTTCACCTCAGTGCCTTTCTGGGATTCTGGGAAGACACATCCAGGCCCTTTCCTTTCTTCTGTTGCAGGTCATTAGCAGAGTCATTGACTTAGATGCCAGCACCCTGTTGAGGATGGTGACTGCAGCCTGCAGGGGAATTGTCACCTGTCTCTGGTTCAGCCTGAATTCCATGTTACTCTTTTCTAAAAATATTATTATTATTATTTTGCCTGTGTTTTTGTGGCATGTGGAATTTTAGTTCCTTGACCAGGGAATGAACCCGCGTCCCCCGCATTGGGAGCACAGAGTCTTAACCACTGGACTGCCAGGGAAGTCCCCCATGTTACTCTTTTGATTGGTTCACATTCTACCTTCGCAACCTCCACCTCATGCATGTCCCCCACTCGGCTTCTCCTAAGATAAATGCAACCCATGGTCTCATATCACTTGCGTTTCTGTTCCTCCAGGCCTTCTTTGGGAGACCGCCATGGCTGAAATTTCCAGTAAGACGGGCTGGTTGCTGGTCACATTTCAATTGCCCCAATTTGGGGTCCATTTTGTGGAACGGGAGAAACTCCAGGTTGGTTTCACCACCCCACCTTTAATAACCACGAAGGACATGGGACTGGCTGGGTGATCTCAGGCCCCCAAACTGACGGTGGCCATTTTGATTCTAAAGTAGGAGAAAAGAATTCCTTGGCAATCCAGTGGCTAGGACTCTGTGCTTCCACTGCCGAGAGCACAGGGATCAGGGAACCAAGATGCAGCAAGCTGCATAGGGAGGCCAAAACAAAAACACACAAAACCCCCAAACTCCCTAAGTGTGTGTGTCTATTTCTGTTTTTGTAAATAAGTTCATTTGTATCATTTTTTTAAGATTCTGCACATAAATAATATCATATGATACTTCTCTTTCTCTGACTTACTTCACTCAGCATGACAATCTCTAGATCCATCCATGTTGCTGCAGATGGCACTATTGCATTCTTTTTTAATGGTTGGGTAATATCCCATCATATATATATATATATATATATATATGAGACCACATTCTTCTGTAGATGGACATTTAGATTGCCCCCGTGTCTTGGCTTTTGTAAACAGTGCTGCAGTGAACACGGGGTGCATGCATCCTTTTGGATTATGTTTTCCTCCAGGTATATGGCAGGAGTGGGGTTGCAGGGTCATATGGTAGCTCTGTTTTTGGTTTCCTAAGGAACCTCCATAAAGTCTCTGTAGTGACTGTACCAATTTACATTCCCACCAACAGAAGGTTTCCTTCTCCCCAGAATGTATTCATTGTGAATTTTTTGATAATGGCCATTCTGACGGCTGTGAGGTGATATCTCACTGCAGTTGTGATCTGCAGTTCTCTAATAATTAGCGATGTTGAACATCTTTTCATATGCCACTCTGCATATGTATGTCTTCTGTATGTCATCTGTATGTCTTCTGATTTAAAATGGATAAATAACAAAGTCCTACTGTACAGCACAGGGAACCCAGCTCAATGTTCTGTAACAACCTAGTTGGGAAAAGAATTTGAAAAAGAATAGATCCACGTGTATGTGTAAGGGAATCACTTTTTGGTACTCTTGAAACTAGCACAGCATTGCAAATCCACTATACTTCAATATAAAATGAAAAGTTAACAAAACAAAAAATAAAGCAGCAGAAATGCAGGGAAGCACGTGGTATCACATTAGCAAGAGAAGGTTCTGGATTTTTGGCACTCTTACCAGGAGGTCCCTTTCATTGAGATGAGGAGCCTGAGGGAGGAGTTGATGGGGAAAGGGGAGGGCAGGGGAAAGAGAAGTTCAGTTTTGGAAAGTCTGAGATCCCTTTTAAATAATCCAAGGGGTGTTTTAGGGTAGGCAGGTTTGTATCTGAATGTGGAATTCTGAAGCATGGTTGGGCTTAGAGGTATATATAGAGAGAAATGTGAGAACCTTTACGACGTAGGTGTTATTTAAATCTGTGGGACTAAATACCGTCACCAAGGAAGTAAATGTTTATAGAGAATAGAAGAAGAGCTCTAAAAACTTCCAAAGGTTAGAAGTCAGGGAGAAGATGAGAACCCAGCAGAGGAGTCTTCAGAAGGAACAGTCCAACGAGGCAGAAATCATCTAGGAGAATTTGTCCTGGAAGCCACTGAAGGAAGCATTTTGAGCAAAGGAATGATCAGTCAGGCCAGCTGGCTGATAAGTCAGCTTAGGGGAGTACTGAGAACTGATCGTTGGATTTAGCAACACAGAAGTTGATGATCTTGGCAAGAGCAGTTTCAGGCAAGTTTGCTCTGATTTCTGGACCCATTTTCCCTCTGCTTTCTCTCCCTGAGCCTCACTCTCAGCTTCAAGTGTCTGCAAAGTCCTTTACCCCTGCCCTGATCTTCTGTCTTCAGACATTGCAGAGATTCTTCACATTTTAGGGTCAAGAACTCAGTGAAAAATCTATTTAAATATGTGATTGTCTTCACATACACATACAATTATGTATTATAACTTCACAGGTTCACAGAGTCCCTAATCCCTGATCCTACGGTAAGAACAACTTAAGACAGGTTACTCTAATGAGTTTCCTTTGGGGCTTCTGTGGATGCTCAGATGGTAAAGAATCTGCCTGCAATATGGTAGACCCAGGTTCAATCCCTGAGTCAGGAAGATCCTCTGGAGAAGGAAATGGCAACCCACTCCAGTATTCTTGCCTGGGAAATCCCATGAACAGAGGAGCCTGGCAGGCTACAGCCCATGGGGTCACAAAGAGTTGGCATGACAAGGTGACTTTCACTTTCACTTTTTTTAATGAGTTTCCTTTAGCTCTGGCCACACAGAGGTCTTGAAACCCTAGTTTGTCCATCCCAGGCCCAAACCCCTCTTTAGATCTTTATTCAGATCAGAGACAATGAAAGCTAAGAATGAATGTTTTTAATACAAGCTCTTAGGCAGGCAAATTTAGGACAAACATGAGTAGATATACTAACCAATTCAAGGAGGTATTGAATGGTATGATTTCACCTATATTCATAGCATCTTAGCTCTGCTTTAGATCTGACGTCTTCTGGTAGTTTCCATAGGTGGTTAGGCTAGGGGCAGCCACATCCTCTACAATGAGGATCATAAACTCAACCTCTGTGAGAACTGGGCACATAATGACATAAGCTGAAATGCATGGGAAACACCCGAGTGACAGGGTCAGCGGTGAGCAGGGAAAGTGGGGACTACATGGTGGGTTTAAAAAGAGAAGCTGAGGGCTTCCTTGGTGGTTCAGTGGTTAAGACACCACGCTCCCAATGCAGGGACACAGGTTCAGTCCCTGCTCAGGAAATTAGATCCCACATGCCAAAGATCCCATGTGCTGCAAAGAAGATCAAATATCCCACAGGCTGCAAACTAAGACCCAGAGCAGCCAAAAAAATGAAAAGGAACAGATGATACTCTCTGGCAAATGTTGACATATGACAATTTCAGCTCATATTGCTGAAATTTTTCAAGAAAAATGGAAAATATCTTGATTTTTCAAGATAATCTGTAGACTTGATTCCTATGCAGTCTAAATAAACTGGAATATATGGTCTATAGAAGCTGGGCCATGTCCGAGAGAGAATTAAATTATGTTTATAGATGAGTTTTGGTGTAGAGTCTACTTCGTCTGTTCATTGTGACAGATTGTGTTTTCCAAAAATTACCGAAGTCATATTTCCAGTCCCACACAGTTTCCAGGATATTGCCAGTTGTATTAAGTGAACCTGGAACCCAGGCTGGTCTTTGTAGCTGGCTCCACAGCAGACACTTGGACATATGACTTCCATGACCGAATCATGCAAAGCAATATGGTTTCCACGTGGGTTTCTCTCTCTCCCAGGATGCTCACCCTGGGAAACAAGCCCTCAGGCTGTGAGTAAAAGCCCAGACTAACCTAGCAGAGGTCTCATTTCCGGAAGTGAACAGGCATCAACCACCTAACAAGTAGGAGAACAAACCTTCAAATGACTTAAGCCCTGGGCCTTGAGTCATCCAGCTGAGACCATCAAGGAGCAACGACCAGCCATTCCTGCTGTGCCTTGTTTAAATTCCTGACCCTCAGTGAGCACAGTTGCTTTATGTCACTAAGCTGGAGTGATTTCTTAGTCTGCCTCAGTAACTGAGTTTTCATTTATAAATATAGAAGTGCTTTAGCAAATCCACCTGAGGAATACAACTTTTGGAAAAACGTTCTCTCTCTGGAGCCTTTTTTTTTTAGAATTAAAAAAAAATGAAGGACAGTTGATTTACAAGGTTGTATTAATTTTTGTTGTACAGCAAAGTGCTTCAGCTGTACACATATATATATACATACACATTCTTTGTTATATTCTTTTCCACTATGGTTTATCACAGGATATTGAATATAGTTCCCTGTGCTATACACTAGGACCTCATTGTTTATCCATCCTATAGTATAATTGTCTGCATCTGCTAATCCCAAGCTCCTACTCCATCCCTCCCCAGCCCCACCCCCTACTCCCTTGGCAACCACGTCTTTCTCTGTCTATGAGTGCTTCGTAGGGACACATTTTAAATTTTTGCCACATTTTAAATTCTACATGTGAGTGATATCATATGGTATTTGTCTTCCGCTCTCTGACTTACTTCACTTAGTATGATCAGCTCTAGGGAGTCTTTTTCAATTTTGATGTCCTTCAGCTGCTGTCCCTTAGGATTCATGCCCTCCTATGACTCAGACCTTGGGAATCAGAACTCTAGGAGTAGACTCAGCAGTCTGTATTTGAGCAAGGCCTCTGGTGACTCTGATGCTTGTTCAAGCTTGGGAACGGCTGATCCAGACCGCACGTAACGAGGTATTAAAGAGTGACATGGAAACGCGAGGAGAGGCATGGAAAGTGAGGCCATGAGGTTACCTGTTGTTCCAGAAGTAAAGCCCTGGGCGACCAGAAGGAGTGCAGGGGCTGAGGGCTGCAGGAGGAAGGGAAGGCCTGGAGGGGCCTGGCTGGAGCCGACAGTAAAGCTTTTGAGGAGCCTTCAGCTCGCACGTGGCCACTCTGCAGGCTCACTTCAGCGAGACTTGCAAAGTCCCTCTGACTCCACAGCAATCCTGATTTTCCAACGAAACACCATGTGGAGCTGTGTTCAAGAGGGCAGACCGAGCAGCTCGGGCCGGGGGGCCTGGTTGCCGAGGGCCTCTGCCTCCGTCCCTGTGGTATCCCTTGAGCTACTTGCAGAAACCACACATTCAGCTTCCTTGTAGCTGTGGTTCTCTAAAGCTGTGAACAGGGTGCTTGGTCATGCCTTAGGGCTGAGCTCAGGGGAGGCCACTAAATTCGTCAGGGGCACGTGGGAGTGTTGACAGGGGCGGACTGCTGCTAAACCCTGTGTTTTCGCAGGGGGCGCCAGGGCACAGGGCCCTGGAGGCCTGGTCCCACTGGAAGCAGGGTGAAGGTCGGATACCAGGCTAGCCCACCTGACTGCGAGGCCCAGGCTAGTGAAGGGAGCGGGAAGACAGAAACCAAGGGTCAGTCTCCCATAGGAGGCAGGAGCTGACCAGGACACAGACTCCAGAATAACCATGGGTGCTGGGTCAGCTGGGACAGTTTCTCCAGACAGCGTTCCAGTGGGAGGGTATTTCAGTGGAACATCATATTGGGCTTCCCTGGTTGCTCAGATGGTAAAGAATCTGCCTGCATACACAGGAGACCTGGGTTTGATCCCTGAGTTGGGAAGATCTCCTGGAGGAAGGCATGGCAACCCACTCCAGTATTCTTGCCTGGAGAATCCCCATGGACAGAGGAGGGCTACAGTCCACGGGAGCACAGAGTCAGACGTTACTGAGTGATGAAGCACGCACGCACGCACACGCCACACACACACACACACACACACACACACACACAGAGTTTAGAAAACTAGCCATGATTCTTGATCCTCAGAGAGTTCAGTCCCTCTCACCAAGACATTCTGTTGTAGTTATGAGATGCATCACAATTACACACCACGATGTTGTTTACCCTTCCACCTTTGCTCTTTCTGGAAAGCCTTTCCCTCCCTGAAGACTCCTATCAGGTATTTCCTCTCCCTGGAAGTCCTCCTGATTGTCCTCCCCTAACTTCCATTCCTGCTGCATGTATTTCTGCTATATAAAATTGCTTGTGGACATGTTGCTTTAGTCTGAGAACCCTTGAGGACAGGCTCCTTGCATTCAGTGAAAGCCAGCCCCGCCTTACTACATAACAGACGCTTGTAAAATCCCCGTGGAATGACTGCCTCAGTCATCGCCAAGCCCAGCTGCAGGTGGAGGGCAGCGCTGTGGCCTGGGCTCAGGGTGGCAGGGCAGCGGGATATCACACCTGCTGGGGATGGGGGGCAGCCTTCACATCCACTGGGAGCCTCTGGTTTCCCTCCTTCCTGCTCTGAGAGAGCAGCTGGTGCGACAGGAAGGCACAGATCCAGAGCCCAGGAAAGCACAGCATCCCATTGGTGGTGAACATCACCGCTAACACCATGGGACTGAAGTCAGTTTCACTGGCCCCCAGACTCGAATCCTTTTGGCTACAGATTGGCTGGTGACTCTAGAATTTTCTGCTCAGTTGCTTTTTGTTGAGGCTAATTTGAAGCTCCTTCTCACTGCCCAGGCTCTTAAGAAGGAGGGTTGGTGAAAATCAGATGCTATTGATTAATTTGCTCAAGTGGGCTCTTCGCCTTTTTTCCTTCATATCCCAGGAGAGACAGTTTCCATTTGTGGGATGGATGCTTGTCTGAGCTGAGATGAAATGCTTTCTCTTTTATCTGGATGTATATTATGGGGCTTTGCTCTGCATTCAAAAACGAATTAATGTCTACAATGGGGTTTTGTTTTTAAAGCTGGCATTTTAAATATTAACTAAAATGTTCTCAGTAAAGTCCAAGTAATTGTAAAGTTTGGATGAAAGAAGACAAGTCTCCTCACCCAGGAAGGAGCAGGGCAGTCAAGGACTATTATGGACTGACTCTTTGTATCCCACCAAATTGAATTGAATTTCTCAGTCTTCCTAAAGCAAGCATCAAGGAAAGGCCATGTGAGGACACAGCGAGAAGCCTTTGCAAGCCAGGAGGGGGCTCCTCACCAGGAACTAAGTCAGCCAGCACCTTGATCTTCCTTTGCCCACCCTCTAAAACTGTGAGGAAATACATTTGTTTTTAAGCCACCAGACTACGGTAACTTGTTCTGCAGTCCCCAAAACGCTAAAGTGTTAGTTGCTCAGTCCTGCCCGACTCTTTGTGACCCCATGGACTATAGTCCACCAGGTTCCTCTATTCGTGGAATTCTCTGGGCAAGAATACTGGAGTGGGGTGCCATTCCCTTCTCCAGGGGACCTTCCTGACCCAGGGATCAAACCCATGTCTCACCCACTGCAGGCAGAGCTCAAGCTGAGTGAGAAAAGGGCAAAGATGGGAGAAAAACACAGAAGGCTGGAGCCAGGTCCCAGCTCTGACACTATCTTCCCCCAGGGCTTGTATGAAACCAGGCTCTCTTAGCAGATGTAGGGCTGGTTGCTACAGCAACGAGGCTGTAGCTGGGGTGATGCCTGGGCACAAACTTCCTCATCTCTGCAACAGGACCGCCTGCTAACCAGGACTGTCATGTGCTAGGCACACTGTGGCATTCAGGCCTACACCCAACCTCAAGTGTCCCCACAGTCCACCCCTCACCAGCAACCCACTCCATACCCCCACGGTGGAACCACCCAGAGCCATTCTCTTTTGGGGCTTTTGAGCCAAGGAGCAAATAGCATGTGTGTTTGGGAGAAGTAGGAGGTCAAAGAGATTGCACACGAAATTGGCAACTTTCAACTCCTGTCTTTGCTCCTCACAGTGGAGCTGTCCAGTGGTTTGTAGGGTGGCTGATAACCTTGAATGTGGGTTTGGCATATTGCTGGAAGCCAACGGCTGTTCCAAGGGAAAGACAAATGTCCTTCTCTGTCACCAAAAGGCCATATCTTGCACTTCCAACCCCGCCACCTGGCCAGATCCCCACATCAAGGCAGAGAGGAGGGTGGGCCAGAAAGGTTAGGACCATATTTACTTTAAAGAGAAAAGGTTTATGCAAGCCCATAACCATAGTCAAAGGTATGAGTTTTTTTCAGTAGTCATGTATGGATGTGAGAGATAGACCATAAAGAAGGCTGAGTGCTGAAGAATTGTTGCTTTTGAACTGTGATGTTGGAGAAGACTCTTGAGAGTCCCTTGGACTGCAAGGAGATCAACTCTGATTATTCATTGGAAGGACTGATGTTGAAGCTGAAGCTCCAATACTTTGCCCACCTGTTGAGAAGAGACAAATCATTGGAAAAGACCCTGATGCTGGAAAAGATTGAGGGAGGGAGGAGAAGGGGGCAATGGAGGATGAGATGGTTGGATGGCATCACCGACTCAATGGACATGAGTTTGAGCAAACTCTAGGAGACAGTGAAGGACAGAGAAGCCTGATGTGCTGCAGTCCATGGCTCACAAAGAGTTGGATATGACTTAGCAAGTGAACAATAACAAGCCCAGTTTATTAAAGAAGAATTCTTATCCATAGTAGACTTCGAGTTCATGCAAAAACTGTCAGAGACAGTTCCTTGTGCCAGATGCTCCTTGCAAAACAAGTAGCAGAGTTTTACCCCATCTCCTGGAGCTGGCCTGATCCATGCTGAGCTCTCCAGGGAGTCAAAGATCCTGGGGTCAGGGGCGCAGATGGTGACCCAGACTTGAGATGCAGGCAAGGAATTTCTTGTTTTCTTGTCCCAAGGGGCTTTCTCTTCCCTACTGAGACCCGGGTCAGAGGAAGCTAGGTCAAATAGCAGCAAGAAAGACAATATTCAGTAGAGAAAAGGGAAATTCAGACACAAATGTGCTCTGTCTAGAGCGCAGGTCACCTGGTTTGGAGAACTTCCGGGTCCACTTGAGGAAGCCCTGTGTTCTGTTTGAAAGAGAACTAGACCAAGACCCAGGAGAGTGAGCTGTGGTTCTGCTATTACACCTCCCAGCTGTGTAACCCTTGATTAGACAAGCCACTTCACCCCCAAGGACACAGCCTCCCCATCATGCGCTGTTCTGCTTATTTCACAAAGCAGTCAGAATACGACCAATGAGAGAAAAAATCCTGTGCAGGGGCTCCTTGTACACATGAGTCATGAACAAAACAGACTTTGCAAGCACTTTGGGACTCCCTCAAAGAAAACATGTTGTGAAAAACAGACAGTAGTAAGTCCGTAGCAGGAAGTGAGGGCCACTCCCGGGCAGGCACTGGACACATCACCCAGGGATCGGTCTGGCCTCATTGTTCCGTTCATGGGTTCGTGCCCAGTCAGTTCAGTCATGACTGACTCTCTGTGAACCCATGGACTGTAGTCTGCCAGGCTCCCGTGACAATGGGATTCTCTAGGCGAGAATACTGGAGTGGGTTGTCATGCCCTCCTCCAGAGGATTTTCCATACCCAGGGACTGAACCCAAAACTCCTGAGTGTCCTGCATTTCAGGCAGATTTTTTTTTTTTTACCTGCTGAGCCACCATGAAAGCCCTGTTCCACTCATGCTGGTACCCAGATCTGGAGTCACTGACTTGCAGCTCCACAGGGAATATGCATCAGTCTCCTCATGGGAGCTAATTTATTGGGCCAAGTCAAGTCTATAGCTCTTCATACTATGGACACGATCGGTAGGGCTGGATTTGGGGCAGAACTGAATGGAAAGTTTCTGTGTCAGCCAAGAAGTCTCAGCTGACAGCCCTGGGCTGAAAGTCAGGCACCCGGTAGGTGAAGCCACAGATAGAAGAGCGATTATTCCAAAAGTGCACAAGGTGGAAGAGACTGCTGGCTACTACTGGCCTAAGAAGAATAGCTATTGTTATTTTTGGTATTTCGGCTAGATGACATCACTGACTCGATGGACGTGAGTCTGGGTGAACTTTGGGAGTTGGTGGTGGACAGGGAAGCTTGGCGTGCTGCAATTCATGGGGTCGCAAAGAGTCAGACACGACTGAGCGACTGAACTGATGCAAAGTTCTTTACAAATACTACCTTCTTCAGTTCCCTGAAACCCTTATAAAGTAGCTATTGTCATTTTTACCTACGAGAAAACCAGAGCTCAGAGAGGTTAAGTAACTTGCCCAAAGTCATACAGGAGAAAGAGCTGAAATTCAAATGAAGGTGTACCTAAGATACCTAAGACTAAGCTCTTAACCATGTGCCACTCTGTAGTGGGCCTCGGTTTAGCTGCAAGTCTGGTTGACACATGGGATTCTGGGCCCCATATCAGAAGTGTCGGACTCAGGAGGTCCAGAGAGGATCTGAGATTTCTAAGGATTTATATTTCTAACAGGTCCCCGGGTGCCACTGCTGGTGCCAGGGAGCAGCGGGGAGAACTGTGAGCTTTACCAGCCGCCTCTTATACAGCTGGGAGACCTGCAGCCTGCCTGGGGCCAGGCAAGTGAAGGAAACCCACATGAGTGTACAAGCTGCCCCTAGGACCCGCCTGTCCTTCACACCCTTCCTAGAAGCGAGTTTCCACATTCAGGCGCCTCCCCCTAAGCTAGCCACTGCAAACACTGGGCCTCTTGTGTTTCTAGACATAAACCCTGAAGAACTGAGGCTTTTGAACTGTGGTGCTGGAGAAGACTCTTGAGAGTCCCTTGGACAGCAAGGAGATCCAACCAGTCCATTCTGAAGGAGATCAGCCCTGAATATTCGCTGGAAGGACTGATGCTGAAGCTGAAACTTCTATGCTTTGGCCACCTCATGCGAAGAGCTGACTTATTTAAAAAGACCCTGATGCTGGGAAAGATTGAAGGCAGGAGGAGAAGGGGACAGGATGAGATGGTTGCATGGCATCACTGACTCAATGGGCATGAATTTGAGTAAATTCTGGGAGTTGGTGATGGACAGGGAGGCCTGGCGTGCTGCAGCCCATGGGATCGCAGAGTCAGACATGGCTGAGCGACTGAACGGAACTATGTTTCTAGACAATTATTTGCCAGCTTTCACTCAGCTCCTTACTCACCCGATTTCATGATCTATTCAAAACAGTCATCAGCCTTAGAAGTGCCAGCACATGGAAGGATCTCTTACAGAATCTCAGAATGGGAAGGGACTTGGGGTCCTCCTACTGTGTCCTGGGTGGTAACAGACCCAGCACAAAGGGCGTCAGTGATTCCTGAAGCCGTGTGTCCAGCTTCAGCAGAGGGCAGTTCTTGAGCCTGGAGAAGCATTTCTTTACAGGCTCTTTCCTGTCTTGTTGACTTGTGGGCCACCCTCCGGGGGGTTCACATCAAGCTCTCTCAGCCCTCCTCCATCCACACATGCTTGGTTTCCTGACTTAGCCTCCTATAGTGGCAACCCACTCCAGTGTTATTGCCTGGAGAATCCCAGGGATGGGAGAGCCTGGTGGGCTGCCATCTATGGGGTCGCACAGAGTCGGACACAACTGAAGTGATTTAGCAGCAGCAGCAGCGGGTTAAAGGTTGAGGTTGACCCTCCCCCAAACATACATCTGAGTTCTAACCCCGCACAAAGGTCATAGATACAGGACTGTAGTCAAAACCAAGCCTGCATAAAAAATAGCAGAGTGCTTCAAAGATGAGCTTTTCCTGTTTTTCAGTTTTCTGAAATACCAGCTGACATCAAGTGACATAGTATGGTCTTCAGAAACACATATACACACTCCTAGAGGACTTCACCACTGATCCTGGGTCTTCATTGCTCTCATCCTGTCATTACCAGAGAGGCCCCCATGACACAGTGGGCAGACCATCCAACCTCCAGCTCCCGTCTCTGCCTCATCACCGCTGAGCTGCACCCTACCTTAGTCCTTTCCTGTGGCTGCACCTAGAGCTGGTCACTACCTGGAACTCTTCTACAAAAGAAACATTATAGCCCCTAGCTGTTAAAACCGCACAGTGAGTGCTTATCCCAACCTCCATCCTCCTTGGACTTTAGCTTTCTTGTATGTATCTTACCTGTTCTTGAAAGTGAAACTGTGAGTCGCTCAGTCATGTCTAACTCTTTCCAACACCATGGACTGTAGCCTGCTACTCCTCTGTCCATGGGATTTTCCCTGGTAAGAATACTTGGGTGGGTTGCAATTTCCTCCTCCCCAGGATCTTCACAACCCAGGGATCTGTTCTTGGACCTTATCAGATCTCCTTGTCCACTAGTCTTTTTTCTCCTCACTGCTCATCTATCAGCCCGTCTTAACATCCTCCTCTCTGCACTGATCCCGTGGACCATCACTAAATTTCTTGTTACACTCCCAACCCCTTTATCTCATTGACATTATTTTTGCACTCATCCAGCACAATTGCAACACTAGCTGATTTCAGCCCACCTGATTTCTTCTGTCTTCTTCTCAAACTTCAGCACGTGGCAAAAAACCATCATACTCATCTGCAGACTGAAGTCACTGCTGGTGAATACAAGGTCTCCAAATTCAGTGGCTCTGGTGGTAAAGAATTCGCCTGCCAGTGCAAAAGACACAAGAGATGTGGGTTTGATCCCTGGGTCAGGAAGAACACCTGGAGAAGGAACTGGCAACCTGCTCTAATATTCTTGCCTGGAAAATCCCATGGCTAGAAGAGTCTGGCAGGCTACAGTCCATGGGGCCACAAAGAGTCAGACATGACTGAATGAATGAGCACTCAGCACTCAAGCCTTTTGCAGGTCCCTAGTCAGCAGCCCAGGCCCAATCTACAGCCATTACACCCGAGACATTGGGGCAAATGAACAAGGTCATCCCTTATTCTGGGCTAGGCAGAATTTAGGGCTGGGTGCAGGGTTGTGAGAGCTTTGGAGGAACGTCTTTGCAACCTGCACTTCCTCTGCCTTTCTTGTTTCTTTCTATAGCTGCTCTAGAACTTTCCTCCAGCCGTGATTCCTACTGCAAGATTTTCCTTTTATCTGACAAAGTCAAGTCAATCAAGAGCAATCACCGCAATTTTTATGGTCCTCATCCTTCTCAAAAATGTACTTCTGCTCATTAAGACAGTTGTGGGGCCCTAAATGGGAAACCTTAAGAAGAAAGGCACTAGCTTTGCGGTTGGAAACTAAGATGGCGCCTGGCGGAAGAGATGGGGGCATGGTCTATGTTGTTTGTCAAAGTTTTTGATTGGTTCTCTTGATTTCTGTGCACGTGGACAGCACGTGATCACCATAGACTCCAGTTATAATGAAGGCACATGATGATTTGACCTTTAACGTGATTGGTGCAACTGAAGGCACATGATAATTTGACCTTTAACGTGATTGGTGCAACTATGGAAAGGCCCTCGCAAAACCCCTGCTTGTCTATATAAGCCGGGAGCTTGAGGTAATAAAGTGGAGCTGCTCAGACAGAACCTGTGTCGCCTCGGATTGCCTCTCCCTGGCTGAGGGGCTGGGTTGGTGGACAGCAGGCTCACCTCTCCTCCGGACCCCTCAGCTTTGCTGAGGGAAGTTCCACTGCCCCTCTCTGCGGAGCGCCCGGTGCAGACAGCTCTTTCACTTTGTGTATTATCCCACTCCTCGTTTCTTCTCCTTTAATCATCCTTCTCACCCTTTCAATTTCCATCCCTATTTTTTCACCAGAATGTATATATGTTCAAGCCCTCTCATTGAAACACACAAATCCTTGCCAGTCTTATATTCCATCTACCCACTGCTCTCTTGCTCTGTTTTCCTTCAGCTGGTACAAACTGTAGTATGAATCTTTTCAGACAAGTAGAGAATAGTACAGACTTCACCTGTGTACCGTAGTCACCCAGATTCAAGATTTTGTCATATTTCCAGCTAGATTTCTTGAAAGAGTGGTGGATGTTTACATCACACTCCATTTATAATCCTTGAGGTCTGGGTTTCTCCCTTACCAGTGAAATTTCTTGAAAGTATTTCCATTGATCTGATGGTCAAATCTAGCAAACACTTTTCAGTTTGTAGCTTCCTACTCATTCTGCCCTTTGGTTTTATCCTCCTTACTTGCTTACATGTTCTATTTTCTACTGTCCCTTAAATATACCACTGGATTTTTTTTTCCTTTTTGTGTTATAAAGAGAAGGGAGTGTGTGTTTTGCCTCCCCTGATTTGCTTTCAACAAAATAACCTTTTTTGGGTAGTTGATTTATAATATTGTGCTAGTTGCAGATGGTTATATATAACTGAATCACTTTGATGATTCTATATATATGGCTCAGATGGTAAAGAGATCCTAAAGGTGGTAAAGATCTTAAAGACATGGGAATACCAGACCACCTCACCTGCCTCCTGAGAAATCTATATGCAGGTCAAGAAGCAACAGGTAGAACTGGACATGGTACACCAGACTGGTTCCAAATCGGGAAAGGAGTATATCAAGGCTGTATATTGTCACCTGCTTATTTAACTTATATGCAGAGTACATCATGAGAAATGTTGGGCTGGAAGAAGTACAAGCAGGAATCAAGATTGCCAGGAGAAATACCAATGACGCAAGATATGCAGATGACACCATCCTTATGGCAGAAAGCAAAAAAGAACTAAAAAGCCTCTTGATGAAAGAGAAAGAGGAGATTGAAAAAGTTGGCTTAGAGCTCAACATTGGGAAAACTAAGATCATGGCATCCGGTCCCATCACTTCATGGCAAATAGAAGGGGAAATAGTGGAAATGGTGGCTGACTTTATTTTTCTGGGCTCCAAAATCACTGCAGATGGTGATTATAGTCATGAAATTAAAAGATGCTTGCTCCTTGGAAGAAAAGTTATGGCCAACCTAGACAGCATATTAAAAGGCAGAGATATTACTTTGCCAACAAAGGTCCATCTAGTCAAAGCTATGGCTTTTCCAGTAGTCATGGATGGATGTGAGAGTTGGACTGTGAAGAAAGCTGAGCACCAAAGAATTGATGCTTTTGAACTGTGGTGTTGGAGAAGATGCTTGAGAATCTCTTGGACTGCAAGGAGATCTAACCAGTCCATCCTAAAGGGCATCATCAGTCTTGAGTATTCATTGGAAAGACTGATGCTGAGGCTGAAATTTCAATACTTCAGCCACCTGATGCGAAGAACTGACTCATTTGAAAAGACCCTGATGTGGGGAAAGATTGAAGGCAGGAGAAGGGGATGACAGAGAACTAGATGGTTCACTGACTCAATGGACATGAGTTTGAGCCAGCTCCAGGAGTTAGTGAAGGATAGGAAAGCCTGGTGTGTCACAAAGAGTCAGAGATGGCTGAGCAACTGCATAACAACAACAATATTCTACCACATGGGAAAAAGAATATATATTCTTATATATATATATATATATATGAAAAAGAATGTATATATTATTTTTCAAATTGTATTCCCTTATAAGTTGTTATAAGATATTGAGTGTAGTTCTCCATGCCATACAGTAAGCCCTTGTTGTTCATCTGTTTTATACATAGTAGTGTGTATATGTTAATCCCAAACTCCTAATTTATCCCTGACTCCAATCTTTTTGGTTTTTGAAAACACATTTTGGGGGTTGTTTTTTATTTTTAGATTTCGATGGTGGTTGGCTGACTCTTGAGACCCTGTGGACTGTATCCTACCAGGCTCTTCTGTCCACGGGATTATCCATGCAAGAATATTGGAGTAGCTTGCCGTTTCCGTCTCCAGGGGATCTTCCCAACTCAGGAATCAAACCCAAGTCTCCTGCACAGAAGGCAGATTCTTTACCGATAATTTTGGCTTTCTTTGGGCATGTAATTAATATTTTGAAAAGTTTAAATTAAAAATTTCATAGAATTTTTGTGTTATTTCAGAGATAGCAAAATGAAACCATTCCTTTTCACTTTTATGTAAAGAAATTGGAGTTCACAGAGATGGAGAGATCCCAGGGTGAAACATGTAATAGTGATACTGTTGGGACCTATCTTTAGCTTCTCCTTTCTCACTCTTCACTTGAGCCTTTCCTGACAAACATCCAAAAATTGTTTTTAAAACATCTTTCTCTTGTTTCTAGAGCTCCTATCCCACTTAACTGCACTTGCTGGCCAATTATTAGCATTCTCTAATTTCTTAAGGTCAGGCACCCTATTTTTATTGAAGTATTCCCAGAACCCGGCTTAGTTCTGAGTTCAGAGTAGGGCCCAATAAAAATGTGTTGCATGAATGTTCTCCAACCCTGGAACACCGATGTCAGTATAACAGGCCCGTGACCACCCCCAAATCACTTCCCCGGTTCTTGTTTACAGATGGCCCCAGCTTGGCTATAAGGAGCAGAGAGAAACAACCCTCAATTATCCCTGCTAATTGGGGCATGAATAGGGAAAATTCCAGAGAGTTCCCAAAGCCTCATTTAAGCCCAGAATTGCAAAGCCTCTGAAAATAGTAAAGCCATGCATGCCAGAAGTATGGATTTGTGATCCAGACATTTCTGCTGTCCCTGTTCACTGAGTTACACTAAGACCTACAGGCAGGGAGGAAGAGGAGGCAGTGAAGATGGAGATTTTCCACAAACCCTCAGGAGCTGAATGGTATTGTTATTTCATGGTATGAATTTTGAGACTAGAAGTCCCTGTGAGCCCCATGGACCTGGTCTCAGGTCAGCTGGCCTCTATAAGGCCAGGGGGTGTGGATCACCATTCCACCGACCTGTTAAATTTTTTTCCCTCCAGATCTCTGCTACCTCCATCTGATGTTAGGGATACCTAATCATCCTGGGGGATATAAAACTGGAGACCAAGTGGGGAATTACTGATTCACAGCACATAATAAAAATAGTTCTACTTATTGAATACCTAATATGTACCAGGCCATGAAACAGGCTCTCTGCTCAGTCCCCCAACTCGTCAGCAAAGTGAGCTCACACGTGTAGTCGCTTCAGTCATGTCCAACACTTTTGCAACGCTATGGACTGCAGCCCGCCAGGCTCCTCTGTCCATGGGATTCTCCAGTGGATCTTCCCAACCCAGGGAAACCTGAGTCTCACATCTCCTGCATTGGCAGGTGGGTTCTTTACCACTAACACCACCTGGGAAATCCAGCCAGCAAAGCAGCTGTTCCTAATAGCAATGGCATCCCCAACAACTCAAACCATCCCCAACCCGCGATACAGCTGGTGTGCCATTTCTGAAAGCAACTCTCCTTGGCATCATCTTGTTTGACTTTTACAAATGCCGTCATCTCGGCACAGGGCCTTGTTCCTGTTTGGTAAAGAGAAAAACTGAACCTTAGACAGCATCTCATCTGGGCTCACACAGATGCTGGAGTCTGATACCCACCTCCCTGTGCTGTCTGCATCCCAAGTTTGGGATCTCTTTCTGAGGAAGCTGCCCAGAGGGTGTTTGTCCCCCAAAGCCACATGGCTGTGCTGACCCACATGGCTTCCTATATAGAAGAAAGAACCCTGGGATGATTTTATTTCTGTTACTGAGGAGCTCTATGAAATGCAAACTCTCTGAGCTTCTGTTTCTTCATCTGAAAACTGGGGCTGGTAATACCTGCCCTGCCTGGCTTCTTTGTGGTGTTTTGAGAGCATCGGAAGAGATGAGGTAAGCGAAAGCATTTGAAAGAGGGACAAGTGCCCAGGAGTATTATTATTAGGGACACAGCGTTCCTAGGAACACTGAATTCCTTTGCTTGTAAAGATTTTAAGGTGACCTTTAAAGGAGCCAGCTGGGTTCTTAGTTCACGGCAGTTTAGAACATTTGAATTCAGAGGTTTTGAAAGTGCAGATGAATCCAGACAGAAATATTTGCAGGCGCAGTTCCCAGAAATAGAGAAGAGAAACCAGAGCTCCCATGGGGTGTGGGGCTGGGGGTCAGGAAGCAGGCCCAGATCTGCTCTGCCACCAGTTTCTCATCCTTGGATTTGGAGACCCTTGCCTCTCCGGGGGGCTGTTTCCCACACTGACTTTCCACTTTCTCCTGCTGGGGTAGGGGCTTTCCTCTGCCCCTCCATCCTAGCCTGAGTGTGGGGAGGAAGCTGGAGGGTCTGTGTGAGGAGTGCGGGCCTGCGGGGAGGGGGCGTGGGAGAGGGAGAGAGGGACTCTTGTTGCCAGTGATCTTCCCCTGTATCATTCCACCGTGCTCCCTTCATCTTATGTCATATGTTATACACAAAGGCCGTAGGAGGGAGATATGCCAGGTTCCGTTTGAGAAATGAGACGGAGGGGTTGAGTGTCATTTGAGAACGATCCCACAGCTCTGAAGTGGAGGAGCTGGATTTAGAACACAAGTCACAGTCACAGCCACTGCTTTCTCCCGAGGCACCTTCTGCATGTTCACTTCATGGATGTGCCAACCCAGCACTGCACAGGGCGTGGCGGGTAACTCGCTGACTGTGAAGGCGCATGCTCCGTGCCCCCAGCCCTGTGCTTACCTCTTCAGTCATTTTCCTAGTTGCATTATAGTTGATTTACAATGTTGTGTCCATTTCTGCTGTACAGCACAGTGATTTAGATGTGTGTATATATCCATTCTCTTTCATACTCTTTTCCATTGCGCTTGATCGCAGGATGTTGAACATAGATCCCTACGCAGTGAGTCCCTTACCTGCGAAGCCAAAGTCTCTCTCAGACTTTGAGAGACGTGAACATGCGCTCACACGTTCATTCACGGAAGTCAGTTCTGTTTGAGGAGGCGCTGCTAGCTTTGGAGACACAGGACCCGAGTGTAGAGCTGTACATGAAGGTTTCAGCAGCCATTCAGAATGCAGCCCAGTGCTACCGTGTCATCTACGATGAGAAATAAAGGAGCTGCCGCCCAGACATCACTGGATCCTTTATTTAAGAGGGTAGATAGAATCGACTCCAGCTGTGGCATCAACCTCAGGCGTGAGTGAAACTATAGCTTTTCCTCCGTCTCCTTTTGCTGACGATCCTTCAGCTCTACCACCTCCCACACCACCCCCACCCCCTCCTTCCAGGCTGTAACTCTTTTCAATTGTTCACTCTATGCCAGCCCCTGGATGCCAGCTGTTGTGCTGTGCTACTGTACTTTTCAAGGTCCTGTACTATAGGATTAAAAAAATTTTTTTAATCTATTCTTCATGTGAAAAGAATTATAAACCTGTTACTATGCAGTGCTACATAGCTGAGTTAGTTGAGTACCTAGGCTAACTTTGCTGGGGTGTGGGTGTGTGTCTTCAGGCAAGAACAGAGGAGTGGGTTGCCGTTTCCTGCTCTAGGACATTTTCCCACAGCATCTCTTGCATCTTCTGCATTGGCAGGCAGATGCTTTACTGTGCCATCTGGGAAGCCCCTAACTTTGTTGGCCTTATGAACAAACTGGACTTACTTGGCTGTTCTTGATGAGGAATTCATTCATATGTAGGGGATTTATTGTACCTCTTCAGTCTTACCCTCTGTCTTTCCTGTTTTGAATATCCGGAACAGCCACAAAATCCCCAGATAGCCCAAACACGCCTCCTCGTCTTTGTGCCCAAGGTCCCCTCAGTCTGCAGCTCCTCCAACCTGCCTCCCAGGGTTCCCCACTGTTCCCCGGACCACGTGCCAAGGGCCTGTGAACTCCCGACTGTCAAAAGATAAACTGAGGCATATTAAACATTAGAAGGGTTTAGTTGAACATTGATTTGAGTCACGCAGCACCAAACCAGCAGTGGTTAGGAGCACTCCAACAACAGCAGGGTAGAGACCTTTACAGAGAAAAGGTGGAAGCAAAACAAGGACATTTTTTAAAAATTCGTTTTATTTTATTTACTTATTTTTAGCTGCGCTGGGTCTTCCGGTGCTGCCTGCAGGCTTTTCCAAATTGCAGTCCACAGGCTTCTCTTGCTTTGGAGGCTGGGCTCTAGGCATGTGGGCTCAGTTTGATAGTTGTGGCTCAAGGGCTGCAGACCACAGACGCAGTAGTCGGGGCCCAACGGCTTAGTTGCTCCACAGCATGTGGAGTCTTTCTGGAGGGAACCCATGTCCTCTGCATTGGCAGGCAGATTCCTAAGCACGGGACAACCCGGGAAGTCCAGCAAGAACATCATTGATTGGTTACAGCAGAAAGCCCAGTTATCTCTGATTAGCTGTCCTTGGGTTTTGATTTTGTAACCTTGAAGCCTCTGCAAGCTTAGATTTTGGCTTGCTTATGTAGGCGACCATGACATTAGAGCTGCTTTGGTCTAATAGCCTCAGGGGTTATTAATTTAACATGACTCATCTGTTAAGACACAGCTCAAGTGTTGCTGCCTCCTTGATGCCTTTCTTTATCCCAACCATCCATCCAAAGGTGGCATTAATCTTCCTCCTTCGAACTCCCACTGTGATGTGTACAGATTTCCACCACAGTATGAATAATATTTTATTGTCCTTTTTTTTTTTAAAACAGGTCTATCCCCCCTCCCTCAATCAGATTACAAGCCCTTTAGAATAGGGACCATCTATTCATTTTGGACATTTCACAACTTTTCATAGTGCCTGGGACTTAGTAAATGCAATTTTAATTTTAAAACAGGTGTTTGTTAGTGCACAAATACTATACTAATATGTTGCCATTTTAAACATTCTAAGCAATAATGAGCAATAAAAATCATGAGAGTCCTCCTTGACCCCAGTTCAATCTCTCTGCTCTTCCCAGAATAATCAATGTATTAATGCATCCTTTCAGGCCTTTTTCTATGCCCTTACATATCTGGAAACATGGAGAAATATACAATTTTGAGAAGGTAAATAAAAATAAGATTATACTAGCAATTATTTTACAACATTTTTTTTTTTTCATTTAAAAACATTCCAGGGCTTCCCTCATGGGCCAGTGGTTAAGAATCTTCCTGCCAATGCAGGGGACACTAGGTAAATCCTTGGTCCAGGAAGGTTCCATGTGCCATGGAGCAACTAACCATGGGCACCGTGCCACAGATACTGAGCCTTCACTCTAGAGCCCATGCCCTACAGCAAGAGAAGCCACTGTGATGAGGAGCCCACTCACCATGCAACCAGAGAGCAGTCCCTGATCCCAACAACTAGAGACAGCCCATGCATAGCCAAAAGTAACTTAAAAATAAATAAGTAAAAATATATTCCAGACATCTTAACAACTTGGTATGTATTAATCTATCCATTCTGTTTTAATTGCCAGTATTTTGCAATATAAGTGTACCACACTTGATTTAGCTAGTTCTTTATTAGTGGACACTTATATGTTTTCCAAGATTTACTACAATGAATATCCCAAGACTTACCTCTCAGAATACATGACTGAGTGTTTCTCTATGTCAGTAGCTCTCAACCAAAGCTCACCGGGAGAGCTTTTGAGAAATGAATATAGTTGCAAAAATCCTCAACAAAATATTAGCAGATCAAATCAAACAATGTATTAAAAAACTGGTTGAACATTCTAAAATCAACTAATACAATCATACCAATATAAGCAGGAAAAGCATTTGGCAAAATCCAATACCCATTCATGATAAAAAGTTTCAGAAAAGTAGGTATAGAGAGGGAAGCCTCTTCAACTTGACAAGGAATATCTGCTATATTGTAAATCAACAATTCTATTTTTTAAACTTAATAAAAAAGAATATCTACCAAAATTTGGGCTGCTCAATTGGCAAAGAATCTGCCTGCCAGTGCAGGAGATGCAGGTTTGATCCCTGGGTCAGGAAGATGCCCTGGAGAAGGGGATGGCAACCTGATCCACTATTCTCGCCTGGAGAATCCCATGGATAGAGGAGGCTCACAAGCTACAGTCCATGGAGTCACAAAATCAGACATGACTGAGCATGCACACACCAAAAATCTATAGCTAATATCATACCTGATGGTGAGAAACTTGATGCTTTCTCTCCATGACCAAGAACAGGACAAGGTTGTGCCCTCTCACCACTTCTTTCAACATCATTCATCCTGGAAGTCCTGGAATCAACCAAAAAAACTCCTAAAACTAGTAAAATGACTATAGCAAGCATGCAGGACATAAAGTTAATTGCTTTCCTATATACCTGCTAATGAACAATTGGAATTTAAAATAAAAAACAACACCATTTACATTAGGTTCCTCAAAATAGCAATACTTAGTGATAAATCAAACAAAATTTCTATAAGGTCTGTCCAAGGAAAACTATGAAACCCTGATGACAGAAGTAAAAGGACTCAATGAATGGACACATATTCCATGTTTATGAATAGGAAGACTCAAATATGTTACAATGTCAGTTCTTCCCAGCTTAACCTATAGGTTCAGTGGAATTGAAATCAGAATCTCAGCAAGTTATTTGCGGTTTGTTGTTTAGTGGCTCAGTCTTGACCAACTCTTTTGGGACCCCATGGACTGCAGGCCGCCAGGCTCCTCTGTCTCTAGGCAGGAATAGTGGAGTGGGTAGCTGCTCCCTTCTCCAGGAGATCTTCCCAACCCAGAGATCATACTCAGGACTCCTGCATTAGCAAGTGGATTCTTTACTGAGCCACCAGGGGAGCCCTCAGTGAACAATTCTAAAGTTATTACTACCAGGCTAAAGATGGAGAATAACTAACAGCGCTGAGGAAGAACAAAATAGGAGGACTGATACTTGATTTTAAGGCTCAGCTACAGTAATCAAGATAGTGTGGTATTGGTGAAAGAACAGACAAATAGATCAATGGAATGGAACAGAGAGTCCAGATAGAGACCACATAAATATAGTCAACTGCTGTCGAATAAAGAGCAAAGCAAGTTCAAGGGGGAAAGGATAGTCTTTTTATCAAATGATAGTGGACTAACTAGATATCCACATGCAAAACAGTGATACACAGACTTTACATCTTTCACAAAAATTAACTCAAAATGGACCATAGACTTATAAAACGCTAGACTTATAAAACACCTATAAAACACAGAACTATAAAACTTCTAGAAGATAATATAAGAGAAAATCTAAATGATCTTGCATTTGGCAATAGCTTTTTAGATACAACTTCAAATGCACAATCCATGAAAGAAAAACCTGGTAAGCTGGACTTCATTAAATTTTTAAAACTCCTCTGCAAATGACACTATTGAGGGAATGAAAAATGACCATATTGAGGGAATGAAAAGACAAGTACAGACTGAGAGAAAATCTCAGCAAAACATATATCTGAGAAAGGACTGTCAACAAAACACACAAAGAGCTCTTAAAACCTAACAGTGAGAAAACAACTTAATTTTTAAATGGCCCAAAATTTTAAATGGACAGCTTGCCAGTGAAGATATACATATGGCACATAAACATGAATAACTGCTCAACATTATATGTTGTTAGTGGATTGCAAATTAAAACAAGATACTACTGCAGACCTATTAGAATGGCTTAAATCCAAAGCAACGGCAACAGCAGATGCTTGTAAGAATGTGGGTACAACAGAAACTTTCCTTCATTGCTGATGGAAATGCAAAATGGTACAGCCATTTTGGAAGACAATTTGGCAGTTTCTTACAAAGCTAAACATAAGTGCCCCATATGATCCAGAAATCATCAGGCTCTAAGTATTTATCCAAATGAGTTGAAAACTTATGTCCACACAAGAACTGCACGTGAATATTTATAGCAGCTTTAAACTTGGAAGCAACCAAGAAGTCCTTCAATAGGTGAAGAGTGTGGCATATCTATATAATGGAATATAATGCAGCCATAAAAAGAAATGGGTTATCAAGCCATGAAACTCCACGGAGGAACCTTAAGTGCTAAGTGACAGAAACCAATCTGAAAAGTTGATACATCGTCTGATTCCAGTGTTATGGCAGCGTCACCGCCGCCGCCATCACCACCGTGTGTGCAGCCCCCCCACCACGTCCAGAAAGCACCTTCACACCAGGGGTCTGAAGTGACCCTCACCACAAGGATCTCAGAGCAGGCAGGGCAGAGGTCCTAACCACAGTGTGCACATGGGGAAGCTGTGTTTGGCAGCTTGCCCTGCCTGAGTCACATAGCTGGAAACAGCATCACATCTTTTATCCTAAAGCTTATACCTTAGTTCCTCCAGTCCAGCCTCCTGGGCCTTGATGGACCTTGCACCACAGTGGTGGCGAGGATGGGGTATGTAACCGCAGGACTTGATGTGTCATTGTGGACAGGAGTGTGGAAGAGGGTGTTCTGACAAGTTCACTCAGTGGCCCTTGCTCTTTCTGGGCTCTGGACCAGCTCTTTCCTCCCTCAGTCCCTCCCTGTATCTTTCTCTGATGCAGTCATTGACACTCACAGCACGCAGAGCGCTGGCAGCAGAATGCTTATTATTTATTCATTGGAAGTACATCAGCTGTCCCTCCTCCACTTGCCTGGAGGAAGCAGGTCAAGAGGTGCCAATTAATACCCTATATATCCCAGGGCTGGATTCACTGGTCACAGAGATGCCCACTTGAAGAAAGCAGAAAGAGGACTTCTTTTATTTTTTTAGAAGAGTGGCCCTGAAATATCCATAGATTAATGCAATGGAGATTTGCTGAGGGGTGGGTACAGAGGGGTGGGAAATGGGAAAGAGGAGAGAGAATCTCTAGCTTCTGGTCATCATGCAATGACGGCATCTTAAAAGAAGCACAACTGATCGTGGTAAGCAGAAGGGGTTTTTGTTTGTCTTGTTTTAACTTCTTCCCTAATGCTGGAATAAATGAAGGGAAAGGTGAGTCTGCACCTCATCTAGGCATAAAGTACTGGGAACAAATGTGGATCTGAGCCTGCAAGTCCCTAATTTAGTCATCCTGACTCAGAACATCCTTTTGAAAATAGCTGAGCCTGTTGGTGGGAACCAAAAGAACCCATGCTTGGAGTGATTATGGTAGGGAAACAGGCAATGGCTTTTTTCAGAAGAACCAATAGGGCTTACCCTCCAGCAAGGAAGATGGGTATGCTTCACCGTAATGAACAAGGATGCAGCAGCTGTGAGAGACCTGTAGCAGGCTGAGTGATGACCCCTAAGTATGTCCATGTCCTAATCCCTGGAATGTATTAATATATTACCTTCGCAAAAAGCACTAAGCATGTATAAGTTCAGAATCTTAAAATAGGAGAGATTATCACTGTCCTGGTGACCCAGTATAGTTACAGGATCATTTTAAGAGGAATTAGGAGAATATGCGTTAGAGAAGATGAATGCAGGTAGACCCTGGGTCTAACCCCTGGGTCAGGAAGATCCCCTGGAGAAGGGACTGGCAACCCACTCCAATATTCTTGCCTGGGAGAATCCCATGGACAGAGGAGCCTGGTGGGCTGCAGTCCATGGGGTTGTAAAGAGCTGGACACAACTGAGTGACTAACACTTTCGCTTTCACAGGAGGATAAGAAAGAAGCTGATGTGACAATGGAAATGGAGGAAAATACAGAAATATGAGAACAGAAGCAGGGACCACAAGCCAAGTTATGCAAACAACGTCTGCTGCTGCTGCTGCTGCTAAGTCGCTTCAGTCGTGTCCAACTCTGTGCGACCCCAGAGACGGCAGCCCACGAGGCTCCCCATCCCTGGGATCCTCCAGGCAAGAACACTGGAGTGGCTTGCCATTTCTTTCTCCAGCAAACAACGTCTAGAAACTGGAAAAGGCAAGAAAAACAGACTCTTTCCTAGAGTCTCCAGAAGGAGGCAGCTCTTTCAACACCTTGATTTTAGACTCCCAACCTCCAGAACGATCAGAGGATGAATGTGTGATGATTTAAGCCACAAAGCTATGGTCATTTGCTACAGAAGAATTAGGGAAATCATGAAAGACTGATCAATAAGGGCAGCAACCGCTGTCACAAAAGCAAAAGGGCCAGAAAACAAGGGCCCATCAGTGAATGAACAGATTCTCCAAACCTCCGCGTGCCAGGCATCTGAAAACAGGGCAGGCCCCTTGCAATGGTTAAGGTATATAGGATGAGGAAAAGAAGGACGCTAAAGAGTAGAGAAAGGGGCTGGCCCTCACGAGAAGCAGGCAGTGGTGAGCAGCACCGCAGCGCAGGGCCCACCCTTCTTTCCCACATAATCATGGGGGGAAGGGGAAGAGGCGGGGAAGGGAAACATGAGCTTCAGGGTTTTGAGAACATCAGCCATGGTCAGGAGTGTCAAGTATAACTTTCCTAACTCATGCAAACACCTGGAGAAGGGAAACGGCACAGGTAAGGAGTGACTGTAGTCAGTGCTCACTGGCAAATCCAGTCGACAAGTATCTACTTTGCAAAGCCAGTTACATTCTTGTACTTTAATGTGATTTGAGACTGTTTATGCACACATATGTATCTACCTCGTGTCTCTGGAATCTCTCTTTCTTCCATATGCACAGGTCTCTCCTGGTTCAGACCATCACTATCTGCCATCTGGGTTACCATAACAACCTCTATTGGTCCTCCTGCCTCCTCTCTTTCTGCTCTCAAATCCAGCCTCTGCGTGCTTTCCACAATGCCAATCATACTCTATCACCTCCTGAATAAAGCTGTTACGTGGCTTCCCATTGCCCTTACGATGAAAGCCCAAATCCTTCACTTCTCAAGACTAAAAGCTAGTGGGTTCAGGTAGGACTTGCCAGCATGGTAACAGGGCACAGAGCCTGGTAGACACCTGATGGGTATCAATAGGGGGCTTCTCCAGTGGCTCAGTGGTAAAGGTAAAGAATCCACCTGCAAGGCAGGAGCTGCAGGAGATGCAGGTTCAGTCCCTGGGTTGAGAGGATCCCCTGGAGGAGAGCATGGCAACCCACTCCAGTCTTCTTGCCTGGAGAACCCCATGGACAGAGGAGCCTGGCAAGCTTTGGTCCATAGGGTTGCAAAGAGCTGGACATGGCTGAAGTGACTTAGCGTACACACTCACACATATCAATAGGGGGCCTTGTAAGAACTTCTGTGATTCATCTTTTTGACTTCCTTTTTCCGACTACTCCAGCCGTACTACATCTCTCAATTCCTTGAGAGATCTATTTCTGCTCCAGGTCTTTGGATATACTCTTCCCCATTTCCTGGGTCTCCCATCCCTACTCCCTTGTGTTGCAATGTCCTACTCATTCTTGGGGATTTAGTTTAAACATCCCCTGTTCTCAGAGACCTGCCCTGCTCTCTAGTTTAAGTCCTCATAGTACAGATTCTTGCAGTGTCTTGAGCTTCCTCTACCATGACAGTAATTACACTTTACTTGTTTGATGATCATAGACTTTATGCTTAACGACAGGTCTTCTCAACCTCAGCACTGTGGACATTTTTAGCTTGATAATTCTTTGTTGTCGGTGCTCCCTATGTATTGTAGAATGTTGATAAGCAACCCCCTCCCAAATCATGATGATCAAAAATGTCTGCAGACATTGCCAAATATCCCCTGGGCAGGAGGGAAATTGCCCCACATTGAGAACCTCTGCTCTATGAAAGCAGGGTCTTGACTTTCTTGATGACTTTGGCATTTCTGATGTTTAGCAAAGTACCTGGGCCAGAGCAGGCACTAATAGGTACCTTAAAAACAGGACTTCCTACTACTGGTGAGGCAAGGGGCCAGGTTGCGCATGTCTGGATCTGCACTCTCTCCCTCCATTGTCTGTTTCTGGATCACTCTCATCATCCAGACGCTATTCAGGGACACTGCAGGGATGACTTCCTTGAGTCACGGTGGATCTGCTGCCGTAGAAGTTTTAGGCTCGGGACACTCACAGAGTCGCTGTCTTTGTAATGCCGATGTTGTCTGCTGCCCAGACTTCAACTGTCCTGGCTCTCGCCATTCCTCTTTGCAACTGCACAGAGTCACACATTAAAAGGGGATGTTGGAGATGGCTGTAACCATCCTAGTGCCTTGTCCCATGCTTGGATCAAAATAAGTGCTCCACAAATATTTATGGAGTGAATGAATAATGCTGCTGAAAACCACCTCTTACTAAATGCCTACAAATATGCTCATCCAGAGTGTCTGCTGCAGCGCCAGTGGGAGAATTCGCCACTGCTCCATTTTCCAAACGCCTTTTTTTTCTTCTGTGGGCGTCAAAAGTATTCTTAATGCAGTAGCTGGAGCCAAAACAAAATAAAACAAACCCCCATACTTGTTCCTTTCAATAAAATGTAGCTTTATCCCCTCTTTACAAGTTAACTGTTTTATCTTCACTGCATGAAGATTTCAAATGAGGCTTGAAAACTGGGAAGACCCATAAAAGCAGAATTGCTACTGTTTCATGTGGAGTAATAAGTTATTCAAGGTTTAAAACAAAAAGAACCTGACCTGACTCCCTGGTCCTAATGTTCCCTAGATATAACTATATTTAAATAGGTTCAGTGTAGCAAAACTGCATTGGAAAGAAACAGAGAAACATAAGATCAAAAATTCTTTTGAGAGGCTCACTGAAACAGTTTGATTGCTAGGAGTCTCTTATTCCTACAGGCAGCAAACCTCAATTACATCAGTTAAACAGTGAGACAGAAAGTGCTTAGGTTTCAGGCTTTTGTGTGTGTGTGTGGCTAAAGATCATCAGAATAAAAAAAATTATTTAGAATAAAAAAAGCGTACCTGTCCCCTCTGCCTGACCAATCTCCCTATGATACAAGGGCCACAGGGTTCCATCTAAAAGATCCAGCTTGGTTCCTGGAACAGCACTCTCCTCTGGTTTTCCTTCGACCGTTTTGGTTTTCCCTTCTCTGTCTCCACTGAAAGCTGGCCTTCCTCATTCTACCCTCCCACGGAGCTCCTCAAGGCTTCAGCATAAGTCCTCTCAGTACTGACTCCATGTGATCTCCCCGACAATCTCAAACATATTTGCAGGTTTAATTCCCACCTACAGACCTATGACCAGGATATTTAGTTTTCTAACCCAGGTATCTCCTCTGACTTCCAAATTCATTCGGTTGCTTCCTTTATGTCTTAAACGCCATATCAGTGGTGTTTCAAACTCAGTTCAAAATGAACGTGTGATCTTTACTTTTTGCACTGTCACTTACGTTGGCCAGTGGCCCTGCCAGCTGTCCGGCTGCACAAGCCAGATTCAACTGTCCTCTCCAACACAGTCATCCTCCAGCCCCACGTCTATCACCGAGTTTTCTTTCCATCTCCATCATTACTACTCAGGAACAAGTGACCACCACATGTCATCGCAGTTATTACAACAGCCTTTCAACAGATTTCTGTGGACCTTTCGGTTCTTCCAAGTAATTCCTGTCCACTGAATTGCAGATCTAACTAGCTCCCCCACTCCCAACAACCTTAAAAAGTCAGTGGCTTTTCCCAGGAGTCCCAAACTCTCCTGGAAGATAAAGATCACCTGGAAAATCATTGAAAACAGTTTTCAGGGGCCCAATACAGATCGACTGAATTAGAATTTCCAGAAGAGATGTCTAGTAATCTGTTTACTAAACAACAATTCCAGTGATTCTTATCATTGGGAAAAATTTTAAATGCCCCATACATTCTCTCCTTCCCTTCTTCAATGCCACCTTTCACGTCTACCTACAGGCCTTCAAAACTGGATTCATTTATTCCTTCTGGGGCCGGGGGTGGGAGGAGAAGTCAGCACCCAGGATACAACTGAACCAGACTTCTCCAGGTTTCTAGGACTCTCCAGCGAGCTTGTCCTTCCGCCCTCACTCTCCTGTGTGAAATACAGAGCTGACTGATGCAGAGATGACCTTGCCACCAACTAGGGCAGTATCTTTTCCCTTACTGCTCCCCCTCAGCTCTATCACCCTTTCTTTTCAGCTCAGAGACTTCAGTTCCATTGCCTCTCTCTTTGCCTTCCTGGTCAAGGGGCCAAAGTAACTTTTAAGAGAGCCTCATAGAGCTTTCTTCCCTTTTGGATACTGGCTGGGTGAGGAAATACCTTAAGAGACCACCTCTCTGCTGGGATATGAAAGTGAAAGTGTTAGTAACTCTTTTGACTCCATAAACTGTAGCCCACCAAGCTCCTCTGTCCATGGAATTTTCTAGGCAAGAATACTATAGTGGGAAGCCATTCCCTTCTTCAGGGGATCTTCCCAACCCAGGAGTCGAACCCAGGTCTCCTGCATTACAGGCAGATTCTTTACCATCTAAGCCACCAGGCAGGTTGTTGGGATGGAGCCCAAGGAAATGGTTCCCCCAGTGAAAAGAAGATGATAAGATGGGACTGGTCCCGGGGGCAGAAGGATTTATGCAAGAAGAAGACAACCTGTACTGCCTGTAAGATTTGGAGAGAGTCTGGCATCTCTGTACCTTCCCTGTCTTTGCTCCTTCTAATGTCTAGCATAGTGTATAATGTGGGATTAGGCCTGGGATTCAGACCACCTGGGTCTGACTCTCAGCTCAGCCACTTACTAGCAGGGTGATGTCACACAAGTTACTTAACTCTTCTACACCTCCATTTCCTTATCTATAAACTGGAGATATTGGTGAATATACCACAGGGTTGTTGTGAAGAGTAACTGTGTTATACTCAGAACATGTGAAACAGTGACTAGCCCAGATTAAGAGCTAAGAGTTCATTATTTCTGTTATTGCACCTGTATTCCCATTATTAGTGATAATTATCAAGGGCATCAACAGAAGAGACGCTGGGGTCCACTGAGACTCCACAGTGTCTACCTTGTCTAGGGGCAAAGAGTGTGAGGAGCAGAGAAGGTGGCCAGAGGACTAAAGGAGAAAGATGAGACCCTGGATGGCCAAGAGGAAGAGGAGACCCAGGTTAAGCAGACGTCCAGGGGTCAATGAAGGTCTATGAGATATAGGGGTTCAGAGGGTGAGCCTTACAATCTTTCAGACCTGCACTCAAATGCCTGAAGGGATATGGATGGACTATGCCTCAGGGTTTTTAAAAATATATATATAATGGAAATAACATTAGTATATATTAAATACTGTGGAAATAAAGACCACCCAGATTGGAACACACAGAGGCCATTGTTCAGAGTTTTCTATAACAAGGGCCAGCCGCCATCAGCCGGGCTTGGTAAACAATCACATGTAGGCAGGGGAGTTAGAAGGTCTGTCACGGGTAGAAGAGAAGACTTCAGGTGATCCTTGACTGGAGGCTGTTGGCACCGGGAAGCTGGAGACCAGCTAAGGAAGCAGACCCTCTTTGTGATTGGTTAAGGAGGAACATTTGCCCTTTTCTGATTGGATCAGAGTTGGAGGTGGAGGCAACAATTATGGAAGCTGTCAGTCACTAAGTTCTAACTATTTGGGGCTCTTTTGCTGCTAGGTTTGTGGTTTGGCCTCTGGGGCTGGTTGCTGTGGAGTTCTATCTTCATATAGGGTCAAGTGATTGTCCATTTGTTTATTCAGTCTCTCAATATTAACTTCTGTTTATCATTATCAATGACAAATTCTACTAAAATGACTAAAGTGCTTAGCAGAATGCTTGGCACATTAGTGTTTAAGCAATCTTGGGAAAAGGAAAACATAGTGAAATGAGTTCTTGAGAACATACAGCTACGAACCACATATATCAAACACTGTGAAATCAAGCTTAGTGTGTTTCACATTGGAGAGGTGGATGGGCTGGACAAACTGCTTTTCTAGCTCTAAGATTCAAGGATGCTGAAGGGAACATGTGTGCCTCTGATTGCATAAGCATTTATTTGATTGTCAGTGTTTCCCAGTGGAAAAAATTCTATTCGTGTCTGCACTCACACCCTCCAGCTCCTAGCAGACACTCAGGGAGCGTCACCTCTGCACTTAAACCCTTGACCTGCATGGGCTGTGCTCTGGCTCATCTTTTTACTTGCAGAAGGAAGCTTGGTCCTACCAAGTACAACCTAAGTGACACTCGCCAAGTCATTGCTCCATTTGGGTTTCCCTCTCTGTAATGTGGGAATAGTGATTCCTGCTCACTCAACTTCACAGGGGTTTGTAATGAGGATGCAATGAATCAATGTGCCTGAAAGCATTTTGTACACTGTCAGTAGAGGCTGGATTATTAATGTGTATTCCTTGTCCTTCTCTGTGCTCCCTTAGATTAAATTCCCAGCATGCTACCTCTCTGACCAGGAAGGGAAGCTCTGGGAAGGGAGGATCAGTTCAGTTCAGTCGCTCAGTCATGTCCAACTCTTTGCAACACCATGAATCACAGCACGCCAGGCCTCCCTGTCCATCACCAACTCCCAGAGTTCACTCAGACTCACGTCCATGGACTCAGTGATGCCATCCAGCCATCTCATCCTCTGTCATTTCCTTCTTCTCCTGCCCCCAATCCCTCCCAGCATCAGAGTCTTTTCCAGTGAGTCAAGTCTTCGCATGAAGTGGCCAAAGTACTGAAGTTTCAGCTTTAGCATCATTCCTTCCAAAGAAATCCCAGGGTTGATCTCCTTCAGAATGGATTAGTTGGATCTCCTTGCAGTCCAAGGGATTCTCAAGAGTCTTCTCTAACACCACAGTTCAAAAGCATCAATTCTTTGGCGCTCAGCCTTCTTCACAGTCCAACTCTCACATCCATACATGACCACAGGAAAACCATAGCTTTTACTAGATGGACCTTAGTCGGCAAAGTAATGTCTCTGCTTTTGAATATGCTATCTAGGTTGGTCATAACTTTCCTTCCAAGGAGTAAGTGTCTTTTAATTTCATGGCTGCAATCACCATCTACAGTGATTTTGGAGCCCCCAAAATAAAGTCTGACACTGTTTCCGTTGTTTCCCCATCTATTTCCCATGAAATGATAGGACTGGATGCCATGATCTTTGTTTTCTGAATGTTCAGCTTTAAGCCAACTTTTTCACTCTCCTCTTTCACTTTCATCAAGAGGCTTTTTAGTTCCTCTTCACTTTCTGCCATAAGGGTGGTGTCATCTGCATATCTGAGGTTATTGATATTTCTCCCACCAATCTTGATTCCAGCTTGTGCTTCTTCCAGTCCAGTGTTTCTCATGATGTACTCCGCATAGAAGTTAAATAAACAGGGTGACAATATACAGCCTTGACATACTCCTTTTCCTATTTGGAACCAGTCTGTTGTTCCATGTCCAGTTCTAACTGCTGCTTCCTGACCTGCATACAGATTTCTCAAGAGGCAGGTAAGGTGGTCTGGTATTCCCATCTCTTTCAGAATTTTCTACAGTTTATTGTGATCCACATGGTCAAAGGCTTTGGCATAGTCAATAAAGCAGAAATAGATGTTTTTCTGGAACTCTCTTGCTTTTCTGATGATCCAGTGGATGTTGGCAATTTGATCTCTGGTTCCTCTGCCTTTTCTAAAGCCAGCTTGAACATCAGGAAGTTCATGGTTCACGTATTGCTGAAGCCTGGCTTGGAGAATTTTGAGCATTACTTGAAGTGAGGCTCTGGGAAGGGAGAATCAGGGAAGGCCAATTCTGAGAATGACATGAAAGACATAAATGAGCTTGAGGTCGTGGGTGTGATCGGCTCAGGAGCCTGTTAACGCCCCCACAAATGGGACTTCAGTCATAAACAAGCACAGTAGAAACCCAGGAACCTTAGAGATGGGAAGGGCCTCACTTTCAAGTCCTCCAAGCCAGCCCCGACCCAGGGCAGAGCATGTATCCAGGCATTCCAACAGGTGGCCCCAGTCTAACCTGGGGGCATCTCTACTGATGGAGAGCCCCTTCTCTTTTGGTGGTGTTCTGGTTATCTAAAAACTCCTCCTTAGGGCATAGCATAGCCAAGACTGTTTCTCTGTTAGGCCATGCTTGGACCACTGCCTCCAGTGGCTCAGGGTGAGTAGACATTCCTTACTGCATGGCAGTCCTTCCAGTGTTTCTGAACAATAATTGACCTTATCATTAACGCCAGCTGAAGAGGAATGGTTACACAGTACCAGCCTGGAACTGCTGCATGTAGGAAGGTTGCCCAGGCCTAGCCAGGTTCCCCACAGATGGAATCTAGTTTAAGCTCAAAGCTCATTTGGTCTAGAACAGTTACACTTCCTGACCCAAAGCAAAGAGAACAATCATGCATTGAGAGGGAACCATTATCCTATCAAGAGCAGAAATCAAGAGCTTTATGCAAAGGGCATGCTGCTGCTGCTGCTCCTAAGTTGCTTCAGTCACGTCTGACTGTGCGACCCCATAGACAGCAGCCCACCAGGCTCCCCCGTCCCTGGGATTCTCCAGGCAAGAACACTGGAGTGGGTTGCCATTTCCTTCTCCAATGCGTGAAAGTGAAAGTGAAGTCGCTCAGTCGTGTCCGACCTTCAGCGACCCCATGGACTGCAGCCTTCCAGGCTCCTCCATCCATGGGATTTTCCAGGCAAGAGTACTGGAGTAGAGTGCCATTGCCTTCTCCGTATACAGTAGGATCTTGTTGTTTATCCATCCTATATATAATAGTTTGCACCTGTTAATCCCAAACTTGCAATCCTTCCCTCCCCACTGCCCTTCTCTTTGGCAAACACATGTTTTCTACCTATGAGTTTGCTTGTTTCTTACATATGTTCATTTATGTTGTATTTTAGGTTCTACATATAGATATCATAGTGTTTCTCTTTCTCTTTCACTTCACTTAGTTTGCTGATCTCTAGGTCCATCCATGTTACTGTGAATGCCAGTATTTCATTTATGGCCAAGTAATATTCCATTTTTATCTGTGCCACATCTTCTTTATCCATTCCTCTGTTGATGGATATTTAGGTTGTTTCCACGTCTTGTAAATAGTGCTGCTATGAACACAGGGGTGCATGTATCTTCTCCAATCATAGTTTTGTCTGGGTATATGCCCAGGAGTGGGATTTCTGGATCATATGGCAACTCTATTTTGAACTTTTGAGGAACCTCCATACCGTTTTCCATGGTTTTATTTTTTTTTAATATCCTTATCTTTTAGGGATTAAATTACATAATGCTTGGAATTTGCTTCAAAATGATATGAGGAAGGGGAAATTGATGAGGATATGGGCTGTGAATGGAGTCACGTGGAGTAGCTGGACCTCTCTCAAAAGTGCAGTGGTGGAAGGTGCCAGGCCTTCCTAAGGCTCAAGAGGCCTCTGTCTCCTCCTCGGAGGGAGCCACGGGCCGGTCCACGCTCCGGCTGGAGTGAGCCATCCTTCTCAGGAGCGCCCTTCTCCGGGGGCCTTCCCTAGAGCCCCTCCCTCTCCTAGCAGGGGCTCGGGCCTCACGCCTCGGAGCCCCACGCACCCCCATCTGCCAGCCTGCCCTGCGGAGCAGAGGTCAGGGCCGACTCCCCTGCAAGCGCACCTCCACGGCCCTTAGGATGCAGTCCAGACCCCAGGGAGGGGCCTCGAGGCCCTGGGCACTGCGGTCTCCCGCCCCACCTGGCCGGGCTCAGCCCGCTCGCGTCCTCCTGAACCCCGGGCTTCCTCTGAGCGGCCACACACGCCGTTCCCTCCAGCTGCTCCCACCCCCTGCCCAGCTCACACGTGTGCCCCGTGTTTGTCCTTCACGTCTTGGTTTGGATGTGACCTGTTCTAGGAAGCCTCCTCCCAGGCATCCACGAGGCCGGCAGACCCGGACCCGCGTTCGGGAGGCTCCTCTCCTGCGGCTCCGGCCGCAGGCCTCCACATCCAGCCGCTGCGCGGGCTGGGGGCGGGGGCAGGCCCAGCAGTGTCAGCCCCACCAGGGACCCCGTGACAGGCTGCCTTCTCTCCGGAGCCCCCACCCGGCCAGCCGCAGCTTGCTGAGGCGACACCGCAGTTCAGTTTCTTCCCTGGCCCCATCCGGCCTCCTCACCTTCCTTTCCCAGGAGTTCACCCCATGCAACATCCCACACCCCAAACTCCATCTCAGCATCCTCTTCCCAAGAATCCAGCCTGCCATCCTGCCCCTAGCCCACACCTCTGCTGATCCCAATTCTGGGTAAATGCCTCTTCTAGCTCATCAAACAACACCCACACTCATCCCATTCTTTCAGGTCACCACCACCCTGCATCGTAATTGTCCATGTAAGAGTCTTCAGCCTGCGCTGGATCAGAAGCTCCATCTTGCAGGCTCACCTTGCTGCACTCCAGACCTAATACTATTCTCAGGACTTAACTGACCTTCAGTCACTCACAGAAACCCCAGAGAGGAGGGAATTGGAAATCAGTATGAGAATCCTACTGTTCATGGAATGCATAAATGACTTCCCCACTTTTTTTGATATTTTGCACCATTTGGTCTAGGAAGCCATTTAATGAAATGAAAGCATCAACATTTCAGAGTCATGAGAAACTTTAGAGAAGAAGCACCATTTTTTAAAAATAGGTGGATTATTAAGAGAACCATGGAAGATGAGTTATGCAATGGACGTAGCTATCCTTTGGATCTATTAATAAAGAACTTTGTCGCCTGGGCAAAACATTTGAAGACACCATCCTATTAGATAGGTTCAAAGAAAAGTTTTAAAAATACCCATAAAGGCTGAGCAGTGAATGGGAACTGACCTCCTCTGGGATGTGGAGGGCCTGAGGAGTGGTGCAGGTATGCTAAGTCTTTCTTAACATTCACGGGGCTCTCTGGGGCCATTTTAGACCCATTTTTCATAAGGAATCTGCAGTCAGAGAGAGGCTGCCTGGATTCTCTTCCTGAGTAGCTGCACGGTCATCAGAACACAGAGGGGGAAAAAATCCTCTTCTCTCTTTCCCGTGCCCTACAAACAGATGAGCTGAGTTTCCACAAAACAAAATGAGTAAGAATATCTGGCATGTGCTGACTGCTTCATATCCATCAGGCCTGTGCTGTGAGCTCAGTGTTGGTTATCTGAGTAAACAGGCTGCAGGTTGCCAGCAGCAAACCTGGGAGACAAATGTTATCCCCAGCCAGATGCAGAAGCTGAAACTGAGAGATGAAGATGCCCAAAGTTTGTGGGAACATCCAAATCAAGGTTTGAATCCGGGGCTCTTTGACTCCATAACCTGAGCCACAAATGACATCACCTCACCAAGACGGTGCCTGTCATAGGGACTGACTGTGGCGGCTCTCAGGGCAAGAGGAGGCCCCGAGGGCAGAGGGACAGCCGCTTCACCGGGCTTATGTTCTGCTGTGTCGGCAAAGACCTGGTTTATAAAGTCCCAGAGCCTTCCTTGTAACTAACTTTCTGAAATATGCTAAATGTATGAAAAGTTCTGGGACCAGTTCCAGCATGGGGGTGGTAGGGCGGAGGGATGGTGGTGAGTGTGGTTTTCATACATCACCAAGCAATTCTCCAAACACCAGCTGGGTGTCCTACAATTTAACCCAATTCTGACACTTTCAGATTCCAGTCTAAAGGCTGCATCTCCTATGAGACTGCCACCTACTCTCCACTTACTGAAGACGCTAATTGTAAGCCCAGAGCAACCGACTACAGACTGGAGCTTTCTCAGGCTTGTTTAATCTGCCAGTATGAACTTTAGATGCCTGTCACAAGTCCAGATTGTTACCTGTGCTTCTGATCAACTGGCTATAAACTGGAAGTTGCCACAACCCTCTTTTTGAGTTCTATTAGTTTGGTAGAGCAGGTCATGCATGCGTGTGTGCTAAGTTGCTACAGTTATGTCTGACTCTCAGTGACCCCAAGGACTGTAGCCCACCAATCTCCTTGTTCATGGGCAAGAATACCAGAGTGGGTTGCCATTTCTTCCTGCAAGGGATCTTCCTGACCCAGGGATCGAACCCATGTCTCTTATGTCCCCTGCATTAGCATTCGAGTTCTTTACCACTAGATCACCTGGGAAGCCTAGAGCAGCTCCTAGAACTCAGGAAACCTGTTTACTTACTAGATTACCAATTTATCTCAAAGGATATTAAAGGATACAAATCAATAGCCAGATTAAAAAATAGATAGGGTGAATTCCTGAACAAAGGAGCTTCTATTTTCACGGAGCTTGGAGCCTGGCATGGGGCATAGGAAGTGTCCTGTTTCCCCAATCTGGAACCTCTCTGCACCTCCTTTTGGGTCTTTATGGATGCTTCCTTACACAGCACAGGCAGGATTGATTAAATCACTGACTGTTGGTGATCGCTTTAACCTCTAGTCCCCTCCCTTCCTTGGAGTGCTCTGGTGTAGGACTGAAAGTTGGAAACTTCTATTCAGGGTTGGTTCCCTTGGCCACCAATATCCATCCTTCCTACTTTCCAAAACTCACCTTATTAACATAAACCAAGTTATGGTGGAAAGTGGCTTGTTATTAATAAATAACAAGACACCCATTTAGCCTCTAAGGCTCTCATGTCAAGAACTGAGGACAAGAGATCATAAATGTAAGGGTTTATTGCTAGGCTCTCAATTCCATTCCATTGATCCACACATCTAAATTTATGTCAGTTCTATACTGTCTTGATAAGTGTAGCTTTGAGGTAAGTTTTGAAACTGAGAAGTGTGTCTTCCCACTTTGTTCTTTTCAAGTTTGTTTGATATATTCTACGTCTTTTGCATTTCTATGTGAATTTTATGCCTATGTCTGAAAAAAAAACAGAAGCTGGGATTTTGATAAGGATTATATTGAATTTGTAAGTATTTGGGGAAACTATTGCCATCCTAACAAGATTAAATATTCTGCTCCCTGAACATGTATGTTTTTCCATAGGTTTGCTTTCATTTTTTTCAGGAGTGTTTTATAGTTTTCAGTGTACAAATCTTATAATAATCTTGTTATATTTATTCCAAAATATTTTCATCTTTTGGATGCTATTATAAATGGAATTGCATTGTTAATTTCACTTTCAGACTATTCATTGCTAGTTTATAGAAATATGACTGATTTTTCATATATTAATTTCTATCCTGCATATTAGTAAACTTATTTATTGGTTCTAATTTTTTTCTTTTTCCTGCTATTTCTGTGAACTCTTCAGGATGTTCAATATACATGATTATGTTACCTGTGAATAAAAATAGTTTTACTTTTTCCTTTTCAACTTGGATGCCTTTTATTTCTTTTTCTTGTCTGATTGCCCTGGCTAGAACTTCCAATACAACATTAAATAGAAGTGATGAGATGAGAGCAGACATCCTTGGTTTGTTCCTGAACTTGGAAGGAAAAGTATTTAATCTTTCACCATTAAGTATGATTGTTAGCTGTGGGTTTTTGGTAATTGCCCTTATCAGGTTGAGAAAGTTTCCTTTCTATTCCTATTTTATTGTGTGTTTTTATCATGAAAGAGTGTTGCATTGTGTCAAATACTTTTTCTCCATATATTAAGATGATGATTTTTTTGGTCTTTTATTCTATTAATATGGTTTATTACACTAATTGCTTTTGGAATTTGAACCAACCTTATATCCTGGAGAAGGGAATGGCTACCCACTCCCATATACTTGCTTGGAGAATTCCATGAGGTTGCAAAGAGTCAGATACAGGAGAGTGACTTTCACTTCACTACATCCTGGGATAAATTAGTTATGATATATAATCCCTTTTATATGTTGCTGAGATTAGTTTTTTATTATTTTGTTGAGGATTTTGGCTCTATATTCACAGTGAATATTAGTCTGCAGTTTTCTTTTTGTCATGTCATTGTCTGGTTGTGGTATCAGAATAATATTGACCTCATGGAATGAGTTGGAAAGTGTTCCTTCCTGTTCTATTTTTTGGGGCGGGGGAATGGAAAGAGTTTGCGGAAAATTGGCATTAATTACTCTTTTACGCTTTTGATAGAATTCATCAGAGAAACCAGGTGTTCAGTATATTCACAGAGTTGTGCAACCATTGCAGCATTCTAATTTTAGAGCATTTCTGTCATCCCAAAGAGAAGCCCTGTGCCCATTAGCAGTAACTCTTCCTTTCTCCCAGCCCGAGGCAACCAGTGCCCTACTTTTGTCCCTATAGACTTACCTATTCTGAATATTTTATACAAATGAAATCATGCAAAAATATGGCATTTATGACCAGTCTCCTTTACTGAGCATATTGCTGTCAAGTTTCACCATCCTTATATTAAAACTTCATTCATTTTAATTACTGAATTACATTGCTGTAGAGACATACTAAATTTTGTTCACCTTCAAATGTGAAACATGTAGGTCATTTCCACTTTGAGCTACCATGAGTAATGTAGCTATAAACATTTGTATACAAGTTTTTGTGTGAGTTAGCAATGTTTCTTTTTAATACAACTTAAACATTTCATCCAGCATTTTTGTTTTGTCAACTGAACTGCCAGAAACAGAAATCAAGTTGTGCTTTTTCCCACTCAGCTTATGCTGCCTTTTCAGCCCTTCCCTAAAAAGCATTTGGTGTCCCAGCATGAAGAGAATCTCCAGCAGCCGTAACCGAGGGCTTTTGCGGGGAATGCAGGAAATCCGCCCATCCATAAATACCACTCATTAATTAATAGTTCTGAGCATCTACTATGTATGAGAGGCTGAAGATGCAAAGGAGTATGAGACAAATCTGGCTCCTACCTCAGAGCGCTTGCATTTTAACAGAAAACAAACCAGCAAGCTGCACTACAATTTCATACGTGCAATGAAAAGGGAAGAACGGGGGAATATGGGAGGAAATAGGAGGACTCAGACTGAGTGTGGAATGGGCAAGAAAATCTTCCCAGAGGCAACAGGAGCCACTTCAGTCGTGTGTGAGGCAGGAGGTTGACATGCGAATAAAACTTCCTTGCACTGTTCACAGCCTCTTATCCAGAGACCCTGATGCAGAAACATATTTGCACAACCCAGGCCCTCCTCCTGGTAAGACGATGAGCTTAGTACAATGCTTGGCCAAGACATGCAGGTTCTCTCTGTGTGTGCACTGTGTATTTTATGGGACACATGCACACACGAAACGAATGAGTCCGTGCCAACGTGAAATGTACCCCAGGGTGACTGTGATCCCGGCGTTTTCCTAGACTTACACACCGCTGCATGAAAACTTTCTCCTTCAAGGGCTGAGCAGAAGTGGGGAATGTGAAGTTTGTTCTTCAGTTCTCTAGGCTGCAGGACTGTCCCACAGAACTTTCTGTGATGATAGAAATGTTCTAGATCTGTGCTCTGTAATACGGTAACCACTAGCCACACGTAGCTACAGATCACTTGAGATGTAGCCAGTGTGACTGAAGCACTGAATTTTTATTTGATTTTAATCAATTTAAATTTAAACCAGAATTGAAAGGGACACGTGCACCCCAGTGTTCATCACAGCACTGTTTATAATAGCCAGGACATGGAAGCAACCTAGATGTCCATCAGCAGATGAATGGATAAGAAAGCTGTGGTACATATACACTATGGAGTATTACTCAGCCATTAAAAAGAATACATTTGAATCAGTTCTAATGAGGTAGATGAAACTGGAGCCGATTATACAGAGTAAAGTAAGCCAGAGCCTGGCATGCTGTGATTCATGGGGTCGCAAAGAGTCAGACACGACTGAGCGACTGAACTGAACTGAACACATATATATGGAATTTAGAAAGATGGTAATGATAACCCTATATGCGAGACAGCAAAAGAGACACAGATGTAAAGAACAGAATTCTGGATTCTGTGGGAGAGGGAGAGGGTGGGATGATTTGGGAGAATGGCATTGAAACCTGTATACTATCATGTAAGAAACGAACCGCTAGTCTAGGTTCAATACAGGATACAGGATGCTTGGGGCTGGTGCACTGGAATGATCCAGAGAGATGATATGGGGAGGGTGGTGGGAGGGGGGTTCAGGGTTGGGAACTCATGTACACCCGTGGCGGATTCATGTCAATGTATGGCAAAACCAATACAGTATTGTAAAGTAAAAAAATAAAATTTATATAAAAAGAAAATAAAAGAAAAGAAAAAATACCAAAAAATAATAAATTTGAGTAGTTGCATGTGACTAGACAGCATACAGAACTACCTTAACATTTATTTATGTATGCAGTTTTCACCTCCTTTTTCCTTTACTGTCTCTTTTGATCCTCACAACTTTATGAGAGGCAGACACCAGACATCATTAATCTCATTTCACAGATAAGAAAACTGAGGCTACACTGAGGCTGAAGAGTTGCCCCTGCTAAAGACTGAGCTTGGCCTAGAGACCTGGTCTCTTGAACAATCTGAGAGGGTGAGGTTCCTGCCTTCTTGTCACAAGATGACTAGAAAGCCCAAATAATGTCTCACCTCATTGCTATGACTGCTTAAAGAGTGAGGCAGGCTGGAAGCCAGCACTGGACTAGCAGAACTTTCAAGTCCCCCTCCTAGGAGAACGGTGGCCATTTCCATGGTGAACCACTAGAGGGGTTCAGAGCAGCAAGTTCTGACACCAGGTCATCTCCTTTATTCTCGACTTTTCAAAAGGAGAACAGATGGTCAACTTGGTGAGATTTCTATGTCATATGTAGGAACTGGCTCCCAAATATCTTTTCCTGAGATCCGAATGCATTGATTAGACTTGGGGTTGTTTTTTCTTTTGGTCTGAAGTTATTTAGAGACAACTTCCTTGTGGCTTAGAGGGTAAAGCATCTGCCTGAAATGCGGGAGACCCGGGTTCGACCCCTGGGTTGGGAAGATTCCCCTCGAGAAGGATATGGCAACCCACTCCAGTACTCTTGCCTGGAAAATCCTGTGGACGGAAGAGCCTGGGAGGCTACAGTCCATGGGGTCGCAGAAAGTCGGACAGGACTGAGTGACTTCACTTCACTTTTTCAAAGAATCGTTGTTGTTGTTCAGTCGCTAAGTCACGCCTGACTCTTTGTGACCCCATGAAGTTCAGCGCAACAGGCTTCCCTGTCCTTCACCAGCTCCCAGAGTTTGCTCAAACTCATGTCCATTGAGAATCATTGAGGCTTACCAGTCATTTTCTGAAAGTAGATTGAATAAGAGAAAGAGTAGAAAAGCAATGAGTGGGGTCGGAGTTAGGGGAGGAATTGGTCACTGAGAAAGTAGGAGCAGAGGAAACTAATGGCAAACCTCAATTACTAGCCCAGCTGTCTCCCAGTGAAAAGAAAACACAGGAGGAGTTAAAAGGACTCCATTATCCCCCTGTGGCTGGTGGAGAGGCTGGGAAGGTTGTGTGTCCTCCTGGGACAAGGCCCCAGCCTCTGATTTTGAGTATTTCCATCTTATTCCAAGAAGCAAAGCTCTCCCTCTGAGTCTTAAGCAACAGCTCTTTCTTGTTTCCCCACTTAAACCTGTGAACCAGTTAGACAAGGGGGCCACAAGGACTCCATTCTATCAGAAACTGAGCTTCCGCGAGCCCAGGGACCTGCCCAGGATCACTCAGCTGGTGAATGGCAGGACCAGTGTAGAGCCGGGACTGTGTGACCTGGCCTGACCAGTACGGCTGTATCGGTTGGACGCTAGCCAATTGCAGGAAGTGAATGAATTTAGGCACCTCCCTAGATATGCATGTTTACAATCATAGGTTTCCAGCAAATGTGCAAATGCTAATCAAAAGTCTTGAGGGAGGGTGCCTTTTTCTAATTTGCTAAAGGGCCCATTTGATCTTTCAGTATTCCTGGCATGGCTGCAGCCACTCCTTCATGAGGAAGTGGAGCCATGATGGGTGGTTCCAGGCACCCAGAAGATCAGCCTCAAGGGCTGGTCCTGCTCAGTTGGCTCCTTCATGTACCTTTGCTCACCCTAATTCTATGAGGGTCTGTGAGAACTTGCTGAATCCCAACCAGGCCTTTGGGTATAGATAGAGGCTGGAGGTCAGTGGAAGATGCCCTGCAGTGAGGAAGAATTTGCTAGTAATAATAATAACTGAAAGTAAAAAATAAAAGGAGAAAGAGAGAAATAAAGGAAAGAAGGAAGGAAGGAGGAAAGAAAGAAAGAATGAAAAAGAAAAACCCATTTCTTCTTAAGATATATATATATTTTTGGATGTGGACCATTCTTAAAGTTTTTACTGAGTTTGTTACAATATTGCTTCTGTTTTATGCTTTGCTTTTTGTCCACGAAGTATGTGGGATCTTAGCCCCCGACTAGAGATTGAACTCACATCCCCTGCGTTGGAAGGTGAAGTCTTAACCACTGGGCCACCAGGAAGTACCCCCACCCCCACCCCCCCACCCCGCTCCGTTCCTTCTCGACTAGGAGAGGAACAGGAACACTTCCAGTGAGCTTGGATTGTGGAGGCAGCCAGATTGTGGCCAATACTTGCCTCCATCACCTGCCAGCTGGCTGACAGGCAGTAGGTCCCTTACCTTCTCTGAACCTCACTTTATCCGTCAACGGTAGACAGAGAGGGGTCACACTTTTTCAAAAGATGCGAGGATTAAATGAAATAAAGCACACAGAGGGCTTGGCATGGTGCCAGGCAGTGTCTAGGCCCCACAAAGTTCAGCCACCACCTTGGCTCGTGGATATCAGATCAGCAGTCGATGTTGTGGACTTGGAGGTCTATGGGCTGGGAAATGTGGAAGTCATGGACCCAGAGCCAAGAAACCCTTGGCCATCCTGATTGACCTGGGAACTTGGGAAGTCCCACCCCAAATTTATCACAGGAAAGTTGCTGAGAGGGATGACCTCTCCTGGGTATGCCAGGAATGCAAGGCGCTGACTGTTCTTTATCCAGACCATTTTTCAGGGTTGTATTTGCTGCAAGCACCTATGAGGGTCAGGGCAACGTCTCCCTCTGGACAAAGAGGAGGCTTGCTTACCATGCTCTCTGAAAGCATGGCTGCCTCAGTCAAGCTCAGTGATCTCCAGCTTTGAAGCAAACCGACTGCATGGCCAGCATCCACCTGGACCCAGCTGCTTGGTCCTGTGTGATGTCGTCCCTGGTGGCATGGGGATATGGGAAATGCCAATGTGATGCTCACGCTGCTTTCTGTGCTGTGAATAACAGTCATTTGTCTCTGACTCAGGGGTGTCATGCCTTCTTCCAGCCTCCCTGGAACAGTAACAGGCAAGCTTATTACCTGGGAAGTGGGGCAAAATCCCAGACCCAGATGGGAGGGTTGGGAGCCTTCTGTTGGGAGGAAGGACTATGGAGATTTGTCATTTTAATTCTTTTATTGTTAATTTTGTATTGAAGTACATTTGACTTACAATATTATGTTAGTTTTAGGTATACAGTAAAGCAATTCTCTCTCTATTTACATGTACACATATATACTTTTTCAGACGATTTTTTATTACAGGTTATTACAAGATATTGGATACAATTCTCTGTGCTATACAGTACATCCCTCTTATTTATCTATTTTGTATATAGTGGTAAGTATCTGTTAATCCCAAACTCCTAATTTATCTCACTCTCCACCACTTTCCCCTTTGGTAACCATAAATTTGTTTCTATATCCTTGAGTTTGCGTCTGTTCTGTAAATAAATTCATTTGAGTTTTTTTAGACCCCACATAAAGGTGATATCATCTGGTATTTTATCAGCATGATAAACTCTAGGTCTATCCATCTTGCTACAAATGGTATTATTTCATTCTTTTGTTTGTGTGTGTGTGTGGGTGTGTGTGTGTGTATACCACATCTTACTGATCCATTCATCTGTCAGTAACAGCATATGATAGCTCTATTTTTAGCTTTCGTTCAGTGTGGTTTTATTTTTTATTGGAGCATAAGTGTTTTACAATATTGTGTTATTTTCTGCTGTACAGTGAAGGGACTCAGCTTTATGTATATACATATCCCCTCCCTCTTGGGCCTCTCACCCACCTCCCCGCTTCCCACCCATACAGGTCATCACAGACACTGAACTGAGCTCTCTGTGCTTTATATCAGGTTCCCACTAGCTGTCTATTTTACACATGGTAGTGGATATATGTCAGGCTTCCCCAGTGGCTCAGTGGTAAAGAACCCTCCTGCCAAAGCAGGAGATGTAAGAGATGCGAGTTCAATCCCTGGGTCTGAAAATCCCCTGAAAGAGGGCATGGCAATCCAGTCCAGTATTCTTGCCTGGAGAACCCCATGGACAGAGGAGCTGGGTGGGTTGCAAAGAGTTGGACACGACTGAACATGCACACAGTGCATGCTTCCCCTCTCCTTCCTCTCTCCTCTGTGTTCATATTTGTCCTCTATGTCTGCATCTCTGTTCCTTCCTGGAGATAGGTTCATCTATACCATTTTTCTAGATTCCACATGTATCCATCAATGTATAAAGATGTTTGTTTTTCTTTTTCTGACTTACTTCATTCTGTATGACAGACTCTAGGTCCATCCACATAACAAATGAACTAATTTTGTTCCTTGTTATGGCTAATACTTCACTGCATATACAATCCACATCTTCTTTATCCATTCATCTGTCAATGGACATCTATGTTGATTCTCTGTCCTGATGTAAATAGTGCTGGGATGAATATCGGGGTACATGTGTCATTTTGAATTATGGTTTTCTCAGGGTATATGCCCAGTAGTGGCATTGCTATGTCATATGGTAGCTCTCTTTTAATTTTTAGGGAACCTCCATAATGTTTTCTATAGTGGCTGCACCAATTTATATTCCTACAAATAGTGGGAATGTCCACACCCTCTCCAGCGTTTATAGAAATTCTTGAAGTTGCATCTGATTATCAAACACACCAGGGGCAGGAGAGCACATTGAAATTGTACTGATACACCTGCTCCGCCCCACAAATTTCCCCTTTGGCATCAGCACAGTCTTGGACAGTGTCTCATGATTCAGGAGGTAAGTGAGTTGCCTTGGGAGGCTGGCCACCCTGGCTCACTGCTGGCTGTGTCCCAGATGGTGCCGCTGGGCTTAGGAGGGAATGGGGTGAGCCTGCAACCCTTTATTGATTCTGGAGTGTGCAGACCATCCTGTCTCCTAGGAAAGTCTGAGGCGGAGTGGCTCGACTTTCAAGAGGTTTTAAAATTCTACGTCACTGATCTTCAGCATTATTAAAGAAGAGCTGAAACTGGGAATTTGAAATCACAAACATCAAAGGTCTCCTATTTTTGTTTTATGAACCATTCTCTGTGTGTACTTTGCTGCTAGCCGCCTGGAATCCTTTTGGGAAAGATAAAAGATAAAGACAAGTAAGCAAACAAATGTCAGAAAGCTCACAATCAGATCTCCTGTGGGAGACGCTGGCCAACTTCAAAGGAGGTGAGAGACGGGAGGGATGGAGATTTTGAGAACATGAAACTGACGTGCTCTTTGAAAGCTGTGTGTAAACAGAAGTTTTGTAAAACTCCCACTTGAAACGCATGGTGGGGTGGAAGGGATCATTCCTTGACTTGGGACTCTCAGGGGCCTGTGTTGGCATCAAGAAGGTGGAAATGTAAGGAATAGCTATAGTCTTTAATGTTGATTCTTGCTTTTCAAAAAGGAAAGGAGAAAAGGGCAGATTTAGCTGACAAGAAAGCCTGCAGGGTTGATACCATAGAAAGACGGGAAGCATTCTCACATTTGAAATTGTCAGAAGTCTGACAATGGGGTGCACAGTGAGGACACCGGAGGTCTGGTTTTGAGGTGTTTGGAAGGACACCATGCTCTGGATTCTCTGCCCTCAAGGCGGGCATGGGGGCAAGCTGCCTGGGCTGATCCAGGAGACCTCCTGTGCCTACCTTACTTGGGACCCTGAGTGACGGATGACTTCAGGGACACAGGTCACCAGCTTGGGCAAGAGATGTTTTGGCACCTCACCAAGTCACCAGAAGGACAGGGGCACGGTGGGGCTGGGACAGCAGGAATGAAGGACAGGAACCCAGCTGGGAGGCTTGCAGCCTCTCCTCTCTGCTATGATCTCTCAACTCTGATTCCAGAGCACTGGGCACCTATCCAGCGGACCCCAGCTCCGCCAGCAGGGAAGGACTGAGGCCTGGCTTGAGCTGAAAAGGTTGCTGCAGAGTGCTGGGGAGGACCACAGAGCTTTCTTTCTCCTTAAAAGCAAAAGTGGGTTGGGCCGAGAATGGAGGTGACAGGTGGTAAGATGCTGACAGTTATTGGTGGCGTCATCCGTAGCACATCCATAGCTCTTCTGCTAACCCAAAGCAGAGGAGCCTGAATCTAAGGCCTCTGGCCCATAGAGGATACAGGTGTGTGGGCCCTGACTCAGGGCATCAGTCACGCCTCTGTGTTTGGGGCCAGTTCTCTGCACTTTCCAGTGTCTATGAAGCTGCACGTCTGCAAACTGCTCTCCTCCTCCGCTGTCTCATTGGTTGGCTTATCCCTTGCATCTGGCTGGACAGATTGACTCCATCTCCACCCCCAACAGGGCCAGTAAAATCAGTTGCTTCCTGGACTCCTGCAGAAAACAATGCATGACCCTGGACCATGAGAACTCACCAAGGAGCCCTTGGCACCAGCCTGCATGCTAAGAACAATAGCTGGCATCTCTCAATTGCTTTCTCCTGGCCAAGGTCTGCACCGGGTACCACCCAGGGGTGTCTTGTACTTCTGATGGGAACCTCTGTGAGAAAGAGACTGTATTCGCATGTTACAGGTGTGGATGCTGGGGTACTGGGAGGCTGAGTGATGGGCCCAGGCTCACAGCTAGTAAACAGTGTAGCTGGTTTCCATTCGACCGGTCTGACACCAGAGACAGGCCTTCCTGACCACTCCATGGCCAATGGTGCCACTGAGAGGGAGGTTATCGCTTTATTTCCTTATGTCATAGTGTTGCTGGATGGCAAAGGGATTCATACCAAGGAGGTGGGAAGTCCCTTGGGGGTGATGTCCTCTCCGCACAACTTTAATGAGTGACTTGACACCTCATAACAGCAACAACAATAATACTTGGGAATATTAAATTAGTTAATGCACAGAGAATGCTTGGCACAGTGCCTGGCCCTTGAAAAGTGACAACGGTCAGCTCTGCATCCTCGGTGGCTGCCCTGATGACATGGGAAGCTCCTGTCATCTGGCACCCATGATGCAGACACAGTCTGAATCTGACTGGTCCTATTCAGCTCATCAGTCACCTGCCCTTCTTCCTGGTGGAAGCATTCTGGTTCTGGAGCAGAACAATGACTCTGAAGTCTGTCTCCATGCTCTCCTCCTCATGGCTGAAGCTGCAGCAGGGAGCACACACGGGGCCTTGGGGTCATTAGACTCACACACAGAATCCAGCTCCGTCTCTTCTTAGTATGTGATTTTGGGCAGATCTCTTAACATCTTCAGGCCTCAATTTCCTGATATATAAAATGGGCAAGATAATACCTACCTCTTAGGTAGAGGGGAGAGGAAGATGAGAAAATGTATGCAAAACTTCAGGATACTGGGTTGGGCGGGTGCCTAGTGAGACAGACTTTGTTTTCCAAAAGAGTCATGGTAACAGACTGATCTCCAGGCACTTGTGCTCTTCTAGAAGCTTGCTATTTCCACTTGAAGCGATCAAGTCTACCCTGCCCCGCCCCCCACCTGCCCTTGAGCCCTGGCAGGTCCTGGCAAATGCCCAACAGATAGTTGTGGCAGAGAGATGCTGTGTGACATCTGGGGCCAGGTCATAAAAGGCAGAATGTCTTCTCTCTGGCACCATCTTCTCATGTGCATCTGGCACTCAAAACTACTATGTCAAAAGTCCATTCACCCCGCGATCCACCCGTCCTGCATGCTGAAGAGAACCTGGGAGAGACCCCAGCGGGAGATGCCTCGGACTCCCCACTCTTGTAGCCTCTGTGCTTTTGAGCCACCCCAGCTGAGCCAAGAAGAGCCAAGCAGAACTACTTCCACCCCCACCCTAAGTCCTGCCCAAATTGCAATGTTTTGAGCAAAATAAACAATTGTTTTATGCCACTAAGTTTGAGAGTAATCGTGACATGGCCATAGAAATGGAAACATCCAGTGTCTTTATTGTCTCTTCTTCATTGTGAAGACTCAATGCAGCCCTTGGTTACTTTCCTACAACATGGCATTGATGGAATCACAGTATATACCTTTGCCAGCTCCTAACACCAATAACCACAGGACCAAGGCCAGTGTCTTTGGCACAGCAGACCACTTGTCTCATGCCCACTGGCCCCTGCAGCCCAGAGCCATGGTGTCCGGAGCACACCCAGCCTCTGTGCCCACTGTCCCCTCTGCCCTGACCTCAGCCTTGTCTCATTTTTCTCACTCATCCACATTCCACTCACACACCACCTGCTTTTCAGACCAACAGAACAACCTGTATAACCCATGAGTTTGATGTTTATTATACATGGTGTTGTGGTTCCCTCTGATCTTTTTGCCCAGACCGTGAGCACAGGGTGTGTGGAGATCAGGTATAGCATCTTGCTTATCTTTGCATCCTTCCTCTAATGCAATAAGGGTTCAGTTCAGTTCAGGGCAGTTCAGTCGCTCAGTCATGTCCAACTCTGAGACCGCATGGGCTGCAGCACGCCAGGCTTCCTTGTCCATCACCAGTGCTGGGAGCTTGCTCAAACTCATGTCCACTGAGTCGGTGATGCCATCCAACCATCTCATCCTCTGTCCCTGCCTTCTCCTCCTGTCTTCAATCTCCCCCAGCATCAGGGTCTTCTCCAATGAGTCAGTTCTTCGCATCAGGTGGCCAAAGTGTAGGAGTTTCAGCTTCAGCATCAGTCCTTCCAATGAATATTCAGGACTGATTTCCTTTAGGATGAACTGGTTGGATCTCCTTGCAGTCCAAGGGACTCGCAAGAGTCTTCTCCAACACCGCAGTTCAAAAGCATCAATTCTTCGGCACTCAGCTTTCTTTATAGTCCAACTCTCACATCCATACATGACTACTGGAAAAACTATAGCCTTGACTAGATGGACCTTTGTCAGCAAAGTAATGTCTCTGCTTTTAACATGCTGTCGAGGTTAGCCATAGATTTTTCTTCCAAGAAGGAAGCATCTTTTAATTTCATAGCTTCAGTCACCATCTGCAATGATTTTGGAGCCCAAGAAAATAAAGTCTGTCACTGTTTCCCCATCTATTTGCCATGAAGCGATGGGACTGGATGCCATGATCTTCATTTTTTGAATGTTGAGTTTTAAGTCAGCTTTTTCACTATCTTTCACTTTCATCAAGAGGCTCTTCAGTTTCTCTTCGCTTTCTGCCGTAAGGGTGGTCATCAGCATATCTGAAGTTATTGATATTTCACCTGGCAATCTTGATTCCAGCCTGTGCTTCATCCAGTCCAGCATTTCGCATGATGTGTTCTTCATATAAGTTAAATAAGCAGGGTGGCAATATACAGTCTTGACGTACTCCTTTCCCAATTTGGAACCAGTCCGTTATGTTTGGTTCTGTTTCTTCTTGACCTGCATACAGATTTCTCAGGAGGCAGGTCAGGTGGTCTGGTATTCTCATCTCTTGAAGAATTTTTTAGTTAGCTATGATCCACACAGTCAAAGGCTTTGGCATAGTCAATGAAGCAAAAGTTGATGTTTTTCTGGAACTCTTTGCTTTTTAGATGACCCAACAGATGTTGGCAATTTGATCTCTGGACCCTCTGCCTTTTCTAAATCCAGCTTGAACATCTGAAAGTTCTCAGCTCAAGTACTGTTGAAGCCTGGCTTGGAGAATTTTGAACATTACTTGCTAGTGTGTGAGATGAATGCAATTGTGCAGTTTGAGCATTCTTTGGCATTGCCTTTCTTTGGGATTGGAGTGAAAACTGACCTTTTCCAGTCCTGTGGCCACTGCTGAGTTCTCCAAATTTGCTGGCATATTGAGTGCAGCACTTTCACAGCATCATCTTTCAGGATTTGAAATAGCTCAACTGGAATTTCATCACCTCCACTAGCTTGTTTGTAGTGATGCTTTCTAAGGCCCACTTGACTTTGGACTCTCGGATGTCTGGCTCTAGGTGAGTGAGTGATCATACCATCATGGTTATCTGGGTCACTAAAATCTTTTTTGTATAGTTCTGTCTATATATTCTTGCCACCTTTTCTTAATATCTTCTGCTTCTGTTGGGTCTATACTGTTTAAGTGTGCTTCTCAGTATGAATCATGAGGGTTTATTATTTTTTTTAATACTATAAACTAGGTGTTTTTGGGCTTTGTTTTTTGCAATTAGCTTATTTGGCTGCACTGAGTCTTAGTCATTGCGTGCGGGATCTGTGTTGTTGTGTGGCCTTTCATCGTGGCGTGCAGACCCCCTGGCTGTGGTGCACGGGCTTAGTTGCTCTGTGGCATGTAGGGTCCTAGTTCCTGGACCAGGGATCGAATCTGTGTTCTTTGCATTGCAACATGGACTCTTAACCACTGGCCCACCAGAGAAGCCCCAAGTCATGAGCTATTGTGATCACTCGGGACTCAGTCTGTTACATATGGTCCCTGCCAGACTGTCATGGGAGGTGCCATTCCAACTCTGTTTCTCAAATACAAAGGGGCCCTGCATCTGCCATCAGCTCTCTCATCCCTGGGAGAGGCCCCTTATCTGTTTCCACGTGCTGTCTTGCTGCAGGGTCATGCTCATCTCAGCTCTGCTATCAGGTTTTGAGGCTGTCAAAGGAAGAGTCCTCAAGCATTGTCTTCTGTGTTCCCACGATCCTGGACCCTAGTCTCCTGGATCTGACACTGGGAGAAATCCCAACCTCCGAGTGTGGAAGGATGTCTCTGTGAAATCTCTTGGCTCTTTAGACACATGAGTTAGATGTGAAGCTCTTTTTGGGTGATGCCCTGATCGATCCACTCCACACTCATCACTTCTCCATTCACTGCTTCCCATGCAGGAAAGGGTGCAGGGCTCTGAAAAGACCTGATGATGCCCACACAGCATCAGCACAGATGGCTCCATCTGCTCCAAAAAGCACTAAAAGGCTGTGGGAGGGCCCAGTTCTAATCTGGCTCAGCTGGCACTTCACCATGGCCTTGGGAAGGTGCCCCAGTTCCCTAGGCAGCTTTAATAGCATATAACCAAATAGCAATAGCGGTTCCCTGGCGGCTTAGTTGGAAAAGAACCTGCCTGCAAGTGCAGGAGATACAAATGATGCAGGCTCAATCCCTGGGTAGAGATGATCCACTGGCAACATGGCACCCCACGCCAGGTATTCTTGCCTGGGAAATTCCATGCACAGAGGAGTCTGGTGGGCTACAGTCCTTGGAGTCACAAAGAGTTGGACATGACTGAGTGTGCATGCACTCCACACCAAATGGCAATAAAAGACGTACTTTGGGTCATTTTGCATAGAGTGGGAATGTTACCAAGTAGAGATTTCACATTTATCAGCCACTCATTGCTGCTGCTGCTGCTGCTGCTTCTAAGTCGCTTCAGTCATGTCCAACTCTGTGCGACCCCATAGATGGCAGCACACCAGGCTCCCCCGTCCCTGGGATTCTCCAGGCAAGAACACTGGAGTGGGTTGCTATTTCCTTCTTCAATGCATGAAAGTGAAAAGTGAAAGGGAAGTCACTCAGTCGTGTCCAACTCTTAGTGACCCCATGGACTGCAGCCTCCTCCAGGCTCCTCCATCCATGGGATTTTCCAGGCAGGAGTGCTGGACTGGGATGCCATTGCCTTCTCTGCATTGGCTGTCTGGTATTATGCTATAGAAAGCAGAGGTGGGTGGTGTTTGTTACCAGGAGCTCTAATGCAAAGGCTCCCCTCCAGCTCACTGTGATGGCCTTGACTGAGGCGCACAGAGGACTGAGCAGTCAGTGGCTCTGCCCTTTCGCTGTGTTTATTACTGAGCTATGATGTCAGTTGCACTGCCGGGACAGCGGGAGTTCATGAATCCAATGGGAAAGGGACAGCAGGAGGAAATGGGAAAGGGAACTTTGTATTTTTTAAGATATAAATTATTGACATAATTTAAAAATTATTATTATTTGGCAGCAGTGCATGGCTATATGTGGGATTTTTAGTTTCCAAACTGGGATCGAACTCAGACCCCTAGCAATGAAAGCATGGAATTACAACCACTGAACTGCCAGGGAATTTCCAAACTTTTTTTTTTTTTTTTTTTAATAAAGACACTGCTTATGGCTATTGGCTCCAACTACCTCACTTCCAATGAAATGGAGAAATAGGCCCGTGAGAGGGGGAGGGCAGGGAGCAGGCCTGGCTCCTGCCCCCTTGGTGGCCCTCCCGGTCCCTCTTGCTCCGTGGCTCTCCCAGGCCCACCCCCTCCGTGGCTGTCCTGGCTCCGCCCCTCCATGGCTCTCCAGGCTCCTACCCGCTCCGTGGCTCTGCTGCAGAGGCTGGCCCAGGACAGTTGATGGGCCTTGCTGGTGTCCGCGGATCTTGCAGACACAGCAGAAAGGGGCAGAGAAAGAGAATCTGAACAATGGGGATATGTATATGTATACCTGAATTACTTAGCTGTACACCTGAAACACAACTATATGTAAATCAACTATATCCAACATAAAATTTAAAATTTATCCCCCCACCCCCAAAAAAATAAAAGAGGGAAAAGATGCAGCCCCAGCTGGGGATGGCAGTAGCTGGCTGGAAAATCAGCCAAATCCTTGCTTCCCAATTGCCAAGGGTGATGGGGTCTTAACAGGTCTGTCCAGGAAAGCTGGTTTACACACCCCAACAAGGATGAGCAGGGAGCAATGTATTTCCTGTACCCGTAATCTCAATTAGACTTAAAGGCAGAGGCTGCCTGATATAACGGGAAGATCTTGACTTGTAGGCACCCAAGCCTAGGCTCAAATGCCACCCTGACACCTATCTGGGTAAGTGTGGGCCCTGGTTACTTGCAGAAGCTCTCTGAATCCCCCCATACTTGCCGCAGTGCAGTGACTGATATAAAATGCTCGCCCAGAAAAGGTGGTCAGCTCACGTGTCCGGCTCCTCTTCCTTCAGGAGAGGAATCACTAGAACAATCTCTACCCCTGATTTCCCCTCAGGATCTGAAATGAGCTAGGTGCCTAATTAATTTTCAGTAGTAGCATGATTAAGTGAGGGGTTCCCTGGTGGTGCCGTGGTAAAGAATCCGCTTGCCAGTGCAGGAGACACAGAAGACATGGGTTAAGTCTTTGGTTGGGAAGATCGTCTGGAGGAGGAAATGGCAACCTATTCCCATATCCTTGCCTGGAAAATTCCATGCACAAAAGGAGTCTGGTGGGCTCTAGTCTGTGGGGGTTGCAGTCAGACATGATTGAGCAACTGAGCACATACACACATGCATGCACTCCATGGTAAGTGAATCATGAACTGGGCTCCTGTTTGCAGGCTATTTGTAAATCTCAATATTTGAAAATCTGACAGACGCTTTACAAAATGAAAGCGCCAGGGACAAGACAGGGATCAGTGTCATCAACATCACTGGACAAAGTAAGACTGGGCTCATGTTGAGCTGGGTTACGCCAGGAAAATGTTTTTCTCGGGGCCAAAGGCTAGGACACTGGATGGAAAATGAGCCTGCCAGAGCTGGCAGGCTTTCTGGATAGACATAGAGCAGGCCAGGCCGAGCCAGGCCTGAGCCATCAGCTGGGGCCATGGCACTGTCGTCCTTGGGATCCCAATGTCACCATGACAGGAATCACCAACTGGGGCTTGGATGGCCACATGGAAATGTTACGAGGCCTTGGAGGAACTCAGGGGCAGCGTTTGGCCAAGCCTGACGCATACTGCAAGTTTGGGCCTCTTTCTTAGCTCTTAGCTGTCAATGGCTGGGGAAAACACTATGGGGTAGCTGGGGGAGAGGCAACAACGGAACACAGACGTCAATCATCTCCCCTCTTCCATACAAAACACACTACGCAGCCGCCAAAGATAAGAAGACAGGCATGTACACACTGGTAGAGAAATCTGCCTGTGATAAATTATTGAGTAGATAAAACACATTGTGTGAACTAGCATGATTGTAGTTTAAAATTAATACTCATTCACATGTATCTGTACACCTACCTATTTGGCTGTAAAACTGTCCACAGTGGTGACTTATAGGCGTTTAGAGGGAGAGGTAGCGTCTATTTCGTGCACTTCCTTATGGGATTGTTTTTGTAATTAATGTGCCTTTTTTTTTTTTTTTTCAGCACAATTTTACTCTAGCTTCCCTCTTCTGGTCTCCCTGAAAACTGTCCTTGAAGACATGAAAGCAGCAGCTTGGGAGAACTCATATGTGGTTGAAATTTTAATTAGCATCTACTCTGGATACAGGGTGGCATACCAGGCAGCTCAGAGGTAAAGAAACTGCCTGCCAGTGCTGGAGACGCAGGAGACGAGGGTTCGATCCCTGGGTCAGGAAGATCTTCTGGAGGAGGAAATGGCAACCCACTCCAGTATTCTTGCCTGGAGAATCCCATGGCCAGAGGAGAATGGCAGGCTGTACAGTCCACTGGGTCACAGAAGAATCGGACATGGCTTAGTGCCTAAACAACAACGTGCCACTCATATACTCTAGAATTTTGGGCAAGAGACTTAGTTCTCTGCTTCTTAGTTTTACCTCCAATAAAATGAGGATCTAGTAACAGTGCCGGCCTCAGAGTGACCATAAGAATTCAATGCCCTAAGGTAGGAGCAGTTCACTGGAGCACGTGTGCTCATTTGCTTCAGTTGTGTCTGATTCTTTGCGACCTATGGACTGTAGCCCGCCAGGCTCCTCTGGCCATGGGATTCTCCAGGCAAGAACACTGGAGTGGGTTGCCATGCCCTTCTCCAGGTCACAAGAGCATGGGGTGCAGAAAAACAATAAATAAGTGTCGGCTATTCCTCATTTCTCTGGTGTCCCTGTCAAGGAAGGAGTGGGCTGAGATGGGAGGCAGAGGCTCCTGCAATTGTCCAAGTGAGAGATGAGGTCTTGAGCTAAGGCTGTGAGGATGGAGGGAGTGAAAGCAGGGAGGCAACCTGGGAAGGTGGAGTGAGTAGCCAGGAACAGGAGGAGGGAGGGGCCTGGGTGACTTGCGTTCCCAGCAGAGGTGACGGAGAGGATGCCACAGCCAGCAGAGCAGAGGAGGGGGAAGGGAAACCGCCGGGTCTGGGGAAACCCACACAGAGGCGTCCAGCAGGGACAGACCATGAATTCATTTGGCCAGAAAACAAATGTACTTCAGTTTTACGTCGGCATCTCTGGACCCCGAGTCCTGGGGGCTAAGGAACGTCTGACAAAGAGTGAGATCCTGGCCTGAGAGTGGGCCCTCTGACCATGTCTGAAAGTGTTACGTCGCTTAGTCACGTCCGACTCTGCAACCCCATGGACTGTAGGCCACCAGCCTCCTCTGTCCATGGGATTCTTCAGGTAAGATAAGAATACTGGAGTGGGTTGCCATTTCCTTCTCCAGGGGATCTTTCCGAACCGGGATTGAACCCCGGTCTCCTGCACTGAGGGCAGATTCTTTACTATCTGAGCCACCAGGTCCCTTCTCCGGGATGCTGCCCCTAGGAGTACCAGCATCAACACACAGCCAAGCTGCTCTGCGTGAAGCTCTCACCTTACGAAGCGACGAGAGGCTTGAATTCAGTCTGTCCACCCACACAGGTCTCCCGCTGGAAATACCTTTCCGACAGAGCATCAAAAATGCTCCCCCATTCCCCAACTAGCCATTTGCCTACCAATTCTCTCTAGAATGATTAAAAACAAAATCCAGAAAATAAGGCCAGTTAAAGTGAAAAACCATGACCTAGTACAGGGGAGAAGGATGAGGACTTAGAGAAGTCTTCCCGGGCTGGACTTGCATCTGGGCATGCACCTTACTTCTCGTAAGCATTTCCTCATTGGAAACGCTAGGGTGAAGATGCATTCCCCTCCCTTGGAGGTTCCTAAGGAGAAGCAATATTCCAAAGCCAACTCAGTAAATGTTAGGACCTCCCCTCCCTCAATCAGAGGGCTGCAACCAATCAGGATTTAAAGCTCTGTAGTGTTTCCAACACAAGGACTAAGATTCACATTGTGTGTGCTCAGTCGTATCGTACTCTTTCGCAGCTTCGTGGATTGTACCCTGCTGGGCTCCTCTGTCCATGGGATTCTCCAGGCTGGAATACTGGAGTGGGTTGCCATTTCCTTCTTCAGGGGATCGTCCCGATCCAGGGATGGAACCCCATGTCTCCTACACTGGCGGGTGGATCTTTTCCCACGGAGCTACCTGGGAAGCCCCAGGATTTAGCGTGCTGCTGATAAACCCTGGCTACCTCCTGTGGGTAGATTCACTTTATTTTACTCCTAATTACCCAACTACATAGTCTGTGAGCCCTATACTCTGTTTTCACACGAGTTACTTGGGAAGAGTCACCGTTTGACAGAAAGCCACATCAGATGGGGAGGGTCTCCTTCTGGGGCTCCATAAGGGGAGAGTTCGGAGGGAGACAGACTGGCCAAGAGAGCTGCCTGCCAGGAACGCGGCGGCTAAAGGGAGCATGTGGGAGACAGGGTGGTGCCTGCTAAAGGGCACCGGAAACAGGGAGACAGCAAAAGCTCTTATTTCATCATCACTGAACTCTGTATTTTAAAAAGGGCATTTCAGAGCTCCGGGTTTATTTCTCATTTGGGACCTGCCTCCTGACTACGATGAGCCCAGGCAATCTCAAAAGCCCCGCTACTATTCCCTGTGGTGCAGAGGCCCCAGCCCAGGATTCAGCACAGAGGCCAGAGCTTGCGGGCAACTCTCTCTAGCAGAAGGCACGGGGTTAGGGGCAGGGAGATGGCAGAGCAGGGAGCCCAACTCAGGAGCCCCCTTCTCTTCCTCTGAGCCCCAGGGCATGCGGGTCCTCCAGCTGTCTTCCCAAAGTCACGCCAGGAGGCGGAGGCTGGGGGCTGCCCAGTTTGCCCTTTATTCTTATGTGTCACATCTGCACACATGCAGGGGTCCAGGGGTCCCTGCAGAGAAGAGCTCCTTTGGGTAGAAGGCAGGACAGGTAAGAACCCAAGCTCTCAGCCCCTACCCACATTTTATTGCCAAGTGCATGGGCTCCTGGTCAGATAGACCTGGATTCCAGTCCTGCCATCTTTCACAAGTGACCTGCCCGAGGTTTTTGAGCCTCAGTTTCCTTGTCTTTAAAATGGGGCCAACCAGGTTGTTATGAAGACTGAAGGCAGGAACACGTGCAGGCCACAACAACCATCACTGCAGACTAGAGGTGGGCCCCTCTCTCTCCCCCGCACTCACAATGAAAAAGCCTTTGCCAAGCCTGGGTTGGGGGGGGTGGGCTGGGCAGGCAAGAGAGGCTTCCGCTAAAAGACACAGGACTAGGGAACAAAGAGGGCATCTCATCCTCCCTGACAGTGTTCCCAGGCCACTGTCCCCTTGGGACGGTACTACACCTGGGGACTCTCCTGGCATTTATTCTGAGGTCCCCACCATTTACCACGTGACTTCTTTCTACCAAAGCCCCCTACACTTCCTATGACCCTAAGAAACTAACAAGGCAGCAACATTCACCATGTCCATCATGGGGTGCAGAGATAACGTCTGACCCCAGCCCAGACTCAGGGCCCAGGCTACTCAGGTTAATTTCTGTGTGACGCTGGTCGCTGGCAGGCCCTGAGCCCACGGACGTCCCAAGGGGACGCTCAGATGCCATCAAAGTAGGCACTATCTCCTGGGCCCACGTCCCTGTGTTTCCTCTTTCCGTACTTGTCTGCAGAGGCGGTTGGGGGGGTGGACGGCAAGCTCTGGTGGCCTGGATGACTCATTTCCTCCTTGGGATCAACAGCAGGAGTTCCACAAGGAGGGGGTGGTGGTGGAAGGGAGCAGTGGGGGACTGGAGGCATCTGGAAGCAAAACAGCAAGTAAGGCCACCTCCAGGAGTAAAACGAGATGAAATTCAACCCACACTGACTGAGTGCCGGGTACATAAGTTCCTAGGGAAAGAAAAGAGCAAATGAGAGGGAAAGAACTGTTTTTTTTTTTTTCTTAATCCATTTATTATATACAATATTAAGGCACAAATTTAAGCAGCAAAGGATAGGAAAATCTTTGGCTGACCAACAGGATCAATATTTGCTGTAGGGGACACACTGTCTTCCTGAATTTCCCTGCTCTGTACACAGACCCATCCGGCCGTTGCAGCTCTGGGCCCCCGGCCCCCAGGACAGACCAGCCATACGAAGATGCCAGAATGTTACATCAGAGTCTGCTGGAGAGAACACAGCACACGCAGCCGGTGGGAAGCACGGTGGCACCCAGGCCAGTGGAGTTCTGGCTGAGGTGGGTGCCCGACCTGCCCTACCTCACAGAACATCCCAGATTCCACTCCGCAAAAGGGGAAAAACACCTTAAATCAAAGAAAACCACTATAGGTCAGTCTGTTCACATCCCAGTTTGTAATAAATACTTACAGGTGTCTCTGTGTGAACAGAATTCTAGGTAAACCACATGGAAACAGACCACTGGGTACCAGAACTCCAGGAGCTGATACAAGAGAACTCTGTATATGGGCTCCATTATACTGAAAACAGTGTGTTAATTCCATGAAGAAGCAAAGTTTCACGACAAAGAAACACCCCGGTTTTGGCCTAATATGATAATAACATGCATTTAAGTCTAACGTGGTTTTATGGAATTCCAACTGGAGGCAGATAGATACTCATGAATGTACATTTACATCCAAGTGTACACAGAGATGTGAACACGTATAAGGCGTGACAAGAGAGCAGCTTAAAAAAAAAAAAATCCATTGGAAGTTACATGTACTAGTGACTACTGTTTTCCTTTGAAGTGGTCACTCTGAAAGGAGTCCAAAGATGCAGCATCCCCAGGAACATCTTAGGGACTTTTTTAAAAAACAGAAAGAGCTAAAAGGATGTGACTTACCTTCATCACCCATTTTTACTTATCCAACTGAGACAATGACTTGGGTTTATTTCCAAACTTAAATCCATTCTCAAAGGATGATGATCCCTCATCTTTAAGGATAACCAGAGGAACATACCAGGCCCCCACATCCATCCTAACAGAGGTGTTTACAGAATGTTTCTACTTGGACAGCACCGCAGTCATTGGCAAGAGTCTCACAAGGCAGGGTGAGATCAAACACTTCGATCTTCTGGATATTAAGAAAGAAACTTGACATACAATCTTAGAGCCACATCTCATATGTATGCACTGACAATATATACAGGTTTTTTTTTAATGCATGTCTTTAGATACCTTTAAATTACCAAACAAGAAAAGGGGGGTACTACTTAAAAGCGAGAGGAAAAAAAAACTGCTTATTAGGTCCAGAAGAAATCCATTTACTGAAGTGCTAACCTTTTCATGCTCCCAGCTGATCAGCTTCTGGTAACTTCTTAATGACTCTGCCTATCTTCCATGGAGCCACACACAGGGGCACCCACTGAACAACCCTCATGTTGAATGAAGACATTCTAAACACAGTGATTAATTAGCAAAAAACAAAAACAAAAACAAAACAAAAAACAGAAGAGAAAAAAGAATTGTAAGTATGCACCGCAGCTGCATCAAGCTTGGGGATAAGCGGGCAGTTGTGGGCAGGATGTTCTGTGTAAAAGGATATACTTTCTGACTCCCTCATATCACAGCCACGGTCCTCCCTGGCTCAGGAGGAGTGTGAGATCACGGGAGGCACACAGAAGCACACCCACCGCGCCAGGGCATATATGCTGGCTGTAGGGCTTTGTTTTGGAAGACACACTTCTCTGCTCACGTGAGCTCCCTGCCTCCAAACCTTGCAACCCGCCACCTACTCTTGGAACCCTGCCTCTTCTGACGTCTGTATTAACACCAGGCTCTGGGACTCAAGATGCAGTAGGGGGAGTTTCTATCATCAGCTACCAAGGAGGAATGGAGAAGGAAACGGCCACCCACTCCAGTATTCTTGCCTGGAGAATCCCTGGACAGAGGAGCCTGGTGGGTTACATGCAGTCCATGGGGTCGCAAGAGTCAGACACGACTTAGAGACTAAATCACCAGCACTGCAAAGGATGAAGCAGGAGACATCTCTAACTTAGCACTCAGCATCACAAGGTCAAAGCCACGAGACAACAAACAGCAGGGGTGGCTGACTGTTCTGTAGGGGGCATTCCGGCATGCCTGGATACCCAAGTCCTGTGTAGTTAAATGCTCACGTGAGTCCCAAAGAGCAAGCTCTGCAAACCTAAAGAGAGAAAGAAGGGCCCCCACTCTCTGCCTCCCCACCCAAGTCCCGGGAGGGACACGGCAGCCCTGTCCTGCGTGTCCGCTCCGAGCAGGCACAGCACAACGCTGTGGCTGGCCTCCAACCTGTGGGAAGCCGAAGACAAGCTGAGAAGAAAACTTCAAGGAAAGGCTCTGCACACACTCGGAAATCAGTGCCAGAAAGCAGCGACATTGTCTGCTCCACACGGTACCCCGGGTGGCACATGGAAACTGCCAGATGACACGCTCAAGGAGGAGGCAGGGTGACTCCAGCATGTCATCATCACCCAGGGCCTAGGCCTTGACCTTTCGCCCTGAGACAGGGCCCAGGAGTTGATGATCAGACACCACACTGGGATGTTCTGGAGGAGGTCCGGCCTCTGGATTACATGCAAGTAAGAGCTTTATAAAACAGACTTTGTGGCCTAGTTTAACAGTACACAGACTCCCATCTACAGCTTATGGGCAGTCCTAGCAGTTCAGAGGGTCGGGGGGATGAAGAAGGAAGCTGCGTGTGTGCGCGCACGTGCACAGACACACACAGGGGACGGAGCGTGACCCCAAAAGACGCTCATCGCCCCCAAGTCAGAGGCAGTCTGGCTCACGTCAAGGCTGCTCTCCCAAACCCTCGGTCCAAACACCGGTCTCTCCTGCGGAAGGGACTTGACCACTCTGAGCCCCTGTTTCCTCCTCTGTGAAATAAGGATATAAACCTGCCCTGCTCCCATGTGGTCTGAGGATGCACTGAAAGGTACCCAGTGCTTGCACACAGTTGGCACTAAGAAATGGAGCAACGATTCTTTTCCAAAGATCCAATGAGATCATGTCTCATCAACGGTGACAATGCACAGTGGGAGTTCAGTATCTGCTTTCTCCTAAAGGCAAGCAAGGCTTCGAGAAATCTACAGAGATGAAGAGCAGTGAGGCCTTCGCTGGGCCGGAAATCTGCCATAAAAGAAGAGATTTCAAAGCTGTTAAGTCCTTTTTGTTGCAGAGGAGGCAGGTCAGAAGCAAAAAGGTGGCCAGACACCATAGCACAGTAGAAAAACAGTGACGTCTGTGCATTGTGAGTTTTACCAAGCCTGGCAACTGGGGGAACCAAGGAAAGCCAGCAAGCCTTGTTCCTGCGCTGCCAACGAGATGTGCTGGGGCCGAAACACGAACCTCTGGCTCTCACCCATTTCTGGGGGAAACAGCTCACATTTGGGGTGGCCCAGGCATGGACAGCAGTGGTGGGGGCACTCCTATTTCTAGATACTAATTTTTTTCCATTCTCAACATTAATCAGGGGTCAAAAGGTCCTTAAGAGAGTTAGCTGCCATCAACTGAGCCTCATCACTTGTTGAAAGTGAAAGAGAAGAGAGATGGGATGGGGAGCCCTCTGCCCCCAACACTCACGTGTCCATACTCGCCGTGGCCCTGCACCACTCATGAGGTTTGCTGCTCCGGCGGAACCCGGGACTGCTCGGCCCTGCAAAGCCGCTCCGGTTGCTCAGGCTGCACAACCCTCAGTGATGCTTAAAGTGGGACCACAGAAGGCAGCACATGTGATACACAGAGTCCCCCACAGAGCCAGGCTTGAGGTGCATCCCTTTTGCTCATTCTGACCACCAGGCAGCTCCAAGAAGCTCCTGGGCAAAGCCAGCAGTTTCCTTCCCTCCACCCACGCTCATCACCCTCTTCTACCATGTAGATCTGGGGAAGCTTCACCCAAGTTACAGGGCTCCCCACAGGTGGCCCTTGTGGTAAGAACCCACCTGCCAAGGCAGGAGACATAAGAAATACGGGTTCGATCCCTGGGTTGGGAAGATCCCTGGGAGGATGGCATGGCAACCCACTCCAGCATTCTTGCCTGGAAAATCGCCATGGACAGAGGAGCCTGGCGGGCTACGGTCCACAGGGTTGCAAAGAGTTGGACATGACTGAAGCGACTTAGCAGGCAGGCAGGCACCCAGGTTACATTCCAAAGACCAACCCTTCAAGGAGCTACCCCAGCCAACTTTCTGAAGTGACATGGTATTCCGGGCCTCATTTGGGTGGGATGTGAGAAAGTCTCAGATTGTGGGCATGAGGACCTGGGGTGACAGAGATGACGCTGGCCTGGAGGGAGCAAATTCATCAGGACCCCACAAGGGCATCTGATGGCCTGGCTATAGCTTCTTTCCACTGATCCAGCGCCTTCCAGGTTTGTAAAGGAAACTGATGTCTGAGAAGTCAGATGCGAAACCGTAGAGCACGGGGAAAAGGGGGCCACGACCTCACTCATTCTGGGCTCTTTGACCTGGTGCTTCTTTCTTACTTTGGACCAGTTGCTTCGAACTAAACCCTTTAACAAACCAACCACACTGTATCGATACCGGCCTATCAGGTTTGACCTGCTGACAGCCACAGAATCTGCGTGCTCACCAACTATATCCAGAAGGATTCAAGGGGCTGGCAGAGCAGGGGCCACAAACAGTAGCAAGCGGGACAAGGTGCCAGGGGAGATTCTAGATGCCATCAAGTCAAGTGTCCCTTGTTTCCTGGAGCACAATCATGAAAGTTCGACCTCAGTGGAGCAATGAGGTGGATACACCAAACTCCACGCAAGAGCTGATGTGAGGGGAGAAAGTGGTGGTGACAGGAGCTTTATGTAGGTCATTACAGTGGCCATGAATCCTCTGTCTCACTGGAGCTGATCAAGTTCACTGTCAGAACGTCAACTGCTGCAGCCCAACTCCTCGAAGGCGGAGGAAGTTGCCAGGAAGCCACCAAAAGGCTTTGTCCCACTAGTCACTGTGCATGATGACTGATGAGATACTGCTCTGGCAACCCCCAGACTGAAGGAACTCGGCAAGGCTTATTACAAGAGGAAAAAAAATGAAGGAAAAAAGGGTAAAATGAAAGAGAATGAAGCAGAGACAGAGATGAACTCAGAGACGTGAGGGGGCAGTGAACCCCAAGACCAGAAAGCTCCCATCCTGCTTAGAATATACTGCTCAGTGCAGAAAAGCCAAGAAGGCCCATAACCTCCTGAAAATCCAAACCAATCAGGTACAGAGGTGGAGATGGCCTTTTAAACCCTCCATCACCCCAGACACTTCTCTTCCCTGCCACACCCACACACATTTACAGGACACATAATGGAGGGCACAGGTGAAATGATGTTATGTCAAGACAGACTGCAAGATTTCTAGGAGGTTCTTCTCTCAAAACAAGCTAAGAGGCAAGGAGAATGGGCGTATTCCAAGGAAGATCCATGCTCAGGTTTATCTGTTTGTAACTAGACCATGGGTGTACACAGACCCTCCCCGAGAGGTACATTTTTCTGTACAATGAAAAATTTCATTTCCTAGATCTTCTTTGTTTCCAAACCTACATGCATCTTCTCTCTTCCACCGTAAGCAGTAAAAATCCACGGCATCCTCTTCATCTTCTGTCATGTAGGTCTCCTGTTTTTAACATTTATAAAAAGTATTCTCACTAATCTGAAATCCTTATCTGCTCAAACCATCCCTGATTTCCCATCTGCAACCTTCGTGATCTTTCTTTCTCTTTGCCACGTTCCTCGCGCCTCGGTGTTCCGCTGTTAAATTCAACAGGGAGCCCAGGGTTAGATGAGAACTTCCATCATCTCCCCGTCGGGGAACTCAGGCTTGTGGAGTAAGTTGCTGATGCGGCCTTTGTGGTCAGGCGACTTTCCGTGGCCTGGAGAGTTCTCTGCCAAACAGAAGGGACATATCAGCAGCCCGTTCCCCAGGAGGACCACAGACCTACCCAGCTCTCTCTAAAATGGAACCACTTCAAGTACCACCCATCACCACTGGCGCACACAGTTTAAGGCCACAGAGCCCAGTTGGTGGACCAAAGCTAAATGCCTGGGCCTGGGATTCAGACACAAAGAACACAACCAGGACATGATGGGAGAGGTCTGAGCGGGGAAGGGGGCATTAGGACTTTGTGCAGGGACCTCACCCACCCTGCTCCCCTCCTCTCCTCTAAATTATCAAGTGCCTACAATGAGGCAGATCCCTCCCCGGTTCCCTGCCTTCTTGACAAAAGGGTATCCCAGGAATTACATCTCTCAAAATCGACAATATTATGTGTACTTGTTTATTTTGGAGGATGAAGACAGGGAATCCCATTGGAGAAAACAATTCATTTATGCCCAGGAGCCCCCACCTCCTCCAAATGATTCCTGAGCAGAGGGATCCTCACCCCACGACTTTGAACAGTTCAAAGCCAAGTCTGCTCTCTCCAAGGACATTTCTGGACTCGTTGCAAAACTCCTCCCAACCTATCTTCTATTAAATGTTTGAAAGCAACTCCTCAGAACTGGCCTGAGTGCTGGGCCAGTTCACCTACCTTAAATCTACCTTCTGCTTCAATTGGGACTGAATCAGTGTCTCCTTCCAGTCGACACTGAATCCTTGATGAGTAAACACCCTGGAAGGCAACATCTCTGTGCCTGATGCCCTGATGGGGGCGTGCTGGGGGCGGGGGCAGGGCTAATTCCTTAACATCCCGGAGGGTCTGTTTGCACACCTCCTGGGGAAGGGCTAGCTATTAAACATACCTAAAAGGACAAATGCCAATTTCTTTGCTCTTTTAAATGGTAATAAGTTAGGAGTCTCTACACACATTTTAGGGCTTCCCAGGTGGCGCTAGTGGTAAAGAACCTGCCTGGCAATGCAGGAGACAGGAGACTGGGTCAGGAAAACCCCTTGGAGAAGGAAATGGCAACCCACTTCAGTATTCTTGCCTGGAGAATTCCATGAACAGAGGAGCCTGGCGGGCTGTAGTCCATGGAGTCACAAAGAGTCGGACACGACAGAAGCGACTTAGCACACAAGCACATGTTTCAATTCCAGAATAATAAAGAGCCTGCAGAGTCTAGGGCATCCCTGGGGCTCAGATGGTAAAGAATCTGCCTGCATTGCAGAAGACCCAGGTTTGACCCATGGGTTGGGAAGCTCCCCTGGAGAAGAGAATGGCAACCCACTCCAGTATTCCTGCCTGGAGAATCCAATGGATGGAGGAGCCTGGTGGGCTACAGTCCATAGAACTGCAAAGAGTCAGACACGACAGGGCGCCTAACCGTACCACAGAAAGTGAAATCACTCAGTCATGTCCAACTCTTTGTGACCCTGTGGACTACAGCATACCAGGCTCCTCCATCCATGGGATTCTCCAGGCAAGAACACTGGAGTGGGTTGCCATTTCCTTCTCCAACCATACCATAAGATAACCCGTAAGTGAGAGTAGGTTGGTAGCCCGGCTCCCTCCCCAGCTCAACAGAAGCCCCTCCCGCACCCGACAGGACAGGGAGCCTATGGAGTGAGAGAGCAGGTGGAGACCTCATACCCAGTTTTTCTGCTGCGCCCTTGGCCGCTGGGTGCTTCAGCACGGGGCTGTTGGAAGGGGGGCCCGCTGAGCCTGCTGCGCGTGGGCAGGGAGGCCACGCCGGGCCAGAAGAGCTCCGCACTCTTGTCGGTCTGCGTGCTGCTGTCCTTGCTGCCCGTCTTGGCGTGGGCGCTGCCGGCCGATGTGCCGGGGGCTGGGGCGACAGCGTGGCGGCAGAGGGGGTGGGCAGCACAGGGGTGGACGCGTGGTCGTGGTGCTCCTTCCCCAGCAGCAGCCCTGCGGGTGGAAGGACAGCTTCTTCAGTGTCGCACCTTAAGAAACAAGACCCATCGGCTGGGCAGGGATATAGACGCCAGCAAAGACAATGGACGCCTGTACAAGGCTGGGGAGCAGTGAACTGGGAGATCAGGACTGACACACATACACCACCTAGGTGACACTTGTGGTCAAGAATCCGCCTGCCAGTGCAGGTGATGCGGGAGACTTGGGTTTGATCCGTGGGTCGGGAAGATCCCCTGAAGGCGGGCATGGCTACCCACTCCACTATTCTTGCCTGGAGATCCTCATGGACAGAGGAGCTTGGAGGGCTACAGAGCATGGGGTTGCAAAGAGTCAGACATGACTGAGCTTGCACACACGTGTGTGACAGTGGCAGCTAGTCAAAATCTGCTGTATAGCACAGGCAGCCCAGCTCCATGCTCTGTGGATGGGATGGGGTGGGGGTCACAGTGGGAAGGGGGTCCAAGGGGGAGGGACTATATGTATATGGATGGCTGATTCACTTTCCTGTAGAGCAGAAACTAACACAACATTATAAGGCAACCGCGTTGCCAACAAAGGTCCATTGAGTCAAGGCTATGACTTTTCCAGTGGTCATGTATGGATGTGAGAGTTGGACTATAAAGAAAGCTGAGCACTGAAGAATTAATGCTTTTGAACTGTGATGTTGAAGACTGTTAAGAATCCCTTGGACTGAAAGGAGATCCAACCAGTCCATCCTAAAGAAGATCAGTCCTGGGTGTTCATTGGAGGGACTGATGTTGAAGCTGAAACTCCAATACTTTGGCCATCTGATGCGAATAACTGACTCACTGGAAAAGACCCTGATGCTGGGAAAGATTGAAAGTGGGAGGAGAAGGGGACGACAGAGAATGAGATGGTTGGATGGCATCACCGACTCAATGGACATGAGTTTGAGAAAACTCTGGGAGCTGGTGATGGACAGGGGGGGCCTGACGTGCTACAGTCCATGGGGTCACAAAGAGTCGGACATGACTGAGCAACTGAACTGAACTGAACACCCCAATTAAAAACCAAAAACAAAAACCTAGCATGGGGCAAGGAAGGCGCTGTCACATAAACTGGTTATAATGTAACATGACAAATGACAGCATACTACTATTCTGAGGATGCTATGGAAAGAAGGGAGAAGAGATGCCTTACAGGCAGAGTGTCGAGGGGTGGGGGCACTCCTGCAAGGCTTTCTGGAGACAATGCTTTCTTTCCGTATGCAGCCCAGGAGGGCTAGTCCTGAGCAGTGGCAGCGTGTCTGAGAAAATCTGAAGGCTTCTCTGCTCCTAGACACAGCCCTGTTGGCCTGCTGCTCTGCTTAACTGCCCCAACTCCATTCCTCTCTGGTAATGAAATATCTCCCCAGGGCCTGGGTCAAAACAAGCATGCCTCCTGGTCATGGCAACAGAGTTGTATACAATATTCCCCAGAGAGCTCCTTGTGATGAAGAGCCATGTCCTCCAAGAGGCAGGAAGCCAGCTGGGTTCCTGGGGAGGGCCACTCAGCCCTCTCCTCCCCCACCCGTCCCAAGACCAAAGTGTCCAGGGTGGGAAGAGGGCGGCCGGCTGGGCAAAAGGGAGGCGTGATGTGCCCCGTTTCCTCAATACCGTTCTGCAAGCTGGACAGCACAGCAACGGTTCTAACTGTGAAATACAGCCCTCATTCCACACCAGCCTATACAAAGTGCAGTAAGCACAATCAAGTGTCTTCATTTAACGAAGTTCACACAGTCTCTTTGCTAGGGCTATTTCAGGGTACCCATTCATAATGCAACACAACTCAATCCAGTCTGTCTACAGTGATGCTTCTCAACATGTTCACACACACATCAATTACTTGCATATAGTTAAGATGAAGATTCAAGTCAGCGGGGACCTCGAGCTTCTGTTTCTCTAATAAGCTCCCAGGTGATGCTGGTGGTGCTGGCCCACAGACCACACCCTGAAGAGCAAGAAGCCTTGACTAGGTGCTTCCCAGACATCATCTCACTTCGTATGAGGTAGGTCCTGTTGCTATCTTTTGTTTTACAGAAGAAATGGCCGAAATTAGTGTCTCACAGTTGAGAAGTAGCAGAAATGGCATTTGAAGCCAGAGGTGCCTGCCTTTAAGTCTACCTTGTGTCCTTTCCTGCCTCATCACCCTACCCCTGCGAGGAGAGCCACGGTCTGGCGAGGATACTCCTGTGCAACTAAGCCACTGGCCGGTCATCTCACCTGAGAGCCCGAGCCATCAGAAAGGGATATGTTATCACCTTCACCTCCTTCCAGAGCTCCTCAGACAAGACACCGTGGGAACGCTGCAGGGCCTGTGCAGGAGGTCTGTGGGAATTGGACGTGTGCCTTCCTCTGCAGTGGGAGGGCTCCATTCTGTCTTGTGACATGTGGACACTGATCACAGTAAGGAGGGGGAATACAAGTGCGGAGAACACAGGAGCTCTTCCTGCAGCCGGGTCCTCCGCCTCCCAGGCCTGGCCGAGGCACATCCAATAGTAGGGGTACAGGCACAGCCCCCAGGGAAATGCCGGCCTGGCTGGATGTCACAGACAGGCTTCTGCCAGAGAGGTTTCTATCGGAGTTGAGCATGTGCCGAGTCCCCTCCCAAGTCCACCTGAGCGCCGCTGCTGAGGCTCTCTAAATGGGGAGGGGAGCTAAACGTCCTTGGGAGGGGCTTTGAAGATCCCAGCTGCTGTCCACACACCTCTTCTTTGAAGTGCATTTCCTTGGAGGGCAGGGGCTACAGAAGTAACCCATGGGGGGACTTCAAACGGAGATAATGGCTGGGTGCCTTTGATCCCCACCCAAGTCTGTCAGCTTTCTCCTGGAAGCTCTTATCCCCTTTGACATGAAGCAGCCAGGCTCCTGCACTGTCCTGGGCTGACAAAAACAGGCTCTCAGCTCCATGGATAAACAAAACACACTCTGACCCAGGGAAATGCATCAAAGAAGGGCCAGGCCCCTGGGGCTGCAGAGTCAGGGACAAGAGCGGAAGACGTGTGACCGGGAGTGCTGCCTGTGACCCGGGCAGCTCTGTCTCATCCTCTCTGACTCAGCGAGCTGGGCCGCTGGTCCCCGTCACCCTAGGAAACCAGTCCATGGCTATGACCGTGTTTGCAGAACGCTCTTCCAAACTCTGTCTGTGCAACAACAATCCAACAAAATACCACCAGCAGCCCCGTATGCGAGAGCACTGCCTGCAAAGCGCTTTCTCTCCAGTGTGTCATTTTGGCCTTGCAATGACCCCCATGGGGCACAGCAGGGAAGACACCTCCAGACACCACCCAGCTTTTCTAGACACAGAAGCAGAGGTGGAGTAGTCCTACCACTGGTCTGGGGCAGAACCAAGTTCAGAGGCCTGAAGTCTCAGTCTTCTTCCTACTAAAAATTTTTATAGTGTAAGACACCTTAGCTTTCATTAATAATGATAATGATTATGATGTGAGTCAACTCACGGCTAACAGTGACTCTGTGGGGTGGCCTTTGCTTCCACCACCAAAGTATGATGCATTATCCTTTCCACACCTCCACTGGAGACTCCTGGACACTCACAGGCAATTCTGGCTCAGTCTTTGTAGGGTCATTGCTCCTTTCTCCTGGGTCCTGATGCACACAAGGTTTTGTTTGTGTCCTCCAAGAGTCTGTTTCCCCAGTCCTGTGGAAGTTCTATAATCAAATCCCCTGGCCTTCAAGTCAAATTCCTGGGGTTCTCAGTTCCTTTGCCAGATCCCCAGGTTGGGAAATCTGGTGTGGCTCCCAGAACTTTCATAACAGTGCAAAAACTTTGGTATAACTATTCTCCAGTTTGTGGGTTGTCTGCTCAGTGGTTCTATGGTGGGGCTCACACCCCACACCTCCCAGGTCTGCTGCAGCCAGAGCTCCTGTTCCCGTGGCAGGCAACTGGTGACCCATGCCCCAACCATCAGGGCAAGACTCAGATTCCCCGACAGCCAGTCCCTCCCATCAGGAAGCTTCACAAGCCTCTTATCCTCATCCATCAGAGGGCAGACAGAATGAAAACCACAGTCACAGAAAACTAACCAAACTGATCACGGGATCACAGCCTTCTCTAAGTCAATGAAACTATGAGCCATGCTGTGTAGGGTCACCCAAGACTGACAGGTCATGGTGGAGAGTTCTGACAAAACATGGTCCACTGGAGAGTGAATGGCATACCATTTCAGTGTACTTCAGAAGAACACTGAGAAGAACCATATGAACAGTATGAAAAAACAAAAGATAGGACACTGAAAGATGAACTCCCCAGGTCTGTAGGTGTCCAGTATGCTATTGGAAAAGACTGGAGAAATAGCTCCAGAAAGAATGAAGAGGTTGAGCCAAAGTGGAAATAATACCCATTTGTGGATATGACTGGTGCTGGACGTAAAGTCCTATGCTGTAAAGAGCAATATTGCATAGAAACCTGGAATGTTAGGTCCATGAATCAAGGTAAATCAGAAGTGGTAAAACAGAAGATAGCAACAGTGAATACTGACATTTTAGGAATCAGTGAACTAAAAAGGACCAAACTGGGCAAATTTAATTCAGATGACCATTACATCTACTACTGTGGCAAGAATCCCTTAGGAGAAATGGAGTAGCCCTCATAGTCAACAAAAGAGTGTGAAATGCAGTACTTGGGTGCAATCTCAAAAATGAGATTTTTTTTTGTTCATTTCCGAGGCAAGCTGTTCAATATCACAGTGACCCAAGTCTATGTCCCAACCACAAATGCCAAAGAAGCTAAAGTTGAATGGATCTATGAGGACCTACAAGAACTTCTAGAACTAAAACCAAAAAAGATGTCTTTTTCATCATAGGGGACTGCAATGCAAAAGTAGGAAATCAGCAGATACCTGGAATAACAGGCAACTTTGGTCTTGGAGCACAAAATGAAGCAGGGCAAAGGCTAACAGAGTTTTGTCAAGACAATGCACTGCTCATAGCAAACATCCTCTTCCAACAACACAAGAGGTGACTCTACACATGGCCATCACCAGATGGTCAACACCGAAATCAGACTAATTATGTTCTTTCTAGCCAAAGATGGAAAACCTCTGTACAGTCAGCAAAAACAAGACCAGGAGCTGACTGTGGCCCAGATCATGAACTCCTTATTGCCAAATTCAGACTTAAATTGAAGAAAGAAGGGAAAACCACTAAACCATTCAGGTATGACCTAAATCAAATCCATTACGATTACACAATGGACGTGACAAATAGATTCAAGGGATACATACAATCTGATAGATAAAGAGTGCCTTAAGAACTACTGACAGGGGTTTGTAACACTGTGTAGGAGGAGGTGATCAAAACTATCTCCAAGAAGGAGAAATGCAAAAGGCAAAACGGTTGTCTGAGGAGGCCTTACAAATAGCTGAGAAAAGAAGAGAGGATAAAGGCAAAGGAGAAAAGGAAAGATATACCCATTTGAATGCAGAGTTCCAAAGAACAGCAAGGAGAGATAAGAAAGCCTTCCTCAGGGATCAATGCATAGAAATAGAGGAAAACAATAGAATGGGAAAGACTAGAGATCTCTCCAAGAAAATTAGAGATGGCAAGGGAACATTTCATGCAAAGATGGGCACAATAAATTACAGAAACAGTATGGACTTAACAGAAACAGAAGATATTAATAAGAGGTGGCAAGAATACACAGAACTACTATATAAAAAAATCTTAATGACCCAGATAACCACGATGGTGTGACCACTCACCCAGAGCCAGACATCTTAAGAGTGTGAAGTCAAGTGGGCCTTAGGAAGCATCAAGATGAATAAAGCTGGTGGAGGTGATGCAATTTCAGGTGAGCTATTTCAAATCCTAAAAGATGATGCTGTGAAAGTGCTGCGAGCCAGCAAATATGGAAAACTCAGCAGTGGCTACAGAACTGGTAAAGGTCAGTTTTCATTCCAATCCCAAAGAAAGGCAAGGCCAAAGAATGTTCAAACTACCACATAATTGCACTCATCTCACATGCTAGCAAAGCAATGCTCAAAATTCTCAAAGCTAGGTTTTAATAGTACATGAACCGAGAACTTCCAGATGTTCAAGTTGGACTTAGAAAAGGCAGAGGAACCAGAGATCAAATTGCCAACATCCTTTGGATCATCAAAAATGAAAGAGAATTCCAGAAAAACATCTACTTATGTTTCATTGATTTCTTTAGTCAAAGACTAAAGCCTTTGACTATTTGGATTACAACAAACTGGAAAATTCTTCAAGAGATGGGAATACCAGACAACCTGACCTGCCTCCTGAGAAATCTGTATGCAGATCAAGAAGCAACAGTTAGAACCGGACATGGAACAATGGACTGGTTCCAGATTCAGAAAGGAGTACATCAAGGCCGTATATTGTCCCCTTACTTATTTAACTTACATGCAGAGTACATCATGAGAAATGCCAGGCTGGATGAAGCACAAGCTGGAACCAAAACTGCCGAGAGAAATATCAATAGCCTCAGATATGCAGATGACACCACCCTTATGGCAGAAAGTGAAGAGGAACTGAAGAGCCTCTTGATGAAAGTCAAAGAGGAGAGTGTAAAGTTGGCTTAAAGCTCAACATTCAGAAAACGAAGATCATGGCATCCGGTCCCATCACTTCATGGCAAATTGATGGGGAAACAATGGCAACAGTGACAGACTTTATTTTCTTGGGCTCCAAAATCACTGCAGATGGGGACTGCAGCCATGAAATTAAGATGCTTGCTCCTTGGAAGAAAAGCTATGACAAGCCTAGACAGCATATTACAAAGCAGTCATATTACTTTGCCGACAAAGGTCCATATAGTCAAAGCTATGGTTTTTCCAATCATCCACTCATGTATGGATGTGAGAGTTGGACCATAAAGAAAGCTGAGTGCTGGAAGAACTGATGCTTTTGAACTGTGGTGCTGGAGATGACTCTTGAAAGTCCCTAGTCAGCAAGGACATCAGAGCAGTCAATCCTAAAGGAAATCACTCCTGAATACTCATTGGAAGGACTGATGCTTAAGCTGAAGCCCCAATACTTTGGCCACCTGATGGGAAAGTCTTTTCATTAGAAAAGGCTCTGATGTTGGGAAAGACTGACAGCAAGAGGAGAAGGGGACTACAGAAAATGAGATGGTTGGATGGTATCACTGAGCTGATGGAAATGAGTTTGAGCCAAGTTCTGGGAGATGGTGAAAAGACGGGGAAGCCTGGTGTGCTGCAGTCCATGGGGTCACAAAGAGTCACACACAACTGAGTGAGGGAACCGAACTTCACATGTGAGTACTCTGAGACTTGGAGATACTCAAAATTCCTATTTTCACAAAGGGGGTCTGAACTCCATTGGCCAGGTGAGGTGCCTCAGTGTTTGTGTGACTCCTGCTCTTCAGAGGCTCACGTGAGGAGTGGAGGGGGCTCACCTATGCAGGGGGTGGGGCTTGCCTGGGGGTGAGTGGGGCTCACTTATGGAGGGAGGACCTTGCCTGAGGGGATGGGGCTCACCTGCAGAGGGGCATGGCTTGCTTGGGGAGGGGCAGGGCTTGTTGAGGGGGGGCTCACCTGCAGAGGGGGCTGGTCTTGTTGAGGGGGTGGGGCTCACCTGAAGAGGGGCAGGGCTTGCTTGGGGAGAGGTGGGGCTTGTTGGGGGGGCTCACCTGCAGAGGGGCTGTTCTTGTTGAGGGGTTGGGGCTCATCTGCAGAGGGGTAGGGCTTGCTTGGGGTGGGGCGGGGCTTGTTGAGGGCCTGGCGCTCACCTATGCTCCCCTTCCAGGTCTTCTCCTCCTTTTTCTCCTCAGCCAACTGGCTGCTGGTGAGTGAAGTCTGGCGGGAGTGAGTCCCAGTGGCTGCTGCAATGGATGGCACAGAGCGGGCGGGTCTCAGGCTGGAGGAGTCCGTCTTCCCAGCATCTTTACGGGATCGCTGCTGAAGGACCTTAATCATGGCGTCCTTCTCTATGATTTTGGCATGGAGATTTTTAATACTGTGTAAGAAAACAAAACAGTTATGATCAAAATCCATGGAATGACAGGGATATTTATATTTCTCTCAGGACCTCACAGATCTTAACTATAATTCCAAGGACAGAGTTAACTGCCACCTAAGTCTTCAGTTACAATCTCCAATTGTAGAAGACTGATCTTTGTAGTACCTGAAAAGGGGGCACCTTCTCTGGCCCCTTAGGAGGCTCTGGGACCCCAAGGACACACAGTTTGAGTGCGTGTGGCCACCTGGCAGGGATCTCTTAGACTGAAGTGTGTCTAGAAGCCTGGCAGTGGGAAGGGCGCGAGGAACTATGGGGAAACACAAACTCAAGCCTCACACAGGGTAGGCTGCTCACGAGAGTCAATTTGCCTATTTTCTGGGGGGGGTGCGGGAAATGGACAAGTTTTCTGTGAGAAGATGATGTTTTCCTCCCTGAAGGTCAAAGATGACAATCAGGAGACACGTGAGTTCTTTTTCACAACCTAAGTAGTAACGTGCTGAGCTTATCAAGGACTCTGCCACGCAGTTCTGTTTTCACATCTGCAGAATGAGAAGCTCAGCTTCTTAGGGCTCCGCGAGGAGGGCTAGGGGGTGGGGGGCAGGCTAGCTCTGCAATGTCACAACGCCTACTGGAGGACTTCTTGTTTACTTCAGGAGAAAAACACATTAGCTACATATGTCCTTTATTACTGGCTGGAATATATAAATACTGGCTCAAAAACTCTGAGACTCTGGCATATATATTTACCTCTGTCCAGCTGATAATGTCGAGTAGGCTGTTTAGACAGACACTCAGAAAACACATGGGCTTCTAAATTCTTGTTATTAGCCTCCACCTAAATATCTGCATCTGACATGAAATTAGTTCCCAGAGACCGCGGGCTCCAGGCCCCTTGTTAACAGGACTTTTTCCCTGGAATGCAGACTTGGAGGGCTCAAGCTAAAGGCTGTCTAGAACGGCAAAGGGCTGGAGATGAGTGTACACAGAGAGCTGGTGGCCCCGCCGGGCTCGTGAGGTGGGTGGCAGGCGTGGGGCCCGGGGGCTGGGCATGGCCATCCCTTACGTGTACTCCATGTCCTGACACCTCCTGGTGGCCTGCACCACCTCCTCCTCCTCCTGCCAGATGTGGGCCTCCAGTGAGCTCTCGCCATAGCTGCCATTCCTCGAGTGGTTGACGATCGTGGTGTCCCTGGCAACACAGGACACACACAAAGACTGATGTCAGTCGGTTCTCTCCCTGAACCACTAGAACGAAGCTAGTATCTAAGGAACATAAAATGCAAAATTCCAAATTCCCTGCCCTTTCTACCAAAGATCCTGAATCACAAGTGACGTGGTGTGTGCTGAATACAGACATTGTATACTTACAGGTGTAAGGGCCAGTGTCTCCTAACATGTGGACACCGGATAGTATTATGTCAGTTAGTATGTCCATGCTTGTGCTCTTTCACACTTCTCCTTTCTTACCTTCTTAACCAGCGTTCAGGTGTTATTCTCTTTCTCCCCCATTTAGGAGCTATCTCAGTGTTTTACAGTAAATGGGGACTCAGGAAATCCCTGAGATGGAGACTGGTCCTCCTGGATGGCAAGGCCCCGGCTGGAGTCCCCTCCACGCTTGCGTCCAGCTCGCTTCTCCCATGAACCCCTGCCTAGGATTCAGGTCCGTTCAGTGCGACAACTGTGCTGGGCAGCAGGACACAAACGTGAAGAAGACACACCCTGTGTCCTGCGGAAGTCCAGTCGAGGCGGTGGGGTCAGGGAGGGACAGAGTGAGACTGCAAAGCAGTGCAGCTGGCAACAGGTGCCTGGCTGGAAACAGCCGCTCAAAGGGGACTGCTCTCCTGTCTCTGCTTCTGTCAATGTAATTACTCCTAACAGGGCTTCCCCGGTGCCTCAGACAGTAGAGAATCTGCCTGCAATGCACGAGACCTAGGTTTGATCCCTGGGTCAGGAAGATCCCCTGGAGGAGGGTATGGCAACCCACTCCAGTATTCTTGCCTGGAGAATCCCACAGACAGAGGAACCCGGCAGGCATGGTCCATGGGGTCACAAAGAGTCGGGTACAATCAACACTTTTTCTTGCAATGATGACTGGTAAAGACAAAATAATCGTGTCATCTAAGTCAGTGGTCCTTAACCTTTTTTGGCACTAGGGACAGGTTTCATGGAAGACGATTTTCCACAGGGGTGGGGGTAGGGTAGGGTAGGGTGGGAGAGGGTGGATGGTTCAGGCGATGATGCGAGCAATGGGGAGTGACACAGATGAAGAAGCTTCAGTCGCTCTGTTAGTCAGTCGCTCCTAAGAGGCCATGGTACTGGTTCTTGGCCTGGGGGTTGGGGATCTCAGAATTCTAAGAGATCTAAGCATGTCTGAGGCTGAAAGGCACAATCTGAAACTAGGAAGTGAATCTTTAGTGAGAAGTGATCCAGCTTCACATCCCTTTAACTTCTCATTACAGTGTTAAAATCTTAAGGCTCTTTTCTAGAACACCTAAAAGTAGCAAAAAGAGGGGCCTTCTTGCATGTGTCCACGAGGGAGTGTTTCCTCATGCCCGGACCTGGGTGAAGCACATTACCCGAGGTATCTCCTGTAGCTCTCTCAGGAACTTGGGCAGTAAGCATTATTATCCTCATTTTACAGATGACCAAACGAGTGAGTTTGCAAGAGCACCCAGTTAGTGAAGGCAGATGGATTCAAATCCAGATATCCCTGACTCCATAGTCCATGCTCTTAACCATCACTTCACACTCCTGAGCGTCCCATGTCTTTATGAAGAAGGCCTCAGCAAAGGTACACGAATGATAAGATAAACCGACAAAGAGGGCACACGTGAGAATGTGGCCAAGTGCAAACTGAATAAAACAAGTCAGAATGCCTAACAACACAGGGAGCCAGCAGAGTGCTTTAAACATACTGACACAATTATAAATTCAGCCCATGGTGCTCAAAACTCATCAATACAGGGAATTAGAGCCAGAAACATTTGCAACTCATTTATTTTTAGAGAATTTACTGGAGACATATTTAAAAATTCATATTTATACTATCAAGGACAGGAGGTACAGTTAGATGAAAACAACTTAGAAGGTATACACACACAACTCTCACCAAAATATTACACTGCTTTGAAATGTTTAAAAAGTTTCAAAACTTCCCCACCCCACAAAACAGCCTAGCCTCTCAAACTTTTGATCACTGGTGCCAAAAGTCCATCAAGATGGCAAAAGCAGTTGGTACACAATATCACACTGCCTATAAATATGAAGTATGCAACAGTGGCTGCAAGGTCACTAAGCTAATGGCTGAGAATAGTCATTTTTGCCAGTTCTTACGTAGCCATTTAGCATCTCAGCAATAAGAGCTCAGAATTTTGACCTTTCTCAAAAATTCATTTTCCCTTTCTCCCTTTTTGTTAACAGCAAAGCCATGCTAAACTACAGAGGTTTTGTTTGAAAAGAACAGTAAGATAGGAGTTACAAATGTGACCTCCTCTGAACTGACTTTTCCCAAGACTGGAGGAAGCAGTGGTCAGTAGAAGGGAGGGAAGTTTCCCACAGAATTGTTAGATGCTCAGTAATGACATGTGAAAGCAAAGAAAGGGGAAGGGAGGGATGGTGCAAAGCATCCCCATCCACCTACAAATCCATCCATCCATCCATCCGGGACTTTAAAACAGAGCTAAGGAGGAGAGCAACAGGGCTGGGTAAATCCCACAGGATTATTGTCTAAGTGCAAGAGGTCTTTCTCCTGCTTGAAGGACGACAGACGACCAAGGCTGGGCCTAACAGAGTGGGATGGGGCTGACTGCATGTGGGCTCTGGCTGGTTCGACTCACAACACTCTGCCACCCCCATCCTGTGCCCACTGAGCAGTCTCACGCCTCAGACCTGTTCCACCCCCTACTTCTGACTTTACATTCCAGTCCCATTTGTCTCCGGAACCCCTCTTTCTTTCTTTTTTTTTTTTGGTTGTTGTTTAGTTATGAAGTCCTGTCCAAGTCTTTCACGACACCAGGCTCCTCTGTACACGGGATTTCCCAGGCAGGAATACTGGAGTGAGTTGCCATTTCTTTCTCCAGGGTATCTTCCTGATCTAGGGATCAAATCTGACTTTCTTGCATTGACAGGTGGACTCTTTACCACTGAGCCATCAAGGAAGCCCTCCTGGGGATCCCAGGCGTGCATCTAATCTGATAAATCAGGAGTTGAGACAACAATGAGCCGTAACAGCCTTGGGTCATGCTTCCAAGGCAGCGCTATTGGGGTTTCTGTGTTCTCAGCCAGGGGAATATAGTCTGTTTCCTTGCACATTACCAGTCAAGAACTATAATTTCCATTTCAGAAATTAGGTAATTTCTGTAAAGTGAGTGACACTCAGAAAGGCCTTGTGCAGTCACACACCTACAGTGGGCAAAAAGCAGGCAGTGAGAGCCCTGAATGGCAGAATGCACAGCCTTGCAGGTCAGCGCTGTGAAAGTGCATGCTGGTGAGACAGAAGGGCTGAAAGTGGACATCCTGCCTGCCTACTCGGTGTTCTTTCCATCAAAAGTCATGCAAAAATACAATTCCCAGGGCAACCACTGACAGGCAGGCATTAGAGTAAGCTGGCAAACAAGGCCACATCCCTCCATGCAACTTTATGATGGGCTGTTCTCTGCATCGGGATCCAGAGGTGATTTAGTTATTAGCTCAGAAAACAAAGAGCTGAAGATAAAAACATTTCAGTTATGTAAAAATCAAAAGTGTTTCCAAGGGCTTTACCAATGTCACCCACACATTTCAAGGGCTGGCCTGAGGCTGCAACTTCCTCCATGGCTGGAGCTGCAACTCACCAAGAGATTGATATGCATCCTGAATGCCTATTTCCACTCCCAGAGACACACTAAGAGGGGACACTGTGGGCTGTTTTCCTCACAGCACAGACACACAGAATCAACACTTGAGCACTAATAAAGGATCCCCAAGTGATCATTTTCCATTTGGGTCTGCAGGTACAAGTATGCTGAGCGCCCAGAAGAAGGCATCTGTGCCCACGTGGGTAGCACTGGTCTAAGTTCCTGGAGGTGCCATCTGGGCATTCAGCTAGCAATTCTCTACCTGGGTAATGAACATGGCAGCCCACGTTCAACTTATAAAGTAACTACCCAAATCACAAGGGACCTTCTCTACCTCATTCAAGAAGAAATCACACAGCCCAAGAAATGGAGGGCTGACTAAACAACAGCATTCTCTTCTCCTGCCTGGTTCACACCCTACCATCCCCCATGGTACAGCAACAACCACCCATATTTCGTCCAGGTTTATTGATGCTCAGTTTTATCTGAGGCTTTCTGCCAAATATGCGGACTCAAAATTTTGGTAAATTCCAAACAACTCTGAATTCAATGCCCAATACAACTTACAGGCAAAAAGGAGGGTGGTGAGAATCAGACAAGGGCAGACCCTAACAGAATTATCATGTGAATTGTCAAGCATTTTGAGCTAATTTTTAAAGAAAGAGTAAGGCTGTGCACCCACAACAAAGGAAATAAAGCAAGAGAGGTAGTAACTGATAGTCGCAGAAAACCATTTCAAACCAAGTGAAATCAGGCTTTAAGCAGGGCAAATTTCAATTTGGTGGGTGGTACCACCAATTACTACCACTGTGTCTCTCTAAACCTCAACTCTTCACCTGCAAAATGAGGATAATAATAGTCCTCACTCGCAGGGCTGTTATGAGGATTGCATGCTCTTGTCTGGCCCATGAAACACACCCACTGTTAAAAAGAGCATAAAGTATACTTTTCCAGCATCATTCTGAAAGACCACATAGTACTTTGCTGAACAGATGGACTTTAAAGTATTGACTGACTCCCACTTGTTGGGCTCTACTCTATTTTAAATGTATTGATGTTTTCAACCAGAGTTGAACGTCCTTGGACATAAGTCTTCAGGCACTTATATAATGATTTCCTTAAAAGAAATGCTGAGAACCAGAATTGTGGAACCAAAGCAGAGGTGGTGTTGTTCAGTCGCTAGATCCTGTCCAACTCTTTGTGACCCCATTTATCCGCAGCAAGCACTCTTCCCTGTCCATCACCAACTCCCGGAGTTTACTCAAACTCATGTCCACTGAGTCAATGATGCCATCCAACCATCTCATCCTCTGTCGCCCCCTCCTCCTCCTGCCCTCAATCTTTCCCAGCATCAGGGTCTTTTCCAATGAGTCCTCCAAAGAAGAGGGACAGATTACCGAAATCATTCTCCAGAAATCTTACAACAGACCTTGCTCTCCGACTAGCACTACAGCCACTTTGAAATTATTTTTAACCGCTCTCACTCCCTGGGATGCACCCGTGAACCCCTCCAGACACCCTGCGCTTTCTTTCCACTGTGTTTTCCGAGCCGTGCGGTGCCCGGGCCTCACCTCTCGGCGGCGGCGGTGGCCGCGGCGCTCATGGCGAAGTGGCGGATGGCGCCTCCTCCACGTACTTCTGCTCCCACTTGGTCATGTCGGCCTCCAGTGCCAGGATGCGCTCCTCCTTCTCCCTCACGAGTTCCATGAGTGCCGGGCGTTGTACTCCGGCAGGCTGGCCGGCTGGCCATTGCCGTGTTTCTGGATAAGCGGAAGAAATAACACCTTGATGCTGAACCGGGCTGCAAAGGCGACTGAGCGTGGGCAGAGCTCCCCAGGGAGCGCGCGCGGTTCACGCAGGTCCTGCTGCGCGTTCCACAGGCATCCGCATGCCCTTGCCTCCTCTCCAGCACAGGTGACCCTAACGGGTAGATCCCCACACTGTCAACCTTAATGTCCTGGTTCCTCTAGCTCATTTAATTCTCCTGGAACTCTACCAAACGCACAATGTGATCCCAATTATGCAGACGGGAAAACTAAGCTGTTGAAGCTTGAATGCACTGTTCTGTGTCTCTAAGGCTATTCTTAAGCAGGTTCAGGATTTAAACCAGAAGTCTGGCTACATTCAGCTTCACCTGTCAGGAAGTGCCTTTGTTCAATGTCTCCCAGTTGATTTATCCCAAGAGTAAGAACAGGAAAGAAAACTGGGCCTCTGGGTCTAGGGCATTTTCTCTAGAGTTCAAGGAAGTGACTCAGCTGTTTGCTTTCCCTGAGGCTGGGAGTCAGAAGGGAGGCACAGGAAGTGGGAGTGAGGTGCCCTAAGCAGCGGTTCTCAACCTTTTGGCATGGGGACTGGTTTCCTGGAAGACATCCACAGTCTGGGGGTGGGGCAGGGGGAAGATGATTTCAGGATGATTCAAGCACATTAATTTATTGTGCACTTTATTTCTATTATTATTACATCAGCTCCACCTCAGATTATCAATCAGGCATTAGATCCCAGTGGCTGGGGACCCCTGCCTTGAGGGCATGCTTGCCCAGCCTCACCACTGTCATCTGGGAAACAGAAATTAGCACCTACCCCACGTGGAAGCCGGGTAATCAAATAGGACAACTATGAAAGCACTTAATACACTTTAAGGGGCTAAAACAAAGTGTTACCAGAAAACCTCTGATGCAAGTCAAGCTCATTTCCCAGCCCCTTCTATCCATCTGGGTCCATAAGAAAGCCACCTCTCAGTTTCTGTCCAAATCCCTTGTGTTGCATCTCAGGCTGGTGACCTGCTCGGGTTAAGAGCTATTTGAGCAAATACATGCATTTCAACACTCAAGTGTTCAGAGATAGCACAATCCAATGGGTAAGTATGTTGGCCAGAAAAACATACAAAGAGTCAGGCAGGCCAGCTTCTGCTGCCTGTTCCACTAGTCACCAAATATTTCCTAAGCATGCACTCTGTACAGGGGTACCACAAGGAACAGTGCAGAGAAGGTCTTTGCCCTCAATGTGTTCACCTAGGAGAAACGCCCTAATTAGCTCCTTGACCTTGAAATGGTCTCTCAGCTGCCCTGGACCTCATTTTGCTCTTCAAGGATATTTCCTCTGGACTTCCCTGGTGGTGCAGTGGATAGGAATCTGCCTGTCAATGCAGGGGACACGGCTTCAATCCCTGGTCCTGGGAGATTCCACATGGCTCGGAGCAACTAATCCAGTGCACCACAATGACTGAGTCTGTGCTCTAGAGCCTGAGAGCCATGGCTACTGACCCCAAGTGCTGCAGCTGACACCACGTGCCTAGAGCCTGTGTTCCGCAACAAGAGAAGCCATCCCAATGAGAAACCCACGCACCTCAACCAAGAGTGGCCCTCACTCACTGCAAGTAGAGAAAGTCTGTGCACTGCAATGAAGATCCAGTGTAACCAAAGCAAAATATGTCAGTATATCTTTTAAAAAGAATATTTCCCTTCTCTCTTCTACCTCCTAAGACCACCTGAGCTATGTTCAAGAAAGAGAAGATTGTGAGTTCTAAAAATTTTAATTTCCCTTCCCTTTTAACCGTTACTCTATTTCACTTTCTCCCAACTTCTAATGATGCTTGAGTACTACACTTCACCTCCCAAAGTAGAGGGAGATGACTTCTAAAAAAAAGAACCTGTTTGTGGAGAACTGCTATTTCCTGCTGGTCCTAGCATCTTGACCCATCTTCCTCTTCCCGCTTCTCAGTCCAGCCACATTTGTCACTTTTTATTTCAGTGGCATTGGAAAAGTTGGAGTAATTCGATCAAACGACTCTGAAGGTAATGATGAGAAAAAAACAGCAATTATAGTTATTCTTCCTTCATCAGTTGCTAAGTGTCAATCACTGTAAGGTTTTTTGTACAGATTCTCTTATTTGTAATTACAAGTATATGGTAAGTAAAATTTGTGTGTCCCATTTTAGAGACAAGGAAGTGAAGGCTCAGACAGATTACTTTTTCAATAAGAGAAGGCAGGATTCAACACTGGTCAGCCTAACCTCAGAGTCCATGTTCTGAATTGGTTTATGATTCCATCCCACTCTGCTCACCTCCAGTCTAACCATCCTTCTGGAAGGTTCCAGGGCACCTTGCAGGGATAATGGAGCTCATGGGGGCTCAGTGTTGTTAGAGGGCTGGGTAGAGAGTCAGCAGTGTCTTGATGTATGTCTAAAGGCAGAGCCCTTCTGTGGGGTAGTTGATTCAAAAGTGCTCTAAGTTGTTCTCTCAATGGTCCTTTCAGAATGACTTTCTATGGGAAGGGTGGGTAATGTGACCTTACTGCTTTGTTGAGGAGAGAGATGACTGGGAGCTTTACTTCTTTTGTGTAACGTCAGTATGCCTTCTGATAGGGTCAGATAAATACTCAAGTGGCACTAGGGTAAAGGAGCAGGGTGCAGCGTGGGCTGCCCACATCCCAGGCGGGCAGATGCGTGAGTTCCTCACAGTGAATGAGGAGGAAGCGGATCAGAGTATGAGTTCCTTGGGTGACCCCGTACTCCAGACTGGATGCTGGTCATCCCTGGTCAACAGAACTGTGATCGCCACACTTATTCACAGATTGACTCCAGGCAAGAATCGGACCAATCTATATAGTATCTGCCACATGGAACTATTAAAACCCCAAGGTGTTCTGGTGGATTTCTTTGTGACAACATTTTTGCTTTTTCTGGTCATGGAATAAAGTATGCGAAGTGTTAGTTGTTAAGTCGTGTCCAACTCTTTGCGACCCCATGGACTGTAGCCTGCCAGGCTTCTCTGTCCATGGGATTCTCCAGGCAAGAATACTGGAGTGGGTTGCCATTCCCTTCTCCAGGGGGATCTTCCTGACCCAAGGATTGAACCTGGGTCTCCTGCATTGCAGGCAAATTCTTTACTGTCTAAGCCACTAGGGAGTATGCTCACTGGTAAAATGAGAAAATGAAGCATTAAAGGAAAAAAAATATATATCTTTTTAATGAGTAGGGAAAAGTAGGGAAACCCTCAAGTGCCTTTCATAACAGAGAAGACAGATTAACACTCTCATTAAAAAACAACAAAAACCCTGTAATATTAATGTAAAGAAATGCTGGGCAATTCTGTTTAAAGATTGTTTCCTTTCTCTGGTCTCATGTCAGTCACACACAGCTGAGGTCTGCTATCCCTTCCAAAGACAAGTCCAAACTATAAGCCACATAATACTCAAAGAGTCCCAATTCTTAAACATCTGTCTTCCAAGCGTGTGCATGCAAAGCTAAGTCGCTTCAGTCATGTCCGATTCTTTGCAATCCACTGGACCCCCAGGCTCCTCTGTCTTTGGGATTCTCCAGGCAAGAATACTGGAGTGGGTTGCCATGTCCTCCTCCAGGGGATACTCCCAACCCAGGGATGGAACCTGCATCTCTAACATCTCCTGCATTGGCAGGTGGGTTCTTTACCACTAGCACCACCCAGGAATCCCTCTGTCCTCCCCAGGTAGCCTACCTCCCTCCCCTGGCAACTGACTTTATGTACAGCAGGAACGTTGTGTTTGCCTGTCTAAGGAAAAATTGGATGTGAGTGTGCAATGGTCTAAGTGTGCATATGGGAACGGGCCTCTGTGGCAATAGAGATATTTTCCAAATAATGTTAACTTCACATTTCTTCTGGATATATAACAAGTATAATGGAGTTGAGTCTAGCTTTCTTTCTTTCCTTTTTTTTTTTTTTTAAGTAAAAGACATCGTACAAAACTAAATGTTGTTGATGATGTACAGGAAGATATTCTTATACATTTCAGATAAGAAACTGGTACATTTACTTTGTAGAGCAATTTGGCAATATCTAGCAATGTTTAGCATATGCATTTGCTATCCAGAAATTCCACTTTTAGGTATATCCTCTTGGGAAACTCTCACATTCTTTAGCAAGGAAACACGTAAAAAGGCAGCTCACTAGAGTAGTCTATAACAGCAATACCACTGACAAAAATCCCAAGAGTAATCAGTTGGGGAGAGATGGTTAAGAATACACAGAGGAGCTGAAATAAAGAGTCTGGTTTCATGGCACTCAAAATAGAAGATCCAGGAATAAGTAATTTAACTGTAGGGTGTGGGTGGCACATTAACTGGAAAGGAACATTCTTTTTGCTCTAAGTACTGAGATGTGCCTATTCTGACAGCCAGAAACTCGTAAATACCCACCAGGTGCCAGCATAGTACCAGAGAGCCTGGCACCAGAGAGCCTACCCTTCAGTTGGGAAGCTTAAGATCTTAACCGAGCAACAGAGACAGCCGAAGGATGGACCTGAAATGCTGAGGAATGTGGCACAGGTTAGATAGATCAGAGACAGACTCACTTCTTCCTAAGAAGCCAAGTTGGTGGGGGGGCTGGATGGGCTCCTGAATTTTCCGGGCAATCTCGCCCACACCTCCATCTCCAGCCAAGTACACATGCGCAGAGGGAGCTGTGTGCACTGCCACGAGAAAGGGCTGAACTGGCCTAAGCATATGCTTTCAAGCGTTTTCAAGTGTTTCAACCATAACCACTATGTGCTGTCCACTAGACAATTCCATGGAGCCTTGTCTTGTGTTTCCTGGTTCCAAACTTACAGCACACCCTTCACCAGCTGCACAGAGGACTGGGCCCACAGCGCTGGCTGATGATATGCCAGGAGCTCCTGACCAGCCTGTAAAAGAGTCTGGCCCAGCTGGCGGAGGTCTGCCCTTGTTGAGGCCCACATGGACCCTGGGCTGGGGGTGTTTTCATCTGAGCTTCTTCACAGCTGCATTACAGGAACAGCTGTTACCAGGAGAAACAGGGTGCGGCAGAAGGACTAAGCGTCTATGGCCAATACTAACTTTTCGGATACTCCTGACCTCTTCTGTCCTTTACCAATGAAAACTCACTGATGGTCACATCCTCCTTATTTCACCCCCATTCTAGGTCCCCCACCCGACTCCCACCATATCTACCCCCTTGAAGACATTAAGAGCCATTCAGGCTGGCCTTCCTGACTTTTGACACCTGTCCCTCCAGCCCCTCCTCTGACACCCCTGGAGGGCTCCTTCCTTAATCCTACGGGGTGGGGGCGGGGGTGGGGATCTACTTCCCCAACCTGAGCAAACGCCCTCCACAAACTGGCAGTTGCCTCCTGATCAGCCAGCTCCTTGGGCACACTCCCCTGGCTTTCCTGGACTCACCGCGTGTCTCACAACTCTCCTCTACGCACTGAACTCCTCGATCTCTGATGCTTCCTGCAGAATGGCCAACAAGCTCATCTCTCCCAGTCCTACTCAAAGTCATCTTCTGTGAAGTTGTCTATACTTGCGTTACCCCACGCTCAGACCCCCAGGGGTCACCTATTTCTTTCTGTAAGGACCTCTGTCCCTCCAAGGGAGTGGGCTGATTGCTCCACTGGCTGGACCACCAAGCAGACGCTCTCACCAGCCCTGAGCTCCTAGCGCAGAGTGCAGCCCGCCCGCAGCACGGGCCCCGCCCCCACGCACGCTTGCCGCCCCGCCCCGCCCCGCCCCTCACCTGCTGGGTCCTCAGGGCATCCAGCTCCCTCTCCAGCCAGGTGCGCAGCCTCCGCTCCATCTGCTCGCGCTTCTCACAGGCCGACTGCAGCTGGGTCAGGGCCTGCTGTAGCTTCTCGACTTTCTCCACATACGCCTGCTTCTCTCGGAGCTGAGCAGTAAAAAGGAACACGGGATTTAGACAGTGATTCTCGAAGCTGGGGTGGAGGTGAGGGTGGGGTGGGGGGAAGAAAAGGTCAAAGTACCTGGAGATGCTGTCCTTTCCCCACTCCTATACCTAAGCCGTGCTGAAACACAAAAGATTTAGGCCAAAGCCAGCAGTTACACCTAAAATGGCTGGGATGCTCTGAACTGAAGACCCTAAGAGGGCACCTGCTTTCAGTCATTTATACAGCTCTGAGCTCAGTCCTTGGTTATTGCTTAGTAATTACAGCATGTATGAGCATTGGAAATGAGGTTAATAAAGACTTTTAAGTGTCATGAGGAAATGATTATTCTATGATGTTAACTGAAAAATCTAGAATCAAAAGTTATATACAACATCATCACACATATGTCTATCATCAATGTATGAAAAAGACTGAAAGGAAATGAAAGCACTGTGTTTACCTGTATAGCAGAATAATAATTTCTCATCTTCTTTACTCTCTTCTGTATTTTTCAAATTTTCTATAGTATCAATTACTATCATAACAGAGAGACTGTGTCTGTGTATATATGCATGTTTATCAATTGTGTATGGGTGAATAAGTATAAGCATTTCTTATTGTAGATATTCGGAAGTAACTTTCTCCTAAAGACTTCAAAGCCCTTTACGGATGAACAGCTGACAGCCCTGGAAATAAACATGCAAACCACACAATAACTGAGGAGAGGCAGATTAAGGTAAAAATGATTTATGTGAGTATTATGTCAGGTATGGATTTAGAACCATCAATCAACAGCTTCAAATTCTTACCCTCAGAGTTTGTTTTCTCCCAATTAGGTGTCTGGTCCATGTTCATAAATTCCAGGCACATTTCAAACTTGCTGGGGACTGGCTGGGGCCAAAAATCAGACTGAGGCATTTATCTGATCTGGTCCTGGCTGAGAAGACACCAGATGCTACTTCCTGTCACTCTGCACCTCAGTGTACAGACGCTTGGCAGGTGGTTCAGATCCTGAGTTCAACCTGACTGCACACTGGCAACATGCTAGTGAAACACGCTAGTGATTAAAGTACTTGCTCGCTGCGAAGGTCGGGCGTCTGACTTCAGCAGGCAGTCCTGCCGTGACCAATGCCTGTGTCCTAGCCAAAGCCACTGCGATACAGAAAGCAGAGGCTTCTGACCTTTGCAGGGAGTGCACACAGCAACAGCCTTTTCCACACCTGCTCTTGGGCTGAGTTTTCCTCTGGCTTTTCCTTCACTGTGACTTTGGTTGCTTGAGGACCTACTGACTGCAGGTTCCTATGCTAGAAGAGCCTCATCTGATAGAATATTTTGTGAGTACTGTTCATATACCACTTACCATGTCCTGGATTGTATACTGTTCTGAATGTGTGGCCCCTAAAATATTAATGTAAGTGCCACAAGATCTGTCTCCCTGAGGCAGAGTGCGCAGTATGTTCCCAAGGCTTGGGACAGTACCTGCCATCCAGTTCAGTAAATATTTGTTAAATGAATGAATTAATATTAACTCTAGCTGCAGGATTCCTGAAGACATGGTTCTCTCTCATTCACCCTTGTCATAGCCCTAAGCTCAGCAAGGAGTATGTAATGATGAGGGTGATTAGTCGTAACAGTAATTAATCACCCAACATTTTGCAAGCACAGCATGCCAAGCCTTGTGCTTTATATGCAATATCTCGTTTAATCCGCCCAATGACAGTAAGGTAAACTCTTACTATCTCAACTTAACAGATGAGAAGACTGAGGACTGAATAGGTTAGTGATTCACTCAAGGTTACACAGCTGATTTACCCATCCTGGGGTCAGGATTCTAACTCACGTGGTCTGCCTTTAGAGTCCAAGCACTTAAGCATTGTGGAAAGTTACTGTAAACCCTCAGTGTGAGCCATCTGAACTGAGTTAACACCCTTTAATAAGAACAAGGAGGGATACTGGAAGCCAGACACATGAGCCATTTTGGAGAAGTTATGTACAATCAGTCAAGCAAAGATCTTATATAAAATGACAAGGGAAGATCCATAGTGGTGATTATAAAGAACCTGTCTTCAAGGAGTTCACAACTTTGGCTTTAACAGAAATATTAAATGAAAAGGTTAAAAATTAATCATTTTTCTTCAGTCCACACATGGAGATGGGCCCTCGAGAAATGATCTTAGTTATACTGATAATGAGTCCCAGCCTCTGTTGCTCAAAGCGGGTCTCCTGTCCTTCAGGGGTTAAGGTCACTTTCTGTAACAAATGTTTTCCTATTTAATGAGCTGCTTGGCGGTGACAGGGAAAACTCTGGGGCTGCTGCCTGAGATAACTCATGTTAGCATTAAAACTGTATGCGGGGACATCCCTGGTAGTCGAGTGGTTAAAATGCCACACTTCCACTGTAAGGGGCATGGGTTTGATCCCCAGCTGGGGAACTAAGATCCCACATGCCACGTGGTGTGACCAAAAAATAGGGTGAGAAAAAGAAAATTAAGTATAAGTTGCTAGAAACAAATCGTACATAACACTTGCGGAGTTTAACAGACAGGTCTAATGGACAAAACCCTACTGACTTCAATAGAATGGGAAAAAGTGGAAGCAGTGACAGATTTTATTTTCTTGGGCTCCAAAATCACTGCTGACTGCAGCCATGAAATTAAAAGATGCTTGCTCCTTGGAAGGAAAATTATGACAAACCTAGACAGTGTATTAAAAAAGCAGAGACATCACTTTGCTGACAAAGGTCCACATAGTCAAAGCTGTGGTTTTTCCAGTAGTTATGTACAAATGCGAGAGTTGGACCATAAAGAAGGCTGAAGAAGTGATGCTTCTGAATTGTGATGCTGCAGAAGACTCTTGAGAGTCTCCTGGACTACAAGGAGATCAAACCAGTCAATCCTAAAGGAGATCAACCCTGACTATTCACCAGAAGGACTGATGCTGAAGCTCCAATACTTTGGCCACTCAATGGGAAGAGCTGATGCACTGGGAAACACTGATGCTACGAAAGAGTAAGGGCAGGAGGAGAAGGGGCGGCAGAGGATGAGATGGTTAGACAGCATCACCGACTCAATGGACAGGAATTTGAGCAAACTTCAGGAGACAGTGGAGGACAGAGGAGCCTGGTGTGTTGCAGTCCATGGGGTTGCAAAGAGTCAGACATGACTGAGCAACTGAGAAACAACAACTACTAATGACTTAACAATCTTTGCCTTTAACTGCTTCAGGCTTAAAGTTGAAGTTTGCTGAGATACTCGAGTCCCTTGGCACCAGGAGATGTTTTTGGAAGGAACAGTTTTTCATTTTCAACAAGAATACAAGCACTTAGATTAATAACAATACTGCATCCTGTGTGTCAAGCACCAACTGGGTTCTGGTGGAGTGTATTTCAGGCCTGTGTCTCTGACTTCCAGTTCCTGCTCTCCAGAGCAAGGCTGTTCAACTCAGCCCCACCACATGGGGGCTTGTGCAGCCGGCTTCTCTGTGCTGTGGTATCTATAGCCTGGACCCTGGGACTGGGGCTTCAGGCGTGGTCATTCTCCTTCCCTGGTCAGGCTTGAAGGAAAAAGTGCTTCCCTGGTGACTCAGATGGTAAAGAATCTGCCTGCAATACGAGAGGCCTGGGCTGGATCCCTGGATCAGGAAGACCCCCTGGAGGAGGGCATGGCACTCCAGTATCCACTCCAGTATCCTTGCCTGGAGAATTACATGGACAGAGGAGCCTGGTGGACTATAGTCCCTGGGGTTGCAAAGAATCAGTCACAACTAAGAGATGAATGCTTTTACTTTCTACTTCTCAAAACTTCACCTAAAGGCTTGATTTCAACAAAAAAGCACTAAACCCATAATGCTTGAGCAGCATCAATATTTCCTGGACTGGGTGGGGGGCAGGGATGTGGGCGGTGGTCATTGTTAACTGAGCCAACTTCTAAAAACTGGAGACAGGTTTGCTGAACAACACTCCTACCCCACCCAGTCAGAAGACTGGGCCTTTTTCATGTACGGGAGAACCCAAAGACACAACACTTGAATTGCTTTCTTAATTGAGTCTCTTTTCTGTACAGGCACCAGTGGTTCCCCATCCTTCCATTTATTTCCAGCCCCTGGACACCTGCCAGGCGGTGGGTGGCAGCCTGGGTTTATCGCTGAGACTGAGCTCTTTGCTGACGGTATTCACCACTGCCTCTCATCCTCTGCCTGACGCTGGGGTGGATAAGCTCTGTTTTTACTCATTTTTATTTGAGAGGTCGCCTACATTGCTCCCCTGGAGTTGGCTCTGGTTAAAGTTGCTGGGTTAGGAAATGGACATGGAGGCCCTTGGGGCTCTGGGCACCACCCCTTGTACCCCCTAATCCCCCACGGGCTCACCTCCTCTTCCAGCTTGATGACCCTGGCCTGGGCGTTGCTCAGAGCCTGGTCTAGGATCTCGATATGCCTCCGGTGGTCCTCACTCGCGGTCCGCACTGCCGCCAACTCCATCTCTAACTTCTCCTTTTCCTTCAGGAATTCCTTGTCTAGAAGGGAGACAGGAACAAAATGAGCTCTATCAGAAAGCACTCCCCGTCTGGGCTCCCCTGCCAGTCTACATCTGGCAAGGATTAGGAGTTGAAAAACATGCACAAAGTGGAGGCTGGAACTACTGCTTCTGCTTCTTGTTCATAGGGGTGGTGTGTAAGGCAAGGATTTTCTTAAAAACCACCGTTAACTCTAGATATATTCCAGGTCACAGCTCCAGAGATGTGCGGCACACACAGACCTAGTGAGCCCATATTCTCAGGGGTTCATTTCTGCACAACATTTGCTTTAAGGCTTCAAATTAACCTTGGGCCTACAATTTCTTTTTCGGCTCACAAGCTCTCCCATTTCTAACTTCCAAACCAGTGATGGAAAGGCAGGCAATACCACTGATAACACCAACACTCCCATTCACTGAAAAATAAACCCCGGTCCAGGAGGTTCAGCTTTCGCTCTGAGGCCAGACAGCAGAGGGGGGCTTCAACCTAGGCCTCCAATCTCTGGCTGGGTCCTCTTCCATGTAACCCAGCTTCACCTTTTCTCTTGGTTCTGTTCATGAGAGGAAAGATGAAGTGCTCTGGATGTGTGCAAACAGCCTTCCTCTCCTCCGCTACGCTATACCTGAGGGTGATCACATCTCTCCGCATGTGGCGCGCAAAGGCGCCTCCCCCTTGCCGCTCCCACCTGGCCCTCCGGTAGCCTCGCCTGCCTTTTGACAAGCAGACAGGGCCCATGGTGCCATGAGGTCAGCAGTTTTACGGAAAACATGTCTCCTGTTACAAAGCAGTGCAGGCAAACCTCAGAGATGCTGTGGGTTCTACTCTAGACCACCATAATAAAGCAAGTCACATAAATTTTTTTGGTTTCCCAGTGCATATAAAAGTTACGGGCTCCCCAGGTTGGTAAGGAACCTGCCTGCCAGTGAAGGAGACGTAAGAGACACAGATTCAGTCCCTGGGTCCAGAAAATCTTAGATTATATTGTAGTCTACTAAGCGTGCAATGGGCTTCCCAGTGGATAAAGAATCCGCCTGCAATGCAGGAGACACAGGTGACGCGGGTTCAGTACCTGGATTGGGAAGATCCCCTGGAGAAGGGCAGGGCAACCCACTCCAGTATTCTTGCCTGGAGAATCCCATGGATAGAAGAGCCTGTCGGGCTGCAGTCCACAGGATCCCAAACAGTCGGACACAACCGAAGCAACTGAGCACAGCACAAGCGTGCAGTCACGGCACTGGGACTAAAAACCAACCCTCGTGCTTTAATTAAAATAGACTTTAGTGCTAAACAAAGGCCAAAAACAGAACAGTGCTGTCAAAGATCATTGACCACGCCACCATGACAAGTATGGTAATAATGAAAAAGTCTGAGATATTGTGAGATTTGCCCAAACATAACATAGGGATTGGAGTAGATACTTCTGGAAAAACGGCACCAAGAGACTTACTCAAAAGTTTGTAACTACAAACCTTTAATTTGGAAGAAAAAAAGGCAACAAAACAAAGGGCAATAAAATGAGACGTGCCTGTATATTTTATTTTTAAAGTAACTTAGAATATTTAGATATGTTGATTATAATATGGAGAAACTTGAATGGACGTAATGTGTAAAATTAAGGGATTGGTTAAATAAAGTACAGTAAACCCTACAATAGAATAGGATGCTGCCATTAAAACTAAATAAGAGAATATTAGTGCTGAGGAAAAAAAAATCTGCATTGTTGAAAAAAGGTGGTTACAAAACCTTGTGCACACACTTCCATATTTGTAGAAAACAGGGCATTTAACAGTAAGCAATAGTTACAAATTGACTTCTCCATACATGGGATTTTTAAAAGTATCTTTGATATCAATTTCTCATTTAAATGAGATTCTTCTGGAAAAAAATTTTTTTCTTCTCTGCAATCACCCTCTGTGTTTTTCAGTCTTTTAACTTTATTGAGGCTTTCAATGTCTAAGTCAAAGATCTCTCTTGGTAAATGTCAAACAGAACCTGAAAATATATTGGTCATTTTCAAATATCTTTTGATATTGATTTTTAACATAATTCCACAGTGATGAGAGAACAGACTCTGTATGATTTCAATATCTTTAGATCATCAAATTTCTGCACCTTGTTTTATGGCCCTGGATATGTTCCAATGTCTCCTGGTTTAGAGTCTATGGGAACTTGAATAGAATTTGTATCCTACTGTTGTGTGAAAAATATATAAATCTTAATTATGTTGAATTGTTTCATAGTGCTTTTCAGGTCTACTATATCCTACCTCTATATATTCATTCTATTACTTTTTGAGAGTTTAATACTGAAACTCCAACTGAAAATCTTAATTTAGCTACTTAAAAAATAATTGTAACATATAGTGGCACTATATGTAACCTTGTTCTGTATTTTTCAAGTCTCCTGTAAATGTGTTATCATACTTTCATAATTTAAAAAAGAAAGAAAGAAAAAAAAAGAAATTGATTTCTCTGTGCCCATACCACTCAAATGCCTCATACTGGTTATCTAGTCCTCCTAGCGAACCAAACTGAAACGCTAAGAACCAAAGTCTGGAAGCTGTACAAGCTTGTGACAGTGGTTTCATTCATTCATGATTTCCTTGGATGGCCACTCATTCATTGAGCAGAGTTATTAAACATCAAAGATTAGTCTTACAGGCACTGAAGCAGTAGAAGGAATGCCGCTCGTAAGAAGGGAAAATGTGGTTCTGAATATAGGGCGAAGACATTTTAGGGCTGCTTATTGTTGTTCATTTGCTCTGGTGTGTCCAACTCTTTGAGACCCCATGGACTACAACACGTCAGGCCTCCTTGTCCATCACCAACTCCTGGAGCTTATTCAAACTCATGTCCATTGAGTCGGTGATGGCATCCAACCATCTCATCCTCTGCTGTCCCCTTCTCTTCCTGCCATCAATCTTTCCCAGCATCAGGGTCTTTTCAAATGAGTCAGTTTGTCGTATCAGGTGGCCAAAGTATTGGAGCTTCAACCTCAGCATCAGTCCTTCCAATGAATATTCAGGACTGATTTCCTTTAGGATCAACTGGTTTGATCTCCTTGTAAAGGGACTCTCAAAAGTCTTTCCCAACACCACAGTTCAAAAGCATCAATCCTTTGGCTAATACTCAGTAAACAACTTACAATTTTAAAGCCAGAGGGAATCATAGGAAACATCACCATCCAGTTCTGCCCCCTTTGTTTAACGTGAGGAAAGGGAAGCCCGGGAGTGAAGGCACTTGCCCAGTGTGCCTGCCAGCTGGGGCAGAGCCAGGGACAAAGGCCGGTCTCCCGACGGCTGCCGTGATGTCCTTCCCGCCTGACAGCTCACTGTCCTTGCCCTGTGAGCTATTAAGAGAATCAGCATACAATGGAACAGCTTCAGAACGGACAGAATCAATGAGCCCACTTGTAAAGAGAGTGCTGGCTGTGATGGCGAAAAATAATGGCATCTCTTGAAAACACCAACATCCTGACCCAGAAGAGAGCATTACTTCTGGGCTCTCAGATCCCATTGCAACGACCAACTGCCTTCTCTCTTCTCCCTTTCGGTGGCATGAGACGCTACTTCTGAAACTTCCTTCCCAGTGCATGCAAGAGGCCTAAACAAATGGGCCAGAAGCTGTGGGCATCCCCATCCACAGCCCCGGGCGGACCAGAGTATTTCACGCCTTCTGTGCAAAATTACTGACATTTGAGCACTAGCTCCCTGGGTTTGGACAACATCTGAACAAGCATGGTGCCCACTGGCCCTATCCAGGCTCTGGAGGGCACCCAGAGGTTAGTTTCTCAGCAGGCAGACCTGGGGATGAACCACTGGATTTCCGAGTTTCTGCTTGGTTATCAACCTAAGCTTAACAGTTTCTGTCTTTGTTGAGGGCAAAGACGTCTCAGGTTTGACCAAAGGCAAAATCTAGAAGCCACAACTAGAGCTTTTTGCAGTCTGCAAGTCGATGATCACAAACATTGCCTTGTCACAATGACAACTATGACAACTCCTTGGATTTCTGGATTAATGAATACCCCCCACTTCCCCAACACATACAAGTTCAGCTTTTGCTATTCCCTTGATTGGCAGTATCAAACTGTGGATAGAGAATGGACTTTGGCATCTGAAAGAACTGGATTCAAATCCCGGGTTCACCACTTTCCAGCTTTGAGGCCTTGGGCGAGGAATAACCTCTTTGAATCTCAGAGCCTTCATCTATCAAATGGGAAAGATAAAAGCGACACCATGGAATTGTTGTGATGAGTCTGTTGACAAAAATGAGGCAGATAAAGACTAAAAGGACTGAAATAGATAGATCTTTATCTCTTTAGGTCATTATTGACTCCGTGAGCCTAGACCATTGCCTGGCTCAGTAAACGTTGAATGAATAAATGAATGAACGAATCTCTACTGGGTGCCAAGTTCACTGCCAACAGTACAATAAATGGCAGCTCTTGTTAGCAGTTAGCATTTGGCCTCCTTGAGGTCTCCTGACAGCCTTTGCTATGCTCTGAAGCCACCACTCATCAGATGGCTGCTACTGACCTGGAAGGTCTCTGGCTCCCTTCTCTGCCCAGGCTCCCTGAATCTCACAGTTGGCGCATCAGGACAAAGATGTGGGTACTGGGTGGAGACTGCATTAGCTCAAGTTCCTGGGTTCAGACATCTCTGCCCTGAGTCTGATGACCTTAAACGTCAGGCTGAAGCGATGTTAGTGTCATTCACATTGGCTCAGAACTCCTTGTCCATTGACAGGAAGTAGTGCTCCCATTTTAAAAACAATGTTCATGACAGCTTGTGTTTGTGAATGGCTACTGTGTCCCAGGAATGGTGACTTACATTATTCCCTTCCGTTATTCCATTCTTGATCTCTCCTTTCAACTCACTCTATGAGGGAGGCACTGTTGGGATTCCCATTTTCCAGTGGAGAATAAGTAACGTGCCCACAGAGGTGACGCTCGTCAGTGGGAGAGCCAGGACCCTCACCACACCTCTGTAATGTACGTTCACAGGCAAAGTGCCGCGTGCCTCTGCTGTACAAGCATGAAGGGTGAAGACTCCCGGAATGACAGAATAGGAGGTGTGGGAGAGCACCATCGCTACTCAGCTCATCATGGCACAGATCATGTCCTAAGTATGTCACGGGTCATATCATCATCTCAGTATACAGCAATTGATACTACACGTGTATCTTTTTGCAAATATTAATTAAGCATTTGATATGTGGAGGATTCAGAGTACTGGACAAAAGCATGAATCTTTTTTCTTTTAATTAACTTTTACTGGAGCATAGTTGTCTTACAATTTTTTTTTAACACTTTAAACTTTTTATGTTGTATTGGAGTATAGCCAATCAGCAATGTCGTAGTTTCAGGTGAAGAGTGAGGGGACTCAGCCATACATATGCATGTATCCATTCTCCCCAAACCCCACTCCCATCCAGGCTGCCACATAACACTGAACAGAGTTCCATGTGCTATACAACAGGATTTTGTTGGTTATCCATTTCAAATGTAGCGGTGCATACATGACCTTCCCAAAGTCTCTAACTATCCCTTCCCCTCCGGCAACCATAAGTTCATTTTCTAAGTCTGTGAGTCTCTTTCTGTTTTGTAAATAAGCTTATCTGTATCATTTCTTTTTACATTCTACCTGTAAGAGATACCATGTGTCTTTTTCTCTGATTTGCTTCACTCAGCATGAAACTCTCTAGGTCCATCCATGTTGCTGCAAGTGGCATTATTTCATTCATTTCAATGGCCGAGAAATATTCCATTATAAACAGGCATCACATCTTCTTTATCCATTCCCCTGCCAATGGACACTGAGGTAAGAGTAAGCAGCATGTTTACTGGTAAACAGTGCTGCAATGAGCATTGAGGTGCACATATCCTTTCGGATCATGTTTTGCTCCGGGTACAAAAGCACGAATCTTGTATCAAGTTTCCTATACAGTTTTGTGACTCAGAATAAATGAACATCTTTGTGCCTCAGTTTCCTTGTCTTTAAGGTAAGGCTCCTACTCACCTACTCACCAACAGTACCTATTTCAAAATGCATATATGCATATAGCAAATATCAACTATGACACGCTAAGGCTATTCTTCTTGTCCAAAAAGTGTGATAAATACTCGGGCTACAAGGTGAGTAGGTCAGAGCACCCTGCTCTTAGCTGGGTGGGAGGGAGCATAGTTGTCTTACAACTGGGACCAGCTGCTCTGAAAGATGCTGGTGCAGTTTCTATGACAACACAGGGAGGACCCCTGCTGCTGGCCCAGGGTAGGAGGAAGAGGGGGTGTCAAGGCAGTGAGCCTACGTGGTGGGGTCACTGTGCCCCTTAATCCCCTGGAGACACATGGACTAGGTATGTCAGGGCCATCTGAAAAAGTCATCTCTTGGGAGATGCCAAGGGTGAGCCCTATAAGTGAAACCATCTCATAGGAAGTCCCTCCAGTTTATTACTGAAGCCCCTAGGGATGGACCTTGAGAAAGACCAGCCTCACACTAAACTTCTGGTTGAGCTCCAAGGTATATACTGAGAATTCTTAGAACAGGCAAGTTGACACAAGGGAACTCATGCCCAGAATGGTCTGTTTACTCAGTGGATATGAATTACCCTCGACTGTGTGGAGTGGGGCGTTGTTTAGCCTAATGGCTCCAGTCCCATTTACACAGAGGATGTCTGCTCGCACACTGTTGACTCTGGAAACCACAGTGATGGGCATGGACTTTATAGCTAGCCGACCTGGTACGATTCTGGCACCTTCACAGATTCTGCTGGCTCACTTTAAACACGTGACTTCCCCTGTGCAGACTCCATCTCCTCCAATGCAACTAAGAAGACTGATTTTGCAGGAATGTTGTGAGGATTAAAATGATGACCTAGGTGGCACTAGGGGTAAAGAACCCAGCTGCCCATGCGGGAGACATAAGAGCCATGGGTTCATTCCCTGGGCCAGGAAGATCCCTGGAGAAGGGACTGACAACCCACTCCAGTATTCTTACCTGGAGAATCCCATGGACAGAGGAGCCTGGTGGGCTACAGTCCATAGCACTGCACAGAGTTGGCCATGACTGAAGCGACTTAGCACATAAAATACCTACCGTGGGGCTTGGCACTTAACAGACACTTAGTAAACAACAAGAGCTGAGAAGGACGACACTGGTGCTTCTCCTGCCCCAGGAACTGTGCCTTCAGCTTTACCACAAAACCTCATTTCATGAATCCTCACTTCACCTCCATTTGCCAACTGGAAAATCTGAAGCAACATGAACTATGACACTTGTGCCAGGTCTAATGGTAGCTTCTTTTGTGCCTCTACCCATAGGGTCATCTCTGGGCTTGAAAAAGAGCAGAAGTCGATGGAAATGAGAACTGGGTCCAGAATTCAAAGAAGCTCCCCTCTCATCTTACCCTTTACCTTTGCCAGTTCTGGGCAAAGTCTGCAGTGGACTGTCTGTTGCAAATGTTCCTGCAATTACTATTTGAGCACTAAGCTTAACTGCTGGCTGAACCACAGAGTGATGCATCCTAGTAACCTCTGTGGAGAAAACTCTGAGGGTGGAGCCTGGACTGTGGGGTCTGGCAGTGGGGGTGTCAGGGCACCGTGCCCTGCACTGCTGGGTTTTTGTTGTTAGTTTTAACTGGAGGTTAACGCTTTACAATGTTGTGCTGGTTTCTGCCATACTATGATGTGAATCGGTCATATGTATACATATATGTCCCCTCCCTCCTGAACCTTCCTGTCACCTCATCCACCCCTCCAGGTTGTCACAGAGCAAAAGGCTGGGGATCCTGTGTCATATAGCAGCTTCCCACTAGTTATCTATTTAACATATGGCCAGTTAGTCATTCAGTTCAGTCTCTTAGTCATGTCCAACTCTTTGCAACCCCATGAACTGCAGCACACCAGGCTTCCCTGTCCATCACCAACTCCTGGAGCTTACTCAAACTCATGTCCATTGAGTCGGTGATGTCATCCAACCATCTCATCCTCTGTCGTCCCCTTCTCCTCTGGCTTTCAATCTTTCCCAGCATCAGGGTCTTTTCCAGTGAGTCAGTTCTTCACATCAGGTGGCCAAAGTATTGGAGTTTCAGCTTCAAGACTGATTTCCTTTAGGACTGACTGGCTGGATCTCCTTGCAGTCCAAGAGACTCTCAAGAGTCTTCTCCAACACCACAGTTCAAAAGCATCAATTCTTCGGTGCTCAGCTTTCTTCACAGTCCAACTCTCACATCCATACATGACCACTGGAAAAATCATAGCCTTGACTAGACAGATCTTTGTTGGTAAAGTAATGTCTCTGCTTTTTAATATGCTGTCTAGGTTTGTCATAGCTTTTCTTCCAAGGAGCAACCGTCTTAATTTCATGACTGCAGTCACCATCTGCAGTGATTTTGGAGCCCCCAAAAATAAAGTCTGTCACTGTTGCCATTGTTTTCCCATCTATTTGCCATGAAGTGATGGGACCGGATGCCATGATCTTAGTTTTCTGAATGTTGAGTTTTAAGCCAACTTTTTCACTCTCCTCTTTCACTTTCATAAAATTTCACATATGGCAGTGTATATTATATGTTTCAATGCTACTCTCTCAAATTGTCCCACCCTCTCCTTCCCCTGCTGGATCCATCAGTCTACTCTCTATGTCTGTGTTTCTATTCCTGCTTTGTAAATAGGCTCATCAATACCATTTTTCTAGATTCCTTACATATGCATTAATATATGGTATTTATTTTTCTCTTTCTGATTTACTTCACTTTGTATAACAGGCTTTAGATTCATCCACTCCACTAGAATGGACTCAAATTCATTCCTTTTAAAGACTGAGTAATATTCCATTGTATATATGTACCATAGATTCTTTATCCATTCATCCACTGATGGACATGTAGGTTGCTTCCATGTCCTAGCTATTGTAAACAGTGCTGCAATGAACACTGGGGTTCAGTTCAGTTCAGTTCAGTTCAGTTCAGTCGCTCAGTCGTGTCCAACTCTTTGCGACCCCATGAATCGCAGTACGCCAGGCCTCCCTGTCCATCAACAACTCCCAGAGTTCACTCAGACTTACATCCATCAAGTCAGTGATGCCATCCAGCCATCTCATCCTCTGTAAACCCCTTCTCCTCCTGCCCTCAATCCCTCCCAGCATCAGAATCTTTTCCAATGAATCAACTCTTTGCATGAGGTGGCCAAAGTACTGGAGTTTCAGCTTTCAATTATGGTTTTCTCAGGGTATATGCTCAGTAGTGGGATTGCTGGGTTATATGGCAGTTTTTTTCCCCTAATTTTTTAAGGAATCTCCATACTGTTTTCCATAATGACTGCATCAATTTACATTCCCACAGCTGTGCAAGAGGGTTCTCTTTTCTCCAGAGCCTCTCCAGCATTTATTGCTTGTAGATTTTTTGGATGATGGTCATTCTGATCAGTGTGAGCAAATACCTCATTGTTTTGATTTGCACTTCTCTAATAAATGTGCTGCTGGCTTTTAATGCAGAACTCCAACTTATGGCTGGAGCTGATGAGGGGAGCAAAGCTACAAACTGGCCCTTCTCAAGCAGGAATTAATTTTCTAGGCCTTTCTTTTTTAAAATTTATTTATTTTTAATTGAAGGATAATTGCTTTACAATATTGTGTTGGTTTCTGCATAACATGAATCAGCCATAGGTACACATATATTCTCTCACTTTTAAACCTCCTTCCCATCTCCCACCCCTTCCCACTTCTCTAGGTTTTATAGGCCTTTCTTTTTTATTTTTATTTATTTTTTTAATACTTTATTCTACATTACAATACTGTATTTGTTTTGCCATACATTGACATGAACCAGCCACAGGTGTACATGATCTCGCAATGCTGAAGCCCCCTCCCACCTCCCACCCCATATCATCTCCCTGGATCCTCCCATGCACCAGCCCCAAGCAGCCTGTATCCTGTATTGAACATAGACTGGCGCTTCGTTTCTTACATGATAGTATACATGTTTCAATGCCATTCTCCCAAATCATCCCACCCCCTCCCTCTCCCTCTCCCTCTCCCTCTCCCTCTCCCTCTCCCTCTCCCTCTCCCTCTCCCTCTCCCTCTCCCTCAGAGTCCAAAAGTCCGTTCTATACCTCTGTGTCTCTTTTGTTGTCTCACATAGAGGGTCATCATTACTATCTTTCTAAATTCCATATATATACATATGTCAGTATACTGTATTGGTGTTTTTCTTTCTGGCTTACTTCACTCTGTATAATTGGCTCCAGTTTCATCCATCTCACTAGAACTGAGTCAAATTTATTCTTTTAAGGGCTGAGTAATACTTCATTGTGTATATGCAGGCCTTTCTTGATATAAAGGTATTTTGATAAGTTTTCCCTTAAACCCAATATAGCTGGAGGGACAGAGGAGTCTGGCTACCATCAGCCTGACCAAGGGGTGACTAATTCACTAGAATGCTTGGAAGGCAAAAGAGAGGTCCCTTTCCAAATATCACATGATATAATTTATATGTGGAATCTAAAAAAAAATACAAAAGAACTTATTTATAAAACATAAATAGAATCATAGACATAAAAAACAAACTTATGGTTACCAAAGGGGATGGTGCTTGTATGGGGGGAGATACTAATAAATTAGGAGTTTGGGATTAACACATACACACTACTATATATAAAATAGATAACAAACAAGGATGTACTGTACTGCATAGGAATATACTCAATATCTTACAATAACCTATAATGAAAGAGAATCTAAAAGGGTGATATATATATACACATATATACACACATATATATTTATGTATGTATATACGTAACATTGAATCATTTTGCTGTACACTTGAAACTAATACAAAGTTGTAAATTAACTCTATACCTATCTATATAAAGAGGCAAGTACATCTTTACCTGGAGTAGACAGCTGTCACAGTGGCTGCTCAGAGAACTCTCCACTTGGAAAAATGTCTACTATGGTCCCCGTTTTGCAGGGCTAAATTCCAAGCAGCTGCATCTGCATTACAAAGCCCTTCTCACCCCCCACCCCACTCTCCATGTGACAGGAGCAAACGTGAAGGGTCCTGTGATCTGAGCCAGGCCAAGAGAAACGTCTTGTCTGGAACTGCACGAGGGGGCACCTGGGGGAGGGGGGTGCTTACACAGACCGGCAGCCCAGCTCTGAGGCCAGGGACCACATCCCACATGCGTGCCGGACAGAGCGTGTACATGCAGAGGGTGAAGAATCAAGCAGATGGACATGGAGAGGCCACGGGAGGAAGGGGAGAGGGAAAGGAAGTCCCCCAAACCATCTCCCCTTGGATTCTCACAGACAGGCCGGCCTGGGCCCCTGGCCCTTATGAAGTGTGTCTACACAACTCACCTATAGCCTCCTTCACATACAAAGATACTAAAAAAACAAAACAAAAAAAACCCCCAAACTCAACAATAATAGTTGTCTTATCCAGGGCTAAGCTAGTCCAATCAAATTTTTCCTTATGTAACCAAAAGGTCACTAACACATTCACTGTTCTTTCTTTATACCTCTATTCTCTCCTCCACCAAAAAGGACTTGGACTGCAAGGAGATCCAGCCAGTCCATCCTAAAGGAAATCAGTCCTGAATATTTATTGGAAAGACTGATGCTGAAGCTGAAACTCCAATACCTTGGCCACCTGATGTGAAGAACTGACTCGCTGGAAAAGAGCCTGATGCTGGGAAAGATTGAAGGCAAGAGGAGAAGGGGACAGAGGATGAGATGGTTGGATGGCATCACTGACTCAATGGACATGAGTTTGAGTGAACTCCCAGAGTTGGTGATAGACAGGGAGGCCTAGTGTGCTGGGGTTCATGGAGTTGCAAAGAGTCGGAAATAACTGGGCAACTGAACTGAACTGATTCCCTCCTCCACCAAGAAAGGACCTGGTAGTAATGCCTCAGGACAGGCTGCCCAGGACTCATGGCACCAATTCTGGTAACTGGACACTGCTCCATCATGCTGATAAAATGGGCTCCTTCTGGAAAGACATCGAAATAATTATTTGTCTTATTATCCCTTCTTAACGGAGAAGGCGATGGCACTCCACTCTAGTACTCTTGCCTGGAAAATCCCATGGACGGAGGAGCCTGGTGGGCTGCAGTCCCTGGGGTCACGAAGGGTCGGACACGACTGAGCAACTTCACTTTCACTTTCATACACTGGAGAAGGAAATGGCAACCCACTCCAGTGTTCTTGCCTGGAGAATCCCAGGGGCGGAGCCTGGTGGGCTGCCGTCTATGGGGTCGCACAGAGTCGGACGCGACTGAAGCAACTTAGCAGCAGCAGCAGCAGCAGCAGCAGACCCCTCCTTAAATGTCCCCTCCTGTTTCTTCTTCCTCAGGATTCTTTGGCCATATCCTGGTACCATATCTTGTAATTCTGAGCAGATGTGGCAGAGGAGCCTATTCCAAGGGTTGGGTACAACTCACGGAATAACTGGAGAGTCAGATCCACTTGCAAGTCCTCTCTACTGGGGTTATGAGTGTGGAAAGACAAGAGGAAGGTACTCCAAGTACTTCACTATAAGCCAAGCTATTTAGGTTCATTCTGCCTCAAAGATATTCTCTTAATGCCCTCGGAAGCTCCTTCTTCCCTCTGCCCTCACTCCCTCACTCCAGTTTGAAAGCCACACTGACACATCCAGAAAATATAATCCAAACAGAGCACTGTTTACAGCACATAAGAGTGATCTGTTCACATGAGGTTTATCTGATGCAAAACAACTTGTGAGATGATCTACCTTTAAAAGTCACACTCATTCATTCAGAAATGCAGAAGTGACAGAATGCAAAGCTGACCGCATATCCTCCTGGTTTGGGTTTTTGCTGTCTTTGTAAAATGAGCTGATAAAAGTTTCTCAGGTAAGGAAGCTCATTATTTCAGACCAGGCTATTGGGCTCCCTGCCATCCCTACGTGCTGCCACGGTTCCTGGAAACAGGGAGACCTGGGTTGTGAGTGGGAAGCTAAATAGGTCTGTGAACAAACACAGAACGCTCTAGCCAAGATTTGCTTTAAATGGCTGAGAGTGAACTGTTTCAAAACAAATTTTTGTAATAAGAAAGATTAAGGACCAAACTCTGTTCTGCCGAGTCCTGGGAGGAGGAGGGGAGGGGAGAAAACAGATGCTGGGCCAGGTAGGAAGGAAGGGGCTCCTGACAAATGCACCCCTGTCCTAACCAGAAACCTGTTCCAGCTTCGTGCGTTTTATCTGGGCTTCCAAATAAGCTTTCTTTTCTTCCTTGTTTATTTTAGCCGCACCACGCAGCATGGGGGATCTTAGATCCTCAACCAGGGATCAAACTTGCACCCCCCTGCCTTGGGAGCATGGAGTAATAAGCACTGGACCACCAGAGAAGTCCCGGATAAACTCTCTTTAAATAAGACCTATGAGGTTGAAAGCCAACAGTTCAGACATTACAAGAGGAACACAGATTTGTGGATATGGCTGCTGTTAAAATGTAGGGAAGACACTTGGAGAAATAAATCAATCAATATGGAGGTAAAGCCTTAAGCATGAAGGATTAATTCAGTCTTCATTGCCCAAAGTTAAAAAGAAAATAGAAAATTTCCCTTTTACAAATGGAAAAAGAAATGGCAACCCACTTGAGTATTCTTGCCTGGGAAATCCCATGGGTAGAGGCACCCGGTGGACCACAGCCCATGGGGTCACAAAGAGGTGGACATGAGTTAGCGACTAAACAGCAGCAGCATGCCAGCTAAATTACTCTGACATACAAATCTTTTTCCAGGCCCACACTGAAGACGACACACTGATTCTTGCAATAAAAGAGACCTCTCCAGCACGGGAGAACCTGCACACATACACTTTGAGAAGGAAAGTAGTTCTTTCACGAGTCTTGACAGTTTTCTACTTGTACTCCAGGGACAGTGGCTAACATCTCAGTTAATCCTTCCACCTCCTGGACTTACTTTATACTATGTCTAAATCCTTCTATCTTTGTAGGGTTTTAGGGATCTAAGATAGTAGAAATGTTTCCTATGGGAAAAATATAAAAGTTTAGGCAACACCTCACCGAGTAAGTATTAATCTATTAATACATGATCAAATTCTAACTTAATCTTTAAAATGAAATTCAAAAATAATCCTTTTTGGATGCTTTTCCCTGGAAAGTAACAAACTCAAACCACAAAATCTATTGATCTAGTTGAGGAAAACAACAGATTTTAGTCTTATCATACTCTATCTATCCTATCTGCTGCTCTTTAGTATCCAGAAAGTGAGCTTAATACCCCAAAGTGCTTTTTATAGCACCCAATGTAAAATATCTCAGGCATGGATTTGGTAAAATGTTTGAATAGTAGTAAAAGCTCTAATATAATTTTTTCTAATCTAATCATTTTTAGTATTGCATTTTTATTTTAGAAACTATACTTATACTTTCAAGTATAATTCATAGGTATTTTTTAACCTGCCTAAATATATACCCAACCTGCAAACTTATTCAGCAAAGCCTTCTATATTCATACATTCGTTCACCCAGCTCAGCCTCCTCATGTGCTATTTGACCTTCCACTTTATATTTTTAACATGAAGTAAAAATGTACTGCTACTTCTCTGTCACTGCAGACAGCATAATAAATTATGCAATGCATTAAAAATGCCAGGACACATAGGGCATTTGATTTTGACTATATACCTATGCATGAACTGACTGTCAATGAAACCTGATGGCTTATGCTTTCCATAATCTCCACAGAAGTCCTCTTTGGCCTTCTCTCTTCATACAAAAGATAAAGAACAGACATGTCTGTTTCCAAGTATGACAGTCAGAACCTACCAGACAATTTTGCTGCCCCTGCAGAAAACAACCACAAAGCCTGGACATAATGCAGAGACCAACGACTTGAAGGGAGTAAAATGTGAGGCAGGCGGACAGATGGTGTGGGGAGGCCTTTCACTGCAGAGGTCAGAGCTGCACATGCTCGACCTGCACTGGGGCTGGACTGTGACAGCTGGCACGGCTTATCGCACTGTACACTTAAAATGTGTAAACTTTACTGTATGAAAATACAGGTATGTGTTATAAACCTATATTTGGTTTAATTAAGGGCCTCCCTGGTGACTCAAATGGTAAAGAACCTGCCTGCAATGTTGGAGACCTGGGTTTGATCTTTGGGTCGGGAAGATCCCCTGGAGGAGGGCATGGCAACCTGCTCCAGTATTCTTTCCTGGAGAATCCCATGGGCAGAGGAGCCTGGCAGGTGACAGCCACAGGGTTGCAAAGAGTTGGACACAACTGAGAGACTAACACTTCACTTTCACTTCAAGGCATTATTATAATATGTATAATAAAACTAGGCTTTCTAAACGGGACCTCTCCAGATATGGCTAACACCAAAACCTGGGTGAAAGAAGTAGATACTAGGGAAACTGTTATATGTGGGAATAGAAGTGGTTTAATCTCCTGATCAGGGAGAAAGGAATGAGTCACCTGCAATTCCAGATTCTCCCTTCCTTTAGCTTCTGCGAGCTCCTTCCATTGTCAATTTTGTAACTTGCTTTGAGCAGATCCTTTTCTTCTTCGTTCTATCAAACCACAGTCTTTGTCGGCAAGAAGCAAATTAGAAGCAGATGCAAGCTTATTTTTAATGGTCCAAGACCAAATTTTCTGAACTTAAAAGAAACACTTTGTCCCCTCAAAGTTCTTGGATTCCATTAAGATACAACCGCATATTCTCCTTCCAATTCATGAACCAAAAATAATTTCAAAAACTAATTGTAAGAAACCACACCCCAGGGTTACTTACTGTAATTTTTTTTATTCTTATCACCCAGAGAACAAAGAGTTTAATTTCATAGATATTTGAGAAAACTTTTAAGATTCTAGGCTGGTCTCAACAATTTTCTTGTTTTAGTATCTGAGGAGATATACTGAATTATCCAGGAAGGCTTTTTATTATAACTGGCTCAGGTTCAAAGACAGATGTAAAAGGTTAAGAAACAAAAATGTTCATTCCAGTAGCTAGAACTCATTTGAGATGGCTTGAGTACACTATCATTAAGTTACAGTACTGGGCTAAATAATTTGCAGTAAAAATGCTAGTACAAGAATGATTTATGTTTGCTTACTAAGCTGGATTCTTCTCTGGGTAAAAAATGTGAAATCTCTTATTATTCCCAGAGCTAAAAGAGATGACCTTTGGAGGCTAGAAAAAAAAAAAAAAGTGAGAAAAGGAGGTCCCTATTCTTATCATGGTCTTGCATTAAGTACTGAGGGGGCCTTGGACAAATCGTTTAGTCATCTTTGGTCACAGTTTCTTCTATAATGAAGCATGGTGGCCACACTAAGTGAGCCCTAAAATCACTGGGAATCCACCTCTGCTACCTGTCTCCAATGCCTGGCACACAGGAAGCGGCTCTCAAGAATCAGGATGCCCTGGGTTCAAAGCCTGTCTGCTCCACCTGCCTGCATGACCATGGACAAGCTCCTCAACCTTCCTGTGCCCTAGTTCCCTCATCCACTAAAGACCTGTGATACCCACCTCACAGGGCTGCTTGCAGGATGAACCGGGACTGTGCACGGACAGAGGTCAGCACGTTGCTTGGTGGACAGGAAGTGCTCAATCCGTGGTGGCTACCTCACCGTTTTCGCATGATCTGAACAAGGACCTGAAGACTAGATTACGAGGGAGCATGATGCAACTCCACCTAAAGGTAGAGTTGAACTATCAGGTCAACAGTCTCTGAAATCACTGTCACTCATAATGGCCATCAGATGGCTTTTAACGAGCTCCAGGTCAGAGGGTACACATGCCGCTGGTACGGCCATTCAGATACTCCTCAACCCAAGAACTGTAGACCTCCCCTCAGAGCAGGATGCATATGGGAAGATTAATGGCCCTGCTGGGAGAGGGACCCCTAAGACCTCGGCACCCAGGGAGGCTACCACCGGTGGCCTACCACAGGACTATTCTGCCAGCCCTGTTTCCACCATTAGCTAATTACGGATTCCCACTGGGCTAACAAAGGTTTGTAACTGCTTTCATACGTGTCTCAGTTTATCTCATGTGAAATAACCAGGCTCACCTAATTAGAAATGAAGTAAAAATGACTAAAACCCTACCAGGAAAAGAAAATAACAATTAAATCCTTATTTATAAATTTGGACAATTAACAAAATAAGATCTGATAAATGTTTCTGAAGTTCTTTATTTTCCATCGTCCTTTGTTGGGGCTTCGTCTTTCCCTTCCTCCTCCATATGCATGCATGCTAAGTCGCTTCTCCATAACCAGCGCCTAAAACAGAAGTCCACACACTATGGCCTGCAGGCTGAATCCAGCCCACAGCCACAGCATCTGTCCATGGCTCATCTACGGTGACTTTCAGACCATAGGGATGGAGTTGAGTAGCTGTAGCCCCTAAGCCTAGACTTATTTACATTTTGTCCCTTTATGGAAAGAGTTTCCTGATCCATGGTCTAGAACACAGCTCATTCATAGTAAGTAGCTAACAGCCCTGGGATTTCTTTGGAAAGAATGATGCTAAAGCTGAAACTCCAGTACTTTGGCCACCTCATGGGAAGAGTTGACTCACTGGAAAAGACTCTGATGCTGGGAGGGATTGGGGGCAGGAGGAGAAGGGGACGACAGAGGATGAGACGGCTGGATGGCATCACTGACTCGATGGACGTGAATCTGAATGAACTCCAGGAGTTGGTGATGGACAGGGAGGCCTGGTATGCTGCAATTCATGAGATCGCAAAGAGTCAAACACGACTGAGCGACTGAACTGAACTGAATAACTGTTTTGGACAAAATGATAATGGTCATCATTTCATTCAACATTCAACAAGTGCTTATTAAATGCTTCCAAGCACCAGGCACTGTGCCAGCTTCTGGAAACACAGTAACTGAGACTACAGTGGTAAGAAGGACAGGGTCCATGCCCTCATGGTGTGGACTGTTTAGAAAGGGAAGGGAGAAAATGGTCATCCAAATGGTTCCTTATTTACAGTATGATGAGTGTTTGCAAAGGGAACAGGGGACTGGAGGGAAATATAAAAGGAAGACTGGAACTTATTTCAGGCAGCCTTCTCTAAGTAACTGCCATTGAATTTGAGCTGAGACCTGAACATGGATTTCCTGGCTCTGAACTGTCAGCGAAAGTGAAGGGTCCCTGAGGCCACATGAAATGCAAATAGATTTCAGTCAGTGCTTTTTCCATCCATCCATCTAGCTATGAGTGCAAGGAACCCAGATCGTAATGAAGTTTAAGACACTTGATTTTTCAACCCTGAAACAGGAATAGTAAGCAAATAATTTAAAAACCAATGACGTGAAAATCATAAGCCACGTTCACTTGCTAGAGACTGGACATCAACACGTGACCGAGAGACAGTTCTGTCACCAGCTCTGGTTCTTCAGGCACAGAAAATCAGCTTAAATTGAATAACATTAATTTTCACACTTGGGGAGGAGATTTGATGGAATGTAAACAGACACCCTGCAGGCTAGATGTACTGCTGGTTGTCATGAAGGTTTGGAGTTTCTCAGTGCTGCCTGTCAAGGTTGATCAAGTGGTGTAAGCAGTCACACACTCTGCTTTCAAAACCTAGCAAGGCTCGGCAGGCCACACAGGCATTCCTTGGGAACATGGCCCATTTCCCCACCCTGAAAACTGGCAGGTTCTTCCAGAAAAGGTGGAGGAAGGATGCAAAGGAACAGGAAGAAGAGTTGCAGAATAAATGTATAGCCTAACAAATCCATAAATGCAAGTCTGCAGAATAAATGCATAAAGTCTTCTTTGCATTTCCTATCACTGAGGAGCCCACAGAGCTCTGCTGGCTGAATTGGGAAGACTTTGTTCTCTGTTTCTTTAGATGAAATGTAGGTACAGGGAGATCAAGCATCTAACTTCAAGTCACTGAGCATGTGAGTGAGAACCCAAGAACTGGAAGATATGGTGACTGATCCAAAATTAGATTGCTTGAGCTTGTGCCTATAAAGCCTTTGCTTTTTAGGACTAAAGTTTTAGTCCTAGTAAAGCAAGGAGATCAAACCAGTCAATCCTAAAGGAAATCAACCCTGAATATTCATTGGAAGGACTGATGCTGAAGCTCTGATACTTTGGCCACCTGATGCAAAGAGCTGATTCACTGGAAAAGACTCTGATGCTGGGAAAGATTGAGGGCAGAAGGAGAAGGGGATGACAGAGGATGAGATGATTAGATAGCATCACTGACACAATGGACATGAATCTGAGCAAACTCTGGGAGATAGTGAAGGACAGGGAAGCCTGGTGTGCTACAGTCCATGGGATCGCAAAGAGTAAGACATGACTGAGCGACTGAACAACAACTAAATGCAGAGGCCATCTAAAGGTTAATTTAGGGCAAAAAATTTTTCTCAGTTTAAGAAATGTACCTTAGCAGGCTTTTGTGGACATTCCCTTCCTCTGTGCCCAGGAGCTGATCTGTGGTGTCTGGCATGGGCTATGGACTGGTCTGTGCAAGAATGTGGCCAGCTGCCCCCCAAATTTTTATATACCACAGTCAGCTCTCAACTTCAACACGACCACAGCAGAGTAAAAAAGGAGTCAGGGAACCAACTACATTTTAGTACATAGTAGTCATTTTCATGAAAAACACTACTGTTCCTGAAAGCAGAAGGAAGATTCCCTTTACTTGGATATCTTCCTACTTGAAAAGCAAGAAAGGAGGGGAAGGGGGAAGGTGAAAGGTAAAAAAACAAAAAAAAAAAAAACCAAGCATTTTTAAGTTGCTTCTATTCTATTCTCATTAACAATTTCACCTAATATCTTGAAATAACTGAGCAGAACCAGAGGTAGCTCCTAACACGGGTGGGAGCTAAAAAGAACATTTTGATACTGATGTGCCATGATGAAAATTTCAAGTCTGTTCTTACAAGGATTTCCCACTTTTACTCATTTCCTCAATAAACATTTATTGAGCTCCAGGTACATAAAGATCCAAGGGGTTTTAATGAAGGCTGGGGCTGGATATTGACAAAGAACGCCTGTAATTCTTTCACCTAGTGGAGGAGATTCACATTAAGAAATGGTGCCCACAGAGAATGTAGGCAAAAGAAGTGCTGCAGAACGGGCTTTGTGCCCAAGTGCCAGCTGCAAGCACCATCGGGCCCACAGAGGAGGAGGGAACCCAGATGCATCCACGTGTGACAACATCTAGCCTCTCCTTCCTAATGAAGCCTGACAGAAACCCATAACAGAATGTAATGAAACACAATGAGGATTCAGAATACGCTCCTTAGGCTCTATGTGGGTCAACAGAATTAATATTTATGTCATTGTAATTTCTGCTTTGGGTTTCACATAAGCCCTTGGAGGAAATACAAAAAGAAGGATTTTCTTGTAGGAAATTATTTTTGCCTCTTTTATGTTCTAAAAAGACAGAAAATCAAAGTATCTGAAGTAAAGACTTAAAGATAAGATGATGATTGTAAGATAAATTGAAAACGGCAAATTATTGTTATTTTTAAACCAGTGGTCCCACACTTTTTCTGGGGGTTCATTTTTAAACCCATGGGGATTATAAAGGAAATCAAATCCTATGAATACTCTTATTTATACCCATAACTTATTAATTTAAACAAATAAATGAATGTCCCCAAAATATTTTTATTCTTAGAGAGGGCCATTTAACAGACAGAATTTAATGTACACAGACTTCAGTGTAACCAAATATGCTGAACCCATGAAGCCTAAAGAATCTCAAGGAGTGGATGGGGAGCAAAGTTTCTGGCCATCCTGTAACACACATGGGTTTTATCCTGGAATAATACAAGCTGCCAGAGCTCATCAGCTGCCCCTCCACTCAAGAATATAAGATCACTGCCAGTCTAGTTTCCCCATATCTAATATTTTATTTTTGGCTTTCTGACCTACTAGTATGGGCTTCCCCAATGGCTCAAGCAGTAAAGAATAAGCCTGCAATACAAGAGACACAGGAAATGCAGGTTCAATCCCTGGGTCAGGAAGATTCCCTGGAGGAGGAAATGGCAACCCACTCCAGACATACTAGTGATAGAAATTCTGCAGAGTTATTAATTTCAGAAAGAAACAGATAAAACATTTCACTTATTGACAAGACAGAGCTAAGAATGATGACAGACATTCCTGGGAAACTTCGTTTGGTGTACAGTGGTCTATCTTTGCTCCGTGTGTGTATGTGTGAGACAGATGAGTAAATGGGGAAACCAGGAATCTCAGTAAGTTAAAAAAGCTGAAGTAGCCAGTTTCACTCAGCCAGACCAAAAAGAAATTGGCTAGATGCCCTGTTTTTAAGGAGTAATTTGGCTGTAAACATATTTGGAAAAACAAGTAAGTAAAACCAAAAAGGCTTCCCAGGTGGCTCCATTGTAAAGAATCAAGCTGCCAATGCAGGAGACTCAGGTTCGATCCCTGGGTCAGGAAGATCCCCTGAAGAAGGAAATGATCAACCACTCTAGGATTCTTGCCTGGGAAACTGCTACAGACCGTGGGCTTGCAAAGAGTTGGACATGACTGAACAACTGAGCACACACACAGAATCAGAAAACACACATACAAACTTCTTAATTCTTCCGAAGAAAACAATGCAACATCATGAGGTGATAGAGAAAAACACTCCCCTGACTCCTGAGAGTCCCTTGGACTGCAAGGAGATACAACCAGTCCATTCTGAAGGAGATCAGCCCTGGGTGTTCTTTGGAAGAAATGATGCTAAAGCTGAAACTACAGTACTTTGGCCACCTCATGCGAAGAGTTGACTCATTGGAAAAGACTCTGATGCTGGGAGGGATTGGGGGCAGGAGGAAAAGGGGATGACAGAGGATGAGATGGTTGGATGGCATCACCGACTCGATGGACATGAGTCTGAGTGAGCTCTGGGAGTTGGTGATGGACAGGGAGGCCTGGCATGCTGCAATTCATGGGGTCGCAAAGAGTCGGACATGACTGAGCGACTTAAGTGAACTGAGTTTTAAAACTCCTAATCACTTCATTCAGAGAGACTTTTAATTCAGACAATCTCATGTCCGAGAGGAGCACAATTATAGCTCTGGTGAAAGCTTATTTCAACTTGTAGAGCTATGTGTAACGACCCAGGCAGACCACCCAGGCCTCTATCAGGCTTCAGTGAAGAGCAGAGTTTTGTCTTTAAAGGAAAACTACTCTGGGCAGCAGGGAAACTTGGAAATCAGGCCAGGAAGGACATCCCCTTCCACTGGTTGAGACTTTACAGAATTCCTCCCAACCGCTCATATTGCAAGAATGTCTTGGGTGTGTTGGGACCTGGACTCTGAGCTTCCACTGGAACATGGACCAAAAACATCAAATATGTTATTCTCTATTTTCCCCTTTCCCTCTAACTTTTCCACTGGCCAAGGTGGTTGTCAGGGCCTTCCTAGCTTAGCCTTAGCTCCTGGTAGGTAGGATCCAGAGACACCACTATTTGCTATGCAGTCAGTCTTACCTTTCTCTTAGCCAAGCATTAGAATCTCAAAAGGCTCATCTGGAAAACATGGCTCCTCTTGAGTGTACACTCAGGGTTTATGATTATAATTCTTAGGCATTGAAAAGTATTCTTATAATAGACTTTCTAAAAGACTATAGAGATAATGGGACACATTAATAACTGAAGAGACAGTGATTTGTGCCTGCCATTCTGTGCCCACGTGCTAAAAAGGAAAGCCTGACAGAGAGCACCGCCCATCACCAGCCTCTAGGGTGCGTCTGCACCTTTGTCATACAGCTGCTCACTTAGCTATGGGCCACAGCAGGAGATGACTCAACAAGCTCAAACCTTCACTTGTTACCGAATCCCGTCTCCTCTGTCTCCTGGTTTTTACTGGTAAAGGATGACCATACACCCAGTGGTTCTAGTCACACTCATTTCACTCTCTGTCATTATTCGATTGGTCACCAAGTCCTCCTAATTTGTCAACTGTTGATTTGTCTCCTACCCTCCACTACTACTTCTTAGTTCAGGACTTCTACCTTTCTTGCCCAGACACTAAATTATCTGTTAACCAGTCTCCTTGCCTCCAGATTAATTCTTCATGAATTTCCCTTCTTTTGTGCCTCCTTAACTAGCTTCTAAAACATAAGCCTTACAAACAATGAAATCATAAACATACGTGAAGAAAACACAGGTGAATATGTTAATAATTTTGGAGTGGAAACTATATTCAAAGATACAAAAACAACTGGGGAAAAAATATCTGCACTATATATGGCAGGAAACATGCTAATTTTCTTCATACAAAGAGTTCTTCCAACTCACTAAGGAAAAAAAACTATTTGTAAATTTGAAATAACATCTCAAGTCCATCTCTTGGCCACTCCAGGAGAGGAAAAGCTAATGCAAATAATTATAAAGCTGGCAGGCAGGCACAAAGTGTCCTGCAAAGACTAGGTAATGAAACACTGGTTAGCTATCAGTGTTAGCAACCCTGCTTCAAAGGCCCTGCCGAGATGCAATTACATCACACATCAACATTGAGGCACCCTTCAGCAGTTGAAAAATGCCCCTGGACTCTCTTGTTTATACCTTTGGAACAGCAGAACATATTTGCACGGAACAACTCATTCCTTGTAAAGCTGGAAGGGCCTCTTTGCCTGCATTATTGATGCAGCTTTGAGCCAGAAGGTTAAAGTTGTTGGGAACATTTCTGAACTCACACAACACCAAATCCTATTAGTCCATCAGCATACCCTGAGCTGCGAGGCTACAGCAAATGTTCACCTGATGAAACTCACTGACTTTTCCATTTTGACCTGAACTACATGACAAAATATCTCCTGACAAGAAGGCAGAGTATCAGCAGAGTGACACTGCGGACGGCCACAAGGATACTTACTCTACCTAGTAATATGATCATCCAAAATTAAGGTGTCAAACCCAGGGGAATAGGGTGAGGAGGCAGGTACGTGGGAGGTTCAGGATGGGGAGGACACATGTATACCTGAGCTGATTTATGCTGATGTATGGCAAAAACCATCACAGTACTGTAAAGAAATTATCCTCCAATTAAAATATAAATTAATTTTAAAAATTAAGATGTCAAAATCCTAAGTGCTAATAGTACAAATGACTCATCAAATGAATGTTCAGATGAAATGGTAAATCCACTGCATCTATGAGTAGAAATAACTTTTGTTAGGAAAGTGACTAACTCAAGATGCTTATATATATATAGCTTTGTATACAAGTCTGGAGCACAGGCCAATTCACCTAATACAAAGGAATCCGATGCAAAAGCTCAAGACTGTCTGAGTGTCTATTTGCCAGACAGAGTTTTAAAAATGAAGCTGAGACTCAAGCTGGAGTCTGATCATGAGAAAATCTGGGAAAAACTGGAGTGCAATTGTGAGTTAATTTGGGAAAAACAAAGAAGAAACATTAACCCCAATGGACAGTATTGGAAATTAGAAAATGTAACCAAGTATTTCTCAGCTTTGAAAATGCAGACCTGTACTGAGGGATCCATGCACCAGAATATACTATCACTATACAGTGGATGGCTAGTGTTTGAACAAGACTTTTGCTGTTAGAAATGTCTTTAGCTATGAGCACTTAACTCACAATGCTGCTGAGAATTATGACAGAGAAATGAATCCAATTTTCTATACAGTTTCCCAAAAAAGACAGCTGGATTTTTTGTTTCTGATTTAGACAATGAATTTGCAGAAATTCAAACCTTAATTGATGGTTTTCAAAACCCATTTGCTGCTATTATTTGTGTCTGATGAAATTAATAGAGTATTTCCCAATAAATCTAGAGGCAGAGGAAGCCATTTTATTTCTGGCTGAAATGGGCTCACTGGATTCACCATCGAGCATCACCAATGAAGACCCATGCTGGCAACATCTCTATTGCTTCATGCAGCCAGGGGCGGACAGTTCAAAAACGCTCAACCTACATGCACACAAAACATGACAAAAGAGCGAATCCCACCACAGACCTCCTTCCTTTTCTGTGGAGATAAAGAACGATGCCTTACTTAGGTGGTGCGTGCTAGGGAATACTGAAAGAGTGCTATTCCTCAGAGGGTATTATAGAGAAACAGAAACTGGAGGTCAGAATAAACACTGCTGAAGTATTACAACCTTGACTTTGTCTTGGGCAGGCCCAAGAGGGTCTCATCTTTGGCCCAACAGCTTATTTCCTCTAGTTAACAAACGAAAAGCAAGCAGCACAAATCTTACTTAAAATGAACAGGCTACTCTCCTTCAGCCCTGAGGCTTTGAAACCACACAGTTGGGAAAGATAAGCAAGGAGACTCACTCTGGGATGCGTAAAGCCCCTCAGCCGCCCTGTCTTCGTGTCCGTCATACTCCCTGCTGGACAGCTGTCTGTTGGCTGTCTCCAGTCGATCTGGACATAGAGAGGACATGGTTACAAAGACATGCATGTGGATTTAAGTCATCCTGCAACTCACAAATGACCTGGGTGCTGAGAGCTGGTAGGGAGAGCTGCGCAGGCAGGAGCCCCAAACTGAACAACTCCTGGGGAGGAACAAGATGTTCCAAAACATCGAAAGAAAAGTCTTCAGTGGCCACACTGTGTCTTTATGCTATCTACTGTCAAGGGGTGCACCAGCGGCAGGCAGTGAAGAGCAGGTACCTGCAAGCCTAGCAAAGTCCTCGCAAAGGGCTTGAGTCCCCCTGGCCTCAAACCCAGCCCTCATCTAAACTTGACTATAAGTTCTCTGTAGCTTGGAAACATAAAATTAAAAATAACAGATAAATAAATACCAGGAAACAAGTCAAGATGACCTAATAGAGGAAGACTCTATTCATTGAGTTCTAGGTTTGCTCATGCCATTTCGTCAGTCTTCATTTATTCAATTAAATAATTCAACCTAACAAGGTTTTATTGAGCATACAGCATACCCAAACTGAAGGGTTTACAGTAATAAAAAAAAAAGTAGGTTCCAGCTACAGACTCCAAGTACACTGAATCTTCTGACATGAGAGAACTGAAAAAAATGGCTTGGCTGACTGAAAGTGAAGTACAAGTTCATGGGTCAAATCAATCTGCGTGTGGGAGGTTGTCAAGATCCTGCAACATGGGACCCGAGCTTTCAGGAAATTGATATATGTTTACTCTTCTCATAACCGTGGGTTTGTTTTTTTCTCCAAGAGGGACATGTGTCTAGCTCTGTCTTCTACACTATATATTGACCAAGTGTTAAGTGTTGGCTTTCAAAGAATGCAATCAAATGCTTCAGCCTGATATGGTAAGGGTTGTGATGCAACACTGGTCTTTTCAGACATTCCCATTCACAACAAGAAGCATGCTAAATACTTCTGAAGCAAGAAGGAGCTGCGCACATATTCCCTCCCTTTCAGGACTCATGCATAGAGGTTGTCACTTCTCAGGCTCAATGCTACACTGGACAACCCATGACGTGAAAAGAACACGTCTGCTCTTTGGTGCCCCTTCCCCAAGAGGTTGGGATTTACAAGGTTATCTAACACAACTTAGACCTGGAGTTAGACTGTCAGCTACATGGGGCGAGGTGTTTAGGGCAGGGAAAACATGAGTGATGTACCTCGGAGGTCTCTGTTGAAGTCATGGAGCCTTCGAATCTCGCCTTCGAGTTTGTTCCTCATCGCTTTGTCCAGCGACTCTCGCTTGGTGGTAGACTTGACCAGGCTCTCGTAGGCTTCTGAGATTCTCTGAAGTTCTTTCTCAAACTGAAAGAAAGAAACAGCATGGAAGGGGGAACCTCTGACATTCTCATCCATGACTTAGTTATACTGATTCTTGGACGTTCACAGTGTGAAGGCTGTATCTTCAACACAGCCTTTCTGCACTTCAAGTTTGGCTAGCAAACCCTGTAGTCAACTTTGCTCCCCTGTGTCCCCAAGGGCCACATTAGGATCCTGTGAATAACAGACTCGCAAGTCTGGTGGGACCATCTGATGTCACCTGGTACATCAGATGTCTCTCAATACAATGTCCATCAGCTGTCTATCAGGAAGGGGTGAATTTAAACATAACTCATACTCTTGTATTTTGTATGCTAATTTATAACTATTATTTTTCCTAGTTAACTTAAGAAAAATATTAAAGTACAAGAAAATGAAAGGATCACGCTAGAACCCAAACTGCCTGAGTCCAAGTACAGTACTCTTCCTGAGACTTTAATCCCCAAAGAAATAGAAAATCCACATGAAGAAAGGCTTCATTGCTTAGTTTTGTTACCCCTTTGTCTATGAAATTATCTATATAAAGGACTAATTGATTTGTATCTAAGTGTAAACCAATCTGCCAGATTGTTTCTCTTTATGTGAGGGAAGTAAAAAGACATGAGTTAAAACCACCTTTTCCCCTTTTGTATTTCACTGAATCCAGGGCTGTCACTGGTAAAGTCTTTAATCTATGGCATATATAAATCTATAACAGGTAGCTGAAACTGTTATAACAGGAGTCTAACACAACAGCATGCTTTAAAGTAGATATTAATAAATCCCATTGTATTGCTGTGCAACATACATGCAGGAGAAAAAGTAAAGTGAAAGTTGCTCTGCCGTGTCCAACTCTGTGGACACTCTATAGTCCATGGAATTCTCCAGGCCAGAACACTGGCCAGAATACTAGAGTGGGTAGCCTTTCCCTTCTCCGGAGGATCTTCCCAACCCAGGGACTGAACCCAGGTCTCCCACATTGCAGGCAGATTCTTTACCAGTTGAGCCACAAGGGAAGCCCTAAAAAGTAGAGTGCCTACAAACTTTGCTACTAAAAGTTGGAATCAGAGGCAAAGTGGCAGGGTTGAGAATACCAGCACCCCTTCCTGGGCACAAAGAGACCTACACCGCGTTTTGGTCTCTTCACAGGAGAGCTGTGTCACCATAAGCCAGGTACCCTGATTGCCTCCAAATGCCCAGATCAGAAAGTCTCTGCTTAGACTCCTATAACTATTGCTGAACCAATACCTACCTAACAGACACCTATCACACACTCACGGCGTGTCTGGGTGCCAGGGGAACAGAAATAAGACAGTGTCTGCTCTTGCGGGTCTCGCAGCCTTGCTGGCCTGCGTGTTAGGCACACACGCCTCTCCAGTGCAGTCGGACAAAAGGCGTGGTGTTAATGCTATGGTAGCCTACAGAGCCCTTAGCAGGGCTAAGAAGGGGTTTCTTTAAAATAAGATTTCAGAGAAAACGCCATTTAAAATGAGTCCTGAGGGATGAATAGGAACTTGCCAAGCAGAAAAGAAAAGGCTAAAGGGCTTTGGCATTCAAGGCAGAAGACAGGGAGGGCGTGAGCCAAGACAGAGCCATGAAAGAGTGTGTGTGTGTCTGACAGGGCAGGTCATCTGAGGATGGCAGCAAGGGGCGAGAGGCAGGACCAAGGCAGCCCAAAGGCAGGGCTTTAAAGAGAAATGATGGGGATGGGAGAGCTTGGGGAGGGCAGGGCAGCATAAATCTCACCTGAGGTTTTACAGAGTTCAGGGGCTGCCGAGACAGAAGGCAGGAGAAAGGAGTCTAGGTAAAAGCTACTGTAAACAGTTCAGAGACACATGACAAAGAGTGAACCCAGACAAGCAAAAAGACAGATCCCAAAGACACTGAAGAATAGACTCAGTAAGCCTCCGTGACAGGTCTGGACGGGCAAGGGAGAAAGAGACCAAACACAGCCACAGCTTAGAAGACAGAGTAATGAGAGTCAGCCAAGATAAATGATGATAAGGCAAGCACGCTTACCAAAGACAGAAAACCAGCCTGGGTTTGGAGATACCAGGCCTGAAGTGCCTGCAGAACAACAGGGCAAAGATTTCCAGCTAGCTGGGGAGAGACAGGTCTGAAAGTGGGGAGGGCAAAGCTGTGCTGCTGTGTGTAGAGGACAGATGAGGCCACAAAGTGGAGACCGCTTAGGGAGGTCACCAGATGCTCCTAGGGCTGAGGATGGAGCGCTGACAGTGCAAGAGAAGGTGGGACAGGAGGACCCGGGAGAGAGACCAACACAGGGCCGCCTCAGCAGCCAGGAAGCCAGAAACTAAAGGAGAGAGAGTGTGGTCACTGCCCCAGAGGTTGCAACGGAGCCAAGACACATCAGAGAAGAGGTGGGTGACGAAGCTGCAGGGCGTCGGGCCTCCTGCTCGGTGGCCTCCAGCTGGGGCAGGGCCGAACACCGAGGCTCCATTCGGCATGGATGTTCCCAAAGGCCTCCTAATACCAGAGTGGGTTCCTCCACAGTCCCCTTATTTCAACGAGGCCTTTCTATCTCTTCCAAAGATATCATGAATTATTGGTCATGTGGCAGCAGAAAGAACAGCCTGTCCTGAATCCTGCTCATAGTCCTACCGCAAAATTATGTTCCTTCCTTTTAATTTTGTTTTCAAAAGAGATGGCTCCAAAACATACCACCACTTCTATGCTAATTTCATCTGTAAAGGTAGCCTTTGCTTGCAGACAGATGGGTAATGCTGCAGGGACAATCCCCAGTAAGACAGGGCAGCGGTGAAGCCTTCTTCAACTAGGCCACCCACAGGAACTTCCCTCCACCTGATTTCATATACTCTCCTATGCTATATTCAGCTGACTGGAATTCTGATGCATTTTGTGTCTCTGACTTGACTGTCAACTCCTTGAGAGCAGAAACAGCCCCATAGCCCTAGACTTGTGCCCTGCCTATGACAAAAGTACCGACTGCATAATTAACCTTTAAATCTCTTACAGAACTACAACTGTATGTAGGAAGTTAGCAAGATGAAATTGTGATTCAACCTCAGGCAGAATTTCTTAACAATCTCTTCCAGAAGTCTACCCAGTAGTGAGAGTCTCTTCTCTGGAGGCATTCAAGTAAAAAAATGAATGACCTCCTTTCAGAGACATAAGATTTCGAAGGAGGGGGAAATTGGACTAGAATCACTTTAAGAATTTAAGTCTAAAGCTCTGTGGTTTCTGACTGCACACTCCGTCAGAAGGACTACTACACCCTCTTCTTCAGCGCCTCGGGTCAGAATATCTTAAGGCCCTCTTAATGTCACTTCCTAGGTGGTGGTTGCTAGTGATAAAAAATCCGCCAGCCAATACAGGAGACATAAAAGACTCGGGTTCGATCCCTAGATTGGAAAGATCCCCTGGAGAAGGGCATGGCAAGCCATCCAGTATCCTTGCTTAGAGAATCTGATGGACAGAGGGAGCCTGGGAGGCTACAATCCAGAGGGTTGCACAGAGTCGGACACGACAGAAACGACCTAGCACACACACACGATGTGTGTCAGAGGTGAAAGGAGTTGGACAGGTTGGTCTTGATATACAGACCATCTGGGCCAGTCCCAATTCTGAGCAGGAACATATGAAGAGAGTTTGCCTCCACAGCTCCCAGTCTCCCTTCCAGCAAAGACGTCAGGAAGCTCTTAGGGCAGACTGCAGGAGATCCAGGAATCTCTGAGAAGCAATCTCTGGCCCAGAAATGGAACTCCAAGCAGAGTGGAAAGCTTACAGTTTCAGCAGGGGTTGCCACCATGAAGCAAAGGGGCAGGGAGGGGCTGTGAGAAAGTCTCAGCCCTTCCCAGTTTAGAGACTGGCTTGTTCCCAGACACCTTCACAGGTACAACTCAGGGACCTATAGGGTTGAAGACAGGCCTGCCGTCCATGCCTCAGACTGCCCAACCAAAGCCACTGCTGCTTTACTGACAGAAGAGGGTCTTTACTAAAGCAAGCCCAGAGGAACCATCGACATGTGGCTCTTCAGACATCCACCTACACCCTGGTGGCTTCTGAGGCCAACCTGCTGAGCAGCCCACAGTCTGGTCCTGCTGGAAATTCCATGCATGAATTATGCTTCAGGGAAACTGGGAGGAAAAAGAAGCAAAATGAGTGGCCGAAAGGAAGTGATGAAAAACCGCCACTCTCTCTGGGGGTCCGCAGTTCTCATTCCAACACTAACAGGGGTAATCATCACCCTGGCCCTCTCTGGAAACAGGATCTTCATTTCCAGGTGGTTCTTTGGCAGCCTCTGAGCTCAGTCATTGTTTCCTGCTGTGTTCCTGGCGTGCTGCACATAGGCTAAAGCCTTGCAATTAAAAATTTATCTATTTTTGGTTCTGCCCTGGAGATGAATCTCTGAGCACTCCCAAGGCTGTGAAAGATTCCAGAATGGACATTCCTGCCAACACAGGGTGGCCACATCCTATGATGTGGCACCATCCAAAGTGGGGGTCTTCATCCCCGAGGAGTACAGTCACCTCACTGGACAAGCCTCTCCCTAGACCTGGGGCTCAGATAAGAAACACAGCTACAGAGACACACGGAGTGGTGGGGCCTGGACTAGGACGACCTCGGGAACACAGGCCTTGAACCACCCAGTCACGATTCCAGGCCGTTCTTGTGTCTCTTGGTCCCAGTTGCTGAGGAGAGCTACAGAACTAGTGGTGAATATGGCTCCTATCCATCAAAATCTGAGTTTTCAAACCGACAATTTCAATTAGATACACAACTAATTAGTGATTAATGAAATGTAATATTTACAGAACCATTCACAACAGTCAAGGGACTGAAGGAGTTTGGGATTTCAGAAGGGGTACAGCCTTTGATTTGTCCCTTTTCCAGAAGTTACCAATATGCTTTTGGCCATGAAACTTAAGTATCATACCCGTGCAGGGAAATTGAGTACCTGCGAGGCTGATTTTGGTTTTCAAACACAGAAATGGTCATTGACATCAAGACAGAGATGTGTGTTACAGGCCAATAAAGATAGGTCTGAATTTTTAAAAAGTCAATTAATAATAATAAGAACTCCCAGTTTCTGCATGTTCCCTGTAACTGTTCAAAAATATTTATGGAAAAGCAGGGGGTGGGGGGGGAGAAGTGACAGACTTGCCAGAAAGTGCTGAGGTGGCCCATCCCAATTTTCAGCCTGGACCAGGAAAGAAGCTGCCCCGGGAGGCGCGAGAGGCAAGCCGTGGCCTGGGCGTGACTTCCAGGCCCGGCCAGGAGCCTGCACACGCGCAACCGCGTGACCGGCCCATCTTTGGGCAGCCCACCGGTCCCGCCCCTCGTCTGCCGCCTCCAGGAAAGGCGGCCAGGCCGCGGAGCCAGGCCTGGTCTTGACTTCGGGGAGCTCCAGACCCTCGCCGCGGAAGCTCCACACAAACGCGCTGGGACAGGTCCCATCTGTGAACGGCTGCATCATCGCAGCCACAGCACCCAGCCCTCGGGGGAATCAGAGGGGCTGACGGCTCTGACACCCCGACCAGCAGAAAGGCCAGGCTTTACGGAGAGGTCAACACTGAGCAGCCCGTCATGCAGACCCGGTAACCACTGTGGTCCAGCCGGGAGCAAAGGGCAAGGCTGCTGTGCTCAGGGGGTTTACAGTCCCACCTTTTCTCTTTACAAAGCCCCCACCTGCCCAGGACAGAGCAGGCCCCTAGACTTTATGAGATGGCCCCGACCACACATGCCGCTTTGTCCCCAAAAGGAAACTCCGGTGCCCTGTGGCTCTGCTGCCTGAAACCATCCTATGACTTTTGTCCCTCACCTGCAGGGCCTTTCTACCTGTAGCTTTTTGGGTGCTGGCGTGTGGGTCATGGTGAAATCACCACCTGTAATAATTCACTCTCGATAGCTGTCTCCCTGTTGACTTTGGGTCTCGGCATAAAGCCCTAAGAATGAAGGCTACCATGCGTCCTGATGATCCCATGACAAAGACACGAGCTGGAACTCTGCAGCATCTCCCCACCTGCTGAGTCACAAGCAGGAGAGCATGCCTGAACTCGCACTCTGCCCTCGGTGCTGAGGCATCACTGCTTTTTTTTGCAGAGACCGGCTAATGAAACCAGCATGGCAATCACCAGGTTCCTGTGTGAGATCCTAGATGTAAAGGAAGAACCTGTCTCTCTCAGCTTGCTGCTCTATAGCCCTCTCGGTGTCCCCTCTCCCACACTGTCCATTTGGGGAGATGCTGCTTAGCTGCTGAGTCCCTGTCCAGGGGCACCTCTCCTGTAGCCCCTTGACATTCTACTGCAGATTTAGCTTGGGTGACTCCCTCCCCCTGCTTTTTTTACATAATCACAATAGTAAAAGATGTATATCAGTTTTCACAATCAAGAGCCAGACAAAAAATACAAGATAATTACAACTGCAAGCCATAATGGGAACATGAGTAACCTAACAATATAAAATAATTACCATTTGGCAGGAGGCCGTCAGGCAGAGTGATGAGGTAAGTGGAAGTACATATATGTACAGATTTTCATCTGCTTAGCCAGCCTGTATCTTTTGGTTGGTGCATTTAATCCATTTATATTTAAGGCAGTTGTCGATATGTATTATCTTATACCGTTTTCTTAATTGTTTGGGGTTTATTTTCTGTAGTTAGGTCTTTTTCTTCTCTTGTTTCCTGCCTAGAGAAATTCCTTTGGCATTGGCTATAAAGCTGGTTCGGTGGTGCTGAATTCTCTTAACTTTTGCTTTGTCGGGAAAGCTTTTGATTCTTCCCTCTTTTGGAAGATAAGCTCCTCCACGGGAGGCACCCTGGCATATTTGTGTCTTCCTAAAGCCTTACATGGTGCCTGGCATAAAAAGGTGTTGAATTAAACGCTGGCCAGTGAGTCAGTGAATCAACCCCTTGAGACATATGGAACTATGTGCCTTTCGGAGAACCTTCCCTCTGGCCTCATCTCATGCTGTTTCTGCCATCTGGGCTCTGTGTCCACTTGCTTTCTCCCACTTGATCTGCGCCTCTCACTCCTGCCTTAGGTCCCACTAGCCTCGGATTCAATCTGTCTACCTGGAGTACCGAGAACCTTCCCCCACCCCATCCCCGGGAAGCCCCTTACCTTGTGGAGCTTGTCGGCGTTGTCATAATAACCCTGAAGCTCCTGGTGCAGCACTCGGTTCTCCTCCGTGAGGATCTCCACCATCTGCTGGGCTCGCTCCACTATCGCGAACGCGTCAGGGCCAAGCTGCTGGCTGGGCGAGGCGGCGGGCGGGCGGCGCGGCCCCCAGGGCCATGGGAGGAGCGAGCGGCAGGGGCACGGAGTGCAGCGGCCCGCTGACCGAGGAGTTCTGCGAGGACACCGGGCTGTGCTGCTGCGCCGTGGACGGGAAAGGAAGCTGGCATGGGCGGCTGCAAGGGAACAGACCAGGAGTCAGGGCCAGGGCCACAGGCTGGGGCGGGGGTGGGGGTGGGGTGGGAGGAAAGCCCACAGCACAGGCACTGGGGGTGGTGCCCACCCACAGTGATGCCAGGGTCAGCATCAAGGCAGGGTCCAGGCTGGGCTGAGAGATGCAGCTTCAACCCCCCATCCCAGATATTCAGCGCTCTCCCTATGAATCTGCACTGCTCTGGTCGTCGGAAAAAGGTGGGCCAGCCAGACAAGGTCCTTCCCTGCTCTCATGAGGTTTATGATGTTCTTGGGAGAGAGAGATGGGCACACCACCAAATGATGAACACGCAAAGCTGGGTACTGAAAAGCAACGACACCTCTCCAAGAATCAACCCGAGGGACAGGGACAGGGAATCACTGAGTGGCCAGTTCATACAGAGGGTCAGGGCAGTGGTCTCTGAGAAGCAGACACCTGAGCTGAAGTCTGTTGACAGACATGGAGTAAAGAGTGGCTGGGGGCTGGGGGTGGAGAAGCGGGGAAGCTTTCCAGGATCAGGGGTGAACAGGACCTAAGGCAGGATGGAGAGGAGCAGATCAACTGGAAGAAAGCAAGTGGACGCAGAGCCCAGACGGCAGGAACAGCGAGATGAGGCCAGAGGGATGGGCATGGGCCTCTGGGAGCCAAAGCCAGACCTTCCCTTGGAGTGTGGAAGGGGCAGGGGGTGGGATATATGTTGGCAAGGATGGGCCAAAGGTGCCCAGTGAGGAAACCTGGGGAAGACTGAAGGCAAAAGGAGAAGGGGGTGACAGACGATCAGATGATCAGATAGCATCACCAACTCCATGGACATAAATTAGGGCAAACTCCAGGAGACAGCGCAGGACACAGGAGTGAGCTGCCATCCATGGGGTCACAAAGAAGACAGATATGACCTAGTGACTGAACAACAAGAGCCAGGTTAAGAAAAACAGATGTTCCTTGATGGTTCGAATTCTGGTATTAGCTTCTTTATTTGGACCCATGAATTTTCATCTCCAACCTCCCCTTCCGAAGGATCCCCACCTCCTGATTCTGTTATCAGTTTCCTAAGAATCACTGTATTTTCTTCCAGCCTACGCCAAGAGCTCCTATCAACAACTCAACAGCAAAACAGTCTTGGCATCTAGTTCTGCAACCATGGCTATCTCTCCTCTGCAGACTTGGGGAAACTGGTGTTCTTGTTTACCCCTTCAACCTTTAGGTCTCAGTCTGGGAACTGGGGTGCTAAGAATGGTCAGCAACCCCCAAATCACTGACTTTGTTATATCAAAGAGTCAAGCGCCTTCTAGTCCGTAAGTTTCACGTGTTACCTCCACTCCTTTTGATCCTCCAGGGCCAAATCTCTCAGAACTAGCTCCCTTTATCCTCAGAGGTCATCTGACCTTTTATTTCCTTTTAAGTATATTTGCTGCAGTGTTTTTGGACTCTGTCAGCCTCCGTATCTCACTGTGCAAGTGTATCTTTAGCATTAAGCATCCTCTGAATGCTGACTTCTGCAGCTAAACATCAAACTCTACAAGAAAGGGTATCACCTTAGCCCTCCCTACATGGAGATGCCAACGTCCCTAAAGATAACCTCAGAAGAAACCCAGGGATCCCACCAGAGTGACTAACCACTGGCTCTGTTCTGGTAACCAATATCAGAGTGCTCCACCGGGCTCCCAAGCCAGTTTCCAACTAGATCTCCTTATGCTTTTGATCTAGGAGCCCATCCATTTCATGTTAAAATAGATGGGTCAAAGTAGGGAACCATGGAGCTTAAGGTGGTTCTTACTCCTTAAGGGCCTCAGATTTCAGAAAGGAGTGCTTGAGATGGGGAGGTGTAAACCCTCCCCTTTCTCTCCCTTATAAACCCTCCTCCTTCTCTCCCTTTCCACACCTACGATTACTATCTGACCTTCTCATTAGAAATAAAGCGTTTCTGCAGTTTGATGAATTTGTGCCTCTTCTACAACACATGAATGTGTTGTCTCGTGTGTCTGAGACATACATGAGGATGTCTGTGTGTATGACGTCCAACTACATAGTGAGAGTGAAATGCCCTTGGCTGCCTTTCACAATGCCCAACTTTCACCCCCATCACAGGGATTCCTATCAGTTGTGGACCCAAAACACCACAGGTCCTTTGTAAGTGCATTCCTGCAGCCTGGCTAAATTCTACAGTATATTTTTTCATGCAAAGCGGTTACCTTGACAAGAGGCAAAATATCACAAATTACACTGCCTCAGTCCAAAGGCAGATACCCATTCCCATCTCCAAGTTCTCCCTTCCCACTTCATCCAACGCAAACAACAAGCATGGCATGTCTCCTTGGAGCTGGGGTGGGCACAGATGAAGCATCAGGGCTGCAACAGGACTTGCCCTCTGACCCTTCAGGCATGGGCTTCAGGGTGGGGCTTCTGGCATTTGGAACTCACAGTCAAGGATGGGCCTATGTTCTCAGTCATCTTCTCTTATATAACAAAAAGGAAGTTTTCATAATGCCAGCCTAAGTCATCCATGATGGTGATTAGCCACCTGAGTGGCAATGCAGGAAAAAGGTTCTTGCCAAGTTCAGGGACAGAAAGAATGGGTTTTTCAAAATAGGAAGTCTTTTATGATAAGGAGAGAACACTGGCTTCAAAAAATAACCCAGTTACACATTCAAGAATATACATTCAAGAAGCATGGTATTACAAGGGATGATGTATAGCCAGGAGACCAAACCACTGTTCCTTGGCTCCGCTCCTCAGCCACTGGGGCAGGTGGGCTCAAAGGTCCGTACAAGGCAGATATGGATGAGAGTAAATGAAGGGGAAAGGATGGTGTGGGGGAGGGGGTCACAGGAAAATGTCACACACCATCAGACCAGTGCTATGAATCAAGATATCCTCTGCTCCCAAAGATAATGCTACTGATCGGCCACCATTAGGATAAAGACTTCTTCGAAATGGGGACACAGAGAAAAAGAAAAAGAGGAGATGGGAATCAATATTTATTGAGAAACTACCTTGTATAGAATTCTATGTTGTGCTGTGCTTAGTCGCTCAGTGGTGTCCGACTCTTTGCAACCCAATGGACTTAGCCCACCAGATTCCTCTGTCCATGGGAATTCTCCAGGCAAGAATACTGGAGTGGGTTGCCACGCTCTACTCCAGAGGATCTTCCTGACCGGGGAACTGAACCGGAGTCTTATGCATTGCAGGGAGATTCTTCACCAACTGAGCTAGTAAAGGTAAGCCCAGAATTCTATGCCACAACTGTCTATTTGACTATAGTTTACTTCCTCTGTTGGGGTTTCCCTGGTGGCTCAGATGGTAAAGAATCTCCCTGCAGTGTGGGGAGACCTGGGTTTGATCCTTGGGTCGGGAAGATCCCCTGGAGAAGGGAATGGCTCATTCCAGTATTTTTGCCTGGAGAATTCCCATGGACAGAGGAGCCTGGTGGGCTAGGGTAGCAAAAAGTAGGACGCAACTGATGAACTAACACTTTCATTTACTTCCTCTGTTAGAATGTGAAGGCAGAGAGCTGTTACTTGACACCTGTCTCGGTATCCTGGGATTATACCACTACTTGGCTTAAGTTAAAGGACTTAAGGAGTTAATATGTATAAAGCTGGGCACAAATTAAGCACTGGACAAATGTTAGCTATTACCACTATAATTAGTATCATCTGTATCCCATAGAAGGCTGAGCACTGAAGAATTGATGCTTTTGAATTGTGGTGCTGCTGAAGACTCTTGAGAGTCCCTTGGACTACAAGGAAATCAAACCAGTCAATCCTAAAGGAAATCAATCTTGAATATTCACTGGAAGGACTGATGCTGAAGCTGAAGCTCCAATACTTTAGCCACCTCATGCAAAGCACTGACTCACTGGAAAAGACCCTAATGCTGGGAAAGATTGAGGGCAAAATGAGAAGCGGGTGACAGAGGATGGAATGGTTGAGGGGACAGAGGATGGGATGGTTGGATGGCATCACAGACTCAATGAATGTGAGCTTCAGCAAAGTCCAGGAGACAGTGGAGGACACAGGAGTCTGACATGCTGCAGTAAAGAGTCGGACATGACTCAGTGACTGAATGACAACAACCCAGAGCCTAGCCCTGAGTGTGGGTTTCATGAGAAGTCCAATAATTTTCTTCTGTTATGGCTAACATTTATTGAGCACTTTTGACTCCAGCCACTGGTGTATGCACTGCTACACACGTCATCTCACCTTGACCTTCTTAACTGCCTTATAAAATAGGCATCACTATCAAGTCTCTGTATTTAGGTGAGAAAACAAGGCACAAGAAGGTCTGTGCTAAGTCGCTTTGGTCGTGTCCGACCCTTTGCAACCCCATGGCCTGGAGCCCGCCAAGCTCCTCTGTCCATGGAATTCTCCAGGCAAGAATACTGGAGTGGGTTGCCATTTCCTTCTCCAAAACAAAATAGAGCAGAGATAACAGAAAAATAAAGAAGATGCAAGCACAGGCTTTGAGATTCCAGAGCTTGCAGCACACTCATTCCCTGAAGAGTGCAGGGGGAACACAGGGAGGACAGGCAGGCACCCTGTGACCTCTGCTGTCAGGTCCCATGGCTCAGCCTGAGTGACCGCCCACGTCCCTGACTCACACCCTAGCAAAAGCATCAGAGCTTTCTGTAGGTTCGAGCCACCTCAGGGAAGCATGAAGGCTAGAAACCTGTCCCTGTGTTATTCTCTTGGACTGCTGCTGCTAAGTCGCTTCAGTCATGTCCAACTCTGTGCGACCCCACAGACAGCAGCCCATTGGGCTCCACCATCCCTGGGATTCTCCAGGCAAGAACACTGGAGGGGGTTGCCATTTCCTTCCCCAATGCATGAAAGTGAAAACTGAAAGTGAAGTCGCTCAGTCGTGTCTGACTCAGCAACCCCATGGACTGCAGCCTACCAGGCTCCTCCGTCCATGGGAGTTTCCAGGCAAGAGTACTGGAGTGGAATGTCATTGCCTTCTCCATCTTGGACTGTTACTTACCTTCAATGCTATTGTCTTTCACAGGTTAATACCTCTTCTACAGAAGCATTCAACTAACACTATTAAGGGTCTACACCATCTGCCAGGAAACACAACTCATCACCTCGCTTTATCCTCCACACACACCAAGTCAGGAGCACCACCAGGTTCTGCTCCTGTCTCACGGAATTGGAGAAATCTTGGAACACTGAAGAAAGGGATCTTTTCCCACCTGCCACCGAACTATTAAATATATCTGAGCAGGGCTGAAAAGCCTCTTCACCCCAAGTCCACAGTAAAGTATTAGAAACAAGAATCAAGGAACATTTAAAGAGCCACATCTGGGATTTCTCTAGTGGTCCAGTGGTTAAGACTTCACCTTCCAATGCAGAGGGTGCGTGTTTGAGCCCTGGTCAGGGAACTAAGATTCCACATGCCTCATGACCAAAAAAAAAATCAAAACATAAACCAGAAGCAATACTATAAGTAATTCAATAAAGACTTTAAAAATGATTCACATCAAAAAATTTAATAAAACAAAGAGCCACATCATGATTCAAAATAGGGTCATACAGGGAATATATATGGGCTGATCTTCCATCATCAATGATTTGGACCATGACTTTAAAAATGATCCACATCAAAAATGTTAATAAAAAAACAAAGAGCCGCATCTATGATTTGAAAATATAGGGTCATACAGGGAATATATATGGGCTGATCCATCATTAATGACTTGGGACTGTGCCACATAGCCTGACCTGGAATCTGCACTCATTTCTTGCTTCTTAATTTACAGCCTTGCCTGACTCACAGTCTTGACAACCTACCACCACTGGCCTATGCCATGGTTTTGTTCTCTTGAATTTTTATTTAAATATAATTTAATTTTTCATTCATTATTATTCTTCCTAACTAGTAGCATGCATGTTTTCTGAGGGTAGAAAATTATGACTTACACTAAATTGGTACCCAGTACATTTTTGTCAGTTGATTTGGCCCCACATCCCAACAGCCAGTTAGGAGGTCATATATGCTTTATGAACTTCAACACTGTTATATTGAGGAAGAGACCTCTGGTATTTATATTTGATCTCAATAATACAGTTAGAATCTCCAGTCATGACACTGCCAATTTAATAATGCAGCTCCATGTTGCTTCCTTTCTCATACACAAAATGCTCCTCAAGACTGAAGCGATAATGTAATTTGGATTAGGGAAGCAAGATCATTGGTGACAGCTACTACTCAACAGTCCCTTTGCTTCTCTCTGCACACAACAAGCTTTCATAAATAAGCTTGTTTACATATTCTCTTAAAAAATTTTGGGGGGGCTCGTGCCTCACAGCATGTGGGATCCCCAACCAGGGATCAAACCCATGACCCCTGCATTGGAAGCACAGAGTCTTAACCACTGAACTACCAGGAAAGCTCCCATAAATAAGCTTGTTTAAACATGTGTATTTACATTACACCTAAATGTGTAATGTACTAAATGTGCCATGAATAGCACTTTACCCGCACTGTCATTTCATTCTCACAAGCTTGGACATTCCCTGCTCTCACAACATATATTATTATTCTGTTTTTAAAGTATGCAAGCTAAAGCTCAGAGGATTAATAAACCAGAGATCTCAGTCTTTACAAAGCAAAACAATGGGCTATGAACTGGGGGTTGGAACTCACATACCTCCACTACACTAGGGCTATCGCCTCATGCTGGGACAAGACTGCAGTATTCCTTAATATGGGACTCTTTTCTCTGCTTCTTTCTAGCCATGTAACCATGGGCAAGTTTTTAACTTTTTCTTCACCTTTAAATGGTGATAATGATAGTTATCTACTTCACAGAGTTGTTATGAGAATTAAATGAGACCATGTATATAAAGCACTGCACACAGTGTCATTCGGAAAGTACTTAATAACTGCTAGCCTCTGTTATTATTATTACACTACTAATGGGTGTCAGGAGAAAAGCAAAGGATAATGCACCCTTGGGTGTCCCTTCCTCTTAAAACACTCTGTGTGGAGAATCCCGGTCCCTAACACTAAAGCTTCAGCCTGGAAACAAAGCAAATGCTAGCACCATAGAAGCTTCTATTTCTGAAGCGATTTCTTGCAATGCAATGCAGAACAAGAGTATAATGTCAAGGTGATGCAAGCGCATGTCGGGATACTCTCTCTCGAACACAAATCCTCACTTTCTTCTAGACCTGTACTGTCCAAAACACTAGCCACAAATCACATGTGGCTACTGAACACCTGAAATGTGTCTCATCTGAGCTGAAACATGCACGAAGTATAAAAGGCACATCAAAATTTTAAGACAGTACAAAAAAGGTAAACTATCTCAGCAACAGTTTTTTATGTTGATAACCTGTTAAAATGATAATACTTTAGATATAATGGGTTAAATAAAACATGCATCTAAATGTACATTTTAAAATGGATTAACTAACGGTATGGAAGTTCCTTAAAGAAACTAAAAATACAGTTACTGTATGATCCCAACAGTCCTGCTCCTGAGCATATGTCCACCAAACACAAAAACCAATTTGAAAGACACACACACTTCAATGTTCACAGCAGCACTACTTACAACAGCCAAGACATGGAAGCAACCTAAGTGCCACCCACAGATGAATGGACAAAGAAGATGTGACAGGCGTACATAGCTGAATATTACTCAGCCATAAAAAAAAATGCCATCTGCAGCAATCACTATGATAGACCTAGAGATTCTCATACTAAGAGAAGTCAGAAAAACACAAATATATGATATCACCTGTATCTGGAATCTTAAAAAAATGAAACAAATGACCTGACTGACAAAACAGAAATAAACTCACAGACACAGAAAACAACTTATGGTTACCAAAGAAGGGAAGGCTGGGGGGTGGGGGGTGGGGTGGCGGCGAGTTGGATAAATTAGGAGTTTGGAATTAGCAGATACAAACTACTATACATAAAACAAAGTCTTAACGGTACAGCAAAGGGAACAATATTCAATAGCAGAAAAAAATTTAACGTAGTAAGTAAAATGTATAAATGAATCACTTTGCTTTATAGCAGAAACTAACACAAACAACACTGTAAATTAACTATATTCAGTTTTTAAAAACGGGTTAACTAAAACATGTTTTTACAGTAATTTCACCTGTTTCTTTTAACTTTATAAAAATGTGGCTGTGAGAAAAATTTTAATTAGATATCTGACCCACATTATATTTCTTTTTTAAAGGATGTCAATGTCTTTATTTTTTAAATTTAGCATTTAAAAATTTTAAATTCTTATTATTAGAGTATAGCTGATTTACAATGTCATGTTAGTTTCTGCTATACAGCAAAGTAAATCAGTTACACACACACATATCTAAAAGAGTGTGTGTGTATATATATATATATACACATACACATATATGTATATATATATACATATACATATGTATACATATACAGTATCTCCACTCTGTTTTTAGATTCTTTTCCCACATAGGTCATTACAGAGTACTGAGTAGAGTTCCCTGTGCTATACAGCCGGTCCTTACTAGTTATCTATTTTATACATAGTGGCATCTATCCGTCAATTCCAATCTTCCAATTTATCCCTCCCCTCTCCCTCCTCAACAGTACATTTCCATTGTTCAGCACTGCTTTAGTCCACACTACATGTACATCAAAAGGCTTCATTTTGGAAACAATTCCAGAATTCAGTAGCAACAGAGCAATTCACGCAAACAGACCAGTAGTCCCCACTCTACTAACCCCAGATCTGCAAGCATCAGTGGTGACCAGCAACCTATACTCAAAATACTATATGTTCTGGGGGCTTCCCAGGTGGCTCAGGGCTAAAGGGTCCGCCTGCCAATACATGAGATGCAGGTTCTGTCCCTGGGACGGGGAAGATCCCCTGGAGAAGGAGCCGGCAGCTCACTCCAGTGTTCTTGCCTGGAAAATCCCATGGACAGAAGAGCCTGGCGGGCTACAGTCCATGGGTCACAAAAGAGTCAGACATGACTTACTGACTAAACAACAACAACAACAACAAGTTTATCTACAATTAGGCCATCGTGCTAACATTTAATAAGGCTTGTGTGATTGCCAAAAGTTGTCTAAAACATAACAGGAAAAGAGACATCAATGGATAAACAGATGAAGGATGTGTGACCAAGTAATTCAAAGAGAAAATGCAAACAGCTAAATAAATTTCCCAAAGCAAAGTTATTAATAGACAACTAAAATCAAAACAACTTTTTTCAATTTATCAATATTAACAATCAGTTCAAGGAATGTTTACTGAGCTTCAAAGCAAAGATTCTTTAAAATTCTCAAGACATGATACATATTAGGACTTTGCTTGAGTAAAACATTACAGAAAAATGACTAGAAAGAACTATGAGAAAAGGACAGAATGACTATCTCCAGATGACAAATTCATGGATTTGTTTTCTCTCTTCCTATTTTTCTATTCTTTATGTAATTTCTACAATGAATATGGGTAGCTATTCAAAAAGTTCTGCACTAATGTGTATGTTCATCATAGAAAAACATCTATTAGCCATAACGGCTTCCCTTGTGGCTCAGCTGGTAAAGAATCCGCCTGCAATGCAGGAGACCTGGGTTCGATGCCTGGGTTGGGAAGATCCCCTGGAGAAGGGAAAGGCTACCCACTCCAGTATTCTGGCCTGGAGAATTCCATGGGGTCACATGGGGTCACAAAGAGTCAGATATGACTGAGAGACTTTCACTTATAGAAAAATTAGAAAAGAGAGTTAAGTAAAAAATTAGCACTGTTATTTTAATAATCAGAGGACATAAACATGACAAAATAAATTTAAAATGAGGTGAAATAACAAATGGCAAGGTTCAAATTTTAAGACTTCTCCCTCAGTAAAAATACCTCTTCCCTAGAGGTTTCCAATTTAGAGTATTTTCTTATACTTTCTGATTGTGAAAGCAACAGTGAGCCGAGTATTTAAGAGTGGTTTTGCCTGGATAATGGAACTGCAGGCAATTTCTATTTCCCTTCTTTACCATTTTTTAGGGAGTGGGGAAGCGGGAGTTATAGGGTCTATATTACTCGATTTTTGATAATGAAAGTGTTTCATTTGTTTAAGAAAGAAAATCAGTCACTTTTAGGAAACATCAGCTATAACAAATTACAGATAAGGAAACTGAGGCTCTGAGAACTTTGGCAATTTGCTACAAAGTGGAAGAGCCAGGACTTAAAACCCCTCAAATCTCCTTTCCCCAAACCCACAGCCTTCCCACCTGGACCCCTTTGATGGTGCGACACCAGACTCTTAAAGTGTTCAGACTGAGTCTAGACTCTTGGGTAAACTAAGACCCAAACTATTGCTAGGCAGGATGCATATGGATGATCCTCTTGTTTGGAGAAGCCACACATTTAATGCAGTGCAGCTGGAGTTGTGTTACATTTCCTGAGAAAGCAACCTAAACTTGACCCCAGCCTTTTCAAATTCCCACACCGCAGAGCCGCTCCTCACAATAAACAGGGCATTTTACTTGGCTCACTCAGCCACAATTCAGCTTAAAAATTGTACAAACTCGTAACTTTTAATGCTGGTATTCAAAACACATGTTTAACTGGTGGAATTAAAAAAAAACTCCCTGGATTCATTTCTGTTCAGAGCAACGCATGGTGGTTAATCCAAAAACTTTGGGTCTAGCTCACCTTTTAATGCCACATAGCAATTCATTTTCGTTAACTAAACTGCAAATCAGCACTTTGGAAACACATTCACTCTGAAAATCCCCCTTCCTCCTCTAGCCTTTTCCAGCTCAAAGTGAGAGGGGCCACTGAACATTCTCTGTTGTACTCTACAGCACCTTTGAGGCCTCACACCCACCCAGAGTAAAGCTGCTCTTTAGCCTGAATTCTCACGCTTGTTGCACTCTGGCCGCACTGCCATGTCGGCGTGGGTTCTTGGCGAGATGCACTGTTTCTAATTGGCCACATGGGCTCCAGGACTCTCCTCTCTGCTCTCCCTCTCCCCACTGCACTGTCTGACACGTTCCCAGGGAGCATGGGGGCTTCCTGGTGGCTCAGACAGTGAGGAATCTACCTGCAATGCAGGAGACCCAGGATCCATCCCTGGGTTGGGAAGATCCCCTGGAGGAGGGCATGGCACTCCACTCCAGTATTCTTGTTGGGAGAATCCCAGGGACGGAGGAGCCTGGCAGGCTACAGTCCATAGGGTCGCAGAAAGCTGGACACAGCTGAAGCACCTGAGCACCAGAGAGCATCAGGAACTTTGACTCTGTGCTAAATAAAACCAAACCAGGAGGTTTTTCTAGAGGAAAATTCATAGTGAATATTCTAAGGAAAACATGCATGATTTGGGAGGCTGAGCACACCACAGGGTCCCTCCATGGATGCAGAAAACCACGAACCCCCTGGACTGATGGGAAGGATGGCGGTGGTGATGGCTGGCCTGTGAAGAGACGAAGCAAGCATGTTCTCTGGAAGGGAATCCATGGCACCACTGGCTCTGACGTCATCTCTTTTTAATATTTATTTGGGGGATCTTTGTTGTGGCGTTTGGAATCTTTAGTTGCAGCATGCAAACTTAGCTGTGGTGTGTAAGATCTAGTTCCCCAGTATTCCTTCGTGCCTTCACTTCCATTAATGTGACAGACCAGTCAGTCCTAAAGGAAATCAATCCTGAATATTCATTTTAAGGACTGATGCTGAGGCGCCAATACTTTGGCCACCTGATGTGAAGAGCTGATTCATTTGAAAAGACCCTGATGCGAGGAAAGACTGAAGGTGGGAGGAGAAGGGGACAACAGAGGATGAGATCGCTAAACGGCATCACCGACTCAATGGACATGAGTGTGACTAAACTCCAGGAGCTGGTGATGGACAGGGCAGCCTGGAGTGTTGCAGTCCATGGGGTCGCAAAGAGTCGGACACGACTGAGCAACTGAACTGAAGTGATGAAAGTCAAGGAGGCCTTGACCGGTGACCTCTCCATGGGGTTTCCCACAAGAAGAGACCATGACCTGCTACACATCTCCCATGGTCCACGGATCAGAGCAGGTGAGAGAATCTGTAATCTATGGCAAATCAGTAATGAAGGCCAGAACTCCAGGTTCTTACTCATCCTAAGCTCTGTGCTCTTCAGACCTTTCCATCTCTAGACAGAAAGCAGTGAAGTCTCGACAGTGTGTGATGGATGGGGTGAGAGCGCCGAATAGCCACAACATACTGAGCCCCATCTTTGCAGCTCGAGGCCAGAACACAAGCCCAATGATTTCAGACAAAGGCCTCCCTGACTCAAGGGTCGTCCATGACGCACTGACCCAACAGCCGGCAGCTTCCCAAACCATCACCGTTAATGACAAACTGTTAAGCACAAGGGAAGGTGACAGTGAAATTAAAGGGAGACCTGCTCTTCTCTGGGCTTCCCAGGTGGCTGAGTGGGAAAGAACCCGCCTGCCAATTACAAGAGCCGCCGGAGGCACAGGTTTGATCCCTGGGTTGGGAAGGTCCCCTGCAGGAGGGCATGGCAACCCAACGCAGTATTCTTGCCTGGAGAATCCCATGGACAGAGGAGCCTGGCGGGCAGCAGTTCACAGGGCTGCAGAGTCGGAAATGGTTGAGCATGCACGCAATGGCTCTTCTTTTGGGTCAAAGATAGCTTGAGCTTCACACCGTGCTGAGCTTCAGATCCAGTCCTTGGAGCTCAGGCCACACTAAATGTGTCTGAAGCAGGGCTGGTGTGGACGCAACTCTGTTTACCCTGCTGGCCAAAGGCTGCCCTGGGGAGCCACGCTGGCGAGCTGCGGCCAGGCTCACAAAGCCACCTTGCAGCTCTGGGGCTGAGCATCAGTGGTCTGTCTGTTGCATCTTCTAGGGCTTTTGATGTGTCATGTGGACCCAGCTGTCAAGCCTGGCAACCAGCTCAAATCCTACAGACATTGCTTCTTCTTTCTGATGTCATCACATCAAAACACATGACACCGCCCACAAATACCTGGGCAGCCCTCCAGTAATAGCTCCCTCCTCCCCTTTCCTGTCTTCCACTCACAGCATACCTACTGCCAAATGGTAAAAAGCAGCAAGACCCTTTTATGCCCTGCCACGTAACCAAGAATAAAGCCCAAGAGAAGTAAGGAGACTGGGGATATTTCCACTTTTGATCAAGCTCTAGACACAGAGTTAAATGATTAAGAAAAAAAAATGTGAACTATGACACCCTAAACTCTGATATGATTCTGCAATCAGTACCATGGATTATTTAACTCTGGCAAATCAGTGTGCTAATAACCAGAGATTTGAAGATATATTTTCCTCTTCCAACCTGGCAGCTTTTAAATTTCAACTTCTCCTTGGCTTAAAGATTCATAAAGGGTGAGAACAAGAGCTCTTCCAGGCTGCATTTGGATACCCCAGTGGGGTCACACTGTGTCCGGGGTCACACTGTGTCCGCAGCATCCTGCTGCTTGTCAGGGGCCTGCAGGTCGGTACATTGCTTCAAAACTGCCACTGCCACTGAAGGCAGGGAAACGGGTCAGCAGCTGCCAAGTGAGTGACAGGCCAGCTCACTCTCTCTGCCAAGGCCCAGTCTCTCTCTTTTCAGAAGATGTACAGCCAAAGGAGGCCCTGCACCCAGCCATTGGGGTCACTCGGGAAAATCTCAGCTCATTTGATTTAGAATCTGATAAATAAAGCTTCTGGTGAGAATGAAGACACAGCCATAACAGGCAGTGACCCACTTGTCTTCTCTTATGCGCCACAGTCTCCCCAGGCAGAGCAAGCTCAGAAACATCTGCTGCTGCTGCTACTGCTGCTAAGTCGCTTCAGTCATGTCCGACTCTGTGCACCCCACAGATGACAGCCCACCAGGCTCCCCGTCCCTGGGATTCTCCAAAGGCAAGAACACTGGAGTGGGTTGCCATTTCCTTCTCCAGTGCATGAAAGTGAAAAGTGAAAGTGAAGTCGCTCATCGTGTCCGACTCTTAGCGACCTCATGGACTGCAGCCTACTAGGCTCCTCCGTCCATGGGATTTTCCAGGCAAGAGTCCTGGAGTAGGTTGCCATTGCTCTCTCCAAAACAGAAACATCTAAACTCTAGCAATCTCCATATGAGTATCTCCAGAGCCAACTTCTCTCCTGAGAGTTTGCTTTCCAACTGCCTTATTTCCAAGTGTCAATATCTAATCAATCATCAAATGATGTCAGCTCTATTTCTCTTAGCATGTAATGCTCCTCCATACTACGGCCTCAAAGCTGGGCTACCCTCACCAAGTCTTACTGACCCCATCTCTGATGGTCCTCATGGCCTCCAGGTTCCTCTTTCTCTAATTCATCCTTTGCTGCCATTAAAATTAGCCTAGTAAACATCAACACAGTCTGTACTGAAAAACACTGGTTCTTGCAATTGTTTATGGATAAATTCTAAACTCTTTAGTATGACACTCAAAGATCTTCATCAACTGGTCTCAATTTCCTTGTCCAAACATACTTTCTGCCACTTCCTACCCCGCCATGGCTCTGCATGACTGCAGCTCAGGCCAGACAAAACCCCTAAGCTCTGGTCTGAAGAAAGGGCCTTTCCCCTGAATAGTACCTCTTGCTACTTCACCTCTATCCCACAGCTCTGATTTATTCTTCAAGACCCAACTCAAACGTCACCTCCTCCATGCAGCTCTCCCCAAGCCCTTCAGCTGTGAGTCATAGCACTCTGTCCAGTTCTTGAATGCTCTCTGCACCTTTCTACCCTAAAACGGCAGCCTGCAGCCCAAGGATCTGTTCAGACGCTGGCTTCCCTGAGACGATGCTGGGAGGACCTTGAGGGTGGAAACAGGGCTGCACAGACTACACACGCGGTAAGTGCTATTGAATCCATCAGTCGGAGCCAATTAGGGCGGTGGAGGGAAATGGTTTTGAGAGTCGGGATACCTGAGCCTCACTCCAGCTGCCTCAGAGTTGAGTGCTGCAGGAACTGAGTTTCTCATCTCTTGAATAAACAGAGCTTCTTCCCTGGTGGCTCAAACAGTAAAAGAATCTGCCTGCAATGCAGGAGACCCGGGTTCGATCCCTGGGTCAGGAAGATCCCCAGGAGAAGGGCATGGCAACCCAGTCCAGGATTCTTGTCTGAAGAATCCCATGGACAGAGGAGCCTGGTGGGCTAGTCTACAGGGTCACAAAGAGCTGGCCACGACTGAGCGACTAACACTTTTACTTTTCTGTTGAATAAAGAGGTGAGGCTCTATGATTTCTAGCTCTCTTTAGCTCCTCTGTTCTAGAATTCAGACTACATTTTCCTTTAAAATCTACAATGAAGAAAGACTCTATAAAACCCCATGTAATAACATGTTCCAGAAGTTTGGACACTCTCCACAAAGCCAGCCAGGAAAACCACTGCTCCTCTAGACCATTGGGCCAAGCTCCCCAGGGACAGCCCGCAATGGAGGCTCCGCCCTAAACTCAGAAATCCCCACCCGCCTTCTGGAACACCTGGAGAAAATCCCCAGTTGACCTCTATTCTGTCTCACTCTATATTTTGGCCAAAACGCTGCTTACTAAATATTGTGCACAGACCAAAAAAAAAAAAAAAAAAAAAACTGATGACAAAAACCTAATATGCCTTGAAAATAATGAGTGTTAAAATCACTAGGCTTACTGTGGAAAGCAGTATGAAGGTTTCTTAAAAAACTAAAACAGAACTACCGTATGACCCAGCAATTCCACTCCTGGGTATATATCTGAGAAAAATAAAAACACTAATTCAGAAAGACACATGCATCGCCGTATTCACAGCATTATTCTAGGTGGCTCAATGGTAAAGAATCTGCCTGCTTAATGCAGGAGACACAGGTTTGATCCCTCTGTTGGGAAGATATCCTGGAGGAAAAAATGGCAACCCACTCCAATATTCTTGCCTGGAAAAATCCCATGGACAGAGGAGCCTGGCGGGCTACCATCCACGAGGTTGCAAAGAGCTGGACACAACTGAGCAACTGAGCACGCACGTATGCAAAAGTGTTCAAAGGGCACAGATCAAGAATCGTGCATTCACAGATGATGCAACTTCACAGACGATAGGGAAGCAACACAAGTATCATCAACTGATCAATGGATAAAGAAGATGTGGTAGATACACATGACGGAATACCACTCAGTCATATTAAAGAATGAAGGTCTGCCGTTTGCAGCAACACAGATGGACTTGGAGGGCAATCTGCTGACTGAAATAGGTCAGAAAGAGAAAGACAAGTGCTGTTTGAGATCACTAATACGTGGAATCTAAAAAAATACAACAAACTAGTAAAAGTGATATAAAAAGAAGCAGACTCAGGCACACAGGGAACAAACTAGTGACGACCAGTGGGGGGACAGGAAGGAGGAGGGGCAGTGCAGGGGCAGGGGATTAAGGGGAACAAACTATTAGCTATAAACAGGCTACAAGGATCCACTGTGAGACTAGGGAATACAGCCAATATTTTATAATAACTATAGACGGGGCATAATCTTTAAAAATTATGCATCACTCTATTGTACATCTGCAAAACAGTAATGACATTATCAACTATACTTCAATTACAAGAATAAATTTTTTAAAATTCCCTAGGCTTGATAATCACCTCGTTACCCCGTACTCTGGGGGTGGCTGGTACCTCAGGACGGCCACTTCTGTCCTCGCAGGCTGGGGCGCAGGGTAAGGCTTGACCATCTCGTGGAGCAGCCCGGGGTGCTGGTCGCTGTAGAACAGTCCATGCTCCTGGGTCTTGCTGACCGGGGGACACCATCTGCTTGGTCTTGAAGGGGTACTCGGGTGGAGGTCCTCGGGGTCCAGCATCTTGGCTGCAGGCTGGGCTGGGGAGGGCCCCCCTCCCGCCTTGAACGCCTTTCCGTTCCCGGGGCCAGGGAGGTGCTGCTTGGCGCCGTTCCTCTCCAGCGACAGCTGCATGATCCTCTCGCTGAGAGAGCGGACGTGGCCCTGCTTGAGCTCCTTCAGCGCCTCGTCCTTGTGTGCCTGTCCGCTGTTGGCGCGGCTCACCGTCGGCCTGCCCTCAGTCCGGGCCTTCTGACTGGCGCCCCCGGCCATGTAGTAGCTGTGCCCCACGGCCCCTGGTTGCTGCTGCTGCGGCGGCGGCGGCGGCTGCTGTCCCCGGAAGAACTGGGACTGCGCCTTGGCCTCCTCGTAGGTGGGCAGCTCCTCGTTGTTCTGCTGAGGCTGTGCGGACCGCACCTGTTTCTCCATCACCGTGTTGTCCACCTGGTGTTCCTGACCCTGCGGTTCCTGGCGTGCTGACTGGTAGACCATTTGTGGGTCTTCTGGAGCGAGGTTTTCCGTGGAAGAAAAGTTGTTGGTGGGGTGGGCTGGCCCTGCACTCCCTGTGGCCTGATGCTGAATGGCCAGCAAGTTCATGTTCTCGGTCGGGGTGCCATAGCGCAGTTGCTCCTGGATCAGCCGCTGTAACACTGTTCCAGCTGCCGCATCCTCGGAACCTCTCATCTCCACCTCTGGGATCCTCGGGAAGTTCGGGGGGTGGAAGTTACAGAGAGGATCCTCAACTGGAAGATAAACATGGGAAAAACATGTCAGGCTGTTCCACACAGGTCTCAGTGTATACTGTGAATAGTGAACTTCCTAATGATAGAGGTATTTAAAGCGTTCCAATACCCCGTCACCCCCATTTACCCTGCAGTTTGTCACGGGGGAGCATCTCTCCAGCTCAATGTGCTTCTCCCACTCTCCCTCCCCTCACTTCCTGCTTCCTTTTAGACCCTGGTCAAGCCTTCAAGCTCTCCCTTTAAGCTCTCCACTGACACCTTCTCTTCACCATATAAACAGTCTTTCCCATCTTAAAAAAACAAAAATCAGAACAACAACAAAAAAGAAACCACCTTCTCACAGCTCAGTGCAAACCTCTAAGTGATACTCAACTTCTCTTCTCTCTTCTCTTATATCTGTCCTCAGAAAGCAACCGACACTTGCTATCTCCACTTTCCGAACTCTCCATCCATGGCCCGCCCTACTGCTCTGAGAGTTCAAGTTCCAGCAACACACCAAGAACATAGAGTTCCCAAACATGCTAGCTCTCTCTGGCCTCCAGGACTTTGTCCCCATTCATCCTTATGCTTGGAAAGACGCATCTCACTACAACTTTCTTGGGAAATTCCTAGATGTGCTTTGAGTGATGGCTCTAAAGCTGCCTTCTACGTAAAACCCTTCCTGCTGCAGCCCAGCAGGCTTGTGCCCCCTCCTTCTCCAACATCCAAGCTCTGTTGTCATACATCCCAAAGACCAATCATCACAAGTTGTTGTTTAGTTGCTAAGTTGTGTCAGATGGCACTTATTTATGTAAACAAGACTTTGAACATCTTAAAGGCAGAAATCATGGCTCTCCCATGACTACTGGAAAAACCATAGAGTTGTATGCTAGGGAGACTCCCAGAATGGATCTTTCCCATCTTAAAAAAAAAAAAAATCAGAACAACAACAAAAAAGAAACCACCTTCTCACAGCCCAGTGTAAACCTCTAAGTGCTACCCGGCTTCTCTTCTCTCTTCTCTTCTAACTGGGTCTCCCTAGCATACACCTCTATGGTTTTTCCAGTAGTCATGTATGGATGTGAGAGTTGGACCGCAAAGAAGGCTGAGCACTGAAGAATTGATGCTTTTGAACTGTGGTGCTGGAGAAGACGCCTGAGAGTCCCTTGGACTGCAAGGAGATCAAACCAGTTAATCCTGAAGGAAATCAACCCTGAATATTCAATGAAAAGACTGATGAAGCTGAAGCTCCAATACTTTGGCCACCTGATTCAAAGAGCTGTCTCATTGGAAAAGACCCTGATGCTGGGATAAACTGAAGGCAGGAGGAGAAGGGGACGACAGAGGATGAGATGGTTGGATGGTATCATGGACTCAATGGACATGAGTTTGAGCTAACTCTGGGAGATGGTAAAGGACAAGGAAGGCTGTTGTGCTGTGGTCTAAGAGGTTGCAAAGAGTTGGATTCAACTTAGCAATTGAACGACAACAAGCAACCTAGTGCCTGCATGTAGTGGGTGTCAAACATTTAACCAGTAAAAGAGTACTATGAAATATATAATTCATGCCTTTTCACAGAAGTACTCAGAAGGAGTGTGTTGAGGATATTTATAGCAGAAGGCTGGTAAACATTCTACTACATACTACTGATAAGACTCTGAGGAGATCGCTTGCTGTCTTTGGGCTCAAAATCCTTACCTGTAAACGGAGGGAGCTACGCGAGCCCATCTCTAAGTAGCCTTCAGCTCTACAATTCCAAGCAGTGATGGGTCTGTGTTTTTATATATACAAAGGATACATTATTTCCCCCAAACCATCTCTCTTCCCCAAAGTTGCCTTTTTTTCTGATAAATGGCATCCTCATCTATGATCAAAGAGTCATCCAGATACAAAGTGCAGATATAATTTTGTCCCTTTGGTTTCCTTTGCTCCCTCCATTTTTTTTTTTAAGAAGTTTTTTTTTGTTGTTGTTGAATTATAGAGGTACTTTATTAATTTATCTATCTATATATTTGGCCACACCACATGTCATGTGGGATCTTAGGTCCCCAACCAGCGGTCAAATCCATGTCCCCTGCGTTGGAAGCATGGAGTCGGAACCACTGGACTGCCAGGGAAGTCCTCTTTGCTCCCTACATTTAATCAAGTGCCAAGCTAGGTTTTCAGTTTATAGTAAAAATAAGAAGGAAGGTGGTTGTGATACTCTTACGAGATATATAAATACACACATAATCACACATATATATGTGTATATACCTAGAGACATATAAACTGAGTTTACTACCTTCTTTTAGCAGGGGCTGCTATCAAGGACTACATTCCTCTTATACTTTTTGGTATTAAAATATGAGAAAAGGTGACAGTAGATGATATTTTGGGTGTCTCTGTAACAGCAAAGACTGCAGCCCCAGCTTCTACGATCTCAACCATTCCCTGAGTTCCAGCTCCCCTAACCAGTTGCTAAATGTCCTGAACAGCCTAACATCTGGCCTTGTCACTGGCCTTCTCTTTCAATCAACAGTGTATTTATTACCTGTCTTCTACTAGAATTCTCTAGCACCAGGGAACAGACAGCCTTATCTTATCACATGCTGTGAACCCACTGTCTACAACACTACCACGATACACAAAAGGCATTCAGGAAAGAACTGTTGGAGGGCGGGAGATATCTTAGAAGTTTGGGATTAACATATACATAGTACTATAGTGGCTCAGACGGTAAAGCGTCTGTCTGCAATGCAGGAGACCCAGGTTCGATCCCTGGGTTGGGAAGATCCCCTGCAGAAGGAAATAGCAGCCCACTCCAGTATTCTTGCCTGGAAAATCCCATGGACCGTGGAGCCTGGTAGGCTACCGTCCATGGGATCACAAAGAGTCGGACACGACCGAGTGACTTCACTTTCACTTCCACTTTTCATATATGAAATCAGTAACCAACAAGGACCTACTGCATAGCAAAGGGAACTATATTTGATATCTTGTAATTATCTATAATAGAAAAAAATCTGAAAAATAATCAACATATGCAGATATATAGATATAACTGGATCACTTCACTATACACTTGAAATTAGCACAGCATTGTAAATTAACTATACTTCAATTTAAAAATGGTTTAAAAAACAATAAAGAATTGCTGAGTAAAGAACTCTACAGACTGGTTCCTGAAGCTCACCTCTGATCTACCCCTCATGAGCTCAGGCAATTACTTGGCCTCTCTGAACCTCTCTCTCCTCTGAGGTCAGGCTTCATATCTACTTCACAGGATGGTATGTGGAGTAAATTCAAACTTACTGCACATTTTCAGAGAACGTGCACAGTAACTGAGATATAAACCTGAAGTTCAACAATTAGAACTTTGCCACAACAAAAACAGACCACTGAAAGTTCACCCAAGATGAACTGCTGAGTAACTGTACTAAGTGATGCACAGTCCCAGGAAAGCAATTAACAGCGTGGGTTGAGTTGAGCCATCACTCACTCCACAAATACCAACTGCCAACCTGTGATATTCAGGCATTCTGACAAGTGCTGGGTTAGGAGAATAAAGAAGACAGTTCTTACCCTCAGGGCTTGATGAACAAGCACATTCAAATAAACACTTTAAAACAAAATGGGTAAAAATGCAAATAAAAATATATTTCCAAAGGAAAATGATTTTTTGGATGAATAATAAAAGGAATGGGGTCTCATTAGGCCCAGAAACTACTGAATCTCCTTTTCATGAGCACATCTGGCAAGAACCTTAAGATCCTTCTTTAATGTGGTTTTGAAGAGTCTTTCATGGTGTAACCAATCTCATAAACCCTTAAAAATAGGCAGGAAATTTTTACAAAGGAAGCGGTTCTTTTCCGAAAATAGTTTAGAATTTCTCTGAATTTCTGAATTATCTGCAAAAAGAGGTATAAATGAAAGCAGAGAAGAAAAAAGAAAGATTCTATCCCAGGGATGGGGGAGCCTGGTGGGCTGCCGTCTATGGGTTCGCACAGAGTCGGACACAAATGAAGCGACTTAGCAGCAGCAGCAGCAGGAAAAAGTACAAAAGAACATTTAGGAATTAGAGAAAAATTAGGCACTCAATGGTATGATCTGGAAGTTCCTACATACTCAGGAACTCTCTCTGTTGAGTGAGTCATGTATTATAATAAATAGTCTATTAACACCAGTGGTAAAGAATCCGCCTGCAATGCAAGAGCCACAGGAGACAAAGTTTCCATCCCTGGGTCAGCAAGATCCCCTGGAGGAGGGCATGGCAACCCACTCCAGTATTCTTGCCTGAAGAACCTCATGGACAGAGGAGCCTGGGCAGCTACAGCCCATAGGGTTGCAAAGAGTTGGACACTGCTGAAGCAACTTAGCATGCACGCACACACAATGTTAATAGCAAACATTAAAAATAAGGCACCTACCAATAAAGAAACAACCAGTAATCCAATATGTTGCTTTTTAAAAAGAGGATAGAGAAAAAATTATTCAGAAGACTGAAAAACATAAAATCATTCTGCTTTTCCCAAATGAGTGCCAGTGAAAGAACTCACCAACTTTTTCTCTGATGCTACTGTTTGCCTCCACTGTCAAAGATGCTTCATGCCTCCCAGGATAGAGCTGAAAGTCAGGGAAAAGTAGCTGGGGTCCTCCAGAATCTGGACGGGACTGCTGGGGCTGTAACAGGCCGGAGGAGGACCTGGAGGCAGAGAGTAAAGTACACCTTAGTGTCAACGAAGTCCTCCCCGCCATGTGACTCACACCAGCCATTCTCCCCCCGCGCCTTGCCACTGGCGGGCAGCTCTGTCTTTTTGACTCATAAAATTCCAAAGTAACTATTCAGAATCCTCACAAGTCTGGCACCCACCACAATGACCCGTGAGGTCATAATCATAATTTTCAAGACACACTGAGCCAAGGCAGGGCCCTTTCACACAACTCATTTCCAAGGCCAGCGGTAGCGGCACCCACAAGTATCAAGTCCCCTGTGGAGCTGGACAAGCCACCAGGTTCAGAGTAGTCAAAGGGAAGGGGGCAGGGAGGCCAGACAGGGAAAACTAAAACGGAAAGAGCAGCTGTCTCTTGGAGCATCTCGAAGATGCAGAGAGGAGCGGTCATTTTGCCAGACCATGTGTTAGCAAGGGCTGGTTGCAGCCCAGCACAGTGCGATCGGCCCCACTCTGGGGGTTCTGGAGCCTTGTGCGGCAGTGTGAGCCTGGGTCATGGGTTCTGGCCCTCTGCCCAGCACTGGCCTTTCAGATTCCACGTGTCTGTTTCACACACAAAGCTGAACAGGCTTCCTGTTTCAATTAAACATGACACTGGGTTCAATCCTGCTCTCACTGAACATGAGGTACCACGACATAACACCGATACAGAACAAACAGCACTGAGGGAGCACTCAGTGTGATGAGTGGGAGCACTCACTGTGAGGGGGGAGTCCAGGCTCCGCCCTCTCTGCACTGACTTCTCTGCATGGGCACCAAGTTGAAGGCTCTTTTTGGTAAAGGTAATTTAATTTAGTTTACTCTGGGGAAAGAGTCATGCTTTTTTTAAAAATTAAAATCCCTGCCTCCAAGATCATTCCATTAGTAAAAAAATACAGTTTTTCAGCCATCACATCAAATGGGTCATTCATAATTTCTTGCTAGGATGGTTATCTATCCATTTCCCATAAGACCAAAACAACTAATTATTCCGAGAGGCCATAAGATGGAAATTTACTCATCCTCTTCCTGAGTTTCTCTCCCTCAACCCATGAAATGACATTTGGATATGTGCTCACATGTAGCAAAAGGCTTTTCTGGTGGCTCAGTTGGTAAAGAGTCTGCCCACTATGCAGGAGACCTGGGTTCGATCCCTGGGTTCAGAAGATGCCCTGGAGAAGGGAAAGGCTACCCACTCCAGTATCCTTGCCTGGAGCATTCCATGGACAGAGTGGGCTACAGTTTATGGGGTCACAGACCAAGTGATTAGCTATCTTTCTTTTCACATGAAGCATAAGCATGTCTAGACTACAGAGAAAAATAGAAAAAAGATTTTGACAACTAGAATATTTATCTTACAATGTTAAAATAAATAATGCAGTTGTGAGTTAGAGCTGAAGGTTGAATCTAATCTGAGTATGAATGACATATATATAAAGATCAGCCTAAAATGACAGTTCCAGCGCCTCTGACAGCATCCGTCAGCACTGTCTTTCTGGCCAATCCGCAGGGACTACCATGGAAAGACACTCAGTCCCTTCTGGGCCTCACCCTCTACATCTGTAAGTCTCAAAGTCGAGAGTTAAAATTAGAAATCGTCAATGGCCTGGATCCAAAGGCAAATCTAGGCTGGCTTCTAATTCAGACAGGTGGAAAATGTTGGTGGAAAGTTGGAGAGCTGCATGGAGCAAGCGTGGCCGCCCAAGAGGATCCTCCGGGAGCTCTCCAATGCCAGCACCCTGGCCTCACCCAGACCTGGCAGGCAGCGTCCCAGAATAGGACCCAGGCATCTGCATTTCATAGAGCTCTTCATATGATTCCGATACACAGCCACAGTTGGGAAGCCCTAAGCCAGAAGGAGAACAGTGTACACAGACAAAGAAACAGGCAAACACGAACACAGCTGCTGCACCCACAGCCCCTCCCCCACCAAATGAGCGTCAGAGGCAGCTGAGGACCCACACACTCAGCAAAGAGAAGACAGTGCGACAGATACACACCACTGTGTATAAGACAGATAAACAACAATAGATTGATACAAAATAGGTAAACAGTAGATAAACTATACAGCACAAGGAGCTGTATCCAATACCTTGTAATAAGCTATAATGGAAAAGAATCTGGAAAAAAATTATATTTATATATATATATACACACACATACATACAACTGTATCACTTTACTGTACACTTGAAAGAAACATAACATTGTAAATCAATTACATTCCAATTCAACTTTTTTTTTTTTAAGTGTGGTATTCTCTTACAGTAGATCTGGGTCAGGAATGGCATATGCCGGCAGATGACAACTTCAGGCCCTACTAGCAAATTGTATTATCAGATTGACTACAAATTGTAAGTGATAACAGAGAGCAAACTGCCAATAAAATTGAGACATACCTAAGAATACACATGTATATTGTATCGGTGTATAAAGGAGTGTGTAGGGGATGTGTGTATGTATGAATACATGCTTTCAGCATGGATACCAGTTGTCATGTGCTCCAGTAATCCCACTCTGGGCATATATCCAGACAAAACTCTGAATTCAAAAAGACATATGCACCACTGTATTCACAGCAGCACTATTCACAACAGCCAAGACCTGAAAACACCTTAAATGTCCATCATCAACAGATGACTGGATAAAGAAGACATGGCACATGTAGAAAATGGAATACTACTCAGCCATCAGAAGAACAAAGCAATGCCATGTGCAGCCACATGGATGGAGCTAGAGATTACCATATTAAGTGAGGTAAGTCAGACAAACACCATATGATATCAATTAAGTGTGGAATCTAAAATAAGACCCAAATGAGCCTATCTATGGAACAGAAACAATGTCACAGGCAAAGAGAACAGACTTGTGGCTGCAAGGGGGAGGGGGCTAGAGGAGGGGTGGGGTGGGAGGTTGAGATTAGCAGAGGCAAACTATTACATCTAGAACAGATAAGCAAGGTCCTACTGCATAGCACAGGGAACTACATTCAATAGTGAATCATCATGGAGAAGAAGATTAAAAAAGGAATGTGTGTGTGTGTGTATATATGTACATATATACCTGAATCACTTTGCTGTATAGCAGAAATTAAAACATTGTAAATCAACTAGACGCCAGTTAAAATTTTTTTCAAAAAAAATTAATTGGGAAAAAAAAAAAAGAAGAAGCCCGCACTAAGTCACTCCTATCACCACCAGACTGGTATGAATCACTTTTCCACATCTTCTTCAACGGCCTGCCAAGTGACAGCGAGCTCGCGGGCTCCAGGCCACAGAGCACTGTGCAGAGGGCAGGGCTGGATGCTGTGCGTGAGCACTGAGGGCATCAGAGACGTTCCCCTGTCACCATTTCTTCCGCAGGCTTCAGTGTTACAAAACAGAATGCAGCTCACACTCGTGCATGAACACACGCACCTATGGAGACTGAAGGGTAGGATGCCCAGTTTCTCACCGACGGTCATTTAAGACGCGGCAGCCCCTACAGTGAGTCCTGTTCCCACTCTGCCCCCCTTAGAGGGCAAAAGAGAAGGCTGGCCAAGAAGATGATCAGGACAGGCCCTGCGGACAGACAGGTCCAGGGATCATCACTCCACTGAGCGCAGAGATCATCACTCCACTGAGCGCAGAGATCATCACTCCACTGTGCACACAGATCATCACTCCACTGAGCGCAGAGATCATCACTCCACTGAGCGCAGAGATCATCACTCCACTGAGCGCAGAGATCATCACTCCACTGAGCGCAGAGATCATCACTCCACTGAGTGCAGAGATCATCACTCCACTGAGCGCAGGGATCATCACTCCACTGAGCGCACAGATCATCACTCCACTGAGCGCACAGATCATCACTCCACTGAGCCCAGAGATCATCACTCCACTGAGCGCAGAGATCATCACTCCACTGAGCGCACAGATCATCACTCCACTGAGCGCACAGATCATCACTCCACTGAGCGCACAGATCATCACTCCACTGAGCCCAGAGATCATCACTCCACTGAGCGCAGAGATCATCACTCCACTGAGCGCAGAGATCATCACTCCACTGAGCGCACAGATCATCACTCCACTGAGCGCAGAGATCATCACTCCACTGAGCGCAGAGATCATCACTCCACTGAGTGCAGAGATCATCACTCCACTGAGCGCAGAGATCCCCCAAGGCTGGGGGTGGGTGCGGGGCGGGTACTGCCACACCTGAAAGGAATCACTCCACTTCCCTTCCCTCACCTCTGAAAAAGCTTCCTGGGCTATGTGGCAAAAAAACAGAGACACCAACCCCAGGCCCATGAGCACGTAATCTTTCCCTTCCTGTTGAGTTCAGGATCTTCATTAGGAACACTGGTTGTGTCATTTGCATCTGTTTTCCTATATAAACGGAGAAGGCAATGGCACCCCACTCCAGTACTCTTGCCTGGAAAATCCCATGGACAGAGGAGCCTGGTGGGCTCTAGTCCATGGGGTCGCTAAGAGTTGGACACGACCGAGCGACTTCTCTTTCACTTTTCACTTTCATGCATTGGAGAAGGAAATGGCAACCCACTCCAGTGTTCTTGCCTGGAGAATCCCAGGGACAGGGGAGCCTGGTGGGCTGCTGTCGCTGGGGTCGCACAGAGTCGGACACGACTGAAGCAACTTAGCAGCAGCAGCAGTCCTATGTAAAAACACAGTGTCCATAATCTAACCAGTAGGGTCAAGGGTCTCTGAAATCAGAAACTGGACGTCAGCATCCGTCATGAGCAAAAACAGCGGTTTTCCTTGTTAAGACTTCTCCAGCCCCGGGAGCAGGAGCTGCAAGAAACCACAGGAGATCCCTGGACGCCACCCGTTCTCGGAGAGTGCTGCAGGGCCTGGCTGGGGCCCAGGGCATAAGGAACAGGGCAGTGTTTAGGGGTGTCATGAAAGCTGGACCATAAAGGTTGAGTGTGGAAGGACAGATGCTTTCGAAGTCTCTTGAGAGTCCTTTGAATTGCAGAGATCAAATCAGTCAATCCTAAAGGAAATCAACCTGAATATTCATTGGAAGGACTGATGCTGAAGCTGAGCTCCAAAACTTTGGCCACCTGATGCAAAGAGCCCACTCATGGAAAAGACCCTGATGCTTGGAAAGATTGAGGGCAGAAGGTGAAGGGGACGACAGAGGATGAGATGTTTAGACAGCGTCACTGACTCAATGGACATGAATTTGCACAAACTCCGGGAGATGGTGGAGGACAGGGAAGCCCTAGCATGCTATGGTCCTTGGGGTCACAAAGAGTTGGACACGACTGAGCAGCTGAACAACAGTGGCTGAGCAAGGATTCTGCTTCTATGTAATCTTTACAATGAGTTGCCTCTAGGGGTTTCAAAAAGTCAATCTCCACATAAGGTTCTCTTGACTCAGTAACCTGCAGTTACCTGCTTTCAAGCCAGACCTTCATCTAAGGACCACCAAGGACACAGCTTTGGTCTGCATGGGGAAAGTGGCAGGAGCAACAGAAAACAAGCTCAGGGTCTCCTTCTGGGCAGGGGGCCCCACCTGAAGGAAAACCAGACATCTGTTTCTGTTGCAGTCCACAGAGGGTGAAATTCTGCAAGTCCAGTTTGAGGGTTCAACTTTCTGCCTTGATTGATGATGACCCATTTCACCCAGAATAGTTTCTTTTTCTTTGCAAAAACTGTATGTCATTTGTCAACAAGAAGAATTCTTTGCTTCTCTATGAGCGTGACTGCTTCTGGCTAGCTTCTAAAGCACTGAAAACTTCCTTCCCATTATGGTTCTACACTCTTACTTTCTTTGTAAATGTCCAGAGGCCTTTAGGCAATGCGACACTGAATGAAGGAGGCTTTTTCTGCCTCCATAGTAATGATGACAAAGGCCTCCTTGTTGAGGGAAATGAAATCAAGGTAAAAATGAAGTGAGTTTCCTGGTGGAAGCGAGAGGCACAAGAACCCTGGTCACCTGCTCACCAGCTTCGCCTTCACCGTTAACTAGTTTGTTCCCTAAGACCAGATCCAGAATCTACAAACAGACCAGCGTAACAGGCTCGGGAGCCTCCTTCAGGTGTAGACAGCAGAGGACACACAGTTGGGAATCACCCGTCCTTAATTAAACTGCACTGCCAGCTTGTCAATCCCCTATACATAACCATTTTGGCTATAGCTTCAAGTTCAAACTCTGCTTGGTTTTCAAGGCCACTACACTCAGACCCTTCCTTTAGCTGTCACCCGTCTCGCTAGTCCCCTCAGCATTCCAGCATCCCATGAACATGCCACCTTCTCCAAGGCCCAGTTTCACACTCCCTTCCCGAGGTCCTCTAAAGTTCACCCCAAGACATCTACCTCTTCAGGTTACTCCCTCCAGAACACCTCTCCCTACAATGGCCTGCCTGCCCCCCACAGCCACGGCAATTATGATCGAAAGCGCACAACTGAGCACTTAAACTGTCCAGCAGTTTGCGGTAGTCATTTAATATAGGCTGGTGCATCCAGCAATTCCACTCCTGGGCACATATCCAAGCAAAGCTGTAATTCAAAAAGAGACATGCACCCCAATGTCCATTACAGCATTATTTATAATTGCCAAGAGATGGAAACAGCTTAAATATCCATCCACAGATGAATGGCTAAAGAAGATGTGATTATACATGTATATATGGGGCTTCCCTGGTGGCTCAGCAGTAAAGAATCCACCTGCAATACAGGAGATGTGAGTTCGATCCTGGGTTGGGAAGATTCCCTGGAGGAGGGCATGGCAACCCACTCCAGTATTCTTGCCTGAAGAATCTGGCAGGCTACAGTCCATAGGGATGCAGAGAGTCGGACACAACTGAAGTAACTAACCATGCAAGCATGTGTGTGTGTGTGTGTGTGTGTGTCTGTGTGTGTGTGTGTAAATAATGGAGTATTATTAAGTCGTTAAAAAGAATGAAATACTGCCATTTGCAGCAACATGGATGGACCTGAAGATTATCAAACTAAGCAAGCAAGTCAGAAAGATAAACACCAAACGATACCAGTTACACGTGGAATCTACATATGACACAAATGAACATATCTACAAAACAAAAACAGACTCACAGATACACACAACAGACCTGTGGTTACCATGGTTACCAAGGGTGGGGGAGAGATGGGGGGAAGGACTAGGAGTTTGGGATTAACAGATGCAAACTACAGGATGGATAAACAAGATCCTACTGTATAACACAGCGAACTACATTTAATATCCTGTGATAAAACCATAATGAAGAATATATATGTAGAATTGGGTCACTTTGTCATAAATGCAGAAATTAAACACAATACTGCAAATCAACCATACTTCAATAAAATTTTAAAAATACATATAGGCTGGGGCCAGTGTCCTTGAAAGCTTGGAGCTGGGCACTATCCGAGTCCTTGCTCCTTTCTGTATACGGCCTGTGTTCTCTTGCTCCCTCCTTCCTGACTGAAGGAGAGACTTGGCATATCCTCTGGGATGCTGTCACTGCCAAGTTTAAAGAGGTCCTTCCGAAGTGGGTGTCTGAGAGTTCCCGATGATTCCCAGGCCCTCTCAGTCCCCTAAGAGGAGGAAGCACTCACTGTTCCCTCTACAGCTGGCAGTGATGCTCTGGGGTCTGCAGGCCAGGTTCCTCAAAGCCTTCACTCACTGCAAAAAAAAAACAACAAACCCCAAAACCTCCCAGGTGTCACTGCACCCAAGTGCAAGACTTTCTGCCAGGCCAAAACCACCTAATGCCTTCAAAAACAACTTTACCGACGAGATGAGAATAACCTCCTCTAACTTTATAACAGAGATTTTAACCACAGGCAACAGAACAATTCTGCGGCCTCCACTTTCCTTTTCAAAGAGCTGAGGAATTTACTGAGTATGCCAGGGTCCTCAAAGTCAAATGTAAGCAATCAAGCCTTCCGATGCTGGCAGGACTGGAGGTTTCCCTGGGGAGCCGAATACTCCACTCCAAGAGACAGATGCCCTAGAAACGAGGTCTTAGGAGGAATCTGGAGACCCCACGGCCAGTACCAGAAAAATAAGGGCTGGTCTGTTCACAGGCCCTCACGTGAAGCCAAGCTCCCGCCCTGAGGTAGCCAAGTCACACTTTTGAACTTGAGGCTTGGGGGAAGACAGGTCGCAGCAACCCAGGCTATGAACACCTGCATGCATTGTAAAAGGAAACAGAAATCTCCAACAGGAAAAACTGAAGGCACATATCTGAAGAGGCCGTCTCACTTACTTTCCCCCAAGGAACCAGTATGTGAAACCCAATGTGAGGGTTGGGAAGAGGGTGGGAGCGGGGAAGGTTGCCAAACTTCCCAGTCCCTACAGGGTATGGTCATCCTGGGCACTGAACTTAAATTTCAATCCTTGGACCATCATAAAGTACACGTACAGTAAATACACCTATTTAATTTAGACTGATTCTGAAAGAGATGGGAATACCAGACCACCTAACCTGCCTTTTAAGAAATCTGTATGCAGGTCAGGAAGCAACAGTTAGAACTGGACATGGAACAACAGACTGGTTCCAAATAGGAAAAGGAGTACGTCAAGGCTGTATACTGTTACCCAGTTTACTTAACTTATATGCAGAGTACATCATGAGAAATGCTGGACTAGAAGAAACACAAGCTGGAATCAAGATTGCCAGGAGAAATATCAATAACCTCAGATATGCAGATGACACCACCCTTATGGCAGAAAGTGAAGAACTAAGAGCCTCTTGATGAAAGTGAAAGAGGAAAGTGAAAAAGTTGGTTTAAAGCTCAACATTCAGAAAACAAAGATCATGGTATCCGGTCTCATCACTTTATTGGAAATAGATGGAGAAACAGTGGAAACAGTGTCGGACTTTATTTTGGGGGCTCCAAAATCACTGCAGATGGTGACTGCAGCCATGAAATTAAAAGACGCTTAGTCCTTGGAAGAAAAGTTATGACCAACCTAGATAGTATAGTCAAAAGCACACTCATTACTTTGCCGACTAAGGTCCATCTAGTCAAGGCTATGGTTTTTCCTGTGGTCATGTATGGATGTGAGAGTTGGACTGTGAAGAAGGCTGAGCACCGAAGAATTGATGCTTTTGAACTGTGGTGTTGGAGAAGACTCTTGAGAGTCCCTTGGATTCCAAGGAGATCCAACCAGTCCATTCTGAAGGAGATCAACCCTGGGATTTCTTTGGAAGGAATGATGCTAAAGCTGAAACTTCAGTACTTTGGCCACCTCATACAAAGAGTTGACTCACTGGAAAAGACTCTGATGCTGGGAGGGATTGGGGGCAGGAGGAGAAGGGGACGACCGAGGATGAGATGGCTGGATGGCATCATGGACTCGATGGACTTGAGTCTGAGTGAACTCCAGGAATTGGTGATGGACAGGGAGGCCTGGCGTGCTATGATTCATGGGGTCGTGAAGAGTCGGACATGACTGAGCGACTGAACTGAACTGAACTTTCTCTAAAGTTGTGTGAAGTATGACTCTGTAATGCTTATTTAAAAATATCTCTGAGATATTATCAGTGTGAACCAAAATGCGAATGCATGCTTAAACTTTAAAGTAACAGCTGAGTTCAACAAGGCACTGTGCTGGGAGATATAAATAACAAAGAAATGAGTAAAACTCTCCTTGGCCTTAGGATGTTATGATTTGGTTCTGGAGACAAGGTGCACACAGGGATCCAAATTCCACTGCAGAGTAAGTGCCCTATTACAGGGACACAAAGTTTTGGAGACTCAGGAGTAATTCCTTCCTACCTGTTGGTTGATGGAGGTGATTCAGGAGCTGAAATGACAGGGAGAAAGAGACTCCTAAGCTGAAGTAGAAAAAAGGAGGAGGCTGTTAATCCAATTCAGGGTGAGGAGAGGGTGCTAGTGAGGAAAGATGAGCACAGTGAGGTAAAGGTGAAGCACAGGGACTGAGTCACCGAGATGCCTGGGCACTTTAAGCGATAGGGAGTTCACTGGCACTTAAGTACGGGTAAGGAGCATGACGAAGCTGCATCTATAGATCCAGAATCCAGTATTTAAGGGAGGTTTTCAAAATCCAATAAAGTTATCATAGGATCCAGCAATCCCACCCCTTGGCATATACCTAGAAAATTCAAAAGATACCTGTACCCTAATGTTCACAGCAGCGGCAACCTAACGTCCATCAGCAGAGGAATGGATAGAGAAGATGTGATGCATAGTGGAATATTACTCACCCATAAAAAATAGAATAATGCCACTTGCAGCAACGTGGATGGGCCTAGAGATTATTATACTAAACAAAGCCAGAAAGAGAAAGGCAAATACCAAATGCCATCACTTACATGCAGAATCTAAACCATGATAGAAATAAACAGAAAGACTCACAGACATAAAAAAACAAACTTATGGTTACCAAAGGGAAACAGGATGGAGGGAGGAATAAATTATTTGGGATTAGCAGATACACACTACTAAATACAAAACAGATAAATAAGAAGATCCTACTGTATAGGGAACTATATTCAATATCCTTTAATAAGCCATAATCGAGGGACTTCTCTAGTGGTCCAGCAGTTAACACTCCATGATCGCAATGCAAGGGGCAGGGTTCAATCTCTGGTCAGGGAACTAGACCCCACATGCCCCAACTAAGAGTTTGCATGCCACAATGAAGATCCCATGTGTGCAAATATGGCACAGCCAATTAAATAAGTATTAAAAATAAACCACGATTGAAAATAATATGATAATATACACATATGTGTTTCTATAACTGAATCACTTTGCTGTATACCAGAAACTAACACAACATTGTAAATGAACTGTATTTCAGTAACAATCAATCAATAAATAAAAGCTCTAGTGCATTATAAACACTATAGAGATGGAAAATAATTTAGAATTACATGCTTCAACTTTCAACTATTACCTATCATATTCCTGATAGGCAATCACCTCTAATTAAATACTAAGTTAAATAGTGTTGGAGAACTCTGAATTCACTGTGTAAGCCTTGGGGCTGAGTCTATCTCCTGTTACAAAAGCCAAAAGGTCCTCTCTCTGTTCTAGCAGTTAGAAGGACCTAGGCCTAGTCAACTGATTTTCCAACCAAAGACTCTGAATCTTGAGGAAATGACATAAAAACAAAGGGTGTTGCTAAAGTGTCTATGGTAACAGAACCCCCAAGAGTTAAGAGCAGCAGTGGTGTCTATGGTGACCACCATCATCACAAGACAAGTAGACTAGCCCTGCCTGGCTTCCCAGTATATCTTCACCTAGAGATACACTGCTCATTTTCTGAGCTTTTCCATTAATATGTGAGCTGCCCGAGGTACTTCCAATAAGTTCTTCTATTGCTTAAGCTGGCCACCTGATGCAAAGTGCTGACATTAGAAAAGACCCTGATGCTGGGAAAGATTAAAGGCAGGAGGAGAAGGGGACGACAGAGGACGAGATGGTTGGTGGCATCACTGACTCAATAGACAGGAGTTTGACCAAGCTCTGGGAGATGGTGAAGGACAGGGAAGCCTGGCATGCTGCAATCCATGGGATTGTAAAGAGTCAGACACGACTGAGCAACAGCATAAAATTGCTTAAGTTAGCCAAACTTACTTTGTGCAACTTCCATCAAGAACTTCTGATAGACATATATCATATGATACCACTCATAGGTGGCATCTAAAAAAAAATTATACAAATGAACTTCTTTACAAAACAGAAAAAGACTCACAGACAGAAAACAAACTTACACTTATCCGAGCGGAAGGGGAAAAGGGATAAATTAAGAGTTTGGGATTAAAATATACGCACTATTATATATAAAATAAACAACAAAGACCTACTGTATAGCACACGGAACTATACTCAGTACCTTGTAATAATCTATAATGGAAGAGAATGTAAAGAAATAATACATATATGTATAACTGAATCACTTTGCTATACACCTGAAACACATCACAAATTAACTAAATTTCAATAAATTTTTAAAAAGAACTGATACCTAACTTATTAAAAAAATTAATTGTTCTGACACCTATTAAGAAAATAACACTGTTAATATTCTAAAGTACTACACGACTTAGCACAATCTCGTGTCTATTAACCCAAATATCTTTTGCACAAAACCTAGAGTAACACTTGCAGTTCCTCCAAAGTTTTCTCCATCTGGAGGGCCTTTCTCCCTGTATGAGTTGAGTCAAGGAAAACTCTAACTTCAGCACACACTAAACACTACAATATATACCCTGACTATCCGAATGTCTCTGGAAGTCCTCCTCTAGTGCCACTTCCTCCAGGAAACCATCTACCCCTCCTCTCCCAATTTTTTACATGCCACTCACTTGTGTTCCCATCACAATTCATGCACACTTATGCCACAATATATTAAATTCCCTGTGCATTTAATTTTTTTAGTCTGTCCCCCTAATAACTTATAATTGATTAATAGCAGGGGCCATGTCTTATTCACCTCTGTATCTATCTCCAGTTTCTAGCAGAAATAAGACCAAAGTAAGTGCTCAATACATATTTACTGAATCAATGACTCATCTGTACACATTCACGATAAGTGAACGTAGTAGTCTCTAGCATATAATGGATACTCAATGAAAAAGAAAAAAAGAAAAAAAAGGGGATGGGGAAGGTTAGTCACTCAATCGGGTACAACTCTACAACCCCGTGAACTATATAGCCCACCAGGGTCCTCAGTCCATGGAATTCTCCAGGCAAGAATACTGGAGTGGGTAGCCATTCCCTTCTCCAGAAGATCTTCTTGACCCAGGGATCGAACCCAAGCATTTTGCATTGCAGGCTGATTCTTTACCATCTAAGCCACCAGAGATATTTGATAAATATATATTAATGGAATTAAGGTACCTGTAAAAATAAACAATTACAAACATATTCTCAATTCTACAGAGCTTAACTCAAAGATGAGTTGTCTCTTTCAAACTACTCAGGAAACCAAGGCTTGGTAAAAGCTACTGGGGGAAAAAAAATAGCCATCTAGCGCTAAAACAGGTTAATTACAGGCATGTGTGTGTGCATGCTTAGTCACTCAGTCATGTCCAACTCTGCGACCCCACAGACTGCAGCCCTACCAGGCTCCTCTGTCCATGGGGATTCTCCAGGCAAGAATACTGGAGTGGGGTGCCATTTTCTTCTCCAGTGCATCTTCCCGTCCCAGAGATCGAACCTGCATCTCCAGCATCTCCCACGTTGGCAGGCAGATTCTTTTACCACTGTGCCACTCTGGGAGCCCTGGGACTGTGTTCCCAATGCAGCCCTTGACTTCTGCTTCCTTCCCACAGGTCTGAGAGCTGGTGCAGAGTCAGGAGACCTCTGAGGGTATCCAACCATGCCCCATTTAAAAAAAAAAAAAAAAAGGAAATCACCCAGTCCTACCACCTGGATTCACAATGAAAGAGTCCATGATAAAAGAACTTTATCTACCAAGAAGAAATCATTTTTTAAATTTGAGGTTTTTAATTTTTGTCTAAGCTGGATCTTCACTGCTGCATATGGACTCTCTCTAGCTGTGGCTAGCAGAGGGCTACTTGCCAGTAGAGGTGCTCGGGCTTCTCATTGCACTGGCTTCTCTTGTCTCCAAGTGCAGGCTCTAGGGTGCAAGGGCGTCAGTAGTTGCAGCTCTCGGGCTCCTAGAGCTTGGCCTTCAGTAGCTGTGGTCCACGGGCTTAGTTGCCTCTTGACATGTGGCATCTTTCCCGACCAGGGATCCAACCTGTGTCTCTTGCATTGGCAGGTAGATTCTTAACCAGTGGACCACAAGGGAAGTCCTAAGTTTGAATTTTAATATCAAATCCAAAGACTATGTAAATATCTTGACTCAAGGGCACATAATATTATAATTCATATTTCACATTGATGTATTTGCTGTTTAACTTACTTAAAACTAGAAGTATCTGGACTTCAGAGATTCTTTTCCTCGCGTGTTTTTTAAAACCATTTTATTAAGGTGTTATAAACATATAAGAAGCTATACATGTTTAATGTATGCAACTCAATGAGTTTAGGAATGAGAATACATCATGAAATCATCACCACCATCAAGGTCACAGACATATCAATGACCTCCCAAAGTTTTCTCTCACCATCTCTGTTGTTTGGTGAGAGAGTGATGTGTGCGTGTGTGTGTGTAAAATCTTATATTAGACCCATCCTCTTAGCAGCTTTTCACATCACAATACAGTACTGTCAGCTCTAGGTACTACACTGTATGACAGATCTGTCTCTAGAACTTATTTATTCAGATCAGTTTCAATAAATAAGTCCTATATAAATTGAATGAATGAAATTTAAATCATCTTTAAACATACATATTTACTTATCTCAGGACCACAAAGGGATTCTTTCAGGTACCCTGGCTCACATTTTGTTCCCGCTGAGGAAGAAAAATCATCACCAGCACGTAAGCTTCAAACGTGTTTCTATCACTGTATGCAGACAGTAAGCACTTAATGCTTGGGGAGCAAAGAAAAACAACAGGATGAACAGCCTTAAAACAAACCCCAAGACAGAAAATAAACGCACAGTTGTGCTCCTCATGGCTCCCTCTCACCCACACTGTGGCGAGAAGAGCAGTCCAGTCACGCCTGGCCCTGTTCCTTCAGCTTTCCAGATCTTATGGACTCATGTTGCTGCGGCTGAGTGACACCCAGAGGCCTGCCAGGCAGCAGCGTCTTGTGGGGACTGGGACTCTCAAGAGGCAACGTACCTTTCTTCTCATCACACTCACCACCAACTTCACAAATCAACATCAGCTCATGAATGAACTACACAATTTAAGCAACCAATATCCCCCAAGAAATTAAACCTCTTTTTGGTAATAAGAATATAACCACTCAAGCAGGAGCTACCATTTATTCAGGGCCTATTAAATGCAAAAGACTCTTGAGTGTTCCTAAACTGCAAGATCAAACCAGTCAATCCTAAAGAAAATCAACCCTGAATATTCATTAGGACTGATGCTGAAGCTCCGATACTTTGGCCACCTGATGCAAAGAGCCCACTCACTAGAAAAGACCCTGATGCTGGAAAAGATTGAAGGCAGGAGGAGAAGGGGATGAAAGAGGATGAGATGGTTAGATGGTATCACTGACTCAATGGACATGAGTTTGAGCAAGCTCTGGGAGACGGTGAAGGACAGGGAAGCCTGGCTGCTGCAGTCCACAGGGTCGTAGAGTCGGACATGACTGAGCGACTGAACATTAAGTGCAAGGGTGATATAAAAATTACTGCAATTAGCACAACCCTGTTCCCATTTTGTAGACAAGGATACTAGGCTCATAGTGGTTAAGTCATGCCCAGAGTCACAAAACTAGCCAGCAGAAAAGTCCCTCAGCCCCTCCAACAACAAAGTTCTTCTTACTAAGCAATCCTGCCTTCCAAAGATCAGTCAGTCGTGCACACAATTTTTTAAATCGAATTATAGTTGAGGTACAATATTATATGTTACAAGTGTTCAATACAGTAATACACAATTTTATAGGTTATACTCCATCTTTAGTTATAATAAGATATTGGCTATGTAAGCTAAATATATCCTTGGAGCTTATTTTAATCATAATAATTTGTACCTCTTAATCCTCTCCCCTATATTGACCTTCCCCCTGTGTCCCTCTCTTCTCACTGGTAACCACTGGTGAGGTTTCTCTGTATCTGTGAGTCTGCTCTTTTTGTTATATTCACTAGTTTGGGGTATTTTTCAGATTTCATATATAAGTGATATCATATAGCGTTTGCCTTTCTTTGTACGTCTTGCCCTCCAAATCCATCCATGTTAGTGACAAAATATCACTCCTTTTTATGCTTGAGTAGTATTCCGTTGTGTATATGTATGTCACATCTTCCTTATGCATTCCTCTGTTGTCGGACATTTAGGTTGCTTCCGTATCGTGGCAACTGTGAAAAATGCTGCTATGAATACTGGGATGCATGTATCTTTTGAATTAGTATTCTTGGGGTTTTTTGGATATATACCCAGGACTGGGATTGTAATGTATACTTAATTCTTTTTTTTTTTAACTGAAGTCTAGTTAATTTACAATGATTCAGGTATACAGCAAAGTGCACATTTGATTCTAAGTCCTCTTTTCCTGCCTAATTTCTTATGTCAATATTAGAGGAGTTTTAATGAAATGTCCTTGCTTGTGAACAATGGGAAAAGGCTCAGAGAAAGCTTCTTTCTCTCCCTATATGCCTGCATAAATGCCAATATATACAAGCAGGTTTGTGTTATTATTTATAAAAGCTTAGGAGAGCAAGCTGCTGCCAACCACTGCAACACCAAGGCAGAGGATGAAGCCGCCCCTCCCACCTCTCTCATTTAGCATCTATTATTTTCACGATAGTGTCTCCACTTGAACAATGAATTCCATCCACTTGAACAATGAATTCCAGACCTGTGGTGCGTCAAAGTACTCAGGGACATTTTTAAAATGTCACCTCCAAGTCCCCATGTCAGACCTGTAACATCAAGATCGCCTCAAGTGTGGACCAGAAATGAATTTTGGAGAGCCACACCTCACAATTGATTTAAATGCAGATCAGGGTTGGGAAGCTTGGACTTCTCTGTCATATAAGATCTTGTACAACACACGAACTGAAAAATTGTGGTAAACTGAAATTTTATAAATCAATCATGTTTTAAGCCAAAACGTGTTAGATTTATGAACCAAAATGATGATGAACAATTAAAAGTGACAACTTTTCCTAAAGTTAGCCAACCAAGTAATCTGCATGTACTCCTTTTTTAAAGTGAAGAATTCTTTGCATAAATTTGTTACTGTTTAATAAATTTATATTTGAAGTTGATAGTTTTGGTGCCCCGTTATTTCATAACTGCTAACCTGAATGACTGGTTAGCATAATGGAATATGGCTATTTCAGTTACATCTAAAATATCGTTATAAAGATACAATAATGAAGCAATTATACAAAAAATACATCTAATTCAATTTGATGAAAAAAAAAGCCTGGGAAACTGCCTATCATATTATACAATAAATATGTCTACCTCTGAAATTCAGAAAGCACATGGCCAACTGTGTCACCAAGCCAACATGACAAGCAGCTATTTAATTACAGGGAAGGAAGGCATAGAAAGTAACATTATTGAGCACGATATGGTATAAACATTACCTCAGATAATTCTGACATCCCTGAGAACTAGGTTTCATTATCTCCTTTTTACCTAAACAAAAACAGGAAGGACACTGAGTCACAAAGCTCAGAGCCTTAAGGTTAAGATGCAAACTAGACTTGGACTATTCCAAAGCACACCACAGAATTTAAATGATATTTTAAAACACGTAGGTATTTGTGATGATATCTGGGTTTCTTACAACTCCTATGAGTTATAAAAGCTCACGGGTCTGTGAGTTGGATTAGCAGCACCATGCGGAATCATGAATTCACTCATCTCCTCTTATACCAGCTTCCTGTTGGGTCAGGGGTACATACCCCGCCTGCCAATGCAGGAGCTGCAGCTTCAGCCTCTGGGTCGGGAAGACCCCTGGAGGAGGAAACGGCTACCCGCTCCAGTATTCTTGCCTGGAAAACTCTATGGACAGAGGAGCCTGGCAGGCTGCAGTCTCTGGGATCACAAGGAGTCAGACACAACTTAGCGAGTCAACAACTCATCTATACATTCCACAAAGAGCTATGATGTTGAATATCTGTCAGGGTAAAAGAGTGCCCAGTACGAGGCTTGTGACAAATATGACACGCTTGTGAGAGAGACAGCTGTACAAAGTGGAGGACTGCTCACCGGCACAGAAACACAGCAATGCAAGCAGCTCGATGGTGGCGCGGAGCAGTGAGCAGGGACAGAGCCCCACCTCCCTCTCAGGGCACACACACTGCATCTACTGGGCCATGCTTAGCTCCTTCCTCTCTTTCACCTGCATGTCTGGGATCACGGACACCTTTCAAAGACTCTGTCAAGAGCTACAGAGCTAGGTCAAGAAGAATGCACACATGCTGAATTAATGAAGTTCACACACAATAACGCCAGTAGAAAAACCACAATTTATTTATTTTTTAAGGTCTATGACATTGCTTTTATTTCTGCTGTTCAATTTCCCTTAAATCACATCTGATGACTTTTTTTAACTTTTAATTTTGTATTGGAGCATAGCCGATTAACAGTGTTGTGATAATTTCAGGTGGACAGCAAAGGGACTCAGCCATACACATACACGTATCCATTCTCCCCCAAACTCCCCTCCCATCCAGGCTGCCACATAACATTGAGCAGAGGTACCTGTGCTACATAGTAGGCCGTTGTTGGTTATCCATTTTAAATTTAGCAAGTGTACATGTTGGTCTCAAACTCCCTAATTATCCCTTCCCCCAACCCTTATCCTCTGGTAACCATAAGTTCACTCTCTAGGTCTGTGAGTCTATTTATGTTTTGTAATAAGAACCCCCAATTTATACAACAGAGGGAAACATGCTGCAAAATACAATTTCCTGGAGGCAAATGAACTACATGTCTTGGAAAGAGGGAAATGGAAGTAACCAAACACTACTGAAAATTTCCTACGTGAAGGGCATTGAGTAACTCACTCATTTAGTCCCCTAACAGCTTTATGAGGTTTATCTTCATTTATCAAATAAGGAAACTAAGGCACAGCGAATAACTTGCTAAAACTTACATAACTAGTAAATGGCAAAAAGCCCAGCTGGTCTGGCCCCAGAATCTATAGTCTTTGCCACTCAAAGAGGAAAAAAGTGCTCTCCTCTTTACATTTTTAAAAGTTATTGAGGACCCATAAGTTTTTAGAAACTAAAACTGAAAAACATTAAAATTTATGTTAGTAAAATACATGTCAACCATTTAAAAACAATAAACCCAGTATAAGTTACATATTAGGAACACTCATTTCTAAAACAAAAAGCAGTAAGTAGAATGGTATTGTTTTATGATTTTGCCAATTTCTTTAATGTTTGGCTTAACAGAAGGCAGCTGTACTCTAACATTTGCATCTGCTGTCAATCCACTGCCACACAATTTTTAGGTGAAGTAGATGAAGAAAATCTGGCCTCATTCAAACACACAGTTGAATGTGTGACTATATTTGTGACTATTCTTTGAAACTATACCAAAACACAGCAAGTGATAATTCTTTAAAGGTAGTTGCAATGTGCATTTTAAAACCACATCATAGACATTTCTCCAAAGAAAAAACAGAGATAGCCAAAAGGTACATGAAAAGATGCTCAACATCACTAATTATTAGAGAAAAGGAAATCAAAATGACAATGAGGTATCACCTCACACCAATCAGAATGGCCATCAACAAAAGTCTACAAATAAGAAACGTTAGAGGTGTGCAGAAAAGGAAACCCTCCCATACTCTTGGCAGGAAAGTAAACTGGTGAAGCCACTATGGAGACCAGTTTGGAGGTTCCTCAAAAAACTAAAAATAGAGCTATCATATGATCCAGCCCACTACTGGGCATATATCCAGAGAAAACCATAATTCAAAAGATACACATACTCGAATGTTTACTATAGAACTATTACAATAGCCAAGACATGCAAGCAACCTAAATGTTCACCGTGCATATATATACACACACACACACAATGAAATGTGTGTGTTAGTTGCTCAGTCGTGTCTGACTCTGCAACCCTATGGACTGTAGCCCGCCAGGCCCCTCTGCCCATAGAATTCTCCAGGCAAGAATACTGGAGTGGGTTGCCATTTCCTTCTCCAGAGACAAGGGGATGTTACTCAGCCATAAAAAAAGAATGAAATAATGTCATCTGCAGCAACATCATGGACCTAGAGACTGTCATACCAAGGTAAAGTAAGTCAGACAAAGATAAATATCATAAGATATCACTTATATGTCGAATCTTAGAAAATGATACAAAGAACTTACAAAAGATTGAAACAGACTCACAGACTTAGAAAACAAACTTATGTTTACCAAAGGGGAAAAGAGGAAGGGAGGAATAAATTAGGAATCTGGGGATAATACATACATACTACTATATGTAAAATAGATAAATAACAAGGACCCACTGTATAACAAAGGGAACTATACTCAATATTTTACAATCTATATAGGAAAAGAATCTGAAAAGAATAGATAATAGAACTGAATCACTTTGCTGTATACCTGAAACTAACACAACATTGCAAATCAACTACATTTCAATAAAAAATAAGCTTTTTAAAAGCCATTTCAGGTGAACGTTTCCTGGATATTTCTTTATATTCTGTTATGTTAAAATCTATCAGTCCACTTTTCACTTTGGAATTTTCTTTATCAATGCAAGATTTGCTAGCATCATAGGTTGGTCATAGAAAAATAATGGTTCATTGACCTATGCAGAATCTTCCATACATGGAAATATTTCAAGTAAGCAATATCAAGAAAATCACATACACCGCAGATCACAATCATCAGAAAACTCTCACATATTGAGTAGCTGTCAAGCTCACAGTTGGCAAATGCAAGTTTTTCAAAATTCTAATTTTCACTTGAAAGCTTGAGTTTTAGCATCAGTAGCAAATACTGTCCATTGATTTTCTTGACGTCTCCCTTTATTCACTTTTGAGAAAACAGCAGCTACCAAATACCTAACTCAGAATAACCATAGTTTGTCCATTGTTCTTTCAGCTAAAGCTGAGACAAGCTGCTAGTTAAACTCAGGACTCAAGTGCTTGTCACACAAGGACTCTTCTTCCCTTTGCAACAGAAGTACTTGATGTGTACTTCCCACTTGGTCGCACATGACACTGAAAAGATGTACTAGAGGCTGGAGATTTAATAGACTTGATCATTTGTACCACTTCAACAAGAACATTCTTAAGTGAAATGGGCTTTCTATACCATGTTGGTTAGAAGTGGCCTGATTTCCAGTACAGCCGGAGGCCTCTGCCTTGATTCATATTGATCTGCCTGCAGTTTTACCCACTGTTGCTTCTGTACCATCAGTACAAACATCAATACAGTGGAAAAGACACACATCTTAGTAGTCTTAATATTATTATGAAGATAGTAATTAGGTCTCAGAAACCCTCCCGGTGTTCCACACAACACCACTTTGAGAAACACTACTCTGTTCTATAACCTCTTCCAGGAAAAGATGTGAAACTTAAGGATAACTTTAAAATGAAAACAGCTGCAAGCCAGTCATATCTGAAAATGAGTCACCTCCCTGCCCAGGCAAAGAAAGATGCCCCCAGCCCTCAGAAGCTGGTGAAACTTACAGAGAAGACACACATAGCCCCTTTGATGCAAAGCCCTGCTTGAACTCTATCAGATGAACGAATCCCGCTGATTAAAGGAAATGCATCTGAAGAGAAAGAGCAGCCTCTCTAGAAAACACCTGCACAGGAATGCATTTTCTTGCCCTTGAGGAATTCTTATAAAAGGAACCCAAATCAACAATGATGTGTGATTGGCAAAAAAGGCTCCGTGAGATTACTTTTAAGAGATGGGAAGAAAAGAAATTGTAATAACTAGCTCAGCAGGAAGTCAGGCAACCCTTGGACAAAGGGAAGGATGTAAGAAACGATGACTGAAAGGAAAAGAGAATGATGCTGTCAAGCCAGAAGACCAGAGTATTAGAAAGATTTAAAGAACAAAAATGACAGAAGAAAAAATATCCACTAAATGGAAAGGATGTGCCATGCTTTTCATTTTATTTTGGCAAATCTGCTTCTTAAACAATGTACGTTGATTCTTAAACAATGTAAGAATCCAGGCTCTGTCATATATTAAACTACCTGAACTAGAGGTAATGAGTTAACTTCTTGTTGGCCATTACATTGGTATTAATAATTGGGGAATAGGACCTACTACACGGAGCTGTTAAAAGCTTAACTGAGACAACGGCAAGGGCTACAAGCAATTGTTCCAGCACAAAGTGTATATTCAATACACTTTGGCTTCTTTTGCGAGAATGGGGAAATGGAACAAGAATCATGGCTATTGGATGGAGATTATCATACTAAATGAAGTTGGAAAGAGAAAGACAAGTATCATACGATATCATTTACATGTGGAATCTAAAATATGATACAAATGAACTTATCTCAACTTAAATGAACTTATGTCAGAGGTAGAGAATAGACTTGTAGTTGCCAAGGCGACTGGTGGAGAGATAGATTGGGAGTTTGGGATTAGTGGATGCAGACTAACATAAAAGGCAGAGCAGTTTCTACCTTGCTTGCTGGGACATGCACAGCTGGAGCTCTGAGCCACCATGTAAGAATTCTGATACTGAGAGGAAAGGCCACTTGCAGGAGCTCCAGTCTGCACACCTAGCCTTGAAGTGCACCCCAGCCCTGGCGCCAGGTTAATGAATGAAGGAGTCTCCAGATGACCCAATCCCAAATCATCCAGTCACCTCCGGCCTCTTAGCACAGAGGACAGAAACAAGCCATCTCTACTAGGCGCTGCCACAGTCCAGACCCACCGCATCGACTGTGCGCCTTACTTCTATTATTATTACTTTATACAGCTGAAATAATTATACAGCTCACCATACGACAGAATCAGGGGGAGTCCTGAGCTTGTTTCCCTGAAATTAGACAGTCCCATTTGGAGGTGATGGGAGACAGTGGCAGCCACTCCCCAAGGCTAGCCTCACCAACACAGATCGTCTGACATTAGATTCTCCCAAGGAACCGGCAACCTAAATCCCTCACATGCGCAGTTCACAGTAGGGTTCCAGCTCTTCTGAAAATCTAATGCCACAGCTGATTGACAGGAGGCGGAGCTCAGGAGGTAATACAATGGGGTGCGGCTGTAAATACAGACAAGCTTTGCTTGGCTCACCGGCTGCTCACCCAGTTCCTAACAGGCCACGGATCACTACAGGTCCATGGCCTGGGGGTTGGGGACCCCTCGCCTTTAACAAACCTCCAGCTTCTTACCCTCACAATCCCCTCTGTCCTCAAGGTTTTGTGTAAATGGTATTGTGCTGCTGGTTACAGTACTTTCCCCGGTGTCTTCATTTAAGCCTACTGTGATTTCAGAAGGCATTTTCTTTTCCTCTTCTAGTGAAAGGAACATTAGATCACTCTTTTTTTCAGAAACTAGAGTGCAGTTAGGTGTGTTCTGCAGGGAGTTTAATGCACAGACAGACGTCTACTGCATCCACAAGGTTCCATGATTCTGAAAAGGAACATTTCCTAGTCTCTGTTTCTACCCTTCCTCCTTCTTGACCCATCCCTCAAAAAAGACCCCAGAGAGGCCCTCTTGTTTGCCCTCACATCTTTTTCTTTGACAATTAATGGCTCATCCCTCAATGTATAAGGGGATCTTGCAAATCAATATGCAAAAGTTTCACATAAATAGAAAGTTCTCAGGAAAACAGATACAAATAGTTTATAAATGTATAAAATGATGCTAAATGCCACTCATAATAAATAAATAAAAATTTAAAATATAACAATTTTTTATCAGGTGGTAAACTTTGAACAAAACTGACTTGAGGAGAATTTATAGGAAAAACCAGAACCTCAGGAAGGTAACTTGGCAATATCCATTAACGTTCAAAATGTACTCATATGTGGTTATCATTCTAGGGATTTATATTAGATATATATTAGCACATTTACAAAGAGGTAGGCAGAAAGCTATTAAAGTCCTGCCTGCAATATCAAGCACTGAAAACACACCTAACATCCTAAAACGAGGGTGATTATAAATTAAGAGTTCGTATGAATGGACAAATTGCCCTCACATCTTTCAACCAAATGTTCCCCCATCACCAGGATGAACCACCTGGTGGCCACGATACTAGGGCCCATCCCTCAGGAAACAGCCTCACTGGAGAAAAAGACCTGCCCTCCTTTCCCCAGACTGCGCAGACAGAAAGGCTGACTCACGAGAAACCTGGATCTCAGAGCCCTTCAGAGCATGGCTCCTGTGAGGAAGGGCAAGGCGGGCCCACGCCTGCCCCGGGGCCCCACGCCTGGGCCTCACCTCCCGGAGCAGCCCTTACAGCGGAGCAGCCCTTACAGCGGAGCAGCGGCTGCTGGCAGGGGCGGTGCCAGGGGCGCGCAGGCAGGCGCGGGGCCCCGGGGCAGGCGTGGGCCCCGCCTCACGCTGAAGAGGCAGAGCGGGCCTGGAGACAGGACACCTGCCATCCTCGTCTGGCTCTGCCTGTTCTGAGAGGGGGTGGCGGGGAGGACCGGGCTCATCGGAAGAGGTGCGAGACAGCAGAGGCGAGCGCCATTCGCGTGGCTCCCGCACGAGCCCACGTCTCCGGAGTCCAGCCAGCGGGGCGGTGGAGACACGTGAAGGAAGGGATGGGTCCAGGAACCCTCCTGGGGCCCACCTGGTGACTGAGCGGGCGCGGGTGAGGAAGGAGAGGCACTCGACAGTCTGTGGAACACCTTCAAAGGCAGCAACAGCGAGAATGACGAGAATGACGCAGTGGGGAATGGCATCCGAGCAAGCCCAAACCTGCGCCCTGAGCCAGATGAACCAGCCCCCCCGCCCACCACCCGCTGGCACAGGCTGGTGCGATGGAGCAGCAGACCCGAGGTGGAAGAGGCCAGGCTGATGGCAGGGCCTCCCCAGGACAGGGGTTCTCAGGGCTAAAGCCCTCCCCAGGAGAGGGCATCTCAGGGCTAAAGCCCTCCCCAGGAAAGGGGCTTCTCAGGGCTAAATCCCTCCCCAAGAGAGGAGTATCTCGGGCTAAATCCCGCCCCAGGAGAGGGGCATCTCAGGGCTAAACCCACCCTGACACTTCCATTTGTTTCTCTCAAGGACCAGATTCCTGGAAGAACCCCACAAACAAATCTAGGAATACCCCCCGAGAAACAGTAGACACCCCCTCCCTTGACAGCAGCCCGCTAAGCTGGTAAGCTCCACGCCCAGATGCCTCACTGACCTACCTTCCAAGTGAAGAGTCTCGGAAACGCCAAGTGGCAAAGCGAGGTTCAAGCTGACAAGAGTATCCCCCATGGTATTTTCTCCCCATCAGTCCACATCAGACCTCCAAGGAGGAGTGGTTCACTTCACTCAGAAACGTCCTGGTCCCACGACAGGAAGCGCAGTGATAACTGCCTTCAGACAAACAGGGTTAGTATCTTTCTAGAATAGCACTGGCCAGTGGAACTTGCTGTGATGATTAGAAATGGTTCTTAGGCACTTGAATCGTGGCTAAACTAAATTGAAGGTTTAATTTCATTTAATGTTCATTAATTTTAGATGGCCACATGTGGCTAGTGGTTACCATGGACGGAGGAGATCTAGAACTAAAAAAAAAAAAAGACAGGGGCCAGATTAAGCTGCCAGGAAAAAAAAAATCATGGAATTCTATTTCTCTACTGTGAGGAAGTGAACTTCCTTAACAGTGCAGCATCCGCTCAAGCTTTTTCCAGCCCTGAACTCTTCTCTGGTCATGACAATTATATATCAATGTGCCTCCAACATATCACAACTCGGAAGGCCCTTAGAGAGCCGAGCCCAAACGGTCCACTGTAGGAAGCCACTCCACAATGTACCTGCCATCTTTACCAGGTGCCCTCAGCAGGAGGGAGACTCAGCATCAGTCCACCCCCGAAATCCTGGGATACGCTTTCAAAGAGAAATCAAGGATGCTCAAAATAATAAAAAATAAATTTTGCACCGTGCTTTACCTCTTATGTGGTCCTTTCACACGCATTATCTCATGTAAGCCTCACCTAACGTCAGGATATAAGCATTAGTAACACATTCACTTTACACAAGTAAATTGGACAAGGCAACATCGCCGGCACTTGGTCACCATGTACCCTAACCTCACGTGTCTTCCAAGGAGTGAGAGGTCAAAAAGACAATGGAAAAGTCGTGGTGGTGAAGGGGGAAGGCGTGGAGGAGGGATTAGAGGATGCAATCAGGCATATCAGCCAGGAGCCACAGAAATCAAACTGATGTTAATCTCATCTATTCAACAGGACAAACTCAGTTCCAAAGAGTAAAGCACCAGTCTAGGCTAATTTATAGGGGGCGGAGGGGTGGGGGGGGCAGGGAGGCTATGCCCTAAAATAGTGCTTCTCAAAGTGTGGTCCCCGAACCAGAACCAGTAGCAACAGTGGCCCCTGGAAACTTGTCTGAAGCGCAAATTCTGAGGCCCTCTCCAAGCCCTGCTGAAACAGAAACAGCCAGTGGGGCCCAGCAGTCTGGCTTAAAACAAGCCTTCCTGACAATTCCCATGTCCACCCACATTTGAGAAGCACAGCGCCACAGTTCTACATCTGAAGCCCAGGCCATTTCCTCTGGGAAATAAACAACCTGGTCATCAAGGGAAAGGAAAGGGAGCCGCCACGAGTGAAGTTTGAGACACGTCCTGGTGACATCAGCCCTGATGTACTGTACTTCGGGTAATAAAGGACTCAGTCCAGTCAGTAGAGAATCTGCCTGCAATGCAGGAGACCTAGGTTTGAGCCTAGGTTTAAGCCCTAGGTCGGGAAGATCCCTGGAGAAGGAAATGGCTGGTATTCCAGTTTCTCAGAAAGAAATGAGAATATACAAAACAAAATCATTTATCTCCTATTTTAAAATAATAATAGGCATTTACTGAATGTGCCCAGCACTGTGCTAAGTACTATATATGCATCATTTCATTTCACCTGCACCCTCCTCCCCCAGGTGAGCACTATGACTGTCTCCACTGTCTCTGTGAGGCTGCACAGGTCACATTCGCTGAGATCACACAGCAAGGAGGTGGCAGGGCCAAGAAGCAAACCAGATCGATCTGACCTAAACAGTCCAAAATACTACTGCTTTTTTCATTTTGACACATATTCTAACTTTAAATCTATTCAACCTTACTTATACTCTTTACGTTATTTAGTTTTAAGTGCTTCCTTTTAAAGGCTAGTATGCCACGTGCTGTTCAAAAGAGGCAAAACCAATACAGTATTGTAAATTAGAATAAAGTATTAAAAAAAATTTTAAAAAAGAACATCAGAAAAAGCAATTTACTCCAAGACAATGGCAAAAAAAAAAAAAAAGAGTCCTCAAGCACTCGGTTTACCCAGAGTCCTTCAGCCCGTGCCCAAGAACCAGGGTACCTTACACTGAAGAATTCATGCCAGTAAAATATTAAAAAACTAGATCAAAGGCAAGAATCCACTGTCTTCTCACCATGCTCAGGCAACATGCCCAGGGAAGCCCTCCCTTACCACCAGATCAGATCGGGAACTCCCGAGGCGTCTCTTCTCTGGGTTCCCACATAAGCCTCGCTCTTCTCTATTCTGACAGTAACACCTGGGAATGTCCACACACCACTGCACCAAGTGAGTTTGGGAGAGTGGGAACTGTATCTGATTCACTGGTGGGCTTCCAGAGCACTAAAATACACAATCGACACCTAAGAGATGGTTGATAACATGGATAGCAAGACATACACATTATTACGAGGGTATAAGGGAATTGCAATTTGAAGACGTAAAATATAAGACTTTTAAAAAAATAGAAAATCTTTGGGAAATTAACTTGGGCAAAATGTTCTTAGATGTAACACCAAAACACAGTTCATAAAAGCAAACAAAAACAAAAACAAAAACAAAACAATAAATTGAGTATTAGCAAAATTTTAAAAATTTTGTCCTCTAAGTGATCCTGTTAAAAGTTCAAAAAGACAGGATACATGTTGGAAAAAAATATATACACAAGCCACATATCTGACAAAGGACTCATATCTGGATATATGAAGAATTCTCAAAGCTCAATAGCAAACAAAAATAATAATAATACACTTAGAACATGGGCAAGACAGGAGCAGACATTTCACCATAAAGGACACACAGATCACACAGATGACAAATAAGCACATGATGGTCCAACACCATCAGCCATTAGAGAATGCAAATCAAAACCATGATGAGACTAGAACATTTCCTGGGACAATAAAATAATAAACAAATGGTGGTGTGGACGCAGAAAAACTGCACCTCTCACACATTGCTGGTGGGAATGTGAAATAGTATAGCCACTCTATAAAAGTTTGACGATTTCTTTAAAAAAAGAAAAACTAAACATATGCTTACCATCCAAAACCCAGCAATCGCAATCCAAGGCATTTGTCTTAGAGAAATGAAAACTCTGTCCTCATCAAAACCTGTACATGTATGTTCACAGCAACCTCAACTGTAAGAGCCAAAAACTGAAAACAAGCTAGGTGTCTTTTACGGGGTAAATGCTTAAACAAACTGGTATATCAACACCAGAGAATACTACTCAGCAATAAAAAGGAATGAACCAGTGATGATGCAACAGTTTGGGTGGATCTCAAGGGTGTTATGCTGAGTGAAAATGCTAATCTCAAAAGACCACATACTGCATAAAGCTATGTATGTAACATTCTCAAAATTACAGATGAAGGGGTTGAAGTTACCAGGGTTAAGAGACGGGCGGGGTTAAGGGAGGCGTGACTAGAAAGGCGAGGCGCAAAGACCTTGGAGGTGATAGAACAGCTCTGTACCTTGACTGTGGAAGTAGCTACAGAAATCCACAAAGACGAATGATACTACACGCCACCCACCCCGCCCCCAACAGAATATCCGCATGTAAAACCGGTGAAGTGTGAATATGGTTTGGATTGTACCAACTTTTATTTACTGGTTCCGCTGCTACGCTCTGGTTACGTGAGATGTTACCACTGGGGGAAACTGGGTGAAGTGAACGTGGGACCTCTCTACGATTTTTGCAACTTCCCATAAAGCAACAATCGTTTCAAAACTAAAAGTTAAACAAGGGAATTACAGGCATTTCACTTAAAACAAACAAAAAAAGAAGTGTATATAGCTGCACGATTGGCCAGTGAGGTCCCAAATACAGATTTAAACACACAAAGTAAGACCACTGGCTTTTTTTTTTTTTAAGTTAAACACAATTCTCCAGAGGCATAAAGGGGATACATTTCCTAATATGTTGGAGCTACTCCCCCATCCCCCAATAAAGGGAGGAAAGACGCCTGATGTGTGAGCCACTTTGGGAATCCAGGAGTCTGGTCCTAACAGCCTGGCATGAACAGACCCTGAAGTTTCACAAGGATGGAGGCCAAGGGCCTACAAGTCAGAGGAGAACTGAAAGCCGTGCCAACACACAAGCCCAGGCGAGGCTCTCTTTCAGAAAATGCCCTGTGCAGATCTACCCACGATGGCCAAGATTTAAATTCTGCCTTCCTTCTGAGACAAAACAAACCAACAAAATAAATTTAAAAAAAAAAAATTGCTAAGCAAACAAAAACCTCAACAACCCTAGACTATTTCCAACAAAACTTATAATTAAATATGTCCTCTTCCATGACCTCCAAGCTACCCCTTGCTTTTCAAGTATTCCACTGCCTAGTTAATTCTGGGACATAAGAACCTACCAAAATTAATGAAAAACTAGGAGGAGAAAAATTATTCAAAACACTAGAGAATTTACTGATCTAAGCTTCCATATCCATTTAAAATGCAGACAGATACTTGGAAGTGGTGAGGGGTTGTGGGGGGTGGGGCGGGGCAGGAGAATGCTACTTTGTGAGAATTTTTCTTATCAGTACTATTAACAGGTCTTACAAAGTTACTTCCTTTTTCATTTACTGGCCTGGAAAATTAGATTTTCACAATTTTCACTAGCAATCCCCTCCTTTCCTAAGTCATTCATTATTTTTTTTTCTTTGAAAAGCTTTATGTCACACAATACTTTATCATTTTCAAAGCATTTTCATAAATTACTAAGAAACACAGCACTGGTACCCATGGGCTGTACTTTTCCACAAAACTCACCAGCCAGACTGCTATCTAATTTCAATTAGTTCATCCATGTTTCCCCTAGGCACTGGGTCCACACTTCTCCACAGGGGTAGACATCAAAAAAAAAAAAAAAAGCAGAGTTCTCTACACATAAGCCTTCCAGACAAACCAGTCAAGGGCAGACACTCTCAAGTTTAATCAGCAGAGTGCCTTCCCATAAAATCATTCACTTTTCTGCATTCCTGTGCTTTTCTTAAGGACAGTACTTTAAAATTTCATTTAAACTCAAAGTCCTCCATTAGTTTCCATGAGAAGATGCATTTTTAAGTGCTTTGATCTCCACATGTCCTTCTGTACCTTAGTATTCTTCACCCTCCACCATCTGCACAGAAGCAAAACACCAGGACTTGTGCACATTTTAAAAAGAAGGGAGAGTGAAGTGGAGCTAAGAGTACCTTCTCAGGACTTCCCTGGTGCTAGAGTAGCTAAGACTCCCTGATCTCAAAACCTGGGACCTGCGTTACATCCCTGGTCAGGGAACTACATCCCAGTGCCACAACTAAGACTGCTTCCCCACCTAAGTCAAAATAAATTTTTTTTTAAAGAGCGCCTTCTCTCATCCTATCCTACTTACAGAGTTCACAAAGGTTTCTTCATTTATCTTGAAAAAATGTATCTCACAAAAGCAAAGTATATCCATCCAAAACACTAAGCATCCATCCACACCTCACCAGGGAGTAGAGGCTCTAAAGCTTTCTCCTCTATGCGCTACTCTTTTTATTCTGATCAAATCAGTCGTTTCCAATCTTCTGCTCCCCTGCAGAACAGCTCAAAATGTGTGAAGTGCTGTGACCACACTGCTTCCATAAAAAGCATTATAGTAGATGCACTATGATGATCCGAGCCGGGTCCTGGGAGATAAACGTCACACTGGTCTAGATGCTTCAAGAACTTGCAATATAGAGAGACTCCAACCCCTACCATGGGTTAGATGTCCAAGGAGAGCTGCGGGGTCCAGGAGAGGTGGACAGTCAGGGGAATCAGTCTGGCAGGGACACACTGGCCAGTTCTGGAAGCAGAGAGAGGAATGACTGTTCAACATTTCAAGTCCAGACTTTTCACTTCCCGAAAAGGAAGGACATTTTTTGGAATAGGAGCTATGAATAAGCCCTCTATTCTGGTTGTATTTGCTTATAGCAAGTACCCTTATTGTTTGGGAGTGGTCCAAAGTATCTGGGGATCATAAAGGGCCCTCCTGACTCCCTGCCTCCAGTGCCTGTTGTGTGTGTGTGTGTGTGTGTGTGTGTGTATGTGTGTTTAGTTGTCGAGTCGACTCCTTCCGACCCTTTGGACTGTAGCCCCCCAAGCTCCTCTGCCCATGAGGTTTTTCAGGGCGAAATGCTAGAGTGGGTTGCCATTTCCTTCTCCAGGGAATCTTCCCAACCCAGGGATATAACAAAAATTCAATCCACATAACGCGCCTTGGAAGAAGGAAGCGGGCAACCATGTCCACAGTCCACCAGGACAGGGCACAGGAACTCAGGGACCGACAGCAAAAAGTGTTCTGTCCCAACCGCCAAGTCTCCGAGGCCGGCCCATCACCAGGACCACGTCTACTGAAGCCCCAGTCCAGGTGATCCGCACACCAGCCGGGCATTTTCCAAAGCACGTGCCACCTGGGGACAGTAAACCAACACCGAAGTCAAAGATGCAAAACCCTTAGAACCAAAATGTTAAGTCTTTACAGCCATTAATCAAAATACTAAAGGGCAGGGCGTGGAGAGGAGCGGTAGCAGCGGGCCGCCAGCTGGGTTCTCAGCCGGAGCTCCTAAGGGGGAAACCTAGAAAGGTCGCCGCGGCGGGGGCCCCGGAGGTGGGTGTGCGCCAGCAGCTCGTCGGTTCGGCCGCCCGGTCCTCCAGCTCGGCTGCCCAGGGGGCACGTCCGGCCCCTGGCCCAGCTCGGGGGCCTGGCTCTGCCCAGCTGTCATCAACCGAAGTGCCAATCTCCCTCCTGCCACGGAAGTCCCATTCCAAGAAAGGCCAGTGCCACTTGGAAAGTTTAATGTTTCCCCCACTCCGAAAACAGATGCTTTTGAAGCAACAGTAACAGCAAGGGAGAGAAAGGTATCTAACTCCCCAGTTTCGTCCAAAGAAACTTGTCCGCGGAGAACAAAGAAGGGGCAATCGGAGAAGGTGATCCAAGGCTGGGGCGTCCCTTCGCCGCCCCCCCACCCGCCAGGGCCGAGAGTTTGGGGCCGTAGGAAGGTCCCGCCTGTCGGGCGGGCGGGCGTGCGCGCCTTTGTCTCGCGCGCCGGGAAGCGACCGCCGGCCACCCGTTCCCTCGGCCGTCGGGGACCGCGCGCGGGCCGGTCGCGCGGAGCGCGGCCATATGGCAGCGCCCCCTCCGTTAAAGGCCCGCCTCACGGCTCGGGCGCCCCTGCACCCCGGTCCCGGGCCGCGACGGCCAAACGACTCCCAGTCTGGGGCCTGCAGAGTGGCGCGGAAACGGAGTTCTAATTTTATTTTTTTTTTTTTTTAAGTAATCTGGGTAAGGGAGATCAAGATTCCGGTGGCGGGCACTCTCGGTCCCCGGGGCCGAAAAAAAGGGCTGCCCAAGTCGCTCTGGAGCCGGGCCGACCTCAGCCGGGAGCCCCCGGGAAAAGAGCTCTCCCCGAACTCCCCTCCCGCGGCCCGGAGTGGTTGGGGGCGGAGAGCATCGATCGGCTGGGTCCTCGGCGCTGGAGACTCGGGGGCGCCCCTCCCTGCACCCGAGCGGGGACTGGTTACCTCTCACCGCAGACTCACAAGTTCCCCGGCGCAACTTTGCCCTCCACATGAGGCGATCATGGCCAGCTCAGCTCCGCGACTGAGGACGGCGGCCGCCAGGCAGCGAGCTGGGCACGGCGTGGGGGCAGCCTGCGGAAGCGGCGCCCGGCGATCGCCCCCATTCACACGGGAAGCGGAGACCAGCCCGGGGCTTCCCCTCCAGCCCCAAACCCCAGCGCCGCCTCTGGGTCCTAGAGCGCCCCGCGCGCCCGCGCCGCCGCCCGGGGAGGGTGGTCCGGGCTGGTCCGCGTAACCCTACACTCCACCCCCGCCGGGCGCCCGGCCGCTGGGCCCTAGAGCCCGCCTTCACCCGCTCGCCGCCCCTCCCCAGGCCCCGGAGACCGCCTGCTGCCACCGCCCAGGGCTTCCAGCTCGAATGTCCGCCCCAGAGTGAGGAGGGCGACGGCCTCTCTCGATTCGGTCTCCTTCCTGCGACTTTCTCTTCCTCCCCATCAGGCCAACTCCGGCCGAAATCGTTTTTCCGATCTGCCCTCAAAGTCCAGATGAGGTCTCTACAGGATTCTTTTTTTTTTTCTTCTTCTTCTTCAGAAGCATTTTCAGATGAAAAGTGGCCAGAGTTTTCTCTCTGCATTGCCCTGGTCTCCAGGGCTTCTATCACACACTGGGATTGGGCGACCAGCCGCTGCGATGGGCTCGGTTGACAAGCAGAAGGGCCAAAACAGATTCTACAACCCGAGAGCCTGCAACCCGTGGTCATACTCCCTCTAGGAGTGGAGGCAAAGAAAGGAAAAGGTTGCTGATTCTGCTTCAAGTCTCAAATCAGGCTATACTGAGTATAATACTCCTCAACCGCTCCTGCATATCCAATCAATGCATCTCTGGAGCCTTGATCTGGGGACCCGAAACTCACCCACATTTTGTTAACATTCTCCCTAGTTTCCAGGAGCTGGCTCTGCTGCTCAGCGGCATTCCAAACCTCTCACCTTGTGCTCCTCTATAGACCAGGGTTCTTTCAGGGATTCTTGCCTGGACTGAGGCAATGAGCTAACCAGTCCACCAGCAGTTTTACTTCTCCACTCAATCCTAGTGGGTTGTGTGCCCTTCTGATTCCAGTCTATTCTCCTAATACATTCCTAATGGTTCAGGAGCCTCTGCTCTCAAGATTTGTTGTTGTTCAGTCAAGAAGTCCTGTCTGACACTTTGTGACCCCAATGGACTGCAGCACGCCAGGCTTCCCTGTCCATCACCAACTCCCGGAGCTTGCTCAAACTCATGTCCATTGAGTCGGTGATGCCATCCAGCCATCTCATACGCTGTCGTCCCCTTCTCCTCCCGCCTTCCATCTTTCCCAGCATCAGGGTCTTTTCCAATGAGTCAGTTCTTCGCATCAGGTGGCCAAAGTATTGGAGATTCAGCTTCAGCATCAGTCCTTCCAATGAATATTCAGGACTGATTTCCTTTAGGATTGACTGGCTTGATCTCTTTGCAGTCCAAGGGACTCTCAAGAGTCTTCTCCAACACCACAGTTCAAAAGCATCAAGGTGCAATAATATACAACAATTATTTACCAAATACCTATCACATTTAGAGTTTGATACCGTAGTATTTGATAACACACAAAAGAAGCAGCAGCTAACCAGCCCTTCAAGGATTTATTTATTGAAAATAACAAAATATGACACCACAGAGCAGGAAAGCACTGAAGATACTTGGAAAAACTGAGAGGACTGAGTACATGCAGGAGAAAGGAGAGCCTTGAAGGGTTCTGGAGCTCAGAGCCTCTGGCATTGTAGGGATTTAGCATCGGCTGGGACTTCTTCAAATCAAGCCTCCTTGGTGGTTCAGATGGTAAAGAGTCTGTCTGCAATGCAAGAGACTGGGTTCCTTCCCTGGGTCAAGAAGATCCTCTGGAGAAGGGACTGGCAACCCACTCCAATAGTCTTGCCTGAAGAATCCCATGGACAAAGGAGCCTGATGGGCTAAGTCCATGGGGTCACAAAGAGTCAGTCGTGACTGAGTGACTAACATAGGCTGAGGGAGAATGGTGTATAGAAAGAGGAGGGAAAGTAGGAAGGAAACTAAAATGTATTAATTGCCCATGATTCTATATCACTATACTGAAAGATAGCAGAATTTAATAGTTAAAAGTATCCACTGGAATGAAACCTAGATGGATTGGTGAGTCACAGTTCCACCACTCTATCTGCGGACACTTGGGCAAGTCACCTAACTTTGCTAAACCTCAGTTTCTTCTTTTGCAAGATGAGGAAAATAGCATCAAACCTCACAAGGTGGTTGTAGGAACTGAATAAAGCAGTAAATATAAAATAGCACAATGCACCTAAGTGCTCAACACACATTTGCTATTATTTCAAGCAACACTCCAATAGCCCTGGAAATAGGAAGCCCATCGGGGAAATAGCCGCAGAAAACAATGACACGTGAGGTTGGGCAAAGGAGGTAGAAAAGAGAGATACCAAATCTTTGAAGATACCAAATACAGGGAAGATAACCAAATCTTTGAAGCAACATTTTATTCTTTTCTTTGACTGGACAGCTATCCTGGGAGAAAGAACAAAGTAATCAACTTAACTCGGATTTTGTGGCTGGGTCATAGAAAGAAAGGATCATTCTTGGAAGATTTATAAACGAGTTAATCAATGGATGGACCAAGGATGGAGGAAGAAGAAGAAGAACTGAGAGGGAAAACTGGTTTGAGAAAGATGTTGAAGGGCTTCCTGTCCTCTGAGTAAGAGAAAATAAGGCACAAGGACCTTAGCTGAGAAGTCAAGAACAGAATTATAGAGAAAAAGACATGAAGCTGTGAAGATCGGTTTACTTGGAGAATGCCCATAACAGAAAATTCAGGGAAGAAGGAGGCAGAAGAGGCAGGAGCTGGGGAAGAACACGGGTCTCCCACATCATAGGCAGACACTTTACCATCTGAGCCACCAGGGAAGTCCAGTAGAATAGCTACTGCTACGAGCTAGGAAGGTTTAAAGGCATGTAATCCCAGGGATTGGGGAGCCTGATGGGCTGCCGTCTATGGGGTCGCACAGAGTCGGACACAACTGAAGCGACTTAGAAGCAGCAGCAGCAGCAAGACAGAGGGGTTTTAAGAAGATCCTATCAAATGCTATAGACTCTTAGGCTTCTGAAGAAGTGACCAGGCACAGTATGTGAGCTCAAGAATCTGCTGATCCAATCAAGCAGACCACACATAGAATTCTCAAATTAATCCCGAGTGATGATTAATTTGGCAGGCAAATTTTTCCTCTCCACACATTTTAATTTTCTCAACCATTAAGAATCACTATATCAAATACAGAAAATGAATAGTCTTCCACATCAAATATATGTGACTATTTTTCAGGTGCTAAGACCTGAGAAAAACACTTTGGATTTGACCAGTAAGAGGTCATCAATAACATTTTACATATATTTGGTTTCAGATTCCAACTATGATTGGGACCAAATAGAAACAAGGTATGTTTACACTAAAAACTGAATGCAGCTCTACGAGCAGAAAGGTAGTTAACCAGTCACCATCTGTGGATTTGGATCTACATACTCCACATTGCTTTCAAACTGTGGTGCTGGAGAACACTCTTGAGAGTTTCTGGGACTGCAAGGAAATCAAACCAGTCCATCCTAAAGGAAATCAACCCTGAACATTCATTGGAAGGACTGATGCTGAAGCTGAAGTTCCAATACTTTGGCCACCTGATGTGAAGAGCTGATTCACTGGAAAAGACCCTGATGCTAGGTAAAACTGAGGGCAGGATGAGACGGGGATGACAGAGGATGAGATGGCTGGATGACATCACTGACTCAATGGACATGAGTCTGAGCAAACTCCAGGAGACAATGAAGGACAAGGAAGCCTGGTGTGCCGCAATCTCTGGGGTCGCAGAGTCGGACACAACTGAGCAACTGAACAACAAAACAAGCAGGGCCAGGCTCTGTGCTGTCATCCTACGCAGGCATTTGGCTCACTGAGTGAATGATGGATCTGAGGCCGGTTTGTCTGGATGTTTCAGCTTCACACCCATGGTGACACACTGGTCTCTTCTTGCCTCGTGGCTTTCTCCTCTGAGCACGCTACCTAATATTCATTAAACACGTGCATGTGTGCTAAGTCTCTTCAGTCATGTCTGACTCTTTGTGACCCCATGGACTGTAGTCCGCCAGGCCCCTCTGTCCAGGGGAACCTCCAGGAGAGAACCCTGGAGCGGGTTGCCAGGCCCTACGCCAGGGGATCTTCCCTACCCAGGGACTGAACCTGAGTCTCTCATGTCTCCTGCACTGGCAGGCAGGTTTTTACCAGCACCACCTGGGAAGCCCGTTAAACATATAATCTGATCTATATAAAACACAAGAAGCAGAGGGTAGATGCCATCATGTACAGGGAAAATGTACCTACATTAGAAAGCTCATAAGGAAGAGGAGAGATGTTTGCTGCAAACAAACCCAAGATCCTGACTGAGACACTCAGCAGCTCAGAATATAAAGCACCTGGCATGTCACAGGTATTTATTAAATGATAATCACTGTTATTTGCTGTTCTTACTACACTACAGAAACTTTCAGAATATTGAAAGCTCGTACGTTTTGGCTGAATGGTTGTTTCAAGGTTTCTCAACCTTGGCACATGTGACGTTTGGGGTTGAGATTTTTCTGTGATGAGGACTGCCTTCTGCATTGTTCGGTGCTTAGCAGCATCCCTGCCTCTACCCATGTGATGCCAGTGGCAACCTTCGCACTCCACGTTGTGGCACCAAATACCGGCTCGTTGTCGTTGTTCAGTCGCTCAGTCTTGTCCAGCTCTTTGCGACTCCATGGACTGCAGCGCGCCAGGCTTCCCTGTCCTTCACTATCTCCTGGAGCTTGCTCAAACTCATCTCCATTGAATCAGTGATGCCATCCAACCATCTCATCCTCTGTCATCCCCTTCTTCTCCTGCCCTCAATCTTTCCAGCACCAAGGTCTTTTCCAATGAGTCAGCTCTTCACATCAGGTGGCCAAAGTATTGGAGCTTCAGTTTCAGCATCAGTCCTTCCAATGACTATTTAAGGTTGATTTCCTTTAGGATGGACTGGTTTGATCTCCTTGCCATCCAAGTTTAACTCTCAAAAGTCTTCTTCAGCATCACAGTTCAAAAGCATTAATTTTTTGGTGCTCAGCTTTGTTTATGGTCCAACTCTCACATCCATCCAAACTATTGCTTTAACCAGATAAACCTTTGTTGGCAAAGTAATATGTCTGCTTTGTAATATGCTGTCAAGGCTTGTCATAGCTTCTCTTCCAAGGAGCAAGCATCTTTTAATTTCATGGCTGCAGTCACCATCTGCAGTGATTTTAGAGCTCAAGAAAATAAAGTCTGTCACTGTTTCCATTGTGTCCCTATCAATTTGCTATAAGGTGATGGGACTGTGAGGCCATGATCTTAGGCAATTTTTGAATGTTGAGCTTAAAAGCCAGCTTTTTCACTCTCCTCTTTCATCTTCATCAGGAGACTGTTTAATTCCTCTTCACTTTTTGCCATAAAGATAATGTCATCTGTGTATCTGGTAATGTCATCTGTCATCTGGTTATTGATATTTCTCCTGGACACTTTGATTCCAGCTTGTGCTTCATCCAGCCCTGCATTTCACATGATGTACTCTGCATATAAGTTAAATAAGCAGGGTGACAATATACAGCCTTGAGGTACTCCTTTCCCAATTTGGAATCAGTCCATTGTTTCATGTCCAGTTCTAACTGTTGCTTCTTGACCTGCATCCAGATTTCTCAAGAGGCAGGTCAGGTGGTCTGGTATTCCCATCTTTTTAAAAATTTTCCACAGTTTGTTGTGATCCACACAGTCAAAGGCTTTAGTGTGGTCAACGAAGCAGAAGTAGATGTTTTTCTAGAATTCTCTAGCTTTTTCTATGATCCAATGGACCACTAGGCTCTTCTGTCCCTGCGATTTCCAGGCAAGAATAATGGAATGGGTTGCCATTTCCTTCTCCAGGGAATACTGGCTCCAGACATTGCCAAATGTCTCCTGTGGGCAAAACTGCCCCTAGTTGAGAACGTCTAAATTAGCTGAGTAGTTAATGTTGCCCAGCTTACAAGCTCCCAAGCTTCTAACTATATTGATCATTCCATTGAGTTGTTGAGTGAATCCAATTGCATTACTAATATGAGCCAGCCTCAGTTTTGTTCATTCTACAGTTTATGTCATATTATGACAATTTCTTTCTCTTTCTCTCTTCATGAACAAAAAACTAGTTAGGTTTTATTCTGTTTCCAAAGATGGTATAGAGAGTGTCTTTTTTCCCTAAAAACTGGAATCATACTGAGTTTCTAAAACAACAGCAACAGACAATCACTATTAAAAACAAAGACTGTTACAACTGGAGATAACTTTGATTAGAATGTTTACACTTATGATTGCTTACAGTTACCATTCTGAAAAGTATGCTGGTGTGTTTTATTCCCAAAACACGTTCTCTCTGTTCATAGCTAGAAAGAACAGCGAGAAGAATGACCCCTCCACGGTCTATCCAGAAGTTCTAGTTCTTCTCTTTCTAGAATATGTATTAAAGACAAGAACATCTTCCAGTGCTTCTTGTACCTTAAATGCCAAAGACAAAGAAATGGGGAAGCTCTCACTATCCCCAAGGACTCCAGCCATTCTGTATGGTTCAATTCAAGAGAAAAAAAATTTTTACAGCATAATTTCAGAGTGGGGGTTTTTGTGTTTGTTCAGTTGCTCAGTCATGTCCGACCCTTTGCGACCCCTTGAACTGCAGCACACCAGGTTTCCTTGTCCTTCACTATCTCCTGGAGTTTGCTCAGATTCATGCCCACTGAGTCGTTGATGCCATTGGACCATCTCATTCTCTGTTGCCCCCTTCTCTTCCTGCCTTCAATCTTTCCCAGCAGTCGGGGTGAGGAGTTAAAATTCACATCTTATACGTGATCCATCCAGAAATCAAAAATTACTTATTGTGCATCAGTGACAGAGCCAGTATTATGCTAAGCAGAACATAATCTTCAGGAAAGTCCAAGGTCAGGAGGGGAAAAATTAGAAATAACTAGAAAAAAATTAAGTCCTAAACAGAAGGACTACGTGAATGAATTAACAGAAAGCACAACAGAGTTTGAAAGGAGGCAGAACCATGTGAGAGCTGCAGTGGTTCATTTATTCATTCATTTACTCAAAAAACATTATCAATTACATTGAATAAGCCATACCCTCCACTAGGTGTGCAAATACCCTACCACAGGCCCTGCTCAGTAAAATGTATATAAATCTATAACTACAAACTGGTCTACCTGTGATGAAGAAAGGGAACAGGGTTCAGTAACAAAGATTAATGATGGACAAGGTAGCTACTGAGAGGGAGTGGAAAGGAAGGCTTCTCCAAGGTGACAAAAAGAGGATGAAGAACAGACCGGTTGAGCAAATAGCCTGAGTGGGGATGTTAAAGCAAGAAGGAGCTTAAAGAAGGCAAAGCAAAGGGTGCCTGTAGGGACCCAGGCCAGAGCACCCCAAGATGAGTTCCTTAGGAAGGTTACCTGTGTGTTAGTTGTTCATCGTGTCAGATCTTTGCGACCCCCATGGACTGTAGTCTGCCAGGTGGCTCTGTACATGGGATTTCCCAGGCAAGAATACTGGAATTGGTTGCCATTTCCTTCTCCATTAGGAAGTGAAAACCACTCAGTCATGTCCGACTCTTTGCGACCCCATGGACAGTCCATGGAATTCTACAGGCCAGAATACCAGAGTGGGTAGCCATTCCCTTTTCCAGGGGATCTTCCTAACCCAGGTTCAAACTCAAGTCTCCCACATTGCAGGCAGATTCCTAACCAGCTGAGCCATGAGAGACACTCAAGAATACTGGAGTGGGTAGCCTATCCCTTCTCCAGGGAATCTTCCAAACCCAGGTGTCAAACCGGGGTCTCCGCGCTGCAGGCAGATTCTTTACCAACTGAGCTACCAGCCTGTGGGAATGGTCCCTTTCCAATCATCCTTCCCTGGTGGCTCAGATGGTGGAGAATCTGCCTGCAATGCAGGAGACCCTGGTTCAGTCCCTGGGTTGGGAACATCCCTTGGAGATGGAAATGGCAACCCACTCCAGTATTCTTGCCTGGAGAATTCCAGGGACAGAGGGAGCCTGGCCAACTACAATCCATAGGGTTGCAAAGAGTTGGACACGACTGAGAGAGTAACACTTTCACTTTAGGATGTAATATTTTATGAGTCTCCATCAACATGAGTTTCAAATTAAGTGGAAGAGAGAAAAGGAACAGCAGAAAATGACCAATTTGGCTCATCTCACATGTTAGCAAAGTAATGCTCAAAATTCTCCAAGGCAGGCTTCAACAGTATATGAACCGCGAACTTCCAGATGTTCAAGCTGGATTTAGAAAAGGCAGAGGAACCAGAGATCAAAATGACAACATCAACTGGATCATTGAAAAACAAGAGAATTTCAGAAAAACATCAACTTCTGCTTTATTGACTATGCCATAGCCTTTGACTGTGTGGATCACAGTAAACTGTGGAGAATTCTTCAAGAGATGGGAATACCAGACCACCTGACCTGCCTCTTGAGAAACCTGTATGCAGGTCAAGAAGCAACAGTTAGAACTGGACATGGAACAATGGACTGGTTCCAAATCAGAAAAGGAGTATGTGAAGGCTGTTTGTTGTCACCCTGCTTATTTAACTTATATGCAGAGTACATCATGAGAAATGCTGGGCTGGAAGAAGCACAATCTGGAATCAAGATTGCCAGGAGAAATATCAATAACCATAGGCAGATGAAACCACTCTTATGGCAGAAAGCAAAGACGAACTAAAGAGCCTCTTGATGAAAGTGAAAGAGGAGAGTGAAAAAGTTGGCTTAAAACTCAACATTCAGAAAAAGAAGATCATGGCATCTGGTCCCACCACTTCATGACAAATAGATGGGGAAACAGTGGAAACAGTGTCAGACTTTATTTTTTGGGCTCCAAAATCACTGCAGATGGTGACTGCAGCCATGAAATTAAGAGACGCTTGCTCCTTGGAAGAAAATTTATAAGCAACATAGACAGCATATTAAAAAGCAGAGACATTACTTTGCCAACAAAGATCCATCTAGTCAAAGCTTTGGTTTTTCCAGTAGTCATGTATGGATGTGAGAATTGGACTATAAAGAAAGCTGAGCACTGAAGAACTGATGCTTTTGAACTGTGGTATTGGAAAAGACTCTTGAGAGTCCCTTGGACTGCAAGATCCAACCAGTCCATCCTAAAGGAAATCAGTCCTGAATATTCATTGGAAGGACTGATGCTGAAGCTGAAATTCCAAAACTTTGGCCACCTGATGCGAAGAACTAACTCATTTTAAATGACTCTAATTCTGGGAAAGATTGAAGGCAGGAGAAGAAGGGAATGACAGAGGATGAGATGGCTGGAAGGCATCACGGACTTGATGGACATGAGTCTGAGTAAGCTCCAAGAAATTGTGATGGACAGGGAGGCCTGGCGTGCTGCAGTCCATGGGGTCACAAAGGCACAACTGAGTGACTGAACTGAACTGAATTGTAAAAGTTTAAGATGGGAACAGCCTGAACATGAACTCCACATTCGTCACCCAACCACATGAAAGGTGCAGGCTCTCTAGAGGCTTCAAGTGAGTCCTGCTGAAAACAGAGGAAGACTCAGGATACTCAGTGCCTACAGGGCAGTGGTTCTTAAACTTTAGCTGCATGAAAGTCAGCAGAAAAGCTTGCTGAAACAGACTGCTGTGCCCCACCATAGAGTTTCTGATTCTTTCGGTCAGAGTAGGGTCCAAGGATTGCTCCTAGATGCTGCTGATGCTGCCGGTCTGGACCACACTTTGAGAACCCCAGGATTAGAATATTTGAGGACCTACATTTCAATGCACTCACAATCCCACCCTAAATGAGGGAACAGGTAAGTGATACTGTAGGAGGAGATTGATCCAAACTCAGTTTTCTCTCTGGAGCAAGCAAGTATGGAAGAGCATCTCCTGTGTCCCAGGTGATGTAGTGTGTTATGTGTGTTACCTTGTTTCATTGGTACATGACACACTGCATGGGAGGCATCATTATCTGTGTTTTACACCTGAGGGAAAGAGGCTGGGCCAGGTTATGGGAATCTTCCAAGATCATGTGGCTCTAAAGTGACAGGGCCAGGTTTCAAACCTGTTCGTCAGAGCAGAGCTCTTGATCTTGCCGCTACACTTTGTAGCCTCCCAAGCACACATCTCCTCCTCCAGGCTCCCCTGAAGAGGAGAGATGCTTCCCTGGCTCCAGACCCACCACACCACACTGCAAAGCACTCTGGGGCCTACCCCATGCAGTCAGGGATAGATACAGACAGTTGTCACCTGGGCTTCCCAGTGGCTCAGATGGTAAAGAATCTGCACACAGTGTGGGAGACCCAGGTTCGATCTCTGCATTGGGAAGATCCCCCAGAGAAAGGACTGGCAACCCCCTCCAGCATTCTTGCCTGGAGAATCCAATGGACAGAGGAGCCTGGCAAGCTACAGTCCATGGGGTGGCAAAGATTCGGACATGACTGAGAGATTAACACTTTCTTTCTCTTGTCTCTTGAGGGCTGCTAGGGACCTAAACTTGTTATTAAGTTCTTCTCTTTCCTTAGGAGAAGGAATAAGCTCTATTAAGCCCCCACAAATGCACTGCCCAAAGTATGTTACAGGGCTTCCCAGGTAGTGCTAATGGTAAAGAATCTGCCTGACACTGCAGGAGATGTCAGAGACATGGGTTTGATCCTGGGTTGGAAACATTCCGCTGGAGTAGGAAATGGTAACCCACCCCAGTATTTTTTGCCTGGAGAATCCTATGGACAGAAGAGCCTGGTGGGCTACTTACTGTCCAAGGGGTTGCAGAGATTCGCACACGACTGAGCCTGTACTGGGTAGGGGAAGCATGTTACATACATTATCTCTTTCTAAACCAGCAGATGTGGTTTTCAGTTTGTGGGGTGCAGTTAAGTATTTTAAAACACAGGCTGAGGACTGAGATGGCTCTGGGCCTAACTTCCCTTCTCACTTATTAGTTATATGACTGGCCAAATTAATTGGCTAAAGATCAGGTTTCTTCTTCTGAGAAAGTAGTGATTACAACAGTATTTGCCTCAGAGGGTTGTGAGGAATTCATGAGTCCGTTTCGTGAAAAGCTGTCAGCTCTTCGCATGCAGCAAGAACTCCATAATTATTAGCAATGATTGCTAACGTGTTACCCTTTTTTTTTTTAATATAGCCATTTTAGAAGACTTTTAATTATTGATGTGCCAGACAGTGCCAGACACACAGCTTCTTCTTGACATTTTTTTTTCTTTTGGCCATGCTGTGTGGCATGCAGGATCTTAGTTCCCTGATCAGAGGTCAAACCCATGCCCCCCAGCAACAGAAGCACAGTGTCTTAACCACTGGACCGCCTGGAAAGTCCCTTTTGACACGTCTTGAGTTTAAGAACATTTGATTGGTGGATCCAGGAAATATGAATGATGGTATCTTGATTTGGGCCTCTCCCACATCCCAACTAGGAAACACATCTCCAGAGACTCTTACAGACAAAACAGGAAAAATGGGAATGATTTTTTGATTAGGCATTTTGGGTACATAAAAAAATTAAATAAGCACACCCAATGGGTGCTGATTAATGGAGTGATATTAACTTGAGTGGCCTTCTCTGGAAGCTCTGTGCAGAAAACATAAGAGACTTGGGTTCTACCCTGGGTCAAGAAGATCCCCTGGAGGAGGAAATGGTAACCCACTCCACTATTCTTGCCTGGAAAATCCCATGGACAGAGAAGCCTGGTGGGCTACAGTCCATGGGCTCGAAAAAGAGTCAGACACTACTGAGCAACTAAACAACAGCAACAAGTTAATTTGGGTGGGGGTTTGAGGTCAAGGGTTCTGATGATCCCACTGTGACACGTATTGGTCAAGTCATACATGAGGTCAGGCTCAATTCTTAATGACAAGTTAAAACCAGAATCTTCTCTTAGAAAGCACCTGGCAGAGGTTGAGCAGGATGGGAAGGGATGGCAAACCAGAATATGTTAAAAAGAGACCCACAGCCACTGTGGAAAACTCTGTGCAGGTTCTTTTAAAAACTGAAATTAAAGTTACTATATAATCTAGCAATCGCACTCCTGGGCATATATCCAGAGAAAACCCTAATTCAAAAAGATATAACACCCCAATGTTCATAGCAGCACTGTTTACAATAGCCAAGAAATGGAAGCAACCTAGGTATCCATCAACAGATGAATGGATAAACAAGATGTGGTACATATATACGATGGAATATTACTCAGCCACAAAAAGAGTGAAATAATACCATTTCACAGCAACACGGGTAGATAGACCTAGACACTGTATACTAAATGAAGTCAGACAAAGACAAATATTATATGATGTCATTTAAATATGGAACCCACAAAATAATTCATATGAATCTATATACAAGACAGAAAAAGACTCACAAACAGAAGAAGTACATGGTAAACAAAGGGGAAGGAGGGAACCATAAATTGGGAGTACAGGATTAACAAATACACACTACCATACGTAAAATAGGTAAGCAAAGATTTACTATATAGTGCAAGGGACTATATTCATTATCCTGTAATAAAGTATAATGGAAAAATAGAAAAAAGAATATACATATATATGTGTAACTGAATCATTTTGCTGTGTACCTGAAACTAGCACAATATGGTAAATCAATTAAATCTAACTTTAAAATTAGAGGTAGTAGGGAGGAGATTAAGATACAATTTGATAGTCATTTTTTACTATCTCGAGAGCTTTCAAAAAGAAAAGAGGAACAGATTTACTCTATGTTTGCTATAAAACCTCTACAGCATTCTTTTTCAAAGAGTAGTAGGCAACCCATTACTGGAAATCAATTGAACAGGTTAATCAACATTTTAAATAAATAAAATAGAACAAAATGGAAAATATCAGACGCAGTCAGTCTAATAAGAGGTAATTGCTATTCCACAAAACTTCTGTTTTAGTTATATTTATATTCAAATTTGTGTGAGTCTAATAAAAAATGTATCCTTATGTTGGGCCACAGTAAAAAAAAAAAGTGTGAAAGCTCTAGAAGGGAAAACATGGACAAGTGGGTGCAAGAAAGAAGAAATCAGGTTTCAGCATTTTCAAAGAAACTAAAAGTTCTTTGATTATAATAACCAGTTCAGTTCGGTCGCTCAGTCGTGTCCGACTCTTTGCGACCCCACGGACTGCAGCACGCCAGGCCTCCCTGTCCATCACCAACTCCGGGAGCCTACTCAGACTCATGCCCGTTGAGTTGGGGATGCCATCCAACCATCTCATGCTCTGTCATTACCTGCCTACATGGGTGGTGTCTCTAAACTTGCTTTAGAGGATCCCCTTAGTCTCTCATTTGGCAAACAGTCTGGAATGTCAAGTTGACAGTCACAGAAATAATGATGATTATAATGGAAAAAGCAGTGAAATTCAAAAGAACATGGTTTGACAGCTTTGTCCCACTGAACCCTACCACTCCAAATTTGAGGGCCAAACAAGTGGGACAAACATAGGACCTCCCTGGTGGTCCAGTGGTTAAGACTCCACCCTCCCAATGCAGGGGGCCTGGATTTGATCCTGGTCAGGGAAATAGGTCCCACATGCCCCGACTAAGAGTTCGCATGCCATGATTAAAAGATCCAGCATGCTACAAAGACGGAAGCTCCCGTATGCTGCAACTAAGACCAGATGCAGCCAATAAATAAATAAATATATTTTTAAAGGAAGAGAATTATCTTATAAATATATAAAAGACTGGGACAAACTGACCCCACAGGATGTGCACAGAATTTGAGGAAGGGGTTAATGAAGTTATAGTCTCACTTTATAGAGTTTCCATGCTCAAACTAGGCTTGTACCGGGGAGAAGATCCTGCTTCATTCACCTGCACCCCAGCATTCAGAACTCAATTTCAGGGACCACAGAGGAGGAGTTGACTTTAGCTGCCACCAGCTGTTCTAACACAGACATAACCTGTTCATGCCCTGTAACTTTCCTTTTGCAGCTCATGCTGTGAAGGGTGGCTCTCCTCCAGGAAGCTTGCCTGGCTTCCCCTTGACCTCCATGGCTGAGTCAGGCTCATCTTCCCTGGGGTCCCACGCCTCCTTGAATACTTCCCTTATAGCACTCATCATCATAAAAGGAACTGAAAACACTCATGGAGTGCCAGCTGTTAATATGTGCTAAGCACATAATTTGCATAGATCATCTCCATTTAATCCCTTTCTTCTACCCTATGAAGGGCTTCCCTAATGGCTCAGCAGGTAAAGAATCCACCTGCAGTGGAGGAGAGACTGGAGACACTAGTTCAATCCCTGGGTCCGGAAGATCCCTACAGGAGGAAATGGCAACCCACTCCAGGATTCTTGCCTGGGAAATCCATGGACAGAGGATCTGACAGGCTACAGTCCAAAGGGTCACAAAGAGTTGGACATGACTGAGCGAATAAGTGCCTCTCTACGCTATGAAGTATTTGCCTTCCCATACCAAAGATGGGTAAACTGAGGCCTAGAAAGGTCAGATAACTTGCACAAGGTCACACAGTCAGTAGGTGCCCACTTGCCTAGAGAAGCCAGAGCTCCTAAATTGTAAATTTTTCTGTCTATTGAGCTTTCTCCTCGAGTTAGGTTATCAAGTCTCTGAGGGAAGGATTGGGTCTTATTCACCCTCATGTCTCCAAGCCCAGCCTGCTGGGTCTGGTAAGCTGTAGGCAGTACTATAAATGGGTCAGCCCATAATATTATAGTCAAACAGGCCCTTGGACAGCAAGGAGATCAAACCAATCAATCTAAAGAAAATCAATATTCATTGGACAGGATGATGCTGAAGTTGAAGCTCCAATACTTTGGCCACCCGATGTGAAGAGCTGACTCACTGATAAAGACCCTGATGCTGGGAAAGATTGAAGGTGGGAAGAGATGAGGATGACAGAGGATGAGATGGTTGGATGGTATCACTGACTCGATGGGCATGAGTCTGAGTAAGCTCCAGGAGATGGTGATGGACAGGGAAGCCTGGCGTGCTGCAGTCCATGGGGTCACAAAGAGTGTGACATGACTTAGTAACTTAACAAGAACAAGCCTGGATGCAAATCATGGTTCTGCCAAGAATCTGCCACTGAGAATCAAGAGTCCAGGTTCTAGTAATTTGCTCCAGAGTTGAGGACAGAGGTTAAGAATTCCAGCAAGAGAGAACAGAACTGGCTCAAGCCTTGGCTCCCTGACTCCCCAGATGTGACTTGGCAAGTTACTGAGCTTGTCTAAACTGTAGCTCTCCATCTGTCAAGTCAGGGAAACCTCCTACCTCAGCGCCTACCTCACAGGATTGTTTTGAAATGCCTGACAAAGTTTTTAGTGAGACATGTAATATGTGAAAGGCACTCCACAAAACTAGCTCTTTGTACAGTTAATTAATTAATTTGGCTGCACTGTGTCTTAGTTTTAGGATGTGAGATCTTTGTTGCAGCATGCAGGGTCTTTCGTTGCAGGGCGCAGGCTCTCTATCTGTGGTCTTTGGGCTTAGTAGTTGAGGTACATGGGCTTAGTTGCCCCAAGGCATATGGGATCTTAGTTCCCCAACCAGGAATCGAACCCATGTTCCTTGCACTGCAAGGAGGAGATGTCAACCATTGGGCTGTCAGGGAAGTCCCAACTCTTTTTATTATTAATATACTGCATTTTATGAAGCCATTTGAACTGGAGTAAATAAATTTTAGTTAACTATTGGCATAAGTATTGCAAGTTTTAGACACAGCTTTTATTCAGGAGATCAGAACTTGGGGAAAATGCATAAATAATTTTGGGGCAATTTCTTGTATAATTATTTATTTATTTGGCTGTGCCCGGTCTCAGCTGTGACCTGCAGGATCTTGATTCTTCATTGCAGTGTGCCGTATCTTTTAGTTGTAGCTTGTGGGGTCTAGTTCTCTGACCAGGGATTGAACCCAGGGCCCCTGCACTGGGAGCAGGGAGTCCCTGCTGGACCACCAGGGAAGTCCTGGGGAAACTGCTTTTAAAGAATTACTCCAAGAAGAATTTGGGCTTTCTTGTATTTACACAACACTGAAAGAGCTCACAGAAAAGGAGGGAGGAAAATCCATGAGAAGGTTGGGGGATGAGGAATCAGGGCTACCATGTCCAGTTATATAAGCTGCTCACTGCACGAGAGTGCCTGGCTGAGGGTGTATATGAAACAGAGGCGTGGAGCCAGAATCTAGCTTGCCTTCTACTCATGAAACCGGGAACACAGTCTCTGCTTTTCATCCACTTGGAGAGCATGCTATTTTCTATTTTGCTCTAAAGCACTCTTTGGGCCTGTGGTGGCTCTAGCTTTATACCTTTGTGATTGATCTAGTTTGTTCTTTTCTTTCAGTGTTGCTTCCCTGGTGGCTCAGATGGTAAAGAATCTGCCTGCAATGCAAGAGACCTGGGCTCCATCCCTGGGTTGGGAAGATCCCCTGGAGGAGGGCATGGCAACCCACTCCAGTATTCTTGCCTAGAGAATTCCATGGACAGAGGAGCCTGGTGGGTTAGAGTCCATGGGATCGCAAAGAGTCGGACACAGCTGAGCGACTAAGCACCAGTACAGGGGAGAAGAAACAGAATGGAGCTCAGGGAAGGAAAGCATACTTGAAAGTGACGAGGGAAGTGAAGGAAGGCAGGAACAAAGGAAAGCAGTGGAATAAGGGTAACGTTTAGTAAATGCTGGCCATTTGTCAGGCACTGTTCCATGTGCTTTAGTTGTGCTGACTCACTGGGTCCTGGTTACACTCCCTACAAGATAAGCAGAACCACTGGAGGAGGAGGCGGCAGGTGGGCACATAAGGTTAACCCATACGTGCATCTGCCCAGGACAGACACTGCTGGTCACACTCCTTGGTCTATGAAAATGTTCAGAATCTGGAATCTCTCTTTTGAGTCTATGGTGGAAATGGCTTTTAGAGCCAAAAGGAAAATATTTTTTAAGGGAGACAAGTCTGAGTTCTCAGGTGGGTGGCTGGTCCATCACCAGGGCTACATACTGGACTTCTATTTTTGATCAACAGCCGGTCCTTTGGCAGACAGAAGCAAAAGACCCTGACAGGTTACAAGTCCCAGCTTGTAACATGGTCCCAAAGTTCAACTGTGAACTTTCCACATGGTTCATCTCAGACCAGGTTCTGACACACAAGCGCCTTCTCTATTTTCTTAAGAACCTGTGAGTGCATGCTAGGTAACTGCAGTTATATCCGACTTTGCAACCCTATGGCCTATAGCCCACCAGGCTCCTCTGTCCATGGGATTCTTCGGGCAGGAATACTGGAGTGGGCTGTCATATCCTTCTCCAAGGGATCTTCCTGACCCAGGGATCGAACTCTCCATCTCCTGAGGCTCCTGCATTGCAGGCAGATTTTTACTGCTGAGCCACCTGGAAGAACCTGAAGTTCCATAAGATATTTACTGTTAAACAGCGACCTGAAAGCAGCTCCAGTGTCCAGTCTTCCTGGTGGTCTTCAAAAGAAACCCTTCGAGGGTGTGGTAGGGAACCCTCCTACACTATTGGTGCTATGGAGAGCAGTATGGAGGTTCCTTTAAAAACTAAAAACAGAGCTTAACTTAAAAGCCAGCAATCCCACTCCTGGGCATACACCCAGAGAAACTGCGATTAGAAAAGATACACACACCCCAATGTTCATTGTAGCACTGCTTACAATAGCCAAGACCTAAGACCATAGGAAGCAACCTAAGTGGCCATCAACAGATAAAGAAGATGTGGTATATATACAGTGGAATATTACTCAGCCTGAAAAAGAATGAAATGATGCCATTTGGGGCAACATGAGTAGATCTAGAGATTACCATACTAAGTGAAGTAAGTCAGACAAAGACCAAAATTGCTTATGTGTGGAATCTAAAAAAAAATTAGTACAAATGAAGTTATTTATAAAACAGAAATAGATGCACAGACATGGAAAACAAATTTGTGGCTACCAAAGGGGAAAGTGGGAAAAGGGATAAATTAGAAGTTTGGGATTATACACACTATTGTACATAAGATAGGTAACCAACAAGGGTCTACTGTATAGCACAGGGAATTCAATATCTTGTAATAACCTATAAAGAGAAAGAATCTGAAAAATTATATATATATGTGTGTGTGTGTGTATGTATATATATATATAGAGAGAGAGAGAGAGAGAGAGAGTTGAATCACTGTGATGTACACCTGAAACCAACACAGCATTGTAAGTCACCTATATTTCAATAAAAATATTTGTAAATAGATACAATAAAATTTTCTAGGGCCCTCTCCAAAAAAATAACCCCTCTGAAAAGAGGGTGGAAATAAACCTTGCTACCAGGTGGTCAGTAATCTTGCCTACTCTGGATTTGGGGCTACAAAGGTGATGGGTGGATGAGAACTGAGCAGAGACAAATACATATATATACACAGATTTGATGTTAAAACCACCACACATGTGACATGATGATGAAAGCCCACATTTAGCTATTCTGTAAGGAAGGTGTTTCAACTGACAGCCCGAGACAGCAAAAACACCCCTGAACATCTGTTTCCCCCATTTTGCCAAAGAGCATTCTTTTTTAATCCTTCTTTAATAATTTGACCTGTTCCATTTTTCTGGCAGAGGGCCCTGGCAAGGCAAGCACTGGCTTTTCTGTCTGTATTCCAACTTCAGATGGGAACAGGAAGGAGGCAGCAAGAGGGGGGAAGGGAGAGGAAAAGACAGAGGGGAACTGAGGCAGACACCTGGGAGAGGGTAGACAGGGATCCAAACACGCGGAGAAAGGAGAAAAGGGGAGGGACACCCAGGAGAGAGAGAGCCGAAGAGTCCCAGCAGGCCACTTTAATATGACCACCCTGGGGGCACAACTGATTTGAAAGAAACCCAAACTGACAGGACATATTCCAGAAAGATCATCCAGTACAAATGTGACCCAGAAACCCGTAATCACACCATTCTCGAACAGATCAAGCTGGTTATTTAACACTCTTTAAGACTCGGAAAGTCTTTAACAATTGATGAAATATCATCATTTCTAAGTGGTTTGTGTTTAACATTCAGGAATAATTGGACACAGCCCTATATTTTTCTGGTAAAACATCTCTTTGGCAAGGAAAATGCCCTTTCCATTCTGTGTGTGTGTGTGTGTGTGTGTGTGTGTGTGTGTGTGTGTGTGTGTGTGTGTGTGTGTGTGTGTGAATTTTATCCCACTATTCCATACCTCTTTTGCCCTTTTAGCCTAGACAGACAACCAGCTGGGCTTCCCAGGTGGCGCTAGTGGTAAAGAACCAGTCTGCCAATGCCGGAGATGTTAAGACACTCTGGTTCGATCCCTGGGTCAGGAAGATCCCCTGGAGGAGGGCATGGCAACCCACTTCACTATTCTTGCCTGGAGAATCCTATGGACAGGAGCCTGGCAGACTACAGTCCATGGGGTCACAGTCAGACACGACTGGAGCGACTTAGCACAGCACAGCACAGATAACCATTTACCCCGCCAAGAAGTCATTGTTTTTCTCCTGCCTACTCCATTCTCTCTCCCAAGGAAAACACCCCGAAATAAGACCTCGCCTCCTGCGCAGTGAGCAGTATCACTTTGCCGACAAACACCAGGGGAAGTGGGATGAGTTTTACACCCAGGCCGGGGTCCACCTGCTCTCACTTACGCTTTCAGACATTCCCCTCCAAGCTGCCCCTGCCCTGCCCCGAACTGCGCTGCCGCCAAGGTCTGGTTTCCTTAGAAATGGCGGCGGCACCATCCGGGAACCTTAAGAGATTTCCTGTCCCAGTGGCTCCACGCTGCTGAAACACGGATAGGAGCGAGGGAACTGGATGATGAAGCTAGGAAGAGTTTTCCTGATTGCCGTTTCAGATCCCATTATGGAAAATTCCTTCAGAATATATTAATCATTATTTGGTGGTCTAAAGGAAAAAATATATATATATACACACATACACATACACATATGGCTTTGTGCACCTACTATTCATTCATTCAACAAGAACATATTGGACAGGCTTCTACTGTGTAATCAAGCCCTGTGCTAGTTACTTTTACATCATTTATAGAAACCAAATCCTCCTGCATGCATGCTCCGTTGTGTCTGATTCTGCAATGCTGTGAACTATAGCCCGCCAGGCCCCTTCTGTCCATGGAACTTTCCAGGCAAGAATACTGGAGTGGGTTGCCATTTCCTTCTTCAATCCCCCTGGGAGGAGGGCAACTTCTATAGTCTCCTCTCCAAGAAACAGAGACTTGCTTCTGGAGCCAGAGATTCTATTTCGAGTGGAAGTTTTCCCTCTGCTGAGGGACGTTGGGCAGATAACTTAATCCCTCTGAGCCTCTGTTTCCTCCTCCATGAGGTGAAGATAATTCCTTCTGCCTCACTGAGTTCTTTTACATTTGAAATGAACTGATAAACTCGAGGAGATCAATCATGCAAGAGGCTGAGTGCCCAGATTTCGGAAACTGTAACAATGGTGAGCCACTGTGTAATTGTTTTGCTGGAGCCAGGAGGCCAGACCGCGCCTTGCGGTAGGGGTGAGGTTTCCTGTGAAGAGAATTGAATTTTCCACAGTCAATCATCCTGAGAAAAGTTAAACTGGAGTGAAAACTCCTCGCTCTCAGAAGCCTCGGCTGGGGGAGGAGGAAGGCAGGACAGATGGGCTTCGAAGGCTGCAGAGATCTGGGGCAGATACAGGGGTGGAGTGAACGGCCCTGGCCATTTAAAGACCAGCTCAGAGCCAGGCATGTGGCCAAGCTAATCCCAGCCCCTAGGTGAGTGGGGCCTTGTATAGTGACTAGAAAGCCCTGGGCAACTCTGCAGCATTTGGAGAGGGGTGCCCTGGGCCCTTTAGCCAGCCCAAGGCAGGCCACTGGGAAACCAGTTACGCTCCAGGCAGGCAAACCCCAAGCTCTGGGTTCTGTCCTGAGTAGAGGCAGCAGCAGCAATGGCTGTGTTGTGGGGTCACTGGTTTCTGGAGAAAGAAGTTGTGAGCAGTTACCAAGGTGTCCACTGGCCTCAGTAAGATGTAGCTGGATTCCAGCTCCCTTGGCAAAAGACTGGAACAATCAGAACTGACTCTGTGGATGTGAACAAGCACCCCTGAGAATTACTGGGCTTAAAATGAGAGGGTAGCCTTAGAAAAAGACCTGATTTGTTAGTAATGTGTACTTAGCCGCTCAGTTGTGTCCAACTCTTTGCAACCCTTTGGACTAGCCTGCCAGGCTCTTCTGTCCATGGGATTCTCCAGGCAAGAATACTGGACTGGGTAGCCATTCCCTTCTCCAAGGGATCTTCCCAACGCAGAGATTGAACCCAGGTCTCCTGCACTACAGGCAGGAGCCATCAGGGAAGCCCAATTTGTTAGTAATATGCACAGGAAACTCCTTGGAAATTGTTATTGGGCTATCAATGTGGTTGGTATGATTTTAACTCCAAGCTGGGAAGCTGGGTAGACTGTTTACACCCCTACAGAGTCCAGCACAGGGTGGTGTTTGCTGTGAAGTTGCTCAGTCGTGTCCAACTCTTTCCGACCCCATGGACTGTAGCCTACCAGGCTCCACTCTCCATGGGATTCTCCAGGCAAGAATACTGGAGTGGGTTGCCATTTCCTTCTCCAGGGGATCTTCCCGACCCAGGGATCAAAACCCAGGTCTCCCGCATTCCAGGCAGATGCTTTAACCTCTGAGCCAATAATAAAGGTCTGGGACCTTTCTCCTTATTTCTCCCCACATGATGAGAAGGAAGAAACTTTGGTTGCAGGAACAGATCTGCAACCTCTTACTGCATCCTCTTAACACAGGGTGCAGAAGAGGAGATGAGTGGTCATATTATTTAATTTATGTCAAAAACCAGGTCTTTCAGAAGGCTTGACCATGCCTGTAGGGATCAGGGCATTCGTCCAGGGACATGAAACATAGTAAACATTTAATGATGATTATGACATTCAGAAGACTCTTGAATCCCTTGGACTGCAAAGGAGATCAAACCAATCAATATTAAAGGAAATCAACCCTGAATATTCATCAGAAGGACTGATTCTCAAGCTGAAGTGCTAATACTTTGGCCACCTGATGCAACTCACCGGAAAAGACCCTGATTCTGGGAAAGACTGAGGGCGGGAGGAGAAGGAGTGACAGAGGATGAGATGGTTGGATGGCATGAGTTTGATCAAGCTCCGGGAGATAGTGAAGGACAGGGAAACCTTGTATGCTGCAGTCCCTGGGTTCACAAATAGTTAGACATGACTGAGTTACTGAACAACAACGACGACTTCAAGTGTTCCTTCTAAAACCCATTTGCTCCTCACCACTATGGTCTGAGATGGTATACTATTATTAGCCCTATCATATCAGAGAGAGTCCCAACAGGAAATGGGTGGTATACTCTAAAAAAATGGAGGTTGAAGGGCCTGCTGATGAGAGTGTGATGGGCAGGGAGAAGGGAAAACAGGCGATGGGGGAGCAGCCTGGGGCAAGCCAGATTGGGTGTGGCTGCCACCCCCTCATTCAGAAGGGGAGGTTCCAGAACCCAGCAGGATCCGACGCTGCAGGAGAGCAAGCAGTGGCTTAGAATGATCCAGCCATGTCATCCCACAGCCCCATGAGAAGGGACTAAGTACCCTGACATCCCTTGGTTTCCATCCTCCCACATTCTGGTGGTACCTTTCACTGGCCAAAAAGGAAGCCAGGGGTGTCCATCCAGAAAGGTAAGTTTTCCAGGGCACTGAGCAGGGTGGTGAAGGATGGTAAGTGGGTCTGGAAGAGCATCAGAAGAGAGCTGACACATGAGTTTATATATTAGGAAACAGACATACAGATGACATAACCTGCCCAATGTCACAGAGCAAATAAGAGGTGAGCTCAAACTGAAGCCCACACAGTATGACTGAATCCATGCTATCAACCACTAAGACATGCACCCAAGAACTGATTGAAAAGGTTACTCATTATCCAGCACCTTTTCCCCCTGCATCCGGCTCAGTCATCCTTCCAGTAATAGACGCCACTTACTCCCACCCAGATTTTCCAGCCTTCTTGGAGCAAGGTATGGCCATCTGACTAGAGTTCAGGCCAAAGGAATGCAAATGAAACAATATGAGCAGCTTTTAGATAACATCCTCCACTTTTCTTCTCTCTTTCCTATAGACGGGGATGTGGGATGTGATGGTGTGATCTGAAGCAGCCACCTTAGCCCACAGCAGGAAAACTCCATTAGAGGTTATCAGAGGATGGCAAAGGCACCATATCAGCGCTGAACTGCTTATGCTCCAAGTGAAAGGCAATTTAATTTGTTTCTTGTTTCACTCACTGTTATTTTAGCCTTGATTGTGGTAGCCGAACCAGTAACTTAAACAATACAAAGACCAGGATGTAGCTCAGTCACTGCGGTTAAAGCAGTAGGAGACGTGACCAGTTGAGGTGGTTAGTGATCACCAATGCAAGCGCGCCCTCTTCTTTCTGGCTGTTACTAGACTACATTTCCCAGCCTCTTTCCATCTGCGTGAGACTATGGGACTAGCTCCCACCTCTGGAATTGGAGGGAAGGCGAGTGTGTTACCTCCAGGCTGAGACAACCATCAGTGAGCGTACCTTTGTCCCGCTCACCTTATTCACTTGTCTGCCAAGTGTATGTAAAGCATCCAATGAAGGAGCCTGATGCTCTAGAGCAGGATGGATGAAAACAGGAAAGGAGCCTGGGGTTCTCCATGACCACATGGATCAGAGCCCTCCAACAACTCAACACTTGACTACAATACAAGCAACAAACACCATCTCTATGGTGTTAAGTCACTGACATTTGAGCTTGTTTGTTACAGCAGCAGTTCGTCTGTCTGTTCTATTTTCATACTTTCCAGTTGCTGTCCTCTGACAGACGTTAAGTACTATTATCCAGCAGTGCAGTCTTAGCCCCTGTTTTAGGAGGGCAAGGGGTGATCTGGCAAACATTTACTGTTTTAAAGAAGTTACACAACTGTTACCAATTATTGTAATAAAGCCCCTACATCCTGCTTGAATAAGGAAGGCAAGAATAGTACAAGAAAACCCTTTCTCGGGCCCTGGGGGCACTGGCCCTGGTCTCTCAAGAATGCTATTCCCATGAACATTCTTTTGGGGACTCAGGAAAGTTCACAGAGTCTGAGCAAAAAGAACATCAACTGAACACCCTGAGGCATTTCAGAGGGTCAAGAAACCCCAAAGGGCAGCAAATTAAGGAAAGTCAAGGAAACAGCGACCCATCCATGTCCATGTCTTTTTCAGGGGTAAGGGAGTGGACTCTCTTCCATTCTTCCTAACGTCCAAATTTTCTAAAGTAAGCATGTGCTACTTTTATATTAAAAAGTGGCTTTAAAATTTTCCATTTTTAAGAAACAAAATACACCGATAAGGCCTAAGGAATGAACAGATGAGAGAGATACAGGTCAAAGGATACAAGTGCCCCAAGGCATTGGTATGACAAACAGTTCAGTCTTAGGAATATACAACTATGAAAAGACAAAGCATCTCAGAGGTGACCCTCATTCACTCATTCAATAAGCATTTCCTGTACCAGGTTCTGGGCTGGCTGCTAGATCTGCAAAGAAGAATGAAGTGGCCACAACCGCATACAGTAGCCGACAACCCTGGCTACACACCAGAATCACTTGGGATTCAGTTTTTAAAACACACAGTGATAAAATACGGATGCTTAGGTCCACACTCCAGGGATTCTAATGTAATTGGTCAGGGTTACGGCTTGGTCTTAGGACTCTTAATAGCTCTCCTGATTCTAATGAGCAGAGTGGAGAATCCCTAGGAGCACGTGACACATGAACTAAGTGTTGAAGGAAGGGTAGGAGCCAGCCAGGAGAGGAAGAGAGAAGGGGCGGTATTATGTAGCCAGAGCTGCATTTAGACTGTCCCGTCGATCAATGTAAACAGAGGTTATGGTGAGTGGGGATGATGCAAATGGTGTGCATTACCCCATGGCTAACTGAATGTCTATCTTCCAGGTACCGTAGGAAGTTGATAAAGGTTACTAGACAGGGGAAGACATGATCACACCTGGCTTCATTCCAACTCTCCACGCATTCTTCTCTTACCCTCTCCAATGGCCATCATTTCTACCTACACATGGGGCTATAGAAAGGCTATGGAGAGACGATGCGATTTTGCCTCTAGAAAATGGTACCATCACAGGAGAGAGGGCATATTTCTGGACTCTCCATCAGAAGGCACCTTCAACACAGCATTCATCTCGATTTAGATTCCTATTTTCACTGCCTTTTCAAAAATTCCTTTTTGTTTTGTAGGGGGAAACAAAAGTTTATTTTACTCACAGGCCCGAGAAACAGGAAGTGTGACACACTTCTGGGGGCACAAGAGATGCCTCAGGGTGGTCAGAGGGCAGAAAGTACGAGTGCAGGGGAACCCAAACCCCTTTTGGTTACTTAAATTCATTACGGGATCTTGCTGCAACACTGAGAATAAATGCCCCAAAGTGCTAGTCATAGCTTATTTGGAGGTGGACATGAAAATTTGGAGTTGAAGCAAACTACCTATCGCATCACAAGAAAGTAGTGGGACGGTCGCTGAAGACCCTCAATGGAACATCATTCTACATGCAGCTCCAAAACAGATCACTAAATAATTCAAATAACCTGATCACCATTTCTGAGCATCTGTTTGAAGAATAAGCAAATCACAGAGGAATTTCTAGAAATAAAAATGGTTTCAGTTAATAGACTGGGACAATTGGTGAGAGCTAGTCCATACTTCATGCACTGGAAATGTGTCTTTTAACTGAATAATAATAATAATAAACAGCCATAGCACTTCCTGAATATCTGCACGCACAACATGTGGGGCTAGGACTTTACACACACCATTGACCATAGTCATGCAAGGTCTGCAATTAGGTTGAGAGATAACCAAGGCTCAGAGCAGTTTTGTCATCTGCCAAAGGTCACAGGTAAGTGCAGTGATAGAATTTAAACTAAGTCTTCATGGCCTCCCTCCATATCTTCTCCAGGTCCCTAAGATCCTTGCCAAGGGGTGAATCTGTGTTCTTTTGTGCTTCAGAAAGAATGGCTGCTTGACAAGCTCATCAACTGCTGTAGGGTAATCTTTCCTGCTGTGTGTCTAAGGAAAGCACTGAAAAGTATCACGATTCTTTCCAAGGAAAAAAATGCCAGCTCCCTCTTTGACCTGAATAGCATGGAAACAATGCAGTCTCATCCAATGAGCTGCTCTGTCAGGAAGAGGAGATCCATCTGGAGACACCATGCACCCAAGCAGCATGGCACCCGGTGTAAATAATAAACACCCAACAGCCACATGCCTCCTTTGGCTTAAGATGTCAGGAGGCTGGAATTGGGTGATGCCTTAGAGGCTGCCTGGTACAACCCCTGCTTTTCAAAGATGAGAAAACAGACTGGTTAACAGATCTACTAAAGCAGGCAAGGGCTTCCCAGGTGGCTCAGTGGTAAAGACTCTCCCCATCAACGCAGGAGACGCAGAAGACATGGGTTCAATCCCTGGGTCGGGAAGATCTCCTGGAGTAGGAAATGGCACCCAACTCCAGTATTCGTGCCTAGAGAATCCCATGGACAGAGGAACCTGGCAGGCTGCAGTCAGGGATTGCTAGAGTCGGACATGACTGAGCACAAGCCTAAGGAAGGCATAGCAGCCAGAAACTTGGTCTCAAACTCTGACTCTGTATTTTATATTATTTTGTATGCTCAATCATCTTGCATCCCAGAGCCCAGGAGGGAACCCCAGGATTCCTATAGCACACTCACTCCTCATGAAAAACTGGGCTTTCCCCACAGAGGAGCTGAAGGGGGAAAAAAGGCTGTTTTCTGAATTTCTACTGCTGATTTGAAGGGCTCCCCCTACTGATCAGCTGGGCCGTCCAGTCTGTGTTAGTCCAAAAGGGAGAGATGGAAACAAAAGAGGATCAATCACCTGGGCCTTTCAGGTACATAAATCATTCTGCGAATGCAGACAATTACGTGTTTATACAGGTGGTTTCTCGGAGGAAGGAATGCTCATTTTTCCATGGCTGACACTTACCTATAATTTAAGAGAACCAAACAGCTTCTCTCTCACATATAGCACTAATGCTGGTGTCATTCACACACAATTAAACATGTGTAGAACAGATCACCAAGAATCTGCCCTCTTCAGAAACTGCTTCATGCAAAGCTATGGTTTAGATGTCATTTCCATTTCATAAAAAGGCTCACCACAGTGTCCTTCAGAAGCTAGTTTTGTTCATGCATTTAATTTGTGATTCCATTTCCAGAGATGTGATTGCTTCATAACTTGTCAGAAACACATTTTCTGAATAAAACAAGGTCCTCTTCCCTGCCTCAGAACGCCTCCCTTGATCCAGACCTATTTTGGAGGCCTGGCTACTAGAAATGGATGAAAGTCCTTGCTGCGGTGGAATTTAATTAACTTCAGCCAGCGTGGGTCTTGCGGAGAACACACAGACAAGGAGGAAAGGATGATCAGACACATGGTACCCAAGACTCAGAGCCTCACTGTGGATAAACATTTTTAAACAGCTGTCATTTCATGGGAGGAAGGCGAGATGTTCAAGCTGGTGATAAAGGAACAGCAGGGACAGACTTGACAGCCCAGATTGTTAGTGGCTTAAGGAAACTGAAAATGAGAAAGAAGACCAAAACCAAAACCGTCAACCACTAAGCTACCAAATGAGACTGCTCGGAGGTATCCCAACAACGCAAATGTCTTTCTCTTCACGGGAGGAAGTCTTTCTCTGACAAGTGTGTCCTGGCTCACCCACCACAAATCTACACTTAGAATGACAGGCAGAAGAGGATGAAACGCCCTATTCCCAGACACCTGGAGGAAAAACAGACGTCAAGGACGATCGCAGCTCCCAGGTCTTGAAATTTAATTACAGGAACGTTTTTGGCCCTGGACTTCATTAAATTCAGGTTAGGGAGTAGCCACACGATGTCCTTCTTGTGGCATTTACCCGCTAGCTGCATCTTTCCAGGCAGGATGAGACCGCCTGCTTGCAGGGGCCCGCTGATCAGGAAGTTTGCTGTGGCGCGCTCCTGGGAGCATCACCAAAGACCAGGATACACACACACACATACACACACACACGCACACACACTGCACAGCCGACTCACCCACCCCCCACCCCACACCCTCGCCACCTCCAAAGCACACACTCCAGGAAAAGGCCAGTTCTCACCGCAAAAGAAACGCACAGCAGGGCAAGAGTCCCCCGGCCAGCCCTTTCTCTCCACCCCTCGGGCTTGGACTCCAAATTCGCGATTCCTAGGCTGGGTTCTAACAAGAAAAGGCAAAAGGGGCAGACTTACCGAACTCTTCCGGGCTGTAGGGCGCGGGAGAGGCTTCCACAAACTCGTTGTCTGGAGGAAGAAGAAAAGCAGAAAACAAAAATAGAATCTCAACCGTTCAGGGCTAATGGATTAAAAATCAGTTACCGCGCAGATCCCTTAGAAAAGCGCGCGTTTCTCTCTCCCAGAGACAGGAATCCGTGAACCCGGGGCCTCACGGGGTTCCAGATGCCAGATCCACTGCGGGGAAGAAATCGTTAAAGAAACTTGACGGGGAGCATTTCGGCCCAGGAACCAAGCGTCTTCTGGACGCACGCAGGTGCGCGCCAACTTTCCGTAGGTGCGAGCCCATGGATCCCCAGGCCGGGCGCGCCAGGCAGCGACCTCCCCCTCTGCCCTCAGCCTGCGGGGCGCATCGCGGCGTCCCCGGGTCTAGTGTTGACTCCCGGCGCCCGGGAGCCCCAAAGTTTCCTGGCGGGTCCGGGAGGCCCGAGAGCGCGCAACGGCGGCGGCGGCGAGCTCCCTGCGCCCACCCGATGGAGCGCCCGTGCGCATCCCCGCTACCCGTTGCTAGGAGACCGCGGACTTCACACTCGGCAGTGGCGCGCGCGCTGCCTCCCGACTCCCGGTGGGAGGGCATCTTCCCTACCCCCACCCTCTCTGACCATTTATGACAAAAGAGCACGTAACCAGTTGTAAAACGATTTCTGCATTTTTGTATCGTGTCTGTCCTGTTCCCATGCTCGGGAAATCTTTTTTTTTTTTTTTTTTTTGCTTCGCTTCTCCTGGGGAAAGGTAGGAGTTTCAGAGCTTGAATATTCCCTGCAGCAAGGAAGGGTTTCCAACGCATCCAACCCTCTCCTTTGAACCTGAATTTTTACTCCACTCCAAGCAATATATCTTCCTCTTAAGAGACTAGCAGGGAAGATAATATGCCTTCATTTCACAGATAGGGAAACTGAGGCTCAGAGGTTAAGTAACTTATATATGACTGCGCACCGCTGTGTGTGTGTGTGTGTGTGTGTGTGTGTGCGCGCGCGCGCGAGCGCGTACATGTATCAGAAGAGAGCAGAGCCATATTCCTTCTAATATAAAAAGAGTTGCGCAGTTTCCCCGTACAGAATGTAGAAACAAAGTTTGGGTCTGAAAGTTTGAGTTGCAGGTCCTAAAGAAATTGATGCCAGGTTGCGGGAATCTCCCTCCCTGGGTCAGTGGCCTGAATAACCTGTACAGATGCATTATGTGTTTTCTCTCGGGACTGACTGACACCTCACTCAGTGGGGCCCTGGGCTACGGGAAAGTGCTCTAGAGATGCTGGGAGGAGGCAGAGGAAGGAAGGCGCAGACAAAGAAAACGGCTGTCTCTTCTCCATCCCCGGCCTTGGACGCTGATAGTTGGAGAGCTAACAGTCTGGGCAACGTCCCGGGGACCTTCTATAGTCTCAGACTGATCAGATCGCCAGCTGCAGCAGCTCAAGGGCCCATGGACCTGTGCTGAGGTGCTCTCATTCTGCAAACCTCAGTCATCTCTGAGGGTTCTACAGTCAGTCTACAATTTACCGTGGAGAACAGAAAGAAGGCACCCTGGCCCAAGTGCCCACGGAGGAATGGCCGGGGACCAGGCTGAGACTGTCCTCCTTCCACACCAGGGTAACTGTTCTTCATCTTCTTCCTTTCTGCTGGCTGCCCTGAGAGTGGCTTGAGGGATATCTCAGTTCCCCGACCAAGGACTGAACCAGGGCCACAGCAGTGAAAGCCTGGCATCCTAACCACTAGGCCAAGGAACTCCCCAAAGCAAGCATTCTTGAACTGCCTAGCCTATCTCTCTATCTCTTCTGTTTTCCCCACTCCTGACAATCTGAGTTCTGAAATCCAAGAAGTGAATGTGCTTAGGTGAATGTTTACATATATCAAGACATCCCCGCCCATCTCCTGAAAACCTCCATTTGCTCTCAGGAATTCATGGGCTCCCCTGATGGCTCAGTTGATAAAGAATCTACCTGTAATGCAGGAAACCCCCGTTCGATTCCTGGGTTGGGAAGATCCCCTGGAGAAGGGAACGGCTACCCACTCCAGTATTCTGGCCTGGAGAATTCCATGAACTGGATCCCAAAGAGCTGGACACACTGAGCGACTTTCACTTTCATTCATGGTTCGGCAAACTTTCTTTCAACTCCTCACTCTGATGGAAATCTGGCTCTCCTTGAAAATAACAGAGCATGTTGTCCACGACCTTAACTCACTGCAGCCATCTACAGACCTCTATGTTATTCTACCTCATTTCTTGAAGGTGTTAGCATCTGGATCACTGTCACTTTCCCCAATACTGTTCCCATGATAATTTTTATTTCCAAATCTACCAGTGGATTCTTCTCATATTCTGGTCTCTCAGCTCTTCAACATCCTCTCCCTTCCTGCACCTCCAGCTATCCCAGCTTCCTGCCCTCCTAGTAACACCATCTGTAATCTCAACACCAAGCATTCCACTCTCCTATCACCATCACTCAGCCTTCCAAGCTTTCCAGCTTATTCTTCCTGTTATCCTCACCCAATGTCTCCTTGACCCCAGCCGCTCCTGTAATTTGCTGATCCTGTGACCTTTTTGTGTCCCTTACTCTCCCTCTTGACATTCTTTCCTCTTTTAACCAGCCTAGTTTCTAGGTTTACTATTATCATTTCTCTTATATACACCTTCAAATCCACCTCTCTGTATGTCTACTAAGTCTCTGGGAAAACCATACCCCTGGTAAAATCTATTTCCTCATCTTCTCTCTGCCAGCACCCAGTGAAACATGATCAGAGAAGCATAGCATCATGCTGACTGGTCTTATTTTCAGTGTGTGACCACTAGCCTCAAGTGGACATTAGTGCAGCCCAGCAATCCCTCTGCGTTTGCCTGATTTACTTCTCTCCCGCTCTCCTGTTACTATGGATGAACCATCCATTCTCCAGCTAAGGCCAACTCCTCCATTGTGTATCAGATCCTCCGTGTCCTCTCACATGGATCTCTGCCCCCTCTCTTCTCTAAGTTGATGTTCTCCTCTGTTCTGGATCATTCCCATCAGTATACAAATATGCTACTATCTTTCTATCTTTAAAAAATCTTTTCCAACTCTACCTCTCTCTTCCAATTACTGATCTCAAGTCTCAGTGACAGTTTATCACAAAATTCATCAAAGAATTGTTTACACTCATTGTTTCCACCATCTTCCTTTAATCTTAAAAGCAAACAGGCTTATAGCTCATCACTCTTCCAGAATAGCTCTTGTCAAGGTCAAGACTGACCTTGGCATTGCCAAATTCCAACGGTCAGTTCTTGATCTAAGTAGGAGCATTTGACTCCCTGATACCATGAGGAGGTAAGCTCAGATGGTGTGTTTGCAGGGGCTAGTCGCCTCCAATTCCCCATCGGATCAGGAGGCAACTAGCCTTTGAGTTCCAAGAGAGACAGTCTACAGAGGGCTTTGGTATGAGAGCAAAGGTCTGGTTAGGGATCAACCAGACCTTGGCTCTAATACCAGATTCACTATTAACTAATAGTTTAATTTCTGCTAACCTTAGTTTTCTATAAAAATGGAGATAAATACACCTAACTCATAAGGTTGTAGCAAGAATGCAACAAAGTACAGCATTTAGAGCCTGTAGAATAGAGACTGTCACATTGAAAATCAAGTACATGTTAATTATTATTAGATGGTATGCTCTTTCACAACTGAGGAAAATGAGGCTCTTTTCTCTTCTTTAACAACTTTGAGTTACTGAAAGGAATCACTAACCACAGATTATGCTTCCAATTAAAAGCAATGTACATGGTCCCACCTCTTAGTTTGCTTTCTAAGCGTTTCTGTGAAAGTTGGTTATGTGGAATTAGGATCAGCCATTCCCCACAGGAAGAGCATTACAAATATTCTACCAGGTGATTAGGTTCTGGAGCCTGCCAGATTGTTCTAACTCACAATGGACTCCCTTTCAATTTGTTCCCTATAAATGGATGACTCATAAGCTAAAAACTTTTCTTACAGCTCTTCAGTTATTTAAATTTCCTAATCAGCTGAAAGTTAATGAAAAAATCTTTTTCTTGTTTTAGTATTTGTTTGTTGACAATTTTTCTAAAATATATGATTCTAATTTTCTACCTTAGGAAGCAAAGCAGAGCAAACAATAACATTTCCTGTTAAACAGTATTTATGGGGAAGTACCATGCTTCTCTGGAGAAGGCAATGGCGACCCACTCCAGTACTCTTGCCTGGAAAATCCCATGGATGGAGGAGCCTGGAGGAGGCTGCAGTCCATGGGGTCGCTAAGAGTCGGACACGACTGATCAACTTCACTTTCACTCTTCACTTTCATGCATTGGAGAAGGACATGGCAACCCACTCCAGTGTTCTTGCCTGGAGAATCCCAGGGACGGAGGAGCCTGGTGGGCTGCCATCTACAGGGTCGCACAGAGTCAGACACGAATGAAGCAACTTAGCAGCAGCAGCAGCACCGTGCTTCTCTGGTGGTTCAAATGGTAAAGAATCTGCCTGCAATGCAGAAGACCTAGATTCCATCCCTGGGTCAGGAAGATGCCCTGGTGAAGGGAATGACAACCCACTTCAGTATTCTTGGCTGGAGAATTCCCATGGAACCCTGCCAGGCTACCCTGTCCATGGGGTTGCAAAGAGTCAGATACAACTGAGCAACAAAGCATGCACACCATGCTGCCAGGATGGTAGGCAATGCATCTGCGAGGCAAGGCAGATACAGTAGTGGTCAGAAGGGGTTCCTGTCCTCATGTTGCTCACCTTCCAGTAGGTTCAGAAGACCTTCCTAATCTTAGGCAATATCTCAAACTGGATTCTTATAGACCTCTTATAAAGAAATGGTTCTGCAAATAAGTTAATCAGTACCATTTTTCTAGATTCATATATATGCATTAATATATGATATTTGATTTTCTGACTTACTTTACTCCACATGACAGGTAATATTCAATTTGCAGGACAGAAATAGAGATGCAGATGTTGAGAACGATCACGTGGACATAGCGGGGGGAGGGGGGCAAACTGGGAGAGTAGCCTTGACATATGCATTATCATGTGTAAATAGACAGCTCGTGGAAAGCTGCTGTATAACACAGGGAGCTCAGATCGGTGCTTTGTGATGACCTAGAGGGGTGGGATGGAAGGAAGAGGCTCAAGAGGGAGGGGATATATGTATACATATAGCTATATGTATACATATAGCTGAATCACTTTGTTGTACAGCAGAAACTAACACAACATTGTAAAGCAATCATTTGACAAGGTGAAAGTCTCTCAGTTGTGTCTGACTCTTTGCAACTCCATGGACTACAGAGTCCATGGAATTGTCCAGGCCAGAAAACTGGAGTGGGTAGCCATTCCTTTTTCCAGAGAATCTTCCCAGTTCTGGGATCGAACTCAGGTCTCCCACATTGCAGGTGGATTCTTTACCAGCTGAGCCACAAAGGAAGCCCAAAGCAATTATACTCCAATATAAAAAGAAATTGTTCTGCTGGGAAGTTATAAAAGACAGTACACAATATTATAGGTTGGAACCTCAGTTCTGCCAAATTGTTAGGGGAGAAATCACAGGGTTGTTACTAGATCTCCCAGAGCTTCAGTTTCCTGATGGTAATACTTAATACCGTATTGCCGGGAGAAGCTGAGCAGGTTAAGTGAGAAACAGACCAAGCACAGTGCTGAGATGCTAAGGAAGAAATGTTCCTTTTTCTCCCACGCAGAAGGCTTGAGCATGCTGGAGTCCCTTTTTTTGACTCTTCTACTGGGGCTTCCTTGTAGTTCAGTTGGTAAAGAATCCCCCTGTAAGGCAGGAGACCCAGCTTCGATTCCTGGGTTGGGATGATCCCCTAGAGAAGAAAATGGCAGCCCACTCCAGTATTCTTGCCTGGGAAACCCCATGGACAGAGGAGCCTGGCGGGCTACAGACCATGGGGTCTCAAGAGTCAGACATGACTTAGCAACTCAGCCACCACAGAAGGAGAGTGGGCTTCCGGCTGCTATGGCCTCTAAAGACAGGGACGTAATCTCTGATCTTATTTCTAGGGCAGCATTTATTAGAAAGTGAGACATGTGGAGAGAAAGCAGCAAGAAGGAAATATTTCTGGGGTTCAGGGTGAATTATTTTTCCACAGAAGCAGAGTACAACAAGAGGCTGATGGCTAATCTCACTCTTACTATTATTGTCTACATGAGCTGAGCAGACTTTTGAGAGCTAACCTGGGAACCCAACCCCTAGCTTTAATATTTCTTTGTATATATAAAGTTAAGGATACATCAAACTTTAAATATTTTAAATTAATTTTCTTATATAAGCAAATAATATGTATTCAAGGGGAAAGAAAAAGACATTTGGTCCCCATGGGTATAAACTGTGAAAATGGAAATCCTCCTTTCTCAGTTTCCATCCACAAACTGAAATACCATCCACAGCTTCTTGTGTGCTCATCAAGATTGCTTTTTAGGCACATTCAAACACGTTTATGAATTATTGAAACAAGTTAGGTATCCTATGATGGCTTCTAAATGAAAGACAGTGCAACTCTACATGAGATTTTGGTCCAACCTTAATCATAAACTGAGGTATGACTATTTTCTGTTTGGTCGTAGGGCAAGAAAGTGTATAAACAAATCTTTGAGAAAAAGTCTTATCAACTGTTATGTATAGAACAGTAAAATCTTGAAAACTATGTAGGCATTTAAAGGGTTCTACTTCAGTTATCCTGGAAACTCACTAAGCAGAGCTCTCATCCCTCCACCCAGGAGCTGTGCTCACGTGGCAACATGGAACATAATGCTAAAATCAAAGGAATTCTTTGATCCATTTTTCTAGCACTAAAAGCACTGGAAAATGCTTTTGGAGGTGTTTCTAGCAAAGCAGCCATCACTAATATCCTGCATGGTGGGCAGGACAGCAGCTGTGTACCAGCCCCTGCCCCCCGGGAGGCTGGGGATGCCATCAGCCCCTGGCTGGCCTCTACTGCGACAGGGCCAGGGCCTGCCTTGCTGCAGTGCTGCTTGGAGCAGAGGCCACAGGGAGGGCCAGCCTAGATGGGCTGCTTTGATCCCACAGGCCCCCTGGTCAATGGAGAAAAGGAGGAGACGGGCCTCATACAGGAGGTGACTTCTTCCCCCAAGAGATGGATGAGAGGTCTAAATGCCACCCTAGCAAGCACTTCCCTGGTGGTTCAGTGGTTAAGACGCCACCCTTCCAATACAGGGGATGCAGGTTTGATCCCTGGTCGGGGAACTAAGATCCCACATGCCCTGTGATGCCGCCAAAAACTTAAAAACAAAAAGTTAAAAAAAAAAAAAAAAAAAGCCACACAAGGGAAAGGTTATTTTTCGGCCAAGGTATGCTATCAATTCCTTTTGCAAGAAAAAGCTGCATGGACTCTGTAATAAGTTAGGATGGTAGCCACAGGCTAGGATCTGTGCACAGCCTTCCCGATCCCTAGCCCTGGGAGGTCACCGATTTCAAGCATGAAAGACAAGGAGGAGAGAGCTAAATCTTCCTTCTGCCTTCCTCTTCTCCCTGGTATTGCCCTTTGCTCATCTTCTCTGTAGGTAGCCTTCTGTCTCCTGGAGGCTCTCTGCTAGTTAATGGCAGAAGGGAGTGGAGATGCGAAGCTTGCCCCTCTTCCCCTCCCCCACCGGGGGAGCGAGGGCGAGACTGATTTAGGAGAGAGGAGACAGGCTGTGGCTGCCCCGGCCGGTCTGACTCTCTGCTATTATCCTGTCTCTGTGTGCATCTCTTAGGACAAGCAGACAGAGGACAGCAGGGACGCATGTGCGCCCACCCATAGGGCTTCATCAAAGAACATTTTCATTTAATTGGTCTCAGCATTAGCTCCAGGGCTGAAACGGCCCAAAGGACATCTCTCTTCTCCTAGGGTTTAATATTCTTTTATTTAAGCACAACCCCGCTTTTTTTTTTTTAATAATCCTTGATGAAAGGCAGAAAGAAAACAGAGTTGCTTCATTCCCTTTAAATGAAAATCAAGCCTCAGAGAATGCTTTTAAGTGTTTGATACTGTCCAGAAGAAAGAAATGGCCCTAACGGAAGGATTGTGGGTGCATGGGTGCTAAGTTGCTTCAGTCGGGTCCAACTCTGCGACCCTATGGACTGTAATCTGCCAGGCTCCTCTGTTCATGGGATTCTCTGGGCAAGAATGCTGGAGTGGGTTGCCATGCCCTCCTCCAGGGACTCTTCTGCGCCCAGGGATCAAGCCCATGTCTATGTCTCCTGCATGGGTAGGCCGGTTTTTTTGCCTTTTTTTTTTAACCACTAGTGCCAGCTATATGTCACTATATGTCACCTGAAAAGAAAAAAAAAAATCATTCTTACAGAAACAGTGCAAGCCAAGAGATGATATGGTACTAAGTCTGACTGGAAGACAAGGATTCATTTTGGCAAAAATGTTATGTTTTTGAAAGTATGTTCTCTGAACAATTCAAATACCAAATGCAGTAGATGCTACTAACAAGAGCAAAGTGTTTTATGAAGTATATGAACTTGGATCCATCCAGCCCGCCTCCCACCCCTAGGTAACACCCCCTGTTACCAACTATGGAATACAGGTGAAGATTTAAAAGACTCTTCACTCAGCATCATATCAAAGGAAATGAACTCTGGCTGAGCCAAGAAGCGACTAGAAGGTATATGTGGCCATGACTCAGAATAAACCATTCCAAAAATACACACAGAAAAAAGGTCCCTGCAGAGGAAAATCACACACTTCCAGCTTGCATTCAGCCATTCAGCTGGATCTATTGAGGAAATCAGACAAAATACCTTGTGTTAAGACGAAAGGTAAAAACATTTGGTGTCATTGAAATCTATAACTAAACCATTATAAGAGAGGTCCATAGAATGGATGTGAGTTTCTGCTGACATGCAGAGACCATCCTTATCTCCCATTTTGGACTAAGGTCTTAGAGGGAATCACTTCTTTCAGACATTGCAAATAGAGTCTACCTGGTGCACAAGAGCCTCTCTTTTTCACATTAAAATGGTTTTTCCAACAAACTATGGTCTTAGCAATGTAGGTGCTGAAAGGAGAAGCAGAAGCCTGAGTTCTTGCCTTAGTTTTGCCGCTAAATCTTTGACAAGTCTCCAGACTCGCCTAGCCTATGATCTCCTCTGTAAAAAACAACAACAACAACAACAAAACCCCTGATGTTTATGAAACTTGTTAAAACAAATGCCAATAGGAGACCAGGGACGACAGATTATGTTGTATCAATCTTTTTACCAGCCTGTATGCAGGAGAAACAGACACAAATCTCAACTATATCCAATTTTATTTTATAAAATAAAATAATTTTTTTCTAAAAAGAAATAGGACTTTCTTGGTGGCCCAGCAGTTAGGAACTCGTGCAGGAGGCACGAGTTCAATCCCTGAACTGGGAAGATTCCACATGCTGTGGGACAGCTAAGCCCACGTACCCAAGCCACCACAGTGAGCAGCCCTCACTCTGCCATTAGAAAGTAGCCCCACTCACCCAAACTAGAGAAAGCATGCAGAATCTTCCTGGACATGTTTCGTGGAGTGCTGCCTTCAGGTTGTCTTAAGTCAGAGCAGTGCTTATTGGAATTAATCATTTCAGGGGGTTCCTGAATCATTGGAGGGGGTTCCATCCTTCATCCAGGAAGATGCCGCGTGCTGCAGGACGACTAAACTGGTGAGCCACAGCTACTGAGCCCACGTGCCCTAGAGCTCATGCTCTGCAACAAGAGAAACCAGAGCAATGAGAAGCCCACAGACTGCTGCTGGAGAGTAGTCCCTGCTTACTGCAGCTACAGAAAGCTCGCACACAGCAACAAAGATCCAACACAGCAAAAGTAAACAAATTATATATATATATATTTTTTTTTTTTTTTTAAGAAATAGACACAAAGATCAAGCTTTTAGACACATGACACTGCCCCATTGAAACTGACAGGGAAGTGAACTGGATGGAGCAGAGCCCTGGAGAACAAAGACCTAAGTGTGACTGTGAACTCTAGTGTCGTTTGCTGTGCAAGCTGGACTTCGTATTTGTATCTTCACATGCCTCAGTTTCCTTATCCACAAAATGGGGGTAATAGTAACTGCTTGAAGAGATTTCAGTGAGGATGTGAACAAAATGAAATAATGTCTACAACAGTGCTTGGCACCCAGACCACACTCAGAAAAATGTCCTTCCTTCCTGCAGGAGGGAAGTCCGCCCCTTCCTGTTTTTATAACCAGAATGGGGAAACAGCGCCAATGAATTTCTAGACACACCTGGCTCCGGCTGCCAGGTTATGTTCCCCACACTTCCTGCCTCTTCCCTGATGATAAGTTTAAGCAGGTTGGGTCCCCTGGGAAGAGTGCATGAAAGCAGGGTTCCCAAACAGCTGAGTGAACACATATATAACAGGAAGATGTGTTTTATGGATTCACTGCGAAGGTCTGAGGAAGCCTCCCTCTTGTGCCAAATCCCCACATGTCTGATGGGGCAGCTGGCGAATCAGAGGAGCCTGCAGCACAGCGGTCAGAACCAGGGCTCTGGCCCCCTTCTGTTTCGTGTGTCAAGCTCTGCATTTGATTTCATTTGGAAAATGTGTTCCAGGTCTTTAAAATAAATTTGTGTAACCACTGGCCCAGGCCCTAGGGGATTTTAAGAGTGTAGGCATTGGGAGTGGCAGAGGGACTTTCCTGGAGAAATTCTGTATCTCCCCCAGACATCCTGGGCTCTTCCCAGCCAGCTTTCCAGAAGGTTGACCCACCCTCATGGTAGCTGAGATGCCCAGATGTTGCGTGGAACTGGCCTTGCCTCCAGGCCCATGACTCACCAGGATAACTGAGCCTCCTTGGCAGATAACACGGTTCTCAAAGGACTCCATGAAGCCAAGAATAAGATCTCAAGGCCTGGACACTTTCAGGACTTTCTCTGGTAGCTTGCTACAAATGTAAACCCCATTAGCCCACAGTGAGCCTCCGAGATGGGGCAACTGGGACCAGCCAGTGTTGGGAGATGGGGGACGTGGGGTAAGGGGTGGAGGGAGGGTGGTCCAAAGCAGGTGGATCAAGGCCTTGGCAACGCATTAGCTGAGGTGGCCATCGGTGGCTCTTGGATGGTAATCCACACATTGCAACAGCATTGTTGGTTTTCTGGCCTTGTTAAGAGCTAATTTTTTTTTCTACTGTGACAACAAAATAAGCAGAAAAAAAAAAAAAGTCTGTAAGTGGGCCCCCAGAGCTTTTATTTGAGAAGGCAGAGTGGCTAGTTTTGGAGGGTGAATCGTCAGGCAATAAGTTGGCATGGCTAAGTGTTAGGCAGACCTCTGTTCAAATCCCCACATTGCCTGTGACCTTGAGCAAGTTTCCCAGCATCTTCAGGCTCATTTTTTTTTTATTCATAAAAGGAGAATAAGGTTGTTGTGAGAGTGAATAGTGATGGTCTTCATCTATACGAAAAAAAAAGGTGTAGTGTCACATCCGGTGTAAGGCATCTATCTAATGAGGGATTATAAAGATTCTTTTGTAATTCATCCAGTTCTGACTTAAGTCTGGCACAGAAGTCTCCCACTGTGCAAGTCTGTTTGTTTTTGAGTGTGAGTTTCCTCAGCTCATTTCAACATTTCACCATATTTCCATTTTGCCACCTTACCTAGTCCTCTCAGGACCTGCATCCTTTCCCTGAACCCTGACCTAGGCCTCTGGTGGTGGTGGTGGTGGTTTAGTTGTTAAGTCATGTCCAACTCTTGAGATGCCATGGACTGTAGCCCACCAGTTTCCTCTGTCCATAGGATTTTCCAGGCAAGAGTACTTAGGTGGATTGCCATTTCCTTCTCCAGGAGATCTTCCCAATCCAAGGATAGAACGCCGGTCTCCTGCACTGCAGGCAGATTCTTTACTGACTGAGCTACCAGGGAAGCCCAGCTTAACCCAGCTTGAGAACCACCCTAATCCAGCTGCTCACAAGAGCTTTCACATTTCAGCATGCTGCTTCCTTGCGAGGGTGCTTCACCCACACAGGACAACACAGCCAAACTCTGTCTTGGACACCTCCAACATCACAGACTGACTGTCTGAACTGGGGCCATATAACATGGTATCTGCTGCCCATCTGAGCCAAGCTTTTCCATCAGCTCCAGAGGCTCACCTCTTATCCAAAGTGCCTCTTCATCAGGCAGATCTAGACACTGGGCTGGGTCCCCTTCCTACAAGCCAGCTGTATCTCCAAAGACTGTAGATACATGATGTGGTAAACTCAAGGGGATGTGTGGTAATGCTTGGAACTGCTCACAGTAGACTTTCTAGCCACCCTTTTGTCACAGTGACCCCTGAGGCTTCTTTCTGCTCTAAACTTCTATGATAGATGATGCAAACAAACCATACTTACTTAATTCTCTCTTACGCCATCCAGCTTCGATGAACAAGCCTGGGGCCACTGAGCAAAATGCTCTAGGTATGCCAAAAGCAAGGTGAAATGATGCCAAAAGCAGCTGTGCAATGCACGGGGCTGCCACAGTCCAAAAATGTTCTCAGTGACCACAGAAATATGCAGAGGACCTGGTCTCAGCCATCATTCATTCATACATCCATGCATTCATCAAGCCACCCAGCCAGCCAGCCGCCAAATACGTATCAAATATTTGCCAGGCTGCTTGTGAAAGGGATGCAAAGGCAAATCAAATAAGACGTCTGCCCCTGAGAGGCTCACAGGTCATCTAGGATGCAGAGAGTGACAAATCGACATAGCAGCTCTGTAGCATGGAAAGCTGCAAGCTCTGTGGCAGCACTGAAGATGGACTGCTCATTCGGATTAGGATGCGGGTGGACGGGTAAAGAGATTCCAGAAGAGATGACTGAGGCTGGAGCATCAGAGATGAGCAGGACCTGGCCAGGTAAAAGGCACATAGTAATGACCGTCTTTGCAGAGGCTCGCAGGTGTGTGAGGGCGTGAGGTACTCAAGGATCCAGGGGAGGTAGATACGATGATGAGGAAGGGCTTCGTGTTTAGTGAGGAGCAGCAGGAGATGAGTCTAGAGAGGCAGGCAGAGGTCAGACCAGGAAAGGCAGGCTGTGTGTGGAGCTGAGGAGGTTCAACTTTGTGCCCTGGGCTGTGAGGAGACATGGCTTAAGAACCTCTAAAAAGTGGCTCCGGTGGCAATGTGACAGGGCGTAGGAGTGAACAGAGATTGGTTTTTGTCTGGACTGCATCCAAGTTTCTTCTCTCAGAACCTAAAGCTTCCCTCTGGGGAAACTCCCATTGTGTGCAGTCGTCTTGGTTGGAAAATGTACCCTGATGCAGTGCAAAAACTAAGTAAGTGTTTATTGCTATCTAAGTTACCCCATTTTAGAGATGGGGCACAGTAGGGAGTGTAGTCTGGTGATCTCTGTGTCTCTCTTAATCTCTTTCTTATATTCCCAGTGCTTGGCACGTAGTAGCTCCTCATTATTAATTGAGTGAATGAATAAATAACAGCAAATGAGAGGCATACCATTTCTAAAAGATCGTGTGAATGCATTAACTCCAGATGCCTCTGTTTTCTCATCCATAGATTAGCTCCTACCAAAGTGGATCCCCATTAGATCTGGGGGACGTGCAATGGGGCAGACCTTGGACCTGACAGAGGACCACTTCCCTGTGTCAAGGGTATGGTTTTGACACCTGTATGCTCCTCCAGGACAGTAACAACATCCCAAACTTAACAGTGAGTTGCATTAATCAGATGCTAGGATGTGGGCACAGAAGGAAGGTGAGCCAATCTATGCTGGTTATACTGGTTGCATTATCCCCAGTTTTAATCTTTGCATGGCTGTGGAGAGGAGATGAGAGGGGAGGAGATGGGAGACAGGCAAGAAAATAGCGCCTGGATGTTAGGTGCTCAAAGCTATGTGACCGGCTTCCCACCCAGCTAGGGTAAGGGCTCAGTCAAGGACAGCTTACATTACTTAATGATGCTCATCACAAGCCTCCAAGCAGGCTTTCTTACTCTCATGTTAAGGCTGAGGAAACAGTAGTTTCTTAAGGCCCCATAGTGTATAAAGAGAAAATTCCGTATATGAACCTGGGTGTGTCTGACTCCAAAGTCCATGCCTTTGCCTCTCCACCCAGCTGGTTTTGAAAAGGCAGATAGCACTGGGCAGGTAGTGTGTACAGGTGGTTTGACCCAGTGGGTGCATGAGCTGAAGAGGACCGCGTATATCTGGGACAGCAAAAGCAGCCATACCCCCTCTGGTGTTGGCAAAATGATGAACTCCAGTGTGAGACAGCCAGGTTCCTTCCTCCAAAGGCCATTTTTCACTAAGGTCCATGCTTCCCGCAAGTCTCTTGTATGTGCAGCTCTCTCATCAAACGCAATCTCCTGAAATAACGAGCACGAGAAAATGGAGATAATTGACTACTGATACTCTGCTGGGGCAGTAACATATTCTTGAAGGGAAGCAGTCAATTTCTAGTTTATTATGTTTCTTTAGCATGTGAAGATTGTTGTCAATATTCAGGCATTCACAATAGCCAAGACAATCCTACTTCTGGGCATCTATCCAGAAGAAAACTCTTAATTCGAAAAGATATACACACTCCTATGTTCATAGCAACTCTATTTACAATACCCAAGACATGGAAGCAACCTAAGTGTCCATCGACAAATGAATTGATAGAGAAGAAGTGGTACATATATACAATGGAATATTACTCAAGCATAAAAGAGAATGAAAAACGCCATTTGCAGCAATAGGGATGCAACTAGAGATTCTCATACTAAGTGAAGTATGTCAGGGAGAGAAAGACAAACACTATATGATATCACATATATGAGCAATCTAAAATATGACACAATTGAAGGTATCGATGAAGCTGAAACAGACCCAGAGAACAGACTTGTAGCTGCCAACAGGGAAGGAGGGTCGTGGGGGATGGATGGAGAGTGGAGCTAGGGGATGCAAACTGTTACATATAGAACAAAACAGATAAACAACAAGGTCCTAATGCATAACACAGGGAACTACATTCCGTGACCTGGGATAAACCATAGTGGAAAATCATATAGAAAAGAATATATATATATATATGTGTGTGTGTGTATATAACTGAGTCCCTTTGCGGTACAGTAAAAATTCACACAACATTGTAAATCAACTGTGTGTATGTGCATGTGTGTGTGTTAGGTGCTCAGTCATGTCCAACATTTTGTGACCCCATAGACTGTAGCTTGCCAGGCTCCTCTGTCTATGGGATTTTCCAGGCAAGAACACTGGGGTAGTTTTGCCATTCCCTTCTCCTGGGGATCTTCCCAACCCAGAGATTGAACCCAGGTCTCCTGCATTGCAGGCAGATTCTTTACCATCTGAGCCACCTGTACTTCAATAAAACATAAAAATTAAAGGATTCAGGCATAGTCTGAGTGTGAGATCTTCAACAAGTATAATCGAGTCAAAAACCATGGTTCCCCTTTTCATTCAGTGTGGAGCAACTATCGCTTTCAAGGCTTTGAGCAAGGAACTTATTGTATTTAATTCTGCATGTTTTACAGAATCCTAGAACTTCAGGGTAGGATAACAGTTTCATTAAAAAAAACTAAGTATATACTTCTATATGTGACTAAAAACAGACTGGAAAATTTGAACTAAACTTTGGAGGTAAATCCCATCATATTGGAAATATGAGTACTTCCCATCATATTGGAAATATGAGTACCTCTCATTTTCTTTGTAATCTTCTGCATTTTCCATAAGAGACATGCGTCACTTTTATAATCTGAAAAAATATATAATAAATATTACTTTAAAAGAAAATCCCAGGGCTGAGAAGGACCATGCATTTTCCACTTTCTCTTGAAAACCATGATAGAAAGTCCATGTCATGAGGGCTCTAGTTTTCATAAGAAGGACATTTCACTGGCTGTCTCCAAGAAGTCCAGCCTGGGAATCCCTTCCAGTAAACTGTATCTGGGAAGATTACAACTCACAGCCAAACTTCTCCCTACATTACAAAGAGACTTGATAATGCTCTGTATTGCAGGTCCTCCAAAGAACACAACTGAATAATTGAAGGTGACTGATGGACCTAATCTGTAAATGCAGCCAATGAGACATTCTCCAGGGCAGAAACGCTGTCAGCCTCATTAGGATGGGCCCTGGTGATCACCAGCTGCACTCAGAGCAGCTGGCTTCCTTTGGTCTCAAGAATGCTGCTCAGAGTTGCCCTGCAGGTCCCTGCACTGCCAGTCTGTCTGTGGACGAGGCAGACTGATGCAATTGCTTTTGGCTGTCTGCCTAGAGAAGGGTGGTACTCTTGGAGAGTTGCAACAAACATCCACAAATCTCTAGTCGAATACCAGGAAGCACCAAAGATTGTACTGCACTTAATTGGGTCCTCGCACACTAGGGGTTTATGTTCAATCCAAGCACCTCAAAATTTTAGAGTGGAATTCTAGACCAGAATGAGTATAGCATAATGCCATAGGGACAACACTGGATCTGTCATTAGATTCAGATTTTAATGCTAATGCTGGTACTAACTGGGTTACTTTGGGAAAACCCATTTATACTCTCGAGGTTTAATTTTCTCAACTTCAAATGAAGGAATTAGGACTAGATGACGTCAAACCTTTGTGAAGTCTATAATACTATGCTTTTACGTACAAAGATCACCTATCCAATCATGTTAGTAGGCTGAGAAAGCTGTGTTATTTGTCCACTAGGCAAATTTGAGACTTCAGCCTCAGCATGTGAGAGGTGGCTGATGAGACTAGAGGTAGTCTGCCTTTGGAACAAGATGGGTGCTCTGTGCAAAACTAAAAACATATTTGGAACAGAAATTCAATCCTGGGCCACTAAGTTATGTTCAACTCTTTGCAATCTCGTGGACTGCAGCATGCAGGCTCCCCTGTCCTTCACTACCTCCCAGAGTTTGCTCAAATTCATGTCCATTGAGTTAGTGATGCCATCCAACCATCTCATCTTCTGTCACCCCCTTCTCCTTTTGCCTTCAATCTGTCCCAGCATCAGGGTCTCTTCTAATCAGTAGGCTCTTCACATCAGGTGGCTAAGTATTGGCACTTCAGCTTCAGCCTCAGTCCTTCCAATGAATATTCAGGACTGATTTCCTTTAGGTTTGATCTCCCTGTAGTCCAAGGACTCTCAAGAGTCTTCTCCAGCACCAGTTTGAAAGCATCAGTTCTTTGGCACTTGGCCTTCTTTATGGTCCAACTCTCACATCCATTCATGACTACTGGAAAAACCATAGCTTTGACTATATGTACCTTTGTCAGTAAACTGATGCTTCTGCTTTAATACACTGTCTAGTTTTGCTGTCATTTTCTATCCAAGGAGAAAGTACTTTTTAATTTCATGGCTGCAGGTCGTACAGGTATCATCATTTAATCAAATAAACTAAATATTCAAAGTCTTATATCTTTACCAATTGTAAAATAACATTAATAATACTATTACATCTTTTAAAAGCAACATGTATTTATCATATACTGTTCAATCAAAATTTTATTAATCTTAAGAAGTGAGTTGGACATTATAATAACTTTGTTTGACAAAAATGGAACTTGACTGAATCATTGGAGAAGGGTTTTCAAAGTAGATTCTTCATCTCTCTTGGTCCAACGGCCTAGTCACCCACTTCCCTTCTCCAGGGGATCTTCCTAACCCAGGGATTGAACCTGGATCTCCCACATTGCAGACAGAGTCTTCACCATCTGAGCTACCAAGAAGGTGGGGGAAGAAATCCACTGGTCCCCAGGAAAGAGATTTGTAAGATGCTACCTTCTGGATGAGGGAGGTTAGGCTCTCACACCCATATATTTTATGTTATTAATCTGAACTACATAGGTTCATGTTAAGTGTTTTATTAACTTCAACTTGAAAGCCCTTCTGGTTTCTCTGATGCTTGAATTTCACACCTCAGCTTGGGAAAGTTAAGCACAAAATGTGAAATGAAATTGCATCAAACACAAGTATTTCAAGGAAGACTGATCAGTTGCATCTGTTCCTGAAATTCTAACATCATCACACCAGTCACAGGAAGCCCCAGAGTTGCTCACAAAACTCTGGAGGCTAGTGGATATTTTCCTAGCTTCTAGCCATATAAGACAACTTATCCAGAGTTTTCTATAAAATGTTTAATCTGTAGCCAAGTCAAAATTCTATCAAAGACCAGGTACATGTAAAAGAAACTAAAAGGCAAATAATAATAATAATAATGCAAGCATAGGAATAAGAAGTGAAGAAAGTTTTCTCTAAAACAGCACATAGCAGCTCAAAAATAATACATACGATAAGGCAGAGTAGAGGGCATGAGTGGGAAAGTACTGGGAACTTATTGTTGTAATTCTGACTTTGAGAAGCTCTTTTTCCCCCAAGAAATATTTGTACTCCCATGTTCACTGATGCATTATTCACAATAGCTAAGATATGGAAACAACCTACATGTCTTGTCAGTGGACAAATAGATGTGGAAGATACATACAATTAATTATTATTCAGCTGGGGCTTCCCTGGTGGCTCAGCGGTAAAGAATCCACCTGCATTGCAGGAGACCCTGGTTCAATTCCTGGGTCAGGAAGATCCCCTGGAGGAGAACATGGCAACCCACTCCAGTATTCTTGCCTGGAGAATTCCCATGGCCAGAGGAGCCTAGCAGGTGACAGTGCATAGGGTTGCATAGAGTCGGACACGATTGAAGAGACGTGCGTGTGCACACACACACACACACACACACACACACACATTATTCAGCCATAAGAAAGAAGGGAATCTTGCCATTTGCAACAACATGTATAGACCTGGAGGGCATTGTGCTGGTGAAATGAGCCAGACTGAGAAAGACAAATAGTGCATGGTATCATGGACATGTAAAATCCAAAGAAAAGAAAGAACTCATAGAAACAGAGAGTATAAAAAACAGTTGCCAAGGGCAGGATAGTAGGGGAAATAGGGAAAAGTTGGTGTAAAGGGTAGAACTTTCAATTTAAGGTGAACAAGTTCTAAGGATCTAATTGTATAACACTGTGACTATAACTGATAACACTATTGTATAATTGAAATTTTTAAGAGTTGAATTTAGTGTTCTCACCAAGAGAAAAAATAAAATAAATACATGTGAGATGATGGATGTGTTTAGTAGATGGGAGAAATCATTTCACAATGTGTGTGTGTGTGTGTGTGTGTGTGTGTGTGTATCTCAAATCATTATGATGTACACTTTAAATGTCTTCTAATATTACTTGTCAATTATACCTCAATAAATCTAAAAAAAATTAAAATAATAAATAGCAAAAATGGGGAGAGAGATAGAAAGAACTGAGCAGAGTTGGACACTGGGATCTGTGGAATACTGGAGTACTTTGAACTTAATATTGATACTTAATAAATACTGGATGATTCAGTTCAGTTCAGTCCCTCAGTTGTGTCTGACTTTGCGACCCCTTGGAATGCCACATGACGGGCTTCCCTGTCCATAATCAACTCCTCGAGTTTACTCAAAGTGATGGCCATTGAGTCAGTGATACCATCCAACCATCTCATCCTCTGTCGTCCCCTTCTCCTCCTGCCTTCAATCTTTCCCAGCATCAGGGTCTTTTCCAATGAGTCAGTTCTTCACATCAGGTGGCCAAAGTGTTGGAGTTTCAGCTTCAGTATCAGTTCTTCCAATGAATATTCAGGACTGATTTCCTTTAGGATTGACTGATTAGATTTCCTTGCAGTCTAAGGGACTCTCAAGAGTCTTCCAACACCACAGTTCAAAAGCATTAAATGAATGAATAAATAATAATGGCCAGTGGGGGTAAGGACCCTAGTCAGATACTATATCTTATTAAGCTCCCAAAGGCAACCTATCTACCCTAAGAGAGGGTGTGAAGCCAGATGGATCTTTGGACTTGAGTTTAGGGCTCAGGTTCTTCAATCACCAGAATTCTTTTTGGAGCTGCCTCTAGAGCAAGCCACCTCCCCAGCTGCCTGAGGGATCTTAATTCCCATGCCGGGGTTGAACCTGGGTACTGGCAATGAAAGCACCAAGTCTTAATCACTGGACAACCAGGGAATTCCATGGTCATCCTTGATTAGCTGATTGCATCTCACATCCAATCAATCACCAAACTTTGTCCAGTCTAACATCTAAATATCTCAAGAATGCAATTGCTACCCTCTGCTTTCATTGCCTCAGCCTTACTTCAGCCACCATCCCCTCTTACTGAGACACTGTGGTGACTTCGTGGGTCCCTGGTCTTTCTTTCCTCTAACCCTTTCTCCACACTTTGCTGTAATATTTTTAGAACACAGATGTGATCATGTCCCTCCTTGATCAAAATACTCTAATGATTCATTATTCCCAGGAGAAAGTCTAGACCACTTAACATGGCATATAAGGGCCAACTATTGCAAACTATTTGCAATCCCTGAATTAGCTCCCTTCTTGGATTTTTGGATATTCAGCTATTCCTGGAGCTGAAGTAAGAGTGCTCTTCCATCCTCACCTTGCAATTTATCCTTCACATTTCATCTTGTATTTGGTTCCTTGTCCCCTAGACTGCCCTGTGCTTGCTTCATTACAGGGTGTATCACATTGCACTGTAATTATCTGTTAATATGTATGTAGAGTTTCGTTCAAGTTCATGTACATAAGAGCAGAGATTCTATTTGTATCCCTAGTATTGATACAGGGGATTCACAAGCACCGATTATTTGTTTGTTGAGTGAATGAATATATGACTGAATGATGGTATTTGGTGCAAGCATGCTTCATTTTTTAAAATATAAGTTTATTTATTTTAATTGGAGGCTAATTATGTTACAATGTTGTTTTGGTTTTGCCATACATCAACATGAATCCACCACGAGTATACACGTGTTCTCCATCCTGAACCCCTCTTTCACCTCTCTCCCCGTACCATCCCTCTGGGTCATCCTAGGGCACCAGCCCCATGAAACGAATCCCCAGTCCAGGTTCGATGCATGATTCTGCATGCCTCATTTTAACATGTCCCTTTAGCAAGGATTCTCTTTGCAACCTCATCTACCTCCTCTGCTTCTCTGGTAATTTCTCCACCTAAAAATCACACTCTATCTGCCTCTGCTTCCTGGCTTTATTCTTACCTTCTTATCTGGTCTAACCAGCTGAGATTCTCCTACTTATGTTCCCACTTCAGTGTACATATCCGCTTCTCCACCCAGCATGCCTCTGCCCATTGTACACCTACCTGCTTCCCTTCCCAGGACTGGATGACAGTACACTTCTGATCATCCACAGGAGACTCCTGCCCACTGAATGCAGCCAAGTCACACCTAGACCTCTAACCAATACCTCCAGGGTCTTTTCTAGTGGTGGGGGGTTTAATCTAGAGATACAAACTCATAAAAACCCTGTCCCAACTTTGATTCTGCCTTAGCTAGCATACAAGAGCTTCATTTTGTAGAGAAGAGATGAAATAATTAGAAGTGCCATGTCTGGAGATTCGTATGGCATATTCCATCATTTAGGCATTCAAGCAGCCATGGAACCCATGAAGGATTTGAACACCTTCCACTTGCTGATAACTTACTCAATAAATCAAGGTGTATATGTATATATACATATATGTGTGTGTGTGTCTAGCTAGAGATATCAGTATATAAAATAAACTTGTTCATTCTTTTGATAAATATTTACTTGATGTCTCCTATATACTAGTCATTGTACTAAGTGGTTGGGATAGAAAAAGATAAATCTTGCCTTTCCTTCAGGAAGTTTTCACCCTTGAGGGGGAGACAAATATCTTGGCATATTACTTGAACAATGTACTAAGTGCAAATCTTGAAGCATGCACAGATAAATCAAGGATCTGCAAATAACAGAATCAAGAAGTTAGACAGCAGCTGAGGACCTTTAATCTAACCCTTCCATTATGCACGGCTCTCCAATCTATGTCTTTGCAACCTGTACTTCAGTACCCAGTAAGGAGTTAATTTTCTCCCAGAAAGACATTGTATTTGTGAACTCTTCTGTCAATAAATCCATTTTAAAATTTTCAACAAAATATCGAGTCACCAAAAGTCCTCAGTGCTGCTAAGCCATTCTGGAACCTCCTGCCCTTCATCCTGTTCTTCAGAGGTTGCTGAAGGTGAGATACTCTTCCTGGAATATTAAGATTTTACCCCAGTTCTAATGCCCTCCAAGCTTTGCAGATCTGGGCCTTATTCTTCAGTGAGTCAGGAATCAGAAGGAATGCTCCATCTTGGCTTTGAATGTAATCTGTCTGATTACATCCAGAGAACAAACCAACAACTAAATTGAAGCACAAGAGGGAAGAGGTCATGTGATGAGATCTTCCATCTCAACTAGGAATTTCTAGCTAAGATCTCCATTACCTAGGGGCTGGATGTCTTTGCCAAGATGGGATGCTATAACCAAGTACCCCAGACTGGATGGCTTATAAACAACAGAAATGTATTGCTTATAGTTCTTGAGGCTGGAAGTCTGGGATTAGGTTGCTAGCACGGTCAGGTTCTGGAGGAACTCTCTTCCATTATAGAATACTGACTTCTCACTGCATTCTCATATGGCAGGAGAGCTAGAGAGTTCTCTGGGGAGGGGAGTCCTCTCATAAGGGCACTAATTCCATTCATTAAGGCTCCACCCTTATGACCTAATTACTTTCCAAAGGCCCCCACCTCTTAAGACCACCACAGTGGGCGTTAGGACTTCAACATGTGGATTTTGAGGGAACACAAACCCTCAGTCCATTGCACAATGTCTAGCCTGGTATTAGCTATCAGAAAACTCAATCATAGGCACCCTTGTGGACCACAGTAAAAGAGAGGGCACTCTCCTTTTGGGCTACCCCAAGCGTTTGACTCTAATGAGTTTCAATTTCTAAACTTTGATGGATATTTTCCTTTTGTTGTTGTTGTTCAGTTGCTAAGTTGTGTCTGACTCTTTGTGACTCCATGGACTGCAGCACACCAGACTTCCCTGTCCTTCACTATCTCCCGGAGGTTGTTCAAACTTATGTCCATTGAGTTGATGATGCCATCCAATCATCTCATCCTCTGTTGCCCCCTTCTCCTCCTGTCCTCAATCTTTCCCAGCATCAAAATCTTTTTCAGTGAGTCAGCTCTTTGCATCAGGTGGTCAAAGTACTAGAGCTCTAGTATTAGTCCTTCCAATGAATATTAGGGTTGATTTCCTTTAGGTTTTATTTTAATTTCAAACAAACCAAACACATCAGAGTGTACATCTGGGCTCTTAATATTCCAATGATTAAATTCAGTAGCACATACAAGACTTTTGCTCGGTTGGAAGAGAAGAGAGAGTAGAACACTCTAAATATTCCCTGTGAAAGAAAATACTTCTTTGATGAATAAAAGGAAATGAAATCGAGAGGCATGAAGTCTTTCTCTGAAATGGGCTGATGTTTAGAGAGTTGACATGATTCTTCTGGGCTTCATTTGTTTTTCCACATAGTCTTACCAACTTTGTAGAATTGGAAACCATTCTTTTAAATTGGCTTAACCAACTGGGCAGAGTATTCATGAAATTCCTATGGAATTTGCTGATGTTAATATTTTAAGTACTCCACTGAATAATTCATGCTACTACTCTCTAAGGAGCTGTGGCAACAAGCATATTTTTAGGAAACTTAATGAAGTTATAAGATGAGGAAGTCCTTTGCAGAACACTCAGTGACTCAGGCTTTTCATCTCTAAAGTCAGTCCACTGAAACCAAAACTCAGAAGTTCCCTCCACCATGAAACTTTCCCAGGGAGAGTTATTTCCTTCTCCCTTTCCGCCTCTCCTAACTTTTAAAATTCCATTAAGACTACACTTTCTCTTTGGCTAATACTCTTTTGCAAGATGATTTCTGTCCTTTTAGAAGGTAATCTTCTTAGGACAAAGTTGTATCTTCTCCACCTTTCTATGCCCACTGCTAGCACAATGGCTGGCCAGATTTAGGGTCAGGAAATTTTGCTGAATGAATGAAACTGACACACCTACAGCTGAGAAACTCATATGAGTATATACCTGCACCCACTTCCCATAACTCACATTAAATCAGCCATCATAACACATGATTTGCCACCATATTTTGCCATCCAAGCAACATAATGCCTAGTATACTCTGAAGAGGAAAGAAAAAGGAGAATAAATATTTCCAGAAAACTGGGTTCTTGCCTGGCTAGGGATTGTTACTCAGCTAAGTAGCCCCAGAAGAATCATTTCATCTTGTTGGAGCTCAGTTTTTCCAGTGTGTGAAATAGGGCTTAAAAGCCCATTACAATTTTTTAATCAAAGTTTCATGAGAATTGTCTGTCAACTAGAGAATCATCAAAACAGTATACAAATGCACATTACTGTTATCATTCAGCAAATTTACTTATAAATGTCACTTGCTATGAGGCACTGAATTCCAATTTGGAGTTCCTAACTTGAGAGGTGACACAGCATGTGGAAGGCAGTGTTAAATGTAATGGGTAAGAGCAAGGACTTTGGGACAAATGTGGATTTAAATCCCAGGGCTACCATTTCCCAGTGATAGGTAAGCAAGGACTGTAATGTCATTAAACCTAATTTTTCCCATTTGTCATAGGGGATCATAGCATAGGCTTTGTGGGATTGTTGTCAGGGTTAAATGAAAACTATCTGTGGTGTAACCAGTATAGATCCTGGCCAGTAATAAAACTCAATAAATAACAATAGTTGTTTTTATTAAGATCATTATTAATTTTTGAAGTTGATACATTTCCAGAAGCGACTTAGTTCCATCCACAAACTTCATTCCATGGGGAACAAAGCTAAAGGGTGACAAAGCATTAAGAAGCAGACATTTGTCCCCAGAGGAAAGGACATTTGTAAAAAGTGGGCAAAGATACAAAGGCAAGCTATTTGCTGTGTGCCAGTCCTGGAAAGGAAGGAGGGAATCGAGGCAAGAAAGAATAACAAGAGACCAAGAGGCAGAGTGAGGCTCTGTAAGGATTCTCTGAGGCAGAGCCATAGACAGGGCTGCCTGTCCGGGGGATGCTGGGAAACCACAGGAGAGGATTAAGTGTTTCTATTTGAGAAAAGCAATTGGGCCGCAGTCTATGAGGCAAAGAGAAAGAACCAGAGTAGGATGAACTGCCACAGCTCTAATTACGAACCAAGAATAAGATACAGACGTGGGCCCCGCAGCAAAGACCTGTCATTTATTCACAGATCTTTACAGCCAAATCCGTGCAGGGAAAACAGCAGAGTTACCATCTAACCTAGCTGTCCCTGTGTCCATAATGTGAGCCATATGTGTCATTTTAAATTTTCTAATAGACATAGTTTTTGAAAAAGTAATACAGATGAAATTAATTTTAATAATATATTTTCTTTAACCCACTATATCCAAAATAGTACGTGGCCAAGAAGTTGGTCTGGATTTTTCCATAACATCATCTTAGGGAAAAAGAACTTTTGGCTGACACAATATTTCAATATGCATTTAATAAAAAAATTACTAATGAATATGTCATATTTCTTTTTCATATCAAAGTTTCAAAATCCAGTCAATTATAGCACATGCGGACTTGTACCAGCCACACCTCAAGTGCTCAGTAGCCATGTGTGGCCCAGAGCTAATCCCAGGGAAAATGAATTCCATTCTCTTGACTTCCTAGGCTGCTGTTTAAGACCTTTTAAAAGCTCAGATTCATAGAGCAAGAAAAGACCTTTGGAGATGTACTATGGGCAAGGGCTATCTATTTACTCCTAACAGTTTTTCTTTAACATCTCTGCTTCAATTTAAATAGTTCACATCCCACTGAAAACCTCCTCTAATTGAACACTCACTGATGACTAAGTGCTTGGTGCATGCTCTAAGTCACTCTAGTCGTGTTCTATTCTTTTCTCCCCCATGGACTGTAGCCTGCCAGTCTCGCTGTCTATGGGATTCTCCAGGCAAGAATGCTGGAATGGGTTGCCATCTCCTTCTCCAGGGCATCTTCCTGACCTAGGGGTCGAACCTGCGTCTCTTGTATCTTCTGCTTTGCAAGCGGATTCTTTTACCACAGAGCCACTGGGGAAGCTCAAGTGCTTGGTCTGGGCAGGTTAATTATGGTGGATGTTCTGTCCACTCTCCCATTCTAAGGGAAACTGCCTGACCCACACTTTCTCCCTGCAATCCCAAGGCAGCTTTATGTACCAACCTCTTCTTGCTATACCCTCTCTGGCTCAGGTGACCAGGGATGAATAGGCACATGACTATAAATCCATGTGGATTTATCTCGATAGTCATCTGGTGTGGGAAAGCTTGTCCAACCAGAGACTGACCACTGAGGACTGGCTGGGCCAATCAGCTCCTCTGTCAGGAATATGTAGGCAGAATCAGGCTTAGGGAGAAGCATCAGAGGAAGACACACACACACAAGAAGCAGAAAGAGCTTCAATAAAATTGTGTTTTCAGTTAGTTCTTCAGTTTCTTCAGGTTCCTCTCAGATCTACTTTCCACCTCAGGATTCCCAAGGCATTTCATTTTAACAAAGCACTTCTCCAGGTGAAAGAATTTTGAAAGCCTCCTATGGGAGGGTCTCCAAGTAACCCCAGTTCTTGGAACTCTGTTGGAACCTTCTAGTATCAACCACATTCTGGGCTCCTAAAGCATAGCTGTTTTGCTGTTTCTAGTTTACCGTGAGATTCCTGTATCTTTTATGGTTATGATTCGTTTATAAGACTCCCTTATGTGTGATGCAGTGGTAAAAATCCGCCTACCAATGCAAGAGATGCAAGAGACACAGATTCTGTCCCTGAGTTGATAATATTCCCTGGAATAGGAAATGGCATTCTGTTCCAGGATTCTTGTCTGGGAAATCTCATGGACAAAGAGTCAGACACGACTGAGCATGCATGCATGCATACGTGTGGAGGAATCCTTAATGAGTCTATACCTTTCAAAAGAAAGGCCCACTACAGAGATGGATGCTTCTATACACATTCAAGTAAAGATCTTTTCCGTCACTCCCCTCTAGTCTTGTTTGCAGTCTGTCTCATGCCTACATTTAGCCTGACAGAGAAATGATAGATTACTTTGGGTTGCATTCTCAAATAATTATGCTCTGAGAAGATCTCATTTCAGTGACCTTGCAGGGACCCTTTTAAGCCTCACATCACCAACAGTAGTGATTCTCAACTATGACTGCACACCACAAACACCTCAGGTACTTCTAAAATCTATCGATGCCCACAGCCCTTCCCAGACTCATGAAACAAGAATCTCTGGGAGCGGGTCCCTTGACAGCTGAATCTCTTAAAAGGTCTCCAAATAATTCTAATGTGCAGCCACAACTGAGAAATATTGATATACAGGATATGCCCTTGTATAGGTTTGGGTTTATGGCAAATCAAATCAGGCATTGTCTTAATTATAAAAGAAATGTATATTTGTTTTCTAAAGAATACATAAAAAGTGGAGAACAGTCCAAAGTGGAAAAGTCTCTTTCATCAATAGAATCCCCAACAATCTCACTCCCTGGAAATAATTATTTTAGCTTCATATGTGCCCTTCCAAAAATTGTCTGTGCCAATGCAAATATATGGGGTTTCCCAGGTGGCTCAGTGGGTAAAGAATGTGCCTGCAGGGCAGAAGATGCAGGAGATGCAGGTGCAACCTCTGGGTCAGGAAGATCCCTTGGAGAAGGAAATGGCAACCTGCTCCAGTATTCTCTGGGTAATTCCACCGACAAAGGACCCTGGTGGGCTATAGTCCATGGGGTTGCAAAGAGTCAGACATGACTGAGTGACTGAGCACAGCACAGCATGCAAATATAGGTATGGATATATGTATATCAGTTCAGTTCAGTCGCTCAGTCGTGTCCGACTCTTTGCGACCCCATGAATCACAGCACACCAGGCCTCCCTGTCCATCACCAACTCCTGGAGTTCACTCAGACTCACGTCCATCGAGTCCGTGATGCCATCCAGCCATCTCATCCTCGGTCGTCCCCTTCTCCTCCTGCCCCCAATCCCTCCCAGCATCAGAGTCTTTTCCAGTGAGTCAACTCTTCGCATGAGGTGGCCAAAGTACTGGAGTTTCAGCTTCAACATCAGTCCTTCCAATGAACACCCAGGACTGATCTCCTTTAGGATGGACTGGTTGGATCTCCTTGCAGTCCAAGAGTCTTCTCCAACCCCACAGCTCAAAAGCATCAATTCTTCAGCTCTCAGCTTTCTTCACAGTCCAACTCTCCCATCCATACACGACCACTGGAAAAACCATAGCCTTGACTAGACGGACCTTTGTTGGCAAAGTAATATCTCTGCTTTTGAATATGCTGTCTAGGTTGGTCATAACTTTCCTTCCAAAGAGTCAGCGTCTTTTATATATGTATATATGCACATGTATTTATATACAGAAACATAGGTGTATCTGTGGAGAGAGGCATACATATAAACAAATATATGTATGTGCACATATACATTTTTTGTATGGTTGGCTTTTTTCATACTAATATATTTTAGTTATTAGCCTAGAAATTTGTGATTTAAAAAATAATAGCAGAGGACTTCCCTGGGGGTCCAGTGGTTAAGAATTCGCCTTCCAATGCAGGGGATGCGAGTTTGATCCTCAGTTGGGAAACTAAGATCCCACATGCTGCAGAGTAAGTGAGCTCACATGCTGTGACTCCTGGAGCCCACGTGCTCTGCAGCCCACACACTGCCAACTACTGAGCCCACGCCACAGCTCGAGAGTCTGTATACGGCACGGAAAGGTCCCACATGATGCAAGGGAAATCCCAAGTGCTGCAGCTGAAACCTGACACAGCCAAATAAATAAATAAGCTTCACAGACGACACTGGAGACATAAGAGATGCAGGTTTGAGCCCTGGGTTGGGAAGATCCCCTGGAGATGGAAATGGAAACCCACTCCAGTACTCTTACTGGAAAATCCGAGGACAGAGAAGGTGGGCTATGGTCCATGGGGCCACAAAGAATCCGACATGACTGAGGAATATCCTATTAGTTGATATAGGTGTATATATATATATATATATATATATATATATATATATAGAATAATGGCAGTGTTTGAGAAGTTATTTACTTTCCCAGATAATACAACAAATTGTAAAGCTAAAGTGATTAAAACAGTGTGATCCTATTCCTAGAATAAATGGTTTGTTAGCATGAAATAAAAAACTTAAAAAATAATGAAATTGATTTGGTATATGAAAAACTTGGCATTTCAGATCACTAGGGGAAAAAGACTACTCAGTAAATTGTATTGGGGTAATTTTGCTACTTTTTAAAAAGTAGACTCTTTCCAAGTGGTGGTTACTGGTGGATTCCCAATTCTACCAGATTGAAATGCTACCTTGACAGGTTTATTGGACCTATTTCTGATTGCTTTGATGCTTTTCCATAATCTCTCTAGTGTGGCACCAGCATTTTAATTATTATATGTTGTGACATTTAAAAATATCTAGTATGATTTGACCTCCTTCATAACATTACTTTTCCTCCCAGATATTGCCTGGCTAGGGATTCATCACCTGCTCCACACTGACTAAGCAGCCCAGGAGGCACTTACAATAATAAAGTGAAAGTGAAAGTGTTGGATGCTCAGTCTTGTCTGACTCTTTGGGACCCCACGGACTGCAGACTCCTCTGTCCATGGACTTCTCCAGGCAAGAACACTAGAGTGGGTTGCCATGCCTTCTTCCAAGGGATCTTCCCGACCCAGGGATCGAACCTGTGTCTCCTGCATTAAAGGTGGATTCTTTACCACTTAGCCACCAGGGAAGCCCAGTAATAAAGCAAGAGCCCAAATAACACCAAAACAAAGTATCCCATATCAGTACTGAAAGAGTTCTGAAAACAAATGGTCATTGCAACTATAGCTCACAAAAGTTGGTCAGAACCTACACTCTAAGTCTAAATAGGGTGACTGCTACTAAAATAAAATATTTAGGTACAATCAAGAGTCTCCTAACATGTTATCCAAAATGTCCAAAATATAGTTGGAAATTATTCATCATACCAAGATCCAGGAAAAGCATAACTCGAATGAGAGAAGACAATCAAACAGTGCTGACATTGAGGTGAATCAGATGTTGGAAATATCTGACAACAATTTTAAAGCAGCTGTTATAAAAAGGTTTCAAGAATAATTACAAATTCTCTTGAAACAAATGAAAGAGTCTCAGCAAAGAAATGAAAGTTATGGCGGTTTAATCACTAAGTCATGTCTGACTCTTGCAACCCAATAGACAGTAGCTTGCCAGGCTCCTCTATCCATGGGATTCTCCAGGCAAGAATACTGGAGTGGGTTGCTATTTCCTTCTCCAGAGGATCCTCCCAAGCCAGGAATCAAACCCAGGTCTCCTGCATTGCAGGCAGATTCTTTAGCAGCTGAATTCCAAGGGAAACCCTTTTAATAGGTTATTATGTAGTAGTAGACTGCATAGTATCCCACTGTATAGATAGACCATAATTTAATTAACCCATCTCCCACCATGAAAATTTAGATTATGTCTCAGTACTGTGATGAACATCTTTATACATATATAGTTGTGTGTTTCCATGCTGAAGAATTTTTTAAGTGTAAAAGTCAAGCCATTAAATATACAATAACAGAAATTAATAAACAGGAAGGAAATAATAAAGATAACATCAAAAATAAACTGAAAACAGTAACACAATAGAGAAACTCAATAAAAACAAATATCTGATTGTTATGAGAAAAAAATCAAGATTAGTAAACCTCTAGCTAGACTGATAGATATGAAAAGAAAAAAGACAGATTACCAACATCAGGAATGAAATAGGAGATATTGCTACAAATCTGGTAGCCTTTAAAAGGATAATAAAGAAATAAATGGGCAACTTTGCAGTTTTAAATCCAGAAAAGAAGTGGACTAATAACTTGAAAACCATGAATAATGAAAATTCAAGTCAAGATAAAATGTCATCTAAATAGTTCTACAATTATTATAAAAATTGATTTTATAATTTAAAAGCTCACAAAAAGAAATCTCTAGGTTCAAATTATTTCACTGAAGAATTTTATCAAGCATTTAAGGAAGAATTAACACCAATTTTATATAATTATGTCCAAAAATATAGAGAAAGAATCACTTTGTAATTCATTTTATGAGACTAGTATTACCTTGATATCAAAACAGATAGTACAAAAAGGGAAAACAGCAAATCAGTAACTCACAAACTGATATAAAAAAATTGTCAACAAAATATCAGTAAGTTGAATCCAGCAGTTTTTTCTAAAAAGAATAATATGACCAAGTAGGGTTTTATTTCAGATATGCAAAGCTTCCTCAAATTTCAAAATCATTCAAATATAATCCCCTCTATCAAGAGGCTAAAGATGAAAAATCACATGATCATATCAACTAATGCAGAGAAAACATTTTAAAAGATTCAATATTCACTCATGATTTTAAAAAGAAACCTAAAAATAGAGGAAAACTTTCCCTACTTGACCAAGAGCACTTAGAACAAAATCTAAAATTAAAATTATTCTTAACTGTGAAAGAAAGGCTGAAGGCTTTTCCTTTAAGATTGGGAACAACTAATAAACAGAAATCTCTTGCATTCCTATACTCTAACAATGAGAAAACAGAAATGAAGGAAATGATCCCATTCACCATTGCAACAAAAAGAACAAAATAAATATAAATAAAAATACTTAAGAATAAATTTACCCAAAGAAACAAAAGACTTATATATAGAAAACTATAAAGTACTGATGAAAGAAATCAAAGATGACACTCATCGATGGAGAAATACACCATGTTTCTGGACTGGAAGAATCAATATAGTGAAAGAGTATACACCCAAAGCAATATATAGATTCAAAGCAATCCCTATCAAACTATGAATTGTATTTTTCACAGGACTAGAACAAATAATTTCACAATTTGTATGGAAACACAGAAAACCTCTAATGGCCAAAGCAATCTTGAGAAAGAATGGAACTGGAGCAATCAATCTGCCTGACTTCAAACCATACTAAAAAGCTACAGTCATCAAGACAGTATGGTACTGGCACAAAGACAGAAATATAGATCAATGGAACAAAACAGAAAGCCTAGAGATAAATCCACACACCTATGGAGGCCTTATCTTTGACAAAGGAGGCAAAAAAATACAATGGAGAAAAGATAATCTTTTAAACAAATGGTGCTGGGAAAACTGGTCAACCACCATGAAAGAATGAAACTAGAACACTTTGTAACATTATATACAAAAATAAACTCAAAATGGATTAAAGATCTAAATGTAAGGCCAGAAGCTATAAAACTACTAGAGGAAAACATAGGCAAAACACTCTCTGACATAAATCACAGCAAGATCATCTATGACCTACCTCCCAGAGTAACGGAAATAAAAGCAAAAATAAACAAATGGGACTTAATTAAATTAAAAGTTTTTGCATAATGAAGGAAAATATAAAGCAAGGTGAAAAGGCAGGCTTCAGAATGGGAGAAAATAATAACAAATAAAACAACAAAGAATTAATCTCCAAAATATACAAGCAGCTCATGCAGCTCAATACCAGAAAATTTAATGACCTAATCCAAAAATGGGCCAAAAAATTAAACAGACATTTCTCTAAAGAAGACATACAGATGGCTAACAAACACATGAAAAGATGTTCAACATCACTCATTATCAGAGAAATGCAAATCAAAACCACAATGAGGTACTGATTCACCAGTCAGAATGGCTGCCATCAAAAAGTCTACAAACAATACACTCTGGAGAGAGTAGAGAAAAGGGAACCCTTTTACACTGTTGGTGGGAATGCAAACTAATACAGCCACTATGGAGAACAGTGTGGAGATTCCTTAAAAAAACTGGAAATAGAACTGCCTTATGACCCAGCGATCCCACTGCTGGGCATACACACCGAGGAAAACAAAAGTGAAAGAGACACGTGTAGCCCAGTGGTCATTGCAGCGCCATTTGCAATAGATAGGCCATGGAAGCAACCTGGATGTCCATAGGCAGATGCATGGATGAGGAAGTTATGGTACTTATGTATAAACACAATGGAATATCACTCAGCTAAATGAAAGAACACATATGAGTCAGTTCTAATGAGGTATACAAAACAGGAGCCTATTATACAGAATGAAGTAAGTCAGAAAGAGAAACACCAATACAGTATATTAACACATATATATGGAATTTAGAATGACACTAACAATGACCGTATATACAAGATAGCAAAAGAGACACAGATGTAAAGAACAGACTTTTGGACTCTGTGGGAGAAGGAGAGGGTGGGACAATATGAGAGAATAGCACTGAAACATGTACATTACCATATGTAAAATAGATGACCAATGCAGGCTCAGTGCATGAAGCACAGCCCTCAAAGCTGGTACTCTGGGACAATGCGGAGGGATAGGGTAGAGCAGGAGATGGGTGAGGAGTTCAGGATGGGGAGACACCTGTACACCGTGGCTGATTCATGTCAATGTATGGCAAAGACCACCACAATATTATAAAGTAATTAGCTTCCTATTAAAATAAAAAAGTTAATTTAAAAATCACATTAGGTAACTTACCTTCGTTAATATACATCTGTCTCAATTTTCTAGGAAGTTTGTCACTTTCAGATTAAAACATTTAAAAAAAGGTTGGGAACAAGGTAAGGGTGCCTGAATCACTACTCATACTCAACATAGTACTGAAAGTTCGAGCCAGTGCAATAAGACAAGACGAGGAATCAAAATCATGCAGATAGGAAAGGGGAAATTAAAACAATCTCTATCTGTAGATGATACGATGACCTATGTAGAAAATCTCAAAGAATCTATTAATAAAAGAAAAAATATCCCAAAACTATTGAGTTCAGCATGATTGCAGGATTTTACAATTAATTTAAAATTAATTGTATTTTGAAGAGATATTGATCAAAGTATATATTCAGTTATAACATGAATAAACTCTAGAGACAGAGTGTACAGGGCTTCCCAGGTGGCACTATACAAATCTATCTCAAAATAGATTACAGGCTTAAATGTAAAACTATAGGCATTTAGAAAAAACAGGAGAAAACCTTTGAAAACTAGGACTAGGCAAAAAGTTTTTATTCTTTCCTCTAAAAGAACAACCTACAAAAAAAAATTGATAAATTGGACTTTGTCAAAATTTAAAACATTTGCTCTTTGAAAAATCTTATTTAGAGGATGAAGTACATATTTACTGAGTGGGAGAAAATATTTGTAAACTACACCTCCAGAAAAAAGATATTTACCTAGAATATATAAAGAACTCACGGAACTCAATAGTTAAAAAAAAAACAACAACTAAAGATCCAATTTAAAAATGGATAAAAGTCATTAATTTGACACCTCATTGAAAAGGATATATAGATGGCAAATAAGTACATAAAAATGTTAAACACTATTAGCCATGGGAGAAATGCAAATTAAAGTCACAATGAGATATCGGTACCCACCTATCAGAAAGTCTAAAGTAAAAAATAGTGATAACACCAACGCTGACAAGGATGTAGAGAAACTCCATGGACTTTACACTGCTAAGAGTAATGCAAAACGTTACGGCCACCCTGGAAAATAGTTTGACAGTTCACCCTAAAACTAGAAATGAACTTACCATAAGACTCAGATATTGTACTCTCAGGCATTTATCTCAGAGAAATGACAATTTATGTTCGTGCAGAAACGTACACACGAATGCTAATAATTTGTAGTTGCCCCAAACTGGAAACTACCCAGATGCTTCCAATGGGTAAATGGATGACTAATTAAACAAATTGTACAATTCCACATGCTGAGGAATACTATTCAGCAGTGAAAAAAAGAATCAACTATTGATACATGCAACAACTTGGATAGGTCTTAAGAAAATCTTGCTGAGTGGAAAAAGTCTGTCTATACCATGTAATTACTGCATGATTGCATTTATATAATGCTTCTGCAATAACATTACACAGATGAACAACAGGTTAATGGTTTCAAAATATTATAGATGAGTGGAGTGGATGCAAAGGGATAGTGAAAGAGAGCCTTGTGGTGATGATAGGGTTTTATATCTGAATTGTTGTGATAGTTACACCACATAGTTACATGATATTAACATCATAAAATGGCACACAGTTATATACATGTACACAAATGAGTTCATGTATAACAAAATTCTAATAAGGTTGATAGATTGTACCAAGGTCATTTACCTAATTTTGATATCGTTCCATAGTTATGCAAATGTTAATATTGGGGAGACTGATTGAAGTGGGCACATGTCAGGAAGCATTTAACAGGAGGCTTCCTGTGTGCTGTTTTGGATCTGTCAGGAATTCTCTGCTCCTTATTAATTCCTGAATACTCAGGAATTAAGAGGAGAGGCAAGTCTCTCCCAGGGGCTGAAGAATCCAGGCATTTCCTTCATTGGTTTTTCTATACAGTGATAAGTATCCTCTTCCATCTTGTGAACCATACGGTAAAAATGATTGTTTACAGCTTTCTCTCTTTAATATGGATCGCCTATGTTTTGTAAGTCTGGAATTTTAATCTTTATCTTTGCTGAGAATAACTACCTTGTAAGACAGTATATACAGCCACACCATATTGATTAAAACATCTTTGCTCCATCAGAGCTCTGGTCTTTGTTTCTTTCTTTCTTTCTCTCTCTCTCTCTCTCCCCCTCTCTTTTTCAGGCTGATCCCCTGGAGCTCAGAGGCTCTCTGAGTTCACTTTCCTGCCCGGGCTTCTAAGACCCTCTCGAGAAGGTGCTCTGCACCATCACCCCATCGAGAGGGCATCTGAGGCCTTCGTGAACACAGCAAGCCCTGTACAGGGGCTTTATTGGCTTTTTGTGTAAACCAAGGAATATCAGCCTCTTTCTCTCCTTTACTTTCTTATTGTTGACTGCGGGCCACCAGGTTCCAGGCCATTAAAGGACCTCAATAGGCACACACTCATGGATCAATAAATATTTCACTAGAAAAAAATTTTAAAGAAGTACACAGATCACTTCAGTGATCAAGTGAAGCACAATCTTGTCTAACTCAATGAAACTATGAGCCATGCCATGTAGTGTCACCCAAGACTGACAGGTCATGGTGGAGAGTTCTGACAAAGCATGGTCCACTGGAGAAGGGATTGGCAAACCACTTCAGTATTCTTCCCTTGAGAACCCCATGAACAGTATGAAAAAGCAAAAAGAAATGACACTGAAAGATGAACTCCCCAGGTTGGTAGGTGCCCAATATGCTCCTGGAGAAGAGTGGAGAAATAACTTCTGAAAGAATGAAGAGATGGAGCCAAAGCAAAAACAACGCCCAGCTGTGGATGTGACTGGTGATGGAAGTAAAGTCTGATGCTGTAGAGAACAATATTGCATAGGCACTTGGAATGACAGGCCCATGAATCAAGGTAAACTGGGAGTGGTCAAACAGGAGATGGCAAGATGAACACTGACATTTTAGGAATCAGTGAACTAAAATGGACTGGGATGGGCAAATTTAATTCAGATGACCATTGTATCTACTACTGTGGGCAAGAATCCCTTAGAAGAAATGGAGTAGCCATCATAGTCAACAAAAGAGTCCTAAATGCAGTAATTGGATACAGTCTCAAAACTACAGAATGATCTCTGTTCGTTTCCAAGGAAAGCCATTCATTATCACAGTGATCCAAGTCTATGCCCCAATCAGTAATGCTGAAGAAACTGAATGGTTCTTTGAAGACCTACAAGTTCTTTTAGAACTAACACCCAAAAGAGATGTCATTTTCCTCATAGGGGACTGGAATGCAAAAGTAGGAAGTCAAGAAACACCTGGAGTAACAGGCAAATTTTGTTTTGTATTCACTTTGTAGAATACAAAGTGAAGCAGGGCAAAGGTTAACAGAGTTTTGCCAAGAGAATGCACTGGTCATAGCAAACACCCTCTTCCAACAACACCAGAGACGACTCTACATATGGACGTCACCAGGTGGTCAACACCAAAATCAGATTGCTCTATACAGTCAGCAAAAACAAGACCGGGAGCTGACTGGCTCAGATCATGAACTCCTTATTGCAAAATTCAGACTTAAATTAAAGAAAACAGGGAAAACCACTAGACGATTCAGGTATGACTTAAATAAAATCCCTTAAAATTATACAATGGAAGAGGCAAATAGATTCAAGGGATTAGATCTGATACACAGAGGGCCTGAAGAACTATGGACAGAGCTTTGTGACACTGTACAGGAGGCAGTGATCAAGACCATCCACAAGAAAAAGAAATGCAAAAAGGCAAAATGGTTGTCTGAAGAGGCCCTACAAATAGCTGAGAAAAGAAGAGAAGCTAAAGGCAAAGGAGAAAGGGAAAGATATACCCATTTGAATGTGGAGTTTCAAAGAATAACAAGGAGAGATAAGAAAGAAAGCCTTTCTCAGTGATTAATGCAAAGAAATAGAGGAAAACAATAGAATGGGAAAGACTAGCGATGTCTTCAAGAAATTAGAGATATCAAGGGAACATTTCGTGCAAAGATGGGCACAATAAAGAATAGAAATTGTATGGATCTAACAGAAGCATGTATGGACCTAGCTATGCCGCGTCCGAGATCAGGGGTGGCGGCCAAGAGTGCCAGGCTGCGACAGCGCAGGAGCAAATGAGAGGGGCTACCCCCACCCGAGGCCAGGGGCGGCGGCCGGAAGGAGCGACCCGAAGTCCAAGGAGCGGTGGCTGCGTGGGCACTGGAGGGCCTAGAGAAGCTATTCCATGTTCAAGGTCGAGAGGGGTGGCGGTGAGGAGATAACCCTCGTCCAAGGTAAGGAGCAGCGGCTGCGCTTTGCTGGAGCAGCTGTGAAGTGATACCCCATGTCCAAGGTAAGAGAAACCCAAGTAAGACGGTATGTGTTGCAAGAGGGCAGACACACTGAAACCATAATCACAGAAAACTAGTCAATCTAATCACACTAGGACCACAGCCTTGTTTAACTCAATGAAGCTAAGCCATGCCCTGTGGGGCCACCCAAGATGGGCGGGCATGGTGGAGAGGTCGACACAGTGTGGTCCACTGGAGAAGGGAATGGCAAACCACTTCAGTATTCTTGCCTTGAGAACCCCATGAACAGTATGAAAAGGCAAAAAGATAGGATACTGAAAGAGGAACTCCCCAGGTCAGTAGGTGCCCAATATGCTACTGGAGCTCAGGGAGAAATAACTCCAGAAAGAATGAAGAGATGGAGCCAAAGCAAAAACAATACCCAGCTGTGGATGTGATTGGTGATAGAAGCAAGGTCCAGTGCTGCAAAGAGCAGTATTGCATAGGAACCTGGAATGTCAGGTCCATGAATCAAGGCAAATTGGAAGTGGTCAAACAGGAGATGGCAAGAGTGAACATCAACATTCTAGGAATCAGTGAACTAAAATGGATTGGGGTGGGTGAATTTAACTCAGACAGCCATTATATCTACTACTGTGGGCAGGAATCCCTCAGAAGAAATGGAGTAGCCATCATGGTCAACAAAAGAGTCTGAAATGCAGTACTTGGATGCAATCTCAAAACGACAGAATGATCTCCGTTCGTTTCCAAGGCAAACTATTCAATATCACAGTAATCCAAGTCTATGCCCCAACCAGTAACACTGAAGAAGCTGAAGTTGAACGGTTCTATGAAGACCTATAAGACCTTTTAGAACTAACACAAAAAAGATGTCCTTTTCATTACAGGGGACTGGAAAGCAAAAGTAGGAAGTCAAGAAATACTTGGAATAACAGGCAAATTTGGCCTTGGAATACGGAACGAAGCAGGGCAGAGGCTAATAGAGTTTTGCCAAGAAAATGCACTGGTCATTGCAAACACACTCTTTCAACAACAGAAGAGAAGACTCTACACATAGACATCACCAGATGTCAACACTGAAATCAGACTGATTATATTCTTTGCAGCCAAAGATGGAGAAGCTCTATACAGTCAAGAAAAACAAGACCAGGAGCTGACTGTGGCTCAGATCATGAACTCCTTCTTGCCAAATTCAGACTGAAATTGAAGAAAGTAGGGAAAACCACTGGACCATTCAGGTATGACCTAAATCAAATCCCTTATGATTATACAGTGAAAGTGAGAAATAGATTTAAGGGCCTAGATCTGATAGATAGAGTGCCCGATGAACTGTGGAATGAGGTTCCTGACATTGTACACGAGAAAAGGATCAAGACCATCCCCATGGAAAAGAAATGCAAAAAGCAAAATGGCTGTTTGAGGAGGCCTTGCAAATAGCTGTGAAAAGAAGAGAAGCAAAAAGCAAAGGAGAAAATGAAAGATATAAGCATCTGAATGCAGAGTTGCAAAGAATAGCAAGAAGAGATAAGAAAGACTTCCTCAGTGATCAATGCATAGAAATAGAGGAAAACAACAAAATGGGAAAGACTAGGGATCTCTTCAAGAAAATTAGAGACCCTAAGGGAACATTTTATGCAAAGATGGGCTCGATAAAGGACAGAAATGGTATGGACCTAACAGAAGCAGAATATATTAAGAAGAGATGGCAAGAATACACAGAACTATACAAAAAGATCTTTATGACCCGGATAATCACGATGGTGTGATCACTCACCTAGAGCTAGACATCCTGGAATGTGAAGTCAAGTGGACCTTAGAAAGCATCACTATGAACAAAGCTATTGGAGGTGATGGAATTTCAGTAGAGATATTTCAAATCCTGAAAGATGATGCTGTGAAACTGCTGCACTCAATATGCCAGCAAATTTGGAAAACTCAGCAGTGGCCACAGGACTGGAAAAGGTCAGATTTCATTCCAATCCCAAAGAAAGGCATGCCAAAGAATGCTCAAACTACTGCACAATTGCACTCATCTCACACGCTAGTAAAGTAATGCTCAGAATTCTCAAGGCAGGCTTCAGCAATATGTGAACCGTGAACTTCCAGATGTTCAAGCTGGTTTTAGAAAAGGCACAGGAACCAGAGATCAAATTGCCAACATCCACTGGATCATCGAAAAAGCAAGAGAGTTCCAGAAAAATATCTATTTCTGCTTTATTGACTATGCCAAAGCCTTTGACTGTGTGGATCACAATAAACTGTGGAAAGTTCTGAAAGAGATGAAAGAGATGGGCATACCAGACCACCTGACCTGCCTCTTGAGAAATCTGTATGCAGGTCAGGAAGCAACAGTTAGAACTGGACACGGGACTGGTTCCAAATAGGAAAAGGAGTATGTCAAGGCTGTATATTGTCACCCTGCTTATTTAACTGATATACAGAGTACCTCATGAGAAACGTTGGGCTGGAAGATGCACAAGCTGGAATCACGATTGCCGGGAGAAATATCAATAACCTCAGATATGCAGATGACACCACCCTTGTGGCAGAAAGTGAAGAGGAACTAAAAGCCTCTTGATGAAAGTGAAAGTGGAGAGTGAAAAAGTTGGCTTAAAGCTCAACATTCAGAAAATGAAGATCATGGCATCTGGTGCCATCACTTCATGGGAAATAGATGGGGAAACAGTGGAAACAGTGTCAGACTTTATTTTTGGGGCTCCAAAATCACTGCAGATGGTGACTGCCGCCATGAAATTAGAAGATGCTTACTCCTTGGAAGAAAAGTTATGACCAACCTAGATAGCATATTCAAAAGCAGAGACATTACTTTGCCAGCAAAAGTGCGTCTAGTCAAGGCTATGGTTTTTGCAGTGGTCATGTATGGATGTGAGAGTTGGACTGTGAAGAAAGTTGAGCACTGAAGAATTGATGCTTTTGAACTGTGGTGTTGGAGAAGACTCTTGAGAGTCCCTTGGACTGCAAGGAGATCCAACCAGTCCATTCTGAAGGAGATCAACCCTGGGATTTCTTTGGAAGGAATGATGCTAACCCTGAAACTCCAGTACTTTGGCCACCTCATGAGAAGAGCTGACTCACTGCGAAAGACTCTGATGCTGGAAGGGATTGGGGGCAGGAGGAGAAGGGAGCAACCGAGGATGAGATGGCTGGATGGCATCACGGACTCAATGGACGTAAGTCTGAGTGAACTCCGGGAGTTGGTGATGGACAGGGAGGCCTGGCGTGCTGTGATTCATGGAGTCGCAAAGAGTCGGACACGACTGAGCGACTGAACTGAACTGAACAGATGATATTAAGAAGAGGTGGCAAGATTACATAGAAGAGTTATACAAAATAGATCTTCACAACACAGATAACCACGATGGTGTGATCACTCACCTAGAGCCAGACATCCTGGAATGTGAAGTCAAACGGGCCTTAGGAAGCATCACTACAAACAAAGCTAGTGGAGTTGATGGAATTCCAGCTGAGCTATTTCAAATCCTAAAAGTTGATGCTGTGAAACTGCTGTACTCAATATGTCAGCAAATTTGGAACACTCAACAGTGTCCACAGAACTGGAAAAGATCAGTTTTCTTTCCAGTCTCAAAGAAAGGCAATGCCAAAGAATGTTCAAACTACTGCACAGCTGTACTCATCTCACACACTAGTAAAGTAATGCTCAAAATTCTCCAGCCTTCAACAGTATGTGAACCATTAACTTCCAGATGTTCAAGTTGGATTTAGAAATGGCAGAATTCGAGAGCAAATTGCCAACATCTGTTGAATCTTCAAAAAAGCAAGAGAATTCCAGAAAAACTTCTGCTTCACTGAGTACGCCAAATCCTTTGTGTAAATCACAACAAACTGTGGAAAATTATTCAAGAGATGGGAATATCAGACTACCTTACCTGCCTCCTGAGAAATCTGTATTCAAGTCAAGAAGCAACAGTTGGAACTGGACATGGAACAACAGATTAGTTCCAAATTGGGAAAGCAGTATGTCAAGGCTGTATATTGTCATCCTGCTTATTTAACTTATATGCACAGTCAGTCAGTTCAGTCGCTCAGTCGTGTCCAAATCTTTGTGATCCTATGAATCGCAGCATGCCAGGCCTCCCTGTCCATCACCAACTCTTGGAGTTTATCCAAACTCATGTCCATCAAGTCGGTGATGCCATCCAGCCATCTCATCCTCTGTCGTCCCCTTCTCCTCCTGCCCTCAACCCCTCCCAGCATCAAGGTCTTTTCCAGTAAGCCAACTCTTCCCATGAGGTGGCCAAAGTATTGGAGTTTCAGCTTCAACATCAGTCCTTCCAATGAACACCCAGGACTGATCTCCTTTAGGATGGACTGGTTGGATCTCCTTGCAGTCCAAGGGACTCTCAAGAGTGTTCTCCAACACCACAGTTCAAAAGCATCAATTCTTCGGCTCTCAGCTTTCTTTATAGTCCAACTCTCACACCAAGACATGACTACTAGAAAAATCATAGCCTTGACTAGATGGACCTTAGTCAGCAAAGTAATGTCTCTGCTTTTAATATGCTATCTAGGCTGGTCATAACTTTCATATGCTTAAATGCATCATGGGAAATGCCAGGATGGATGAAGTATAAGCCAGAATCAAGAACGCTCGGAGAAATATCAATAACCTCAGATATGCAGATGACACCACCCTTATGGCAGAAAGGAAAGTGTAACTGAAGAGCCTCTTGATGAAAGTGAAAGAGGAGAGTGAAAAAGCTGACTTAAAACTCAATATTCAAAAACTAAGATAATCGTATCTGGTCCCATCAATTCATGGCAAATAGATGGGGAAACAATGTAAACAGTGACAGACTTTATTTTCTTGGGCTCCAAAATCACTGTGGATGGTGAATGCACCCATGAAATTAAAAGAGGCTTGCTCCTTGGAAGAAAATCTTTGACCAACCTAGACAGCATATTAAAAAGCAGAGATATTACTTTGCCAACAAAGGTCCGTCTAATCAAAGCTATGGTTATTCCAGTAGTCATGTCTGGATGTGAGTGTTGGACTATAAAGAAAGCTGAGCACCGAAGAATTGATGCTTTTAAACTGTGGTGTTGGAGAAGACTCGAGAGTCCCTTGGACTGTAAGGAGATCAAACCAGTCAATCCTAAAGGAAATCAGTCCTGAATATTCATTGGAGGGGCTGATGCTGAAGCTGAAAGTCCAATACTTTGGCCACCTGATTCGGAGAACTGATTCCTTGGAAAAGATCTTGATGCTGGGAAAGATGGAAGGCAGGAGAAGGGAATGACAGGGAACGAGATGGTTGGATGGCATTGTTGGCTCAATGGCCATGAGTTTGAGCAAGCTCTGCGAGTTGGTGGTGCACAGGGAATCCTGATGTGCTGCAGTCCACGTGGTCACAAAGAGTCGAACATGACTGAACAACTACACTGAACTGGATGCAGATTAATTTTTCTTTGAATAGTCAGAATGCTTGTATTATTCTTCATTTAAAAAGATCCACATAACTAGACCGATCATAAATTCAACAAAACAAGGCTGCTTAATGTCAACTCATAGTTTAAGGTTTTAGTAATGGAAAAAGCAAGAGAGTTTCAGAAAAACATCTATTTCTGCTTTATTGACTATACCAAAGCCTTTGTATGAATCACAATAAACTTTGGAAAATTCTGAAAGAGATGGGAATACCAGACCTCCTGACCTGCCTCTTGAGAAATCTGTATGCAGGTCAGGAAGCAACAGTTAGAATTGGACATGGAAAAACAGACTGGTTCCAAATAGGAAAAGGAGTATGTCAAGGCTGTATATTGTCACCCTGCTTATTTAACTTATATGCAGAGTGCATCATGAGAAATGCTGGACTGGAAGAAACACAAGCTGGAATCAAGATTGCTGGGAGAAATATCAATAACCTCAGATATGCAGATGACACCACCCTTGTGGCAGAAAGTGAAGAGGAACTAAAAGCCTCTTGATGAAAGTGAAAGAGGAGAGTGAAAAATTTGGCTTAAACCTCACCATTCAGAAAACGAAGATCATGGCATCCGGTCCCATCACTTCATGGGAAATAGATGGGGAAACAGTGGAAACAGTGTCAGACTTTATTTTTGGGGGCTTCAAAATCACTGCAGATGGTGACTGCAGCCATGAAATTAAAAGACACTTACTCCTTGGAAGGAAGGTTATGACCAACCTAGATAGCATATTCAAAGGCAGAGATATTACTTTGCTGACTAAGGTCCGTCTAGTCAAGGCTATGGTTTTTCCAGTGGTCATGTACGGATGTGAGAGTTGGACTGTGAAGAAGCCTGAGCTCCAAAGAATTGATGCTTTTGAACTGTGATGTTAGAGAAGACTTTTGAGAATCCCTTGGACTGCAAGGAGATCCAACTAATCCATTCTGAAGGAGATCAACCCTGGGATTTCTTTGGAAGGAATGATGCTAAAGCTGAAACTTCAGTACTTTGGCCACCTCATGGGAAGAGTTGATTCACTGGAAAAGACTCTGATGCTGGGAGGGATTGGGGGCAGGAGGAGAAGGGGACGACAGAGGATGAGATGGCTAGACGGCATCACTGACTCAATGGACGTGAGTCTGACTGAACTCCGGGAGTTGGCGATGGACAGGGAGGCCTGGCATGCTGTGATTCATGGGGCCACAAAGAATCAGACACGACTGAGCGATTGAACTGTACTGAATTGAGGGCTTACCTGGTGTCTCAGACGGTTAAGAATCTGCCTGCAATGCAGGAGAACTGAGTTCGATTCCTGGGTTGGGAAGATCCTCTGGAGAAGGGAATGCCAACCCAGTCCAATAATCTTGCCTAGAGAATTCCATGGACAGAGAGGCCTGTTGAGCTACAGTTCACAGGGTCGCAAAGCATTGGACACGACTGAGCATCTAACACTTTCACTTTTTCATTTCATTCACAAAGTATAAATAAAGCAGGAGAACTTAACACTCACACTTTGCTCTCAAGAATCATGTTATCCTTCACCCTGATTTTCCTACCAAAGTGATGGCATCTGCAAAATGTTCTTGACATTTCTGTAGCACCTTGGGCTCAGGATTCCTGCAAAGTCACCCAAACTTATTAAATAGAATGCTTAGAATAATGAGTTAAAATGTATTGATTGTTGAACTGTTCAACTTCTACGCAGTAGAAGGTCAGAAGACGACTCATGGAAAAATAAGAAAATATGATTTTAGCTTATGTTGCTTAAGATACAGGACAAGTAAGGCACAGTTATTATGCTTTTAAAGCCTTTGGAAATACATTCGGGAGAAAATAATAAAAAAACATTGGTGGTAGATTAAATAGTCAGAATATAGATAGTTGGTCTGTATTGAGTACTCATTGAACACTTATCCTGGCCTTCTGTGGTGTGGCTGGTTGACAGTCTCTGGTATTGCAGGGAGCCTGTGATTTTGGGACTTGTGACAGCAGTAACCCATAGGACTCCAACACTATGACTACTGATGGGTTGACTGCTGTTCATTCAGCACCGTGTATTAAACATCATCTCAGTCAACCATCATGAGATGGTATCATTATCCAGCTTTTAAAGATGAAGAAACGGAGACGACAGCCATAAAAAAGACAAAGCAATGCCATTTGCCGCAACATGAATAGACTTAGAGATTATCACACTCAATGAAGTAAGACAGACAAAGACAAATATCACATGATATCACTTATATGTGGAAACTGAGAAAAGGACATGAACTTATTTACAGAACAGAAATAGAATCACCGATGTAGAGAACAAATTTACGGTTACCAAAGGGGATGAGGGAGGGATAATTCAGAAGTTTGGTATTAACATGTACACACTACTATATATATAATAAAACAGATAAGCAATAAGGTCCTAGTGTATAGCACAGGGAGCTATATTCAGTATCTTATAACAACCTATAATGAAAAGATTCTGAAAAAGAAGATACATATATAGATATTGAAATAACTGAATCACTTCGCTGTACACTTGAATCTAACACAATATTATGAAATCAACTACTGTACTTCAGTAGAAAGAAAGGGACTGAGAAGAGAGATGTCTAGATCCTTTCCAAGGTCAGCCAAGTAGAAAATGTCAGAATCCAGATTGGAACCCAGGTCACGTGATTTCAAAACCTGTGCTTTGACTACTCATCCTAGTGTCCAGACAAAAGCGTGTTTTTAAATCCTTCTCTTGGTTGCTCTTTTCTAAGGGTCTCACTTGCTTTCCCCCAGGGTTCTTGGCATTTTCTCAACTTCATGTTTTTTTCTTCCTGTTTCTCCCAGCAAATTCCAGGTGGAGGATAGAGCAGAGCTCAAAGAGCAGGTGAGGGAGCACTTCCAGTAGAGCTTTGCATACGCGGAGTTAGATGCAGAAGTGATGGGGCAGATAGCAAGAGGAGAGAGAGAGACAGAGTTCTTTCACTGATTTGGCTATAAGAATAAAACTAGGTAGTAAAGTAATTGAGTCTCTTTGGCAAGCTTTTAAAAAATTATATGCTAAATTTTTATTTTATTCATTTTATTTATTTTTGGCTACATAGGGTTTTCTCTAGTTTCTGCGAGCAGGGGCTAGTCCTTAGTTGCAGTGAACGGGCCTCTCACTGCAGTAGTTTCTCTTGCTGCAGAGTACAGGCTGTAGGGCACACGAGCTCAGTAGCTGTGGCGAATGGGTCTGGGTGTCCCGTGGCATAAGGAATCTTATTGAATCAAGGATTGAACCCATGTCCCCTACATTGGCAGGTGGATTCTTAACCACTGGACCAGCAGGGAAGTCCTCTCAGGACTTTTTCATCAAAATGTTTTCTCCCTTAGTGATCTGAGCCATGAGATTGCTGCTGCTGCTGCCAAGTCGCTTTAGTGTCCGACTCTGTGCGACCCCAGAGATGGCAGCCCACCAGGCTCCCCTGTCCCTGGGATTCTCCAGGCAGAGGCCTGAGACTACACGTGGACAAAGAATTCTCTGGATAGACCCCTCTAGACCTCCAACACCCTTGGAGGCTTAATCTAGGCTGGCTTCTGCATAAGCAAGAATACATATCACCTTGTTCAAGTTATTTTTGCTGTGTAACAAACACCTCTAAACTCAGAGAATACGAATTGTCACATCTCTCAGGATGTGGTGGGGTGAGTGGGCTGAGCTGACAGGCTCTCCCTCTGGGTCTCCTATACACTGTACTCAGACAGTGGTTGAGCCTGGAGTCATCTGAGAGCTTTTTTCCTGTAACCTAAGTGTGGATGGCTGGAAAATCTGGAGTAGGTTGGGTTTTTCTCCATGGAGCCTTTCCATGTAGTTAGCGTGGGCTTTCTCACGGTGTAATGGTCTCAGACTCACCAGCAGTCACGCACCGGGGCTGGCTTGATTCTATGTGTTTCTTTCCAACTCTTGCTTTCAGTGCTGTCACTCTGGTGGCTTGAAATCAGCCATGGTGGGACGGAATATTTATATCATGAAAACTGGTAAATAGTGAGAATTAGGAGATTCCCCAACCCCCGGAGATCCAGGTTACTAGCACATGGTTTTATATGGTGGTTGGCTTCCCCTAGAATATGCCAAGAAAGTCAGGAGGAGGCTGCAAAACTTCTGAGAACTTACCTATGGATGCTCCCATAGTTCACTTTCTTTTTATCCTATTGATCATCAAGTCCCTAGGGCTATGCCTGATTCAAGAAGAAGAGAATTACCCATGTCCCATGGAAGAGTAGCAAAGAAATTGTATAATAGAGGAGCCAGCACAGAATAGGCATTCAACAAGTGTTTGAGGAATGAATGAATGAGCAAAGACACTTAAACTCTAATCTGTATCTCCTTAAATCACCCTGAAAGTGTAAACCCTTCTGGAAAGTTTTACATCATCATCAGAGAGGCCAGTGACCTTTAAGTCCCCAAAGAGCCTAAATCTAACACTGCTTGATATAGATCTATTTACACTCTGTCTGCCAGCATTCACAGACCTGTTTACTCAAGCCCGTCCCACTTACGTGTTTAACTGGGACTGTACACGTGACAATGGTAGATTGCCTGTTTCACTGATGTTTTCATCCTAGGTACGTTTGCTCTACCTCTCTAAGTAAACTACAGATTCCTTGAGAGAGTTCACATGTATTTCTTTGCCATTCCTTCTCCCCACCTTACCCAAACTAGATAATCATACATACACATACACATGGCTACTTATAAGAGATATGATAATTAGAGGTTATAAACCTTAAAGGATAAGGAAAGAAGGAAAGGAACTAAAAGCTCTCAATGGCTGTATTTCATAAATGTTCTCATTTAACTCATATTCATCCAGTGAAGTAAGCATTATCATTTCCATTTCACAATTGAGGGGAATTAGTCTCAAGAAAATTTAACCAATTTGGTCAACTCCACACTAGGAAGCAGGGAGCTAGGATTCCAACGTAGACATGCATGGGTCCAAGGCCAGAGCCTTATGTGTTCTTTCCCTTTGAAATATACACGCCCATCTCCCCCTACTTTTCTTTGCCCCCCACCTTGAAGTAGTCACATAAGTCATAGAAATGTTAATGTTTTTAAACCCCAGATAGACTAATAGCTGTTTCAGGTTCTACTCTTGTAAGAAACGTCCTTAAAAAGCTTGGGAGAGGACTTCCCTGGTGGCACAATGGATAAGAATCTGCCTGCCAGTGCAGGGGACGCGGGTTTGATCTCTGATCCAGAAAGATCCCATATGCTGCAGAGCAACTGAGTCCATGTGTTACAACTACTGAGCCTGTATGCCATGAACACTGGAGCCTGCGTGCCTTACAACCACACACCACAACTACTGAGCCCACGTGTGCAACGACTGAGGCCTGAACACCTAGAGCCTGTGCTCTGCAATGAGAAGCCACCATAATGAGAAGCCTGGACGTTGCAATGAAGAGTAGTCCCTGCTCACCGCAACCAGAGAAAGCCCTTGGGCAGCAACAAAGATCCAGTGCAACTAAAAGCGAAAATAAATTATTAATAAAAAACTCTAATGTTTAAAAAGGAAACAAAAAACAGCTTGGGAGAGCAAGACGTTTAAAGTGTCTTACACTAGGAAGGGAGTGAGTCCAAGAGGTCAGCTAAGCAGCTCTTACAATAGTTCAGCCAAAAAGCATTGATGGGATGAACGAAGGTAAGAGTGGCGGGATGGGAAGGTGTGAAAACTGTTAGGAAGACAGATCGGTAGACTAGTGATGGTTTGGATCGTGCAGGTGCTGATCAGTCACTGTAGAATCGCCGCTATGGCTGCTCCGGGAGAACGAGGCTGGAGAGAGGAAGCCGGGATGGGAGGTTTCCATATTTCATGGAGATAATAGGGCTGAAAGTAGCCGTGGAAGTGGGAGAGAGGATGGATCTAGAAAGAACATGGAAGAAGAATCTATGGGGCATGCCGTCAAGCTAGACGTGGGAATGTGAGGGTGAAGGAGGGGTCAGGGTGAAGTCCAGAAATCTGTTGCGGCCAGCCAGGTGCTTTTCACAGAAGTGGGGGATGCAGGGCTGGGGGCAGCGGGAGCAACTTGCAGGCAAAGATGGATTCTGGATGTGCCAGGTTTGGAGGTGAATGTGTAAGCTGGCACTGGCAGCCAGAATGCAATCACATTTGAAGCAAAACAAACCTCTCTTATCTCAGTGAGGTTCTTTGTCTCCTTCAGAGGCTGTGGATGAAAGCACTGAAGCCTGTGTGACGCAGGGTTCTGCGTCAGGTCATAAAGCAACTCTGCAGTTCCCAATGTTTTCACTTTATTGTGGTTCAACTCTCTCTCAAAAGCCATTTATCACCCAGTAGGGGCCTCTGTCATCACCAAGATGTATTTATCGAGACTTCCAAAGTTCATAGGGGCAGTATGATTTGATCAGTGGCGGTGACTCACGTAACTCACAGAAAGTGTGGCAGGGCGGTTTCAGCGGCCCCTAGGGCCACAGGTTGGCCATACACACACACATACACACACACACACACCCCCCATAGGTTCAAACTCGCATGGACAGGCTCTAAGACATTTTTGCATGCTTCTGCCCCACAAAAGAGCACTGGCATTGTTTACACAAGGCCCTTGCATGTCAGGACAGGGAGCCTGGGCCTTCATGCCTGCTACAGAGGAAGAAGGGAAGCATTCAAGCGGGTGAATGAGCAGATGAAGACTCTCCAGGGAGCTACTGCTTTTCCGCACATGAACTTTCATCATGAAACCCTCTACCCCAAATCCAAAGCCAACTGTTAGGAAGGCAAATTGCATAGGGTCTCCCAGCTCAAGGAGACTACTGGTAGTTGCTTCCTCAGTGTATTCACTGTGCCAGTGTTAGGACACCCAAAACCAAGCCCTGTTAAACTCCCATGCCCATTCCAGTGCGAGTTAAGTGGGCACCCAGCTCAGGGCCTACCAGCCCACCAGGTGGGGACCAGCTGCCTGAGAACCAACCGCCCTCCTCATTCAGAATGTCCTGTGACCCGACTCCAACTTTACCCAGAGAGGCCCTAAAAAGTTCCCCCTCAAATCAAGCTTTCTTGCATGGAAACCCTCTAAAAGGAGCTTCCTTACCTGAGAGAAGGTCCTGGTGCCCAGCTGTGGGAAAAAAAACCCCAAAAAACCAAGTTCCAGCAGACGTGACAGGGACTCATAGAGCAGATCTGTTGCTTTTAAAAGAAGAAAGGTGACTTCATCCCCAGTGCCGTGGTGTTTAGAAGAGCAGTGAATGCTGCCTGGCTGAGCCAACTCTGCCTCACCAGCGATGACTCCATCCAAATTATGCAGCCACTGCCCAGACATGCTCAGCCTTCAGAAGGTGGATCGCTGGAATCTGACTTGCCCCGTCATTTTCAGAAAGTTTCAGAAAGTCTGGAAGCACCAATCGCCTTCACTGGCACCAGGGGTAGGGAAACCACACAGTTTCCCCCCGCCACTCCCGAGTCATATCATTATCTCCTAAGAATCCAACACTCTAGGGAAGGAAAACAGGTATTTAAACTTCCCAGAGGTAGCAAAGAAAGAAGAGGAGAGAGAAGAAGGAAAATCTTTCAAGCAAGATGCGGGTGGGGGGCAGTAAGAAGCTGGAAACGATCACCGTGCTAAGAGCTTTGCAGAGCTGGTAGATTTGTGAGCCTACAAAGGTGGCAAATATGTGATGGCCTGGACTTTTCAGGAGGGAAAGTATCTAGTTCAACAAAAGGAATGAGTCACTGTAAGAAAGGAAAGGTGATAATCTTTCTTTCTTTTTTTTTTTTAGGACTGATGTGAACTTTGAATTATCACTGGAAAACTGAAGCTAAGGTAATTTGTTAATAATACAGATGGTGGTAACACTTGGTCTAGAAGACATGACCTCTGATTTCTCTTTTTTTTTGCTTTTAAAATTTTATTTTGTGTTGTGATAGTTTCAGGTGAACAGTGAAGGGACTCACTGCCATTTATCCATTATCCTTCAACCTCCCCTCCCATCCAGGCTGCCACATACCGCTGAGCAGAGTTCCATGTGCTATACAACAGGTCTTTGTTGGTTATCTATTTTAAATATAGCAGTGTGTACATGAAAGAAATGGTTGTAATGGTAATGGTATGGGGGGAAATGAACTTGAGTTTAAACTTGGGAAAAAGGTGACAGTCTTTTAAATGAAGGTGGCATATTTTCATTTTCTCTTTATTGAATATGGTACCACTCAATTCATTTGGGATCATCTGTAACATTTATGTATTAGCTTATAACAAGCCCACATTCCACCAAGCTTTGGGAAGAGACATTTATTTAAGTCAGGAGTTGTCTCTTTCATATGTCAAAGATAAGACTGAAGCAGTGGGATTTGGAACATGGAATTCAAGGACACGTCAAGCTACCCAGTAAGCTGGGTGCCTCTGCCTGATGCCACGTCCTTGGGGTAAACTTTGGACAGACCTTCTGGCTGCGATGCCAGGATGAGACATGGTAATGCCAGTGACCTCCGCTGGAAGTAGGGCAGAGCTTAGCAGCTGGCTGCCTTCCCTCTCACGTCTGTACTTTAGGAGAGTGTACGGTGACTTTGGGTCACTACACACATGTCCAGTTTCTTGCTGAACTATTTTGAGGCTTTGGGGGATCTTCCTGTGTCAAGTTTCACTCTAGAGAAGATAAAACAAGAAAAAAAAAAAAAGTTCTTTCTATTGAAATGAAGACATTCAGTTCCAACATTAGAAAGGAGTTTTTGAATTCAGAAATTTAAGCAATGTCAACATGGCCGTATAGAAGAAAGTCGCAAATCTCTTAGTCGGGGTGTAAACATTCAGAGTAGAAAAGGAGCAGAGTTTCATCAATGATAAAGTCAGAAAAGGGCAGGAACTACTTTTATTTGGTTTATCACGGACTCCTCATATCCTTGCACAGAGAGCAGTACATAGTAAGCGCCCAGTAGCCAGAGAGTAAATGGTGTCTGACAATCCCTTCTGTTCCAGATTTTTAGAACAGATCTGTTGAGAATCATTTTTTTTTAATTGAAGCATAATTGACATTCAATAGCATAGTAGTTTTATATGTGTTCATCATAGTGTACATCATTATGATTTGATATTTATATGCATTAAGAATTCTTAAAGTCCCTATCTGGTAAGCAAGGCAATTGCAGAGAGCATGAACCAGTGGGTCTTATGAAATGCAAGAGGTGCTTTGTCCTTTGCTTTGTCTTAGTCCCCAGGTTCATTGCCACAGTTAGAACAGAGTAAAGAAAGCCGATTTCTGGACCCAGGAGCCCCCCTTTTAACCCTATTTCCTTCTACATCAAGTAGACTCTGGTGTCTTTCCTCAGGCTCAGGACTCCATCTCACAGGCAATCTGCCAATTCTCCTCAGTTTTCTTTTGTCCTCAACATTCCAATATAGAATGTTCAAACTTAAAGCTGTGTTGAAAGAATTTTATAGTGAACACCCAAATACATACCACGTAGTTTCTTCAACTGACATGTTACAGTATTTGCTTTATTATATATTAATTCTTTATACATTCAGCAGCTAATTAACTTTGTTTCTAAATTTCAAAGACAGTTCCAGACATTAATACTTTCCCCCAAATACTTCAACGTTATTAATCAGAGTTCAAAATTTGTTTACAATTCCATTATCTCTTTTCAGATGAAAATCTTGTAGTATGCAATGCAAAAACTGTCAGTATATCATTTGATGAATTCCTATAAATGCACACACCTTTGCAGCCCAGGCCCTGTCAAGAAACAGAACATGGACCATCACCCTAAATGTTTCTCATGTCCTTTCCCAGCAAATTCTAACCTTAATACTCCTAGAGAGATCCAACCTCCTCATATTCTCACCAGATATCAATTTTACCTATTCTAGTACTTCATATAAATAAAAGCAAACAATTTGTATTCTTTTGTGGAATTTGTGTTCACTCAGCATGTTTTGAGATTTACCTATCCATGTTGTTGGTTTCTTTTCTTTGATGAATAGTATTTTATTGTATGAGTATGCCAAACTTTTTCAAGTCTCCTGTTCATGGACACTGGGTCCTCAAGTTTATTATGACTTATTATGACTTTATTATGGGGTTATTATGAATAAAGCTAACATGAACATATTCTAACCAACATTTTGTGGACATGTATTTGTTTGAGTTCAGTTGCTCAGTCATGTCCAACTCTTTGTGACCCCATGGACTGCAGCATGCCAGGCCTCCCTCTTCTTCCCCTGGGTAAATATCTAGGAATAAAATTGCTGGGTCTTAAAATTGTTGTGCAGTTGCTCAATCGTGTCCGGCTCTTTGCAACCCCATGAACTGCAGCACACCAAGCTTCCCTGTTCTTCACCATCTCCTAGAGTTTTTTCAAACCCATGTCCATTAAGTTGGTGATGCCATCCAACCATCTCATCCTCTGTGGTCCCCTTCTCCTCCTACCTTCAATCTTTTCCAGCATCAGAATCTTTTCCAACGAGTCAGCTCTTTGCATCATATGGCCAAAGTACTACTAGCTTCAGCTTCAGTCCTTCCAATGAATATTCAGGGTTGATTTCCTTGCAGTCCAAGGGACTCTCTTCTCCAACACCACAATTTGAAAGGATCAATTCTTTGGGTCTTAAAATAGGTATGTATTTAATTTATATGAAACTGGAAGATCTTTCCCAATGTCTTGACCATTTTCCCTCCTACCAACCATGTACAAGAGTTCTAGTTGCTTTGTATTCTTCTGACAACACTTGGTGCCGTCAGTTCAATTTTAGCCCTGTGGTGCATGTGGAATGGTACCTCACTGTGGCTCAATTTGTGTGTCCTTGATGACTAAAAAGTTGAGCACCTTTTCATGTGCCTGTTGGCCATTCATTTACCATCTTTTATGAAGTGTCTGTTCAAATCTTTTGGCCGTTTAAAAACCGTCATTGTCATTTTATTATTGAGTTTTAGGAGCATTTTGTATATTCAGAATACGAGTTCTTTGTCTGACATGTTTTGCTGATATCATCTCCTGCCCTGTGGCTTGCCTATACATTTTATTAATGATGTTTCTTCTGATAAACAAAGACTTAATTTTGATTAAGTGCAGATTTTATTATTTTTTTGCTTTTGTCTCCCCCACACTCCGACCCCAAGTCATGAAAATAATCTCCTATGTTTCTTCTAGAAGTTTTATAGCTCTGGCTTTTATGTTTAGATCCATGGTCAATCACAAATTGATTTTTGTGAACAGTGTGATTTAGGGCGAGATTAATTTGTTTCCATATGAATATGTAGTCATTTCAACACCGTTTGTTCCTTTCCTAACAGGGTTGTTTTAACACCTTTGTCAAAAATAAAGTAAATGTCTAAAAATGGACCTGTTTCTGGACTCTATTCTGATTCACTCGTCTGTTGATCCTTGTGCCTGCACTGCACTGTTTGATTATTGTAGCTTCAGGGTAAGTTCTTGAATCAAGTAAAATAAGTCTACAACTTTGACTTCTTTTTCTCAAATCTTTTATTAACGTTCTAAATTCCTTACACTTCTACAGAAATTTTAGAATCAGCTTGTCAATTTTGACTAAAACACATACTAAGATTATGATTAGGATTGTAATGAATCCATAGTTCAAGTTAGTAATTGCCGCCTTAACAATACTGAATCTTTCAATCCATTAATGTAGTATATTTCTCCACTTAGTTACATCTTCAATTTCTCTCAGCATTTTGTTGATTTTATCATTGATTTTTAGCAGTTTGACTATGATATGCATAAAGGTTTTTATCTTTGTTTGGCTTGTTTTTCATATTAATCTTTCTTGAGATTTTTGAAGTTTTAGAGTCTATAAATATTTGTCATTTCTCACATTTATAAACTTTTCACCTGTTATTTATTCAAATACTTTTCTGTGTTGTTCTTTCTTTCCTCTCCTTTTGGGACTTCAATTATATGTATATAAGACATTTTGATATTATTGCAAGGATCTATGAGTCTCTGTACATTTACTACACCTATGTTTCTCAGTTTGAATCATTTCTTATCATCTGTCTTCTAGCTCACCAAATTTTTGTTCTTTCATTTTCTTTGTGCTTTTAAGCACACACTGAATTATCTCAGAAATTTATTTTTCAGTTCTTATGTTTTCATTTGATTTATAAAAATAATTTCTATTTATCTGCTAAGATTTTTTATATTTTCCTTCATTATGGACATTTTCCTTTAGGTACTTGAGCATACTTACAATAACTTCTTTAAATTCTTGTTGGTTAATTTCATCATGCAAATTGTCTTAGATGTTGGTCTTTGGTGATTGTCTTTTCTTTTTAAAATAAGCCATGTTTTCTTATTTTGTTATATGTTGAATAGTTTTGGAGTGTATTCTGGTCTTTAAGAATGACATGCTGTAGAAAGTCTGGATTCTATATTGCTCTTCTGATGAGTACTAACTTTTCTTTATTCAAATATTTGAAGTGGCTGAACTCAAACTACAAAACTCTATCTCCCCTGTAGTAGCTAGAATTTTAATTCAGTTCTTTTAGCTCAGCTGGGACTTTTAAAGTCTTCTTCTTCTATATATGGTTCACAATCAGCCATAGATCTGGGCAGAATTTATCCATACAGTGTAGGGCTTCCCTTTTTCCTTGTTTATGACAGACAGGGCCCTATTCTTAGGCTAAAAGCTGTAAATCAGGGAACTTGACCCATGCCGTTTTCTTCTTCCAATGGCTCAGTCTCCTGTAGTTTCTGTCTTTTTTTTTTTCCTCTTTAGCACCTTCAATTAGACATTTTTACATTTTGTCCAGAGCTTATATTTTTTATCTGTAAGATGTATGATCCAAGAGGAGCTACATGGCCATAACATTCCATTACCTTTTGAGTCACCTAGTTTACTTTCAAAAAGATACTTCATAGCTCTTTCCTAGGGTACTAGTTATGTTTTATTTCAAGTACCACCTCAGACTGAATGATTATGTTGAAATGGATACTGAGTTACAGCAGAAACGTGTGATATAATCAATAAGCAAAGGAAGGAAGGTGTAAGCTGGATGTTTGCAATTTCTATTATGGTTACTTACAAAACAATATAATACTCAGCTGTTTGTACCTACCAGAACATCTTCCTGAAGTCTGTACTTACTTGTTTGACTGTTCATCTTCTCTGTTAAACTGTAAACTTCCTGAGAGCAGGGATTTGTATTTGCAAAATTCACATTTATATGACCAGTGTCTGTCATCTGGAATATAGCGTGTTCTCAGTAAATATTTGCTAAGTGAATGAGAATAGTGTGTGATCAGGACCCATTCTAACTTGGTACAAGTTATCACTGTTAGCAATTTATCTCTGAAAAAAGTAGACAATTTAGAAATACTGAATCCAGTTTTGGGGCTTCCCCAGGTGGCACTAGCGGTAAAGAACCTGCCTACCAATACAGGAGACATAAGAAACACAGGTTCAATCCCTGCGTCAGGAAGATCCCCTGGAGGAGGGCACGGCAACTGACTCCAGTATTCTTCAGTGGAAAATTGCATGGACAGAGGAGCCTGGTGGACTACAATCCCTGGGGCTGCTGAAGAGCTGGACATGACTGAAGTGACTTAGCACAGCACAGCACAATCCAGTTTCATTTTTACCTTAGTCTTACTTTTTGAAATTGTATAACCAATGTAGAGAAATAGAGAACACAGATCAGCAAAAATAAAATAAATCAACAAACCCCATTTTTTTTCCCTTCACAGACGTTACCATTTTAATCATTTTTTTCACTTAGCTTTTTATTATCTTCAGTTTTGCAAGTGATAATGTTCATATCACATCTAGGACCAATTTAATCACATTCTCAGGGATTGGACCCAGGAGTTAGTACTATTTTTAATTTCCAAGATGATGCCTGTATGCAATTAAGAGGACCCAAAGATGTCCCAGCTGGGACTATCTAAGGTTTTTCAGATCTTATTTTCTGTCTCCTAGATGATACAGTCCTTGTCTTCCAGGAGACTTCAAACTAGGCAAGACTTGAAGCAATTAAATATGAAACAAGTAGAAATAAAAACATTAAAGATACATAATCAAGTGCTAAACTGCATAGAAGCTGTTAAGTTAAATGTGCCTGGACAGACATTCCTGAGTGATAGCAAAAGTGCGCTCATCTGTATTTCTTACTTCTTGGCTGGGAGCCCTGCCAGTTACATCAAGAGACTCTCCTCCCTCTATAAAGTTTTGGTGAAATGGGCACAGTGACATGTTAAAATGATAGATGATGCTGATTCTTGTCCTCCCTATTTTTCTTTTTTGGAGGGTTGTTGAGAATGCTTTGTGATTTTATTTATTTATTTTTAAAATTTACTGTTTTATTGAATTTTGTTGCTTTCTGTCAAACTTCAACATGAATCAACCATAGGTCTACATATCCCCGCCCTTCTGAACCTCTCTTCCAGCTCCCTCCCCATCCCACCCCTCTAGGTTGACACAGAGTCCCTGTTTGAATTTCCTGAGACATACGCAAATTCCCTGTTGCCTATCTATTTTACATATGCTAATTTAAGTTTACATGTTACTTTTTCCATTGATCACCCTCTCCTCCCCTCTCTCCATGTCCATAAGTCTATTCTTTATGTCTGTTTCTCCATTGCTGCCCTGTAAATAAATTCTCTATCATTTTTCTAGATTCTGCATATATGCATAAGAATACAATATTTCTCTTTCTCTTTCCAAAATACTTCACTTTGTATAATAGGTTCTAGGTTCATCCACCTCATTAGAACTGATTCAAATGTGTTCCATTTTATGGTTGAGTAACATTCCATTGTATATATGTACCACAACTTAAAGAATGGATAAAGATCCATTCATCTGTCAATGGACATCTAGGTTGCTTCCATGTTCTAGCTACTGTAAATAGTCCTGCAAAGAACAGTGGGATGCATGTGTCTTTTTCAATTTAGGTTTACTCAGAGTGTATGCCTAGGAGTAGGGTTGCTGGGTCATATGGTTGTTTTATTCCTAGTTTTTTTTAAAGGAATCTCCATACCATCTTCCATAGTGGCTCTATCAATTCACATTCCCACCAGTGGTGCAAGAGTGTTCCCTTTTCTCCACACCCTCTCCAGCATTTATTGTTTGTATGCTTTTTATAATGGCCATTCTGACCAGTGTGAGGTGATATCTCATTGGAGTTTTGATTTGCATTTTTCTGATAATGAGCGATATTGAGCATCTTTTCAGGGGTTTGTTAGTCATCTGTATGTCTTTTTGGAGAAATGTCTGTTTAGGTCCTCTTCCACTTTTTGATTGGGTTGTTTCTTTTTCTAGCATTGAGTTGTACGAGCTGCTTGTATATCTTGAAAATTAATCCTTTGTCAATTGTTTCACTTGCTATTATTTTCTGACATTCTGAGGGTTGTCTTTTCACCTTGCTTATAGTTTCCTTTGCTGTGCAAAGGCTTCTAAGTTTAATCAGGTCCCACTTAGTTTTTATTCTCAGTATTTTAGGAGGTGGGTCGTAGAGGATCTTACACTGATTTATGTCATCAAATGTTTAGCATATGCTTTCCTCTAAGAGTTTTATAATTTCTGTTCTTACATTTAGATCTTTAATCCATTTTGAGTTTATCTTTGTGTATGGTGTTAGGAAGTGTTCTCATTTCATTCTTTTACATGTAGCTGTCCAGTTTTCCCAGCACCATTTATTGAAGAGGCTATCATTGCCCCATTGCATGTTGTTGTCTCCTTTGTAAAAAATAAGGTTCCCATAGATGCATGGGTTTATTTCTGGGCTTTCTATCTTGTTCCATTGGTCTATATTTCTGTTTTTGTGTCAGGACCATACTGTCTTGATGACTGTAGCTTTGTAGTATAATCTGAAGTCAAGAAGGTTGATTCCTCCAGCTCCATTCTTCTTTCTCAAGGCTGCTTTGGCTATTTGGGGTCTTCTGTGTTTCCATATGAATTGTCAAGTGTTTTGTTCTAGTTCTGTGAAAAATGTCCTTGGTCATTTGATAGGAATCACATTGAATCTGTAGATTGCATTTGGTAGTATAGTCATTTTCACAAGATTGATTCTTCTACCCAGGAACATGGAATATCTCTCCATCTGATTATGTCATCTTTGATTTCTTTCATTAGTGTCTTATAATTTTCTGTGTACAGTCCTTTTTTCTCCTTAGGTAGGTTTATTCCTAGAAATTTAATTCTTTTTGTTGCAATGGTGAATGAGAGTGATTCCTTAATTTCGCTTTCTGATTTTTCATTGTTAGTATATAGAAATGCAAGTGATTTCTGTGTATTGATTTTGTATCCTGCAACTTTGCAAAATTCGCTGATTAGCTCTAATACTTTTTTGATGCTATCTTTAGGGTTTTTAATGTACAGTATCAGGTCATCTGCAAACAGTGAGAGCTTTACTTCTTTTCTGTTTTTGATTCCTTTTATTTCTTTTTCTTCTCTGATTGCTATAGCTAGGACTTCCAGAACTACGTTGAATAATAGTGGTGAAAGTGGACACTCTTGTCTTGTTCCTGATCTTAGGGGGAATGCTTTAAGTTTTTACCATTGAGAATATAATGTTTGCTGTAGGCTTATCATATATGGCCTTTACCATGTTGAGGTATGTTCCTTTTATGCCCATTTTTTGAGTTTAATCATAAACAGGTGCTGAATTTTGTCAAAGGCTTTTTCTGGATCTATTGAGATTATCATATGGTTTATATCTTTCAATTTGTTAATGTGGTATATCACATTGATTGATTTGCATATATTGAAGAATCCTTGCCTCACTGGAATAAACCCAACTTGATCATGGTTATGAGCTTTTTGATGTGTTGCTGAATTCTGTTAGCTAAAATTTTATTGAGGAATTTTGCATCTATGTTCATCAGTGATATTGGCCTGCAGTTTTATTTTTTTATGTGTTGTCTTTGTCTGGCTTTGATATCAGGGTGATGGTGGCCTCATAGAATCAGTTTGGAAGTGCTCCTTCCTCTGCAATTTTTTGGGGAATTTTAGAAGGATAGACATTAACTCTTCTGTAAATGTTTGATAGAATTCTCCTGTGAAGACATCTTGTCCCGGGCTTTTATTTTTGGGAGATTTTTGAATCCAGCTTCGCTTTCAGTGCTTGTAATTGGGTTATTCATAATCTCTATTTCTTTCTGGTTCAGTTTTAGGAGGCTGAACTTTTCTAAGAATCTGTCCATTTCTTCCAGGTTATCTATTTTATTGCCACATAGTTGTTCATAATAGTCTCTTATAATCCTTTGTATTTCTGCACTATCTATTATTGTAACCTCTCCTTTTTAATTTTTAATTTTGTTGATTAGATTCTTTTATTCTTGATGAGTCTGGTTAAATGTTTGTCCATTTTGTTTATCTTCTTAAAAAACCAGCTTTTAGTTTTATTAATCTTTAGTATTGTTTCTTTCATTTCTTTTTCATTCATTTCTGCCCTGATCTTTATGATTTCTTTCCTTCTACTAATTTTTTTGTTGTTATTGTTCTTCTTCTTCTTTTTCCAGTTGTTTAAGGGGTAAAGTTAGGTTGTCTGTTCAATGTTTTTTGTGTTTCTTGAGGAAAGGTTGTATTGCTATAAACTTCCCTCTTAGAACTGTTTCTGCTGCATCCCACAGGTTTTGCGTTGTCATGTTTTCACTGTCATTTGTTTCTAGAAATTTTTTGATTTCCTTTTGATTTCTTTTTCTTTTTTTAGTTCCAGTGATTTATTTATTTTTCTAATTTAAATTTATTTATTTTAGTTGGAGGCTAATTACTTTACAGTATTGTATTGGTTCTGCCACACATCAACATGAATCTGCCATCGGTGCACACGTGTTCCCCATCCTAACCTCCCTCCCACCTCCCTCCCCGTACCATCCCTCTGGGTCATCCCAGTGCACCAGCCCCAGGGATCCTGTATCGAACCGGGACTGGTGATTCGTTTCTTATATAATATTATACATGTTTCCATGACATTCCCCCAAATCATCCCACCCTCGCCCTCTCTCACAGAGTCCAAAAGACTGTTCTATACATCTGTGTCTCTTTTGCTCTCTTGCATACAGGGTTATCATTACCATCTTTCTAAATTCCATACATATGCATTAGTATACTGTATTGGCGTTTTTCTTTCTGGCTTACTTCACTCTGTATAATAGGCTCCAGTTTCATCCACCTCATTAGAACTGATTCAAATGTATTCTTTTAATGGCTGAGTAATACTCCATTGTATTTCTTCAGTAACCTGTTGGTTATTGAGAAATGTGTAATCTCCATGTGTTTGTGTTTCTTACAGTTTTTTTTTCTTGTCTCATAGCATTGTGGTGGGGGAAGATGCTTGATACAGTTTCAATTTTCTTAAATTTACTGAGGATGTGGTCTATCCTGGAGAATGTTCCATGTGCACTTGAGAAGAAGGCTTATTCTTCTGCATTTGGATGGAATGTCCTGAAGATATCAGTGAGATCCATTCCATCTAATGTATCATTTAAGACTTGTGTTTCCTTATTAATTTTCTGTTTTGATAATGTCTTTTGGTTTGAGTGGGGTGTTAAAGTCTCCTACTATTATTGTGCTACTGTCAGTTTCTCCTTTTATGTCTCTTAGCCTTTGTCTTCGGAGAAGGCAATAGCACCCCACTCCAGTACTCTTGCCTGGAAAATCCCATGGATGGAGGAGCCTGGTAGGCTGCAGTCCATGGGGTAGCTAAGAGTCAGACACGACTAAGCGACTTCACTTTCATCTTTTCACTTTTATGCACTGGAGAAGGAAATGGCAGCCCACTCCAGTGTTCTTGCCTGGAGAATCCCAGGGATGGGGGAGCCTGGTGGGCTGCCATCTATGGGGTTTCACAGAGTCAGACATGACTGAAGCGACTTAGCAGCAGCCTCTGTCTTATGTACTGAGCTACTCCTATGTTGGGTGCATAGATATTTACAATTGTTATGTCTTCCTCTTGGATTGATCCCTTGATCTTTGTGTAGTGTCCTTCCTTATCTCTTGTAACATTCTTCATTTTAAGATCTACTTTGTCTGATATGAGGATTGTTATTCCAGCTTTCTTTTGTTTCCCATTTGCATGGAATATATTTTTCCATCCTGTCACTTTCAGTCTATATGTGTCTTTAGGTCTGAAGTGGGTTTCTTGTAGACAGTATATATATGAGTCTTGTTTTTGTATCCATTAAGCCAGTCTGTGTCTTTTGGCTGGAGCATTTAATCTACTTACATTTAAAGTAACTATTGATATATATGTTCCTATTGCCATTTTCTTAATTGTTTGGGGTTGATTTTGTAGATCTTTTTTCTTCTTTTGTATTTCTTGACTATATAAGTTCCCTTAACATTTGTTATAATGCTGATTTGGTGGTACTGAATTCTCTTAAGTTTTGCTTGTCTGCAAAACTTTTTATTTCTCCATCAATTTTGAATGAGATCCTTGCCAAGTACAGTAATCTTGGTTGTAGATTTTTTCCCTTCAGTACTTTAAATCTATACTCCTATTCCCTTCTGGCCTGCAGAGTTTCTGCTGAACGATCAGTTGTTAAATGTATGCGTTTCCCTTGTATGTTACTTGTTTCTTTTCCTTTGCTGCTTTTAATATTCTTTCTTTGTGTTAGTCTTTGTTAGTTTGATTAGTATGTATCTTGGGGTGTTTCTCCTTGGGTTTATCCAGTATAGGACTCTTTGCACCTCTTAGACTTGACTGACTATTTCTTTCTCCATGTTGGGGAAAAGTTCAACTATAATCTCTTCAAAAATGTTCTCATGCCCTTTCTTTTTCTATTCTTCTTCTGAGACCCTGTAATTCAAATGTAGTTGTATTTGATAGTGCCTCAAAGGTCTGTGAGACTATCCTCAGTTCTTTTCATTCTTTTTACTTTATTCTGCTCTTCAAAAGTTGTTTCCACCATTTTATTTTCTAGCTCACTGATTCATTCTTCTGCTTCAGATATTCTGCTATTGATTCCTTCTAGAGTATTTTTAATTTCAGTAATTGTGTTGTTTGGCTCTGACTCCTTATTCTTTTGGAGAAGGGAATGGCAATCCACTCCAGTACTATAGCCTGGAAAATCCCATGGACAGAGGAGCCTGGTAGGCTAGAGTCTATGGGGTCGCAAAGAGTCGGACACAACTGAATGACTTCACTTTCACTTTCACTTTCCTTATTCTTTAATTCTTATAGGTCTTTGTTAATTGCTTTCATTTTCTCCATTTTGTTTTCAAGGTTTTTGATCACCTTTACTTCATTATTCTGAATTATTTTTCAGGTAGTTTGCCTAGTTTCTCTTCATTTATTTGGATTTCTGTGTTTCTAGTTTGTTCCTTTATTTGTGTAGTATTTCTCTGCCTTTTCATTATTTTTTTTAACTTGTTGTGTTCAAGGTCTCCTTTTCCCAGGCTTCAAGTTTGAATTCTTTCTTCTTTTTCTTTTTTTCTTCATCTTTTTTAAAATTATTATTATTAAATTTATTTATTTTTAAATTACAATACTATATTTGTTTTGCCATACATTGACACGAATCAGCCATAGGTGAACACAATCTCCCAATGCCAAAGCCCCCTCCTACCTCCCACCCCACATCCTCTACTTGAATCATTCTGCCCTCTTAAGGTTGGTCCAGTGGTTTGTGCAAGCTTTTGTATTGGGTGAGATTTGTGCTGAGTTTTTGTTTGTTTGTTTGGTTTTCCTCTGATAGGCAAGGCTGAGTGAGGTGGTGATCCTGTCTGCTGATTATTTGGTTTGTATTTTTGTTTTGTTTGTTGTTTAGATGAGGAGTCCTGCTCAGGGTGTTACTGGTGGTTGGATGATGCCAGGTCTTGTATTCAAGTGGTTTCCTTGGTGTGAATTCTCACTGTTTGATACTCCCTAGGGTTAGTTCTCTGGTGGTCTAGGGTCTTGGAGTCAGTGCTCCCACTCCAAAGGCTCAGGGCTTGATCTCTGGTCAGGAATGAAGATTCGGTTTGTTATGGCATTAAGTGAGATGAAAACAAATACCCAGAAATGAGAAACCAAAGATGAACTCCAGACAAATGGCAGTTACAAAATCAGGCAAATAATAATTAAAATAATGGAATATACATACACCCAGAAGCAAAGTCAAAACAGTCCAACAAAAATAAAGTACAGTAGATTAACCTGGTGAACAAAGGAAATAAAAAATTATATTTACCAGTTAAGAACAAAACTAACTAAAGCACAAACTGGAAAACAAAACTAAAGCAAGGTGCCAAGTGGGGAATAAAGCAGTGAAAACAAAACTAAGAAACATTTTGAGAGGAAAGGAAAGAATGAAAAGAAAGAAAGCATAGGTATGCAAAATTAAATAGAAGTAAATGAATAAGATTTATATACATTAAGGATTAACTGCAAGGGGAAAAGAACAGTACACCCTGGGTGGGGTCCTACTCTGTAGGTCAGTGGGTCAGGCATTTGATGGGCCAGCCTTTCTATTGTTCAGCTGCTGATGCTGGTGCCTGGGAAGAGAGAGGCTATGGTGATGGCTCAGCCCCATACGTGTGACTCAGCAGTATTGCCTTGCTTCCATGGCTGCCTGGCTTTCCTCCACAAGCATTTCCCACCACAGTCTCCTCTCTCACATCCCTTCAATCTGTCTCTCCACACTCAACAGCAGCCCTCGCCCTGGGATTGCTCCACAATCCCTACACTCCAGCTTCCAGCTGCTGTGCCTTCCTGCTGTTCAGGAGACCTGCGTCCCTATCCGGGGTGTGCATGGCTGCGGCAAGGACTGTCTGATTCTCATTCCATTTAGGCTGCCACAGGTGAGCTGTTTCACTCTTAGCCTTAAATCTTTCTCTTCTGACTCAGACAATTGTCCCTATGTGGGGATCGGACCCCTGCTTTAGGTCCCCCACCCGCCAATGGCAGGTCCAGTTCTACTAATAGTCCTGTTTTCCCCCTAGTTCTTTCATTCTCCCAAGTTTTGCATGATTCTAAATATTCTTTTCCACTGTTCAGGTACTCCTGTCTGCTCTCAGTGGCTGTTCTGCATGCACTGCTGTGTCTGAAGGTATATTCCTGATGTATCTGCAGAGAGAGACGTACTCCATGTCCACCTACTCCTCTGCCATCTTGTTCCCCCTTCCTTCCACTTTTGAAATTTTCTGCTTTATAGAATCGTTTATAGGTTCCTGGCCTCTATCCTCTCTTTATAGGAATGTATTTTAATTCTTTACCTGACTTCAGAGATGATCAGTCCTCAACCAGACAATCTTCTATGGAAAATGCCCATTACCAACCAAGCAGCCAGCTAGTCTGGAGTGGAACCCAGATAGGTCAGACATAAATGGGGGAACTGACCAGCAGTCAACCACAGGAGCCTTGTTCTTCATGCAGGTAGCATAAGAGACTCTCCCAGGAGATTGTAAAATACCTCTGCTTAGGCCCTGCCCCAGAGTAATTACACACAAGTACTTAGTGATGGTGCCCAGGCACTGGTACTTTTGTCAAGGCTCCCTAGGAAATTAGTACTTGATCCAAGGTGAGAAATACCGATGAGGCAACTTAGTGATCCATTCTCATGGACTATGGGTGGATTTGAAATTTCCCTTCCTGCTACTCCTAGAGGCAGCCAGACCTTATTTTGAACAGGCTAGGGTTTGAATCCCTGCTTGGCTGTGTATTGACTGTGTGATACTGGCTAACTTATTCAACAGCTCTGACATTCCATTCAGTCAATGCTAAAAGAGGCAAAGCAATAGTTCCCAGCAATAAGATTCCACTTGTGTGTGTGTGTGTGGTGTGTGTGCTCAATCATGTCTGACTCTTTTTGACCCCATGGACTGCAGCCCAATAGGTTCCTCTGTTCCTGGAATTTTCCAGGCAAGAATACTGGTGTGAGTTGCTGTTTCCTACTCTAGGGGACATTCCCTACCTAGAGATCAAATCTGCATCTCTTGCATCTCCTGCATTGGCAGGAGTGGACTCTTTAACACTGTGCCACCTGGGAAACCCTCCACAAAACCCCATATATAAAGCATTCAGCACACTCTATCTAGTAAACATCCGACTTCCTTCTTTTCCTGTACCTCCCATCCTCACCCTCCCTTAGCATTGCAATAAGAGGTATGGGCAGCTCTGGTTTGGTTTTGTGCTGTTTCTCCTTGATCTGACCATGACCACTGGATCACTCTGGATTTGCAGCCCTGGTCCTTGGATCTGGCATTCTGATCCCGGCCCCTGAACTTGATATGGCTCTTCTTTCCTGCCTTGCAAGTTACAGGCGGCCCAGTTTCCAACACCTGTTTTTTATTTTTATTTTTTGCTCAGCTCTAAGCCCCAAAGTGATGGTTTCTAAAAGTAACTGGCCTCATCATTGCTCCAGCTGAGTTTAGCACTGGGAAGGGGTGGGGCTAATTTTACATTTGTCTGGACTAACATCTGAGAAAAAGCAAGGCCAGGCAAGTCCAACCTTAGTACCCACCCATCTTTAGTATCTGGGTTGGAATTTACAGAGAAAAGTTGTGCAGGTGTTGCCACAGGGTTTGTGTCTGCATCCTACCGGGTACCTTATATGGAAACATAACTCAAGAAATCATTTGCTTCAAAATCTGTTTGGATATGAGCCTCAGGGGCTGTGCTGAGTGGGAGTAGCCACAATGTCAACCTGAGTTTTTGATATGCTAATGCTTGTTCTAAACTGGGATGGATTCTTTTCTGCCTCCCCAAGGACAAGACCAGGCAGGCAGGCCCAGGGCCCCCAGACCTGACAGCTTGCAGAAAAGAGGCTAATTAAGAGAAAAGATAGAAACAGTTACTGATTTATTTGTGTTTTGGAGAAACTGAGAAGGAAATAGGATGAAGCAGTATGGTGACATAAAGCCCTGATTGAGAAAACTAAGGATGACTTGGCAGCTCCTAGAACAGGCCTGGCCCAGAGGAAGCTTTTAATGACTATTTGCTGCATGAGCATAGAGTGAAGGCCTTCTAAGGTAGAGAAAGAGAGACACTTTGGGAATGCCCAGTGAGCATCTTGTGCTTTGAAAGGAAGGACAACCAGCTTGGAGCAAATTGGGTGTCAAAGGACGGTCTAGGGGATCCACAGCATCAGAAGGAATTTGTGGCCTCTGAATCAAGAGGGAAATGGAAGGAGAAATTAACTCTTATAGGATCAGGCCCATAGAATAACAGCAAAGAAGTGCTGAGGTTACCCAGGGATAATAAAGAAGAGAGAGAAGATTAGTGAAAATAGTCTTTAGAGTGAGTCAAACTACTTTCCTCATTCCATCACTTAATGCTGTATGATGTTATGCAAATTGCTCAACTGCTCTGAGCCACAGTTGCTCCATATATTTATGGAACATTCACCAGCAGTGTACTGAGCATCTACTGTGTGACCCAGACAGTTGGATATGTGGTAAATAGACCCATTTCTTGTGCAGATGCATCTAATGATCTGGAAGAAAAGGCAGATGAGAGCACAAAGCAAGACCAAGACAGATGGTGCTGAGTGCTGTGAATATAGTGAACGGCTGAAGGGTGGAGGGTCATTTGGAGAGGGGTAAGGAAAGCTTCTTGGACTGCAAGGAGATCAATCTTATAGGAAATCAACCTTGAATATTCATCAGAAGGATTGATGATGAAGCTGAAGCTCCAATACTTTGGCCACCTGATGTGAAGAGCCCACTCATTGGAAATCCAAGACCCTGATGCTGGGAAAGACTGCAGGCAAAAGGAGAAGGGGGCAGCAGAAGATGATATGATCAGATAGCATCACTGAGTCAGTGGATATGAATTTGAGCAAACCCCAGGAGACAGTGAAAGACAGAGAAGCTTGGTGTGCTATAGTCCATGGGGTTACAAAAACTGAACAACAATCAAGGGAAGCCTCTGAGGAAGAATCTTGGGATCCAGTTCTCAATGGTGGACGAAGGTGGCCCTGCAGAACACTCTAGGTGGAAGGAAGATCCTGTGCAAAACCCCCAAATAGCTTGACAGCCTCCAGAGCAGCAAGGAGGCCTGTGTGGATGGGGGACAGTGAGCCAAGAAGAGGCAGACTGAGGTCAGATGAGAGAGAGGAGGACACAGGGCCTTGAGAAGGAGTTTGAACTTTATAAGAGGAGAACTCCCAGCTCCGGGAACACGAGGACAGGCATGAATTGGTTGGCTGGAGGCCTTTTCATTTGCCACGAGATTGTAACAAAACATTGACCTGTGCTGTCAATCAAATTTTCTGAAAAGTTGCCTCTAACACCCTGGCACAGTGACCTGTAGACAGGCAAAGACTTCTTCAAGTTTTCTGTTAATCCATGACCCCTTTGCCCTATGACCTCCTGCTTATAGCTCCTATGCTGTCTCTGACTATACATCATTTTATCCATGGGGGTTCTGCTAAATAAAATTCAATTCCTATGAGCCTTGGTGATTTGGTGAGGAGTGAGAGGAAGGCTGCTTTGCGTTGAACTGTGTTCCCCAAAAAGATATACTGAGGTCCTAACCCCTGTACCTCATTATGAGATCTCTTCTGAAGGTATGCTTTTTTGGTTTGTTTTTTAAAGTTTATTTTATTTATTAGACTGTGTCAGATCTTAGTTGCGTTATGCAGTAATTCATCGTGTAGTGTGGGATCTTTCGTTGCGGCACATGGGCTCCCTAGCTGTGGCACGCCAGCTCCAGAGCAGGCAGGCTCAGTGGTTGCAATGCACAGGCTTAATTGCCCCATGGCTTGTGAGATCTTCGTATCCCCAACCAGGGATCGAATTCATGTCTCCTGCATTGCCAGGCATATTCTTAACCACTAGACCACCAGGAAATTCTCTGGAGGTAAATTCTTTACAGAGGTCATCAAGTTAAAATGAAGTCCTTAAGATGAGCCCTAATCTGACTGGTATACTCATAAAAAGGACACATTTGGAGGTAGGTCTATACATAGGAAGAATGCCTTGTGAAGACAGAGGCAGAGATCAGGGTAATGCTTCTGTAAGGTAAGGAATACCAAAGATTTCACCGGAAGCTAGGGGAAAGGCGTGGAACAGTCTTCCTGAAGGAACCAACCCGGCCGGCACTTTGGTCTCAAACTTCTAGCTTCCAGAACTGTGACACAATATACTTCTGTTAAGCCACCCAGCTTGTGGTGCTTCGCTATGGCAGCACTGTTGCAGGAAAGAGGACAGGGTGTGAGAGGCTGGTCACATCCTAGGTCTCAGGTGAGTCCCTGGGATGGGCACCAAGTATGGGGCCTTGACTGCGGGCAGGAAAGAATTCAAGAGCAAGCCATAGGGAAGTGAAGGAAAGTTTATTTGGGGAGGAAACACACTCCATGGACAAGAGCGTGGGCCATCTTGGAAGGCAAGAAAGGTATTAGGATACGGGATTGTCAGTTTTTGTAGGGGTGAGTAATTTCATAGACTAATGATTAGGAGCTATTCTGGGGAAGGGGTGGGGACTTCCAGGAACTGGGCCACCACCCACTTTGAGACCTTTTATGGGAGGCCTTGGAGCTGTCATGGCCTTGGTGGGTGTGTCATTTATTTTTGTCTGTGCTGGGTCTCCATTGCTGCACGCAGTCTTTTTGCTAGTTGCGGCAAGTGAGAACTATTCTAGTTGCGGTGCGCAGTCTTCTCATTGCGGTGGCTTCTCTTGTAATGCAGGCTCAGTATTTCTGGCTCATAGACTTAGTTGGCCTGAGGTATGTGGAATCTTCATGGACCAGGGATCAAACCAGTGTCCCCTGCATTGGCAGGTGGATTCTCAACCACTGGACCATCAGGGAAGTCTGACCGTCATTCTTCTAAAGCTTGTGCCCTGCTTCCTTCCTGTCTCAGAGCTAGCAAACTAATACAAAGACTTTAAAGGAAGCTTTATAAAACATGATGCTAAAGTCCTGCTTGGGGCTTTCCAGGTGACACTAGTGGTAAAGAACCCTATAAATGCAGGGGACATAAGAGATGCAGGTTTGATCCCTGGTTTGGAAAGATCCCTTGGAGGAGGGCATGGCAACCCACTCCAGTATTCTTGTCTGGAGAATCCCATGGAGAGAGGCACCTTGGTGGGCTACAGTCCACACGGTCACACAGAGTTGGACATGACTGAAGTGACTTAGCACAAAATCCTCCTGAAGCATCCCCAGTATGGAGTAGCACAGAGTCTTCGACCTACCTGGTCCCAGCCTCTGTCTTTCTTTCTGGTTCTTTCTCCACTTCCCTTATACCCCGTCTCCTCCCAACTCCACCCCTTCTCCCTCTTTCTTCTCTCATCTCCTCAGAAAAAGAAGATTTCTTACATCATGCATAACGGTCTTGCTCCCATCGGAAAGAGCTTACCACATTTTAAAGTAAATTCTTATAGAATTATAAAAAGTGTCCACAAATCTTAAAAAGGTAAAACTTGATGAAGCCCAGGCTTCCTGCTGAGACTTCCCTCTCTCCCCTTCGTGGTGGGTCCTAGATACTCAGTGTGCTGCCAGTGGCCTTCAGAGCTGCCCCTTCCCAATCCTTGAGGCTCTCTGTTCATCCCAAGAAGCCCTTTCCATTTTTACTCACTTGAGGAAAACATCTGCAGGTGTTTTTTAAAATGTAGAGAACTGATAAAAGATTACGGTATCTTTCCATTGCTTTTTTCAGCTCCTGACTTCCATGAAAGCAGATAATGTCTCTGGATTTTTGCCCTCTTCTCTTATTCTTGAGTGTGGCTCCTACCTCCCACACTTCTAGAAGGGTGTGATGACCTTTCCCCATAAAGCATTGGTTCTGTGAGTTGATTAGAGCAGAAAAATGGGTGCCCCATCAGTCAGGTCATTTCAGTTCAGTTCAGTCACTCAGTCATGTCTGACTTTTTGTGACCACATGGTCTGCAGCACTCCAGGCCTCCCTGTCCTTCACCAACTCCTGGAGCTTACTCAAACTCATGTCCATCAAGTTGGTGATGCCATCCAACTATCTCATCCTCTGTCATCCCCTTCTCTTCCCACCTTCAATCTTTCCCAACATCAAGGTCTTTTCAAATGAGTCAGTTCTTCGCATCAGGTGGCCAAAGTACTGGAGTTTCAGCTTTAGCATCATTCCTTCCAAAGAACACCCAGGGCTGATCTCCTTTAGAATGGACTGGTTGGATCTCCTTGCAGTCCAAGGGACTCTCAAGAGACTTCTCCAACACCACAGTTCAAAAGCATCAATTCTTTGGTGCTCAGCTTTCTTTATGGTCCAACTTTCACATCCATACATGACCACTGGAAAAAGCATAGCTTTGACTAGATGGACCTTTGTTGGCAAAGTAATGTCTCTGCTTTTGAATATGTTGTCTAGCTTGGTCATAGCTTTTCTTCCAAGGAGCAAGGGTCTTTTAATTTCATGGCTGCAGTCATCATCTGCAGTGATTTTGAAACTCCCAAAAATAAAGTCTGTCACTGTTTCCATTGTTTACCCATCTATTTGCCATGAAGTGATGGGACCAGATGCCGTGATCTTAGTTTTCTGAATGTTGAGTTTTAAGCCAACTTTTGACTCTCTCTTTCACCCTCAGCAAGAGGCTCTTTTGTTCCTCTTCGCTTTCCGCCATAAGGCTGGTGTCATCTGCATATCTGAGGTTATTGATATTTCTCCCGGCAATCTTGATTACAACTTGTGCTTCCTTCAGCCCAGCGTTTCTCATGATGTACTCTGCATATAAGTTAAATAAGCAGGGTGACAATATACAGCCTTGACATACTCCTTTTCCTATTTGGAACAAGTCTATTGTTCCAGGTCCGTTTCTAACTGTGGCTTCTTGACCGGTAGTCAGATTTCTCAGGAGGCAAGTAAGGTGGTTTGGCATTCCCATCTCTTTAAGCATTTTCCACAGTTTGTTGTGATCCACAGTCAGAAGTTTTGGCGGAGTCAATAAAGCAGAAGTAGATGTTTTTCTGGAACTCTCTGGTTTTTCGATGATCCAACAGATGTTGGCAATTTGATCTCTGGTTCCTCTGCCTTTTCTAAATCCAGCTTGGCCCATGAGTTGAGTTAAATTTGACACAAAACGAGACCTTGAGAGTTAGCATACAAGGTGAAAATTGCATAGAATTCAAAATAGCATAGGAAATCTTTTATAAATCTATCAATTTTGGAGACTGAAGTGCTATTTTTCAGTAAGTCCAACACAACAGCTGCATCCTATACAGAAGTAAACTCCCATTTCTTCAGTTGGGGTAGCTGGCTTTTAGACAAACAAGCGTTGTACTATCTCTTTTTTAATCTAGAATCACATTCACGATGGCAAGTATCTATCTGAAACTGAAGCTGACAAAGGCAGCCTGAGATTCATGTCTCCCATTCCTCTGGAGCACATTTATTATATAGAATTGTCTATTAAGTAGAATTGCCCACAATGTTTAAATGGTTGTTCTCTCTCTTGAACCCCAAGTTCAGAGAATTTGATTTGCTTTATAATGAGCTGTTACTATATAATAATTCAAAATTTTCATCATCTTAAAACCTATTCAGAATTTGTCTTTAGGTGGAAACTACCTTTTAGTGGAATTTTTAAAAAGAGTGAGGGGGAAAAACTGGCTTTACTTTCAGTTGTATCAGCCTAATACCCAGTGGTATTCAGCTGTATCAGCCTAATTTGCAAGAGAGCAAACCTCCCATTGACAAACAAGCAAGCAAGCAAACACACAGCAGAAGGGCTGGACTTTAAAAGGGGCTGAAGGCATTAGAATGTTTTCATGGAAGTCAGGACTCAGGGGCCAAAGTCTCTGAGTGAAGAGGAAACTCTCATTGAGGTGAGCCTGATATTCTATCCTGCTTTTCTCCGCAAAGGATTTGTCAGTTCATAGTCAGTTTAGGATGAGAGACTGAGAAGCCAAGCAGAAAGCAAAGCTTAGTAGAGTTTTGGTCACAAATTGAAGTTCAAGACCACCAGGGGAGTCAGGAATAGAGGGATCAAGAAAAGAATGGAGCCAAGTGATCTGACAATCTGAGATGCTTTTCTCCTTAAAGCATTCCTCTGTTCATAAACTGCATGCTGTCATGCTGGTCAGCCAAGCCAAAAGCATCAAATAAGAGGCTGAGAACTGAGACTTCAGCCACTTAAGCATGGTAAGGAGAGGGGACCTGAGAACCTCAGCTTTCCATTTGTTATTTTGAAATCTGTGCACACCAAATAGGGCAAATATGAAAGACACTCAGTTTTACAAAAACTGAAATGCAGCCTGAAATCAGTCCACTTCCCATTTGGACTGCCTTGGAAAAGTAATTTGGGCTATAAATTTACAGTAGGTGGCTACTGCCCACTGACTGCTGTTTGTGAAAATAAGCAGAGGCTGCAAGGCAGGCAGCCTTTGTAAGAATTCTAAAACAGCTGTGATATGAAAGAAATTTGGGAGTTGGACCTGGCTGGCTCGCGTTGGTGATAAAGATGAAAGAGGAGTTAAGGATGACACCTAGGTTTCTAACTTGGGCAGTTGGACTAATTTTCTCATGACAGATAATGTTAGTCATTGCTTTGTTTATCCACCTCTATAGTGAAAGTATCTTAGATCAAGAAATCCCAAACCACAGAAATATTAAATACTGGCCACTTGTCAGAAACCTCCATCATCCCATTCATTCCTAACAAGCTCTTATCATTAAGCCTTTTCAGAGGATTATACTTGGATTTAGCTACGGTTTTTCTAGTAGTCATGTAGAGATGTGAAAGTTGGACCATAAAAAAGGCTGAGTGCCAAAGAATTGATGCCTTTGAACTATGATGCTAGAGAAGACTCTTCAGAGTCCCTTGGACTGCAAGGAGATCCAACCAGTTAAGCCTTAAAAGGAAATCAGTCCTGAATATTCATTGGAAGGACTGAAGCTGAAGCTGAAACTCCAAGACTTTGGCCACCTGATGTGAAGAAATGACTCTTTTGAAAAGACCTTGATGCTGGGACAGATTGAAGGCAGGAGGAGAAGGGGACGACAGAGGATGAGATGGTTGGATGGCATCATTGACTTGATGGACATGAGTTTGGGCAAGCTCTGGGAGTTGGTGGTGGACGGGGGAGGCCTGGCACACTGCAGTCCATAGGGTTGTAAAGAGTCAGACATGACTGAGAAACTGAACAACAAGAAAGCTGCCCCATAAGAGATGGAATTAATTGGTATTTCCAGGTCCTCTTGCACTGGGAGCCTTAGGTATTGTGTAGATGAAAACTGACCTAGTGGTTAAGTGGGCCGAGCCCTGGGAAATCCTGGAATGTGAGGTTGGTTTTCAGCCTCCTTCCCTTTGTGGGTCCCATCCTGAGAGACTCAGAAACAGGAGCTCTGCCCAGCCATATAGCGCTTTTGCTGAGCAGCCAAATGTGCCACGAGAACCAATTAGTGTCAGCTGGGCGTGCAGGCGCTGTTCCCAGCACAGTGACCCTGAACAGTGCTCAGCAGTGTGGAGGTGGATAGGGAACTCATTACATTGGAGCTTCTAGCCCATCTCTCTTCCTCCAGAAAATGAACCCGGAAATGCTCTGTTGCAGCAGTCTCCAAGCTTTTGGCACCAGGGACTGATTTCATGGAAGACAATTTTTCCATAGCCGGGGGTTGAGGGGATGATTCAAGTGCATTACACTTATTGTGCAGTTCATTTCTAATCTAATGCTGCCGCTGGTCTGACAGGAGGCGCTGGTCCTCAGCCCAGAGTTTGGGGACCCCTGCTCTTGAAATCCCTCTCTGAAAAGACAGAAGCCCCCTTCTCTTTCTAGCCCTCCAATGGCAGGCAGGCACATTTTAATCAGCACATCCCGACGACCTCAGATTGTCTTCAGCCCTCACCCGAATTCATTGTCTGGGTCTCTGGGCCCAAACTAGGCAGTGGCCATAATGATCTTGATATTAACAATAATCATCCTCATGAAAGTGAAGTGAAAGTGTTAGTCGCTCAGTTCAGTTCAGTCGCTCAGTCGTGTCCGACTCTTTGTGACCCCATGAACTGCAGCACACCAGGCCTCCCTGGTCGCTTCCAAGGTGGCTCAGAGGGTAAAGCATCTGCCTGCAGTGCGGGAGACCCAGGTTCAATTCCTGTGTCGGGAAGATCCCCTGGAGAAGGAAATGGCAACCCACTCCAGTACTCTTGCCTGGAAAATTCCATGGACAGAGGAGCCTGGTAGGGCCCTGTCCATCACCATCCCCCAGAGTTCACTCAGACTCGCGTCCATCGAGTCAGTGATGCCATCCAGCCATCTCATCCTCGGTCATCCCCTTCTCCTCCTGCCCCCAATCCCTCCCAGTATCAAAGTCTTTTCCAGTCACTCAGTAATGTCCAATTCTTTGTGGCTCCATGGACTGTAGCCCACCAGCCTCCTCTATCCATGGGATTCTACCCACTGGAGTGGGTAGACATTCCCTTCTCCAGGGGATCTTCCCAAGCTAGGGACTGAACCCTGGTCTCCTGCATTGTAGGCATATTTTTTACCATCTGAGCCACTAGGGAAGCCCCGTCATCCCCATAATCAGTTTAGAATTTGCAAAACACACTTGGATGATCTCCTGTCGTCCTTGCTGCAGGGCAGGATGGGTATTATCACTTCCCTTGCTTTACAGTGGAGGAAACCAGGACAGAGATATGACACGAAGCTGATCAGTGTCCACTCCAGGGAGAGCTCTGCTCTCATAGAATGACCTTAGAACCTGGTGTCACTGAAGGCTGGGTACCCTAGCCACAGGAGTTGGGTGAGGTGGATTCTCAAAAGCTGTGTGGTAGGTGATTCCTTGGAAAAGGAAGACTTCTGAGCTGTTCCCCTTTAGTGCCCAGGGCGCATTTGAGCAGCTGCCTGGGCCCAGCCCGAATCTGTCTGACCAAGGCTCGCCCCATCTCCCCTGCTGGTTAGAGGGCCAGAGTCTTCATCCAGAGCTGTTGCTGCTACTGCTGCTGCTAAGTCACTTCAGTCGTGTTTGACCCTGTGCGACCCCATAGATGGCAGCCCACCAGGCTCCCCCATCCCTGGGATTCTCCAGGTAAGAACACTGGAGTGGGTTACCATTTCCTCCTCCAATGTATGAATGTGAAAAGTGAAAATGAAGTCATTCAGTCATGTCCGACTCTTAGCGACCCCATGGACTGCAGCCTGCCAGGCTCCTCCACCCATGGGATTTTCCATGCAAGAGTATTATTGACAGCTCTGGATGAAGACTCTGGCCCTCTAACTGGCAGGGGAGACTGGGTGAGCCTTGGGCAGACAGATTTGGGCTGGGCCCAGGCAGCTTCTCATCTAGTTCACCCCAAAGAGGAACATCAGCCATCTCCAATGCCATGCTGACTGGCTGCTCTTCAAAAACAGCCTCAAGAGAAAAGCCTGGAAATGGGACCTGCTGTCTTTCTCACCGTGGGAGCTTTTCACATCAAATTGAAATGGAGTCTAGGGCATGGCAGGCAAATTGAAGCATGTTTTCCTGTAGACATGATGATTGCTGCCTACCCCGAGCAAGGTTATTTGGATAAAGCTTACACATCCATTCAAAAGATGCATGTTTCTATCTGCAGGCACAGTTGTGGGTGTGCCAGCACCCTGCCCTGGGCCCCCAGAGCTCTTTATGAGGTCTGCATCTCTGTTAAAGATGGTTCTCATCACCTTGGATTAAGTCCCCTGACCCAGAACAAGTCTCTTCATATTCCCAGCATACCAATAAATGGAAGGAAGGCAGGAAGGAAAGGAAGGATTAAAGGGGCCCCAGTCAACTGCAGTCCCTTGCTACAAGGGCAGCAATACAGTGTTAGGTTCAAGAGACCTGGTGTTGAATCCTGGTTCTGCCACTGAGTTCTATGTTCGTGAGCAAGTTTTTCCACATTTTTGAGTTTGCATTCCTTAGTTATAAAATGGGGGTATTAACACCTGCTCTGCCTGACTCAGAAAGATGTTGTGAGGCTAGCATACCATAAAGCATGGCCAAGTGCTTTAGTGTAAGCAAGCCTGGAAGAGCAGTGTTGCTAGGATGTGACCTATCCCCAGTTCTGATGGGGAGAGCTACATTACATGGGTGTGGGTATGAGGGTTGGGGAAAGCAGAAAAGAAGCAGTGGGTTGGTGGGCTTCAGTTCAGGAAGACAGGCAGGCCTGGGACATGAGGGTAGAGGAAAGCCCTGCCCACAATTTCAGCTTTTCTTTGGACCTTAAACTTTTACACAAACGGCTATCTGCCACAATTATGATCTTACTGAGCCTCACATGGTTCTAGAAGGGGAAACCTTGAAGGAGCAGTGCCACAGGAGCTAAGGGACAGGGCTGAGACTAAACTCTATGCCTCCTGAGGCTTATTCCTGTACCCAGTCTCCATATCAGCCACCTTAATGGGGAGGGACATTCTGATTTGGAGATAAAGCAAGAATGCCCATGTGTTCCTGCTCAGTTGTGTCCAACTCTCTGAGACCTCACAGACTCCGCCGTCCATGGGATTCTCCAGGCAAGAATATTGGAGTCGGTTGCCATGCCCTCCTCCAGGGGATCTTCCCGACCCAGGGACTGAACTTGCACCTCCTGCATTAGCAGGCAACTCTTTACTGCTGAGCCATGGGGAAAGCCCATAGAGCAAGGAAGGGTGAGATTATTTTAGAGAATGGGTTAGGCTAGGGCTAGTAGAAACCTTAGGGAGATCCTTCTAAGACCAGAGCACAAGATGAAAGCCCTGGGAATCTGAACAGAAAGTTGTTGTTTAGTTACTCAGTCGTGTCTGACTCTTTGCAACCTCGTGGACTGTAGCACGAGGCTTCCCTGTCCCTCACCATCTCCCAGAGTTTGCTCAAACTCAAATCCATGGAGTTGGTGATGCCATCCAACCATCTCATCCTCTGTCATCCCCTTCTCTTCCTGCCCTCAAGCTTTCCCAGCATCAGAGTCTTTTCCAATGAACAGAAAGTAGGGGAGAAAGTATGGAAATGTATTCATTCTTTCATTTGTTCACCCACTCATTCATTCATTCTGATAGCCCTTCTAGATAAGAGGGAGCTGGAATGATCAGATCTAGACTGGCAACTTGGGGGCAGGAGCAGCTCATGGAGTGAGGGCAGGGGGGATGAAGGGAGGGATGAAGATGCTGCTTGACCAGCCCACAGGGGTTATTGGAGCCATCAGAGTGAGTTTGAAGTAATAAGCAAAGCCAGGCAGATGTGTAACCCGTTCATCAGCCCGAAGGGACTGGTCAGAGAAAGACCCAGTTCCCAGGGCTTAGAACTGAAACACAGGACTCCAGAGCAGAGTGAAAAGTCTTAAGGCTGGAGTTGAAGGGTGAGAAAGAGTTGGAAAAGTGAGGAGTCAGATGAAAATGATGCCAAGGTAAGGCTTGGATGTATTCCTGGGACACTGGGAACCCTGGAATGTTTTCAACAAGGATGGGGGCGTGATTGGGTTTGCATTCTAGAAAGACCACTCTGGCTGCAGTAGGGTCACTGAGGGGAGAATGAGTAGTTAGAAAGCTGCTAAGGGCACAAACTGATTTAGTGACAATGGCAAGAGAGAGAAACGAGAGGTGTGAAGAGGCAGAATCCACTGAATTGACAAATTCTTAGTATATAAGATGCTGTGTGAGCAGAGGGAGACATCCAGGATGACTTCCAGATTTACTGGCCTGAAGACCAGAGAACTGGATTCAAGCCTGCGCTTGGCCATTATTTTGAAACTGTCACAAAACAGATCACCGTCCCCTGGTAGGCCTCGGCTTCTACTTCTCAGAAGAAGAAAGCTGATCTGAGGTAGTTGGCTTTCTAATTATAGTCCCTAGGGCCATCCTGTGGGTGTGGCCGGACCTCTGAATGAGCCCTGGGCTGGAGTCAGAAGATCTGGCTCACATCCAGGCTCTGCCTGTGACACTAAGCAGAACACAGTATTCCTGAACCCAGGTCTTCATTTGTATAAGTAGAGATAATTATCCATTTATGCAAGAAATAAACACACTTGGCAAAAGATGAAAAGAATGAAACTTGGTCTGTGCCTCAGGGAACTCACAGCCCAGGAAGAGAAGCAGACATATAAACAAATTTTTACAAAGGAGCTTGACCAGTGCCAGGATGCTGAAAAATGTAGATGGAGGGAGGTGGGCCACAGAAGGGAGGGACCAGCAAGCGCAGGAGCAGAATCTAGAGATAGGATGAGGACAGTCAGGAAGAGGGTGGGCCAGCTCTGCCTCGAAAGAGTCAAACTCAGCCTCGCATCCCCTCCATCAACTCATGTTGCCCTTCTGTGACCCTTACCTCTCCCTCCTGCCATCTAAATAGCAACCCTCTTCCTTACCTGCAAGTGAGACCCAAAGAGCAAAATGTCAATTTAGTCCGTATTATTAACCCCCAACATCACGAGCTGGATGCACCAGTGGTGGAAGGCTCCACCTTCCATAAGCTGACATCAACATATGGAGACTAGGTAGGGTGGTTTCCATAGAGCTGGCACTGTGTTTAGTTCATAGTTGTGTTCTCAATGCCTCATGCCATGCTTGGGATATGGTAGGTGACCAAGACTTGCGTGCTGAATAAACAAAACTCCATGGGCTCTTTCAATTTCAATCATTGCCTCATTTATTTCCCAGCTTCCAAGCAAAAGTGCATTTCAACCACCACACCTGGACCACTCAATCTCTTTAACAGATTTAATGGAACCAACCCAAGAAATATCTCTGCTTTTTCTCCTCTTCTCAGAAGAGGAAAGTTGATCTGGGGTAGTTGGCTTTCTAATTATAGTCCCCAGGGCCATCCTGTGGGTTTGGCTGGACCTCAGAACGAGCCCTGGGCTGGAGTCAGAAGATCTGGCTCACATCCAGCCTCTGTCTGTGACACTAGGCAGAATACAGTATTCCTGAACCCAAGTCTTCATTTGTGTAAGTAGAGATAATTATCCATTTATGCAAGAAATAAACACACTCGATAAAAACTGAAAAGAATGAAACTTGGTCTGTGCTTCAGGGAACTCACAGCCCAGGAATAGAAGCAGACATATAAACAAATTTTTACAAAGGAGCTTGACCATTACTTTGCCAACAAAGGTCCATCTAGTTAAAGCTATGGTTTTTCCAGTAGTCATGTATGTATGTGAGAGCTGAACAATAAAGAAAGCTGAGTGCTAAAGAATTGATGCTTTTGAACTGTGGTGTTGACTTGAGAGTCCCTTGGACTGCAAAGAGATCCAAACAGTCAATTCTAAAGCAAATCAGTCTATAGACGGAGGTTTGTGACATTGTACAGGAGACAGGGATCAAGACCATCCCTATGGAAGAGAAATGCAAAAAAGCAAAATGGCTGTCTGGGGAGGCCTTACAAATAGCTGTGAAAAAAAGAGAAGCGAAAAGCAACTGAATGCAGAGTTCCAAAGAATAGCAAGAAGAGATAAGAAAGCCTTCTTTAGCGATCAATGCAAAGAAATAGAGGAAAACAACAGAATGGGAAAGACTAGAGATCTCTTCAAGAAAATTAGAGATAGCAAGGGAACATTTCATGCAAAGATGTGCTCAATAAAGGTCAGAAATGATATGGACCTAACAGAAGCAGAAGATATTAAGAAGAGGTGGCAAGAACACACAGTAGAACTGTACAAAAAGATCTTCACAACCAAGATAATCATGATGGTGTGATCACTCATCTAGAGCCAGACATCCTGGAATGTGAAGTCAAGTGGGCCTTAGGAAGCATCACTATGAACAAAGCTAGTGGAGGTGATGGGATTCCAGGTGAGCTATTTCAAATCCTGAAAAATGATGCTGTGAAAGTGCTGCACTCAATATACCAGCAAATTTGGAAAACTCAGCAGTGGCCACAGGACTGGAAAAGGTCAGTTTTCATTCCTATCCCAAAGAAAGGCAATGCCAAAGAATGCTCAGACTACCGCACAATTGCATTCATCCACACGCTAGTAAAGTAATGCTTAAAATTCTCCAAGGCAGGCTTCAGCAATACGTGAACCATGAACTTCCAAATGTTCAAGCTGGTTTTAGAAAAGGCACAGGAACCAGAGATCAAATTACCAACATCTTCTGGATCATCAAAAAGCAAGAGAGTTCCAGAAAAATATCTATTTCTGCTTTACTGACTATGCCAAAGCCTTTGACTGAATGGATCACAATAAACTGTGGAAAATTCTGAGAGAAATGGGAATACCAGACCACCTGACTTGCCTCTTGAGAAACCTGTATGTAGGTCAGGAAGCAACAGTTAGAAGTGGACTGGTTCCAAATAGGAAAAGGAGTACATCAAGGCTGTATATTTTCACCCTGCTTATATAACTTATATGCAGAGTACATCATGAAAAACGCTGGGCTGGAAGAAGCACAATCTGGAATCTAGATTGCCAGGGGAAATATCAACAACCTCAGATATGCAGATGACACCATCCTTATGGCAGAAAGTGAATAGGAACTAAAGAGTTTCTTGATGAAAGTGAAAGAGGAGAGAGATAAAGTTGGCTAAAGCTCAACATTCAGAAAACTAAAATCATGGCATCTGGTCCCATCACTTTGTGGGAAATAGATGGGGAAACCATGGAAACAGTGTCAGACTTTATTTTCTGGGGCTCCAAAATCACTGCAGATGGTGATTGTAGCCATGAAATTAATAGACGCTTACTCCTTGGAAGGAAAGTTGTGACCAACCTAGATAGCATATTTAAAAGCAGAGACATTACTTTGCCAACAAAGGTCCATCTAGTCAAGGCTATGGTTTTTCCATTGGTCATGTATGGATGTGAGAGTTGGACTGTGAAGAAGGCTGCGTACCAAAGAATTGATGCTTTTGAACTGTGGTGTTGGAGAAGACTCTTGAGAGTTCCTTGGATTGCAAGGAGATCCAACCAGTCCATCCTAAAGGAAATCAGTCCTGGGTGTTCATTGGAAGGACTGATGCTAAAGCTGAAACTCCAATACTTTGGCCACCTCATGCAAAGAGTTGACTCGTTGGAAAAGACTCTGATGCCAGGAGGGATTGAGGGCAAGAGGAGAAGGGGACGACAGGATGAGATGCCTGGATGGCATCACTGACTCAATGGACAAGTTTGGGTGAACTCTGGGAGTTGGTGATGGACAGGGAGGCCTGGCATGCTGCAATTCATGGAGTCGCAAAGAGTCGGACATGACTGAGAGAATGAACTGAACTGAATTGATGCTGAAGCTGAAACTCCAATACTTGGGCCACCTGATGCAAAGAACCAACTCATCGGAAAAGACCCCGATTCTGAGAAATATTGAAGGCAGGAGGAGAAGGGAGCAACATAGGATGAGATGGTTGGATGACATCACTGATTCAATGGACATGAGTTTGAGTAAGCAGGAGTTGGTGATGAACAGGGAAAAGCCTGGTGTGCTGCTGTCCATGGGGTTGCAAAGAGTTGGACACAACTGAGAAACTAACCCTTTCACTTTTTTATAGTTATTTAGCAATGTTGTGTTAGTTTCAAGCATACAGCTAAGTGATTCAGTTAAACTTATATATATATATTTTCAATTTTTTCCATTATAGGTTGTTAAAAGATAACTTATGTAAATACTCAATATAATAGTTATATACTCAGTTACTATACTGAGTATGGTTCCCTGTGCTAAACAGTAGGTCCTTGTTGTTTATATATTTTATATACAGTAGTGTATATATCTTAATTCCAAACACCTAATTTAGATCTACCCACCATCTGGTGGCTCAGACGGTAAAGCGTCTGTCTATAATGCCAGACACCGGGGTTCGATCCCTGGGTTGGGAAGATCCCCTGGAGAAGGAAATGGCAGCCCACGCCAGGACTATTGCCTGAAAAATCTCATGGACAGCGGAGCCTGGTAGGCTACAGTTCATGGGGTCGCAAAGAGTTGGACACGACTTCACTTTCACTTTCACTTTCACCCCATCCTCTCTGGTAATCGCAAATTTGTTCTTTATATCTGTGAGACTATTTCTGTTTTGCAAATAAGTTCATTTGTATTATTTCTTCAATTCAGTTCAGTGGCTCAGTCATGCCTGACTCTTCGCGACCCCCTTTGCGACCCCATGAACCGCAGCACACCAGGCCTCTCTGTCCATCACCAACTCCTGGAGTCCACCCAAATCCATGTCCATTGTGTTGGTGATGTCATCCAACCATCTCGTCCTCTGTTATCCCCTTCTCCTCCTGCCCTCAATCTTTTCCACCATCAGGGTCTTTTCAAATGAGTCAGCTCTTCATATCAGGTGGCCAAAGTATTGAATTTTCAGCTTCAGCATCAGTCCTTCCAATGAATATTCAGGACTGATTTCCTTTAGGATGGACTGGTTGGATCTCTTTGCAGTCCAAGGGACTCTCAAGAGTCTTCTCTAACACCACAGTTCAAAAGCATCAGTTCTTTGATGCTCAGCTTTCTTTGTAGTCCAACTCTCACATCCATACATGACCACTGGAAAAAGCCATAGATTCCACATAGCAGTGATATATGATATTTGCTTTTCTCTGTCTGACTTGTTCACTTACCATGATAATCTTTATGTTTGTCCATATTGTGGCAAATGACATTTCATTTATTTCTATGACCGAGTAATATTCCACTGTATCATGTCTCATATCTCTAAACTTTATTTTATTTGATGAATGTGCTTTGGGCATCTCCTCTGTGCCAGTCTCTGGAAACAGAGATGAATGTGACCTCATGGATGTCACAGTCCAGTTGGCCTACAGATTGGCATTCATAATTGCCTCCTGAAGGAGGAAGGGATTGGCAATCTAGTTGTGAGATGCTTGAGCTCCATCTTGAAAAATGTGTATGTGTTCAGCAGGCTGTAGCCTAGTATGTGGCTAGGCTGGAAGGGCCAGGGGAGAGCATACAGTAGCTGGAACAAGAGCATTTAAGACAAAAGATCCCCATAGGTATCATGTTTACAGCAGTGCTTCTCAAAGGGCTAAGGAACTCACCCCAGCAACTGCTTCCTTTCATGAAGAAGTCTTAGGATAAACAAACTGTTGGGCTGCATCCCACAGGCCTGCAAATCCTGTACTTGCCCAATTCAAGGCTGAAGAAAGAGCCTGGAGTCAGAGACAGAGACATCACTGGTTTAATAAATGGAGATGTGTACGTGCCTGAAGCAAGCTCCTAGAGTGACAGCCCACCATGTAGAGCAGATGGCAGGACACGGCAGCAGACTTCACTCCAGGGGCAGAGGGTGGAGACTGGCGGTTATAAGGGGAGTTGACCTCATGTTGGCTCATTGACTACCAGGGAAACCAGCAGAGGGGCAGGCCTCTCAGTGCCCCCTTTTTATTTATTTTTTAGAAACATGCATTCTTTATTCTGATATTTATACATGTGTGGGGAGCTGGAGGGAGGAGCCATAAGCAGCATTTCAGCTGCAGTTGACTTGAAAAGTTAAAGCACATATACTTTATCTAATTGGTTTATTGCATATCAGGTACAGTCATATCTGGTTCTTCAAATAATTTGGAAAAACCTATTTCAATACTTTTTCTCTATATATACAATTTCCACAAGTAAAATTCTAAATGTTTTATACACACCACTACATTATAAACCATAAAATACGTATTTGGCAATCAAAATTTCCCAATAATAGCATTTTAAACAGATAAAAATTAATTTTTACCCTGGGAGCTGTGCTTTTTCCACAGCAGGGACAGCAACATTGTAGGCAATGAGGAATCCATGTTATGTTGCTATTGGCTGCACCTACCAACTTCTCCTGTAAGAAGTTACTAGCTATGGCCTGAGGCAAGAATGCAGGAAGTTCAGTCATGGGAGTAGGGTGTCAGTGAAGCAGACACTGGTTGGCATGGGATGTACAGAGAGCAAGAGAGCAACCATCCTGAGGGCCTGACCATACACGAACTATCCTCTCAGTTGTGTGTTTAGTGACCACAGATTCACATTCTGGCACAGGCTCCCTCATGGAATCACTAAAAAATGGTTTTTAGATGGAGGTTTTGCCCCCAGAAAAGTCCTGTGAGCTTGGCAAAGCAGGTTTCCGTGTATTCATTTTACAGGAGAGAAGGTGAACTTCAGAGAGGTCAAGGTTCAAGTCACACAGCAAGTCAGCAGTGAGGCCAGGATGATTTTTCCCCAATTCATTCCTTTTAAAAAAATAATTAATTATTAATTTTTATTGGAGGCTAATTATTTTACAATATTGTAGTGGTTTTTGCCATACATTGATATGAATCAGCTATGGGTGTACATGTGTCCCCCATCTCAAACCCCCTTCCCACCTCTCCCCCATCCCATCCCTCTGGGTTGTCCCAGTGCACTGGCTCTGAGTGACTTGTTTCATGCATCGAACTTGGACAGGTCATCTGTTTCACAAATGGTAATATACATGTTTCAGTGCTATTCCCTCAAATGATCCCACCCTCGCCTTCTCCCACAGAGTCCAAAAGTCTCTTTGTTGTATCTGTGTCTCTTTTGCTGTCTCACATATAGGGTTATTATTACCATCTTTTAAAATTCCATATATATGCATTTATATACTGTATTGGTGTTTTTCCAGCACCACTTGTTAAAGAGATTATCTTTTCTCCATTGTATATTTTTGTCTCCTTTGTCAAAGATAAGGTGTCCATAGGTGTGTGGATTTATCTCTGGGCTTTCTATTTTGTTCCATTGATCTGTATTTCTGTCTTTGTGCCAGTACCATACTGTCTTGATGCTGTAACTTTGTAGTATAGTCCGAAGTCAGGCAAGTTGATTCCTCCAGTTCCATTTTTCTTTCTCAAGATTGCTTTGGCTAGTCGAGGTTTTTGTATTTCCATACAAATTGTTAAATTATTTGTTCTAGTTCTGTGAAAAATACCATTGGTAGCTTGATATGATATGGATTGCATTGAGTCTGTATATTGCTTTGGGTAGTAATACTCATTTTCACTATATTGATTCTTCCAATCCATGAACACAGTGTATTTCTCCATCTATTTGTGTCATCTTTGATTTCTTTAATCAGTGTTTTATAGTTTTCTATATATAGAGCTTCCGTTTCTTTAGGTAGATTTATTCCTAACTATTTTATTCTTTTCATTGCAATGGTGAATGCGATTGTTTCCTTAATTTCTCTTTCTGTTTTCTCATTGTTAGTGTTTAGGAATGTAAGAGAGTTCTGTGTATTAATTTTATATTCCTGCAACTTTACTATATTCATTGATTAGCTCTAGTAATTTTCTGGTGGTGTCTTTAGAGTCTTCTGTATAGAGGATCATGTCATCTGCAAAGTTTTACTTCTTTTCTGATCTGGATTCCTTTTATTTTGTTTTCTTCTCTGATTGCTGTGCTGAAACTTCCAAAACTAGGTTGATTAGTAGTGGTGAGAGTGGGCACCCTTATCTTGTTCCTGACTTTAGGGGAAATGCTTTCAATTTTCCCCATTGAGGATAATGTTTGCTGTGGGTTTTTCATGTATGGCTTTTATTATGTTGACGTATGTTCCTTCCATGCCTGCTTTCTGGAGAGTTTTTATCATAAATGGATGTTGAATTTTGTCAAAGGCTTTCTCTGCATCTATTGAGATGATCATATGGTTTTTATCTTTCAATTTGTTAATGTGGTATATCACATTGATTGATTTGCAAATATTGTAGAATCCTTGCATCCCTGGGATTGATCATGATGTATGATCTTTTAATATGTTGTTGGATTCTGTTTGCTAGAATTCTGTTGAGGGTTTTTGCATCTATGTTCATCAGTGATATTGGAGGCCAGGATTTGAAGCCTGGAGGCCTCTCCCAGCCTCCTCTCTTCCAGGCTGTGTGGAAAAGCACTGCTGAGAGGAAAGAGGGCTTCATGGCCAGCATGTCCTTAGAAACAAATATCAGAAAGAGAATCAGGAATAGGTGGCCACATGTGTGACCCTATATGACCTTTCTCATGTTCTTCTGTCTCATATTTCTGCAGCATCATAAATAGAGGCAGAGTGACTCTCCCTTTCCATCCGCCCACTGTGAAGCCATCCCAGGAGGGCCTCTTCCAGCTCTGCTTGAACGCTTGACATTTCACTAACTGAAGGGTTTGGCATCAGCCTCGTGGGAGAGATTATCTCAGAGATACAGCAGGCAGCTAATCAAAATAGGCTTCATTTTCCACAGATCTGATTCTGGGCATGTTGCTCTTACCCTGCCAGGTTGGGCCAAGGTGCTATGGTGAGTGACCCCCTCTACTCCCTTCTAATACAGTTCCCTGGACAGAGTCTCTTTTACTTTTTTTCCCCTTTAGATGAAGAAGCCAAGAGCAAGTGGAGATAGCTATGGGAAAAGTCACACAGGCCAGGAGAGAAGGGATCCTCCAGGCCTAAGGAATTATAAATCTTCAGTTATTTAAAAAAATAATTTATTGATTTAGCTACATTGGGTCTTAGAGTGTCAGGAGGATAAAGAAGTAAACTATTAGAGTCTTCAATTCAGTTCAGTTCAGTCGCTCACTCATGTCCGACTATTTGTGACCCCATGAACCACAGCACGCCAGGCCTCCCTGTCCATCACCCACTGCCGGAATCTACCCAAACACATGTCCATTGAGTCGGTGATGCCATCCAACCATCTCATCCTCTGTCGTCCCCTTCTCCTCCTGCCTTCAATCTTTCCCAGCATCAGGGTCTTTTCAAATGAGTCAGTTCTTCACATCAGGTGGCCAAAGTATTGGAGTTTCAGCTTCATCAGTCCTTCCAATGAACACCCAGGACTGATCTCCTTTAGGATGGACAGGTTGGATCTCCTTGCAGTCCAAGGGACTCTCAAGAGTCTTCTCCAACACTACAGTTCAAAAGCATCAATACTTCAGAGTTCAGCTTTCTTTATAGTCCACCTCTCACATCCATACATGATCACTGGAAAAACCATAACCTTGACTAGACGGACTTTTGTTGACGAAGTAATGTCCCTGCTTTTGAATATGCTATCTAGGTTGGTCATAACTTTCCTTCCAAGGAGTAAACATCTTTTAATTTCATGGCTGCAATCACCATCTGCAGTAGTTGTGGAGCCCAGAAAAAAATAAGTCAGCCACTGTTTCTACTGTTTCTCCATCTATTTGCTATAAAGTGATGGGACCGGATGCCATGATCTTCGTTTTCTGAATGTTGAGCTTTAAGCCAACTTTTTCACTCTCCTCTTTCACTTTCATCAAGAGTCTTTTAGCTCCTCTTCACTTTCTGCCATAAGGGTGGTGTCATCTGCATATCTGAGGTTATTGATATTTCTCCCAGAAATCTTGATTCCAGCTTGTGCTTCTTCCAGGCCAGCATTTCTCATGAGGTACTTTGCATATACGTTAAATAAGCAGAGTGACAATATACAGCCTTCATATACTGCTTTTCCTATTTGGAATCAGTTGTCATTTCTTGTTCACTTCTAACTGTTGCTTCCTGACCTGCATCCAGGTTTCTCAAGAGGCAGGTCAGGTGGTCTGGTATTCCCATTTCTTTCAGAATTTTCCACAGTTTATTGTGATTCACACAGTCAAAGGTTTTGGCATAGTCAATAAAGCAGAAATAGATGTTTTTCTGGAATTCTCTTGCTTTTTCAATGATCCAGCTTATGTTGGCAATTTGATCTCTGGTTCCTCTACCTTTTCTAAAACCAGCTTGAACATCTGGAAGTTCACGGTTCATGATTGCTGAAGCCTGGCTTGGAGAATTTTGAACATTAATTTACTAGTGTGTGAGATGAATGCAATTGTTCAGTAGTTTGAACATTCTTTGGCATTGCCTTTCTTTGGGACTGGAATGAAAACTGACCTTTTCCAGTCCTTTGGCCACTGCTGAGTTTTCCACATTTGGTGACGTTGAGTGCAGCACTTTCACAGCATCATCTTTTAGGGTTTGAAATAACTCAACTGGAATTTAGTAAGGGAGAGTCTTACTATACACTATATATCTTCATCTCAAGCCAAAGTCCCATATATTGAAATAGCAGAATAATAGAAAGGGAAAAAGAATACTAGGTAGCAGTTAGGAAATATCCTGATCTAAATACAAGCTCTGCTTTGGCCAACCAGGGCAAACTCCTTAACCTCTCTGGGTCTCTGCTCTCTGCTGTATAAAATGAGAATTCTGTTGACAAGTACAGCTGCCTCAGGAATTGGAGATTACCCAAACCAATGCCAAGGGCCATAGGGAGGCATCAGACTCCAACTGAACACTGCCCTGTCCGCAGTGCCTGCCACAGTGTTTATTTCTTCATTTTGTTTACTTAGATCCATTGGCCCCATACGTTATGACTGTTCCTTTCTTTCTTTCCTTTAAAACAACCTTATATGACCCTCCCATACAGAGAAATTTTGTTAAAAACGAAACTTGTGTCCACTCACCCATGCACAGTATAGCCAATCTAGTGAAACCATGTTGTGGTGAAGGAAAGCGCAGCATTTATTGTAGGGTCCAAACAAGAAGAACAGGGCAGCTAGTGATCAAAATATCCAACCTCCTTAATGGGTTTCAGAGAAGCATTTTTAAAGGCAAAGTGAGGGAGGGGAGTCCCAAGATATGTGATCAGCTTATTCACAGTCCTTTGATTGGTTGATGGTGTGGTAACAGGGCAGTATCATGCCATGATCAGTCCTTGCTGCTGCTGCTGCTGAGTCGCTTCAGTCGTGTCCAACTCTGTGTGACCCCATAGACAGCAGTCCACCAGTCTCCCCAGTCCCTGGATTCTCCAGGCAAGAACACTGGAGTGGGTTGCCATTTCCTTCTCCAGTGCATGAAAGTGAAAAGTGAAAGTGAAGTCGCTCAGTCATGTCTGACTCTTTGCGACCCCATGGACTGCAGCCCACCAGGCTCCTCCGTCCATGGGATTTTCCAGGCAAGAGTACTGAAGTGGGTTGCCATTGCCTTCTCCGTGATCAGTCCTTAGGTGCCAGTAAGTCTGGGCACTTAATGCTCATGGTCATCAAGTAGTAAATTTCTTGCATTTGGTGGTGGTTTATGCATCTGGAAAACAATTCAGGAAAAGTTCATCAGATACTATTATTGGGTATCTAGGTACTTCAGAGAGGACCCAAAGCAGAAGACCTAGGGTGAGAGCTCTATCATGGGAAAGACTAACAGCGTCCTGCTTGGTTACAATTTCCCTCTTCATCTGGTATGACCATCTTAAACGGGGATCATCACCTGTTTGTAAGGAGGATCTAGTGCAGTGCCTACCTGATCCAATAAGTGTCTGTTTAGCGAATGATATTTTCTATCAGAACCCCCATGACTCCAAAGTATTTATTTTATATGTAACACACACTTAATCTTAGGCTCACTATACCAGGCAATAATCTGAGCATTAAACATGTATTAACTTATTTAGTAAGCATTATTGTTATACACATTTTATGTATATTTGATTTTATGTATATTCCATTTTATGCATATTCCAGTAGTTAGAGCTCTCATTGGTCTATTTCTCTTGTCAATCTATCTCTTGACTTTGCTGCTTTCTGCTCTTGATTCCTGGTATGTCTGATGATTTGGGATTGAATGCTAGTAATTGTGCATGGAAAATGGTAGAGATAGCTCAATGTTCTGGAGATGTTATTTTTCTCCCGAGAGGATTTACTTCTGCTTCTGAAGGCAGTCAAGATAGAAGCAGATCAGGTTCATAGATTCCGAGATTAAGCTGATTCTAAGCTGTGCCTCAGTCTGTGATGTCTAGTGGTTCAAATTCATCTTTTTTTCCTGGGGTTTTTCATCTTTGTTTCTGTATGTCGCCATCCTGGGGACAGCCAATTTCGATTTTTAACTTTTCCAGACCTGAGTGACTACTGAAACCCTGCTCAGCTTCTCAGCTCCTTGGCTGCTCTTTACCATTCTGGGGCTTCTGGCTGCTGCTGGAAACCAGCAAATACCCTGGGGGAGAAAACTGCTTCCAAATGTTGGGCTAACTTCCCTTTTTCCTTCTCTTTGGAGTTTATACCATTGGCGTCCTACTTTTCTTGTTCCTGCCAATACCTTTAAAACTATATTTTATCTATATACAATGTAATTTTTAAAATACACATTTATGTAATGGTATACATAAATGTATATATACACATATGCACATAAATAGATATTTTTAATGTAATTTAAATATATATAGTTCTGCTTTTATACTTTTCTTAACAAGAGAGTTATTCTGATACAAACTAGTCCACCAGAGTTGGAAAAAGTATTTAGTCCCTATTTCGTACATGAGGAGACTGAAGCATAGGAATGTTCAATGACTTTTCAGATTACTGTGTTTAAGTAAAACATCTACTCACTTATTAAATATACATATGTGTGTGTATATGTGTATATATATATATATATCTTTTTATTAAGCACCTAACATGTATTAGACACTGTCTTGGGCATTGAGGATACAAAATTAATAAGCCAACACCCTGTGTTCCAAGATCTTGGAGTCGAGTGGACATCACTTACAATTCAACATAGCCAGTGCAGTTACTGAGGAAGGTACTCCTGGGGCTCAGCTTAGGGTTTATCATGCTCACCTGCACTTCTTTCTCCATAGAAATTTCCTCCCTGGCATACAGTGAGCTTCTTATGATCAGAATCTGTGATTTTTCACCTCTCACCTCTCAAACAGTGCCCGAGGCAAGGCAGGTCCTCCATAAACACCCCTCGTGTCGAGTTTAACTAATTTTCAAACAGGGAAGAAGGAAGCTAGGATAGCGTGAAGGCCATGACGCAGATTATATTAGCCAGGCAGTTAGGAATCCGTGGCCCACCAACTGGGTCAATAACTCTGCATGAACATGGCAAGTCACTTCCTCTATCCGAGCCTGGTTCAGGTTTAGGTTCCTCCAACCTCTCAGCAGGTTGGAGAGGTTGGACTCTAGAACATCTTAAGATCTCTCCTAGCAATATGTTCCTGAAGTGAGTGTGGCCCAACAGAGAATGAATGACCACAGCTCACCCCAGTGGGTCCCCATGTGGCCTCAGGCCTGCAGTACTGGGCCAGACGGGGTCAGATAAAACCAGTGGACAGTTCCTACGTCAGTCTCCCCTTTTTTCTCCCATGGGAAAATGAGGCGTGAAAAGGTTTTCCTGAGTTCACCTGGCAATGCCAGAGATCTTCTCATGCAAGAGAAGCTGGCTAGAGAGGAGGAGAGCAGAGAGACATTTTCCGGGTCCTCTTCCTCTGGGACTGGCTCCAGCCAGCCTGCTGTCCAAGCCCGGAGCTTACTCCCGTGTTTGAGAACATAGTGCTGTCTCTCTGGCGGCACAGCGCTCGTCCTGGCTCGTGTATGGTAAGGAAGCTGAGTTCCTCTGCTTGTTTGGCTGAGGGAGGCTCCTCTGTCCAGAGGCCCATTTCTGCATCTCCCTGGGGCCTGGACATTCTCACAAAGGCATCCAGAGAAACAAGTGGATATAGACTCACCATCAGTCGATTAGTAGGAGAGCTCTTTACTCCCCGAGAGGGCAACTGTCCCCAAAAAGCTCTGTCAAAGCACAGAGGAGTTGGCACAAAAGCAATAAGGGATGCTGTAGAGGTGCAGCCGGCTCACCTCCTTTTATAAATGAAAGATGGGCCCAGAGAGGGCCAGTGGCTCTCCTGAGGTCGCACCATTGACTTGCAATGTGGGGCTAAGTTTAGTATCACAGTGAGACAGCGCACCAGCCCCCTGGGCCAGGAGCATGGCTTGACTTTGTTACTGGATCACACAACCAACTTTGGGGCCCTTTTCTCATCACAGGTCCTGTGGACAGCAGAGCCCACCAGCCACTCAGCTTTCCAGGGCTGGGTTCCCACCCAAACCCTGAAGTCAGCCAGGGCCAATATCTGGGCCCAATGATGTATTTCCAAACATCCAACTAGAGAAGTGGGAGGAGGGAGACAGGCAGCCAGGGTTGCTTTTGTGGATTCTGTAGTCACTGACCTAAATTTCACACTTGGGGGAGAATTTTGAAAGAAAGGATGAACTGCCACAGGTAATACTGATACATTAGAGAAAGTGCTGAGGATATGAAATGCCCGACTGGGGTCTTTGAAATGTTGTCTGTTTTAATTGGACATGTCTCTTTAGAACTAGCTGGTGGCAGGCCTATCATGGGCTGCTTTTAATCAGTGAAATTCACATTTCCCTACTGCACCTGAACACAGAAGAAAGAGCAATGGGGCAGGGGCCAAGGGGGAGGAGGATGTGATTCCAATTTGAAATACCTTAAAGTAGGAGAAGGGTTTTATTTAAAAAGAATTGCCAGGTTCCTTCTACTTTATGCCTTTGTGAGGAGATTTTTTTTTCCCCTAAGGAGCAGGAGCCCAGAGTCAGCTTCTGGCCCATTTTCTCCTCTTTTTCTAGAATATATGTGTATGTATCCTTCTTTCCCAAGGTTCCCAGCATCAGAGCTAACTGTTCCCAGTCCAAAGGGCAGTGAGCGTAGAGACGTGTCAGGGGTTCAGGGTGGAAGGGAAGAGATGCAGGAGGGATCAGGCAGGAGCAGAGAAGCCCTTGGCCTGGGACTCAGACCCTGGGACTCACAGCCAGATCTGCACCTTCCTTCTTTAACTTCAGGAAAGAGAATCTCTGGTCAGGGTAGAGAATCAGATGGGGGACCTGGATTATCCTTACACTCATTTACACACTAGAAAAATGTTGGTTGGACAGAGCTACTCATGGCTCAACACTGGGACTCACACGTTATAGCCTAAAGGGTCCCATTTCTGGAATGAGTTGGAGGTCTAGGTCCTAAGTTCATCTTGGGACCACCCTGTAGCAGATCCAAACACTTGGGAAAGTCTCAGGACCACCAGTGGTACCTGGAGCCTATGAGCATCAGACTATGGAGTACGCTATGGACTACCTACATCCTGAGGGCAGCATCAGAGCCGTTTGAGATTGAGACACAGATGTAGGGAGAAGTAAGAAGGGAGAGACATAGGGTGGAGAGAGTGCATGCTATCAGCTGTAGAATCCAACCAACTAGCAGAGAGACTCTTCTGAGCCTATAGCTTAATCTAGAAGGAACGGGCCAGATGGGGTGGATTGATACCTACCTCTGGTTTTCCTATTTCTGATTTAAGGATACTCAAATCAGATTCTTTCAACAGTTACTTAATAAGCACTCATGGTGTGTCAGACTGTAAGGTGATTCATATATATTCTTTTCAGGTTCTTTCCCCTTATGGGTTATTATAAAATATTGAGTATACCTCCCTGAGCTATACAGAAGGTCCTTGTTTATTTTATATATAGTAGTGTATAACTTGGGGCTTCCTTACTGGCTCATCAGTAAAGATTCTGACAATGTAGGAGCCACATGAGATGCAGATTTGATCCCTGGGTTGGGAAGATCCCCTGGAGGAGGGCATGGCAACCCACTCCAGTATTCTTGCCTGGAGAATCCCATGGACAGAGGAGCCTGGGAGGCTAAAGTCTGTAGGGTAGCAAAGAATTGGACACAACTGAATTGACTTAACATGCATGTGGTGTGTATATTTTAATACCAAGTTCCTAATCTATCCTTCCCTGAAAGTCTCTACCTTCTGTTGTAGGAGAGGGAAGCTGACAGTAAACATGTAAGTAAATAAATAACACATAACAAGAAACAAGAGAATTTCAGGTAGATAGCTGCTAAGAAGAGAAAGGGATGTGTTCAAGAAGGAGTGATGGGTGAGGACTGAATTGGATGGGAAAGTGGAAGAGGGCCACTAGTGGGAGTTGACAGTCAAGCTGAGAGATGGGAAGGAGCTGACAAGAGGGTACCGGTGGGAATAGGCACAAGGAAGAGCCAGGACGAAGGCAAAAGCAACCCATTTAGCATGTCTGAGGGCCAGCAAGAAGGCCAGTGTGGCTGGAGCAAAGGAAATAAGTGGGAGCGTGCAGAAACGAGAGCAAAGTGGGGGTCCGTGCTTGACTCACAGAGAGCCTAGATTTTGTGTCATGCATGATCCCATCGAGAATTCAGGGATCTGTGTCTCTTCATCTTCCTCTGTGGCTGCCTGGCCAATAGAAATCAGGAAACATGACGCTGTGTCAGGTTTTAAAAGACAGCTTCTACTTCTTGTCTCTTAGAAACTTACTCTTGGAACCCATACTACAAGGAAATCCAAACAGCTCCTTGGAGAGATTCACAAAGGGGAACAGAAATTCTAGAATAAGAATTCAAGCTGAGCTCTCAGAAAACAGAGGGTATCAATGTGTGACCCGTGGGAGTGGACCAGTCAAGCAGTGACCAGTTCTCAATCTCCTGAGGCAATGGAAATAATAGCAAAAATAAACAAAGGCGACCTAACCAAACTTACAAGCTTTTGTACAGCACAGGAAACTGTAAACAAAAGGAAAAACAACCTACAGACTGGGAGAAGATATTTGCAAATACTGTGATCAAAAGGGCTTAATTTGTAAAATATACAAATAGCTCATACAACTCAATAACAGAAAACCAAACAACATAATCAAAAAATGGGCCTATGACCTAAATACATGTCATTAAAGATGGACTACAGATAGCCAACAGGCACACTGAGAAAAATGTTCATCATGGCTAATTGTTAGAGAAATGTAATCAAAACTACAATGAGGTACCACCTTCCACTGATCAGAAAGACCATCATTAAAAAGTCTACAAATAAATGGTAGAGAAAGTGTGAGAAAAAAGGGAACCAATCAACAGTGGCCTTTAAAAAGCTTAAAAGTAGAGATGTCGTATAATCCAGCAATCCCACTCCTGGGCATATATCTGGAGAAAACCATAATTTGAAAATACACATGCTCCCCAGTGTTTATTGCAGCACTATTTACAACCTAAATATCCATCAACAGATGAATGGTTAAAGAAGTTGTGGTACATTCATACAGTGGAATGCTATTCAGCCATCAAAAAGAATGAAATGATGCCTTTTGTAGCACATGTATGGACTTAGAGAATATCATGCTAAGGAAGTAAGTCAGATTAAGACAAATAGCATATGATATCACTTCTATGTAGAATCTAAAATATGACACCAATGAATCTATCTACAAAACAGAAACAGAGTTACAGACATAGAGAACAGTCTTGTGGTTGCTAAGGAGGAAGGGAGAGTTGGGGAAGGATAAATTGGGATTTGGGGGTTAGCAAATGCAACTATTATATGTAGAATGGAGAGACAGCAAGACCCTGCTGCATAGCATAGAGAACTATAGTCAGTATCCTGGGATAAACCATGATGGAAAAGAAGGTGTATATATATTTATATATCTGCCTATATATATATATATATATATATATATACAACTGAATCACTATACTGCACAGCAGAAATTAACACAACATTGCAAATCAACTATACTTGAATACAATAAGTTTTGTAAAAAAGTGGACCTTTCACCCCAATCATGCACCCAGCTGACCTCACATGGAGCAGAGAAGCATTGTTCCTATGAGCCATGCGCTAATTGTATATTCATGAGCAAAATTAATGATTGCTGTTATTCAGTCACCTATGTTTTGGGGGTGGTTTGTTATGTAACAATAGATAACCCAAACAGATGGGATGCTGATAAAACAGGAGTTCTTCAGCAAAGCTTTTCTGTACAGAGCTACATGGTAAATATTGGGAGCCTAGCAGATCAGAGGATCTCTGTGGCAACTCCTCAGCTCTGCTGTTTCACAGCAAAAGCAGTCACTGACAATACATAATAAATGAGCATGGCTGTGCTTCAGTAGAACTTTTTTTTTTTTTACAAAAACATGTTCAGGGCCATTCAGCCAACCAGTTGTAATTTGCCAGCTTCTGAATAGAGTTTTAAGCAATAGTGATATATTCTCATTTAGATCAAGAAAGCTGCTTCTGACTGCCATATAGAGGATGGACTATAAGGGAACAAAAGCAGAAAAGAAGCTGTCACCAGGCAAGAGAGGGTGAAGGTTTGGCTAGTAGTAATGGGAGATCTCTGTGGGAGGTGGTATCAAGAACTACCAAGACAGCTAATAGCCAGTTGGTCACTGCTTTGAAAGAAATATGAAAAAGGAAGCTATGGGAACTCAGAGCAGGAGCACCCACTCTGAGGATCAGGGCACACTTCCTGGAGTAGGCAACTGTTGGTTAGCAACTAAGCAAGCAAAGAATTATCTTCTCCATGAGTAGAGCAGAGTAGCAGTTCAAGATGGCTAAGCTTCAGAGTGTTGGGAGTTTCAGAAATAAGAATAATAGAAAGTAAAGACTATGGAGAGTGATCAGACCTTGAGGAATCAGGAGGCCATCCCCAGCAAGATCAAAGATGGACCAGCCTGCTAGAGTCCTGTGTGTTTTTCTAGGAGTTTTTCCTAACCATTGTTCCCAATGTTTCCCAAGACCATCTTCCCACCACGAGTTTTTTTTTTTTTTTTAATATAAATTTATTTATTTTAATTGGAGGCTAATTACTTTACAATATTGTATTGGTTTTGCCATACATCAACATGAATCTGCCATGGATACACACATGTTCCCCATCCTGAACTCCCCTCCCACCTCCCTCCCTGTACCATCCCTCTGGGTCATCTCAGTGCACCAGCCCCAAGCATCCAGCATCATGCATCGAACCTGGACTGGCGATTCATTTCATATATGATATTATACATGTTTCAATGCCATTCTCCCAAATCGTCCCACCCTCTCCCTCTCCCACAGAGTCCCCTACAGTGGGAACTCAGATGGGTTATCAGAGGCTTTGGCTGTATGTGGAGATCAGGTCCTGTCTGTGGCCCTTGATATATAGGAGCCAGATCTCAGGTCCCTCTGAGCATCAGTTTCCTTATTAGTAAAATGTTGATGATTCCAACTTCACAGGGTAGTTGAGAGGATCAAATGGGAAAAGCATATGAAAATGCTTTGGAAATGCCAAGGTTTGATAGAATTACAATGTTGATTATTAAAGCTCATCATCCTGCCTCTCCTACAGATGTCTTTTGTTGTTTTTTTCCTCCCACCATCCCCCTAACTCTTCCTCCTAATTGTTTTTCTGAGTTTAGGGAGAGCACTTTGTTTCTCACTCTGAGGGTCTATGGGACATGGCCAACACTTTCCTGCTGAGAAGAAAGCCTTGCCAGCTTTGTTCATTTCCCCAAGATGCCCGGGAATCAGTGTGGATGTTTCTCAAGCAGACATGGGTGTATCTGCTGCAAGCTCCCTGGCCCAAGGAATAGTCCCCACTACATTTTCTCAGTGCCCCTAGGAGCCTTCCTCCTCCTGTGGCCAGCCCATCAACACATCCTTCTGCTTTACACTCAGAAAAAGCGCTTTGCCTTGAGATAAGTAAGTGTGGCCTTTGACTTGCTCTGCAAAGCTCACTGTCCAGCACTCCTCCGCTTGTTCTGTTTCACTGGCAGTATTTCAGAGCATTTTGGGAGGTCATCATGAGTGTGGTATTTCAGTACCATGGCTAAGTGGGTCATGGGGCTTGACCATCCATCCAAGGTGATTTAGCCCTCTGTCATTCCACAACTTGCAGATGTTCTGGCTCAGCTCAGGGCTACAGTCCTGGGTTCAGTGCAGGCTCCAGTCTTCAAGTCTCTGTCATAGCACAGTGTCTGGTATAACAGTTCATGTGGACTGTAATGTGAATGACACCTCCTGGGGTTGACTGTACAACTTGTGCAGCTGTTTGTGACACTGTTTACTCATTCTCAACATTGTGTTTTATGGTAACCAGCAGAGCTCAGGTTCTCACTTTATGGAATTGTTTTGAGAATGAACATTTTACAATCAAATCACATTTTACAAATAAAGGACACAGAGATGGTGGGTTGACTTGAAGCCAGGTGTTGATACCAGGTGGCATATAATAGGCCCTCAATAAATGCTAGATTAATTGAAAGTGGGTTAGTCGCTCAGTCATGTCTAACTCTTTGGAATCCCATGGACTGTGTAGCCTGCCAGGCTCCTCTGTCCATGGAATTCTCCAGGCAAGAATATTGCAGTGGGTAGCCATTGCCTTCTCCAGGGGATCTTCCTGACCCAGTGATCAGACCCAGGTATCCTGAATTGCAGGCAGATTCTTTACCATCTGAGCTATTAGGGAATCCCAGATTAACTGAGGAATCACACTAACAACAAATCTTCAGGTGAAGTTTCAGTGGGAATTTTATTTTATCTCTGTAATTATTAATGCTTTCCAAATTTCAAACCATGAGTGTGGATTACTTTTTAATGAAAAAAATCCAATAAACATGAGAAAATAAGTGTAAGCAAGAGGTCAAGAGAAGTTAATGAAGATCAGAGATGAATTTGACCATAAAAATTATATGCAAATTAGTTAACTGCCACTATTGTGGGGGCCATCTTTGTTGAACTTCGAACAAATTCTTGTGATTTTCCGCTTGGCTATTTCCTGTCTCACCAAAAGAGCTTACTCTCTAGTGGAAAGAAAGTACTATAATTAAAAATGTGTGGTAAGGATAAAATATCTAGGAATAAATCTAATTAAGGTGATAAAAGACCTGTACTCAGAAAACTATAAGACATTAACAAAACAAACTGAAGATGACACAGATAGAAATATATACCATATTCATGGATTGGGGGAATTAATATTACTAAAATGACCATACTGCCCAGAGCAGTCTAAAGACTTAGTGCAATCACTACCAAAATACTAATGGCATTTTTCACAGATCTAGAACAAATATGGAAAAAGCAAGAGAGTTCCAGAAAAACATCTATTTCTGCTTTATTGACTATGCCAAAGCCTTTGACTGTGTGAATCACAATAAACTGTGGAAAATTCTGAAAGAGATAGGAATACCAGACCACCTGACCTGCCTCTTGATGCAGGTCAGGAAGCAACAGTTAGAACTGGACATGGAACAACATACTGGTTCCAAATAGGAAAAGGAGTATGTGAAGGCTGTATATTGTCACCTTGTTTATTTAACTTATATCCAGGAGTTGGTGATGGACAGGGAGGCCTGGTGTGCTGTGGTTCATGGGGTGGCAAAGAGTTGGACACGACTGAGCGACTGAGCTGAACTGAGAACAAATAATTCTAAAATTTGTGTGGCACTAAGACTCTAAATAGCCAAAACAACCTTGAGAAAGAACTGAGCTGGAAGTATTAGGCTCCTTGGCTCCAGACTATACTACAAAGCTACAGTCATCAAAACTGACACACACACAAAAAGACACACAGGTCAATGGAACAGAATGGAGAGGCAAAAAAATAGACCCATGCACATATGCTCAGTTAATTTATAACAAAGGAGCCAAAAATATTCAATGGAGAAAAAACAGTCTCTTCAATTAGTAGTGCTGGAAAAACTAGAGTGTTCCATGTTAAAGAATGGAATTAGAACTTTTTTCCCCACACTACATGGCTTGCAGGACTTTATTTCCTCTACCAGGGAATAAACTCAAGCATGTAGCAATGAAAGTGAGGAGTCCTAACCACTGGACTGCCAGGGAATTCCCAAAATTAGAACATTCTTTAATATCCCATAGAGACATAAACTCAAGATGAATTAAAGACTTAAATGTAAGATCAGAAACCATAGTACTCTTAGAAGAAAACATAGACAGAATATTCTTTGACATGAACCATAAGTGAAAGTGTTAGTCACTCAGTCGTGTCTGACTCTTTGCTATCCTATTGACTGTAGCCGACCAGGCTCTTCTGTCCATGGAATTCTCCAAGCAAGAATACTGGAATGGGTAAACATTCTGTTCTCCAGGGGATCTTCATGATCCAGAGAGCAAACCTGAATCTCCTGCATTGCAGGCAGATTTTTTCACTATCTTAGCCACTAGGGAAGTCTCCTAGGGCAAAATAAACAAAGGCAAAAATAAACAAATTGGGTCTAATTAAACTTAAAAATTTTCTCACAGCAAAGGAAACCAATTGCCAAAATGAAATGACAACATGAATCAGAGAAAATATTTGCAAATGATATGACCAATAAGAGGTTCATATCTAATATACATATAAGTAACTCTTACAATTCAATATTAAAAACCTCCAATTTTTAAAAGTGGACTGAAGACCTGAATAGATAATTTCCAAATGTTGGGACCTAACAAATGCCATGATAGGCTTCAGGGACTAAGGTAGGCCTCACGGGAAAAGCTGAATCATTGCCCGGTGAGGTCATCCCCACGGATGCCAGGACTTGTCTAATCAGCATACTCCTCATAACCTGGTTTGAGTTTATCAGGACGTAAAAGACATCCCCCTGCAGCCAATAAGTATTAGCCAATTAGTAAATACCAGGAAACCTCTGCAGCCAATCAGCCCTTGCCAACTCCCTGTCTTTGTTCTAAACCTATAAATACTGCTGTAAATCTGGGCTCAGGGCTCTTGCTCCATTCCACTGCGTTGGATGTGGCAGGAGCCCTAGCTCGAGCTAGAAATAAAACCCCTTCATGCTTTTGCATTGCCGTGGACGTCTTATTCTCTCAGTTTTGGGGACTCGGACTCTGGGCATAACACAAAGAAGACACATAGATGCCAACAGGCACATGAGATGTTCAACATCACTAAATATCAGAGAAATGCAAATCAAAACTACAATGAGATATTACCTCACACCTGTCAGAATAGTTGTTGTCAAAAAGACCACAAATAACAAATGTTGACAAGTATGTGGAAAACAGGGAACCATCATATACAGTTGGTGGGAATATAAATTGGTGTATCCACTCTGGAAAATAATATGGAGGTTTCTCAAAGCCTAAAAATAAAACTACCATATGACCCAGAAATTCCATTCCCAGGTATGAATCAAAAAAAAAAAAAATCCAAATAAACCCAGAACATCAATTTGAAAACATACACCCTAATGTTCTGTTCAGTTCAGTTGCTCAGTCATGACCGAATCCTTATGACCCCATGAATCGCAGCACGCCAGGCCTCCCCATCTATCACCAGCTCCTGGAGTTCACTCAAACTCATGTCCATCGAGTCGGTGATGCCATCCAGCCATCTCATCCTATGTCATCCCCTTCTCCTCCTGCCCCCAATCCCTCCCAGCATCAGGGTCTTTTCCAATGAGTCAACTCTTTGCATGAGGTGTTCACAGTAGCATTATTTACAAATATCAATATATGGAAGCAACCTAAGTGCTCAGTAACAGACAAATAGTAAAGAAGATGTGATATATACAGACAGTACAAAAAAGAATGAAATGTTGCCATTTGCCACAACATAGATGGACTTGGAAGGTATTATGCTAAGTGAAATAAGTCAGAGATAGACAAACACTGTATGTTATCACTTCAATGTGGAATCCAAAAATAAAACAAAGAATGAATCAAAATGGGAACAGATCCACAAATAATGGAGAACAACTAGTGGTTAGCAATGGGGAGAGGAGAGGGGAAAGGTCAAGGTTAGGGTAAAGGATTAAGATACAAACTACTATCTATAAAATACATAAGGTGCAATGGTATATTGATATTGTACAACACAGATGATATGGCTAATATTTTGTAATAACTTTAAATTGAATTCAGTCTATAAGTTTTGAATCACTAAGGAGCACACCTGAAACTACTATAATATTATGAATCAACTATATTTCAGTTCAGTTCAGTTCAGTCGCTCAGTCATGTCCAATTCTTTGCAACCCCATGAACCGCAGCGCACCAGGCCTCCCTGTCCATCACCAACTCCTGGAGTCCACCCAAACCCAAATCCATTGAGTCAGTGATGCCATCCAACCATCTCATCCTCTGTCGTCCCCTTCTCCTCCTGCCTTCAATCTTTCCCAGCATCAGGGTCTTTTCAAATGAGTCAGCTCTTTGCATCGGGTGGCCAAAGTATTGGAGTTTCAGCTTCAACATCAGCCCTTTCAATGAACACCCAGGACTGATCTCCTGTAGGATGGACTGGTTGGATTTCCTTGCAGTCCAAGGGACTCTCAAGAGTCTTCTTCAAAGCCACAGTTCAAAAGCATCAATTCTTCTGTGCTCAGCTTTCTTTATGGTCCAACTCTCATATCCATACATGACCACTGGAAAAACCGTAGCCTTACTTGCCAACCTTTGTTGGCAAAGTAATGTCTCTGTTTTTTAATATGCTATCTAGCTTTTCTTCAAAGGAGCAAGCGTCTTAATTTCATGGCTGCAATCACCATCTGCAGTGATTCTGGAGCCCAGAAAAATTAAGTCAGGCACTGTTTCCACTGTTCCCCCATCTATCTGCCATGAAGTGATGGGACTGGATGCCATGATCTTAGTTTTCTGAATGTTGAGCTTTAAGCCAACTTTTCACTCTCTTCTTTCACTTTCATCAAGAGGCTTTTTAGCTCCTCTTCACTTTCTGCCATAAGGGTGATGTCATCTGCATATCTGAGGTTATTGATATTTCTCCCAGCAATCTTGATTCCAGCTTGTGCTTCTTCCAGCCCAGCATTTTTCATGATGTATTCTGCATATATGTTAAATAAGCAGGGTAACAATATACAGCCTTTTCCTATTTGGAACCAGTCTGTTGTTCCATGTCCAGTTCTAACTGCTGCTTCCTGACCTGCATCCAGGTTTCTCAAGAGGCAGGTCAGGTGGTCTGGTATTCCCATCTCTCTAGGAATTTTCCACAGTTTATTGTGATTCACACAGTCAAAGGCTTTGGCATAGTCAATAAATCAGAAATAGATGTTTTTCTGGAACTCTCTTGCTTTTTCCATGATCCAGCAGATGTTGGCAATTTGACCTCTGGTTCCTCTGCCTTTTCTAAAACCAGCTTGAAGAACTGGAAGTTCACGGTTCACGATTGCTGAAGCCGGGCTTGGAGAATTTTGAGCATTATTTTACTAGCGTCTGAGATGAGCACAATTGTGCGGTACTTTGAGCATTCTTTGGCATTGCCTTTCTTTGAGACTGGAATGAAATTGACTTTTTCCAGACTTATGGCCACTGCTGAGTTTTCCATATTTGCTGGCATATTCAGTGCAGCACTTTCACAGCATCATCTTTCAGGATTTGAAATAGCTCCTGAAATTCCATCACCTCCACTAGCTTTGTTTGTAGTGATGTTTCCTAAGGCCCACTTGACTCCACATTTCAGGATGTCTGGCTCTAGGTGAGTGATCCCACCATCGTGATTATCTTGGTCATGAAGATCTCTTTTGTATAGTTCTTCTGTATACTCTTGCCACCTCTTCTTAATATCTTCTGCTTCTGTCAGGTCCCTACCATTTCTGTCCTTTATCGAGCTCATCTTTGCATGAAATATTCCCTTGGTGTCTCTAATTTTCTTGAAGAGATCTCTAGTCTTTCCCATTCTATTGTTTTTTATTTCTTTGCATTGATCGCTGAGGAAGGCTTTCTTATCTCTCCTTGCTATTCTTTGGAACTCTGCATTCAAATGGGTATACCTTTCCTGTTCTCCTTTGCTTTTTGCTTCCCGTCTTTTCACAGCTATTTGTAAGACCTCCTCAGACAGCCATTTTGCTTTTTGCATTTCTTTTTCTTGGGGATAGTTTTGATTCCTGTCTCTTGTACAGTGTCACAAACCTCCATCCATAGTTCATCAGGCATTCCATCTATCAGATCTAGTCCCTTAAATCTATATCTCACTTCCACTGTATAGTCATAAGGGATTTGATTTAGGTCATACCTGAATGGTCTAGTGGTTTTCTCCACTTTCTTCAATTTAAGTCTGAATTTGGCAATAAGGAGTTCATGATCTGAGCCACAGTCAGCTCCTGGTTTTGTTTTTGCCGACTGTATAGCTTCTCCATCTTTGGCTGCAAAGAATATAATCAATTTGATTTCAGTGTTGACCATCTGGTAATGTCCATGTGTAGAGTCTTCTCTTGTGTTGTTGGAAGAGGGTGTTTGCTATGACCAGTGTGTTCTCTTGGCAGAACTCTATTAGCCTTTGCCCTGCTTCATTCTGTACTCCAAGTTATTTTTAAAAATAAACAGAAAAAGAGTGTGTGACAAGGGCAGTGATTGTGAAAGGTGAGGGGACAGAAGAGAGGCCTGATCTGGCCTGTGAAGTTAGGGAGTCAAAGGCCCTGAAAGGAAGAGAGGAATCAACACTCTGAGCTAAACACTGATGAATGGCCAAGAACTATGCAGATGGAGAGGTGAGAGCAGGGTGATCTGAAGACAGGGTGGCTGGGCACTACATGTTTTGATCCAAGGCAAGTCAGTAACCTGGCTTGATCTCAACATTTCTGTGAGATGAGATCTTCACAAAGTTCTTGAGTTTGAATCTTGGCTAGAGGTCTGAATTGTCTGGGGTTCTCAAACCAGTGTCAAAGCCCAAGCCCCACCTCAAATCAGTTAAATCAGAGCCAATAAAGGTAGAACTCAAGTGACAGTATTTTGAAAGGACCCCAGGTAATTATGAAGTGCAGCCAGAGTCGTGGGCCACTGGAAGAGCAGATCACTAAGTTTCCTGAGTTTTTCTTTCATATTGACATAAGCCTGATACAGCTCTCCCCTTCATTTTTTTCACTAATAAAATCTAACAATATATGATATTATAGAAAGGAATATACATGCATTTCAAAGAACTAAATAAGTCTTAGAATGGCATCAAAGCATGAAGACAAGTCAAAATAGAAAATTTCTAACAACACATTTATACGTTCCCCAAAGATATTTGGGGGAAAAGTATGCATCTACCTTACCCTAGAGTGCTGAAAAAAAGCAAAGCAACTTTTCCTAAGTTTGAAAATTTAATATTATAAAACAACATTTACAACATCAAATTGCTTTTTTTTTAACCATTCACAAGTGCAAGTGGAAAGAGAGCGATGGGAGAAAGAAATCTACAAGAAGGGTGTTTTTATATCAGTAGTTCATTAGTACAGTCGATTATATGACAGAGGTTTTAAGCCTGTTCATTTGGGAACATGAATGGATGAAACCTTCACTCCAGATCTCTTATTTCAAGGTCTCCTCATTGTCTCTTAGCAGTCTTGTGGACTTGGCAGATCATTTATCAAACCTAAGCAATAAGCCATGTGTCTATCACAGTGACCAGGCTGAGCTCAAATGAGCCAGTACAAGAAGCAGCTGTATTTAGTTTGCTAGGGCTGACATGATGTGAAAGTGAAAATGTTAGTCACTCAGTTGTGTCTGACTCTTTGCTACCCCATGGACTGTAGCTTACAAGACTCCTCCCTCCATGGAATTCTCCAGGCAAGAATACTGGAATGGGCTGCCATTCCCTCCTCCAGGGGATCTTCCTGACCCAGGGATTGAACCCTGGTCAATCTCCCCACATTGCAGGCAGATTCTTTACCGTCTGAGCAACCAGGAAAGCCCAAGGGCTGCAAATGCACAAACCCCATGCCTTAAAGCAACAGAGAATTACTCTCTCACAGCTCTGGAGTTTAGAAATCCCAAATCTGAGTATCAGCAGGACCATGCTCCATCTGAAGACTCTAAAAGATGGTTTGTTTCACGCCTTTCTCTTAGGCGTGAACCGCTGGCAGTCCCTGGCTTTGGCACACCTCACCCCGATCGTCAGCATCACTTATAGGGCTCCCTGTGTGTCACCACATTGTTTTCCCTCGGTGTCTGAGTTTGTGTCTCTTCTTCTTACACAAGGTCACCAGATATTGGATTGTTGTTGCTTTTTAGTCTGTAAGTTGTGTCCAACTCTTTTCTACCCCATGGACTGTAGCCCTCCAAGCTTCTCTGTCCATGGGACGTCATAGGCAAGAACACTGGAGTGGGTTGCTGTAGCCTCCTCCAGGGGATCTTCCTGACCAGAGATGGAACCCTAGTCTCCTGCTTTGTCAGCAGATGCTTTACCGTTGAGTTATGGAGAAGCCCCAGTTACTGGGTTAGAGTTCACCTAACAATAACTTGATTTCATCTACAAAGACCCTGTTTCCAAATAAAGTCACACTTACAGGTACTGACAGTTAGGACATCAACACATCTTTTCTGCGGCGGCAGTGGGGATCAGGGGTGTGGGGGTGGGACACACAATTCAACCTATAAAAGTGGCCAACCTAAGCAATTTGGTGAAGGCTTAGGAAAGTTCAGAAAATCATCCATTTAACCTAAAACACCTGTTGTTGTTTTTTTTTGTATAAACTCATCAACAAATAATGAATGGACTAGGCAACTTTCTTCACAACAGAAATGGTGATTAAAAAAAAACCCATAAATAAAAAAAAAAAAGAATCTGACCCAGCTTTGTAGGTAACAATCCAAACTAACAAGATAGACAAAGCATAGGACAATCACGGGAAGAACATTTTGACTTATGAAATGTTTTACTACTTAGTCATGGACAAATATTTAGACATCACTTCATACTCTACAAAACACTTTCATAAGTACTGATGATCTCAGATAATCTCAACAACCCTATGACTTAGGTAGCATTCAAACCTATTAAATAAAGGTGGTGGCACCCCACTCCACTACTCTTGCCTAGAAAACCTCATGGGCGGAGGAGCCTCGTGGGCTGCAGTCCATGGGGTCACTAAGAGTTGGACACAACTGAGTGACTTCACTTTCACTTTTCACTTTCATGCATTGGAGAAGGAAATGGCAACCCACTCCAGTGTTCTTGCGTGGAGAATCCCAGGGACGGGGGAGTCTGGTGGGCTGCTATCTATGGGGTCGCACAGAGTCAGACATGACTAAAGTGACTTAGCAGCGTAGTACTTACAGAGAGACTGAGGAGGCTCCCCTGGAAGTAGGAGACCCAGGTTTCCCTATACCCACTAGGCCCCTAATCAGGGTCCTGTTAAGAGTGTGCACACCTCCTTTCACATAATTTAATTCATTGAATGTTGATTTGCAGCTTGCTGGGATCACATCTACTGTGTTAAGCGAAATTTATCTCTGCTTGTGGTTAACACTGTGCTGTGATGTGCTTAGTTGCTTAATTGTGTTTGACTCTTTGAGACCCCATGGACTGTAACCCACCAGGCTCCTCCGTCCATGGGGATTCTCCAAGCAGTAATACTGGAGTGGATTGCCATGGCCTCCTCCAGGGGATCTTCCGAACCCAGGGATTGAATCCCAGTCTCCTGCATCTCAGGCAGATTCTTTACCAGCTGAGCTACCAGGGAAGCCGCTTGGTTAATACTAGAACTCTATAAAGAAGAATCAGATTCTTTGGAGGGAAAAGTTTCACTCAAAGTTCGGTGAATTCAGCCCATTCTCCATCAAAACAGTCTTGGTGAAGGATAGGACATATCTGTCCTCGTCACCACCTAACTGATCCGTTGGGTGCCCAGGCAATTGCTGACTCCTTGTAAAGCAGCAGACAGGCGATTTTCTACTGACATTCAACAAAAAGAATTGGCACTGGCCTGGTTTGTTTGCTCTGATTAATTCAGTAAGAGGTGTCACTTGAAAAGAGGATTTCATTAAGAATGAAGTTTCCACTTGGGAAACCAATATCACAAACAAATACCTGTAACACTGTAACATTTGTTGTTGTTCAGTCACTAAGTCTTGTCCAAATCTTCACAACCCCATGGACTGCAGCACAACAGGCTTCCCTATCCCTCACCATCTCCTGGAGTTTGCCCAAGTTCATGTCCATTGAATTAGTGATGCCATCCAACCATCTCATCCTCTGTCACCCTCTTCTCCTTCTGTCTTCAATCTGTCCCAGCATCAGGGTCTTTTCCAGTAAGCCAGCTGTTCATATCAGGTGGCCAAAATATTGGAGCTTCAGCTTCAGCATCAGTCCTTCCAAAGAGTATTCAGGGTTGATTTCCTCTAAGATTGACTGGTTTGATCTCCTTGCTTTCCAAGGGACTCTCAAGAGTAACAGTTATACCACTGTTAATTTATTTCCCATATTAACTTGCATTTTACTCTCTTCCAGGAGAGCATCCACCACCCGTGTGACAGACACCAAGAATCACATCGATAAAGACTGGCCTTCAATGACATTCCATTGGAACATTAGGCAAATACTTCTTAAGCACCCAATATCTTCCAGTGTTGCCTAGGTAGGTGATACATAAAAATCATAATAAGTAAAGCAGAACAAAATGTCTGTTCTCTGATGGAAGTGAAAAGAGATGATGTCTACTACATAAAGAAGAAATATATGGTGTGTCAGTTGGTGATGGTGTCAGAGAGAATAAGTCAATGTAAGGATTTTGGTTTCTACTTTGAGAAATATAGAGTTTTTTGAACAAAGTGTGCCTTAAGAGATATTTTTAACAAAATGACATCATCTGATTTATGCTTTAATAGCATCAACTGGCTGCTGTTCTGAGAACAGTGGAGGTTGGGAGTAGGTGACAAGGGTGGAAGAAAGGAAATGGTTAGGAAATCCTCTACAGTCCAAGAGAGAAGCACAGTGATCTGGGCCAGGTGATAGAGTAGGGGTGGTGAGAAGTAGCCATGTTCTGGGTTGATGCTGAAGTTAAAGCTGACAGAAATCTCCTTACAGATTGGATGTGAGGGATCAGTAAGAATCAATGAAGACTCGAGGCTTTTGTTTGAAGCAACTAGAAGCATATTTTCATCAGCAACAATGTGAAAGACTAAAAATAGAGCAGGTTTGAAGGAGAAGATAAACACTTGGAGACATTTCATGTTTGAGATGTCTACCAGGTATCCAACTTGGAGGACTGGAATATCGTTGTCTGGTAGGCACTGGAATATCATTGTTCGGGGGTCAAGGGAAGTTGCCAGGTTATAGGGGAAATGTAAAGCCAGGAGACTAGAAAGGGTCAAGAAGGATGTAAATAGCAAGGAGAATGGACTCAAGGGGTCCCTGGGTCCTCTGATACTTAGAGGCTGGAGAGATGAGGACAAACCCGCAAAGGAGACTGAGAAGGAGTAGCTGATGAGGAAGGAGGAGACCCAGGTGAGCTTGGGGGCCCAGAAGCCAGGCAAGGAGAGCTACCAGGAGGAGACATAATCGACTCTGCCCATTACTGTGGAAATCTGTGGATTGATGCTTGGATTTACCAACATGAAGGCCAAGGTAGGGCAGATCCTTAGCATTAAGTGCTATTCCTGAAGATCTATCCCTTGGACTGCAAGGAGGTCAAGCCAGTCAATCCTAAAGGAAATCAACCCTGAACATGCATTGCAAGGACTGACCCTTATCCTGAAGCTCGAATACTTTGGCCACCTGATGTGAGGAGCTGACTCGTTGGAAAAGTTCCTGATGCTGAGAAAGACTGAGGGCAAGGTGAGAAGGGGGGCGACAGAGGATGAGATAGTGGGATGGCATCACTGAATGGCATCACAATGGACCTGAGTCTGAGCAAACTCCAGGAGATACTGAAGGACGGGAAGACTGGCGTGCTGCAGTCCATGGGATCGCAAAGAGCCAGACACCACTTGGTAAGTTAAGTGAATAATAACAACAACTGAAACTCTGTGTCCAGAAACTTTGTCAGGACAACTTCAAGCATCCTCCAATTGCCAAACTATTCTTTAACATAATTTTCTCCCTTGTTTCATTTACTAAAAATCTTTTTTAAGTCAAGAATAATCCCATTCTTAAATACCTTGAAAGCCTTTATCCCTTCTCACCAACTTTAGAAATCATGGTGCAAGTTGTACAATATGTCCTCTGCTCCATTTTGTTGGCTTGAAGCCGAGTTTGATTTCCGACTTCACTTGCAGACTGTTTAAGTGTGAGAAAACGACTGAAGTTTCAAATTTCTTACCTGCAAAATGAGAATTGCAAAACTCATGGGAGTTTTGTAAGAGTTACATGAAAAGCTATTTGTATAGGGCTGAATAAGTAATATTGTGGGTAGGGATCTACATAATTTTTCATTTCTCCATGAGGTTACTGCCTATGTGACCACAAGCAGGGAAAACAGGTCACTTTGAGAGGCAAATGCTGAGTGGTTGACTAAATCCTCTCACTAGCTAGTAACCACCTTCTGGAAACCTGCCTCCCGGCACGTATAATACAAAATGTAGCCCCAGCACAACTAGCACATTTTTATATGTTGTGAATGTTCCAAGTGCTTAATAGCATTCAAACTAATGGAATTTAAAGCAGAAATTGCTGTTAATAACAAGCGTCAAGTACCCTGGGTACAGCAGTTGCATGAAGCGGAAAGTAGGGAGAAGCATGTAGTGATTAACTCCCTTTGAATGAGTCTTCCTGAAAGAGGCTTTCAGGATCTCCCTGGTGGCCAGTGGTTAAGACTTTGCCTTACAATGCAGGGGTATGGGATTAACTCCTGGTTAGGGAACTAAGATCCCACATGTCTCAGAGCCAAAAACCAAAACATAAAACAGAGGCAATATTGTAACAAATGCAATAAAGACTTTAAAAATGGTTCACATTGAAAAAGTCTTAAAAAAAAAAATAGAGGAGTCTTGCATTCAGTCTTGATGACGAAAAAAGATATTGCAGGCCAAGGAAGCAACACGTGCAAGTGTACCATCTTTAAGGAGCATGGCTTTTGCAGGCAAATAGTCCAATAAGATCATAGCAAATGTCATGGGGGTGGGGCAAGGGATAATAAACAAAGAGCTGAGGCTGGAGAGGTGGCCTGGGCCACATCAGTGAGGGCCCCTGAGTTTTGTTTAGAGTGTGAACTTTTCCTTATGGAGATGAGGAGAGATGAGGAGAGTCCCACATGCCATGTCATTTCCAATTCCCTCTGCGTCACAGTCCGTTTCTCTCCAGTCCCTGTGGATATCACGCAAACTTTCTTCTGCTGTAGGCTTGAAGAAGTACCCCAGTTTCAAACGTCATCACTTTATTCTCTTCCAACTCTGCTGTTCTTGTTCTTTGCAGATATCCCTGAGACCACTGAAATTATCCTGAAGGATTTCCTTGGCCTCATTCAGTAGTGTTTCAATGATTTCCCCCAAGTCCTGAATAATGGTAGCGGTTTCTCCAAGGTCAGTGATGCCACCTGGAGTGATGGGTGTCTTCTCCCTAGCAACCCCCCGCCCATTTCCTAAGCATCATGTGTCTATCACTAGGGAACACTAGTTGAGGATCAAAGTCCCCCAAAGGACTCTTCTTGGGATTCAAAGAGTATAATCATATGGAGATAATTCCTCCTGAAATGAGGTTTCATATGGTACAAAGAAGAGCAGATTTGGAATCAAGGGTTTCCCAGGTGGCCCCAGTGATAAAGAACCTCCCTACCAAAGCATGAGATGTAAGAGACCTGGGTTCGATCTCTGGGTCAGGGAAGATCCTCTGGAGAAGGGCATGGCAACCCACTCCAGTATTCTTGCCTGGAGAATGGACAGAGGAGCCTGGCAAGCTACAATCCAGAGTGTCGCAAAGAGTCAGACACAACTGAAGCTTAGCACACAAGCACGTGCATCTCTTCGGAGGCCCTGCTGGTCTATAGGTGCAGGCTACCACCTTCTCTTAGCCCCAGAGAGACATAGGTGCTTCTCCACATCTGCTCCTGCTGCCCTTTGCTCAGCAAGCCCCTGCTGACAGCAAGGATGCACTGCTCTTGGCCTCATGCAGCGTTAGATCTTCTCCAGGGGTCCCTAACCTCTGGGATCTAATGCCTGATGATCCAAAGTGGAGCTGATGTAATGATAATAGGAATAAAGTGCACAAGAAATGTAACACACCTGAATCATCCCCAAACCACCCCCCCACCAGGGTCCATGGAAAACTGTCTTCCATAAAACCAGACCCTAGTGCCGAAAATGTTGGGGACCGCTGCTCTGGACCTTCTACTGAAGATCAGTTCCCTTCATTTTCCCCCTCACCCTCTTTTCACCAAATCTCAGCTATGTTTTGACTCATAATTAGAAAAATCCATGGCCATCTCTAGACACCTGAAGCCAACTAACAGTCTCTTTTCTGAGACCTTCTCTGAAGTTAGCAATATTTCCAATAACCACTTCTCAGACATGACCAAACTTGCTGAGATTTTTGGGCTTTCCAAGTCTCTTATCTCCCCCAAACTTCAATATGTCCTTTCTACTGAATATCTCATTAAAGTTCTACTTCAGTGACACCTTGTCCTATTCTCAGGACCTTCTGAATTACATGGAGGAATAGAATTGCCAGGTTGACTTCTAGAGGGCCTTCTGTTCTCTCTGCCTCTGGGCAGGAGAGAAATGGAACAAAGTATTTTGCCAAGAACAGCAGCACACAGTACCTGGCAAGACACAAAATATGTATTTGCGTGGCTGGAAGAAAGGCTTGGAAACTCGCATAGCAACCTAAGCAGTTACAGAGACAGGCACACGATCTCCCCTCTCAGCACATGAGGAGCTGGGTCTGAGCCACAGGAGGAATAGAACACAGTTTGTGCATTTCCAGGTAAGTTTAATTTAAAAAGAAAAGGAAGAGAGAAATCTCTTCCTTTGATTGTCTCAGAATGTTGTATTTAAAAGGAAGAAACAAACATTAGGTAAAGATAAACTTGTGGCTAATGTTAAAAGACTCATCTTGATATTTGCTAGAGGGTCTTAGGAATGTATCCAAGAAAAAAAATGTAATTGAAAACAAATATAGCAAAGTCAGCATCATTAAAAGCCAACACGTTGGTAAAGTTTTAAATATACAAGCCACTGGGCAAAGGTTCTGAAGCCAGTGGGAGGGAGGGGCGGGGAGAGGCTGAACATAACTGAGCTTCCTAGCTGGAATTCAGACATTCTTGTTCTTTAAGTATGATAAACCATCTCTTAATACAACACATGGAACTCATCAGCAGTAAAGTATAAATGAACAGTTACAGATTAAAATATATCTGTTTTTGAACAAGGATCAAGACATGAAGCTAAAAGTAGACACACTGAATAACAATGTGAAGGTATTTGGGGCGAAGTTGGCTCAACATGCTGTGAATCAGAAAGCAAGAAAGGTTGTCCACAGCTGTCTCCTCCTGAGTGGGGAGAGGTGATGCTTTTTGGAGTTTTCAACTGCCTATATTTCCTGCAGACAATTTCACACCTTCCCATTCCCTCATCCTTCTATGAATCCTACTGTTCTCTTCTTGTCAAACCCAGCTTGGATATCCTCCCCTGCTCCCAACATCACACCCTTCTCTGTGGGCCCTCAGGACCTAGAACACCTCTCTGCTGCTATACTCTGCATGTTCTTTCATAATTTGTTTGTTTATATGCCTGTCCCCTCCACTCGCCCAGGAGATCATCAACAAAGCATCGCACCCCACAGGACTGCCACAGAAAAGAAGTTCAGAGCATACGTGTGAATTTGAAATAAATTGAAAATTGGTCGGAGTCCTCAGATCTCTCAGAATGGTGTCTGTTCACAGAGCTAGGTTTCTCTGGCAGCTATTTCTAAAGCAGATTTTCTTTTTTAATTATTGTTGAAAACTCATGGAGTTATATGCCTCTTAGATACAGGTCAGAAGGCTCCATCTTTGCTGGTAAATGTCAGAGCAATCTCACACATCCTAAAGTTGCCATATTTTATTCCAGTGCATTTCATATCAACTCTTAATTGCTTGGTGAAAATGTTCTTATTTTTTCTGAACTAGCAGTTAGGGGTTGCATTCAAACACGGGGAAAGTAGGTCTTATCACAAGCCATTGTTCTAGCCCCACCCCTCCTTCCAGAGAGCAATAGTCATTTATGAGAACCCCCACCCACTCCAGCCTCGCCTGCAGCTTAGCCCACTTGGACCTAACTGAGCTTCCATTCCGGGTCCTACTGTGTGTTTGTCTTATGCCCCTTGGGTCCTTTCACAGCATCTTGTAAAATGATTAACACACAAAAGATACTCAATAAAAATTTGCTGAGTTTTTTTGAAAATCAAACTGTTTTGTGAGCACTAAATTTCAAATTAAAGTTATCTTTTCCACCAGAACTAGTGAAAGTAGAGAATTTTCCATTCAGTTCCAAGAGTCAAAATATTTTTTCCTTTAAGCATAAGCATGATAAAACTGCTGCTAACATTTATTGAATGTTTACTCTGTGCCTGGTGATATTTTTAAATTAAAATACAGCTGCTGAACAATGTAGGTTACAGGTGCACAGTATAGTGACATAATTTTTAGAAATTATACTCCATTTGGAGAAGACTCTTCAGAGTCCCTTGGACTGCAAGGAGATCCAACCAGTCAATCCTAAAGGAAATCAGTCCTGAATATTCATTGGAAGGACTGATGCTGAAGCTGAAGCTCCAATACTTTGGCCACCAGATGCAAAGAACTGACTCATTGGAAAAGACTCTGATGCTGGGAAAGACTGAAAGCAGGAGCAGGGGATGACAGAGGATGGGATGATTGGATGGCATCACCAACTCCGTGGACATGAGTTTGAGCAAGCTCCAGGATTTGGTGATGACAGGGAAGCCTGGTGCGCTGCAGTCCATGGGGTCGCAAAGAGTCAGACACGACTGAGTGACTGAACTGAGTACTCCATTTATAGTTATTATAAGATATTGGCTATATTCCCCATGTTGTAAAACATTTTTATAGTTAACTTTATATCTGTATTGCTTTTGAATTCATTGTCTTACTTTACATAATAACCTGAGACATAGAGGTTTTTATCACCATTCGTGATACAGAAAAGTGTGTTAGTCACTGAGTTGTGTCTGACCCTTTGCAACCCCACAGACTGTAGCACGCCAGGCTCCTCTGTCCATGGGGATTCTCCAGGCAAAATTACTGGAGTGGGTTGCCATTTTCTCCTCAGGGGATCTTCCCTGACCCAAGGAATCTGTGATACAGAAACAGTGACATTTATTCAACATTATGCAGCTCAGAAATGAAAGAAGCAGAATGTGAACCAAACTCAGTATTTTCTACTACATCACTCTTTAATAGACACAAACTGGAAGGTTCTCCCTTGGTCATCCAGTGGTTAAGAATCCCCCTTGCAATGCAAGGGACGCAGGCTCAATTTGGGGAACTAAGACCAGCATGCCATGTAGCAACTAAGCCTGAACACCACAGCTTCAAAGTCCGTGTGTCCCAACGAAAGAGCCTGCATGACTCAAAGAAGATGGCATGTGCCGCAGCCTAAATAAAATAAATTAATAAATGTGCTTAAAAATAGACATAGACTTAATGTCCCCCAAATCCTTTCTTTCCACTTTTTCACTCTCAATGGTGCCTGATTCTTTTTTCAAACTGCCCCTTCCAACTTTGACTTTTGATTAGAAAATGTAAGGACAATTTTTTTCCTAATTCCAAATAATTCTCTTATCATTGCCAACACCAGCCCCTCTGGGCTTCAGAAACTGCTAAGCCCAATGGGTTCACATCAATCTAGTGTTTTGAACATATTATATAACGTGACATTTACCCCTTCATGTTATTTAACAAGTTATTTCTTTTTCCTCCCTAGGGAGAAATTCAATGCCTTTTTCAAAGACTCTGATCAAACAGGTGAGCATCAAGGGGAAACACTGTGCCTCCTCTCCAGATACTGTGGGAATCCCTGACAGTGGGGTATTTGGAGAGGTTTTCTGAGACTAAGTTAAAGCCTGACTGGGTTGCCTTTGTCTTCCAGCTGCTGTGTGGATGGGCCTGGTTTTGTCTTTGTTCTATAAGAAGGGAAAGCAAACACAAGAAGCCTTGCCTGGGAGATAACACCTAGAGAGAGGGAAATCTTTGATGGTGTGTCTCCCTCTCCACTGTAGTCAGTCCTGGAGCCCACGTGCTTCCCTGCATCCCTTTTTGCCACCATTCTCAGCACACTCTTTGCCTGGACTGTGGCAGCAGCTCCTCATTTGTCTCCCATTTCCGCTCTTGCCATCCCTCTACCCCCACGCAGCTTCCTACATAGGAGTCAGAGCGATATTTTCAGAACACAAATCTGTATGTGTAACTCTTCTAGTTAAACCCATCAAAGCTTCTCACTGCTTTTTTTTTTTAAACTAACATTTCATTGGAGCAAGGTTGATTTACAGTGTTGTATTAGTTTCTGCTGTACAGCAAAGTGAATCAGCCATACGAATACATATGCTGTTTAGTCGCTAAGTGTCCAACTCTTTGCAACCCCATGGACTGTAGTCCACCAGGCTCCTGTGTCCATGAAAGTCTCCAGGCAAGAATACTGGAGTGGGTTGCCATTTCCTTCTCCAGGAGATCTTCCTGACGCAGGGACTGAACCTGTGTATCCTGCGTTACAGGCAGATTCTTTTACCTCTGAAACATTAGGCAAGCCCATGTATACGTATACCTCCTCTTTTTTGGATTTCCTTCCTATTTAGGTCACCACAGAGCACTGAGTAGAGTTTCCTGTGCTATGCAGTAGATCCCTATTAGTTACCTTTTATATATGTTCCCATTGCTTTTTGAAAGCAAAAGCCTTCAACCAGTATTTAGGCACTTTGTGGTCCAGCCCCTGCCCACCTCCGCATCCTCGTCTTGCCCAGCTCTTTCCTATTTCTGCCTTGCAGCCACATTAGCATAGTTTACGCTTTCATGAAGAAGCCAGACTATTCTCTCTGTCAGGAATTCTGACCCTAGAGCCAATCTTCTCCTGGATAACAATCGCTGACTCTTGGATCTCAGCTTAAATATTATTACCTCCTAAGAAACTTTCCCAGATCTGCAAGCTAGGCTAGGGAGTCCCTTAATAACCCTCACAGAACCTTATACATCTCCTCTGTGATCACATTTTAACTAATCATTTCTGTGGTTGTTTATTTGAGGGCTCAGGACCATGCCTGTCCTTTTACAGTTGACTTGAGCTTCCCAGGTGGCGCTAGTGGTAAAGAGCATGTTTGCCAATGCAGGAGATATGAGAAATGTGGGTTCCATCCCTGGGTCAGGAAGATCCTCTGGAGGAGGGTCTGGCAACCCACTCCAGTGCTCATGCCTGGAGAATCCCATATACAGGGAAGCCTGGCGGGCTAGGATCCATAGAGTTGCAAAGCGTCTAACACAACTGAAGTGACTCAGCACGCACTCATGCGCAGTTGGGCTGCTTTCTAGAGGATTCAACAGCCTCAGTACCCAAATCTCAAACCTCTTAGGCTTCATGGTATCTGGAAAGTTCTGAATGGCCAGGATCCTGCTGGTACTCATAACTTCTGAATTCAGACCAATGGAGGATAAAGAGGTGGGCAATGAACCAGAGTTCTTCCCGAGAAAGCAGAATCTCTGCCCAATTTTCAATTTCCCCAGAGAACTCTATGTCACAAAGAAACTAGGGAAGGCTCATCAGTAAGCCTCGGGCCTGAGTTTTGTGTCAGTGGAACACAACTCTATGTCACAAAGAAACTAGGGAAGGCTCATCAGTAAGCCTTGGGCCTGAGTTTTGTGTCAGTGGGACACCGTGTTCTGTGGGGCTTTATCCAGGGACCAGGCATTCCTAAAAATCTCCATCTCCCTTTCTTCACTGCTGCCAGCGGCAGAGCTGCTCTGTATGACAAGCCATCAGTTCTGGGACAGCCAGAGCCAAGTAAGATCTTCATAAGGTTTTATTGAAGTAAAAGGTTAAAAAAATATATATATATAAAATAGGAGCTAGGAATATAGCTAATCTGACCTTTTAGGGCCCATCTAGACAATTACAGGTCAGATGTGAAATACAGTGCTGGTCATTATTTAAAGGAGAAAGTGTGGGGAAAGGAGACAAGAATGAAAACAAAACAAAAGAACCACACAGTTGTTCATTCCCATTCTGTATTTGTTTTCTATTTCTGTATAACAAATTGTCACAACAGCTTAAAACTTAAAATACTTTCCCTAGTTTGGAAGTCCAGGCATGATGTAACTGGGTCCTCTGCCCAAGGTCTCACAAGCCTGGGGTCTCAACCTGACCTGGGGTCTCATCAGAGGCTTGGGGCTCTCTTCCAAGCTCATGTCGTTGTGACTGGTAGTTTCAGGGAGGAAAAACTTTCCTCTATCCTTCTAGGCTTTTGTGGCTGGTTGAAGAATTTTAAAAATGAGGCACTCATCAAAATGGCTGAAACCCTCACCTTAAATACTACTTTCAGCAAAAGACCAAAGAGGATGTTGAAGGTAGTGTTTTGGGGACTTCACAGGGGAGGAAAGCGATTCACATGAAGATGGAAAAGCAAATGTTTGGCAAATAAATGTTTGCTGGGCTAGGCAGAGACAGTGGGACACAGAATGGACTCTGATCTCTATACCCCGCCTAGAATTTTCCCCTGCTAGCACAGAGTCAGCCACGACTGAAGCGACTTAGCAGCAGCCCTGACCCATATTCTTTGCGGATATCTGTGGTGATAACTCTATTCTGGGAGCAAACCCTCTAAATCCTTCAGGCAGTTAAGGGGGAAGGTCAAAGTTTCTTTCTAAGTCTTTTAGGCTTTGATTGTTTTCAATTCAAAATAACCCACATGCCAAAGAAACACTGGAGGGTGGCCAATTTTGTTTCCCTAAAGTTGAATTCAGTTTTTTTGTAGCTATAGAACTCATTCGTTTTTTTAAGGCCAGCAGTGAGTCTCTGATTTGTAGACCCGCTTTCATGGACACGGGGAGTGGGGAGGAGAGGGTGAGACATTTGGAAGGAGTAACATGGAAACTCACATTACCATATGTAAAATAGATAGCCAACAGGAATTTACTGTATGTCTCAGGGAACCCAAACAGGGGCTCTGTATCAACCTAGAGGGGTGGGATGGGGAGGAAGATGGGAGGGAGGTTCAAAACAGAGGGGACATATGTGTACCTATGGCTGATTCATGTTGAGGTTTGTCAGAAAACAAAATTCTGTAAAGCAATTATCCTTCAATTAAAAAATTAATTAAAAAGAAAAGAATTCACCTGCCAATGCAGGGACATGGGTTCAATCCCAAGAAAACCCCACATGCCAAGAGGTAAGTAAGCTGCTGCCCCCCACTTACTGAGTTCATGCCCTAGAGCCCCTGCTCCACAACAACAGAAATCACTGCCAGAAGCCTGTGCGCCCCAGCTAGAGGGCAGCCACCACTCGATGGAACCAGAGAAAGTCCACACACATCAGTGAAGACCCAGCACAGCCAAAAATAAACAAATGTGTGTGTGAAAATGTTAAAAAAAAAAAAAAGAGAGAGAGAGAGAGAATTTACCTGGTTAGGTCAGACCTACCCAGCATAAGCTCTTATTTGATTAACTTAAAATCAGCTTATTAGGGACTGCAAAATTCCCTCATTCTGTGGTTTATGGGTTAGAACTGTCACGCAAGTGTATGTTCCTCGGTTCTTTGTCTCGTCACAACAAAGATTTGGAGTGACGGACATTAAAGCCCCCTCAGCGTGTCACAGCTCTCAGGTCTTGGATAGACCGTGTTATAGCTCTCAGGTCTCAAATGGACCACTGATTTGTTAATGTTACAGCTCTATTTTATTTAGAAGATAGCAGGAAAATCCATCTTCGAGGCATGAGGGCACGTCGACCTAAAGACACGAGGAGAAGAGCGCCCCAGCACGTGGGTGGGGGGTCGGGGGGTGGGGGGAGAGCTGGCTTTGGTTCTTCTCTTTATATGTTTCTCTCTCCCTGGGCCTGTCCTGTGTGAACTGGGCCAGCCAGGAGTGTTGTTTGTTTTACCTGAGGTCCCTCACTCCGCTCCTGGACCTTCTCTTGCTTCATTTTCGCGGGCTTTTCCCTTCCTTGTCTTGTAGCCACCGCCATTTTGGACTCCTTCGCCCTGTTCTGCCTAACAGAACCAAGGTGCAGCTCCCTGCCTCCCACATCGCACGGTGAGGGGATTACACAGAAGCGTAGATACCAAGGATAGACATCACAGGAGGTCATATTAACGTTCTACCAAACCACATCTTTCATTCACTGAGCTTCTGTGGGGTGTGTGTGCACAGAAATCAACTTGCTCCAACTCACTTCAACAAACTCAGGGAAATTTGTCTTAAGGAAATAAGGATGCCTTGTGGACCAAAGGAAGTAGCGCAGCTTGGCCTGCACAAAAACAGGGATTAGGCTGTGGAATGCTGTAAGGAAAGCTGTTTCTCTGCGCATTTGCTTCATCGTTGTCACTCTCTGGGGACCGACTTTATCTGATCCCCACTTGACTCTGCAGTCCCAAGCCCATGCTGTCTCTGGTATCCGGTGGAATCCATCTCTCCCTCTCTCTCCCTCTTTCCCTGCTGCCCTCTAGTTCTAACATCTGCTCACCTTCAGAGCAGTCATCTCTGGCCACAGTGGGGATACACGTCACGATCATAGCCACCACCCACGGTGACCATGTAGCGGGAGAAAAGGGGGTTAGTCCTCAAAGAGGCTGAGGCCCCACTGCATGGGTAAGGAATTGTCAGTGGCCGGTCTGCATATTCCCCCACCTTCCTGTACGTGATTTAGTAGCAAGGCTCCTCAGGTAGCAGTGGAGAAGGCAGGAGAGGTTACGTTTAATTGCTAATGTGTTTAAAACGACGCTCCCAAGACCACAGCACTTAGAGGAAAAGTCATCCCACTGAAAGAACGTGGCAGCAGCAGAGGATGTAGGTGCAGGCTCAGAGAGCCCAAGTTAGGGACAGAGCCACAGTCATGTCTGACAAAACCTTTCCTAGAAATGGCTGAGAAAGCGCCTGCTTTGAGTAAGTGCACAGAGCAAAAAGATCTGAGTAACAAAAGCCCTGGAGGAGGAAGGGGATGTTCAGCACAGACTGTACAGCTCAAGTTCTGCTAAGAACAAAGTGAGACTCAGAGAGGGTAATCCAGATGGGGCCTATTGTTTAAACCCAGCTGTGCTGCTTAAGAGCTCTTGTCAACTCTTACTTATGAGAAATCAGTATCAGAATCTCTGTGCATCTTGCAGCTGGCTTATACTCAGGTACACAGTGATGTGTAAACTGGGGGTGTTCCTTACCTTCAGGTGTGGGTGCATTACCATCGAATCCTCTGTGATCTTCCTATAGTCCCAAGTTAAACGCTCATTCCCAATGTTGTCAGACTTGTGTAAATGAGCATTTGATGATCACGATCAAGATTCTGAGGCTCAGAGTGGGCCCAACTAATTAAATACTCCCCAGTCCCATGCTGCTAAAGAACTTAGTTTCAGTGACGTTTATTTATATCCGAGTGTTCTTCCCAGGTGGTACTAGTAGTAAAGAACCCGCTTGCTAGTGCAAGTAGACATAAGAGAAGTGGGTTCAATCCCCAGGTCAGGAAGATCCCCTGCAGAAGGGCATGGCAACCCACTCCAGTATTCTTGCCTGGAGAATCCCTTGGATAGACGAGCCTGGCAGGCTACAGTCCATAGGGTCGCAAAGAGTTGGACACGACTGAAGCGACTTAGCATGCACACACTGTTCTACATGTTACAAAAAGATTCTCAAAGTCGGAGATTGAACCTGGCTAGTGTTTAAGTTCCACGGGGTGACAGAGGCCAAAACAAAATTATCTCTGTCTTGTGGTGCCAGCACAAATCAATCACATCCTCAAGAAATGTTGGGTTTAAAAAAAAATTTTGTAGTTGATTGACAATGTCATGTTAATTTTTCATGTACAAAAAAGTGACTCAGTTATACATATGTATCTATATATGTTCTTGTTCATATTCTTTTCCATTATGGTTTATCACAGGATATTGAATATAGTTCCCTGTGCTATACAGTAGGACCTTGTTGTTTATCTCTCTTATATATAAAAACTTGCATCTCCTAATCCCAAACTTCCAATCCTTCTCTCTCTCGCCATCCTCCACCTTGGCAATAAATTTTTATTGAATAAAAAAAAAATTATTCTTTTTTAAATCATATAATCATTATAACCTGCTGTTTGTCCTGGTAGACTGTAAATTTTTTTAGAACTGCACAATCTAGGATGGTCACCATGAGCCACATACAGAATTTTAAATTTAAATGAAATAAAGTTTTAAAATTCAGTTTCTTCATTGTAATAACCACATTTCAAGTGTTTAGTAAGCACATGTGGCAAGTGGTTCCAAATCGTACTTTCCCATCAGTACAGAGTTTTATTGGCCAGAACTGCTCTTGAAGGCAGAGACTTCCTCAGTTTCCCTCACAGAATCTGTATCAGGGTGCATACATAGTATTCAACCATCATTTCTTGAACTAATGACCATTAGACTCTCCTGGTAATCTCAGCCTAGCCTTCATTTCTGCACGAAGACCCCACTGGGTTCCATGCTGTGCTCCTCGCGAAACTGAGGCGAATCCCTAGTGTGTCAGATTCTGACTCTGACCTCACACAGTACACAAAAATCGGCTCGAAATGGATTAAAGACTTAACCCACAACTGTAAAAGTTCTGAAAGAAAATACTAGGGAAAATCTTCATGCCATTGATACTGGCGATGATTTCATGAATATGACTCCAAAAGCACAGGCAACAAAATCAAAAATAAACAAGTGAGACTACATCGAGCTAAAGCTTCTGCATGGCAAAGGAAACATCAGCCAACCATCGACAGTGAAAAGGCAACCTATGGAATGGGAGGAAATATTTGCAAATTATATTCATGGTTTGCAACTATATATAATATGATAAGGCGTTAATCTCCAGAATATACAAGGAATTCTTACAGTTCAACAGCAAAGAAAAAAAAAACTCTAATAACCCCAATAAGAACTCAAACAGACGTTTCTCCAAAGACGACATACAAATGCCCAAAAGTGCATGAAAAATGCTCAAACTCACCAATTATCAGGGAAATGCACATCAGAATCAAGATGAGATATCACTTCACACCTGTCAGAATGCTAGAATTGAGAAAACAAAAGATAATGAGTGTTGTCAAGGATGTGAAGAATTGGAACAAAGCACACCTTTTTATGGGAATGCAAAATGGTGCACAGCTGTGTAAAACATTATGGAAGTCCTTCAAAAAAATTAAAAATAGAACTACCATATGATCCAACAATCCCACTTGTGTGTATTTATCCAAAATAATTGAGATCAGAATCTTGAAGAGCTATTGGTCTCCTATGTTCACTGCAGCCCTTTTCACAACAGTCAAGATGTGGAAGCAACCTAAATGTCCATCAACAAGCAAATAAATATGATATATACTTACAATGGAAATAATATTTGGTTTTCAAAAGAGGAGAAGTCTGCATATACTGCCATATGGATGAGCCTTGAGGATATTATGCTAATTCAAATAGGCCAATCACAGATAGACAAATATTGCACAATTCCACTTACATGAGGTATCTAAAACAGTCACATGTACAGAATAAAAGAGTGGAATGGTGCTCACTCAGCTGGAGAGAGGGGAAAGTGGGGAATTACCAATCAATGGACATTGTTTCAGTTAAGCAAGATGACCTGCTATTCCACATTGTACCTATCGTCAAAAATTATTTATGGTACACTTAAACGTCTGTTGAGGGTACATTAACAAATGTGTTCTTGCCACAACAAAATAAAATAACAAGTTTCTGCTTCCTAGGAAAATAGCCCATCCCGTGCAGCCCTGTCCAGCTTCCAGGCTGTAAAGCCCTTGAGAGGTGGGCTGGCGCTAATGACTGTACCTCCAGCCTTTGGCTCAGTGGTTGACAGAGCAGAGACACTCAGGCAAGTTTATCAAACAAAATCGAGTAGGGAGCATAAATTGATGGCTTCGAGTAACGTCTTTGTTACTCTCCAAGTTGATGACAGTGTGGAGGCGAGTGCTACAGGCTGCATCTCTGCAGGAGGATGGGACGGCTGTGAGAGGAGAAGCAAGACACAATTCACATATAATACAAGTGTGAAGGGCCTCATTTACCAAATGCCTAGATCTAAAGCGTCCCAGTTTCTTGAGAAGATTTTCCTACTTTTTTGACTTCTTCCCTCTCAACTCCTTACATCTCTAATATTTCTTTTTTCCTCTGTTTGCTTAGGTTTAAAAATACAAAGATTGCAGAAAAATAGCAAACACTTTCTTTATATACCTATATTAAGAAGGGTCCTGATAGGAAATACATGGCAAAGGAGTAAGTGAGGTGTAAGAAAACCACAAGAGATGCTGCTGTACCCCAAGCATTCAGGAAACCTTAGCATCTTAAAGGCACAAGATGGGGTGCTGTTACCAGAGCCTGATAAGAGAAGGCTTCCTAATAGGAGCTTTCATTTCTGCAGAGAGGGACGGCTAGAGGAATGAATACCCAGACTCCCTCCCTCCCATCTCTGCCCCTGTTCCCAGCAGGATGAATCCAGGGGGAGCCAGAGGGCTGGGAAGTCAAGCAGAGGGACCAGCCTCCTGGATCATCAGGGTGGAGAAGGGTAGAGTGGATCCAGAGGGTGACAGGGAACAACCCCCGCCCCACCCCCTCCATCTGGAAGTAACAAGTGGGAACAGTTTGTTATTTTTGCTCCTCATTTTTAAAAAGAACTTCACAAGATAGAATTAGGCCTCTTATTTGTTCACCTCAGTGTTCCATTCTCCCCCCTCATCAGAGACAATTTTGTGAATTTGGTGTCTGCCCTTTGTGTATGTTTTTAACCTTTTTACCTAAATATAAATAAGTACTGACTAGCGTTATTTTGGTTTTTCGAGATTTTTATGTATGTTTTCATGTTTTTCATATAATTCTGTGACTTACTTTTTTCAATGGTGTATGTGCTTCAGAGAGGTTTGTACATTAGTATATGTGAGTATGCGCTTCCCACGTGGCTTGGTGGTAAAGAATCTACCTGCCAAGCAGGAGGCACAGATTTGATTCCTGGCTCAGGAAGACACACTGGAGAAGCAAATGGCAACCCACTCTAGTTTTCTTGCCTGGGAAATCCCGTGGACAAGCAGCCTGGCAGGCTACAGTCCATGCAGTCCCAAAGAGACACAATTTAGCGACTAAGCAGCAACATATATCAATACATTTCACCATTTTAATTGTTGAATAGTATTTCACTCTATTTATCTATTCTTCTACTGATGGATATTTACCTTGTTTACAATATTCACTCTTCAAATAGTATGGTACCAGGGCTCATAGAATCTGAACATGCTCAACTTTAACAGAAATTGCCAAATTACTCTCCAGAATAGTTGTGTTAATTTATATTCTCACCAGCAACATATGAAGGCCCTGTTTCCCCACATTCTCACTAACTCTCTGTATTTCAGATTTTAATTTTTGCCTGCATAATGGCATGAAATGGTATCCCACTGTTGCTTTAATTGGCATTTTCCTGATCATCAGTGACGGTGAGCAACTTTTTCAGATATTTACTCACCACGTGCATTTCCTCTTCTGTTAATTGCCTGCCTCTATCCTTTGCCTACATTTTACTAAACTATAAAACTTTTACAACTTTCTTTGTGAGTTGGAAGCCTTTAAGTCTATCTTGGATGTTAAATCTTTGTGTAAAATGTGATGTGCAACCCAAGACACTTCTAATTAGCTCAGGATGAGGTTTTATAAAAATTGGAATCAAGAGCTTAACCAGTGAAAACATTCTCAAGGGATTAAAAAAAAGGCAAGGTGGTATTTACTCACATTGCTTCAGGAACTTTTCCCCAACATACTGGATAGTAACAAAGTCTGTAAAAGTCAAAGGGAATGACTGCTTTAAATTAAGGCTTGATTATCTCTTCTCCAAGGAGTTGCTATTTCCATGTTCCCTGATTCCAGATGTATGGCATCAGGGGGTAAATGAAACTGTGACTGTGTTTTCAGAACAGGCTGTTCTGACTTGATGAACAGATGCTACCAGAGAGACATAACTTAAACCACTAAGGTACGTGAACTAAATCCTCCAATTCATCTCGCAGGAACAACTGTTAGAGGACAGGGCTCTCTCTGAAGACTCTGGTGTCAAATTTAATTCAACAGATTTCTGCACCTTGTTCTAGAAGCTGCTTCTTCAGCCAGCAAAATAACTCACATCAGGATGCATTAAGCGGCACTTCTGTTTGAGAGAGGACTGTGCACAGCATTGTGGGGCCATAGGAGTCAGCTCCTTCTAGACTCACTTTGGGACCTTCTTACTGCATTCCTGTACCTCCCCTCGTTCACTTCCCCCATTATCCTGGCATTGTCTGCTCGTGGGTCCCTCTCAACTTTGAGCGGGACCAAAGGCTTTGAGCCAGGGTTTCTCAACTTCAATACTGTTGACATTTGGGGCCAGATAAATGTTTGACCAGGAAGGGGCCGTCCTGTTCTTTGCAGAATGTTCAGCAGGATCCCTGACTCCTACTCACTACATATCAGTATCTCTCCACACACACACACACACAGAGTCACACACACACAGAGAGTCACACACACATTCAGTCATGTTTGACTCTTTGCAACCAGCTGGACTGTAGCCCGTCAGGCTTCTCCGTCCATGGAATTTTCCAGTCAAGAATACTGGAGTGGGTTGCTCTTTCGTACTCCAGGAAATCTTCCCAGGGATTGAACCTGTGTCTCTTGAGTCTCCTGCCAAATGTCCTCTGGCAGCCAAACTGCCCCAGTTGAGAGGCCTGCTGTCAGCTCTAGCAGACCAGCGGCCACATTTTCTTTTCCTCTCTGATTCTTAGTGCCCCGGACATGCCTGGCACCGTGAACCAGACAGAACTTTGCTTGGAGGGATGAGAAAAAGCTTTGTGTTAGAGAACTACTAGATTTTGATTTTGAATAATGGGGAGGAATAATATATGTCAGCTGTCTCCTGCACAACTTTCTGTGATCATGGAGCTAACTCTATATACTTAATAATACAATAAACACTACCACATGTGGCCTTTGAGCACTTGAAATGTGTGACCAAGAAAATGGCTTTTAAATTTCATTTAGTTTTAATTACTTTAAATTTCCAAGGCTACATTTGACTAGAAGCTTTCATACTGAACATTGGGCGGGCTTCCCCAGTGGCTCAGACAGTAAAGAATCAGCGTGTGATGCAGAAGACCAGGTTCGATCCCTGGGTTGGAAAGATCCCTGGAGAAGGGCATGGTTACCCACTCCAGTATTCTTGCCTGGGAAACCCCATGGACAGAGGAGCCTGGCTATAGTCCATGGAGTTGCAGAGAGTTGGATGTAACTGAGTGACTTATATATACACATACAAGCCCCACTGTAAGCACAATTCACCAAATATGAGTTTGGGCTTCGACAGTTCCCCAAATATTCAGTAACATATTTACACCTTGTTTCTCTGCTCATTATCCAAGCCTACATCAATATATTGGGTTAGCCAAAATGTTTGTTCAAGTTTTCTGTAATACCTTGTGCAACACATTTTTTGGCCAATTCAATAGTTTGGAATAAAATGAATATTATCATGCTTCACTCTACAGAGGTGATAAAAGAGCTCACCCCACCCATCACAAAGCAACCAGGGACACCATTCTTGAGGGGCTTGAAGATTGATGCTGGTAGAATTCTCAGAATCACTCCGTTAACGTAAAAAGCAGCTCATCCTTCTATCTATCCTTTCACACATATTTACCCAAGGAACATGTATTGAGAACCAACCTCATGCCTTCACTGAGATCACAAAAATATACAGAACAGTTAGGCAAAGTGTAAACAACTAACTAGAATATATTACAAGGAAAATGGTGATTGGAGTTCTATGTGTGTGCTCCTAAGCGCCTGACATAGATAGAAAATGATTAACAGTGGAGCTCATGCTGAGCTGAGTCTTAGAGTTAGAGAACTAGCTGAGTCAGTTTTCTAAACTTAAAGGAACGACATTTAAAAAATGATCCCCTGAAGGCTTCTTAAAAAATAAATTCTCAGGCTTCTTCCTTGGAAATTCCTGGTACAGATCTTAGAGTTTTCCACTGTTAGCAAGTACCCGTGGCAAATCTAGAAAAAGTTGTTAGGAGGATGGAGTCAATAACTCCAATGTGCAGGTAGGAAAACTGTCAAGTCTTGATGCTCCTGATATCTGATAGTGAAAGTGTGAAAGTCACTCAGTCTTTTCCAGCTCTTTGAGACCCCATTGACTGTATAGTCCATGGAATTCTCCAGGCCAGAATACTGGAGTGGGTAGCCTTTCTCTTCTCCACGGGATCTTCCCAGCGCAGGGATCCAAACCAGATCTCCTGCACTGCAGGCAGATTCTGTACCAGCTGAGTCACAAGGGAAGCCCAAGAAGGGAGAAGGGATAGACTACCCACTCCAGTGGAACTTCCTGACCCAGGAATCCAACTGGGGTCTCCTGCATTGCAGGACAACTCTTTACAACTGAGCTATCAGGAAACCCCTGGTATCTGATATGTATCAACATATCATCTGTCATTGAGTAAGTGGTAGGAGCTTGAAAACTATGAATTTTTTCTGATATCAAAGACAATTAGGAAAGTGAGAAATTAAGAAAAGTGAAAGAATGAAAGAGAAAATAAAAGGCCATATACCTAAGCCCACCATCTAGACCTAATCACTGTCTGATACTTCTGATAAATATTTCACTTGTCTTTTTCTTTTTTTATACATATACACACAAAATTGGAATAATACTGTACCTATCCTTGTTTTAAAAATGTTGACAGGATGGTACAAAGAGTTCTCATATACCACCCCCAAAGTACATGAATTGTGACAAATCTTACATCAGTATCATGCATTTGTCATGATTCATGTACTAGTGTGTGTGTGTGTGTGTGTGTGTCTGTGTGTGCACGTGCACTCAATTGTGTCAACTCTTTGTGACCCCTGGACTGTAGCCTGCCAGCCTCCTCTGTCCATGGAATTCTCCAGGCAAGTATACTGGAATGGGTTATCATTTCCTTCTCATGGAGATCTTCCCAAATGTACCAGTCTTGATACACTCAGTCCAGTTCAGTCGCTCAGTTGTGTCCAACTCTTTGTGACCCCATGAACCGCAGCACACCAGGCCTCCCTGTCCCTCACCAACTCCCGGAGTCCACCCAAACCCATGTCCATTGAGTCAGTGATGCCATCCAACCATTTCATCCCCTGTCGTCCCCTTCTCCTCCTGCCCTCAATCTTTCCCAGCATCAAGGTCTTTTCAAATGAGTCAGCTCTTTGCATCAGGTGGCCAAAGTATTGGAGTTTCAGCTTCAACATCAGTTCTTTCAATGAACACCCGAGACTGATCTCCCTTAGGATGGAATGGTTGGATCTTCTTGCAGTCCAAGGGACTCTCAAGAGTCTTCTCCAACACCACAATTCAAAAGCATCAATTCTTCGGTGCTCAGCTTTCTTTATAGTCTAACTCTCACATCCATACATGACCACCAGAAAAACCATAGCCTTGACTAGATGGACCTTTGTTGGCAAAGTAATGTCTCTGCTTTTTAATATGCTGTCTAGGTTGGTCATAACTCTCCTTTCAAGGAGTAAGCGTCTTTTAATTTTATTGCTTCAGTCACCATCTGCAGTGATTTTGGAGCCCCCAAAATAAAGTCTGACACTGTTTCCACTGTTTCCCCATCTATTTACCATGAAGTGATGGGACCGGATGCCATGATCTTCGTTTTCTGAATGTTGAGCTTTAAGCCAACTTTTTCACTCTCCTCTTTCACTTTGATCAAGAGGCTCTTTAGTCCTTCTTCACTTTCTGTCATAAGGGTGGTGTCATTTGCATATCTGAGGTTATTGATATTTCTCCTGGCAATCTTGATTCCTGCTTGTGCTTTTTCCAGCCCAGTGTTTCTCATGATGTACTCAGCATATAAGTTAAATAAGCAGGGTGAAAATATACAGCCTTGATGTACTCCTTTTCCTATTTGGAACCAGTCTGTTGTTCCATGTCCAGTTCTAGCTGTTGCTTCCTGACCTGCATCCAGGTTTCTCAAGAGGCAGCTCAGGTGGTCTGGTATTCCCATCTCTTTCAGAATTTTCCACAGTTTTTTGTGATCCACACAGTCAAAGGCTTTGGCATAGTCTATAAAGCAGAAATAGATGTTTTTCTGGAACCCTCTTGCTTTTCAATGATCCAGTGGATGTTGACAATTTGATCTCTGATTCCTCTGCCTTTTCTAAAACCAGCTTGAACATCTGGAAGTTCACAGTTCACATATTGCTGAAGCCTGGCTTGGAGACTTTTGATTACTTTACTAGCATGTGAGATGAGTGCAATTGTGTGGTAGTTTGAGCATTCTTTGGCATTGCCTTTCTTTGGGATTGGAATGAAAACTGACCTTTATCATTAACAAAAATCCATACTTCTTTCAAATTTCCCTCGTTATTTCCTAATGTCCTTGTGTTGTACATGATCAGATCTAAAATACCATATTATACTTGGTTATTAGATTCAGTCAGGCTCCTCTTGACTACTATAGTATCTCAGACTTTTCTTGTTTTTGATGACCTTGACCTTTTGAGGAGTACTGTCAGACATTTTTTAGAATTTCCTTCAACTGGGATTTATCTGATATTTTTCTCATTATCAACCTGGTATCTACATACACAAGTATCCTCAACCCAGAAATGACAGCTGTTAGATACCATTTTATGATATTTGATTCATTTTTAAGAAAAAATAGAATGGAAATTAGATTTTCTTCACTCAATACCATTTGCAGCAATTTGGATGGATCTAGAGATTATCATACTAAGTGAAGTAAGTCAGATAGAGACAGACAAGTGCCATATGATATCCCTTATATATGGAACCTACAATATGATACAAATGAAGTTACTTACAAAGCAGAAATAGACTCACAGACACAGAAAACAAGCTTATGTTTACCAAAAGGAAAGAAGCTGGGGAGAGATAAATTAGAAGTTTGGGATGAAATTATACACACTACTATACATCAAATATAAAATAGACAACCAACAAGGACCTACTGTACATCACAGGAAACTACATTCAATATCTTGTAAAAACCTATAATGCAGAAGAATCTTAAAAAAAAGATATAACTCCATCACTTTTCTCTACACCTGAAACTAACACAACACTGTAAATCAACTAAATTTCAATAAAAATATTTTTAAAATATGATTTCCTTCATTCAACATGCTCAGCTTCAGTCTCACAATCCTCCCAGGCTCAGAGATGTCTTCAATTTAATCTGTAATCTCCCATCTCCACTTTTCCCTTTTATATGTGTGTATGCTCACACCTATACAACCGTGAAAATATATGGCATTTCACTGTATTTAAAATATTTTCCAAGAGTGGTATCATATACACATCATTCTATGTCTTGATTTCTTTTGCTTTCTCTCAGAAAGATTGTTTTTGAGAAAAGATGAGAATTTGAGGTGATGAATGTGATACTTAATTACACGGTGAGAATCCCTTCACAATGTATACATTTAAGAAACCACCTCAGTGTACATTTTAAGTATCTTACAATTTTATTTGTCAGTTATACTTCAGTGAAGGTGAAAAAAAACCCTAAATTATTTTGAGAACGATTTATGTAGGTTTAATAGACCTAGATATTGCCTTTAACTGATGTATGGTATTCTATGATATGATTGAAGTATATTTTATACATTCTCTTCCTTTAAGGAGACTCTCAAATAAAATTACTGGTTTGTAGGGTATAGGCCTTCCAATATGGTTGTGTGACTTTACACTCTAAAATTAAAACAATGTTTATTTCCTTACATTCTCAATAGCAGTTAGTATTAGCAGACTTTTGAATTTTTCCAAACATATAAAAGTGAAATTAAATCTCATTAACATTTTATTTCAAATTTTCCTGATTACTGATGAGCTTGAGCATCATCTCATATGTTCATTAGTCATTTGGCTCCTTTTACCATGAATTTCTTGTTCACCTTTTTCTCATTTTTCTATTGAGTGCTTTTTTTTTTTTTAATTAGCTTGATAGCGTTTTGTTTTTTTACGTGTTTTGAGTAGTCATCTTCTTCTTATGAGTATTTTACTAATATATTGTTTTAATCAGCTGCTTGTCTTTTTAAATTAGCATCTCATTTGTTATTAGGAATACATTTTGACATGCTAGAAGCCATAAATTTTTTCAATCTATGCTATTTTATATAATGCTTAAGAATGTATAAAATATATTTCCCTACCCTGTTGTTCAGTCACTTAGTCATGCTAACTCTTTGTGACCCCATGGACTGCAGCACTCCAGGCTTCCCTGTTCTTCACCCTCTCCCAGAGCTTGTTCAACTCACATGCCTTGAGTTGGTGATGCCATCCAACCATCTCGCCCTCTGTCATCCCCTTCTCCTCCTGCCTTCAATCTTTCCCAGCATCAGGGTATTTTCCATGAGTTGGCTCTTTGTATCAGGTGGCCAAAGATTTGAAGCTTTAGCTTCAGCATCAGTCCTTCCAATGAATATTCAGGATTGATTTCTTTTAGGTTTGATTGCTTTGATCTCCTTGCAGTCCAAACAACTCTCAAGAGTCTTCTCCAGCACCACAGTTTGAAAGCATCAATTCTTTGGTGCTCAGACTTTTTATGGTCCAACTCTCACATCCAGATATGATGACTGGAAAAAACCATAGCTTTGACTAAACAAAACTTTGACAGCAAAGTAATGTCTCTGCTTTTTAATATGCTGTCTAGGTTTGTCATAGCTTTTCTTCCAAGGAGCAAGCGTCTTTTAATTTCATGGCTGCAGTCACCATCTGCAGTGATTTTGGAGCCCCCAAAAATAAAGTCTGTCACTGTTTCCATTGTTTCCCAATCTATTTGCCATGAAGTGATGGGACCAGATGCCATGATCTTTGTTTTTTGAATGTTCAGTTTTAAGCCAGTTTTTCATGCCCCTCTTTCACCTTCCTCAAGAGGTTCTTTAGTTCCTCCTCACTTTCTGTTATAAGGGTGATGTATTCTGCATATCTGACGTTGATATTCCTCTTCCACCCCTACAATCTTGATTCCAACTTGGGCCTCATCCAGCCCGGCATTCCATGTGATGTACACTGCTTTGAAGTTAAATAAGCATGGTGACAATAAACAGCCTAGATGTAATGTTTTCCCAATTTTGAAACAGTCCATTGTTCCATGTCTGGTTCTAACTGTTGCTTCTTGGCATACAGATTTCTCAGGAGGCAGTTCAGCTGGTTTGGTTTTCCCATCTCTTTAAGAATCTTCCGGTTTGTTGTGATCCACACAGTCAAAGGCTTTGACATAGTCAATGAAGCAGAAATGGACGTTTTTCTGGAATTCTCTTGCTTTTTCTATGATCCAACAGATATTGGCAGCTTGATCTCTGGTTCCTCTGCCTTTTCTAAATCCAGCTTAAACATCTGGAATTTCGCAGGTTACACACTGTTCAAGCCTGGCTTGGAGGATTTTGAGCACTACTCTGTTAGTATGTGCAATGAGTGCAATTGTGCAGTAGTTTGAGCATTCTTTGGCCTTGCCTTTCTTTGAGACTAGAATGAAAACAGACCTTTTCCAGTCCTGTGGCCACTGCTGAGTTTTCCAAATTTGCTGGCATGTTGAGTGTAGCACTTGCACAGCATCTTCTTTTTAAATTTGAAATTGCTCAGCTGGAATTCCATCACCTCCACTAGTTTTGTTCGTAGTGATGCTGCCTAAAGCCCATTTCACATTCCAGAATGTCTGGCTCTAGGTGAGTGATCACACCATCGTGGTTATCTGGGTTATTAAGTTCCTCTTTCTACACTTCTGTGTATTCTTGCCACCCTTTTTAATATCTTCTGCTTCTGTTAGGTCCATACCATTTCTGTCCTTTATTGTGGCCATTTTTGCAAGAAATGTTACCTTTCTATCTCTAATTTTCTTGAAGAGCTCTCTAGACTTTCACATCCTATTGTTTTTTTCTATTTCTTTGCATTGTTCACTTAAACAGGCTTAAAAAAAAACTCTCCTTGCTATTTATTCTTTGGAACTCTGCATTCAGATGGGTATATCTTTCCTTTTTTCCTTTGCCTTTCACTTCTGTTCCTTTGTCAGCTATTTGTAAGGCTTCTTCAGACAACCATTTGCTTTTTTTTGCATTTCTTTTCTTGGGGATAGTTTTGATCACTGCCTCCTGTATGTTACAGACCTCCATCCATAGCTCTTCAGGCCCTCTGTCTATCAGATCTAATCACATAAATCTACTTGTCACTTTCACTGTATAATCATAAGGGATTTGATTTAGGTCATACCTGAATGGCCTAGCAGTTTCCCCTACTTTCTTTAAGTCTGAATTTTGTAATAAGGAATTCATGATCTGAGCCACAGTCAGCTCCTGGGCTTCTTTTTTGCTGGCTGTTAGAGTTTCTCCATCTTTGGCTGAAAAGAATATAATAAGTCTGATTTTGTATTGATCACCTGGTAAGGTCCATGTGTAAGGTCTTCTCTTATGTTGTTGAAAGAAGGTGCTTACTAAGACCAGTGTGTTCTCTTGGCAAAATTCTGTTAGCTTTCTCCATACTTCATTTCATACTCCAAGGCCAAACTTGCCTGTTACTTCAGGTATCACTTGACTTCCTACTTTTGCATTCCAGGCCCCTATAATGAAAAGGACATCTTTTTTGGTGTTAGATCTAGAAGATCTTGTAGATCTTCATGAATCCACTCAACTTCAGCTTCCTCAGGATTAGTGAATGGGGGATAGACTTGGATTACTGTGATATTGAATAGTTTGCCTTGGAAACGAACTGAGACCATTCTGTTGATTTTGAGATTGTACCCACGTACTGCATTTTGGAGCACTACTCCATTTCTTCTAAGGGAAGAAATTTCCTTACCCTAATATCTTAAAGGACTTCCCTCATAGCTCAGTTGGTAAAGAATCCGCCCACAATGAGGGAGACCTGGGTTAAATCCCTGGGTTGAAAAGATCCCCTGGAGAAGGGGGAAAGGCTACCCACTCCAGTATTCTGGCCTGGCTCAGATAGTAAAGCATCTGCCTACTATGTGGGAGACCCAGGTTCGATCCCTGGGTGGGGAAGATCCTTTGGAGAAGGAAATGCCAACCCACTTCAGTACTCTTGCCTGGAAAATCCCATGGATGGAGGAGCCTGGTAGGCTACTGTCCATAGTGTTGCAAAGAGTCGGACATGATTGAGCAACTTCACTTCATTATCTTAAAAATATTCACTATGTTTTCTTCTGGTTGTTATAATTTTTGTTTTTGTTAGATTTTTAATCTACTTGAAATTTATTTTTGTTTTTCATATAAGATGAAAATCCACTTTTCTTAGTGTCAGAAGCCCATCCACCTGGTTCCTTTGATTGAGTCCTTAATCCTTTTCTTTCAGACCTGTAATGCCAGCTCCATTAAATAAATGTCCATATATGTAGTGACTTGCTCTGGAATTTCTCATTTGCACAGCTGACCTTTATCTATGACTTAACCAAAGCCATTCTGTTTTACTCATTTAGCTTCAAAATAAACTCTGATACAGGGTGGAATAAGCATTCCTTTCTTGTGATTCTTTTTAGTATGGAATTGTATATATGGGTGCTTTTATTTTGTCACATGAATTTTGAGATAACTTTACAAGTTTTATGGAAAACTACATTAGGATTTTTACTAGAATTCTTTTAAATTTTATATTTATTTGGAAAACAGTTTCCATCTTTACCATACTGAATCTTCTTAATCATGAGTACTGTTTATCTGCCTACTTTTAAAAATCTTGTTATATTTTTTTCAATATCATTCTTGAAATCTTCTCAGCAAAAAATTTTACAAAGTTTTTATTTTTTCTTAGACATCAAATCACTTTATTGTTAAACCAGAATTTTTTCAGTTTCTTTGTGTAATGTTAGCCTGTGAAAATGCTATTTGTTTTTGAAAGTAGTTTTATATGACTTATCCTGTTGAATAATTTTATCAGTTCTGTAGAACTTCTTAGGTTTTCTAAATAGACAGTCATACCAAGCAAAAATAACAATAGCTTTGTCTCTTTTAGATCCATGTATTTCCATCACTTTATTGGCTAGAAACCTTAATGCAGTACCGCTAAATGCTATATTATTATTATATATTACATAACATATATTCTATTATATATATATATACATATAAAGATGTATCTGTTATATATATATATGTATATATGTTATATATACATATATATATGTTGGAAAAGACCCTGACACTGGGAGAGACTGAGGGCAGGGGGAGAAGGGGCTGACAGAGGATAAGATGGCTGGATGACATTGCTGACTCAATGGACGTGAGTTTGAGGAAATTCAGGGGAGATAGTGAAGGACAGGGAAGCCTGGAGTGCTGCAGTCCATAGAGTCCTAAAAGTCAGACATGATGTAGCAACTGAACAACAACAGCATATATTATATAATAAATAATAATTATATAGTATTATATATTGTATTTACATATTATATTAGGTGTAATATATAACACAGTGTTGATGATGTGGTAGTGGATATCTTTGTCTTTTTAACTCTAATAGAAAAGCTTCTAAGCACTTATTTTATATGATAAAATTTATTATGATATGATATCTGTTTTTGTTAGATGCCTTTTTCTAAGCCAAAGATACTCAAGTTTTCTTCTGTCTATATTTTATTAAGAATGTCTTTTTAAATCACAAATTAGCTCTAAATTTTCTTAAAAGCTTAGTGTGCATCTTTTCAGTGATCATGTCGGTTGTCTCCTTTAGCTTGCTAATGTGGTAAATGACATGATAGATTTTCCAAGTTAAAACTTCTAAACGTTCTAAACATAAGACCAGAAACTATAAAACTCTTAGAGGAGAACACAGGCAAAACACTCTCCGACATACATCACAGCAAGATCCTCTATGACCCACCTCCCAAAATACTGGAAATAAAAGCAAAAATAAACAAATGGGACCTAGTTAAACTTAAAAGCTTTTGCACAAAGAAGGAAACTATAAGCAAGGTGAAAAGACAGCCTTCAGAATGGGAGAAAATAATAGCAAATGAAGCAACTGACAAAGAACTAATCTCAAAAATATACTAGCAACTCCTGCAGCTCAGTTCCAGAAAAATAAACGACCCAATCAAAAAATGGGCCAAAGAACTATATAGACATTTCTCCAAAGAAGACATACAGATGGCTAACAAGCTCAACATCACTCATTATCAGAGAAATGCAAATCAAAACCACAATGAGGCACCATTTCATGCCAGTCAGAATGGCTGCGATCCAAAAGTCTACAAGCGATAAATGCTGGAGAGGGTGTGGAGAAAAAGGGAACCCTCTTACACTGTTGGTGGGAATGCAAACTAGTACAGCCACTATGGAGAACAGTGTGGAGATTCCTTAGAACACTGGAAATAGAACTGTGTTATGACCCAGCAATCCCACTGCTGGGCATACACACCAAGGAAACCAGAATTGAAAGAGACACGTGTACCCCAGTGTTCATCGCAGCACTGTTTATAATAGCCAGGACATAGAAGCAACCTAGATGTCCATCAGCAGATGAATGGATAAGAAAGCTGTGGTACATATACACAATGGAATATTACTCAGCCATTAAAAAGAATAGATTTGAATCAGTTCTAATGAGGTGGATGAAACTGGAGCCTATTATACAGAGTGAAGTAAGCCAGAAAGAAAAACACCAATACAGTATACTAATGCATATATATGGAATTTAGAAAGATGGTTATGATAACCCTGTGTGCGAGACAGCAAAAGAGACACAGATGTATAGAACAGTCCTTTGGACTCTGTGGGAGAGGGAGCGGGTGGGATGATTTGGGGGAATGTCATGGAAACATGTATAATATCATATAAGAAAATGAATTGCCAGTCCAGGTTTGATGCAGGATCCTTGGGGCTGGTGCACTGCAATGACCCAGAGGGACAGTACTGGGAGGGAGGTGGGAGGGGCTTCAGGATGGGGGAACATGTGTACGCCCGTGGCAGATTCATGTTGATGTGTGGCAGAACCCATACAATATTGTAAAGTAATTAGCCTCCAATTAAAATAAATAAATTTAAATTAAAAAAAAACTTCAGTGTATTCTGGGATAAATCATGCTGGGTTATATTTTTTAAATGTATTCCACTCTGCTAACCTGGATCTGTTAATATTTTACTTAGACTTTTTACATTGATGTTTATGGTGAGTTTGGTATGTAGTCTGCTTTTTATACTGTGACTCACTTGAGAATGAAATTATATTGTCTCATAAAATAAACTGAATGGCATTCTCTTTGTGTACCCTCTGGAACAGTTTGTATAAGATAGGAATTCTCTGTTCCTTGACTATAGCAAAATTCAGCTGTAAATCTTTCTGGCTCTGTTTCCTTTTTAGGGAGGACAGCGTTGGCTATTAATAGTGAGCTCTTGTTATTTTGTTACTACCATATTAGCAGTAGATAATACTTACGCTGGAGAAGGAAATGACAGCCCACTCCATCATTCTTGCCTGGGAAATCCCATGGACAGAGGAGCCCGGCAGGCTACAGTCCATGGGGTCACAAAGAGTCGGATATGACTTAGCGACAAATACTTCCGTGGTGCCAGGCCCCTGTTCTAATCTAAGCATTTCAATAACAAATTTAATTGACACAGCAGTCTTATGACTGTGTACAGTCTTTGGGCTTTGGCAGGGAAGAGGCAGGGGGAAGGGGTGGCCGTGTCCCTTGGCTTGTGGGATCTTAGTTCCCTGACCAGGGAACCTAGGCCCTCAGCAGTGAGAGGGCCTACCTGTCTCTGGTCCTAACTCTCTCTCTCTGGGGTCCCAACCACTGGACCACCAGGGAAGTCCTGACTCAGTGTAGTTATTATTCCCACTTACACGTGAGGAGACTTAGGCAAAAGGAGATTACGTTATCTTGCTGAGGCTTACACAGTAACGGAAGAGCCAAAATCAAGCCCAAGCAGTTTGACTGCAAGATCTATGCTCTTAATACTATGTTAGATTTTTCTATTTCTTTAGGAATAAATTGTCTTACTTTTCATAGTCCTAGAAAATTACACCTTTCTTTCAAATTTTCAAAAGTATTATGTATTAAAATAGTCTTGATATTTAAAATATCTATTGTGATTTTTTTTTTATCCCTAATATTGCTTTATTTCTGTCTTCTCTTTTTGTTTATGAGTCTAAAACTTTTGTTTATGACTAAAACTTCCTTCTACCAGTCTTTCCAGGCAAAGAGCCAGATATTAATTGTAAGATGTCTTGATTTGCTTTAAAATATCCAGTAAGTCGTGTCACAGTGACTCAGTATATTTGAAACAAGATTGAGAGTAGCATGATAATTGTTGATGTTTGAGAAATGAAGGTTCTTTATACCATTCTCTACTTTTATCCATTTCTGAAAATTTCTACAATAAAAAATAAGATAAGCTAAAGAATTAGATTTTGTTTTTCTCTAAAGAATTAGATTTGGTTTTTCTCATAATCCATTGAACTTTTAAATTTGTGCTATTTTTCATTAATATGTACTTTCATATTTAATTCCTAATTCATTCTTTGGGTTTTCTCTGTTCTTTAGCTTTCTCCAGTTATATGTTTACTTAAGTAATTTTTAGTCTTGTTTTCTAGTTTGCATATTTAAGCCATACATTTCCTTATAAATATAAACTTGACTTTATCCTTCAGGTCTTTTATTATGCAGTTCAGTTCAGTCACTCAGTCGTGTCCAACTCTTTGTGACCCCATGAATCACAGCAGGCCAGGCCTCCCTGTCCATCTCCAACTCCTGGAGTTCACTCAGACTCAACGTCCATCGAGTCCGTGATGCCATCCAACCATCTCATCCTCTTCTCCTCCTGCCCCCAATCCCTCCCAGCATCAGAGTCTTTTCCAGTGAGTCAACTCTTCGCATGAGGTGCCCAAAGTACTGGAGTTTCAGCTTCAGTATCATTCCCACCAAAGAAATACCAGGGCTGATCTCTTTCAGAATGGACTGGTTGGATCTCCTTGCAGTCCAAGGGACTCGCAAAAGTCTTCTCCAACACCACAGTTCAAAAGCATCACTCTTTTCTAATTAAAGATATTTTTCTGGTGTAATTTCCTTTAAATTCCAAACTGTTTAGAACAGTGTCCATAAATGATATCAGCTGTTTGGAATTTGTACAGATTTGCTTTGTGCCTATTGTTAAATCATATGTGTCAATTTTTTTCAGTTAACCTGTAAAATTTCTAATGATTTTGTCTTTTTGATCAGTTTTTGAGAGACACATGTTAGAGTCTCTTCATTTAGCTGAATAAAGAAATTGGTAAATTTTTTTCTGTAATTCTTTTAGTTTTATTTTTATATTTCAGAATTATACTAATCCATGGCTACTCATTCATGATATCTACTTGGATATTTTATTTTGCTACTTTTATAAATATTGTAACATCCCTACTTTTAACTTCAAATTCTGCTTTGTTTGATACCAATAGCTTTATTTTGGCTATTTAAATTAAATGTTGTCTTTATTTTTTCACTTTCAAACTTTTTATGTTGTTCCATTTTAGATGTACCTCTTATATATAATATATTGCTAGACTTTTTAGATCCAATCTCACCTTCTCAGTAACAGTTTTAATATATAGTATATTAAAGTTATTTTTGAGTGTGTATGTACCATATTTAGTGCGTCTGTACCATGTTCTTTTTTCTTTACTCTTCGTCTTTTCTTGTCCTCTACTGAACTGAAGTATCCTCTTTTCTTCCCTTCTACCAACTCAAAGTAATGAACAGTATTTCTTTCCCCCGCCTTTGGCCATGCCATGGGATGGGACTATGGGATCCCCATCCCATAGTGTCACATGGCAGCCATATGTGTTTGGCTGCACCAGATCTTAGTTTCTGCAAGAAACTAAATTTCTGCAACACACAGAATCTTTAGTTGCAGCATTCAGTATCTACTTCCCTGACCAGAGATAAAACTTGGGCCTCCTTCATGGGAGCATGGAGTCTTAACCACTAGACCACCAGGGAAGTTCCTTTGGGTGGCATTTTTATTCTTTTAGAAGAAATCTACATACATTTTAATGTTACTTTCTAATCATGTGTAAAGCTATTGTCTCTAAAGAAAGAAGGAAGAAAGTGGAGTCGCTCAGTCGTGTCCAACTCTTTGCGACCCCATGGGCTGCAGCCTCCCAGGCTCCTCCGTCTATGGGATTTTCCAGGCAAGAGTACTGGAGTGGGGTGCCACCTAACTTCCTCCTAAATGTTTTCATCTCACTTGGGTTCTTGTTGCCTATAATGGATTCCAACTTTTATTAATAGGAAATAAAAAATGTGTTTTCAAAGACAGCCAATATTAACTTAAATTTACAACCTGTTTTACTAATATTCTTTACTCATCTTTGCTTTGCTCAATGGGTTTATTTTCTGTCATGCTGAGGTACATTCTTTAGTAGTTCTTTCAGCAAGAGTTTACGGATCTATGAATTTTAAATTCATCACTCATTCTTCAATGATCATTTAGCTGCACATAGAGTTCTAGCTTCATTAATCTTTTCTCTCAAGACTTTATTAGGACACTATTCAATTTTTTCTCATCTATTCTTTCTTTTAATTAATTAATTTATTTTAATTGGAGGATAATTGGTTCACAATACTGTTATGATTTTTGCCATACTCATCTATTCTTAAAATGTGAAGTCTACAGGAGGTGTCAGTCCTTCTTTGCAGGCAATTTGCAAGTGTATACTTCTCAGAAATGGTTTTAAGATTTTCCCTTTATATTTATAGTTGATGTTCTACAATTTCATCCCATTGTATGAGGTAGGAAGATTTGTGATTTTTTTTTCACTCTAAGAATGTATATTTTGATTTTGGAACATCTGAAGGCATTATCTCTTGAAAAATTGCCTCCACCTTCTACCTCTTGCTTTGTATTTCCTGTCTCTGGAACTTCTACCAAATGTGTGGTGCAGTATCTCATTTTACATTCCACATCTATCTCTCTGTACTGCATTTGAAGTGATTTCCTAAAGTCTGCTTTCCAATTTCTTCATCCTCTGTTCATCTATTTTTAATCTACTGCTTAACAAGTTTATTGATATTTTTGTTTTGATGCTTCTACTTTTCATTTTTAGGATTTCTATTTGGTTCTCTTTTAATCCACCAATTCTTTTCTAGATTTGGGGAAAAAAACAGTTTAGATTACACTAAAATAATCACTTTACACTAAATCACTTTACACTAAAATAATCTAGATGGCTTTACAGCATTACAGAAAAAGAAATTAAAACAAAAAGTCATATTCCCCAAATCTCTAGATGGAGATAGATTTTCTAGGTTTCAAAGCCCACTGTGCTTTCATAATCTCAAAAAAGAAAACAGTGGTAATTTGAATAAATAAACCTTAAATCTCTGAAGCTAAAAAAATAAACAAAATTTAAAAGCACATAATAAATTAGAGGCATAGCTACAAAAGTATGCTGCTGCTGCTGCTGCTGCTAAATCGCTTCAGTTGTGTCCGACTCTGTGCGACCCCAGAAACGGCAGCCCACCAGGCTCTGCCGTCCCTGGGATTCTCCCGGCAAGAACACTGGAGTGGGTTGCCATTTCCTTCTCCAATGCATGAAAGTGAAAAGTGAAAGTGAAGTCACTCCAGTCGTGTCCGACTCTTAGCAACCCCATGGACTACAGCCTACCAGGCTTCTCCGTCCATGGGATTTTCCAGGCAGGAGTACTGGAATGGGTTGCTGTTGCCTTCTCCGATGAAAAGATGACAAAGTATTAATATCTTTAAAATATAAAAGCCTTATAGACAATAAGAAAAACATAAATGGAAAATATAAAAGGCTAATAATAAACATTTTCAAATTGCTTACTTATACCAATAATCAAAAAAATATTAAAAAAACTATCTGGCATCTACCATACTAACAAAGTATTAATATTTTGCCTCTAATAAGAGTATATGAAGCTTATGAGCTACATGAGTGTAAGATGACATTTGGAGGAAAAATTGCAACATAAATCAAGCCCCTTGAAACTATTCTAACTTTGAATTTATGAATTTTGTCTTTTAGTAATCTAAACCCAAGGAAGCAACCCAAAATACTGTGAATAAAAACTATGCTATCTTTTTATAGCAAAAAAAATTGGACACAACCTATCACTATAATAAAGAGAACTATACATAACAGTTTTGCATCTGGGATGAGCAGATACAAACTAGTCTATATAGACTGGATAAACAACAAGGTCCTACTATATAGCACAGGGAGCTATGTTCAATATCCTGAAAAGAATATGAAAAAGAATGTGTGTATATATAAATCACTTGTTGTTGAAGTAAATTTTTAAAAAGAGAGGGGAACAAGTAAATTGTTACACCTGTAAGATATTATTCAATCATTAAAACTTAATGTTTACAAAATTTTTAACTGAATAGGGAAAAGCTCATGGTATAATCTTATGTACAAATGAAGTATATAAGCTATACATATGGTATAGCTGAAGACTAGACAAAAAGCATGTATCAAAGTGTTGACAGAATATGCTTCTGAATAGTAGCTGTATTGAAGATTTTTTCCATAACATTTTATTTTTTCCACCACAAATATTCCATAATGAATACCTATTATTTTTTATAGTTTTAAAATTAATAATTAAGGATTTTTAAAAAAGCTTTCTCAAGGAACTTGATCTCATCTTTTGTTCTTCAGTCGTCCTCACTCTCTCCTTTAAAAAGAGTCCTTTCCTCATTTTCTTGTCTGGACTGTAGGATTTTCTTGGCTGGAAGCAATGGGTCAAATTGAAGTGAAAAGTTCACGTTAATCCGAGCAACAAAACTCAGGCCTTTGACAGCACTTCTCAAAAGCAGTTTCTACTTCCTGTCTGAGATGCTGAAGTTTGTTAGGAAGATTTAAGAGTAAACTGTCATGGAAAATTGCTAACTTGAAATCCAATATTTTAAAAATATGGCATCTCAAGGTACATAGTTTTCTTTTAAATTTCAGGTGGTAGCCAGCGGATCCCTAACATTAAGAATCAGCTTATTTTTATTAAAAACTTAAAAATGACATAATGTTCATGGAAGTTGTGTCACTGTGTGACCTTCAAGGGACAGACACCAGGGCAGAGTTAGACTTCAGAGATTCGTTGTGAGAAATCGGGAAAGGACTACGTCAACGCTGCATATTGTCACCCTGCTTATTTAACTTATATGCAGAGTGCATCATGTGAAATGCCAGGCTGGATGAAGCACAAGCTGGAATCAAGATTGCTGGGAGAAATACCAACAACTTCAGACATGCAGATGATACCACTCTTATGGCAGAAAGCAAAGTGGAACTGAAGAGCCTTTTGATGAAGATGAAAGAAGACAGTGAAACAGCTGGCTTAAAAATCAGCATTCAAAAAATGAAGATCATGGCATCTGGTCCCATCACTTCATGGCATATAGATGGGGAAACAATGGAAACAGTGACAGACTTTATTTTCTTGGGCTCCAAAATCAGGAAGATGGTGATTCTGTGGATGGTGGATGTGGACTATGGATGGTGACTGCAACCATGAAATTAAATGATGCTTGCACCTTGGGAGAAAAGCTATGACCAACCAAGACAGCATATTTTAAAAGTTATCATTTTGCCCATAAAGGTCTGAGTAGTAAAAGCCATGTTTTTTTTTTTTTCTTCCAGTAGTCACATATGGATGTGAGAGTTGGACCATAAAGAAGGCTGGGCACTGAAGAATTGATGCTTTTGAACTGTGGTGTTGGAGAAGACTCTTTTGAGAGTCCCTTGGACTGCAAGGACATTAAACCAGTCAATCCTAAGGAAATCAACCTTGAATATTCATTGGGAGAACTGATAGAAGCTGAATCTCCAATACTTTGGTCACCTGATGGAAAGAGCTGACTCACTGGAAAAGATCCTGATGCTGGGAAAGATTGAGAGCAGAAGAAGGAGATGACAGAGGATGAGATGGCTGGATGGCATCACCGCCTTGATGGTCATGAGTTTGAGCAAGCTCCAGGAGACAGTGAAGGGCAGGGAATCCTGGTGTGCTGCAGTCCATGGAGTCACAGAGTTGGACACAATTTTTGAATAAACAGCAACAATTGTGAGAAAAGCCCATGGAAGACAAAGGTGAGAGGAAGAGGACAAGTAAGGAGAGCATACAGACCAATGCCAGCAGGGGTCCATGACAGGAGATAGGCAGGAGAAGGGGATGGGCAGGAAGAGCTCCAGACAACATGGCAGTTCTGAGAAAGCCTTGGTCAAAAATTTCCATTGTTTCCCCATCTATTTGCCGAGAAGTGATGTGACTGGATGCCATGATCTTCGTTTTCTGAAGGCTGAGTTTTAAGCCAGCTTTTTCACTCTCCTCTTTCACCTTCCTCAAGAGGCTACATTCCTCTCCACTTTCTGTCATTAGGGTGGTATCAACTGCTCTGAGAGCAGTCAGAGAGGACTGCTCAACAATAAAGTCCCACGTAGGGCAGAAAAGACTCAAATCTAGCGCCTCTGTTGTGCCCAGTCAGTGGCAAGAAGCAGCCTGGGGAGAGCCTGCTCTCAAAGTCAGCACTGCGGGGGACCCTGAGTGTAGCAGCTGGAGGTCCTCAGTCATCTGGGGGAGGTGTGGTTCGTGTGTTTCATGGCTGCCATAGAAATGTATTTAAAGTGTGCTCTCTTCCAGAGTTTCCTTTCCCCTCCCCAAATAAAAGCAAACCCAGAAAGCCTTCTCCTAAAACAGCAACTGGTAGATTGATTGTGTCTAGAGAAAATGTTAACATTTCCTTAAGCAAGATTTCAGAACTACAGCGCCTGGCGCATTATGTGGGCCTGTGTGAGTACTTGCCTAAACTGTGTCACTTGATCCTTTTCTCCTCATGAAGTGTAACAACATGGCATTCTTGATTAAACCCAGATGCCTCAGATTGGACATTTCTAACTCTTACCACAACCCGACAACATGGACACTGTTAGATGTCTTTACAGGTAGATACGCTGAGGCTCAGAGAGGTTAAGTAACTTGCCCAAAGTTGTAGAGCTAGTAAATGGTGCTTCTGGAATTCAGACCCAGTGCCCTAGACCCAGTCTTCTTCTACTCCGGGTAATCATCAGGATCCCACCTGATGATCAGGTTTCACCATGTCTAGAGGTGAGCACAGGTGTCTGCCTTTTTTAAAAAAAAATTTTAATAGTCTTTAAATATAGGAAGTTCTGATGTTTCCAAGGTTTAGCACCACTGATTTAATCCAACCTCTTCTCATATTGCAGATTGGGTAACTGAGTCTTAAAGAAGCAAAGTTATTATATCCCTCAGCTGAAAGTTGGAATCAAAGTTCAAATGCTGAGTCTCCTAATCCATGTTGCCCTCTGGGAGCTCACTTGAGATTGACTATTCTCAGAAGGCTGAGCACTGAAGAAATGATGCTTTCAAACTGTGGCACTAGAGAAGACTCTTGAGAGGCCCTTGGACTGCAAGAAGATCAAACCAGCCCATCCTAAGGGAAATCAACTGTGAATATTCATTGGAAGGACTGAAGCGGAAGCGGAAGCTCCGTTACTTTGGCCACCTGATGGGAGGGGCCGACACATTGGAAAAGACCCTGATGCTGGGAAAGACTGAGGGCAGGGAGAGAAGGGGACGACAGAGGATGAGGTGGTCGGATGGCATCACCAACTCACGGGACATGAGTCTGAACAAACTCTGGAAGATAGTAAAGGACAGAGAAGTCTGGCATGCTGCATTTCATGGAGTCGCAGAGTCAGACACTACTGAGCAGCAGGGCAAAAATCAAAGGACTCAGCTCATGCAACAGTCCTTGTGTGCCCCCTGGTGGGTTAAAATGGTAAAGCGCCACCACCTTGGCCACTGTTTAACAGAGTAAAAGAATGAGGAGCTCTATAAACCTTAGCATTGCTAAGCATGCTACATGTAGGTCTATACATGCTGGCTGTTAGTTAGTGGCACTTTACAACATCATTGTACTTAGAAGGAAGAAAACCACATTATCAACACAAAAACACAACCACTCTGGATTTGTACAGTGCCTTCCCTCTGATTGCAGCCATGAAATTAAAAGACGCTTACTCCTTGAAAGGAAAGTTATGACCAACCTAGATAGCATATTCAAAAGCAGAGATAATACTTTGCCAACAAAGGTCCGTCTAGTCAAGGCTATGGTTTATCCAGTGGTCATGTATGGATGTGATACGTGGACTATGAAGAAGGCTGAGCGCCAAAGAATTGATGCTTTTGAACTGTGGTGCTAGAGAAGACTCTTGAGAGTCCCTTGGACTGCAAGGAGATCCAACCAGTCCATCCTAAAGCAGATCAGTCCTGGATGTTCATTGGAAGGACTGATGCTGAGGCTGAAACTCCAGTACTCTGGCCACCTCATGCGAAGGGTTGACTCACTGGAAAAGATCCTGATGCTGGGAGGGATTACGGGCAGGAGGAGAAGGGGATGACAGAGGATGAGATGGTAGGATGGCATCACTGACTTGATGCACATGAGTCTGAGTGAACTCCAGGAGTTGGTGATGGACAGGGAGGCTTGGCGTGCTGCGATTCATGGGGTCGCAAAGAGTCGGACACGACTGAGTGACTGAACTGAACTGAACTGAACTTCCCTCTGAAGACTTGCTATATACAATGCCAACTTTAAAGTGCATAAGGTACTCCCTCATCTAAGAACTCTGGGAGAAGCTTTTTAAGCTTTAAGCTCCTATTAAGGTGGTAGAGTCCTATGGTTCATCTCTCAGGCTTTGGAGTCAAATACACCTGAGGAAAACTCTCCCTTCACAATTACCAATTTTGTAAATTTTGGTGAGCCACATGGCATCTTTCATCTTCAGTTTTACCATCTGCAGAATGGTCATTATAATGCTTAATTTGTACAGTTGTCATAAAGATTAGATAGGTATGTAAAGTCTTGGTACTGTGTCTAGAGTGCATTAACTGCCCCCTACCCTTACACTACAGCAAAGGTTTTTGTTACTAGAAAAGATCCCATGTTGGGTGCATCTGGGCCCAGCCTGGACGAACGCTCTCAATTAGGAAAAGCTTGTGTTTGGTGCCCTCTTATACGATGTGCGTTAGCGTCTGCTCTCCCCTCCCTGCTTCTGCAGCCTTCACACACTCTCTCCCCTGGGAGAAGAATTTGGACTCCAGTCTTTCCTGCATCAAAATGTTTTTGCATGCCACCCCTGGGGCATTCACATATAAGAAGGATAGAAGATGAGGGAAAAGCAGCAAAGGAAATGGAATGAGTGTTGGATGCAGCAGGAGAGAAAACAGGAGAGTGTTACCCTAGAGGCCACGTGGAGTGACGCAAGATGGAGGAAATGACCAACTGGGTCAAATACGGTGACAGGTCAGCAAAGATGAGGACAGAGAACTGACCATCAGGTTTCATAAATGGAAGTCACTGCCTCTTTAACCAAAGTGATTTTTGCTGTAATTGCTGTGGTGAAATTCTGAGTGGCATATGAAATTGGATACATCAGTCATGGACAACTCTTGAGAAGCTGAGAACTGGAATGTTTCCTGTCATATCAATAAAGAAGGATGCTACAGTCATCCGGATGCCAGCCCTCCAGGGCACTCAGGAAGGAGAAGAGTCCCTGGCATCAGAAGCCATCAGACTGCAGCCACTCCCTACAGGGAGCCCTGAGGAACTCGGTGTGAAAAACACAGGATACTGGCCCCAGAGAGCTGAGATGCATATGAAAGGAATGACTTCAGTGAGTCCAGACTCTTGCATCTTCCCATACATAGAAAAGCACCAAATACCTTGAGATATCTTATTTCTTGAATTCTTAAAAATTAGTTTTGATATTCAGACTACCTGCCCTTTGTTGCAAACCTATACAACCTGACTCCCTCCACCTTTCTCCTCAGAGCAATTCTCTTGGGGTTATTTGAGATGCTGTCTCCCAGACGTGAAGTCCTAAAATTCCCAAACACACCTCCCAACTTTAGGATTGTGACTATTTTTTAAGTTGATAAAGTTTTTCTGTAGAGAGGAGCAAAGAAACGAGGTAGGAGCTTGAGGACAAATGTTTTTTAATATGGAAGAAATAAGAACATATTTATAATGCTGATGAGTGGGAAGAATCCAGTGTGAGAGGGAAATTGATGATACAGAAGGGAGAGGGAGGAATGGTTAGAGACGTATCCTGGATAGACCAGAGGGAACAGGAGCTAGTACACAGGTGGACGGATTCCACAGGAGCACAGTTTGTTTGCAGTAACAAGGGGAGGGGCAGGGTCTATGCGCACAGATGCCCTCAGGTGGGCAGATGGATGGGAGCCTGCGCAAGCTCTCTTCTGATGGCATCTACTGTTTAGGAAGCAGTAGGAGACAAGATCACAACGAGAGAAGCTGCTACCAAGTGAAATAAAGTTCCATGAGAGAATAAGTAAAATCTGAAAAAGAATGCATATATTTGTGTGTATACATGGAGAAGGAAATGGCAGCCCACTCCAGTGTTCTTGCCTGGAGAATCCCAGGGATGGGGGAGCCTGGTGGGCTGCCGTCTATGGGGTCGCACAGAGTTGGACACGACTGAAGCGAGTTAGCAGCAGCAGCAGCAGCAGCGGGTATACATGGGCTTCCAGGTGACACTAGTGGTAAAGAACCCGCCTGCCAATGCAGGAGACTAAGACATGGGTTCGATCTCTGTATTGGAAAGATCCCTGGAGAGGGCATGGCAAACTTCTCCACTATTCTTGCCTGGAGAATCCCATGGACAGAGGAGCCTGGCAGGCTATAGTCCACAGGATCACAAAGAGTCAGGTATGACTGAAGTGGCTTAGCATGCACGCATGCATATATGTGTAAATATACAAGTATAACTAAATTACTTTGCTGTACACTTGAAACTGACACAACATTGTAAATTAACAATACTTCAATTTTAAACAAGAAAGAATAAGTGAAATGTTCACTTTTGGAAATATAACTCAAAGAGTGATGGTGAGGTGGTTTAGGGGCTAAGAGTTTTGCTGAAAACCCTTAGATAATGAATTTCGCATGAAATGTCAACTAAAATTCAAATAACAATAAACACGCATGTGATGCTCTCAGTTTTATTTATTTTCTAACAACTACTTAAACCACTCAACAAAACACTCTACAACATAAATTTTAAGAAAACTTCTGCAAATTTGAGGGTGGAAATTAGACCCTACCATTAAAACATCACGCAAGCACGTATTTAACTTTTTGGTATTCCTTACAGGTGATGGTACATTTTAATTCTATATACCACAGAATTCACCCTGAGCACAAAGCTCTTTAAAATAAAATAACACTTGTGTATACCATGTGGCTGATTCATGTTGATGAAAGGCAGAGATAAGCACAATATTGTGAAGCAATCATCCTTCAATTAAAAAAAATATAAATAAATAAAAGAAAACATCATTTCTTCTGAACCATTTCAGATTCAGTTGCTGTGGCTTTTTTTTTTTTTTTTTTTTTCCCCTCAGAAGTTAAAACTATACTCAATCTGCTTCCCGGAGCCACAGCCTTGAGCTTATAGCAGATTGGTACAGAGTACACCAAAGGCTCCTCAGAATCCTCCACCAGCGATGCCCTCCATTCATGTTATCACAGGTAGAAGAGAGAATTGGCTAATTCCAAACTTGGTTCTTTATGAAGGCTTTGTGCCACCAGGAAGGTCAGCTTGCGTGCATACTGACAGGGAGCTGGAACACTGATTAGGCCCTAAGGAGGAAAATGTATTGATAGTAAGTAAGAGGAAAACTTACTCTTCAAAGCAGTATTTTTTCCCGAGGTTTTTTTCATCCACTAGTTATACATATGTTCGAATGTGTGTAAATCAGTAAGAACTCACCAACAAAGGGCAACCTTGCTCACTGAGAACTTAAATTCATTGGGCAGGATGGGGGAGCTGAGAGGTTTCATGACACCCGGACTTGTGAGCTGCACACTGAGGGCTGACCTACGTTTCCTACAACTTCAAACTCTGAGGGGCTGCGAGCAAATCTTGGCTTTGGACCTTGACAGCAGCTCTGGAATGGAGTCATGCCTGTTGCTTTCCCACCAGACATAATATCTGAGTCGCTTTCAACTGTCTCATGTGTAACTTGAAATAACAATATCCTGATTTCCTCCCAGACTGGTATAAAATAATACATATAGTAAAGTCTTCGAGAAATTATCAATGCTAATGCATTCTAATAGTTACTGGTATTTTATGTCTATGATAGAGTGGGTTTCATCCCGTGTGGACTAAGAAATCATCCATCCACTCATCCATTCATTCATCCCTCCTTTGTGGAAATTCAGGCATTGTGCCAGAGGTGAACAGGTGACAGCTTCCAGGTGGGCACCCCAAGTTCTACTCTGCAACTAAGTACAGGGCTGACACTCACCATCCAGTTGAAGTACAGATGACACAGTTTAAATGTGAGTCTCTGCATGTGGTCGGGCTTCAGGCCATTGTCATCATAAATGACGTTATAGTAGGTGGGATTAACGGTTCCCCGACAGGCCACCTGGCTGATCAAGTAAAAATCATACCTGAGGGGAAAGGAAGGATTGTGAGAAAGAAAGCATGCAGAACAGGGCCAAACCTGACCACACATGGTCAAAGCTTTGTTAAAAATAGATTTTCTAACAGACTTGCCATTCCGGCCGTGTTGCTTCTGAATCCACGACAGTGCCAAGTGGTGGGTTCTGCAGATTTCGGCCAGTTTCCGCCAAGAATCGTGGCATGCCCTTCTTCCTGACCACAATCACTGACAGTTTAGGGCTTAAGACCAGAGAGGCAAAGTAAAAAATAATAGTAATAGTAAGAAGACGACGACGGGCAGAACTAAAACCAAGCCATGCAGCCTTTTCTATTTATATATTTTTGGTAATTTTAAAATGAAATAAATTCATTCATTCACAAAATGTTGCAAAACAAAGAAAATTAAAATTACCCCTAATCTCCCTCCTCCCTGAAATATAACCCATCTTTAAATTAAGGATCATCTTCATTTGTTGCCAAAGTGTGGTATGTCCAATCACTTGACCAATTTCCATCATTGAAAAGGGATGGGGAAGAATGGTTCATCAGTTCAGTTCAGTTGCTCAGTCATGTCTGACTCTTTGTGACCCCATGAATTGCAACACGCCAGGCCTCCCTGTCCATCACCAACTCCCCGGAGTTCACTCAAACTCATGTCCATCGAGTCAGTGATGCTATCCGGCCATCTCATCTTCTGTCATCCCCTTCTCTTCCTGCCCCCAATCCCTCCCAGCATCAGAGTCTTTTCCAATGAGTCAACTCTTCGCATGAGGTGGCCAGAGTACTGGAGTTTCAGCTTTAGCATCATTCCTTCCAAAGAACATCCAGGACTGATCTCCTTTAGAATGGACTGGTTGGATCTCCTTGCAGTCCAAGGGACTCTCAAGAATGGTTCATGGGACAATAAATTACAATTAGCACTTCTAAAGAAAGCATTTATGGAATTATACACAGAGACAAGATTATTTTTTCCATTAGCAATCATTTCCCTGTTTCACCTTTGCTGTTCTTCTCAATTTCTAAAAATGGAAAACTAGCTCTCCTTACTCCTCCAGTCATTGCTTCTGAATCCTGCAAAACACATGCCTGGGAGGGTGGATGGACAGACCACGTACACCTTGGGGCCAAATGCTGAATGACCAGGTGTTAAGTGTTAACAGATAAAATCCAAATATTTGCCCCTGGTAGCTCAGTGGTAAAGAATCCACCTGTAATGCAGGAAACTTAAGTTCAATCCCTGCATCCAGATTTCCTGGAGAAGGAACTGGCAACCCACTGCAGTATTCTTGCCTGCGAAATCCTAGTGACAGAGAAGCCTGGTGAGCTACAGCCCATGGCGTCTTAAAAGAGTCAGATATGACTGCAACTAAACAACAACAAATATTTGCCATTATGGGAGAAACCTCCAGATCACTGAAAATTCACTTTAAGCATTTTATCTTAAAAATACTTTATTAATGTTTTCAATCTTGAAACTTTTAAAAGGTTGATGTCATCCTGCAGAAGAACTAACTCTTTAGCATTATCAGCTGCTAAAATGTATCCTGTGATCCCCAAATTGCATGCATGGTGGTGACTTTTGGATCAGTTAGATTGACCCAACGCAAACCACTTCAGTATTCTTGCCTTGAGAACCCCATGAGTAGAATGGAAAGGCAAAAAAATAGGTACTGAAAGACAAACTCCCCAGGTTGGTAGGTGCCCAATATGCTACTGGAGAAGAGTGGATAAATAACTCCAGAAAGAATAAAGAGAAGGAGCCAAAGTAAAAACAATGCCCAGTTGTGGATGTGACTGGTGGTAAAAGTAAAGTCCGATGCTGTACAGAACAATATTGCATAGGAACCTGGAATGTTAGGTCCATGAATCAAGGTAAATTAGCAGTGGTCAAACAGGAGATGGCAAGAATGAACATTTACATTTTAGGAATCAGTTAATTAAAATGGACTGGGATGGTTAAATTTAATTCAGATGACCATTGTATCTACTACTATGGGCAAGAATCCCTTAGAAGAAATGGAGTAGTCCTCAGGGTCAACAAGAGTCTGAAATGCAGTACTTGGATGCAGTCTCATAAAAGACAGAATGATCTCTGTTTCCAAGGCAAACCATTCAATATCACAGTAATCCAAGTCTATGCCCCAAACACTAATGCCAAAGAGTTGAAGCTGAATGGTTCTATGAAGACCTACAGGACCTTCTAGAACTAAACAAAAAAGGTGACCAAAAATAATATGTTCTTTGCATCACAACAGACTGGAATGCAAACATAGGAAGGGAAGTAACAGGCGAGTTAGACCTTCAAGTACACAATGAAGCAGGGCAAAGGTTAACAGACTTTTGCCAAGAGAACACACTGGTCATAGAAAAGACCCTCTTCCAACAACACAAGAGAAGACTCTATGCGTGGACAACACCAGATGGCCAATACTGAGATCAGATTGATTATATTCTTTGCAGCCAAAGATGGAGAAGTACCAAAAACATGGCCAGGAGCTGACTGTTCATGAACTTCTTATTGCCAAATTCAGACTTAACTTTCAGAAAGTAGGAAAAACCACTAGACCATTCAAGTATGACCAAAACCAACTCCCTTACAATTATACAGTGGAAGAGACAAATAGATTCAAGGTATTAGATCACATAGAATGGCTGAAGAACTATGGAGAGAGGTTTGTAACACTGTACAAGAGGCAGTGATCAAGACAATCCCCAAGAGAAAGAAATGCAAAAAGGTTGTCTAAATAGGCTTTACAAATAGCTGAGAAAAGAAGAGATGCTGAAGTCAAGGGAGAAAAGGAAAGACATATCAATCTGAATGCAGAGTTCCAAAGAATAGCAAGGAGAGATAAGAAAGCCTTGCTCAGCGATCAATGCAAAGAAATAGAGGAAAACAGTAGAATGGGAAAGACTAGAGATCTCTTCAAGAAAATTAGAGATACCAAGGGAACATTTCATGCAAAGATGGGTACAATAAAGGACACAAACAGTATGGACCTCCCAGAAACAGAAGATATTAAAAGGTGGCAAGAATACACAGAAGAACTATACAAAAAGTATCTTAATGACCCAGATAACCATGATGGTGTGATCACTCATGTAGAGCCAGATATCCCGGAGTCCAAAATTAAGTGGCCTGGGGAAGCATCACTACGAACAAAGCTAGTGGAGGTGATGGAATCTCAGTTGTGCTATTTCAAATCCTAAAAGATGATGCTGTGAAAGTGCTGCACTCAACATGCCAGCAAATCTGGAAAACTCAGCATTGGCCACAGGACTGGAAAAGATCAGTTTTCATTCCAATCCCAAAGAAAGGCAATGTCAAAGAATGTTCAAACTACCACACAATTGCACTCATTTCACATACCAGAGAAGTAATGTTCAAAATTCCCCAAGCCAAGCTTCAACCATACATGAACCAAGAAATTCCAGATGTTCAAGCTGGTTTTAGAAAAGGCAGAGGAACCAGAGATCAGATTGCCAACATATGTTGGATCATAGAAAAGCAAGAGAGTTACAGAAAAACATCTACTTCTGCTTCATTTATTATGTTAAAGCCTTTTGACTGTGTGGATCACAACAAACTGCAGAAAATTCTTCAAGAGATAGGAATACCAGACCAGCTGACCTGCCTCCTGGAGAAATTTGTATGCAGGTCAAGAAGCAACTGTTAGAACTGGACATGAACCAATGGATTGGTTCCAAATTGGGAAATGAGAATGTCAAGGCTGTATATTGTCACCCTGTTTATTTAACTTATATGCAGAATACATCATGTGAAATGCCGGGCTGGATGAAGCACAAGCTGGAGTCAAGATAGCCGGGAGAAATATCAATAACCTCAGACATGCAGATGACACCACTCTCATGGTAGAAAGCGAAGTAGAACTGAAGAGCCTCTTGATGAAAGTGAAAGAAGAGAGTGAAAAAGTTGGCTTAAAACTCAACATTCAGAAAATTAAGATCATGGCATCTGGTCCCATCACTTCATGGCAAATGGATGGGGAAACAATGGAAATAGTGACAGACTTTATTTTCTTGAGTTCCAAAATCACTGCAGATGGTGACTGCAGCCATGATATTAAAAACGCTTGCTCACTGGAAGGAAAGCTATGATCAACCTAGATAGCATATTAAAAAGCAGAGCTATCACTTTGCCAACAAAGGTCTTATCTAGTCAAAGCTATGGTTTTTTTTTCCAGTAGTCATGTATGGATGTGACAGTTGGACCTAGGAAGGCTGAGCGTTGAAGAATTGATGCTTTTGAACTGTGGTGTTGGAGAAGACTCTTGAGAGCCCCTTGGGCTGCAAGGAGATCCAACCAGTCAATCCTAAAGGAAATCAGTCCTGAATATTCATTGGAAGGACTGATGCTGAAGCTGAAAGTCCAATACTTTGGCCACCTGATGTGAAGAACTGACTCACTGTAAAAGACCCTGATGCTGGGAAAGACTGAAGGCAGGAGGAGAGGAGACGACAGAGAGTGAGATGGTTGGATGGCATCGTGGGTTCGATGGACATGAGTTTGAGCAAGCTCCGGGAGTTGGTGATGGACAGGGAGGCCTGGCATGCTCCAGACCATGGGGGTCACAAAGCGTCACACATGACTGACTGACTGAACTAAAGTGACCCAAGGTCAGTGGGGAATGAGAAAGTTTGGCTCTGATAGTTTGAATGCAGCTAAAGGTGGTTTTGCCACTGAACTATGATGCTCACCCTCCTTTCTGATGGTCACTGATGAGGTCAAAGTTTGGCTCCTTTGAGCCTCGACAGTTGTATGATGGTATAATCCCACAGAGGAGAGGGAGTGCTATGCACAACTTGGAATATACGGCTTTCTGAGGATTTTAAGAAGCCATCTTAAGATCATAATCCTTCTCCATTTTCCCGGTTCTAACATTTTTCTTGCACTTACCACTGGATATAATCATGGAGGAAAGTGGACCAAGACATCGAATCTAGAAATCTGACAAGCAGAGGAAGGTTCTCGGTGTTTAGCACGGTCTGATTTCCAAATTCAGCCTTGATTTCACAGCACCCACACCACCCTGAGCATCTTCCACACACCTGAGCTGCAGATCAGTGCCTGCACGTCAGAGACTTTCACCCTTGTGTTGATCTGGGCCTCGAATTTGAAACCAGAGCTTGTTTTTGTTTTTCCCAGCATGATAACATGTACGAAGCATCTTCAGCTGCCAGCAGCCCTGCAAGCTTCCTGCTGAATCTCAGTGTCAGCTGCTCTGGAGATTCCTGTCTTCTTCTGGTACCCCTACCCAGGGCCCACAAAAGCTCACAGCACCCAGATGATTTACATAAGACTATCCCAACCACTCTCCAATCTAGGGGTGGTTGCACTTGCATAAGGCAGAAATGGAGCAAAACTTAACCACGTGAAAAATAAAAGAGACAGATGTACATAATAATTTTAATAGTTATGATGAATGTGCCAGAATTGGAAGTGGGAAAAGAATACTCAACTGATACCTGGTATTTGAACTTGCTTCGGTCACACTGCTCAGCAGTTGTGGGACTTCATAGTCAACAAGTGTCTGGAGCTGACCATCGCCGACACCATCACGGTACACAATTATCCGTGCTGGCAAACCGTGGTTATGCCTATACCACCTGTTCAGTGCCCCTGCAGGATTTGATGTTAGCAAGAAAAGGATGACTTGTCTGATGCCAACAAAGAATAACATCCCCATATATTTCAGTGTTTAAATAGCTTGCTATTTCAGACCGCAGTGAGATAGGGTAATACCTATTTGGGGTTGTTTTTGCAACAATATAAAATTGGATAACTTTCTGGAACATTGCTGCATTTCTGCTATTTAAGGAATCATAATGGCTTCTGTGGCATAATATATACTCAAACTCAGCATATCTCTTTAGTAAAATTTTAATATCTAAGCAATAAATTAAAATTTAATTTATTCCATAGACATACAAATTCCCCCAAGCCAAATTAATTCTCATTTAGTTTCTTTCAATCTTTAAATCCTCTCAATAAGGAAAGCCTGGATAATATTATGTAATTTTCTTCCCTAATGAGCATAAATATGAAAACATGAGGAAAAGACTTGGCTGCTCCTGGAAAAAACATCTCTTCACATCGACTCATCCATAAGTCTTGCTGACAATTCGAACTCTGAAAAATTTCCACACACTTTAAGAAACTGCCTAAAGAGCAGAGACTCTTACCCAACAGAAACTTTTCTTAACTACTGCTAAAAAAGGACCAGGTTTGGAAGTGAAGGGAAAGTAATACGATAAAATATTTCTTTTCCTGCATATATGACACCATTGTATTAGGAGAGTTTATGGTCCTGGAGATTAATTTTAGTTTGATAGAAGATGACCACATGTATAAGTACACTACCAGTACACATCACCAAATGCACCTCTTTGGGAAACAAGTATTTACAACCCCTCAGAGTTTATAGCTGAGTTGGTGCAGACTGGGGGCGGGGGAGTTGTACACATTGCTAGGCAGGGGCCAAGCCAGTTTCGGACCTGGGTTGGAAAAGATATGGGAACCCCAGACCCCTCTTTCCACTGCACTCCTCTGTGAGGAGGGCACCCTCCCCACCTTCTGTCTTCCCCATTTTCTCCTCCGATGCCACGTCTGACCTGCCAGCACCCCCACACCACTCCCCCAGGCTTCTCTCCTGTTTCTAGACCTGGTCTGTCATAATCCTTATTCCTCCAGGCTACGTTTCTTTTGGCCTTCAAACTGCTTGCCAGAGCCACCAGCAGCTACAAACTTTTCTTTCCTCCTGGCTTTCAGTTTTTCACACAGAGACAGAAACGTAAATTCCACAGAGCCTATCTGTCAGCCTGAATCAGGCCACAGCTTTGGGGTCTCCAACTAGGTGCCAACTGACTCAGGGAGACTTAAGGAGTCTGTTTCCACCTGTCTGATCTGCTAGAAGCTTATGGACTTTGGGTCTGAAGGAGCAGCCCTTGGAGCCCACCCCACTGCTATGAGTTTAGTACCGATCATGAACACTTTTAAGCAGTCTGCAACATGAGCTGTTGTTCTCTGAAGGATACAGCGGAAAACCACCTAAAGTAAGCAAAGAACCAAAGTAAAGTTCACCTTTGAAAGTTCTGCTATCAACATGCAAAAGTATTAAATTAAGAAGTAGACATTATGGCTAAATCAATGTTCATAACTTTGTATACACTATATGATCACTATTATATTAAAATGCTCTCCCACACCCCCTCCCACTCAAACAGTTGAAGACTATCTTAGGGTAATTTTAAAAGTACCTGGTGATTTTGGGGTTAATACTGGCCACAAATCCAACCACCATCGTTCCCTGGCTGAATGCATCTTTACAGACATTGATACCAACCACCATCAGGGACTTTAACTGTAAAATTAGATTTTTCATGATTTAATGGAATGAGGTATTATTTTCCCAAGCAATGACTTAATATGTAATTTTTAAAAGACTCTCCGTGGTTGTGAAATTATTTAAATTAAACTCTGCCAGGGAGATCACGGTCCAGATGAGGCAGAATATTAAACCAGAAACCAGAGAAACTTAAAGACAGAGGGAAGAATACAGTACATACTTTGATTAAGAGACACACTGTAATCCAAAATGGCCACCCCCTGCCATCCATGGCTTAAGGGCTCCGGTAAAGTGGTTGGTCCATCATTTATCCCTTGCCTCAGAGCTGAAGGAATCTGAAGAGAAATTCCATTCCCCATTCTTTAGCTCTCCAAGGAATCCTTACTTGTCTGCATGCCTCCAGGAGGAGCAGCTGAGGGTAACCTCGTATATCCTGATTAAGGGAACAGGCAATGGGCTCTCATTCCCTCTCTCCTCACTTCCTTCCACAGTGCCCATTGTTCAGGAAAAGAGAAGAGCATTTTTTCAGTTCCCAACACAAACTGGAGGTCTACATCACAGGCTCTCTATTTCCTTAAGCTCTTGGAGTACGAGAGGAGAGGCATTCCATCTAGGGTTCAAGGGTCCTCTGCAGGTAGCGCCCTGCTAAAAGCAGGGAAAGGCAGGGGCCACAGAACCCAGATTTTAAATGATGGCTCCAAATCAAGCCCCTCCAAGTCAATGCCAGACAAGCTTATCTTTGTGAAATAGTCTGTTACCAGCTTGACTAACGCGCCACGAGAACAGGAGCCACAACTCACCCTCCAGACCTTCCCAGTGGCTGGTGTATAATGGACAAACAGATTAACAACAAACTGACCCAATAAACAAACAGTGCAAATATTTCCAGAATCACATGAAAATATCTCCTACTTTGATTCCTTTTTAAAATTCATAACTGATTGGTGACTAAAGGAAAAGAGAGGCAGTTCCTCACCGGGATCTCCACCGCCCAGAGCTCGCCCCCGAGTTTACAGATCATTTGCATGGCAATCTTGGTGGTGACACTCATCATCATCCCCTGCTTATTCAACGTCTGAGCACGCACACATTGGCTGGGGACTGGGCAGTCGGAGCTCAAATATTTTTAATGGAATCATAGTAGCTCGTCTGAGTAGAAGGCAGAATACACATCACCTAAAAACAGAACAGACAGCAGCAATATCAACAAGAAGAAAGTCAATTTACTTATGTTGAGAGGATGCTTTAAAAACAATGAATTTCCAAAACATCTTTCGCCCTTATACTCCCAAGAAGCAAACAGCACACCTACAATTCTTCTCTTAAATGGTCTTTAAAAAGAGGACAATGAATCTAAGCCTTTTGAAATGCCTTCTCATCAGCCATCTGCTCTGCAAAGCACCCCACCCCCCCCACCCCCCACCCCCCCACCCACGCCTCCAATCCCGCCACCTCCCTTGGCTCTTGGCTCTTCCTTCCTCTCTGCTTCTCTCCTGATTTGATTCGTCAGTTTCCTCAAATTCCCTTCCAACCTAGCTTTTCCTCCAGTTACCTCTCTTCTTTGCAGTGACCCTTCCCTGTGGCTCTCCAGCTCCCCACTCCCCACTCCCCAACTGCATCCACAGACAAGCAAAGTGGAGAATTCGCTTAAATTGTAGTCTTTTTCCCATTAGGCACTGGACATCCGCAAATACAAGAGAAAACAACAGTTTTTGTTTTTGTTTGTTTTCTCGGACTTGAATGTAGGATATGACAGGAGGGAAAATAAGGAGAAAGAAGCTTCAGGTGCTCTGGTAAATTTCAGTCTTCTCTGTTACTGCCTACACTTACCATCAGGTATTTCCCTCACAGAAGGACCTCTCCTGCCTAACTCCATCTCCTTCCTATCTTTTATTCTCTACTTTCAACCACCCCCACCCACCAAATTATAGAAAAGATAGGCACTCTCATAATCAACAGGAAACAAATATAGTGACTTTTTTCACCTATAGAATTGTTCCAAATCACAACATCAAAAGCTAAAATTATTTACACTTAATCATATAAAGCATAAGAAAATATTTTTAAAGTACCAGAAAAATATCTTAGGGGCCTTCCTGCCTTGCATCCCGGGAATTTGGGGCTAAGCAAGGAGCGGTCCAATGGGAACCAGGACCATAAGCAGGTGGGAGCCAAGTGAGACTGGTTATCCATCAGGGATGAGAAGTAAGCAAGTATGTGGAGAATAATAAGGGCCATGCTTCTCACTCTCAGAGATACGGGGTACAGATACGGAAAGGGAGAACCGCCTCCTGTGGCACTGGGTTGCAACTGGGGACCTGAACACGTTTCATATTTAAAATTTGATAAAATATTTTAATATATACATAGATACATACAGTGATAAAACAGATGCAAGTGTTCATGTATATACATGCAAACCCATGCAGCGGTGGTAGTTTAGTCCCTAAGTCATGTCCAGCTCTTGTGACCCCACAGACTAGCCCACCAGGTTCCTCTGTCCACTGGATTTCCCAGGCAAGAACACTGGAGTGGACTGCCATTTCCTTCTCCAGGAGATCTTCTCCACTCAGGGACCGAACCCACATTTCCTGCACCGCACGCAAACTTTCCACTGCTGAGCCGCCAGGGACAGATACACATATGTCCTAGCTGTGCCCGTTGGGAAAGCCTAGGGGCTGGGACATCCCAGTAAATAAGCACACCCAGTGCCCAGATCTTGGTTTGTGATACTGATCTCTTCCAAAAGGAGTCAGAGCTCATTGGAGAAATATACAATTCCAGAGTCCAGAGTTGGGCAGAAAAACTTAAATTAACCTGGAATATCTTACTGTGCCAGACAGTAAGGAAGCGTTCCAAGAAAGATAAGAACACATCAAAAGACAGAAGCCATACTGAATGGAGGTCCTACTGGCAAAACCGAGGACAACTTGGACACAGGGCCTCAAAGACTCAGACACGACTGAGCGCCTGAGCGCACGCACATAGGCTATAGGAATGGATTCAGAGTGATCAATGGATTCTAACACTAGTGGGTGAAGTTTGATGAGGAACAAGATATTTACATAGTCTCAAAGTATCTCCCTACCAAAAAAATCTTAATTACCAAAAAGTGTAATTTTATAAAGAAGCTTGACAGAAACCACCCTACTAATGGAGTACCCCCTGGTAAGAACACAGAATCATCCCTGTGATATTGCTGCCCAAAGTGCATAAACTTAATTTAATGATAAAGAAACAGTAGACAAACCCAAAGTGAGAGACACTGTTTAAAATAACTGGTCTATTATACTCTTAAAACTGGAAGGTCATCCAAGTCAACGGAAACTATGGAACTGTTACAAACTGAAGGAGAGATTAAAGAGAAAAGGCAACTAAACGCAATATAATAGATCTATTCATTAGGGAAAACATTCTCAGGACAAATGGAGAAATGTGAATGGAGTTGGTTAGATTAGCTGGTTATACTGCTCCCTGATTTTGACGGTTGTTCTGTGGAGAGTGACCCTGTTTGTAGGAAATGTGTGTAACTGTATTAAAAGGGTAATGTGCATCATGCCTGTAACTTACTCTCAAATGTTCAAGAAAAAATAAATAAATAAGATAGGAAGGGAGGAAGGGAAAGAGGGAGGGAGAGAGGGGAGGAGAGGAAATGACAAGAAAATGACAGAAAACATAATCAAATGCCAATAATTGGGGAATCTGAGTGAATGGTATATTAGAGTTCTTTGTACTATTCTTGCAACTTTTCTGTAAGTTCAATTTTACATTTTAAAGTGAAAAATAAATGCTTTTAGAGTGAGAATTTCCTTGGTTTAATAACATCCTTATGGGCAAATTTTTGTGGAAAGAAAAGAGATAGCTAACTAAACTGCTTTGTGTGAGGTATGAATAGCAAGGCTGGCAGCTGGGATGAACGAGCCAGGGGAGAAAGACAGCAGCTGGGGCAGAGCAGCGCTGCAGGGAGAGGCTGCGCGGACGCCCCGGGGCCCGGGAAGGGCTGAGAGATCCTTCACGAAAATACAAGCCAATTTTAACTTGTCTGGAATGGTGTTCTGTGATGGAATAGTGCCTTGGCCCCAAACCCTCAGCAAAGTCAGCTACACAACACACACACATACACACACACTCACCACATACTCACTACACACACACCACACCACATACACACACTCACCACACACACACACTCACCACATACACATATACACACACCACAGACATAGATACAGACACTCATCACACACTACACACACACACCACCCCTACACACACACACACACACACCACACACACAAACACACATTCACCACACATACATCATACCACACACACACATACACACACACTCACCACACACACACTCACTACACACACACACCACACCACATACACACACCACACACACACACTCACCACATACACATATACACACACTCACCACAGACATAGATACAGACACTCATCACACACTACACACACACACCACCCCTACACACACACACACCACACACACAAACACACATTCACCACACATACACCATACCACACACACACATACACACACTCACCACACACACAAACACACATTCACCACACATAAACCATACCACACACACACATACACACACACTCACCACACACACACTCACTACACACACACACCACACCACATACACACACTCACCACACACACACACCACATACACATATACACACACTCACCAGACATAGATACAGACACTCATCACACACTACACACACACACCACCCCTACACACACACACACCACACACACACAAACATACATTCACCACACATACACCATACCCACACACACACATACACACACACTCACCACACACACACTCACTACACACACACACCACACCACATACACACACTCACCACACACACACATCACATACACATATACACACACTCACCACAGACATAGATACAGACACTCATCACACACTACACACACACACCACCCCTACACACACACACACCACACACACAAACACACATTCACCACACATACATCATACCACACACACACTCACCACACACATGCATTCACCACACACATACATACACACACTCACTACATACACATACTAACTACGCACACACACCACACACACATATACACATACTACACATACACATACTCACGACACATACACTCACCACACACACACTCATCACACACACACACTCATCACACACACACATATACACTCACTACACACAGACACTACACACACACACCCACACACACACATATACACAGACTACACATACATACACTCACGACACATACACTCACCACACACACACTCATCACACACACATGCACACATTACACACACACACATATACACTCACTACACACAGACACTAACTACACACACACACCACATCACACACACACACATACTCATGACACACACACACATACACACACTCACCACACACACATGCACATACTATACACACACCCTACACATATATACACACCATACACACACATGCACTCACTACACACACACATACACTCACCACACACATGCATTCACTACACACACAAATCACACCACACACACAGATAACACACACTCACCACACACAACATGCACTCACACACACATGATACTTTGGGAAATGAAGCAATTGTGGGTATCCCTCAGGTGTTATAAAGCAGAAGGAAAGGGTACTCATGAAGGGGAACAAGAATTCAGGGGAAGAGGAACATGGGACCATAGGCGACATGGAAAACTTACACCTTCCAAGAACCCCTGAAACACAAGAAGAAAACTGGGTGCCCCCACACTTATGGGATAAGATGAGCGTCGATTTATCTTAAACCTTAAGTAAAGATGACCCTCACCAAGAAGCTGAAAATATGCAGATATCCAATAAGCTGATAAAGGGGTGGGCACTCAGCCATGTCCAAATCTTTTGGTTCCCATGGACTGTGGCCCACCAGGCTCCTCTGTCCATGGGATTCTGCAGGCAAGACTACTGGAGTGGGTTGCCATGCCCTTCTCCAGAGGATCATCCCAACCAAGAGATCAAACCCACATCTCTTGTGTCTCCTGCATTCACAGACAGATTCTTTACCTCTAGTGCCATTTGGGTTAAAAATTAATATTAGAAATATGAAAGGAAAATAAAATATCTGGTTAAAATATCAAGATTAATACTTTATTGAGTGTTTGGGGGAAATGCACAGCATTTGAAAACATATGGGAGAATATGTTCAAATTCCTTCTTTCAAGACCGTTAGATATGAAGAAAATTAAAAATTATACCTCAAAACACAAAAACTATCCTATACTTACCAACTGAACCTCATGTTTAACATACTTCTGTATAGCGTGAATAAATGCAGCTGGATTTTCTTGTACTTTTATGCTACATAAAAAGATTAATTTTGAAAATGTATAAATTTTAGTAGCACATAATCATATAGCCTTAAAAATAATAGCAGTCAATTTTTACAACAGACTATAATTTGAGGAAAAAAATCATTAAACTGAAACCTTTTGTGTCTAAAATTGCTTCTCCCAAACAAGATATGCCAGAAACATTTAACTACTATTTTTATTAACATAAAAATCAGATTAGTGAAAACTAAAATTTTCTCCATTGTATAGAGTCCCCACAGATTCTATCTAAACAACAATTCTGTTGTTCAAAATGGAATTGAAGGCGTACTTTTGAAACTACAAGTCTTATCAAACGTTTGAAACAGAGTTCAAGTTAAATTGGGACTAATAATTCTGAAATCGGAATCTCCATGGGAACTCTAAAATAAAAATCATCAGATTAATGAGATCAAGATATCCAGTTAATCTGTATGATTCAAACTAAAAGATTTTTTTCCCTTATTGGCACCTTGCATGGAGCCTGGAATATCTAGCCTTAATTAATCAATCAATCAGTGGACAAGTACTTATCAATTATCTGTTCTGTGGCTACAGTATATTAGGGGCCAGAAGTTACAGAAAATGATTCCACTCAGAGGAATTCATAGATCTATTTTCTTGACATGGATTCAACCTCTCATGTGTATACATGGTTGGAATGGTCCCAATGCCCAGGGGCCTTTTAAAGCTTGTCCACCAGGTGGCAGGACCACTATCTGCCCTCGCGCTGGTTACAACAGGAGTGACTAGCAATGCTGTTTCAGACGGGAGAAATTACGCATATAAATCTAATAAGTAAAGAGATACGTCACAGGAGCGGAAAAAGGACGGAATAAAATATGAACTTTCAAATAAAACAGGCCAAGAACAGAACAAGAGCACAGACTTGTTGGAATCGGGTAAAAAGAGCCTGTGATGCCAGTCCAGGTCTGAGACTGTAGCTTCTTTCTTTAATCTTTTTCTGTCTTCTTACCTCATGGGTTGAGAGAAATTAGAGCAGGTGAAACTCAAACCAGGCGATTTGTTAACAGATTTGATAAGAAGAGAATTCCAGATGACAGTGTAAAATGAGACTTCGGGAACAGCTATGGTTTACAACAATTCTTGCGCTGATGATGTAATTAATTAGTAACCACGTATTTAAAGAATAACTAACTCCCCACCCTGGCAATTAGGACATCTGCACCTCCGCTACAACAAAGAGAAAGAAGTATCTGTTGTGCTTTTTTTAAGCAATGAAGTAAGGCATGACCAACTTTGTGGATTTTCTAAATTAAAACAGTATTCAGCTTTGAGTGTGACTGTATATGAATGGACCGCTTACTAAATTGGAAAGCGTCATATTTATCTCATCCCGTGCAAATAGCATAGCATTTACTATGTAGCAGTAGATACTCAATAAATGTTCAAAGGCTAAATGAATGACCTGGTTCTATCAGCAAACTATCTAGATGACTAATCTTATGCCACACGAAGAGAAGAAGAAAACTTGTTTCAGATCTATTTTTACATTAAATTTTAAATCATAAAATCTATCAAATAAGTCAGGAAATGCAACTTTTGTTAATATCCTGACTGCTGCTAAGTTTTATAAACAAGTGATATGGAGGAATTAAGAAAAAAACTGAGAAGGCAATATATGGATTTATTAAGAATTAATATCTCAACTAGTACTGGAAAGACATTGAGGTAATGAGACTACTGCTTAGGAAGAATTATGAAAATAAAGTTTTACAAAGACCAACATAAAATACATCTTAACTGGATAAAATTTTAATCATTGACAACTCTATGTATAACTATTTTCTTGGGACTCTATAGTAGGAAATTTTACTGACATAAAGAAACATCTGTGGCTCTTTCAGCCATTAACTCCTATTACCTTTCTAATCAAACCATATTAACATATGAAAAAAATGAGGAGAATTTTCAGCATCTTCTCACATTTTGGGGCAATCCACATTAAATCCCATGGGACTTCCAACTCTTCTCAAGCAGTTCAGAAAGTTCTCTGTCACACTTTCAGCTCTGTTACTACATATAACCAGCCATTTAGTCAAAGACTGTGCACTTAAAACCTTGCAAGTTCGTATATCCTTGGACCAGTCAGCTGCAGATGCAGGTTGACACTGAGAAAAATAACAGAGAATAATTAAATAAAAAGACAATATGGAGATATTTCATATTTGTCATAACAGAACAATTCAATACAGTTTGCTACTCAGAGACTTAAAACACACATATAAGTACTTCACATCTGAACACAACACACACTTTTTGGGAGTGGAGGCAACTGAATGACATCCCAGGTCAACCCTTCCTTGCCTGTAGATCCTTGGCAAGTCCCTTCACCTCATGTGCTCTGCCATGGCAAAGGCAAGTGTGCGGTTCAAATCTCTAGGTTCCCAGGAATTCCCTAGTGGTCCGGTGGTTAGGATTCCAAGCTTTTACTGTGGAGGACACAGGTTCAACCCTTGGTGGGGGAACTAAGACCCCCAAGCTGCACAATGTGACCAAGAGGGAAAAAAAAACCCAATAGCAAAATCCCACACAAATCTCTAGGGCTCCCTTCCAGCTCTAAAAGCCTAAGATCTTTACTACAAAGGCTCGTGTGAGTCACTGTCCAATTTGGTCTCTGCTTTAGGCATCTAGAAGTGGGAAATGCTGGTGACTGACCTTCCAGGTCACCATCCTGAGATGAACAGACCCTACAGTTAAGACTACACACTATACTAGGAGTAGCGATATCCAGAAGCAAAGATGCAGCCAAGACACAGGTTCCTGTCTCATTCTTGGACGGTTCCCCAGGTGATCAGGAAAAAACAAGCTCCCGACATTGAAGAGGGTAGACCTCAGACTAGTCCCCAGCCTTCTGGAAATCAAATCAAAAGTCCCTGGTGTGTGAGCCAGGAAGAACCACTGGTAGAATTTAAAAGGACACTATAAGCTAATCCCTTGCTACTCAGAGTGTCGTCTTGTAGCAGTGCTGTCTCCTGAGAGCTCGTTAGAAATGCAGTCCTGGGCCTCATCCCAGACCCACTGAACCAGACTGCATGTTAGCGAGTTCCCCAGCGATTCATCTGCACAGCACTGTTTAAGAAGCGCTCCAATCCCCTTGTTTTACAGACTGAAAAGCGACGGCTGAAAGCGGTTATGGAGCCAGCTGGCGGCAGTGGACTTGCTTTGCAGGCCGGGCATTTTCCACCAAGCACTGACTGCCAGGCCCCAGCCACCCTCCCAGTGCCATGTCACAGAAGGCCAGGCAGGAGCTCAGCTTCAGCGGACAACCTTCACCTAAGAACCAAGGGGCAGAGTTCGGCCTCCAGAAGGGCTCTGTCTCGAGCCAGGATTCATTCTTTCCCGTTACAGCCAGTGTGAGGGAGAACCACAGCCCTCTCACCTACACTCCCACTTTTACCAGCTGGCAGGTGGCTCAGGACACACACCCAAGGCCACTCTGAGGCCTGTGAACTTTTTCTGTACTCAGTTTCTCAAAGTCAAAGTCACTCAGTCATGTTTGACTTTTTGCAACCATCATAGTCAACAAAAGAGTCCAAAATGCAGTACTTGGATGCAGTGTCAAAAACGACAAAATGATCTCTGTTCATTTCCAAGGCAAACCATTCAGAATCACAGTAATCCAAGTCTACACCCCTATCAGTAATGCTAAAGAAGCTAAAGTCGAATGGTTCTATGAAGACCTACAAAACCTTTCAGAACTAACACCAACAAAAGATGTCCTCGTCATTATAGGGGACTGGAATGCAAATGTAGGGAGTCAAGAGCTACCTGGAGAAACAAGCAAATTTGGCCTTGGAGTACAAAATGAATCAGGGCAAAGGTTAACAGAGTTTTGCCAAGAGAATGTACTGGTCATAGCAAACACCGTCTTCCAACAACACAAGAGAAGACTCTACACATGGACATCAGCAGATGGTCAATACCGAAATCAGATTGATTATATTCTTTGCAGCCAAAGATGGAGAGGCTCTATACAGTCAGGAAAAACAAGACCGGGAGCTGACTCTGGCTCAGATCATCAACTTCTTATTGACAAATTCAGACTTAAATTGAAGAAAGTAGGGAAAACCACTAGACCATTCAGGTATGACCTAAATCAAATCCATTACGGTTATAAAGTAGAAGTGAGAAATAGATTCAAGGGATTAGATCTGATAGACAGAGTGCCTGAAGAACTATGGATTGAGGTTCATGACATTGTGCAAGAGGCAGTGATCAAGACAATCCCCAAGAAAAAGAAATGCAAAAAGGCAAATGGTTGTCTGACAAGGGCTTACAAATAGCTGAGCAAAGAAGAGAAGGAAATGGCAACCCACTCCAGTATTCTTGCCTGGAGAATCCAATGGACGAAGGAGCTGGGTGGGCTACAGTCAAGAGAAGCTAAAGGCAAAGCAGAAAAGGAAAGATTGAATGCAGAGTTCCAAAGAACAGCAAGGACAAATAATAAAGCCTTCCTCAGTGATCAGTGCAAAGAAATAGAGGAAAAGAACAGAATGGGAAAGACTAGAGATCTCTTCAAGAAAATTAGAGATACCAAGGGAACATTTCGTGCAAAAAGGAGCACAATAAAGGACAGAAATGGTATGGATCTAACAGAAGCAGAAGATATTAAGAGGTGGCACGAATACACAGAAGAACTATACAAAACAGATCTTTATGACCCAGATAACCACGATGGTGTGATCACCCACCTAGAGCCAGACATCCTGAAATGTGAAGTCAAGTGGGCTTTAGGAAGCATCACTACAAACAAAGCTAATGGAGGTGACAGAATTCCAGCTGAGCTATTTCAAATCCTGAAAGGTGATGCTGTGAAAGTGCTGCACTCAATATGCCAGCCAATCTGGAAAACTCAGCAGTGGCCACAGGACTGGAAAAGGTTTTCATTCCAATCCCAAAGAAAGGCAATGCCAAAGAATGCTCAAACTACCACATGACTGCACTCACCTCACACCCTAGCAAAGTAATGCTCAAGATTCTCCAAGCCAGGCTTCAACGATATATGAACCATGGACTTCCAGATGTTCAAGCTGGTTTTAGAAAAGGCAGAGGAACCAGAGATCAGATTGCCAACATCCCCTGGATCATCGAAAAAACAAGAGAGTTCCAGAAAAACATCTATTTCTGCTTTATTGACTATGCCAAAGCCTTTGACTGTGTGGAAAACAATAAACTGTGGAAAATTCTGAGAGAGATGGGAATACCAGACCACCTGACCTGCCTCTTGAGAAATCTGTATGCAGGTCAGGAAGCAACAGTTAGAACTGGACATGGAATTACAGACTGGTTCCAAACTGGGAAAGGAGAACGTCAAGGCTGTATATTGTCATCCTGCTTATTTAACTTATATGCAGAGTACATCATGTGAAATGCCAGGCTGGATGAAGCACAAGCTGGAATCAAGATTGCTGGGAGAAATATCAATAACCTCAGATACACAGATGACACCACCCTTATAGCAGAAAGTGAAGAGGAACTAAAAAGCCTCTTGATGAAAGTGAAAGAGGAGAGTGAAAAAGTTGGATTAAAGCGCAACATTCAGAAAATTAAAATCATGGCATCTGGTCCCATCATTTCATGGCAAATAGATGGGGAAACAACGGAAATAGTGACAGACTTTATTTTGGGGAGCTCCAAAATCACTGTAGATGGTGATTGCAACCATGAAATTAAAAGACACTTACTCCTTGGGAGAAAAGCTATGACCAACCTAGACAGCATATTAAAAAGCAGAGACATTACTTTGCCAACAAAGGTCCATCTAATCAAAGCTATGGTTTTTCCAGTAGTCATGTATTGATGTGAGAGTTGGACTATAAAAGCTGAGCACCGAAGAATTGATGCTTTTGAACTGTGGTGTTGGAGAAGACTCTTGAGAGTCCCTTGGACTGCAAGGAGATACAACTAGTCTATCCTAAAGGAAATCAGTCCTGAATATTCATTGGAAGGACTGATGATGAAGCTGAAACTCTAGTACTTTGGCCACCTGATGTGAAGAACTGACTCAGTGTAAAAGACCCTGATGCTGGGAAAGATGGAAGGCGGGAGAAGGGGACGACAGAGGATGAGATGATTGGATGGCATCACTGACTCGGTGGAAGTGAGTTTGAACAAGCTCCGGGAGTTGGTGATGGACAGGGAAGACTGGTGTGCTCTAGTCCATGGGGTCACAAAGAGTCAGACAAGACTGAGTGACTGAACTGAGCTATACTGTCCATGGAATTCTCCAGGCCAGAATACTGGAATGGGTAGCCTTTCCCTTCTCCAGGGAATCTTCCCAACCCAGGGATCGAACCCAGGTCTCCCACATTTCAGGTGCATTCTTTACCAGCTGAACCACAAGGGAAGCCCAAGAATATTGGAGTGGGTAGCATATCCCTTTTCCAGGGGATCTTTGTGACCTAGGATTTGAACCGGGGTCTCCTGCATTGCAGGCAGATTCTTTACCAACTGAGCTATCGGGGAAGCCCCAGTTTCTTAAATCCAGTTTTAAAAAGCAGGATCAGCTGGAGAAGTCGCTGACACAGACAGTTCTAACCTATCCAATACCACCTCTAGGGAGCAGGTTCTTCACTTTAGTGCCTCTTCTATGAAGTAGGGGATTCCCAGGTGATGCTAGTGGTAAAGAATCCACCTGGCAATGCAAGAGATGGAAGACACGGGTTCGATCCCTGGAGTAGGAGGATCTCTGGAGTAGGAAAGGGCAGCCCACTCCAGTGTTGTTGCCTGGGAAATCCCACGGACAGAGGAGCCAGGGAGGCTAAAGTCCATGGGGCTGCAAAGAGTTAGACATAACTGAGCACACAGTACTCCTATGGAGATCTGATTCTGGGCCAAAATATGCAAACAAAACTCTAACAAGTATGATTACCTACAGATGATGAAACAGACCATTTAAAATATTTCATATCTCACTTCACGTGTAGACTAAAACTGAGTTTCTTTTTACTGACACCTGACCAAGATCTTAATGGGGGTGTACATTTTAGGACTTGACACTGTTTTGTGTTTAAAGTAATTTTTCCTTAGCTTCTCCAACAAGGATTTTGGTTATTTGAATAGATTATCAAAAAGCAATAATGAAAAAAAAGCAACCCCATCCTACCAAAAAAAAACAAAAAAAAACATTTGCTGCTCAATCATTAATTTCAACATGCTGACTTACCTGCATCAAATAAGGGCAAGAAGAACACCTTTAAAAATGAAATGAAATGTAACTCGCTTTAAAACCCGGCAAAACAGAGGGGCAAAGTAGAGAATGTACAATTTTTGCTTAAAATTGGTTCATTTTTTTTTTTTCCAGTGGAAACCCCAGAGAGGCAATGATTTGTCTCTCCAGGTTTCTGAATGCCTCTCTGCCTAACTGTTATGGCTAGGTGAGCTCTGGGAGAATTTCTTCATGTTTATGCCAACTGAGCAGCATTCTATTTGGGGGAAGAGAAAGAACTCTGGTATCAGGAAACACAGTCTGCTGGAATTAACCTCCACCAGTTAAAACAACGTTTTCAGGTACCACAAAGTTTTAAGCAATATAAGAGTACAAGAACATCCAATAATAGGTTACATGTTTTGATTGCAATGGGGTGAAGTACCATTTTCTAATGCATCTTCTGTTTATTTATTTTCGGCTGCACTGGGTCATCACTGCTGTGTGTGGATTTTCTCTTGTGGTGGCAAGCGGGGTCAACTCTTCATTGAGGTGCGGGGCTTCTCATTGAGGCAGCTTCTCTGGTTGCAGAGAACTGACTCTTCAGCGAGTGGGCTTCAGTAATTGCAGTATGTGGCCTTAGCTGCTTCATAGCATGTGGAATCTCCCTGGACCAGTGATCGAACCTGGGTCCCCTGCCTTGGCAGGTGGATTCTTAACCAAAGGACGACCAGGGACGTCTTCTAATGCATCTGTAAATGTGACGCCATATCACACTAACCTAAATCTGCTGGGTACCACTAAATCCTCGTGGCACCTTAAAAGGAAAGCAGAGGGTCCTGAGGTTTAGGACAAAGGGAAGGTGGAGAAATATACTGTGCTGAGTCAGTTCTGTCCTGTCCAATGCTTTGCGACCCTATGGACTGTAGCCCGCCAGGCTCTTCTGTCCATGGGATTCTCCAGGCAAGAATACTGGAGGGGGTTTCCACGCCCTCCTCTAGGGGATCTTCCCAACCCAGGGATGGAACCCACATCTCTTAACGTCTCCTGCATTGGCAGGTGGGTTCTTTACTACTAGTACCACCTGGGAAGAGGCCACAGAGAAAGCAAGTGAACAGTATATTATAATCCCACTCTGACTTATGATCAAACTGACATACATTCAAGAAAGTATTTTTAAATGAAAATAAAATCACAGAACTTACTATGTGGTCTTGCATTATTATTTTTCTGCAGGTGCAACACGGCCAGTCAGAGACATCTGGCATCCAAAATGCAGCCCCCAGGTCTCCAGCTCAAAACGAGCATCCTTGTTTCTGTTGATAGAGTTGAGTCTTAAGTCATTTAAAATACTTACTATCTAAAAATTGTAATCATTAGAGATAAAATTGTGTTAATTATTCAGAGACTGATTTTCTAGGGTTCCTGACTTCTATTTCTATTCACCATTTTTTCTCTGCTCCAGGGAATTATAGGAGGACTGCACCCATGGGGGACTCCAAGGGATGGAGAGTCTCCCAGTGTGACCCTCTGGTAAACAGAATGGGTCACTGAGCCAAACAGTGTCTGCATACGTACTCAGTCACTTCAGTCAAGTCCGACTCTTTGTGACCCTATTGGCGATAGCCTGCCAGGTTCCTCTGTCCATAGGATTCTCCAGGCAAGAATACTGGGTTGCCATGCCCCTCCTCCAGGGGATCTTCCCGACCCAGGGATTGAACCTGAGTCTCCTGCATCTCCTGCATTGCAGGTGGATTCTTTACTACTGAATCACTGAAGAAGCCCCTGAGCCAAATAGGTCAGGCTTCAAATACAAATTCTGACACTGAATAACATGGACCTTGAGCAAACTCTGAAATCTTTTAAAGCCATGGTTTCCTGATGGACAAAATGTAGGACTAAGCTAGCTATTTCATAGGGGTAATGAAAAGGTTAAATATGGCAATACACGGACAGTGCCACCACACTGCCTGGCACATGCTAGGTGCTCAGTACAGGTGAGATATTATTCTTGATAACAAACATCAATAAAGAGATGTTGTGGAGCATCTAGATGTGGAGATGTCCCCATACCTCTGGAAGTCATCCGCAAGCCTGGCCAGGTGCTGCTGCCTTACCAAAGGATCGAGACGCGTTTCTTTAGCCACAGCCTTCATCAGCTGGAAATCAGAGGTCGCCTGGCCAGGCATCCCTGTACATTGTGAATGGAAACAAAGTGAAAAATGAACAGTCCTCAGTGTAATCCAGCCAATCTTAGGCACAGAGAAATAAAACTCTGAACTTAAACTGAATCAGATTCACCACGTGACAGCAATGCAAGCCACTTTTTCATTTAAAATGTTTTCTAGTAGTCACATTGAAAAAGAGCCAGAAAGAAACAGATGCAATTATTCAAACAGTATATACTATTTAACTCAGTATATCCAAAATATTATCATTTCAACACTTAACCAAAATAAAAGGTGAGTTAATGAGATAGTTTCTCTTTTGTTTCACACTACATCTTAGACATCTAGTCTGTGTTTTTACACTTCCGGCACTGCTCCATCCAGTCCCTCAGTCATCTTAGTCATGCGTCAAGTGCTCAGCGACCAGTGTGGCTAGAGACCACCAAGAGGACTATGCAGATGTGAGATGCCAGAGGATCACTAAGGCGGCTCATCCCTCTCTGCAATGAGGGTATCCTATTAACTTCTCTAATTGCAGAATAAACGCATGCACATCAAACTCATTCGAGCACCATTAGTATAAAATGTACAAAGTCCTCCCACCTTAGTCTCACCCTGGTAATCAGATGAACATGATTAAAAGAATCTTAGTCTTTTTAAAAAAATTATTATTCTAGTGTAGTGTAGAGTGAAGATTACCTTCTGGAGCTCATGCAAAAAGAAAATAAAGAGTATTTTGGCACGTATCAAAAAATATACCTGAAGAAAGTTAAATCACACGATTGCCTAGACTGCATACGTGCTAAGTCGCTTTAGTCATGTTCAACTCTTTGCGACCCCAGGGACCGAAGCCCTCCAGGCTCCTCTGTCCACGGGACTCTCCAAGCATGAATACTGGAGTGGGCTGCTATGCCCTCCTCCAGGGGATCTTCCTGATCCAGGGACTGAACTTGGGTGTCTTACATCTGCACTGGCAACACCTAGGCTCAGTTCAGTTCAGTCGCTCAGTCGTATCCAACTCTTTGTGACCCCATGAATCGCAGCACGCCAGGCCTCCCTGTCCATCACCATCTCCCGGAGTTTACTCAGGCTCACATCCATCGAGTCAGTGATGCCATCCAGCCATCTCATCCGTGGTCGTCCCCTTCTCCTCCTGCCCCCAATCCCTCCCAGCATCAGAGTCTTTTCCAATGAGTCAACTCTTTGCATCAGGTGGCCAAAGTACTGCAGTTTCAGCTTTAGCATCACTCCTTCCAAAGAAATCCCAGGGCTGATCTCCTTTAGAATGGACTGGTTGGATCTCCTTGCAGTCCAAGGGACTCTCAAGAGTCTTCTCCAACACCACAGTTCAAAAGCAGCAATTCTTCGGCGCTCAGCCTTCTTCACAGTCCAACTCTCACATCCATACATGACCACAGGAAAAACCATAGCCTTGACTAGACGAACCTTAGTCGGCAAAGTAATGTCTCTGCTTTTCAATATACTATCTAGGTTGGTCATAACTTTTCTTCCAAGGAGTAAGCGTCTTTTAATTTCATGGCTGCAGTCACCATCTGCAGTGATTTTGGAGCCCCCCACCCAAATAAAGTCTGACACTGTTTCCCCATCTATTTCCCATGAAATGATGGGACCAGATGCCATGTTCTTCATTTTCTGAATGTTGAGCTTTAATCCAACTTTTCACTCTCCTCTTTCACTTTCATCAAGAGGCTTTTTAGTTCCTCTTCACTTTCTGCCATAAGGGTGGTGTCATCTGCATATCTGAGGTTATTGATATTTCTCCCGGCAACCTTGATTCCAGCTTGTGTTTCTTCCAGTCCAGCATTTCTCGTCAGGAGGAAAATAGCTTGGTTTTAGGAAAACATCTGGCAACCAATTTAATGTCAAAGTAACAAATGGAATGCACGAGATAAAGGAAATAGATAACCTTCAGGGTGCTGACCAATTTCCAAAGGGCACTCTACCCTCCCACTTCCTCTGTGATCAAATAGATTACCTAAGAGTCATCCTCCCTGGGTTAAATTAGAGCTCTGGCACTCATCTAACTTAAGGAGGCTTTGCCCACTGCAAAGTGTCACAAGAACTGGAGAAAGAATAAAATGCAAGCATTACCTGTTAGAAAGCAGAGCTCAGGAAGCAGGTGGGCCATCCAAGGCTCAGAGTTGTCATTCTTCTTGTTTTTCAACAGACTAATAAGAACTGGCTGGTTCAGGTCAGATAAAGTAATATCATATTGCTAAGAATGCAAGATTAATGAGGGAAAAGTTAATATGGAAACACTATACAATGAGCATCCTTGCTTATAAGCAACAAATGAATAGATAAGAAAATCTTTTCAATAGAAGGGGGAAAAAGTCCCCACGGTAACCTACTCATTTCTACTCCCTTCCTGGGACCCATGTCTTACATCTCAGGGGCCAGCTTCATGATTTTAATTATTACCTCTTATAATTCAACACCATTTTTTTTCCCCAATCATTTTCTTGCTCTCTTCTGAGTTTCATCCAGAGTCATAGGCTGGATGAAATCCATAATACCATGACCCCAGGAGCAGCACTGCCACTGGAGCCTGAGGCCAGCTGACCCATGTGCAACTAACTGGCTCTGGCACCTGTGTGCATTATGAAAATATCATACACAAGTCGGAGGCAGCGGTCATCCTGAGTCAACCTCAGATTTCCCAAAGAGCACCACTGTCCTTACTTTCCAAGACAGTGTGATGTGACAGGGAAGTAGCTTTGAACTCTGACAAGTGTAAATCTGGTCCACAGATAGTCTATCTACTTGGACTGTGACACTGGGGGAGGGGCTTACCTTTCCTCCTCTATGAAACGAGAACAAGAGGCCAGACATGTCCCATGTAAACCACTAGCTCGGTGTCTGGTTCATAATAAGTCCTCGGCAATCATTAGTTCCTTCCCCACCTCCTTTCCCTTCATAAACCTGAATTTCAACATTCTCACCTTGCCATGAGTTCATTTACCTTCCAAAGGCAAAGTTTCCATTAACACCGATGTAGCTTACTCATCAGTGATGACAAAACAATTGGAATTATAATTTACAAAATGCCTGGGGACCATGCGATGCTGACATCAATAATTATAATGCAGGAAGCCAGCAGTGAGGGCTTCTGTCTTCAATAAAGACTTCAAGTCATTAAAATAAAAAACAGTTCAGGAAACAGCAATTTAAAGTGGTGATTACAACAATGCTATGGCTGAAAAGCTTGGAGAAGCATTGGTAGAAAGAGTTTTTATACATGACTTCATTAATTCACATCTTGTGCTTGCTATATTCAGGGACTGAAATGAATACAAATAAAAAAGAGGCACAGTCCTTGCCTTTACACATAACTACATTATCTACAAAGCAAGGTAGACCAGAAGCACAAATAATACATCTACGTTAAGCACTTATATTTTTCCTTAGTCTGTTTTTTAATGGATGAGAACTGTGTTTTTTAAATTAAACTATAATTGATTTACAAGGTCATGTTGTTGTAAAGCAAAGTGATGGAGTTTTAGATAGATAGTCTTTCCAGATTCTTTTCCCTTATAGGTTATTTAGTATAGTTTTTTTAATACTAAATATAAAAATATTTAGTATACTTCCATGTGCTATACAGTAGGTCCTTGTTGGAGACCTCCTACATATATATTAATAGTAGTAGCGTATATGTTAATCCCAAACTCTTGTTTTATCCCCTACTTCTCCTTTCATAACCATAGTTTGTTTTCTATGTTTGTGAGTCTATTTCTCTTTGGTAAATAAGACCCTTTCCTCACTTACTCTTAATAACAGAGTGTGACTGTTGCGTGCTCTGTCGTGTCTGACTCTGCAACTCTATGGACTTCAGCCTGCCAGGCTCCTCTGTCCATGGGATTATCCAGGCAAGAATACCAGAGTGGGTTGCCATGTCCTCTCCAGTGGATCTTCCTGACCCAGGGATCGAACCTGCAACTCCTGCATTGGCTGGCAGATTTTTTTTTTTAACCACTTAACCACCTGGAAAGCTCTTAACAACAGGACTGTGAGTCAAATACTATTATCATCTTCTTCATTGATGAGGAAACAGCATTAGAAATTAAATAACTTCCCAAGGTCATATAATGGAAAATTAGCTCAACCAGGATTTAACACTTAAGACTTGGGAGCCTCTGCTTGTTACACCACTCAGGGCTGGGTCCCTCACAAGGAATAGGGAGCAAGGTAGTGAAAACAATTTATGGCTGGTAAATCAAGGAAGGCTTCATGAAGGAGGCAGAATCCAAGACAGCACCTTGAAGAAAATGCAGGAGTATTATAAGTTCTAGGAACAGCTCAACCAAAACTGGGACATATTCCAAGAAGAGGGTATTCTACTATTTACCTGGAGCATGGTTAAGAATTCTACCCACTATGCTGTGTAATCAGGTGAATTTTACTGTCTCCCATGCCCCAATTTTCTTAGCATTTGGCAATAGTTTTTGTGATAAGATAAAACAGAGAAGTATAAAGGTTAATATCAAGATGTCTTCCAGTAAAATTACAGGCTATAAAATCAATACACAGACATCACCTGCATTCCTATACACTGACAATGAAAAACCAGAAAGAGACATTAAAGAAACAGTCCTTGGGGTGTGCTCAGAGCAGGGGGCCTGAAGAAATGGCTCGTCTGTTTATAACACACCCAACAGGAATCTGGGTTCACTGTGACGAGGGGCACAAAACATGTGGCCTTCCTATGAACAGAAACCCAACACGTGTCCCCTGACCTCCACGTGGCTGCTGGGCAGGGCCAGTACTGGAAGGAAAGCCGCAGCACGTAGCTGGGGAGCTTGCCACCTGGAGCCGGTCTAGTCCACGCCTGGGTGGGCCAGGAGTGGTCTCATAAAGGGTCTGAACCTCTCATTTCAAGGAGAAAGAAAAAGATTCCAACTGTATGGGAAAGGCAAAACTGTGGAGACAATAAGTGGTGGTCAGGAGTTTGCAGAGGAGGAATATACAGAGAACAGAGGTTCTCACGAGCAGTGGAAGTGCTTTGAGCGACATTACGGATTTATGTGGCCCTACTTTTATCCAAACCCAGAGTATGCAGCACTGCTCTGCTCGCTGAAGCGAGCCCTGAGGGGCCTGGGGATGTTCCGATTATGTGTCAGTGCAGTCATCCTTGGTCTAAAGAGAAAAAGAGAAGAGCTTCCATTCTGTTGATAATGGCTGTTCATGTGAGGGGAGGCGGTATATGGGGAATTTCTGTACATTCCTGTCAAGTTTTATTGTAAACTTAAAACTGCTTTAAAAAAGAGAACGATCTCCCCCAAAATTTAACACTCAGGGCAGACACTTTTGGCAAAACTTTTTGTTTCACGTTTATGTATGTATACATACTATATATGTGTGTGTGTGTGTTGGATTGTGATATAAAATGTATTTTTTTTAGATCAAAGAAGACTGCAGGCCACGTGTGGTTAATTATGCTGGCAAATAAAAGCATAAATTAACCTCAAAAAAAAAAAGAAAGAAACAGTCCCATTCAGCACTGCAACAACAACAACAATAATACCCATGAACCGACCTAAGGAGACAAAAACCTGCAGAAAACTGTCAGATACTGATGAAAGAAACCAAAGACAACACAAAGACAACACAAAGATGGAGAGATATACCATGATCTTGGACTAGAAGAAGCAATATTGTGCAAATGACCATACAACCCAAAGCAATCTACAGGTTCAGTGCAATCCCTATTAAACTACCAATGGCATTTCACAGAACTAGAACAAAAAACTTCACAGTTTATATGGAAACACGAAAGACCCCAAATGGCCAAAGCAACCTTGAGAAAGAAAAAATCGAACTGGAGGAATCAACCTTTCCGACTTAAGACTATATGCAAAGCTGCAGTCATCAAGACAGTATGGTACTGGCACAGAAACAGAAATACAGACCAATGAAACAAGGTAGAAAGCCGGGAGATAAACCTATGCACCTACCGGAACCTAACCTATGACAAAGGAGGCAAGAATATATCATGGAGAAAAGACAGCCTCTTCAATAAGTGGTGCTGGGAAGCTGGAAAGCTAAATGTAAAAGAATGAAACTAACTTCCTAACACTGTATACAAAAATAAACTCAAAGTGGATTAAAGACTTAACTGTAAAGCCAGAAAACTCTTGGAGGAAAACATAGGCAGTACACTCTTTGACATACATCACAGCAAGATCCTCTTTGACCCACCTTCTAGAGTAATGGAAATAAAAACAAACAAATAGGACTTAACTAAACTTAAAAACCTTTGAACAGCAAAGAAAACAATAAACAAGATTAAAAGACAACCCTCAGAATGGGAGAAATAATTGCAAATGATACAACTGTCAAAGGAGTAATCTCCAAAATATATAAGCAGCTCATACAGCTCTATATCAAGAAAACAAACAGCCCAATCAAAAATGAGCAGAAGACTTAAATAGACATTTCTCCAAAGAATACATACAGATGGCAAATAAACATAAAATGATGCTCAAAATCACTAATTATTAAAGAAATGCAAATCAAAACTACAATGAGGTTATCATCTCACACCAGTCAGAATGGTCATCAAAAAATCTACAAACAAATACTGGCAAAAACCAACACCAAAAAATTAAAACACAAAAAATAATAGAAAAAATTAAAACATTATGGCTGAAGTGATAAAAAGGATGTCTTCCACTTTGAGAGTAGACTATACAGTAATTTATCATTCCTTTCCTGGGACAAAGAGGAGAGCATTCTAGAAACTGGTGCCATTTTCTTTCATTTTCTCCCCAATTACAATAGATATGCAGGGAATCACAACTCATTACAAAGAAAGTGAGTGGGATTTTTATCATGATTCCCTGTTCAGAATGTCACAGGTTCTCAAACACATCAAAGAAAAATGAATTTAACCATGCAGGAAAAATCCCAAATGTTTAACAAACTCTGTGTTTAATAAACACTAATGGAGAACACTTTTTGCACAAAATGCTTTGCCAAATGCCCAAAGCTATATGTGTTCTGTAAGGACAACTGAATGAGGCGGACAGGGCGAAGAAGAAGAAGGATACAAAATGATTTCCTGAGACGCAGAATTCCCAAGGAGAGACAGGCATGGGAAAGACAATGAATTCAGTTTGAATTTTGTTCATTTGAGATGCCTGCATCTCATGCAAATGCAGCCAGAAAATGGAGAGGAGGATATAATTTATGAAGGAGGGCAAGACAAAAATACTATATTGGAAGCGATCTCAGAATATGAAGAAAAGGTCCTATGCAAAGGGGCCGTGGTGAGTTACAGAATTTCATGTTGGGGGAAAACTGTTGAAGGAGGCTGAGAAAGAACCACCTGAAAACCAGGGGGATACAGCAGGGATGTGCCGTGGGGCCAAGAAAGAGGAGTTCAGCCCACCAGGAGCGGTCACTAGCATTCAGAGCCACCAAAAGCTCCTTAGAATAAGGTCAGTAGCTGACTTTGACCTTGGAGAGCTAGTTCCATAGCAGCAGAACTGGATAACAGATTGAAGAGGCTTCCTGAAGGAAGAATGGAAGAGGTGCTTGGAGCTAGTTTAGAGGACCTCCTAAAGAAATTAGCTAAGGAGGAAAAGGAAATCATTTTTCTTGAAAGTGCAGAAAGGTCAACACATTTGCTTTCTCTTTTTGTTTGTAAAACAGTGGTGAGATTTTGGAGACAGAAATATGACTGAATATGCAATAAAGAGAAGGCGCCTCTGAAAGGGACTGAAGTTGGACAGTGGGGATGGGGAAATTCTCATCACTGTGAACCTAGCTCTCAGAGTCAGCACGAGATTTCATCAATAAGTGTTTGAGCATCCTCTAGATGCTAGCCCTGGGTGTCCAGAAATCAAGAGCTTAAAGTTGAAGAGGGGGAGTCAGACCATTCATATCCTGCCTGTGATAACTACAAGAAGTCAAGTACATAGAGGGGACATGGGGGAGAAAGTTCCAGGGTTCCCTTGACTGCTAGGAGAATTTCCTGGCAGTCCAGTGGTTACTTCACCTGCCAAAGCAGGGAGTGCAAGCTGGATCCCTGGTCAGGGAGGTAAGATGCCACATGCTTCAGAGCCAAAAACTCAAGACAGAACAGACGCGACAGTGTAACGAATTCAATAAAGACTTTAAAAATGGTCTACATTAAAAAAAAAAATCTTACTAAAAAAAGAGTTGACTGCTGAGCTGAGTCTTGAACGGTGTTCAGTAATTGGCCGACTGTGAATGGTGTCAAGGACAAGGAAGCGGGGTGTGAGAAAATGCACAGGGGAGTGATGGACGTGAGGAACCGTAAGCACGGTAGAACCTTCCAAGGAAACAGGATGGTATGCGATGCGGCTCAAGAGGCGGGCAGGAGTCAGACCAGAGCCCTTCCCCGGGAGCTAGGCAGGAGGGAGATGAGGCTGAAAGAAGAACAAGCGCTACCTGCTTGTAGTAATCCACGTAGGTGATCTCAGTGCCGTCCCGCTTCCGGAAGCTGTGTGTGGGCTTCACCGACCAGTCGATGTCATCAATGCGATAGGTTTTATTATTGTATCTGGCAAACACAAAGAAATCTTTTAAATTCTTCTCTGAAGTCCTACAAGGTAAGTGGCTAGTTCACTACACTTTAATTCAAAGTGTTATCCTCCAGAATTTCAGATATTATGAAAGATAAGAACTCAAGAATAGTCACTTAAAAAAAGATAGCTCTTATCCAAGAGCGTTGATGAACTCTTCTGTTTATGAGAGGACCCCCATATCCCAACAAAACCAAAGGAATAATCGTTGGCCCACCATCTGCTTTTCTCACTGAGAGACACTGTCTGTGTGTATGTGCACGCGTGTGTGTGTGTGTCTTTGCGTGCACTCAGTCCTGACTCTTTGTGACCCCATGAACTGCAGCCCGCCAGGCTCCTCGGGATTTTTCCAGGCAAGAATACTGGAGTGGGTTGCCATTTTCTTCTACAGGGGATCTTCTCAGCCCAAGGACTAAACTGGCATCTCCTGTATCTCTTACATTGGCAGGCAGGTTTTTTACCAGCTGAGCCAACTGAGGCATGCCCAGGAGACACTGTAGCTTCAGGTAAATCATGCTTAAATGTTCAAAGGCTGAAGTATGGCTCCAAACTTTCCTGTCAGCTTCTGTTTTCAACTCAGAATTTTTGAACTCCTAGCTAGTTTTTCTCATTAAAAAAATCCTAAGGAGGCTGATGAACCATGCCATTCTGGCAGCCCGTCTCATCTTCCATCTAAGGCTGGCCCTGGGCAAAACTGTAAAGCAGGTCAGCTAAGATCTTTCTAAGCTCTTTCTCCCCTTCATCAGGTACCATGTGGCCTGGAACACCTTCTCATGCCAACCCAGCCATGAGACAGAAACCTCCTTGTCACTTTTCTCCTGGGCTCTCAGTACCTTTCAAGCTGACTTGGAAATAGTGCAGTAAGCTAATTCACGGAGCTCATGACAAGAGGACAAAGGGGCAGTGTGGAATTCAACCAGTGCCACCTCTCTGCTCTACAACCCAGAAAAACAACTTCAAGTGGAAATTACAAGCTAGACTAGGAGAAGGCGAGAGAGTCTTCTCTAAAAAGTGTCCATGGACTGGCAGCAGCGTAGAGTGGACTTATGTTCTTCAGGAAGTCACCTAACTGTCCATGTTTCATTCGGTTCAATATGCATTGAGGGCAGATTATACACAGACACAGAGAGGCTTGAAAGTCCTCAGCCATAAGGACCTCGTAACTTTATAGTGAAGATGAGACGCAGACCTGATGCTCTGTCTTGTTGCTACCGAACCCAAGTTGGGTCGGCTTGCGCCAGCACAGTAAAGCCAGTCTCCTGACAGCAGGTTGTGGTGGAGGAAAGCGCATCAGACACTGCTATGTGGGTCCTTCAGAGAGGAGCGAAAGCAGAGGACATGGGGCAGGGGTCTGCCCGGGAAGGCCTCACAGGGTCCTGCTCAGTTACACCGTGATGTAATAAAATGAAATAAAGGGGCCCTAAAGAGGTGACGATAAGCACTGGGTTTCCGGAGCAGCATAGAGCAGAGAAATGAATAATTCCAGCTGAGTGGACCTTCGAGTGGACTCTGTGGGAGCAGAAATCTAAAAGACAGAAATAGAGGCGGGGGACCCAGGCAGAGGGGCTGGAGCAGCAAAGTGCAGACCACTGGGGGGTGAGAGGAGGGTATTGGAGGAGGTAAGGAAGGACCAGGAGAGATGGCTGCACCCAGCACACCCCTCCAGGGAGCCTCGGCTCTAGACAACTGACAGCAGGGAGCAGACTCAGATCCGGGCTCGGCCAGTGCCCGCAGCTCTTCCTTTTCCTACATAATGCATTCTCTAGAGGAAAGTCTATTTAAAGGCAAGTTTTACCTTGTCAGGACAATGAGCCCAATCAGCTGTTTCTCACACATTTGGGTAAAGCTGGACTCGCTACTTTTGCGGCAGAGATCTGTCATGAACTCCAGAACTGTCTCGTTCCGGAGTATTTTGTAACTCACGTCAGCACTCAACAGGAGCTTGCTTTCAAAATGTGATACAGAAATGGCGAACCCAGGCCAAAGGGACAATCTTCAAAAAAATAAAAAAATTAATAAATAAAAATTTTAAATGCTATATCAGGATAACAATAAATGTTTTAAAATGGTGACTTTATATTCTAATTCTCTCAATTTTATGAAACAATTTTTCTTTAAATCTGATTTCTTTCAGCGGCTGACTTAACACTTCAGCTATTTCCAGATGGAGTGTCTTTAAACATATGAAGTGAAGTGAAGTGAAAGTCACTCAGTCGTGTCTGACTCTTGCAACCCCATGTGGAACTCTTCAGGCAAGAATACTAGAGTGGGTAGCTTATCCCTTCTCCAAGGGATGTTCCCAACGCAGGGATCAAACCCAGGCCTCCTGCATTACAGGTAGATTCTTTACCAGCTGAGACACAAGGGAAGCAAATAAGGGGAAATTTTAAACATATATTTAGGATAAAATACATTTCTTTAGAGCTTCGCTTCTTAACCTTGGCACTACTGACATTTGGACTGGATAATTCTCTGCTAGGGGCTGTTCTGTGCACTGCAGTGTGTGTTTCTGTGTGTGTGTGTGTGTGTGTGTGTATGTGGTGTGGTACGGTGTGCTCAGTCATGTCTGACTCTTTGTAACTCCATGGACTCCAGCTCACCAGGCTCCTCTGTCCATGGGATTCTCCAGGCAAAAATACTAGAGTGAGTTGCCATTTCCTCCCCTAGAGGATCTTCCTGACCTAGGATCCCTGGGTTTGATCCAAACCTGCATCTCTTTCGTCTCCTACTTCACAGGCAGATTCTTCACCACGGAGCCACCAGGGAAACCTGGGCATTGCAGAATGTGTAGCATACCCCTGGCCCTCTACCCACTAGATGCCAGCAGCAATTCCCATGCTGTGACAACCAAAAATATCTCCAGATATTTTCAAACGTCCCCCTGGGGAGCAAAATCGCCCCTGGCTGAGAGCACAGCTGTTAAGACTGTAGTGTTTATGGAGGGATCTGCCCCAGTATGCAAACATCTAGGTTCAAAAAGCACACTGACTCAATGGTGAAGACGGTGATGAGACTTCACAATGAGACAAAAATAATCTAAGTGATGTCACATACGGACACACAAGAGAAACTGCACCAGTGGCTACATCTCCTTTCCACATTTATGAATATCATAGTCTGAAGTCTTGAATAAAAAAAAGTTACAGGAGCTGGCAAGAAAGAGCAGACAATTTTTTTTAAAAATCATTTCAGTTGATAATTCTGTGGACTTCATTGCCTGTGATACTAATGCGAGAGTACTGGAGTGAATAGCCATTCCCTTCTCCAGGGGATATTCCCAACCCAGGGATCAAACTCCGTGTCCTGCACTGCAGGCATATTCTTTACCATCTGAACCACCAGGGAAGCCCCAAATATCAGCCTTAGGACCAGCATATGCACTAGCACTGAGAGAAGCTGGGATTTGGGGCCTTTGCTGCAATACTGGCACCTGGACAAACATCTCCTCGAGCAACAAAATGCAGCGAAACTATCAAGGACTAAAAGTAACTGGATGCGTGCACAGTTGAGGCGAATTATGGACAGTAAGATATAAAAATATACCAAAAGCCAACTGCCTCTTCTGAATAGCTGGGAGCAAAATCAGGGTATTGTGCATGCCCACTACACTCAACACCACTGAAGGGATGGGCAAACCACCTAAGCCAACCCTCTGGCCCGATCTCTGGACATATCCTTACCTTCACCCCACATAAGCAATCAGCTGCTCCCCTAAGTGAGTAAGTGAGCAAGGGAACCTATTACTTGTTCTTGTTCCTCCCGGTTGTAGCAGGGTCCCTGATAAAGCCTTGCCTGAATTTCCTGTCTGGTCTCTGATCAGTTTCTATTGATTAAGAAGACAAAGAATCCTGGTTGGTAACAACACCAATGCCAGCTCGTCACAACACTAGACCCATGAGAATTTCTAATCCAGGTGGAGATATAAGTGACAGGGTGAATGATTAGGTGCTTTATACAGAACAGTCTGACCCACTGAACCAACACAAAGACACTCTGCCCTTTTCCTCCACCTGGCAGAAACCAAACACTCTGCATCCATTTTCTATCTTTTATGTACAGACCTTCCTCGACTGACAATGGTTTTTATCTTCACAAACCCATCATAAATTGAAATATCCTCAGTCGAAAGTGCATTTAATACACCCAACCTTTTCTTCAGTAACCTACTGAACATCAGAGCATCAACAACCTTCTGTGCTCAGAACACTTACATTAGCCAACAGTTGGGCAAAATTATCTAACACAAGGCCTATTTTACAATCAGGTGTTGAATATCTTGCATCATTTACAGAATACTAAAAGTGAGAAGGAGAATGGCTGTGTGGGTTCCAGAAGGGTTGTGAGCCTATCAGTCATCTACCCTCGTGATGGGTGGCTGCCTGGGTGCTGTGGCAGTGGCAGCTAACTGTCATCACCAGATAGTACCATACTCCGTATCGCTAGCCCCGGAAAAGGTCAAAATCCGCAATTCCAAGTGTGGTTTCTGTTGACGGTGTTATCGCTTTCACACCATTGTAAAGCCAAAATGTCATTAAGCCGAAACATCCTAAGTCAGGGAACATCTGTATTTCTCCCTTTGGGTCACTGGTTGCCTCTGTTTTTGGCTCAACCACATGTTTTGGAAAGCTCAAGACCACCTTCGCAGCAGTCTCTACTTGCTAGTTTAGGATGAAGATTCTGCAAGTGTTCCTAGTGGTTCTATCAGGCAGCTTAGCTGGCTTGGGTATCTGACATCTTTTTACCCAATAATTTCCTACCTACCACCCTGGCTGTGTTAACTTCCTGTCAGCCGGAAAACAGAGCCCAAGTTATGAGGTATAACATAACAGAGTTTATTCTGCTCTCATGATTACTTGTCACACACGGGAAGCTCAGTTTCTGAATTCTAGGATTTATGATAATGACCTAGCACACTAATATAAGAAAACAGGCTGCTACCTTTTGACATTCACCACTGTATTAAAAAAACTTGAAAATTAAAAAAAAATCTGTTACTTTTCTTACCACGGAGTCTCTCAGAGGAGGCATAATGGTATAATATTGCATCATAAATGATACTGCTCACATTATAACAATTTCAGAGTAACAGAAAACATAAATAAACCTACTTGTGCTGGGGAATTTCCACTGGCTCAGAAGGCTTATAGAAGTTCCGTCCAATTTGGTACATGGATAACTTTTTAAGATCCTGAAAGTATATATATTTAAAATCTGTGTTAAACATCTGTCTATAACAGTATACTTCTAAGTTTGTACCCATGCTGAAATAAAAACTAGTAGAAAAGCCCAGAACTCTTGTTATAATGCTGAAAGTTTAGCTACTGTATATACCTATGAGGGTATATACAAGAACTATCACTCCATATTTGGAGAATGACACAATTGAAACTAGTTGTATTCTTCTGGGTTTAACTGCAAAAGGAAGTGGTCCCTTAGCAGACATGACTGACGGTAACATCCTGGTTGCCGTGGCTGAGGCGAGAAAAGCCATGTCCACAGGCTCTTCTGGCCCCGTTCTTATTTTGAAATGAGGAGGCTGTTTCCTTTTTCCTTTCTTTCTTTTTGTATAGGTAATTTACAATGTTGTATTGGTTTTAGTGTACAACAAAGTGATTCAGTTATATACGTATATTCTTCTTTGGATACTTTCCCCTTATAGGTTATTACAAAATATTGAATATAGTTCCCTGTGCTATTCAGTAGGTCCTAGTTGCTTATTTTTATATATGGTATTGTGTATATGTTAATCTCAAATTCCTAATTTACCTCTAACTCCCCATCCCTTGGGTAACCGTAAGTTTATTTTCTGTCTGTAAGCCTATTTCTATTTTGTAAATAAGTTCGTTGATATCATTTTTTAAATTCCACATACAAGTGATATCATATGATATTTGTCTTTCTCTGGCTTACTTCAATGAGTAGGATCATCTCCAGGTCCATCCATATCACCGCAAATGGCATTATTTCATTCTTTTTAAGACTGAATAGTATTCCACTGCATATATGTACCACATCTTCTGTATCCATTCATCTGTTGATGGACATTTACATTGCTTCCAAGTCTTGGCTATTGTAAATAGTGCTGCTATGAACACTGAGGTGCATGTATCTTTTTGAATTAGAGTTCTTACTAGGTATATACCAGAAGTGGGATTGCCGGATCGAACAGTAGTTCTATTTTTAGTTTTTAAGGAACTGCCATACTGTTCTCCACAGTATCGGCACTAATTTACATTCCTGAGGAATTTGTTTATAATGAGTCTATTCAGGCTCTTCACTGCTACCAAATGACAAGGCTGCCTCTTCAGCAACTAACTCTGGCTGGTTTTGGAATGCGACACATTACTATCTGAAGCTGCCTTGTGCATTGGGGAAACAGAAGAGCTTCATGTCTGAAAAGAGAGGTTCCAACTGTGTGCTTCTTGGCTACCCAAAGTCATCTGAGCCTCAGTCTCCTTATCTGTAAAATGGGGAGTTTAATCATACCTGCCTCAGGGCAACTAAGTAAAGATCAAGAAAACTCTAGCATCAGAGGAAGAGCTCTATCACCGCAAAGCACCTTCCAAATGTCAGCTGCCTTAAAATAATCAGGGGGATACATGCAAAAATGGATTCTGAAGAGCATTTTTTACAGTGCTGAGCTGAGACCCAGATAAGATCGGAAGACACTTGCATAGACTTCTGACTAGAATTAGGAATCAATGTATCTTTGTGATGGAAATTCCTCTATGTATTCTACTCAGTAAACTCAAACTCCTCTCATCCTGTCCAGAGCAAAGGGCTAAAATCTTAGGTTTTTAATACATCACCCTAGTGATCCACACCAACAGCGTGGAAAACAGGGATTCTCAAGCTTCTAAGCTCCCTACTGGGAAGCTTGCCAAAAAGGTCAATTTTTCTGGCCCCACTCACAAATTTCTGCTCACTAGGTCCAGTGAGGGGTGTAATTTTGTCAAGCTGCACCGAACACCCAGGCTGACGCCAAAGCAAGTGATCCTCAGGTCAGTCTGAAGAACACTGAGAAGCTTAGTGACAACCTTCCTCTGTCCCTGGGGCAAGTCGGGAAAGGAAGGGGTTTGAAAGCATTGAAAGCAGTTGGTAATGACCTTCACACCTAAAACAAATCAGCCAGGAGAAAAGCCACTCCTTCAGTTTACTGACCCAGTTTTTAAGTCTGGGGATGGAGGCTGGGAGTCGGTACAGGAAAAGGGCAAAGGCACCTGCCCTGGTCCCGAGACATCACAACCCTTGAGGCCCTTGTCTCAACACAGATGATGCTGAATAATGACAGAGGTGCCAGTTCAAGGCTGTGATGGGCTGTGGTATTACTGCAGTAATTCACAGAAATACACAGAAAACTGCCCTAAAGAGGACATTGCTGCTGGCACACCACCTACAAAATTGCAAATACTTTTAATACCCAGGCTCTATGCAGAAAGGCATCATTGGCCTAAATTAAATTCACATTTGAGGCACTTTACTTTTTGAAGATGATATTGAAGACCTGGAGGCCACACAGGAGAACTTGCCGGCAGCTCTCTCGTCAGAGTGACAGTCATCTTTACAGTCTTGCCTCTTTGGGTTTCACTTGACAACTCCGTGACCTGGAAAAAGAAGTACTTAAAACGGACTCTATAGCTTATCCTCCAATGCACAGAATGTGGCTCTGCTAAAGCCATCAAAACTTCACAGGCTCTACCAAAAACAAAGCTGCAGCTGTTAGTGATGGGAGTGATAATCTAATCATTGGGTTACGTTTGGAAGGTTTTTTCCTCTGTATCTTGTTAATCCCAGAAAAGCAACACATCTCTCCGCTCTCAGATTTCTTAACTGAGAATCAAAACCAGACTCAGGGTTCAAAGATTCAATCAAAGAGAATTCAGGAATAGGGTTCTTGACCTTTTGAGGGGAAGGGGAGGTACAGGAAAACTGGTCACAACCTACTTTGAGAGTCTGATGAAAGTTACAGACTTTCTCCCAAGAAAATGTCACATATCTGAATACCACAACAAGGCATATCATGTACCCATTTATAGGAGTTCATGAATGCCCAAAAGCCTACTAATAAAGTGTCCTGCCCATCTTGGGGATTCCCCCATGACTCAGCAGTAAGGAATCTGCCTGCAATGCAGGAGATGCAGGAGACGTGTGTTCGATCCCTGGGTCAGGAAGATCCCCTGGAGTAGGAAATGGCAACCCCCTCCAGTATTCTTACCTGGGAGAACACCATGGACAGAAGAGCCTGGAAGGCTATGGTCCATGAGGTCACCAAGAGTCAGACATGACTGAGGATGCATGCATGTTGCATGCTGCCCACCTTGAGTTCATGGTTTTCAGAAAGAAGCCTCTCAAAAGTTCATTAAAACAAACAAACAAACAAACAAACAAAAAACCAGAGGAGCAGAGGAGAAGAAGCAAAGGATAGGGAACAGACCATAGGGAAAGTAAATGTGGAAAGAGAGAGAAGAAAACTGTGAAAGTTTAGACAGGAAATCTGATTTCATTTTTAAAAGGCCTAGAGAAAGCCCTAGAGTTCTGATAATCTGGAACCACATGCTAACAGTATAGTGAATGCATGAATAGGTCTTTATACCAGGTGCCTAACTAAATGTAAAGCTCCTTAGACCAAGCAAGGCTCAGGAGAGATTTTTTTTGGAATAAAAGAATGAATAGATCAGCCAGTAGAATCAATGGTCAAGGGTTTTTCAGAAGGGTGAGGAATTAGAAGAGGTCAGTGCATTAGCAGGCATTTATGTATTTTCTATAAGTGTAGTTTTAACGGCTTTCAGGCTGAACCAAGAATGTAGGGCAGGGATGGAAACAAAGAGAAATGCATCCTTTCACAAGTGATGAGATATTTCACTGAAGTGTTTCTTGCCTCAGGTAAAACTGTACAAAAGTCTGGGACTTCCCTGGTGGTCCAGTGATTAAGAATCTGCCTGTACGTGGAAGGACAAGATGATCTTCAATGACAGTAATACCCTTGAAATATGTCATTTAAGTATGAGAGACTGTACTAGCCGGCTACCAACATCTGGTCATGGGACAAAATATTGAGGGACCAATAAGGACTTAGGATGAATAAAAATGTTTCTAAATTTACAGATTTTACATGTCCTTAAATCTAATCATATGGTATAATTTTAAAATTCCATATTCAGATGAAATAAACACTCAGGTAGCTCCTATAAATCCTAGAATTTCATAAACGGATAAAGGCTCCAAGAGTGTTCAGAAAAGCACTTCTTGAGGAAATTCACAAAGATTCGCAGGGAATCTAGAAATTTACATTTATGCTCTAGCTGTCATCCTGTTCAAGATGCTGAACTAAAATGATCATACTTTCAAGGGACAGAAGCATCAAGTTTTAATTCAATACTCTGCTTTAGTTTTTCATACAGAAACTGGTTCTTTTTCTTTGTAATAATTTTAATATTGCCTTAGAACAAAGCATATGATAAAAAACCTCAATATTGGTATTTTGATTTTAGGACTAAAAATGGGAAGGTGTAAAAAATAGATCTGAATCATGCAACTGCCATATCCAAAGGTCATAACCATTCAAAAATATCCTTAAGATTGCTATATGCATGTGTCCTCAGTTGCTTCAGCCATGTCCAACCCATTGCGACCCTATGGACTATAGCCTGTCAGGCTCCTCTGTCCATGGGGTTCTCTAGGCAAGAATACTGGAGTGGGTTGCCATGCTCTCCTCCAGGGTATCTTCCCAACCCAGGGATGGAACCTACATCTCCTCCATTGTAGGCAGATTCTTTTCTGCTGAGCTACCACGGAAGCCCTAAGATCGACATCAATTCAGTTCAGCTCAGTTCAGTTCAGTCACTCAGTCTTTTCTCACTCTTTGCGACCCCATGGACTGCAGCACACAAGGCCTTCCTGTCCATCACCAACTCCTGGAGCTTGCTGAAACTCATGTCCATTGAGCCGGTGATACCATCCAACCATCTCATTCTCTGTTGTCCCTTTTTCCTCCTGCCTTGAATCTTTCCCAGCATCAGGGTCTTTTCCAATGAGTCAGTTCTTAGCATTAAGTGGCCAAAGTGTTGCAGTTTCAGCTTCAGCATCAGTCCTTCCAATGAATATTCAGGACTGATTTCCTTTAGGATGGACTGGTTGGATCTCCTTGCAGTCCAAGGGACTCTTAAGAGTCTTCTCCAACACCACAGTTCAAAAGTATAATCCTTTGGTGCTCAGCTTTCTTTATAGTGCAAATCTCACAGCCATACATGACTACTGGAAAAACCATAGCTTTGACTAGACGGACCTTTGTTGGCAAAGTAATGTCTCTGCTTTTTTAAATTTAAATTTATTTATTTTAATTGGAGGCTAATTACTTTACAATATTGTATTGGTTTTGCCATACATCAACATGAATCCGCCATGGGTATACACATGTTCCCCATCCTGAACCCCCTCCCATCTCCCTCCCCGTATCATCCCTCTGGGCCATCCCAGTGCACCAGCCCCAAGCATCCTGTATCCTGCACCAAACCTGGACTGGCAATTTGTTTCTTGTATGATATTACACATGTTTCAATGTCTCTGCTTTTTAATATGCTGTCTAAGTTGGTGATAGCCTTTCTTCCAAGGAGCAAGACTGATATAAGTAACTCCTATTTCATATGATGGAACAAGTCATGAAAAATGATAGTTTTAGAATCAGGATTGATGTAAAGTCAATCCTTTGGACAGATGGACAGAATGCACAGGAACAACAAAAAAAAAAAATTTAAAGGTCTGAGGCCACAAGTTAAATGCTGTTTCTTAAACTCTTGACAATTTTGGGAAAAGTATAAAAGGATTCCTCTCTCAAGGGCACTTTGCCTTGAAAAAAATTGTCAAAAAAGCAGTATTTGTATTACAGCTCTTCTTTCTGAAATGCCTGACCAGCAGCTTCTTAATTAGGAAATCAATTGCTGATGAGGTCTTAATTAAGAAGTCTTTTGCTCTCGGGCATGGGAATAGGAAGAGAAAGGAGTGAGTGACACACTTATTCCAGCGGTCATGAAAATCAGCTAACCTCTAAAATCTATATGGGGAGTATAAATGTATGCATATGTGTGTGTTTAAAAATTAACCATACTATACCTTTTCTTCTAGCTTTTGTGAGAGAAAAGGATGACACCATCGAATGCTTTTGCTTTGTTGGAGAATTCCCTGTGACTATAAAGCAGAGCAATTCTCAGCCTTCTAGATTCTATATCCGGACTATATGTCACATGATACTGGTATAACTGCCAGTCCTGGGGCACGTCTAAATTAAAGAGATTTGTGACCAGTTTCACAGGTATTCCACTGGAACCTGAAGAAAACAAATAAAAAATATTTTTAATGAAAAAAAATGCATCATGTTCATATTAATCACAGCATTCAAAAATTTATTTGCATATTCATAATTGCTGCTGGAAAGCAAGGACTTTTGTTCAGTGACACGAAGTAAGCTTGAGTAGCCGGCAGCCTGATAACCTTACATGCATGCATGCTAAGTCACCTCAGTCGTGTCTGACTCTTTGGGATCCTATGGACTGTAGCCCACCAGGCTCCTCTGTCCATGGGGTTCTCCAGGCTAGAATACTGGAGTGGGTTGCCATGCCCTCCTTTAGGGGATCTTCCCAACCCAGGGATCGAACAAATGTCTCATGTCCCCTGCATCAGCAGGTAGATTCTTACCACTAGAGCCACCTGGAAAGCAGAGTCCTACAAACAAAAGGATCACACTGGCAAAGCAGGCCTCATAAGAACCAAAGAGCAGGAAGTGACCTTGTTTTGGGAGAAGAGAAACATCTGAATTCAACTACCCTAGAACTCACCTAAGACTGCCTTCCCGCTGATTCTGTGCAACTCAAATCATTCAAGTCAAAATTTTGTAACTGAGCAAGACCCCATGGACCCTTCTTCCATACTGTCTGCTTTCGCTCCTCTCTAAGTACCTAGATAATAGTATCCAGTGCACATTTCCTGAATTGTTTTACAGATGCTAAACCCCCACCCAATGAAAGAAGTTAACTATGTGATGACCATGATCATGTAGGTTCTAGACCTACTGGCACCTAAGGATTAACAGGGCTTCCCAGGCGGCTCAATGGTAAAGAATCCGCCTGCCAACGCAGGGGACATGAGTTTAATCCCTGGGTCACAAAGATCCCCTGCTCCAGAATTCTTGCCTGGGAAAGCCCATGGACAGAGGAGCCTGGCTGGCTATAGTCCATGGCGTTGCAAAGAGTCGGACACTGAGCGACTGAGCATACACACACACACCAGGAAGGGGCTCTTTGAGCATTAGCTGTCTTAGACTCCTTGTTCAGTGCCTCATAACAAACACTGCACTTTCCCTAACCGCAACCTGGTGTGTCAGTAGACTGACTACTGTGCGTGGGTGAGGGGACCCATTTGGTTTGGTAAGTTTCAGATGCTGCTCTGAAATTAGAGGGCTTCCCTGATAGCTCAGTTGGTAAAGAATCTGCCTGCAATGCAGGAGACCTGGGTTCGATCCCTGGGTTGGGAAGATCCCCTGGAGAAGGGAAAGGCTACCCATTCCAGTATTCTGGCCTGGAGAATCCCATGGACTGTGTAGTCAATGGATCCTTGTACAGTGCCTCACAATAAACACTGCAATTTCCTTCACTCCAACACAATGTGTCAGTAGACTGACTTTACTGCATGGGGATGAGGGGACCTACTTGGTCTGATAACAGCTTCTGATGCTGCTCTGAAATTATGGTGCTCTCAGATTAGAAAGAAACTCTCCAGTTTTCACCATGAATATAGCACCCCCACATTGGAAATTCAGATAATAAAAGTTCACCATATTTCAGAAAATATTGAAACACTACAGTCAGTGGTCAGATGACTCTGTAAGCCCCCAGAGAAGGAGCAGAAGAAGAAATTTCACATCTTCCTTATGTGAGAACAGACAGGACTCTGGGCTGCTGTTTTTTTGCAGGCACAGGAAGGCCATGTGAGCTTTCTCGGAACTCCAGGCCCTACAGAACTTTTATTTACCTCCTCAAAATCTAGAGGACAGGGACTTCCCTGGATCAGTGGCAGACTCCAGGTCCCAATGCAGGGTACCTGGGTTCCATCGCCCGGTCAGGGAACCGGATCCCACACACTGCAACCAAGAGTTTGCAGGCCACACCCAAAGATCCTGAATGCAGCAATGAAGACACCCGTCACAGCCGAATGAATACAGACACATTTTTTAAATTGTTTTAAAAAAACTCTACAGGACAAATTCAGAGATGGCTGTGACACAGTGGTCAGTGCCCAGTATGCTGTAAAGTCCACCAGGACAGACTCTAGGAGGGCACAGAGGAAGTACTCTCACCTCTCCTCCAAAGGAATTATCCAGTGTTCGCCTTATAAGACAGAATTACCAAACAGTCACTGTTTTGCATTTCTCATGGAGGAAGTGGAACCGTGAGCTCTGAGGTCATGAGGATAAGAGTATCCTGTGTACCTTAGGAAATATTCCCTCAGTTTTGACACGTGTATTGACTGAAAAATAACACACCACTTAAAAGATGAGAATTATGTTTTATTCAGTGGACAAAACTGAGGGCTTAAGCTTGGGACACAGCATCTCAGATAACTCCTGAGAGTCTGCCTATAAAGGGGCAAGGGAAGAGCAGGATAGACAGGAGTTTTTGCAACAAACACCAGGGAGCTGGAAGCTCTAAAGATGATTGTAATTAAAGAAAGCCAGGCATCCTGTGTTAATGACTTTAGCACCTTTCTATGTATGGAGGTGACAATGTTAGTCACTCAGTCATGTCCAGCTCTTTGCAAACCCCATGGACTATAAGCCACCCCAGCTCCTCTGTCCATGGAATTCTCCAGGTAAGAATACTGGAGTGGGTTGTTGCCGTTCCCTCCTCCAGGGGATCTTCCTGCCTGCATTGCAGATGGATTCTTTACTACATGGGAAGATGCAAAAGTCAGAGTTCACTGAAATCATTCCTTTGCCATCCACCTCAGCTACAGGGGCCAGTATCCTATTCTTTCCCACCCCAAGTCTCCTTAGGGTACATTGTTGGAGAGTGGCTGCAGTAACTGAGGGCTTGGCAGTGGGCAGCCTCATCCTTAATGTAAATTAACAACATCCTTAATTTTCTGATACAGTAGGCGCTGCTTTTCTTCATTGGCATGTGTAAATCCCAGTAGGAACAAGGAGCCACTGTGCTATTTTATTCAAAGGAAAGCTTTCTGTCACTGTCCTCCCAAAGGCCATGCCAACATATTTTAGCTGCTCCTATTAATGGACAAAGAGAAGTGATCTACAATGTCCGAGTGGGCAGGTAACCCTTTGAAATCACTTAACCAATGTTCAAACTGTAATCCTGTCTCATTAGTGCTCCAGTTATGAAAATAAGTGAGGTGAACCATCACATTTCATAGAAAGACTAGGGTACAATAGAATGGATCCAAGAGCCCTGCCACTGGAAGGGCAACACTGCCTCATGAAACTCTGTTTCAATTGTGTTTGTGTAGTGTGTGTATGATGGATAAGGATTTATCTACTTATGTTTGTTGCATGGTTTGAAAGAGTTTGAAAAGACTGATATGCAGGCTTTCTGCATCACTGAGTCTTAATTTTGGAGGGAATTACAACTTTTGAGGATCCTATGAAAACAGTAGGCCTACTTTTCCAAAAATACACACAAAATTTTAGGTTGCAATTTCAAGGGTAAGTCTGGAATCATTGTAAAGAATTCCCCAAACAGGCTACATTTTTCTTTTTAGAGCGTAAGTCCAGAAAGGTTATTTTTCCCCATATAAGAAAAAAGTTGAGAAAGGGACAAAGCATCTTTGCAGGTCCCTACCTCAGAGGTAAGGAGAAAATGTTTTCAATGTATGAAATGTAGTTTTACAGAAAATGTTATTCTTCCTATTAATAAAAGAGATAATTAAGGCTAAAACAAGTGTCTAGATAATGTTTTTGTTTGTTTGGTTTGGGCTTTTTGCCTTTCTTTTCCTATAGTTATTTTTAATTGATTGATGACTACTTTCCAATATTGGTTTGATTTCTGTCATACATCAACATGAATTAACCGTAGGTATACATACGTCCCCTCCCTCCTAAACCTTCCTGCCACCCTTAGATAATGTTTTAAATATAGCAGATGTTCAATACATACCTTTGAAGTCAAGATATGAATTTATTTTAGATCTGGAAATTAAAATTCCTTAGGCAAGATTTGGTAATATTAAAAGAAAGAAAGGTAAGTAACATGAAGAGTGAGTACCTGTTTTGCAGTCTCTCACATGGGCCAGTTTCTCTCTGGTACAGACAGACAAATCCATGATGTCTCGTCTGACTTTCCCACCTCTTTCCTTGAAGCTAGATCCAGAATCACTCGAAGATATACCACCTGCATCTAAAATATGAAGAAAACACCATAATATCTCATATTCCATGCTAGTGATTTTGCTTACAACTATTATATTAAAAATGTATCTAGAACCAAAACTCAGATTTTTGTGGCTTTTCATATTGCTGAAAACAATGGGGAATGTACAGACGTCTGTGGCCTGAAAATTGAAACTCATGAAGGAAGCATGGTGTGTTTTCTTAAAAATAACAGACCCTGGGTTAGTCCCACCTCATATAACATATGGGGCTGCTCTGATTCTCCTGACTTAGGAGGAGGCTCTCTTTCCCTACATTCTGCTCCACGCCCACTGATGGAGGGTTGGTCTCCCTCCTGTAGCTCTTATGTAACACCTGAAGAATTAAAAATTAAGATTGTTCACATCAACTTCTGCACAGATTGAGGCTGAAAATCTCCCAACTTTTCCAACCACAGGAAGAGAAATGCCCAGAAGCTGTCATCAGTTTTTATGCTAGGTGATTCCTCTGAGAATGAAATGCTCTGAGAATGAAAACCCTTCACCTTGGGGCATGTCAGTGTTTTAGGATCTAGAAAACATGAAATTGAAATCTATTTGCTAGGTGATTCCTCTGAGAATGAAATTCCTCTGAGAATGAAAACCCTTCACCTTGGGGCATGTCAGTGTTTTAGGATCTAGAAAACATGAAATTGAAATCTATTTCCAGATGAATATTTTCTTTTTAAAATGAGTATAGCGATGCTGGTTTTGGATATAACTTTGACACATTGAAGATAATATGAAAATATCAATTTTACATCACAAAATTATTACTACAAAGTAACATGACTATTAGTACACAAATCTCTTTCCTTTGAAATAGTCATGATATGCAACTACCCCAAATGGCACTACCCACTCACTCAAAACTGCTGTCCTGCTCTTTTCAGTGGAGTCGGAGTCTTCCAGGAATATAAAGATTTTATTTCATTTTTAAAAATTTGATTATTCTTGATAATTATCCATATAACTTGCTGTTCAAATAATGTCTGGTGGTTTTAAAAATTCAGTCTACCATAGATGCTGGGAAAGACTGAAGGCAGGAGGAGATGGTTGGATGGCATCACTAACTCGATGGACATGAGTTTGAGCAAGCTCTGGGAGGTGGTGATGGACAGGGAAGCCTGGCATGCTGCAGTCCATGGGGTCGCAAAGAGTCGGACATGACTGAGCAACTGAACTGATAGAATGGTAGTTGCCAGAGTCTGGTGAAAATCGTTCAGTCGTGTCCGACTCTTTGCGACCCCATGAACTATACAGTCCCTGGAATTCTCCAGGCCAGAATACTAGAATGGGTAGCCTTTCCCTTCTCCAGGGAATCTTCTCAACCCAGGGATCAAACCCAGGTCTCCTGCATTGCAGGCAGATTCTTTACCAACTGAGCTATCAGGGAAGACCACCAGAGTTTGGGGGAGGGGCAAATGGAGAAATATTGTTAAATTCGTACAAAGTTTCAATTTTGCAAGAGCAGAAAGGTTCCAGAGATGGATAATGGCAATGGTTGCACAACAATGTGAATATTGTTAATGCCACTGGACTGTGCACTTCAACATTGTTAAAACGGTCAATTTTACATTCCACATATTTTACCACAATTTTTAAAAGTAAAAATATTCAGTCTACCCTCAACAGATGAACAGTTTCCATCACTTGCTAGTCACAAGGATGTGCAACAGATGTGGAAAGAAATTCTCAAAGAAAAGCTGGAATAACACTTGATGATGGCAATAGGGCTGGGATTATGAGACCACACATTTACATTGTCTAAGTCACTTGGTCTGCAGTACTCTATCACAGCCGGCCTGAGAAACTAGTACATTGGGCAGCCAACTCGCACTGTGTGCTATGGGCTATTTAGCGTAGCATGTCGACAAGTATCTTGAGGTCAAATCTGGATTTGCAGAGACGAGGGCTAAAATCAAATGGTGATGTCTACCACAGGTGGGAAAGGAAGACAGAATGGGAAACAGGCATGCCAGATTTCTACCATCTCTGCAAGGCAATAGTACTGACATTTGTATGTCATAAAGAATTTTTAAAGATTTTGTTTTCAAATTTATTCAGTAAGAAACAGAAGGAAATCAGAAAAACTGGCTTCCTAATGTCTGGGGGTTCCCAGCTGCCGAACACTATCAGGAAATTCAGAGGCTGACTCTGTGTTTGGAGGTCTCAGAGAAATACAACAAACACAGAGGGATCCTTCAAGGAAAGGAAGACAGGATGCTCACGAAGTGAGTCTGCTGCTCAAAGGCTTGGTCGAGTCACTATTTCATTCAGATGGGATGGAACTGAATGGAACAGATGGATCCGCACTTACGTTTCTGTGAAATCGTGCCTGTTCTCGCACAGTCACTGCTAGAGGATGCTTCATTATCAATAAGCACAATAGATGGAGGCTGAAATGAGTAAAGATATTTGGTCAGAGTTAAGATATTAAGTCATAAACTAAAACTTTATCACTAGATGAGAATGAGAATGGCATCATGTCCTATGTCATTAGAGTACCATGAGCTAGGAAAAGAAAATGTTTGCAGGTAAGATGCTTGAGAGAGGAAAAAAGACTGCCCATTTTAGAAAAGAAGATAAAGCAGAGCTACAGTTTTCCCCATTCATTAATCTTTGATTTCAATGCTAACTGTGAGCCGGAGGCCTTTAGCTCCCAAAGGCAAAGGTGTGAGCCTTGCACCCAAAAGTGAAGTTGCTCAGTTGTGTCCGACTCTTTGGGACCCCATGGACTGTAGCCTACCAGGCTCCTCTGTCCATGGGATTTTCCAGGCAGGAATATTGGAGTGGGTTGCATTTCCTTTTCCAAGAAGGTCATCAGATGGAAGGTGGTTCAGGTGGTCACAAGCTTCCTGGTGACAAATGATGAAGAATTTGCCTGCAGTGCAGGAGACACAGGTTCAATCCCTAGAGAAGGAACTGGCAACCCACTCCAGTGTTCTTGCCTGGAGAAATCCCATGGACAGAGGAGCCTATTGGGCTATAGTCCATGGGATCGCACAGGGCTGGACATGACTGAAGCGACTAACACACACACACGGATGATCACAGACCACACTTCTTTAGCCCTCAGACATAGAGACTCTGATGTGAACAAGTTTGTAGCAAGAAAATAAACTGAGCCCAGAGGATCTGGGCCACCAGTCTCATGATGACACTCCTGAAAAAAAACTGGCCCAAAACTAGTTCACAAAACAGATGAAGAGAACCATTAATATTTTCTCTTCACAGTAATTCTCTGTTGAAGAAGGTATAAATCTTAGTCTACTTTTTTTAAAAAAAGGGAAAAATCAACACAAGACCTCTTTATGAAAGTAAAGGCATAATAAGGACATACTACTCACACAGCACTTCTGGTCTAAGATGTTACTCGAAATACTAAGTTTTTGCTAAGTATTGCTCCAAATACTAAGTGTAACATCACTCAGAAATTGCAGATATGCTTCTCAATTCAACCAAGCTGCCTAAGTTTAATAAGGAGCCCTCTGCACAGTGGCTGATTCTAAATTTTTAATTATTTTATTATTATTATTATTTACTTTACAATATTGTATTGGTTTTGCCATATATCAACATGAATCCACCACAGGTGTACACTTGTTCCCAATTCTGAACCCCCTCCCACCTCCCTCCCCGTGCCATCTCTCTGGGTCATCCCAGTGAACCAGCCATTTGTGTTTGAAATTATTTCTTTTTATATAAATTAGGGAGATGGGTCATATTAAGTTACATATCAAATAATAGTACCTTTAAAGGTGAGACTATTGCAAGTCTCACCAGGAGACTTGCAAACGAATAAAGTAATTAAAACTCAGAAAACAGAAAAGAGTGATCCACTCGCCTCCCACTTTCAGTCCTTTTCAGCGGCCAAAACATCTACATTAATATCTTACTCAGATAAGCTCCCCAACGGGAAATACATATACATATATACGAGAAACCCTAGAAAGACTCAAAGTTGAAAGAGAAGAGAAGAGAAGAGAAGTCGCTGCTTTCTAGCAGAGGGGGAAAGAGATGTGCAGAGAAAGGCAGTGTCCACGGAGGAGCGGTAGGAGGGAGACAGCCCAGCTAGAGGCCCCCGGGCACGCCCCACCTCCGCGGCGCCGGGGCTGCGGGCCATGCCCCGCGCCCTCACGCGGGCGCGGCCGCTCATGTCCCCGCGGAGCCCAGAGGCAGCCAAGTCTCCGTGAGGGCGCTTCTTCACCGGCGTCCCGATGGCACAGCACCACCAGGGCCGGAGGGGTGGATCTACGCAGAATCGCAGCCGGGACTCCCGCGTGGGTGGGGCCGGGCGCCCAGAAGGGGCGGGGGGAGCGCTTGGGCCGGAAGGAGTGGGAGACTGCAGCCAGACTTATCTCTGCTTCTGCTACCCTCAAATTTATCCAGCTTTCTAGTTTTTGCCCATCAGATGTGCATATAAGGTTGCATCACACTTTTTTGTCTGTGTTATCTGCTCACTTCTGTTCCTGGCTTCTGGATGTCTTTGAATATTTCATGTCAGTGTTGTTTCTGAGAAGTATCTGATTAGCCTACTGTGGCATTGGGAAAATTCATTTAAAATTAAATTAATAGAAAAATGTTCAGGAATGCTTTTAAAAAGGGGGGTAGCCATCTCTTCATCTATGTGATAGATGTGACGGGTTTTCTGTTATTGTTCTGTGAATTGTCTGTTTATATCCTTGGCTGTTTAAATTGTACTTCTCATGTTTTTCTTGTCATTTGAAAGACTTTTTTTCATAATATAGCAAATACCTACTCTTGATTTATCACTTGTTAATTTTAACTATGAAGTTCTTTATCTAATCAAGTCTTAATTTCGATGTAGTCAAATCTACTAATGTTTTATTTTATTGTTTGTGTTTTTCAGGTTTTCTTGAAAGAAATTTTTCCCTGCCTTGAATTTACAAGGACTTCATAGGACATTGTGTTTCCCTGGTAGCTCATATGGTACAGGATCTGCCTGCAATGGAAGAGACCTGGGTTTGACCCCTGGGTTGGGAATATACCCTGGAGAAGGGAATGGCAACTCACTCCACTATTCTTGCCTGGAAAATTCCATGGACAGTCCATGGGGTTGCAAAGAGTCGGACATGACTGAGGGACTAACAAACACTTTCACTTCTTTCACTTTCATATGACATTTATTAATTTTATGTTTTCTAGTCACATAAGCTACCTTGTATCCTTTAAGAATTTATATTTATACATATAAATATTTATTTATATGATATGCATGATGTGAGGTAGGGATCTAACTTTATCTCATTATGGCAAGCTGTTTACCCCTAACATCATATGTTAAATTTATGTAATGTTTCTGGAGGCACTGTCAAGAAATAGTGAATTCCCATATGTATCTGGATCTGATTTTGTGTCTTCCATTTCTATTCTACTTATCTATATCTGCTCAGAGAATCAATACTTTACCCCTTTAAAAGAATTTTAATGACTTTAGCATTTACTTATCTTTATTTTTTGGCCACACTGCATGGCATGTGGGATCTTAGTACCCCAAGGAGGGATCAACCTGCAGCCCCTGCAGTGGAAGCACAGAATCCTAACCACCAGACCACCAGGGAGGTCCCAGTACTTTACCTCTTTTAATTATTGTTTCTTTACAAACCCCTCCTAAAATCTTGTGGGGTTAGTCTTATTCTTTGATTTTTTTTTTTGATTCTCTGATTTATTTTTTGCAAACTATATTCTTCCATATAAGTTTTAAAATAAGTTTGTCAAGCTTCTTTAAAATTCCTGATTAATTTCCAGTGGGTATTGGATGGAATACATAAATTAGTTTGAGAACTGTCACTCTTATAGCGTTATATTTCTTCATTTATTCAAGTGTTTCTTTATATCTTGTAATAGAATTTAACTTTTTTATAAAAGCCTGGTATATTATTTAATTTATGGAAACATAGTTTTATTAGTAGTTTGAAGCATATCTTTTTTCATTATGTTTTCTAATTGGTTATTATTAATATAGATACAGGATATTGATTTTTGTAAGTTGATATTGTTTATCCGATTTGCTGAACTCCTTAGTTTATATAGCTTGTCTTTTGATTTCATTAAGCTCACATTTAGATGATCATGTCATCTATGAATAACAGTGATTTTATCTCATCCCTTCTTATTCTTACTTCTTTTACTTGTCTTATCATGTTGGTCAAGTTTCTCTGTATAGTTTTGAAAGTGACTGTGATAGCTGATATTGTTTTCTTCCTGACTTTAAGGAGACTGTCTTTGAAATGTTTCCATTCTGAGTTTGCCATAAATATCAGGTTTATAATCTTTCACATTTTAAGGAAGCTCTTCTCTAATCCTAATTTTCAAAGATTACTTTAATAATGAATATGTGTAGAACTTTATTAAATACATCTATGGATGTATTGAAAGCTTGTGCAGAGGTTATAGACTGCTTATTGTATAGATGGTTTATTGAAGTTATTTATTTATATATTTCGCATCAGAATATTCTTCTATTAAGTTGTCTTGGGAAGCCGTTAGCCCTGAGGGCTGGCAGTGCAAGGGGTATAGTAGCCTTGGACAGAGATGGCCAGTCTGGTCTTGGCCTAGTGAAGCCACTGTAATAGATATGTTTCTTTGAAAATTAATGAGTCTGAAAGTTGTGAATGATCATGAACTGCATGTTAAAAAATGAGGCAGGTGGAGAACAGAATCTGGACAAGTAATCTACTTTTGAAAAATGTGAGCTTTGTTGTGAATATAAAAATAATCTTCAATGCTTTCCAAATAGGCCACCTCAAATAAATTTGACTTGTATTGATGTTAGAACACTAACAGTGACAAGAAACGCTGAGAACACCACAGACAACTTCAAACAGTCAAATTCTTTCAACTTTCCAAATAGTAACTCATTATGAAATCATCAGAGGGAAGACACACTGAAACCATATTCACAGAAAACTAGTCAATCTAATCACACTAGGACCACAGCCTTTTCTAACTCAATGAAACCAAGCCATGCCTGCGGGGCAGTTCAAGACAGGTGGGTTATGGTGGAGAGGACTGACAGAACGTGGTCCACTGGAGAAGGGAATGGCAAGCCACTTCAGTATCTTGCCTTGAGAACCCCATGAACAGTATGAAAAGGCAAAATGATAGGATACCAAAAGAGGAACTCCCCAGGTCATTAGGGTACCCAATATGCTACTGGAGATCAGTGGAGAAATAACTCCAGAAAGAATGAAGGGATGGAGCCAAAGCAAAAACAATACCCAGTTGTGCATGTGACTGGTGATAGAATCAAGATCCAATGCTGTAAAGAGCAATATTGCATAGGAACCTGGAATGTCAGGTCCATGAATCAAGGCAAATTGGAAGTGGTCAAACAAGAGATGGCAAGGGTGGCAAGGGTGAACGTCGACATTCTAGGAATCAGCGAACTAAAATGGACTGGAATGGGTGAATTTAACTCAGATGACCATTATATCTACTACTGCAGGCAGGAATCCCTCAGAAGAAATGGAGTAGCCATCATGGTCAACAAAAGAGTCCGAAATGCAGTACTTGGATGTGATCTCAAAGACGACAGAATGATCTCTGTTCGTTTCCAAGGCAAACCATTCAATATCACAGTTATCCAAGTCTATGCCCCAACCAGTAATGCTAAAGAAGCTGAAGTTGAACGGTTTTATGAAGACCTACAAGACCTTTTAGAACTAACACCCAAAAAAGATGTCCTTTTCATTATAGGGGACTGGAATGCTAAAGTAGGAAGTCAAGAAACACCTGGAGTAACAGGCAAATTTGGCCTTGGAATGCGGAATGAAGTAGGGCAAAGACTAATAGAGTTTTGCCAAGAAAATGCACTGGTCATAGCAAACACCCTCTTCCAACAACACAAGAGAAGACTCTACACATGGACATCACCAGACGGTCAACACTGAAATCAGATTGATTATATTCTTTGCAGCTAAAGATGGAGAAGCTCTATACAGTCAACAAGAACAAGACCAGGAGCTGACTGTGGCTCAGATCATGAACTCCTTATTACCAAATTCAGACTGAAATTGAAGAAGGTAGGGAAAACCACTAGACCATTCAGGTATGACCTAAATCAAATCCGTTATGATTATACAGTGGAAGTGAGAAATAGATTTAAGGGCCTAGATCTGACAGGTAGAGTGCCTGATGAACTATGGAATGAGGTTCAAGACATTGTACAGGAGACAGGGATCAAGACCATCCCCATGGAAAAGAAATGCAAAAAAGCAAAATGGCTGTCTGGGGAGGCCTTACAAATGGCTGTGAAAAGAAGAGAGGCGAAAAGCAAAGGAGAAAAAGGAAGATATAAGCATCTGAATGCAGAGTTCCAAAGAATAGCAAGAAGAGATAAGAAAGCCTTCTTCAGTGATCAATGCAAAGAAACAGAGGAAAACAACAGAATGGGAAAGACTAGAGATATCTTCAAGAAAATTAGAGATACAAGAGAACATTTCATGCAAAGACGGGCTCAATAAAGGACAGAAATGATCTGGACCTAACAGAAGCAGAAGATATTAAGAAGAGGTGGCAAGAATACACGGAAGAACTGTACAAAAAAGATCTTCATGACCCAGATAATCATGATGATGTGATCACTAATCTAGAGCCAGACATCTTGGAATGTGAAGTCAAGTGGGACTTAGAAAGCATCACTACGAACAAAGCTAGTGGAGGTGATGGAATTCCAGATGGGCTGTTTCAAATCCTGAAAGATGATGCTGTGAAAGTGCTGCACTCAATATGCCAGCAAATTTGGAAAACTCAGCAGTGGCCACAGGACTGGAAAAGGTCAGTTTTCACCCTGGTGGCTCAGAGGTTAAAGCATCTGCCTGGAATGCAGGAGATCTGGGTTTGATCCCTGGGTCAGGAAGATCCCCTGGAGAAGGAAATGGCAACCCACTCCAGTACTCCTGCCTGGAGAATCCCTGGAGTGAGGAGCCTGATAGGCTACAGTCCATGGGGTCGCAAAGAATCCCAAAGAAAAGGCAATGCCATAGAATGCTCAAACTACCGCACAATTGCACTCATCTCACATGCCTGCAAAGTAATGCTCAAAATTCTCCAAGCCAGGCTTCAGCAATACGTGAACTGTGAACTCCTGATGTTCAAGCTGGTTTTAGAAAAGGCAGAGGAACTAGAGATCAAATTGCCAACATCCTCTGGATCATGGAAAAAGCAAGAGAGTTCCAGAAAAACATCTATTTCTGCTTTATTGACTATGCCAAAGCCTTTGACTGTGTGAATCACAATCAACTGTGGAAAATTCTGAAAGAGATAGGAATACCAGACCACCTGACCTGCCTCTTGAGAAATCTGTATGCAGGTCAGAAAGCAACAGTTAGAACTGGACATGGAACAACAGACTGGTTCCAAATAGGAAAAGGAGTACGTCAAGGCTGTATATTGTCACCCTGCTTATTTAACTTATATGCAGAGTACATCACGAGAAACACTGGACTGGAACAAACACAAGCTGGAATCAAGATTGCTGGGAGAAATATCAATAACTTCAGATATGCAAATGACACCACCCTTATGGCAGAAAGTGAAGAGGAACTAAAAAGCCTCTTGATGAAAGTGAAAGAGGAGAGCGAAAAAGTTGGCTAAAGCTCAACATTCAGAAAATGAAGATCATGGCATCGGGTCCCATCACTTCATGGGAAATAGATGGGGAAACAGTGGAAACAGTGTCAGACTTTACTTTTGGGGGGCTCCAAAATCACTGCAGATGGTGATTGCAGCCATTAAATTAGACAACGCTTACTCCTTGGAAGAAAGTTATGGCCAACCTAGATAGTTTATTCAAAAGGAGAGACATTACTTTGCCAACTAAGGTCCGTCTAGTCAAGGCTATGGTTTTTCCAGTGGTCATGTATGGATGTGAGAGTTGGACTGTGAAGAAAGCTGAGCACCGAAGAATTGATGCTTTTGAACTGTGGTGTTGGAGAAGACTCTTGAGAGTCCCTTGGACTGCAAGGAGATCCAACCAGTCCATTCTGAAGGAGATCAACCCTGGGATTTCTTTGGAAGGAATGATAGTAAAGCTGAAACTCCAGTACTTTGGCCACCTCATGCGAAGAGTTGACTCATTGGAAAAGATTCTGATGCTGGGATGGATTGGGGAAGAACGAGAAGGGGACGACAGAGGATGAGATGGCTGGATGGCATCACGGACTCGATGGACGTGAGTCTGAGTGAACTCCGAGAGACGATAATGAATAGGGAGGCCTGGCGTGCTGCGATTCATGAGGTTGCAAAGAGTCGGACATGACTGAGCAACTGAACTGAAAATGAAATCAGAAATACTGATTACTTCCTATCATTACCTGGATTTTCAACTCTACTATATTTATTATAATAACTGACATACAAATTCACACTGTGACCTCCACATATGATTTTTAAAGGTACTTGTGTATTCCCTGTAACAAGGAATTCATAGCATGGTTACAAGCACACATGGGCTTTAGAGTCCTAAAGATTAGGATTTATATCTTAACTCCATCAACCCACTAGCTTTCTGTCTCAAGAACATGTACTTAATCTCATTTAGCCTCAGTTTCTTCAGCTGTAAAATGGAGATAAAGGTATGCCAAGATTTCTCAACCCTGGCACTATTCACATTTTGGCCCAGATGATGCATTATTTGGGGGAGGGGACCTGTCCTATGCATTATAGGATGTTTAGTAGTAATCTTGGCCTCTAGTCACTAGACACCAATATCTCTTGTCATTGTGAGAACCAAAAATGTCCATAGACACTGACAAATGTCTTCTGCAGGGTAAATTGCCCTAGATTAAGAACCACTGAGGGTTCCCTGGTGGCCCAGTGGTTATGAGTCAACTTGCCAATGCAGGGGACATGGATTTGATTCCTAGTCCAGGAAGATCACATATGTTTTGGGGCAACTTAGCCCATGTGCCACAACTACTGAGCCGCCTCTCTAGAGCTGATGTTCTGGAACAAGAGAAGCCACCAAAGTAAGAATTCTGAGCCCTGCAACCAGAGAGTAGCGCCCACTCATCACAACTAGAGAAAAGCCCACACGTAACAATGAAGACCCAGAACAACCCCCCCACCAAAAAAAGACTGTGCCCTCCAGTGCACATGGTGTGGGTTCAGTCCCTGGTCAGAGAACTAAGATTTCACATACCTTCCAGCTGAAAAACGAAAACCTAAAACAGAAGCATTACTGTAAAAATTCTGTAAAGACTTTAAAAATGGTCCACATCAAAAAAAAAAAAAAATCTTAAAAAAAAAATGAAGACTCACCAAGATATAGCTACCTCTCAAGGATGTTTTGACTGTTTTGAGGATTAAATGAAATAATAATAATGACACAGTGTAGTGTGTGGCATGTAATAAACATTGAAATTCCAGTACTTGGGCCACCAGATGCAGCGTCAACCCATTGGAAAAGACCCTGATGCTGGGAAAGATTGAAGGCAGGAGGAGAAGGGGACGACAGAGGATGAGATGGTTGGATGGCATCACTGACTTGATGGACAGGAGTTTGAGCAAGCTCCAGGAGAAGGTAAAGGACAGGGAAGTCTGGCATGCTGCAGGCCATGGGGTCACAAAGAGTCAGACACGACTGAGCAAATGAACAACAATAACAAATTGTATAATTAGTTATTACTGATACCAGAGAGTAGGTTCTTGTATCATGGCATAAAGAATTCAAAGATAAGAGAAGGAGGTCAAGAAAGCAAAATGAGGGTTTATATAAGTGATATGCCCTTAGGGGAAAGCAGGCAGACTCAGGTGAATGGCTGTCCTGAGCTCCTTTGGCAGGTTGGTGATGTGGAATGTAGAAATGAAGACGTAGAATATTCACTGGGGAGGGAAGGTTTTGGGAGTCATATTCCCTGATTTTCATCCCAGCTCCACCTTCCTTAGAGGTGCAGGAATTTTTGTTATTTAGTCTTGATTGGAATTGTCATGGTGTCTAGAGATTCCTGCTCTTCCTTGTCCGCCCAAGGATCCCCACTGACCCCCCATTGTTTGCAAGGCATGTGGGTTCTTGCCATTTGGCCCATGTCCCCTTTCTCTGCTCATGTCTAGCTAACTGCCTTCTTTGACATTATTATCATAAGCATGTGTGAGGAACACATTTTACAAAAGTTTACTTAATATAATTTTTGCCACGTTTCATATTTTCATCAAGTCTGTTCATGTGCACATACTGGCTCATAATGTCCCTAGTGCTGGACAAGTCTTATCTTGTGCCACCCCTCACATTCTCTTCTGCCCACCTTTTAGCTCCAGCCCTTGCTGTGGTGATCAGCTGCACACAGTGTAACCTCAGCTGCACCATCCCCTCTCTCTCCCCAGCTTCTATCCTGGGGCTTCTCTGCTACTGCAGGATACCCACAGGAACTCGCTCAGCCATTCCAACAGAGGAGCAAACCTGGAAGTGTTAAGAAGTTCACATCTCATGTCATACTTGGCCAGTGTGTCATGGGAAATGATGGGTAAATACTCCCTTCTCCATCCATTGGGCAGACTGTTTTGTGGTGCCTTCTATGGCTTCACAGAAGGTTCGAATGGGGTCAAGTATTAAACGTCACAGTGGTGGCCACCTGGTAACTCACTCTTATGTGGACTCCATCCTCCCTTGTTTCACTCTTCCTTCTCCCAGACTACTTGCACGCAAACCCTCATCTCCGTTTCTATTTTGGACGGAAACTAAAACAAAACAACTGAAAGAAAAAAAAAAAAAGTACAATTTAACAGCTGAGAATTTGTTTTATATAGTGGTCTTTCTGCGGACTTCAGGCTTGGGAGGCAGTCTCTCAGCTCAGAGGGACTGCTCCTAAGAGAAGAGATATCAAGAGTCTGTTCAGTTCAGGTCAGTCGCTCAGTTGTTTCTGACTCTTTGTGACCCCATGGACTGTAGCACGCCAGGCTTCCCTGTCCATCACCAACTCTCAGAGCTTGCTCAAACTCATGTCTGAGAAGGTGATGCCATCCAACCTTCTCATTCTGTTGTCCCCTTCTCCTTCTCCTTCAATCTTTCCCGGCATCGGGGTCTTCACATCAGGTAGCCAAAGTATTGGAGGTTCAGCTTCAGCATCAGTCCTTCCAATGAATATTCAGGACTGATTTCCTTTAGGATTGACTGGTTTGATCTCTTTGCAGTCCAAGGGACTCCCAAGAGTCTTCTCCAGTACCACAGCTCAAAAGCATCAATTCTTTGGCATTCAGCTTTCTTTATGGTCCACCTCTCACATCCATACATGACTACTGGGAAAACCATAGCTTTGACTAGATGGACCTTTGTCAGCAAAGTAATGTCTCTGCTTTATAATGTGCTGTCTATGTTCATAGCTTTTCTTCCAAGGAATAAATATCTTTTAATTTCATGGCTACAGTCATCATCTGCAGTGATTTTGGAGCCCAAAACAAGTCTCTCACTGTTTCTATTGTTTCCCCATCTGTTTGCCATGAAGTGATGGGACCATGTGCCATGATCTTAGTCTTTTGAATGTTGAATTTTAAGCCAGGTTTTTCATTCTCCTCTTTCGCTTTCATCAAGAGTCTCTTCAGTTCCACTTTGCTTTCTGCCATAAGGGTTGTGTCATCTACATATCTGAGATTATTGGTATTTCTCCCAGCAATCTTGATTCCAGCTTGTGCTTCATCCAGCCCAGCATTTTGCATGATGTACTCTGCATATAAGTTAAATAAGCAGGTTGACAATATAAGACTTGATGTACTCCTTTCCCAATTTGGAACCAGTCTGTAATTCCATGTCCAGTTCTAACTGCTGCGTCTTGACCTGCATTCAGAATTCTCAGGAGGCAGGTCAGGTGGTCTGGTATTCTCATCTCTTGAAGAATTTTCCAGTTTGTTGTGAGCCACAAAGACAAAGGCGTTGGCACAGTCAATAAAGCAAAAGTAGATATTTTTCTGGAACCCTCTTGCTTTATCTATGAGCTTTTTCAAGAGTCTGTGTTCACTGAAACTATTCCTTTGATATGCCCCTTAACTATTTAGGGGTACTATCCTGTTCTTTGGGCCTCACTGGGGATTAAAACAGTAAAGAATCCACTTGGGATGCAGGAGACCCAGATTCCATCCCTAGGTTGAGAAGATCCCCTGGAGAAGGGAATGGCTATGCACTTCAGTATCCTTGACTGGAAATTCCCTTGGACAGAGGAACTTGGGAGACTGCATGGGATTACAAAGAGTTGGACACGACTGAGCAAGGAACACACATGCTGACTTCATGGCTGTAACATTCTGTGTTTACTGATATATCAGGCAACATTTTTCTCTCTTTCTCTTTTTTAGGCAACATTTTTTATTCAAACTAGGCTAGCCTCATTCAGAAAGCGAATGTAGTATTTATTCATTTAAAACATGTTTCATGCACACTCTGGACACCACCACTGGTATCTGAATTTTATCCTGCAAGTCAGTTGTAAAGTTTTTCAGTTATTTTTCAGTTTTTTATTTATTCATTCCAGTAGTTGTAGCTTGAATTTTTGAAATGATTTTTATTAGGAAAACCCTGCAAACAATGACAACCTACTAGTATAGATACGTGGTTGAATATCTGTGAAATTAGTGTATTAGTGGTGGTGTCTTCTTTGGACCTTATTTCAACACTTTAAAATTAACACTGGACTAATTTTAAACAGTCTCATTTTTTAACTTCTTATTTTTAAATGTATTACATTTACAGAAAAGTTGCAAGACTAGCCCAAAGAACATCTCACCAAGATTCACCAGTTAATATTTTGACATATTTGTTTTATTCTTTTCTTTTCGTATTGAAGCTAAATCTGGCCTCTATGTCCCAAGGTCCAATTAAATCTTAGAGGCAGAGTTTTAGGTGAAGTTCAAAACTGAAAGAATAGCTTTAGTGTTGGGCCAGGCAAAGGGAGTCACAGTGAGCTAATGCCCTCAAAACTGTGAGTCCCCCAACTTGGAGGGGATAGCGAGAAGTTTCACAGTAAAGGCTCAAAGAGAGCATGATCAGTTGGTGGACATTCTTCTGATTGATTGGTTGTGGGCTAAGTGGAAATCAGCATCATTAACCTTCTGATTCCAACCAGTCTGGAGTCTACGGCATACCATCCTCAACCATCAATTTTTTTCCACCTAGTATGGATTCCAGTATCTGTAAGACAGCTCAAAAGTTCTTGTTGTGTGACTCTGTTGATGGGGAACCAGGACCTTGTCCCAAGGCTGCAATATTGTTTCACTTGACTTTGTTTCTCCTTTGTCTCACATCCCCTCTTCTTCCCTAATTTACAACTTCTTCTGTCTAACCATTGGAACTCAGGAAAGGTCATGCCTAATGAAGACTATTTCCTGTAATCAAAGAAATGGGGGAATACAGAAAAGCTTTGTGCCCAGGAGCCCCATAGGGCCCTGCTCATTATCAGTGTGTGTGTGTGTATGTGTGTTGCTGACCAGTTTACAAAGTAGCTGTAGACATTACACCCTTTGACCCTCTAATATTAGTGTGCGTTTGTTAAGAATAACAATATCTTCCAATTTTCTTGTATAGCTACCAATCCAATCCCCAAATGTAACATGGATAAAATACTGTTGTCCAAGTATCATCAATACTTGATTTAGATAATGTTCCCCAAATGTCCTTTACAACTTTTTTTTTCCTCTTCTCCAGAGTACTGTTAGGTCAGGGTAACACGATGCATTTGGTTGTTATGCTTCAGCTTTTTCCTTTTATTGTCATTTTTTAACGACCCCATGTGGCGTGTGGGATCTTAGTTCCCCAACCAGGCATTGAACCCACCCTTGTCCCTTTTATTGGAAACATGAAGTCTTAGCCACTGGACCACCAGGGAAGTCCCTGTCTCAGTCTTTTGTGATGTGAACTGCCTCTCTCTCTCAGCAAATTATAAAAATACACTACAATTGATGTTTTTGAACTGTGGTGTTGGAGAAGACTTTGAGAGTCCCTTGGAACCAGTCCATTCTGAAGGAGATCAGCCCTGGGATTTCTTAGGAAGGAATGATGCTAAAGCTGAAGCTCCAGGACTTTGGCCACCTCATGCGAAGAGTTGACTCACTGGAAAAGACTCTGATGCTGGGAGGGATTAGGGGCAGGAGGAGAAGGGGACGACCGAGGATGAGATGGCTGGATGGCATTACGAACTCAATGGATGTGAGTCTGGGTGAACTCCGGGAGATGGTGATGGACAGGGAGGCCTGGCGTGCTTCGATTCATGGAGTTGCAAAGAGTCAGACACGACTGAGCGACTGAACTGAACTGTCATTACTAAAATATCCAGAGAAAGAAAAATTCCCACTATGTATGTTCACTGCTTAGCCACTGTGATGGGAAGCTTTCCAAAACATTGCATCTGCCTCTTGGTCTGCAGTGAATGCTCTAAGGCCAACGAACTCCTTCTGGAGACACAAACTGACTCACACTGAGTGTTTCATGCTGCAGAGGTATTTTTATCTCTGTGTGCCCTGTTGTGCTCCAGGAAGGATTTAAGATTACATAGACATGCACAAGATTTAAAAAAAAGGAAAATGTTGACAGTGGAGAGCGTCTCTATTTCCTAGTTCCTACCCTAGTTCTCTAGCCATAAGCTTTACAGACCTGCTTCACCTAAATCACTCTTTGGTTGAGAAAATCTGTCCAACAAGAAACTGCACCCCAAAGATTTCAGAGCATCATTTTGACTTTCCTTGGCAAAAAGCACATTCACCTTGGTAGACTCCTTTTTCACTTAAAATATATTTAAAATTATATCTTAAAACTTAGATGATATAAAGATGAATATATCAACATTATATATGAGAACATTTTCTTGGAACTCAAATTTTTCCTTTTCCAATTTAAAAGAAATGAAACACTTTCAAGCACTCCCCACACCAAACTATTGTGGGCCTTACACACTATGCTTCCTGCATCTAATGCATGAGCCAGCCCAACTCTCAAATCCATATGCATTTGCCAAATTGAGTGACTTCATGTGGAGGCATACTCAGGTCTTACATCAGGAGAGTTAGGGATGGCCCCTAACTCCCACCAGAAGTTCACAGAAGGTGGGTGAGGGTGGATCCCAGGCCAAAGATTAATAGTCAAGGGCAGATGTGGGTCCTCCAGATCAGATTTCCTTTACAGCAGTCCCCTTGGTGTGAGCTGTATGTCGGCTTATTTTCTTTAATTATGGCAACTCTTTACTTTTGTTGATTTTCTCTGTTGATTTCTGGCTTTTGATTTCATTGATTTCTGCTCTAATTTCTTCTGCTTCTTTTGGATATAATTTGCTATTTGTTTTCTAGTTTTTTAAGGGGAAATTTAAGTGATTGATTTAAGATCTTTTTTCCTTTCTAATATATGTGTTCAATGCCATAAATTTCTCTCCAGCATTGTTTTCATTGCATTCTACAAATTTTGATAAGTTATATTTTCATTTTTATTTAGCTCAAAACATTTTTCAATTTCTCTTGAGATTTGTTCCTTTACCCATGTATTATTTAGAAGTGTGTTGTTTAATCTACCTGTATTTGGAGATTTTATAGTTATCTTTCTGTTACTGATTTCTCCTTTATTCCCATTGTGGTTGGAGAGCAGACATGGTATGACTTGTATTGTTTTTAACGTGTTAAGTGTGTTTCATGGCCAAGAATGTGGTCCATCTTGGCAAATGTTCCATGTGAGCTTGAAAAGAATGTGTATTTTTCTGTTATTGGATGAAGTAGCCTATAGATGTCAATTATGTCCAGTTGATTGATAATGCTGTTAAGTTCAGATATAGCCTTATAATTTTCTCCCTACAGTCTTCCATTTCTGAGAGATGGATGTTGAAGTCTCCCACCATGAAAATGGATTCATTTATTTCTCTTTGCAGTTCTGTTAGTTTTTGCCTCATGTAATTTGATGGTCTGTTGTTAGGTGCACACATGTTAAGGATTGTTGTGTCTTCTCTAGAAGTGACCCTTTTATCATTATATAATGTGCTCCTTTGACACCACCCTTATGGCAGAAAGTGAAGAGAACTAAAAACCCTCTTGATGAAAGTGAAAGAGAAGAGTGAAAAAGTTGGCTTAAAGCTCAGCATTCAGAAAATGAAGATCATGGCATCTGGTCCCATCACTTCATGGGAAATAGATGGGGAAAGAGTGGAAACAGTGTCAGACTTTATTTTGGGAGGCTCCAAAATCACTGCTGATAGTGATTGCAGCCATGAAATTAAAAGGCGCTTACTCCTTGGAAGAAAAGTTATGACCAACCTCGATAGCATATTCAAAAGCAGAGACATTACTTTGCCAACAAAGGTCTGTCTAGTCAAGGCTATGGTTTTTCCGGTGCTCATGTATGGATGTGAGAGTTGGACTGTGAAGAAAGCTGAGTGCCAAAGAATTGATGCTTTTGAACTGTGGTGTTGGAGAAGACTCTTGAGAGTCCCTTAGACTACAGGAGATCCAACCAGTCCATTCTAAAGGAGATCAGTCCTGGGTGTTCTTTGGAAGGACTGATGCTAAACCTGAAACTCCAGTACTTTGGCCACCTCATGGGAAGAGTTGACTCATTGGAAAAGACTCTGATGCTGGGAGGGATTGGGGGCAGGAGAAGAAGGGGACGACAGAGGATGAGATGGATGGAAGGCATCACTGACTCAATGGACAAGAGTTTGGGTGAACTTTGGGAGTTGGTGATGGACAGGGAGGCCTGGCGTGTTGCAATTCATGGGGTCGCGAAGAGTCAGACATGACTGACCAACTGAACTGAACTTTATTCCTGATAACTGTCCTTGCTTTGAAGTCTGCTCTGTCTGAAGGAAAAGTCTACCCACTCCAGTATTCTGGCCTGGAGAATTACATGGACTGTATAGTCCATGGGGTCGCAAAGAGTCAGACATGACTGAGTGACTTTCACTTCACTTCATTGTCTGAAATTAATACAGTTACTCTTGCTTTTGGAAATTAATGTTAGCATGGTACAATCTCTTCCATCCATTTAACATTTAATCTGTATGTGTCTTTATATTTAAAGTGGGCTTCTTGTAGATAACATATAGGTAGTTGGATCTCATTTTTAAAATCTTTTCACCCTCTCCCTCTCCCTCAGAGTCCAAGGGAGAGGGTGGGATGATTTGAGAGAATGGCATTGAAACACATATACTATCATGTAAGAAACGAATTGCCAGTCTATGTTTGATGCAGGATGCAGGATGTTTGGGGCTGGTGCATGAGGATGATCCGGAGGGATGATGTGGGGTGGGAGGTGGGAGGGGGGGTTCATGTTTGGGAGCTCATGTACACCCGTGGTGGATTCATATCAATGTACGCCAAAACCAATACTGTACTGTAAAGTAAAAGAAAGTAAAAAAAAAAAAAAAACAAAACTTTTCAGACAGTCTTTTTAATTGATGCATTTAACTATTGATGTTCAGAGTAATTATTGGCATAGTTGGATTAATATCTACCATGTTATATCTACTGTTTTTTTCATTGCATTCATTCTTTGTTCCTATCTTTTTATTGAAATATATTTGACATGCAACACTGTGTATATTTAAGTCTTCCCAGATGGATCAGTGGTAAAGCATCCACTTGTCAATTCAGGAGATGAAAGAGAAGTAGGTTCTATTCCTGGGTTTGGAAGACCCCTGGAGGAGGAAATAGCAATCCACTCCAGCATTCTTGCCTAGAAAATTCCATGGACAGAGGAGCCTGGCAGGCTACAGTCCATGGGGTCTCAAAGAGTCGGACATGACTGAGCAACCAGCACTGGTACTATTGCACACACACTACACCTTTTGTATCTATACACTCATTGATTGGCTAGTAGAGTATTTCCATATCTTAGCTATTGTGAACAATATTGCAATAAATGTAGGAATGCATATATATGTATCTTTGATATCTTGGGTTTTTTAAATTTCCTTTGTGTATATACCCAGAAATGGAATTACTGAATTATGTGGTAGGTCTCAAAGTCGACATAATGATCTCTCTTTGTTTTCAAGGCAAGCCATTCAATATCATGGTAATACAAGTCTATGTCCCAACCAGTAACGCTGAAGAAGCTGAAGTTGAACAGTTCTATGAAGACCTATAAGACCGTGTAGAACTAACACCCCCAAAACATGTCCTTTTCATTATTGGGGGCTGGAATGCAAAAGTAAGAAGTCAACAAACACCTGGAGTAACAAGCAGATTTGGCTTGGAATACGAATGAAGCAGGGTAAAGGCTAACTGAGTTCTGCCAAGAGTATGCACTGGTCATAGCAGACACCCTCTTCCAACAACACAAGAGAAGACTCTACACGTGGACATCACCAGATAGTCAATACCGAAATAAGACTGATATATTCTTTGCAGTCAAAGATGGAGAAGCTCTATACAGTCAGCAAAAATAAGACCCGGAACTGACTGTGGCTCAGATCATGAACTCCTTATTACCAAATTCAGACTGAATTTGAAGAAAATAGGGAAACCACTAGACCATTCAGGTATGATCTAAATCAAATCCCTTATGACTATACAGTGGAAGTGAGAAATAGATTTAAGGGACTAGATCTGATAGAAAGAGTGCCTGATGAATTATGGACAGAGGTTCATGAAGTTGTACAGGAGACAGGAATCAACACCATCCCCCAAAAAAATAAATGCAAAAAGCAAAATAGCTGTCTGAGAAGGCCTTACAAATAGCTATGAAAAGAAGAGAAGTGAAAAGCAAAGGAGAAAAGGAAAGATATACCCATTTGAATGCAGAGTTCCAAAGAATAGCAAGGAGACATAAGATAGCCTTCCTCAGTGATCAATGCAAAAAAAAAAAAAATAGAGGAAAACAATAGAATGGGAAAGACTAGAGATCTCTTCAAGAAAACTAGAGATATCAAGGGAACATTTCATGCAAAGATGGGCTCAATAAAGGACAGAAATGGTAGGGACCTGACAGAAGCAGAAGATATTAATTAAGAAGAGATGGCAAGAATACAGTGAAGAAATGTGCATAAACGATCTTCACGACCCAGATAATCAAGATGGTGAGATCACTCACCTAGAGCCAAACATCCTGAAATATGCAGTCAAGTGGGCCTTAGGAAGCATCACTACGAACAAAGCTAGTGGAGGTGATGGAATTCTAGTTGAGCTATTTCGAATACTAAAAGATGATGCTATGAACGTGCTGCACTCAATATGCCAGCAAATTTGAGAAACTTAGCAGTGGCCACAGGACTGGAAAAGTCAGTTTTCATTCCAATCCCAAAGAAAGGCAATGCCAAAGAATGCTCAAACTACCTCACAATTGCACTCATCTCACATGCTAGTAAAGTAATGCTCAAAATTCTCCAAGCCAGGCTTCAGCAATACGTGAACTGTGAACTTCCAGATGTTCAAGCTGGTTTTAGAAAAGGCAGAGGAACCAGAGGTCAAATTGCCAACATCCGCTGGATCATTTGAAAAAGCAGGAGAGTTCCAGAAAAACATCTATTTCTGCTTTATTGACTATGCCAAAGCCTTTGTGTAGATCTCAATAAACTGTGGAAAATTCTGAAAGAGATGGGAATACCAGAGCACCTGACCTGCCTCCTGAGAAACCTAGATGCCAGTCAGGAAACAACAGTTAGAACTGGACATGGAACAACAGACTGGTTCCCAATAGGAAAAAGAGTACGTCAAGGCTGTATATTGTCACCGTGCTTATTTAACTTATATGCAAAATTCCTCATGAGAAACATTGGGCTGGAAGAAGCACAAGCTGGAATCAAGATGCCAGGAGAAATATCAATAACCTCAGATATGCAGATGACATCACCCTTATGGGAGAAAGTGAAGAACTAAAGGGCCTCTTGATGAAAGTGAAAGAGGAGAGTGAAAAAGATGGCTTAAAGCTCAGCATTCAGAAAACTAAGATCATAGCATCCTGTCCCATCATTTCATGGCAAATAAATGGGGAAACAGCAGCTGACTTCATTTTTCTGGGCTCCAAAATCACTGCAGATGGTGACTGCAGCCATGAAATTAAAGTATTCTTACTCCTTGGAAGCAAAGTTATAACCAACCTAGACAGCATATTTAAAAGCAGAGACATCACTTTGCCAGCAAAGGTTCATCTAGTCAAGGCTATGGTTTTTCCAATGGTCACATATGGATGTGAGAGACTATAAAGAAAGCTGAACACTGAGAAATTGATGCTTTTGAGCTGTGGTGTTGGAGAAGACTCTTGAGAGTCCCTTGGACTGCAAGGAGATCCAACCAATCCATCCTAAAGGGGATCAGTCCTGGTTGTTCAATGGAAGGACTAATGCTGAAGCTGAAACTCCAATACTCTGGCCACCTGCTGCAAAGAGCTGACCCTGATGCTGGGAAAGATTGAGGGCAGAAGGAGAAGGGGACGACAGAAGATGAGATAGTTGGATGGCATCATCGACTCAATGGACATGGGTTTGGATGGACTCCGGGAGTTGGTGACAGACAGGGAGGCCTGGAGTGCTGCAATTCATGGGTCGCAAAGAGTTGGACATGACTGAGCGACTGAACTGAACTGTGATCAGTTATTTTCAATTTTTTGAGGAACCTCAATATTGCTTTGCATAGTGACTGAACCAATTTAAGTTTACACCAACACTGTGCAAGCATTTCTTTTTCTCCATACCTTCACCAGCATTTGTTGTCTCTTATCTCCTTGATGATAGCCATTTTAACAGGTGTAAAGTGATATCTCCTTGTGGTTTTGATTTTCATTTCCCTGATGATTTATGGTGCTGAGCATTTTTTAATGTACCCATTGACTATTTGGTTGTCTTGTTCAGAAAAATGTCCTCTGCCCATTTTGAAATCAGATTGTTTGCTTTTTTAATTATTGAATTGTGTGAATTTTTAATATATTTGAATATTGACTCCTTATCTGAATATGCTTTGCAAAAATCTTTTCCCATGGATGCCTTTTAAATTTGTTAATTATTTCTTTTGCTATGCAAAATATTTTCAGCTTGATGTAGTCCCATATGCTTTTGGACCAGTGTCATACAGTTTTTATTACTATGACTTGATAATTTTGTTTGAAATCAGGAAGTGTGATACCTCTGGTTTTGTTTCCACCAGAGTGCTTTAGTTATTCAAGGTCTTTTGTAGTTCCAAATTTTAGGATAAATACCATTGGTATTTTAATGGGGATTGTGTTGAATGCATAGATGTTTTGCTAAGTCATCTCAGTTGTGTCCAACCCTTTGTGACCCTCTGGACTGTAGCCCACAGGCTACATGTCCATGAGGTTCTTCAGGCAAGAATATCGGAATGAGGTGCCATTTCCTACTCCAGAATCTATAGATACCTCTGAGAAATGTGGACATTTTAACAGTTCTAATTCTTCTGATCCATGAACACAGAATGTTTTCCATCTGTGTCTTCTTCAGTTTTTTCAGTAAAGTCTTATCAGTTCATTTTAGGCACTCAGCCATGTCCAGCTCTTTGTGATACCAAGGACTGCAGCACACTAGGCTTCCCTGTCCATCACCAATTCCTGGAGCAGGCTCAAACTCATGTGCATCAAGTCAGTGATGCCATCCAACCATCTCATCCTCTGCTGTCCCCTTCTCCTTCAATCATTCTTAGCATCAGGGTCTTTTCCAAGGAGTCAGTTCTTCACATCAGGTGGCCAAAGTGTTGGAGTTCCAGCTTCAACATCAGTCCTTCCATGAATATTCAGGACTGAGTTCCTTTAGGATTGACTGGTTGGATCTCCTTGCAGTCCAAGGGGCTCTCAAGAGTCTTCTCCAACACCACAGTTCAAAAACATCAGTTCTTCAGCTCTCAGCTTTCTTTATAGTCCAACTCGCACATCCGTACTTGACCACTGGTAAAACTGTAGCTTTGACTAAACAAAACTTTGTCAGCAAAGTAATGTCTCTGCTTTTTAACATGCTGTCTAGGTTGGTCACAACTTTTCTTCAAAGAAGCAAGTGTCTTTTAATTTCATGGCTGCAGTCACCATCTGCAGTGATTTTGGAGGGCCCCCCAAATAAAAGTATGTCACTATTTCCACTGTTTCTTCATCTATTTGCCGTGATGTGATGGGACCAGATGCCATGATCTTCGTTTTTTGAATGTTGAGTTTTAAGCCAACATTTTCACTCTCCTCTTTCACGTTCATCAAGAGGCTCTTTAGTTATTCTTTGCTTTCTGCCATAAGGGTGAAAGTGAGGTGAAAGTGAAAGTGAAGTCACTCAGTCATGTCCGACTCTTTGCGACCCCATGGACTGTAGCCTACCAGGCTCCTCCCTCCATGGGATTCTCCAGGCAAGAGTACTGGAGCGGGTTGCCATTTCCTTCTCCAGGGGGTCTTCCTGACCTAGGGATCGAACCCAGGTCTCCCACATTCCAGGCAGACGCTTTAACCTCTGAGCCACCAGGGAAGCCCACGAGGGTGATGTCATCTGCATATCTGAGGTTATTGATATTTCTCCTGGCAATCTTGATTCCAGCCTGTTCTTCATTCAGCCTGGCATTTTGTATGATGTACTCTAAGAGGGGTGACAATATACAGCCTTGACATACTCCTTTTCTTATTTGGAACCCATTTATTTTTCCATGTCCAGTTCTAACTATTGCTTTCTGACCTGCATACAGATTCCTCAAGAGGCAGGTCAGGTGATCTGGTATTCTATCTCTTTCAGAATTTTCCACAGTTTTTTTGTGATCCATACAGTCAAAGGCTTTGGCATAGTCAATAAAGCAGAAATAGACGTTTTTCTGGAACGCTGTTGGTTTTTCAATGATCCAGTGGATGTTGGCAATTTGATCTCTGGTTCCTCTGCCTTTTCTAAAACCAGCTTGAACATCTGGAAGTTCATGATTCACGTTTTGTTGAAGCCTGGTTTGGAAAATTTTGAGCATTACTTTACTAGTATGTGAGATGAGTGCAATTGTGAGACAGTTTGAGCATTCTTTGGCATTGCCTTTCTTCGGGACTGGAATGAAAACGGACTTTTCCAGTCTTGTGGCCACTGCTGAGTTTTCCAAATTTGCTGGCATATAGAGTGCAGCATTTTCACAGCATCATCTTTTAGAATTTGAAGTAGCTCAACTGGAATTCCATCACCTCCACTAGCTTTGTTCGTAGTGATGCTTCCTAAGGCCCACTTGACTTTGCATTCCAGGATGTCTGGTTCTAGGTGACTGATCACACCATCGTGTGGGTTATGAACATATCCCCTCCCTTCTGAACCTCCCTCACATCTCCCTCTCCATCCCACCCCTCTAGTTTGATGAGCCTGTGTTTGTGTTTCCTTAGCCACACAGCAAATTCCTGTTGGCTCTCTGTTTTACATATATATGGTAATGTAAGTTTCCATGTTACTCTTTCCATACATCTCACCCTCTCCTCCCTCTCTCCATGTCCATATGTCTATTCTCTATGTCTGTTTTTGCATTGTTGCCCTGTAAATAAATTCTTCAGTACCATTTTTCTAGATTCTGCATATATGCATTAAAATACGGTATTTATCTTTCTCTTTCTGACTAACTTCACTCTGGGTTCTAGGTTCATCCACCTCCTGAGAACTGACTCAAATACATTCTGTTTTATGGCTGAGTAATATTCCATTGTGTATATGTACCGAAACTTCTTTATCCATTCATTGTCAATGGACATCTAGGTTGCTTCCATGTACTAGTTATTGTAAATAGTGCTGCAGTGAACAATGGGATACATGTATCTCTTTCAATTTTGGTTTCCTCAAGGTATATGTGTAGGAGTGGGATTCCTGGGTCATCAGTTCAGTTCAGTCACTCAGTCATATCTGACTCTTTGCAGCTCCACGGACTGCAGCATGTCAGGCCTCCCTGTCCATCACTAACTCCCAGAGTTTACTCACACTCATGTCCATCCAGTCAGTGATATCATCCAATCATCTCATCCTCTGTTGATCCCTTCTCTTCCCACCTTCAGTCTTTCCCAGCATCAGGGTCTTTTCAAATGAGTCAACTCTTCACATCAGGTGGCCAAAGTGTTGGAGTTTCAGCTTCAGCATCAGTTCTTCCAATGAATATTCAGGACTGATTTCCTTTAGCATGGACTGGTTGGATCTCCTTGCAGTCCAAGGGACTCTCAAGAGTCTTCTTCAACACCACAGTTCAAAAACATCAGTTCTATAGTGCTCAGCTTTCTTTATAGTCCAACTCTCACATCCGTACATGACCACTGGTATAACTATAGCTTTAACTAAACAAAACTTTGTCAGCAAAGTAATGTCTCTGCTTTAATATGCTGCCTAGGTTGGTCATAACTTTTCTTCCAAGGAGCAAGTGTTTTTAATTTCATGGCTGCAGTCACCATCTGCAGTGATTTTGGAGCCCAGAAAAATGAAGTCTGCCACTGTTTCCATGGTTTCTTCATCTATTTGCCATGAAGTGATGGGACTGGATGCTGTGATCTTAGTTTTCTGAATGTTGAGCTTTAAGCCAACTTTTTCACTCTCCACTTTCACTTTCATCAAGAGGCTCTTTAGGTCTTCCTCACTTTCTTCCCTCAGGGTGGTGTCATCTGCATATCTGAGATGATTGATACTTCTCCCAGCAATCTTGATTCCAGCTTGTGCTTCATCCAGCCCAGTGTTTCTCATGATGCACTCTGAATATAAGTTAAATAAGCAGGGTGACAATATACAGACTGGACATATTCCTTTTCCTATTTGGAACCCATCTATTTTTCTGTGTCCAGTTATAACTGTTGCTTTCTGACCTGCATATAGATTTCTCAAGAGCAGGTCAGGTGGTCTGGTATTCCCATCTCTTTCAGAATTTTCCATAGTTTACTGTGAGCCACACAGTCAAAGGTTTTCACATAATCAATAAAGCAGAAATAGATGCTTTTCTGGAACTCTCTTGGTTTTTCAATGATCCAACAGATGTTGGCAATTTGATCTCTGGTTCCTCTGCCTTTTCTACAACCAGCTTGAACATCTGGAAGTTCATGGTTCATGTATTGTTGAAGCCTGGCTTGGAGAATTTTGAGCGTTACTTTACTGGTGTGTGAGACGAGTGCAATTGTGTGATAGCTTGAACATTCTTTAGCATTGCCTTTCTTAGGGATTGGAATGAAAAGTGACTTTTTCCAGTCTTGCTGGGTCATATGGTGGTTTTACTCCTAGTTTTTTTAAGGAATCTCCATACCGTCTTCCATAATGGCCGTATCAATTTACATTCCCACCAACAGCGCAAGACCATTCCCTTTTCTCCACACCCTCTCCAGCATTTATTGTTTGTAGACTTTTTGATGAGGGTCATCCTGAGATTTGCATTTCTCTCATAATGAGTGATGTTGAACATCTTTTCATGTATTTGTTAGCCATCTGTATGTCTTCTTTGGAGAAATGTCTGTTTAGGTCTTTTTCTCACTTTTTGATTGGGTCGTTTGTTTTTCTGGCATTAAGTTGTATGAGCTGCTTGTGCATTTTGGAAATTAATCCTTTGTCAGTTGTTTCATTTGCTATTATTTTCTCCCATTCTGAGGGTTGTCTTTTCACTTTGCATATAGTTTCCTTTGCTGTGCAAAAGCTTTTTGCTGCAAAGCTTTTAAGTTTAATCAGGTCCCACTTATTTACTTTTGTTTTTAATTTCATTACTCTAGGAGGTGAGTCATAGAAGATCTTGCTTTGATTTATGTCATCGAGTGTTCTGCCTATGTTTTCCTCTAAGAGTTTTATAGTTTCTGGTCTTACATTTATGTTTTTAATCCATTTTGAGTTTATGTTTATCTATGGTGTTAGGAAGTGTTCTAATTTTATTCTTTTACATGTAGCTGTCCAGTTTTCCCAGCACCATTTATTAAAGAGTCTGTCTTTGTCCCATTGTATATTCTTGTCTCTTTTGTCAAAAATAAGGTACATGGGTGCATGGGTTTATTTCTGGGCTTTCTATCTTGTTCCATTGATCTATATTTCTGTTTGTTTGTTTTTTGCCAATACCATACTGCCTTGATGACTGTAGCTTTGTGGTATAATCTGAAGTCAGGGAGATTGATTTCTCCAGCTCTATTCTTCTTACTCAAGATTGCTTTGGCTATTCAGGGTCTTTTGTGTTTCCATATGAATTGTGGAATTTTTGTTCTAGTTCTGTTAAAAATGCCATTGGTAATTTGATAGGGGATCACATTAAATCTGTAGATTGTGTTTGGTAGCATGGTCGTTTTCAAAATGTTGATTCTTCCTACCCAGGAACATGAACTCTCTCTCCATCTGTTTATATTGTCTTTGATTTCTTTCATTAGTGTCTTATAATTTTCTGAGTACAATTCTTTTGTCTCCTTAGGTAGGTTTATTCCTAGATATTTAATTCTTTTTATTGCAATGGTGAAAGGGGTTGATTCCTTAATTTCTCTTTCTGAATTTTCATTGTTAGTATATAGAAATGCAAGTGATTTATGTGTATTAATTTTGTATCCTGTTACTTTGCTAAATACACTGATGAGCTCTAGTAATTTTCTGATACTATCTTTAGGGTTTCTGTATCCAGTATCATGTCATCTGCAAACAGTGAGAGCTTTACTGTTTGGCCTCTTTGCCCAGTCTTCCTCTGTAGCTCCGCCCACCCAGGCACTTAGAGGGCTCCTATGCCTGGGCTCTTTCTCTGTTGTTTGGTGCATCAGGCACATAGAGGGGGCCCCCGGCTGGGATCCTACTCTATAAAGTGCGTCAGGCATTTGATGGGCCAGCCTCTCTGTTGTTCAGCTGCTAATGCTGGTGTGTGGGGAGAGAGAGGCTATGGTGATGGCTCCACCCTCTACGTGTGACTCAGCAGTATCGCCTTGCTTCCACGGCTGCACCGCCGTTTCCCACCAAAGTCTCCTTCCTCACATCCGCTTAATCCGTCTTTTCACAGTCAACAGCAGCCCTTGCCTTGGGATTCCTCTACAGTCCCTAAACTCCAGCTCCTAGCCACTGCACCTTCCAGGGGACCTGCGTCCCTGTCCGGGGGTGTGTATGGCTGCAACAAGGACTGTCTGATTCTCATTCCGTTTATGCTGCCACAGATCAGCTGTTTCACTCTCAACCTTAAATGTTTCTCCTCTGACTCAGACTACTGCCCTGATGTGGGGATCAGACCCCTGCTTCAGTCCCCCCACCGAGGGCAGGTCCAGTCCTACTAATGTTCCTGTTTTCCCCCTTGTTCCTTTGTCTTACCGAGTTTTGCGTGGTTCTATATATTCTTTGCCACTCTCAGCTGGTGTTCTGCATGCACTTCTGTGTCTGAAGGTGTGTTCCTGAAGTATCTGTGGAGAGAGATGTACTCCACGTCCACCTACTCCCCCACCATCTTGTTCTCCCTTTCTCTCCTTGTTATTTTTTGGAACTCTGCATTCTGATGGGTATATCTTTCCTTTCCTCTTTGCCTTTAGCTCCTCTTCTTTTCTCAGCTATTTGTAAGAATTCTTTAGACAACCATTTTCCTTTTTGCATTTCTTTTTCTTAGGAATGGTCTTGATCACTGTCTCTTGTACACTGTCACAAACCTCCATTCCATAGTTCTTTAGACACTCCGTCTATCAGATCTAATCCCTGGAGTCTATTTGTCACGTCCACTCTGTAATCACAAAGGATTTGATTTAGGCCATACCTTAATGGTCTGGTGGTTTTCCCTACTTTATGCAACTTAAGTCTGAATTTTGCAATAAAGAGTCATGAACTGAGCCACAGTCAGCTCCTGGTCTTGGTTTTGCTGACTGTATAGAGCTTCTCCATCTTTGGCTGCAAAGAGTATAATCAATCTGATCTCAGTATTGACCATCTGGTGATGTCTGTGTGTAGAGTCTTCTCTTGTGCTGTTTGAAGAGGGTGTTTGTTATGACCAGTGCGTTCTCTTGGCAAAGCTCTGTTAGCCTTTTCCCTGCTTCACTTTGTACTCCAAGGCTAAATTTGCCTGTTACTCCAGGTTTCTCTTAACATCTTACTTTTGCATTCCAGTCCCCTGTGATGGAAAGGGCATCTTTTGGAGTGTTAGTTCGAGAAGGTCTTGTAGGTTTTCATAGAACCATTCAACTTCAACTTCTTTAGCATTACTAGTTGGGGCATAGGCTTGGATTACTGTGATACTGAATGGCTTGCCTTGGAATTTTGTTGTATACATCATTTGCTTCCTTGGTTAAATTTATTTCTAAGTATTTTATTGTTTTTGATTGTAATTATAAATGGGATAGATTTTTAAATTTCTTTTTCAGATGTTTCATCATTTGTATATGGAAATGCCCCTGTATGTTGATTTTGTATTCTCCACCTTTACAGAAATTGATTAGTTCCAATCGTTTTTGGTTGAGTCTTGGAGATTTTCTCTATAAAAAATTATGTTGTCTGCAAATAGTAATAATTTTACTTCTTCCTTTCTAATGTGGATGTCCTTTATTTCTTTGTCTTGTCTACTAGACCTAGTTAGGACTTTGATTACTTCTCTGAGTAAGAGTGGTGAGAATGGGAATCCTTGTCTTAATCCTGTTCTTGGAGGAAAGGCTTTCCATTTTTCTTCACTGAGCATAATGTTAGCTGTGCATTTGTCATATATGGCAGATATATCTTGATTATATTGATGCATGCTCCTTCTAGGAGAAGGGAATGGCAACCCTCTCCAGTATTCTTACCTGGAGAATTCCTTGGATGGACAGAGGAGCCCAGCTGGCTAAGGTCCACGTGGTTGCAGAGTCCCACATGACTGAGCTCCTAAGCACAGCACAGCACGTGTTCCTTCTATACCCAATTTGTTAAGGGTTTTGCAGTGAAAGGATATTATATTTTCTCTAATGTTTTTCTGTGTCTGTTGAGATGATCGTGTGATTTTTATCTTCCTTTTATTAATGTGATCTGTTACTTTATCAATTTGCATATGTTGAACCATTCCAGGGATAAATTCCTCTTGGTCATGGCATATAACCTTTTAATATGTCTTGAATTTGGTTTGCTAATATTTTGTTGAGAATTTTTGCATTCATATTTGATCAGAGATATTGGTCTATAGATTTCTTTTCTTGTGGTTTCCTTATCTGGCTTTGGTATCAGGGTAATGCTGACCTCAAAATATGTGTTTGGGAGTTCTCCCTTTCTTCTCAATTTTATGAAAGAGTTTGAGAAGGATTGATGTTAATTCTTCTTTAAATAGTTGGTCAAATTTTCTAGGGAGCCCTCTGGTGCTGGTTTTCTGTGGTGGGACACAGTGATTATTGATTGAATCTGGTTATTAAATATTGTTATATTCAGATTCTCTTTTTGTCTTGACTCAATCTTGATAGGTTGTGTTTGTGTATTTCTAGAACTTTATCCATTTCTTCTTCTCAAATTTATGCAATTTGTTGGCTAATATTTGCTATTAGTAGTCTTTTATTTCTGTATTAGTATTTCTATTAGTAGTCTGTTTATTTCTGTAGTGTTAATGTCTTTTCTTTCACTTCTAATTTTATTTGTATTTTCTCTCTTTTTTTCTTAGTTTAGCTAAAGCTTGGTCAATTTTGTTTATCTTTTCAGGAAAGCTCTTACTTTGTTGGTCCTATTGTTTTTCTATCTATTTCACTTATCTTTACTCTGATCTTTATCTATTCCTTCTTCTGCTAAATTTGAGCTTAATTTATTCTTCTTTTCTAGGTTCTTGAGATATAAAGTTAGGTTGTTTATTTGAAGTGTTTCTAATTTCTTTTTATTTGTTTTTAATTGGAGGATAATTTCTTTATAATATTGTGCTGGTTTCTGCCATACATCAGCATGAATCATCCATAGTATGCATATGTCCCCTCCCTCCTGAGCCTCCCACCCTATCCCACCCATCTAGGATGTCACAGAGCACCAGGTTGGAGTTTCTTGCATCACACCTCAAATTCCCATTGGTTGTCTGCTTTACATATGGCAAACAAAGTATATGCATCAACGTTACTTTCTCAACTCGCCGCACTCTCTCCTTCCCCACTGTATTCACAAGTCTCTTTTTGCCTCTGTCTCCATTGCTTCCCCGCAAATAGGTGCATCAGTACCATCTTTCTAGATTCCACATGTTCGCATTAATATATGATGATTTGTTTTTCTCTTTTTGACTTACTTTATTCTGTGTAATATGCTCTAGGTTCATCCACCTAATTAGAACTGAATCAAATGTGCTCCTTTTTAAGGAACGCACATGGGTGTTAAGTCACTTTAGTTGTGTCTGTGACTCTGTGGACTGTAGCCCACCAGGCTCCTCTGTTCATGGGATTCTCCAGGCAAGCATACTGGAGTGGATTGCCATGCCATCCATTAGGGGATCTTCTTGACCCAGGGATCATACCTGCATCTCTTACGCCTCGTGCATTGGCAGGCAGATTCTTTACCAATAGCATTACCTGGGAAATCTTTTATATGGCTGAGTAATGTAAAAATATAGAAAAGCTTCATAAATTTGAAAAACATCCCATTTTCACTGATTAGAAGACTTAATGGTAAGCTAAGATAGAAGTACCTCCCAACTGATCAATAGGTTGCATGCAACCCCTATCACAATTCAGCTGGCTTTTGGGGCAGAAATTGTAGACATTTTAAACCATTTTTTAAATGTAAAGCATATGTTTGATCTAAAGGAATGGACTCAAATGATTTCATTTGGAAAAAGTAAATTGCTTACAAATCTACAGTATACCAGATACTATTTGAAGTTCTGGAGATTAAGCAATGACTAGGACAAAATCTCTGCCTTTCTGGTGATTTATAGCCTGGCTATATCATTTTTAATGTATAGTTTTACTCTTTGTGGTTATAAAATCTGTATTTTTACATTTAAGAACAAGCAACATTTAGCATAATTTCTTTCGTTTTCATACTTCAAAATTTGTCAACATTTAGTTCTGAAATTTATTTTCACATATGAAAAAATAATTTTTTACCAGTCTCCTCGATCTTATATTCCATTCTTCAGTCGCTTCTGGAGTTTCTGTCTGTTTATTTCACTGTGCCAACACTGCAGTTCCTTGACTCACGCCCCCTGCACTGTAAGTGCAGGGTCTTAACTACTGGACCAACAGGGAAGTCTCTACAATGTTTGACTTTTAATGGGTTTATAATTTGCTTTAATATCTATCTATTAGGGAGTTTTTTTCTGTAATGAAGTGGTTAAAGTGCTATTCTAATATAGTTATGATTTTCTGACTTTGACTTTTTCACCTGTACCAGAATGCTGTGCACTGTCCTATGTTTTTATGCCACTCGCATCGTTTCATTTCAAACGAAAGAACTCCCTTCAGCAGATCTAGTGGTGGTGAGCTCCCTCAGCTTTTGTTTGTCTTTAAAAAAGCCTTTATTTCTTCTTCATGCATAAAGGATAACTATGCCAGATATAGTATTCTTGGTTGGCAGCTTTTCCTCTTTCGACACTTTGAATATGTTATTCCACTCTCTCCTGGCCTCAGCAGAATTTCTTCCGAGAAATTCACTGATATTCTAATGTGATCCTTTGTAGATAATTTTCTTTATCACTACTTTTTGACAATTTCATTGTAATGCATCTTGGAAAAGGTCTTTTGCATTGAGAAAACAGGTGTTTTATTAACTTTATGGATGTCCAATTCTTTCCCCAGGTTTGGAAATTTCTCGTCTTCAAATAAACTTTCTGGGTCCTTCTCCCTTTCTTCTTCTGGTAAACCATCTATACTTTTATCTATATTTCCAATCAAATTTGATAAACCTTGTAGAGTTTCTTCACTTTTTGGAAACCTAATCCTCTCCCAACTGAATCATCACTTATTCTTTCTTCCATCTGATCTGCCCGTTACCTGTGCTCTCCAATACATGCTGTATTTCATTCATTGAATTCCTCAGTTCCAGAATCTTCGTTTGATTCTTTTTATAACTTCAATTTCTTTGGGAAAGAATTCCTGTTCAATAACTTTATTCTTGAATTCATTAAATTGCCTGAGTTTTCTGGTAGCTGTTTAAATTTCTTCATAACAGCTATTTTGAATTCCCTATCTCTTAGGTACCAATGTTCGGTGTCTTTAAGTTTGGTTGCTAGAGAATTATCATTTTCTTTTTGTAAGAAAAATTATCATATTTCCTTTATTTTTCATAGTATTTGATAGAAGAAAAGTTATGACCAACCTGTATAGCATATTGAAAAGCAGAGACATTACTTTGCCAACAAAGGTCCGTCTAGTCAAGGCTATGGTTTTTCCAGTGGTCATGTATGGATGTGATAGTTGGACTGTGAAGAAAGCTGAACACCGAAGAACTGATGCTTTTGAACTGTGGTGTTGGAGAAGATTCTTGAGAGTCCATTGGACTGCATGGAGATCCAACCAGTCCATTCTGAAGGAGATCAGCCCTGGGTGTTTTTTGGAAGGAATGATGGTAAAGCTGAAACTCCAGTACTTTGGCCACCTCATGCGAAGAGCTGACTCATTGGAAAAGACCCTGATGCTGGGAGGGATTGGGGGCAGGAGGAAAAGGGGACGACAGAGGATGAGATGGCTGGATGGCATCACCGACTCGACGGATGTGAGTTTGAGTGAACGTCGGGAGATGGTGATGGACAGGGAGGGAGGCCTGGCGTGCTGCAGTTCATGGGGTCTCAAAGAGTTGGACATGACTGAGCGGCTGAACTGATAGTATGAGTTTCTGCTTTCATACATTGGTTCTTACATTTTAACAGGCTGACAATTAGAAACCTTCCCTTGTGTCAACGGTAAAGAATCTGCCTGCAATGTGGGAGACCTGGGTTTGATCCCTGGGTTGGGAAGACCTCTGGAGAAGGGGAAAGGCTACCTACTCCAGTATTCTTGCCTGGAGAATCCAATGGACAGAGGAGCCTGGTGGGTCCATGGCATCACAGTCAGACAGGAGTAAGCAACTAACACTTTCCAACTTTCAACCTTTGCATTCCAGAAGGTGGCGCAATTGCTCATTAAAAAAAAAAAAATTCTATGGAGCTGGTTCTAGGAGCTGCACTCAGCAGAGTGGGGAGAGGTGTGGGTTTCTCATGTGGGACTTTGGGGGTGTCCACAGGCCTCACAGGAGACTTCCAGAATTCAGAGGTGGACATCCTGCAGAAAGCCCCAAGCATACAGCAAGAATGTGTTCCCTCAAGGCCCTTTGATATTCTTATCTGACTCCTTCCCCTTTCTTCTCTCACTCCAGTCACAGACATCCGTCCCTCCTCAGAAATCTGAGCTCTGTTAGAGAGAAGCAGGTCCCTCCAGCTGCAAAGAGTGCAGCCAAGCAGTCGTCTCTCACCGCTTTTGCTTTCCACCTCCTCTGCGGGAGAGGCAGCTGCTGCGGGGGCTCAGTGCCCAGGGTGCTGCTGTGTCACCCTAGGGGAGGGGGTTGCCCTTTCCTCCCTCTCCTCTGCTGCCAAACTCATCTCTGTCCTGCGCTGATGGCATGTCAGATTCTCCCAACAGGCAAGCTGGACCTCCACAAAATATCTCCTGTGGGTGTCTGCCCAGTGTTGCACTCTCCAGGCTTCCATTTTCCCAATTACAGTGAGTAGGGTGGGGCAGGCTTACTGGTTCTTTGATTTGCAGCCCCCTCCAAGGTCCTGCTTAGGTGCTAAGTCGTTGATTCAGCCATGTCCAGCTCTGTGCAAGTCCATGGGCTATAGCCTTCCAGGCTCTTCTGTCCACGGGGGATTCTCCAAGCAAGAATATTGGAGTGGGTTGCCATGCCCTTCTCCAGGGGATCTTCCCAACCCAGGGATCAACCTGTGCCTCTTATGTCTCCTGCATCGGCAGGCGAGTTCTTTATTACTAGCACCAGCTGGGAAGCCCATAGCGTCCTAATTTACTCCACAGAGACTCCTGTTCAGTTATCAATGTCCAATTAATTGTAAATCAAAGGGAAGGAAAAAAAGGAACAACTCAAGCTGCATGATGCTGATGTTGCTATACTTCTTATGCTTTGATAGGATTTTAATAACCAGACAGGTGTCTCTATGTGATCATTTGTTTTCTTATTCTTTTTATCAGAGATATTTTAAAGACAGCATGAACTGGACAAAGTTCTATCATTTGTAATATTGAAAAATAAGTCCCAGGCACGCATTGAGATCCTAAACTGAGCTAGCTGCCCTAAAGAAGTTGCTAAAACCCTGGCTAATTGGAACTAGCTGTTTGTCTTCCATTTTCTGACCATGACAGACCCATCTGTCCACTGGAGAAATACTTACTCAAAACCTCGTGACTAGAAATAAGCTTTTAGGTGGCAGCCCAACCCTGGCAGTCCAGTGGCTGAGACTTTGCCTTCAGTTGCAGGGGGTTCCGGTTCAATCCCTGGTTAGGAAGCTAAGATCCCACGTGCCTCGTGGCCAAAAACCTAAAACACAGAACAGAAACAACGTTATAACCAATTCTATAAAGACTTTAAAAATGGCCCACATCAAAAGAAGAGGCACATGACTCCTCTAGAGGAGGTACTCCTCCTTCCCCTGAGTGAGCTCTCCCTGGCCAACTAGGAACAGGGACCTGAAGCAGACAGCCACGAGTAATGACATACGCATACGCAGATCTGCCCACAGACAACAGCTCAAGGAAGAGGGCCTTGCTCATCTGAGTTACTATGCCTCTCCCCAACAGCCATAGCATCCTCTTCTAAAACAGTTTCTTCAAAGATTTTTGTAACTAGTTTCCCTGGCATGGGTTCTTTCCAACAACCACATCCCAGACTTTGTGAGGGTAGTTAAGGCTACTGGTTTCCCCGGTTTCCTGGAATCGAGGGCTGCTGTGTAGCAGCCAAGAAATTACAGCTCCAGGAGTAACCCAGAGGAAGCTGGTGTCTTCCTGGGCTACTTCTGCATCATTCCATGAGTTATGCCAGAAAGATCTAGAACATACTCTCTGAGCATGTCCAACATTCCTGAATTAAATCCCTTCCTAATTTAAATGAATAAATAGAAAGAAATACACGCATGCAGAAACATACAGAAGATAAGCCTTTTGCTGATTAAAACACCTTATTTTTTTCTAAACCCATTTCAAATGTCTCTTCCTTTTGAAAGTTCTTGCATCTCCAAGAAAACATTTTTCATTCTTTAATTTCTTTAACATTTCGTATCTTTTTTTTTTTTTTGTGCTGACCACAATAGTTACTGGGCTTCCTAGGTGGCACTAGTGGTAAAAACCCACCTGCTGATATAAGAGATGGAAGAGACCACAGTTTTGATCCCTGGGTCTGAAAGATCCCCTGGAAGAGGGCATGGCAACCCACTCAAGTATTCTTGCCTGGAGAATCCCCATCAACAGAGGAGCCTGGCAGGCTACAATCCACGGGGTCGCAAAAGAGTTGGACGTGACTGAAGCAATTTAGCATGCATGCACAATAGTTATTGGTAAGGCTGTCTTTTCAAAGTTATTGAATCATAAGTTCCTTCGGCACAGGAACCAGTCTAATACCATCCTAAATTTAGAATAGTTCCTTAAACACAGTAAACGATCAATAAACATTGGTTTAAATACTTGAATTGGAGTTTGACTTTTAAAACTGTAAAGGTTTGTCACAGAAGAAAGCAGAAACTTAAAGAAGACACAGCCTACAAAAATGGCAATAGGTGAAAAAGCTTAATTGCTCAGTCAGGTCCAGTTTTTGCGACCCCATGAACTGTAGCCCACCAGGCTTCCCAGTCCATGGAATTCTCCAGGCAAGAATAGTGGAGTGGGTTGCCGTTTCCTTCTTGGGAATCAAACCTGCATGTCCTGCATTGCAGGCAGATTCTTTATGGTCTGAGCCACCAGGGAAGCTCAAAAAGGGCATAACAAAAAGAAAAGGAAACACAACTTGCCCTCATGGAACACAAATAAGGAACACTGATTATCCTTCTGTTCTCATCAACAACAACAAAGAGATTATCAAGACTATAGGTTCTGGTTCAACAACCACGTAGGTGGATCCTTCGCACACCTCTGCCAGTGGACACATAAACTCTATATATGGAATAGCTCTATATGGAATAATTGACACTGAAAAACAAAACCAGGAACCGAAAGTAGCTGAGGACTTCTGTGCTTTGGGCAAACTGGGAAATACCCACTTTGAAGTGGTCAGGAGAGGCTGAGACACAGTCCTGCCATAAACCCCACCCCTGGCACGGTCACCCACAATCAGGAGGAAACTCTCACAAACCCAGGATTCCCCCTGAGGAGTGAAGGGCTTGAAACCCACAACTGGCACTCTAATTTTTAAGAATTATACCTGAGAGACAAGTGCCTAGCTTTGAAAGTCGTGAGACCTACAAGGAATAGAGAACTGAGAATCTGTTCTTAAAGAACCTGTCCATGCAGGTTCACCCATCCCAGGACCCAGCACAGAAGCCGACTGAAAGGTGCCCAGACTTTCTGTGAAAGATGTTTGTTTGCTCAGCTTACACCATTAGCCTGAGGGACAGGCATCTACTTTAACATACATCTAGGAGCCTACTGAAATAGTCTCCAAAGACAAAGCTTGGTGTGTGCCATTTTAGCATTCTCTTTCTGCTCTGCTCTGTAATAGCTTACTAGTTATTTTTCAGTCACTAAGTCATGTCTGATTCTTTTCTGACCCCACGACTGTAGCTCACCAGGCTCTTCTGTCGATGGGATTTTCCAGGCAAGAATACTGGAGTGGATTGCCATTTCCTTCTCTGGGGGATCTCCCTCACTCAGAGACTGAACCTGTACGTCCTGCTTGGTAGGCAGATTCTTTACCACTGAGCCACCAGGTACCACCTAGAAAGGAATTTGTATCCTTTCGCTGTGCCTGGGTTTTTATGGCTGGGGCTAAGTGTGAGATCTTTGATTACTTGGCTCCAGTGGCCAGCAAAGCTTTGAAAGGTTGTTGCTGAACGAAAAGAGGCCAGGATTCTTGGCCTCCGGAGGAGAAGAATTCAATCTGGGGCCAGAGACAAGGCTTGATAGCTCAGAGCTTTTGTGTAATAAAGTTTTATTAAAGTAGAAAGGAGATAGAGAAAGCTTCTGACATAGACATCAGAAGGGGGCAGAAAGAGTACCCCCCTGCTAGTCTTCAGTTGGATGTTATATAGTCACTAACAGTCTGTTAATGAAAGAAAGGAATGTCTTAAAACTCAGAATGGCACCAGGCCCCTCACCTATAAGATGCATTTTGGGACAATCTTGGCACCAGATGATTCATCCTGGACCATAAAATGATTAGCTTGAATCTTGTAGAAAGACAGATTACCATAAAAATAATTTTGTTTACATAGATTAGGAAAACAATATCTGAGTATAACATACTGGTTTGTCAAGTAGGTTCTGAGCCATTAGGCGGAACTGACTTGACAGAGTTTGGGGTAAACGCGTAGCACATTAGCATAGCATAAGAAGAAAAATGCATTGGTTATCTCAAGGTGTGAGAATAGTTAACTTCAGGTGAAACCAGGCATTACTAGGGCAACACAGTATTTTAAGAGAAACCTCCTTTTAAATTTGTATAGAGAAGAAAAAAATATCGCTAGTTTGTTTCCTCCTGTCGCTTAAGAGAAATAAAACTGCTTGACACTTGCAGGCTATTTCCTCCTTTTGGAGACCCCTGGCCTTCCTGCCTGTTACCCTCTCAGCTTCAGATTGAGACCCCTGGGCTGTTACAAACAAAGGGGCAGTTCTTAGCCATCTACCACCCGCGGGCAGTAGCACAGCCCGCTTATTGAAACACAGTCTCAGCCTTTCTGTGAAAGAGGCCTATTTGCTCATCCTGGAGCTTTGGCCTGAGGGGCAGGCTTCTGGTTTGGCACACATTTAGAGGCTGCAGAAGTCTTCAGGGACTGGGGCTGCTGGGTGCTATCTTGGTGCTCTCCCTGGGTCTCACTCCTGGGCTTTCTTGGCTGTTCAGGCAGTAAAGAATCTGCGTGCAATGCAGGAGACCTGGGTTTGTTCCTGGGTCAGGAAGATCCCCTGGAGAAGGGAATGGTTACTCCAGTATTCTTGGCTGGAGAATTCCATGGACCGAGGAGCCTGGTAGCCTACAGTCCTTGGGGATCACAAACAGTTGGACACGACTGAGTGACTTTTTTTTTTTTTTTTTTTTGAGTCTCACTCCATACTGCTGATATCTCCCAGAGAGGAGTTTGCACTATCAGCTGGAGTTCCACTTTAGCGGCTGCAGCCCAGCAGACACTTTTAGATGGCCTGGTCCTGCTAGTGAGTGGGGTGTATGCGTATGGATCCCGCAGGACTGTAACCAACAGGGAAAGAACTTTTCAACGTCTAACACCTTCAGGACTCAGCACAGAGGCAACAGACTGAGGGAGGAGCCCCGAGGCCTGTTAGCCTTTCTGCACAGGGCCAGGCTTCTAAAGAAACACACATCTAAGGGCTGACTGTAAATCCATCCAGAGACCTCAAAGGGCAAGTCCTATGTCACAGTCTTCCTCCTCTGCTGAGTCCCAGCAGCTGGTACATGTATCTGATGCCCAGTTGTGTGTATGGGGAGGGAGGGGGGAGGGTATACTTCCCTGGAAGATGCCCCTTGATTGCCTGGATCGGGTGGTCAGTAGAACCTGTGTTCATGAACTCAGGGGGATGGTAGCAAAGAAAGAAACAGTTCCAAACTGGCCATTACCCCATCACTCAGCCCACAAGGAGAACACAGAAATGCCTGGCTCCTGTTGCAAATTAATTCATCAAGAAAGAGCACTGTTGAGGAGTGTCCAAGGTGGTGGAGTCAGAGGACTTGAGCTCACCTCCTCCCACAGGCACACCAAAATTTCAGCTATGTACAGAGAAACTATTGACAAGAAAAACCAGAAGATGAGCAGAACGGGCATAAAGGATCTTCTACAACTAAAAATATAAAGAAGGAACCTCAACAAGACAGGTGGGTGGGGTAGAGTCATGATATACTCATGTCCAACTCTTTGCGACCCCATGGACTATAACCTGCCAGCCTCCTCTGTCCATGGAATTCTCCAAGCAAGAATCCTGGAACGGGTTGCCATCCCCTTCTCCAGGGATATTCCCCATCCAGGGATCAAACTCGGGTCTCCTGCATTGCAGGCAGTTTCTTTACCGTATGAGCCACCACGGTGACCCACAAATGGAAGGATAATTACAACTTTAGAGATTCTTCCCAAGTGGCAAGGAGTCTAAGCACCTCATTGGTCTCCCAGTCTGGGGATCTTGCACCAAGAAGAAGAGACTCCAACCTGTTTGGCTTTTAAGGCCAGCAGGGCTTAATGGCACCCCCACTCCAGTACTCTTGCCTGGAAAATCCCATGGACGGAGGAGTCTGGCAGGCTGCAGTCCATGGGGTCGCTAAGAGTCAGACACGACTGAGAGACTTCACTTTCACTTTTCACTTTCATGCATTGGAGAAGGAAATGGCAACCCACTCCAGTGTTCTTGCCTGGAGAATCCCAGGGACTGGGGAGCCTGGTGGGCTGTCTATAGGGTCACACAGAGTCGGGCACGACTGAAGCGATGCAGCAGCAGCATAGGGCTGTGGGAAATAGACGATCTACTCTTAAAGAATACACATCAAATCTCACAGCTCCGGGACCTAGTACAGAAGCAGTAATTTGAAATGAACCTGGGTCAGATCACCATAGGGCTTCCCAGGTGGCACAGTGGTAGAGAATCCACCACTTCTGCATGAGACACAATTTTGATCCCTGGGTCAGGAAGATCCCCTAGAGGAGGAAATGCCAACCCTTTCCAGTATTCTTGCCTGGAAAATTCCATGCTCAGTGGATCCTGGCATGCTACAGTCCATGGAGTCGCAAAGAGTTGGATGGGACTGAGCACATAGACACTCACACACACAGATCCACCTGCTGATTTCAGGAAGCCTCCCTGAGAGGCAGGAAGAAACTGGAACTCATCCTGGGGACACAGACACTGGCAACAGTCATTTTGGGGGTGCTTTTTCTACCACATGGATACTGGCCCTGGCAAGTGCCATTTTGGAATCATCTCCCTAGCTTATTAGCACTGGAATCCACCCCTAACTCTCACCAGCCTGCTGGCACCAGTACTAGGATGCCTCCAGCCGAGCAACTAGACAAGTGGGGATATAGTCCTGCCCATCAGCAGACTTGCTGCTTAAGAACCCCTGAGCCCACAGCTGCCCCAGATCTGGCCCTTTAAAACAAACAGGTTTGTTTTGGAACAAGAAGGATCTTAGAGTCAGGTAGAGTCATTTTCATTTTCATTTGAAATCATTGACTCATGAGTGTGAGCAAACTCTGGGAGATAGTGAAGGTCAGGGAAGCCTGGAGAACTGCAGTGCATGGAGCTGCAAAGAGTCAGACATGACTTAGCCACTTAAAGAGTCATTTTAGAGTTCAGTTACTTAAACAATAGAGCTTCAATTTCCATAACTGAAGGATGGACTATTACAATCTATCTTGTACAGTTATTGTGAGAATTAGAGATAATACACACAAAACTCCCATAAGATTATTTAATGTACAGTAGAAACACAAACACAAAAATGTTTATCATTCTTTTATTTCAAAGCAAAAATGGCAAAATGATTTTTAATGACTGATTGTGGATTCCTGGTGCACTATCATGAGAACAGTATTAGTTTCTGATTTGACTCAAATCCATGACCCAAGGTCAATGAGAAATCTCTGCCGTGGGCACAGTGAGAGAAGCTGGAATCTGAGTCACATTTAACTGCACTCTTCCAGTTAGAACTCCTATTTGAAAGGCTGCTGCTGCTGCTAAGTCGCTTCAGCCGTGTCCGACTCTGTGCGACCCCATAGACGGCAGCCCACCAGGCTCCCCCGTCCCTGGGATTCTCCAGGCAAGAACACTGCAGTGGGTTGCCATTTCCTTCTCCAATGCATGAAAGTGAAAGGAGGGAATGGTAAATAGAGAGAATAAAAGTAAGTACAGTTCCATGAGCTCTCCTGAATCTATGAATCAATCACTGAATAAGTTCAAAGAACTGACCACTGTTAGCAAAAAAAAAAAAAAAAAATGTATTTTACAAAAATCTGAAATAGTGTCTACTACCCACAGGCAAAGTCAGAAGGCAACTGGCTATGGAGAGGATATGAAAATCTTAAAGAAATAGGGGGTTATTGCAAAAATGAGAGAGACAGAAATCAGTGTCAAAGTACTAGAGATGAATATTTACTGATGGTTTTATAACTGGTTCCCACTGTACTACTTGGGACATGCTTAAAGTAGAAAAGTATTTGCAAAATACCACTTTTTGGGTCAACAGGACAGCAAATATCAAAGTGGACAGCTGACACCAGAAGCCTAATTGCCATACCTTTGCTTTTCCTTCAGAATATATTTATTGCAAATATTCTCTACTTTTTTGCCTGGCATTCATAAGGGAGAAGCATAAATAATAGCTCACCCAAACCATTGCAATTGCGCCATCAGTTATATTGCAAATGGCAGTTAAGTTAAATGTAATTGCTATTATTATTTTTGGCTGTGCGGGATCTTCATCGCAGCTCCTAGGCTCTTCACTGCTGCCCCCAGAGTTTCTCTGGTTGTGGCAAATGAGGGCTCCTCTTTAGTTGTGGTGCACAGGCATCTTGTTCTGGTGGGTTTTCTTGTTATAAAGTACTGGCTCTCGGGTACCCGGGCTTCAGTAGTTGCAACACACAAGCCCAGCTGCCCCATGGCATGTGGAATTTTAGTTTCTGGACCAGAGATCAAACCCATATTCCCTGAATTGGCAGGCAGATTCTTAACCACCGGACCACCGGGGAAGTCCCACAATTTTTTTTTAATACAACTTTATTTTATTTCGTGGCTGTGCCTTGCAACTTGAGGGATCTTAGCTCCCCAACCAAGGATCCAACCCATGTCCTCTGTAATGGAAGCTGGGAATCTTAACCACTGGACCTCCAGGGAAGTCTCTGCAAGTATGTTTTATTACAAATATTACAATAAAAAAATGCTGCTGCTGCTATGTTGCTTCAGTCGTGTCCGACTCTGTGCGATCCCATAGATGGCAGCCCACCAGGCCCTCTTGTCCCTGGGATTCTCCAGGCAAGAACACTGGAGTGGGTTGCCATTTCCTTCTCCAGTGCATGAAAGTGAAAAGTGAAAGCCAAGTCGCTCAGTTGTGTCCGACTCTTCATGACCCCATGGACTGCAGCCTACCAGGCAAGAGTACTAGAGTGGGGTGCCATTGCCTTCTCCAATAGATCTATCAAAAAAGATGTAATGGGTTATTAATACCATTCTAAGTAAATTGACAAAATTTAAAAAAAAAAAACCTGTTTTATTCCTAGTATGGTAAATATTGCTGATAAAACCTACATGAAATTATTCTTAGGGTACTACCACATCATCCAGCAATTCCACTCCTGGATATATGGAGAAAATCATAATAGAAAAGGTACATGCACCCCATGTAGCACCCCATGTAGCACCCCATGTAGTTCATTGCTTCTCTGTTTACCATGGAAACAACCTGAATGTCTAGCAGTGGTGGAATGGATAAAGAGGTACTAGGAATTCCCTGGTTGTCCAGTGGTTAGGGCTCTGCACTTCCACTTTAGGGATCACAGGTTTGAACAAGCTGCTACTGATGACCAAAAAAAAAAAAAAAAGAAAAAAAATGGTGTGGTATTTATATACAATAGAATATTATTCAGCCATAAAAAGAATGAAATAATGCCACCTGCTTTAACATGGATGGACCTCAAGATGATCATACCAAGTGAAATAAGTCAGAGAGAGAAAGACAAATATCATGTGATATCACTCAAAGGTGGAATCTAATTTTTTAAAATGTTACAAAGGAACTTATTTACAAAACAGAAACAGACTTACAGATATCAAAAAGAAAGTCATGGTTACCAAAGGGGAAACAGGGAGGAGGGGTAAATCAGGAGCTTGGAAAGATAACCAACTGGACCTACTGTGTAGCATGGGAAACTCTACTCAATATTCTGTCATAACCTACATGAGAAACCAATCTAAAAATGAATGAAGATATGTGTATGTACATTGGAATCACTCTACCATACACCTGAAAATCAAGTATATTTCAGTGAAAAATTTTTTTAAAGAATTATCCTTAGGGTTCTCACTAATTCTTGGAGAAGGAAACAGAAATCCACTCCAGTATTCTCGGCTGGAAAATCTCATGGACAGAGGATTCTGGAGGGTAGGCTACCGTCCACGAGGTTACAAAGAGTCGGACACGACTGAGTGACTAATTCTTTCTCACTGAGACTGTATAGATAATACTGAACCAAAATGTTTTGAGAATGATGAGTCAGCTCCTGGGGCAGGACTCAGGGTGACAGTGTGACAAAGAATGTTTCAGACAGGGGGAGAGGGCTCAGGGCAAAGCCCCAGGCCCACCCTGGTGTGGGGTGTCAGGCCTTAGGCTTCCAGGGCGGTGTTTCCCATAGAGGAAGCTCAGTGCTGCGGTGTCCCCGTCTCCCAGGAGTTTCATTTGTTCTTCTCACAACCTGTGTCAGATCCTCCTGCTAGAGTATTCACCACTTTGCCCCAGGTCTTAACTCCCTGTCCCATTTCTGGGGCTGTCAATCCGGATCACCAAAAGTGTTAGTCGCTCAGTCACGTCTGACTCTCTGGGAGCCTCTGGACTGTGACTTCCCAGGCTCCTCTGTCCATAGAATTCTCCAGACAGTAATATTTCTCCAGGGGAATCGTCCCTTCTCAAGTATCAGACCTGGGCCTCCTGCGTTGAAGGCGGATTCTTTACCGACTGAGCCACCCGGGAAGTCCAGGGTCACCAAGGGTCCTGGTTAAAAGTCCGCGCCAGCCAGGACTGATTGTCCCCAGACCCCCAGGATCCCTATTACGGCGCCCCAGCCTTTCCAGTTGCTGCCCTGTGGAGGGGGGGATGGTTGCGGGGAGCCCTGGTACTTCATCAGGTGCCTAACACCCGCGCGGCTCCTACAGCCGGCGGGGGAGGTTACCGCCAGGCTGCAGGTCACGATCCCCGTCCCCGCGGGAGAGGCCCCAGGCGTCTCCCCTAGGTTTCCTTTTCAGTACGGAGTTCAATCACAGCCAAGACTCCGCCCCGGGGGCGGGGGCTGGCGTCGGGGCGGGGCTATGTGTCCGTAGCTTGGGGCGTGGGCAGGACCTCAGAGCCTGCAGGGGATTGGTGGAGGCGGTTTGACAGACGCCTCCTCCGCGGGGAACAGTGAATGCTTTGCCTGTGACGGCGACGTTCCCTGGCCCCGAGACAGTGCACCTTCTGGGGTCGCGTAGGGCAGGGTGGCTCGTGCTGCCTGCGCGAGCGAGACGCAGCCGGTGAGGCGAAGCGCCGGGGCCATGCTGCGTGGACTGGTACCCCAGACAGCTGGAGAAACCTACTGGAAGGAGACGCTGAAGCGGATCTCCCCGACCTCCCTCTGGGCCGACGCTACCTTTCCACTGGAGGGAAAAGTGAACTCAGCGTCAGAATACAGCCCTCCTTCCGCTCTGTCTAGTCGTTTATCTTCTGTACCAGAAAGTGACTGGCCCAGAGGGCCCTCCTTTCTTTCTTTTTTCTATTTTTGTTTTTCTTTTTTCTCCTACATTAAAGTGAGGGTCGCTCAGTCGTGTTCGACTGTGATCCTATAGTCCATGGAATTCTCCAGGCCAGAGTACCGGAATGGGTAGCCTTTCCCTCCTCCAGGGGATCTTCCCAACCCAGGAATGGAACCCAGGTCTCGCACATTGCAGGCGGATTCTTTACTAGCTGTGTTACAAGGGAAGCCCAAGAATACTGGAGTGGGTTACTGTCCCTTCTCCAGCGGATCTTCCTGACCCTGGAATAGAAAGGGGGTCGCCTGCATTGCAGGTAGATTCTTTCCCAGAGTTGATTGCTCATACATTAAAGTCGGCTCTTTCTGATGCAGTTTCATAGATGCTGACACATGTATAGATTAGCGCAGCTATCACCACAGTCCAATACGGAGCAGTTCCTTCGTCCGGGAAACACTCTCTCAGCTGCCCTCCTGTATTCACATCCTCCCTCACCCAGCCCCTGGCAACCGCTGATCTGTTCTCCATCGCTATGGTTTTGTCTTTTTGAGAATGTTGTATAAACAAAACAGTTGGGCTTCCCGGGTGGCTCAGCGGTAAAGAATCTACCTGCCAAGCAGGAGACTGTTTGATCCCTGGAAGATCCCCTGGAGAAAGAAATGGCAACCCGCTTCAGCATTCTTGCCAGGGAAATTGCATGGACAGGGAGCTTAGCAGGCTACTATCCATGGGATCTCAAAAGAGTCAGACACGACTTAAACACTCAACAACAAAAATACAATATAATTTTTGACACTGGCTTTCTTTAAAGGACTATTAAGGAATACAGTCTCTCAGGATGGAGAGAGAGATGGTCCCTGAAGTGACTGATCAGAGGTTCCTTTTAACCCTAGCAGCTGGCTTGGGAACAAGGACTTTCTTTCTCAAGGCCTATTCTCTACCTGAGAATGCCTTTGGAGGCCTCATTCCAGCATTTTTAAGTCATTCACCCTCTACCCAGATCAGGACCAGCCGTCTGTATTCTCTTTCTTAGAGACCTGGGGCCTCCTACCATGGGCTCTGATTTTAATCTGAGAACTTTCCAAGGAGCTGAAGATTAACCCAGATTCCCCGGTCCAGGCTGATATCTGGGTTTTCTGCTTCTTCCTTCTAAACCAATTGTCCTGAACATTCTCAGGATGGGCAGGAGTGCCTAGTCAATGTCCAGTGTATCCTGGGCTTGGGTGTGGTCACTCCTCAGCTGGTTCATCTTCTCTGCTCCTTTGTCCTTGTCCCTTCAGTAGAGCCTCGTCCCACTTGCACCTGTGGTCGCAGGGGCTTGAATATCACGTAGGCCCTGTCTTGTTTCCAGGACCATGGACAGTGAGGGCTCCGTGTAGCTGGGTCAGCCTAGGTTCATGCCTGGATCCTGCCCCCTGACTCCCATCTTTTGTGTGTCCATATTTTTCCTCTGCAGTATTTCTTTGGATTATGCCTGTTGTTTTTCATGTTTGGAGTTCAGGTCTCTTTCTCCTGTGGGTCTGCCATCTCTCTGATAAAAGCAGGACTCATTTTGCCAGTCATTGTCCCCACAAGTCTCAGGGCAGCCCCTGCACATAGGCACCTCTGTGAGATTGAAATGAATTCCAGACTAACCCAACTCTTGCCTTATTTCTAGGGGTGTTCCCTGGATTTTTCTTCTCATTCTTTACCAATGTATTTTTTTAAGACAAGCAGAGAAGAGAGATCTGATAGTTTCTCATCTTAATTAAATTCCTCTTGGGTTTCTATCTTCTCTGCAACCTGCACCTCCTCTCTGCCTTAGCTCTAGTAATCTGATTTCTGGCTCCAGTGCGAACTCCTGGATTTATTGCATCTGATTTTGACTCACAGTTGGTCAGAAAATGGGACCTACAAGCCTAGGCTTGTCTTTTCTGAAAAGAGAAATATAAATGAATATAACTGTGTGCTGTACTGTGTAGGAGGGTTGGTGTGGGAGGGAGGTGCTTAGTGGAGGGAGGAGAAGGCAGCTCTTGTGAGAAAAGTACAGGTCAGTGTGATGGTGCTGTATCACAGAGCTGCCTCACAACAGTATTTGGCCTAAGGCTACATTAATAAAGATATTATCTCTAGAATAGGGAGGTGGTCTACACTAATCATTCATGTGTCCGATATATGACATAGCATTTTTTGCATGTAGGAAAACTCAGTGAACTAAAAACAAAAAAACATTACTGACCTTGTGGGGCATGTTCTGTTGGTAAGAGGCAGGCTAAACCATAAGCATAGTAAATAGGGAAGTGCTTATGTTAGATGCTGTGTAGTATTTTGAGGAAGGTGACTCAGTATAAATGTGTGGGAACAGTGTAGCTGGCTGTTTTGCTGGTGTGGTCAGTGTAGTTCTCATTGAGAAGATGACCACTGAGAAAAGATTTGAAGGACATGAATTGTCCAAGAGGATATCCAAGGGAAGTTCTTTCCAGACAGGAAAAATCTCCAGTGCAAATGCATGAGCGCAGGAGTGAGTCTGTGTGTTCAAGAAAAGCAAGGAGGCGCAAGTGGCCAGAGCAGAGAGGAACTGAGGTGAGGTCCGATGTCTGGATCACATAGGCCTCCATGGTACTAGAAAGATTTCGACTTTTCTCTGCATAGACATGAAGTTACCGGATAGTTTTGAACAGAAGACAGATCTAGTACAACTTCTCTTTAGAAGCAGTGGCCAGTAGTTTGGCCACTGCACAGAATGGACAGGTGAAGGTTGAGTGACCTGCAGAGGAAACTGTAAGATGCAGTGTCCAGGCTGGAGATATTGGTTGCCTGTCTGGGATGTGAGCAGGGAAAATAACAGGGGATTGAACTCTGGATATATTTAAAGATGGACTTTACAGCATCTCCTGATGGATTAAATCTCAGAAGAAAGAATCAAGGAGGACACTCAAAGCTTCAGACAGTATGAATAGAAATATAGGAGGACTTTTGTGGAAATGGTGACATCATAGGCATCTAAGTTAGTAAAGTTGAAGCTAAGATGTGATAGTCACTCAGTCATGTCTAATTCTATATGACCCCATAGACTGTAACCCACCAGGCTTCTCTGTCCACCAGAATTCTCCAGGCAAGAATACTGGAGTGGGTTGTCGTGCCATGGCCTGCCCCAAGGGGCCTTTCATACTAAAGGATCATACCTGGGTTTCCTGAATTGCAGGCAGACTCTTTACATCTGAGCAACCAGGGAAGCCCTGAAACTAAGTAATCTATTGGAAAATACAAGTGAGGTTAGCAGTTGGATACAAGTGTTTAGGCAGGTATCCTGGCTGGAGAAATAAATTTGGGAGGTGATACCATGTGAATGATATTTAAAGCCTTAAGAAGGGAGAGAAAGAAAAGCTGAGAGAGAGAAGCAAACTTGCCAAAATGTTAACATCTGCTCTATCCAGATGAAGACACATTGGCATTTATTGTACTATTGCAACTTTGCTAAAGGTTTTAACTGTTCACAATAATAAGATGGAGAAAGAAGAGCAAGCTAGGATGGAGTCTAGCTTCATCTTCATATACAGTCTTGGTAGGAAATAAGAAAAATTCCATTGAGTTTAATATGCTGAAATAAATTAACCTTGGCTAAAAAAAAAAAAAAGCCTTGAGAACGGATGAGGTTAACCAAGGGAGTAATGACTGTAGAAGAGAAAGGAACAGGGCTGAACACTGGAACTCCCCTGCCCTGTGCTGAGGGATCTGATCAGACCACACACCAAAAGCAGACTGCACAGTTCTGACATCACATCTAAAGGGATTATGATAAGGGAGTCCCAGATGTTACTGCGCACAAGAATCACCTGGATATCTTATAAGATCTAGATGGTCTAAAGCAGAGCATGAGATTCTGAATTTATAACAAGATGCTGCTGGTCTTCAGATCACACACTTAGAAGCAAGAACATAGACCAGAATTCCCACAGGGCTATGCAGCAGCCTCCTATGTAGGGCTTGTTAAATTATGTGTTCTTGGCTCCATGCCCTACATTCTAAAAATAGGGGGTTGGAGGACAGGCCTGAATGTCTTGTAATAAGCCCACAAGTAATCCAGCCAGATTGGGATCCAGGGAGCTCAGAGATCAGAGAGCACTCAGGGCAGGGAGGGGTCTTAAATCCACATGGAAATTTTTTTTTCTAGAGGAAAAAAAAGACAAGATGTATGCTGTTTTCTCAACTGTGGGGTAGAGGCAAGTGGAAGATTTAGGAAATGGTTATCAGCTCAGCATAAAGAAAAATCTTATGCTAACTCAAGTTGCTAAGAGTCTAGATCTTAAATGTGCTCCCCACAAAAAGAAATGGTAATAATGTAACATGAGACAGGTTTTAGTTAGTGCTATGGTGGTAGTAATTTTGTAAAATGTATCAAGGTAACAAGTTGTACGAATTACATTCCCACCAACAGTGTAGGAGGATTCCCCTTTCTCCACATCCTCTCTTGCATTTATTGTTTGTAGTTTTTAGATGACGGCCATTCTGGCTGGGGGCTTCTGATTAGGGGCTATTCTGATTAGGTGGCACTAGTGGCAAAGAACCTGCCTGCCAATACAGGAGATACAAGAGATGCAGTTTCAATCCCTGGGTCGGGAAGATCCTGATGTTTTTATATTTTTAATATAAAAATATTTTCATATTTTAATAAAATATTTTCATATTTTGATATAAAAATATTTTCATATTTTAATATAAAATATTTTCATATTTTTATTATAAAAATGTTTTAATATTTTATTATTTTTTTACATGTTATCTATTGTTGCCTGGAGAATCCCACGGACAGAGGAGCCTGGTGGGCTGTGGTCCATAGGGTTGCAAAGAGTCAGACACAACTGAGTGACTTAGCACATATGCATTCTGATTGGGGAGAGGTGATAACCTCATTGTAGTTTTGATTTGTATTTCTCTAATAATAAGAGATGCTGAGCGTCTTTTCATGTGTTTAATGGCTCTCTATGTGTCTTCTTTGGTTGGGGGAAGAAATGCTCAAGAAGGAGAGGAGATATATATATATATATAGATAGATAGATAGATAGATAGATAGATATAGAGAGAGACAGATAGATAGGAGAAGGAAATGGCAACCCACTCCAGTATGCTTGCCTGGAGAATCCCAGGGACTGGGGCATGGTGGGCCACCATCTATGGGGTCATACAGAGTCGGACACGACTGACGTGATTTAGTAGCATAATTAAGACTGATTGGTGTTGATGTACAGCAGAGACCACCACCACATTGTAAAGCAATTACCCTCCAAAAAAGCAACAGGTTATACATCTTAAATTTACACAATGTTATATTCTCAATAAATCTGGGGAAAAAAATCTCAGAATCCTTGCTCTCTGAGACTATTCCCTACATGAATTTCTCACTTATTGTGTGAACAATGGATTCCAAATTGTTCTAATTGAAGCATAAGTGAAAATATATGTGTGTATATATATGGTGGTGATTTAGTCGCTAAGTCATGTCCGACTCTTGCGACCCAATGGACTGTAGCCTGCCAGGCTCCTCTGTCTATGAGATTCTCCAGGGAAGAACACTGGAGTGGGTTGCCATTTCCTTTTTCAAGGATGTGTATATATACACATATGAATTGGGGCCTTGTTTTATTTCAGGGAAAGCTATAAAACAGTCTTAAGACTATATAGCTAAGAACTGGATGCAAAATCTCACCCCAGGTTGGGTCCCACAAAGGCACCACTGCCCATGCTGTTAGGCCCAGATGCCTGTGTTCACACCATTGACTCCCCTGATGCCAGACACTGCGCCCCAGCCCTAGGACAGCTTTCTCTGTTGCTCCTGACAACTGGATAACACTACTGCCCCTCCTGCCACCTGTGCCAAATGCATTCTGCACTGTCCCAACCTGTCTGTCACCAAGCCCTGAGCCAGAGAACTGGCATGTGGTCACCTGCCTGTGAGGGCTTCATGTCCTGCCCATCTGCAAGAACGCTTGGGAAAGTGAGATTTCCTCTCTTATGCAAGGAGGTCGTCTCTGCATCCTACCAAGAGTTTTTAAGTGTGCAAGTAAGTATTAAATTCTCCAATGTGGGAAGAGGGTACAGGTTCTGGGGGATGAGGGGTTTGGTTGGATGAACAAGTGACTGATAAATGACATCTTCCAAAGTATTTTCCTGATAGTATGTTATGGGGTCCGCCTTTGGCTTCTGCAGTTTATATTCACAAATAAGTGGACAGACACTGCGGAATGATGAAATGATTACTCAAAATCTTCTTTTGCACCTTGTCCCTTGCTAGGATTAAAAATCTAAGATCTATAACACTTCAGATATCAGTTATGTCTGACTCTTTGCGACACCATGGACAGTATAGCCTGCCAGGCTTCTCTGCCCATGGAATTCTCCAGGCAAGAATACTGGAGTGCGTAACCATTCTCTTCACCAGGGGATTTCCCTGATCCAGGGATTGAACCTCGGTCTCCTGCATTGCAGGCAGATTCTTTACCATCTGAGCCACTGCGGAAGTCCATATATGCATATACATACATATATATGTATATATATAAATATATATAGAGAGATTTCATATTAAATTTTATATTTTTACATGCACATATTTCTGGGAAGAGTATCTGTAACATTTATCAGTTTTTATGTGATTCCAGTGAAAGACCAAAAAAATCATCCTAGTTTAGACACCACGCTGCTCAATCTCTGGTCTGTGAAGAGCTAATAAACAACCATTTTAGCAGATTCAATGACATGATATAAATGCTCATCTTTATCTTGGCAATTGTCAATCTGGGACAAATAAGATAGAAGTTTACTAGCTTATATTCACTTTCAGTACTTGTATGTATCTTATTTTAGGCTGATAATAAACAGTTGACAAACCAGCACTGGCTTGCAGAACACACAGAGTAGCATTGGTTTAGGTAGATTTATATTTCAGTTTTTATATCCTGATGCAATATAAATAGCAGAAATGAAAAAAAAAAAAGGTTACTTTGGGCTCCATTTCCAGTTACATGATAGGTTAGGTTTTAAAGCTGTCTCTTCCACTAAAAATGACTGGAAATAATAGACAAAATATAAAAACATCCAGAAGAATGCAATCAAGAAGATAATCAAGAGAGTAATCATTTAGACCAAAAATATCTATGTGGTTACAGAAAAGAGAGAAAAGTTGTTTTTGTCCTTAGGGCATTTGCCAAATCTGAAAAAGTCTTAGCTTTTGTTTTCTCAAGCTCATGAGCTATAACAGACAGGAAATGATACCTAGAGCTCAACCACATGGGGAACATATGAGGCATCCTCTAGCTGAAAATCTGGGGAACCAAGACTCACATGCTCAGAGTAAGGGTGAGACAAAACAAAATCTGCTGCATCCTCTAATACAAGAGCAAACAATTGTTTTTTAAGATTTGCAACCATGGGCTAGCCTTCCTATGATTTGCAGTCCAAATCTGCTTTACTATTTTGGGCCAAAATAACCTCAAGCCCTGACTTTATGTTATAATGGCTCTGGGTTGTGATGACATAAAAAAAAATGGAAGAAAGAAATAAAATTCTCTATAGAAATCAATAGTTAACCTAAGTGTCAAAAAATTTGCCAAATTATTGCACCAGGAAAAAGAGCAACTCATAGCAAGAAATGTATGGAGAACAAATGGGATAAAAGACAGTGATTGAAAACCAGTATAATAAAATACATATTATATTTTAAGGCAGGAAAAGAAATTATTTAACATAAATTTCTCCTTATTTGTTTGTTTGGGCCTTCTCCCTCCCTAATATACACCATGCATATCCATTATACATTAACTAGAGCCCAATCCTTTACACATTAACCAGAGCCCCTCAGGATGGGAGTGCCTGCTGGTGCTAGCAATGTAACTTCTTAAAAGAATATTGTTTTTCCCAGCTCTGAAGGGGGTCATGGTGACTTGCTGTTCGCTTTGTGCATGTTTACCTGAACCATGTATCCTTGGTGAACTTTATGTAAAACATCAGTAATGAGTGTGACCCTTCGTCTCAATAATGAATATGATTATGCCTTTGATGTCTAACAAGTGGAATGGTTCTCAGAGCTTTCTGAGAACCTGCTTCCCAGGTTGTAATACTCAGTGTGGCTCAAATAAAATGTGATTTTTCTTCTTAAATTGAAAGTTAATAGAGTTTCCATTGACAAGGAGAAAGAATAGGTAGTCTAAAGAAGCTCATAAAACTTCAATACTGGAATTAGGAAACACAGAACATAGCATAAGCAGGATTTTATATAAATATATAATGCAGATATATATTATGTGGTGGTGGTGGTTTAGTCGCTAAGTCATGTCTGACTCTCGCAATCCCATGGACTGTAATCTGCCAGGCTCCTCTGTCCATAGGATGTCCCAGGCAAGAATACTGGAGTGGGTTGCCTTTTCCTTTTCTAGTGGATCTTCTCCACCCAGGTCTCGTGCCTTGCAGGCAGATTCTTTGGTGCTGAGCCACCACATGATATAAAAAAATCACAAAATTGAAAATGCCTGCAGGAAAAAAATGATAAAAGCAAGAGCAACTACTAAGAAACTAACTCAAACATACTGAAAGATCATTAAATAAATATTTTAAAATTATAGTATATTAACTTAATTTAAAAAATCAGCAAAAGAAAATTAGAGGGAAGGAATACATAAGAAACCCCCCAAAAAGTAAAATGGCATCATAAATTTAGCTGTACCAGTAAAAACATTAACTGTAAATTATTTACTAAGTCAGTCAAAGTGCAGAAGGTTAACGGAAAGCAAAATTCAACTAGCTTGTTTACAGTAGACACACTTGATTCCATTAATAATAGATTAAAATCAAAATCTAAAATCTGAGATATATCTTGTTCTATGGAAAAATATACATCAGGCAAAAGGTAATCACAAGAATGCTGAGGTGGCCACGCTAATATTGGACAAAAGAAACTGTAAAAATACTAGTAGGGATAAACTGGAACATTTTATAATGATACAAAGAGAGTGATCAAAAAGACAAAACAGTTATAAACATATATGTACCTAATAAGTAAGTAAGGTAAGGTAAGGTAAGGTAAGGTAAGGTAAAGTCGCTCAGTCGTGTCCGACTCTTTGCGACCCGTGTAACCTGCTAGGCTTCTCCGTCCATGGGTTTCTCCAGGCAAGAATACTGGAGTGGATTGCCATTTCCTTCTCCAGGGGATCTTCCCGACCCAGGGACTGAACCCACCTCTCCCGCATTGGAGGCAGACGCTTTAACCTCTGAGCCACCAGGGAAGCAATAAGTAAGTACCAAATACATAAAAACAAAAGTGAAATAAAATGTTGTTTAAAAATTAGATTCTGCTCCTAAGTAAAAGGTATGAAAGCCACCTATACAGTCTTCTCCCTTACTTTTGGGTAAGAAACTACCTAAACAATCCTATACAGAAGATTAAAGATTGAAAATGGCAATATCCCATCCACCTGCATTTCAAGGTAGTGCTTAGTGGGAACAAGTGGCCTCAGAGTTCACGGGAGTCAATCCCAGCTCGGCAGTGATAAACAGTGTGACCTTAAGCAGGCAACTCAGCCGCTTAGGTATCTGTATAATGAGGATCATAAACGTTAACCCCAGGACTTCCCTGGTCTTCTAGCAGTTAAGAATCCACTTGCCAGTGCAGGGAACACTTGTTTGATCCCTGGTCCACAAAGATCACACAGGCTGCGGAGCAACTAAGCCCGTGTGCCCCCACTACTGAGCCTGCACCCTAAAGCCCGGGAGCAGCAACTGCTGAAGCCTGCTAGTAGAGCCCACACTCCACGACAGAGATGCCCCCGAAATGAGAAGCCTGCACACCCAAAGAAAGAGTAGCCCCCACTCGCCGAAATTAAAGGAAGTCCTCAGGCCACCACAAAGACCAAATCAATCAATCAATCTTAAAAAACAAAACAAAGTAATATGAACTTGTAGTTAAAAAAAAAAAACAATGTGTAAACCCCCACAGGGTGACAGAGAATGAGATGGTTGGATGCATCAATGACTCAATGAAAATGAGTTTTAGCAAAGTCCTGGAGATAGTGAAGGACAGGGAAGCCTGGTATGCTGCAGTCTATGGGGTTGCAAAGAGTCAAATATGACTTAGCAACCGAACAACAACAACCCCCAGGGAGTGTTGTGATTGTAAAATGGGATACTGTGTGTGGGAAATGTATGTGAACCAGCTTAGTTGGCCATACAGCGGGTTCAACAAAGTTCACCTTCTCTGTGCTCCCCTTCTCATTTAGGACAACGCTATACATGTATTCTTCCTGTGAGAGGAACTTCTTTCTCACCCTGTGGTGCAGAACTAGCTTTCTCTTACTCTAGCCCTGGCAAAGATTTAAAAAAAAGAAGAAGAAGCAGGGTTTCACTCTGAACAATGAGCCCCCTCATGTGTTATGGAAAGTTACTCTATCTGTGGGGTACCTGTTTATTTTCTGTTCCCTTCATATGATTCCACCATGAAGAATGAAACTTTGTATGTTGGCATCTTTAACCCCAGCAACTAATCAGGTCCTAGTACTTGGCAGAATATTTTTGGATGATTGAAGATGCCTGAAGAGTATAAGGAAACTCCCCTTCGCTTTTTCTTCTCTGGTTTATTTTGTCCCATCACTTCACACTTCTCCACAAAGCAGTTTTATTCCAACTCTTTAATTATGTTTTCCAAATGGCTCTGTGATTTTGGCAGTTATGAAAGCAGAATACTAACATAAGACAAAATCATTTATTCTCACACATTTTAACACATAGAAGTAAACTGAAATCTTGTTTAGTTCAAAAGGCTCACTGTCTGGAGTCTAGGTTCTAGACTAGTATGCTCAAAAAATAAAGCAAGATATTATACCCATAATCCCAAAGGAATGTAAATAGAAGTTCAAGCAGAATGGCAGGGTTGCAAAAGCTGATGTCTAAATAATTGTGGTTTATGGTATATGCTACATGCTTTACAGACTTCAGTTCAGTTCAGTCGCTCAGTCGTGTCCAGCTCTTTGTGACCCCATGAATCACAACACGCCAGGCCTCCCTGTCCATCACCAACTCCCGGAGTTCACGCAAGCTCATGTTCATCGAGTCAGTGATGCCATCCAGCCATCTCATCCTCTGTCATCACCTTCTCCTCCTGCCTCCAATCCCTCCCAGCATCAGAGTCTTTTCCAGTGAGTCAACACTTCGCATGAGATGGCCAAAGTATTGGAGTTTCAGCTTCAGCATCAGTCCTTCCAATGAACACCCAGGATTGATCTCCATTAGGATGGACTGGTTGGATCTCCTTGCAGTCCAAGGGACTCTCAAGAGTCTTCTCCAACACCACAGTTCAAAAGCAGCAATTCTTTGGTGCTCAGCTTTCTTCATAGTCTAACTTTCACATCCATCCATGACCACTGGAAAAACCATAGCCTTGACTAGATGGACCTTTGTTTGCAAAGTAATGTCTCTGTTTTTTAATATGCTATCTAGGTTGGTCATAACTTTTCTTCTAAGGAGTAAGTGTCTTTTAATTTCATGGCTACAATCACCATCTGCAGTGATTTTGGAGCCCAGAAAAATAAAGTCTGACACTATTTCCACTGTTTCCCCATCTATTTCCCATGAAGTGATGGGACTGGATGCCATGATCTTCATTTTCTGAATGTTGAGCTTTAAGCCAACTTTTTCACTCTCCACTTTCACTTTCATCAAGAGGCTCTTTAGTTCCTCTTCACTTTCTGCCATAAGGATGGTATCATCTGCATATCTGAGGTTATTGATATTTCTCCCGGCAATCTTGATTCCAGCTTGTGCTTTTTCCAGCCCAGCGTTTCTCACTTTACAGACTTACTAGGTAATAAAAGACTTGGTAAATCTTTAAAGAAGGAAAAGACAGAGTATGACTATTTCTGAGTGCTACATAATACTCTCAATTATTTTATTATGAAATAATGAAAAAGTTTAGAATTTTGTTAGTCATTCTGGAGGACTGCTGGCAAATAAGTGCTCTCAGATAGAATAAGGCATATGTAAGGAGTACAGATATTCATTTCTTTTGGCCTCAAGGGGAGCTTATCTGTTCAGACTGGTAGAAAGAATAAATATAGTACAGAAAAGTACTAAAACAAAGGAGCAAATAAATTTGAGTAGGGGAAACTTTCAAAATGGCATCTAACTTAGAATTTTCTGGTCAGTTATGGATGGAGTATTGATAAATATTTCCTCATTTAAAACTGTAACTCAGAAATTGTTACAAAGTGTCTATGCCTGAAAACTCAAAGAGATTCATAGCTAAGTGGAAATAAGAAGGAATCTTTTGGTCAGTCTTACTGATTTGCTTTACAAACAAAACTAGAAAGCAAAGCTGCCGGTGCTACTATAATCACCATAATATCACATGAATCCTTCTCAATCAATGAATAACAGGACTTGCCTGTTTACTTTTATGGGATGGTTTCACCTGAGGCTTCCTACATGCTCTGACTCAAACAGTAGTACTGACTTAAAGCCAAAGATGGAACCACATATAGCTGGTACATTTGCCATTTTAGTCTCCTGGGTAAGATTATCAAACCATTTCCTTTCCAGTACATCAGGTAGAATTGCCAGGTCTTTAACCAAGTAAGACAGCAAAGTAATAATAATAATAATATCAATAGTTTCTTCTTATTTCTTGGGAGATAGAAACTTGCATTCAGCAATTAAAAGGAAGGACTCACTGACAGATACAATAATATGGAAGAGTCTCAAAAGCATTATGTTAAGAAAAAAAGGAGCCCCATAAAAAGGCTGCATACTGCTCCGTTTCATTTATGATAGTTTAGAAAAGCAAACTATAGCAACAGAATACAGATTAGTGGTTGTCAAGAGCTTGGAGTGGCAGGAGTTGTGTCTGAGGAAGTATGAAGAAAATCTGGGGATGATGGACTTGACCACAAGACCTGGTTTCTAGATCCTGGAGTGGCCTTGGCAGTGCCGTTCCACCAAAATCACTGGACTGAACTGACTAAATGTCACTAGGCTTCAGGCATGCAGATGAACAGGGTGAACTGAACACCTAAGACTGCTGTCCATTCTGGGACCCGGAAACGCGTGCCGGTATTTCTTCTGTGTTTATAAATCTGATTGACTAACTGGCTTTGGATTTCTGGTTTTCCCACCACCACTTTGTTTTTAGATACAAAATTTATGCAGATTAAAGTAGACTATAATAGTGGGAGAAGACACTGCCTACCAGGTTGGAGGGGTCATACTTGAGCATTGGTTGGCTACAGATCACCCATAAGGCAGCACCATTCAGGAAATTCTAGTGTCACGGCTTACACAGTATCACGATGACAGGCAAAGCAGACTATCCAGAGTTCCCACCTACTCTTCCGATTTGATCATGGCTCTACAGGCCCAGATTTAATCTCAAGTATAATAACAAACAACTGGAATATGACTGAAATATTTCTTACTCTGCTTTGAGGAAAAGAGGAAGTGACAGAGATGGGGGAAAGAAGACAATATACTTCGCTTAGATAATTATTGGGGATGGAGCTAGGTTTAGATGAATGAGACCAAAATGAATAAATAAATCAATTAACTATGCACAAGGGAAGAACCTAAAAATTTCAAGGTGATTTTCATATGTAATTTTGGCATAACAATGGTTTCTTTCAAATATCTTTTCAATTTAGTGAGGTGGTTCCAATATAGAATCCAAGTAATATATATGATAGCTATAATATGCAACACATTATTTGCCTATTATTGTTAAAATTGGGCTTCCCTGGTGGCTCAGTGGTAAAGAATCTGCCTACCAATGCAGATTTGATCCCTGGTCAGGAAGATCCTCTGTTCAGAGGAAATGGCAATATACTCCAATATTCTCGCCTGGGAAATCCCATGGGGAGTGGGGCCTGGCAGGCTACAGTCCATGGGGTCACAAAAGAGCTGGACATGACTCAGCAACTAAACAACAGCAACAGCAATGTATGCATATTTATCCTTATTTCTCAAGTTTGCATTAAAAATGGGGTATCATAACTTTGGAGGACAGCCTTCCAGCTCATGGTGATTAAGTTTTTGACAGCTGTGGTGGATTCCCCAGTCCAATCTGGATAAACTCCTTTTGGGGAGGGGAGGGTTGTGCATGGTGGGAGACCAGGGAGATATGCTGAGCTGTGCACTGAAGGCTCCTGATTATTTCTTTGCTTTTAGAGAATCAGAAGTTTCAAGATGGAAAACGTTTATTCAAAAGATGCTCTCTTGGATTGAAGCTGAAATTTTAAAATAGCACTATAAAAAGGCACTTTGCAAAGGAGTTTGGTAGCTAGCTAAAACATTTTGATCTAAGTGTTATTGACATAATGTGGATTTGTGGATTTCTCCTATAAGAATTTATCTAAAACTAGAATTATCTATCCCCTCTTAAGTATCAGCTGTTTCCCTTCTTGCTACAGTGTCATTACTCTGAAATTATGTTCATATCAAAGGCATCTTTGTTCTAGAATTATGTTTCTGTTACTAACAGACATATATTACTTAAGCTACAGACAAACAGAAATAGCTAGAAGCTATGATAAAATCTGAGCAATACCGTGTGGCATGCAGGATCTTAGTCCCCCACCAGGCATTGAACCCTGGCCCCCTGCAATGGAAGCACAGAGTCTTAAACACTGGACCATTAGGAAAGTCCTTCAGTAGTTATTTCAGTGACCACAACTCGAAATTATTACACTGATTTTCAAAACTAAATAATGTTGTTTAGATGCTAAGTTGTGGCGGACTCTTTTGTGACCCCATGGACTGGAGCCTGCCTGGCCCCTCTCTCCATGGGATTTCCTAGGCAAGAAGACTGACTTGGGTTGCCATTTCCTTCTCCAGGGAATCTTTCTGACCCAGGGACTGAACCCACATCTCCTGCATTGGCAGGCAAATTCTTTACCACTAAGCCACAAGGGAAGTCCCACGCATACATTACAAAATGCTATAAACTGAGTCATCTAAGAAAATTCAGGGCCACGGCTACAAGAAGTCAAGAGCTGAAATCAATGGCCAGGGCTCCATATTGTTCGAGAGTCATCACTCATTCATGTTACCGCATCCCCTGTCGTTCCTTCACTGGGAGTGCAAACAACTAGAAGCTAGTGACAAGATGAGGAACCTGACACCAGATGGACCCATCAAGAAGAGCAGTTATGTTTTCTAGTCTCCTTCCCCAGCTCTGCTCAGAAGACTTGGAATCTTCTCTAGCTCTTGCCAACCTTATCCACTTAGGGACTGAACCCCACTTCTGCACCCCCAGCCCACTGTTGTGATTCTGCTTTAAACCACATGGATCCATCTCCTGAAACAGTAAGGTTGCCACTACCCATCTGGCCACACGGACACTCTTGTACTCAATCCACAAGATCAAAACTGCTATTAACTTGAATCTGTCCCTCACCACGAGGTCTCTGGGCTTTCTTTGATACCATGGTAAGAGCTACTGGCTGTCACCCAAACACATTGCCTCTAGTGACTCAGTTACCCTTGTCTAAAAACCCTTCAATGTGGGAGACCTGGGTTTGATCCCTGGGTCAGAAAGAGCTCCTGGAGGAGGAAAGGGCAACCCATTCTAGTATTCTTGCCTGGAGAATCACACGGACAAGAGGAGACTGGCAAACTACAGTCCATGGGGTCGCAAGGAGTCGGACATGACTGAGCAACTTAAGCCCCTACCAGTTCCGACTCCTGCTTCTTTCCAAATGTCAGACACTGAGGTCCCAGCAAGCTTCCTGGTAAGCCAGTGCAAAACATGTGCCTCCATATTTTACAGATGAGAAAAATCCAAATTTAGAGGAGTTGAGAAGATTGCCCATTTAAGTAGCAAAAGCTTACGGAAACTTATGTAAATTAGGACAGAGAAGCATACTTCACAGTTACTGCAAAACTTAGACTTAATGAAAGACAGGGTTCTATAATGAAAGATTTAGAATCAAATGGAGTTATATTAGAATCCTGGCTCAGGTATTATCTGTAGGACTGTACACGCTTAACCTGTTTCTCATTTTTCTTATCTCTAAAAGGGGAAAAATACTAGCGTTAGTGATCTATTGTTACATAACGAATACCCCTATACAAACCCTAAAACAAGAGACATATTATCTTACAGATTCTGTGGGCCAGGAATCTGGCGTACCTCCCCCTTGGGGCCTCTGACTCAGGGTCTCTTAGAAGGTTGTAGTGAAGATGTGAACAGGGCCTGGGTCTTCTCTGGAGGTTCCCGCATCTGGTGGGCCGGTCGCAGTTCCTCACTGGGTTGGCCAGAGGGCCTCCCCGCCACGTTTCCTGTCCCAGGGTAGCTCACATCCCATCAGAGCAAGCAAGCTAGAAAGTAGGAAAGGCCCCCAGAATGGAAAACCAGGCTTTTCAATCTAATCTCGGAAGTGTCAGCTTTTACTTCTGCTATGTTCATCTCTTCATTAGCGATGAGTCACTAAATCCAGACCAAACTCAAAGGAGATAATCACACAAAGGTGTGGACTGCAGGTCAATGAGGGTTATCTTAAAGACTGACTACCACAATGCCTAAAATGTAAAGAGTTAAAAAACAGAAAAAGAAATATGTAAAGCATCCTGCATATACGAGGAGCTTAATAAATGACACATTATTAATGAGCTAAAATTTCTAGCCAAAAATCCTTGTTTAAGAGTGACAAATATATATATATCTCCCAAAGAAGGAGGCTTGAGAAAACCTTAGATGTGACTCATTTTTATCTAAACATGTTTTTGTTTGATCAGTATGATGGTGGTGTCTCATTGTATTTCAGAATAAGTTTCAGGAGGTAGAACAGAAATTTCTAAAGTGTTTATCTAGTATTATGAGAAGGAGAAAATCACAGGGTATGAGTGGGTGTGCCTAGTTGCTAGCAGAGCAAAATCCCTATAGAGATTGGACATTTAGGTTAGTTCCATGTCTTGGCTATTATAAGCAGTGCTGCAATGAACGTTGGGGTGCATGCTTCTTTTCAGACCATGTTTTTCTCTGGATATAGGCCCAGGAGTGGGATTGAAGGGTCGTAAGGTAGCTCTGTTTAAGGAACCTCCATACTATTCTCCCTAGTGGCTGTACCAACTTGCATTCCCACCAACACTGTAAGGGTCCCCTTCTCTCCACACCCTCTACAGTGCTTATGATAGTAATTCTCGCTGGTGTGAAGTGATATCTCATTGTAGTTTTGATTTGCATTAATCTGATAATTAGTGATATTGAACATCTTTCTATGTGGCTATTGGCCCTGTGTATGTCCTCTTTGGAGAACTGTCTATTCAGGTCTTCTGCCCATTTTGGAGTGGGTTGTTTTGATGCTGTTAAGCCCACAAAGGTCTGTCTAGTCAAGGCTATGGTTTTTCCTGTGGTCATGTATGGATGTGAGAGTCGGACTGTGAAGAAACTGAGTGCTGAAGAATTGATGCTTTTGAACTATGGTGTTGGAGAAGACTCTTGAGAGTCCCTTGGACTGCAAGGAGATCCAACCAGTCCATTCTAAAGGAGACCAGTCCTGGGTGTTCTTTGGAAGGACTGATGCTAAAGCTGAAACTCCAGTACTTTGGCCACCTCACGCGAAGAGTTGACTCATTGGAAAAGACTCTGATGCTGGGAGGGATTGGGGGCAGGAGAAGGGGACGACAGAGGATGAGATGGCTGGATGGTATCACCGACTCAATGGAAGTGAGTTTGAGTGAACTCCGGGAGTTGGTGATGGACAGGGAGGCCTGGCGTACTTCAGTTCATGGGGTCGCAGAGTCAGACACGACTGAGCAACTGAACTGAACTAAGCTGATGTCTTCTTTGGAGAAATGTCTATTCAGGTCTTCTGCCCATTTTGGAGTGGATTGTTTTGACGTTAAGCATTATGGGCTGCTTGTGAATTTTGGAGACTAACTCCTTATCAGTCACTTCATCTGCAAATATTTTCTCCCAGTCTGTGGGTTGCCTTTTCATTTTGCTTACTCTTTTCTTTGCTGTGCAAAAGTTTTTGAGTTTAAGTAGGTCCTATTTATTTTTGCTATTTCCATTATTGCTGGAGATGGATCAAAAAAGATGTTGCTGTGATTTATCGCAGAGAGTGCAGAACATATACTTTTTGAGTGCAGAGTCCTTGCCTTAGTTTCAGTTACAACCCCAAGTCTTAGCACAGTATCTGCACAAAGCAGACACCCAAGAAATGTTTACAAAATGTTGTTGAAATCCATTTCCTATAAAGTAATTCAGATTAAGACTTGTAATTCTCATGATCTAACAAAGCATTCATTTTTAGCATATTTAGGGAAGATTCAGTAATTTTCAAAAACATTACATTGAAGATCTCAGAAATATAATTCTTTACAAGTTACTTGAAATAGTTTTACAGTAGGGTTCCCCATGACATTAATAATGTCCTAAATGTTTTTATCCCTTCTATGTTTTCCTTTGACTCTTCCTCACTGGAGTCAGTTGGTGATTATGACTATTTTAAATACTGAGTACAGTTGAAGCATGCTGACTGGAAATAAAAAAATAAAATAAGCCCATCACAAATGTGATTTTTTCCAAGATGAGAAAGAAGCATTCACAAGAGTTCAAGAAGCTGTTGTAATCAATTAAGGGGCATTTCTATATTTCTGCTGAAATGTTTATTCCTTGTTAAGTTCCTGACTCTTTGTCAGCGATTTTAAACTTCATGATTTCGCTCCCCATTTGCCAAAGGATGCTGCATTTCACATGGAACAAAGGTTTCTCTGGAGGGCAGTGGTACTGAATGGCAGATTTTACAGTCTCTTCATTCTCCAGACACATGTTCCTCCTTTATCCTACTTTCTTAGTCATCTCACCGTATCTTCCCTCTCCTCTTTTCCTACCTTCTCACTTTCTCTTCAAGCAGTTCGTACTCATTTACCCCAGCGTCTTTTTTCCCTCTTCCCGCCTCACATATATTCACCACCTGTTCTGCTTTATAATGCATTTCTAGTAACTCTTTCATTATTGAGTCCTCTTTTCCTGTCACACCTGCTCCTACCCCCACTGGCCATCATTTCTCAGTACTTAAATGAGCACATCAGTGTGCGTCTATTGGAGAAGGGAAACTAGGGACTGCCCCTTGGACAGTCCGAGTTCCTCTTTTCCCCTTTTAATAATTAGAGCATCAGCAGTTAAGAAGAGAGGTACCTCTGCCCACCATCACATTCCCAGACTTTAGTTAACCTTTTTAGTTTTAGTTTTTTGGCCATTATGCACAGCCTGTGGGGTCTTAGTTCCTTGATCAGGAATCAAACCCAGCTCTTGGCAGTGAATGTGCAAAATCCTAACTACTAGATGGCCAGGGTTAACTGGTGGTTAACCAGGTGGAATAACTCCCATTATTCCACCTCTTTTAAAAATGGTATTATTTAATTTAGTGCACAGAAGCTAGAGACAATACAGAGGACATCTGAGCACTTAGCAAAATAAACTGGAATAAGAGAAAAGAGTATGTTATTTACACCCTTGGAGAGGAGTCACTGGGTTAAAGTGAAGAAGCTAGGCAAGAAAGAGCAGAGGGCAAGATGAATGAGACCTTGTGTGGTTCAGAAAAAGCAAAGTCATCACATTTCAGTTACCTTTCTAGAACCAGTGAGCTTACGGAAACCCCTTGACCAAGAAACACCTAATGTATTACTGTTGAATTCACTAGTGCCTGGGGAACATACATGATAAAAAAAAAGAGTCATTTTTCATCTCATTGCTTTAATCATTTTGTCAAAATAACCTGAACTTGGGTATATAAATACTCAATTTGTTATTAGAATGTGCACCTTACAAGTCCCTGAGAAACATTCAAAAATGACTGAAATGTATTCAATGCAATTATTTACCATACTAATTGCCAAGGACTTGGCTCCCTTATCTGATACTTAAGGCATGTGATGTATCATACATGTATATACACACATCAAAAACTTACGGTCACGGCATCCAGTCCCATCACTTCATGGCAAGTAGACGGGGAAAAAGTGGACGCAGTAACAGATTTTATTTTCTTGGGCTCCAAAATCACTGTGGACAATGACTGCAGCCATGAAATTAAAAGATACTTGCTCCTTGGAAGGGAAGACATGAAAAACCTAGACAGCATATTAAAAAGCAGAGACATCACTTTGCTGAAAAAGGTCCATATAGTCAAAGCTATGGTTTCTCCAGCAGTCATATATAGTTGTGAGAGTTGGACTATAAAGAAAGCTGAGCGCTGAAGAACTGATGCTTTTGAACTGTACTCCTGGAGAAGATTCTTGAGAGTCCATTGGACTGCAAGGAGATCAAACCAGTCAATCCTAAAGGAAATCAACCCTGAATATTCTCATTGGGATGATTAGTGTTGAAGCTGAAGCTCCAATACTTTGGTCACCTGATGCGAAGAATCGACTCACTGGAAAAGATGCTGAGAAAGACTGAAGGCAAAAGGAAAAGGGGGCAGTGGAGGATGAGACGGTTAGATAGTATCACTGACTCTACAGACATTGAATTTGACAAACTCCAGGAGACAGTGGGAGACAGGGGAGCTTGATGAGCTGCAGTCCAAGGGGTTGCAAAGAGTCAGACATGACTTAGCGAATGAACAACAATATGTTCACATATATAATGTATAATATTTATAATTGCATATTCTATATAAATGTATTTATTTTATATTAATGCCACGTCAGAGTCTCCCTCTCTAGTGCCTGCATTTTTTTTTTTTTTTTGCCAATTTACTGATGCTGTGTAGTAAATAATTCCCAGACCGGAAAGCACTTAGGTAAATTAGTTCTTTAAGCCCTAGGGTGCCAGTTAGTAGAGTAAGGGCAATGGAACTAGAAGGTTGTAAGAGATGATGTTGTCCAACCCCCTCATTTTTCAGTTCAAGTGACAAAGGCTCAAAGGGGTTGTGACTTGCACAAACATGTCTGGTCCTGCCACTATTACTGTGAAGTAAAACTGGGAGTGTTAGTAGCTCCAGCTGCGCCCCACTCTTTGTGACCCTGTGGATGTTAGCCCGCCAGGCTCCTCTGTCCACGGAACTCTCTAGGCAAGAATACTGGAGTGGGTTGCCATGCCCTTCTCCAGGGGATCTTCTCCACCCAGGGATAGAACTTGGGTCTCCTGCATTGCAGGCAGCTTCTTTACCTTGTGAGCCATCAGGGAAGCCCCAACTATTACTGTAATCTTAGACAAATCCTTAACTACCTCTGGACTTCCACTCCCTTCTCTGTAAAATGGACAGGTGATCATTACAGGTAATATCTCCCAGGTGCTTCCCGTGTTTCTGACACTGTCCTGAGTACTTTAAGTGTCTTTTCTAATTCTCCCAACACCTTCATAAATTATATATAATTACCTTCAGTTAGAGATGAGACTATCAAAACACAGAAAGCTTAAATAATTTGCCCCCGATAAGAAAACTGGGAAATGTTGCAAAGCTGGCCTAGTAATCTAGGAATAACTAACTCCAAGATTCTCAGATTCCAATTCTTAAATCCCTTCTAAGAAAACTCCATCAGGAAGCTTCTCAAATTCCTCTAGCTCTGAAAGTCTAGAGCAGAATTAACAAACTATGGCAACACCTTTGTTTACAGATAGGCAGTGGCTGCCTTTGCACCACCACCAACAGAGATTAGTAGAGGCAATAGAGATTGTATGGTCAGTAAAACCTGAAATATTTACTCTCTGGTTCTTTACAGAAAAAAATGTGTGCTGACACCTGCTCTAGAGCTTTGAAAATTGAGAGTACACTGAAACTGACAGCATTTTACAATGTACAAAGCACCTTGGCAAATGTCATCACATTTAATCCTTGTTTTAAGAGGGGCATTCACTCACTATAAAGGAGGAAGTTAATTTAAGTAACTTGCCTAATCAGGGGTCACAGAGGCAGTGGCAGAACCACATAGCCAGGTTTCAACTCCAGATTGTGAGGTTTTTCCATGAAGATACCCTGTCTCCTCTACTGCTAAGGAAGGGTTTGGAAACTGGAAAAGACCTGTGAATACTGAAGGTGGGTCAGACTGTCTTCCTGTTGTCTGTATCATTCCAGGTGCACTTGTAATTAAAGTCATCAAGCACTAAAAATAGTAAATTGAATTTGTAATAAATTGGAAAGAAAAGTTTAAGAAAGTCATTTTGGAATATGTGATGTATTTCTATGTATTTTTGTACTAATATATATGAAATTTTAAACTGCTCAACTTAGAATGACTTGAAAAATGAAATTACATAAAATGAGCATTTGCCCATTTCTCTTGCTATTTAATGAGGTTAGCCTTAAAATACATTGTTTTTTTCCTTACCTAGGATTTTCCCATGAATAAAATCGCAATTATACCTTCCTCATGCTCAGCAATAAAAAAATACATGGTTAGTTTTAAACAGACTTAATACTAAAGAGAGTATTAGTAAAATAATAATATAACTTAACAAAAACTTAATATAACTTAAGAAAAACTTAATATAACGTAACAAAACAAATTTAAAACAAAATTTTTTTAAAGAAAGCATAGGTGCTTCTTCCTACCCTGCAAATTCAAGCTCAATCTAAATTGCAATGATGCATCTTGAATAGCAAGTATGGCTAGCTTTAGGGATTCATTTGAAATACATGATACGAGGTGACTTGCTTTTTATTTCAGATATATTCTGTAACATATCTTGAGATTTAATTTTATAATCCATATAAGTGGATACGGAGGCACCCTGAAATCACTCCAAGGGGAAAAAACCCTATTTTTCTGTCACCAATTGAGTCACCACTATGTGTTAGACACCTTTTTGTTTATTCTCTGAACAGCTCATAAGCTGCTATGAAGCCAATTCCTGCTCCATTTTACAGATGAGAAAACTGAGGTCCAAGGTTATTACTAATTTGCCTGAGGTCACATGGCTGGAATTCAAATCTAAGCCAGAGTACCTTCAAAATCCAAACTATCCCCTAACTGTTCCCATGTAGATTTCCAACAACCCCAAGATCACTGGCCAATAAGTCATAAATAGTTATTTAAAAAGTAGAATTTTTCCTTCTTTATTGAATGACTCTACTTTGATATTGTAATTCTGCCTATACTATTTTAATAAGGAAATTTTATCTAGGGATTTCAATTTCTCTTTTTAAGGGAAAGGAAGAATTGAAGCACCTAGATTTTAGTGAGTTTTTCAAGTCTGCAACAAATGCTTACAGACAAAAGTTACTTCATGAATCAGCTCATTGTACTAATCAAATGCAAAATTACTGTTTATACCAGAATTCTGTATAAACCTAATTAATGTTGGACCTCATCTGCAATAATTAGTCACTGAGGGTGCTTATTAAATCAAGGAGGAAAAAAAAAGACCCCATTATTTTAGGCTTTAAATCAACTGGCTTTCTTATGGTACTATTAATGTCACTTTACTTCTAATTTATTCCTCCTCTTCAAATTAGGAGTTTGGGATTAACAGATACACACTACTACATGTAAAACATAACAAGGACCTACTGTACATCACAGAGAACTACATTCAATATTTTGTAATAAGCTATAATGGAGAAGAATCTGAAAAAGAATATATATACCTATGTTATAGAGAATGTAGAGCTTCCCAGGTAGCATTAGTGGTAAAGAACTGGCCTGCCAATGCAGGAGACATAAGAGGCTCGGGTTCAATCTGTGGGTCAGAAAGATCCCCTGGAGAAGGGAATGTTTACCCATTCCAGTATTCTTGTCTGGAGAAACCCATGGACAGAGAAGCCTGTGGGACTACAGTCCATAGGGTCACAAAGAGTTGGACATGACTGAAGCTACTTAGCATGCATAGATAATATATGTATTATATATTATATATACAAAACTCAATCACTTTGGTGTATACCTGAAACTAACACAACATTGTAAATCAACAATATGTTAATTAAAAGAAAGAATGTTACTTTAAAAGTAAGTTCTGCCAATTGCTTTTTGACAAAAGTAGATTTCAAGAACCTTAACAATAGAGACCTTGTCTTAAATATTTTTGTCTTTCTCACACTCAGGGTTTCACACAGTGCAGGTACATGGTGACACCTAACATGCTGTTCATTCGACAGTTTTTAGTCAATGGGTGTATTTTCAAAGTTGGTCCCACAGTACAGTCTCAAGGTCCATAGAAATGTTTGTATCTAGATGGTAAAGAATCTGCCTGCAGTGCAGACCTGGGTTTGATTCCTGGGTCAGAAAGATCCCCTGGAGAAGGGAACAGCAACCCACTCCAGTATTCTTGCTTGGAGAATCCCATGGACAGAAGAGCCTGGCAGGCTACAGTCCATAGGGTCACAATGAGTCAGACACAACCGAGCAACTAAGCATGTACATGAACCTACTACCAGGCAGACAAGAAGGGAAACCTTGTGGCCCCAGGGAGAATTGCAGATTTTTGTAGCAAAAGATAAAGTTTTACTGCAGGCAAAGATTTAATTCTATTCCCTAGCAACCAAACATTTAACTTCAAACTGACGAGAGTCAAAAACTGCCATTAACAGCCACGAGACTTTTTCCTTTTGCATGATTCCATAATACAGTGCAGTCTCACTCACTGTTCTGCAGAGGGGTAATGCCAGCACCCTGCAGGACTGACTTTTCGGGTTTAAATTTCAGCTCCCGTAAAGACACAAAAATAAATAATTCTGTGGAAAATGATAGTATGGCTTCCTTTTCTATGTAAACACAGGCTGGATTTCTGGGATGAAGCAAGAAGAAGGTTGCTTCTGCCTTATTTTCACATCTATAATTATGCTTTTTTAAAAATCCAAGTTATAGAAAACGGATACAGAAGAAATCAGAAGATGATTATTCACATTGTAAAGGGATTCTCCACAGGGTTCCATTAAACACTGTGCTCTCTTATAACAGTGGATTTGATTAAAAAGCGGCCTTTCAGGAATACATTTGTATAAAGCGAGGTACACCAAATATTCACTCTCCTTCTTCTCCAAGGACAATCCAGCAGCTTGTTTCCATTCATAAAGCAGGGGAACAAACACCAGTAGTTGTTACTGAAGTCAATAGAGTCTTGGACCACTCTCCTCACCTTTCTTAGGCAATGAGGCTTTGAGCAATCCAGGTACAAAGAGTAAGACCCACTGGTGGCCACAATCCCTTTGCTATCCTGCAACGAGGCTCTTTCTAAAACCAGAGTTTTACAGCATTTGGCCCAGGGACATGTGAGTGGAGGAGTCAGTGAAATCTGTGACTCAGCACAGGTCACAAATATAGCCTGTGGCAGATGAGGAAATTCGGAGCCACGGACCATCGTTTCTTGTAGGTAAGCTGTTTCCTCACCTTACAAGGAGGAGGAAACGTCCCTTCTTCATCCCTGAGCTCGGATGCCCTCCAACAACCGGGAGTTATGCAAAAACCGTGAGCACCCAGGATCCTTCCCACCCAGTCTTTGTGTTGAATGATATTAACTGGTAAATCAACTTGTTCCCATAGATTAAAAACAGGTATTTAGGAAATGCAGTCCCATGACTCGGCCATCAAGGAGAGGCACTGCAGAGCATCCAGACATGGCCTCCAGGGTCACACCCTGGGGGACAGTGACCTCACTGTTGAAACCAGCCAGCTAAGTTGGGGACGCTCTTGTGTTGGTGCCCAGCCTTCTGCACAGCCTGGCAGGCCAGGCACCAGGGCTCGTCCCAGAAGGAGGTGACATGCACTGCATGGCTCCGGCGCCACCTGAAGTAGCCGCGATATACAGCCGGGTTGCGGTCCAGGAACTGCAGGTGGGCGGCCAGGGAGGAGGCAGAAGGGAAATCGTCCACGTGGATGAAGGCATTGGAGGGCACGAAGCGCTCGTAATTGGTACGGTTGGGGCCCAGCACGATCGGCACGGCCCCAGCCAGGAAGGCGTTGCGCCACAGCTTCTCGGTGATATAATCCAGGTGCTGCGAGTTCTCAAAGGCCAGGTAGAACTTGTAGCGGGCCACCGTGTGCACTAGCTCCGCGTCGGGCAGCGGCTGCCCGGGCCCGCCCTTGCCGAACACGTCCACGGTCACGTACTGACTCAGCTGGCGGTAGTAGCGCACGCGCGCCTGGCGCTCGTCCCAGTTGCTCACCACCCAGGCCACCAGCCCCTGCTTCCGGGCCAGCGGTGGGACCAGCCCCGGCGGCTGCTCGCTGGGATGGGTCCTGGGGTACAGGTAGCCGTAAGGCACGAAGATGTCCGAGTCGGCCCTGTAGGAGAGCGTCCAGTTGAAGATGTTACCTGCCAGGCCCTGCAACCCTGGGGAGTGGGAGGGCGACTCGAAGTTCATCCACACCCAGCGCTGGCCCGGGGGCCGGGGGCCCAAGGCGGCCAGGGTTCTGGCCTCAGCCTCTTGCCCCTCGTCGTCCATCAGCAGCCCTTTCTGCTCCTCCGCCGGGGGGCATCTGGACGCCCCAAGGCGGGGGCCAGTCCGGGGGTCCCTTCACCAGGTCTCGGTGGTGGAAGAGCACCGCCTGGGCCTCCCCGTGAGGCCGCGCGATCTGTGTGCAGGACGCAGCCGCTGATGTTGAAGCGCCGCTGGCAGTCGGGGGGCGGCCTGCGGGAGTTGTGTCGGCCCCTGAAGGGCTCCCACCACAGCAGCACGTTCACCGGCCGCGGCGGGCTGGGGGAGCCCCAGGGCAGAGGCGGCAGCTGCTTCCAGCAAATGTAGAAGGCCAGGGCGGTGGACAGCAGGCTGGCGGGCCAGCAGCGCCACGTGGGTTTCGGGCAGCCCCAGACCTCCGCGCTGGACGCCCCGCCGGCCCCAGCGCGCGCGCATGGCGAGCGCGGGCAGAGCCGCCGCCGCCGCCCGCCGCGCGGCCGCCAGCGAGGAGCGCCGGCGCCCGCTCTCATGCTGCCGCTGCGACTCCAGCCTTCTTAGGCGCTCGCCCTCCGCCCTGGAGCGCGAGAGGGCGGTCCCGGGATCTGAGGACCCGCGGGTCCCGCTCCCCTCCCGGCGAGGTTCCAGGGCAAGGGGGCGGACCCGACGGCCCAACCTGGCGCCGCTGGGTCCCTCCCCTCCACCGCGTCCCTGGCCCGACCGGCCCGGCCAGGCCCCGGGCGCCTCCTGCGGCACCTCCGTCCGCTCCTGCGCCCCTCCAGGGTTCCGGGAATTCCCGGCCGCGCCCCACCCGCGGCTCCGGATGCCTCTCTCCGCACACCCCTAGCCTCGGCCCGGAATATTCCCTCCCAGCTACGGCCCGGCCCTCAATCGCGGCGGCCCAGACGCTTGCCTTCCAGGGTGAGAGCTGGGTTCACCCCCGGCGCGGGCAGACGGCGCGAGAGGAGGCGGGCACCGGAGAAAGGCAGCCTGGGGGTGGGACCGGGGAACCGCTTCCTTCCTCTCGAGCCGTCCAGGGCCAGTGACGCCTGCGGGAGGGAGGGAGCCCGCGAGGCCGAGGTGCGGAGCGGACGGAGGGGCAGCCTTGACCTCGTGACCTGTGACCTGCCGCCGACCCCGCAGGTCCTGCACTCGGCCTCCTCGGCGCGGTCCACAGAGGTGGTGCATTTTGTGAAACCAAGTTTTCCAGGAAAGCCTTCTGTCAAAAAGACCTTCGCTTTGCCTACCGCTCCAGCAGTGGAGAAAGAATTGTTTCTGAACAATGTAATTGTTCCGTTTCTTCCCTCCGCCACTGAACGAAGCTTCTGCCTGCTGGCTCAGAGCTTTCTTTGTACCCCGGCTAGAACTCCTAAACCAAACGTAAAAATGTGGCCCTTGCGGCCATTGTCCTCGGGGAAATTCCTGCCTATTCAATGAGATGGATGAATGAACGCCACCATTTTTTTTTTTCTCTTCTAAGCACTTAAGAAACGGCTTATCCGCATTTAGGGATAGGAAGATAATTCAAAGCATAGGACTATAAAAGGATGACTAAGATAAATATCATAGCATCCAAGTTTAGGATATAAAGGATAAGTGTCACTGTGGTACCTTCTGGTTGATCAACGAAGCAACCGAGGCATCTACCTTCACAGTGACTTAAGGAGTTTTTCCCCTATGGCTTGATTTTGAATTTCTGGACTTTTGACCTTCACTTATGTAACTGAATTTTTCTTCAGCAAATTTATAAATAGGGCATGGGCGGGCTGCTGACTGAGAAGAGCAGGCAGTTTTGAGAGAATTTTTAGAGCCCAGCTGTGCATGGGTGGTGTCCCAGCCCACTGCCAGGTAAGTTACAAGATGTTAGGGAAGAAGTAGACTTGCTGGGAAGGGGCCAGCCTGACAGGTGTTTTTGATGTTATGCCGTATGGATTTATTGTGAAGAACTTTTTCATTGAAAACCAAGTACAGATTGTAAAAGCTTCCATAAAAATGGTTTCAGGTGGCACTTCCTGCCTGCCTGCACGGACAGTTTGGAAGCTGAATGAACAGTGTTAGGTGCTCTGGCTATACCCATCAACCTAGTGATACTTTCTCTTACACCAAAACTTTTTAGAATGTTTGTCTTTCCATAGAATCACTTTTCAAGCTATTAATAGTTAAGCAAATAGGCTTTGAAATAAGATATCTCAGTGATTCCTCAGTTTATTTTTAATTAGAAAGAAAAAGCTGTAAATGAATGGATAACTTCCTTTCAAAGGAAGGAAAGGACATGCTGGGTTTTCTTTGTATATGATTCAGAAATCTATACCTTTATGCCCATCCTCTCTCCCCAACATCAGTAAAATGAGACATCATAGGTACAGAGCCTAACATTGTGTTTGGCATTTGGTAAATGTTAATCTGCTTGCTTATTTATTCAATTTTCCCTTGTTGTTGTTCAGTCGCTCAGTCATGTCTGACTTTGCAACCCCATGGAATGGCAGCATGCCAGGCCTCCCGGTCCTTTGCTATCTCCCTGAGTTTGTTCAAACTCATGTCCGTTGAGTTGGTGATGCCATCCAACCATCTCATTGTCTGTCGCCCCCTTTTCCTCCTACCCTCAATCTTTCATAGCATCAGGGTCTTTTCCAATGAATTGACTCTTTGCATTAAGCGGCCAAACTATTGAAGCTTTAGCTTCAGCATCAGTCCTTTCAGTGAATATTCAGTGTTGATTTCCTTTAGACTGACTGGTTTGAGCTTGCTGTCCAAGGGATTCTCAAGAGTCTCTCCAGCATCACAGTTCGAAAGCATCAGTTCTTCAGAGCTCAGTCTTCTTTATGGTCTAACTCTCACATCTAGGGAGAAGGCAATGGCACCACACTCCAGTACTCCTGCCTGGAAAATCCCATGGATGGAGGAGCCTGGAAGGCTGCAGTCCATGGGATTGCTGAGGGTCGGACTCGACTGAGCGATTTCACTTTCCCTTTTCACTTTCATGCATTGGAAAAGGAAATGGCAACCCACTCTAGTGTTCTTGCCTGGAGAATCCCAGGGACGGGGGAGCCTTCTGGGCTGCCGTCTATGGGGTCACACAGAGTTGGACACGACTGAAGTGACTTAGCAGCAGCAGCAGCAGCTCACATCCAGACATGACTGCTGGAAAAAACATAGCTTTGACTAGACGAACCTTTGTAGGCAAAATGATGTCTAGGTTTTTAAAATACTCTGTCTAGATTTGTCATTGCTTTTCTTCCAAGGAGCAAGTGTTTGACCCCTGGAGAAGGAAATGGCAACCCACTCCAGTATTCTTGCCTGGAAAATTGCTATGGACAGAGATGCCTGTTAAACTACAGTACATGGGGTCGCGGAGTTGGACATGATTTAGCAACTGAAAAACAACAACATAACCAATTAACAATGTTGTGATAGTTTCAGGTGAACAACAAGGGACTCAACCATACATATATGCATGTATCCAGTCTCCCCAAAACTCCCTTCTCATCCAGGCTGCCACATAACATTGAGCAGTGTTCCATGCGCTATACAATAGGACCTTGTTAGTTATCCATTTTAAATATAGACGTGTGTACATGTCCATCAAGATTAGTATTTTTAAAAGCTCACTTGTGAAAGGAGATGAGTATACACATGAGATGGGCTTCTGGCATGCCGGCCATGTTTATTGATGTGGGCACTGGTTAATGGGCGTATTTGGTTGAGGAACTTCATCAGACTGTATGCTTACATATGTAATTTTATGTATGTATAGTATGTCAATAAAATGTTGCTAAGAAACAAATCATTCTGTCATCAGTGAAGAATCAACTGGGTATTGTGCTTAGTTTCTCAGTTGTGTCTGACTATTTGGACTGTAGCCCCCAGGCTCCTCTGTCCATGGGGATTCTCCAGGCAAGAACACTAGAGTGGGTTGCCATGCCCTTCTCCAGGGGATCTTCCCAACCCAAGGATTGAACCCAGGTCTCCCACATTGCAGGCAGATTCTTTTCCATCTGAGCCACCAGGGAAGTTGGGTATTAGGCACCAGGATAAGAGTAGAAGTATCTAGTCCAGTTAGAAAGCTCTTGCTATAATTCAGATGTGAAACAAGAGAGCCTGAACTAAGATAGTGGCTGTGAGAATGAGATTAAATTAAACTTAAAGGAGAATCAATTCAGAGCTATGTAGCCGGCCAGTCTCTTTCTCCAGGAAGTCCTCCTGGACATCCATATGCGTACATCTGGGGTAGGTCACTTGCCCCCTCCTGTGTGTGCCTATATATACATCTTTCAGAACATGATTGGGCAGTGATCATGGCTATTTCTGTCTAACTCTATCCCTAGCACAGAACCAGGCATCTAGTTACATTCATCATCTCAATGAATACTTGTTGAATGAATGAATGCTCTTATTGTATTATTAAAATGCTCTGTTAATATCACTGATCTCCAACTAGAAAGTGGGCAAGTATCAGGAGAAACTGGCTATTTGAATGACTTGTTGTGACTTTAAGAATTTCCTTAGGCTTTCAGTGGTAAATGCTATACGTATATTAATCAGGACCCTGAGGACAGTCATCAGAAACTCCATCAAATTAGGCTGGGTCTCACTGGCACGACCTGAACTAGGCACTTATGCTTGAAGAATCACTGTGGTCAGGGCATGTGGACTCCCTTCAGACCCTCTTCTGGGTCTAGTGGGTAGAATCAATCTCATATAAAGACTGTGGACTAACAATGGGGGAAAGATAATTCCCCAAAGGAAAAAGTGAAGTGCTCTTACCTGAAGAAGAGAGAAGGGACAGTGACAGAGACCAAAATCACATGTCTACCAGCCTTGTGCAATTCTAAATAAATTCTAAATCACTTTAGAACTTTAAACATTCTATGATTCTTTTTTTTTCCTAAATTTATTTATTTTTTTTAATTACAATACTGTATTTGTTTTGCCATACATTGACACGCATCAGCCATAGGTGAATACAATCTCCCAATGCCGAAGCCCCCTCCCACCTCCCACCCCACATCCTCTACTTGAATCATCCTGTGCATCAGCCCCATGCATCCTGCATCCTACATTGAACATAGATTGGTGCTTCGTTTCTTACAGGAAAATATACATGTTTCATTGCCATTCTCCCAAACCATCCCACCCTTTCCCTCTCCCTCAGAGTCCAAAAGTCCACTCTATACCTCTGTCTCTTTGTTGTCTCACATATAGGGTCATCCTTACTGTCTTCTAAATTCCATATATATGTGTCAGTATATGATTCTTTTAAACTTTGTAACAATAAGCATGCTTTTGTATATATTTAAAGACCTCCTAGTTTCCACAAAATATTACTCAAGAAGAACTGGATTCCAGTTATAAGCATGATGACAATGTCAGGTATCAATAAAGAATTTTGACTAAAGGTTTGTACAAACTAGAGGAGAGCTCCAAAATTCAAGGCTCACTTCATCAAGAATGGGACCAAGGATTGCGTATTCAGTTCCAAAATTTGATATAGGGACTGGAGGTCTCTGGGGGCAAGAACCAGGCCAACTGAGGTTCCTAAAAATTCAACTTATGCTTTGTTCTTCTCCATGCAAAGAGTTCATTTTAAGCCTGTCCTCCTGCTCCTCAGGACTTCCCAAATGTTGCAGTGGAAAAGAACCTGCCTGCCAGAGCAGGAGATGTAAGAAACATGAGTTCCATCCCTGGGTGGAGAAGATCCATGGAGTAGGAAATGGCAACACACTCCGGTATTCTTGCCTGGAAAATTCAATGAACAGAGGAGCCTGGCAGGCTACAGTCACAAAGAGTCAGATATAACTAAGTGACTGAGCACACACACACACTGCTCCTTCCCAGAGACAGCTGCTATTTTCCAGAGATGTCTCAGAATGTGTTGTGACTGCCCCGGGTCTGCCCACCAGCACCAAGCTCACGGTCAGCCTGGGTCCATAAGAGCCAGACTGTCCTCAAATGGGTTGCTTTTTTTTAATTAGATCTGAGATTTCTGTAACTGAACGTTGACCTGCTAAGTATACTTCAATTTTTTTTTTTTCCATTGAAGACAGAAAAGGGCAAAGTTCCTCCCCAGGATGACATACTTACTAGGAAATGGGGAGCAACCAGTGAGCAGGTATAACTGGAAAAGCTAACTCGTATGCAGAAAGGTGATTATTTCTTTTGTCAGATATGATTTTTTTCCTGTGCATAATTGGGCTGACAGTTATGGAGTTACTTAGTTAATAACTGTTAAGGATTGTGTAAGTTCCATAATCCACAAGTTATTGTTCATTGCCCTATTAAATCCTTGATAGAAAAATAAAACTAGCACCAACTTTTAAGGTTGTTCGTCTTTATCTCAGTGCAAAATTTTACTGCCCCTAAAAGACTGTGATGAATAGTCAATATGAGAATATATTACACTTACTTTAGGATTTTAACTCTTATGCACTCAAGTCCTTTCTGTATTCTTACTTGACTGAACAGGTAATGCAAGAATTTTGGATGTTCAGAAAAAGGTACATTGTCAAATTCTGGTTTACAGTCAGAAATATTTGTATCATATTCAAAATGTTTGTAGGGCTTACATCTGCATTCTCCTTGTTAAACTACTCTTTCTTAGAGTGTATTTGCAGTCACGTGTACAAGTTATGGAATACAAGACTTACACAAAAGAAAATTACTTTGGCCTTCTGAGGTGACCCACAATCTGTCTGTGGAATGTGTTTCTCTCTAAATAAACCCACTTCTTACCTCGCCCCAAAATAGAAAATTATGTTGGAATTGCAATGAACATGTTAATATCACAACATGCAGTGCCTGGCACATGCAAGGTGTATAATAAATATTTGTTAAATTAGCGAATAGATGGGTGAATGACTAAACAACACTTTTAATTTTTTTTTTTTTTACTGCATCACTCAGTATGTGGGATCTTAGTTCCCTGACCAGGGATTGAACCCACACCTCCTAAGGTGGAAGTGCAGAATCTTAATCACTGAACCACCAGGGAAATGCCCACTTGTAATTTTACATTTCATGAAGCACTTATGAAGCAGTTCGCTTTGTTCATTCATGAAGAGTATGTAAAAGATGTTGGACTGAAAAATAATGACTAAGATAAATAATATAGAACAAGTGTAGGGTAAAAACGTGGCGTATCATACGGGCTTCCCCAAATCCTCTTCATGTTCACCAGCACTATCTTCATACCTCACCTGAAGTCTATTTGGGTCCTTGGTCAAATGAGTTAGCACAAATCCTATACAGTCTCAGGATCACAAATAGGTCTGATCCGGGTTTACTGTGGTACCGGCTCCACATCAGAGCTTATGTGTGGCCATACTCAAGCAATCAGACCCTAACTCAAGACAAGACCCGAACTCAGGAAGGGAGCCCAACTCTTTACAGTTGGAGGAAGGGATGGTGAATCCCCTCACCTTTCCCCTGCCCTGACCCCAGTTCTCACACAGACCCAGGGCACACTTCACTACAGAAAAAATAGAGGAGATGCATTTTCCATAGAAGTCAGGGAAGTCCACCCCAACCAGCAAATTTCCCTCAAGCAACCACTGAGAATACAAAAGTAGTCAGATCAGATTCCATCACGCTTGATCCTGTGATTCTTCTTCTAAAAGGAATCAGAGGTACTTGAAATTTTAAGAAATACTTCCTGGATTAAAGTCAATGAAACTAATGACATATAAATGAATTTGAAAGCATATGAGAATGGAAGGGTAATCCATGTTGCTCATGCATGGCAAGGGAAAATTATTGCCAAAGAAGTGGGGCAGCCACATTTTATAGTTCATGACCAGCTTCATTTTCAGTTCAGTTCAGTCACTCAGTCGTGTCCAACTCTTTGTGACCCCATGAACCGGAGCATGACAGGCCTCCCTGTCCATCACCAACTCCGGAGTCCACCCAAACCCATGTCCATCGAGTCGATGATGCCATCCACCATCTCATCCTCTGTCATGCCCTTCTCCTCCTGCCCTCAATCTTTCACAGCATCATGGTCTTTTCAAATGAGTCAGCTCTTCACATCAGGTGGCCAAAGTATTGAAGTTTCAGCTTCAACATTAGTCCTTCCAATGAACACCCAGGACTGATCTCCTTTAGGAAGTACTGGTTGGATCTCCTTGCAGTCCAAGGGACTCTCAAGAGTCTTCTACAATATTACAGTTCAAAAACATCGATTCTTTGGTGCTCAGCTTTCTTCACAGTCCAACTCTTACATCCATACAGGAGCACTGGAAAAACCATAGCCTTGACTAGATGGACCTTTGCAGGCAAAGTAACGTCTCTGCTTTTCAATATGCTGTCTAGGTTGATCATAACTTTCCTTCCAAGGAGTAAGCGTCTTTTAATTTCATGGCTGCAGTCACCATCTGCAGTGATTTTGGAGCCCAGAAAAATAAAGTCAGCCATTGTTTCCACTGTTTCCCCATCTATTTGCCATGAAGAGGTGGCAAGAATACACTGAAGAACTGTACAAACAAGATCTTCACGACCCAGATAATCATGATGATGTGATCACCAATCTAGAGCCAGACATCTTGGAATGTGAAGTCAAGTGGGCCTTACAAAGCATCCTAGTGGAGGTGATGGAATTCCAGTGGAGCTGTTTCAAATCCTGAAAGATGATGCTGTGAAAGTGCTGCACTCAATATGCCAGCAAATTTGGAAAACTCAGTAGTGGCCACAGGACTGGAAAAGGTCAGTTTTCATTCCAATGCCAAAGAATGTTCAAACTACCGCACAATTGCACTCATCTCACATGCTAGTAAAGTAATGCTCAAAATTCTGCAAGCCAGGCTTCAGCAATACATGAGCCGTGAACTCCCTGATGTTCAAGCTGGTTTTAGAAAAGGCAGAGGAACCAGAGGTCAAATTGCCAACATCCGCTGGATCATGGAAAAAGCAAGAGAGTTCCAGAAAAACATCTATTTCTGTTTTATTGACTATGCCAAAGCCTTTGACTGTGTGGACCATAATAAACTGTGGAAAATTCTTCAAGAGATGGGAATACCAGACCACCTAACCTGCCTCTTGAGAAATCTGTATGCAGGTCAGGAAGCAGCAGTTAGAACTGGACATGGAACAACAGACTGGTTCCAAATAGGAAAAGGAGTACGGCAAGGCTGTATATTGTCACCCTGCTTATTTAACTTATATGCAGATACATCATGAGAAACGGTGGACTGGAAGAAGCACAAGCTGGAATCAAGATTGCCGGGAGAAATATCAATCACCTCAGATATGCAGATGACACCACCCTTATGGCAGAAACTGAAGAGGAGCTAAAAAGCCTCTTGATGAAAGTGAAAGTGGAGAGTGAAAAAGTTGACTTAAAGCTCAACATTCAGAAAACGAAGAGGAGCCCACTAGGCTCCTCTGTCCATGCGATTTTCCAGGCAAGAGTATTGGAGTGGGGTGCCATTGCCCCTCTTAAAGTCAGAGAAGAGAAATTCGATGTGATTAAGACTGGAGATGCTGTCTGACCACCATTCACAGAGCCTGCTGTTCATCACTGCAAAGATGCTTTGTCTCTTGGGTTCCCTCCAGGCTCTCAAGGACCCATTTCCCTGTCCACAGTTTGAGAAAGAACTTTAGGGATTGTTGTCAGATTTTGGTATGATGACCTCAGGATTATCTGTGTTCCCTTAAAAGATAAAATGCTGTGATTTTCCTTTATTTTTGATATATTTTGACATTATCAGCTTGTAGAGCTATTCCTAAAGTGTTTTCCAAGCCATATAGCCCTGAAAATCATTCTGTATTGATATTGGGTTGGTTTAAAACTGAACAAACTTTTGGCCAACTCCATATTTGCAGGGCTACATTAGTGTCAGAACTTGTTTGGGTTTAAAAATTTGCACAAGCTATAACTTCATGCAGTAACACTTATTAGATGTCAAGTGTGTGCCAGGCATGTGAGGTATATCTGAACAAACAAACAAACGAACATTTCTACCCCTGTGGGACATGCTAACTGTTACACTCAACCCATACTGTGAACTGTGGCTTGAGAGAAATTTCAGACTTGAAGAATCTAAAAGTAGACTTCAGAAGCTGTTATGTGAGGTGAAAAAACACGCCCCTTCCCTGGCTAGCCCCTAATTTGCATAGGGCAGGCTCACTGGGGAGGAGACAAAAGTTATAAAAAGAGGAAGCCAAAACCCATTGAGGCCTCACACCTGGAGGTGGTACGATTCTTTGTTTGCTGGATAAAAGTCTTGAGCTGTAACTGAACTGTAAAAAAAAAAAGCTGTGATGCATTAGGTCTTTAGTAACCCTACCCATTTGTCTCTTGAAGCAACATTTCCTTGATTGCCTTGTCACTTTGTCCTTTGTAATTTTGCATTAATCAAGTGTCGCCATCAGAGTGGAAAGTTCTTTTAGACACCTATTTCTGCAGCTCTTTCATATCCAGTTATAATTACTTAAGCAAGATTGTTTCATACTGTCAAATTTTTCAGGTTAAAGGGAAGCTAGGATTTGTGAGGGGCGGGGTGTAGACATGGGTCTCTCCACCCAAAGTTTCTACTCTCTCACCTTTAGTTATAGGGATGTGGAAATATAAACTGGAAGGAAGCTACTTAGCCCACAGGTGTACTTCAAGGAAGCACTATAATTAAGACAGATAAAACTAAAGGCAGTTGTACTGTTGCAGGAAAGGGGACCCCTTCCAGGGCCTGAAACTGGGCTCTTGTCTAACACTCGGAAATGAATTGTCCGAGGAGACACATGTGCTGACAAAGCAAGAGATTTTATTGGGAAAGGGCACCCAGGTGGAGAGCAGTAAGGTAAGGGAACCCAGGAGAACTGCTCTGCCGCGTGGCTCGCAGTCTTGGGTTTTATGGTGATGGGATTAGTTTCTGGGTGGTCTTTGGCCAATCATTCTAATTCGGAGTCTTTTCTGGTGCTGCACGCATCACTCAGCAGATATGGATGCTAGAGAGAGGGATTCTGGGAAGTGGACGGACACGTGGTGTCTCCTTTCAATCTTTCCCGAACTCTTCCGGTTGGTGGTGGCTTATTAGTTCCATATTCCTTATCAGGATGTCCTGTCATAAAACAACTCATGCAAATTGTTACTCTGGTACCTGGCCAGGGTGGGCAGTTTCAATCAGTGTGCTTCCCCTAACAGTACTACTAAGGAGTCTTTTGGTTGCAGTTACAGTGACCTGCGAGAGGCAGCTTTTGACAAAAAGAAAAGGGTGGGGACAAAATTTACTCTTATGTAAGAAGCAGGTCTCATAGTGACCCTCCTTTCTTATTTTTTTAAGAGTTGAAGAGTTTTATTAGCGATAGTAAAAAAGCTAGTGTAAAGTTATAGAGTCACTCGGCAGAAATTCCTTAAATGATCAAAGATTTAAGCCATCTGTGAGGCCAAAGGCCCCTCCACTGAGGGACAGTGTCCAGTGGTGCCCTGCAAGTCCACTGGCTCTCAGACTCTCACGGGTAGCTAAGGCCTTGGTGTCCTGTACCCAAAGCTAATCTGTGACAGCAGGCTCGCTTGAACAAAAGTTACTCTTTTCTGAGAGGGGTTTCAAAATCCAAAAGGAGGACTGTGGGGCAGAGAACACTGTCAGAATTCTACATCTGCTTCTTTTCCTCCACCCCGCCACCCCCATCAGCTCTTTCTGTGTTTCTTCCGTTCTCTGGGCAGAACATAATCCTCCATAGCTCCATGATTCTCCAACAGCAGTGTCTGACAAGCAACTCTGATTTTCAATTTTAAGTCCTTGGCAGCGAAAATCTGACCGGACTATCTTGGGTGTGGTGTTCACCTAGGGAAATGAGCTGTGGTCTGGCATAGGGTCCAGAGGTGTGGTGGTCAGTGGATGGGCTGGGGAAGGGAGTGGGGATGGTAGTTCTCAGAGAAATGAACACCTTTGTGAGCTGAACAGTTCTGAAGAGGTGTCTGACTCTTGTTTTCCTTTTTATTTTAAATAGATGACCAAGGAAGAAACTTTCTCAGTCTATTATTTCCATAAACAAACGCTTCCTTATGTTTACTGTAAAACAACTTACTATGAAAAATTATAAACACAAACTTAGGAAGGAAAGGGTGATGAGCCCCTTAGTTCCCTTCATCAAGATTCAGCAATTATTGATTACCCAGATATGCTCCATTTAACCCCCTTTCCCTTTATTTCTTTTTATGTTTCCAAATAAATTTCATTTATCATATCATTTCACTCCTTCATGACTGTGCCAACTACAAAGTCTACTCACTCAAAAGGAATTGCATGAATCTAATCAAGCCACGGGTAACTTGACACCAGGTGGCACTCAGTGTCTCATTGTCGAACTTGTATCTCGTGAAGATAAATTACAGATTCTGGTGGTGCCCAGCCTTCCCTCCCAATGAGGACTCTCTCATCAACACTTGTCTAATGGTTTCATCCACTGTTGAGCAGAGTCAGTCAACACTTTGTGGATTATAAAATGATGGTTTCATTAATCTCTCATTCTTTCCACATTTATTAACTGAATTCTGAAAAGAGGATATCCCTTAATCTACTAGGGTTCTTAGGTACCTAAATTACCAAATTGCTCAGAAAAGGTAAGATCATAGATGATTCTTTCTTTTCAGTTACTACCTTTGTAAATAAGAATTAATGCCTTTGCAATCTTGATTGGTATTTAGTGACGCTGGGTTTTGTTTCTGTTGTTGCCATTTGCCTTCATTCTCTCTCATTTAAAAAAATATCCATATGAACTCATGGCTTTTTGTATATTCAGTGTGTGTCATTTATCTTGTGCTCAAATTTCCCCATCTTTGGACAGAGGACTGCTTTATGGTTACTCCTAAGTGCTTTGGATGTGACCTATTAATTTTGGAAACTTTCCTATTTTCTGGTACAACAAGATGTTCTAAATTCACCCTGGAGATTTCCTGCCTCTGGTCTAGAATCAGACATTTTTCCAAGGAGCCTTGGTTTCTTTTTTAATCTAAGTGCTTTTAAAAATCAACTTTATTGAGGTACTAGGGAGTTAAGTTTACAATATAAAATTTTTGTGGAGACACAATCCAACTGATATTTAAACGGGGGAGTTTTTAAAAATGTTATGAACAATATTATTTGACTTATCAGGATTTCCTTTCAATATTGGCTACCAGGATCAAACTTGATAAACTTTAAATTAGAATTTAAATGAAAGAATATAGTGAAGTAAAGATCAGGATCAGGGAGAAAAAGACATAGGTTTTAATGATCCATGCACGCTTAGAGTAGGGAGACTAAAAATCTCATTGTACAGGAAACTGAAGTGATAAATTTCTTTTGAAATTGGCCAGAGCATAAAGAAATAAAGGCTACATGGGAAAGGAAGAAACGAAGGCAGATAGAAAGAAAAAAACAAAGGAAAGAAAGGTGAGAAAGAAGAAAGGAAAAAGAGAGGGAGTATAACAGGGGAGAAATGAGAGAAACAGAGAAAGACAGACTCTTTGGCCAAATTAGGAAGGGGGATGAAGCCCTTTGACTCAAGCCACCCAGCACCCCATGGCAACTGTCCCTGGCTTGAACCCAAGAAGCACAGGAATTCCAGACCCATGAGCAGATAAGGTGAAGGAGGAAAGTGGGCAAGATCCAAGCATCTTTAGGAAAAAAGCAGTTTTCTTTTGTCCTCTCCTTGAAAAGAATGCTTCTGTCATGTTTCATCAAGAATAAAAAGAGCCATTGGTTTAAGATTGCTATAGATTTTTATCATTTGAAAGAATGTCCTTATAACCCTGGCTTTCAAGGAGGTTTCATTTAAAAGTGCTTTTTAAATTTAAAAAGAAAAATAACAAGAGGCATCCTATTACATAATAATTAAAAAAATCATCCTCCACATTATTTGTTATTATAAATAATCCTGGCATGAAAAACCGGTTTGTACCGGTTTTGTACATGAAACTGGTTTGGAAGATGTGCAGTGGGGCAGTGAAGAACAGAATTTGACCCCAAAGGGACCAAGGCTCCAAAGTGGAAAAGAGAGAGGAGTCCTAGCAAGGAAATAGTGCTGTGACATCAGTCCCGAGGGGGAAGGCTGCCGTGTGTGCTAGCGGTTGGTCAGGAAGGGAGAGGCTGCTGGGGAGACCCCAGCCCGGACCACAAAGCTGAGGATGAACTGCCGGGAGCTTGTTTGGGGGCAGGAGTAGAGCAGACATGGGGAAGGATATTTCTAAGGTCACTCTGAAAGCCCAAGTGCAAAGAGGACATCATTTCTAATCAAAGAGGACATCATTCCTAAAAATAGGTGGCTCAGTGGTAAAGAATCTGCCTGCCAATGCAGGGGACTTAGGAAACACAGGTTTGATCTCTGGGTGGGGAAGATCCCCTGGAGGAGGAAATGGCAACCCACTCCAGTATTCTTGCCTGGAGAATCCCATGGACAGAGGAGTCTGACCAGCTACAGTCCATGGGGTTCCAAAGAGTTGGACATGACTGAACAGCATTTGTAAATAAAAATCAATCACCTACAGAGTTCCACTTGGGGTCTGTGAGCTAACAGCAAGGCTTGATTCTATCTGTTCTACAGGTAGAACCAATAGAAACTGAGCTATCGTTCTTATAGTGAAACAAGATTCAGACTTCTGGCATTAAGAGCAGCCCTGCTGCTGCCTAGATGGAACTACCAGCCAGCTCCCTTTGGGACAACGTCATTCCAGGTCCCTTTTGCCTGTGGCCACGTGGAAAGGTATATGAGCCCAGCAATCTCTGAGTATTACTGTCTGGTGTTGTATTTGTACTTGAGTACCTAATAACCATTTTTTCTATTACAGTAGGAAAACAGTTTTCAAAGTTCTTTTCTAATCTTTCCTTACACAACATGTTTATTAATCAGAAATAAAAGGATGCTGCCTATTTTGTCATGAAAATTCAAATCTATTCAGCCAATATTTACAGAGTATAGGCTAATCATCTGGCACTTATGTCATCTTGTGAATTAGGGCAAGTTTTGGGATTTGGGGCAAATTACTTAAATACCCAGTCTTGGCTGTCTTGTCATATGCATACGTGATTTGTAACATGAGATTAGCAATGTATTTATTGTTAAATAAAATCTTGCTATTGAAGAAAAGAAGGAAATGGTAATTCACTCCAGTACCCTTGCCTGGAAGATCCCATGGACGGAGGAACCTGGTAGGCTACAGTCCATGGGGTCTCAAAGAGGTGGACATGACTGAGCACCTTCACTTTCCTTTCCTTTATTCAAGAAAATAAAACTTGCCCCAATGCCTGGAGCCTAGTAAATAATAAATAAAAGGTAACTGACAAAACAATGATGCCAGTGATGATAAGTAGGAATAAAGTCACATTCATCATTCATTTTCTTAATACTAACCATAGCAATCTATGTTTTATGCCTTGGAGCACATTAGTAAAAGTAGTTATATATATACACACACACACATGTTGAAAGGTTGCAGAAAGGTTGACGTAAGAATTTTGATAAGGTTAAGATTTTAGATTTGTAAGAATAGTAAATGCTTTACCCCAACTCCAGGTAGTTTTTGGTATTATATTTCGAGATGTAATCTCTCCAGTTTTAGCCACTGGCTCACAACACTGTTTTTAAGTATCCAATGATGAGAGAGTTCCATAAACATGGTGGTAGCTGGAACTGGCTTACATGTAGAATCTCTTAATTGACTAAGTGGAAATTTTTATATTAAATCTGGAAAAGTTTGGATTTTGACTCAAGAGGTTGTTGACTGTTTCATAGTGTAAATATTTTTAAGTAGGGAAGGGACATACCCAGTCAACAAATCTTTGTTGACCTGAGTTGATTTATTTCACTAAATCTGAGAAATGAACTTGAGAACTATAAACTGAGGAAAGTTTTTAAGATGAGCTTGAGAGAGTAAGGTGAATGAAAGTTGTAATCACAAGACTAGGATAAAGAACTTTTTAAATTTGAGGGGAAGGCTGTAAGTAAATTGGGCTTCCCTGGTGGCTCAGCAATAAAGAATCCACCTGCAATGCAGGAGATGCAGGAGACGCTATCTGAAAAACCCAATATCCAAAAAGTAGAGTAATAAATGCAAAAAAAAAAAAAAATTAGTACAAACATATACAGATTTTTAATATAATTATTCAGTTATATTTTAATGAATAGGAATGATATGTTAAAAGGGATAACATATACACCATACAATGTTATTTCAAACATGTGAAATAAAACATGCATAGGAAAAAGAATAAAACTATATCAGCATGTTATCAGTGGTTATTTCTAGAAATGAAATACAGATGGGTTTTTTTCTTTTATTTTCCAGTTTTTATATGGTATATATTACTTTTGACAATTGTGGGGGAAAGGAAGGTTGCTATTGCTATTGCTAAGTCACTTCAGTTGTGTCCGACTCTGTGCGACACCATAGATGGGAGCCCACCATCCCTGGGATTCTCCAGGCAAGAACACTGGAGTGGGTTGCCATTTCCTTCTCCAATGCATGAAAGTGAAAAGTGAAAGTGAAGTCGCTCAGTCGTGTCCGACTCTTCACGACCCCGTGGACTGCAGCCTACCAGGCTCCTCCGTCCATGGGAGTTTCCAGGCAAGAGTACTGGAGTGGGGTGCCACTGCCTTCTCAGAAAGGAAGGTTAAGGGGTTTTTTTCTTCTCCTTTTAACCCAGTAGTATTATATTGAGCATTTGTAAAACCTCTCACCCCCACTCCTGTTTTCAAGATCACTTCATAAATTTCCCATTTCCTTACTTTTTAGTGGACAAATTTTAGAGAAGTGATGAGCTCTACCAAGGCTGGCATTAAAATGGTTGTCTCTGCGTCAGAGGCTTTTCATCTTGCCATCCATTTACTAACTTTTACCTGCACCTGGATATTCTTTTTAATGGATGACCACAATTATACTACCGTGAAAGGGTAACATTTATAATGTTTACCTTGAGGACTCAGTAAAATGCCTTTGTTTCTTATCATATTTGGCATGTTTAATAAAATAAGCTGAATTAGACATCCAATGTGTTCCAACTGTGACAACTAAAAATAAATATAATATTTTTCTTCATTGTTTTCAGGAGCTTAGCAAACTTTGCCAATAATCTTTCATTGCTTTGGATTAATTTACAGATAGGAACTAATACCGATAATAGGAATTACAGGCTAATATAATCTTTTTGTACACATCTAAACTGTGAAACAAGCTTGGGTTTCTTCTGTTTTTCAGACATCAGGAGAAAGAAGTTTCTTCTCAATGGAAAAGTTGTTCATCATATCCTAGAGTAAAGAAATAAGTGGACAAATAAGCAAGTTTATCTTTTGGGGGAAAGGTTCTTTAGTCCCAACCCCATTTTAATCTAAAATTGATTTAATGTTTTCAACAGTGTTTCACTGGGCAGAGTAGCATGTAAAAGCATGTAAATCACCCAAGAGCTTCAAGTAACTGGAAAAACCTCAGTCTTCTAGATCCCCCTTACTCAGAGCATAGTGTCTGGACTGGCACCAGCATCATCACCTGGGTGCTGGTTAGAAATGCAAAATCTCAAACCCTACCCTAGATTGATTATATCAGACACTTCTTTTACCCATGTGATCGACAGGCACATTAAAGCCTGAGAAGAGCTGGGCTAGATAGCTTTTTTATTATTGTTTTGTTGTTCAGTTACATGCCACGGAATACGAAGGAAATGATAAAAGTAAATAACTCAATCTTATTAGTATAATGAAAGAGGGATACTTCACAGTCTCTAACTAAAGTGGTTTTAAAATATTTTTTAAATTATAAAAGTATGATAACACATTCACAGATCTGGAAAATACAGAACAAAGTTACATATAGTCCCACCATACATTACAATTATTTTATTATTTTGTTTTTATTGGAGAATAATGCTTTACAATATTGTGTTGATTTCTGCCATACATCAACATGTATCAGTGCTTTTCAGGTCTACTATATCCTCTACTTTTCTGTCTATTCATTCTAGTAATTTTTGAGAGTTTGATATTGAAACTCCAACCAAAAACTTCAACTTAAAAAGAAAGATTTTTAGCTGGAGTTTCAATATCAAACTCTTAAAAATTAATAGAATGAATAGACAGAAAAGTAGAAGGATATAGTAGACCTGGAAAGCACTATGAACCAATTCAACATAACTAAGATTTATACAATTTTCACACAACAGCAGGATACAAATTCTATTCAAGTTCCCATGGACTATAAACTATAGACACTGGAACATATCCAAGGACATAAAACAAAGTGCAAAAATTTCATGGTCTAAAGGTATTGAAATCATACAGAGTCTGTTCTCTTATCACTGAGGCATTATGGTAGAAATCAATATCAAAGATATTTGAAAATAACCCACATATTTTCAAGTGCAATGTGACATTTTCCAAGAGAGACATTTGACTTAGTTGTTGAAAGCCTCAATAAAGTTAAAAGACTGAAAAAACACAGATTGCAGAGAAGAAAGCACTTAAATGAGAAATTGATATCAAAGATATTTTTAAAATCCCATATATTTGGAAATTAAATGTCCACTTTTAAATGATGGGTGTATTGAAGAAGCCATAACAAGAAAAATTAGAAAATAATTGTAAGAGAATAAAAATGAAAATAATTTACCAGAGTTTGTTGTATGCAGCCGAAGTTGCTCAATGCAACTAAATACAATGTGAAATCTTGAATAGGTATGAAAACAAATAATGGAAACTAACATGAAATTTTGTGAAATTTGAACAAAGCTGTACTTTAGTTAATAATACTATATCACATGTTAATTTCCTATTTTTCTTTTCTTTATTTTTACAGCTTAGTATTTCTTTGTATCCTCAGAATTGGATTAAAAGTTTCAAGCTTCAAAGTTTAAAAAAAAATTATTAAGATAATAAGCTGTCTAGACTTTTTGCAGTAATTCTAGATGCCAGAATAAATGGAACTATATCAAAGTTTTGAGTGAACATAAATTAGAAATCTAGCATTCAATTCATACTGAGTCAAAGAAGTAGAACCAAAATGTTATAAATTTTTTAGCTAAGCAAAAATTCATAAGTTTCCTAAACTATATATATTATGTCGGATCTGAAGGTGGCTAGCAGTGAGGGGCAGCAGGATCACTCTTGAACTGGCTTTTCTGGGTTTAGCATCTGAGAGAGTTTCTGACAGAGTAAAGGTACTCCTTTCCTCTACTCTCTTGAGATCTTTTAGGGGCAGGTCCCTATATCTGGGAACTGGAGATACCGAAACTGAGCACTGGGGCGGGGAACTGCTTAGGGTAGTGCCTTGTACAAATTCCAGGTCAAGCTGGTGGAGTAGGACGACCCTGGGCTCACCTCCTCCCAGGGACACACCAAAACCACAACCTTGTAAAGAACAACTGTCTCTCAGGATTGACCTGAAGACTAGCACAACAGACTTTCTACAACTAAGGGTATAAGGAAAAGGCCATGATGAGAAAGGCAGGAGGTGCAGAGTCCTGGTCTGTGAGAACCAAACCTTGGTTTTACTCCTGTGAGGCAACCCACAACCCTGAGAGACATCACAACCACAGAGGTACCCCCTGAGCAGCCAGGGGGCCAAGTCACACATCATGCTCCCCAGCACCAGTACCTAACTGGGAAGCTGAGTCCCCAAGAGAGATGGTTCTGAAAACCAGCAAGGATTAAATCTGGGGGAGTGGGGTTGGGGGACGAGGATGGGGGTGCCCTGGGAAAGGATGGAGACTTCACTCTTAAAGGACTCGTTGCAGAAACTCACTCACTCCAAACCCAGCACAGAGGCAGCAGCTTGAAAAGCTCCTGGGCCATACAAGACGGGGAGTCCTTGACTCATTTTGGGGCCCAGAGGGGGAGGGGTCTGTCACGGTGTTTGTAGACCTGGACCTGGGGACTGGAGTTGATGAGAAGAGGGGCGCAGGGGACCCAAGTCTTGAGTGAAACAAGGGTGCTTTATTTGCAGAAATGCATGTTTATACATATTCATACAAGGCAAGTTTAGGCAGTTAAAAAAAAAAAAAAAAAACTGAGCAAAAACAAAGCCAAGCAAATAACAATCATCAAAGGGCCAGAAAGCATTCCATGTCCTGAGTAAGAGGGGCATAACTGAATAGATTCCACTTAAGTAAGGTCACTGAAGGGAGTCACTGAAAGGAATCCAAGCAGGTGCCCCTCCTCGTGATCTCAGTCCTGAGAACTGCGTGCAGCTCTGCCCGTTCCTGTTTTCCAGGAACTGATAAGGAATAGAGAATCCTTGAGAAATGGCACACAAAAGAAAAGAATAACATATTGGATCCCTTAAAGCTGAATGTCCCCTGACAGGGGTCCAGTGGAACTTCCTCTGGGGGCAGAAGTGCCCGCAGATCATCGTTCGTTTTCACTCTCTTCCCACGTAGCTGGCCTGGTGCTAGTGAGCACCGTTTCTATCAGTCTCCATCAGCCTAACTAACGCTACCTGCTCTGGGCCTCCTTTCTCCTGAGAACCCAAGAGGCCAGGCCTACACACCAGCACCCCTCCCTACAGCAGTCACAGCCAGGTCTGTGGACATTTGGACCAGGGACCAACGCCACTTACTAGGGTGTCTGCCACAGTCACAAGGAAGCCTTCCTGGGGACCAACCTCACCCACCAGCACACCCAAAACAACTGCTGTCCACCCATCACAGGAGGGAACACGCAGCCGACACAGGGGATACCCTGGGGCACCTGGGTGTGTTGACCAGGGGAGATTGTACTGCTGGGCCCTATAGGACATCTTCTATATAAGGCCACCCTTTCAAGACTGGGTGATGAAGCTGATATATGCAGAAACAGAGTTCAGGAGTCGTCAGTTCAGCATTGTCTGACTCTGCAACCCCATGGACTTCACACACCAGGCTTCCTTGTCCATCACCAACTCTCAGATCCTGTTCAAACTCATGTCCATAGAGTCGGTGATGAAATCCAACCATCTCATCCTCTGTCATCCCCTCCTCCTCCCACCTTCAGGGTCTTTTCCAATGAGTCAGTTCTTTGCATCAGGTAGCCCAAGAATTGAAGTTTCAGCTTCAGCATCAGTCCAACCAATGAATATTCAGGACTGATTTCCTTTAGGATGGACTGGTTGGATTTCCTTGCAGTCCAAGGGACTCTCAAGAGTCTTCTCCAACACCACAGTTCAACAGTAGCAATTCTTCAGTGCTCAGTTTTCTTTTTAGTCCAATTCTCACATACATACATGACTACTGGAAAAACCATAGCTTTGTCTAGATGGACCTCTGTTGGCAAAGTAATGTCTTTGCTTTTTAATATGCTGTCTAGGTTTATCCACGTCCAAGGAGTGGTGGCTGCGCGCGCAGGAGGAGGGCTGAGAGGAGCTATCCCATGTTGAAGGTCAGGAAGGGTGGTGGTGAGGAGATACCCTTCGTCCAAGGTAAGGAGAAGTGGCTGTGTTTTGCTGGAGCAGCCGTGAAGAGATACCCCACACCCAAGGTAAGAGAAACCCAAGTAAGATGGAAGGTGTTGCAAGAGGGCATCAGAGGGCAGACACACTGAAACCATATTCACAGAAAACTAGTCAATCTAATCACACTAGGACCATAGCCTTGTCTAACTCAATGAAACTAAGCCATGCCCGTAGGGCCACCCAAGACAGGCGGGTCATGGTGGACAGGTCTGACAAAATGTGGTCCACTGGAGAGGAGAATGGCAAACCACTTCAGTATTCTTGCATTGAGAACCCCATGAACAGTATGAAAAGGCAAAATGATAGAATACTGAAAGACGAATTCCCCAGGCCAGTAGGTGCCCAACACGCAACTGGAGATCAGTAGAGAAATAATCCCAGAAAAAATGAAGGGATGGAGCCAAAGCAAAAACAATACCCAGCTGTGGATGTGACTGGTGATAGAAGCAAGATCCGATGCTGTAAAGAGCAGTATTGCATAGGAACCTGGAATGTCAGGTCCATGAATCAAGGCAAATTGGAAGTGGTCAAATAAGAGATGGCAAGAGTGAACGTCGACATTCTAGAAATCAGGGATCTAAAATGGACTGGAATGGGTGAATTTAACTCAGATGACCATTATATCTATGACTGTGGGCAGGAATCCCTCAGAAGAAATGGAGTAGCCATCATGGTCAACAAAAGAGTCCGAAATGCAGTACTTGGATGCAACTCAAAAACGACAGGATGATCTCTGTTTGTTTACAAGGCAAACCATTCAATATCATGGTAATCCAAGTCTATGCCCCAACCAGTAATGCTGAAGAAGCTGAAGTTGAATGGTTCTATGAAGACCTACAAGACCTTTTAGAACTAACACCCAAAAAAGATGACCTTTTCATTATAGGGGACTGGAATGCTAAAGTAGGAAGTCAAGAAACACCTGGAGTAACAGGCAAATTTGGCCTTGGAATGCGGAATGAAGCAGGGCAAAGACTAATAGAGTTTTGCCAAGAAAATGCACTGATCATAGCAAACACCCTCTTCCAATAACACAAGAGAAGACTCTACACATAGATATCACCAGATGGTCAACACCGAAATCAGACTGATTATATTCTTTGCAGTCAAAGATGGAGAAGCTCTATACTGTCAACAAAAACAAGACCAGGAGCTGACTGTGGCTGAGATCATGAACTCCTTATTGACAAATTAGACTGAAATTGAAGAAAGTAGGGAAAACCACAAGACCATTCAGGTATGACCTAAATCAAATCCCTTATGATTATACAGTGGAAGTGAGAAATAGATTTAAGGGCCTAGATTTGATAGACAGAGTGCCTGATGAACTATAGAATGAGGTTTGTGACATTGTACAGGAGACAGGGATCAAGACCATCCCCATGGAAAAGAAATGCAAAAAAGCAAAATGGCTGTGTGGTGAGGCTTTACAAATAGCTGTGAAAAGAAGAGAGGCGAAAAACAAAAGAGAAAAGGAGATATAAGCATCTGAATGCAGAGTTCCAGAGAATAGCAAGAAGAGATAAGAAAGCCTTCTTCAGCGATCAATGCAAAGAAATAGAGGAAAAGAACAGAATGGGTAAGACTAGAGATCTCTTCAAGAAAATTAGATACCAAGGGAACATTTCATGCAAAGATGGGCTCGATAAAGGATAGAAATGGTATGGACCTATAAGAAGCAGAAGATATTAAGAAAAGGTAGCAAGAATACACAGAAGAACTGTACATAAAAATCTTCATGACCCAGATAATCATGATGGTGTGATCACTCACCTAGAGCTAGACATCATGGAATGTGAAGTCAAGTGGGCCTTAGAAAGCATCACTACGAACAAAACTGGTGGAGGTGATGGAATTCCAGTTGAACTATTTCAAATCCTGAAAGATGATGCTGTGAAAGTGCTGCACTCAATATGCCAGCAAATTTGGAGAACTCAGCAGTGGCCATAGGACTGGAAAAGGTCAGTTTTCATTCCTATCCCAAAGAAAGGCAATGCCAAAGAATGCTCAAACTACCGCACAATTGCACTCATTTCACAAGCTAGTAAAGTAATGCTCAAAATTCTCCAAGCCAGGCTTCAGCAATACGTGAACCGTGAACTTCCAGATTTTCAAGCTGATTTTAGAAAAGGCAGAGGAACCAGAGATCAAACTGCCAACACCCGCTGGATCATTGAAAAAGCAAGACAGTTTCAGAAAAACGTCTATTTCTGCTTTACTGACTATGCCAAAGCCTTTGACTGTGTGGATCACAGTAAACTATGGAAAATTCTGAAAGAGATGGGAATACCAGACCACATGACCTGCCCCCTGAGAAACCTATATACGTGTCAGGAAGCAACAGTTAGAACTGGACATGGAACAACAGTCTGGTCCCAATAGGAAAAGGAGTACGTCAAGGCTGTATATTGTCACCCTGCTTATTTAACTTATATGCAGAGTACATCATGAAAAACACTGGGCTGGAAGAAGCACAAGCTGGAATCAAAATTGCTGGGAGAAATATTAATAACCTCAGATATGCAGATGACACCACCCTTATGGCAGAGTGAAGAGGAACTAAAAAGCCTCTTGATGGGAACGAGGTGAGTGAAAAAGTTGGCTTAAAGGCTCAACATTCAGGAAACAAAGATCGTGGTATCTGGTCCCATCACTTCATGGCAAATAGATGGTGAAACAGTGGAAACAGTGTCAGACTGTATCTTTTGGGGTTCCAAAATCACAGCACATGGTGATTGCAGCCATGAATACTCCTTGGAAGAAAAGTTATGACCAACCTAGATGGCATATTGAAAAGCGGAGATATTATTTTGCAAACAAAGATTCGTCTATGGTTTTCCAGTGGTCATGTATGGATGAGAGAGTTGGACTGTGAAGAAAGCTGAGCGCTGGAGAATTGATGGTTTTGAACTGTGGTGTTGGAGAAGATTCTTGAGGGTCCCTTGGACTGCAAGGAGATCCAACCAGTCCATTCTAAAAGAGATCAGCCCTGGGATTTCTTTGGTAGGAATGATGCTAAAGCTGAAACTCCAGTACTTTGGCCACCTCAAGCGAAAAATTGACTCATTGGAAAAGACTCTGATGCTGGGAGGGGTTGGGGGCAGGAGGAAAAGGGGATGACAGAGGATGAGATGGCTGTATGGCATCACTGACTCGATGGATGCGAGTTTAAGTGAACTCCGGGAGTTGGTGATGGACAGGGAGGCCTGGCGTGCTGCGATTAATGGGGTTGCAAAGAGTTGGATACAACTGAGCTACTGAACTGAAATGAACTGAAAGAAAAAGGAGATAAAGTTTACCAGATAAAGAACTCAAAGTAACAAACGTAAGATGCTTATCAGACTCAATAGAAAACTGGATGAATTCAGGGAGAGAATCAACAAAAGGCTAAAGGATTGTTAGCCTCTTTCAGCAAAGGGCTAGAAGATATAAAAAGAAACTTTTCACAGTTTTGAAGTCATTACTGAAGTAAAAAAATACACTAGTGGAAACCAGCAGGAGATGAGAGAATACGAAAATGAAAATACAGATCAGTGATGTGGAAGACAAGGGTAGTACAAGTCACTCAATCAGAATAGCAAAAAGGAAAGAGAATAAAACAAAAGAAATAAGAGGGCTCATGAGGGGCCCCAGCTCCTCTGGCAGCAGGAGGAGCAGCAGTGGACAGGCAGCCCAGCTTCTGGATTTCTCTCAGCCCCCCAGCATGCACCCGCCCCGCCACCAGCATGCTCGAGAAGGGCAGCTCCGCATAGAGGACAGCAACGGAGGACCCCAAGACGAGCTCCGGGAGGTCGCCATCCAAACCTGCTCCCCCAAGAGTGGAAATAGAGTCCAAAAGGCAGCAGGAAAGGACTAGTCTTCAGCCAGAAAATTGCAAACAAACCGGAAAAGGCGAGCAAAGGGAAAACAGGCAGAAGTGACTAAACCTCTGGTTGGAGGTTTACCTGCATAAAATGGAGAAACTGAAAATGAGGAGAGCCCAGACTCTGAGGAAGCAGGAAAGACAGAAGCTATGTGTGGTTAACATCACACACCGGGTCCTATCGGTGATTCCTGTCTACCTTCTCGTTCAATCCAGATGAAGATTTTTATTACTTAATTTGTAAATGCAAGGTTTTTTAGTAGTTCTAGTAGTATTTTTAAGAAAGAGGGAGTCCCACTTCATTCATTTTTAAAGTGTGAGTGCTTATTTTTAAAACTGGAGTGTAGTTGATTTATACTGTTGTGTTAGTTTCACATGTACAGCAAAGTGAATGAGTGTATATGTATATATACGTATACATATCTCCACTTTTTCTAGATTCTTTTCCTATACAGGCCATTACAGAGTACTGAGTAGAGTTCCCTGTACTATACAGTAGGTCCTTATTAGTCATCTATTTTATATAAAGTGTGTGTCTTTGTTAACCCCGATATGTTCGCCCCTTACCTCCTGGTCACCATAAGTTTGTTTTCTACATCTGTGACTCTCTTTCTGTTTTGTAAATAAGTTTATTTGTACCATTTTTAAAGATTCCACATATAAGTGATATCATATGGTATTTGTCTTTCTCTGGATGACATTACTCAGTATGACAACCTCTAGGTCCATCCATGTTGCTATTGTAAACAATGTGCTGGTTGTTTTCTTTCTTTCTTTTTTTGGTACAATTGTAAAGTAAAATAACAGAAAATAAGATCTGAAAAAAAAAGAAATAGTGGGATATTGAATATGGAAAATTTTGATTGTGTTAGGTGTCAGCTTAATATTCCATAGATGGGGTAGCTTTTATATCCTATGATACAAAGAATACCAAATGACAGTTTGGAGTCAGTTGTGCATTTAATGTCTTGAACACTTTTTTTTGGCTATGCCACATGGCATGAAGGATCTTAGTTCCCCCAGCAGGGATTGAACCCATGCCCCCCTGCATGGGAGTGTAGAGGCTTAACTACAGGACCACCAGGGAAGTCTAACTGAGCACTTTACTTCTCCTCCCATGTTGATTTGGGAAGAATTGTTTCCTAAAACAAACCACTGCTCGACCCTGGCTATCCTGATCAGAATGTTGTGCACTCTGTAGCATCTTTCTTTGGTCACGGTAGTCCAATTTTCCCAGTAACTTTGTTAATGTGCTGTGAACTCATCAAAAACTCAGAAACACTTGAGTAGGTTTTGTATCTAATGTCAAACTGTGAATTAGTGGGACTTACAACGGCACTCCACTCCAGTACCCTTGCCTGGAAAATCCCATGGGTGGAGGGGCCTGGTAGGCTACAGTCCATGGGGTCGGATGCGACTGAGCAACTTTCCTTTTACTTTTCACTTTCATGCACTGGAGAAGGAAATGGCAACCCACTCCAGTGTTCTTGCCTGGAGAACCCCAGGGATGGAGGAGCCTGGTGGGCTGCCGTCTATGGGGTTGCACAGTGTCGGACACGACTGAAGCGACTTAGCAGCAGCAGCAGCATGACATAACAACACATCAACATTTGAAGATATTGATACTTGTATCCTGTTAAGGAAAATTTGCCTCCACCTTTTCAGATGGAACGTCACTGAAATGACTATTCAGAAAGAATCACATCTACATGATTTTTTAGATTTTTTTCAGTATGTACATTAAGAATTGTGTACAAATTGAACTGTCTGTGTCCTGATCCTCAAAACAACCAGCAAAATCTCAGTCATGAAAGAAGATAAAATAAAAGTGAGGATGGTAAAGGGACCACTGAGAGAACATCAAGGGGAGGAACATTCACATAAAAGAGGTCCCAGAACAAGAAAGAGAAAGGGACAGAAAACCTATTTGAAGAGATGATGGCTGAAAGCTTCCCTAATCTGGCAAAGGAACCAGACAACCAAGTCCAGGAAGCACTGAGCCCCAAACAAGATGTGCACAAAGAGACCTGCACCGAGACACATAGTTAAAATGTCAGACTATCCCACAGGCCTCATGGGCAAAACAACAACAACAAAAAACAACGTAAACAACAGAAGTGGGTTTCCTGGTGGTTCCACCTGCCAATGTAGGAAACACGGGTTTGATCCCTGGTCCAGGAAGGGATCCCTGATCCCTTAGTTGCTATGAAGCAACTAAGCCTGTGGGCCACAAGTACTGAGCAGGAGAGCAGCAACTACGGAAGCCTGTGAGCCTGGAAACCATGCTCCGCAGCAAGGGAGGCCGCTGCAACGAGAGGCTCGAGCACCACAACCAGAGAGGGGCCCCTACTCTCCGCAGCTAGAGAAAGCCCACCCGGCAATGAAGACTCAGCACAGCCAAAACATAAAAGATAAAGGGTTACCCTTTTTGCTTTGGGGATGCTGATAAGATTCTGATTCCTATTCTAAGTGCTGATTACTCAGTTGTGCTCAGTTTGTGAAAAGTGAGCCGTACACCTACAATATGTGAACTTACTTGTATGTATATTATGCTTCAGTTTTTAGGTCTCTCCTTTAGTGTCTTTCCCATCCCTAGAGACAACTTCTGTAACCAGTTTCTATGTCCTTCTTGAGTTATTTTAAGCATATAAAAGTTTATATCTTTAAAATATATATATTATATTATGCACATTACTTATATATATATATGTGTGTGTAAGTCGCGCAGTTGTGTCTGACTCTTTGAGACTCCATGGACTGTAGCCCACCAGGCTCCTCTGTCCATGGGATTCTCCAGGCAAGAATACTGGAATGGGTTGCCATGTCCTCCTCCTGGGGATTTTCCCAACCCAGGTCTTCTGCATTACAGGCAGATTACTTACTGTTTGGACTTCCCTGGTGGCTCAGATGGTAAAGCGTCTGTCTACAATGCGGGAGACCTGGGTTCAATCCCTGGGTCAGGAAGATCCGCTGGAGAAGGAAATGGCAATCCACTCCAGTACTATTGCCTGGAAAATCCCATGGACAGAGGAGCCTGCTAGGTTACAGTCCATGGCGTTGCACAGTCGGATACAACTGAACCACTTTCCTTTCCTTTTCCTTTACTTACTGCTTGAGCTACCCAGGAAGTTCCATTTATATACATATGCATGCAAAAGCCTTTCTACTACATTTGATAAAGGCTTGAGAAAGAGCAACAACAACAAAAAAGACACAAATTGGAAAATATAAACTAAATGAAAGCACTGAATTGAAATATAAAGAGTAAAACAAACTAGATAAAAGTAAAACATCAGCATAGAGTCCAGTTGTTTTAAACATGGCTGCTCCTTAGAACTGCATCTGCAATTTTGGAGGAAAAAACACACCTGGGCATTTGTATTTTCCAAAAAATTCCAAGATAATTCTATTGTGCTTTTGGATTTTAAAAAGTTATTACAGGTTGTTTTTTTTTTTATTAAATGGTAGTTTTAGTGATATAGAATTCTATTATTTTCTGTTGACCAATCATGATACAATGGTATTAAAATGAATAATAGTTATATAATCACAGTAGTAAAAGATATTTATCAGTTTTCACAATCAATAGCCAGACAAAAAAATAAAAGATAATTTCAATCGCAAGCCATAATAGAAACATGATTAACCTAACAATTTAACATAATTATGTACAATTCGGGAGTTAAGTAGAGTGATGTCGTAGGTGGAAGTGCATACACGCACACATTTTCATCCATTCAGCCAGTCTATGACTTTTGGTTGGTGCATCTAATTGATTTACATTTAAGGTAATTTTTGATATGTATGGTCCTATTACTATTAATTACTTTTGGTTTTGGTTTAGGTCTTTTTCTTCTCTTGTGTTTCCTGCCTGGAGAAGTTCCTTTAGCATTTGTTGTAAAGCTGGTTTGGTGATGCTGAATTCTCTTAACTTTTGCTTGTCTGAAAAGCTTTTGATTTCTCCATCATGTCTTGCTGGGTTGAGCATTCTTGTCTAACCGAAGTGTTTTAGAATTTAGAACTACCATTGATTCTAGAACTAAAAAGGATTCTAATTTTAAATGGCGTGTGTTAAATGTTGGAGGAGTCACAACTCCAGTGATCACTACACTGCAGACAGTGAGTCTTAGCTATCAGTTATCAAGCGATTCTTATGGATTCATCAGCTATGATTTGTTTAGCAGATAGAAGCATTTTAGATGGCAAAATGCAGCTGGTAACTTACAGCGTTGAAGCTAAAACATTCAACAATAACAGTTACTGTGACATGATAGCTGTAAGAGCTTGACAGTGGGCTGGAGATAGAGGGCTGAGGGCCGCTAGGAAGGTAGTGTGGATGAGTATCAATGAGTGGGAGCTGTGAACAAGTTTCTCCTAAACTGTATGGGTGAAAGTACTGTAATTATACGATCAAACATATGCTTTTTATTATATGCCTTTAATTGATAAGTCAGGGAATCTGTTCCACTTCTATGTCTTAAGCTGAAGGTAACTTGTTCTTCAAACCAGTCTTATAGTATGACCTTAGAAAATCACCTTTAAAATAAATTGTTTTGTGAGTTTTATTGGAATGTTGGATTCACCCTCTAGAGTTGGGACCTGACCAACTGGGTGGAAAGTTGAAATAAACAGTCCCCCTGGGCAAGTGTCCCAGACTTGGGTTGAACAACCATTACTTTAGGACACTCACATCTTTGTGGATTTTGCATTCAGTTGCCTCCCAGGTTCCTAATCCCGCATTCCTACGGCCCTGGCATTTGAGCCTGGTTCACCACTACTGTTCAGCCCTTGTTGTCCAATGTGTGAATTTCTCTGCTGTGGTTTCACAGAGGCTGAAGCATAGTGTTGGAAGTTAGACAGACATGGGCTTACAGTTCTGGCCTCACTACTCTCTAGACATAAGAAGTTGGGTAATGCAAAACGTCTCCAAGCCTCAATTTTCTCACCTGGAAAATGGAGACTAAAACCCTCATCTTGTGTGACTCTGCAGATTACATAATTTAAAACACCCACTGCCATGCCTGGCACACTGTAAATGGTGGTTAAGACTATGTTATTATTGTTAAACCCAGGTCTCCATTACTGGTTCCTTTTTGCTATGTGAATCCCTTAGGTAACAAGTTTTTGTTTATCTTTTCACCTTGTGTGTCAGTCTTTAGTGGCTGTATTTTCTTCCTGCTGCTGCTGCTAAGTCACTGCAGTCGTGTCTGACTCTGTGCATCCCCACAGACGGCAGCCCACCAGGCTCCCCCGTCCCTGGGATTCTCCAGGCAAGATCACTGGAGTGGGTTGCCATTTCCTTCTCCAGTGCATGAAAGTGAAAAGTGAAAGGGAAGTTGCTCAGTCATGTCCGTCTCTGAGCGACCCCATGGACTGCAGCCTACCAGGCCCCTCCGCCCATGGGATTTTCTAGGCAAGAGTACTGCAGTGGGTTGCCAGTGCCTTCTCCGTATTTTCCTCCTACTGAATCCATATTCCAGAGGCTGCCTCCCTGGGAGCCCCTTCTTTTGTGCACTTGGGCTGAGCCCTCACCTGCCTCCAGGCTCAGTGGACAGCCTAGCTCCTATGCCCTGCTGGCTCACAGAGCTGCTGGTCACTTCTTCTCACTAGCTGACTGACCTTGGTAAATTATTTAAAGCTTCCTAGGCCTCAGTTTCCTCCTCTGTGAAAAGAACTGTACCTGCTTCCTGTGATTGTTGTGAAGATTTAATAGATAATTACATAAAAAGGGTCTAGAATACAAAGCGCTCCATAGCACTTGTCAGTAGCTAGGTAAAGAGTACCCAAGCTTGGCACTTACCCACTTCTCCCTTTTCGGCCTAAGGTTCCCTCTCGACGTAGAGCTGTTTCCAGGACCTAACTGCATGTCCCTCCAATATCTGGACACTGCTTATACGCCCATCTGAGAATCCCTGCCTTCTCCACATCCTGCCACAAATATTGCTGGCAGACGCTGGCGGGAGAGTGAGGAATGAGTAATACTTTTTTCCCCAAACATACTGTCTGTGAGAAACAGTGTACTGGGGCCAGCCTGTTGGGCTCCTACCTAAAACAGGGTAAAACTCATGGAACCAAGCAAAGCAGTTACCTTATTCTTCCTGAATTTCCTCATTTCTCTTTCCTCACTGCCACTAGTAAACACAGATCATCTATCTACAGGAAAAGGACAGTGCAAGATTCCTACCGGCTGAGTCTGTGGGCTGCAAAGTGTGCCATGGATAGAAAGAGTCAGGGGTGTAACTCAATAGAGTGTGAACTTCTATTGTATCCATGGGGTAAACTGGTTACCTGAACTGTAACTGTTAAAATTCCACAATAAGGCAATGAATTGAACTGCTGAACTACAAGTAACCTGAGAGAAGCAAGTCAAAAGAAGATTGGATTTTGACTGAGAACTATAAATAAATCACATCACTGGTTTATAAACTGCTCGGCACTAGTGGTAAAGAATCTGCCTGCCAACGTAGGAGTCCTAAGATTGCAGGTTTGATCCCTGGGTCGGGAAGATCCCCTGGAGGAGGTAATGGTAACCCACTCCAGTATTCTTGCCTGGAAAAAGAACCCTTTGGACATAACGGAAGTGACTTAGGACAGCATAGCAATAGCACCCTCCACACTGGGCTTGGAAATCAAGAATGAAAGAAAGAAAGTAGTCTCTCAACATGTCCAACTCTTTGTGATCCCATGGACTGTAGCCCAGCAGGCTTCTCTGTCCATGGGATTCTCCAGGCAAGAATACTGGAGTGGGTTGCCATGCCCTTCTCCAGGGGATCTTCCCGACCCTGGGATTGAACCCAGATCTCCCTCACTGCAGACAGATTTTTACCGTCTGAACCACCAGGGAGCAGGGGGAAATCAAGAATATCAAGATCTTACTTCTCAGGCCTCCATGCCTTGAATAGTAGTACTTGGCTTGTGGCAGTAAGCTGTTCCTGCTTGGCAGTCCTGGCTTCAAGCCTCCCACAGGGAGGTTCCTTTTAATGCTCCAAATCCCTTCCAGGGCCACTGTCAATATTTTCAAAAGCAAAATAATGATTATTAGTTTCTACTGTTTTTAGTACAAAGTGTTTAAAAACTATTTAACTGGAGATTATTTTTCTCAGATTTGGGTGGAGACTTAATTACACTACCCAAAGACTTTAGCATTTGTTTAATGTGTAATTCCAGTTCATTTGTTCAATTATTTCCTATGCAGTTAAACATCTACAGTGCTACTAATTTAACTTCCCCTAAAGAAAGAAATGAAAAGTCAAAAAGAAACCAACAGCAAAACACAGAGAAATTAGGAATACGTAATAGGTAATATGTGGACTTCACTGGTCAGTCTTATCTGATTCTGATTTAGCTTCCAGAAGCACAAAATATTTCCAAAGATAGCATAACCCAAAGTTACCAGATTAACTCCTCCAATAGATCCTACAATCTTTTAAACTAGATGCTGGTTAATCTTTCCCTTGAAAGAAACAGTAAACTAAGTGGAAAATATTATTGCAAAATATTTGTAATGTAATGTCTGCTAAGAGGAGGTGGCAAGAATACACAGAAGAACTGTACATAAAAGATCTTCATGACCCAGATAATCATCAAGGTGTGATCACCCACCCTCACCTAGAGCCTGAAATCCTGGAATGTGAAGTCAGGTGGGCCTTAGGACGCATCACTACGAACAAACTAGTGGAAGTGATGAAATTCCAGTTGAGCTATTTCAAATCCTAAAAGATGATGCTGTGAAAGTGCTGCACTCAATATGCCAGCAAATTTGGAGAACTCAGCAGTGGCCATAGGACTGGAAAAGGTCAGTTTTCATTCCAATCCCAAAGAAAGGCAATGCCAAAGAATGCTCAAACTACCACACAGTTGCACTCATCTCACATGCTAGTAAAGTAATGCTCAAAATTCTTCAAGCTAGGCTTCAGCAATATGTGAACTGTGAACTTCCAGATGTTCAAGCTGGATTTAGAAAAGGCAGAGGAACCAGAGATCAAATTGCCAACATCCACTGGATCATGGAAAAAGCAAGAGAGTTCCAGAAAAACATCTATTTCTGCTTTATTGACTATGCCAAAGCCTTTGACTGTGTGGATCACAATCAACTGTGGAAAATTCTGACAGAGATGGGAATACCAGACCACCTGACCTGCCTCCTGAGAAACCTGTATGCAGGCCAGGAAGCAACAGTTAGAACTGGACATGGAACAACAGACTGGTTCCAAATAGGAAAAGGAGTATGTCAAGGCTGTATATTTTCACCCTGCTTATTTAACTTATATGCAGAGTACATCATGAGAAACACTGGGCAGGAGGAAGCACAAGCTGGAATCAAGAGTGCCGAGAGAAATATCAATAACCTCAGATATGCAGATGACACCACTCTTATGGCAGAAAGTGAAGAAGAACTAAAGAGCCTCTTGATGAAAGTGAAAGAGGAGAGTGAAAAAGTTGGCTTAAAGCTAAACATTCTGAAAACGAAGATCATGGCATCTGGTCCCATCACTTCATGGCAAACAGATGGGGAAACAGTGGAAACAGTGTCAGACTTTATTTTTCTGGGCTTCAAAATCACTGCAGATGGTGATTGCAGCCATGAAATTAAAAGACACTTGCTCCTTGGAAGGAAAGTTATGACCAACCTAGACAGCATATTAAAAACCAGAGATATTGCTTTGCCAACAAAGGTCTGTCTAGTCAAGGCTATGGTTTTTCCTGTGGTCATGTATGGATGTGAGAGTTGGACTGCAAAGAAAGCTGAGCGCAGAAGAATTGCTGCTTTTGAACTGTGGTGTTGGAGAAGACTCTTGAGAGTCCCTTGGACTGCAAGGAGATACAACCAGTCCATCCTAAAGGAGCTCAGTCCTGGGTGTTCATTGGAAGGACTGATGTTGAAGCTGAAACTCCAGTACTTTGGCCACCTGATGCAAAGTGCTGACTCATTTGAAAAAAACCATGATGCTGGGAAAGATTGAGGAAAGGAAAGGAAAGTTGCTCAGTCGTGTCCAACTCTTTACAGTCCAACCCATGGACTGTAACCTAGCAGGCTCCTCTGTCCATGGGATTTTCCAGGCAATAGTACTGGAATGGGTTGCCATTTCCTTCTCCAGCGATCTTCCCGACCCAGGGATTGAACCCAGGTCTCCCGAATTGTAGACAGACACTTTACCGTCTGAGCCACCAGGGAAGTCAGGAAAGATTGAGGGCAGGAGGAAAAGGGGACGACAGAGGATGAAATGGCTGGATGGCATCACTGACACAATGGACGTGGGTTTGGGTGGACTCCGGGAGCTGGTGATGGACATGGAGTCTGGCGTGCTCTGGTTCATGGGGTCGCAAAGAGTCAGACACGACTGAGGGGCTGAACTGAACTGAATGTCCACTCGTTGCACAAGGCAAATTATAGTCCTAAATACTGATACTGTCAATAAGTGGTGGCTTACTAATGATTTGCACTGGGCTTTTCTCTGTATCTTAAAATCACGTGTTTAGATTTGGGGAGTCAGTTAACAAGTATTTAGTGAGAATTTACTGTGTAGAAAACTGTGACCCAAGTTAAATAAAGAAGTGAATTCAGGTAAGTGCCGTAAGTTGGTTTTCCCATCTCTAAAGCTACAAATGTTAATATCCAATATTCTCCATAGATGTAAGGTTGCCCAAACACACTAACATGACCCCTCCTGAAAGGAGTCTGTAGCATGTAATGACTAGGGGCACAGATTTTGGGATCCGAGGAGATCTGGTTTCAGTCCCTTCTCTTCCACCTACCAGTTTTATGACTCTGGGCAAGTCATTTAATCCAGTATGTGTCAGTCCTCTCATGGGGATGACAATAATATATACCTTGAAGGATTGTTATTGCATTTGGGTGAAACGGACATAAGTGCTTTGTACCCAATAAACAGTAGCTTTTTTCTTTTTCTTTTTTATAGAGACAATGATTTTCCTGTCCAAGCATGGACTGAGATTCTGTTTCCAGAGGCACAGTCATTGAGTTGACTCACTGAACTGACTCCTTCTCTGCTCCTAATGGACTGGCTGAAGTTATCTGTCAAGATTAGTTTCCCCCTCTTTTCTAAAGACCTTCAAGGAAGCCTGCACAACCTCCTTCTGCCAAGACCTTACAAAATTCAAACTATTTCTAATATCTAACCCAAATCTTTTCTTAACTAATCAAGCCGGTTTCCTCTTCTGCCCTGTCTAGACATAGAAAAGGGTAATAAGCTCTCAGATGAAGGAGTCTACAAACATTTATTCAGTACTCTCTGTGACACCTTATGTGAGACAAAGGAAATAAGTTTAGATTTATTCCATATTGTGGGAAGGTCTGGTAAATAGAAAGCAGTTAAAAATCCAGAGGCAGGGACTTCCCTGGTGGTCCCGTGGCTAAGATCCATGCTCCCAATGCAGTCGGCTGAGTTCTATCCCTGGTCAGGGAACCAGATCCCACATGCCACAGCTAAGAGCTCATATGCAGCTCAGTACAGCTAAATAAATAAATATGAAAAAAAAAAAAAGATCTGGGGGCAAAACTCTGTAGAAAACCCATCTCAAATTAGAAAGATTGTACCAATCTAATTTCATTTGCTCTTTCAGATGCAAGCACACCTTGATATTAAAAAATTTGTTGCTCTTGTTGTTTACTCCCTAAGTCACCTCTGACTTTTTGTGACCCCGTGGACTGTAGCCCACCAGGCTCCTCTGTCCTTGGGATTTCCCAGGCAAGAATACTGGCGTGGGTTGCCATTTTCTTCTCCAGGGTATATTCCCGACACAGGGATCAAACATCTCCCGCATTGGCAGGAGGATGCTTTACTGCTGAGCCAACAGGAAAGTCCTAACAGAGAAAGTACCTGAAGCACAAATGCATATGCCCAGAAACACCTGGGGGAAAAGAAAACTCTCAAAGCAAAATATTGTTAGGCACAAGCATTTATTGTACTTAGGGACAGAGGCTGCTGGGATAAACAGCATGATTTTGAGTGGATAGGATATTTTTGGATGAAAATGTTATGGAAAGTGATACATTCTCCTGGAGGAAAAGAGGACCAGCAGTAAGTATGAATACCCTGTGAAACAATGGCATCTTTAAGGGGAGCTTCAGCCTCTCAGCTCTAGGCAAATGCTTTCCAAGTGGAGAAAGGAAGACAAGGAGGGGGGGGGGGAGAGCTGGCCAGAGAGACCTCAATGCTGGCAGCTTAACCTGAAAAGAGAAGCAGGCACAGAGAAGCCAGGAGAAAAGAATTAAGTCCTTTCTGGAAAGTAGGACTATTATAGAGATTTTTTCCTTTCTCCTCTTTTCTTGCCTCCAACCCTATTCTACTCAGAAAATTTTTTTTGTGTGTTTTTATCCTGAATTTTAAAGTTACAGAACAAAGTCTTTATGCTGAAAATTTTGGCCGATGGGATCTGACCTGGTCTGACAGAGAAAGCTGCCCTTTCCAAATATTTGTGTTTCCTTCAGCTGTCTCCAGACTGTGAATGATGAACATTAGACCTTGAAAAACCAGCTTAAAAACATATTGTCTATGCTTCCTTTGTGTAAACATGGTCAGAGGAAGAAAATTTCAAGTCATTTAAACTTATGTTTGGTGACTTCTGAGCTCTGTAATTATCTCTTTTTTTTTGGTAATTATTTTAACGTGCTTTTGGTGTCTAGGAAGTTCCTTGTATATTGCAGGTAAAAAAATTTTTTTGTTGAATGTGTTAACGAATAGCAAAAATATTCGCAATTGCTGGGTACCATTTTACATTTCTTAAATTCATACTAAACATAATAAACCAGACTCAAAGCTAAGTTTGCATGCATTCAGGCACATATAGACACAGATGAATGTGTCTGGTAGCACACTCCCAAAATTAACCGGGAAATAGAATGTTGCATAAGAGAAAACTCGTAAGCTTCATTCATCAAATTTTTCATGACCGTATCTATAAACTCTGCTAGTTTTAGCCAGAAAAATACAAAAACCCTAGCAACTTAAAAACATTAAATTAGTACATTAATTTACTTCTGTGTGATCCTCTTACAGAATTTTTTGAAATGTAGATATTGTTTTAAAATAAATGGCAAAATGAATGCAATAGTCCCATAATGCATACCTCATAAACCTACCTTTTCTTTTAAAAAAAACTGGAAGGAGGGGAAAAATTTCAGGGAACCACTAAAAATACATGAATTATCATGTTAGCTAAATTCTTACTTATCCAGAAAGTTACATGGTGGTGGTCAGTGGTTTAGTTGCTAAGTCATGTCCAAATATTGAGACCCCCATGGACTGTAGCCTGCCAGGTTCCCCTGTCTATTAGATTTCCCAGGCAGGAACACTGGAGTAGGCTGCCATTTCCTTCTCCAGGCCATCTTCCTGACCCAGGGATTGACCCACATCTCCCGTATTACAGGGCTTCCCAGGTGGTGGTAGTGCTAAAGAATCTGCCTGCCAATGTAGGAGATGTAACAGATTTGGGTTTGATCCCTGGATTGGGAAGATCCCTTGGAGAAGGAAATGGTAACCCACTCCAGTATTCTTGCCTAGAGAATCGCATGGACAGAAGGGCCTGGTGGGCTACAGTCCATGGGGTCACAAAGAGTCGGACATAACTGAGCACTGAGCACACGCACACTTCTGTATTACAGATGGTCTCCTGCACTGCTGATCAGAAAATTGCATTTCTTTTTCAGGATGATGAGATTCTGTAGATCCAGGCCCAATGGCTTATCTGACAGAAGGTGTAAAGCCTCTGAAACCTGTTCTATCTCAGATTTGAACCTGAACCTGGATAAGATCATGACAACATTGTGCTAACTGAAAAGAGTGCTATTTGCTACCAATGCAGTTTCAAATCTTTTTCCTCTAAGAAAATATAATCTTATAAAGTATAACCCAATGACAAAGAGCAAAGATATCAGCTTCAGATGAACCTACATTCATGCATCAGCTATTCCACCGAGTGACAACAGCTACTGTCCCTTCCCCTAGTCTCAGCTTCTAGCGCTCCAAAATGGGAAGAACAGTGACAGGGAAAGAGTAAAGGGACAAAGTAGGAGATTAAATAGCTAATCCCACTGGGGGACCATAAGTAAAGTAAAAGGTATAGGAGACTCCTGTAAGTTAATGATAACTCAGGAAGCAGACTTGCTTAACAGCAAAACCAAGCAGGCTTGCTTAGCAACAACAACATGGAACAAGAGCAAGAGACATGCCCCCAGACCACAAAACAATGCTAGAAGTGAGGCCCAGTGAGGTCAGTAAGTTAGCAAGTCCCAGAATTTAGATAGGCTTGGGCTATAAGGAACAGTATATATTGCTTAAATTCAAATAAAAATATATATTCATATATGTGTATATGCACATAAAAAAAGAGAGAGAAAGGGCCAGGCAAATAATATAAGTAAGTAGAGGAGGCTAGAGGTAAGAAATAATTGGCTCTCCCAGTTTTTCCTTTTTCTACGTTTACTGGAGGCATGGATACCATAGAAATACTTTTTTCATATTTCTACCACTTGCTCCATGGAAGAAAAGCTACAACAAACCTAGACAGCATATTAAAAAAAACAGAGACATCACTTTGCTGACAAAGGTCTGTATAGTCAAAGTTTTAGTTTTTCTAGTAGTCATGTATAGATGTGAGAGTTGGACCATAAATAAGGCTGAGTGCTGAAGAAATGATGCTTTTGAACTGTGGTGAGGGAGAAGACTTTCAAGGGAATTTTAAGAAAAACTGTGTTGCTAAAGTGGAATCAGAAAGTATGGGAGATGAGTTCACAGAGGTGAGCAGGCCACACGGCAAAGTTGAAATTTAGCCTAAGGAAAATAAGAAGGCATTGGAGAGCTTTAAGAATGGCAGTGATGGGCAAAGATTTATGTTTGTCAGAGATGCCTCTGGTTTCTGAGAAGAGAACAGACTGCAGGGGGAAGGAGTAGAAATTGTCATTGGGGGCTATTGCTGAGCCTGCAAGAGATGACTGGGGTTTGGGGAAGGTGATTGTGGGCAAAGTGGTTGCTGTTGTTCAGTTGCTTAGTCATGTCTGACTCTTTGTGACCCCATGGACTGCAGCACACCAGGCTTCCCTGTCCATCACCATCTCCTGGAGCTTGTTCAAACTCATGTCCATTGAGTCAGTGATGCTATACAACCATCTCATCCTCTGTAGTCCCCTTCTTCTCTTGCCTTCAACATTTCTCAGCATCAGGGTCATTTCTAATGAGTCAGCCCTTCCCATCAGGTGGCCAAAGTATTGGAGCTTCAGTTTCAGCATCAGTCCTTCCAATGAATATGCAGGACTGATTTCCTTTAGGACCGACTGCTTTGATTTCCTTGCAGTCCAAGGGACTCTCAAGAGTCTTCTCCAGTACCACAGTTCAAAAGCATCAGTTCTTCAGTGCTCAGCCTTCTTTATGGTCCAACTCTCACATCCATACATAACTACTGGAAATACCACACCTTTGACTAGACTGAACTTTGTTGGCAATATGCTATCTAATTTGGTCATAGCTTTTCTTACAAGGAGTTAAGTATCTTTTAGTTTCATGGGTGCAGTCACCATCTGCAGTGATTTTGGAGCCCAGAAAAATAAAGTCTCTCGCTGTTTCCCCATCTATTTGCCATGAAGTGATGGGACCAGATGCCATGATCTTCATTTTTTGAATGTTGAGTTTTAAGCCAACTTTTTCACTCTCCTCTTTCATTTTCATCAAGAGGCTCTTTAGTTCCTCTTCACTTTCTGCCATAAGGGTGGTATCATATGCATATCTGAGGTTATTGATATTTCTCCATATTTCTCCCAGCAGTCTGGATTCCAACTTGTGCTTCATCCAGCCCAGCATTTTGCATGATGTACTCTGCATGTGAGTTGAATAAGCAAGGTGACGATATGCAGCCCTGATGTACTCCTTTCCCAATTTGGAACCAGTCTGTTTTTCCATGTCCAATTCTACCTATTGTTTCTTGGCTGGCATACAGGTTTTACAGGAGGCAGGTAGGGTGGTCTGGTATTCCCATCTCTTGAAGAATTTTCCACAATTTGTTGTGATCCACACAGTCAAAGGCTTTAGCATAGTCAATGAGGCAGAAGTAGATGTCTTGGGCAAGGTGGGGAGATTACAAATATCTTTCAAATGTAGATTTCACAGGCTTCACTGATGGACTGATCATGGAGAGAGGTTTGCCTTCTAGGCCTGATTAACTGAGTGAATGATGGTACCATTTCTTGAGATGGGGAAGACTCACTGAAGAGTGGGATTTTAAAAGCTGGGATTTAGGGACGTCCCTAGTGGTCCAGTGGTTAAGATTTCACCTTCCAATGTAGAGGGTGCAGGTTTGATCCCTGGTCAGGGAACTTGGGGTTCCCTCGTAGCTAAATCGGTAAAGAATCTGCCTGCAATACAAGAGACCCGGGTTCAATCCCTGGGTTGGGAAGATCCCCTGGAGAAGGGAATGGCACCCCCACTCCAGTATTCTTGCCTGGAGAATCCCATGGACAGAGGAGCCTGGCGGGCTGCAGTCCACGGGGTCGCAAAGTCGGACACAACTTAGCAACTAAAACACTACCACTAGGGAACAAAGATCCTGCGTGCCTCGTGGCCAAAAACCCAAAACATAGAACAAAAATAATATTATAAAAGATTTAATAAAGACTTAAAATGGTCCATAGTAAAAAATTTTTAAAGATTTTTATTCTGTTCTGTTCTGGTCATGCTAAGTTTGAGAGGCCTTTAGATATCCAAGCCAAGTAGGCTTCTGGGAATTTGAAAATCAGAGGCCAGAGATATAAATTTTGGAGTTGTCAGCACAAGAGGGCCAAGCGTGATCTGTAGGGAGGGAGTATGGATACAGAAAAAGGTCTATGACTGAGTTTTACACATTTTAGATCATAGAAGAAGCAGAGTCAGCAAGGACTCTGAGAAGGGGTAGTACAACTGAAACCAGGAGACTGGAGCATGGTGACCTAGAGGCTGAGCTGAGAAAGTGTTTTCTGGGGAAGGAGTAAATGGTTATGTCATATGCTGTGGAGAAATTGAGTTTGTGGATTGGATTTGACCTTGAAGATCACTGCATTTGACCTTAACAACAAAGGTCATTTGCAATCTGGAAAGAACAATTTCCTTGCATGTGTGGAAGCAAAGGCCTAATTGGGATGGGTGACAGAGCCAATAAGTGAAGAAGCAGAAATAATGGGTCAAGTGTACTTACTTCTAACATCTAGGGATGGCTGTTTATAAGACATGTGCGTGCATGCTCAGTTGCTGTTGTGTCTGACTCTTTTGCAACCCCATGGACTGTAGCCCATCAGGCTCCTTTTTCCATGAGATATCCCAGGCAAGAACACTGGAGTGGGTTGCCATGCCTTTCTCTAGGGGATCTTCTCAACCCAGGGATCGAACCCCTGTCTCCTGCGTCTCCTGCATTCACAGGCAGATTCTTTACTAATGCACTAATTCTTTACTAATGCACTACATTCAAGCCCCTAAAAGTCCCTAAGAGTTTTATGCAGAATTCTGGGTGTGTGTGACAAGATGTGTCCTCCAGCAAGAGAGGCCATATCTTTCTTCTGATATTTAAAAGAGTTTGTCATTGTAAACCTTCCAGTTTACAGTAGCTGGTGCACGCTGCCAGCCTTAGCTCTCGGGGCTAGGCTGGAAGAGTGTGGACTTCTCCCTAGGTGCTAGTTTCCTATTCTGATCGACATGGGGCTTCCATCCACGAAAAGGAGAAGAAACGAAAAAGAAAAAAATTTAGTAGGCTTCTGTTTTTCATCATTAGAGCCCTTTAAAACTTAACCTTACAGAAGTAATTCTCAGCTTTGAAAGATTTTTTTCTAAGCTAAAATAGCACCTCTGTGCGACCTCTGGTGGATGCTATAAAAATGCAGCACCCCATGCGGTCTTCATTTTATATGAAAAATATTTGAGAGGTCTTCCCTGATAGCTCAGTTCATAAAGAATCCACCTCCAAGACAGGAGACCCAAGTTGGATTCCTGGGTTGGGAAGATCCTCTGCAGAAGGGATAGCCTACCCATTCCAGCATTCTTGAGCTTCCCTTGTGGCTCAGCTGGTAAAGAATCCACCCGCAATGCGGGAGACCTGGTTTCAATACCTGGGTTGGGAAGATCCCCTGGAGAAGGAAAAGGCTAGCCACTCCAGAATTCTGGCCTGGAGAATTCCATGGACTGTATAGTCCATGCGGTCGCAAAGAGTTGGACACGACTGAGCCACTTTCACTTTCAATATTTAAGAAGATTGCCTAGAAAAATGAATTTTTATAAACCAAATAATTTTTCCTAATTATTCAGACTGACATAAATAAATTTATCTATTAAGAATCAACACACCATCCAAATAGTGTATAAATTAGCTTTTATGTAATCTCTGAAATGAAGGGGATCCAAATACAAATGCATAGACATAAATATTTTTTTAATCACCAGGGAAGCAGTATATGTAGATTGGGTTTCAGAGAAACAGTTTAGTTGGTCATTCTGCACCCATCCATAGAGTTCAAACTCTAAGACTTTAAACTTTCCTTCAAGACACTGTATGAACAAAATTAGCCATTCCTTTGATCTCTCTTTCCATAAGAATGGGTGATACAAGAAGACCTTAAAAGGCCTTTCTAAAACTGCTGGTTTTAAAATCTAAAGTGGGGGAAAACAATTCTTAAAGGGAAAAGAAGACATTATTAAAACTTGTAGTATCAATGTGGCATTGGTATTAAGATCAATAAAGAGATCAACGGGACAGAACAGGGAGTGAAGAAATAGGAAAACCCCATAAAGTGTGAAACTATGTCACAGAGTCTGAAAAGCTGTACCTCTGGGCCTTGAGCCTCTGCTCTAATTTGGGTCCCACTAGCCTGGGCTTCCCAGGTGGCACTAATGGTAAAGGACACGCCCGCCAGGGCAGGAGATCTGAGACACGTTCGATCTCAGGGTCAGGAAGATCCCCTGGAGGAGGAAACGACTACCCACTCCAGTATTCTTGCCTGGAGAATTCCACAGACAGCGGAGCCTGGTGGGCTGCAGTCCATAGGGTTGCAAACAGTCGGAGACGACTGAAGCAACTTAGCACAGCACAGCCTGTTGTTCAACAATGCTCCTCAGAAAATGTCAAGTTCTCTGTGTACAGGAGTCATGTCTCATTTTTTTATATCTTCAAGCAACTGCTGGTATCCAAGAAAGTGAAGTCGCTCAGTTGTGTCTGACTGTTTGAGAGCCCATGGACTGTAGCCCACCAAGCTCCTCTGTCCATGGGATTTTCCAGGCAAGAGTACTGGAGTGGTTGCTGTTTCCTTCTCCAGGGGATCTTCCCGACCCAGGGATCGAACCTGGGTCTCCTGCATCCCAGGCAGATGCTTCAACCTCTGAGCCCCCACGGAAGCCATCCAAGAAGGTTTCAATAAAAACATGAAATATGCACCTAGTAATCACTATAAAAATAAGGAGCTCCAGCAGTTTCAAAATTATGTCTATAAGGGATTCTTTAGAGCATGCATGTGTGTATGCTCAGTTGCTTCAGTCAAATCTCACTCTGTGCGACCCTAACCTGCCAGGCTCCTCTGTCCATGGGATTCTCCAGGTTAAGAATATTGTAGTGGGTTGCCACGCCCTCCTCCAGGGAATCTTTCTGACCCAGGGATCGAACCTGCATCTCCTGCATGGATAGGCAGATTTTTTTTATCTCTGAGCTCCCAGGGAAATCCTCTTTAGAGCATATCTTTTTTCAAATGAATCATCAGTATGAGTTATCAACACCCAGACCATGTAGTTCAGTTCAGTTGCTCAGTCGTGTCCGACTCTTTGTGACCCCATGAATTGCAGCTCGCCAGGTCTCCCTGTTCATCACCATCTCTCGGAGTTCACTCAGACTCACGTCCATCGAGTCCATGATGCCATCCAGCCATCTCATCCTCAGTCGTTCCCTTCTCCTCCTGCCCCCAATCCCTCCCAGCATCAGAGTCTTTTCCAATGAGTCAACTCAACACTGAGGTGGCCAAAGTACTGGAGTTTCAGCTTCAGCAACATTCCTTCCAAAGAAATCCCAGGGTTGATCTCCTTCAGAATGGACTGGTTGGATCTCCTTGCAGTCCAAGGGACTCTCAAGAGTCTTCTCCAACACCACAGTTCAAAAGCATCAATTCTTTGGCACTCAGCCTTCTTCACAGTCCAACTCTCACATCCATACATGACCACAGGAAAAACCATAGCCTTGACTAACGAACCTTAGTCAGCAAAGTAATGTCTCTGCTTTTGAATATACTATCTAGGTTGGTCATAACTTTTCTTCCAAGGAGTAAGCGTCTTTTAATTTCACGGCTGCAGTCACCATCTGCAGTGATTTTGGAGCCCCCCAAAATAAAGTCTGACACTGTTTCCACTGTTTCCCCATCTGTTTCCCATGAAGTGATGGGACTGGATGCCATGATCTTCGTTTTCTGAATGTTGAGCTTTAAGCCAACTTTTTCACTCTCCTCTTTACCTTCGTCAAGAGGCCCTTTAGCTCCTCTTCACTTTCTGCCATAAGGGTGGTGTCATCTGCATATCTGAGGTTATTGATATTTCTCCCAGCAATCTTGATTCCAGCTTGTGTTTCTTCCAGTCCAGCGTGTCTCATGATGTACTCTGCATATAAGTTAAACAAGCAGGGTGGGTGACAATATACAGCCTTGACATACTCCTTTTCCTATTTGGAACCAGTCTGTTGTTCCATGTCCAGTTCTAACTGTTGGTTCCTGACCTGCATACAGATTTCTCAAGAGGCAGGTCAGGTGGTCTGGTATTCCCATCTCTGTCAGAATTTTCCACAGTTGATTGTGATCCACACAGTCAAAGGCTTTGGCATAGTCAATAAAGCAGAAATAGATGTTTTTCTGGAACTCTCCTGCTTTTTCCATGATCTAGCGGATGTTGGCAATTTGATCTCTGGTTCCTCTGCCTTTTCTAAAACCAGCTTGACCATCAGGAAGTTCACAGTTCACATATTGCTGAAGCCTGGCTTGGAGAATTTTGAGCATTACTTTACTAGCATGTGAGATGAGTGCAATTGTGCAGTAGTTTGAGCATTCTTTGGCATTGCCTTTCTTTGGAATTGGAATGAATACTGACCTTTTCCAGTCCTGTGGCCACTGCTGAGTTTTCCAAATTTGCTGGCATATTGAGTGCAGCACTTTCACAGCATCATCTTTCAGGATTTGAAATAGCTCAACTGGAATTCCATCACCTCCACTAGCTTTGTTTGTAGTGATGCTTTCTAAGGCCCACTTGACTTCACATTCCAAGATGTCTGGCTCTAGATTAGTGATCACATCAGCATGATTATCTGGGTCTTGAAGATCTTTTCTGTACAGTTCTTCCATGTATTCTTGCCACCTCTTCTTAATAGCTTCTCCTTCTGTTATGTCCATACCATTTCTGTCATTTATCGAGCCCATCTTTGCATGAAATGTTCCCTTGATATCTCTAATTTTCTTGAAGAGATCTCTAGTCTTTCCCATTCTGTTGTTTTCCTCTACTTCTTTGCACTGTTCACTAAAGAAGGCTTTCTTATCTCTTCTTGCTATTCTTTGGAACTCTGTGTTCAGATGCTTATATCTTTCCTTTTCTCCTTTGCTTTTCACCTCTCTTCTTTTCACAGCTATTTGTAAGGCCTCCCCAGACAGCCATTTTGCTTTTTTGCATTTCTTTTCCATGGGGATGGTCTTGATCCCTGTCTCCTGTACAATGTCACGAACCTCATTCCATAGTTAAGATCATGTAACCTATATACTATGTGTATGTGAGATAAAATCCTGGGATGAATTGACCTATTTAAATGACTTAGATTCTTCTGAGTCAGTGATTTGCAAAGTGGGGTCTCTTAACCAGCATCATCAACTTGGGACTTGGTAGAAATGCAAATTCTTGGGCCCCCACCTGACTCTCTAAGCCAGTTACTCTATAGATGGGGCTTAGCTATCTGCTTTAACAGGTAATTCCTAGATAATTCTGATGCAGTCAATACTTTGAAAATCATTGTTATTGGTACTACTTATATTGATAAAGATTGATGATGTTATTGTGCTTTCCAGACACTTGGAAAAAATTCTACTTATCATTAAATAGAAATAAATCCACCAAAAATGTGGGACAGCAATGTAAATACAGCAGTTTATTTGGGCAAAGGCAAAATAATTATAAAATTAGCCAAGAACCTCCCAGAGGGTTGTTTTTCTTTTAATACTCATGGTTTTGCAATAAATAAAATAATCACTACCATCAAACAGGCAATTTTATATCCATTTTGCAAATATACTTAATTTGTCACTGAGATTACCTGCAGGTGGATGTTTAATGTGGCATTCATCTCTTTTAATATAAAGTTCTTCTTCAAGTACTTCCTTAATTCTCTTATGTGGTTCACAATATAAAAACTTCTTCCCTGTAAAGGTATTAACAAAACTGGTTACTTATCATAAATTCTGCCCAACCTTCTAGCCATTATTTACATAAATAACTTTTTTAAAGAGACAAATCCTTCTATACAAACAGCAGATGTTTCATCCTGCAGACTCTATTTTGGAAAGAGCCCTTCCAGTGTAACCTTTAGCTTTGCTGGGGTGAGAACTTTATATTTTGCGGTAAAGTTTCAGATAACTTCTTCTAAATAGTATGAAGTAATATATGAAGTTTTCTTCATTAACTTGAAGAAAACTTTCATTTATTCAATAAATTCTTATTAGAGACATACTGTGTGCCAGGCATTTGGGGCAGAGGACACCGCAGTGAATGATAAAGATATATGGTGGCTCAGCTGGTAAAGAATCCACCTGCAATGCGGGAGACCTGGGTTTGATCCCTGGGTTGGAAAATCCCCTGAAGAAGGGAAAGGCTACCCACTCCAGTATTCTGGAGAATTCCAAAGACTGTATAGTCCGTGGGGTGGCAAAGAGTTGGACACGACTGAGCAACTTTCACTTTCATGCAGAGAGCCTACAATCCAGATACATGATATAGAACAGTCTAGCAGTGTTTCATCATCTTTTTAAAAGAATAAACCTGAATTGTAGTGGAGTGTCTCTAATGGACATATGACCTTTTCCTGTCCTCCAAACCTGGCCCCACAAGACTTCACTGCTATAGTTGAGGATGGACAATTTTTTCTAAGCTCTTTAGCTACATTTCTTCTGCTCAGCCCAGGGAGTCATCTGAGCTCATCTGTCTCTCCAGACTCTCCTGTCAGCCCTTCTCTCTCTTGCTCTCTGAGCTCCGGCCACATGGCTTTTCTGTCCATCCCCACACATTGTCTCTTTTGTACATTTTATTTTCTCTGCCCGAACTGTCTTTCTCATAATTATTTTTGCCTGGGTAAATTCTACCTGAATATCAGGTCTAGGCTGAGATGTCAGTTCTTTAAGGAAATTTTCCTTGGCTCCACAATGTCCCTGGTTACTTTTTCTCGTAGTATTCTCCTCTTTGCTTTCATTTGATTTATTGCAATGTATATGCAGCCTCATTTACTTTATGTACAATTTTATTTGTGTAACTATTAGTACCGTATGTCTCCCTTGCCAGGCTATATACCATGAGAGCAGAGGTGTTGTCTGTTCAGCTCATCAGGGTCTTAGAACAGAGTGTGACATAATAATAGATGCTCAAGAGGATTTCCCTGCTGGTCCAGTGTTTAAGAACCCACCTGCCAGTGCAGACGGTCCCACATACCTCAGGGCAGCTAAGCCTGTGCACCACAACTGCTAAGCCTAGAGCCTGTGAACTGCTGAAGCCCCTGCTCCCCAGAGCCTGTGTTCCTCAATGAGGGACGCCATGGCAGTGAGAAGCCAGCACGCTAGAGAGTAGCCTCCTCTTGCCACAGCTAGAGAGGGCCTGCATGAAGCTACAAAGACCCAGCACAGCCAAAAATAAATACAAATTAAAAAATAATAGATGCTCAACAAGTGTGCGTTCAAGTGGAACTAAAGCATTGTTCAGTTAGGTGGAGCGCAGATTCCTGTATGTGTGTGTCTGCCCACACAGCCCTGTGAACAGCAGGCAGTCAGTAGCTCTAATCCTAGTGTTTTTTAAAAGCTCAATCCAGGGAGCCATGGAGAATCTCAATGACTGATGCAAAGATATTGGCAGGTGTCATCTTTTCCAGACTAACTGATAAAGAACAAATTTGACTTGTGTTCAGACTGCTGCAAATGGGGCAAGAGATCCACTGCTTCTAGCTGTGGGTCTTGGTAATTCCTGCTTGTGTGACCCAAACACACCCTCAGACATGAACAAGGTAGAGTGAGATACTCTCTGGGTCTGGTCTTGTTTTCTCCCCAATTCAGAGTCATACGAATGAGAGATGAATGTGGGTCAGCATTACTCAAGTGTAACTCTGGTTTAAAATTCTGTTAAATCATGATCTGCAGGCAGAAAAGGGTTTAAGAAATTTGGCTAAGAGGAAAAGCCTATAATAGCTCAGTAGAAAGGAAGAGATCACTTGCTATAATTTCAAGTCTCTTGACAAATTTCAGCTCTTCTCTCACAAGAATTCACAGAAGAAATCATCAAAGGTTTCAAAGAACTATGAAAAATGACAAACTTGTAAACAGCTCTGTGTGTGTGTGTGTGTGTGTATGTGCACACACGTGCGTACTAAGTCATGTTCGACTATTTGAGACCCCAGTAGCCCACCAGGTTCCTCTGTCAATGGGATTTTCCAGGTAAGAATACTGGAATGGGCTGCCATTTCCTACCAGGGGATCTTCCTGGACTAGGGATCAAACCCGTGTCTCCTGCATTGGCAGGGGGATTCTTTACCACTGTGCCCCCTGGGAAACTCATAAAGAGCTGGTATGGGCAAATGTTCCTTGCTCTAAGAAAGACAAAAAGAAAGACAAAGAAAGGAAGGAAGCAAACAGGCTGGCTACTAACAACTGCTACGGTTTATTGAATGCTACCATGCCCTAGGCATCTTATGTATACTATCTCTCTTCTTGACAGTCAGCCTATAGGAAGGTAAAATTATTCCTACTTTATGGAAGAGGGGCTTCCCTTATGGCTCAGCTGGTAAAGAATCTGCCTGCAATGTGGGAGACCTGATTCAATCCCTGGATTGGAAAAGGCTACCTACTCCAGTATTCTGGCCTAGAGAATTCCATGGACTACAGTCCATGTGGTAACAAAGGTTTGGATACAACTGAGCGACTTTCACTTATGGACGAGAAGGTAAGTTTCAAAAAAGCTAGTCATAAAAATTAAAAGAAATTGATTCTTTCAAACTGTGGTGCAGGAGAAAACTTTCGAGAGTCCTTTGAACAGCAAGGAGATCAAATCAGTCAATCCTAAAGGAAATAAACCCTGAATGTTCATTGAAAGGACTGATGCTAAAGCTGAAGCTCCAATACTTTCGCCACCTGATGCGAACAGCTGATACTTTGGAAAAGACCCTGATGCTGGGAAAGATTGAAGGCAGGAGGAGAAGGGGACAACAGAGAATGAGATGGTTGGATGGCATCACTGACTCAATGGACATAAGTCTGAGCAAACTCCAAGAGATAGTGAAGGACAGGGAAGCCTGGGATGCTAGCAGTCCATGGGATCACAAAGAGTCAGACATGATTTAGCGACTGAACAACATAGCTGACCCTCTCAAAGCAAGTTACTAAACTGGCTAGATTAAGGAGATGCAGCCATAGTATAGTATTTGCATTTCAGCAAGACATTGATAAAGTGCATTCATATAGGAGGCAGAGTGCCCACCCAAAGATGCTACTTGACAGATCAGGGGCTTCCAGAGACTCTACTTGGACTGTGGGGTTCACCATTTAATTAGTCTGAATATAGATTTAATTAATCTGAATTAAACAGATGTAACTAATCTGAATATAGGAATTTTCAGCAAACTCACCAAATGTGAGAATGACACAGACTTGGTGAATGGTTTATGTGGATGTGCTGAATGGCAAACTCAGGACTCAAAGGGCCTTTCATACTTGGAATGAAGTGTTCATGTCCATACGATGGTAGAACCAAACAGAGGAACTGCATAAGTATAGGACAGAAAAGGCCTGGGTCAAATGTTTTCAACAGGACAGATGGGAAAAGAGAAACTAAGGATGTCATAGATTGCATTTGTGTGTGTTAATAATCTAATGTGTCTGCCTAAACAGCTATTGTGAATTTATATAGATTCACCTAATAGAAGTATAATGTTCAGATCAAGGGAAGTTATGGTCCCACCACACTACCCTAATATGATGGTACCTAGAATACTGGATTCAGTGATTTAATAAAATGGAGAATATTGGGATAGTTCAGCCAGCATGGTGAGAGCACTACAAATTATTTTAAAGATAACACTAAAATGAATAAATAAAGGTAACACTGAGGTGATAAAAGATTTGGTGGGGCTCAAATAGCCACCATTATATAATTTAAAAATGTTTCAGGGGGAAAGGACCACATTTTATCTGTATATATTTGGGAGCAGATGTGTGATTAGGGAGTAGAAGCCGTACAGACACTGAGGACCTTTCCAAAAATAGAGACTGAAGACTTAAAAAATTTTTTGAAAATTAAATGAGTACTTGTGCAGGTGTGAATAATCTGTCTCTACTTCAGCTGAGGCCCTAAACAATGAGCTCAGAAAGGCTGAGGCAGGCACTTTCCATGTTTCCACCCTGTCTCTGTCAGCTCCTGAGTGTTTGTACACCAGCCTTAATTCATTACTCATTTCCCAGCAACTGCCCAATGACAGGCACGCAATCAGGACTCAATATTTGTTCAGTTGACAAGCAAATGACTAATTCCACCTTTTACTCCTACAGCCAAAAGGAATAAAGAACCTCTAAATTCTAGTATCGCTTATGAAAAATTTTCCAGGTAGAATTTCAAGTCAGAGTAAGGAATTCCTTAAATATACTGAATACTTACATACACACTGACGTGCTGTTGACAAGAACAAGAATGAGGCATCATAATCAAGTATATTGTGAGTGATGCTGAGGAAAGAGGCAGGCAACGCAGTTCTGAGGCTCCTCGGGAGGTCCTGGGCTCCCAAGACGGGGTGTGTGGTCCCTGGGGGAGCGGAAGTCGAGCGCTTCTGCCCAACCCTTGTTCTCTAGAGGGGTAATCAGCGAGGCTTTCAGAATGGCTGGGAATTGCTCACCTTCTTCAGACTATTATTTTCATTTTCATCATTCCTTAGCACCTACTGAAGACGTGTGGGACACACGGGGCTGGGAAATATCTGTAAATTTATGGATGTGCGCTTCGACCTGGCGCGGACCCAATTTTCAACTATGTTGGTTGTGAACCAGAACTGCTTTTACTTCTTGCAAGGTTGTTTGTATGTTTGGCAGGGCAGGAGAAAACAGCAGCAGTGTGTTAACATGTGGCCCATAATTGTGAGACTCTAAAAGGGTCAGGTAATCATAATTTACGAACGGAGAATCCAAGAGATAGGAGTTTAAGTGTTTGAAGGCGTTCTCCTGCACTGAGAGATAGTGGGCAAGGTACGTCCTTTCTGCTAATCTAGACTTATAGTTCCTGGTTTGTAAAATGAAGGAATTGACAAAAATGATACCTAGATTTCCATACGTGTGTATATAATTTATGTATATAAAATTTCATATTTTATTTGTAAAAGCAAATTTATATATTTTACACATTTTATAATTAAAATATATTTTGTAATTTAATATTTTGAATACTATATGTATGTGTATTCGCACGTGAACAATTTTTTTCAGTACCTTCCAGGCCAATGCCACTACCCATTAAGTTGGAGGCTACCTGGGCTCAGATAACCTTTAATGAAGGAGGGCTTGGAGAAATGGACCAGTTACCTTCGGCCCTTACCTTTGCCAAAACAGCAACTCCAATCCCTCCCGCCAAAACCTTTGTGGCTTCAGCTAGTCCCACCGCGGTTTCCCCGGTTCGCCTTTCGCGGCTTCCCCTCGCCCACGTCCCTCCCACCGTGTCGACGGCTGGAAGGGAACTCACACTGCTTGCGGGACTCCTGGGGACCGTCGCCCGGCTCTCCGCGCGCCGCGCACCCCAGGCCTCCCGGAGGCCGGGGCAGCTCGCCATCGCGGCCCGCCTCGGGCACCGTCACGGCTGCCGCTGCCTCCTCCCCGCTCATGCCGCCGGGGTCGTCGTGGCCGAAGGCTGGCTGGCTTCTCGACTGTGCCGCGGGCAGCCAGGGAACGCGAGGCGTCTCTGGTTGCCATGGTGATGGGATCCTCCCCGCGCCTAGCAGCTTTATTATGCTGGCGTCTCCTGTGTCCCGCGCGCCCAGGAAGACAGACGCTGGAGTTGGGGAGTTGTGATTACTTACCCACCAAAGCAAAGGACTTTCTGTTAATTTCTCGTGTGTTTGTCAACAGCAGTTTCGCCAAGAGAGGCTTTACTATTGCCTGGTAGGGAAGCTGAGATACAAAACCTAAGAATATTGTCTGGAGTTAGGCAGCGAGAAGTGGCACAGGCCAGAATCCGAATTCAGAAAAGTTTGGTCCGAGAGGCCAAAGAGTAGACAGCCACCTGGAACAGGTAAGAGCGGGAGCAGGGACTGGACACGTGAGTCCAGGCAAGGTCACTGGTTTCACGCAGTGATAATGTTTGTCGTGTCCCGGCTCCTTGCTACGCACACAACATGATGGGATAAATCAATGTTAAGGATTCCTAACTTTTGGATTGTAAATTCTTGTTGTTAAACAACTCTTATAGTGTCCAAGCACTTTTGTATTCACAATCTATTTCAATCCATATAATAACTGATTTTACAGATGAAGTCAAATTCAAAGTTTAATTTGAATAGCAAATGGGAAACTCTAGGGCTTTTGGAGTATGAGGTTGCTTTTGTTTTTGCAGTTATTTAAAAGAATGTTGTGGTGTTACTTTTATGAAAGCTAAATGTGCAGAATTAAAAGTTCTACAAGGAATGTAGTCCAATGCAACTGCCTCCATTTTACCTCCATTTTACTCCACTTTTCACATCTTTGGGCTGATAATTTAGTATTTACAACACATAACCAAATGCTTACTTTGCTGCCTTTTATATTTTTCAGTTTTAGGTATCATATCTTGATTTCCTAGTATAGGAAATGAGAATTAAGCTCTCTTCCATGCTTCCCACGTCACATGTACTTATTATACCTTAAGACTCTGAACATAGATAAACTGAAATTTTTCCCAGTGTTTTTTCATTAGTATGGCTATGTAAACTCTGCTAAGTTGCTTCAGTCATGTCCGACTCTGTGTGACTCGATAGACGGGGAAGATAGGCTTCCCCGTCTCTGGGATTCTCCAGGCAAGAACACTGGAATGGGTTGCCATTTCCTTCTCCAGTGCATGAAAGTCAAAAATGAAAGTGAAGTTGCTCAGTCGTGTCCGACTCTTTGTGACCGCATGGACTGCAGCCTACAGGATCCTTCATCCATGGATTTTCCAGGGAAGTGTACTGGAGTGGAGTGCCATTGCCTTCTCTGATGTAAATTCTAATTGCAGACAAGTTTATCTACCTCTTAATACCCTAGGGTCACTTTTTTCATTTGCATAACCTTTTAAATTACTTGGAGTTAATAGTTGCCTTGTTCTTCTTTTCACTTCTTTCTACTTTGCCAACAAAGGTCCATCTAGTCAAGGCTATGGTTTTTCCAGTAGTCATGTATGAATGTGAGAGTTGGACTGTGAAGACTGAGTGCTGAAGAATTGATGCTTTTGAACTGTGGTGTTGGAGAAGACTTTGAGAGTCCCTTGGACTGTAAGGAGCTCTCCAACCAGTCCATTCTAAAGGAGATCAGTCCTGGGTGTTCTTTAGAAGGAATGATGCTAAAGCTGAAACTCCAGTGCTTTGGCCACCTCATGCGAAGAGCTGACTCATTGGAAAAACTCTCATCTGGGAGGGACTGGGGGCAGGAGGAGAAGGGGAAGACAGAGGATAAGATGGCTGGATGGCATCACTGACTTGATGGACGTGAGTTTGATTGAACTCCAGGAGTTGGTGATGGACAGGGAGGCCTGGTATGCTGTGATTCATGGGGTCGCAAAGAGTCGGACATGACTGAGCAACTGAATTGAACTGAACTGAACTGATAGTTAATTTACAGTGTTTTGATAGTTTCAAGGGTACAGCAAAGTGGCTTGGTTTATGTATATGTGTATATGTAGTATATAACACTACCTATATTATAATATATACATATATATTGTTTTTCAGATTTTTTCCATTATAGATTATTGCAAGATATACAGTATAGTTCCCTATGCTACACAGTAGGTCCTTGTTGTTTACATATTTTATATACAGTCATATGCCTCTGTAATTGCAAACTCTTCATTTGGGCTCCCTGCTCCTTACCTTGGACAAGGGGTAGGAGCAGGAGCAGGGGCTGTGTTTTGCTGGAGCAGCCGTGAAGAGATACCCCACACCCAAGGTAAAAGAAACCCAAGTAAGATGGTAGGTGTTGCAAGAGGGCATCAGAGGGCAGACACACTGAAACAATACTCACAGAAAAGTAGTCAATCTAATCACACTAGGATCACAGCCTTGTCTAACTCAATGAAACCAAGCCATGCCTGCAGGGCAACCCAAGACGGGCAGGTCATGGTGGAGAGGTCTGACAGAATGTGGTCCACTGGAGAAGGGAATGGCAAGCCACTTCAGTATTCTTACCTTGAGAACCCCATGAACAGTATGAAAAGGCAAAATGATAGGATACCAAAGAGGAACTCCCCAGGTCATGTTTTCTCATGTTTTCTTTCAAGTTGTCCATGCTTCCTATCCATGATAAACCAAGATTTATGTAACAGAAAATTTTTAACTAGGTTTAAATTCCAAAATTAAGTTTCAGTTCAAATCCTTTCTCCAAAAGAACTAGTTTTCCTGACTTCTCTTTCCTCAAATCTAATCAAAACATTTGAGGTAATTAAATTTCAAAACCTCAAGGTCTCATCAAGGTTACTTTTATGTGCCTGTCTCAATAAGGAACCACAATTCTACCTCTGCATTTCCAGTGGAAGGACATACTACCAAATGGCTATGCCACAGGCCCCTTGACCTGGAGTACACAGCTTAAAATCTGGTGTTTATTAAATGTGCACAATATTGGGATGTAATTGACATTTTAAAAAATTCAGTAATGCCCATTACAAATAACTTATCTGGACAGACTCAAAAATAACTGGTTAACCTTAAAATAAAAGAGAACCACCATTTAATGACATATTAATACCTTCATAAGAATGAAACAATGTGACCTAGGAGAGTGTAGAAATTTTTAGATTAATTCTAACAACATGGTAATAGGTTTTTAAAGATACTTTCTAAGCTCAGCAAGCCACTGGGCTCCAATTGCTCCACTGACAACCCGATGATCACAACTGAGTGTAATAGACATCATGCTGGCCACATCAAATCCTTTTTCATTATCTGCTGGAACCAACCTATCCTCTGGAGCACCAATTGCCAAAATACATGCTTGAGGTGGGCTTATAATAGCAGAGACATTCTTAATCCCAAACATTCCTAAATTTGAGATGGTAAAAGTGCCACCCTGGAACTCATGTGGTTGTAGTTTACCCTCTCGTGCTTTGGTTGCTAAAGAAACATCATTAGCAATGTTTTCCAGTCCTTTTATATGTGCATTAAATACAATAGGTGTGATGAGCCCTGCAGGAGTGCTAACTGCAACACTGATATCAACAACATGATTTTGTCTTATAACTGTTCAGCCAAGAAGAATTTGCTTCAGGAACTTTTAAACATGCCAAAGCTGAAGCTTTTATAATGAAATCATTGACGGAAATTTTGCTTTTTCCTTCTAACATCTTATTCTTTCCGTACCAACAAAACTTCTCCCATATTTACATCAATAGAAAGGTAATAATGAGGTACGGTTTGCTTAGATTGCATTAACCGCTGTGCAATGACTCGGCGAATGGTGCTGACTGGGATATCTGTGAAGACACCTGTAGGAACTGGAGCCACTCCTGGACTCGGGGGAGGCACAGCGGCTGCTGGAGTAGGAGCAGCTTTAGTAGGCACAAAGGAGTCAGTGTCCTTTTTGATGATTCTGCCATCTGGTCCTGTCCCTTTTACTTGTGTAAGGTCAGTCCCTTTTACTGCTGTCAACTTCTTTGCAAGTGGGCTAATGAACACGCTTCCCTTTGGTCCAGCTGGAGCGGCTGGCGGGAGGCTGAAGGTGGAGGGGCTACAGGCTGGGGCGTTGGAGGAACAGGGGCTGCCGGAGATGGGATAGGTGGTGGTGCTGGTGGTTTTAAATCAGTTACTTCAGCTGGCCAATCGTCTGCAAATGCTGGTATATCTGCCTCTTTTTCCACAATGATACAGAGTGGGGCTCCTCGAGGGACATCTCGTGTGCCTTCAGGGACCAGGATTTTTGCCAGGTAACCTTCTTCCTGTACTTCAAAACCTACAGTGGCCTTGTCAGTCTCTATCTCTGCCAATAAATCTCCTTCATTTAGCTTCTCACCCAGTTTTTTTCCATCTCTGAACTGTGCCCATGGTCATGGTGGGAGAGAGGGCAGGAATAAAGAAGCACCTGCATGTGAGCAGGATATGAGCTACCAGGAGCCTGAGCAGAAGGTGCAGGCGATGGAGCGGCGGCGGCAGGGGGTTGGTGCCGGGGCTGCTTGTGGGCCAGGTGCTGCTGAAGAATCCAGTGTGCAGTTTTTAAAGGCTTCAACATCTTCAGGCTTTTCAACTGTGATACAGATGATTGCTCCAACTGGAACATCTCTGGTACCTTCAGCAACAAGGATCTTTGCCATGTAACGCTCCTCCACACTCTCAAATCCAGCAGTAGCTTTATCGGTTTCAACCTCTGCAGTTAGTTCACCCTCACTGATTTTTTTCTCCTTCCTTCCTTTTCCCAGCGGGCTATGGTACCTGCCTGCACTGTAGGGGACCGTGAAGGCAATGGAACCGTCTAATGCGAGGGGAGGCTATACCGGCGGCGGCTAGGCGATCCCCAGAGCTGCAGCAAGACGCGATTCCGCGCCCCAGAGACGGGGCTCCAGCCGCAGAGTGCCCGGACCCTGCCATACCCTGGGTCTTGCTGCTGTAGTGAGCCAGAGCCAAGCCAGCCTGCGGAGTCACGCACGGAGCTCCCGGCTCCTCCCAAAGGCCACCCACCGAACCCCAAATCCTGTTCGGGGGGCTGATTCTGTTCGGGGGGCTGCATTCTGAGTCCGTCACGCACAGATGCGCCACATAGTGCCACGGCCCCCACACCCCAAAACCAACGCCGTCTCCGGGAGTGACCTCTCCAAGAGCAGCGCGGCTGCAAGTTCCCAAAATTTTTATATTTTTGAGCAAAGAATTGTTCCAGGTGTCCTTTACAGTCTTCCAGGGAATTAAAATTTTTTTCCATTAAGAGAAATTTGTAAAGACCAAAATAAATGGGCATTTGAAGGTGTAATGTCTGGCGAATATGGAGGATGAATCAGAACTTTTCAAACTGTAACAGTTTTTGCCTGGTCATCAAAGAAACATGCAGTCTTCCATTTTCCTGATGGAAGATTATGCATTTTATTGAGTGGTGTTTTCAGTTGATCTAAATGGGAGCATTTTGGGATTAATCACTTGGTTTTCTGGAAGGAGTTCCCTTCTAATCCTATCGTGTACGCAACATCACCTTCCTTGTACGAAGAGCAGTCTTTGGTGTGGTTGATGTGGTTCATTTTACTTGCCCTATTTTCTCTTCTGTTCCACATTATTGTACTGTATCCACAGTATTTCTTGCCCATCACATTTTGTTTTAAAAATGAAACATTTTTGTTACATTTTAGTAGAGAATCACATGCAAAAACATAGTCAAGAAGGTTTTTTCACTTAACTTATGTGAAACACAAACCTCAAAGCAATTAATGTAACCAAGCTGGTACAAATGATTTTCAACACTTGATTTGCATATTTTGAGTATGTCAGATATCTCCCTCATGGTATGATGGAGATTGTTCTCAATTCATGTCCCCATTTGATTGCTATCAGTTTCAACAGGTCTACTCGAATGTGAAGCATTGTCCAGCAAGAAATCTCCAGCACAAATCTTTGCCAATCACTTTTGACACATTTGATAAATCAGAGCACTTTCTCCAAACACTGCACAAATCTTTATTTTGTGATTCAGCTCTGTGTTCACCTTTATTTATAATATGCTGAAAATGTTTGTTTCTTCCATTTTCAATATTAAAATGGCTATACAAAAATTTACCACTTTTGATAAGTTTTTAAAAAAATGCAAGCTAATATAACAGCTGTCACAATAGTCTAACAAAATTGTTTTGAATGAAGTTAAGGACAACTCAGTGCTATTAGAGTCATCGTACTGAAAACACTGAACAAACTTTTTGGCCAACCGCAAAATTTCTCAGAACTCTTTTGTGTGTGTAGCACCTTGCCCTTATATCATGGATGGAATATCTTATCTCTTTAAGGATATTAATGATGTGATTCCAGTGTTAATTTTTACTTGTATAACTGCTGCACCCTCCAAGTTAAGTGTTCTGGTTTGTTTTGTCCTCTATCTTTGTAGCTTGGGGTGATTGTTGACCATCTTGCTCCAACTAGTAGGAGAGTATGACTCTCTGCATACAGGTGGACTTGTCGACTGGGGGTTTCACTGATGGATGATCTGTTTGGGGAAGCCCTCATGTCACTGTTAAGGTCTTATCTCTTGAACTTCTCATTCTTCATAGAATGACTCGTCTTGTCTCCCTGCTGGAGAGTATCAGTCTTATGCCAACACCCTAGGAAGTGAGGGGAGGAAAGAACTGAAAGCTCAACAAGAAGAATGTAAATATTCATGAAATTTCCACTTTGGTGTAGTGCTCCTACCCTCAAGAGTACCTCACACCCATTAAAGCATTTTTACTTTCTTCAGAGAATTACCCAGGCCGGAGTCCAGCTCCAGCAGCCAGGGATTCAACCTGAAGGGAGGGATGGTGTCGGCAAGTAACAATGCAGCCTCTCAATTTTCTTGGACTGCACATTTATTTCAAGTTTAAGATTTTCTTTTATACTTTTACAAAAGCATTAGGTCAGAGGTTTGACATTTTCAGTTCCCTCCTCACCCAGATTTATTATCTCCATAAATCGTTGTTGCCCTTCAGAGTTCCTGCTTCAGCAATTCTTTCCAGAATCAGCTTAACCATCTATTATCTACTTCCTCTTATGCATCCTATAGTTAACTAGTGGATTGCATTGTAACTCATGCACTATTCCTCAATTTATTTCTTATATTTCTAAATCCTGTTTGCCCCTAACATCCTGAGCTCACTATCTCTTAAAAAGGCTTCTAGCTATTAGTATCTCTAAAATTCCTACCTCTATAAACTATAATAAAATATGCTAACATTACAACATTCCTTAAATCTTTAACTTCTATTTTAATTATTTCTAAGCCCTAAATTCAGTAAACTCCTTTGCCATAAACATTTTCCTCACAAATAAGCTTCAGGTAGCAATCCCTCCCATGGCCTCAAGCTGTGACCTATGTGCTCATCCTGGAACACTCTTTTGTAAAAGTCCTTAAACAAATGTCAATGATTAACTTTACGAATTATTCTATGAGCACAGCTGCAGAAGGCTTTGTGACTTCTCATGCTCCTCTCAAGAACAATAAGCACCTTAATATTCCTTTTCCGTCAACTCAGCCGAGGAAAGGAAAAAACAAGTCAGAATCACAACCCCTAACTCCTTCATCCTGGTCCGTGCCTGCAGGACAAAGAGATGGGGTTGGGGCCATGCCTCCATTTTGTCAGCAATGCCTAACACGGCTCCTGACATCTCCCCTTTTTATTTTTTTAGAGCACAGGTATGAAACTCAGTAGATAGAGCAGAAACATTTCGGTTGAGTATTCTGAAAAGGCATGGGGCTACTACACAAATCAGAATTAACAGGCATAAGCATATGGCCACATGAATCATTATTGTAGAAAAGGATCCATGGGAAAGATTCCCCCTCCAGATTTTCAAAGAGGGAATTAGAAAGCCATTGAGAGGAAAAGTCAAACTCTGCCTGCTTCATATTCTGAAATATCCTGATGTAACTTAGAAATATCAATACTAAAATCTGAATGATTCCAGACGCCTAAAATATGATTCCTAATGAGTTTGAAGAGTTAACTCACTGGAAAAGACTCTGATGCTGGGAGGGATTGGGGGCAGGAGGAGAAGAGGATGACAGAGGATGAGATGGCTGGATGGCATCACTGACTCGATGGACATGAGTCTGAGTGAACTCTGGGAGTTGGTGATGGACAGGGAGGCCTGGCGTGCTGCGATTCATGGGGTCGCAAAGAGTCAGGCATAACTGAGCGGCTGAACTGAACTGGACTGAACTGAACTGAATGAGTTTCCAAGAGTGCATGGACTCATTCACTTGTAGAGGGGTAACGCACATCCATTTAAATTCAGCATGGCACCTTAAAGACAATTTTTAAGTTTTAATTTCTTACCCCATAAGCAGAACTGCTTCTTCTAAAGCATTGACCTTATTTTCTATTTCTTATCTATAATTTCCTGCATAGTAAGAGCTACAGAAACATTTTTGGACAGCTGATCAACAAACGAGGCAGTATGCACTTCTTTTGACAAGACAACAGCAGAAACCGTAACTGATGCAATTGTGGCAATCAAGGCAGTTATTCCCACAACCAGAGCTGCAATGAATCTCTTAGGTCGAGAAATTAAGCTATTAAATTCATATAAAACTTTCAATGCATAATCATCAAACCATTGTTCCTTTAATTTTACAGGAATCATCAAATATGGTGGTTGCTTTACAGTGATCACAGCCTTATAATTACTATAATCATTCCCATCAACACAATTTGATATAAAACAAATCACACATTCAACATTATAAACAGTTTCTCCTTCAAAAACTCCTGAATCATTCTGATTTCTGGCCAACAAAAAGGCATAGGGAGCATGCATGCAGGCCCGTACAATATATCTTTGTTCATTTAAAGGTATATGTAAAGTCACAGGTGCCATAGCAGCCAATACTCTCCATAATTCAGACTGCATGGGACCTGTTCCACCAAAACTCACTAAAGGAGGAACCTATCCATTAACATGCCATCTAATAATTGCTAAAGGATAAGGGATAAACGAATCATTTCATACGGATCTATAAGGTTCTTTAAAAATCAAGTTCAATCATTGATCCAGACGATAGGGGCACCCCCATTCGATCAGAAAATGTCTGGTGGCAACAATGGGAATAGGTGACCTTAGGGCATACAAGCATTCTTTCCAACGAGCAAAGCCAGCAGTTCTGCTTATGCTTTCCCAGACCTGCAGTCCTTGTTCATCAGAGTCCGGAGTGGGGAGTGCACAGCTCGGATAGTCCTTTAAATGAGGGGCTGCCTTGTTTAAAGCATCAAATAGTCTTTCTTGCACTCCTGGCATCAGCAGCTGTAAAGACCAAAAGTCTCTCTTGCTATCACTTCTTGGAGAATCAGTAAACATGCCTTTCAAGGAAGTGCTAACGCATCCATTCAAAACTGGAGCTGCTCCTTGTAAAGAGGAAGGTATGGCAAAGCAAATAGGTGGATAAATGGACATGCCTGAAAAACTGAAGGGAGTGCTGACCACTGTTTTAACATTATTAGGATAGATGGAAGCCACGCCCAAAAGAAGAGTATCATTAACAAAAACATGAATGGGCTCATTCATCCAATCAACAGGCTGAAAAGAAGGTGGATTAGGCAAATAGGCCCAATGAATCTTTTCTGCACTGAAGGGCCTTGGCTGACAAGCCAACACAGCAAGCATAGCCACAAACATTACCATAGGAGTGGCCTCATATCTCCCCATTTCTATGAATTCTACAGCCCGCTGAGTGAGATGTTTTTGCTGGCTCCAAGTTGGTACCGTGCTGGAGGTGGTTTCTTGAGTACGATGATGGTGACGAGGTGGAGCAGAATATGGTTGAACTCGATCAGCATGTCTCTCCTGAAGCGCCAGGTGCCTGAAGCAATGTACCAGTGGTGAAACCTCAGGTGAAGGGTCATTCGCCCCTTGGCTTTTCCTTGACTCCCTCAGGTCTGGACTCTACAAGTTTCTGGTCTCCCCATCTTTCCTCAGTCCCCGACTCCAGGACCCTAGGTATCTCAGTGACATTGAGGGTCTTTGTGATCCTGGAGATCTCATTGGGCTGGACATGTCAAATCAGTTTGTCAGGAATCCAAACAGGAGAAGTGGAATCCTGTGGAAACACACAAGCATACCCTCTCCCACAAGTTAGCAACACATCTGGCCCTCTCCATTCTCCTGTGAGGAGGTCTTTCCACTTAACCAGGGGCCAAGTCATAGCCCCTTCAGGAGTCCAGTGTCTCATCATTGCAGTCTGCCCCTGTGTGTCCACGTTTAAATGATTAATTACAAAGCATAGTGTAAAACATGGTGTGGAGAGGAATACTTAAATTCTCCCTGCCTTAATTTAGCTATCTGATTTTTTGAAGTCTGGTGCGCCCTTTCCATTATGGCTTGGCCTTGGGGATTATAAGGTATTCCTGTTGAATGTACTATGGAAAATTGTTGACAAAATCTCTTAAAAGCAGCAGAAGTATAAGCTGGGGCATTATCTGTTTTTATCTGTTCGGGGAGTCCTATTTGGGAAAAGCATTGAAACAAGTGCTGAATTACATCTCTGGCTGCTTCAACGATCTAGCAGAGGCTATGATAACATGAGAAAAGGTATCCACGGTAACATGCACAAAGGACAGTTTTCCAAAGGCTGGAATATGAGTTACGTCTATTTGCCAGAGAGCATTAGGCCTAAGGCCTCGGGGATTAACTCCTAATGGTGGAGATGGACTAAATGTTGGGCAATTTGAACATAACTTAACTGTTTGCCTAGCTGCTTCCCTAGGGATATGAAATTCATATCTTAAACCAGCTGCATTTTGATGATGAATTTTGTGAGAATTTTTGGCCTTGTCAATCTTTTCATGTAAGTTTAAAGCAATTATTTTAGTTAATGCATCTGCCAAAGCATTTCCTTCATGCAAAGGGCCGGGCAAGCCAGAATGGGCTCTAATATGTCCCACAAAATATTTTTTATCTCTGTGTTTAATCTCTTTCTGTAAATCAGATAACAAGAAGATGGTAGTTTTATTTTCCAGAATATTAGCAGTCTCAGTATGAGGAACCAACCCTACAATATATCGGGAGTCAGTCAGAAGATTGAAGGTGCGGTCTCTTAAATGCTGAAAAGTCCAAATAACTGCTCATAACTCAGCCCTCTGGGCAGATGTCTCTTCAGTTAACTGAACATGGGATTTTCCATCAATAATTGTGACTACTTTACCATTAGAGGAAACATCTGTGAAAACTAAAATTGCCCTTTCCAAAGGCAATAGAAAATGTATTTGGAAAAATCACTAAATGTGTTTTCAAAAAATGCAAAGGGGGCTTGAGGGCAAATGAAACAAAATTTGACCCCTGAAATCTATCAGGGCAACTTGCCAATCATCACTGTTTTGTCAAAGTAATTGCAGCTGATCCTTATTGAATGAAATCACTATATTTGCTACTTCTTTTCCAAAAAGTTCCACACTTCTTTTTCTACCTTTTATAATTAATTGTGCCACCAAGCTGGGATAAGATAAAACTATTTTTTTGGAGTCACTGGTAGATGGAGCCATTCCAATGGGCCTTCTTGCCACAAGCATCCTGTAGGTTTATGTTCCATGGCGAGAATAATTAAATCCCATCCTCTGATAATATTAATCCTAATTAACTGATCATTTAAAGCCTCATCCACTTTAACAAGAGCCAACTCGGCCTCACTAGACAACTCTCTCTTAGAACTGGGGTTAGGATCTGCTTTTAAGCAATCAAACAGAGGCTTTAAATCTGCAGTAGTCAGTTTTAAATGTGGGCATATCCAGCTAATATCCTGTAATAATTTTTGGAAATCATTTAAAGTTAGTATACGATCTCTCCACAGCTGCAAAGGGACATGACTCACAGTATGTGTATTTAACACCCTCCCTAAATAAGAAAAAGGAGGATTTACTTGTATCTTATCTGGGAAAGGGGAAGTTGCTCAGTCGTGTCCGACTCTTTGCGACCCCATGGGCTGTAGCCTACCAGGCTCCTCTGTCCATGGGATTTTCCAGGCAATAGTCCTGGAGTGGATTGCCATTTCCTTCTCCAGGAGATCTTCCCAACCCAGGGATCAAACCCGGGTCTCCCACATTGTAGACAGACGCTTAAACCCCAGTTTTCCAAGGCCTCAATCAATTCAGATAAAATTTGTTGCAACAAGGCTCTGTCCTTATGAGGTGCCAAAATATCATTCATATAATGTATCAAATATAGACCTTTATACTTTCCTCTAACATTTTGCACAGCTTGGTCTATAAATTTCTGACACAAGGTGGGGCTATTTTTCATTCCCTGAGGCAAAACTTTCCATTGAAACCTTCTATAGGGCTGTTTAAAATCAGCTGAAGGGAGACTGAAAGCAAACGTTTTACAATCCTGGACAGCCAGGGGATGGTAAAGAAACAATCTTGTAGATCTATAACTATCACATTATACTGAAAAGGCACAGCTACCGGGGAAGAGAGGCCCTGCTGGAGGGCCCCCATGTGTTCCATAGTTGCGTTTATAGCTCTCAAATCTTGTAACAATCAGCATTTTCCTGATTTTTGCTTAATAACAAAAATAGGAGTATTCCAGGGGCTATTAAAAGGCTCGATATGGCCAGCTACCAGTTGTTCCATAACTAAATCCTCAGCTGCCTGTAGCTTTTCAGCTGTTAAAGGCCATTGCTCCACTCATACCAGATCATCAGATTTTCAGGTAATGGGGTTGGAAACAAGAGCAACAGCCTCTAGGATAAATTTGAATATCCTAAACCTTCTCTATTCTTGCTAGGAACTGCCTTTAATGGAGAAACAATTCCCTGCTGATCTTTACCAAGCCCCCTATCAGGATTATACCTCATTTGCAGCATTTGATTAGTAACCATTTCATCTGGGCTATATAAAAGCATTCCCATCTGAGATAATAGATCTCTCCCCTATAAAGAAAAAAGATAGTGAAGGAACCACATATGGACAAAAGGTGCCTTGTGCCCCCTTCTCATCTGACCATATCAAAATTTGTGAGCTCTTAGCAACTGAGGGCACTGACCCTATTCTTACCAGGGTGGCTCTGGTCAAGCATGTCGGCCAGGACGAGGGCCAATCTTTTCCAGCAATGCAAGAGACACCTGCTCCAGCATCTAACAGCCCTGACATTTTATTTCCTTGAATTAAAAGATCTTTCAAAAACCTCAGCTCAGTTCAGTTCAGTTCAGTCGCTCAGTCGTGTCCGACTCTTTGCGACCCCGTGAATTGCAGCACGCCAGGCCTCCCTGTCCATCACCAACTCCCGGAGTTCACTCAGACTCGAGTCCATCGAGTCAGTGAGGCCATCCAGCCATCTCATCCTCTGTCATCCCCTTCTTCTCCTGCCTAGAAGCTGTAATTTCCTGCACCCAAAAGGCTAGATCACTGGATCCAAATCCTCTGGAGCCCCTAGCTTGAGAAGTCAAGGTTTTTCCTGTCTGATAATAAGGTAAAAGCAAAAGCTATGCTATTCTTTGACCTTTATTAATTTGCACAGTTTTAATAGGTGGCGAAATCAAAACTTTAATTTCCCCTGTATAATCAGAATCCACTACACCAGGCACCACTGAAATTCCTTGAAGGGAACGCAAGCTACGCCCTAGCACCAAGTCCTACAATGCCCTCAGGCTGGGGACCAGCCACTCCTGTTGGAATCAGAGTAACCAGTATGTCAGGGGTTAATACTGTTGTGGTGGTGGAACTGAGGTCCAGTCCTGCGCTACCTGGGATTGCTCTGAGGAGTTCCGAGATGGGACAAAGGGGATAAAAGGATTCAACGCGAGTGCCCCTGTTGTTGTCCGGGGCCAGGGCTGCCCCTGCTGCCCATTTCCCCGAAACTGGGAAAAATTACCTCCCGGTACTTGGGGGTGAGCATAGTCCCATCCTTATGAAATTTAGATCTACAATCTTTTGCCCAATGATACCCTTTCTGGCAGTGGGGGCAAAGTGCCTTTTGGGGGGTTGGTATTAGTTTGTATTAGCACAGCCTGTTGTCCTTGCTTGGCAGGACATTGCCAGCAAAAATGCCCCATTTTGGCCACAAGAGAAACACCTTTTATTTGTAAAATCGTTTCCACTAGGATTAACCTTTTTCTCATTCCCTGAAAAACTCGGACAGCCGTTTCTCCCCTCAAAGCTGCAGCTAAGGCTACCCATTGCATAAAGGAAGTTCCTACTTCCTGGCTGGTCCGTATGTAAGTCCAAAGACTTCCTTTACTTGTACCAGGTCTAAGCAATGCCTGACAGGTAGAATTAGCATTCTCATAAACCCATTGTTTAAGAACTATCTCTGCTGGTTCAGTACTCTTAATAGTTTTCTTTACAGCAGTTTTCAATCTGGCCACGAAATCTTATTTCTCATTGGGTCCCTGTTTGATATTACTCAGAGTGGATAATTTTCCATTGGAAGGGGACAGAGATTTCCATGCCAAGACATCTATGGACATAATCTGATTAAGTGCTTCTTTAGACAACTTTGCTTGGGCTAAGTTAGATTTGTATTCTCTGTCTCCTTTTAATGCCACAGATCCCACTGCCCTGAGCTTTGCATCACTAGAGGTTTTGTTTTCCACTGACTGAACTGTGGTGTTGGAGAAGACTCTTGAGAGTCCCTTGGACTGCAAGGAGATCCAACCAGTCCATTCTGAAGGAGATCAGCCCTGGGATTTCTTTGGAAGGAGCTGAAACTCCAGTATTTTGGCCACCTCATGCAAAGAGTTGACTCATTGGAAAAGACTCTGATGCTCAGAAGGATTGGGGGGCAGGAGGAGAAAGGGATGACAGAGGATGAGATGGCTGCATGGCATCACTGACTCGATGGATGTGAGCCTGAGTGAACTCTGGGAGTTGGTGATGGACAGGGAGGCCTGGTGTGCTGCGATTCATGGGGTTGCAAAGAGTCGGACACGACTGAGCGACTGAACTGAACTGAACTGACTGCAGTCTAGCCAACTTATCATACTCTGCCAACAACAGGAAGTACTCTCCTCCAGGAAGGCAAGCACTTACAACCGTTCTCCAGTAGAATTGTGTCATCCATCTTCCAGCTAAGGCATCTAGCAGAGTGAGTGTATAGGAGGAGGTAGACCTATAATCATAACAGGCTTGTTTGAGCTCCTTCAGCGGTTTATATGGAATTGGTTCCCATTTTCCTTCTTTCTCGTCATCCCCTTCTGTTTTAGTAAAAGCTACTGTAAAAGCCATAGAAAATTCCAAGTCTTCCTGTTGTTCTGCCTCCCTCCTAGCCTGGGTGAGGCCTCCCTGAGGGTCCTTGTGCACATAAGGACCCAGGGGAAAGGAGCAGTGACCCCACAAGAGACTGAACCAGACTTGTCTGTGAGTGTCCAGGAGTCTCCAGCCGAGGCGTGGATCAGCAATGGCCTGCTGCAGGGTTGGGGGTACTTAGTGTGGCAGTGCATGCATAGGACCTTTTGAAGGAGGTTGCCATTATCTTTATTACTTCCACCATAGTGTGGTCTCAAGTCAAACAACAAGGAGGGAACACAGTCCCACCCATCAACAGAAAACTGGATTAAAGATTTACTGAGCTGGGAAAGACTAGAGATCTCTTCAAGAAAATCAGAGATATCAAGAGAACATTTCATGCAAAGATGGGCTTGATAAAGGACAGAAATGGTATGGACCTAACAGAAGCAGAAGATATTAAGAAGAGGTGGCAAGAATACACAGAAGAACTGTACAAAAAAGATCTTCACGACCCAGATAATCATGATGGTGTGATCTCTAATCTAGAGCCAGACATCCTGGAATGTGAAGTCAAGTGGGCCTTAGAAAGCATCACTACAAACAAAGCTAGTGGAGGTGATGGAATTCCAGTTGAGCTATTTCAAATCCTGAAAGATGATGCTGTGAAAGTGCTGCACTCAATATGCCAGCAAGTTTGGAAAACTCAGCAGTGGACACAGGACTGGAAAAGGTCAGTATTCATTCCAATTCCAAGGAAAGGCAATGCCAAAGAATGCTCAAACTACCGCACAAAGAATGCTCAAACTACCGCACAATTGCACTCATCTCACATGCAGGTAAAGTAATGCTCAAAATTCTCCAAGCCAGGCTTCAGCAATATGTGAATTGTGAACTCCCTGATGTTTAAGCTAGTTATAGAAAAGGCAGAGGAACCAAAGATCAAATTGCCAATATCCACTGGATCATGGAAAAAGCAAGAGTTCCAGAAAAAACATTTATTTCTGCTTTATTGACTATGCCAAAGCCTTTGACTGTGTGGATCATAGTAAACTGTAGAAAATTCTTCAAGAGATGGGAAAGCCAGACCACCTGACCTGCCTCTTGAGAAATCTGTATGCAGGTCAGGAAGCAACAGTTAGAACTGGACATGGAACAACAGACTGGTTCCAAATAGGAAAAGGAGTACATGAAGGCTGTATATTGTCACCCTGCTTATTTAACTTCTATGCAGAGTACATCATGAGAAACACTGGACTGGAAGAAACACAAGCTGGAATCAAGATTTCCAGGAGAAATATCAATAACCTCAGATATGCAGATGACACCACCCTTATGGAAGAAAGTGAAGAGGAACTAAAAAGACTCTTGATGAAAGTGAAACAGGAGAGTGAAAAAGTTGGGTTAAAGCTCAACATTCAGAAAACGAAGATCATGGCATCCGGTCCCATCACTCCATGGGAAATAGATGGAGAAACAGTGGAAACAGTGTCAGACTTTATTTTGGGGGGCTCCAAAATCACTGCAGATGGTGATTGAAGCCATGAAATTAAAAGACGCTTACTCCTTGGAAGAAAAGTTATGATCAACCTGGATAGCATATTCAGAAGCAGAGACATTACTTTGCTGACTAAGGTCCGTCTAGTCAAGGCTATGGTTTTTCCAGTGGTCATGTATGGATGTGAGAGTTGGACTGTGAAGAAGGATGAGCGCCAAAGAATTGATGCTTTTGAACTGTGGTGTTGGAGAAGACTCTTGAGAGTCCCTTGGACTGCAAGGAGATCCAACCAGTCCATTCTGAAGGAGATCAGCCCTGGGACTGCCTTTGAAAGAATGATGCTAAAGCTGAAACTCCAGTACTTTGGCCATCTCATGCGAAGATTGACTCATTGGAAAAGACTCTGCTGCTGGGAGGGATTGGGGGCAGGAGGAGAAGGGGATGACAGAGGATGAGATGACTGGATGGCATCACGGACTCAATGGACGTGAGTCTGGATGAACTCTGGGAGTTGGTGATGGACAGGGAGGCCTGGCGTGCTGTGATTCATGGGGTCTCAAAGAGTTGGACACAACTGAGTGACTGAACTGAACTGAACTGAGCATGGCCCTGCCCCTCAAAACAAGATCCAGTTTCCCCCTCAGGCAGTCTCCCATCAGGAAGCTTCCATAAGCCTCTTATCCTTATACCTCAGAGGACAGACAGAATGAAAACCAGAAAGACAGGGAAATAATCAAATTGATCATGTGGACCACAGCCTTGTCTAACTCAATGAAATTATGAGCCATGCTATGTATGGCCACCAAAAGTGGATGGGTTCTGGTGGAGAGTTCTGACAAAATGTGGTCCACTGGAGAACGGAATGACAAACCACTTCAGTATTCTTGGCTTGAGAACCCCATGAACCATATGAAAAGGCAAAAAGATAGGACACTGAAAGATGAACTTCACAGGCTGGTAGGTATCTAATATGCTACCGGAGAACTATGGAGAAATAACTCAAGAAAGAATAAAGAGACAGAGCTAAAGCAAAAACAAGTGTAGCTGTGAATGTGACTGGTGAAGGAAGTAAAGTCTGATGCTGTAAAGAGCAATACTGCATAGGAACCTGGAATGTTAGGTGCATGAATCAAGGTAAATTGGAAGTGGTCAAACAGGAGATGGCAAGAGTGATCATCGACATTTTAGGAATCAGTGAACTAAAATGGACTGGAATGGGTAAATTTAACTCAGATGACCATCATATCTACTACTGTGGACAAGAAACCCTTAGAAGAAATGGAGTAGCCCACATATTCAACAAAGGAGTCTGAAATGCAATTCTTGGATGCAATCTCAAAAACAACAGTGATCTCTGTTCACTTCCAAGGCAAACCATTCAATATCACAGTAATCCAAGTCTATGTCCCAACCAGTAAAGCTGAAGAAGCTGAAGTTGAATGGGTCTATGAAGACCTTCAAGACCTTCTAGAGTGAAATCATGTCCGACTCTTTGCGGCCCCATGGACTGTAGCCTGCCAAGCTCCTCTGTCCATGGGATTTTCCAGGCAATAGTACTGGAGTAGATTGCCATTTTGTTCTCCAGGGGATCTTCCCAACCCAGGGATTGAACCCGGGTCTCTCACATTGTAGATAGACACTTTGCCGTCTGAGCCACCAGGGAAGTCAAGATGTCCTTTTCATTATAGGGGACTGGAATGCAAAAGTAGAAAGTCAAGAGATACCTGGAGTAACAGGCAAATTTGGCCTTGGAGTACACAGTGAAGCAAGGCAAAGGCTAACAGAGTTTTGCCAAGAGAACACACTGGTCATAGCAAACACCCTCTTCTGACACCACAAGAGAAGACTCTACACATGGACATCATACCCTAGAATATCTATTTAAAGAAACAGACATGGCAGTAAGAAGGGTGAGGAGGGTATGGTGCAATTGGAGATCTCATTCCCTGATGCTAAGATTATAAATTGGCATAACCACTTTGAAGATCTGTTTTGGCAGTTTTTACTAAAGCTGACTGTATAAGTATACCCTGCACCCCAGCAGCCCTAACATATATGTACATCAAAATCTTGTACTAGAAATATCATGCCAGCACTATTTACAAAAATGCAAAACTGGGAACAGTTCAAAGGTGCTTCAAAAACTGGCATTAAAATGTATATATTGTATATTCCTATAACAGAATACAACAATGAAAAGGAACAAATTCCTGCTACATGGAAAAATATGGATGAATCTCACAGATGTGATGTTTGGTGAAAGAAGCAAGCAAAAACATACATAATGAATGATTCTATTTAAGGAGGCAAAACAAATGATGGTGATAGAAGCTAGAAGAGTGATTGCCTTTGAGGGAGCATGGAAAGAGGGAGCACAAGGTTGACTTTTGGGGCACTGGCTTTGTTCTGTTTTGCGGGGGAGGGGGTGGCTGTGCTACACAGCGTGTGGGGTCTTAGTTCCCCAGCTGGGGATTGAACTTGGGCCATGACAGTGAAAGCACCAAATTCTAACAACTCGACCCCCAGGGAATTCCTGCCTGTTGTGTTTTATGTCTTGATGTAGTTAAATGGACTCGTTCACGCTATAGACTTTATCAATTTCTAAACTTTACTGCACTTGCCATACCTCTATAAAATTATACCCAAAATAGCATATTTTAGTTAGAAAAAAATTAGTCTGAAAATTTTTTTATTTATAAGAAAATGTTTATTTTGATCAAATGGTAAACAATTATGCAATTATTGCTTTTGTTTGCAGTACCAAAATACTTGGAGATAATTTAGTCATCAATTATAGTAACTATATTAACTTAGGTGGTTTATTTCCTTCTTTCTCCTAAATGGCTTTTGATTTTCTGTTTCCAATTATTACGTGCATGCCACTAATTATAAACCACCTGAGATCTTCAGGGGAATAAATATTGATAAAAATAAGTATATTTTTTATCCATGAACTGTGCTTATCATTTTTCTTTATTTTTATTTTTATTATTTTTTAAATTTATTAATTAATTTATTTATTTATTTTAAATTACAATACTGTATTTGTTTTGCCATACATTGACACGAATCAGCCATAGGTGAACACAATCTCCCAATGCCAAAGCCCCCTCCCACCTCCCACCCCACATCCTCTACTTGAATCAACCTGTGCATCAGCCCCATGCATCCTGCATCCTACATTGAACATAGATTGGCACTTCGTTTCTTACACGAAAATATACATGTTTCATTGCCATTCTCCCAAACCATCCCACCCTTTCCCTCTCCCTCAGAGTCCAAAAGTCCACTCTATACCTCTGTGTCTCTTGGTTGTCTCACATACAGGGTCATCATTACTGTCTTCTAAATTCCATATATATGTGTCAGTATACTGTATTGGTGTTTTTCTTTCTGGCTTACTTCACTCTGTATAATTGGTTCCAATTTCATCCATCTCATTAGAACTGAGTCAAATTTATTCTTTTTAAGGGCTGAGTAGTATTCCATAGTGTATATGTACCACAGCTTTCTTATCCATTCATCTGCTGATGGACATCTAGGTTGCTTCCATGTCCTGGCTATTATAAACAGCGCTGCAATGAACATTGGGGTACATGTGTCTCTTTCAATTCTGGTTTCCTCGGTGTGTATGCCCAGCAGTGGGATTGCTGGGTCATAAGGCAGTTCTATTTGCAATTTTTTAAGGAATCTCCACACTGTTTTCCATAATGGCTGTACTAGTTTGCATTCCCACCAGCAGTGTAAGAGGGTTCCCTTTTCTCCACATCCTCTCCAGCATTTATTGCTTGTAGACTTTTGGATCGCAGCTATTCTGACTGGTGTGAAATGGTACCTCATTGTGGTCTTGATTTGCATTTCTCTGATAATGAGTGATGTTGAGCATCTTTTCATGTGTTTGTTAGCCATCCGTATGTCTTCTTTGGAGAAATGCCTATTTAGTTCTTTGGCCCATTTTTTTATTGGATCATTTATTTTTCTGGAGTTGAGCTGTATAAGTTGCTTATATATCTTTGAGATTAGTTGTTTGTCAGTTGTTTCATTTGCTATTGTTTTCTCCCATTCAGAAGGCTGTCTTTTCACCTTGCTTGTAGTTTCCTTTGTTGTGCAGAAGCTTTTAATTTTAATTAGATCCCATTTGTTTATCTTTGCTTTTATTTCCAGTATACTGGGAGTTGGATCATAGAGGATCCTACTGTGATTTATGTAGGAGAGTGTTTTGCCTATGTTCTCCTCTAGGAGTTTTATAGTTTCTGGTCTTACATTTAGATCTTTAATCCATTTTGAGTTTATTTTTGTGTATGGTGTTAGAGAGGGGTCTAGTTTCATTCTTTTACAAGTGGTTGACCAGTTTTCCCAGCACCACCTGTTAAAGAGACTGTCTCTACTCCATTGTATATTCTTGCCTCCTTTGTCGAAGATAAGGTGTCCATAGGTGTGTGGGTTAATCTCAAGGCTTTCGATTTTGTTCCATTGATCTATATTTCTGTCTTTGTGCCAGTACCATACTGTCTTAATGACTGTGGCTTTGTAGTAGAGCCTGAAGTCAGGCAAGTTGATTCCTCCAGTTCCATTCTTCTTTCTCAAGATTGCTTTGGCTATTCGAGGCTTTTTGTATTTCCATACAAATCTTGAGATTATTTGATCTAGTTCTGTGAAAAATACTGCTGGTAGCTTGATGGGAATTGCATTGAATCTGTAGATTGCTTTAGGTAGAATACTCATTTTCACTATATTGACAATTTTTAAATTCCAAAAAACTAAAAATGAACAACAAAAGCAGAAAGGCTTATTGTCCTTTTTCATTTTAGTTAAATGAGACAGACCAAAATGTCCACTAGATGGAGGCAAAACCCAAGGCTAAGATTTTCTGGTAACAAAAAATTGTATTTAATGTAAAAACAAAAATTCTTTATCAAGGAAAGAAAACAAGATATTGCAAGAGTCAATATATTAATTTGTGTTACTTAATGGTATATTAGTAAAAAACTCTGGGTGGATTAAGTTTTACATTCTATATTTAATGCTATAGATTTTAAACACATCTCCAGAAGTCATCTTAGTCTTTCTTCTGCTTAGTAATAAGACAATTGAATAAGCAATGAGATGTTTAATGTTATTTTTGGTAACAATTTTGGGATTTATTTATTTTTAACTTTTTATTTTATGTTGGAGTAAACCCAATTAACAATGCTGGGATAAAATATTTTTGTTTTTCTTCAGAGTAGTAGATGCTACAATCACTTTGGTATGCTATTCTAGATTTTGACAGCCTTGATCTAAATTATTTTAAAAGCCAACAAAATCCTTTTTACAGTAACTATAAACCATCTTTTTCAAATTTGCTGAATGCTGTCAAGTGACTATTTGGGGGCAAATATTTTGTTTCCTACTCTATCATTTAATTAAGAAACTGCTCCTTGCAATTACAGAGGGTTTTTTAATTTGGATTTTAAAATTCCAGTGAATTGGTGAACTTTTTTTTTTTTGATAAGTCACAACACTCTGCAAGCCCCCAGGAAGATATACCCCTAGAGTTTGGGGAGGAGGTTCTCATGTATTCCTCCTTGCTAGTGAAAACAACAAAGGGATGAAATTAGTCATCGCTGGATGACAGTTTTAAAAATCAAACTTATTAAAGTATAACTTATGCATTAAAACTTCATCCTACTTAAAAAGTATAAAATTCAATGACTTTTGGACAATATGTACTTGTAAAACCACCACTGCAGTCAAGATAAACATTTCCACCATCTCCAAGAGAATTTTCCTGACCCTGTGCAATTAAACTTATGTCTCTGTCACCAAGCAACCACTGCTCTGCTGTTTATGAATTAATTTTTCCCCAAATGACTATTCAGTTGTTCTGGATTCTTTAAGAGAATTCCCCCTCCCCAACAAAGAGAACTCACTGCATTTCTCAGCATCCTTGTCAAAAATGAAGTGACTCTTGTTCCCCCTGCTCCCTCTTGTAGTCACGTTTTGCCCTGCCATGAGGTTTTGCTTCACCTGTTGGAAGGCGACCTGCAGCCTCTGCTTTGCCTTGCTCTCGGACCAGCCCCCCGCCCCAAGGAGGGGATCAGCTGGGTTCTATGCACCTGTACAGTACCTGTGATTACACAGTACCTCCAATGGAAAAGCGTGTCCCTGGTGGCTCAGCAATAAAGAATCTGCCTGCTAATGCTGGAGAGGCGGATTCCATTCCTGGACCAGAAAGATGCCCTAGAGAAGGAAATGGCAACCCACTCCAGTATTCTTGCCTGGGAAATTTCATAGACAGAGATCCTGGCAGACAACAGTCCATGGAGCAAAGAAAAGTTTGAAGTCAAAAAGAGTGATCGAATTGCATAGCTCATGTTGAATGGATATTTTACCAAGAAGTAGAGGAAGTTCATGTTAGATGACACGGAAAATGATTTAGGTGGTTTCAAAGGTTCCACCGGAAATAAATTTTAAGCCAAAACAGAAAATGAGAAAACGTAATTTTTTCTTGAAAATAAAGACTTTGCTTAAAGGGGCAAAAAAAAAAAATGAAGTGACTAGGGTATATCTGGGTCTATTTCTAGACTGTGTTCTATTGGTTTACATTTTCATCCACCACTACCATAATTTTTTTAAACAGTAAGTCCTTGTTAGTGTTTTAAACACAGCAACGTGTACATGTCAGTCCCAACATACTGCTTTGATAACTGCTTTTTCATAATTATCAAATCAGGTTGTATAAATCCACGAACTTAAAAAAAAATTACTATGGTTCTCATATTTTCCAACTAATGGATTCTTTGCTTATTTGTGTTTTCGTGCTACAAATTGCAACTTTCTCCTAATAATAAGTGAAACTCGCTCGTCGTATTGGACTCTTTGCCACCCAACGGGGATTTCACCGGGTGAGAGCAGTGCTTTTTGCCAGCAGAACTCAAATGGCAGGTTCACGCCCATCATACCTCCCTGCTGGGTCCCAGCCCTGAAAATACACACGGCACTAACGGAAGCCTTCCATAATGGCCGGAGTTGAGCTGATCTCTCTCTCTGGGGTCGGTGGCATCAATGTAAATGCATTAACAAGGCTGGTGTTCTCTAACGTGAGCTTTTAGTATGGAGATCCAAGCTCATTATTTCCTTTAGTAATGTCACTTCCTTACATTTATGGACTGTAATGAAGTCAGTTACCCAAGGAAAGCAAGCACCCAACCTGTTTTTCTAGGTGGGTTTGAAAGTGAAATACTCTTAGCTAGCAGAGGGTGAGAAAACGGCGTTTGCCCACTGAACGTAAGTGGCCGAGGCCCTCCCGCGTGACCCGCGGCTGTCTGGCGGCACTAGAAACGAACACTTGGCACAAACCGGAACTGTGCGTTTAGAAGTTAGGAGAACTCGTCTCCATGCGGTGAGTGGCAAGCCCATAGGACACAGCAGGGACCTTGGGTGTTAAGCAGAGCTGGTAGTAAGGAGAGTCAGGCAGATTTTACTTTAGAAAAGTTACTTGATTGCACTAAACATGGATGGTCGTGAACTGAGAATCAGTGTTTTTGTAAGAGGCTTCAGACATGCCAGCAGTCCACAAACGGCAAGTTCACAACAAGTGTATTTCCTGGCAGTGTCCCAAACTTGAATCAACTCACTCGGAACACACTGAACCTTTCCACAAAGGAAGGGGTGTGCACTGGTTGATCGCCGTGCGCTGAGCGGCTTCACCCTACAACATGTTATGAAGCTGGGTGTTCTGTGGGCACACTTCCTAGAAAGGAGACGCAAGCACAGCGTTTCTTCAGAAAAATCACGGCCAGGTGACCAGTACTGATGGTAGCGAGGAGAGAAGCCGCACACAAAGTGTTTCCCTAGGCGGGTTTCAGAATGACACATATATGCTTTCACAGAATGAGAGCAGACTTCCTGCTGCTGCTGCTGCTGCTGCTAAGTTGCTTCAGTCGTGTCCGACTCTGTGCGACCCCATAGACGGCAGCCCACCAGGCTCCGCCCCTGGGATTCTCCAGGCAAGAACACTGGAGCGGGTTGCCATTTCCTTCTCCAATGGATGAAAGTGAAACATGAAAGTGAAGTTGCTCAGTCGTGTCCAACTCTTCACGACCCCATGGACTGCAGCCCACCAGGCTCCTCCGTCCGAGAGATTTGCCAGGCAAGAGTACTGGAGTCGGGTGCCATTGCCTAGCAGAGCCCAATTTCCAGTTTGACACCCAGCATATTTCTTTGCAGTGTCTCAGCACTGAAAATACACACTTGAGTCAAACAACCTTTGAACAATGGAAGCGGAGTAAACTGGTTGTTCTCTGTGGGCTGAGTTGCAAAACCATACAAGAAATTATGAGGCATTCTTGAAGATGAGCTCTTAGAAAGGAAATCCAAGGACCGTGTTTTGGCCAGAAAATTCACATGCCGGCATCAGGAATTGTTTGTAGTGAAGAAAGAATCAGCGTCCAGAGAATTTTCCCAGGTAGGGTTGAGAGTGAAACAGTCTAGATTTCAGGGACTGAGAGCAGTCCTTTTGCCAGCAGAACTCAAATGGCAGATTCACACTTATCATACCTCCCTGCCATGTCCCAGCCCTGAAAATATACACTTGGCACTAACTGAAGTTTCCATAATGGCCGAGGCTGAACTGATTTCTGTCTGTGGGGTGCGTAGCATAAACATAAACCATAGGCACTCTGGTGTTCCATGACATGAACTCCTAGTATGGATATTAAAGCACATTGTTTCCTTTAATAGTGTCACTTCCTTGCACTTCCGGACCGCACTGAATCAATTACCCAAGGAAAACATGCACCCAAGCTGTTTTCCTACGTGGGTTTGAGAGTGAAACACTCTAGCTTTCAAAGGGTGAGAAAACGGTTTTTGCCCACTGAATGTAAATGACCGAGTCACACCCAGGATATTTCTCTTATGTCTCACAGCACTAGAGATGCACAGTTGGTACAAAATAAAACTTTGCATTTAGAAAGTTACGTGAACTGTTCTCTCTTTGGCTAGTGGGAAACCCGTACAACACAGTATGAACATAGATGTTCTATAAGCAGAGCTGGTAATAAGGAGAATTGGGCAGATTTTACTTTAGAATAGTTACCTGCTTGCACTAACAATTGACACTAATGATGTGAGAGTCCGTGTTATTGTAAGGGGCTTTCAGAGTGAAACATTCTCAGATTTACAGGGTGAGTGCACTGTTTATTCTAGCAGTCCACAACTGGAGTTCATACCCAGCATATTTCCTGGCAGTGTACCAAATTTTAAACTACTCACATGGTCCACACTGAACCTCTCCATGAAGGAAGTGGTGCGGACTGGCTGATTCTGTGTTATAAGTGGCCTAGCCCTAGAATGCGTTATGAACCAAGGTGTTCCATGGGAACAGGTACTAGTAAGGATATCCAAGTACAGTGTTTCTTCAGAAATGTCATGACCAAAATTGATGGTAATGAAAGTGTTTTCTCAAACACCCAAAGTGTTTTCCTAGGTGGGTTTGAGAATGACACATTCTTGCTTTCACAGGATGGAGTATGGTTTAGGCTACAGGGCCCCACTGCCAGTTTCACACCCAGCATGTTTCCTTGCAGTGTCTCAGCACTGAAATCACACACTTGAGTCAAACAAACTTTAGTTGACAGAAGTGAGGTGAACTGTTTGTGCTTTATGTGTTGAGTTGTATAACCAAACAAGGCATATGGAACCTAGGTGTTGTATGATATGAACTCTTAGTAAGGTGATTCAAGCATGGTGTTTCTTCAGAATTATCACTTGATAGGGTCAAAAATTGACTGGAATGAAGGGAGAATCAGCACCCAAAATGTTCTCCTCAGTGGGTTTTGAGAATGTCATTTTGGGCTTTCACCGTATTCACGCAGTGTTTTTGCTAGCAGACCCCAACTGGCAGGTTTGCACAGAGAACAATTTCCTGCAATGTCCCAGCACTGAATATACACACTTGGATCAACCTGAACCTTTCCACGAAGGAAGTGGTGTGAACTAGCTGTTCGCTGTTTTGTAAGTGGCATAACCATACAAGGTGTTCTATAAGCAGAGCTTGTAGTAAGGAGACTCAGGCACAGTTTTTCCTTCAGAAAAGTAACTTGATTGCACTAAAAATTGATGGTAGGCAAAATGAGAATCAAAGTGTTTTTGTAAGTGACTTCAGAGTGAATCATTCTCAGACTTACTGGGGGAGCACAGTTTTTGCCAGCAGTCCACAACTGGTAAGTTCACACCCAGCATATTTTCTTGCAGTGTTACAGAACTGAAGGTGCTCACTCTGAACAAACTAAATCTTCCATGAAGGATGGGGTGTTAAATGGTTTATCTCTGTGTCATGAGTGGCATAAGCCTATACTATATTATTAACCAAGGTGTTCTATGGGCAGAGATCCTAGTAAGGAGATCCAAGATCAGTGTTCCTTCAGAAAAGTCAGGAGCTGGGAACCATAACTCACGGTAGTGAAGAGAGAATCAGCACCCAAAGTGTTTTTCTCAAACTCCCAAATTGTTTTCCTAGGTGGGTTTGAGAATGACACATTCATGCTTTCACAGGATGAAATCAGAGTTTTTCAAAGCAGAGCCCAATTGCCAGGATCACACCCAGCATGTTTCCTTGCAGTGTCTCAGCACTGAAAGTACCCACTTGAGTCAAACCACCTTTTGATGACAGAAGTGGGATGAACTGGTTTTTCTCTCTGTGTTAAGTTGTGTAACCAAACAAGGCATTCTGAATCTAGATGTTCTATGAGATGAGCTTCTAGTAAGGCGATCCAAGCATGGTGTTTCTTTAGAATAGTCACTTCTTAGTCGGAGAAGGCAATGGCACCCCACTCCAGTACTCTTGCCTGGAAAATCCCATGGATGGAGGAGCCTGGTAGGCTGCAGTCCATGGGGTCGCTAAGGGTCGGACACGACTGAGTGACTTCACTTTCACTTTTCACTTTCACGCATTGGAGAAGGAAATGGCAACCGACTCCAGTGTTCTTGCCTGGAGAATCCCAGGGGCGGGGGGAGCCTGGTGGGCTGCCGTCTGTGGGGTCACACAGAGTTGGACACGACTGAAGTGACTTAGCAGCAGCAGCAGGAGCAGCAGTGACAAAAATAGAATGGAGTGAAGGGAGAATCAGCACCCAAAGTGCATTCCTCGGTGGTTTTTGAGAATGTCATATTCGCGCTTTCACAGTGTTCAAGCAGTGTTTTTTTGCTAGCAGACCCCAACTGGCACATTCACACTGAGAATAATGTCCCAGCACTGAAAATATACACTTGAGTCAAACTGAACCTATCCACGAAAGAAGTGGTGTGAGCTTGTTTACTGTGTGTTTAGTGGCATAACCGTCCAAGGTATTATGAACCTAGGTGTTCTAGGAGATGAATCTTAAGATGGAGATCCAAGCACAGTGTTTCATTCAGAAAATTAACTTGCTTGCACCAAGAATTGACTGCAGTGAAGAGAGAGTCAGTTCCCAGAGAATCTTCCCAGGTGGGTTTTTGAGTGAAATAGTCATGCTTTCACTGTTTGAGCACACTGTTTTTGCCAGCCATCCCCAGTTGGCAAGATTATACTCAACATATTTCCATGCAGGGTCCTAGAATTGAGAATACACACTTGGAACAAACAGAACCTTTCCATGAAGGAAGTGGTATGAACTGATTGTTCTCTGTGTGGCGACTGCCATATCCATACAATGCATTTTGAAACTAGCTTATTCTAGGAGATGAGATCACAGTAAGGAGATCCAAGCAACAGTCTTTCTTCAGAAAAGCCACTTTCTGGCAATCAAAATTTCCTGTAGTGAAGATAGAATCAGCACCTAAAGTGATTTTATAAGTGTTTTCAGAGAGAAACACTCTTGGATTTCTAGGGTGAGCACACTATTTTGCCATCAGTCCACAACTGACAAGTTCACACCCAGTGTGTTTCCTGGCAGTGTCCTGGAGTTGGAATTACTCACTTGGAACAGACCAACTGTCTCCACGAAGTAACTGGTGTGAACTGGTTGGTCTCTGTTTCGTGAGTGGCGTAAGCCTACACGTAAGCCTACACATTGTGAACCAAGGTGTTCTATGGCCAGAGCTCCTAGTAAGGAGATTCAAGCACAGTGTTTCTTCAGAAAATTCATGAGCTGGTGACCAAAACTGACAGTAGTGAAGAAGAATCAGCACTGAAAATGCTTTTCTCAAACACACAAAGTGTTTTCCTAAGTGGGTGTGAGAATGACACATTCTTGTCCTCAAAGGACGAGAGCACAGTTTTGGCAGGCAATTGCCTGGTTGCCAGGTTCACACTCAGCAAGTTTCCTTGCAGTGTCTCAGCACTGAGAATATACCCTTAAATCAAACAACCATTTGATGACCGAAGTGGGGTGAAATGGTTTTTCTCTGTGTGTTGATTTGCATAACCGTACAAGGCATTATGAACCTAGGTGTTCTATGAGATGATCTCTAGTAAGGTGATCCAAGCAGAGTGCTTCATTCAGAAAATTCAGTTGCTTGCGCCAAGAATTGACTGTAATGATGAAAGAATCGGAACCCAAAGAGTCCTACCAGCTGGGTTTGAAAGTGAAACATAGTAGCTTTCACAGGGTGACCACAGTCTTTTTGCCAGCCATCCCCAGTTGGCAAATTCACACTCAGTGTATTTCCTTGCAGGGTTCCAGAACTGAGATTATTACTTGGAACTAATAGAACTTTTCCATGAAAGAAGTAACATGAACTGGGTTTTCTCTTTGTGGTGACTTCCAAAACCGTACAATGCTTTTTGACCCTAGATTGTTTTAGGAGATGAGATCCCTGTAAGAAGATCCAAGCACAGTGTTTCTTCAGAAAAACCGCTTGCTGGCCATAAATGTTTACTGTAGTGAGTGACGATAAAATCAGCACCAGAGCGTTTGCAAAGGTAGGTCTGACTGTGAAACAGTCTACCTTCACAGGGTGAGAGCTGTGTTTTGCCAGCATAACTCAAACGGTCCCCGCAGTGTCCCAGGCTTGAAAATACACACTTAGGACAAACTGAATCTTTCCATGAAGGAATTGCTGAACTGGGCACTCTCTGTGTTGTGCGTGGCATAGAAGTAAATGCATTATGAACACTGGTGTTCTACAAGATGAACTCCTAGTGTGAAGACCCAAGTGCCTTGCTTCCTTCAGTAGTGTCACTTCTTTGCACCAATTGACTGGAGTGAGGAGAACAGCAACATTCAAGCTGTTTTCCGAAGTGGCTATGAGAGTGAGACATTCTAGCTTTCAAAGGGTGAGAAAACTGTTTTTGCCAGCTGAGCTTAAATGGACGATTCACACCCAGCATATTTCTCTGCTATGTCACAGCACTAGAAATCCACAGTTGGGACAAACAGAACCTTTCCATGTGGAAAGATGTGTGAACTGTTCTCCATATGGTGAGTGACAAACCATAAGACAGTATGAACCCAGGCATTCTGTAAGCAGAGTTCCTAGTGAAGAGATTCAGGCACGGTTTTTCCTTTAGAGAAGTAACTTGCTTGCATTAAAAATTAACTGTAGAGAAGTGAGAATCAAAGTGTTTTTGTAAGAGGCTTCTGAGTGAAACATTCTAGGATTCACAGGGTGAGCCCATTGTTTTTGCCAGCAGTCCACAACTGGGAAGTTCTCATTCAGCATATTTCCTTGCGATATCCCAGAGTTCAAAGTACTCACTAGGCAGAAACTGAATGTTTCCACGAAGGAAGTGGTGTGATCTGGTTAATCTCTGTGTCGTGAGTGATATAACCCTACAAACATTATGAACCTATGTGTTCTATGGGCAGAGCTTGTTGTAAGGAGATCAAAGCACAGTGTTTCATCAGTAAAGTCAGGAGATGCCAACCAATACTGACAGTAGTAAAGGGAGATTCAGCATCCTTGTGTTTTCTCAAACACCCAAAGTGTTTGCCCTGATGGGTTTGAGAATGACACATTCTTGCTTTCACAGGGTGAGAGCAGAGTTTTTGCTATCAGATCCCAATTTGGAGAAGGCAATGGCACCCCACTCCAGTACTCTCGAATGGAAAATCCCATGGACAGAGGAGCCTGGTAGGCTACAGTCCATAGGATCGCAAAGAGTCGGACACGACTGAGCGACTTCACTTTCACTTTTCACTTCCATGCATTGGAGAAGGCAATGGCAACCCACTCCAGTGTTCTTGCCTGGAGAATCCCAGGGACAGCGGAGCCTGGTGGGCTGCTGTCTGTGGGGTCACAGAGTCAGACATGACTGAAGTGACTTAGCAGCAGCCCAATTTCCAGGTTCACATCCAGCATGTTTCTTTGCAGTGTCTCAGCACTGGAAATACACCTTTGAGTCAAACAAACTTTCAACAATAGAAGTGGAGTGAACTGGTATTTCTCTGTGTGTTGATTTGTGTAACCATACAACGCACCATGAACCTAGGTGTTCTGTGAGAAAAGCTCCTAGTAAGGTGATCCAAGTGTTTCTTCAGAATTGTTACTTAATGGCACCAAAAATTGGAGTGAAAGGAGAATCAGCACCCAAAGTGTTTTCCTCGGTGGGTTTTGAGAATGTCACATATGAACTTTCACATTATTTGAGCAATGTTTCTGCTAGCAGACTCCAGTTGACTGGTTCACACCCAGAATAATTTCCTGCAACAGCCCAGCACAGAAAATACACACTTGGGTCAAACCAAACCTTACTATGAAGGAAGTGGCGTGAACTGGTTGTTCACTGTGTGTGGAGTGGCATAACCATACAAAGTATTATGACCCTAGGTGTTCTAAGAGATGAGCTCTTAGAAAGGAGATCCAAGGACAGCGTTTCTTTTATTCTTATTTGAATTTTAATTAGGAAAATGGTTTGAGATGTGAAAACTTTTAAAAAATTACTTTATTTTAATTGGAGGTAATTATTTTACAATATTGTGTTGGTTTTGGCCATACAATGACATGAATCAGCCATGGGTATACATGTGTTCTCCTGTCCCAAACACCCCTTCCACCTCCCTCCCCATCCCATCCCTCTGGGTTGTCCCAGTGCATGAGTTTGGAGTGCCATGTTTCATGCATTGAATTTAGACTCGTCATCTACTTCACAAATGGTAATATACAGGTTTCAGTGCTATTCTCTCAAATCATCCCTCCCTTGTTTATCCCACAGAGTCTAAAATTCTGTTTTTTACATCTGTGTCTCTTTATCTCTCTTGCATTTAGGGTCATTGTTGCCATCTTTCTAAATTCCATATATATGTGTTAATATACTGTATTGGTATTTTTCTTTCAGACCTACTTCACTCTGTATAATAGGCTCTCATTTCATCCACCTCATTAGACTGACTCAAATGCATTCTTTTTTATAGCTGAGTAATATTCCATTGTGTATATATACCACTGCTTTCTTATCCATTTGTCTGCCGATGGATATCTAGATTGCTTTCATGTTCTAGCTATTGTAAACAGTGCTGCAAAGAACACTGGGGTACACATTTATCTTTGAATTCTGGTTTTTCTCAGCGTATATGGCCAGCAGTGGGATTGCTGGGTCGTATGGCAGTTCTATATCATTTTTTAATGAATCTCCACACTGTTCTCAACAGTGGCTGTACTAGTTTGCACTCTCACCAACAGTATAAGAGTTACCTTTTCTCCACATCCTCTCCAGCATTTATTGTTTGTAGACATTTTGATGCCAGCCGTTCTGACCAGTGTGAGATGGTAACTCATTGTAGTTTTGATTTGCGTTTCTCCGGTAATGAGTGATGTTGAGCATCTTTTCATGTGTTTGTTACTCATCTGTATGTCTTCTTTGGAGAAATGTCTGTTTAGTTCTTTGGACCATTTTTTTGATTGGATCATTTATTTTTCTGGTATTGACTTGCGTTAGCTGCTTGTATACTTTGGAGATTAATACTTTGACAGTTGTTTCATTTGCTATTATTTTATCCTATTCTGAAGGCTGCCTTTTCACCTTGCTTTATAGTTTCCTTCGTTGTGTAAAAGCTTTTAAGTTTAATTAGGTCCCATTTGTTTATTTTTGCTTTTATTTCCATTACTCTGGGAGGTAGGTCATAGAGGATCCTGCTGTGACTTATGTTTTCCTCTACGAATTTTATAGCTTCTGGTCTTACATTTAGATCTTTAATCCATTTTGAGTTTATTTTTGTGTATGATGTTAGGAAGTGTTTGAGTTTTATTCTTTTACCAGTGGTTGATCAGTTTTCCCAGCACTACTTGTTAAAAGAGATTGTCATTTGTCCATTGTATATTCTTGCCTCCTTAAATAGCTGTGAAAAGAAGAGAAGCGAAAAGGAAAAGAGAAAAGGAAAGATATAAGCATCTGAATGCAGAGTTCCAAAGAATAGCAAGAAGAGATTAGAAAGCCTACCTCAGTGACCAATGCAAAGAAATAGAGGAAAAAAACAGAATAGAGACTAGAGATCTCTTCAAGAAAATTAGAGATACCAAGGGAGCAGTTCATGCAAAGATGGGCTCAATAAAGGACATAAATGGTATGGACCTATAAGAAGCAAAAGATATTAAGAAGAGGTGGCAAGAATACACTGAAAAACTGTACAAAAAGATCTTCATGACCAAGATAAACACGATGGTGTGATCACTCACCCAGAGTCAGATCTTGGAATATGAAGTCAAGTGGGCCTTAGAAAGCATCACTACAAACAAAGCTAGTGGAGGTGATGGAATTCCAGTGGAGCTATTTTAAATCTTGAAACATGATGCTGTGAAAGTGTTGCACTCAATATGCCAGCAAATTTGGAAAAAACTCAGTAGTGGCCACAGGACTGGAAAAGGTCAGTTTTCATTTCAATCCCAAAGAAAGGCAATGCCAAAGAATGCTCAAACTACCTCACAATTGCACTCATCTCACATGCTAATAAAGTAATGCTCAAAAATCTCTAAGTCAGGTTTCATCAATATGTGAACTGTGAACTTCCAGATGTTCAAGCTGGTTTTACAGAAGGCAGAGGAACCAGAGATCAAATTGCCAACATCTGCTAGATCATGGAAAAAGCAAGGGAATTCCAGAAAAACATTTGTTTCTGCTTTATTGACTATGCCAAAGCCTTTGACTGTGTGGATCACAATAAACTGTGGAAAATTCTGACAGAGATAGGAATGCCACCTGACCTGCCTCTTGAGAAATCTGTATGCAGGTCAGGAAGCAACAGTTAGACCTGGACATGGAACGACAGTCTGGTTCCAAATAGGAAAAGGAGTATGTCAAGGCTGTATATTGTCACCTTGCTTATTTAACTTCTATGCAGAGTACATCATGAGAAACGCTGGACTGGAAGAAACACAAGCTGGAATCAAGACTGCCGGGAGAAATATCAATGACCTCAGATATGCAGATGACACCACCCTTATGGCATAAAGTGAAGAGGAACTAAAAAGCCTCTTGATGAAAGTGAAAGTGGAGAGTGAAAAAGTTGGCTTAAAGCTCAACATTCAGAAAGCGAAGATCATGGCATCTGGTCCCATCACTTCATGGGAAATAGATGGGGAAACAGTGGAAAGTGTCAGACTTTATTTTTGGGGGCTCCAAAGTCACTACAGATGGTGATTGCAGCCATGAAATTAAAAGACGCTTACTCCTTGGAAGAAAAGTTATGACCAACCTAGATAGCATATTCATAAGCAGAGACATCACTTTGCCAACAAAGGTCCTCTTAGTCAGTTCAGTTCAGTTCAGTTCAGTCACTCAGTCGTGTCCGACTCTTTGCAACCCCATGAATCGCAGCACACCAGGCCTCCCTGTCCATCACCATCTCTCCGAGTTCACTCAAACTCATGTCCATTGAGTCCATGATGCCATCCAGCCCTCTCATCCTCGTTCGTCCCCTTCTCCTCCTGCCCCCAATCCCTCCCAGCATCAGAGTCTCTTCCAATGAGTCAACTCTTCGCATGAGGTGGCCAAAGTACTGGAGTTTCAGCTTTAGCAGCATTCCTTCCAAAGAAATCCCAGGGTTGATCTCCTTCAGAATGGACTGGTTGGATCTCCTTGCAGTCCAGGGGACTCTCAAGAGTCTTCTCCAACACCACAGTTCAAAAGCATCAGTTCTTCAGTGCTCAGCCTTCTTCACAGTCCAACTCTCACATCCATACATGACTACTGGAAAAACCATAGCCTTGAGCAGGCGGACCTTAGTTAACAAATTAATGTCTCTGCTTCTGAATATACTATCTAGGTTGATCATAACTTTTCTTCCAAGGAGTAAGCGTCTTCTGATTTCATGGCTGCAGTCACCATCTGCAGTGATTTTGGAGCCCAAAATTATAAAGTCTGACACTGTTTCCACTGTTTCCCCATCTATTTCCCATGAAGTGATGGGACAGGATGCCATGATCTTCGTTTTCTGAATGTTGAGGTTTAAGCCAACTTTTTCACTCTCCTCTTTCACTTTCATCAAGAGGCTTTTTAGCTCCTCTTCATTTTCTGCCATAAGGGTGGTGTCATCTGCATATCTGAGGTTATTGATATTTCTCCCGGCAATCTTGATCAAGGCTATGGTTTTTCCAGTGGTCATGTATGGATGTAAGCGTCCGACTGTGAAGAAAGCTGAGAGCCGAAGAATTGATACTTTCGAAGTGTGGTTTTGGAGAAGACTCTTGAAAGTCCCTTGGACTGCAAGGAGATCCAACCAGTCCATTCTAAAGGAGATCAGCCCTGGGTATTCTTTGGAAGGAATGATGCGAAAGCTGAAACTCCAGTACTTTGGCCACCTCATGCAAAGTGTTGACTCATTGGAAAAGACTCTGATGCTGGGAGGGATTAGGGGCAAGAGGAGAAGGGGATGACAGAGGCTGAGATGGCTGGATGGCATCACCTACTCGATGGACGTGAGTTTGAGTGAAGTCCGGGAATTGGTGATGGACAGGGAGGCCTGGTGTGCTGCAATTCATGGGATTGCAAAAAGTCAGACACAACTGAGTGACTGAACTGAACTGAACTTATAGGTGTGTAGATTTATCTCTGGGCTTTCTATTTTGTTCCATTGACCTATATTTCTGTCTTTGTGCCAGTACCATACTGTCTTGATGACTGTAGTATTGTATTATAGTTTGAAGTCAGGCAGGTTCATGCCTCCATTTCCATTCTTCTTTCTCAAGATTGCTTTGGCTATTTGAGTGGTTTTTTTTTTTTTTTTTGTTTTTTTGTATTTCCACACAAATTGTGAAATTATTTGTTTTATTTCTGTGAAAAATACCATTGGTAGCTTGATAGAGATTGCATTGAATCTATAGATTACTTTGGGTAGTATATTCATTTTCACTGTATTGATTCTTCCAGTGCGTGAACAGGGTATATTTCTCCATCTATTTGTGTCATCTTTGATTTCTTTCGTCAGTGTTTTATAGTTTTCTCTCTATAGGTCTTTTGTTTCTTTAGGTAGATTTATTCCTAAGTATTTTATTCTTTTGTTGCAATGGTGAATGGAATTGTTTCCTTAATTTCCCTTTCTGTTTTCTCATTGTTAATGTATAGGAATGTAAGGGATTTTTGTGTATTAATCTGATAAACTGCAACTTTACTATATTCATTGATTAGCTCTAATTTTTAATTACTTACATTTAATTAATTAATGATTAGCTCTAATTATCATAACCACGAGTAATTTTCTGGTGGTATCTTTAGGGTTTTCTATACAGAGGATCATGTCATCTGCAAACAGTGAGAGTTTTACTTCTTCTTTTCCAATCTGAATTCGTTTTATTTCATTTTCTTCTCTGATCAAATACAGTGTTTCATCCAGAGAATTCATTTGCTTGCACTAAGAATTGAATGTGGTAAAGACAGAATTGGCACCCTAAGAGTCTTTCCAGGTGGGTTTGAAAGTGAAACATTCTCACTTTAAAGAGGTGACCACACAGTTTTTGCCAGCTGTCCCCAACTGGCAAGTTCACACTCAATGTATTTCCTTGCAAGGTTCAAGAATTGAGATTACAGACTTGGAAACAACAGAACTTTTCTACAAAAGACATAGTGTGAACTGGGTGCTCACTGTGTGGTCATAACCATACAGTGCATTTTAAATCTAGATTGTTCTACTAGATGGTTGATATAGGAGATCCCAGTAAGGAGATCCAAGCACAGTGTTTCTTCAGAAAATTTAGAAACTGGCGACCTAAAGAGATGATAGTGAGGAGAGATTCAGCACCCATGTGTTTTCTCAAACATTCAAAGTGTTTTTCCTAGGTGGATTTGAGAGTTAGACATTCTTGCTTTCACAGGATGACAGCAGAGTTTTTGCTCAGTTCAGTTCAGTACTCAGTAATGTCCAACTCTTTGCGATCCCATGGAATGCAGCACACGAGGCTTCCCTGTTCATCACCAACCCCCAGAGCTTACTCAAACTTATGTCCACTGAGTTGGTGGTGTCATCAAACCATCTCATCCTCTGTTTTCCCCTTCTTCCACCTCCAATCTTTCCCAGCTTCAGAGTCTTTTTCAATGAGTCAGTTCTTCATATTAGGTGGCCAAAGTATTGGAGTTTCAGCTTCAGCATCATTCCTTACAATAACATCCAGGACTGATTTCCTTTAGGATGGACTGGTTGGATCTCCTTGCAGTCCAAGGGACCCTCAAGAGTCTTCTCCAAAACCACAGTTCAAAAGCAGCAATTCTTCAGCACTCAACTTTCTTTATAGTTCAGATCTCACATCCATACTTGACTACTTGAAAACTACAGCTTTGACTAGATGGACTTTTTTTGGCAAAGTAATGTCTCTTGCTTTTCACTATGCTGTCTAGGTTGTTCATAACTTTTCTTCTTAAGAGTAAGTGTTATTTAATTTGATGGCTGCAATTACCATCTGAAGTGATTTTGGAGCCCAAGAAAATAAAGTCTGTCACTTTTTCCACTGTTTCCCCATCTATTTGCCATGAAGTGATGGAACCAGATGCCATGATCTTAGTTTTCAGAATGTTGAGCTTTAAGCCGACTTTTTCACTCTCCTCTTTCACTTTCATCAAGAGGCTTTTTAGTCCTTCACTTTCTGCCATAAGGGTGTCATCTGCCTATCTGAGGTTATTGATATTTTTCCCGGCAATCTTGATTCCAGCTTGTGCTTCATCCAGCCCAGTGTTTCTCATGATGCACTCTGCACATAGAAGCTAAATAAGCAGGGTGATAATATACAGCCTTGATGTACTCCTTTCCCTATTTGGAACCAGTCTGTTGTCCATATCCAATTCCAACTCTTGCTTCCTAACATGCATACAGAATTCTCAGGAGGCAGGTCAGGTGGTCTGGTATTCCCAGCTGTTTAAGCATTTTCCACGATTTGTTGTGATCCACACAGTCAAAGGCTTTGGCATAGTCAATAAAGCAGAAATAGATGTTTCCCTGGAACTCTCTTGCTTTTTCAATAATCAAATGGATGTTGGCGATATGACCTCTGGTTCCTCTGCCTTTTCTAAATCCAGTTGAACACCTAAAAGTTCATGGTTCACATACTGTTGAAGCCTGGCTTTGAGAACTTTGAGCATTACTTTGCCAGTGTGTGAGATGAGTGCAATTGTGGTAGTCTGAGCATTCTTTAGCACTGCCTTTCTTTGGGATTGGAATGAAAACTGACATTTTCCAATGCTGTGGCCACTGCTGAGCTTCCATGTTTGCTGGCATATTAAGTGCAACACTTTCATGGTATCATCTTTCAGGATTTGAAATAGCTCAACGGGAATTCCATCACCTCCACTAGCTTTGTTCATAGTGATGCTTCCTAAGGCCCACTTGACTTCACAGTCCAGGATGTCTGGCTCTAGGTGAGTGATTATACCATCATGATTATCTTGGTCATGAAGATCTTTTTGTACAGTTCTTCTGTGTATTCTTGCCACCTCTTCTTAATATCTTCTGCTTCTGTTAGGTCCATACCATTTCTGTCCTTTATTGAGCCCATCTTTGCATGAATTGTTCCTTTGCCCACAGTAGTAGATATGATGGTCATCTGTCAGGAACCACTTTAGGCATTACTGACAAAATGGAGGCATGGCCCCAACTCCCTCTCCTTGTCCTGCAGGCATGGACCTGGGATGAAGGAGCTAGGTCTTGTGATTCTGACTTGTTTTTTCCTTTCCTCGGCTGAGTTGACTAAAAAGAATATTACGGTGCTTGTTGTTCTTGAGAGGAGCATGAGAAGGCACAAAGCCTTCTGCAGTTGTGCTCAGAGAATAATTCATAAAGTTAATCATTGACATTTGTTTAAGGATCTTTACAAAAGAGTGTTCCAGGGTGAGCACGTAGGCCACAGCTTGGGTCCATGGGAAGGATTGTTATCTGAAACTTATTTGTGAAGGAAATGTTTATGGCAAAGGAGTTTGCTGAATTTAGGGCTTAGGAATAATTAAAAATAGTTAGAAGCTAAAAATGTTATAATGTTAGCATATTTTACTATAGCTTATAGAGATTAAGAATTTAGAGATATTAATAGCTAGAAGCCTTTTTAAGAGATAGTGAGCTCAGGATACTAGGGGCAAATAGGATTTAGAAAGATAAGGAATAAACTGAGGCTTGTAATATGCAGCCTAGACATAAGCAACAGTTACAATGTAATCACAAGTTAAAGTAAACACAATTCTGAGAACTGCTGAGGCAGAAACTCTGTTTGAAGGAAACAATGATTTATGGAGACAATAAATCTGGATAAGGGGAAACTGAAAATGTCAAACCTCTGACCTTTTGTTAAACTATAAAACAGAACCTAAAGCTTGAAATAAACATGCAGTCCAAGAAAACTAAATGAGAGGCTGCATCATTACTCGCCAACACTGCCCATCCCTTCAGGCTGATTCCCTGGCTGCTGGAGTTCGACTCAGGCAGTCATCTGAGTTAAATTCACCCATTCCAGTCCATTTTAGTTCGCTGATTCCTAAAATGTCAATGTTCACTCTTTCCATCTCCTGTTTGACCACTTCTGCTTTGCTTTGATTCATGGACCTAACATTCCAGGTTCTTATACAGTATTGCTCTTTACAGCATCGGACTTTACTTCCATCACCAGTCACATCCACAACTGGGTGTTGTTTTTGCTTTGGCTCTGTCTCTTAATTCTTCCTGGAGTTATTTTCCACTGATTTCCAGTAGCATATTGGATCCTACTGACCTGGGGAGTTCATCTTTCAGTGTCCTATCTTTTTTCTTTTTCATTCTGTTCATGGGGTTCTCAAGGCAAGAATACTAAAGTGGTTTGCTATTCTCTTCTCCAGTGGACCACGTTTCTTCAGAACTCTTCACCATGACCCATCTGTCCTGGGTGGCCCTACACAGCATGGCTCACAGTTTCATTGATTTAGATAAGGCTGTGGTCCATGAGATCAGATTGATTAGATTTCTTTGACTGTGGTTTTCCTTCCATCTGCCATCTGATGGAGAAGGATAAGAGGCTTATGGAAGCTTCCTGATGGGAGAGACTGACTGAGGGGAATACTGGGTCTTGTGGTGGGCAGGGCCCACAATGTCCCAGCGCTAAAAATACACACTTTGGTTAAACCGAATCTTTCTCTGAAGGAAGTGGTGTGAACTGGTCATTCCCTGTGTGCATAGTGGGAAACCCATACAACACTTTATGTACTTAGGTATTCTTGTAGATGAGCTCCTGGTAGGGAGATGCAAGCACCATGTTTCTTTCAGAAGCATCACTTGCTTGAGCCAAGAACTGAATGCAAAGAAGAGTGTCAAAACTCAAAGTTTTTGCCTAGGTAGGTTTAAACGGGAAACATTCTAGCTTTCACAGGGTGAGTGAACTGTTTTTGCCAGCAGACCTCAATTGACAGATTCCCACCTAGCCTATTTCCTTGTGGTGTCCTAGCACTGAAAATACATACTTGGAACAAACTATACTTTCCACAAAGGAAGTGGTTTATTCTCATTCTCTGTATGGTGACTGGCATAACCATACTATGCATTATGAACATAGGTGTTCTGTGAGATAAGCTCCTAGTAAGGAGATAAGAAAGCCTTCTTCAGTGATCAATGCAAAGAAATAGAGGAAAACGTCAGAATGGAAAAGACTAGAGATCTCTTCAAGAAAATTAGAGATACCAAGAGAACATTTCATGCAAAGATGGGCTCGATAAAGGACAGAAATGGTCTGGACCTAACAGAAGCAGAAGATATTAAGAAGAGGTGGCAAGAATACACAGAAAAACTGTACAAAAAGATCTTCACGACTCAGATAATCATGATGATGTGATCACTAATCTAGAGCCAGACATCTTGGAATGTGAAGTCAAGTAGGCCTTAGAAAGTATCACTACGAACAAAGCTAGTGGAGGTGATGGGATTCCAGTTGAGCTGTTTCAAATCCTGAAAGATGATGCTGTGAAAGTGCTGCACTCATTATGCCAGCAAATTTGGAAAACTCAGCAGTGGCCAAAGGACTGGAAAAGGTCAGTTTTCATTCCAATGCCAAAGAATGCCCCAACTACCGCACAATTGCACACATCTCACATGCTAGTAAAGTAATGCTCAAAATTCTCCCAAGTCAGGCTTCAGCAATACGTGAACCGTGAACTCCCTGATGCTCAAGCTGGTTTTAGAAAAGGCAGAGGAACCAGAGATCAAGTTGCCAACATGCACTGGATCATGGAAAAAGCAAGAGAGTTCCAGAAAAACATCCATTTCTGCTTTATTGACTATGCCAAAGCCTTTGACTGTGTGGATCACAATCAACTGTGGAAAATTCTGAAAGAGATGGGAATACTAGACCACCTGACCTGCTTCTTGAGAAATCTGTATGCAGGTCAGGAAGCAACAGTTAGAACTGGACATGGAACAACAGACTGGTTCCAAATAGGAAAAGGAGTACATCAAGGCTGTATATTGTCACCCTGCTTATTTAACTTCTATGCAGAGTACATCATGAGAAATGCTAGACTGGAAGAAACGCAAGCTGGAATCAAGATTGCCAGAAGAAATATCAATAACCGCAGATATGCAGATGACATTACCCTTATGGCAGAAAGTGAAGAGGAACTCAAAAGCCTCTTGATGAAAGTGAAAGTGGAGAGTGAAAAAGTTGGCTTAAAGCTTAACATTCAGAAAACGAAGATCATGGCATCTGGTCCCATCACTTCATGGGAAATAGATGGGGAAACAATGGAAACAGTGGAAACAGTGTCAGACTTTTTTGGGGGCTCCAAAATCACTGCAGATGGTGACTGCAGCCGTGAAATTAAAAGATGCTTACTCCTTGGAAGAAAAGTTATGACCAGCCTAGATAGTATATTCAGAAGCAGAGACATTACTTTTTGAACGAAGGTTCATCTAGTCAAGGCTATGGTTTTCCCTGTGGTCATGTATGGATGTGAGAGTTGGACTGTGAAGAAGGCTGAGTGCCGAAGAATTGAGGCTTTTGAACTGTGGTGTTGGAGAAGACTCTTGAGAGTCCCTTGGACTGCAAGGAGATCCAACCAGTCCATTCTGAAGAAGATCAACCCTGAGTGTTCTTTGGAAGGAATGATGGTAAAGCTGAAACTCCAGTACTTTGGCCACCTCATGCGAAGAGTTGACTCATTGGAAAAGACTCTGATGCTGGGAGGGACTGGGGACAGGAGGAGAAGGGGACGACTGAGGATGAGATGGCTGGGTGGCATCACGGACTCGATGAACGTGAGTCTGAGTGAACTCTGGGAGATGGTGATGGACAGGGAGGCCTGACATGCTGTGATTTATGGGGTTGCATAGAGTTGGACACAACTGAGTGACTGAACTGAACTGAAGGAGATCCAAGCAGGTTGTTTCCTTCAGAAGTGTCACTTTGTTGCACCAAGAATTGACTGTAAAAAAAAGATAGAGTCAGCACCCCAGGTGTTTTCCTAGGTGCATTTGAGAGTGAAAGATTCTAGGTTTCAAAGGTGAGAAAAATGTTTTTGCCTGCTGAACATAAATGACTGATTTACACCCAGCATATTCCCTGCTGTGTCCCAGCACTAAAAATTAACTCTTGAGACAAATTTAAGCTTTCTGTGTAGGAAGTTGTGTGAAATGCTTGTTCTCTATGTGGCATGTGGCATACCCATACAATACAGTATGAACCTAGGTGTTGTATAAGTATAGCTCATAGTAAAGAGATTCAGGCACAGTTTTTCCTTCATAAAAGTCACTTGCTTGCACCAAGAATTGACCTAGTGAAGTGAGAATCAGCACCCAAAGTGTTTTCATATGTGGGTTTCAGAGTGATACAGTCTAACATTCACAGGGTGAGAGCACACTTTTTACCATCAGACCCCTATTGGCAAGTTCACACCCAGACTATTTCCCTGCAGTGTCCTAGCACTAAATATAAATATTTGCAGCAAAGTGAACCTTTCCAGAAGGAGGTTTTGTGTCTTGGTTGTTCTCTATGATGCGTTATTTACCTAGGTGTTCTATGAGATGAATTTCTAGTAAAGAGACATAAGCACAGTGTTTCCTTCAGAAAAGTCACTTGCTAGCACCAAATATCGGAGAAGGCAATGGCAACCCACTCCAGTATTCTTGCCTGGAGAATCCCATAGACGGAGGAGCCTGGTAGGCTACAGTCCATGAGGTCGCTAAGAGTGGACTGAGCGACTGCCCTTTCACTTTTCACTTTCATGCATTGGAGAAGGAAATGGCAACCCATTCCAGAGTTCTTGGCTGCAGAATCCCAGGGACGGGGGAGCCTGGTGGGCTGCCGTTTATGGGGTCGCACAGAGTCAGACACGACTGAAGTGACTTAGCAGTAGCAGCACCAAATAGTGACTGCAATGAGAATCATCACCCAAAGTGTTTTTCTAGGTGGATTTGAGAGTGATCCATTCTAGCTTTCACAGAGTGAGAACACTGTTTTTGCCAGCAGATCCCTGCTCACAGCCCCCATAACTCCCTGCAATATCCGAGCACTGAAAATACACACTTGGTTCAAACTGAATTTTTCTATGAAGGAAGTGGTGTGAACTGGTCATTCTCCTTGTGGTGAGTGGCTTACCCATACAATGCATTTTGAACAGAGGTGTTTTATTAGATGAGCTCCTAGTAACAAGATCCAAACATAGTGTTTCCTTCAAAAAAGTGACTCACTTGCACCAAGAATGGACTGTTGTTAAGAATATCGCCACCCATGTTTTTCAAAGGTGGGTTAGATATTGAAACATTCTAGCTTTCACAGTGTGAGAACACTCTGTTTTTGCCAGCAGAGCGCTACTGGCAAGTTCACACCCAGCATATTTCTCTGCAGTGTCCCAGCCCTGAAAATGCTCATGGGATAAACTGAACATTTCCATGAATGAAGCTGTGTGACCGGCTTTTGCTCTGTAATGCTTTATGAACCTAAGTGTTGCATGAAATAAGTTCTTAGTAAGGAGATCCAAACAGGCTTTCCTTCAGAAAAGTCACTTGGCTGGTGCCAGAATTGACTGTAGTGAAGATAGAATCAGCACCCAAAATGTTTTCCTGGTGGATCTGACAGTGAAACATTCTAACTTTCAAAGAGGGAGAACAGTTGTTTTTGCTCACAGAGCCCAATTGATAGGTTCCTGCCCAGCATATTGCCCTGCTGTATTCCAGCACTGAAAACACAAACTTGGGACAAAGTGAACCTTTCCATGAAGGGAGTTGTGTGAACTGGCTGTTCCTTGTGTGGTAAGTGCCACACCCATTCAATGTATTATGAACCTAGGTGTTCTAGGAGATGAGCTCCTTGTAAGTTGATCCAAGTGCATTGTTTCCTTCAAAGACGTCTCTTGCTTTCCTGAAGAATTGACTTCGATTAGAGAAAATCAGCACCCAAATTGTTTTCCTAGGTGGGTTTCATAGTAAAACATTCTAGTAAAACAATGCTAGCACAGTGTTTTTGTGTGCAGAGCCCAGCTGGCTCATTCACACCCAGCGTACATCCCTGCAGTGACCCAGCACTGAATATATACGCTTGGGACAAACTGAACCTGCCCATGAAGAAAGTTGTGTGAATTGGTTGTTCTCTTGTGTGGAATACCCACACACAACACATTATAATCTAAGGTGTTCTCAGAGCTCAGATGAGCTCATATTAAGGAGATTTAAGCACAGTGTTTCCTTCAGAATAGTCACTTGCTTGCACCAAGGATGGAATGTAATGAAGAGAGGATCAACACCCAGCATGTTTTCTTAGGTGGATTTGAGAGTGAAACATTCTAGCTTTCAAAAGGGAGGACACTGTTTTTGCCAGTAGACCCCAACTGGCAGGTTCACACCCAGCGTATTTTCTGAAATGTTCCAGCACTGAAAATGCACACTTGGGACAAACTGAACTTTTCCAAGATGGAAACTGTGCAAACTGGTTGTTCTCTTTTTATGTCCATCCTGGCCTGAACTCCAGAGGTAAAATTCTCTGTCCCCGAAATAAACTCCTTACATCTCATATTATTATCTGATAGAGGTCAGAGAGAAAAAGAAAAGCCCACAAGGCAGATAGGGAGATTATTGCAATCTCTCTTTTGAGAAAAATTCATATATAGTTGACAGAAAACATTATTTTAGTCTAAGTTATACTATGTAGTAATTTGACATTTGCACACATTATGAAATGGTTCTATAATCTCTTCATGTTTCTTATTAAAGTTTCAGTTAGCTATTTTGTCATTGACCGAACATTGAAAAATCCAATCAAGAGACCCTGACATTATCATAGAAGCAGTATCACAAAAATTTTATTTGGGGGATACACTGTTTTAACACAGTCATAAAACATGTGGAAACAGCAAGTAGGAAAGATAGTCCGGGTGGCCCATAAAGATTATGACTTTTTGTAGGGTTTCCATGTGTGTTAGGTGTTCAAATTAGTCTGTGGTTCAGGAGACAGAATAGGCAATAATAACTATTTGATTTCCAATATTGTCATTATTTCTTAGTTAATACCTGCTGATCACATCCCTGGAGAAGGCAATGGCAGCCCACTCCAGTACTCTTGCCTGGAAAATCCCACGGACTGAGGAGCCCGGTGGGCTGTAGTCCATGGGGTCGTTAAGAGTCGGACAGGATTAAGCGGCTTCACTTTCACTTTTCAATTTCGTGCATTGGAGAAGGAAATGGCAACCCGTTCCTGTGTTCTTGCCTGGAGAATCCCAGGGACGGTGGAGCCTGGTGGGCTGCCATCTTCGGGGTCGCACAGAGTCGAACACGACTGAAGCGACTTAGCAGCAGCAACATCAGCTGATCACACCCCCCATCTTTCTTTTACTTTGCAATGACCCATTCTATGCCCTTATTACTCTTACTGAGACAATTCCAGAACAGACGCCATCTCCCTCAGCCTCTTACTTCCGCTTTATCTTTTACACACTGCTTTCAGATTCAGTTCAGTTCAGTTCAGTCGCTCAGTTGTGTCTGACTCTTTGCGACCCCATGAATCACAGCCCGCCAGCCTTCCCTGTCCATCACCATCTCCCGGAGTTCACTCAAACTCACGTCCATCGCTTCAGTGATGCCATCCAGCCATCTCAGACTCTGTCATCCCCTTCTCCTCCTGTCCCCAATCCCTCCCAGCATCAGAGTCTTTTTCCAATGAGTCAACTCTTCGCATGAGGTGGCCAAAGTACTGGAGTTTCAGCTTTAGCATCATTCCTTCCAAAGAACACCCAGGGTTGATCTTCTTTGGAATGGACTGGTTGGATCTCCTTGCAGTCCAAGGGACTCTCAAGAGTCTTCTCCAACACCACAGTTCAAAAGCATCAATTCTTTGGCTCTCAGCTTTCTTCACAGTCCCACTCTTAACATCCATACATGAACACTGGAAAAACCATAGCCTTGACTAAATGGACCTTTGTTGGCAAAGTAATGTCTCTGCTTTTGAATACGCTATCTAGGCTGGTCATAACTTTTCTTCCAAGGAGTAAGCATCTTTTAATTTCATGGCTGCAGTCACCATCTGCAGTGATTTTGGAGCCCCAAAGGATAAAGTTTGACACCATTTCCACCATTTCCCCATCTATTTTCCATGAAATGATGGGACTGAATGCCATGATCTTCGTTTTCTGAATGTTGAGCTTTAAGCCAACTTTTTCACTCTCCACTTTCAGTTTCTGCAAGAGGCTCTTTAGTTCCTCTTCACTTTCTGCCATAAGGATGGTGTCATCTGCATATCTGAGGTTATTGATACTTCTCCCAGCAATCTTGATTCCAGCTTGTGCTTCTTCCAGCCCAGCGTTTCTCATGATGTACTCTGCATAGAAGTTAAATAAGCAGGGTGACAATATACAGCCTTGACGTACTCCTTTTCCTATTTGGAACCAGTCTGTTGTTCCATGTCCAGTTCTAACTGTTGCTTCCTGATCTGTAGGCAGGTTTACCTTCTGGAAACTCAGCTCCATGTCACTCCCCATATCATGACTCTGGAACAAAATTCCAAGTATCAGGAAAGTTCATATACAAAACAGAAAGGCATTTTTCTAATTTCCTATTCACCTATGGTCTACTAAACCCTCATTAAATGATAAAGCATACCTTCCATCTTCTTTCATACAATCCTGCAATTCCTAACAGTTAAAGCACCAGGGAAACAAGGAAGCATGTATTTTCCCTTTAGTTGTATTGGAATTTATTTTTCTTTATACATAAAAAAGCAATGGGGACTTCCCTGGTGGACCAGTGTTAAGACTCAGTGCTTCTAATGAAGGGGTCACAGGTTTGATCCCTGGCCAGAGAACTAAGATCCCACATGTGTCATGGTTTGGCCATTAAAAAAAAAAAAGAATGCTATACATAAGGAAATTGCACTCAGTAGAATGTTATTGATGTCCTACATAATGTATATATTATGTATGGGAGGGGTTTTGTTGGTCTGAGTGCTGTCATTGTGTTTGTACACATACAGATCTTTTGGGGACCCAAAGATTTTGATGACATCTGCCTAATCTGTTCTATTTATTCTGAACAAAGTATGGGAAAGGAAAGTAGGTGATAGGGGTAGCAAAAGATGGAAAGAAGATGCCCGACCCGTCTTGAAACACGGACCAAGGAGTCTAACACGTGTGCGAGTCAGGGGCTCGCACGAAAGCCATCGAACCATCTAGTAGCTGGTTCCCTCCGAAGTTTCCCTCAGGATAGCTGGCACTCTCGCAACGGAACCCATGCAAAAAGTATAGCTACTATTAAAAATACAAACATATGGAGGCTAAACAACATGCTTCTGAATAACCAACAAATCACAGAAGAAATTTAAAAAGAAACCAAAATATGCATAGAAATGAAAATGAAAACTCAACGACCCAACACCTATGGGATTCAGTAAAAGTAGTGCTAAGGGGAAGGTTCATAGCAATATTAGTTTACCTCAAGAAACAAGAGAAAAATCCAATAAATAACCTAACTTTACACCTAAAGCAATTAGAAAAAGAAGAATGAAGAACCCTAGGATTAATAGAAGGAAAGAAATCATAAAAATTAGGGCAGAAGTAAATGAAAGAGAAACAAAGGAGACTGTAGCAAAATTCAACAAAACTAAAAGTTAGTTCTTTGAGAAGATAAATAAAATAGACAAAACATTAGCCAGACTCATCAAGGAACAAAGGGAGAAGAATCAAATCAACAAAATTGGAAATGAAAATGGAGAGATCACAACAGACAACCCAGAAATTCAAAGGATCATCAGAGACTACTATCAACAACTATATGCCAATAAAATGGACAACTTGAAAGAAATGGACAAATTCTTAGAAAAGTATAACCTTCCAAAACTGAACCAGGAAGAAATAGAAAATCTTAACAGACTTATCACAAACACAGAAATCAAAACTGTAGTCAAAAATCTTTCAACAAACAAAAGTCCAGGACCAGATGTTTTCCCAGGTGAATTCTACCAAAAATGTAGAGAAGAGCTAACAACTATCCTACTCAAATTCTTCCAGAAAATTGCAGAGCAAGGTAAACTGCCAAACTTATTCTATGAGGCCACCATCACCCTAATACCAAAACCAGACAAAGATGCCACTGAAAAGGAAAACTACAGGCCAATAACACTGAGGAACATAGATGCAAAAATCCTCAACAAAATTCTAGCAAACAGAATCCAACAACATACTAAAAAGATCATTCATCATGACCAATTGGGCTTTATCCCAGGGATGCAAGTATTCTTCAGTATTCACAAATCAATCAATGTGCTATACCACATTAACTAAATGAAAGATAAAAACCATATGGCTATCTCAATAGATGCAGAGAAAGCCTTTGACAAAATTCAACATCCATTTATGATAAAAACCCTTCAGAAAATAGGCATAGAAGGAACAAATTTCAATGTAATAAAAGCAATGTATGATAAACCCACAGCAAACATTAGCCTCAATGGTGAAAAATTGAAAGTGTTTCCCCTAAAGTCAGGAACAAGACAAGGTTGCCCATTCTCACCACTACTATTCAACATAGTTTTAGAAGTTTTAGCCACAGCAATCAGAGAAGAAAAAGAATAAAAGGAACCCAGATTGGAAAAGAAGAAGTAAAAGTCACTGTTTGCAGATGACATGATTCTCTATACAGAAAACCCTAAAGGCTCTACTGGAAAATTACTAGATCTAATCAATGAATATAGTAAAGCTGCAGTATATAAAATTAATACACAGAAATTCCTTGCCTTCCTATGCACTAACAATAAGAAAGCAGAAAGAGAAATTAAGGAAACAATCCCATTCACCATTGCAACAAAAAGAATAAAATGCTTAGGAATAAATCTACCTAAAGAAACAAAATACCTATAGAGATAAAACTATAAAACACTGATGAAAGAAATCAAAGATGACACAAATAGGTGGAGAGATATACTATGTTCATGGATTGGAAGAATCAATACAGTGAATCAAATGAGTATACTACCCAAAGTAATCTATAGATTCAATGCAATCTATATCAAGCTACCAACAGTATTTTTCACAGAACTAAAACAAATAATTTCACAATTTGTGTGGACATACAAAAAAACCTCGAATAGCCAAAGCAATCTTGAGGAAGAAGAATGGAACTTGAGGAATCAATGTGCCTGACTTCAGACTATACTACAATGCTACAGTCATCAAGACAGTATGGTACTGGCACAAAGACAGAAATATAGGTCAATGGAACAAAATAGAAAGCCCAGAGATAAATCTACACACCGATAGACACTTATTTTTGACAAAGGAGGCAAGAATATACAATGGAGAAATGACAATCTCTTTAACAAGTAGTTCTGGGAAAACAGGTCAACCACTTGTAAAAGAATGAAACTCAAACACTTTCTGACACCATACTCAAAAATAAACTCAAAATGGATTACAGATCTAAATGTAAGACCAGAAACTATAAAACTCTTAGAGGAAAACATAGATAAAACATTCTGTGACATAAATCACAGCAGGATCCTCTATGACCCACCTCCCAGAGTAATGGAAATAAAGGCAAAAATAAACAAGTGGGGCCTAATTAAGCTTTTACACAACGAAGGAAACTATAAGCAAGGTGAAAAGACAGCTTTCAGAGTGGGAGAAAATAATAGCAAAGGAAGCAACTGACAAAGAATTAATGTCAAAAATACACATACAAGCAGCTCATGCAACTCAATTCCAGAAAAATAAATGACCCAATCAAAAAATGATCCAAAGAACTGAACAGACATTTCTCCAAAGAAGACATGCAGATGGCTAACAAACACATGAAAAGATGTTCAACATCACTCATTATCACAGAAATGCAAACCAAAACCACAATGAGGTACCATTTCACGCCAGTGAGAATGGCTGCTATCAAAATGTCTACAAGCAATAAATGCTGGAGAGGGTGTGGAGAAAAGGGAACCCTCTTACACTGTTGGTGGGAATGCAAACTAGTACAGTCACTATGGAGAACAGTGTGGAGATTCCTTAAAAACTGGAAATAGAACTGCCTTATGACCCAGCAATCCCACTGCTGGGCAAACACACCGAGGAAACCAGAATTGAAAGAGACCTGTGTACCCCAGTGTTCATCACAGCACTGTTTACAATAGCCAGGACAAGGAAGCAACCTAAACGTCCATCAGTGATGAATGGATAAGAAAGTTGTGGTACAAATACACAATGTAATATTACTCAGCTATTGAAAAGAATTCATTTGAATCCGTTCTAATGAAGTGGATGAAACTGGAGCCTATTATGCAGAGTGAAGTTAAGTCAGAAAGAAAAGCACCAATACAGTATACTAAGGCATATATATGGAATTTAGAGGGATGGTAATGATGACCCTATATGCGAGACAGCAAGGGACACAGATGTAAAGAACAGACTTTTGGACTCTGGGAGAAGGCGAAGGTGGGATAATTTGAGAGAATAGCATTGAAACACGTGTATTACCATATGTGAAATAGATCACCAGTCCAGGTTTGATGCATGAGACAGGGCACTCAGGGCTGGTGCACTGGGATGACCCTGAGGGATGGGATGGAGAGGGAGGTGGGAGAGGGGTTCAGGATGGGGACACATGTACACCCATGGCTGGTTCATGTCAATGTATGGCAAAAACTATTACAATATTGTAAAGTAATTAGCCTCCAATTAAAATAAATAAATTAAATTTTTAAAAAGTATAGCTACTGAGGGATTTTCAGGGTTAAAAAAGAGGTAGTTTTACTTGTATTTTATTTTTAAATGGTCTAAATTATCAAGAAAGGAAACTAAGTTGACTAAGACATTGATACTGAATAACAATGATAGTAAGAAATGCACATACCAAAAGATACAAAGCTACAAAAATATATCTACATGACAAAAATTTGTAACTCAAATTAGCAAGATGATTGTGATGATGATGATGATGATTAATGTTTATTGGATATCTACTTTGAGTCAGGTTCTTGTAAGGGTTTTTTCCATTAAATCTTTGCAATACAGATATAGTTTGTAGATGAGAAAATAAGACACACAGGCATCCAGCAATTTGGACAAGTGATATAGATTGTAAATTGCAGAACCAAGATCAGCCTGCAGAGCCTCCATTTCTAACCACTCCAGATAGAAACTAAAGTGTCATCATCACTAAATTAGGCTAGAGTGATTTTTTATAGTTTTGCTTTGATCCATCATGAATTTTTCTGTTATATAATTAATAAACAAAATCATAATGACAGTTTATTTCTTTTTTGAAAGAAATGGTAAAGTATTTTGCTCTCATAAGTCTGGGGCAATCTAACCTGTGTCTTCTTCATTCGTTCTTCTCCTACCCCTCTATTTCCATGTGAAGGTAATTTTATCCACACTGGATATTCTTGAGGTATATGTTTCATCCTTGATCCTTATTAGATCTTGGGCTAGAATGAGTGAACTCTATCTTGAATTCATCTTAGTGAAAATAGAGTATGATCAGCTTAATCACTGGGAAACATAGTTTGAATAAAGAGAATGCTTATTTGAGAGAAGGTTAAAATACAGGACTGAAATGGGGAAAAAGGGACTGACACATCATACAAAGCCTGACAAAGATACTTGTGGTGTTTTTTTCCCCCTGAGGAAGATGACAGTTATTTGGGGGTCTAGCTTTTCCTCTAATCCAGATTAACCTTCTTGAAATAAAACTTTTGGTACATCATTCTCTAGTTCAGATTGTCAATAGGTCACTGTTGCTTACTGAATTAATTCTGGGCCTTTGCAACTCTCAGCAAAATTTCCTCACACTCCTTTTGACATGGAGTTTTACTACCTCCCTTCATTATTTTTATACTTCAATCAAATGAAAGTTGTTTATTCTCACTCATTATGATCCCACTGTTTCCTCCTCTTGGAATACCCCTCTTAATCCCGCTCATCTTGACACGTCCAAATCTCACTCACTTTCATCTGTGGATAGTCTCATGCAAGGTTCTCATTTCTCAGGTGGAAAGAACTTCTCTCATCTCTGAATTCCCAGGACATGCATTTATCCCTCTTATTAGAAATGCCATTTTCATCCTTGCTTGGTAATTAGGTCATCATCATCTCCATATCTACCTCTTGATACAGGACCTATATCTAAATCATCTTCATATTTTTATGACACTAAGCAAAGCACCTGTACATAATAGGTGCTGGGGTGTGTACCACATTGAAGTGAATAGATGACTGTGAACAGATGTCCTTAGATCATATTTGAGACAGATCAAAGGCCTTTTGATATCTTGTTAATAATGAGTATAGGCACTAGTGTTTTTTGCTCAGTTGTGTCCAACTCTTTGTGACCCCCACTTACTGTAGCTTGGCAGGCTCTTCTGTCCTCGGAATTCTCTAGACAAGAATACTGGAGTGTGTAGCCATTTCCTTCCTCAGAGGATCTTCCCAACCCATGGATTAAACCCAGGTCTCCTGCATTTCAGGCAGATTCTTTACCAATGACTCACCAGGGAAGCCCCAATAAGAGTATAAGCTCTAGTGAAAACTAAAGACCCCTGTAGAATTAAGGCATTCATTTCTCCAGCTGGGAGTGTTGCCTCACAGGGCTCAGAGCTGAGCCCTTTCCCAGAAGTTGCTTCACCCAATGTTATGACACTTCTCTATGGACAATTGGCACTCAATTAATGAGATGGGTTTCAAAACCTCTTCCCCCTTGCCTCAATTTGAGAGATCTCTGAAGGGCTATTTCTGCTTCCAAAACTTCCCAGTTTTCTCAGGGTATATGCCTAGTAGTGGGATTGTTGGGTCATATGGTAGTTTCATTCACAGTTTGTTAAGGAATCTTTGTACTGTCTTCCATAGTGGCTGTATCAATTTATATTTCCACTAACAGTGCAAGAGAGTTCCTTTTTCTCCACACCCTCTCCAGCATTTATTGTTTGTAAATTTTTTTATGATGGCCATTCTGACTTCTGTGAGACAACATACTACAAAGCTACAGTCATCAAGACAGTATGGAACTGGCAGTGTAACAGAAATATAGACTAATGGAACAAGATAAAGAGCCTAGAGATAAACCCACACAACTATTCAGTTCAGTTCAGTCACTCAGCCATATCTGACTTCTTGTGACCTCATAAACCACAGCAGGCCAGGCCTTCCTGTCCATCACCAACTCCCGGACTTCACTCAAACTCATGTCCATTGAGTTGGTGATGCCATCCAGCCATCTCATCCTCGGTCGTCCCCTTCTCCTCTTGCCCCCAATCCCTCCCAGCATCAGAGTCTTTTCCAATGAGTCAACTCTTCGAATGAGGTGGCCAAAGTATTGGAGTTTCAGCTTTAGCATCATTCCTTCCAAAGAAATCCCAGGGCTGATCTCCCTCAGAATGGACTGGTTGGATCTCCTTGCAGTCCAAGGGACTCTCACGAGTCTTCTCCAACACCACAGTTAAAAAGCATCAGTTCTTTGGTGCTCAGCTTTCTTCATAGTCCAACTCTCACATCCATATATGACCACTGGAAAAACCATAGCCTTGACTAGACGGACCTTTGTGGCAAACTAATGTCTCTGCTTTTGAATATGTTATCTAGGTTGGTCATAACTTTCCTTCCAAGGAGTAAGCGTCTTTTAATTTCATGGCTGCAATCACCATCTGCAATGATTTTGGAGCCCCCAAAAATAAAGTCTGACACTGTTTCCACTGTTTCCCCCTCTATTTCCCATGAAGTGATGGGACAAGATGCAACTATGAGTACCTTGTTTTAGATGGAGGCAAGAATATACAATGTGGCAAAGATAGCCTCTTGGATAAGTGGTGCTGAGACTCTTATATGTAAAGGAATGAAATTAGAAAATAAATAAATTTATTAAAAAAGAACACTTCCTAACACCACGCACAAAGATAAACTCAAAATGGATTAAAGACCTAAATGTAAGATCAGAAACTATCAAACTCTTATAGGAAAACACAGGCAGAACACTCTAAATTATACAAGCAGCTTATGTAACTCAATGGCAGAAGAACACGGAGAAGGCAATGGCATCCCACTCCAGTGCTCTTGCCTGGAAAATCCCATGGACGGAGGGGCCTGGTATGCTACAGTCCATGGGCTCGTGAACAGTTGGACACGACTGAGCGACTCCACGTTCACTTTTCGCTTTCATGCATTGGAGAAGGAAATGGCAACTCACTCCAGTGTTCTTGCCTGGAGAATCCCAGGGACGAGGGAGCCTGGTGGGCTGCCGTCTATGGGGGTCGCACAGAGTTGGACACGACTGAAGCGACTTAGCAGCAGCAGCAGCAGCAGCAGCAGCAGCAGCAGAGCAACAAACAACTCAATAAAAAAGTGGGGAAAGACCAGAACAGACATTTCTCCAAAAAAACACAAACAGATGGCTAATAAACACAAGAAAAGACGGTTAACACTGCTCATTACTAGAGAAATGCAAATCAAAACTATAATGAGATATCACTTCAAACTGGTTAGAAGATAACCTTTTTAATAAATCATGCTGGGAAAACTGGACAGCTACATGTAAAAGAATGAAATTAGAACAATACCTAACACCATACAAAATTTCAACTCAAAATAGAATAAAGACCTCACTTTAAGATCAGACACTATAAAATTCTTAAAGGAAAACAATGGTACAATGGTCTTTGACATAAATTATAGCAAGTTCTTTTTGACCCAACTCCAGAGTAATGAAAAATACAAAACAAATGGAACCTAATTACTTTTCCACATCAAAGGAAACCATAATCAAGATGAAAAATCAACTTTTAGAATGGGAGAAAACATTTCCAAATGAAGCAGCTGAGAAAGGATTACTCTTCAAAATATACAAACAATTCACGTAGCTCTATTTTAAAAAAATCAAAAAATGGGCAGAAGCCCTAAATATATCTCTCTCTAAAGAAGACAGTCATGTACCAAGAGGGACATGAAAAGAGGTTCAACATCCAGAGGAGCCTGGTGGGCTACAGCCCAAACAGTCTCAAAGAGTTGAACATGACTGAGAATGTGCATGCACAAACACACAGACACACACAGGTATTTCAGCTGGATGTAGAATTCTGGACTGAAAATGATTTTTCCTTAGAATTGTAAAGACACCAATTATTAGAGAAATACAAATCAAAACTACCAGGTATCACCTTACACTGTCAGAATGGCCATCATCAAAAATATCTACAAACAGTAAGCGCTAGAGAGAATGTAGAGAAAAGGGAACCTTCTTGCACTGTTGGTGGAATTTTAAGTTGATACTGCCATTAAGGAGTATCATATGGAGTGTCCTTAAAAACTAAATATAGAACTGTCATGCAACCTAGCAATCCCATTACTGGACATATACCCAGAGAAATCTCTAATTTAAAAGTACATATGTACACCAGTACTCACTGCAGCACTATTTTCAATAGCCAAGACATAGAAATAACCTACAAGTCCAATGACAGACAAATGGATAAAGAAGATGTGATACTTATATACAATAGAATATTACTAAACCATAAAAAGAATGAAACTGAGTCATTTGAAGAGATGTGGATGGATCTAGAGTTTGTCATACAGAGTGAAGTAAGTCAGAAAGAGAAAAACAAATATTAGATACAAATACATATATGTGGCATGTAGATTAATGGTACAGATGAACCTATTTTGAAGGCAGGGAAAGAGACACATATGTAGAGAATAGATATGTGCACACAGGAGGTGAAGGGGAGATTGGGGCAAATTATGATATTATGCTTGACATTTATACAATAACACCATGTATAAAATAGATAGGTAATGGGAATCTTCTATAAAGTACAGGAAGCTCAGCTTGGTGCTCTGTGATGATCTAGATGAGCAGAATGAACGGGTGAGAGGGAGATCCAAGACAGAGGGTGTGCAAGTATACGTACAGCTGATTTACTTCATTGTACAACAGAAATTAGCATACAATTGTAAATGAATTATATTCCAGTTGAAAACTAATAATCCCAATCCTCCATAAAAAAGTTCAGTGGTAAACCCACACACCTATAGCCACTTAATCTATGACAAAGGAGGCAAGATATACAAGGGAGAGATGTTAGTCTCTTCAATAAGTGGTGCTGGGTAACTGGACAGCTACGTGGCGAAGAATGAAATTAGAATACTCCCTAAGACCTAACACAAAAATAAATTCAAAATAGATTAAACACCTAAATTTAAGGCAAGATAGTATATAACTCTTAGAGGGTAATATAGTGAGAACATTTAGACAGAAATTACAGAAAAATCTTTTTATTCTCCTAACTAGAGTAATTAAAGTAAAAAAACCAAAAAACACACAAAAAAAAGGGCTCTAATGAAACTTAAAATCATTTCACAACAAAGGAAGCCATAAAACAATGAAAGGACAACCTCAGAATGGGAGGAAATATTTTTAAATGAGGCAGTTGACAAGGGATAAATTTCCAAAATATTTTTTAAAACCTCATGTAACTTAATATATATAAAACAAACAAACAAACAGCCCAGTCAAAAAAATGGGCAGAAGACCTAAACAGACTCCAAAGAAGGCATACAGATGTCAATAATCAGTCAGTCAGTTCAGTCGTGTCTGTTTGTGACCCCATGAACCGCAGTATGCCAGGCCTCCCCTGTCCATCACCAACTCCCGCAGTTCACCCAAACCCATGTCCATTGAGTCGGTGATGTTATCCAACCACCTCATCCTCTGTCGTCCCCTTCTCCTGCCCTCAATCTTTTCCAGCATCAGGGTCTTTTCAAATGAGTCAGCTCTTCGCATCAGGTGGCCAAAGTACTGGAGTTTCAGGTTCAACATCAGTCCCTCCAATGAACACCCAGGACTGATCTCCTTTAGGATGGACTGGTTGGATCTCCTTGCAGTCCAAGGGACTATCAAGAGTCTTCTCCAATACCACAGTTCAAAAGCAGCAATTCTTTGATGCTCAGTGTTAGGCTTGGAGAACTGCGCTCTGAAAAAGACATTCAGGGATAGCCTCTAGTGGACTGACAAAGTTTATTATCCAGCTGCATAGTTTTATGGTCTTAGGGAATAGAGCATAAATCAGACTTACACGTATCCTTTCTCGATAAACTTCAAAGCATTCAAGCATAAAATACAGTTCCCACCGCCCAAGACATAACATAGCTTTGGCGAAACTCTAAAGGGAGTCTTATCATGAAACAACAGTCCTTGCTCCCAGAAAGAGGTGGTCAGAAGGAAGTCTCTGAATGCTTCAAGGCTGGGCATATGACCCTTCGTCATCGGTTCCCAGCCTTGGGCACTCGGTGAACGCTCATAACCCTTTGTTATGATCGTTCCAGCTTCCAACCTTCGTCATGAGTGGAGCAAATACATTTTCAGTATTTGCTTAAAGCCTTCCAGCTCCTCCACACTCAGCTTTCTTTATAGTCCAACTCTCACATCCATGCATGACCACTAGAAAAACCATAGCCTTGACTAGATGGACCTTTGTTGACAAAGTAATGTCTCTGCTTTTAAATATACTGTCTAGGTTGGTCATAATTTTCCTTCCAAGGAGTAAGCATCTTTTAATTTCATGGCTGCAATCACCATCTGCAGTGATTTTGGAGCCCGGAAAATAAAGTCAGCCACTGTTTTCATTGTTTCCCCATCTATTTGCCATGAGGTGATGGGAGTGGATGCCATGATCTTCGTTTTCTGAATGTTGAGCTTTAAGCCAACATTTTCACTCTCCTCTTTCACTTTCGTCAAGAGGCTCTTTAATTCTTCTTCACTTTCTGCCATAAGAGTGGCATCATCTGCCTATCTGAGGTTATTGATATTTCTCCCGGCAATCTTGATTCTGGCTTGTGCTTCTTCCAGCCCAGCAATTCTCATGATGCATAGAAGTTAAATAAGCAGGGTGACAATATACAGCCCTGACGTACTCCTTTTCCTATTTGGAACCAGTCTGTTGTTCCATGTCCAGTTCTAACTGTAGCTTCCTGACCTGCATACAGGTTTCTCAAGAGGCAAGTCAGGTGGTCTGGTATTCCCATCTCCTTCAGAACTTTCCAGTTTATTGTGATCCACACAGTCAAAGGCTTTGGCATAGTCAATAAAGCAGAAATGGATGTTTTTCTGGAACTCTCTTGCTTTTTTGATGATCCAGCAGATGTTGGCAATTTGATCTCTGGTTCCTCTGCTTTTTCTAAAACCAGCTTGAACATCAGGGAGTTCACCCTTCACATATTGCTGAGGCCTGGCTTGGAGAATTTTGACAGATGTCAACAAACACATGGAAACTCAAAATCTCTCATTATTAGAGTAATGCAAATGAAAACTACAACGAAGTATCACCTCACAACATGGTCATCAAAAATATACAAACAATAACTGTTGGAGAGGATGTAGAGAAAAAGGAATCCTCTTGCACAGTTGATGGAAACACAAATTGATACAATTACCGTAATTGTAAGAGTTAATTTTGAATCCATACTGGATTTACTTCTGTGACTTCAATTTTTATTTTGAAGTTTTTGTTATTCTAGGCATACCTAATGCCCTGCTTTAGGGAGTCCTTCCCACCCCCTTGGCCTGACCTTTGGATTAGGGTGCCTTTGGCTCACAGGGAGATAGCCTGACCCTGCCCACCTGTGAAGGGCTGTAAGAAAGTTAAACTAACAAGTCTTCCTGCCTGAGGCTTGCCATTCTCAGAGATATTTGTAAGAATTAAATGGCCTTTTTATTTGTATCCTCACCTCCCCCCACCTCCGATCCATAAAAGAACCTGGCTTCTAGGCCCTGACAAGATGGTTATTTTGAGGCACAAGCCTTCCATCTTCTTGGTCAGCTGGCTTTCCAAATAAATTGGTCTTCCTTGCAACAACACCTCAACTCAGATTTACTGACCTATCCTGCAGCAAGCAGAGCAAGCATAGACTTGATAACACCACTATGGAGGACAGTACGGAAGTTCCTTATGAAACTATGAATAAAAATACCATATTATCTAGCAATGCCACTACTGGGCATATATCCTGAGAAAACCAGAACTGAAAAAGACACATGCACCCTAGTGTTCACTGCAACACTATTTACAATAGCTATGACACAGAAGCAACCTAGATATCCATCAACAGATGAATGCATTAGGAAGCTGTGGTACATATACACAAGGGAATATTACTCGGCTATAAAAGGAACCATTTGAGTCACTCCTAATTAGGTGGGTGAACTTAGAGTCTGTTATACAGAGTGAAGGAAGAGAGAAAGAGAAAAGCAAATATCATGTATTCACACATTTAAATGCAATCTAGAAAGATGGTACTGATGAACCTATTTGCAGGGCAGTAATGGAGTTGCAGACATAGAGAACAAACGTGGACACAGAGGGGGAAGAAGAGGGTGGGACGAATGCAGAGAGTAGCATCAGAACACATACAATACCATAAGTGAAACAGCCAGTGGGAATTTGCTGTGTGACTCAGGGAGTTTGAACTGGTGCTCTGTGACTACTTAGAGGGGTGGGATGTGGTGGGAGGTGGGAGGTGGGAGGGAGATTCAAGAAGGAGAGGGCACATGTATACCTATGGCTGATTCATGTTGATGTATGGCAGAAACCAATACAGTATGGTAAGCAATTATCCTTCAATTAAAAATAAATAAAATTTAAAAAGCCAAACAGAGAAAGACATACACACAAAAAGGTAACCAACAACGACTTCCTGTTGCTCACTGTTATCTGGCAGCCTGGATGGGAGGGGAGTTTGAGGGAGAATAAATACATGAATATGTACGTCTGCATCCCTTGGCTCTCCACCTGAAGCTATCATAACATTGATAATTGGATATCAGTTCAGTTCAGTTCAGTTGCTCAGTCGTCCAGCTCTTTGCGACCCAATGAATCGCAGCATGCCAGGCCTCCCTGTCCATCACCACATCCGGAGTATACCCAAACTCATGTCCATCGAGTCGGTGATGCCATCCAGCCATCTCATCCTCTGCCATTCCCTTCTCCTCCTGTCCCAATCCCTCCCAGCATCAGGGTCTTTTCCAATGAGTCAACTCTTCACATGAGGAGGCCAAAGTATTGGAGTTTCAGCTTCAGCATCAGTCCTTCCAATGAACACCCAGGACTGATCTCCATTAGGATGGACTGGTTGGATCTCTTTGCAGTCCAAGGGACTCTCAAGAGTCTTCTCCAACACTACAGTTCAAAAGCATCAGTTCTTCGGTGCTCAGCTTTCTTCACAGTCTAACTCTCACATCCATACATGACCACTGGAAAAACCATAGCCTTGACTAGACAGACCTTTGTTGGCAAAGTAATGCCTCTGCTTTTGAATAGGCTATCTAGGCTAGTAGATCTATCTAGTAATTAACCTCCATAACTTTCCTTCCAAGGAGTAAGCATCTTTTAACTTCATGGCTGCAATCACCATCTGCAGTGATTTTGGAGCCCCCAAAAATAAAGTCTGACACTGTTTCCATTGTTTCCCCATCTATTCGCCATGAAGTGATGGGACCAGAATGCCATGATTTTCATTTTCTGAATGTTGAGCTTTAAGCCAACTTTTTTCACTCTCCTCTTTCACTTTCATCAAGAGGCTCTTTAGTTCCTCTTCACTTTCTGCCATAAGGGTGGTGTCATCTGCATATCTGAGGTTATTGATATTTCTCTCGGCAATCTTGATTCCAGCTTGTGTTTCATCCAGCCCAGTATTTCTTATGATGTACTCGGCATGTAAGTTAAATAAGCAAGGTGACAATATCCAGCCTTGATGTACTCCTTTTCCTATTTGGAACCAGTCTGTTGCTCCATGTCCAGTTCTAACTGTTGCTTCCTGACCTGCACCCCAATACAAAATAAAAAGTAAAAAGGAAAAAAAAAAAAAAGATTTTCACAGATATGTGAAGTACAAACTCCTTGGAAAGTTCCTGCAAACACAACTTCAGTTCTATGAAACTTGAAAAGAAAGCATAATTAATGGCTGAGTAATACTCCATTGTGTATATGTACCACAGCTTTCTTATCCATTCATCGGCTGATGGACATCTAGGTTGCTTCCATGTTCTGGGTATTATAAACAGTGCTGTGATGAAAATTGGGGTACAGAGACATTGTACAGGGAGGGAGGAGGGAGGGGAGTTCAGGATGGGGAACATGTGTATACCTGTGGCAGATTCATATTGACACCTAGGTTGCTTCCATGTCCTGGCTATTATAAACAGTGCTGTGATGAACATGGGACCAAGAGGGATGGTACGGGAGGGGAGGGAGGAGGGAGGGAGGTTCAGGATGGGGAACACGTGTATACCTGTGGCGGATTCATGTTGATGTATGACAAAACCAATACAATATTGTAAAGTAATTAACCTCCAATTAAAATAAATAAATATATATATAAAAGAAAGTATAATTACCTGTTAAATGGAATATCACTTGCCATATCAGTAAACAAAGAAGGTCAAAGTCATCAGATATTATAGCCACAGTGTATGGTGAGCTGCTGAACTCTGAGGGAATCTCTGGGAAGAAAAGAATACTTGTCATCTACAGGCCATGGCTGCTCCCCATGGTGAGTCCTGAGGAAACTCAGAATATGGAAACATTCTTTTTTTTTTTAAAGGGCTGAGTAGTATTCCATTGTGTATATGTACCACAGCTTTCTTATCCAATCATCTGCTGATGGACATCTAGGTTGCTTCCATGTCCTGGCTATTATAAACAGCGCTGCAATGAACATTGGGGTACATGTGTCTCTTTCAATTCTGGTTTCCTCGGTGTGTATGCCCAGCAGTGGGATTGCTGGGTCATAAGGCAGTTCTATTTGCAATTTTTAAAGGAATCTCCACACTGTTTTCCATAGTGGCTGTACTAGTTTGCATTCCCACCAGCAGTGTAAGAGGGTTCCGTTTTCTCCACATCCTCTCCAGCATTTATTGCTTGTAGACTTTTGGATCGCAGCCATTCTGACTGGTGTGAAATGGTACCTCATTGTGGTCTTGATTTGCATTTCTCTGATAATGAGTGATGTTGAACATCTTTTCATGTGTTTGTTAGCCATCTGTATGTCTTCTTTGGAGAAATGCCTATTTAGTTCTTTGGCCCATTTTTTTATTGGATCATTTATTTTTCTGGAGTTGAGCTGCATAAGTTGCTTATATATCTTTGAGATTAGTTGTTTGTCAGTTGTTTCATTTGCTATTGTTTTCTCCCATTCAGAAGGCTGTCTTTTCACCTTGCTTGTAGTTTCCTTTGTTGTGCAGAAGCTTTTAATTTTAATTAGGTCCCATTTGTTTATCTTTGCTTTTATTTCCAGTATACTGGGAGTTGGATCATAGAGGATCCTGCTGTGATTTATGTTGGAGAGTGTTTTGCCTATGTTCTCCTCTAGGAGTTTTATAGTTTCTGGTCTTACATTTAGATCTTTAATCCATTTTGAGTTTATTTTTGTGTATGGTGTTAGAATAATGAAAAAAAAAGAACAACCTAAAAATAAAATAAAATAAAATTTTCACAGTTTTAGCTCTTGTAAAAAAAAAAGAATATGGAAACATAAGATGAGATGCATATCAAAGAAATGATTTCAGGAGCCTAGAATTTTGCATCTTTCCATACATAGAAAATTCCTTAACTTGACATATCTCGTTTTCTTTAACTAATCATCTTTTGATGTTTGCCATTTGTTGCAAAACTTCTGTATATCCTGACTATTCTGCTTGCCTCCTCAGAGCAGTTTTTCAGAGTTACTTGAGATACTGTCTCCCAGCCTTGAAATCCTAAAAGTTTCTGTTCAATAAAATGTAACTCTTGACTTTTAGGTTGTGAATAACGCTTTAGTCAACATACCTCAATATAGTTTATGTTGTCAATTACAAGTTGGCGCTTACCTGTCAACTACAAATTGGCACTAGCCAAAAGCATTGCCTCTGACTGAACAACAAGGGCATTCACCATCTGCCTCTGCAGAGAGTGAACACTGTGCTACTGCAGCTGTTGAAATTCAACACTCCTAGAGGGAGTTCAGGGTGGAATAAGGCACTCTGTGCTTCAGGGAATCTGGTGTGACAGGTGTTTAGATTGTTGTTGTTAAGTCACTCAGTTGTGTCTGACTCTGTGCCCCATGGACTGCAGCACACCAGGCATCCCTGTCCTTCACATCTCCCAGAGCTTGCTGAAACTCATGTTCATTAAGTTGGTGATGCCATCCAACCATCTCACCCTCTGTTATCCCCTTCTCCTCTTGCATCCAGTCTTTAGACAAGTCTATATTTTTAGGAACTGATTTCATGATCCTAATCCTTGCATCTCCTCATATCTAGAAAATCACTAAATCATTTCTTGATGACATCAGATCCTTGTGACTAGCAGAATACCTCTTGCAGTAAGTACTTGATTGCACTGAACTCTCTTTCACCAAAATCTTATCTATTGATTTTCCCGGCTGCCTCTTTGGTGCAGATGACACCACCCTTATGGCAGAAATCAAAGAACTAAAGAGCCTCTTGATGAAACTGAAAGAGGAGAGTGAAAAAGTTGGCTTCAAACTCAACATTCAGAAAACTAAGATCATGGCATCCAGTCCCATCACTTCATGGCAAATAGATGGGGAAGCAATGAGAGACTTTATGTTGGGGGAGGGGGCTCCAAAATCACTGCATATGGTGACTGTAGCCATGGAATGAAAAGATGCTCGCTCTTTGGATGAAAAGCTATGACCAACCTAGATAGCATATTAAAAAGCAGAGACATTACAAACAAAGGTTTGTCTAGTCAAAGCTATAGTTTTTCCAGTTGTCATGTATGGATGTGAGAGTTGGACTGTAAAGAAAGCTGAGAGCTGAAGAAATGATGCTTTTGAGCTGTGGTGTTGGAAAAGACTCTTGAGAGTCCCTTGGACTGCAATGAGATCCAACCAGTCCATCCTAAAGGAAATGGTGTTAGAATCTAGATTTCTTCTCCTTGCATTGTTTCAGCCATAGGCTGGTGTTAGTAATCCAGCAATTGAGCCTGGCAGTTGGGTGGCTCTGCAGCCTTCTTTCTGATATGCAACTGTAAGGGGAAGGATATTGTAAGGGTAAACACCAGATGTTGCTGTTCAGTCACCCAGTCATGTCCTATTCTCTTTGACCCCATGGATTACAGCATGCCAGGCCTCCCTATCCCTCACCATCTCCCATGCCCAAGTTCTTGTCCATTGTATTGGTGATGCCATCCAGCCTTCTTATCCTTTGATGCCCCCTTCTCCTTCACACCAGAGAGTGAATGTATTTAATACAGAATCAAAGGAAAATAGGTGTGAAGTGTAGCTCCTGCAGAGTTAAGGGGGTAAAAGAGCAAATTTAGTTACATTCAGAGTCAGGAGCTGTTAAAGTAAGCAAAACCCAAAAACAAAACAAAACAAAACAAAACCAAAAAACCCACAAAACACCCTAGGAATATTCAGGCCTGCTCCCTGTTCTCTTTTATCTTCTTTATTCTCCGGAAAGGGAAGAAAAATACTCATTCCTCTTTTTTTCACTTGTTACTGAGACAGTATGAACAAACAATATGAGGTCAGAAAAATGTTACACTTTAAAAAAGTATAAACTATGAAGTGCAATGCAGAAATTCACATGACTTTTTCATATACTGTGCTTAAAAAAAAAAAAAAATCCACCAAAGCAAACTGCTGACTCTTCAAGGCAAGTCTTCTCTCCTGCTAGCTTGCACTTTCTTTCTGGCCAGCCTTCCTTTAGTCTGTTCCTCCAGCACAGGGAAACCTCTTTGGCGATAAGAGCACTTTGGTAGAAATCTTTGCAACATGTACCTTTCATCTAAGGAAAGGCAATCCACTCCAGTGTTCTTGCCTAGAGAATCCCAGGGAAGGCGGAACCTGGTGGGCTGCCATCTATGGGATCGCACAGAGTCAATGCGGGAGACCCGGATTCGATCCCTGGGTCGGGAAGATCCCCTGGAGAAGGAAATGGCAACCCACTCCAGTAGTCTTGCCTGGAGAATCCCATGGAAAATCCCACGAGTGTGGTAGGCTACAGTCCATGGGGTCGCTGAGCTGGACACGACTGAGCGACTTCACTTCAGCTGTGACATGCCGTCAGTCGCGTGCAAACTGCGTAATACAGGTACGCTGACACAAGTCCTGTTCGGGGCACCCCCAATATACGAAGGAGTGTAACCCCTTGACTTAACCTTCTGTTTCTTCCAAACCTAAGGGTTAGACAATTAACCGAAATAATAAGCAATGGTTTACGCATGCTCTTTTGGTGGCGCAGAGTCCCTCCTCCCCCAAGTCGGAAGTCCCGGTTTGTTTACTAAATTACGACAGTCGTAAACCGAGATTTTTGTGCCGGCTTCCTAGCTTCACGACAACAACTATGGCGGCTGCCGGGGGTAGATTTGAAAGTGCGAGTAGCATCGAAGAGCGTAAAGAACAGATTCGAAGTGCCAGGACCGAGGTGTTGCGCCAGGTACCTCAGTTTTGAGGCTTTGGGAGTCATTTAGAATTGAGAGTGGAGGCTTTCTGGGAGTCAGGCGTCTAGCTCTCCTGCCTCCCAGCACCTTTTCCTGTTTCAGTTCCTCAGTATCTTACCCTATCTAGTTGTGTGGGGATAGATGTTTTCCTTTGGGATGCTCGCACGCTGTTGGGTATCTTCTGCCTCTTAGATGGTCTGGAAGGCTCCAGTTGCTCATGTTCTTTTCCAGAAAACTTGTTCCTTTCCTCTGTCGTTCCTTATCTTTTAAACCATCCGTGCCTGACATTTCTAGCACCTGATCACCTGTGCTGCGTACTTTCGAGGGACCCCACGACTTTCCCTGCATATCTTACAGCCTAGGACCTCCGTCTTGCTATATGTGAAATGAAATTTTCTGTTTTCAAAAACTCGTGTAAGACATGTTAGAGTAGATCTTTTCATTCTCCTTTCAAGTTATTTGTGTCAGTTATCCGGCTTATTGCAAACCCGTACTGAACCAAACAGCGATTGAGACAGAGATCTAAAAAATTTAGCTCCTCGAAAAAAGTTGAGAAACGTGTTTTTCATTAAGATTGGAATGAGTAGAGTTAAAATAAGGAAGGGAGGAAGTAAACTGTACTATTGACTTAGCTCATAAGATGTGAGAAGTGTGGCAGGGGAAAAGTTGTAGTTAGAGAACAGTGTAAGGTGAAACAAATGATCATTATTTTATCTGTTTTAAGTTATAACCGTTTAAAACACATTTAAATGCTGCTGCTGCTGCTGCTGCTAAGTCGCTTCAGTCGTGTCCGACTCTGTGCGACCCCACAGACGGCAGCCCCCAGGCTCCCCAGTCCCTGGGATTCTCCAGGCAAGAACACGAGTGGGTTGCCATTTCCTTCTCCAGTGCATGAAAGTGAAAAGTGCAAGTGAAGTCGCTCAGTCGTGTCCGACTCTTCGCGACCCCATGGACTGCAGCCTACCAGGCTCCACCCTCCCTGGGATTCTCCAGGCAAGAACACTGGAGTGGGTTGCCATTTCCTTCTCCAGTGCATGAAAGTGAAAAGTGAAAGGGAAGTCGTGTCCGACTCTTCGTGACCCCATGGATGGCAGCCTACCAGGCTCCTCCGTTCATGGGATTTTCCAGGCAAGAGTACTGGAGTGGGTTGCCATTTCCTTCTCCATTAAATGCAAATAAGGAACCGGTATAGGAGATAGGAAGGAGAAGTTATAATGACTGCAGTCAGATTTTACAGGGGAAGAAAAGGGCAATAAGTCTTAAAGAGGTGAAAGATCGGTGGTCCCTGATTTCAACATATGTAATATATGTGTATAATAAATACCCTTCATCCTTGTCTCTGATATTTCAGAGGGAGTTTTTGGAGGGAGTGGATTTGTAAACTATGATAAATTTTATAGTATAACTATGTACAGAATTTTGAGAAGGACCAATCCTAGCTTTGAAATTTGGGGAGAGAATGAAAAGGCAGGAACAACTTCTTAGGAAGCTGTTATTTAGTTTGACGGTTTTTGAATGATAAAAACTTACAATATGATCATTTGTTATAGAAAGGTGATTCTTTCTGAAGCATTTTGAGGGTGTGGGTAGAGGGTTATGGACACTGCAGATTGAAGGTATGGAGGTCAGTCTCCTAACAGTTACAAAAGTATCAGGCATTATCAGTAGGAGAGCGAAGGGAAAAGAAATTGAGATCATTTTTGAGGTAGGGAGCTTAGGGGAGAGGAAGAGGTCTACAGTAGGTCCCAAGATTCTGTCCTTGATTGGTGGCTCATTTCACTATACTGTGCTTCCTTGTGCAGTCCTGTCTGACTGTGACCCTATGGTCTGTAGTCTACCCGGCTCCTCTGTCCATGAGGTTCTCCAGGCAGGAATACTGGAGTGGATTGCCACGCCCTCCTTTAGGGGATCTTGCAAACTCAGGGACTGAATCCAGGTCTTCCACATTGCAGGCGGATTCTTTACTACCTGAGCTACCAGGAAAGTCCGGCTCCTTTCACTAGTGATTGCTAATTGGTAATGCAGTTGGTAATGTGGAAGGAAAATTTGTTGTTTTTAATCTTTCTTACACTTTGGTAGGGGCTTCCCAGGTGGTGGTAGTGGTAAAGAACCCACCTGCCAGTGCAGGAGATGTAAGAGATGTGGATTCAGTCCTGAGGTTTGGGGAGATGCTCTGGAGGAGGGCATGACAATCTGCTCCAGTATTCTTGTGAGGAGAATCCCATGGACAGAGGAGCCTGACAAGCTACAGTCCATGGGGTTGCAAAGAGTCTGTTACAACTGAAGTGTCTTAGTATGCATGCACACACAGTTTGATAGAAGCAAATTTGTGGTGAGCCTTGCATGAAAGTGGGGAAGGTTTCTGTTATGCTTTTTTGGTGAGAAGTAGGTGGGTCAGTTGTTAATTTTTCTATTTTCATGGTTTTAGGCTAAAGCCAATTTTGAAAAGGAAGAAAGGCGTAAAGAACTGAAACGACTTCGGGGTGAGGAAACATGGATGCTACCTGATGTGATTAAGAGAGTTGAACAAATCTCACAGGTAAATACTATTAGGCTTACTTGGTGTAAGCTTTTTTTTTGCACTTATTCAAGTTAATACTGGAGGAGCAAGTTTATAAACTCTTTTTCAGAAGTTATAGAATGAATATCACATAGTTGACAGTACTGAATATTTGTCTCTCTGGCTAAAGTAGTATATATTGATATTTTGGACATGATATTGGAAAGATTGTATTAGTTGAGTTGGCTGGTAGAAAGCTTAGATCCAAGTTTCCAGTCCACTCGTGGTAAGTTTATGGATCTAAAATGTTATGTGTTTTAAACTTAATGTGATGCTTTTTTATTTTAAGGGGGATGTCTTAATTCTTGCTTTCTCTTTCCACAGTTTATGTTGTCTTGTTAGATTTTATATGGTTCGTAATCTATAAATTCTCTTGGACCCGTTGAAGGAGATACATACACACTGTGTTTTTGTATATATGTTTGATTATATCTGTCAATATATTTACAAATAAATTAGAACTTTACTTATATTTTTCCAAGAAATTTTAGCTATATGGTTTATTAACAATGCATATATTATAGAAGCATGTCAAAATTTTTTAGAAGAAGCTATTTATTTAATCATATTCCTTGTATCCTTTCATGAAAGATTTAAAGTGTTTTAGGACATAGATCTTTTCCTCAAAATACTTAACTTAAAGTAAACTAAAACTAAATTCTTGCCCCTTCAAAATGATTATTTATAGGAAGACTGTGTGAAGAAAAAGAAGAAAAAAGACAAGCATACAAAAAAAGTAAAGAAAGAGAGAAAAAAAGAGCAAGAAACAAAAGCGTGAAAAAAATGAGTCAACCGACAGTTCATCAGTAAGTATGTGCTAAAACTAACCAAAGAAGCTACTTGAGAATGTTGTATCTAAAGAAGCAACATATGGGGACCTAAAATACATATGAGAACTTAGGAAATATTACTAGTTAAGATACCCATTAGTATCATAGCCATTTCCCAAGAAAATGCTTAGCAGTCATCTACTTGGAGGTGTATAGGAAATGGTAGAAAGATGGATCTTAGGTTATAGATAAGGGCTACAGGATGGAGATGTGGTTGGAGAATCATTGCTGTTTGAAGCCATTAGAATGGATGAATTGCCTTGGGAAATTGAAAAAAAGGAAGAATACCAATACTGAGAAGCCAGACGGCAAGTAAAGGATTTTAAGCAGAAGCGGTTGGAAAATTAGGAGAAACAGGAGAGTGAAAGGGGAGTAAAAATTGTACCATAAAATAAGGGAAAGAGTACCAAGATTTTTCATTTTGTTATCTCAGTTGGTTTTTCATAGACTTTAACAATTAAGTGTTTAAAATGGGTTGTGTTTGTGTTTTTATCTTTGGGACAGAAAGGAAGAGAATGCTGGATCTGTTGTGTCTCTAGCCAGGTTTTGGATGAGAGGACTCACAAAAGAAAGGAAAACAAGGCAAACCCTTAAGGTTATTTTCAGGAAGAGAAAAGTATGTGGTGCTTAACGAGATGAGTTAGAGGTGTTTAGTGTTAATTGCACTCCTAGGTATGTTCTTCAGAGGATTATACAGTTGAGTCTTCATAAGAGGGCCAGACTGGACTCCAAAAAGTCAGTCCAGTCTGGCCGTCTTGTAGTTTTAGAAATTAAATTTTGGCAGTATGCACTGAGATGCTAATTGGCTCACCGAAAGCTTGTTTTATATGAATGTTGTTGTTTTAGTCGCTAAGTCGTGTCCGTTGTTTTAGTCGCTAAGTCGTGTCCGACTCTTTGCTACGCCATGGACTATAGCACATCAGACTCTGTCCTCCACTATGTCCTGGAGTTTGCTCACTTTCATATCCACTGAGTTGTTGATGCTGTCTAACTGTCTCATCCTGTGCTGCCCCCTTCTCCTTTTGCCTTCAGTCTTTCCCCGCATCAAGTTCTTTTCCAGTGAGTTGACTCTTCAAATCAGGGGGCCGAAGTATTGGAGCTTCAGCTTCAGCAACAGTTCAGGGTTGATTTCCTTTAGGATTGGCTAGTTTGATCTCCTTGCAGTCCATGGGACTCTCAAGATTCTCTAGCACCACAATTTGAAAGTACCAATTCTTTGGTGCTTAGCCTTCTTTATGGTCCAGCTCTCATATCTCGACATGACTACTGGGAAGACCATAGCTTTGACTATATGGACCTTTGTCAGCAAAGGGATATCTCTGCTTTTTAATATACTTTTGAGATTTGTCATAGCTTTCCTGCCAAGGAGCAAACATCTTTTAATTTCATGGCTACAGTCACCATCTGCACTGATTTTGGAGCCCAAGAAAATAAATTTTGTCACTGCTACCAGTTTTTACACTTCTGTTTGCCTTGAAGTGATGGGACTGGATGCTACAGTCTTAGTTTTTTTCATGTTGAGTTTCAAGCCAGCTTTTTCACTCTCCTCTTTCACCCTCATCAGGAGGCTTTTTAGACCCCCTTTACTTTCTGTCATTAAAGTGCCAGATATGCCATCTGCATATCTGAGGTTATTGATATTGATCCCAGTAGTCTTGATCCGAGCTAGTGATTCATCCAGCCTGGCATTTCACATGATGTACTCTGCATTTAATTTAAATAAGCAGGGTGTCAGTATACAGCCTTGTTGGTCTCCTTTCCCAATTTTGAACCAGTCCATGTTCCATGTCTGGCTCTGACTGTTGTTTCTTGACTCCTGTACAGGTTTCTCAGGAGACAGATAAGATGGTATTTCCATCTCTTTAAGAGTTGTCCACAGTTTGTTGTGATCCACACATTCAAGGGCTTTAGTATAGTCAATGAAGCAGGTATTTTTTGCAATTCCCTTACTTTTTCTACGATCCAACAAATGTTGGCAGTTTGATTTCTGGTTCCTCTGCCTTTTCTAAATGCAGCTTGTATATCTTGAAGTTCTCAGTTCACATACTATTAAAGCCTGGTTTGAAGGATTTTGAGCATAATTCTGCTAGCATATGAAATGAGTGCAATTGTATGGTAATTGGAACATTCTTTGGCATTGCTCTTATTTGGGATTGGAATGAAAACTGACCTTTTTCAGTCTTGTGACTACTACTGAGTTTTCCAGATTTGCTAACATATTGAGTGCAACACCTTTTCAGTATCATTTTTTATCATTTAAGTAGCTCAGCTGGAATTCCGTCATCTCCACTATCTTTGTTTGTAGTAATGCCTCCTAAGGCCCACTTGAATTCATGCTCCAGAATGTTGGATTCTAGATGAGTGACCACACCATCATGCTTATGTGCTTATGTGGGTCATTGAGACCCTTTTTGTGCAGTTCTTCTGTGTATTCTTGGCACCTCTTCTTAGTTTCTTTTGCTTCTGTTAGATCTTGACTGTTGGTGTCCTTTATTATATCCATTCTTGCATGAAATGTCCCTTGATATCTCCAGTTTTCTTGAAGAGATTTCCAGTCTTTCCCATTTGGTTGTTTTCTTTTGTTTCTTTGTATTGTTCATTTAAGAAGGCCTTATATCTTGCTATTCTCTGGAGCTCTGCATTCAATTAGGTGTATCTTTCCCTTTCTCTAGCCTTTCCTTTCTTTTCTTCAGCTATTTGTAAAGCTTCCTCAGATAACCACTTTGCCTTCTTGTATTTGTTTTTCTTTGGGATGGTTTTAGTCACTGCCTCCTGTACAGTGTTACGAACCTCCACCCATGGTTTTTTAGGCACTCCCTTTACCAGATATAATCCTTTAAATCTATTTGTCACATCCAGTGTATACTGATAAGGAATTTGATTTAGATCATACCTGAATGGCCTAATGGTTTTCTCTACTTTCTTCAATTTAAGCCTGAATTTTGCAATGAGGAGCTCAGAGCCACAATCAGCTCCAGGTCCTGTTTTTGCTGACTGACTTTTGATGACTTCTCCGTCTTTAGCTGCTAAGAATATATCAGTCTGCTTTAGGTATTGTCATCTGATGATCTCCATGTGTAGAACTGTGCCTTGGGTCGTTGGAGGAGGGTTTGGTGTGACTGTCGTGTTCTCTTGAGAAAACAGCCTTTGCCCTGCTTCATTTTTTACTCCAAGGCCAAACTTGCCTGTTACTCCGTGTATCTCTTGATTTGCATTCCAGTCCTCTGTGAGGAGAAGAACATCTCTTTTTTTTTGCTATTAGTTTTAGAAGGTGGTGTAGGTCTTCATAGAATTGGTCACCTTCAGGTTCTTCGGCATCAGTTGTTGGGGCATAGACTTGAGTTACTGTGATGTTGAATAGTTTGTCTTGGAAATGAACTTAGATTGTTCTGTCATTTTTGAGGTTGCACCCAAGTACTGCATTTCAGATTCTCTTTTTTGGCTCTGAGGGCTACTCCATTTCTGGTAAGGAATTCTTCCCCACAGTAGTAGCTACAATGGTCATCTGAATTTAATTCCTCCATCCTCATCCATTTTAGTTGACTGATTCCTAAGATGTTGCTGTTTACTCTTGCCATCCTCTTCTTGATCACATCTAATTTACCTTGATTCATGGGCCTAACTTTCCAGGTTCCTATGCAGTGTTGTTCTTTACAGCTATATGAGAACGCAGCATCTTCATTCACAGTGAGAAATACAGCTGGATAGTTTTATCAAGTATCCAGCATGTTTTGTAATGGTTGGAATATTATATAGAAAATAAAACTTTTGAATATAGCTCAGGACAAAGGGAGTTGGAAAATCTTAAAGGAAAAGCAAAATAGGGGTAATGTTTCCACAATTGTGGGATTGATTTGCTGACTTCATTGAGAATCTGATAAAATTGATCTTGTCTTCAATAAGAAATTTATGTACAAAGTTGTTTATTTCAGTGGAGTTTATAAAACTCTCAGGAATTTACACAGTATCACAGCTGTTAAGAATTCCCATCCCATGCGGATATATGTGTCAGGGTGACTAATCATTTATGCCATTTGATTAAGGGCACTTGCTTCCCTTTATCAGAGACTCACTGTCCCGTTCTTTGTTTTCTTGTTATTGTTGTTTGCTGATATGTAAGTCTTTTTGTTGCCACATATAACGTGTACATTTATATTGCCTTTAAAGTTGTGTAACATTCATTTTCACTTTCATGCACTGGAGAAGGAAATGGCAACCCACTCCAGTGTTCTTGCCTTGGAGAATCCCAGGGACAGGGGAGCCTGGTGGGCTGCCATCTCTGGGGTCACACAGGGTCGGACATGACTGAAGTGACTTAGCAGCAGCAACATACGCCTTACAGAGAGTAATTTGAGTGAATGCTCAGTGCACACATCACACTGAGGTTGACTGAAGAAGTAAAGAAAAAATTATATATTGACAGTGAAAGGAAAGAAGAAGAATAGTTTGGGGAATCAGGTTGGTTGGGAACTCTTTTTGAGAAAATATTTTTAGGGAGACAGGCCTAGATATTATTGAGAATGCTGCATTTGGGTGAGCAAGGTTTCAGAGGAAGGGGTAAGCTTAATGGAAGTAGGAGTACCGTGTCTTCTTAGCAGGAAAGTAATGAAGATGTACTTCTTAGCAAAAAAGTAGTAAAGATGTACATAAACACAGATAAATGAAGAGGAAGTAGCAGATAAATAAAGCAAACAGATTATTGATGGTATTTCTACTTGATATTCTGTTTCATTTGTGAAGTGGAAGGTAAAATCATCATGTGAGATGACAACTTGAGAATAGAAATAGAATAGAGGGATTGAAATTGTATAGATTTGAAACAAGTTTGCTTAGGTAGTAATATAAGCAAATGGGAACCCTTAAAGATCCATGTGAGACTGGAAAGCATATCTTGACTCTCACAGTCTCTTGATTTTTTTTTTTTTTAACTTTTAAAATCAGTTTTGCTGAGGTATAATGTATATATAGTAAAATAACCCTCTATTAAGTCTACTGTTTAATTTTTATACCTGGTCTGCTCTGTCAGTTAAGGTATAGAGCATTTCCATTCCCCATAAAGTTCCTCATGGCTCTTTGCAGTCAATTCTTCCTCACCCTGCTTCCTCCTCTCTGGGCAACGATAGGTCTGCTTTATCACTTTATAGAGTCGTCTTCCCTGTATTGGGATTCCATGTAAATATTCACATGGGCTTCCCCGGATGCTTAGGTCGTAAAGAATCCGCCTGCAATGCAGGAGACCCTGGTTTGATTTCTGGGTTGGAAAGATCCCCTGGAGGAGGGCACAGCAACCCACTCTAGTATTCTTGCCTGGAGAACCCCGTGGACAGAGGAGCCTGGCGGGGTACAGTCCATGGGGTAACAGAGTCAGACATGACTGAGCAACTAAGCATAACACAGCTGCTGCTGCTGCTGCTAAGTCGTTTCCGTCGTGTCTGACTCTGTGTGACCCCATAGCAGCCCACCAGGCTCTGCTGTCCCTGGGATTCTCCAGGCAAGAACACTGGAGTAGGTTGCCATTTCCTTCTCCAACATGAAAGTGCAAAGTGAAAGTGAAGTCGCTCAGTTGTGTCCGACTTCATGACAACATGGACTACAGCCTACCAGGCTCCTCTGTCAATGGGATTTTCGAGGCAAGAGTACTGGAGTAGGTTTCCATTGCCTTCTCTGAAGCATAACACAGCAGTAGCATAAATATTCATATATGGTTAATCCTTGAACAACATCAGTTTGGATTGTACAGGTCCATTTATATGTGGATCTTTTTTGAGAAATATGTACTATAGTACTACATGATCCACAGTTGGTTGGTTGAATCTGCAGATGTGGACCTGTAGATATGGACGGCCAACTGTAAAGTTGCATGTTTGTTTTCCACTGCACAGAGGGTAGGCACCTTTAAGCCCCACACTGTTCAAGGGTCGCCTGTAATACAGTCTTTTTATGCTGTGATTCTTTGGCTTGATATTATGTTTTTGCAACTCAAGTGTTTGCATGTATCAATGTTTCTTTTCTCTATTTTTTCTATATTAAAGTATGTGGATATACCATAATATTTGGGTTGTTTTTTAGTTTGTGGCTAATATGACTAATGGAGAAGGCAATGGCACCCCATTCCCGTACTCTCGCCTGGAAAAATCCCATGGATGGAGGAGCCTGGTAGGCTGTAGTCCATGGGGTCGCTAAGAGTTGGACACGACTGAGCCGACTTCCCTCTCACTTTTCACTTTCATGCATTGGAGAGGGAAATGGCAACCTACTCCAGTGTTCTTGCCTGGAGAATCCCAGGGACGAGGAGCCTGGTGGGCTGCCGTCTGTGGGGTCGCACAGAGTCGGACACGACTGAAGCGACTTAGCAGTAGCAGCAGCAGCAATATGACTAATATCCCAGAAAATTTGGAAAACTTAGTAATGGCCACAGGACTGGAAAAGGTCAGTTTTCATTCGATCCCAAAGAAAGGCAATGAAGAATGTTAAAATCACTTGCTTGCAAAGTAATGCTGAAAATTCTCCAAGCTGGATTTCAACAGTACATGAACTGAGAACTTATAGATGTTCAAGCTGGATTTAGAAAAGGCAGAGGAACCAGAGATCAAATTGCCAACTTATGTTGGATCACAGGAAAAGCAAGAGAATTCCAGAAAAACATCTACTTCTGCTTCATTCACTACACTAAAGCCTTTGACTCTGTGGATCACAACAAACTTAAAAATTCTTAAAGAGATGGGAATACCAGACCAGCTGACCTGCCTCCTGAGAAACCTGTATGCAGGTCAAGAAGCAACAGTTAGGACCAGATATGGAACAATTTACTGGTTCCAAATTGGGAAAGAAGTACATCTAGGCTGTGTATTGTCACCCTGCTTATTTAACTTACATGCAGAGTACATTACGAAATGCCAGCCTGGATGAAGCATAAGCTGGAATAAAGATTACTGGGAGAAATATCAATAACCTCAGATATGCAGATGACACCATACGTAAGGCAGAAGTTGAAGAGCCTCTTGATGAAAGTGAAAGCGGAGAGTAAAAACGTTGGCTTAAAGCTCAACATTCAGAAAACTAAGATCGTGACATCTGGTCCCATCACTTCATGGCAAATAGATGGGAGTATTCTCGCTGTGAAATCCCGTGGGCAGAGGAGCCTAGTGAGCCATAGTCCATGGGATTGCAAAGAGTTGGGCCCAACTTAGTAACTAAAAAACACTGAATAAGGCTATTGTGAATGTTTACAAGTCTTTTTGTGGACATGTTTTTCTCTTGGAAAAATACCATTGTCTCCCAAAGTGTTTGGACCATTTTACACTCCTCCCAGCAGTTTATAAGAGTTCCAGTTATTCTGCATCTTGAAGAGCATTTGGAATATTCAGTCTTTGTAGTTTTCTGGCCATCCTACTGTGTGTAGTAATATTTCATGTGATATTTCCTTGAAGATCAATGATGTGGAGCATTAATTTAAATCTTTATTGGCCATTCTCTTTTCTTTTATGAACTCCAGTTTATCAATTATGTTATTTTACCATTAATTTCTCCTCATTACTGCTTTTGGTGTCCTAACTTTTGTATATCTCAAGGTTGTAAAGATTTTTCCTATGTTTTTTTCAAGAAATTTTGTAGCTTTGGCTTTTTTGTCAGTAATTCATTTTGAGTAATTTTTGTTTATGGTGTGTAGTAAGTGTCAAAATTTAGTTTTTTCCCATATGAATTTCCACATGTTCCAGCATCATTTGTTGAGAAGGCTAACCTTTCTCTGTTAAATTACTTAGGCTCCACAATTGAGCATATATATTTGTTGGGTAATTTCTAGACTCTCTTCTGTTCGGTTGATTTCCATGTCTCTCCTTGGACAGTAAATACATTGTCTTAATTATGGCAATTCTAGGGTAATTCTTGGAATAAAGTAGTGTAAGTTCTATGATTTTGTTCTTTTTGAACAGTGTTTTGCTACGGATATTTGCATTTTTAAGTAAATTTTAGAATCACTTATCATTTTCAGCAAAAGTGGCTACTAATGTTTTGATTGGAATTGTTTTGCATCAATAGATTGATTTTGAGAGAATTAATATCTTAAAATAGAGTCATGGAACCCATCATGCATATGGTATATCTATCTTAAAGTTTTTTTAAAATTTCTCTCACAATTTTCTCATATTTTCAGTGTAGAGGTCTTAACTATCATCTTTTGCTATATTTTTATATTTTATTTTCTTGGGGTGCTGTTGGAAATGGAATTAAAAATAAATTTTATGTTTCTTGTATTTGCAGTTAGTATATGTCTTTACAATAGATTCTTGCATATTTGCCTTTATCTTGTCACCTTCCTAAATTCACAAATACTAGTGTTAGCTTTTTTTTGTTTGATTTCTTAGTATATGATTGTGTTATGTGTGAGTAAAGACACCATTTTTCTTTCCAATCTCTATGCCTTTTACCTCATTTGTTATTTTTTTATTTTATTTCACTAGTTGGGACTTCAGTATAGCGTTCAGTAGAAGTAATGAGGCTGGACCTCCTTACCTGTGGAAAGTATCTTTCACCTGAAAGCATGATATTAGCTGTGGGCTTTTCATGTATGCCCTTTTAGACTGAGTAAATTCTCCTCTATTATGATTTTTTTTCTAAGAGTTGGTGTATTGAATAAGCATTGGATTTTGTCAAATACCTTTTACACATCTATTAATGTAATCATATGATTTTTCTCTTTTATTCTGTTAACATGAAGAATTCCATACGTTAATTTTTTAAAATGTTACAGGAAGCTGAATTCCTGGGATAAACCCTGTTTGGTCATTTTTCTTTATAAGATGTTTCATTTATATATATTTACATGTGAATTTTACTGATTTTTTTTTTTTTTTTTTATGATTTGATTTACCCACAGTTGGTTGAGAAGTTCTGCATCAGTGTTTATGAGGGATATTGGGTTTTAGTGTTAAGGGTAATGCTGGCCTCACATATGAATTAGAAAAATTTCCCTTTCCTTCTGTTTGTAGAAAAGTTTGTGTTAAGATTGGTATGGTTTCTTCCTTAAATGATTGTTAAAGCTTGCTAGTCAGACTGTTTGGGCTTAGCGTTTTCTTTGTGGGATGCTTAAAGTACAAATTTAATTTTATTAAAATCTGTATTAAATGTTTTCTCTTTATTCTTGAGTTATGGTAATTTAGATTTGCAAGGAATTTGTTTATGTCATCTAAACTGTTGAATTTATGTCCCCTCCTTTCATTCCTAATTTTAGCTATTTCTATTTTCTCTTTGTTTCCTTGGTCAGTATAGTTTTAGGTTTATCAATTTTATTAATCTTTTTTTTTTTTTCCAAAGAATTGCCTTTCAGTTTCATTGATTTTTCTATTTGTGTACATTCTGTTGGTTTCCACTGTCTTTTATTTCCATTTCTTTCCTATTATATATTTTGTATTTAATTTCCTTTTCTTTTTCTAACTTCCTGAAGTAGGTACATGGGTCTTTCATTCTAAACCTTTCTTGTTTTCTAATTGAGTATTTATAATCTAGATTTTTCTCCTAGCACTGTTTTATCTCCATGTAACTGATTGTGATGTTATATTTTCATTGTCATCCTTTTCAAAATATTTTCTAATTTGTTATTTTTTAAACTTACAGACTGTATATGAGTTTTAAATTTTTCTAGTAATTTGTGGATTTAACCCATTTTGTTTTTGTTTCTGGCTTCAAATTTAATTCAGTTGTTGTCATAAAACATACTATGTATAATTTAGTTTTTAAAAAAAATTATGAGACTGAGTTTATGGCTTAGCCTGTGCTCTATCTTGGTTAAAATGTCTTGTGTAATTGAAACGTATGTATATTCAGGTGTTGTTGATAGTTGCAGTGTTCTGTGAATGTCAACTTGGGAGAAAGTTTATTCATAGTGTAAAATCTCTGTGTTGTAAATTTGTCTTTTTTTCTTCAGATTTTGTCAGTTTTACCTCATGTATTTTGAAGTCTTGTTAGGTAAATACACATTTAAGATAGTTATATCTTGTTGATGAATTGATTATAATATCATGAAATGTTCCTTTTTATTTCTGGTAGTATTCTTCTTTAAGCCTACTTCTGTCTCATGTTAATATAGCCTTTTTAGTTTTGTTACTGTTTTTGCTTTCATGGTGTATTTTTTAAAATTGTTTTTAGTTTTAATGTATCTTTATTTTACATTTAAAGTGTATTTCTTGTAGACAGTCTATATTTAAGGCTTGCCTTTTTATTTAGCTGATCAATTCTTCCTTTTAAATTAATTTTCTCCACTATGATATGATAGCCATATTGAGTTTTAAATTTTTAATCAAAATTTATTGAAGTTATCAGGTTGAAAGATCATTTCTTTAGTCTCACTAGCCAGATTTTTTTGTGTTCATTGACACATATGGCTATATTAAGGTAAGGTAAGGTAAGTTGAAGTTGCTCAGTTGTGTACGACTCTTTGCGACTTCTATCAGGCTCTTCCATCCATGGGATTTTCCAGGCAAGAGTACTGGAGTGGGTTGCCATTTTCTTTGCCAGAGGATCTTTCCAACCCAGGGATCGAACCCAGGTCTCCTGCATTGTAGGCAGACGCTTTACCGTCTGAGCCACCAGGGAAGTCTCTATGGCTAGATTAGTGGCTACCATATTGGGTGGTTTAGATATAGAAAGATCCTATTAGATAGTGCTGAGATTATTTATGTTTAATGTAATTATAGATATGTTTGAGTTGCTCTTCTTACCAGTCCCCTTTCTATTTGTCCCATTTGTTTTTATTCCTTTTTCTCTTAGCTTCATTTCCTTAGTTGTTTTTTTAGCATTCTTATTTATTTTTTTACACAGTCCGTGGAATTCTACAGATCAGAATACTGGAGTGGGTAGCCGTTCCCTTCTCCAGGGGACCTTCCCAACCCAGAGACTGAACCAATATCTCCTGCCTTGCAGGCAGATTCTTTACCAGCTGAGCCATGAGGGTGTTGTTGTTGTTGTTGTTTTTCTGGGCTTTTTCCCAGTCTCTTTTAATTCTAGTTTTGTGGTTTCTCTGCTGATCTGGCGGTTTGTGAGCGCTGGAGATCTCTCTGCTTATGTGTGTGTGCTCAGTTGTATCTGACTCTTTGCAGCTCCATGGACTGTAGCTCATCAGGCTTCTCTGTCTATGGAATTTTCCAGGTATGAATAGTGGAGCAGGTTGCCATTTCCTACCTCAGGGGGATCTTCCTGACCTAGGGATTGAACCTGCATCTCTTGCATCTCCTGCATTGGCAGATGGATTCTTTACCATTGTTCTGCCGGAAATAGCATAATTGTTCCTTACATGGTAGTTATTCTAATAATTGTTTCTTACATGGTAGTTACTCTTTGTGTATCCTTGTGGACTTACATTGTAAACATGTTTGGTTTGTTATTGAGTTAAAGACTACAGGGGTCTCATAGAGTTTTTGGAACTCTTTCTCTGTGTAGGTTCCTTTTCATGGATACTCTGTCTCGGTCATCATGAAGTTAAAATTCTATTTCTTTTAACTCAGTGAGATTGTCATACTGTGCTTGAATTACCTCTCCTTGTGCCTTTGTCTAGAAAGTGCCAGCAGGCAAGAACCAGTAGAGTGTAACTGAAACATTCACTTGTTTCTCTTTTCTCAGTGATCACAGTCCTGCACAACTGAGAGTCAATGTCTAGAAACAGTTTTTTCTTATATTTTCTACTTTTGTTTTCATTTCTGTATATTCTAATCTGATGTGGCATTTATTTTTTCATGACCAATGCAGAAGTCCTCAAGTACCTTGAGAAATATACATATTTATATATATATATATATATATACACACACACAATACATGTAAAGCCTATATTTTACATATACAAATTTTATGAATTTTATGTGCATATATAACATACATATAAATATGTATATTTTCATTGGTGGCACTTTTCTGTCTTGGTTCTGTCTTTAGGTTTTGACTATTAGATGGGAAGAGGAATGTGGTTAATTATGATGGCCATACATAAGAAGAGTCCTGGGACCTCTCTTAGGTCAAGAGTCACATTGATAGTTTATAAATTCTTCAAGGTAAGATGGAGGATTGAAATGAAAATCAGCAAGAGAACGTAGGTCATGGTATCGGGGAGGGGAACATAAATCATGCTGAAGTGGTGAGGTGAGTGAATAAGAGTGAAGATTAGCAACAAAATTAATACAGATGAAATGGAGGCAGGAGAGCTATACAGAATGGTCCATGTGTCATTCTTATATAAAGGAGGAAGACTGCCAGATGTGGCACATAGGCTGCTTTCATTCGATGCCTGATATTTAATGCTTGGATGCAGGCCACTGCCCGAAGTCTCTACCTTGAGTTGTTGGAAGAGTCAGTTCAGCTAATTTTAATGCATATTTATTGAATGCTGACTTTTTGGCCAAATACTTTCATATACATGGGGAATATAAGTATATAGAGTTTGAACTTTTGGGAAACTCATTAATTAAGTAGACACGTACTTTCAGTATGTAATCTTATGATGCCATGGCATTTCAGGGTATTAGGGAAGAAGGATTTTATATGCAGGTTTATTGAGGAAATGATGCTGGAGTTGAGATTTAAAGAATGAGTAAGAATCAGCCTTGCACATAGAGGTGTGTGTGCACAAGGAATTGTGAGAGCAAAGGCATGGAAGTAAGAAAGAACATGGTATAAAAGTGTGTGCGTGTATGTTTGTGTATGTATGTATGTATGTAAATTTAAATATAGGGAACTTAACAGTGTTAGATTCAGTTCAGTCGCTCAGTCGTGTCCGACTCTTTATGACCCCATGAGTCACAGCACGCCAGGCCTCCGTGTCCATCACCAACTCCCGGAGTTCACCCAAACCAATGTCCATTGAGTTGGTGATGCCATCCAGCCATCTCATCCTCTGTCGTCCCTTTCTCGTCCTGCCCCCCAATCCCTCTCAGCATCAGGGTCTTTTCCAATGAGTCAACTCTTCGCATGAGGTGGCCAAAGTATTGGAGTTTCAGCTTCAGCATCAGTCCTTCCAATGAACATGCAGGACTGATCCCCTTTAGAATGGATTGGTTGGATCTCCTTGCAGTCCAAGGATGTCTGAAGAGTCTTCTCCAACACCACAGTTCAAAAGCATCAGTTCTTCGGCGCTCAGCTTTCTTCACAGTCCAACTCTCACATCCAGACATGACCACTGGAGCCTTGACTAGACGGACCTTTGTTGGCAAAGTAATGTCTCTGCTTTTGAATATACTAAGTTGGTTATAACTTTCCTTCAAGGAGTAAGCGTCTTTAAATTTCATGGCTGCAGTCACCATCTGCAGTGATTTTGGAGCCCCCAAAATAAAGTCTGACACTGTTTCCATTTTTTTCCCATGTATTTTCCATGAAGTGATGGGACCAGATGCCATGATCTTAGTTTTTGAATGTTGAGTTTTAAGCTAACTTTTTCACTCTCCTCTTTAACTTTCGTCACTATTAAAGCACCAGAGTCTCATAGGACATATAGCAATACAGCTGGGTTTTAGGAAGTACCTGGACTTAGAGTCACAGATGCTTTTATGAGTCTTCTTGCTATCTTCCTTTTCTTCCTCTCTTAGTTCTGTTTTTGTTTTTCTTGATACTGATAAATTTTTGCTGAATTCTATGCCTCATGGTAGAAATGGTCTCTGCCAGTGTCTTTCCAGTTCTCCTTAATTATAGAGTAAACCATTTCAGATTTCTGGAGAGTGACTAAGATTGAAATTAGTTGGTTTAGGTAACAACCTCTCAAACAGTCAGCTCTGGCCGGGGATGGAGGTGGATCCCATGGTAGTCATTTGATGTTCACTGTATGGTATAGTTTGGACATCTTTTGGAAATACAGTAGTAGGTTTAGGTGGCAGGGGCAAGATGATCCTGAAACTTCTGACTCGGGGAAGTGGGTGGGTAGTGATGCTTAATTCAAATATATAGGAAGAGGCACAAGTATTGTAGAAGTATATGCTGGGTTTACTTTTTGTTCTTATTGAGTTCAGCATGACATTTAAATATTGTAGGCAGTTGTTTAAATCATTGAAACTTTGGGTATATAAATTAGAAAGATGTCAGCATAATTGGTGGTAGTTTAAGCCATGAGAATGCATTTAATTCCCCAAGAGGAATATTTAGAGATTGAAAAATATAATGGGCAAAGACTGGAAACCCAAATAAGGTTGGTATTTTAGGGATTAGAAAAAATGAAAGGGTGCAGCTGTACAGAGGTTTTATATGAAAGTATGTAAATTTGAGAATTTTACTTATATGCTAAATATTCTTAGAGCTCTGAAGATGAGTGGGTTGAGGCTGTTCCCTCCCAGACTCCTGGCAAGGAAAAGGCCTGGAAGATTAAAGATGAAAAGTTAGAAAAAGAAGATAATCAGATTATTCAGGTAAGCCACCTGATTTTAAACAAGTGTGAACTTACATGAGTAGGTGAATGTTAAAATGAAAGATCAGTGTAATTCCTTCAATAGAAAAATTAGACTTTGTAAACAATATAACTTAAACAAGTAACTTAGCAATAATGCAATCTGCTGAGCTTTTGAACTTCGTTTCTTCTCCTGTAGGAAAGTTAGCATTTATCCCTATTCTAGTCTCTCAGGGTTTTCTGTTTCTGATTGTTGATAGGGAAGTGGTACTTCTTCCCTTATGTACTTAAAGCTTTTTACTGTTATATCTATCTGACCTTTCTATAGTTAGTGGAGTTCAAGTCACAATTTTTCCCTTTACTGCATGCCAAAATTTTATTACCAATGCTGTTAGTTGAATAGTTCACATGTTTGGGGTTGTAGTTCATATGCCAAAGAAGAGTCTTATTTTTATATTGTTAGCAACGGTGAAGAAAGAAAGGTGGGAAGAACTAATGTCTGAGTACCTGTTTTATATCAGGCATTGAGCTGGATGCCTTAAATCAGTTTCTTGATAACTCCTTACAGCATTCCTGAAATGTAGGTGTTTTTACTCATTTTTATAGGGGAGAGAGTAAGGCTTACAGAGACTAAGAAACTTGCTAAGAAATTATACAGCCATGTGGCTTTAATTCAGATTTGAATGCCCCCAGGATCTCTAAAACTTATTACTAAATGTTTAGTGTTCTAATCAATTTAGATTGAAGTGACTTCTTTTTCTTAACAGAGGGATGAATGGATGACTGTTGATTTTATGTCTGTTAAAACTGTGTCATCATTGTCACTCAAAGCTGAAAAGGAAACTGCAAGGAAAACACAGCAAGAGAAAACCCAGGCACTTGAACAGGTAAGAGAATATTTAAAATACTTTACCTTTCTAATTTGCCTTTAAGTGATAAATGCAGTTTTACCTGTAAGATATTATTTTTTGTGGTATTTAATAAAACCAGTGGGAACAACTATGAAATGTGATATAAGTTCTTAAAAAATTTTTTTGCAGGAAATAAGTATAAATGTGTGTTGTATATATAAATCTAGGGCATATATGGCTGAGTATAGAATTTGGTTTACAGCTTTGATTTATAAGGGTTTAGGGCTTGAACCATGTTATATGTGTGGTCTGAAAATCTTTGAGGTGAGAATTTAAAAAGTATTCTTGAGTTGGTAGTGCCTTGAAGTGACTGGCAAAAGTAACTATTGGTCCTTTCTAGGGGATGACACTGTCAACTTAGGCCTGTCTCAGAAACAAGTTCTATGGCATTGAAGGTCATAATTTTTGAAGGCATTGAAGGCATTGTTTTTAAGCTAAAATCATAAAATACATGAATATGTAATGATGGTCCATAAATGAGATTCACTTGAAACAATAAACAACAGATGAATGGATAAGGAAGTTGTGGTACATATACACGATGGAATATTCAGTTTAGTTCAGTCGCTCAGTCATGTCCGACTCTTTGCGACCCCATGAATTGCAGCATACCAGGCCTCCCCTGTCTATCACCAACTCCCAGAGTTCACTCAAACTCAACGTCCACTGGGTCAGTGATGCCATCCAGCCATCTCATCCTCTGTTGTCCCCTTCTCCTGCCCCTAAGCCCTCCCAGCATCAGAGTCTTTACCAATGAGTCAACTTTTCACGTGAGGTGGCCAAAGTACTGGAGTTTCAGCTTTAGCATCATTCCTTCCAAAGAACACCCACGGCTGATCTCCTTTAGAATGGACTGGTTGGATCTCCTTGCAGTCCAAGGGGCTCAAGAGTCTTCTCCAACACCACAGTTCAAAAGCATCAATTCTTCGGCTCTCAGCTTTCTTCACAGTCCCAACTCTCACATCCATACATGACCACAGGAAAAACCATAGCCTTGACTAGACAAACCTTTGAACTCAGCTATAAAAAGGAGCACATTTGAGTCAGTTCTAATGAGGTGGATGAACCCTGAGCCTATTATACAGAGTGAAATAAGTCAGAAAGAGAAAGACATATACTGTATGTTAATGCATGTATGTGGAATTTAGAAGACAGTACCCATGATCCTACATGCAGGGCAGCAAAGAGACACAGGTTTTGTCCTCAGTGGCAGAAGGCAAGGTGGGATGATGTGAGAGAATAGCACTGAAACATGTATATTACCATCTGTAGACTAGATGACCAGTGCAAGTTCGATGCACAAAGCTGCACCCTCAAAGCCAGTGGTGCTCTCGGACAACCCAGAGGGATGGGGTGGGGAAGGAGGTGGGAGGGGGTTCAGGCTGCGGGGAGACACATGTATACCTGTGGTTGATTAATGTTGATGTATGACAGAAGCCATTACAATATTGTAAAGTAATTATCCTCCAATTAAAATAAATACATTGATTTTTAGAAAAGAAATAAATATCTATACCAATAAAAAAACAATAAACAGAATCAGACCCATATCTAATCTAAAACCTTTTCTCTTTTGGAATATTTAATAGCTTTATATAGTAACAGTAGGAATAGGAAATATGAATATGGGATAAAAAAATTAATAACATGGATTTGAGACAGAGCCAGTATGAACTTGTGGAAATGACAAATATGAGAGTTGAAATGAGGAAACTTGTAAGTGGTCAAACAACAAACAATACAGCTGAAGACAATATTAGATAACAAGAAGAAGAAAATAGTCTTTAAGAATTTACCTTGAGAGCTACTGTATAGCACATGGAACTCTCCTCAGTGTTGTGTGATAGCCTGGGTGAGAGGGGAGTTTGGGCGAGAATGGATACATTTGTATGTATGGCTGGGTCCCTTCGACGTTCACCTGAAACTGTCATAGCGTTGTTTGTAAATTGTCTTTACCCTAATACAAAATAAAAAGTTTTAAAAAGAATTCACCTTGAATGCCGCATAGAGGCACAAATAAGTGAAAACTGTGAAGGAGTCATCATGAAGTCCTATGATCAATTTTTTTGTTTTGTTTCTTCCCCCTCAGTTCTAGTTTAATTTTGAAAATGTTGTTGGGGTAAACTGTATTGGCTTTATAATTAAGGAGCTTCCCATTTGCAGTTTTGGGGCCAGGAATTTTTGGAACACTTTTATTTCTGTTTTGTCTCTGAGTTAGACCTGAAGAAGTTGGGACTCAAGGGGAAAGTACCATAGGGAGATACCCAGTGGATAGTAGAGCAAGAGAGAGAAGTTGTATGATGTCAGGAAGTTGATTTTACCCATTGCCATTACATGCTTGCTTCTGAAATCATGCTCTGCTCTTTGTAGGCATGAACAGTCTGGTCTGTTAGGGTATCACTGGCTTAGGATCTTAGGTTTTGCACGTATTCAAGGCTGTTCTCTATATCAATAGAATGTAGTAAACTCTTCAGTAGTTTTGAGTAGTGATTATTTTTTCTTAGAAATACTATTATAGAAAACTTTTCCTTTCCTAAGAAACTGTAGTACTTTGTCATGCTTATCAACTTTCTAGCACTGAATTCAAAGAAGGCAGTGGCACCCCACTCCAGTACTCTTGCCTGGAAAATCCATGGATGGAGGAGCCTGGTAGGCTGCAGTCCATGGGGTCGCTAAGAGTTGGACACGACTCAGCGACTTCACTTTCACTTTTTACTTTCATGCTTTGGAGAAGGAAATGCAACCCACTCCAGTGTTCTTGCCTGGAGCATCCCAGGGACAGCGGAGCCTGGTGGGCTGCCGTCTATGGGGTCGCACAGAGTCGGACACGACTGAAGCGACTTAGCAGCAGCAGCAGCACTGAACTACAGGCTTTCTAATTAATATAATCTTTTCTTACAAATTCTTATATATAAACTTCTCTGATTCAAGTAAGTTAGCATCTGTTGATCTGCTCATTCGATAATGTAGTTTTTGTCTTCTGCACCTGTATCATCGCTTCCACTCCTGTTCCTGCTCCTCTCGTTTGAATGCCAGTTGTTAGTTGTATGTCTTCTCTCTGTCTCATTTATGTCCTCTCTGCTGGAGCTGAGTTAGTATGTGTAGTGACTGAGGAGAGCCGCTGAAACTAAGAAACACACAAGGTTGAATATTATTGTGGTTCAGGCCCTAGTTTACTCTTGCCTGGGCAGTTACTATAACCTCTTTTTTTTTTTTTTTCCCAGCAGCCTGCAGCTGATGTCAGATTAACTTTTTAAAAGTGCAGCTTTTGTCATGGTCTTATTACTCTGTTTAGAAGTCTTCGGTGATTCAAGTCAATGAGCATGAGTCTGCCATTTCTAATATTTCCTTTCACAGATGAAGCTCCACTAGTGGTGTTTCACGCTCTGCCCTCCTTTCTCATTCTGTCCTTGAGGATATGAAATACACTTTCTGTTAGAAAATTTGCAAAGAATAAACGGCCTGCTTGGCTTAGCCCCGCCTTTCCTTCTTATGGAACAGACTGCAGAGATTGTGTGGCGAATGAGATGATGTGGGAGTTAGTTCAGCACATTCTACACCTGGGAAAGTCTGCCTCATTGCAGGGTTCAGTTAACAGATGCATTTGGTGTCCACTGAAAGAAAAATTCCACGTTAGCCTTCGTTAACAATAGAGGTGATTTTTGTCTCTTATTTCTTCTTCTTTTGTGTGTGTGTGTGTATGAGTGAGTGAGAGTGAGTGTATGTTTCTTACCTTGCTCAGAGCGTAGATTGAAAAGAAAGGTGCTATATTTGTTGCATCTTTATAATTATTCTTTTTAAAGACCTCAAAATGCTGCCTGCAAATGGAGTCCAAACAGATTGGACTCTTTTCTTTTGGGTGATTTGCACTTCAAGCAAAATAGTTAATTACTTTGTGTTTTTCTGCAAATTCCTGTCTCGGAATTTTTGTTCATCTGGATTTTTCTAAGTACATGCCCTCTATCTCTGTATGGCTGCATCTTGTTTATCCTTCAGGACTTAACTTGATATATATGATGAAATTCTTATTATTTCTCTTGATTGAAATAAATCTCTTCTTCCTTTATGCTTCCATAGAACTTTATTTGTTCCTTTATAGTACTTGTAGTTTTCTATAAAGTGCTCTAATTTAATAGTCTTATTTCATTTCCCGTATGAGATTATAAACTTTTAGAAAACTGTGTGTGCTGCTTTATTCCTTTTATACATTTGAAAGGGAAGAATATTTAATGTTCTTTTACCCATGAATTTATTTTGCTGCCTTGTAAATACCTGGACTTAGTCCTGATGTTTGATAACCCTGTAGTAATTTTTGATTTTTGCTGAGGTAAAAATTCAGATTATTGTTCAGGAGCAAATCATCTAGACTAATGAGTGAGACTAGCTGGTTTTCAAACATACACAGACCAGTTTGAGTATGTTGTGCCTGGCGCATCATGTTAGTCTCTTGTTTCTTTCTTCAGATGATGGATAGCATTTTTATTTTTTTATTTTTGTAATTGTTATTTAAAAGCTTTATTGTGCTTTTAATTTAATTTTATTTTTTATTGAAGTGTGGTTTATATTCAATATTAGTTTCAGGTGTGCAACATTGTGATTCAGTATTTTTATAGTTTATAAAATAGTGGCTATAATTCCCTGTGCTGTACAATATGTCCTTGTAGTTTATTTTGTACATAGTAGTTTGTACATCTTAATTCCCTACCTCTGCTGAACCCCTTGACATTACCTTTCCTTGCTGATGACACTAGTTTGTTCTGTGAGTCTGTTTCTGTTATTCATTTATTTCACACATAAGTAATAACTGCAGTATTTGTCTTTCTCTGTCTTGGCTTATTTCACTAAGCATGATACCCTGTAGGTTCATCCATGTTTTTGCAAATGGCAGAATTTCATTCTTTTCATACAGTTGAGTAATATTCCAGTATGTGTGTGTGTATCATCCATTTATCTATAGACGGATGCTTAGGTTTCTTCAATATTTTGCCTGTAGTGAACAATTCTGATATGAACATCGGAGAGAGTACATATATGTCTTTTTGAATTAATCTTTCATTTTCTTTGCTTATATACCCAGGAATGGAATTTCTGGATCATATAGCAATTCTGTTTTTATTTTTTTGAGGAACATTCATACTGTATTCCATAGTGGCTGTCTCAGTTTACATTCTTGCCTATAGTGTACTAGGATTCTTTTTTCTCTGTATCACCAACATGTTATTTGTGGTCTTTTTGATGATAGCCATTTTAACAGGTGTGAAGTGACATCTCATTGTGGTTTTGATTTGCAGTACCACAGTGGTTAGTGATGTTGAGCATTTTGTCATGTGTGTGTGCCAGCTGTGTTTTGGCACACAGAGACGTTTGGAAAAATGTCTATTCAGGTCTTCTGACTGTTTTTTAATTGAGTGGTTTACTTTTTGATATTGAGTTGTAAGAATTGTTTGTATATTTTAGATATTAACCCGTTGTCAGAAATATTATTTGCAAATGATATGACCAACATCTTATTTTAGAGATTGATTCTGTTGATATATTTTATTTCCATGTCATTCCTCTTACTCACTCAATAGTCTTTCATTATCTAACTCTGCCGTTTTGTAAATTTCTATTCCACTTTTGTTGTTTTTCCCTTTTACAAACTATTACAAGCAGTGCTAAATGTCTCCATAGTACATATTTAGAAGTGAAATTGCTAAGTTATGAAGTATGCACCTATTTTCTTTACAGACAAGTGCAAGAACATAGTATCTGTATATTGTCCCTGAACAATGTATGTTTATTTACCATACTTAGTGTCTGTATTGTCATGCTTAAGTTTTGTCATGCTGATTAATGTGTAAGAAATTGTATTTTGTGCATTAATATGCATTCCTCTGATTACTGGGAGAGATCTCTTCATTGCTTTCTTCTATCATTTAGATTTCTCATAGTATGAGCTGCCTATTTATATTTTCTGTTAATTTTTGTTCTGGGATTGTCTTTTTCTCACTGTTAGTAGTTCTTTATATATTCAATCATGTGTCTTTTTATACTTTCAGGCAGTATCTCGTAATTTTTATTACTTGTCAGTTGTCCATCTCAGTATGTAATTTTAGTCTTTGTTATCCTGTTGAGTATCCTGTATGTGTATCTCTTTGAGTGTCTAAGAGCACTGGAAGGAATTTCTTGATTGTAGATACTATGGCATGTTATAGTAGACTAAAAAGGGAGGAGACAGAATCTTTTGTATACACTATAAGAAGTCAAATCATACTATTTTGTTTATCCTTCCAAGTTAACCTTTAACTAAAATTTTTTGTTTGCTTTTTATTTTTTTCTATTTTTTGGCTTGCAACATGTGAGATCTTAGTTCTCAAACAAGGGATTGAACCTGCTTCCTCTGCACTGGAAATGTGGTATCTTAACCAAGGAACTGCAGAGAAGTCCCTAACTTAAATTTTGTCCATTGAAGATTCTGTACTTTTTGTCAGCTCATGAATATGTTTCAAATGCTTAAAGTTTTTTTTTCACCAAACATTTTTGTTTCCAAAGGTTGGTTCATATTTCTAGAAACTAACATTTAATTCCTTCCATTCTTTTCTATCCAGTTACCTTTATTATTTCTAGTAACTACAATTTTTAGTTCTAAGAAGCATTTTCTGACACCGTAAGTAAAATAATTTTATAGCACTCATCTTTGTTAATATTGCTGTCTTTCTTCTTCCTCAAGGCCATAATTTCTTTGATGGTAAGAACTATGCCTGGCTTGTTAATTATAGCCTCAGTGCCTAGCATCCCTCATGACTCAGTGGTAAAGAGTCCACCTGCAATGCAGGAGATGTGAGTTTTATCCCTGGGTCAGAAAGATCCCCTGGAGAAAGAAATGGCAACCCACTCTAGTATTCTTTCCTGGAGAATCCCATGGGCACAGGAGCCTGGCGGGCTACAGTCATGGGGTCGCAAGAGTTGAGTGTGACTCACGACTACACCACCACCACCAGTGCCTGGCATAGTGCTTGGAACATGGTAGACTCCCCGCATTGTTACTAGGTTATTATCCTCTCTTTCCTGATTACTGCCACAGTTTTCTGACTGGATTCCTACCTCTAATGTTGCTCTTCTCCAGTCTTTTGTCCACTCTGAAACCAGTTTGTTCTTTGTATAATACAAAGCTGATCATGTTTATGACTCACCATTGCCCCAGCATAAAGCTCCAATAGCTGTTTCAAGTGGCTGCTGTGACCTAGTCTCTAATTATTGTGCAACTTAATCTCTTGTTGCTACTCGTTCATGCTTCTAAAGTTTTAGTTAAGTCTGAATTACTTTCTTTCCTAAAACTGCAGGTGCCTTCCCTTTCCTCTAGGGTTTTAAGAACATGCTTTTATTTTTGTCCTTGGCGCACCTTAATGTTCTCGGTACCCACAAAAGAAACAGGCTAATTCTTACTCATCCTTAAGTTTAATACTACTCATATTACTTCCTCTAGGAAGCCTTTGATTTGTCAGCATGAGAGGAATTTGAATTGTATATGGTTTTAGCACTCTGTACTTCTGTCTTCAAAGCACTTGTCAATTACTTGTATATTATCTGTATTCCTCACTATCTTATAAGCTAGTAAGGGCTGAGTTTGCGGTATTGACTGTTTTATCTCTGCATCTAACACAGTTCTGATTTATGGTAGGCATTCAGTAAACACACTGAGTGAATGTTAATTTAGACATTATTTCCTCCAAGTTGGAAAAAGTGTGTCTTAAGAGTGTTTTGTCAGTTGCTTCGTTTATTATTATTTTCTCCCATTCTGAAGGCTGTCTTTTCACCTTGCTTATAGTTTCCTTTGTTGTGCAAAAGCTTTTAAGTTTAATTACGTCCCATTTGTTTATTTTTGCTTTTATTTCCATTACTCTGGGAGAAGGTGAGGGTGGGATGAATTGAGAAAATATTGAAACATGTATATTACCATATGTGAAATAGATCACCGGTCCAGGTTTGATGCATGAGACAGGGCACTCAGAGCCAGTGCACTGGGATGACCCTGAGGGATGGGATGGGGAGGGAGGTGGGAGGGGGGTTCAGGGTGGGTTACACATGTACACCCATGGCTGGTTCATGTCAATGTATGGCAAAAAACACTACAATATTGTACAGTAATTAGCCTCCAATTAAAATAAATAAGTTAATTGGGGAAAAAAAGAGTTTAAAATATTTTGCTAAGGTTGCAATTGTTAACTGAGCCTCAGATTTTTAATTTATTAATATGTTTTATAGTGGGGTTATTTTAAAATTGTGACCTCTAAAAATGTTTTATTCCAGTCCAGACTGCTAGAAAGAGAATTGAATCCATACTGGAAGGATGGTGGGACAGGTCTTCCACCAGAAGACTATAATGTGCCATCAGTCACTAAAGGTATCTTTATATTTTGCTTGTAGCCACATAAACATTTCTTGTTACTTGGTATTCCTAAGAAAATGACCTGAGTCTGCTAGTAGATTGGCAAGATGTATTATGAATTCCAAAAGTGAATAACAGTCCAAATCAGATTTTGAGATGTATTAAATCTGAATTTTATTACTACTTATTTAAATATTTCTGCTTGATGCTATAGTTTTGATCAAGTCTGAAAACATCTGTGTCTGTTTATATATTTGCAAAACAATGATGTATATTGATTTTTGATGTGAAGTTTGTTTGTACAGTTTTCTATTATGAACATCTATGGATTATTACTAAAGTTTCAGTTTACATATAGGAAAGCAATGATAAAACATTGGTAGTCTTTTAAGACCTTATTTAAATTACTAGTACTTGGCAAGATTATTTTACCTCGAATATGGTAGCAAATTGATTAAATATTTTTATACTCGATAATATTTTTATATTTGAGTTTATATTTTGAATCAATTACTGAAAAGCGTGGTTGTTACATTTTATGTGTGATGTATGCATGCTCAGTTGTGTCTGACCCTTTTGTGACCCCATGGTTTATAGCCTGCAGGCTCCTCTGTCCATGGAATTTTCCAGGCAAGAATACTGGAGTGGGTTGCCATTTCCTCCAGGAATCTTCCCAACCAGGGATCAAACCTGCCTTTCTTTTGCCTCCTGCATTGGCAAGCAGGTTCTTTACCACTGTGCCACCTGGGAAGCCCTTTACAAAATGTATACAGTATTAAGGTTGTGAAGTTTCATTAAAATTATGTATAAGTATTAAATATGTGATTTCATATCTTCAGAAATTTTTACTTTGCCACCATTTATAAATTTATATTGACCTTAGGATAGTGCTGTTACTTTCCAGCAGATGGAGATAAAATACTTAAGCCATATAATCACACAATATTTAAAAAATACTTATGTGCCAATTAAGTGTTACTCAGTGAAAAGTTTAATTAATTACAGTTAACCAAGAATACACATAGTAATATTATAAATTGTTATCTTTTCATCTTAGTGATTTCTCAACAGAATGTTCTTTTTTCTTTTTGTATACAGTATATTTTTATTTTGGCCATTTATCACATTCCTTTGTATTTTATGAGAGAAGTCCCTGGAGCCACGTATAGGTTCCTTTTTATTTTGTACTGATGTTATTAGTAATTATAGCCTTTTCTTTATTGCCTTTCATCATGGGCAGAAATGTCTCTGCTGTGCTATATAATAATAGCTATAGTCATATAAAGGTGTCTTTGAAATACTGATTTTTAGAAATTTAAGGGTTTTAGGATCATAGGTTTTCTCAGTGAACCATCATGTAGGACTGATTAAAGCCTTTACCAATACCTGTTTTCAGAGGACAGTCAATAAGTTCATATACGGGAAAGACTTAGAATTGATAAATCCTGTCTTTGAGTATATGTATGTAGTCAGCAGTTTCTTCACTGATTGAAGACCCAAAGTTCTACCCTAAGTAGTATCTTTCAGCTGGCTAAACCAGGAGAATCAAAGGCAGTAAGAGAAAAATGACCTTACACAAAGGTTTTAGAGAATCTGTCTCTGTTCCCTTTCACATCATGCTCTCACCATTTCCCTCTCATATTTATTTAGGAGGAAGAATGACAGAAGCTTCAGATGTATCCCAGAGTTGAAATTAAGCTTTAAAAAATGATCTACAGGGTTTTTTTGTTTTTTTTGCATATGCAGATAGTGTAGTTATTCTGTTTAGACTAGTGGTAGAGTTGAAACTATAAGACACTTGAAAGTATTAATACTATAAGAGTAATATTAAGAATGTATGTAGAGCTGGTGTTTATATCGAAGGACTTGGACTTTGGAGTTTGACTTCTTGAGATTAGAATTTTGGCATTTCCACTTACTCATTCTGTGATTTGGGGAATGTTTCCTGACTTCTCTGAGCCCAGTTTAAATGTAGTAGGAAATAATGGTATTTCCTATCTTATACGGTTATTGTAAGAATTAAATGAGAAAAATCTTTTATCATAGTATCTAGAACATAGAAAATGATAATGATGATGTCAAATAATTGTCCTTATGATGAAATGTTTTAGGAAGATTTTATCAACAGATTTGTGTGTATATGATGATTGAAGTGTCACATACACAATAATTAATGTTACTCTTGATACTTTTTCCTTAGAGAAAATTAAGTGGAAAAGTAAGCATGTTTTCATTGTCCATACAAAATTACCTTCAGTCATATTTTAGTAATGGGAACATTTGTACAGTTTTTAAGTTTACGTGGCACACTTTTGTATTAGCTTATTTTCAATAACAGCCATGTGAGAGTAGCAAAGTAGATGTCCTGATTGATTATAATTAACATCTAATTTTCAGGAAACTAAGACTGAAATTTGAAATTGGTCAAGTTATTTGCCTATAGTCATATGAGTAGTACTAGAACCCAGCTTTTCTTTCTAATTCTAATATAGGGTTAGTTACTCTAAATTTTCATTAGAAGACTTTGTTACCATGTAGTTAGTAAAAATTCTTGCTTTAAATCTCTATTTTTGTTCATTAAATAGAGTTTTTCCCTCTTCATTTTTGGCTTTCTCTTATAGAACCTTTTGAGAAAAAATTTAAAAGTAATTTAAATCAACTGCCTTATTTTACAGATAGACAAAGTTTAAAGGTGTTAATGACTTGCTTAAGATCTTACAACTGTTTTGTAATAACGACAAGTTAAAATGTAGGTCTCCTGGTACTGAGTTTATTGCTATTTTCATATTATTCTGTCTTCTGAGAAAAATGAGAATGTAACGCAGATTTACTTGATTGTATTTTGTCTATAACAATTCAGCTTTTAATTTTAGAAACGTATGCTCAGCCTCTTAATTTTTGACGTATAAAAAGCAGACTTCAGATATAGTCAATATTAAGTGCTTCATGGAAGATCCCCTGGCAGACGGCATGGCAGCTCACTCCAGTATTCTTGCCTGGAGGATCCCATGGACAGAGAAACTTGGTGGACTGCCGTGCATAGGGTTGCAAAGAGCTGAACATGACAGAAGTGACTTAGAATGCACGCACATACCAATGAATTTACTATAGTTATTTGACATGTATTTATCTCAGAGAGAAGACAGGGACCACGCCTTATTCATGACTTATTTTGTTTATAAAAGTTACATTTTTAATAAGCTGATACCCCATTCACCCCTGTTTTACCCCCTTATTATGTTTTGATTTCCTTCTGTGTGTAACAGATTTTCTTATTTATAGTAAATGTTCACAAAATACTTGTTGGGTTTAATTATAGATGATAATGATAGATGCTACTGCAAATTGATATTTTTGATTTTTAAATATTAAACTGATGAATTCTCTTGTTAAAAATATTTTATTATTGCTGTTATTGGGCCCAAGGGGTATGGGCCTCAATTGCATATTGATTTTTTTTTCATGAATTTATTAGACTATAACTGCTTTATGATGTGATTTTTTCCCTTTATTTTTTTATTAAAGTATAATTGCGTTACACTGTTGTGTTATTTTTTGCTGTACAACACAGTATATCAGTTATATGTATATATATATCTGCTCTTTCTAGATTTTCTTCCCATTTAGAACAAAATGGGAAGAAAATGTTGCCATAGAGGATTGAGTAGAGTCCCTGTGCTATACAATAGGTTCTCCTTAGTTATCTGTTCTTACACATGTAAGTGTATATATGTCAATCCCACTCTCCTAATTCATCCAACCCTCGCTTCCCCTTTGGTAGCCACTGTTTCTTCTCTACACTTGCATCTCTATTTCTACTTTGGAAATAAGCTCATCTGTACCATTTTTATAGATTCCACATATGAGTGATAGTTGCATAGTCATGTCCAACACTTTGTGACCCCATGGACTGTAGTCTCCCAGGCTCCTCTGTCCGTGGAATTCTCCAGGCAAGAATTCCAAAGTAGGTTGCCATTTCCTTCTTCAGAAGATTCTACATATAAGTGATATTTTTCTCTTTTGACTTATTTCACGTATGACAGTCTCTGGGTCTGTCTGCATCTCTGCAAATAGCACTATTTCATTCCTTTTTATGGCTGAGTAATATTCCATCCATTGCATATAAATACCACATCTTCTTAATCCATTCATCTGTCATTGGACATTTAGGTTATTTATATGTTCTGACTGTTGTAAATAGTGCTACAGTGAATATTGGGGTATCAAGCTGGAATCAAGATTGCAGGGAGAAATATCAATAACCTCAGATAATGCAGATGACACCACCCTTATGGCAGAAAGTGAAGAGGAGCTAAAGGGCCTCTTGATGAAGGTGAAAGAGGAGAGTGAAAAAGTTGGCTTAAAGCTCAACATTCAGAAAACGAAGATCATGGCATTCTGGTCCCATCACTTCATGGGAAATTGATGCGAAACAGTGGAAACAGTGTCAGACTTTATTTTTTTGGGCTCCAAAATTACTGCAGATGGTGACTGCAGCCATGAAATTAAAAGATGCTTACTCCTTGGAAGAAAAGTTATGACCAACCTAGATAGCATATTCAAAAGCAGAGATATTACTTTGCTGACTGAGGTCTGTCTAGTCAAGGCTAGATTTTTAGATTGGTTTTTCCAGTGGTCATGTATGGATGTGAGAGTTGGACTGTGAAGAAGGCTGAGCGCCGAAGAATTGATGCTTTTGAACTGTGGTTTTGGAGAAGACTCTTGAGGGTGCCTTGGACTGCAAGGAGATCCAACCAGTCCATTCTGAAGGAGATCAGCCCTGGGATTTCTTTGGAAGGAATGATGCTAAAGCTGAAACTCCAGTACTTTGGCCACCTCATGCAAAGAGTTGACTCATTGGAAAAGACTCTGATGCTGGGAGGGATTGGGGGCAGGAGGAGAAGGGGATGACCGAGGATGAGATGGCTGGATGGCATCACGGACTCGATGGACCTGAGTCTGAATGAACTCTGAGAGATGGTGATGAACAGGGAGGCCTGGCGTGCTGCGATTCATGGGGTCGCAAAGAGTCGGACACGACTGAGTGACTGAACTGACTGACTGACTGTGTGCTTTTTAATTATGGTTTTCACATGATATATGTCCAGGAGAGGGATTGCTGTGTCATATGGTAGTTTTGTTTTTATTTTTTTAAGGGAACCGCCATACTGTTTTCTGTAGTGACTGTATCAATTTACATTCCCACCAACACTGTAGGAGGTCCCCTTTTATCCCCACTCCAGCATTTTTATTTTGTAGATTTTTTTGATGATGGCCATTGACTGGTGTGAGGTAGTAGTTTGCATTTGCATTTCTCTAATAATGAGAGATGTTGAGCTTCTTTTCATGTGCTTTTTGACCATCTGTATGTCTTTGGAGAAATATCTATTTGGATCTTTCACCCATTTATTCATTGAGGTTTTTTTTTTTGATATTGTGCTACATGAGAAGTTTGTATATTTTGGAGATTAACCCTTTGTCAGTTGCTTTGTTTGCAAGTATTTTCTCCCATTTTGAGGGTCCTCTTTTGTTTTGTTTATGGTTTTCTTTACTGTGTAAAAGCTTTGAAGTTTAATTAGATCCCACTTTTTTATTTTTGTTTTGATTTTCATTTCTGTTGGAGGTAGATCAAAAAGACCCCGCTGCAGTTTATGTCAAGGAGTATTCTACCAGTGTTTTCCTCTTAAGAGTTTTATAGTGTTCAATCTCACATTTAGGTCTTTGATCCATTTTTAGTTTATTTTTATGTGTGGTGTTAGGGAGTATTGTAATTTCATTCTTTTATATGTAGCTTTATATGTAGTTTTCCCAGTACCACTTATTAAAGAGACTGTCTTTTCTCCAGTGTGTATTCTTGCCTCCTTTGTCATAGGTAGGTGTGAGGGTTTACCTTTGGGCTTTCTATCCTGTTTCATTGATCTATATTTCTGTTTTTGTGCCACTATTGTATTGTCTTGATGACTGTAGCTTTGCAGTATAGACTGCAGTCAGAGAGCCTGATTCTTCCAGCTCCATTTTTCTTTCTCAAGATTGCTTTGGCTATTTGGAGTCATTTGTGTTTCCATACAAATTGTAAAAGTTTTCATTCTAATTTTGTGAAAAATGTCATTGGTAATTTTATAGAGATTGCATTGAATCTGTAGATTGCTTTGGGTAGTATAGTCATTTTCACAATATTGATACTTCCGCTCAAAGACCATCATATATTATTTCATCTCTTTGTATCCTTTTGATTTATTTCATCAATACCTTATAGTTTTCTGAGTACAGACTTTTGCCTCCATAGGTAGGTTTATTCCTAGGTATTATATTAATTTTGTTGCAGTGGTAAATGGGATACTTTTCTTAAATTCTCTTTTCTTATCTTTCATTGTTAGTGTGTAGTAGTGCAAGAGATTTCTGTGTGTCACTTTGTATCCTGCAGGTTTACCAGTTCACTGATTAACTCTTGTAGGTTTCTAATAATATCTTTAGGATATTCTATGTATCGTATCATATCATCTGCAAACAGTGAGTTTTGCTTCTTTTCTTTTTTTCTAATTTGAATTCCTTTTATTTCTTTTTTCTTCTCTGATTGCTGTGGCTAGGACATCCAACACTATTTTCAGTAATACTGTAGGGAGGGAACATAATTGTATTGTTCCTGACCTTAGAAGAAATGATTTTAGTTTTTCACCATTGAGAATGATGTTTGCTGTGAATTTATCATACATGACCTGTATAATGTTGAGGTAGATTCCCTCTGTGCACACTTTCTGGAGAGTTTTTATCATAAGTGAATGTTGAATTTTGTCAAAAGTTTTTTCTTCATCTATTCAGATGATCCTAGGGTTTTTATTCCTCAATTTGTTGATGTAGTATATCCCCCTGGTTGATTTGTGTATATTGAAGAATTCTTACATCCCTGGGATAAATCCTACTTGATCATGGCGTATGTTGCTTTCAATGTGTTGTTGGATTCTGTTTGCTAGTATTTTGTTGAGGATTTTTGTGTCTGTATTCATCAGTGATATTGACCTGTAGTTTTCTTTTGTAATTCTATTAATATCTTTTTCTTTTATCAGGGTGATGGTGGTCTTGTAGAATGAGGTTGGGAGTGTTCCTTCCTCTTCAATTTTTTAAGAAAATTTGAGATCAGTAGGTGTTTACTCTCTTTTAAATGTTGTGTAGAATTCACTGTGAAACCATCTGGTCCTGGGCTTTTATTTGTTGGAAGATTTTTAATCACAGTTTCAATTTCATTACTTGTGAATCTTCTGTTTATAATTCTATTTCTTCCTGATTCAGTCTTGGATGGTTGTACCTTTTTAAAAATCTTTCCATTTCTTCCATTTTGTCCATTTTATTGGTTTGCAGTTGTTGTAGTAGTATTTGTATTTCTGCAGTGTCAGCTGTAACTTCATTTCTCGTTTTTAATTTTACTGATTTGAGTCCTCTCACTTTTTTTCTTGATGAGTCTCAATGAAGGTTTAGCAGTTTTATCTATCTTCTCAAAGATCCTGGCTTTTAATTTCATTGTTCTTTGCTATTTTTTTCTTTGTTTCTATTTCAGTAATTTTTGTTCTGATCTTTATGATTTCTTTCTACTAACTGTGGGTTTTTGTTTGTTCTTTCTCTAGTAGCTTCAAGTATAAGTTTAGGTTGTTTGAGATTTTTTTCTTGTTCCTTTAGGTGAGATTGTATTGCTATAAAGTTCCTTCTTAGAACTGCTTTTCTTGCCTCCCATAGATTTTTACTACTCGTGGTTTTGTTGTCATTTGTTTCTGGGTGTTTTTGATTTCATCTTTTATTTCTTCTGTGATCCATTGGTTGTGCAGTAGCACATTGTTTAGCATCTATGTGTTTGTGTGTTGTACAGTTTTTCCCCTCCTGTAATTGATTTCTAATTTCATAGCACTGAGGTTGGAAAGGATGCTTGATATGATTTCAGTTTTCTTAATTTTACCAAGACTTGATTTGTGACCCAAGCTATGGTCTATCCTGGAGAATATACCATATTCACTTGAGAAGAAAGTATATTCTGCTGTTTTTGGATAGAATATCCTGTAAGTATCAGTTAAAACTATCTGGTCTAATATGTCATTTAAAGCTTTTTGTTTCCATATTAATTTTCAGTCTGGATGATCTGTTCATTAGTATCACTGGGATATTGGCGTCCCCCACTATTATTGTGTTACTGTTATTTCCCCTTTTATGGCTGTTAGCACTTGCCTTATGTATTAAAGTGTTAGAGGCATAAGTATTTACAGTTGTTATATCTTCTTCCTGGATTGATCCCTTGATCATGTACTGTCTTCCCTTATCTCATGTAAACAGTCTTCATTTCACAGTCTATTTTGTCTGATATGATTATTCTTACTCCAGTTTTATTTTGATTTCCATTTGCACGGATTACCTTTTGCCATTCCCTCACTTTTCCATTTGTATGTCTGTAGGTCTGAAGTGTGTCTCTTTTAGACAGGTTATATACAGATTTTGTTTTTGTGTCCTTTCAGCTGTGTCTTTTGGTTGGGGCATTTAATCCATTTACCTTTAAGTTAATTTTTGATATGTATGTTTCTCCTGCCATTTCCTTAATTGTTTTGAAATTGTTTTTGTAAGTCTTTTTCTTCCCTTCCTCGTTTGTTCTCTTATGTTTCTTGCCTAGAGAAGTTCCTTTAGCAGTTAGTATAAAGCTGGTTTGGTGGGGCTTTATTCTCTTAGCTTTTGCTTATCTATAAAGCTTTTGATTTATCAAATGTGGATGAGACTGTTGCTGAGTAGAGTATTCTTCCTTGTAGAGTTTTCCCTTTCATCACTTTAGATATATCCTGTCAGTCTCTTGTTGCCTACAGAATTTCTTTTGAAAAATCAGCTGGTAACCTTATGGGATTCCTTTTATGGTATTTGTTGCTTTTACCATTTTTTACTTTGTATTTAATTTTTGTTAGTTTGACTAATATGTGTCTTGTGTTGCTTCTTGGATTTTGCTGTATGGGACTCTTTACATTTTCTGGACTTGGGTGACTGTTTCCTTTCCCATGTCAGGGAATGTTTTAACTGTATCTTCAGATGTTTTCTCAGGTCCTTTCTCTTTTTCTTCTTCTGTTGGGGCCTATTTAATTTGAATTTTGGTACATGTAGTGTGCTTTCAGAGGTCTCTTGAGAGTGTGTTCTTTTCATTCTCTTTTCTGGATTCTGTTTTGTGCCAGAGATTTCCAGTATTCTGTCTTCTGGGTTGCTCATCTGTTCTTCTGCTTTAGTTATTCTGCACTTGATTCCTTTTAGCATATTTTCAGTTAGGTTATTGTCTTATTCATTTCTGTTTAGTCTTTAGGTTAAAGTCTCCTTGTATCTTCTTGATCGTTGCCTTCATTCTGTTTCCAAGATCTTGGACCACCTTCACTTTCATTACTGTGAATTATTTTTCAGATAGATTGCTTATCTCTTCTTCATTTAGTTGTTCTTAGATGTTTCTATCTTGCTACTTCATGTCATCATATTTCTTTGTCATCTCATTTTTTTCCAGCTTACTGTTTGTTGTCTCCTTTCTGCAAGTTTCCAGTGGCAGCTCCTCTTGCTTCTGGAGTTTCTTTCCTGATGGGTGTGGTTTCTCCAGAGGTTTGCCACTGCTGCTGCTGCTGCTAAGTCGCTTCAGTCGTGTCCGACTCTGTGCGACCCTGTAGACAGCAGCCCATGAGGCTCCCCCGTCCCTAGGATTCTCCAGGCAAGAACACTGGAGTGGGTTGCCATTTCCTTCTCCACTCCAGAGGCTTATGGCTTTATATTCTTGATCTGAGTTTGAGTTGCCTGTGAAAAAACAGAATGATCTCTGTTCATTTCCAAGGCAAACCATCCACTATCACAGTAATCCAAGTCTATGCCCTAACCACTAATGCTGAGGAAGCTGAAGTGGAATGGTTCTGTGAAGACCTACAAAACCTTCTAGAACTAACTCCCCCAAAAGTTGCCCTTTTCATTATAGGGGACTGGAATGCAAAAGGAGGAAGTCAAGAGATACCTGGAGTAACAAGCAAATTTGGCCTTGGAGTATAAAATGAAGCAGGTAAAAGACTAATAGAGTTTTGCCAAGAGAACAACTGGTCATAGTGAACACCCTCTTCCAACAACACAAAAGAAGACTTTACACATGGATATTACCAGATGGTCAGTACCGAAATCAGATTGATTATATTCTTTGCAGCCAAAGATGGAGAAGCTCTATACAGTCAGCAAAAACAAGACCGGGAGCTGACTGTGGCTCAGATAATGAATTCCTTATTGCAAAATTCAGACTTAAGAAAGTATGGAAAACCACTAGGCCATTCAGGTATGATCTAAATCAAATCTTTTACAGTGATACAGTGGAAATGACAAGTAGATTTAAGGGATTAGATTTGATAGACTAAGTGCCTGAAGAACTATTGATGGAGGTTTGTAACATACAGGGGGCAATGATCAAGACCATCTCTAAGAAAAAGAAATGCAAAAAGGCAAAATGGTTGTCTGATGAGGGCTTACAAATAGCTGAGCAAAGAAGAGAAGTGAACATCAAAGGACAAAAGGAAAGATATACCTATTTGAATGCAGAATTCCAAAGAATAGCAGGGAGAGATAAGAAAGCCTTCCTCAGTGATCAGTGCAAAGAAATAGAGGAGACAGTAGAATGGGAAAGACTAGAGATCTCTTCAAGAAAATTAGAGATACCAAGGGAACATTTCATGCAAAGATGGGCTTGATAAAGGACAGAAATGGTATGGACCTAACAGAAACAGATTATATTAAGAAGAGGTGGTAACAATACACAGAACTATATAAAAAGATCTTCATGACCCAGATAATCACAGTGGTGTAATCACTCACCGTCACCTAGGGCCTGACATCCTGGAATGTGAAGTCAGGTGGGCCTTAGGAAGCATCACTACAAACAAACCTAGTGGAGGCGATGGAATTCCAGTTGAGCTATTTCAAATCCTAAAAGATGATGCTTTGAAATTGCTTTAGTCAATATGCCAGCACGTTTGGAAAACTCAGCAGTGGCCACAGGACTGGAAAAGGTCAGTTTTCATTCCAGTTCCAAAGAAATGCAGTGCCAAAGAATATTCAAACTACTGCACAATTGCAGTCATCTCACGTGCTAGCAAAGTAATGTTCAAAATTCTCCAAGCCAGGCTTCAGTAGTACATGAACTGTGAACTTCCACATGTTCAAGCTGGATCTAGAAAAGGCAGAGGAACCAGAGATCAAATTGCCAACATCTGTTGGATCATTGAAAAGGCAGGAGTTCCAGAAGAACATCTATTTCTGCTTTATCAACTACGGCAAAGCCTTTGTGTGGATCACAACAAGCTGGAAAATTCTTCAAGAGATTGGAATACCAGACCATCCTACCTGCTTCCCAAGAAATCTGTATGCAGGTCAAGAAGCAACAGTTAGAATTGGACATGGAACAGTGGAACAGCAGACTGGTTCCAAATGGAACAATGGAAACAGTAACAGACTTTATTTTGGGGGACTCCAAAATCATTGCTGATGGTGACTGCAACCACAAAATTAAAAGATGCTTGTTCCCTGGAGGAAAAACTATGACCAACCTAGACGCATATTAAAAAGCAGAGACATTCCTTTGCCAACGGAAGTCCATCTAGTCAAAGCTATGGTTTTTCCACAGTCATGAATGGATGTGAGAATTGGACCATAAGAACGCTGAGCACCAAAGAATTGATGCTTTTGAACTGTGGTGTTAGAGAAGACTCTTGGGAGTCCTTTGGACTGCAAGGAGGTAAAAGTGGTCAATCCTTAAAGGAAATCAGTCCTGAATATTCATCGGAAGGACTGATGTTGAAGCTGAAACTCCAATTCTTTGATGGGAAGAACTGACTCATTGGGAAGAGACCCTGATCTGGGAAAGATGGAAGGCAGGAGAAGGGCACAACAAAGGATGAGATGGTTGGATGGCATCACTAACTCTATGGACATGAGTTTGGGTAAACTCCAGGGGTTGGTGATGGACAGGGAAGCCTGGTGTGCTGCAGTCCATGAGGTCACACAGAGTCGGACACAGCTGAGCAACTGAACTGAACTGTAGTGATTGGAGCCTGCCCTTGATATTGAGTTGGCCCTCCTGGTTGCTCTGTCGCTAGCACTGCCCTGTCACGCACGAGGTCTCCTCCCTAGTTTTTAAAGTGGAATTTCCAAAATCTGTTTCCTAGTTGTGATTCTGATCTGCTCTGTGATGTAGGCAGGATTAGAGCACTCCCACTTGTAGGGAAGGAGGCCTCTGAGTTTTAATCTTTTGGAGCTGTTCACCTGTTATTGTACTCTGTTGTGTCCCCTTTCAGCTGTTTTGTGTGCTCACAACTTGTATTCTTGTGGGTGCTTCTCTGGGTCCCACTTTAACTATAAATATGCCCGCAATTGGCCCTGGTGACTCTTCAGTTGTTGTTTTCACATGTCCTCCAGCACGGGTCCACTGAAGTTAGGTATCAGTGCTGCAGTAGTCATTCAGGGGCTCACACTGTGTGAGCTGTGGAGGCAGCTTGAACTCTGGTTTGTCCCTGTCTTCACATGTACCTGTCTACAGAGTTCACAGCTGTTATAGCTCATCCCAGTTGCAAAGCTTGTTTTGGATGTTTCATAGGGGCTGAATTTAGGAAGCTGTCAGTGGAGGTGTAACTCGCAGTTTGCATAGCCTTAAGGAGAGATTTTGACTCATCTTTTCCAGTTACATAGCTCTTGGGGTTTCCCCTGGATCAGGAAATGGCAACCCACTCCAGTACTCTTGCCTGAAAAATTCCATGGATGGAGGAGCCTGGTGGGCCACAGTCCATAGGGTTGCAAAAGTCGCACACGACAGTGATTTCACTTCCTGGGGCTTAGCTATGGTTTTCAGCCCCTCTTCTGGGTGAGTTTCCTAGTGTGTATGTGTGTTTGGTTGGGGGTGGAGGTTGTGCTATCTGTGCCCTTCTGTGATAATGAGGTAGATCCCTGGACCCACTCAAAAATTTCCTAGTAATGAGGATTTTCTGTGTGCTCCCCAGACAACAGGGCAACTCTTGGTCCTGATAATTTCCTAGTGGAGGCTAGTTACCTGCACCCTCCTGGGACAGTAAGGCAGGTCCCAGCGCCCACTGGTGGACTTCCTAGTAGCAGGAAATATCCCTGCCCTCCAGGACAGCAGAGTGGGTTCTGACATCCACTGATGGATTTCCCAGTTTTGAAAGCTATCCATACCATGCCAGGACAGAGGGGCAGGTCCTGGTACCCAGTGACAGATTACGTAGTAGAGAGATCTGTTTATATACTCCTGGGACAGTTGAGGGGGAGTGTCAGCAACCACTGACGTTTCCTGTGTGGAAGCTTCATGCTTCATCACAGGACAGCCTGGGCAGGTCATAGGGCCTGCTGGTGAAATTCTAGTGGCTGGATCGTGCCCCTCTGGGTCAGCTGGGGTTGATCCTGTGCCCCCCACCCCCAGAAGAATTCCTCATAGGTAAAGCTGTTTGTGCCCCTCCTGCCCAGCAGGGGTGGATCCTGTGATCTGCCTGTGGAAATTTTCCTTTTGGAAGCTGGCCACACCCTTTCAGGTCAGCAGGGTGAGTCCTAGGGCCCCTGGTGGAACTGCTAGCGGCTGGATCTCTCTGTGCTTTTCTGCGTCAGCAGGGGCAGATTCTTTGCCTTGCTGGCAGGACCTCTGGTTGGGGAGCTGTCTGTGCTCTCCTGGGACAGCCTAGGCAGGTCCCAGGCCCTCTGGGGAGCTCCCAGTGGCTGGAGTGTCTGTGCTCCTCTAGGTCAGTGGAGGCGGGTCCTGGGCCCTCTGGGGGAGCTCCCAGTGGCTGTCTGTGCCCTTCTAGGTCAGTGGAGGTGGGTCCTCCGGCCCACTGGTACAATTTCCAATAGCTCAGTCTCGCCCTTCTATGTCAGCTAGTAGGGTTTCTAGTTTTGGAAGCTATCTGTGCCCTTCCAGCTCTGCATGGGCAGGGCCTGGTGTCTGCCTGTGGGCCTGAAAGAGGTAGCCATGCCCGCCTCTGGATCCCAGGATGGCAGCAGCGGTGATTTGCACCCACACAAGGAGCCCCAGTAGGTGAAGTCCTGTTGCTTGGGAGTGCTCACAGGAAAAGAAGCTTTTATGGTGATCCCGCTTCTCTCTTCCTCCCTCTCCCAGTGAGGGTGTCTTGCCTCTTTGGTGAGCCCAGGCTTCTTCCTAGTGCACCCTCAGTTGCCATGGCCTGAACTCTTGGGCAGTTTCTGCACCTAATCTTTGTCCTCTCCCTGGGACGGAGCTTCAGAGCCTAAGCTTTACTTAGCACTTGACCTTACTGACAGAGGAGCATCTCACATTGAGGAGCATAGGCTGGCAGTGACTTCCACAAGCCAATTCCTGCTCTCTTGTTTTTAGGCTCCAAAACCTCCGCCTCTATCCAGTCTAATTTCTTTGCTGGTGAAGAGCCTTTCCAAGGTGTGGGAACCTTTCCTTCTTCACAGTTCTCTCCTTGGGGTGCAGGCCTGATTCCTTCTTTTTCTTTCTCCTTTTGTCCTACCCAGTTAACATGGAGGTTTTCCTTGTCCTTTTGGAGGTCCGAGGTCTTCTGTCAGTGCTCAGTAGCTATCTCTGTGAATAGTTCCACTTGTAGGTGTATTTTCAAATGTATTTTCAATGTTTCTGTGAAGGGAGTTTAACTGTTTCCTGTTCTCCCACCATTTTAAGCCCCGCCTCAGGAGTTCATTCAGTATTGATTATTTTGAATTAAAGTTACTTGAGAAAGAGCTGATACAAGAAGGACACTTTGACCCCTTCTCTCTGCCTTCCTGAAAACAGAGAATAAATCTCATAAAAGATGCAGTTCTTGTATCTTGAGATAGAAAGAAATTCTTATCACCAGAGATAGGGAATTTCAGGCCAGAAAGCCAAACAGACCTTGTCACTCCTTCCTTCTTGTTAATGATTTGAGTTGTTTATTTTCGGCTGTACTGGGTCTTTGTTGCTGTGTGTGTGGGCTTTTTCTAGTTGAGGTAGGGGCTCCTCTCTAGTTGTGGTGCGTGGGCTTCTCATTGTGGTGGCTTCTCTTGTGGACCACTGGTGTGGTGCGTGGGCTTCAGTAGTTGCGACATGTGGACTCAGTTGTGTTTCCAGGCTCTGGAACACACACTCAATAGTGTGACACGTGGCCTTAGTTGCTCTGTGTTATGTGAGATCTTTCTGGGTTAAGAATTGAACCCATGTCTCCTTCATTGGCTGGTAGATTCTTTACCACTGAGCCACCAGGGAGCCCTTCTGCTTTTTAATTGGAGTGTAATTGCTTTCCAGTGTTGTATTACTTTTTTCCTAAAATGAAGTGAATCAGCTATATTTACAGATATATTCCCTCCCTCTCTCCATCCCATCCAGGTAGGTCATCACAGAGCACTGAGCTGAGCTCCCTGTGCTATACAGAAAGTTCCCACTGTCTATCAGTTTTACACATGGTAGTGTATTTATATCGAACCTAATCTCCAGTTCATCCCACTGTCCCCTTCTCCCTGTGTGGCCACGTGTCCTTTCTGTCCTTCTGTTTCTGTTCCTACCCTGCAGGTAGGTTCATCTGTGCCATTTTCCTATATTCCACACACATGTGTTAATGTGCGACATTTGTTTCTAACTTGCTTCACTCTGTATGATAGGCTTTAGATGCAGCTGCCTCTCCACGGATGAGTCAGTTTCACGGCTGAGTAGCATTCCATTGTGTGTGCGCGACATCTTTATGCAGTCATCTGTTGATGGGCATCTAGGTTGTTTCCATGTCCTGGCTGTTGTAAATAGTGCTACAGTGAACAACAGGGTACATGTTTCTTTCTAAATTATGGTTTTCTCAAGATCTATGCCCCATAGTGAGATTGTTGGGTCATATGGTAGTTCCATTTTTCGTTTTTAAGAAACCTCCATACCATTCTCCACTGTGGCTGTATCAATTTACATTCATACCAACAGTGCAGGAAATTTCCCTGTTCTCTGAATCCTTTCCAGCATTTATTATTTGTGGATTAAAAAAATTTTATTCTTTTATTTTTTAATCTTTTGTTTGTTTATTCGTTTTTTGTTTTGTTTTTTATTCTTTTGTTTGTTTGTGGTTTTTTTGATAATGACCATTCTGACCAGGATGAGGTAATACCTCATTGTAGTTTTTATTTGCATTTTTCTAATAACATTGAGCATCATTTTATGTGCTTTTTAACCATCTGAAGGTCTTCTTTGGAGAAATATCTGTTTAAATTTTCCAGTCTTTTTGATTGGAATTTTTAAAATATATTAAGCTTCATGAGAAGTTTGTATATTTTGGAGGTTAATCCATTGTTGGTTGCCTCATTTGCATATATCATTTCCCATCCTGAGATTCTTCTCTTTGTTTTGCTCATGGTTCCCTTTGCTATGCAAAATCTTTGAAGTTTAATTAGGTCAATTAATTTATTTTTTTTTAATTTTCATTATTTTAGGAGATGAATTGAAAAACATATTGCTGCAATTTTTGTCAGAATGTGTTCTCCCTATGGTTCCCTCTAAAAGTTTTATAGTATTTGACCTTACATTTAGGTCTTTAATCTGTTTTAAGTTTTCTTTTGTGTAAGTGTTAGGGTATTCTCCAGATTCTTTCTCTTGTAGGTAGCTGTTCAGTTTTCCCAGTTCCAGTTATTGAAAAGACTGTCTGTCGTTGAATATTCCTGTTTCCTTTGTCATAGATTATATGACCATATGTGGGTGGGTTTATCTCTGGGCTTTCTATCCTGTGCCATTGATCTGTATGTCTGCTTTTGTGCCAGTACCACACTGTCTTGATGACTGTAGCTTTGTAGTGTAGTCTGAAGTCAGCCTGCAGTATAGCCTGATCCCTCCAGCTCCATTTTTCTTTCTCAAGGTTGTGTTGGCTGTTTGTGATCTCTTTTGTTTTCATACAAATTGTAAAATTTTTTGTTACAGATCCGTAAAAAATGCCATTGGTAGTTTAATATGGATTTCATTCAACCTGTAGATTGGTGATATAGCCATTTTCACAATATTTTGATTCTTCCAATCCATACCAGAAACATGGTGTATCTCTCTATCTGAGTCATTTTTTATTTCTTTCATCAGTATCTTGTAGTTTTTTCAGTATAGGTCTTTTACCTTTTTAGATTGACTTATTCCTAGGTATTCTGTTACTTTTTTGTGGTGGTAAATGAAATTGTTTCCTTAATTTCTCTTTCTAATCTTTCTTTGCTAGTGTATAGGTATGCATACAAGAGATTTCTGTGCAGTAATTTTGTATCCTGCATCTTTATCAAATTCTAGTAAATTAGTTCTAGTAGTTATCTGGTAGCATCTTTTAGTATTTTCTGTGCATAGTACTGTGTCATCTGCAAACAGTGAATTTTACTTCTTTTCCAATTTCATTTCAGTTCAGTCATTCAGTCATATCCTACTCTTTGCAACCCTGTGGACTGTAGCATGCTAGGCTTTTCTGTCCTTTACCATCTCCCAGAGCTTGCTCAAACTCACGACCATTGAGTCAGTGGTGCCATCCAACCATCTCATCCTTTCTTATCCCCTTCTCCTCGTGCCTTCAATCTTTCCCAGCATCAGGGTCTTTTCTAATGAGTCAGCCCTTTGCATCAGGTGACCAAAGTATTGAAGCTTTTCAATTTCAGTTTCTTTTTCTTCAATAGCTGTAGCCAGGACTTCTAATACTATGTTGAATAAACATGGTAGAGTGGACATACTTGTGTTCCTGATCTTAATGAAAATGCTTTCCACTTTTCACCTCTGAGTATGATGTTATCTGTAGGTTTGTCCTATATAGCCTTTATTATTTTGAGGCAGGTTACCTCTAAACTCACTTTCTGGAGAGGTTTTTTTTTCCTTAATCATAAAAGTGTTGAATTTTGTCAAAAATTTGTTTTGCATCTATTGAGATAATCATGTGGTTTTTATTCTTAAGCTTATTAATATGATGTATCACATTGACTGATTTGTGTATATCAAGTAATTCTTACATCTCTGGGATAAATCCCACTTGATCATGATGTATTATCCTTGTAATGTATTATTGGATTATATTTTCTAGCGGTTTGTTGAGGATTTTTGCGTCTGTGTTCATCAGTGATACTAACATGTAATTTCACTTTTTGTGTGTGAGATCTTTGGTTTGGTATCAGAGTGATGGTGGCCTTTTAGGTGAGTTTTGGAGTGTTCCTTCCTCTAATTTCTTGAAAGAGTTTCACAAGAGTCGGTTTTGTCTCTTCTCTAAATGTTGGATAGTTTGCCACAGTTTCAGTTTCAATTCTTTCCATTGATTTGTTCATATTTTCTGTTTCTTCATGGTTCAGTCTTGGAAGGTTGTATCTTTCTAAGAACTTGTTCATTTTTTCTAGATTGTCCATTTTGTTGACCTGTAGTTGCTTACAGTAATCTCTTCTGATCCTTTTGCATTTCTGTGATGTCAGTTGTAATTTCTGTTTTCTTTTTTAATTTTATTGACTTGAGTCCTCTCTCTTTTTTCTTCATGGGTCTGGCTAAAGGTTTGTCAATTTTGTTCATCTTCCCAAAGAACCAGCTTTTCGTTTCAGTGATTTTTGCTATTGTTTTCTTTGTTTCTGTTTCATTTATTTCTGCTCTGATTTTTATAATATTTTTATTTCTACTAACTTTTGATTTTTTTCTTCTTTATCTAGTTGCTCTAGGTATAAGATTAAATTGTTTGAGATTTTTCTTGTTTGTCTTGGTAGGATTGAATTGCTCTAAGCTTCCCTCTTAGGACTGCTTTTGCTGTATCCCATAGGTTTTGGGTTGTTGTTTTTCTGTATATTTTTGGTTTCCTCTGATTTCTTCAGTGATCTCTTGGTTATTTAGTAGCATATTGTTTGGCCTCCATATGTTTGTGTTTTTGACTTTTTTTTTCTTGTAATTGATTTCTAGTCTCATAGTGTTGTGTTTAGAAAAGATGCTTGATATGATTTCAGTTTTCTTAAATATTCAAGGGGCCTTCTCCTGATGTGGTAATCTCTCCTCTTCAGCCATTCCCCCATCCCCACCCCCTGCCCCACTACCCCAAGACTATGGATTCCATCTCGTTTCCTCTTTTGTTTTATGTCTCTTTCTCTCCATCCTATCTGGTCACGTGGGGATCTTTTCTTGTCTTTTAATGTATCCAAGATCCTCTGCTAATGTTCAGCATGTGGTGTGTTCAGATTGTCTCATTTGTAGATGTATTTAGTGATGTGCTTGTGGGAAGAAGTGAACCTCAGGTCCTTCTGTTCCAGCATCTTGACTGGTCTCATCTCCTTAATGTTCTTTATGTTACATTTGAAGTAGTTTTTTTCCCCTATGTGTGTACCTTTCTTGGCTTTAATTTATTTTGAGGCATACCCTGACTATTCTTTTTAGAAATCCAACTTGATTTTCATCCTGGTGTGTGAGATTGTCCCCTGATATTACATTTAGAAACAATTCTCTCCTTTTTCATTTTTATGTAACTCTTTATAATAGTGATAAATACTGTTTTGATAAAATATGATATTTGTTATATTTATCTCCTCTTATCCTCATTTTCTTAGATTCCAGGTTTATTTAGGGTAGTTCTATTTTTTATTTCTTTTTGTTTAAAATATTTATTTTTAAGATTTATTTGACTGTGCTGAGTGTTGCATCACAGTCTTTGATCTTCATTGTGGCATGCAAACTCTGAGTTGCAGCATGCAAACTCTTAGTTATGGCGTGCAGTATTTTTAGTTGCAGCATGTGAACTCTTAGCTACAGCATGTGGGATTTAGTTCCCTGACAGGGATCAAATTTGGCCCCTCTGCATTGGGAATCTAGAGTATTAGTCAGTGGTGCACCATGGAATTTCCCAGTTGTTTCTTTTGTTTTTCTTTTCTCATTATTGCAAAACTGTGCCTTACATATATAGGCACTCAAATATATGTTAAATTTTAAATGCACTTATGATTTTTATATGTTCAAAGAATAATATGCAATTTCATAGTTACTGTAGTAGCAGTAAATATTCTGTTATGACCACATGAAAAGTATAACTGACATTTAATATTGCAATTGAATTTCAGTAGAAGATGGTGGTTTAAGCTGGCTAAAGAAGTCTTATCAAAGAATGAAAGAACAAGCTGAGAAACAAAATAGAAATTTTGAGGACATTGTAGCTGAAAGATATGGGGTAAGTGTTGGTATTTAGGAGATAAATATTATTTTCAAAGTTATATGGAAATTGACTTTAACTTTGTTAGTGTTTTGTGCTAGGATACATTTTTTAATTGACTTGATATTAAATTTCAGTTCAATTGTCTTCAACTGCTGAAGCCGTGTTTTGCATTTCATTTTTAGAAAAACATGTGGAGCATATTTAAATATAAAATTTAATGAATATGAAAGTTAAGTAAGGACAGTTTAAGAATGTATGTTTTTAATGTAAAAGCAGCATTTTCTTGTTGTGAAGAAATTTCAGTAGTATAGGAAAGCCTCCATAGATACCTATTGGTAAAAGTACTGTTTCTTTTTGCTTTTAGAAAGTGATATTTATTCATTTTCTTCCAGTTTTATTGAGATATACTTGACATACAGTACTGCATAAGCTTAAGTTATACAACATGATCTGTCTTACTTAAAACATAGCATGATTACTCTGTGTGTGTATAAAACAATGGAATAATGAAGCAATATATTTTAGAACCAGCTCCCCCATTCACAATGTGTGAATAATCTTTCTGTTTCAGTAGCTGTTGATGTCCTGTTTTTTAAAATTTCAGCAGAAAGAGGTTTAGAAAGGAGTAAACAAAAAGTGAGAGAATTATTATTGGCAGAGACATTACTTTGCCAACAAAGGTCTGTCTAGTCGAGGCTGTGGTTTTTCCAGTAGTCATGTATGGATATGAGAGTTGGACTGTGAAGAAAGCTGAGCGCCAAAGAATTGATGCTTTTGAACTGTGATGTTGGAGAAGACTCTTGAGAGTCCCTTGACTACAAGGAGATCCAACCAGTCCATTCTGAACGAGATCAGCCCTGGGATTTCTTTGGAAGGAATGAGGCTAAAGCTGAAACTCCAATACTTTGGCCATCTCATGCGAAGAGTTGACTCATTGGAAAAGATTCTGATGCTGGGAGGGACTGGGAGCAGGAGGAGAAGGGGATGACAGAGGATGAGATGGCTGGATGGCATTACTGACTTGATGGATGTGAGTCTGAGTGAACTCTGGGAGTTGGTGATGGACAAGGAGGCCTGGTGTGCTGCGATTCATGGGGTTGCAAAGAGTCGGACACGACTGAGTGACTAAACTGAACTGAAGAGAATCTATGTTAATATTTTCATATATATATATATATATATATTGAATTTTTTTCCTCATTATTATATAATTTTAAAATAAACAGTTTTACAAAAGTAGGCTTATGGACTGGGCTTCCTGGAGGTTCAGAGATAAAGAATCTATCTGCCAATGCAGAAGACCTAAGACACGCAAGTTCAGTCCATGGGTTGGGCAGATCCCTTGGAGCAGGAGATAGCAACCCACTCTATTATTCTCGCCTGGAAAAATTCTGTGAACAGAGGAACCTGGAGAGCTTCAGTTCTGGGATCACAGAGAGTCTGACAACAGATATAGCATATTACAGTCTATATTCTGTTTGTTTCACTTACACAAAGACATAGTTGGATGCCAGTAAATACATATATTTTAATGATCCCTTAATATTTATACATATATTTATATGGTGGAGGTGATGGGATGCCAGGCTAGCTATGTAAAATCCTGAAAGTTGATCCTTTTAGGATTAAAAGGTGCTTTTAGATTATAAAGTGCTGCACTTAATATGCCAGCAAATTTGGTTATTCTGCAGTGGTTAAGGACTGAGAAGATCAGTTTTCATTCCAATCCCAAAGAAGGGCAATGCCAAGGAACGTTCAAATTACTGTACAATTGTGTCAGTTTTACATGCTAGCAAAGTAATACTCAAAATCCTTCAAGCTAGGGTTCAACAGTACATAAACCAAGAACTTTTCAATATATCAGCTGGACTTAGAAAAGGCAGAAGAACCAGATTACCAAATAGGCAATATTCATTGGATCATAGGAAAAGCAAGAGAGTTTCAGAAAAACATCTGCTTCACTAACTACATTAAAGCCTTTGACTGTGTGGATCAAAACAAACTATGGAAAATTCGTAGAGAAATGGAAGTACCAGACTACCTTACCTGCCTGCTGAGAAAACAGTATGCAGGTCAAGAAGCAACAGTTAGAACCAGACTTGGAAAAACAGACTGGTTCCAAATTTGGAAAGGAGTACATTAAATCTATATTTTGTTACCCAGGTTATTTAACTTAAATGCAGAGTTCAGTTCAGTCGCTCAGTCATGTCCGACTCTTTGCGACCCCAAGAATCGCAGCACACCAGGCCTCCTTGTCCATCACCAGCTCCCGGAGTTCACTCAGACTCACGTGCATCGAGTCCATGGTGCCATCCAGCCATCTCATCCTCTGTCATCCCCTTCTCCTCCTGCCCCCAGTCCCTCCCAGCATCAGAGTCTTTTCCAATGAGTCAACTCTTCGCATGAGGTGGCCAAAGTACTGGAGTGTCACCTTTAGCATCAGTTCTTCCAAAGAAATCCCAGGGCTGATCTCCTTCAGAATAGACTGGTTGGATCTCCCTTGCAGTCCGAGGGACTCTCAAGAGTCTTCTCCAACACCACAGTTCAAAAGCATCAATTCTTCGGCGCTCAGCTTTCTTCACAGTCCAACTCTCACATCCATACATGACCACAGGAAAATCCATAGCCTTGACTAGATGGACCTTAGTCGGCAAAGTAATGTCTCTGCTTTTGAATATGCTGTCTAGGTTGGTCATAACTTATCTTCCAAGGAGTAAGTGTCTTTTAATTTCATGGCTGCAGTCACCATCTGCAGTGATTTTGGAGCCCCCAAAATAAAGTCTGACACTGTTTCCACTGTTTCCCCATCTATTTCCCATGAAGTGATGGGACCAAATGCCATGATCTTCGTTTTCTGAATGTTGAGCTTTAAGCCAACTTTTTCACTCTCCACGTTCAGTTTCTGCAAGAGGCTTTTTAGTTCCTCTTCACTTTCTGCCATAAGGGTGATGTCATCTGCATATCTGAGGTTATTGATATTTCTCCCAGCAATCTTGATTCCAGCTTGTGCTTCTTCCAGTCCACCGTTTCTCATGATGTACTCTGCATATAAGTTAAATAAGCAGGGTGACAGTACACAGCCTTGATGTACTCCTTTTCCTATTTGGAACTAGTCTTTGTTCCATGTCCAGTTCTAACTGTTGCTTCCTGAGCTGCATACAGATTTCTCAAGAGGCAGGTCAGGTGGTCTGGTATTCCCATCTCCTTCAGAATTTTCCAAAGTTTATTGTGATCCACACAGTCAAAGGCTTTGGCATAGTCAATAAAGCAGAAATAGATGTTTTTCTGGAACTCTCTTGCTTTTTCCACGATCCAGTGGATGTTGGCCATTTGATCTCTTGTTGCTCTGCCTTTTCTAAAACCAGCTTGAGCATCAGTCAGTTCCACGGTTCACATATTGCTGAAGCCTGGCTTGGAGAATTTTGAGCATTACTGTACTAGCATGTGAGATGAGTGCAATTTTGCGGTAGTTTGAGCATTCTTTGGCATTGTCTTTCTTTGGGATTGGAATGAAAACTGACCTTTTCCAGTCCTGTGTCCACTGCTGAGTTTTCCAAATTTGCTGGCATATTGAGTGCAGCACTTTCACAGCATCATCTTTCAGGATTTGAAACAGCTCCACTCGAATTCCATCACCTCCACTAGCTTTGTTCATAGTGATGCTGTCTAAGGCCCACTTGACTTCACATCCCAGGATGTGTGTCTCTAGGTGAGTGATCACACCATCGTGATTATCTGGGTTGTGAAGATCTTTTTTGTACAGTTCTTCTGTGTTTTCTTGTCACCTCTTCTTAATATCTTCTGCTTCTGTTAGGTCCATACCATTTCTGTCCTTTATCGAGCCCATCTTTGCATGAAATGTTCCCTTGGTATCTCTTATTTCCTGAAGAGATCTCTAGTCTTTCCCATTCTGTTGTTTTCCTCTGTTTCTTTGCATTGATCGCTGAAGAAGGCTTTCTTATCTCTTCTTGCTATTCTTCAGAACTCTGCATTCAGATGCTTATATCTTTCCTTTTCTCCTTTGTTTTTTACCTCTCTTCTTTTCACAGCTATTTGTAAGGCCTCCCCAGACAGCCATTTTGCTTTTTTGCATTTCTTTTTCATGGGGATGATCTTGATCCCTGTCTCCTGTACAATGTCACGAACCTCATTCCATAGTTCATCAGGCACTCTGTCTATCAGATCTAGGCACTTAAATCTATTTCTCACTTTCACTGTATAATCATAAAGGATTTGATTTAGGTCTTACCTGAATGGTCTAAATGCAGAGTACATCATGTGAAATACCTGACTAGATGAGTCGCAAGCTGGAATCAAGATTGCCGGGAGAAGTATCAACAACCTCAGACATGCAGATGATACCACCCTGATGGCAGAAAGCAAAGAGGCAAGAAAAACCTGATGAAGATGAAAGAGCAGAGTGAAAAATCTGGCTTAAACTCTACATTCAAAAACTAAGATCATGGTATCAGTTCATGGCAAATAGATGGGAAAAAAATGAAACCAATGACAGTCTTTATTTTCTTGGGTTCCTAAATCTCTGTGGAAGGTGACTGCAGCCATGAATTGAAAGATGCTTGTTCTTTGGAAGAAAAGTTATGACAATTCTGGACAGTGTATTAAAAAGCAGCGACATCACTTTGCTGACAGAGATCCATATAATCAGACCTATGGGCTTCCCTGGTGGCTCAGAGGTTAAAGCATCTGCCTCCAATGTGGGAGACCCAGGTTCGATCCGTCGGTCGGGAAGATCCCCTGGGGAAGGAAATGGCAATCCACTCCAGTATTCTTGCCTGTGGAATCCCATGGACGGAGAAGCTTAGGTTACAGTCCACGGGGTCGCAGAGAGTCGGACACGACTGAGCGACTTCACCATGGTTTTTCTAGTAGTCAAATATGGATATGAGAATTGGACCATAAAAAAGGCTGAGTGCTGAAGAATTGATACTTTCAAACCATGGTGTTAGAGAATACACTTAAGAGTCTTTTGGACTGCAGAGAGTCAAAACAGTCCATCCTAAGAGAAGTTCCTTGAATATTCTTTGGAAGGACTGGTGCTGAAGCTGAGGCTTCAGTACCTAACTACCTGATGAAAAGTTCTGTCTCTTTGAAAAGACCCTGATGCTCAGAAAGGCAGGAGGAGAAAGGGAGAACAGAAGATGAGATGGTTAGATGGCATCACCATGGATATGAGTTTGAGCAAACTCTGGGAGATGGTGAAGGACATGGAAGTCTGGTGTCTGCAGTCCATGGGTTGCAAAGAGTTGGACATGACTTAGTGACTGAACAACAACACATTATTTATTTATATTAGTGGAGAGATATTTATATGTTTTTATGTTTTCCCCTGTTAAGCAGCACTGTGATGACCATCTTTTCCAATGAATGTTGTGTACTTACCTGGTTATTTTCTTAAAAGAATCACTAAAAGTGAAATTGCCAATTTAGAGATATGGATGCTTACAGTGAGATATATATTGCAAAATTTCTCTATAGAGAAATTGAAGGAATTACACTCAATAAAATTATTTTTTTCATATGATTTTCAATAGTAGTATCATGTTTTCTAGAGACTATGCTACTGTGATTGGTAAGCAGATTTTTTTCTTTGCCTTTATTTTTATCATTTGTTTACTAATCAAGTGACTTCTTTTTTTTCATATACTTTTTGCCATTTGATTATTTGTAGTATTTACTCATTTGGGAATATTGACTTAAGACCTTTTAATAAATGCTCCTGTTAGTTTCATGTTTCCTTTTACTTATATTTGCTATGCTGCTGCTGGTGCTAAGTCCCTTCAGTCGTGTCCAATTCTGTGCGACCCAATAGACGGCAGCCCACCAGGTTCCCCAGTCCTTGGAATTCCCCAGGCAAGAACACTGGAGTGGGTAGCCATTTCCTTCTCCAGTGCATGAAAGTGAAAAGTGAAAGTGAAGTCGCTCAGTCGTGTCTGACTCTTAGTGACCCCATGGACTGCAGCCTACTAGGCTCCCCCGTCCATGGGATTTTCTAGGCAAGAGTACTGGAGAGGATTGCCATTGCCTTCTCCATATATTTGGTATGAATATATTTTAAATATTTTTACCTAACAAAACCTCTCAGATTTTTTCTTTCATGACCTAATATTCTTGGTATAACTCGTCGACATTCTTTCTCCACCCGCAAGATTATAAAAATGTACACTTCTATTTCCTTTGAGAATTTCTTCAGTTTTATTTTTATGAATATCTTTAATTGTTCTGATCTACATATTTGTCTATGGTTTAAAGTAAACATATAACTGTTCTAAAATCTTTAGGTAGGTTTTCATAATATATTGAATGAATTATTCTTTTCGTACTAATTTCAAATGACATATTTATTATATATTACATCATCTTTTATGAAGTCGGTCTGTTTATTCTCAAATTTCTTTTATTGATTATTTTTTTGTTGTTGTTTCCTGAAATTTTTATAATACTATTATAATTATTGTAGTAGCGAGTAGTAGTGAAATCGCTCAGTTGTGTCCAACTCTTTGCGATCCCATGGACTGTAGTCTACCAGGCTTCTCTGTCCATGGGATTTTCCAGGCAAGAGTACTGGAGTGGGTTGCCATTTCCTTCTCCAGGGGATCTTCCTGACCCAGGATTAAACCCAGGTCTCCTCAATGCAGGCAGACGCTTTACCCTCTCAGCCACCAGGGAAGCCCTGGTGGATTCTTGACCAACTGAGCTACGAGGGAAGCCCGTAATAATTGTTGTTTTCAGTAGCTCATGTGGATAGCAAATAATTAGTGGAACATATTGTATGACAGGATAAGTCGTCTTTCATTAGTTGCTAAAATGTAACTTTACATTCTTACATGTGCTTTCTTACTGTTGTTCTAAAATTTAGAATCAGTTTTGTTACGTTCAAGCTCAAGAGAAGCAGTTACCAGAGTACATTATAGAGTTACAACTCATTCTGGAATTTTATTTAAATTTATTTAAATATATAGATAAAACAATTAATATCTGTATGCTGCTGCTGCTGCTAAGTCACTTTAGTTGTGTCCGACTCTGTGCGACCCCATAGATGGCAGCCCACCAGGCTCCCCCCGTCCCTGGGATTCTCAAGGCAAGAACACTGGAGTGGGTTGCCATTTCCTTCTCTGATGTGTGAAAGTGAAGTTGCTCAATCATGTCCGACTCTTAGTAATCCTATTGACTGCAGCCTACCAGGCTCCTCTGTCCATGGGATTTGCCATTGCCTTCTCCAATATCTGTGTAGTACATATTATAAAGATATTAATTGCCATGTAATGCCACCCAAGATGGATGTGTCATGGTGGTGAGTTCTGACAAAACATGGTCCACGGGACAAGGGAATAATGGCAAACCACTGCAGCATTCTTGCCTTGAGAACCCCATGAACAGTCAGTCAGTTCAGTCACTCATTCGTGTCTGACTCATTTGGACCAGGACCCCATGAACTGCAGAATTCCAGGCCTCTCTGTCCATCATCAACTCCCAGAGTTCACTCAAACTCATGTCCATTGAGTCGGTGATGCCATCCAGCCATCTCATCTTCTGTCATCCCCTTCTCCTCCTGCCCTCAATCTTTCCTAGCATCAGGGTCTTTTCAGATAAGTCAGCTCTCTGCATCAGGTGGCCAGAATATTGGAGTTTCAGCTTCAACATCAGTCCCTCCCATGAACACACAGGACTGACCTCCTTTAAGATGGACTGGTTGGATCTTTTTGCAGTTGAAGGGACTCTCAAGAGTCTTCTCCAACACCATAGTCCAAAAGCATCAATTCTTCAGTGCTCAGCTTTCTTTATAGTTCAACTCTCACATCCATACATGACTACTGGAAAAACCATACCCTTGACTAGATGGACCTTTGTTGACAAAGTTTTGTCTCTGTTTTCTAATATGCTGTCTAGGTTGGTCATAACTTTCCTTCCAAGGAGTAAGTGTCTTTTCATTTCATGGCTGCAGTCACCGTCTGCAGTGATTTTGGACAGTATGAAAAGGCAAAAAGATGTGACACTGAAAGATGAACTCCCCAAGTCAGTAGATGCCCAATATGCTACTGGGGAAGAGTGGAGAAATAGCTCCAGAAGGGATAAAGAGGCGGAACCAAAGCAGAAACAATGCCCGGCTGTCAGTGTGTCTTGTGGTGAAAGTAAAATCTGGTACTTTAAAGAACAGTATTGCGTTAGAATGTTAAGTCCATTAATCAAGGTAAATTGGAAGTGGTCAAACAGGAGATGGCAAGAGTGAATATCATTTTAGGAATCAGTGAACTAAAATGGTCTGGAATGGGTGAATTTAATTCAGATGACCTTTATCTGCTACCGAGGGCAAATCTCTTAGAAGAAATGGAGTAGCCCTCATAGTCCACAAAAGAGTCCAAAATTCAGTGCTTGATTGCAGTCTCAAAAACAACAGAATGATCTCTGTTCTTTTCCAAGGCAAACCATTCAGTGTCACAGTAATCCTAGTCTGTGCCCCCAATCACTGATGCTGAAGAAGCTGAAGTTGAGCGGTTCTATGAAGACCTACAAGACCTTCTAGAACTACCACCCAAAAAAGATGTCCTTTTCATCATAGTTGACTGGAATGCAAGGAAGTCAAGAGATACCTGGCGTAACAGGCAGGTTTGGCCTTGGAGTACAAAATGAAGCAAGGCAAAGGCTAACAGAGTTTTGCCAAGAGAATGCACTGGTCATATCAAACACCCTCTTCCAACAACACAAGAGATGGTGGACATCTGGTGGACATCACCAGATGGTCAGTACCAAAATCAGAGTGATTATATTCTTGGAGCAGAAGAGGGAGTCAGCAAAAACTGACTGGTTTAGATCATGAACTCCTTTTGCAAAATTCAGACTTCAAGTGAGGAAAGTAGGGAAATCCACTAGGCCATGGGTGTATGACCTAAATCAAATCCCTTATGAGTATACAGTGGGAGTGACAAATAGACTCAATGGATTAGATCTGCTAGAGTGCCTGAAGAACTATGGACAGAGATTTGTAACATAGTACAGGTGGCAGTTTCCCCATCTATTTCCCATGAAGTGATGGGACCAGATGCCATGATCTTCGTTTTCTGAATGTTGAGCTTTAAGCCAACTTTTTCACTCTCCACTTTCAGTTTCTGCAAGAGGCTTTTTAGTTCCTCTTCATTTTCTTCCATAAGGGTGGTGTCATCTGCATATCTGAGGTTATTGATATTTCTCCCGGCAATCTTGATTCCAGCTTGTGCTTCTTCCAGCCCAGTGTTTCTGCATATAAGTTAAATAAGCAAGGTGACAATATACAGCCTTGAGGTAGTCCTTTTCCTATTTGGAACCAGTCTGTTGTTCCATGTCCAGTTCTAACTATTGCTTCCTGACCTGCATATAGGTTTCTCAAGAGGCAGGTCATTCTGAAGGAGATCAGCCCTGGGATTTCTTTGGAAGGAATGATGCTAAAGCTGAAACTCCCATACTTTGGCCACCTCATGTAAAGAGTTGACTCATTGGAAAAGACTCTGGTGCTGGGAGGGGAGGCAGGAGGAGAAGGGGACGACAGAGGATGAGATGGCTGGATGGCATCGCTGACTTGATGGACATGAGTCTGAGTGAACTCCGGGAGTTGTTGATAGACAGGGAGGCCTGGCATGCTGCGATTCATGGGGTAGCAATGAGTCCAACATGAGTGAGCGACTGAATTGAACTGAACTGACAGGTGGCAGTGATCAAAACCATCCCCAAGAAAAAGAAATGCAAAAGGCAAAATGGTTGTCTGAGGAGGCCTTACAAATAGCTGAGAAAAGAGGAGAAGTGACAGGCAAAGGAGAAAAGGAAAGATATACCCCATCTGAATCAGAGTCCCAAAGAATAGCGAGGAGAGATAAGAAAATCTTCTTAACTGAATAATGCAAAGAAATAGAGGAAAACAGTAGAATGGGAAAGACTAGAGATCTCTTCAAGAAAATTAGAGATACCACATTTTTCCAGTAGTCATGTATGGATGTGAGAGTTGGACTATAAAGAAAGCTGAGCACTGAAGTATTGATGCTTTTGAACTGTGGTGTTGGACAAGACTCTTGAGAGTCCTTTGGACTGCAAGGAGATCTAACCAGTCCATCCTAAAGGAGATCAGTCCTGAGTGATCATTGGAGGGACTGATGTTGAAGCTGAAACTCTAATACTTTGGCCACCTGCTGCAGAGAGCTGTCTAATTTGAAAAGACCTTGATGCTGGGCAAGATTGAGAGCAGGAGGAGAAGGGGATGATAGAGGATGAGATGGTTGGATGGCCTCACTGACACAATGGACATGGGTTTGGCTGGACTCTAGGAGTTGATGATGGACAGGGAGGCCTGGCGTGCAGTGGTTCATGGGGTTGTAAAGAGTCGGACACTACTGAGCCACTGAAGTGAAGTGAATTGAAGGGAACATTTCATAAAGAAGTGGGCACAATAAAGGATAGAAATGGTGCAGACCTAACAGAAAGAGAAGATATAAAGAGGTGACAAGAATACAGAGAAGTATACAAAAAGATCTTAATGATCCAGATAACCACAATGGTGTGATCACTCTCCTAAACTCAGACATCTTGGAATGAGAAGTCAAGAGGGCCTTCAGAAGGATCGCTACGAACAAAGATATTGGAGGTGATAGAATTCCAGCTGAGCTATTTCAAATCCTAAAAGATGATGTTCTCAAAGTGCTGCACTCAATATGTCAGCAAATATGGAAACATCAATAGTAGCCACAGGACTGGAAACGATCAGTTTTTGTTCCAGTACCAAAGAAGGGCAATGCCAAAGAATGTTGAAACTACTACACAATTGCATTTATTTCACATGCTAACAAAGTAATGCTCAAAATTCTCCAAGCAAGGCTTCAAGAGTATATGAGCCAAGAACTCCCATATATTCAACCTGGATTTAGAAAAGGCAGAGGAACCAAAGATCAAATTTCTAACGTTCATTGGATCCTAGGAAAGCAAGAGAATCCTAGAAAAACATCTACTTCATTGACTACGCTAAAGCCTTTCCACAAGAAACTGTGGAAAGTTGTTCAAGGTGTAGGACTACCAGACCACCTTAACTGTCTCCTGGGATACCTGTAGGCAGGTCAAGAACCAACAGTTAGAACTGGACATGGAACAGTAGACTAATTCAAAATTGGGAAAGGTGTATGTTATGTCTATATATTGTCACCCTGCTTATTTAACTTAACAGGCAGAGTACATCATGAGAAATTCTGGGCTGGATAAAGCATAAGCTGGAATCAAGAGAAATATCAATAATCTCAAGATATTCAGATATCATATCACATATCACATCACCCATACGGCTGAAAGCAAAGAGGAATTAAAGAGGCTCTTGAAGATGAAAGAGGAGAGTGAAAATACTGGCTTAAAACTCAAATGTTCCAAACACTTAAGATCATGGCATAGGGTCCCATCACTTCATGGCAGATACATGGGGAAACAGTGGAAACAGTGAGGACAGACTTTATTTCTTGGTCTCTGAAGTCACTGCAGATCGTGACTCCAGCCATGAAATTAAAGGATGCTTGCTCCTTGGAAGAAAAGTTATGACCAACCCAGACAGTGTGTTAAAAAGCGGAGACATTGATTTGCCTACAAAGGTCTGGATAGTCCTGGTTTTTTCAGTAGTCATGTATGGATGTGAGAATTGGACCATGAAGAAGGCTGATCACTGAAGAACTGAAGCTTTTGAACTGTGGTGTTGGAGAAGACTCTTGATAGTCCCTTGGACTGTGAGGAGATGAAGCCAGTCAATCCTAAAGGAAATCAACCCGGAATAGTCATTGGAAGGACTGATGCTGAAGCTGAAGCTGTAATACTTTGGCCACCTGATCCGGAGGACCAGACTCATTAGGAAAAACCTTGGTTGTGGGAAATATTGAAGGCAGCAGGAGAAAGGCACGATAGAGGACGAGATAGTTGGATGGCGTTACCGACTCAGTGGACATGAGTTTGAGCAAGGTCCAGGGGATGGTGAAGTATAGGGATGCCTGGCATGCTGCAGTTATGGGGTCACAAAGAATCAGACGTGACTGAGCGACTGACTAACAATATCGAATTATCTCATCCTAAAATACTGGTTATTCATCAGTTCAAATTTTCATTTATTCTTTTCAGTGTATTTTTCCATTTGTTGTTACATATATATCCTTATCCTCAGTATATTTTTATTTTTTTCAAGTATATGTTGAACCTTTCTTCCTTTATGTTTTCTGACTTGACTGGTATTAGTCTGCCCATTTTTAAAAACTCTTGTCATTACATCTATAGCTCTTTTAAACTGGCTTATCTGGGAAAATAATTACATGGAAATGTTGATTACTTTTTCCTGCTCAATATTACAGTATTTAAACTTGTATTCTTGAAATAGAATTTCAGAACTCTGATATAGACACCTTTCTTCTGTGTTTAAGTGCATTTAAGATGAAGATTGTCATGTTTAAAAAGTATCTTTGCATTCACGGTTTATTGAAAGGTGCTTTTTGGTTAATTTGCTTTTAAATTAAGAGTGAGTATCTAATTTTTATGAAATAACTGTTTTGATATCCTTTGAGATAAAATTTTTTTTTCTTTTGTTAATGAGATGAATTGTTTGAATATATTTTCTATTTTCGGGCCATTCTTGGATTCTTTAACTCCTATTTGATCATGGCATTTACTTTAATACACTATTGAATTAAATTTGTTAATATTTTATTTTGCATTTATATCTTTATATATATTATCTTTATTTTTCTTTTTATCTTTTAAGAGTTATTATAAGTTTATTTTTGAAACTTTGAAGTTTTGTATAATTTCTTAATTCTCTGAAACACTTAAGAATAAAAGAGTTAGGCATTTGACATAATGGTTAAAAACATTTGCTGTGTAGTTAAATAGTCTTGAATTGCAATATCAGGTTTGTTACTCTTGCTGTGTGATCTTAAGCTTCATTTTATTTTTTGTTTTAAAGACATGATTATTAGCATCATTCTCATAGAATTGTTGTGAGCACTAATAATAATTTGAATGCTTTTCATCTACCAGCTACTGTTGTATTACTTCATGTATAATTAAATTTATTTAATAGCCACAATTATACTATTATTTTTATTTAGTAAATGAGGAAACTGAGGCAGAGTTTAAATAACCAAGATTATGAGATTCATGAATAAATTTGAACCTAGACATTCTATGTAGACCTCATTTAAATGATTCAGAAGTTTAGTACAATAAGCATTGGATAAATTGTGTCAGCTACTGTTTTTGTTATTACCATATTTTATTGAATTTTAGAAGCCATAATTATAAAGACATCATTAATTTATGTATAACCAAGAAAGAAAAAAGTTGCCTATGAGATAATGCTTAAATTGCGAAAATATCCCCTTTACTGCCATCATTTTCATTCTGTTCACGTTGTCATTTAATTTAAGAAACATGTTAAGCCTAGATTTTTAAAATAACTTGATAAAATATAATGGATTATCTCTGCCTCATCTAAGATAATGACTTTCCATCTCAACTCTAAGATTTTATGGAAAGATTTTAAAATGTTAATTACAGTTTACTATAAGTTTAAAAAATATGCATGTTATTTTTGACAGTTATATTCTTCACAACTATAAGAACAATTATTTAGACTTAACCATTCAGTTCAGTTCAGTCGCTCAGTCGTGTCTGACTCCTTGCGACCCCATGAATCGCAGCACGCCAGGCCTCGCTGTCCATCACCATCTCCCAGAGTTCACCCAGACTCAAGTTCATCGAGTCCGTGATGCCATCCAGCCGTCTCATCCTTTGTCGTCCCCTTCTCTTCCTGCCCCTGATCCTTCCCAGCATCAGAGTCTTTTCCAATGAGTCAGCTCTTCACATGAGGTGGCCAGAGTACTGGAGTTTCAGCTTCAGCATCATTCCTTCCAAAAAATCCCAGGGCTGATCTCCAACAGAATGGACTGGTTGGATCTCCTTGCAGTCCGAGGGACTCTCAAGAGTCTTCTCCAACACCACAGTTCAAAAGCATCAATTTGTCGGTGCTCAGCCTTCTTCACAGTCCAACTCTCACATCCATACATGACCACAGGAAAAACCATAGCCTTGACAAGACAGACCTTAGTCGGCAAAGTAATGTCTCTGCTTTTCTTCACAACTATAAGAACAATTATTTAGACTTAACCATTACATTTGCCATTTAGTTTATGGCCTGAATTCCTTTTTTCAAAGATACCTGCCCTAACTCATTTATGGTTTGGCTTAATGATACTGAGTAATTTCTCCGTTAGAGTTAGTAAGTAATGTACTTTCTGATATGTTGCATTTCAGAAAATGCCTTTCTTCTGTACATGTTAAGGAAAGATAATTTGACGAATTGAATTTTTATTTAGAATTATTACCTTAGAATTATTTTTCAAAATTTCATCTTCACTTCATTATCTTCTGGCAGTTAGTGAAAAGTTGTTAACAGTCTTAACTTCCTTTCCTTTCTTGGCAGAATGTTGTTTACCTAACTCCCCTTTGTTTACTTGTTCACATTCACTCCTTCCTCTGATCTGATTTTTGTGAAAAATTTATTTTCTGCACGAATTTTGAGACTCAGGAATTAGGATTTTTTATGTATGAGTTTCTGTATGCTTCACTTTCTTCCTTCCCCAAAGGCTGTTGGGTGAGACCTTTGGATCTAGAAAAATAGCTGGGGAAATTTTTTGTTAATGCTTCTACTGTCTTAGGTTTTTCCTTCTGAAAGTATATGCATGTTCTATAGAATTAATTGTCCAAATATATATAACTTATATTTGTTTACCATCTTTTTCCAAGTATAGCAAATTCCTAGGCTAGTGTTGAGGTTGCAGATTTGGATTCAACACTTTCTGTTGTTCTATTCACTACCTGCCTTTCTTAGAACATAGTTTTCTTTGTCTTTCTTGCTCTTGAACTGCTCTTCTTTTCATAAGACTGTTTTGTTTTAGCAATGCAGTACCATCTTGAATGTCACTGGTAGTAGGAAATACCTTTTAAAATATTATGTCTTTACTGATTTCTGAATTCTGTTTTGTTTTAATTCTGGGCATTTGGTCTAAATATCTTTTGAGCTCCCAGAATTGTTTTATTATTTGGTAATTTTTCTTTGATTATTCGTATTTTTTAAAATACTCATTTTATAGCAGTATGTCCCTTTGCTCTGGTTGCCACAGCACAGTTCCTGGGTGATTTAAACAACAGCAGTTTATTTTCCTAAAGTTCAGGAGAATTGAAGTTCCAGATCAATATGTTAGAGGGTTTGGTTTCTTCTGAGGCCTTTTCTCTTATTTCATAAGTATCTGTCTTCTAGCTCTGTCCTCACATGGTATTATCTCTTTGTGTGCGTATACTTTGTGTGTGCTTATCTCTTTGTGTATCCACATTCTTCTCATTACAAAGATAGCAATCATATTGGATTAAGGCGTAACCCAGTGACTTCATTTTAACTTAGTTCAGTTCAGTTCAGTCGCTCAGTCGTGTCCCACTCTTTGCGACCCCATGGATTGCTGCACGCCAGGCCTTCCTGTCCATCACCAACTCCAATCACCTCTTTAAAGATCCTTTTTACAGATGTCACATTCTGAGGTTCTGTGGGTTAGGGGTTTGACATACGACTTTGGAAGGGGTACATATTTCAGCCTGTGTCATTTAGGTCTTTCATCTCCTTTTTTTTTCTTTCATTGTACTACATGACAGTGTATCATGACACAGTGGCATGTGGAGTACAAGTCATTGAGCCATTTTAAATTTTAAATACCTTGTTGAATTTTTCCTCCTTTCTAGTCAATGGAAGTATTTCAGTTGAAATTAAAAGAAGCTGAAAAAGCTGCATTTACGAAAGAAGATGGTAGACGAGAACGGTGGAAGAAACCAACATACTCAGATAGAGCACACAGTAGTCAAGAAAGTGGAAAATCAGACTTGGTAAAATATAGTAAAAGTTCAAGAGGTGGATATAATACAGCAGATACTGCAAACAGTATCACTAAAGATAAGTTTAGTGGTGAAGAAAAAGATGGTAGATCTGTGTTTTCAGAAACATATAGAAGAGAACCCAGTCCAAGGAAAAAGAAAGAATTTTCTTCTCATGTAAATTTAAGAGCTAAATTCTTAAGACCCTCTGATGATGAAGAAGTGTCATTTCATAGCAAGGACAGCAATTTTGAACCATCTAGTTCATCTTCAGCAGTAGTCCCTCAAGATTCTGTGCATTGTGGTTTTCGAAAGTCCACAGAGAACAGTGAAGAAAATTTATCATGCTGGAGTCGATTTGGGAGGGGAGACAGGAAACATTCAAATCAAAAACCACCAGAAACCAGTCACAGTGTTGACCATGGATACATTTCAGAAGACGTGAGAGAAAAATCACTGGAGGAAGGCTTGAGAGATGACTCTGTGACAAAAGAACATCTACGGGATACAAAATCTTCACTTGCCAGGTATTCTATCATTTGTTTACTAAACCGATAAATGAATACTAAGGTCCAGAGGATTCAAGATACTGAACTGTACTTTTAGAGCATCAGTTACTGATTAGATATGTTATGATTTTTTTTCTTAAATTTGATATGAGATAAGATATGCACCTTTAACAGTTCAGTAGTTTCATTTTATATATTGTATTTCAGTTTATTTAACAAAAAGCTGAAAGATGAATTCAGTGGTGAATATTTCCTCAAAACTTGCTTTTTTGCAATCTGTATAGCTAAATGACCTTAATAGTTCTTATAAATGGATACGCTACATAATATATTTTGGTAGATTTTGTTCAGTTCAGTTCAGTCGCTCAGTCATTTCCCCTCTTTGCAACTCTATGGACTGCAGCATGCCAGGCTTCCCTGTCCCTCACCAACTCCTGGAGTTTATTCAAACTCATATCCATTGAGTCGGTGATGCCATCCAACCATCTCATCCTTTGTCGTCCCCTTCTCATCCCCCCTTCAGCTTTTCCCAGCATCAGGGTCTTTTCAAATGAGTCAGTTCTTCACATCAGGTAGCCAAAGTATTAAGAGTTTCAGCTTTAGCATCAGTACTTCCAGTGAATATTCAGAACTGATTTCCTTGAGGATTGACTGGTTTGATTTCCTTGCTGTCTAGGGACTCTCAACAGTCTTCTCTAACACCGCAGTTCAAAAGCGTCAATTTTTCAGAGCTCAGCTTTCTTCATAGTCCAACTCTCACATCCATATATGTCTATTAGAAAAAGCATAACTTTGACTAGGCGGACCTTTGTTGGCAAAGTAATGTCTCTGCTTTTTAATATGTTGTCTAGGTTGGTCAGATTTTGTTAGTACTGCCATATTACTTTCAAATGAAATTCATACATATTTAAGCACACAATCATAACTGTCAATATCACATGCCTACTGGAGGTCTGGGAGACTGAAGGAAAATATGCTGCCATAGCCCAAATATGAAGTGAAAGATACGTGAAAGATCTTGCAGAGGAAGCATGAATTTTGGTGGTGGTTTTGCAGAGAAGGAAATCCACTTTGATAGTTGACAGGATTTATAGCTAGAGTTTTTAAAGCAAAATATAGTTAAGATAGTGATTGTATGTATAATGATTAGAAAAATCAGTAGCACTAACTGCTTTTGTTCTTCTTGTCCCTGTAGCACTTGTATATAGGGCTGAATTATTCAGTCAGGAAACCCAGGTTCAGTGGGTCATTCGTAGGAAACTTGATTTAGCTATAGGGTTGACACTGTTTGAAATAGCCATAAGTAGAAAATGTGTTTCCAGAGGATAATAACTAACCTGTACGTGAATGATTGTTAAAATATGTTTTAAAGTACCACCAAATGAATGAGACGCTAAAGGAAAAGATTTTGGAAGTAATAGAATTCATTGGTGGCAGTAGTAGGTATAAGCTTTGTGGTTTGGGGTCCTGAGTCTGGTAAATCACTTTTGTTAGTTACTTTATCTGAAGCCGTGGATTATAAAGCCTGGTAGATTATAAAGCCTGGTGTGTAGCTTTCAGTAGAACGGAGGAAGGGAAGCTGGCAAAATCTAGACTCCATGATGGGAGGCCCAGTCAGATGGGTTCTGGTTCAGATCAGGGCTTTGTTCCTAGGAAATGAAAGGAGAAATTCAGTTATACTGCCTGGATAAATATGGCAGGGTTTAGAGAATGTCTGAGACTGTCCACATATATAATTGTCCAGGTTTCATTCCAGGTATTCTGGAAGGTAGACTATCTCCAGTCCCAGTTGCTAGAAATATGTAGAAGTGGGATGAAGCTCTTATTTCCTGATATCATTAGGATTGGCTTAACAGTTGGGTAATCTGTAGGTATTTACTTCTGTGACTGCTGCTAAGAAGAGCATGTAAGCAGTCTCATATTGTTAGTATTCCTTTTGGTTCTGTAATTGCTTCATGTTGGTATGTTGTATCATAAGCTTCTGATAGAAACACTAATATGGGCACTCACTAAAAGCTTGTGTTGTGGTCTGAAGACAGTATTCTTTGTTAGCTGTGTTAATCTTGATGTTACAGATATTTTGAAGCTTTCTATTAATTTCATAGTTGACTGGAGAGGGAAATTATCCACATATATGTGAAAAAAAAAAAAGAATTCCTGAGCATGTAGAGTGGTATAAAGTAAGAAAACAAGAATATGACCTTGAAGAATGCCTGTTTTCAGGGATTGGAAGGATTCAGTGAAGGATTATTAGAAGCTGTTAATTTGTCTGAACATTATCCTGGGTGTATGTTGAATTTTTTATAAAATACCAGAATTCTAGGGAGCTTTAAAACCTGTGATTTTTAGAACTAAAAGAAAAAAATCATAGAACTGATTTTAGAACTAGAAGAAATCATAGACTGTCCCAGGTATTTTCCAAATGCAGAAACTGAGGCAACTACCTTGCACAACGTTATATAACTAGGGTTGCCAGATTTAGCAAATAAAAATGTTTGGACATGCTTAAACTAAATAAGTTTTTTAACCTGAAATTAAAATTTTACTGGGTGTCTTATGTTTTATCTGGCAACTGTATTTAACACTTGTCTATTTTCCGGGTCTGTGACCTTTGTACAAGAGATTACATATAATTGCAGTCATCTCTTGTTATCCACCAGGAGGTTGGTTCCGGGACACTAACAGATACCTGAATCCAGGCATGCTCAAGTACTTTATATAAAGAGGCATAGTATTTTTACATACAACCTACATATGTTCTCCCTTATACTTTAAATCATCTATAGATTACTTTTAATACCCAGTACAATGTAAATACTATATAGATAGTTGTAAAAACAGAGTAAATGCTGTGTAAATAGTTGCCAACTCTCTGCAGATTAGGTTTTGGTTTTTAAACTTTCTGAAATTTTTTTCCTAAGTATTTTCAATTCATGGTTGATTGAATGTAAAGCCCATGGATAGGAAAGGGCTGACTGCCGTTTTGCATAAGGAACTTCAGCATCTGGAGATGTTGGGTCTTCAGAGGGCCCTGGGATACACCAGCAGATGCCTGTACTGATTTGAATCTTGTTTCTTTCCAATCAGTGTATCTTAAAGATCTTTCCTTACCAGCCCATATGCTTGTGCTCTTTTTTTTTTTTTTCCATTTTTAAGTCTCTTTAATATTCTGTTGTGAACCTTAGAGATAAGCTGATATTTCTCATCAGTTTCGTTTTGTTGGGCTTGGGTAGTTTCTAGTATGTTGCTCTACATAATACTGCAGTGAATAGTTTTGTACCTGTATTTTTGCATACAAGTTAAATATAGCTGTAAAATAAATTCCAAGGAGTGGAATTGTATTTATATATTTCATTGTACTAACCAATTTACACTCTTACCAGTCATATATGAGAATGACTTTTCTATTCCTTGCTTGTAGTATTATTGAGGCTTTTAATCTTTGACATAGGTACATTTAATGAATAGAAACTTTCTTCAATTTGCATGTAAGTATGAGTGAAGTTTGGCCTATTTTTATAAATGTTATTTTATTTTATTAGCTAGTCATATATTTTGCCTACTTTTTGAGGGTGTTTTATGAGCATTTTTATAGTTGTCATGTGATATATTTAATTTTTTCTCCTTTTTAGATTTCCTCTTTTCATCTATTCTTTCTTTTTCTTTTTAATTTATTTATTTATTTGACTTTGCCAGGTCTTAGTTGTGGCATGTGGGATATAGTTCCCTCACCAGGGATTAAACCCCAACCCCTGCATTGAGAGTGCAGAGTCTTAGCCCCTGGACCACTAGGGAAGTCCCTTCATTCATTCTTATGGTGATCAATTTATCATTCTTTTCCTTTGTTAATTTTAGGTTCTGAAGTAGCTGGAAAACATCCTCTAACAGTGGTCCATGTGATTAGTAATTTTAAGATTTTTATTCTTAGAAATAAAATGTGCTTGTATATAATTCTGTTTTATTGTAAAATATATTAGCTAACATATTTTCAAAAGTTTGAAACCTAGAGTAGCACATAGTATGAGCAAAACTAACATGATGTCCTTAATTTAGATTTTATCTATGTTAATATTAGGATCTAACTCATTTTATATAATAGAAAATATTACATAAGGTTAAAAAGGTTAAAAACCTTGGCAGAATTTTCTATGATAGCCTAGGACAAGAGGACACCAAGTTCTGAAGTGTTGAGTATTAGTCATGAGATCTTTGAAATGAAGTGAAGTCAAGTTGCTCAGTCGTGTCCGACTCTTTGCAGCCCCATTAACTGTAGCCTACCAGGATCCTCCGTCCATGGGATTTTCCAGGCAAGAGTACTGAGATCCTTAGGGGAGAAAATTTGAGACTAGGTAGTCAGAAAAGAATTAAAGGAATGGGATCTGTGAACACTGTCAGCAGGCAGAGAATAATTGCAGTATACTCAAGGTTTCTGAAATGTGATTGGATTGGAGCTTTTTAAATTACATTTTCCTCAAAAGTTTGAGCCAGAGTTTGTTGTGGGTGTGTCTGTATATGGATGTGTGTTGTAAAAAGAGTACATTTAAGTGGGAAAATAGGATTTGCTTTTCAGAAAATAATTTTGAAGAGGGCTTTTGAAATATAGCAGTAACCCTGAAAAATGAGAAATGCTTGTACTTTTTTCTTTTTATAGGATAGTTGCAGATGCCATGGTGATGTTTTTTTCAGAGCATATGCTCGCCATTATAAATGCTTAGAGTCTTCCATGATAAATGGAAGAGTCTGTCCCCTGCTGTTTGTTGCAGAGCAGTGTCTTTACTGTGTTATTAACGATAATGTATTCTTCAGTCATTGATGCCCAACAACTTTCATTGTAATGTCTTTATTTGATACCTATTATTGTTCTATTGTGTGTTGAATTATCTGTTAATATTGAAAATCCCAGAGATACTAAGAATTCTTGTGTATTGTCATATTTATCCTGATCTACATTTCAATACTAATAAACGATTCTGTTAGAAATTATACCCCCTCCACAACCCTATCAAAACAACAAAAAAGGGAATGTTTGGAGTACGTATTTTACGACCATGAATGGTGCCTCTTTTAAAGGTCTCTGAGATTTCAGTTATCTTGAAACTTGTGAGTTTTGGTTGGACTCTGCATACCTTCTAGAGTGCTGTCTCTTGATTGATTCTTTGTATACTGAAAAGTGAAGAGAAAATGAAAGTTTCTCAAAAACAGAGAAGTCTGATAAAAATAACAAAGATGTGCCTTTGCGTAGGCAATAATAGAAATCTTTGGCAACTTAATCAAGAATATTATCATTGTAAAAGAGGATTTATAAGTCAGATTTCATGGACTAAATTATGACTGGATTATGATATAATAGAGGTAGAAAGTATATGTGGGAGACATAGGTTTAACAAAGTGCCTCTCTCACTCCCATATTTTTAAGGTGCAGATACTTGAATATGTTTATATATTAGTGGAAAAGACAGTATCAAGTTTGAAAGGAGCTAAAAATGAAGAATGATGACAGATGGGATAATTCCATAGGAATTCAAAGTTAGTGTATATGTATGTATGATACAGTGTACTTATGCAGGTAGGATTATCCTGAGTGCAAATATTAAAGAAGAGGAAAATGTGGCTGTGGATGTGGGTGATGGGAGACAACTGTAGGAATTGCTTTTGGGGGAGGGAGTGTAGTAGTTATCAGTCCCTGGGCATGTGGAATCTTCCTGGACGAGGGATCAAACCTGTGTCCCCTGCATTGGCTGGTGATTTCCTAACCACTGAAGCACCAGAGAAGTCTCCAGTTTTTCTTCTAAAGTCTAGTCCCTCTGATATGTGTTTTGATACTTCTTTTGATTTCCATGCCTTCAGTTTTAGTCTGTATGTGTCTCTGGGTCTGAAGTGGGTCTCCTGAAGACAGGATATATACAGTTCTGGTTTTTCTATCCATCCAGCCAGTCTGTGTCCAGCAAATGGAATCTTCCATTGTTGTACACAGCTCCAGATGATGCAGGTTCAGTAGCTGCAGTGCATTGCCCCACAGCGTGTGGGGTCTTAGTTTCCTGAGCAGGGATTGGCTCCACATCCCCTGCATTGCAAGGTGTATTCTCTACCACTGGACCACCAGGGAAGTCCCAGCAGCATACATCGTTAGCTTATCTACCTTCAAGTGATATTATGCCACTCCTGTAAGAACTTTATAGGAGTTTATTTACATTTCTCCCCATCCTGTCCTTTCTGTTAGTGTTTTCATACAGTTTACTTATACTTGTTATAAACTCTTGGTATTATTTTTCTTTAGTTATTTTAAAGAGACTTAATAAGAAACAAGTATATATTTACCCTTGTAGTCATCATTTCTGTTGTTCTTCCTTCCTTTGAGTTGATCCATATTTCAGTCTAGTATAATTTTTCTTCTATCTGAACGCTTTTCTTTAACATTCTTTCAGCTTTTTATGTCTTTCATTTCATTTCACCTTTTTTTTTTTTTACATTTTAAAAATTCATTTTAATTGGCACATAATTACAATATTGTGGGTTTTGCCATACATCAGTATGAGTCAGCCATAGGTATACATGTGTCCCCTCCTTCTGAATGCCCTGCCCACCTCCCTCCCCACCCGATCCCTCAAGGTTTTCCCAGAGCACCAGCTTTGGGTGCCCTGCTTCATACATCAAACTCGCACTGGTTGTCTCTTTTACATATGGTAATGTGTCTGTTTCAGTGCTATTCTCTCAAATCATCCCACCATCCCCTTCTCCCACTGAGTCCAAAAGTCTGTTCTTTATGTCTGTGTCTCATTTGCTGTCCCATACGTAGGATCATTGGTACCATCTTTCTAGATTCCGTATACATGCATTAATATATAGTATTTGTCTTTCTCTTTCTGACTCGCTTCACTCTAAACAGGCTCTAGGTTCATCCATCTCTTTAGAACTAACTCAAATGCATTCCTTTTTATAGCTGAGTAGCATTCCATTGTGTATATGGACCACTACTTCCTTATCCATTCATCTGCCGATGGACATCTAGGTTGCTTCCATGTCCTAACTATTGTAAACAGTGCTACAGTGAACATTAGCGTACATGAATCTGTTTTAATTCTGATTTCCTCAGAGTATATGCCCAAGAGTGAGATTGCTGGGTTGTATGGAATTTTATTTCTAGTTTTTTAAGGAATCTCCATACTCTTCTCCATAGTGGTTGTGTAAGTTTGCATTAGCAGTCTAATAGGGTTCCCTTTTTGCCACACCCTCTCCAGCATTTATTGTTTGTAGAATTTTTGATGATGACCATTCTGACCCATGTGAGATTGATTTTCATTTCTCTAATAATGAGTGATGTTGAGCATCTTTTCTTGTGTTTATTAGCCATCTGTATGTCTTCTTTGGAGAAATGTCTGTTTAGATCTTTTGCCCACCTTTTGATTAAGTTGTTCATTTTTCTTGTATTGAAACAGTTCTTCATGAATTATTTGTATATTTTGGAGATTAATCCTTTGTCAGTTGTTTTGTTTGCTATTGTTTTCTCCCATTCTGAGGGCTGTCTTTTCACCTTGTTTGTAGTTTCCTTAGTTGTGCAAATGCTTTTAAGTTTAATTAGATCCCATTTGTTTATTTTCATTTTTGTTTCCATTACTCTGAAGTGAAAAAGATAGTTTGACTTGATATAGAATTCTAGGTTGACAGTTTAAAGTACTTTAAAGATATTGCTACTCTCTTCTTGCTTATGTTATTTCTGATGAGAAATCTGCTCTTCCTTTTTTCCTCTGTGCAGATGTCTTTTTTCCCCCTCCTATGGCTGCTATAAATTGTTCTCTTTGTCATTAGTTTTGAACAGTTTGATTATGATGTGCCTTGATATGGTTTTCTTGTTTTGTTTTTGTACTAGGAATTCTGTAAGCTCTTTGGATTTTTAGCTTTCACTAACTTTAGTAAACTTTGACCTTTGTTTCTTCTGTCTCCCATTTATTTCAGGGACTCCAATAATATGAATAGTAGCCTATTTATGGTTGTCCTATACATCTCCATTGTTCTTTTCTGTTCTGAAATTCTCTTTTTCTGTGTGTTTCATTTTATATAGAAGTTAGGCATTGGAAACTAGTGTTTCAATTTAATTTTTTTCTTTTGTAGTCTAATCTTCGTTAATCCTATTCAGTGTAGTTTTTATTTTGACCATTGTAATTTTCACTTGTAGAATTTAAATTCTAATCTATTTTATGTCCTAGTTGTCTCTTACTTTTCAACCATGTGAAATAAATTTATATTAACTTTCAATGCCCTTGTATTCTGTTTGTTAAATCTGTGTTAGTGCTTTGATTGATAGCTTTTTCTCCTAATTAAGGGTTTTACTTTTTTCTAGTTTGCATGTCTGACATTCTTTAATTAGAATACTGCTGCTGCTAAGTCGCTTCAGTCGTGTCCAACTCTGTGTGACCCCCATAGAGGGCAGCCCACCAGGCTCCCCCATCCCTGGCATTCTCCAGGCAAGAACACTGGAGTAGGTTGCCATTCCCTTCTCCAATGTGTGAAAGTGAAGTCTCTCAGTCGTGTCCTACTCTTAGCGACCCCATGGACTGCAGCCTACTAGGCTCCTCCGTCCGTGGGATTTTCCAGGCAAGAGTACCAGAGTGGGGAATTAGATACTAGATATTGAGAATTTTATTTTGTTCCATGGTAGATATTTTTGCATTCATGTAAATGTTCTTGAGTTTTGTTTTGGGAGATAGTTAACTGAATTGGAATCTGGTCCTTTTGATTCCTGTTGATACATGGCAGAAGCCAACACAATATTGTAAAGCAGTTATCCTCCAATTAAAAATAAATTTAAATTAAAAAGAAGTTTTACTTTTTCAGTTTTAGATATATTTGTATTCCTGAAAGTATTCTTGAATTTTGTTTTGGGACAAGGTTAAATTAATTTAAAACTGGTCCTTTGGACTCTTGCCCTTAATATTTGTGCTCTGGTGGGCCCAGAGTAGCATTTAGTCTATGGTTTATTTCCCATTCATGAAAAAGGACCTTTAACACTCTACCCACTGCTTTCATAATTATGAATTTTCCTAGTCTGGCTATTGGGACCTATTCCTATTACCAGCAATGCTGAATCCTGTTCCTCTAATTCTATGAGATGTTATTTTCACAACTACAGGTACTTTCTGGTTATTACTCAAGGAAACTCTCTACACTTTTCTGGAATTCTTTCACTGTGCAGCTCTCCCCTCTTTAGCTGCCTTTAACTCTTAGCTATTTCTCTTTCATTAAGGAGTCCTTCATGCTCTGTGTAGACTCACCCTCCTTGTAATGTAGTCTCAAATCTTTCTTGTGGCAGTAGGCAAAGTTTCTTAGGAGAACTTTGTATATGCCAGGAATCTGACCTGGCCTGGAAATTTATCTTTCCTTCTTTGAGGCTTGCACACTATAGGTTTGATACATCATCTTAGCTGTAAATTAGGTTTATGTTGTCTAATTGTGAGTTGTCTTTGCAGAAGAGCATGTGGTCACTATTTTTATCTTCAGATGTAGATAAATGTAACTTTCTGATGATAGTTTCTTAGATTATCAGTAAGTTATCGATTGAATAAGAAGAATTCCTCTAGATGTGTAGAATTATGACCTGATTATAGTGTTAATTTTTGTTTCTTTTTTAGAATGAGTATGGGAATATTTGGAGACGGCAGTGGGAATATTAGGGGCTTCCCTGATAGTTCAGTTGGTAAAGAATCTGCCTGCAATAAGAAAGACCTGGGTTCATCCCTGGTCCAGGGAAGATTCCCTGGAGAAGGGAAAGCTACCCACTCTAGTATTCTAGCCTGGAGAATTCCATGGTCCATATAGTGCATGGGGTCCCAAAGATTTGGACACGACTGAGTGACTTTCACTTCACTTCCCAGGAATATTAAGTTATGATGAATATTACTTCTATTATTTTTCTCACTGCTACTGGGTCTTTGGTCATGTATTATAACTGCCATAGGCCATGATGACATTGTAACACAGTATCTTTAAGTAGTAATTTTTAGGGAAACATTGAGACTTTTAAATTTATTATTTCTGTTTGTGCTGATTGCTTTGTGAAGGTCATTTGAAATAACATTTGAATCTCGGTGTTGTTATTTACAACAGCTTACATGTTGTTAATATGTACTTATATTTCATATGCTCTTTGTCTATCCTATTCAAACAGAAGTAGTCCAGGGGATGAGTCTATCCACGTCTTGAGTGTTGATGAGAAGAACAAGTTAGGAGCCAAAATTATCAAGGCAGAGATGATGGGCAATATGGTAAGGCTTATATTTTGTTCTTTTGGAGAATAATTACTAAATATTTAACTTCTTACAAGTAATTTTGGCAGTTCCTAAGCTGTGGGGATGTAGCATCTTTTGACAATAATGCTGCTTATTCTTTGAAGAGAGTCCTGAGCACTCCTAAGAACAGTGTTGTCTACTTCTAAGTAAACTATGTAATTTGTCAAATTTTTGAAATTTATGATTTTAGGGAACTAAATGCTTTAAAATTTTCTTTTTAAGTTGGATATTTGCTTTATTCTTTTATTTATAACTTATTGAACATATTTGAAGGAAATACAAAAATGTCACTGTCTTCCTTTGCTTTTTAGTCATATTTTATTAATAACGTGTTACTTTCTTAAATTCACTTACTTAGGAACTTTAAAATTGACTACTAAAAAGAATGGTTAATTAATTTTTTCAAAATTTTAGGCAACATGTTTGTGCCTGACTGTGTTACATGCTTTATGTAGCTCACTTAATTCCCATGATAATGTTGTGATTTGAGACTTAAGCTGAGAATTGAATAGAAATGAAATTATTTGGTAAGAGTGGCATCTATCTATTTATTATGGTCACATTCCTCTTATACAAATACATGTTACACTGCACATGGCAGAATGGCAAAGTCAGACAGCTTTCTGTGTCTTGAAAAAATTGATTCTCTTGTCGTCATATGTATGTACACATCTCAAATCCAAATGTAAGTCATCTTAAGTAGTCTTCTGTTTTGGTGCACTATCCATGTGATACTCTGTAGTAGAACAAAAAGTGAACAAACCTGATACTTCTGTTTTTATCAATGTGTATCTGTAATAGAAATCATATCTTGCATATGCTGCGCTCTCTCTCTTTGAATCTGATCCTTAATGACACTGAACTTAAGCTCAACCCAGAAATTAGTAAGCGAGACAGACCACCACCAATAGCAAGAAAATAACATTTGTGTTTTGAAAGCACAAATAGATCGGTTAAAATAGTGAAAGGAAGGTAACCACGTTAGGAGATTAACCTATGTTAAAAGAAGTGTTCTGTGTTCATGGAACCACTGCAGTGGAGAAAACTGTCTTTGCTTGTCATAGTATTCTATTCATTAATTTATTTCATTGTGATTTATTGTTTTATATGTTACTATTTTTTATAAATTTTTATAGATTTCTTAGAATAAAAATGAAATGCATTCAGTTTTTATCTAAATTACCTATCAACAGTAAATAAGGTATTATTTTAATACTATGATGCCTTTGTTTTTAGAAATAACTGAAATTCTGAGCATTGGAAGTTTATAGTATCTAAGGAATTATAAAAATTCCCTTCTTAAGGGTATGCATTTCTTTTATCTTCTCTAAACTATATGTCCTTGTAATTATTTACTATCAAAATATAAACAAGTTCCACAAACATTTGAGATTTTTGTAACACAGATGAATTCATTAAAAAGTGATGCATTAGACTGTGAGCCTGGTAAGTGAATTTAGGTGTTAGCTACTTGAATGTTTAGGGCTTCCCGGGTGGCTCAGTGGTAAAGAATCCACCTGCCAATGCAAGTGATGCAGCTTTGTTCCTTGATCCGGGACGATCCCCTGAAGAAGAAAATGGTAGCCCACTCCAGTATTCTTGCCTGGAGAACCCCATGGACAGAGAGCCTGCTGGTCTACAGTCCAGGGGGTCACAGAGTTGGGCATAACTCAATGACTGAACATCATCATATGAATTTGAACTATTCTACAAATGAATTAAACTATATATCTCACCTGTTTTTCTTATCTTTTCTATTTGAAGGAATTAGCTGAACAACTTAAAGCCCAGCTTGATAAGGCAAATAAATTCCAAGACACTGTAACACAGATGTCATCAAAAAAATCTAGGATAGAGGTAGGTAATAACAGTTTGATTATAGGTAGCCAATTACCTTGTGTGATACTTCTGGTTGGCAGTGGTACTATTTAATGTTAAATGTGTCTGTGTCTCTTATTGATGTGTTTGTATATGTTTATGGTTGTTTGCTTGTTTTTAACATTTATTTCATATGTATTATCTTATACCATTGTGTCCTGATGGACAAAAGCCTATGTCTAAGGTCAAGGGGGCTTGGTTTTATTCTGGGCTCTGCCATTTACTGACTGACCTTGCACAAGTCAAACTGGTCATTAACTTCTTTCTGTCCAGAATGAGACACTTGAATTTGGTATCCCTCTCATGTAAAATATTTTGTTCTAGGATTCGTTTGCCTGTCTGTTGGTCAGTAAAACAGATAAAAAACATCTGTCTTTGTGGAGTATTATTTGAACAGGAAGAGAGAGATAATAAACTGATAAAGATAATAAACTATACAGCAATGATAAAGATAATACAGTGATAAAGATAATAAACTATACAGCATAGTAGAAAGTTACATATCCTAAGCAGGGTGGAGGGAATCTTGAGTGTAGTTACGCTGTATGTTTATGTGTGTGTGTTTTGGGATGCACAGGCTAATTTTCATTAGAAAAGTGACGATGATGCAAGGACTTGAACTAAGGTAAACAGTGATCTCTGTGTATCTGAGTGAAGAGCACTATGGACATAAGGAACAAAAGATTGGATCTGTGTCCAGTATTTAGACAAAATAGCAAGGAGACCAGTGTTGCTGGAGTGAAATGAGTGAAAGAGAAGAAAGTGGAAGATCCAGATTAGAGAGTCTGTGGGAGGCCAGATCATGTTAAGCTTAAAAGTCAAGGAAGTAGGTTTTTATTCTGGGTGAGAAGTAAAACTGTCTCAGATTTTTGAGCAGAAAATGTATTTTGACAGAACCATCCTGGCTTTTTGTTAAGAGTAGATTTAAGGAGAATAGGGCAAATTAGACCCCATGTTTGCCCAGTTTTACTGCTCACCTAAGCTTTTGCATTAATACACATAAGAAAGAACAGTGAACTTGACTAAGATAGTAGCTGAAGAGATGTTTGAAGTAATTAGATTTTTATATGCATAAATGTTTTCCATGTATATTTTGAAGGAGAGCTGACTTGATTATTGTGATGGATTAGATGAGAGAGGAATATGAATTAGTGTTGAGAATCTTTGTATCTGTAGTTATCAAAGATATTTTCTGTTTTGGCAATGTCTTTGTCTGGTTTTGATTATCAGGGTGATGGTGTCTTTATAGAATGAATTTAGGAGTGTTTCTTCCTCTTCAACCTTTTTGAAGTGTTTGAGAAGGATCACTATAAGCTCTTATTTGTGTATCTGGCAGAATTTCCCAGTGAAACCATCTGGTCCTGGACTTGTTTTTTTGCAGGAAGGATTTTTATTTTTACAGATTTGATTTCAGTTCTAGTGAGATTCATCAGTCTTTTCCAAATTATCTGCTACATTTTTGTTCAGTTTTGGTAGGCTGTGTATTTCTAGAAACTTGTCCAGTTCTTCTAGGTTGTACACTTTGTTGGCATGTAATTGTTCCTAGTATTTTCTTTTGGTACTTTTGTGTTGTGCAATATTGGTTGTTATTTCTCTGGTTTTATTTCTTCTTATTTTTTTGCCGGGGGTGGGAGGGTCCTCTCTTTTCTTAAAGTTCTTGGTCAGAGATTTGTTGATTTTGTTTATTCTTCCAAAGAACCAGCTCTGGGTTTTATTGATATTTTTCTGTTAAAAAAAAATCCTTTATTTATTCTCTAACCTTTATTATTTCCTTCCTTATCCTATCTTTAGATTTTGTTTGTTTGTTGTGTAATTCTTTTAAGTGGTAAGTTGTGTTCCTTATTTGTGATTTTTCTTGTTTTTTGAGAAAGGCTTGTATTGCTGTGAACTTCTCTGTGCTTTGGCTGAATCCCATAGATTTTCTGTGGTTGTGTTTTCATTGTCATTTATCTCAAGATATTTTTTAACTTCCTCTTGATTTCATCATGACCCTTAGTTTTTAAGTAGTATGTTGTTTAGTCTCCGTATTATTGTTTTTTCCCCTAGTTTCTCATTTAATATTTGGTTTCTAATTTCATGCAATTGTGGTCAGAAAAGATGCTTGAAATAATTATTATACTCAAATTTCTTGAGGATTGTTTTGTATCTTAGTTTATAGTGAATTCTAGAGAGTGTTCTATTCACACTTGAAAAGAATTTGTATTTTTGTTTGTTTGTTTTTATATAGAGTCCTGAAAGCATAAATGGCATTTAAGTGTTCTATTGTATCATTTACAATCTCTGTTGCCTTATCGATTTTCTGTTTGGAAGCTCTGCCCATTAATAGGAGTTCCGTATCAAGTCTCTACTATTTTTGTATTCCCATCATTTTCTCCCTTTATGTCTGTTAGTATATGTTTATTACTTTGGGTGTTCCTATATTGGTTGCACATATGTTAATGAGTGTAAAGTCCTCTTCTTTTGTAGATCCTTTTATTATTAAATGGGCTTCCCTTGTGACTCAGCTGGTAAAGAACCTGCCTGCAGTACAAGAGACTTGGGTTCGAACCCTGGGTTGGGAAGATCCCCTGGAGAAGGGAAAGGCTACCCACTCCAGTATTCTGGCCTGGAGAATTCCATGGACTATATAGCCCATGGAATGGCAAAGAGTGGGACATGACTGAGTGACTTTCACTTTCACTTTATTATTATATAGGATTGTTCTTAATCTCTTTATATCCATTGCTTTAAAGTCTATTTTGTTTGAGAAGAGTGTTGGTACCCTGCTTTCTTGCAGTTATATTTGCACAAGCTGTCGTTCTCCAACCCATCATATTCTATCTATGTGTGTCTTTTGCCCTAAAGTTGGTTTTCTGCAGGTAGTTTATTGTAGGCTCTTCTTTTATCGTCCAGTCAGCCTTTCTGTGTCTTTTTTTTTTTAAATTTATCTTTTTATTGAAGGATAATTGCTTTACAGAATTCTGTTGTTTTTTTGATCAAACCTCAACATGAATCAGCCATAGGTATACATATATCCCCTCCCTTTTGAACCTCCCTCCCCATCTCACTCCCCGTCCTACCCTCTAGGTTGAAACAGAACCCCTGTTTGAGTTTCCTGAGCCACATGGCAAATTCCCATTTGCTATCTATTTTACATATGGTAATGTAACTTTGCATGTTACTCTTTCCATATGTCTCACCCTCTCCTCCCCTCTCCCCATGTCCATAAGTCTGTTCTTTATGTTTGTTTCTCCCTTGCTGCCCTGTAAATAAATTCTTCAGTACCATATTTCTATATTCCATATATATGCATTAGAATACGATATTTATCTTTCTGTTTGAGTCACTTCACTCTGTATAGTAGGTTTAGGTTCATCCACCTCTCATCAGAACTGACTCAAATCTGTTCCTTTTATGGCTGAGTAATAGTCAATTGTGTATATGTACCAGCACTTCTTTATTCACTCATCTGTCTATGGACATCTAGGTTGCTTCCATGTCCTAGCTATTGTAAATAGTGCTGCAGTGAACAGTGGGATACATGAGTCTTTTTCCATTTTGGTTTCCTCAGGGTATATGCCTAGGAGTGGGATTGCTGGGTCATATGATGATTTTATTCCTAGTTGTTTAAGGAACCTCCGTACCGTCTTCCATAGTGGATGCCTCAATTTACATTCCCACCAACAGTGTAAGAGCGCTCCCTTTTCTCCACACCCTCTCCAGCATTTATTGTTTGTAGACTTTTTGATGATGGCATTCTGACCAGTGTGAGGTAATATCTTACTGTGGTTTTAATTTACGTTTCTCTAATAATTAGTAATGTTGAACATCTTTCCATGTGTTTGTTAGCCATCTGTATGTTTTGGAGAAATGTCTGCTTAGGTCTTTTCCCACTATTTGATTGGGTTGGTTGTTTTTGTAGCATTGAGTTGTATGAGCTGCTTGTATATTTTGGAAATTAATCCTTTGTCAGTTATTTCCTTTGCTATTATTTTCTCCCATTCTGAGGGTTGTTGTTGTTTTTTTCACCTTGCTTATAGTTGCCTTTGCTGTACGAAAGGTTTTAAGTTTAATCAGGTCCCACTTATTTACTTTGGTTTTTATTGCTATTACTCTGGGAGGTGGGTCATAGAGGATCTTGCTTTGCTTTATGTCATCAAGTGTTCTGCCTATCTTTTCCTCTAAGAGTTTTATAGTTTCTGGTCTTACATTTAGATCTTTAATCCATTTTGAATTTATTTTTGTGTGTGGTGTTAGGAAGTGTTCTAATTTCATCCTTTTACATATAGCTGTGCAGTTTTCAGAGCACCATTTGTTGAAGAGGCTGTCTTTGCCCCATTGTATATTCTTGCCTCTTTTGTCAAAAATAAGGTACCCATAGGTGTAAGGGTTTATTTCTGGGCTTTCTGTCTTGTTCCATTGGTCTATATTTTTGTGCCAGCACCATACTGTCTTGATGAGTGTAGCTTTATAGTATAATCTGAAGTCAGGAAGGTTGATTCCTCCATCTCCATTCTTCTTTCTCAAGACTGCTTTGGCTATTTGGGGTCTTTTGTGTTTCCATTTGAATTATGAAACTTTTTGTTCTAGTTCTGTGAAAAATGTCATTGGTAATTTGATAGGGATCGCATTGAATCTGTAGATTGCATTTGGTAGTAGAGTCATTTTCAGAATATTGATTCTTCTTACCCAGAAACACGGAGTATCTCTCCATCTGTTTATGTCATCTTTGATTTCTTTAATCAGTTTCTCATAATTTTCTGTGTACACTTCTTTTATCTCCTTAGGTAAGTTTATTCCTAGATTTTAATTCTTTTTGTTGCAGTGGTGAATGGGATTGATTCTTTAATTTCTCTTTCTGATTTTTCATTGTTAGTGTATAGAAATGCAAGTGATTTCTGTGTATTGATTTTGTATTCTGCAGCTTTGCTAAATCCACTGATTATCTCTGATAATTGTCTGATAACTATCTTTATCTCTAGTAATTTTCTGATACTATCTTTAGGGTTCTCTATGTACAGTATCATGTCATGTACAAACAATGAGAGCTTTACTTCTTCTTTTCTGATCTCAATTTGTTCTTTTTTTTTTCCTCTGGTTGCTGTAGCTAGGACTTCCAAAACTGTGTTGAATAATAGTGGTGAAAGTGGACACCCTTGTCTTGTTCCTGATGTTATGGGGAATGCTTTCAGTTTTTTACCATTGAGAATAATGTTTGCTGTGGGTTGATCATATATGGTCTTTATTAATTTGAGATAGGTTCCTTCTATGCCCATTTTTAAAGTAGTTTTAATTATAAATGGGTGTTGAATTTTGTCAGTCTTTTTCTGCATCTATTGAGATTATCATATGGTTTTTATCTTTCAATTTGTTAATATGGTATATCACATTAATTGATTTGCATATATTGAAGAATCCTTGCATGCCTGGAATAAACCCAAGGTGATCATCGTTAGTGAGCTTTTGAGGTGTTGTTGAATTCTTCTTGTTAAAATTTTGTTGAGGATTTTTGCATCTATGTTCACCAGTGATATTGGCCTGTAGTTTTCTTTTTTTGTGTTGTCTGTGTCTGGTTTTGGTTTCAGGGTGATGGTGCCCTAGTAGAATGAGTTTGTATGTGTTCCTTCCTCTGCAGTTTTTTGAAAGAAGTTTAGAAATTCTTCTAATGCCCATCCAGGCATTAGCTCTTCTCTAAATGTTTGATAGAATTCTCCTGTGAAGCTGTTTCGTCCTGGGCTTTTGTTTTTGGGAGATGTTTTGGTTACAGCTTTGATTTCAGTGCTTGTAATTGGGTTGTTCATAATTTCTATCTCTTCCTGATGCAGTCTTGGGAATTAACTTTTCTAAGAATCTGTCCATTTCTTCCAGGTTATCTATTTTATTGCCATATAGTTGGTCATAATAGTTTCATAATCCTTTGTATTTCTGCATTTTCTGTTGTAACCTCTCCTTTTTTGTTTCTAATTTTGTTGATTTGATTATTCTCTCTTATTTTCTTGATCAGTCTGGTTAAAGGTTTGTCAGTTTTGTTTATCTTTTCCAAGAACCGGTTTTTAGTTTTATTAATCTTTACCATTGTTTCTTTCATTTCTTTTTCATTTATTTGTTTGGATCTTTATAATTTTTTTCCTCTGCTAATTCTAGGTTGGTGTTTTTGTTATTTTTTGGTTCTTTTCCCAGTTGTTTTAGGTGTAAAGCTAAGTTGTCCATTCGATGTTTTTCTTGTTTCTTAAGGCAGGATTGCATTGCTATAAACTACCCTTCAGAACTGCTTTTGCTGCATCCCATAGGTTTTGAGTTGTCATGTTTTCATCGTCATTTGTTTCTAGGAATTTTTAATTTCCCTTTGATTTCTTCAATAACCTGTTGGTTGTTTAGAAACATATTGTTTAATCTCCATGTGTTTGTGTTTTTATAGTTCTTTTCTTGTAGTTGATATCTAGTCTCATAGCATTGTGGTCAGAAAAGATGCTTGATACGATTTCAATTTTCTTAAGTTTACTGAGGTTTGATTTGTGACCCAAGATGTGGGTCTCTCCTGGAGAATGTTCTCTGTGCACTTGAGAAGAAGGTGTATTCTTCTGCATCTAGATGGAATGTCTTGAAGATACCACTGAGACCCATCTCATCTAATGTATCAATTAAGACTTGTATTGCCTTATTAATTTTGTTTTGATGAACTATCCATTGTTGTGAGTGGGGTGTTAAAATCTGTTATTATTGTATTACTGTCAGTTTCTCCTTTTATGTCTGTTAATGTTTGTTTTATGTACTGAGGTGCTCCTATCATGGGTGCATAGGTGTTTACAGTTACGTCTTCCTCTTGGATTGATCCCTTGATCATTATATGTCCTTTCTTATCTTGTGTAACATTCTTCATTTTAAGGTCTACTTTGTCTGATATGAGGATTGCTAGTCTACTTTACTTTGCTTTCCATTTGCATGGAATATATTTTTCCATCCTCTCAGTGTCAGTCCCTGTGTCTCCTTGGGTCTGAAGTGGGTTTCTTTTAGCCAGCATATATATGGGTCGTGGTTTTGTATCCATTCAGCCAGTCTGTGTCTTTTGGTTGGAACATTTAATCTGTTTACATTTAAAGTAATCATTGATATATATGTTCCTATTGCCATTTTCTTCGTTGTTTGGGGTTGATTTTGTAGATCTTTTTTCTTCTCTTGCATTTCTTGACTATGTAAGTCCCTTTAACATTTGTTGTAAAGCTAGTTTGGTGGTACTGAATTCTCTTAACTTTTGCTTGTCTGAAAAGCTTTTGATTTCTCCATCAGTTTAGAATGAGATACTTGGTTTTACTCTGGTACAGTAATCTTGGTTGTAGATTTTTCCCTTTCAGTACTTTACATATATTCTGCCATTTCCTTCTGGATTGAAGAGTTTCTGCTGAAAGATCAGCTGGTAAATGTATGGGGTTTTCCTTGTATATTACTTGTTGCTTTTCTACTGCTGTTTTTAATATTCTTTCTTTGTGTTTAATCTTAGTTTGATTAGTATGTGTCTTAGCGTGTTTCTCCTTTGGTTTATCCTGTATGGTACCCTTTGTGCCTCTTGAACTTGATTGACTATTTCCTTTTCCATGTTGGGGAAATGTTCATCTATAATCTCTTCAAAAATTTTCTCATACCCTTCCTTTTTCTCTTCTTCTTCTGAGACCCCTATATTTTGAATGTTGGTGCATTTGATACTGTCCCAGAATTCTCTCAGACTATCCTCAGTTTTTTTCATTCTTTTTACTTTTTCTGCTCTTCAGAAGTTATTTTCATGATTTTTTCTTCCAGCTCACTGATTTGTTCTTCTGCTTGAAATATTCTGCTTTTGATTCCTTCCAGAGTATTTTTTAATTTCAGTAATTGTGTTGTTTGTCTCTTTATGGTTATTCTTTAGTTCTTTTGGGTCTTTGTTAATTGATTCTTGCATTTTCTCTTTTCTACTTTCAAGAATTTTGATCATCTTTTCTATCATTATACCAAATCCTTTTTCAGGTAGTTTGTGTATTTCCTGTTTATTTATTTGGACTTCTGTGTTTCTAGTTTGCTCCTTCATTTATGCAGTATTTCTCTGCCTTTTCATTATTTTTTTAAACTTACTGTGTTTGAGGTCTTCTTTCCCCAGTCTTCAAGGCTGAGTTATTTCTTCCTTTTGGTTTCTGCCCTCCTAAGGTTGGTCCAGTGGTTTGTGTAAGCTTCCTGTAGGGTGAGATTTGTGCTGAACTTTTTCTTTTTCTGCTTTTTCCTCTGATGGGCAAGGCTGAGTGAGGTGATAATCCTGTCTACTGATGATTAGGTTTGTATTTTTTTGTTGTTGTTTGGGTGAGGTGTTCTGCACAGGGTGCTGTTGGTGGTTGGATGATGCTGGTTCTTGTATTCAAGTGGTTTCATTTGTGGGAGTTCTATTTGATACTTCCTAGGGTTAGTTCTCTGGTAGTCTAGGGTCTTGGAGTTAGTGCTCAGAGCTTGATCTCTTAGCTGCAGGTCTTTTGGAATCTGAGACTGAGCCACATGAGCTTTCTGCCAAGTTTGTTTTTGTTGTCCTGGTTTCCAGCATGCTGGGCTTCTTGTCAGTTCCACTGTGCTGGATTTCTTTTGTGTTTGGCTTCCATAGCATGAGCTTTTGCCAAATTTGGCTTCTGCCATGCTTGGTCTCTACTTTGCAGGGGCTGAGCTGAGATTATTTCAGCCAGGTTACATCCAGGTCACGGCACCAGATACATTGGGTGAAGGTGAAGATGAAGTCGCTCAGTCGTGTCCGACTCTTTGCGACCCCATGGACTATAACTTAATAGGCTTCTCCGTCCATGGGATTCTCCAGGCAAGAATACTGGAGTGGATTGCCATTTCCTTCTCCAGGGGATCTTCCCGACCCAGGGGAGTGTATAATTTCCTCAGTTCTGTCTTGAAGCAGCAAAGATTTGAAATGGCAGACCAGTGTTAACAGCTTGGTTATAGCTCAGAGAGCACACTTACTTTTTCAAGCATCAGAACCTTCTGGTTTAGTTTCTTTTGCTGCTCACATCTCTTCAGATTTTCTGCTATTGACTTGTCACTGTGGAAATTCTGCCATCCCACCTGCTAAGCCTGCCCACCAGCCTGCAGCACCTCCCCAGGGCTGCCAGGCCCACACATCTCTTTTTGAGATTTTGAGTCTTCTTTACTTTCATTACTCTAAATTTTTTTTCATATAAATTTCTGTCTCCTCTTTATTTGGTTGTTCTAGTAGGTTTTTATCTTTGTCCTTCACCTACAAGGTTGAAGGTATCTATAAGCTGAGATATCCTCTAAAATATGACACTATTAATTAATGCTAGTTGATTGATTAGTTGCAAAAATACATAATATTGTGTGTGCATGTAAATTTGAAAATTTGGATGCATTTTTCCCCTTTCTGTTTCAACAGGGAAAGTGAATCTCTAGTAATGAAATTGAATAGTTTTTTAAATAATTAATTCTCTTTTGAGAGATAGATTGAAATGCAAATAATTTGCTTTAGTCTTGTTTTGAATTGATTTTTAATGCAGTTGTTAGCTAGTGTACTTTATGTCATTTTTTATTAGGACCTTTTCAGTAAAATTCTGTTTTTATCATAGAATGCAGTTTGGTGTATGTTCAATAAAAGTTCGTAGGAATAACTTCTTTTGAAGAGTAGAAGTGAAAATCATTTGAAGGCTGTTGATTGAAAGAATAGAAGTTACATGGAATACCATTGTGGTAGATAATTCAACAGGTTTGTTCTGTCATTTAATTGCTTTCAAGATTTGGTAGGGTCTTTATTCTTTTTTGTACCTTAAGCCTATACAGTCTTTGTCAGTATATTTCAATTATGGTTTGAAGGGGATAAGATGTGGAATTTCAGTCTCCTTCTGCTATGATAGAATTGCTATTCTTTTTCTTTTTTGTAGCATAGTTGATTAACAATGTTGTGTTAGTTTCTAATGTACAGCAGACTGATTCAGTTTATACATACACATGTGTCAATTCTTTTGAAATTCTTTTCTGATTTAGTTTATTACTGCATATTTAGCAGAGTTCTCTATGCTATACAGTAGTTCCCTGTTGGTTATCTGTTTTAGAAGCAGTGCATATATGTCAGTCCCAAGCTCCCGATCTGTCTCTTCTACCTGCCCTTCCCTGCTGGTAACCTAGAGCTTGTTCTCTAAATCTGTGAATCTGTTTCTGTTTTGTAAATAAATTCATTGGTGCCCCGCCCCCTCCCTTTTTAGGATTCCACATTTAAGCAGTATTACATGTATAGTTCTTTCAATGTCTAACTTATTTCATTCAGTATGACATTCTCTAGATCTGTCTGTTTTGCTGCAAATTGCATTTTTTTAATTGCTAAGTGATATTCTACCCTATATGTGCATCATATGGTCTTATCCGTGCTTTTGTTGATAGACATTTAGGTTACTTCCATGTCTTTGCTATTGTAAATAGTGGCGCAGTATATATTGGGGTATATGTATCTTTTGAATTATGATTTTCTCAGGCTATATGCCCAGTAGTGGGATTGCTGGCTCATTTGGTGATTCTGTTTTTAGCTTTTAGAGGAATCTACATACTTTCTCCATAGTGGCTATATCAATTTACATTCCCACCAACAGTGCCTGTACTTTCTCCAGCTTTTACTATTTGCAGATTTTTTGATAATGGCTATTTTGACTGGTGTGAAGTGACATCTCATTGTAGTTTTGATTTGCATTTTTCTAGTAATTAGCTGTGTTCAGCATCTTTTCAAACGTGCCTCTTTACCATCTGTATGTCTTCTTTGGAGAAATGTCTGTTTAAGTCATGTACCCTTTTTTGATTGTGTGTGTGTATTTATGTGTGTGTGTATTTTAATATTGAGCCACATGAGCTGTTTGTAAAATTTGGAGATTAATCCCTTACTGGTCTCATTGTTTGCAAATATTTTCTCCCATTCTATTGGTTTTCATATTACTCTGGGAGACAGCCTCAGGAAGATAGTACTGTGATTTACTTTAAAGAGTGTTCTGCCTGTAGTTTCCTCTAAGTCTTTTTATAGAATCTGGTCTTACATTTATGTTTTTAGTCATGTTGAGTTTATTTTTCTGTATGGTGGTAAAGAATGTTCCAGTTTCCTTGTTTTACATGTAGCTGTTCCATTTTCTTGGGAACATTTTTTGAAGAGAGCATCTTCCTTCCCTTATATAGTCTTGCCCCCGTTGTAATAGATTAATTGACCGTAGATGTGTGGGTTTATTTGTGGGTTTTTTATCCTGTTCCATTGATCTGTATTTCTATTTTTATGCCGGTACCATTTTTTGATGTCTGTAGCTTTGTAGTGTAGTCTGATGAGGGATTCTGATTCCTCCAGCACCATTTTTCTTTCTCAAGATTCATTTTGCTTTTCAAGGTCTTTTGTGTATCTATACAAATAATTTTATTTTCTTTTCTAAAAAATGCCTTTGGTAATTTGGTAGGAATTGCATTCAATCTTTATAGATTGACTTATACAGTATTATTTTGACAGTATTGATTCTTTCAAACCAAGAATGTGGCATATGTTCTCATCTGTTTGTATAATCTTTGATTTCTTTCATCATTGTCTTGTTTTTGAAATTTACATCTATTTTCTCCTTGGGTTGCTTTATTCCTGCATGTTTGTTTCTTTTTCATGTGTTGATAAGTGGGATTGTTTCTTTAATTTCTCTTTCTGGTCTTTTGTTTTTAATGTGTAGATGTGTAACAAATTTCTGTGTTTTAATTTTGTATACTATAACTTTACCAATCATTGATGAACTCTAGCAGTTCTCTGGTAGCATCTTTAAGATTTTCTATGTATAGTATCATGTCATCTGTAAACAGTGGCAGTTTAATTTCTTCTTTTCCAATCTGGATTTCTTTTGTTTCTTTTTCTTCTTCAGTTGCAGTGGCTTGGATTTCCAAAACTGTGTCCAATGAAAGTGGCAAAAGTGGACATCCTTATCTTGTTACTCATCTTAGAGGAAATGCTTTCAGCTTTGCACCCATAAGTGTAATGTTGGCTGTAGGTTTGTCATAATTGGTTATTATGTTGAGACATATTTCATCTGTGCCCACTATCTGGAAGGTTTTCTTGTTTTTTATCATAAATGGGTGTTGAATTTTGTCAAAAGCTTTTTCTACACCTGTTGATATGTCTGTATGGTTTTTATTCTTAAGTTTGTTGATGTATCACTGATTAATTTGAAAATATTGAACATTATTTGCAACCCTGGGAGAAATCCCACTTGGTCATGGTGTATGACCCTTTTAATATTTTGTTGGATTCAGCTTGCTAGTATTTTGTTGAGGGTTTTTGTGTCTATGTTCATCAGTGATATTGGCCCATAATTTTCTCTCTTTTTTGTAGTCATCTGTGTCTCATTTTGGCATTATGGCTGTGGTGGTGTCATAGAATGACTTTGGGACTGTTCCTTTGCAGTTTTTCGAAATAGTTTTAGAAGAATAGATGTTAACTCTTTTCTAAATGTAGATATTAACTCTTCTCTAAATGTTTGGTAGAATTTGCCTATGAAGCCATTTGTTGCTGGAGTTTTGTTTGTTGGAAGATTTTTAATCATAATTTCAGTTCATTACTTGTAATTAGTCTGTTCATATTTCTGTTTGTACAATGGATGAAGATTCTTGGGAGATTGTACCTTTCTAAGCATGTCTTCATTTCTTCTAACTTGTCCATATTATTGGTGTCTAGTTGCTTGAGGCAGTCTCTTATGAGTGTTTTAATTTTTGTAATCCACTGTAACTTCGTTTTTATTTCTAATTTTATTGATTTGAACCACTTCCTCTTTTTCTTGATGCGTCTGGCTAAAGGTTTATCAGTTTTGTTTTCAAAGAACCAGGTTTTAGTTTTATTGATCTTTCAATTTTTAAAAATTTTATTTCATTTCTGCCCTGATCTTTATAGTTTCTTTCCTTCTACTAACTTTGAGTTTTGTTTGTTCCTCTTTTTCTGGTTGTTTTCATTGTAGGGTTAGATTGTTTATTTGTGGGTTTTCCTTTTTCCTGCCGTAAGATTGTATTATCTTAAACTTCTCTTTTAGAACTTCTTTTCTCACATCCCACAGGTTTTGGATGGTTGGGCTTCATTTTCCTGTGTCTCTAGATATTTTTAATTTCCTGTTTGATTTCTTCATTGATCCATTGGTTATTTAGCAACATATTGTTTAGCCTCCATGTATTTGTGTTTTTAGATTTTTTTTCTTGTGTTAATGTCCAATCTCATAGTGTTGTGGTAAGAAAAGATGCTTGATATGATTTTAGTTTTGTTAAGTTTACTGAGGCTTGATTTGTGATCCACGATGTGATCTCTTCTGGGGAATGTTCTTATGTAATTGAGAAGAAAATATATTCTACTGCTTTTGGATACAGTTCTCTATAAATACCAGTCTGTGCAGTGTAATCTGTTATTCAAGGCTTGTATTTCTTTTGATCTTCTGTCTAGATGATCTGTTAATTGAGGAAAGAGTTAAAGTTTCCTAGTATTGTTGTTTTGTCGATTTCTACTTTTATGACTGTTAGTATTTGTATTATTGGGGTGCTCCTACAGTAGGTACATGTATATTTATAATTTTTATGTCTTCTTGGATTGATCATTATGTAGTGTCCTAGCTTGTCTCTTGTAACAGTCTGTAATTTAAAGTCCGTTTTGTCTGATACTAGTATTGCTACTCTAGCTTTCTTTTGATTACCATTTGTATGGAATACCTGTTTCCATCTTCTTGCTTTCAGCTTGTATATGTTCCTAGATGTGAAGTAGGTCTTTGTAAACAGCATATATACTGATCTGTTTTTTAATATCCATTCAACCAGTCTTTATTTTGGTTATTTATCCCATTAACATTTAAGATAATTATTGATACATGTTTCCTGTTATTATTGTTTTTCAGGCACTAAGTTGTGTCTGACTCTTGCAACCCCATGGACAGTATAGCATGCCAGGGACCTCTGTCCTCCACTCTCTCCCAGAGTTTGCTCAAATTTTTGTTCATTTAGTTGGTGATACTATCTAACAATCTTATACTCAGCCACCCCCCTTCCTTTTTACCTTCAATCTTTCCCAGCATCAGAGTCTTTTCCATTGAGTCAACTCTTTGCATCAGGTGGCCAAAGTATTGGAGCCTCATGCTGTTGAAAATCTGAGCCATAACTGCCACCCTGTAACCCCCTGTCCCTGGGAGACCCTCTAATATTAACAGGGACATGTGGTCCAGTCTCTTATGAGGTCACTATTTCTTCTCCTGTGACCTGGTATGCATGAGACCCCCAGTGCTCCCTTTAAAAGTGGAATTTCTATTTCCCCCAGTGCTGTTAAATCACTGAAGATTTGCCTTTAAAGCAAAATTTCTTGGGGTCTCCTCCTCCCATTGCCAGACCTGCAGGCTGGGAAGCCTGATTAAATGACTCAGGACTTTCACTCCTATTGGAGAACTTCAGTAGTATATTTTTTTACACTTTGTGGGTTGGCCCACCCAGTAGGTATGGGATTTGGTTTTATTGCTTTTGCGCCCTCATTCCATCTCACTGTAGCTTCGTTTCTTTGGGTTTAAGGTTTCTTTTTGGTAGGTTTTAGCATTTTTGGTCACTCGTTCTTCAGCAATTACTTGTGACCTCAAAATTTCTGTAACAAGGGTTGAGCCCACTTCTTTCTACTCTGCCGTGTAGATTTTTAAATTGCAGAAACATTTGTTAAATATAACATCTGCTCTGTAGGTAGTGGGCACTCTCATACAGTGCCTGTTTGAACCATTGGTGTTTTGTCATCTTTTATATTATCTAAATGAAAGCTTAATTTGAAGTTTGCTTCTGTCATTATTTTAAAAGTTAAATAAACTTTGGATATTTTTTTTCACCTTTTCCCTGAAAAGATTATGGTCACTTTACATTATAGTAGATAATGAAAGTTCAGGATGCTTTAGATAATCCATAATATTATCTGAAAATAAAATCATTTTATGCTTTTTGGCTATTAAATATAAGCATTCAGTATTTTTTTCAATGTTTTCAGTTGTTACCTCTAAAACTTTATATAGGATGAAGATCAGGAAGAAGTGATCCTTGTCAGAACAGATCATTCCGGAAGAGTCTGGCCTGTAAACACACCAGGAAAACAAGAAGGAAGAAGGAAAAGACAGATTGTATGTTTGGCGTATATCTTTTATTTATTAATTTAGAATTCCTTTTTTCCCCTTTGTATCAGATTTATAGTTAATCCTTTAACTACCTGAGTTTGAATTGCTCGGTTCACTTATACACAGAACTTTTTCAATAAATTACATACTGTAGTACTACATATTTGTGGTGGTTTGAACCTGTGGATATGGAGTATAATTTTAGGATCAACTGTAATCTCATACAAAGGGAAAAAAAGAATTCACTAGCCCTAACCTTTGCAGTGTTCAAGGGTCAGCTGTCCTTTGAAATATTTTTAGACAGGTAGTTCAATAATGCAAACACTGTTGGTCCTTCATCACTCAGTAGTATATGAATCTTTGCAGCCTCATGTATTGTAGCCTGCCAGGCTCCTCTGTCCATGGCATTTCCCAGGCAAGAATATTGGAATGGGTTGCTGTTTCCTTCTCCAGGGGATATTCCCAGCCTAGGAATCAAACCTGCATCTCCTACATTGGTAGGCGGATTCTTTACCCCTGAGCCACCAGGGAAGCCCAATGCAAACATTAAAAGGTAGTAAATAGTGATATTCTAATTATATCCCTTTGCCTTTTACAAAATGTAGTCTAATTCAATAGCAGTTGTGAACATTGAATTTTTAAGGAAGTCTTAATTTTAACATTTATTTCTTTGACATTGTTTCTAGCTTCTTTTTACATAATAATAATAATATATATTATTATATATCATAGCTCTTAGGGAAAACCTTGGTCTCATAGATCTCTTATCTGTGTTTGATCCTTTATAAACCTAATTTTGTTTTCTGCCTTCTAACTGCTGCAGTTAATTTATAGCACTGCCTTGAGGCTCTTAAAATGGCAAAAACAACATATTCGATTTTCTCAAGTTAGATTTTTTGTTTTAAATTTGAAAGATCTTATAAGCAGTAATTTGAGTACACAAAAGAGTCAGTTAGAATCTTTCTGTCAAATGTTTATAATATGCCTGCTCAGTGCAAATAGAAATGGGATAGATACCTATTCTGATGAAATGGGAGGTATTCAGGTTTTGCAAGAAAGATGTCATAGGAAAATAGTAAAGGTTTGATTCTTATGAGATGACAGAATAGGCTTGGGGGTTCATAGACTCATTGCCAGATGGCATTCAGTAGTGTTCTTGAATTTCTTACTACTGAATAATCTAGGTACAGGAGTAAAGAGGTAGACACATTCATTCGGCACTGAGGTTTGCTTTTTGAGTATAATGAAAGGATAAGAGGACTAGAAAGAGATTTGCATCCAAGGAATGACTGAAGTCATAGAATGTGAGATACAAGGTTGTGAAGATGAGAATAGTAACATGGGCATAAAATAATAAGAGGGTAGTTCCAAAGAAGTTGAATAGCAGGATTTGTTTGGATAAGGGAATTTGAGATCAGTGTTGAGGAGATTTGATTTGGTAGGTAATACATAGCACTTTTCTTTTCCACTGATAGGTATGGAACCAACTGAAAGGAAAACCGGGAATTGTTTGGATGAGAGTCAGAATATCAGCTGTGCTTCTGATACAGCTGTTTGAAGTAGATTTGCTTAAAACTTCACTTTTGTTCTTGATATACTTTCTCAATCTCTGGATAACTCCTGACTTAACTCTACAGAGATAAGATTTTTTTACTACAAGAAGGGGAGAGAAAGCATAAAGCAATTCTGCCCTTTGGCTAAAACTCAGAAATCAGATACTATCATGCTTCCATCCCTTGGGAAGAGGAAGGTAATGGTATAGAAGAGGCAGGAAGTGTCATTTTAATGGAAATTCTTCCCACATGGATGCAGACAGAATAGAAAGAAACTAGAAGGAAAGATTATGATATATATTGGGATTTTTACTTTTAATGTCAGATTTACAGGTAGTTCATTAAAATACTTCAGACTGCGTGTTTTCACTAAACTTACAGTGTTCATTTTATCATAGGTTTCAACTCATGAGGAGAAAGAAAGGGTCAGATACTTTCATGATGATGATAACTTAAGTCTAAATGATTTAGTCAAGAATGAAAAGATGGGAACAGCAGAAAATCACAACAAACTTTTTATGAGAATGACATCTAAGGTAAGATATATTGCTGGGATACCTTTGAATTTTGAGAAATTCAGTGTACTCAGTCTACAATGATGTACTTTGCAGAGACAGCTGGTTCTCTCTAAACTTTGTTGTATTAAATTAAATACTTTGTAAGACACATTAGAAACCTCCATTTTAGAACTGATGTGATTGGGCAGTATATTTTGGGATTTAGTTTTTGAAAAATAAGAATTCTGGGTTAATTTTATAATGTATTCTATGAAAATATTAATTATATATTTGATCTACCATTTAAGAGAACATTTGGGGCAAGACTTTAAATGTTGACAACATGCTTGCTAGTTACATTACCAGTCTGTTTTGTCTTGATGTTTCATTGGTTCTTCATAATTATGCCACAGGTGTATAATTGAAATAATATATATTATAAAAAATATTATAAAGAGGGCATCTTGGAATAACCTTAAGTCTATTCATATGAAAATTTTATATTCTTTTAAAAGTATATCAATGTTTCATGGGTAGTAGGATGAATTTTTAATTTCAGATAATTATCTTTGTTGCAAACCCTTCGTTGCATTTCCTTTCAAACACTGCCATTATCAAAGAGACATTTAAATTAGGGTTTGACTCCACTGGAAAAATTTACCTCACTGTATTTACAAGTAAAGTTTTATTGGAACACAGCTATGTTCATTTTATTTCTATGTAGTCTGAGGCTATTTTCGTTTTGTAACAGCTTCATTGACATGTAACCTAAGGTTGTTTTCACTTTACATGTAGTCTAAGGCTGTTTTGTAACAGCTGAGCTGAATAATTGAGACAGAGACTTTATAGCCAACAAGACTGAAAATATTTACTGTCTGGCACTTGATTGAACAAATTGTCATCCTTGCTAATGATGCTGTTGGTGATGGGAGCTTGAGCCTCGGCATCTGAGGGATAGGAGGGAGACTTTTCACTGTATGCCTTATTAGACTTTTCTCTTTAGCTATATGAATATTTTACTTGGTGTAAAAATTAACTTAATGAAAACTAGAACAAAGGTAATCAAGCTATCAGTGTATATATGTGTGTGTCAGAGGGAGTAAAAGACACTTTGATTTAAATAGAAATGTCTGTTCTTATCACCAAGAATTGTATGGGATCTTAACTTTAGCCTATTAAGTTAATTTTTCTTCTCTTTATTTGGGGGTAAATACTAGAAATCTAGGGTCTGGAAATTCACTGCAGAAAGAGGGACATATTTTTATGGAAGTTTAATTCTCAGAAACTTAGAAGTCTGAATGAAATAGTTTTAGTAATTTTATCATAATCCATTCACATTTATACAGAAAATAAAACAAAACCAAGCTAGAACTTTTAACTAAAAATAAATCACTTATTAATTAAAAGGTATTTATTGGGCATCTAATTTGTGTTGGATACCATTTTAGGTGCTGGTATAGTGAAGTAATAAAGTTCCCCAAGCCCAAGGAGCTTATATTTCTAGTGGATGAGATAGAAAATGAACAAATGCATGATATAAAAATTACATAACATTAAAAATTACATAACATAAATACTGTGTCACAAAATAGAAAATATTTTTGTAGAGAGTAAAACAAGATAAAAGGAGATAGGATGGTGTTTTCAGTAGAATGCTGAAGGAAGACCTGCCTGTGAAAGTGATGTTTCAGCAGACTTGTGAACAAAGTGAAGGGGAGTGGTTTGTATAAAAATTTGGGAGAAGACCGTGCAGCAGAAACAACAAATGCAGTGGATTTGAAGAAGAGACAAATACTACAAGCTTTAAAAGACAGCAGTATGACACATGTGACTCTGAATAGAGGGAGAAATGAAAAGAGGTATAGAAGAGAAAATGGTCAGACTAGGTCAGGTCTTGGCGGCCATGGTGTGAGAGCTTTTGCTTTTGTTTTACTTATTTATTTATAAAAGTTGCTTTCCCATTCTGCCTTACACCTACTCGGTCTTTTTTGTATTTGGCTGTGCTGGGTCTTCGTTTCTCCACAGTCTTTTCTCTAGTCGTGGGAAGTGAGGGCTGCTCTCTAGTTGTAGTATGTGGGTTTCTTTTGTTGCAGAGCCTAGGCTCTAGGGTGCATGGGTTTCAGTAGCTGGAGCACATTGAGCTCAGTGGTTGTGGCTGTTGGACTTTAGAACACAGGCTCAATAGTTGTGGTACATGGACTTAGTTGCTCCATGGCACGTGGGATCTTCCTGGACGAGGGATCAAACCCATGTCTCCTCTGTTGGCAGGCAGATTTTACTGCTGAGCCACCAGGGAAGCCCTTATTTGTTTTAAATGATAGGGAACCATTTGAAGATTTTTAGTAGGACAGTACCATGACCTCATTTTGTGTTTTATTGTTGTCCCATAGCTTCCCTTGTGGCTCAGCTGGTAAAGAATCTGCCTGCAATCTGGAAGACCTGGGTTTGATCCCTGGGTTGGGAAGATCCCCTGGAGAAAGGAATGCCTACCCACTCCAGTATTCTGGCCTAGAGAATTCCATGGGCTGTATAGTCCATGGGGTCATAAAGAGTTGGACACGACTGAGCGACTTTCCCTTTCACATAGCTCTTAAATATTCTCTCTTGCTCTTTTTGTTTGTTTGTTTTTGTTCTCTCTGCTTTTAATTTCTGGAAGTTTCTGTTGTCATATCCTTAAGCTCAGGGATTTTTTTCCTTAGCCTTATCCAATTATTAATGAATCCATCAGAGGCATTTATCATTTCTGTTACAGTGTTTTTCATCTCTAGCATCTTGGGTTTTTTTTTTTTTTGGTTCTTTTCTTAGAATTTCCATATCTCTGTTTACATTGTGCTTGTGCTTAATCACTCAGTCACATCCAGCTCTTTGGACTGCAACCTGACAGTCTCCTCTGTCCTTAGAATTTTTCAGGCAAGAATACTGGAGTGGGTTGGCACTTCCCTTCTCCAGGGTGGTCTTCCTGGCCCAGAGATTGAAGGTACACGTACTGTGTCTCTTGCATCTGCTTACATTATCCATCTGTTTTGGGTGAGCCTGTGCTGCCGGACTGTGAAGGGGCTGGATTTGAATGTTTCCCTTCTTTCAGGTAGATTAAGCTCTGCTAAAACTCCAGCAGGTTAAACTCTAGTATGGCAGTTTCTGCTGAAGGGCTGGCCTTGTTAAGAAAAGAATGCCCTGGTATATTTCAGGGTGTTTCCTTTTCCCTTCCCCTTGTTGAGAGTCATAGAGGATTTTTCTCTGATATTTACTCTGCAGACTGGGTAGAGCTCCAAGAGGTAAAATTCACAAAAATTTGAGGAGGCCCTCTATGACTGGATTCCCCTGGGATTTTTAACTTGCATATTTGTCTACACTGAGCCTCCTAAAATTTATCAACTACAGTTTAGATTTTCCTGCCCTGGCACTGGTTCTCACAGAACCACTGGTTTTTCACAAATAAATTGAATTAGGATTCTTTGTATCAACCTGATTGTGTTCTCCAATTTTGGGGGCAATTACTTTGCTGAGTCTAAGAAGTGCTGTCGAGTTTTCAGTTTGTTCACCTTTGTACTTGTTGTTGGGATAGAGTGGCGACTTCCTAGACCCTGAAATGCTAGTCTGGAGGCTGCTGGTTTATGTTTTGAAATATTTTTCTGGTGACTCTTTTGAGAATGTAATGTAGATAGGCAAGAATGGAAGCAAGGAGAATGTTCAGAAGGATAATTTCCTTAATTCAGATAGAACCTTGGGATAGGGTGGTAAACTGATGAAAAGCAATAAGATTTGCGGTAATGCTAGTGCCATTCATTGTAACAGAAAACTTTGGCAGGGGAGAAATATTTCAGGAGGTGGGAGATGAAGAATACTATTATGAACACATTAAATTTGCCCATTAGTCATTCACATGATGGTGTGCAATGACTGTGCACGGAGCTATGGATATATCTTGGTTCTCCCATATAGATATAGATGCTGTTAACACGGACTTAAGAAATTATTTATGAGGAGAATCTGAAGACGGAGCTGAGCACTGTCTGAAAGAAGGAAAAAGATTCAACAAAGGGGATTGAGAAGGTATGACCAGTGAGGTAGAAGGAAAATAGCATGTGATGTTTCAGCAGCCAGAGGAGACAAGAAAGATGTTGTGAATAACTATTACCTGTTTCTGAGAGACAGTAGGATTTTTATAGATGGAAAAATGAGTATTCATTTGGCACTGGGAATGTTTCTGGTGACTTTTTTTTCCCCACCATGTCATACAGCTTGTGAGATCTTAGTTCCCCAAGCAGGGATTGAACCTGGGCCATGGCAGAGAGACTCCTGCTATCTTAACCACTGGCGTACCAGCAAACTCCCTTTGTGACTTTGATGAGTGTGGTTTCCTTAGTCTGCTAAAGAGAAAAGCTTGATTATGATGTATTTAAAAGTGAATGTAAGAACAGTTGGTGAAGAGATAATCTTAGAAAGGAGCTGGTTACTGTCCATCAGTAGGAAAGGCACAGATACAGTTAAGTTTGTAAATGTGAGAGTAGCAAACGAACTAGTTTTCCTCTTATTGCCTCTTAGTTGAATAAAAGGACTCAGGTTTCCCCTGAGAGTGATGATATAGAAGGGGTGTTAATTCCAACAAGTACTGTTCCCAATTAGGTAATTCAACAGAAAACACATAATGTTCCATCAGGTTAGTACAAGACCACATGTTTTGATGACCAGGCAAAAATTGTTACAGCTTGGCTGGAAAGTTCTGATTCATCCACCATATTCACCAGACATTGCACCTTCAGATTTCCATTTCTTTTGGTCTTTACAAAAATTCTCTTAATGGAAAAATCTTCCCGAAAGACTGTAAAAGATACTTGGAACAGTTGATTGTTCATGAAGATAAAAAGTTTTGGGAAGATGGAATTGTGAAGTTGCCAGGAAAGTGGCAGAAGATAGTGAAAAACTGGTGAATACATTTTTTTCAATAAAGTTCTTGGTGAAAATGAAAATATATCCCTTGTTTCTTTAAAAACAGAAGGAACTTTTGGCCAGTCCTATAAACCAGCTTCAGATTAAGAAAGTGAGTAGAATAGGAATGGCGAAATTGAGGACAAAATTGGTCAGGGAGCAATACGTGCAAAGCCTGAAGAGAACAGTACTTTGGGGGACTGAAATAAGGGGACAAAATACAGAGTTTGAGTAGAGATATGACCACATGTGACTGATTTTGTGGATCATAACAAACTATGGAAAATTCTTAAAGAAATGGGAATATCAGAACACCTTACCTGCCTCCTGAGAAAACTGTATGCAGGTCAAGAAGCAACAGAACCGGACATAGAACAACAGACTGGATCCAAATTGGGAAGAGTACGTCAAGGCTGTATATTGTCACCCTGCTTATTTAACGTTTATGCAGAGTACATCATGCAAAATGCCTGACTAGATGAAGCTCAGGCTAGAATCAAGATTGCCAAGAGAAATATCAGTAACCTCAGATATGCAGATGACACCACCCTAATGGCAGAAAGTGAAGAGGAACTAAAGAGCTTCTTCAGTTCAGTCGCTCAGTCACATCTGACTCTTTGTTAACTCGTGGACTGCAGCACACCAGGCTTCCCTGTCCATCACCAACATCCAGAGCTTACTCAAACTCATGTCCTTCGAGTCGGTGATGGCATCCAACCGTCTCATCCTTTATCGTCCCTCTTCTCCTCCTGCCTTCAATCTTTCCCGGCATCAGGGTCTTTTCCAGTGAGTCCACCTCTTTGCATCAGGTGGCCAAAGTATTGGAGTTTCAGCTTGAACATCAGTTTTTCCAATGAATATTCAGGACTGATTTCCTTTAGGATTGGCTGGTTTGACCTCCTTGCAGTTGAAGGGACCCTCAAGAGTCTTTTCCAACACCACAGTCTAAAAGAATCAGTTCTTCAGTGCTCAGCTTTCTTTATGGTCCAACTCTCACATCCATACATGACTACTGGAAAAACCATAGCTTTGACTATGAAGACCTTTGTTGGCAAAGTAATATCTCTGCTTTTAATATGCTATCTAGGTTGGTCATAGCTTTTCTTCCAAGGAGCAAGTGTCTTTGAATTTCATTGCTGTAGTCACCATCTGCAGTGGTTTGGGAGCCCAAGAAAATAGTCTGCCACTGTTTGCGTTGTTTCCCCATCTATTGGCCATGAAGTGATGGAGCCAGATGCCATGATCTTTGTTTTTTGAATGTTGAGTTAAAAATCATCTTGATAAATTGAAAGAGGAGAGTGAAAAAGTTGGCTTAAAACTCAACCTTTTTGAAAACGAAGATCATGGCATTCAGTCCCATCACTTCATGGCAAATAGACGGGGAGAAAATGGAAATAGTGACAGACCTTATTTCTTGGGCTCCAGACTCACTCTGGATGGTGACTGCAGCCTTGAACTTAAAAGATGCTTCCTCCTTAGAAGAAAAACTATGCCAAACCTATAAAGTATATTAAAAAGCAGAGACATCACTGCCAACAAATGTTCATATAGTCAAAACTATGGCTTTTTCCATTAATTATGTGAGAGTTGGACCATAAAGAAGGCTGAGGACTGAAGAACTGATGCCTTCCAACTGAGGTGTTGGAGAGAGACTCTTGAGAATTCCTTGGACTGCAAGGAGTCAAACCAGTCAATCCTAAAGGTAATCAACCCTGAATATTCATTGGAAGGACTGATGCTGAAGCTGAAGCTCCATTACTTTGACCACTTGATGGGACAAGCTGACTCAGTGGAAAAGACTGATGCTGGCAAAGATTTAGTGAGAAGGGGGCAACAGGGATGAGATGGTTGGATGGAACCATTGACTCAATGAACAAGAGTTTGAACAAACTCTGGGAGTTTCAGGACAGGGAAGTCAGGTGTGTTGCAGTCCATGGGGTTGCAGAGTCTGATACGACTGAGCAGCTGAACAACAACATGATCACATGTGACTAAGGTGACCCATATTTATAAGTCCTTATTGTGTGCCAAGCATGTACGAAAGGATTAAGAAACATAACCTTATTAGATGAATCATATTGTTATAACCATTGTAAAAATAGGGAAATAGACCATAGAGACAATGCTGCTGTGCTGCTGCTAAGTCACTTCAGTCGTGTTCGACTCTGTGGGACCCCATAGATGGCAGCCCACCAGGCTCTGCCATCCCTGAGATTTTTCCAGGCAAGAACACTGGAGTGGGTTGCCATTTCCTTCTCCAATGCATGAAAGTGAAAAGTGAAAGTGAAGTCGCTCAGTCGTGTCCAACTCTTGGCGACCTCATAGACTGCAGCCTACCAGGCTCCTCCATCCATAGGATTTTCCAGGCATGAGTACTGGAGTGAGAGACACTGCAGAAAGATTAAATAACTGCCTGATATCATTATTATAGAATTTACCACAGTTATTCTGATTACAGTTCAGTTCAGTCACTCAGTCATGTCCGAGTCTTTGCAACCCCATGAACCACAGCACGCCAGGCCTCCCCTGTCCATCACCAACTCCCAGAGACCACCCAAACCCATGTCCATGAAGTCAGTGATGCCATCCAACCATCTCATCCTCTGTCATCCCCTTCTCCTCCTGCCCTCAATCTTTCCCAGCATCAGGGTAGTTTCAAATGAGTCAACTCTTTGCATCAGTGGCCAAAGTACTGGAGTTTCAGCTTCAACATCTGTCCTTCTAATGAAAACCCAGGACTGATCTCCTTTAGGATGGACTGGTTGGGTCTCCTTGCAGTCCAAGTCTTCTCCAGTACCACAGTTCGAAAGCATCAAATCTTCAGTGCTCAGCTTTCTTTATAGTCCACCTCTCACATCAATACATGACTACTGGAAAAACCATAGCCTTGAATGGAGAAGGATATGGCAACCCACTCCAGTATTCTTGCCTGGAAAATCCCATGGATGGAGGGTCCTGGTAGGCTACAGTTCATGGGGTCGCAAAGAGTCGGACATGACTGAGCGACTTCACTTGACTAGACGGACTTTTGTTAGCAAAGTAATGTCTCTGCTTTTTAATAGGCTGTCTAGATTGGTCATAACTCCTTCCAAGTAGAAAATGTCAATTAATTTCATGGCTGCACTCAACCATCTGCAGTGATTTTGGAGCCCTGCAAAATAAAGTCTGTCACTATTTGCACTGTTTCCCATCTGTTTCCCATGAAGTGATGGGACTGGATGCCATGATCTTAGCTTTTGGAATATTGAGCTTTAAGCCAACTTTTTCACTCTCCTTTTTCATTTCACCAAGAGGCCCTTTAGTTCTTTTTGCTTTCTGCCGTAAGGGTGGTGTCATCTGCATGTGTGAGGGTATTGATATTTCTCCCAGCAGTCTTCATTCCAGCTTGTGCTTCCTCCAGCCCAGCATTTCTCATGATGTACTCTGCATAGAAGTTAAATAAGCAGGGTGACAATATACAGCCTTTACATACTCCTTTTCCTATTTGGAACCAGTCTTTGTTCCATGTCCAGTTCTAACTGTTGCTTCCTGACCTGCATACAGATTTCTCAAGAGGCAGGTCAGGTGGTCTGGTATTCCCATCTCCTTCAGATTTTTCCACACTTTATTGTGATCCAAACAGTCAAAGGCTTTGGCGTAGTCAATAAAGCAGAAATAGATGTTTTTCTGGAACTCTCTTGCTTTTTCAGTGATCTAGCGAATGTTGGCAATTTGATCTCTAGTTCCTCTGCCTTTTCTAAAACCAGCTTGAACATCAGGAAGTTCATGCTTCATGTATTGCTGAAGCCTGGCTTGGAGAATTTTGAGCATTACTTTACTAGCATGTGAGATGAGTGCAATTGTGCGGTAGTCTGAGCATTCTTTGGCATTGCCTTTCTTTGGGATTGGAATGAAAACTGACCTTTCCAGTCCTGTGGCCACAGCTGAGTTTTCCACGTTTGCTGACATATTGAGTGCAGCACTTTTACAGCATCATCTTTCAGGATTTGAAATAGCTCCACTGGAACTCCATCACCTCCACTAGCTTTGTTCATAGTGATGCTTGTTAAGGACCACTTGACTTCACATTCCAGGATGTCTGGCTCTAGGTGAATGTGAGTGATTACACCATTGTGATTATCTGGGTCGTGAAGGTCTTTTTTGTACAGTTCTGATTATATGAACCCAAGTATTTAGCCATTATACCTTTCAGTATCTCTGATTTAGTAGGCCAAAGAATGGCTTGAACTTGATCCTGTTTCCAGTGTAGAGTGTTTTGAGGATTTTAAACTATGACATGAATAAGTAAATAAAATTTTTGTTTTAAAAACATCTCCCTTGCTACAGTTTATTGTGAAGAAGGTTTCGAAAAAGTGCCTTGAGATACAATTGAAAACTGTTTTATATTCTATGTGGAGTGCATGCTTATTTAAAAATTTTTTTTCATGGATGAGTTTCTGGGGTTTATTTTTGTTAATAAATTTTAATTACTAATTTAAGTAATTAGGAGTTTGAGATTAACAGAGACACATTCTTATGTACAAAACAGCAAGCAAAGACCTACTGATTAACACAGGAAACTACACTCACCATTCTGTAATAACCTATAATGGAAAAGAATCCAGACAGAACACACATATACACATACACATACGTGTGCACACATGTATATAACTGAATCACTCTGTTGCACACCTGAAACCAACACAACGTTGCTAACCAACCACACTTTAATAAGATAAATAAGCTTTTAATAAGCTTTTTAGCATTATCAAAACACCATTATCACACACCCCTAAATGAACAGTATGTCAGTGGTGTCTAGCCGAAGACCACTAGGGACACACAGAATTAAGTTGAGTTTATTATATAGCAGCAAAACAGAAGGCACAGCATGTTGAACTGTGGGATATTCTCAATAAGAGAATGTTAGAAAGACTCATTAAAAGCATTTGATTATGTATGCATAATTTTATAAATCATTGTTACCTCTATAAAAATAAATTAAAAAATTATTTTTTAAAGAGAAGGGAGAAAATTGTTCTCCGTATACTTATTAGCAAATTGGTGGTAAATTTAATAGAATGTATGGTAATTTTATAGTGAAAGTTGTTCTTAACCTCTCTGTGGTTTAGTTTTGACATTTATAAATCAAAATGATAATGATAGGAGTGTGAAAATAAAGTGTCAGTCTCTGTCGTGTCCAACTCTTTGGGACTGCCAGGCTCCTCTGTCCATGGAATTCTCTAGGCAAAATTAATGGAGTGGGTTGTCATTCTCTTCTCCAGGGAATCTTCCAGGCCCAGGAATCGAATTCAGGTCTCCTGCATTGCAGGCAGATTCTTTATTGTCTGAACCACCAGGGAAGCCCATAGGAGTATACAACAGTCAAATTGCATAGAATTGCACATAGTAAATACTCAGTACATTTTTTGTGATGATGATGATAATAAATAAACCCCTGCGATTCAAGCTTAAATTTTAATCAGTTTTTCTTTTTTTTCAAATTTTCATGTGATAGTTTTATCACAGAACTTATAGATGTAACTTTAGTATGCCATAGTATTATCAGACACAACTGAACAACTAACACTTTGATTCTACTTTTTTCATGACACTGTACAATAAACTGAATAAACCACTGCCTTCTCTCCACTACCTTTATTTTCATTTTTTAGTTTATGGGAAAAACAGACGGAGATTATTACACTCTGGATGACATGTTTGTGTCCAAAGCAGCTGAGAGAGAACATTTTGGTGAAGAGGAAGAAAATCAGAGGAAAAAAGCTATTGCTGAGCACCGGAGTCTTATTGCACAAATGGAAAAATGTCTTTATTGTTTTGACAGCTCTCAGTTTCCCAAGCACCTTATTGTTGCAATAGGTGTTAAGGTAAGAAATACAGAAGTTATTATCCTAAGGAAATGCTTCTTTCTCCATATGTTTCTAAGGTTCTCAGTAATCCATCTCTTACTCTGTGTTTTATATATTTTCTTTTCTAAGTTCCCGTGATTCTTAGAATTTTCTCTAGATTGAGTATAAATATTCAAATGATATGAAACTCATATTTCATGTAATTCCACTCTACAGATAAACAGCATTGAGTTGTGCTTCAGGTCCTAGACTTTGGATCCAGACCACATGGATTCAGACCCTTGCTCTGCCATTTCCCATCTGTGTGATCTTTCATGATTGGCACTTAAGTCTCAGTATCAAAATCGCTTCAGAGCTACTTACTTTAAAGTAGCTTCTGCTTCTTCCCTTTCATTCTCATGAAATCTTTTTATTTCTTTATAGACTATCTCATAAATTGAAGAAGTTTATTGTACAGTTTCTGCTTGATAACCTACTGGGGATTGGTTTCTGCAGTCCTTGTATATGAAAATCCACAGATGCTCAAGTCCCAGTCAGCCCTTTATATTTGTATTTTGTTTTACTTGTTGAGTGTCTCCCTTAATATAGTCTGTTAGTTCCATGAGTATAGGTAACTTTTACTTATTGTATACTTGCATATATTTCGTTATATACCAAACATGTATGTTTATAGTCACTTCTTTCAATAAGTATTCTTGTTGTTCAGTCACCAGTCATGTCCGACTCTTTGTGACCCCATTGACTGCAGCACATCAGGCTTGCCTGTCCTTCAGTGTCTCCTAGAGCTTGCTTAGACTCATGTCCATTGAGTTGGTGATGTCATCCAACCGTCTTGTCCTCTGTCGTCCCCTTCTCCTTAATAAATACTAAATATCACTTATTTAATAGCTGGTAATAATAGTCATTTATTTCAGCATTTGGCAATTTAATTGTTTTGTTAAGTAAATAGTTATCATGTACCAGATGTATGCCAGAACCTAATTAGTCACTGGGGAAAAGTAGAGAATCGGTTATACTTGTGTAGCTTGTTTTCTAGTGAAACACAGCAGAGTAATGATTGCCTTGATTTAAGGAACTATTGTTGTGAAACAGATATAGAGAGGAAATGTGGGAAACGATGGGAGGTTATTTTTTGAGAAGCTGATCTAAAAGGCTTCTCTAAGGAGATATTTTAAAGGTATGACAGTAAAGCCATGAAAGATGAGAAGAAGCAAGCACCATGAAGATGTGAATGAGTAATGTTTCAGAAAAAGTTGTCAGTGAGTGAGTGAAGACATGAGGCAGGCATTTATGGAACAGAAAAAAACCAGCAACAACCCAGTGTAGCTAGAGTGGAGTGAGTGAGAAAAAATGGTGGGAAAGAAGTTGAATAAATGAATGCTAGTTTCAGAAACTAATATTGTGGAGAATATACATATACTTGTTATTTGTTACACACACATACACGGTACCTATGTAGCCAAAGAACTGGTATTGACTTTTTCATTCCAATTCTAGTCTTTAATACCTTTAGGTCATTGAGACCGTTAGTTTATCAGTTTGAATTTTGATTTAACTTTCCATTTTTCATTACCCTTCTTTTCCATTTCTTTGTTTTCCTCTAGACTTTATCAAAAGTGTGTGTGTGTTAGTTCCTCAGTCGTCTTCAAATCTTTGTGACCCCATGGACTGCAACACGTCAGACCTCCCTGTCCATCACCAGCTCCTAGAGTTTACTCAAACTCATGTCCATTGAGTCAGTGTTGCCATCCAACCATCTCATCCTCTACTGTCCCCTTCTCTCTCCTTCAATCTTTCCCAGCATCAGGGTCTTTTCAAATGAGTCAGTTCTTTGCATAAGGTGGCCAAAGTTTTTGATTTTCAGCTTCAACATTAGTCTTTCCAATGAATATTCACGACTGATTTCCTTTAAGCTGGACTAGTTGGATCTCCTTGCAGTCCAAAGAACTCTCAGGAGTCTTCTCCAGCACCACAGTTCAAAAGCATCAATTCTTCGGCGCTCAGCTTTCTTTATAGTCCAACTCTCACATCCATACATGAGTACTGGAAAAACCAGAGCCTTGACCAGATGGACCTCTGTTGGCAAAGTAGTGTCTTTCTACTTTTTAATATGCTGTCTAGGTTGGTCATAACTTTTCTTCCAAGGATTAAGCATCTTTTAATTTCATGGCTGCAGTCACCATCTGCAGTGATTTTGGAGTCCCCCAAAATAAAGTCTGTCACCGTTTCCACTGTTTCCCCATCTATTTGCCATGAAGTGATGGGATCAGATGCCATGATCTTAGTTTTCTGAATGTTGATCCAAAGCCTTTGACTGTGTGGATCACCACAAACTGTGGGAAATTCTTAGAGATGGGAATACCAGACCACCTGACCTGCCTCTTGAGAAATCTATATGCAGATCAGGAAGCAACAGATAGAACTAGACATAGGACAACAGACTGGTTCCAAATAGGGAAAGAAGTACATCAAGGCTGTATATTGTCACCCTACTTATTTAACTTAGCAGAGTACATCATGAGAAACGCTGGGCTGGATGAACCCAGGCTAGAATCAAGATTGCTGGGAGATTGTCAGATATGCAGTTGACACCACCCTTATGGCAGAAAGTGAAGAAGAACTAAAGAGCCTCTTGATGGAAGTAAAAGAGGAGAGTGAACAAGTTGGCTTAAAGCTCAACATTCAGAAAACTAAGATTATGGCATCTGGTCCCATCACTTCATGGCAAATAGATGGGAAACAGTGGAAAAGAATAAATTAAACATAAAATAACAAAGTTTTCAATAATTCTGTATAAAAGTTTGTATATTTTTCAGTGACTTCATTTTCCTAAATGCACTGAAGACAGGCTAGGTCCACACAGGCACAAAGGTGTGAAGTATACAAACCTTCTCTTTGCCTCCTACTTTATAGACTGTGTCCCATAGTAGGTATTTCTCAGTTAGTGAAACAAACTGTTGGCCAGCAAAGAGACGTTTTCTATTTTCAACTCATATATTGTTACACAAATTCCTTTTCCTCTTCTACTGTGAGGCAATACACATTTTTCAATTAGAAGGTATTAAATTTTAATTATAAAATTAATTTTCCAATTAAGGTTTTAAATCTTCTTTTTGTCTCTAACTTACAGAGCATCAGCTGATCTGTTTCTTCCTCTTGGGCCAGTCGTATTATTGATTTCATTTAACACTATTTGAATCATGTTATTAACACTTTCTGAATAGATCCTTTCTTGATCTGTGCTTTATTGTGCTCTAACAAAATACTTTCTTAATTAGTTTCAGACTTTCATCTGTGAATATTTTAATACAGAAATGTTTGAAATATTGATTTGATATAATTTCATCTGTTTCCTATAATATCTGACTGCTTATCCTGTCTGTTGTAGACAGTAGATTATTTTATTAACCTGAGTGAGCAATAAGATATTTATCCTTTTAGTTATTACCCAAGTTAATTATATATGACTATGAGTTTCAAAGGAATTACTTTATGTTAGGTAGTAATAGTTAGCAGTATTTTAAAGCAATTCAGTCATACTCCCTCTGCTTGAATTTCTGATATTTAAAGTTAATGTCTTAAATACAAATTTCTTGAGGAAGCTATATTAGTACTCATTAGAGTCAAACAGTTATTTTAGTTTCTGATCATAAATTGTCCCTACCTTTTCCTTTCTTAAAAATAAAAATTATCTATCCCCTTCTTGTCCTAGCACTATCCTTTACTTTATAAAGTGTTTTGATTTTTAATAAAAGACAGCATAAACAGATAGATTATTCCATGTTGCTGGGTTGTAAGAATCAATATTGTGAAAATGATTATACTACCAAGTGCAATCTACAGATTCAGTGTGATCCCTATCAAATTACTAGTGACATTTTTCACAGAACTAGAACAAAAAATTTCACAATTGATATGGAAACACTAAAATAGCAAAACCAGCCTTGAGAGAGAAGAATGGAACTGGAGGAATCAATTTTCCTGACTTCAGACTACACTATAAAGCTAGTCATCAAGACAGTATAGTATGGCACAAATACAGAAATATAGACCAGTGAAACAAGATAGAAGGCCTAGAGATAAAATCACACACCTATGGGTACCTACTTCTTTTTGACAAAGCAGGCAAGAATATATAGCGGGGCAAAGATAGCCTCTTGGATAAGTGGTGCTGGGAAAACTGGACAGCCACACGGCTACGTATAAAAGAATGAAGTTAGAATTCTTACCAACACCGTAGACAAAGATAAAATCAAAATTAATTAAAGACCTACATGTAAGACCAGAAACTATAAAGCCCTTAGAGGAAAACACAGGCAGAATACTCGATGACATAAAGCAAGATCCCCTGTGACCCACCTAGTAGAGTAATGGAAATAAAAATAAACAAGTGGGACCTCATTAAACTTAAAAGCTTTCACACAGCAAAGGAAACTACAAACATGGTGAAAAGATAACCCTCAGAATGGGGGAAAATAATAGCAAATGAAACAATTGACAAAGGATTAATTTCCAAATATACAAGCAGCTCATCAACTCAATATCAGAAAAACAAACAACCCAATCAAAAAGTGGGAAAAAGACCTAAGCAGACATTTCTCCAAAGAAGACATATAGATGGCTAACACATGAAAAGGTGCTCACCATCACTCATTATTAGAGAAATGTACTTTGTGGGTTGTGACCTGGGGATGTATATCCTATCGGTAGTGTACCTTCAGGTTTTACTTGTCTCGCTGTGGTTTCTTCTTTATGTATTTAGTTGCAGAATAGCATTTCTGCTAGTATTCAGGTGGTTCTTGTAAAGAGTTGCTCTGTAATTAGTTGTAGTTTTGTTACGGCTATAGGAGGAAGTGAATTCAGGGTCTTCCTGCTCCACCATCTTGGTCACCTCTCCAATGCTTATTCCTGATATTGCTTTTAATTGTGAATATTGTTGTGATTTAACTGTAAACTTAAGTACATATAGCCATATTCATATACACTCCTAGTTCTTCACTGAAATACCAAAGAATTTAAAATTTGCATTATTTTGTAGATTAATTAGTTAATAGATAAATGTTATTCAGTTAATTCTCTTATATAATATTTTTTTAGCTAAAACCTAACCAAAAAGTTATAGAAAATAAGATAAGCCACTTTGGAGAATATTTATGGCCCTTATGAATACCTTTTGCTTTCTACTTGTATAGTAATTGACCTTTTGACCTTTTTAAGAAAAAATTGTTTGTGTAAAATGGAGAAATAGTGCCAGCTTCTAGGTAATGCATTGACCTTAACCAGTGCTGTAAAGCCATGTAGAAGTTATGTCTCTTTTCTTAGCTAATGATGAATAGGCATCAGTTTAACTTCCATTTCATTACCAGGTCTTGTATGTTTTTTTTTTTCCTTGCAAAATTTGTATTGTTTCATGAGCTCTGAAGACATGTAGCTTTCTCAGATGAAGGATCAAATGTCAATCATTGTCCCCTTTGGTAAGTTTCATCTTTGATGTATCTTAGTCAAAATTGAGACTTCTGCAATAAATTTCTGGTTTATTAAAAGGTATCTTCATGGCTTTAAAAATTTCAAATAGTGAATATCTTCAAAATATTAAAGTATAGTATATTATGACCAGGTATATTTTATTAAATGTTAGCCATATTGACCTACGAGTGGCTCATCTTTCAGAACTGAGAATGAATAGCAATAGCATTTCACCTTTGCATCTTTTTTCCCCATAGGTTTATTTATGTTTACCCAATGTCCGATCTCTTACTGAAGGGCACTGCTTGATAGTCCCTTTGCAGCATCATAGGGCAGCTACCTTATTGGATGAAGACATCTGGGAGGAAATTCAGGTCAGCATGATAATGCTCATAATCTTTGTTATGATCCAGAGCAATTTTTATACACTATTGTGACAAATTCTAACACATTTTATACCTTCATTCAATGATTTTATATTCTAAATTTAAACACATATACATTTCCATAGTTGTGTATACCTGTGTATACTTTATTGAAAGCTTTAAACAAGTATTTTTAATGAGGTATGATTGTCATATAATGTACTAGTTTCAGGTATACAACTGATAGCTTTTGGCTATTAAATGAATTTTGACCAACTAATTATATTTATTTAAAATAAAAAATCAGTGTAAGATTTCTAATATTTGCTTTTGTGGAACATGAAATAGTCATTTTTGCCAACGTAAGCTAATAAATTACAGCCAAAAGAAGGATGTTTTCAGATAATAAAAAGTAATTTTTGGAAGATGGTGATTTATACTTAGTGATTGTCATATTTGCCTATACTGGCATTGACATTTTCTGCTACTATGATGTTGTCATGATTTTGTTAGCAGGCTAAATTTCTGCACTTTTCCCTTATAGCCTGGGTGACATTTGGATTCAAGGATTTTGTGTGTGTGGTGGTGGAGGGGGTTGGTGAATCTTCAAGAAATTGAAAGGCACAACATGGGTGAAATTGCTGCTAAGTGATTTCAAGATCTTATACTCACCAAAACAGGAAGAGAGGAAAAAAGCACTTGTTTTCCAATGGTTGACAAGTGAATAGGGGTTATAAGAGCCTCTAATTAGAAACCATGAAAATTTAAAGACTTTTTAAGAGACTAATCATGGGTCTGTTTAGAAAACAGGTCATGGTAGAGAGTTCTGACAAAATTTGTTCCACTGGAGAACAGAATGGCAAACCACTTCAGCATTCTTGCCTTGAGATCCCCATGAACAGTATGAAAAGGCAGAAAGATATGATACTAAAAGATGAACTTTCCAGGTCCAGTAGCCCAATATGCTACTGGAAAAGAGTGGAGAAATAGCTCTATAAGGAATGAAGAGGCTGAGCCACAACGGAAACAGCACCCAGTTGTGGATATGTCTTGTGGTGAAAGTAAACTCTGATGCTGTAAAGAACAGTATTGCATAGGAACCTGGAATGTTAGGTTCATGAATCAAGGTAAATTGGAAGTGGTTACATAGGAGATAAAAGAGTGAACATTGACATTTTAGCAATCAGTGAACTAAAATTGACTGTAATGGGTGAATGTAATTCAGATGACCATTATATCTATTCCTGTGGGTAAGAATCCCTTAGAAGAAATGGAGTAGCCCTCACAGTGAACAAGAGTCCGAAATGCAGTACTTGGGTGCAATCTCAAAAATGACAGAATGATCTCTGTTCATTACCAAGGCATACCATTTAATATCACAGTAATCCAAGGCTATGGCCCGACCAGTAATTCTAAAAAAGCTGAAGTTGAATGGTTCTATAAAGACCTACAAGACCTCCTGGAATTAACACCACGAAGAGATGTCCTTTTCATCATAGGGGACTGGAATGCAAAAATAAGAGGTCAAAAGATACCTGGAGTAACAGACAACTTTGGCCTTAGAGTAGAAAAGGAAGCAGAGCAAAGGCCAACAGAGTTTTGCCAGGAGAATGCACTAGTCATAGCATACATCCTCTTCCATCAACACAAGAGACCTTTCTATACATAGAGATCACCAGATGGTCAATAGCAAAATCAGACTGATTATATTCTTTGCAGTCAAAGATGGAGAACCTCTACATAGTTATCAAAAACAAGATCAGAAGTTGACCGTGACTCAGACCATGAAGTTATTGCAAAATTCACACTTAAATTGAAGAAAGCTGGGAAAACCACTAGGCCATTCAGATAGGACCTAAATCAAATCCCTTACCTTTATTCAGTGGAAGTGATAAATAGATTCAAGGAATTAGATCTGATAGACAGAGTGTCTTAAAAATTATGAACAGAGGTAACATTGGACAAGAGATGATGATCAAGACCATTCCCAAGAAAAAGAAATGCAAAAAGGAAAATGATTGTCTGAGGAGGCCTTACAAAGAGCTGAGAAAGAGAAGCAAAAAGCAAAGGTGTAAAGGAAAATTAGACCCATCTGAATGCAGAGTTCCAAAGACTAGCAAGGGGGGATGTTGTTCACTTTCCTAAGTGAACAGTGCAAAGAAACAGGAAAACAATAGAATGGAAAAGACTAGAGATCTCTTCAAGAAAATTCAAGATACCAAGGGAACATTTCATGCACAAATGGGCACAATAAAGGACAGAAATGGTTTGGAACTAACAGAAGCAGAAGATATTAAGAAGTTGCAAGAATACACAGAAGAACTACACAGAAAAGATCTTCATGATCCAGATAACCACAATGGTATGATCACTCAACTAGAGCCAGGTGTCTTGGAGTGTGAAGTCAAGTGAGCCTTAGGAAGCATCACTACGAAAGAAGCTAGTGGAGGTGATGAAATTCCAGCTGAGCTATTTCAGATCCTAAAAGATGATGTGTTGAAGTGCTAAATTCAGTATGCCAGCAAATATGGAAAAGTCAGAATGGCCACAGGACTGTAAAAGGTGTTTTCATTCAAGCCCCAAAGAAGGGCAATGCAAAAGGATTTCAAATTACTGTACAATTGCACTCATTTCACATACTAACAAAGCAATACTCAGAATTCTCCAAGCCAGGCTTCCACAGTACATGAATTGAGAACTCCCAGATGTTGAAGCTGGATTTAGAAAAGGCAGAGGAACCAGAGATCAAATTGCCAACATCCATTAGATTATAGGAAAAGCAAGAGAATTTCAGAAAAACATCTACTTTTACTTCATAGACTATGATAAAGCTTTTGACTGTGTGGATTACAACAAACTTTGGAAAATTCTTAAGGAGATGGGAATACCAGGCCACCTTACCTGCCTCCTGTGGAACCTGTATGCAGGTCAAGAAGCAACAGTTGGAACCTGACATGGAAAAATGGAATGGCTCAATTTTGGGAAAGGAGTATGTCAAGGCCATATATTGGCACCGTGCTTATTTAATTTATATGCACAATACATCAGGAGAAATGCCAGTCTGGATGAAGCACAAGATGGAATCAAGACTGCTGGGAGAAGTATCAATAACTTCAGATATTCAGATGACACCTTTATGGCATAAAGGGAAGGGGAACTAAAGAGCCTCTGATGAAGGTGAACGAGGAGAGTGGAAAAGCTGCCTTAAAAACTCAACATTCAAAAAACTAAGATCATGGAACCTGGTCCCATCATTTCATGGCAAATAGATGGGGAAACAGTGGGAACAGTGACAGACTTTATTTTCTTGGACTCCAAAATCACTGCAGGTAACTGCAGCCATGAGATTAAAAGATGCTCCTTGGAAGAAAAGCTATGACAAATCTAGACAGCATATTAAAAGGAGAGATGTTACTTTGCCGACAAAGTAAAAGTCAAAGTCCATATAGTCAAAGGTATGGTTTTCCGGTAGTTATGTATGGATGTGAGAGTTGGACCGTAAAGGAAGCTGAGCACAGAAGAATTGATGCTTTTGAACTGTGGTGTTGGAAAATACTCTTGAGAGTCCCTTGGACTGCAAGGAGATCTAACCAGTCCATCCTAACGGAAAGCTGTCCTGAGTATTCATCTGAATGCAGAGTTCCAAAGACTAGCAAGGGGGATGTTGTTCACCTTCCTAAGTGAACAATGCAAAGAAACAGGAAAACAATAGAATGGGAAAGACTAGAAATCTCTTCAAGAAAATTCAAGATACCAAGGAAACATTTCATGCACAAATGGGCACAATAAAGGACAGAAATGGTTTGGAACTAACAGAGGCAGAAGATATTAAGAAGGAATAATACTAAAGCTGAAACTCTAATACTTTGGCCACCTGGTGCAAAGAACTGACTCATTGGAAAAGATCCCGATGCTGAGAAAGATTGAAGGCAGGAAGAGAAGGGGATAACGGAGAACGAGATGATTGGATGGCATCACTGGCTCAATCGACATGAGTTTGAGCAAGTTACAGGAGCTGGTGATAGACAGAGAATCCTGGCATGCTGCAGTCCATGGGGGTCACAAAGAGTCAGAATCAACTGTGCAACTGAACTGAACTGAACCTGAAATTATACCATTAAACTAATATTTTTAAGTCTTTTAAACTACTGCACAATTGCACTCATCTCACATGCTAGAAAAATAATGTTCAAAATTCACCAAGCCAGGTTTCAGCAATACGTGAACCGTGAACTTCCTGATGTTCGAGCTGGTTTTAGAAAAGGCAGAGGAACCAGAGATCAAATTGCCAACATCCTCTGGATCATGGAAAAAGCAAGAGAGTTCCAGAAAAACATCTCTTTCTGCTTTATTGACCATGCCAAAGCCTTTGACTGTGTGGATCACAATAAACTGTGGAAAATTCTGAAAGAGATGGGAATACCAGACCATCTGACCTGCCTCTTGAGAAATCTGTATCAGGTCAGGAAACAACAGTTAGAACTGGACATGGAACAACAGACTGGTTCCAAATAGGAAAAGGAATACATCAAGGCTGTATATTGTCACCCTGCTTATTTAACTTCTATGCAGAGTACATCATGAGAAACACTGGACTGGAAGAAACACAAGCTGGAATCAAGATTGCCGGGAGAAATATCAATAACCTCAGATATGCAGATGACACCACCTTTATGGCAGACAGATATGCAGATGACACCACCTTTATGGCAGACAGTGAAGAGGAGCTAAAGGGCCTCTTGATGAAGGTGAAAGAGGAGGAGAGTGAAAAAGTTGGCTTAAAGCTCAACATTCAGAAAACGAAGATCATGGCATCCAGTCCCATCACTTCATGGGAAATAGATGGGGAAACAGTGTCAGAATTTATTTTTGGGGGGCTCCAAAATCACTGCAGATGGTGACTGCAGCCGTGAAATTAAAAGACTCTTACTCCTTGGAAAAAATGTTATGACCAACCTAGATAGCATATTCAAAAGCAGAGACATTACTTTGCTGACTAAGGTCCGTCTAATCAAGGCTATGGTTTTTCCTGTGGTCATGTATGGGTGTGAGAGTTGGACTGTGAAGAAGGCTGAGCACCGAAGAATTGATGCTTTTGAACTGTGGTGTTGGAGAAGACTCTTGAGAGTCCCTTGGACTGCAAGGAGATCCAAACAGTCCATTCTGAAGGAGATCAAACCTGGGTGTTCTTTGGAGGGAATGATGTTAAAGCTGAAACTCCAGTATTTTGGCCACCTCATGCGAAGAGCTGACTCATTGGAAAAGACTCTGATGCTGGGAGGGATTGAGGGCAGGAGGAGAAGGGGACGACAGAGGATGAGATGGCTGAATGGCATCACGGACTCGATGGACGTGAGTCTGAGTGAACTCCGGGAGTTGGTAATGGACAAGGAGGCCTGGCGTGCTGCGATTCATGGGGTCGCAAAGAGTCGGACATAACTGAGCAACAGAACTGAACTGATATATATATATGATAAGTACGTAAAAGTGTGTGTGTATCCTCCTTGAGGCTAATGGTATGATGTTTATGCATTTTATAATATTGAACTATTTTTGCATCACTACTAGTTTAGTGATTTTAAAGTTTCATTTGTAATCCATGACATCTTGAGTATATCTTATTTGCTGTTGTCCAGATAGACACTAGAACAGTCATCCAACAGTTAAGCCAGAAAAGACTTATGAAAAAAATCTGAAGTAAAACATTTATTAAATAATCTTTAGAGTATCTAAATTTTTATTGTTGTTGCTGTTGTATTTAATACACTTTTTCATTTTTAAAAAAAATTGGTTTTCAGGTATACAGTTCCATTCTAGTAATTATTTTCCTCTCTCTAATGTTATAAAATTCTCACCACAGAACTAAATGATTATTCAATAAATAACAATTAATTGAAAATATGCATAATAAATAAAAATTCACAAATATGCTAAGTTAACAAAATAAAGACAATCTTTATATTATAAAGCCAAACATACTTTCCATTTGGCTGTTTTTTGTTTTGTATATGTATTATTAGACATGTGAAGATAACTATCTGGGATATAATTGAATGGGATAAAGAGTTATCTGTTGTCATTTTCTGATTTGTCTGAAACAGTTTGAGTTCTATCACTGGTGTCTTCTTCACTGTTGTTGCAAAGAGCACCTAATTCACAATACATTGAGACAGCTAATTTCTTATATTATCATCCATTGTGGAAGACTGCCTTCAAGAAGTAATTCAGGCGTTCAGATTTCTTCTATGATTAGCTTCTCTGGTGCAATTCTTCTCTTTCAGACCCTTGGTTTGAAGAAAATAGATGTGAGAAGACACTTTTTGATAACTCCTTTAACACATCATTTCTATATACATTACCCAGAACTATACATAGCCCCACTTAAGTCCCTGAGATACGGGAAAGTTTAGTCTTCTTGTTTGCTCAAGAAGAAAAACATGATACAATTTAGTGAACACAGCCTTTAGGGGGAAGCATTTTTATATACAGATAACAGATTGGAGGCATGGGAAGTATAAACTTAAATGATCGATTTTATCATATAGATATTTATACCTATATTTTATTATTATTTTTATCATAATTTAACTGTATTGTATGTACATTGTCTCCATTAATGTGATTTTAGAAAGTATAATAACAAAGGGGAACCAATTGTCTATAATCATCTATAATGATTTAGCTAACAGTCACCTACCATGAGATCACAGATATTAGCTAAGATTTTAGCAGCAAATTATCTGAAGTAAAGTGACTGTGCTGAACTTATACTTAGCTGTGGTTAGGAATGAATAGTGACTCCTCTATCTGTTGCTTATTAGGTAGCGTTTTAGTTCATGTTAAATTACCATTATTTGAGTTTTCCCTACTTGTTCTTGTTTATATATAAAAGGAGTGAAGTGGAAAATAGATTAGTGATGAAGGGTCAGTATTAAATAGTCAGAGGATTCCCCTCATGGGAATCTAGAACTCCCACCCCCTACCCAGCAGTAGTTTGTATCCTTTCCCTATCTATCCTTTCACCTATCCTGTTTTGGGTGTCAGGAGAAGCTTGAATGGCAAACCTGAACTGCTGTTTCCACGTGGCAGTAACGAGGCAGGGTCTTAACCTGGTTGAAGCTTGAGGAAATTATGCTGAATGAAAATTTGCAAGTGAAGGATTCAGTTTAGTCTCTCAGTCGTGTCCGACTCTTTGCGACCCCATGAATCACAGCACGCCAGGCCTTCCTGTCCATCACCAACTCCCGGAGTTCACTCAGACTCACGTCCATCGAGTCCGTGATGCCATCCAGCCATCTCATCCTCTGTCGTCCCCTTCTCCTCCTGACCCCAATCCCTCCCAGCATCAGAGTCTTTCCCAATGAGTCAACTCTTCGCATGAGGTGGCCAAAGTACTGGAGTTTCAGCTTCAGCATCATTCCCTCCAAAGAACACCCAGGTTTGATCTCCTTCAGAATGGACTGATTGGATCTCCTTGCAGCACACATATAAAGGGAACCAGCAAATGAAGTTACTTTGAGGTCAGAAAAACAACTGGAAGTGAATTCTGCTTGTCTCACTGAATTTTTAAGGATGCCTACCTGCTCAGAGTACTTATTTTTGGTTTTTGTATGATTTTACTGTTCAGTCGCTCAGTCGTGTCCAACTCTCTGTGACCCCACAAATTGCAGCGCTCCAGGCCTCCCTGTCCATCACCAGCTCCCAGAGTTCACTCAAACTCACGTCCATTGAATCGGTGATGCCATCTCATCCTCTGTCATCTCCCTTTCCTCCTGCCCCCAATCCCTCCCAGCATCAGAGTCTTTTCCAATGAGTCTACTTTTCGCATGAGGTGGCCAAAGTTTTGGAGTTTCAGCTTTAGCATCGTTCCTTCCAAAAAACACCCGGGACTGATCTCCTTTAGAATGGACTGGTTGGATCTCCTTGCAGTCAAAGGGACTCTTAAGAGTCTCTCTAACACCAGAGTTCAAAAGCATCAATTCTTTGGTGCTCAGCTTTGTTCACAATCCAACTCTCACATCCGTACATGACCACTGGAAAAGTGATTTTACTGTTAGTTCTATGTAATTTACCGTGTAATTATGATTTTATCACTTCCTTTTCTTAGTTTATTGAAACTGTTTGCAATATATACATAATACTGAGCAGAGTGAGTTTCAGGTAAAAAAAAAATGTTGCTTAACTATGTGAAATGTGATAGATTTAGAAAGTAAAGTAACTATAAGATAACATTATGGAATTCTAATATTGTTTAATATTTCTTTTTTATTTTAAAAGAATTTGCTAAACTTTTTATTGTTTTCATATTTTGAATCTCCTACCATTGCTTTATTTACCTAGCCATTTTCCTTTCTTCAGATGTTTAGAAAATCATTGGTGAAAATGTTTGAAGATAAAGGATTGGACTGTATCTTTTTAGAAACAAATATGAACATGAAGAAACAGTACCATATGGTTTATGAATGTATTCCTCTTCCAAAGGAAGTGGGTGATATGGCTCCCATCTATTTTAAGGTATTTATAATAGTCATTACATGCATATTTATTCTTTACTGTATTATGGTTTTATGAATAGTTATATTTATTCTGATATTTTTCTCCTATATACTTACTTCCCTGGTGGCTCAGATGGTAAAGCGTCTGTCTACAATGTGAGAGACCTGGGTTGAATCCCTGGATTGGGAAGATTCCTTGGAGAAGGAAATGGCAACCCACTCCAGTATTCTTGCCTTGAAAATCCCATGGACGGAGGAGCTTGGTGCAGGCTACTGTCATGGGGTCGCAGAGAGTCGGGCACAACTGAGCAACTTCACTCATACTTATCAAATTTTATATCATTAAGAAATGATGTAAAGCACAAAAATTCTGCTGTTTAAATTTCTGAAGAAAGAAATTTGAAATTTTGACCTTTAAAAGCATGCTTATTTGTAAGTGTGAATATAGTATCAAATAGTAATTTATAATTTCTATGTTAACTTCTCAAATGAAAAATTAGTTTTACCTTGAAGTACTTTCAAGTCAAAATTATAGTCATAACTCTAGAAAACTTAACATTGAAGTTCATCAGAGCCAGAGATGGTTATATGCAAACAGCACAAATTACAATTGCTAAGTTATTGCTGTAAGTCTTAGTATTTAATATTTCATTATGCTGTTTTTAAAAAGAAATGAAAATCTGACCTTGCCATGCACTTTTGAACATTTCAATAAATGATTAGAGTTCTTAAACAATTAGGTTTCATTTTAATGTTGGAGCATGCATCCGTGTGTGCTCAGTCGCTAAGCTGTGTCTGACTGTTTTGTGACCCCATGGACTATAGCCTGTCAGGCTTCTCTGTCAGTGGGATTTCCCAGGAGTGTGTTGCCATTTCCTTCTCTAGGTGTCTTCCTGACCCAGGGACCGAATCCACGTCTCCTGCTTAGCGAGGTGGTTTCTTTACCATGGAGCCACTAAGAAAGCCCATAATGTTCAGGCAGGTTTAGCTAAATAACCTTTGTTTAATACTGACCTGAGTGCAGGGTAATTTATAGACTAATATAAATTTATAAATGTAGAACTGTATATGGAATAGTAACATCTACATTTAAAAAATAATGTTTTGTTGAGGTGATATAGAAACTTGCAAAGTTTAGACAGTGTAGGATTGTAAAGTTAATTAATATGGATGACAAATCCCAGTAAAAGGATTATTTTTAAAAAGAATTATAAAACCTATTAAGGTTGATGAGGTGGTGAAATCTACTTTTCCTATAGAAGTTTTGAAAAACAATCCAATTATTTGCTTTGAAATGTCATACTATTAAAATACAGACAAGCCAGATAATCTGCAACTCCGTATCAGTCCTGTGTTAAACAAAATAAATTGAGAAAGAGATTATTATGCTTTTCTTCAGTGTCTTTTCTTTTTCTCTTACACTTCCTCAGTAGAGTACTAGATTATGGATGTAGGTATTGAAGTATATAGGGCACAACATAAGCAGCTGCTGGTGCTCAATGGTGGGTGACAGAAGTGTCATCTTTTAGAAGAATGATATATCACTTTTCTATACTCACTCTTATATGATCATTAAAGATGTATTTATTTGATCTGGCTTCAGTTTTCTATCAAATGTACTACATTATAGTGTCAACACAAGAAACACATGTCTTTTAAATAGGGAACAGCAGTATACTTTGCTTATTTGAATCTTAATTTCACATTTAAATTTGCTTCATTATAGTGATGTTATATAAAAATGAGAGTATTTTATACTTATCACCCTAGTGCTTCTATTACATATTTTTGCAATACATGTTAGTCATATTGATTAGCTTAGATAAGTCGTATAGTTCCATTTCTATGTCTTTTTTCCCCCATACAATTTTGCTCCTTTTTTCTGTCACTAGAAATAGTTCAAGTATTTGGTTATCAGAAAACACATAAATAACTTCTTATATTTCAAAGAAGAGTAATAAAGCAAATTGAATTTATTGGAGTTGATGTCTGTGAATGGAGTGGGCTTCCCAGGTCACTCAGTGGTAAAGAATCTACCTGCCACGAGGGTGGCATGATTTGAAAGAGTAGCATTGAAACATGTATAATAACATATGTGAAATAGATGTCTAGTCCAAGTTGGAAACATAAAATAGGGCACTCAAAGATGGTGCACTGGGACAACCCAGAGGGATGGAATGGGGAGGGTGGTGGGAGGGGTTTGAGACTGGGGGACACATCTCCAGCCGTGGCTGATTCATGTCAATGTATGGCAGAAACCACCAAAATGTAATTCAGTTCAGTTCAGTTCAGTCATTCTATCATGTCCGACTCTTTGCAACACCATGGATTGCAGCACGGGCCTCCCTGTCCATCACCAACTCCCAGAATTTACTCAAACTCATGTCCATCGAGTCGGTGATGCCATCCAACGATCTTATCCTCTGTCATCCCCTTATCCTTCTGCCTTCAGTCTTTTGCAGCATCAGGGTCCTTTCAGATGAGTCAGTTCTTTGCATCAGGTGGCCGAAGTATTGGAGTTTTAGCTTCAGCATCTGTCCTTCCAATGAATATTCAGGACCTTTAGGATGGATTGGTTGGTTCTTGCAGTCCAAGGGACTCAAGAGTCTTATCCAACACCACAGTGCAAAAGCATCAATTCTTTGGTGCTCAGCTTTCTTTATTGTCCACCTCTCACATCCATACATGTCTACTGGAAAAACCATAGCTTTGACTAGACGGACCTTTGTTTGCAAAGTGATGTCTCTGTTTTTTAATATGCTGTCTAGATTGGTCATAACTTTCCTTCCAAGGAGTAAGCATCTTTTAATTTCATAGCTGCAGTAACCATTTGCAGGGATTTTGGAGCCCCCAAAATAAAGTCTGCCACTGTCCATTGTTTCCCCATCTATTTGCCATGAAGTGATTGGGATCAGATGCCATGATCTTAGTTTCCTGAATGTTGAGTTTTAAGCCAGCTTTTTCACTCTCCTCTATTACTTTCATCAAGAGGTTCTTTAGTTCTTCTTCACTTTCTGCCATAAGGGTGGTGTCATCTGCATATCTGAGGTTATTGATATTTCTCCCAGCAATCTTGATTCCAGCTCGTGCTTCACCAGCCCACCATTTTTCATGATGTACTCTGCATGTAAGTTAAATAAGCAGGGTGACAGTATACTGCCTTGACTTATTCCTTTTCATATTTGGAACCAGTCTGTTGTTCCATGTCCAGTTCTAACTGTTGCTTCCTGATGTGCATACAGATTTCTTAAGAGGCAGGTCAGGTGGTCTGGTATTCCTGTCTCCTTCAGAATTTTCCACACTTTATTGTGATCCACACAGTCAAAGACTTTGGCATAGTCAGTAAAGCAGAAATAGATGTTTTTCTGGAACTCTCTTGCTTTTTCGATGATCCAGCAGATGTTGGCAATTTGATCTCTGGTTCCTCTGCCTTTTCTAAAACCAGAAATTCATGGCTCATGTATTGCTGAAGCCTGGCTTGGAGAATTCTGAGCATTACTAGCGTGTGAGATGAGTACAATTGTGCGGTAGTTTGAGCATTTTTTGGCATTTCCTTTCTTTGGGATTGGGAGTCTTTTCCAGTCCTGTGGCCACTGTTGAGTTTTCCAAAATTGCTGGCATATTGAATGTAGCACTTTCACAGCATCATCTTTTAGGACTTTAAATAGCTCAACTGGAATTCCGTTGCCTCCTCTAGCTTTGTTTGTAGTGATGCTTCCTAAGGCCCATTTGACTTTGCATTCCAGGATATCTGACTCTAGGTGAGTGATCACACAGTCATGATTATCTTCGGTCATGAAAATCTTTTATACAGTTCTTCTGTGTATTCTTGCCACCTCTTCTTAATATCTTCTGCTTCTGTTAGGTCCATACCATTTCTGTCCCTTATTGAGCCCATCTCTGCATGAAATCTTCCCTTGGTATCTAATTTTCTTGTAAGAGATCTCTGCTGCTGCTGCTAAGTTGCTTCAGTCGTGTCTGACTCTGTGCGACCCCATAGCTGGCAGCCCACCAGGCTCCCCCTGGATTCTCCAGGCGAGAATACTGGAGTGGGTTGCCATTTCGTTCTCCAATGCATGAAAGTGAAAATGAAGTCACTCAGTCGTGTCTGACTCTTAGCTACCCCATGGACTGTAGCCTTCCAGGCTCCTGCATCCATGGGATTTTCCAGGCAAGAGTACTGGAGTGGGGTGCCATTGCCTTTCCAGTCTTCCCCATTATATTGCTTTCCTCTATTTCTTTGCAGAGATCACTGAGGAAGGCTTTCTCATCTCTCCTTGCTATTCTGTGGAACTCTGCATTCAAATGGGTATATCTTTCCTTTTCTGTTTTGCTTTTGCTTCTCCTCTTTTCACAACTATTTGTAAGGCTTCCTCAGACAGCCATTTTGCTTTTTGCATTACTTTACTTGTATTCTTGTAAAGTAATTAGCCTCCAGTAAAAAAAAAAAATCTGCCTCCCCGTGCAGGAGATGCAAGAGACATGGATTTGATTGCTGGTTTGGGAAGATCTCCTGGAGGTGGAAATAGAAGACACTCCAGTGTTCTTGGTGGGATAATCTCATGGACAGAGGAGCTTGTCAAGCTACAGTCCATGTGGTCACAAAGAGTCAGACACAGCTGAAAGGCTAAGTAAGCATGCACACATGCTATGAATGGAGTAGGAAATTTGTGAATTTTTATGTACAGGAGTATAGAATGAAGAATATAGAATCAATTTGGGTGAAGATCAGACTTGTATGAAATCAAGAAATTCGAATTTTAAGTAACAGAAATTAAAGGGTTAATTCATTCAAAATAATGACCTAACATGTATAGTATACCCTATAGCTAATTCACCATATTACTTTATTTTGAAACTGCCTCTTTGTATTTGCTTGTATATTTTCATTAACAAATGGCTGTTTCTTAGAAAGCCATAATGGAATCTGATGAAGAATGGTCTATAAACAAGAAGTTGATTGATCTCTCTTCAAAAGACATCAGAAAGTCTGTAAGTATTACTTTTTCTTAATAAAAGAAATAACCCTACTGTTAGAAGCTTTGTAATTTCCATATCTTATTTGAGAAAGAGACCATTTGGCTCAGTGACCAAAGGTGAAGTACATATAATTCTATAAATGAAGAAGAAATTATTTTCATCTTACCTGGCCTAGCAAATCCTTATTTGTCTGATGGCTTATATGAATATTTATTCCTGATTTTCTGGCCCTCTGCGGTCATCCTTATAATTGGTTATGACAGCCATAAGACTGCCGTGAAAATTCTTCTTATGAGATTCTCAGCTGTGAAAGTTCTTCTTATGAGATTGTCGGCCTCTGTGGGACAAGTGAGGAAAGATGCTTTTTGTTACTGAATTTGTAATGAGAAAAACATTGGTCTTTCCTAAAGATCCTGTTTTGAATTTAAAACTCTCTTTCTCGCTCCTTTTTTGTGGGGGAGGGTGCCTATACATAGGTTCACTCTTATGTTCCTTTAAAATAGTAGTTAAGTTAGATTATGAATACATTTTCCTTTTAGAGACCTTACTAACCATGCTTCATAGTTTAATCTTGATTTTTAAGTCAAGTTTTAAATTGAAGTGAGACAAGTTTAGTACTTGTATAGTGACCTCCTCCTTTTCTAGAAATACACATTAAATGGAATAGATATATAATAGAACTATAGATTTTTCTTTTTCTATGAAAAGAATATTATATGAATGTATATTTGAATGCCTGCTATTTACCAGGCAGCGTTCTAGGTACATTTATACATAATGAAGCAGAGCAAAGACTTTTTGTAGCTTATATTCTGGTGCAAGAGTTGGGAACTGTATTCTTTGTACTAAATCCAGCCTGCTGCTTGTTTGTGTGAATGAAGTTTTATAGTAACATAGATATATCCTTTTATAAGTACTGTCTTTGGCTGCTTTCATGCTACAAGGGCAGAATTGAGAGTTACAATAAAAATTTTATGATGTGCAATGCCCAAATTATTTTATTTAAGTTAAAACTTTTATTATAGGCTTTAAAAAGTTTTTATAAGATTTTAAAATTTCTGACCCTTATTATAGAAGATATCACTATAATATTCCTATCACATTTCTTTTTGGAAATCCAGACTCCTGATAGATGTAACTAATAGAATCTCCTTTTTTATATCCTTTATTACCTTTATTATATCCCAGACAAAAGATTGAAATCTGCATTATTGGAGATAGTTTTAATTCAAAAGTAAAATCATTTATAAGTCTTTTCTCTTTTTAAAAATTAAAAACAAATTTAATACAATTTTAAAAGTTTACTTTCCATTTACAGTTCTTACAAAATATTGGCTGTATTCTCCATGTTATACAATACATCCTTGAGCCTATCTTACACATGATAGTTTGTACCTTCAACTCCCTGACCCCATATCGCCCCCTGCTCATTGGTACTGGTAACCACCAGTTTGTTCTCTATATCTGTATGTCTGCTGCTTTTCCCCTTCAGTTATTAGTTTGTTGCAGTTTATAGATTCTTCATATAAGTGATATCATATAATATTTGCCCTTCTCTGCCTTATTTCAATTCCCATAATGCCAAATGCCATCTAAGTCCATCTTGCTGCAGATAGCAAAATTCTGTTCTTTTTAACATCTTTGTCCATTCATCTGTTGATGGACACTTAAGATGCTTTCATATCTTGGCTATTGTAAATAATGCTGCTATGAACATTTTCCAACCAGTCAATCCTAAGTGAAATCAGTTCTGAACATTCATTGGAAGGACTGATGCTGAAGCTGAAACTCTAATACTTTGGCCATCTGATATGAAGAACTGACTCATGGAAAAGACCCTGAAGCTGGGGAAGACTGAAGGCAGGAGGAGAAGAGGATGACAGAGGATGAGATGATTGGATGGCATCACCAACTTAATGGACATGAGTTTGAGCAAGCTCCAGGAGTTGGTGATGGACAGGGAAGCCTGGCATGCTGCAGTCCATGTGGTTGCAAAGAGTCAGACACAGTTGAGCAAGTGAAACGAACTGATGAACATTTGGCTTTTTATACAATTCATGGGGTTCTCATAGCAAGAATACTGGGGTGGTTTCCCACGCCTTCCTTCAGTGGACCACATTATGTCAGAACTCTCCAGTGGAAACCATCTGTCTTGGGTGGCCCTTCATGGCATGGTTCATAGCTTCATAGAGTTACACAAGCCCCTTCGACATGACAAGGCAGTGACCATGAAGGAGACTAGAGATCTCTTCAAGAAAATTGGAAATACCAAAAGAACATTTCATGTAAATACGGGCACAGTAAAGGACAGAAATGGTGAAGACCTAACAGAAGCAGAAGAGATCAAGAAGAGATGTCAAGAACACACAGAAGAACTATACACCAAAGATCTTAATTGTCCGAGTCCAGCTCCAGCAGCCAGGGGTTTAACCCGAAGGGAGGAACGGTGTCGGCGAGTAATGATGCAGCCTCTCAATTTTCTTGGACTGCGTAACTTTATTTCAAGCTTAAGATTCTTTTTATACTTTTACAAAAGCATTAGGTCAGAGGTTTGACATTTTCAATTTCCCCTCACTCAGATTTATTGTCTCCATAAATCACTGTTGCCCTTCAAACAGAGTTTCTGCTCCAGTGGTTCTCTCAGAATAGTGTTTTACTTTAACTCATGATTACACTGTAACTCGTGCTTAGGTCTGGGCTGCATACCACAAACCTCAGCTTGTATCTTGTCTTTCTAACTCCTGTTTGCCCCTAGTATCCTAAGCTCACTATTTCTTAAAAAGGGCTTCTAGCTATTAATATCTCTAAAGTTCCTAATCTCTATGAGCTATAGAAGAATATGCTAACATTACAACATTCCTTAAATCTTTAGCTTCTAACTATTTTAATTATTCCTAAGCCCTAAATGCAGCAAACTCCTTTGCCATAAACACTTTCCTCACAAATAGGCTTCAGATAGAAATCTCTCCCATGGCCTCAAGCTTATGTAAGCCGATGTGCTTACCCTGGAACACTCTTCTGCAAAAGTCCTTGATCCAAATGTCAGTGATTAATTTTATGAATTATTCTCTGAGCACAACTGCAGAAGGCTTTGTGACTTCTCATGCTCCTCTCAAGAACAATAAGCACCTTAATATTCTTTTCAGTCAACTCAGCCAAAGATGGGAAAAAACAAGTCGGAGTTACAAGGCCTAACTCCTTCATCCTGGGTACGTGCCTGCGGGACAAAGAGAGGGGGTTGGAGCTGTGCCTCCATTTTGTCAGTAATGCCTAATGCGGCTCCTGACACTTAATGACCCGGATAACCACAATGGTGTGATCACTCACCTAGAGCCAGACATCCTGGAGTGTGAACTCAAAAGGGCATTAGGAAGCACTGCTGCCAATAAAGCTAGTAGAGGTGATGGAATTTCAGCAGAGCTATTTAAAATCCTAAAAGATGATGCTGTTAAAGTGCTGCACTCAATATGTCAGCAAATTTGGAATACCTAGCAGTGGCCATAGGACTGGAAAAGGTCAATCGTCACCCCAGTTCCCAAGAAGGGAAGTGCTAAAGAATGTTCAAACTACTGGACACTTGGACTCACTTTCCATGCTAGTAAGGTTCACTTTCCATGCTAATAATGTTATGCTCAAAATCCTTCAGGTGAGGCTTCAGCATTACGTGAAACAAGAACTTCCAAGATGTACAAACTGGTTTTAAAAATGGCAGAGGAACCAGAGATGAAATTGCCAACTTTCACTGGATCATAGAGAAAACAAGGGATTTCCAGAAAAACATCTACTTCTGTTTCATTAACTATGGTAGATACTTTGACTGTGTGGATAGTAACAAACTGTGGAAAATTCTTAAAGAGATGGGAATACCAGATCGTCTTACTTGTCTCCTGTGAAACCTGTATGAAGGTCAAGAAGCAATAGTTAGGACCTTACATGGAACAATGGACTGGTTCAAAATTGAGGAAGGAGCACAATGAGGCTGTGTTTTGTCATCCTGTTTATTTAGCTTATACATGATGTGCTTAGCTTAGTACATCATGCAAAATGCTGGGCTGGATGACTTACAAGGTAGAATCAAGGTTGCCAGGAGAAATATCAACAACCTCAGATATGCAGATGATACTACTCTAATGGCAGAAAGTGAGGTGGAACTAGAGCCTCTTGATGAGGGTGAAAGAAGAGAGTGGAAATGCTGGCTTAAAACTCATATTAAAATAACTAAAATGGCATTTGGTCCCATCTCTTCATTGCAAACTGAAGAGGAAAAGGTGGAAGCAGTGAAAGATTTCCTCTTCTTGGGCTCTAAAATCCCTGTGTATGGTGACTGCAGTCATGGAATTAGAAGATGATTGCTCCTTGGAAGGACAGCTATGACAAACAGTGCTCAGTCACTTCAGCTGTGTCTGACTCTTTGTGACCCAATGGACCATAGCTCACCAGGCTCCTTTGTCAGTGGCATTCTCCAAGGCAAGAATAGTGGAGTGGGTTGCCTTGCTCTCCTCCAAGAGATCTTCCCCATCCAGGGATTGAATCTGTGTCTTGTGCCTTGTAGGCAGATTCTTTACTGCTGTCTCACCAGGAAAGCCCATGACAAACCTAGACAGTGTATTAAAAAGCAAAGACATCATTTTGCTGTCAATGATCTGTATAGTCAAGGTTGTGGTCTTTCTGGTAATCATATACAGATGTGAGAGTTGGACCATAAAAATCACATAATTGATGCTTTTGAACCATGGTGCTGGAGAAGACTCTTGAGAGTCCCGTGGACAGTGAGGAGATCAAACCAGTCAATCCTGAAGGATATTAACCCTGAATAGTCATTGAAAGGACTGATGGTGATCCTGAAGTTTCAGTACTTAGGCCGTCTGATGCAAAGAGCTGACTCATTGGAAAAGACCCTGATGCTGGGAAAGATTGACGGCAGAAAGAGAAGAGGGCAACAGAAGATGAGATGGTTGGATGGCATCACCAAGTCAATGGACGTGAACTTGAGCAAACTCTGGGAGATGGTGAGGGACAGGGAGGCCTGGAGTGCTGCAGTCCATGGTATTGCAAAGAGTTGGACATGACTTGGCAACTGAACAACAGCATAAACATTCTATGCATATACCTTTTCAAATTACTGTTTTTGTTTGTTTGTTTGTTTGTTTTCAGATATATATACCCAAGGGAGGAATTGCTGAGTTATATGGTAGTTGTATATTGAGTTTTTTAATAAACCTCTATACTGTTTTGCCAAGTGGCTACACCAATTTACATTCCCACCAATAGCATTTTAGTGTTCTCTTTTTTTCATATCCTTGCCAACTTTGTTATTTGGTTTGTTTTTAGCAGTAGCCATAAAGGTGTGAGGTGATATCTCATTGTGGTTTTGGTTTTGATTGGCATTTTCCTGATGTCAGTGATTTTGAGCATCTTTTCATATGCCTGTCGCCATCTTCATTTCCTCCCTGGTAAAATGTCTATTCAGTTTTTTATCCCCTTTTTAGTTGGGTTGTTATATTGAGCTATATTAACTGTTAATATATATGTTGGATTAACCCCTTATTGGTCATATAATTTGCAAAAATTTTCTCCCATTTAGAAGGTTGTCTTTAAATTTTGTTGATAATTTCCTTTGCTGTGCAAAAGCTTTTAAATTTGCTTAGGTCCCATTTCTTTACTTCTGCTTTTATTTAATATACTCCAGGAGATGGATCAGAGAAGGCAATGGCACCGCATCCCAGTACTATTGTCTGGAAAATCCATGGACAGAGGAGCCTGGTGGGCTGCAGTCCATGGGGTTGCTAAGAGTCAGACACCACTGAGCGACTTCACTTTCACTCTTTACTTTCATGCACTGGAGAAGGAAATGGCAACCCACTCCAGTGTTCTTGCCTGGAGAATCTCAGGGATGGGGAAGCCTGGTGGGCTGCTGTCTCTGAGGTCGCACAGAGTCAGACAGGACTGAAGCAACTTGGCAGCAGCAGGAGATGGATACAAAAACTTCTGCTGTGATTCATGTCCCTGAATGTTCTCTGTTTTCCTGTAGGAATTTTATAGTATCTGCCCTTAACTTTATATCTTTAATCCATTTTGACTTTTATTTTTTGTATGGTGTTAGAGAATGTTCTAATTTTACTTCTTTACATATATCTGTCTAGTTTTCCCAGCACTGGTTATTGAATAGACGGTCTTTTCTTCACTGTATATTCTTGGTTCCTTTTGGTGACCATAGGTGTGTGAGTTTGTTTCTGGGCTGTCTGTTCTGTTCCATTGATCGGTGTCTGTTTTCAATGCCAGTATCAAACTGTTCTGATGGGTGTAGCTTTGTATTAAAGAGTATGATCTGAAGTCAGGGAGCATAATTCTTCCAGCTTTGTTCTTCTTTCTCAAGAATGTTTTGGCTTTTTGGGGTCTTTTGAAGGTATAATCTTCCAAAACTGAGCCAAGCACAAATAGAAAAGATGAATGGATGAATTACCAGTACTGAAATTGAGTCAGTAATTTAAAAATTTCTTGCAAACATAAATCTAGAACCAGATGGCTGTACAGCTGAATTCTACAGAACATTTATCCTTCTGAAACTATTCCAAAAAATTGTAGAGGAAGAAATGTTTCTAAACTCATCTCTGGTCCAGCATCACCCTGATACTAAAACCAGACAAAGATATCACAAAAAGATTAGAGTTCAGTATCACTGATGGACATAGATGAAAAAATCCTCAACAACTAATAGCAGACTGAATCCAGCAATATATTAGAAAGATCATATACCATGATTAAGTAAGATTTAACCCAGAATTGCAAGAATTTTCCAGTATTCAAATCGATCAATGTGATACTCCACATTAACAAATTGAAAATAAAAACCATGTGATCATCTCAATAAATGGCAGAAAAAGCTTTGATAAGATTTGGCATCTATTTATAAATTTCTCCAGAAGGTGGGCACAGAGGAAATATACCTCAAAATAATAAAGGCCATATATAGCAAATACACAGCTAACATCTACCCCCTCCCGTTGCTCCCTGCTAAAGTCAAGCCTTCAGAGTGTACAGCAAAATTAGAATTAAGTTTTAACAACAATTTAGAACACAATAGAACTGTATTTTTGGCTAGACTTCAGAAAGAAGGATACGTTTTAAACTTAAATAAGAAGAACCCACAAAGTTAGCAGATGTCGTTGATATCATGTCAAATCTCTTCTCTTTTACTAACTGGGGCAGATAAGACAGAGGTTAGGCTGTCTGGGGAGGCCTTAAAAATAGCTGTGAAAAGAAGAGAAGCAAAAAGCAAAGGAGAAAAGGAAAGAAATAAGCATCTGAATGCAGAGTTCCAAAGAATAGGAAGGAGAGATAAGAAAGCCTTCCTCAGCAATCAGTGCAAAGAAATAGAGGAAAACAACAGAATGGGAAAGACTAGAGATCTCTTCAAGAAAATCAGAGATACCAAGGGAACATGTCATGCAAATTTGGTCTTGATAAAGGACAGAAATGGTACGGACCTAACAGAAGCAGAAGATATTAAGAAGAGGTGGCAAGAATACACAGAAGAACTGTACAAAAAAATCTTCATGACCAAGATAATCACGATGGTGTGATCACTCACCTAGAGGCAGACATCTTGGAATGTGAAGTCAAGTGGGCCTTAGAAAGCATCACTACAAACAATGCTAGTGGAGGTGATGGAATTCTAATTGAGCTATTTTGAATCCTGGAAGATGATGCTTGAAAGTGCTGCACTCAATATGCCAGCAAATTTGGAAAACTCAGCAGTGGCCACAGGACTGGAAAAGGTCAGTTTTCATTCCAATCCCAAAGAATGCTCAGACTACCTCACAATTGCACTCATCTCACATGCTAGTAAAGTAATGCTCAAAATTCTCCAACCAGGCTTTAGCAATATGTGGACTGTGAACTTCCAGATGTTCAAGCTGGTTTTAGAAAAGGCAGAGGAACCAGAGATCAAATTGCCAATATCCGCTGGATCATGGAAAAGGCAAGAGAGTTCCAGAAAAATATCTATTTCTGCTTTAGTGACTGTGCGAAAGCCTTTGACTGTGTGCATCACAATAAACTGGAAAATTCTGAAAGAGATGGGAATACCAGACCACCTGACCTGCCTTTTGAGTAACCTATATGCAGGTCTGGAAGCAGCAGTTAGAACTGGACATGGAACAACAGACTGATTCCAAATAGGAAAAGGAGTACGTCAAGGCTGTATATTGTCACCCTGCTTATTTAACTTCTATGCAGAGTACATCATGAGAAATGCTGGACTGGAAGAAACACAAGCTGGAGTCAAGATTGCTGGGAGGAATATCAATAACTTCAGATACGCAGATGATACCACCCTTATGGCAGAAATTGAAGAGGAATTAAAAAGCCTCTTGAAGAAAGTGAAAGAGGAGAGTGAAGAAGTTGGCTTAAAGCTCAACATTCAGAAAATGAAGATCATGGCATCTGGTCCCATTATTTTATGGGAAATAGATGGGAAACAGTGTCTGACTTTATTTTCGGGGGCTCCAAAATCACTGCAGACGGTGATTGCAGCCATGAAATTAAAAGACGCTTACTCCTTGGAAGAAAAGTTATAACCAACCTAGATGGCATATTCAAAAGCAGAGACATTACTTTGCCGACTAAGGTCCATCTAGTCAAGGCTATGGTTTTTCCTGTGGTCATGTATGGATATGAGAGTTGGACTGTGAGGAAAGCAGAGCACCGAAGAATTGATGCTTTTGAACTGTGGTGTTGGAGAAGACTCTTGAGAGTCCCTTGGGCTGCAAGGAGATCCAGCTAGTCCATTCTAAGGGAGATCAGCCCTGGGTGTTCTATGGAAGGACTGATGCTAAAGCTGAAACTCCAGTACTTTGGCCACCTCATGCGAAGAGTTGACTCATTGGAAAAGTCTCTGATGCTGGAGGGAATGGGGGCAGGAGAAGGGGATGACAGAGGATGAGATGGCTGGATGGCATCACCGACTCGATGGAAAAGAGTTTAGGTGAACTCCGGGAGTTGGTGATGGCCAGGGAGGCCTGAGGTGCTGCAGTTCATGGAGTCACAAAGAGTTGGACATGACTGAGTGACTGAACTGAACTGAGCTGAATATTGTTAATATTTAAAATACTTATAAGTACTGATAGAAAAGCCCCTTAAAACTTACTTAATGAATGGACTAAGGGCTTGATAAAACATTTCACAAAAGAAGAGAGATATATAAAACACCTACCACGATAGCCTTAGAACAAACATTTATTAAGTGCCTAGTAGCTCCAGGCCATTTACATGTTTATTTCTTGAATTGCTACTGCTGCTGCTAAATTGCTTCAGTCTTGTCTGACTCTGTGTGACCACATAGACGGCATCCCATCAGGCTCCGCTGTTCCTGGAATTCTCCAGGCAAGAACACAGAAGTGGGTTGCCGTTTCCTTCTCTAATGTGTGAAAATGAAAAGTGAAAGTGAAGTCACTCAGTTGTGTCTGACTCTTCACAACCCCATGGACTGCAGCCTACCAGGTTCTTCCGTCCATGGGATTTTCCATGCAAGAGTACTGGAGTGGGATGCCATTGCCTTCTCCGATTTCTTGAACTCCCCAGCTCTTTTTCCCTATCTTATAGTTTAAGAAACAGCCGTAGCGAAGTTTTAAACAATAGTAAAGAAATGATACCAGTCAGTATGCTGCTGCTGCTGCTAAGTGGCTTTAGTCGTGTCCGACTCTGTGCGACCCTATAGATGGCAGCCCACCAGGCTCCCCCGTCCCTGGGATTCTCCAGGCAAGAACACTGGAGTGGGTTGCCATTTCCTTCTCCAATGCATGAAATTGAAAAGAAAAAGTGAAGTTGCTCAGTCATGTCTAACTCTTAGTGACCCCATGGACTGTAGCCTACCAGGCTCCTCTGTCCATGGGATTTTCCAGGCAAGAGTACTGGCGTAGGATGCCATTGCCTTCTCCGACCAGTCAGTATGGCTATCATCAAAAATAAATGCTAGAGAAGGTGTGGAGAGAAAGGAACCCTCCTATTCTATAGAGAGTGTCATACTGAGTTAAGTAGTTTAGGTAGAGAAGGAGAAATATTGTATGACATCCATTATATGTGGAATCTAAAAGAAATGATACAAAAGAACTTCCTTACAAAATAGAAAGAGACTCACAGACTTAGAGAACATATTTATGGTTGCTGGGGGAAGGATAGTTAGGGAATTTCGGATGGACATGTTCACACTGCTATATTTAAAATGGATAAGCAGCAAATGTCTACTGTATAGCACGTGGAACTCTGCTCAGTGTTACATGACAACCTGGATGGGTGGGGAGTTTGGGGAAGAATGGATACATATATATGTATGGCTGAGTCCTTTTGCTGTTCATCTGAAACTATCGCAACATTGTTAATAAGCTATGTCCCAGTATAAAATAAGAAGGTTAAAAAAAAATCTCAAAAAATAGAACTATTAGAGGGACTTCCTTGATGCTCCAGTGGTTAAGAATTCACCTTCAGATGCAAGTTCGACCCTGGTCAGGGAACAAAGATCCCACATGCCAAGGGGTGGTGACAAATCCCATATGCCACAACTGGAGAGCCCTGGGTGCATGGCAGCAAAGATCCTGCTTGCCACAGCTAAGACCCAATGCAGCCAAATAAGTATTTTTTTAAACTGAATTAGAAAAGTTAAAAGACAAAAATGATAAAATTAAGTATAACTAAAGTAAACAGCTAAGGGATAGGCATAAAGATGCAGAATATGACATCAAAAATAGAAAACATGTAGGGAGAATAAAAAATAACAGATCTTTTAGAATGTCTTTGAACTTAAATATCAATTTAAAACAAGTATATATATATTGATAGATATAAGTCAACATATATGAACTCCATGATAACTACTATATATGCAGTATTTTATTGATAAGCCATCTAGTACCTCTGGAGAAGAGAATGGCAAACCATTCCAGTATTCTTGCCTCGAAAAGCCCATGAACAGTATGAAAAGGCAAAAAGCTATGACACCAGGAGATGAACCCCTAGGCTGGTAGGTGCCTGATAAGCTACTGGGAGAGAGCAGAGAAATAGCTCCAGAACGAATGAAGAGGCTTTAACTGTGTGGATCACAACAAACTATGGAACATTCTTAAGGAGATGGGAATACCAGACCACCTTACCTGTCTCCTGAGAAACCTGTATGCAGGTCAAGAAGTAACAGTTAGAACCTGACTTGGAATGACAGACTGGTTCAAAATTGCAAAAGGAATACATCAAGACTGTATATTGTCACCCTGCTTATTTAACTTCTAAGCAGAGTACATTATGCAAAATACCAGTCTGGATGAATCACAAGCTAGAATCAAGATTTCCAAGAGAAATATCAACAACCTCAGATATGCAGATGATACCTCTCTAATGGCAGAAAGAGAAGAGGAACTAAAGAGCCTCTTGGTAAAGTTGAAAGAGGAGAGTGAAGGAGCTGGCATAAAACTCAACATTCAAAAATTGAAGATCATGGCTTTCAGTCCCATTGCTTCATGGCACATAGATGGGGAAGCAATGGAAATAGTGACAGATTTTCTTTTCTTCAGCTCCAAAATCACTCTGGATGGTGACTGCAGCCACGAAATTAAAAGATGCTTGCTCCTTGAAAGAAAGCTGTGACACACCTGCGAAGTCACTTCAGTCGTGTCCGACTCTGTGTGACCCCATAGACGGAAGCCCACTAGGTTCCCCCGTCCCTGGGATTTTCCAGGCAAGAACACTGGAGTGGATTGTCATTTCCTTCTCCAATGCATGAAAGTGAAAAATGAAAGTGAAGTCGCTCAGTCATGTCCAACTCTTAGCGACCCCGTGGACTGCAGCCTACCAGGCTCCTCCATCCATGGGATTTTCCAGGCAAGAGTACTGGAGTGGGGTGCCATTGCCTTCTCCGTGACCCACCTAGACAGTGTATAAAAAAGCAGAGACATCACTTTGCCAACAAAGGTCGCTGTAGTCATAACTGTGGTTTTTCCAGTAATTGTGTACATATGTAAGAGTTGTACCATAAAGAAGGTTGAGTGCTGAAGAATTGATGCTTTTAAATTGTGGTGCTGCAGAAGACTTGAGATTCCCTCGGACAGCAAGGAGATCAAACCAATCAATCCTAAAGCAAATCAACCCTGAATATTCATTGGAAGAACTGATGCTGAAGCTCCAATCCTTTGACTATCTAATGCGAAGAGGTGACTCATTGGAAAATACCCTGATGCTGGGAAAGATTGAGGGCAGGAGAAGAGAGCGGCAGAGGATGAGATGGTTGGATGGATCTCCAACTCAATGGACATGAGTTTGAGCAAACTTCAGGAGACAGTGAAGGACAGGGAAGCCTGGCCTGCTGCAGTCCATGGGGCCGCAAAGAATAGGACATGACTTAGCAGCTGAACAAAAACAGTCTAGTGTCTACTGCAAGTTTGTTTATTTTAATCTGAATATATAGCTGAAATAAGTTCCTGGAGGGTTAATATTTTCACTTAACCAGTAAGAAATACATACAGATTCTTCTTGCAATGGTTGTTACATATTTAACTTTGAAGTGGTTTCTTTTCTAAATCGCCACATAGTGTTTTATCTGAGACTATTTGAGAGCCAGAGCAGCTTGGGAATGAACTAGATGACCTCTTGAAGTCCCTCTTAGCTTTAGGATTTAATAATTATGTGGTTGGAATTGTGATGAGAACTTGAGTCTTAAGAATAATTTCAAAGCAGGTCACTTTTACAAAGTTAAACTTTCCAGTGTCTTTTTAACATGATAATGTTTCTGAGCATGAAGTGAACAAACTTGATCTATTTTAACTTTAATTCTGAAGAAGTCTCATTATGCTTCTTTGAAAAAAAACTCTTATGTCCGAAAAAAAGCAACCCTCTATCCCATCTCCTTAGTTTCATGAAGTATTTTGTATGTGTATTAGGGGTGGTGATTTTTTTCCCATAGTAGATTCTTGGCTGTTAGTATAGATTTGCCAATTTATATAATTCATTCTGATTCTCTGTTTGTCCATGTTTTTATTTGTATGAGTATAAACTTTTTTTAATGTCTATTTTGTCTACTTTCTCTAGGTCTTTTGATTTATTTTCAATATAGTGTGAAGTTTATGAATATATGCAAGGGAAAGATATCTGAATGTTAATTGCAGAGGGGTTGTGTGATGTTCACTAAGTTGTCAAGAAAGTGATCTTTTTCACAAGATAGTTTTTTTTTAATTCTCAAGACAGTTTATAGAGAGGTCACATGAATTCTCAACTTTTTGTTATGATTTTGAAATTCTGTGATAACTGTAGGAGTTGAAAAACATCTAAGAGATCTTGGGTTTGACTTTCAAAACTAAGCAAAGTCCACCTCAAGGAAAATTTGAGTTTACCCTGGGATCTTTAAATATGAGGACAATTATAGAAAGTCAGGATTAAAGACTAGAATGTTTAAAGGGGAAAACAAATACTACTGATTTTCTATCTTCAATAAAATTTTTTGCTGTAATTCTGTTAGTCCTCTTCATGGGTGGTACCAAAGTTTCAACTTCTTTCACTCCTGCTGGTCAGGGTGAGAAAAGGGGAGTACTAAATGTACATGTACTTTGATAATGGAGCCTTTGCAGTGTCTACTGACTAATAACTCTTCTAGCAAGAGCGTAGGTTGTACCTTTTGCATCCTTCAGTGAGAGAAGAGTTGCTTGTGACAGTGTGTTCATCTTGGAAATTATACCATATGTTGTTGAGCTTTGCTGTGTATATACAAATTACCACAAACTTAGTGCTTTAAAAATAACATATTTATTATCTCATAATTTTGAAAGTCACAAATATGAAATGGGTTTAAAATCAAGATGTTAGCAGGCCTGCTTTTTTTTGAGGCTCTTAGGGAGAATCCATTTCCTTGCCCTTTTCAGTTTCTGGAAGTCAGCTGCATTCCATGGCTTGTGGTTCTTTCAAAGCCAACCAGTATAAGATCTTCCAGTCTTTCCCTGACTCTGACTTTTCTGTCATATCCTGAATAACCTGAGATAATCTTTCCACTTCCAAGATCCCTAACTTAATCATATCTGCAAAGCTCTTTTTGCCTTATAATGTAATTTATTTATGGCAAACAGGGAATTAGAGCATTGACATATTTAGGAAGCCATTTTTCTGCAAAATACAATATCATACCAACAAAAAACATGGACACTGTTATCATAAGTTGATTCCTCAAGATCTCTTTCTGGAGAGTACTGTTCTTTATCCATGTAGTCTTCAATATAATTTTAGCCATTCATATTCATGTTTCACACATTGATCTATTTCAGATAGCAAAAATATTTTTATGGAGCCTTCCATTCTTTTTTGACTACTAGATTTGCACAAAGCAGTGTTAATAGGAGATGGAAATTAAAATAATATTTGAATAATATTCTCTTTGCCTAACATAAGTTTGTGTACTTAATATGCATTTTTCTATTTGATCCTCACAGCAGACTTCTGAGCTCTTCATATTTATAAGACTCACAGATCTTAAATAACTTGCCTAAAGTTATAAGTAACAGAAATATGATTAGAGTCTTGTCTTTTTTTGGCTAACTGTGTATGTCATATGTGTTTTAAATTTTACTTTAAAATGTGAAAATATTTTTTAAAAAGCACGAGTAGTAACCATTTCTCTGCATTTTATGTTATATACTAGTTTGTAAACTGATTTTTTAACTTACACTTTTCCTGTAACCTATACAATTCTTTATAGGCCCCAGTTTTAATTGCTTTATACTATTTCAAGATGACCACTCTTCTTCCACCCTACCATACTACACTATCTCTTCCCAAGGCATGCCTTCTGGAGGGCACAATACAAAATATATATAATTAAGTAGAAGTATGTAATTCAGTGAAACTGAGTCATGCCGTGTAGGGCCACCCCAGATAGACAAGTCATGGTGGAGAGTTCTGACAAAACATGGTCCACTAGAGAAGGGAATGGCAAATCATTTCAGCATTCTTGCCTTGAGAACCCCATGGAGGTGCTGCTGCTGCTAAGTCGCTTAGTCGTGTCCGACTCTGTGCGACCCCATAGACGGCAGCCCACCAGGCTCCACCATTCCTGGGATTCTCCAGGCAAGAACGCTGGAGTGGGTTGCCATTTCCTTCTCCAATGCATGAAAGTGAAAAGTGAAAGTGAAGTCGCTCAGTCGTGTCCAACTCTTCGTAACCCCATTGACTACAGCCTGCCAGGCTCCTCTGTCCATGTGATTCTCCAGGCAAGAGTACTGGAGTGGGGTGCCATCGCCTTCTCTGTCCATGAAGGTATGAAGAGGCAAAAGATATGACACTGAAAGATGAACTGTCTTGGTTGGTGGTGTCCAATATGTTCCCCGGAGAAGAGCAGAGCAATAGCTCCAAAAGGAATGAAGAGGCTGAGGCAAAGCAGAAATAGTGCCCAGTTATGGATATGTTTAGTGGTGAAAGTCTGATGCTGTTAACAGTATTGCATAGGAACCTGCAATGTTAGGTCCATGAATCGAGGCAAATTGGAAGTGGTCAAATAGGAGATGGCAAGAGTGAACATTGACATTTTAGGAATCAGTGAACTACAGTGGACAGCAATAGTCAAATTTAATTCAGATGACTATTATATCTACCACTGTGGGCAAGAATCCCTTAGAGGAAAGGGAGTAGCCCTCACAGTCAACAAAAGAGCCTGAAATGCAGGACTTGGATGCAATCTCAAAAACGACAGAATGATCTCTGTTAGTTTCCAAGGCAAACCATTCAGTCAGTATCTCAGTAATCCAAGTCTACGCCCCAGCCACTAATGCCAAAGAAGGTGAAGTTGAAACGTTCTATGAAGAACTATAAGACCTTCTAGACTAACACCAAAAAAGAGATGGGCTTTTCATCAGAGGGGACTGGAATGCAAATGTAGGAAGTCAAGAGAAACCTGGAGTAACACGCAAGTTTGGTCTTTGAGTACAAAAGGAAGCAGAGCAAAGGCTAACAGAGTTTTGCCAAGAGAATGCACTGGTCATAGCAAACACCCACTTCCAACAACACAAGACATGACTCTACACATGGACATCAGTTCAGTTCAGTTGGTCAGTCGTGTCTGACTCTTTGCGACCCCATGAACCACAGAACACTAGGTTTCCCTGTCCATCACCAACTCCCGGAGTCCACTCAAACCCATGTCCATCAAGTCAGTGATGCCATCCAACCATCTCATCCTCTGTCATCCCTGCCTCCTCCTGCCCTCAATCTTTCCCAGCATCAGGGTCTTTTCAAATGAATCAGCTCTTCCCAAGTCCCACTTGACTTCACATTCCAGGATATCTGGCTCTAGGTGAGTGATCACACCATCGTGATTATCTGGGTCATGAAGGTCTTTTTATACAGTTCTTCTGTGTATTCTTTCCACCTCTTAATATCTTCTGCTTCTGTTAGGTCCTTCCCATTTCTGGCCTTTACTGAGCCCATCTTTGCATAAAATGTTCTCTTGGTATCTCTAATTTTCTTGAAGAGATCTCTAGTCTTTCCCATTGTATTGTTTTCCTCTGTTTCTTTGCATTGATTGCTGAGGAGTGCTTTCTTATCTCTCCTTGCTATACTTTTTGAACTCTGCATTCAAATGGGTATATCTTTCCTTTCCCTGCTCCTTTTTGCTTCCCTTCTTTTCACAGCTATTTGTAAGGCCTCCTCAGACAGCCATTTTGATTTTTGCATTTCTTTTCTTGGGTCAATACCAAAATCAGATTGATTATATTCTTTGCAGCAGAAGATAGAGAAACTATATAGTCAGCAAAAATAAGACCAGGAGCTGACTATATCTTAGATAGTGAACTCCTTATTGCCGAACACAGACTTAAACTGAAGAAAGTAGAGAAAACGACTAGGTCCTTAAGGTATGACCTAAATCAAATCCCTTATGGTTGTATAATAGAAGCGATAATCAAGGGATTAGATCTGATAGTGTCTGAAGAACTGTGGATGGAGGTTTATGACACTGTACAAGAGGCGGTGATCAAAACCATCCCCAAAGAAAAGAAATGCAAAAATACAAAATGGCTGTCTGAGGAAGCCTTACAAATAGCTAAGGAAAGAAGAGAAGTGAAAGGCAAAGAAGAAAAGGAAAGATACGCCCCCTGAATGCAGAGTTCCAAAGACTAGCAAGCAGAGATAAGAAAGCCTTCCAAAGTGAACAGTGCAAAGAAACAGAGGAAAACAATAGAATGGGAAAGACTAGAGATCTCTTCAAGAAAATTAGAGATACCAAGGGAACATTTCATGTAAAGATAGGCAAAATAAAAGACAGCAATGGTATGGAAATAACAGAATTAGAAGATATTAAGTAAAAGTGTCAAGAATACACAGAAAAACTATACCAAAAAAAAAAAAAATGACCTGGATAACTATGATGGTGTGATCATTCACCTAGAGCCAAACATCTTGGAGTGTGAAGTCAAGTGGGCCTTAGGAAACATCACTGCAAACAAAGCTAGTGGAGGTGATGGAATGCCAGCTAAACTATTTCAGATCCTAAAAGATGATACTGTTTGTTAAAGTGCTGCACTCAATATGCCAGCAAATTTGGAAAACTCAGCAGTAGCCACAGGACTGGAAAAGGTCAGTTTTCATTCTAGTCCCAAAGAGGGTAATGCCAAAAAATGATCAAACTATTGCACAATTGCATTCATTTCACCTGCTATCGAAGTGATACTCAAAATTCTCCAAGCCAGGCTTCCATAGTACGTGAACTGAGAGCTTTCACATGTTCAAGCTGGATTTAGAAAAGGCAGAGGAGCCAGAGATCAAATCGCCAGCATCCATTGGATCATCAAAAAGCAAGAGAGTTTCAGGAAAACATCTACTTCCATCTCGTTGATTATGCTAAAGCCTTTGACTGTGTGGATCACAACAAACTACTGTAAATTCTTAATTAGATAGGGCTACCAGAGCACTTCACCTGCCTTCTGAGAAACCTGTATGGATGTCAAGAAGCAAAAGTTAACACCAGACATGAAACAACAGACTGGTTCCAAATTGGGAAAGGAGTACGTCACGGCTGTATATTGTCACTCTGCTTATTTAACTTATATGCAGAGTACATCATGTGAAATGCCAGGCTGGATGAAACAAAAACTGGGAAGCAAGATTGTAGGGAGAAATATCAATAAGCTCATATATGCAGATGACACCACCCTTATGGCAGACACCAAAGAGGAACTAAAAGCCTCTTGATGAAGGTGAAAGAGGAGAGTGAAAATGCTGACATAAACTCAACATTCAAAAAACAAAGATCATGGCAGCCAGTCCCATCACTTTATGGCAGATAGATGTGAAAACAATGGAAACAGGGACAGACTTTGTTTTCATGTGTTCAGAGTCACTGCAGATGGTGACTGCAGTCACAAAATCCAAAGACAAAGATGCTTGCTTCTTGGTAGAAAAACTATGAAGAACCTAGACAGTGTATTAAAAAAAGCAGAAACATTATTTTGCCGACAAAGGTCCATACAGTCAAGTGTATGGTTTTTCCATTAGTCATGTAGGGATGTGAGAGTTGAACCATAAAGAAGGCTGATCGCTGAAGAACTGATCCTTTTGAACTGTGGTGCTGGAAACTCTTGGACTGCAAGGAAATCAAGCCAGTCAAATCTGAATGGAAATTGATCCTGAATATTCATTAGAAGGACTGATGCTGAAGCTGAAGCTCCAGTACATTGGCCACCTGATGTGAAGAGCCGATTCATTAGAAAAGATGCTTGTCCTGGGAAAGATTGGAGGCAGGAGGAGAAGGGGACGACAGAGGATGAGATTGTTGGATGGCATCCCTGACTTGATGGACATGAGTTTGAGCAAGCTCTGGAAGATGGTGAAGGACAGGAAAGCCTGACGTGTTGTATCCATGGGCTCACAAAGAGTTGGCCATGACTGAGTAACTGAATGACAACAAATATAATTCACTGCCAAAATTAGCAAATACAACTTTATGAGGGGATCAAGGAAGGGAGATATTAATCACTGTGGATGGTGACTGCAGCCGTGAAATTAAAGGACACTTGTTCCTTTAGCTATGACAATCTGAGATAACATATTAAAAAGCAGAGACATCATTTTGCTGACAGAGTTCCATACTGTCAAACCTATGGTTTTTCCAGTAGTCGGGTATGGATTTGAGACTTGAACCATAATGAAGGCTGAGTGCAGAGGAATTGATGCTTTGAAATTGTGATGCTGGAGAAGACATGATGTCCTTGGGGCTACAAGGAGATCAAACCAGTCAGTCCTAAAGGAAATCAACCTTGAATATTCATTGGAAGGACTGATGCTGAAGCTCTAATCCTTTGGCCAGCTGATGTGAAGAGCCAACTCATTTGGAAAGACCCTGATGCTGGGAAAGATTGAAGGCAGGAGAGGGGGATGGCAGAGAATGTGATGGTTAGATAGCATCACCAACTCACTGGACATGAATTTGAGCAAACTCTGGGAGATAGTAGAGGACAGGGAAGCCTGCATGCTGTAGTTCCTGGGGTCACAAAGAACTGGACATGGCTTTGTGACTGAACAACTGCAGTATTACTTAAAAAAATTATTTACTTAATTGGTTGTGCTGGGTCTTAGTGCCATGCCAGATCTTTAGTTGTGACATGGAAACTCTTAGTTCAGCATGTGGGTTCTAGTTCCTCAACCACAGTTTGAACCCAGGCCCCTTTCATTGGGAGTGCAGTGTCTTAGCCACTGGACCACCAGGGAAGTGCCAAATATTACTTTAAATTGACCAATTTGAGTACTTGCTAGTAACAGAATTAGGGCTTGGAGGAAAAACTTGCAAGGACAGAAGATCTACTTAATATAAAGCTAGAAATTATGACTTTTTCCAGTCAAAATAGTGTCTGAAATACTTCATGGCTGCACACGTGTGTGTGTGTGTGTGTGTGTGTGTGTATGTCTGTGTTTGTGTGTGTCTTTGAGTGTACGTAGTAAGAGGGAGGGAAAAAAGGTAGGGAAAGATAATATTTAATACTGGAAATATTTTAAAATGAGATTGATAAACTAAATATTACTATACCACCTTACCAGTTAATAAAAAAGCTATGATTGTTTGCATTTAATGTATCTTTGATCAAAAAGTAGTAATAAAAGTTCAAGGATATTATAAACAAAGCTTTGAGTATATGACTAAGCCCCAGTTCCTTTTCTGCACTGTGAGAAAAAATACATGAAAGCACATCCTTAATCTCTATTTGCATAAAGAAAATGATTGTGTTGTTAAATATTTTTAAGGAGCCTTTTCTTTGCTGTTTTTCCCAAAGACAGAAAAATAATTGGTTCTGATTATAATTGCTGGATATTATGAAGCACTATCCAACTGAAAGTCAACAAAATGAAATGTTTTAGTTAAGATGTTAAGTTATTTTTTGAAGTCTTTCTATAATTGGAAATTCATTGTATATGTTTGTCTTGAGGAATACTTAATTAGGAAGAGGGATTAAGCATAACTTCTTGATTTCATGCTGTATTCATGTGTGATTTATCTGTTTTTTAGGTACCCAGAGGCTTACCTTACTTCTCTGTGGATTTTGGCCTCCAGGGGATTTGCCCATGTCATTGAAGATCAGCACAAATTCCCACATTACTTTGGAAAGGTATGCTCACAAGTTGGTAAAATTCCAGAATTTAGCAATTTTGTAACATTGGTTTTGAAGGGAAATAACTGGGCACAATGTACAGTGAAGTTGGTGACTGCTGTAAAACCCAGTTTTCCGAGGAGTACCCAGAAGCTATTAAGAAATGTATTCCAGGATATTTACAACAGTCGGGAATGCCACTTTGGAACCAAGTGGTTTGTTGACAGTGTCAGCGGTGACTATAGTGTTTTCCTGTGGAGACAGCCAGGCTTGTGCTGAGAATGCTAATTGATAATGAGGATAAGCTATTCGTTGAGAATTTACAGTGAGCCTGATAATGTTCTCAGCACTCATTTAATGCTCATAATAACACTATCATGTGGACATTTTATACTTTCATTTTATAGATGTTGAAACCAATATAACTTCCCCAGGATCATGTGCTAACAAGTGACAGAACCAAGGGGTGCGTAAATTCTTGGTTGAACTAGAATACAGATAATCTCACATATTCATTTATAACTAAGTACCATACAGTCCGAGAAGAATATAGCAGTCATTTCACACAGTTTCTGGTCAGATACTAAAGGGTAGATCTTTCAGTTGCTAGTGGATTCTTTCCATTACTAGATTGCCTTCTAGGGGTGTAGTCCTTAAATGTAAGTTCTGTTGAATGTCTGGGAAGTATATAAGTTAGTATCAGGGTCTAGAATGAAATTAATGTAGCCATAGGAGCAGTCAAAAGAAGTTGGGCAATAACAGCTCAAGAAAGTGACCTTTCAATCTACTGTAGGTCAGGCCTTTCTCTCTAAATTAGAGGAGCCTAGATGAACTTTGTCCATGGTTCCCTGTTCTTCCTACCCACTTTCATCCCCTGTGTCAGATCATTTTTACAATGATTAGGGACCTGTGAGAGGTTTGGACTCAATTTTTATACTGTTGTCCTTAAAGGCTAATGAGAGACCCCAAATCACGTTCGTCTAAGAACTGTTGAAATATGTTTTAGAAACTTATTTGAGAGAATATCTTTTCCCAGAGTTAACTAGAAAGAAACTTGTTTTCATTGCTCTGAAAAACATTGTTAAATTTCAGTAGAGTTTTATAACTCAGAACTTTTATGACTCTGCTTTTATTTAAAAAAATGATTCTGTTTAATTGGGAGATTGTCCTCCTCCAGATATTATGCACGTTGTGATTTATATGATACTGTTTTAGTGTTGAAAACTTCTTTAGTTAGTGTTACATCGCTGATCCATTTTCCTCGAAATTTCTTTCCAAGAAAAAGCCTATGTACACACCAACTCCCTTCAGCCTGCAGTTAAGTTTAGACAGCAAGAAGAATCGGTCTCTTTGCATTAATATCTGCTTCAGTAACAGAACAAGAATCAATCCTTGTAGTTTCTGTGTCTTAATGGTACACATGAGACAAAACTTGATGTTTTATAGAAAATTTTAAGTCAATTTTAGAAAAATTTAGGTCAAATTGTAGAAAAATTTAGGTCAATAAAGCTAGGCTTTCTTAAGCTACATTGCTAGTGATTGGCTGATGCTAAGAGACTCTTACATTAAATTTGTCCTCTTTTTATACTGTGTCTCTCTTGGCCCCTTGACTTCCTTTACCCAATGAAGAGATTTCCTTTTCCATGAAGCTTTTCTTGATTTATCCAGCAAATAGAATCTCCTTTCTTTTTGAGTCTCCATATAGTCTACTTTGGCATTTACCTTATTCTGCTTTATAAGACAGTCCTTTATGTAGTTGGGTTATTATTGTGGCTCCCACCACAGCTCTGCATTCTGAGTTTTCTGAAGACAGAGAAATGTATGTTAGTTATTTCTGTATCACCTACAGTATTTGGCCATTGCTTGTATATAGTAGGTGATACAGAAATAACTAACATACATTTCTTTGTCTTCAGAAAACTCATAACAGAATGCAGAGCTGTGGTGGGAACCACAATAATAACTCAGCTACATAAAGGACTGTCTTATAAAGCAGAATAAGGTAAATGCCAAAGTAGATCTCTTCATTAATAGAGTATTTGTTAGGATGAAGAACCTATGTCTTAGAGCAATTACATCCAAGGTCTTAACAGTCCTGTAGACCTCGACTGAATATGCAGAACTCTACCTCTAGCCCAGAGTTTTCCTGTATTACCATACTTCCCCTTCCTTGAAGCATTATAAGTCTCCCCATGTTTTTCTGTATATGGATACTCACTATCATGACTCTCTGCTCAGTCACTAAGTCACGTCCAACTCTTTTGCGACCCCATGGATTGTAGCCTGCCAGATTCTTCTGTCCATGGGATTTCCCAGGCAGGAATACTGGGGTGAGTAGATATTTACTTTTCCAGGGGATCTTCCTGAGCCAGGGATCAAACCAGCACCACCTGCATTGGCAGGAGAGTTCTTTACCACTGAACCACCAAAGAAGCCCACTCACTCTCATAAATTTAATTAACCTCTATAGCTGGTATCATAGGAACAGGAAGATGAGCATGAAAGAAATGATCTAGAATAATAAGCGGACCATTGAAAATATATTATTTTAGGACTTGGGTATATGGTTTTTTAAATGAAGGTGATTATAATTTTTAATTATTGGTTTACATGAATTGGTACTAAAATATGATTTCATTTCCTAAAAAAGATCTCCAGGTAATAGAAGAAACTGGCTTTTAAATATATTGTATAGTAGAGAGAACATTAGCCTGAGATTCAACTGTAGTTGAACAATCAAGTTTATAATTGCTACATGTTGGTCAACTTTTTCTCCAGGTTTTCTTATCAGAGCAGCTAATAAGGACCAAATTAATTAAATTTCATTTTCTCTTCTTCCCCTTTGCCATTGTCCAATAGATGTACTAAGAAGCAGCAAAATAGACAAATTGTTTGACAGTAGACACAACTAAGGACCTTTGGAATCACAGGGTTTAACATAGTTAGAATTAAATGAAAACAAATTTTGTGGTTTTTTTTTAACTTGAAACTAATATTTATATAAAATTTGAGCATCCTTGTAGAGAAGTACTTATTATTACATTTAGTAACAGAATAAACAGGAATAGCTTCATTCCTGTTTTTCAGTCTTTATACATGTGTGTGTTTGTTTTTTTCTCATTCTTTAAAAGGAAATCATTGGTGGCATGCTGGATATAGAACCAAGAGTTTGGAGGAAAGGGATGCGAGAAAGTTTTGAAGATCAGAGGAAGAAAGCACTGCAGTTTGCTCAGTGGTGGAAACCATTTGATTTCACCGGAAATAAAAGATGTTGAGGCAAAGCTTTCCTTTTTTATTTCCTTTTCAGATTTCTTTCAGTTTTATTTCCATTGCATCTAGCTAAACAACTAACCATCAGGTAATAGAAAAAGAGTGTCATGATCTGGGTTTCTGACAACTCTACATCATTGAATTGTAGTGGTTTCCTTCACCACCTGCTCCTGTGGACTGCATTGTAGTAACCATGGAGACCAGTTATGTTGGGTGACCTGTTCATGTTCTGTTCTGTACCTATGTCTTCATGTTCTAAACTATTTAGTTAATCTGTAGAAAGACTTTTCTGAAGAATTATCTAGGAAGTATCGCAAATCATTGCTTCAGAGGGAAATGGTTCTACTTCAAGTTTGTTAAGTCGACTGACTAGTTTCTTTTGCATTTAAAGTAAAACTTGGCATATTTAGTGATAATTGAAATTTCTTTTCATAGCATTTTATAGAAGCTCTTAATTTTCTTCCAATACCATATATATCACTGCTGTTCTTTTTATTAAAGAAAAAAGAATGTCCCCAATAATAAATAATGAAATGAATTATATTATATGCTTGTAATTTGTTTTTATTTCTGCAGTTTTAAATAGTGTTTGAATTTTGGTGATTTTACATATACTTTCCAAAAATCACAGTTTATAGTTGTTTGGAGTTTCTGTGAAAGATAAAAATTTTAGCCAAGTCATCATTTTGGGGTTGTACTGATTATTACAAAATATTAAGTAATAAGTCATGTGTGTATTTTTAAGTGGCAGGAGCACATTCTGTTGTCCCATTTGATGTAAGGTTTTTCATACTCCTTTATGCTTACACTTGGTATGAAGAGAAAAAACTGATAAGTAAGAGATATGGCCATCGTCTATAAGAGTGTTGCTACTTTATTTTTTACGTGGAAGATATTTTTGTAGTCACCCTTTTCAAAGATGCTGATTTTGTCATGAAATGTTGAATATTTAGAATCAATGTGACATGTACTCTAGAGTAACTCATAACCAAACAGTTATTTTTTAATATTGATATCTTTCTTTAGTATCTTGAAAAAGGAAATGTTTATGTTCTATCTCGAGTATTAAAATTTTTTAAAAAGCTGGAAGTTTAATCATTTCAAATTCTCAGTATTTGCAAATTGCATTTAACTATTTTTTTATCAAATTGATAATTGACAGTATAAATTTTTATGTATTGCTGTTTTCAGACTATTATGGCCTTACTACAAAGTCTCAGACAAATCTTTAACATTCACTTATTCACTGAGTGTGTTAACAAACATTTGTTTACAGGGCATTTTATTGCATACTGGTAGTACAAAAATAAAAAAATATTTCAGTTCAGTCCCTAAGTTGTGTCCAACTCTGGGACCCCATGGACCTTAGTACGTCAGGCCTCCCTAAATATCACCAACTTTCAGAGTTTACTCAAACTCATGTCCATTGAGTCAGTGATGCCATCCAACCATCTCATCCTCTGTTGTCCCCTTCTCCCCCACCTTCAATCTTTCCCAGCATCAGGGTCTTTCCAATGACTCCATTCTTTGCATCAGGTGGCCAAAATATTTGAGTTTTAGCTTCAACATCAGTCCTTCCAATGAATATTTAGGACTGATTTCCTTTAGGATAGTCTGGTTGGCTCTCCTTGCAGTCCAAGGGACTCTCAAGAGTCTTCTCCAACACCACAGTTCAGAACCATCTATTCTTTGGCATTCATTTCTTTAAGGTCCAACTCTCAAATCCATACATGACTACTGAAAGACCATAGCCTTGACTAGACAGACCTTTGTTGGCAAAGTAATGTCTCTGCTTTTTAACATGCTGTCTAGGTTGATCATAACTTTTATTCTGAGGAATAAGCATCTTTTAATTTCATGGCTGCATTCACCATCTGTAGTGATTTTGGAGCCCCCTAAATAAGGTGTCACTGTCTCCACTGTTTCCCATCTATTTGCAGAGTGATTAGACTGGATGCCATGGTCTTAGTTTTCTGAATGTTGAGTTTTAGCCAACTTTTTACTCTCTTCTTTCACTTTCAACAGGAGGCACTTCAATTCTTCTTCACGTTCGCCATAAGGGAAGTGTCATCTGCATATCTGAGGTTATTGATATTCCTCCTGGAAATCTTGTTTTCAGCTTGTGCTTCATCCAGTCCAGCATTTCTCATGATGTACTCTACATATACATTAAATAAGTAGCGTGACAGTATACAGCATTTACATACTCCTTTTCCTAATTGGAACCAGTCTGTTGTTCCATGTCCAGTTCTAACTGTTGCTTCCAGACCTGCATACAGATTTCTCAAGAGGCAGGTCAGGTGGTCTGGTATTCCCATCTCTTTCAGAATTTTCCACACTTTATTGTGATCCACACAGTCAAAGACTTTGGCATAGTCAATAAAAGAGAAGTAGATGTTTTTCTGGAACTCTCTTGCTTTTTCCATAATGCAGAGGATGTTGGCAATTTGATCTCTGGTTCCTCTACCTTTTCTAAAACCAGCTTGAACATCTGGAAGTTCATGGTTCACATATTGTTGAAGCCTGGCTTGGAAAATTTTGAGCATTACTTTTCTAGCATGAGATGAGTGCAGTTGTATGGAGGTTGGGGAATCTTTGGCATTGCCTTTCTTTGGGATTGGAATGAAAACGGACCTTTTCCAGTCCTGTGGCCACTGCTGAGTTTTCCAAACTTGCTGGCATATTGAGTGCAGCACTTTCACAGCATCATTTTTCAGGATTTGAAATAGCTCAACTGGAATTCCATCACCTCCACTAGCATTGTTCGTAGTGATGCTTTCTAGGCCCGCTTGACTTCACACTCCAGCATGTCTGCCTCTAGGCAAGATATCACACCATTGTTGTTATCTGGATCATGGCGATCTTTTTGTATAGTTCTTTTGTGTATTACTGCTTCCTCCTCTTAATATCTTCTGCTTCTGTTAGGGCCATACCATTTCTGTCCTTTATTGTGCCCATTTTTGCATGAAATGTTCCCTTGGTATCTAATTTTCTTGAAGAGGTCTCTAGTCTTTCACATTCTTTTGTTGTCTTGTATTTCTTTGTATTGATCACTGAGGAAGGCTTTCTTATTTCTCCATGCTGTTCTTTGCAACTCTGCATTCAAATGGGTATATCTCCTTTTCTCCTTTGCCTTTTGCTTCTCTTCTTTTCACAGCTATTTGTAACACTTCTGAAGACAACCATTTTGCTGTTTTGCATTTCTTTGGGGGGGATGCTCTTGATACCTGCCTACTGTACATTATCACAAACCTCCATCCATAGTTCTTTAGGCACTTTGTATATCAGATCTAATTCCTTGAATATTTTTGTCACTTCTGTTGTATAATCTGAAGGGATTTGATTTAGGTCATCCTAAAGGACAGAAATGATCTGGACCTAACAGAAGCAGAAGATATGAAGAAGAGGTGGCAAGAATACACAGAAGAACTGTACAAAAAGATCTTCATGACCCAGATAATCACAATGTTGTGATCACTCATCTAGAGCCAGACATCTTGGAATGCGAAGTCAAGTGGGGCTTAGAAAGCATCACTATGAACAAAGCTAGTGGAGGTGATGGAATTCCAGTTGAGCTGTTTCAAATCCTGAAAGATGATGCTGTGAAAGTGCTATACTCAGTATGCCAGCAAGTTTGGAAAACTCAGCAGTGGCCACAGGACTGGAAAAGGTCAGTTTTCATTCCAATCCCAAAGAAAGGCAATGCCAAAGAATGCTCAACTACTGCACAATTGCACTCATCTCACATGCTAGTAAAGTAATGCTCAAAATTTTCCAAGCCAGGCTTCAGCAATATGTGAACCGTGAACTCCCTGATGTTCAAGCTGGTTTTAGAAAAGGCAGAGGAACCAGAGATCAAATTGCCAACATCCTCTGGATCATGGAAAAGCAAGAGAGTTCTAGGAAAACATCTATTTCTGCTTTATTGACTATGCTAAAGCCTTTGACTCTGTGGATCACAATAAAGTGTGGAAAATTCTGAAAGAGATGGGAATACCAGACCACCTGACCTGCCTCTTGAGAAATCTGTATGCAGGTCAGGAAGCAACAGTTAGAACTGGACATGGAACAACAGACTGGTTCCCAGTAGGAAAAGGAGTATGTGAAGGCTGTATACTCACCCTGCTTATTTAACTTACATGCAGAGTACATCATGAGAAACACTGGACTGGAAGAATCACAACCTGGAATCAAGATTTCCGGGAGAAATATCAATTAACCTCAGACATGCAGATGACACCACCCTTATGGCAGAAAGTGAAGAGGAACTAAAAAGCTTCTCGAAGAAAATGAAAGTGGAGAGTGAAAAAGTTGACTTAAAGCTCAACATTCAGAAAATGACGATCATGTCATCTGGTCCCATCACTTCATGGGAAATAGATGGGGAAACAGTGGAAACAGTGTCAGAGTTTATTTTTTGGTGCTCCAAAATCATTGCAGATGGTGACTGCAGCCATGAAATCAGAAGACGCTTACTCCTTGGAAGAAAAGTTATGACCAACCTAGAGAGCATATTCAAAAGCAGAGACATTACTTTGCTGACTAAGGTCCGTCTAGTCAAGGCTATGGTTTTTCCAGTAGTCATGTATGGATGTGAGAGTTGGACTGTGAAGAAGGCTGTGTACCAAAGAATTGAGGCTTTTGAACTGTGGTGTTGGAGAAGACTCTTGAGAGTCCCTTGGACTGCAAGGAGATCCAACCAGTCCATTCTGAAGGAGATCAGCCCTGGGGTTTCTTTGGAAGGACTGATGCTAAAGCTGACACTCCAGTACTTTGGCCACCTCATGCGAAGAGTTGACTCATTGGAAAAGACTCTGATGCTGGGAGGGATTGGAGGCAGGAAGAGAGGGGGCCGACAGAGGATGAGATGGCTGGATGGCATCACTGACTCGATGGACGTGAGTCTGAGTGAACTCTGGGATTTGGTGATGGACAGGGAGGCCTGGCATGCTGCCATTCATGGGGTCGCAAAGAGTTGGACACAACTGAGCGACTGAACTGAATGATCTAATGGTTTTCCCTACTTTATTCAATTTAAGTCTGAATTTGGGAATAAGGAGTTCATAATTTGAGCCACAGTCAACTCCTAGTCTTGTTTTTGCTGATAGAGCTTCTCCATCTTTAGCTGCAAAGAATATAATCGAAATGATTTTGGTGTTGACCATCTGGTGATGTCCATATGTAGAGTCTTCTCTTGTATTGTTGGAAAAGGTTGTTTGCTTTGACCACTGCATTCTCTTTGCAAAACTCTGTTAGCCCGTGCCCTGCTTCATTTTGTACTCCAAAGCCAAGTTTTCCTGTTACTCCAGATATCCCTTGACTTCCTACTTTTGCATTCCAGTCTCCTGTGATGAAAAGGACATCTTTTTTGAGTGTTAGTTCTAGAGAGTCTTGTAGGTCTTCAAAGAACTGTTCAGCTTCACCTTCTTCAGCGTTAGTGGTTGGGGCATAAACTTGGATTACTCTGATATTGAATGATTTGCTTGGAAACAAACAGAGATCATTCTGTCATTTTTGAGATTGCACTGAAGTACTGCATTTCGGATTCTTCTGGTGACTGTAAGGGCTACTCCCATTTCTTCTATTTTTTGATTGAGACATTTGTTTGGTATTGAGCTGCATGCATGAGTTGCTTACATATATTGGAAATTAAGTATTTGTCAGTTGTTTCTTCTGGAATTATTTTCTCACATTCTAAAGGCTGCTTCTTTTACCTTGCTTATAGTTTCCTTCATTGTTCAAAAGTTTTTAAGTTTAGTTAGGGTCCATTGTTTTTATTTTCATTACTCTGGGAGGTGTATCAGAGGATCTTGCTGTGATTTGTGTCATAGAATGTTCTGCCTATGTTTCCCTCTAAGAGTTTTATAGTTTCTTGTCGTACATTTAGTTCTTTAATCCATTTTGAGTTTATTTAGGTGTATGTTAGAAAGTGTTCTAGTTTCATTCTTTTACTGGTGTTTGACCAGTTTCCCAGCATCAGTTGTCAAAGAGATTGTCTTTTCTCCATTGTATATTTTTGTCTACTTGTCAAAGTTAAGGTGTCTGTTGGTGTGTGAATTTATGTCTAAACTTTTTTTTTGTTCCATTGATCTATATTTCTGTCTTTGTGCTAGTACCATACTGTCTTGATGACTGTAGTTTTTGAAAATGAAAATGAAAGTTGCTCGGTTGTGTCCAACTCTTTGCAACCCCATGGACCATACAGTCTGTGGAATTCTCCAGGCCAGAATACTGGAGTCAGTAGCCTTTCCATTCTCCACGGAATCTTCTCAACCCAGGTATCGAACCCAGATCTCCTACATTGCAGGCAAATTCTTTACCAGCTGAGCCAAAAGGGAAGCCCTTGTGGCTAATACATATCTCTGGGCTTTCTGTTTTGTTCCATTGATCTGTATTTCTGTCTTTGTGCCAGTACCACACTGTCTTAATGACTGTAACTTTGTAGTATAGTATGAAGTCAGGCAAGTTGATTCCTCTAGTTCAGAGGACAAAAACAAATAATTTCAAAATTTGTATGGAAATACAAAAAACTTTGAATAGCCAAAACAATCTTGAGAAAAAGAATGGAACTGGAAGAATCAACCTGCCTGACCAATACCATTGGTAGTTAATAGGAATTGCATTGAATCTGTAGATTCCTTTGAGTAGTGTACTCATTTTTACTATATTGATTCTTCTGATCTGCAAACATGGTGTATTTCTCCATCTGTTTGTGTCATCCTTGATTTATTTCATCAGTATTTTATAGGCTTTTGTTTCTTTGGGTAAATTTATTCCTGTGTATTTTATTCTTTTTGTTTTAATGGTGAATGGGATTGTTTCTTTAATTTCTCTTTATGTATTAATTTTATATCCTGCAACTTTACTATATTCATTGATTAGCTCTAGTAATTTTCTGGTGGTGTCTTTAGGGTTTTCTGTGTAGAGATCATGTCATCTGCAAATAGTGAGAATTTTACTTTTTTTTTCCAATCTTGATTCCTTTTATTTGTTTATTTTTTTCCTTCTCTGATTGCTGTGGCTAGGACTTCTAATATGTTAAATAATAGTGGTGAGAGTGGGCACCCTTGTCTTGTTCCTGATTTTAGAGGAAGTGCTTTCAATTTTTCACCATTGAGGATAATGTTTGCTGTGCCTTTGTCATATATGGCTTTTATTGTGTTGAGGTATAGAGTTTTTATCATAGATTGGTGCTGAATTTTGTCAAATGCTTTCTCTGCATCTGTTGAGATAACCATATGGTTTTTATCTTTCAGTTTGTTAATATGGTGTATCACATTGATTCATTTGTAAATATTGAAGAATCCTTGCATCCCTGAGATAAAGCCCACTTGGTCATGATGTATGGTCTTTTTAATATGTTGTTGGATTCTGTTTGCTAGAATTTTGTTGAGGATTTTTGCATCTATGTTCACCAGTGATTGTGGCCTATAGTTATCTTTTTTTTGTGGCATCTTTGTCTGGTTTTGGTATTAGGGTGATACTGGCCTCATAGAATGAGTTTGCAAGTTTACCTTCCTCTGAAATTTTCTGGAAGATTTTGAGTAGAATAGGTGTTAGCTCTTCTCTAAATTTTTGGTAGAATTCACCTGTGGAGCCATCTGGTCCTGGGCTTTTGTTTGTTGGAAAATTTTTGATTACAGGTTCAATTTCTCTTATGGATCTGTTAAGATTTTCTATTTCTTCCTGGTTCAGTTTTAGGTTATACTTTTCTAAGAATTTGTCCATCTCTTCCACATTGCCCATTTTATTGGCATGTAATTGCTCATAGCAGTCTCATGATCTTTTGTATTTCTGTGTTGTCTTTTGTGATTTCTCCATTTTCATTTCTGATTTTATTGATTTGGTTCTGGTCCCTTTTCTTGATGAGTTTGGCTAATGGTTTATCTATTTTAAGTATATTCTCAAAGAACCAACTTTTAGTTTTGTTTACTTTTGTTATAATCTTCATTTCTTTTTCATTTTTTTTTCTGCTCTGATATTTATGATTTCTTTCCTTCTACTAACTTTGGGGTTCTTCTTTTATTTCTAGTTGCTTTAGATGTAAAGTTAGGTTGTTTATTTGATGTTTCTCTTGTTTCTTGAAGTAGGTTTGTATTGCTATGAATCTCTTTCTTAGCACTTGTGTTACTGAATCACATAGGTTTGGGTTGTCATGTTTTCATTCTCATTTGTTTCTATGCATATTTTATTTCCATTTTGATTTCTCCCATGATCTGTTGGTTATTCAGAATCATATTGTTTAACCTCCATATCTTTGTATTTTTAATAGATTTTTCTCTGTAGTTGACATCTAATCTTACAGCATTGTGACCAGAAAAGATGCTTGAAATGATCTTTTTTTTTTTTTTTTTTTTTTTAACTGAGGCTAGACTTATGTTCTAGGATGTGATCTCCCCTGGAGAATATTCCATGTGCACTTGAGAAAAAGTGAAAACCTTTTCTGGGGTGAGGCAAAATGCCCTAAAGTCATCAATTAGGTCTAACTGGTCCATTGTATCATTTAGAGTGTGGATTTCCTTGCTAATTTTCTGTTTGGATGATCATTCCATAGGTTTGAGTGGTGTATTAAGGTCCCCCACTATTACTGTGTTACTCTTAATTTTCCCTTTCATTCTTAGCATCTGCCTTACATATTGATGTGCTCCTCTGTTGGGTGCATATATATTTATAATTGTTATACATTTTTCTTGGATTGATCCTTTGATCATTTTAGGACGCAAAGTAGTGTCTTTCTTTGTTTCTTATCATGGTCTTTATTTCAAAGTCTGTTTTATCAGATATCTCCTACTCCTGCTTTCTTTTGATCCCCATTTGCATGAAGTATCTTTTACCAGCCCTTCACTTTCAGTCGTATGTGTTCCTGGGTTTGAGGTGGGTCTCTTGAAGACAGCATATATAAGGGTCTTATTTTTGTATCCACTTGGCCAGTCCTTGTCTTTTGGTTGGAGCATTTAGCTTATTTACATTTAAGGTAATTATTGATAAGTTACTTTGTTGTGTTGAGTTCATTTTTATAAACCTTTACTGTGTTTTCTGTCTAGAGAAGATCTTTATCATTTGTTGATGAGCTGGTTTGGTGGTGCTGAATTCTCTCAGCTTTTGCTTGTTTGTAAAGCTTTTGATTTTTTCCTTCACATCTGAATGAGATCCTTTCTGGGTAGAGTAATCTTGGTTGTAGGTTTTCTCTTTCATCACTGTAAGCATGTCCTGCCATGCCCTTCTGGCCTGGAGAGTTTCTATTGAAAGATCAGCTGTTATCCCTATGGGGATCCCCTTGTGTGTTATTTGTTGCTTTCCCTTGCTGCTTTTAATATTTGCTCTTTGTGTTTGATCTTTGTTAGTTTGATTAATATGTGTCTTGGGGTGTTTCACCCTAGGTTTATCCTGTTTTGGACTCTCTGGGTTTCTTGAAAAGGGAAGTTTTCAACTACTATCTGCTTAAGTATTTTCTCATGCCCTTTAGTTTTGTCTTCTTCTGAGACACCTATCATTCAAATGTTGGAGGATTTTACATTGTTCCAGAGGTCTCTGAGGTTGTCCTCATTTCTTTTCTTTTTCCTCTCTGCTTCATTTACTTCCACCATTCTATCTTCCATGTCACTTATCCTCTCTTCTGCTTCAGTCAGTCTACTAATATTTCCTTCTAGAATGCATTTGATCTCAGTTATTGCATTATTCATTATTGATTGGTTTTTCTTTATTTCTTCTAGGTCCTTGTTAAACATTTCTTGCATCGTCTCAATTCTTCTCTCTAGTCTATTTATCTGTAGGTCCATTTTGTTTTCAAGATTTTGGATCATCTTTACTATCTTTATTCAGAATTCTTTTCAGATAGACTCTCTATCTCCTCCTCTTTTGTTTGGGTTGGTGGTTTTTTTTTTTTTTAATCATATTCCTTCACCTGCTGAATATTTCTCTGCCTTTTAAAAGAGGTTTTAAAATAATATTTATTTCTTAAAAGTTAGCATGTACATAATAGGAAACCAAAAATCACAAGAAGCAAAATACAAAGTCATTCATAATCACAAGCAGTTTAACCATTTGACATGTCCTTCTAGGTCTCATTTGGATATTTTCACAATTAAGCATCCATTTTTATGTAATTAAGATCATACAGTTATGTATCTTGCTGTTTCACACATCAAGAATATTTACCACTTCAAAGTCCCAACGCTATGAGTATTTTGATAACCAAGAATACACCAACTCAATCTGGAAGGAAAAAAAAGTAATCTTGCCTTTCTTGGCAACAAAAATTTCAAGGACAAAAATGGCAACAGGCCTCTATATAAACATATTGGCAGAGCTATGATTAAAATACTACTTTCCCTTAATGTTCAACTAAAAATGAGACATAAAGCAACAGAGAACACAAAATATAATGCTCATAAGAGGATTCATCATGAGATCTAAACTATTAAGGTTTTAGCAAGGAGGTATGTTTCTGCTGAATTCTTTAACAATGCATTTCTGTAGTACAGCCAGGAGATGCACACATCGATGGTTATCATCAAAAGAGAAACATGAACACATCCACATATGGCCCTCCCTCTATACTTAATTCCACCCCTCAGCTGCCAACCTAAATGAACAAGTCCTGATGTACATTTCTCAGAGACAGTTTAATAGGTCCAAGATGCTGTCTTAAAAAAAAAAAAATCTATTATAACAAAGATATTTACAAATTGATTAATTCAGAAGTTCTATTTTTTATCATACATTGTCACTTCAGGACATCTAAAAAGCCTCAGTTCAATTCAGTCGCTCAATTGTGTCTGACTCTTTGTGATCCCATGAATAACAGCATGCCAGGCCTCCCTGTCCATCACCAACTCCCAGAGTTCACTCAGACTCAAGACCATCCATTCTGTGATGCCATCCAGCCATCTCATCCTCTGTTGTCCCCTTCTTCTCCTGCTCCCAATCCCTGCCAGCATCAGAGTCTTTTCCAGTGAGTCTGCTATATACACAATAGTGCTGAATACACACGTGTAACAATGGTTATATCTGAAGGTGTCTTCTGTGAAGGAACATTCTGGTCTAGAACCTTTCATTTCTCCCAATTCCTCCTTTTTGCCATCATCCTTCCAGCAGTGGGCGGCAGGACAGACATGTATCACTTGGATGTGATTACAATTTCACTTCCAAAAGTCCTTTTCAGAAGACAGCCTTTCAATGAATTTTAACACAAAGTGTACAAAATGTGTTAGTTTACTAACCGTACTTTTGTCTTATATTGGCAACCTCTTTAATACCTAGAGACTAGATATTATAAAATTGGGACCCATTTTGTCCAGTATATACATAATACATACAAAGTTAAATGAAATGCACTTCACATATAAACCAACGGTAAGCTGAAATGTTCTACTACCCACTAGCAAAATATCTTTTGAAAACTCCCCTCCCACCTCCCTCAACCCAATGAAAAAGTACAGAGTATACTATTCGGAGAGAAGGTTTAACAATTCCAATTATAGTATTTCCCATCAGTTTTAGAAAGCTATTTAAAAGAAGCATTATTATACTGCTTCTACTTTTAAATGCATCAAGCACTTCAAAATATCTAGAAAGACTAGATTTCATATAAGAACTTGTCCACTGTGTACATAGTACTGTTAAATGAATTGCACACATGTAGCAATGGTTAGAATTTGAAATTTCTTCTAAATATGACCATTTTGGCTTGCACCATTCCTTCTCTCACTTCCTTCTCTCCACCAATCCAGTTGACAAGTACAGGCATGTGTAGCTTAGAGGTATTTGAATAAATTCATATCAAAAAAATCATTTAGAGAAGACAGGCATTCCTATGTTTCAACACAAAGTGTACAAAATGTGCTAATTTTACTAACTACTGTGTCATACACTGGCAACCTCTTTAACATCTAGAGACTAGATGTCACAAAATTAGGACTCGTCCATTACATACACTATATACACAGTAAAACAAAGTGCACAGAACACATACAAAATGGTTTCATTTGAAAATGTCCAGGTACAAACACACTAGCTTATTACTTTCTCTAATTCTTTCCCTCCCACCTCCTCCAAACCACCGAACAAGTATAGACAATAATATACTGCTCACAGTAGTGGTTTAACATTTAACATTCCCAAAGATAGTTTCAGTTCAGTCGCTCAGTCGTATCCAACTCTTTGCGACCCCATGAACTGCAACACACTAAGCCTCCCTGTCCATCACCAACTCCTGGAGTTAACCCAAACTCCTCTGTCTATTGAGTCGGTGATGCCATCCAACCATCTCATCCTCTGTCATCCCCTTCTCCTGCCCTCAATCTTTCCCAGTATCAGGGTCTTTCCAAATGAGTCAGCTCTTCGCATCAGGTGGTCAAAGTATTGGAGTTTCAGCTTCAACATCAGTCCTTCCAATGAACACCCAGGACTAATCTCCTCTAGGAGACAGTACTTCCTATGAATTTGAGCAAAAAATGTTTACAAAGAGATAGCTCACTATCTCTACATTTAACATACCATCAGGCACTTCTAAACATCTAGGTGGACTAGCTGTTTCAAATAAGGACTTAATTTGTCCACTATATACAGGGAAGTCTTGAATAAACTGCTATATCTAACAGTTATAATCTGAAATTATCTTCAAAATATGAGTATTCTAGCCTAAGACCCTTTGCTTCTCTCCCCTCTTCATCATACCCAGAAGGCTATAATGCTCAATTTTCAGAGGACAATCTTTCCTAGAAACTTTTACCAATAAATATACAAAATGTATTATTTACTAACTATTTTTGTCATACACTGGCAACCTCTTTAACATCTAGAAAGACTAGATGCTATAAATTAAGACTAATTTGTCCATTATATAGACTATAGATAAAGTGAAACAAAATTCAAGAACAGAAAAGACAATGGTTAATCTTGCCTCACTATAATAAACACACTGGCACAGATGTTTGCACATCCCTTTCCTACCCACCACCACCACCACCACCCTGACCTTGAACCAGTGCACAAAACACAATACGTACTGCTCCAGGAGGTGATCTGGCCAGTCCCCTCCACCCCCAAAATTTCATATGAATTTTAACAAAAAGATATTTACAGAATCTTTTTACTACCTCTACTTTAACATATATCAGGCACATCAGAGCATCTAGAAAGACTAGATATTTCAAAAAAGTACTTGTTGTCAACTATATATACAGTAGTGAGAAATAAAATGCACACAGAAAACAAAGGTTATATGGAAATGTCTTCTAAGTATGACCAGTCTGGCATAGAACTTTCTATTCTTCCTCCTCAAGGTCTTCCATTCCACGTTCTCCAACCCACTGAACAAAATTCCACTTTGGTGGCTCTGGAAATTGCTTCTCAGTTCAGCTCAGTTCAGTTGCTCAGTCGTGTCCCACTCCTTGTGACTCCATGCATCGCAGCACGCCAGGCCTCTCTGTCCATCACCAACTCCCGGAGTTCACTCAGATTCATGTCCATTGAGTCAGTGATGCCATCCAGCCATCTCATCCTCTGCCGTCCTCTTCTCCTCCTGCCCCTAATCCTTCCCAGCATCAGGGTCTTTTCCAATGAGTCAACTCTTTGCATGAGGTGGCCAAATTATTGGAGTTTCAGCAAGTTGCTTCTAGAGGTAATCAAACAACTCCATTTCCGAAAAGTCATTTCCAGAAGACATTTCTTTATATTTATATATATATATATATATACATATATATATATATATGTATATATGTGTGTGTGTGTGTGTGTATTTTTAAGTATTTTATCATATGTCAGCAACCTCTTTACATCTAGGCCTCCTAGATGTAAAGATCTTTCTTTGAAGGGTTTGGGGGTAACGTTGAGAACAGCTTTTTCTTATTATATACACAAGCCTTCTATCAGTGACCAATAAATTTTCCCAAAGGGAGGCAGACACTTTCTGTTGGCCACAAGGCGTGCGTTATTCTACAATTTCTATCTTCCAACATTAAGGTCTTGTTAGAACGACGATCCGCTAACTTTCCACCCATCGAGGACCGTGGCTCTGCTCACCCTCAGGCCACGTTACATCCTTTGTCCATTGTCGTCCGGACCAGGCGAGGTCTCGTCCAACCGGGACTGGGCCGTCATCTCACGCTGCAGATCTGCTCAGCCCCAGGGCCTAAGGGTGGAGGAGCTGGTGTCCACAATCCTTCCCGGGCCCTCTGTGAGTCTGAGCAGCTGCCATTCTTCTAGTCCAGCCGCGTGCAATGCCCAAAGGTACCAGGATCTCAGTGGCCAGGCGGAGGCTTCACCTAAGCCCAAGCCCTGCAGCCATGGGTGAAGAGACCCAGCGATCCTGGCTCGGAGGGACTACCACCATTAAGTCGCGGCCATGGGGGCGCGGGGAATGGTTCACGGCTGCTTCCAGTCTTGGGCCCGGCCAACTGGCGGCCTCAGCCACTGCTCTGCAAAAACACACCAGAGACTGTCCCCGGGCCCCACAGTTCACCCACCGACCAGAGGCTGGAGGGCCTGGAGGGCCCCAGGGTAGCAGGCAGTCATCTGCTTCTAGCCACTCTCTCTGTTGGAACTCTCTCTGCCTTTTCATTTTGTTTAGATTGCTGTGTTTGGGGTGCCCCTTCTGCAGACTGGAAGTTTATGGTTCCTTTCAATTGTGGAGTCTGCTCCCTGGGACTAATGGCTTGTCAAGGTTTCCTGGTTGGGAGAGTTTGTGTCTGTGTTCTGGTGTGTGAAACTGAATCTTTTCTCTCTGGAGTGCAAATAAGTGTCCAGTAGTGAGTTTTGGGGTGTTTATGGGTTTAGCATGGCTTTGGGCAGCCCAGCTTTTAACGTTCAGGGTTGTGTTCCTGTTTTGTTGGAAAATTATCATGCTGTGTCTTGCACTGGATTTTGTTGGCTCTTGGGTGGAGCTTGGTTTCCAGTGTAGGTGTGGAGACTTTTGAGTGAGATCTTGTCTGTTAACGTTCCCTGGAGTCTGGAGTTCTCTAATGTTCTAAAGTTTTGGAGTTAGACCTCCTGCTTCTGGCTTTCAGTCCTTCTCCTACAGTAGCCTCAAGACTTCTCCATCCATACAACTTAGAAGATAAAACCCCTAGGTTTATTGGTGGAACAGTTCTCCACAGCCAGGAACACTCAGAGAGGTTCACAGAGTTATATAGAGAAGAGAAAAGGGAGGAGGGAGATAAAGGTGACCAGAAGGAGAAAGTGAAAGTCACTCAGTTGTGTCCAACTCTTTGTGACCCCATAGACTATACAGTCCATGGACTTCTCCAGGCTAGAATACTAGAATGGGTAGCCTTCCCTTCTCTATGGGATCTTCCCATCCCAGGGATCGAACCCAGGTCTCCCATATTGCAGGCATATTCTTTACCAGCTGAGCTACAAGGGAAGCCCAAGGAGGAGAGAAAGGGGGAGTCAAAAGGGGAGAGAGCAATCTAGCCAGTAATCTAATCCCTAAGTGAAAATGGATACTGAAGAGTAGATTCTTAGAAGTACAAAATTGATAACAAATATCAAAAAGCAAAAATTAGAAACCTAGAATAGAGGTTAGACTCTCAAAAATACAATATAAAAAGTAATAATCATCATATTCAATCACAATAATTATAAAAATATATGGAATTTTTTTTAATAGGGCTTTTGGGAAAGATAATAGTAGGCTATAAAAATGAAAGTTAAAGGAGTAATAAAGAACTAAATTTTTCTTAATTAAAAAGTGATAAAAGTAAAAATATGTCTAGGAATTTCTCTGGAGCTGTTGTGGGCAGTCTGGGGTCAGTTCAGAGTCAGATAGTTCCTTATTCCAGCTTGTACTTGTTCTCAAGATCTATAGGTGCCCCTCAAATGTTTCCAGTATTAAATGCAGGGTTTTTAATCTTTTGCACCTGTTACTTCCAGAGCAGTTTCCCCTTCTTTCTTTATTTCTGTTTCCTCTGTTTGCAAGACTCTTCGGGGTCTAATTTCTGCCCTGACACAAGGGGGCAAAGGTGGCCACTTATTTAGGCTCACTGGTTCAGTTCTTGTTGGTGGGAGGGACTGCTAACAAATGCCACTGGCATGTGTGGGGAGCGCTCGCAGTGGATGGACCACACTGGGTTTGCCACAGCCCAAGGTGGTGTGTGCTTCCCGGGTCTACACTGCACAGTCTCCAGGGTGCTCTGCAATGGCTCTCTACCAGGTAAGCCCTGAGTTTCAAGCACTTCCCGAGTTTAAGCTGCTCAGGTTCTCGGGTGTGCTGTGAGAGCACAGTCCCAGGTGTGCCATGTGTCTCCTCTGGGGAGCTGATCTCAAGCTGTGACATTCCTGGCAGATGTCAACCATCCAGGATCCCAGGAAGATGAGGTTAGCAACTGGGAGTCTGCTCACAGATTGGTGGAAGATGCGGTCTCTGGGGCTGAGATTGCGGCAGATCCTTGCCTTCGAGCTCTGTCACTCACCTACCTCTCTGCTTCCAAGGAAGAGGGCCCTATATGCAGCCGGCTTACTCTCCTTTCATATTCGCTCAACCTTTTGTCCTGTGAGCATGCCAGGAGTCATCGCGTACAATAGAGCTGTTCACGGGAAGGTCTTTTTTTTTTTTTTTTTTTTTTTTTGTCTCTCTGGCTATCCCACGGTTTGGGTTGCTAGCTCACATTAACTCCCTCAGATTGTCCTCAGGGCACTCAGGCCTGGTCTTTGCCCTAGGGACCAGTGATGCATCCCTCCCTGCCCATCTCCCACTCGCTGGTGGTGGACTCAAGTGTCTCGGCTTCTCCACTGGCAGTGTGGTTAGGCACATATGCTATGATTCCCCGCACCGCCCCCCCAGTTGTGTTGCCCTCTGAGATTCCAAAACTCCCCACAGACATGCCTGTGAGAGGGGTTCCTACTGTGTGGAGACTTCTCCTCCTTCCCGACTCCCTCCCCAGCATGGGTCTCCTTCCTAAATCTTTTGCTTCAGTTTTTGCCCTTTATATTTTGTCCTACCTCCTTTCAAAGAGATTGGCCTGCCTTTCTGAGTGCCTGGTGTCCTTTGGCAGCATTCAAAAGTTGTTTTGTGGAAGTTGCTTGGCATTCAAATGATCTTTTGATGAATTTGTAGGGGAGAAAGTGGTCTCCCCGTCCTATTCCTCCAACATCTTGGGACTGCCCCCTAATAGGAAATTTTTAATCTCAGTGTCTTTGAAATAAATTTCTCTGCATTGTGTATGGGATTGAGGTTTTTCTTTATAAAGCTTGTAATTTTTTATATTTGCATCTTTGTGACTCTCTTTTCATACACTTTAATCACTTTTATGCTGGTCATTCTTTTCATTATTGATTAATATGGGTTCTGTGTCAAATTATTCATCTGTAAGTATGAGAAGTATGCCCTGTGATATTGTAACAAATGTTTTTCCATCCTGAAAATCTTGCTGTCCAGATTCAATTTTCTAGTACTCAAAAACAACAAAAATTGTTTTTTATTGTGCCCAGATTTAAACCATGATTAAAAGGCCTTCTTCATTCCTAGATTAGAAATAAAATAAAATAAATTAAACTTTATTTTCATCTAGAACTATTATTTTAAGTAGTTTTAAGCAAGGAGATAATATGGCTGGATTTTATATTTTAAAAGTTCATTTTTGATTTTTGGTTCATTTTTTCTGTATAATGTATGGATTTGAGGAAAGCAAGAGTGAATATGGAGATGTTAGTTAGGTGGCAATTACATGGAAAGAGATGATGAGGCTTGACTTAATGTGGCTTAATAGAGCAGAGAAACTCTAGGAAATTGCATGGTTGGAAGACACTGTGGAGATTATATTGACAGAACTTTGTATTGAATGTGGATACTGCAGGACAGGGAAAAATCAAGGCCAATCTTCAGTTTTTTACTCGTGCAATTGGGTGGGTGTCATGCTACTCACAGAAATGAATAAATGAAAAAGGTTGGAGTTTGTGTTTTGTGAGAGTGAACCTAGAGTTCTAATATATCCATGTGAAATCTGACATCTTTGAAAGACATCCAATTGTAACTTTTCACTGTTAGATATTTCTAAAAATTTCCACCCTTGGTTATCATGGCATCAATTTGTATCACCTGTTACCACTCACTGCTCCTTTCAGCTTCACACTCTTGAAGCATTTCTCCCCCTTTTCCCAGTTATTTTAGCTCCTGCCTGATTAGAATTTTCTAATAAGTCTCATCATAATCCTTGTTTTATTCAATATACTTGCTCCACTTAATACCTGCACTATCATTCCTTGAAGTTATCTCTTCCAGTGGTCTTGTCTTCTGCTCTACCTGAGCAGCTCATTCCAGTGTTCATACTCCAGATCTTGTTATATTAATACCTGCAGCCTCTCTATCTCAATTGCATCCTTCCTTTCCATCTCATCCCTGTTAGTACTCCAATTCTAAGAATTCATTAGTCGCACTAGGATCACCAGTCCATTGACTGATCTTATCTCGTTATCATTGATCTTCATCTCCTTTAAGTCCTCTTTTCCCTCTTTATTCAGCTTACATTTTAAGGTCAATTATTGTTGTCACTCTTTTGAATATTCTTTGACTCTCTTAACAGTCTTGTTAAATTTATATCGGTAAACACTAAGTGTTCCCTTAATGTTGCTTGGCAGTCTTACTATATATTCCTAGTGTGTTTATCCTCATACTCTCTAGACAACTACTTCAGACCTTTCCTCTTCTCAAACATCCAATATCACCTTCCCCAATCTCCCCTCAGCTTAATATTTTTTTACTTCAGTAATAAATTGAAGTACTCAGACAAGATCTTACATTAACTACTTTCCCACATTTATTTACCTTCTAACACTTAAACCTACATTTTCTGCTTTCTCCCTTATTACCATAATTGACCTATCCATAGTCTTATTTAAAACTAGTCTTGCAAATTGTTTCATATGCGCCCTGTCACCTCCCTCACTTACTCAAGCTATTGCTCCAACGTCTCTTCTTTCCTACATAATAAAATGTTACTCTTTACTGAAACGTTCTCGTCAGCGTACAAAGAGTGTTATTTCTCCTTTTGTAAAAAGCGTGGAAAAGTAAAAGAAAAGCTCTCCTGTCGACCTAATTATTTGCATCTCATTTCCAGGAACTCCTCACAATAGCTGTTTACACTCACTGTTTCCAATTATTTTTCTTTCTCTCCTAAACCAATTTCAACCATCCTTTTATCTCTACTACCTCACCTAAATTACTCTTGTCAGGGTCACCAATGACCTTCATGTTGCTGAATTCAATAGTAGTCAATTTTCATTCTTCATTTTAATGGAATTTTCATCAACATTTGGAATTACTCTTCTGCTTCTTATATTTTCTTTTTTGGTCTCTATGACACTGCACAATCCTGATTTTCTCTGTGCTTCACTAATCATTCCTTTATAGTCTCTTTTGCTGAATCCCCCTTTTCCTCTTGACCTCTTAATACTGGAATATCTTATCACTTGTTCCTTTGTCTTCTTTATTTTTATATGTACTTATTCCTTTGGTAATTTTGTCAGTAAGGCCTACCAAAAAAACTCTATGAAAAATGGCAGTCCCTTCACCTTGCTATCCCTCTCATCCTATCCTACCTATATTTTCCCCATAAACACTTGACATAATATAACATGCCGTGTATAGTTACTTTTTATAATAACTATTATTTATTCTCTCTCTTCTTGTTAGACTATAAACTTGAAAAGGATAGGAAGCTTAGTTTTGTTGCTTGTTTTATTGCAAGCACTTAAAATAGTGCCTCGTACACTATTAGCACTCAATAAATTTTTGAAGACAATTTTTCAAATTTATTTTTAATTGGAGGATACTTGCTTTAAGATGTATTGGTTCCTACCATACAGCAACTTCAATAAGACATGAGCATATATATATATCCCCTCCTTCTTGAACCTCCCTCTCCACCACTACCCTCATCTGAGCCCCTAGGCTGTCACTGTGCACCAGGCTGAGCTCCCTGCGTCATACCACAAATCCCCACTAGCTAGCTATTTCACACATGGCAATGCACATATTTCAGTGCTTTCACCCTCACCTTTCCCTGCTGTGTCCACAAGTCCCTTCCCTATGTCTGTGTCTCTATTCCTGCCTGCAAATAGGTTCATCAGTACCATTTTTCTAGAGTTTAATATGCAATACCTATTTTACTCTTTTTCATTTACTTCACTCTATATAACAAGTTCTAGGTTCATCCACCTCAGTTGAACTGACTCAAATTTGTTCTTTTTATGGCTGAGTAATGTTCAGTTGTCTATATGTACCACATCATCTTTATTCATATCTGTCAATGGACATCTAGGTGGTTTCCATGTCCTGGTTATTATTGTAAATAGTGCTGCAATGAACATCAGGGTGCATGTGAATTTTTGAGTTATGATTTTCTCAGGGTACATGTCCAGTAGTAGGATTGCTGGGTCATGTGGTAGTTTTATTCCTAGTTTTTAAGGAAATCTCCATATTGTTCTCCATGGTGGCTGTATCAATATGTATTCCCACCAGCAGTAGAGTTCCCTTTCCTCCACATTCTCTGTAGCATTTATTATTTATAGAGTTTTTGATGGTGGCCATTCTGACCGGTGTGAGGTCATAACTCATTGTAGTTTTGATTTGCATTTCTCTAATAATGAGCAGTGTTGAGCATCTTTTCATGTGCTTGTTGGTCCTTGTGTATCTTGTTTGGAGAAGTGTCTGTTTAGGTCTTCTGCCCATTTTTACACTGGGTTGCTTGCTTTCCTAAAACTGAGCTGCACGAGCTGCTTGTATATTTTGAAGACTGAATAATGTTTTTGAATGAATGAATAGTTCCAAAGTTAACAGGCACTGACAGAGTCAGAGTTCCATCCTTGCATTCAGGCGCTATAGCCCAAGCTCTTTCTCAGTGAATTTCACTTCCTTTCAAAGCCTTTATTAGGCGAAGTGTAGATTGTTCATATGCAAAGGCAAAGGAAATTGGCCTATTTATTACTCTGTAAGACAGGACAGGTAGACCTACTTATCATTCATAAAACCTCTGAAATCTACTAAGCACTCTAAGGTCGGTTAGAAATAATAATTTTGGCAATATTTTAGCGATAAGAAAACTTTCCTGTGCTAATTCTGATGTTTATCCTTCTAATGACTTGGGTGTGTTTATCTGCACGTGATGGAGGATAGAGCATGTGAGTCGGTTGTTACCATTCCTTTTTCGTAGTAGCTCATAATGCACAATCTAATATTTAAAAATTCATATGCTCCCTGCAGGTAAAGTTTTTGTTGCTATTCACAGCATACTTGCTTTTAATGAGAAATATGCCTTGCTGAAGGATGTGTGTGTGTGTGTGTGCGCGCGCGGGCGCGCGTGTCTTGAGGAAGAGCTACTGAAGCTCGCATTTAGATCCTAAAGCACTTTGGGTTGAGCAAAGCTGGATGGAATCATATACAAGAGATCTTTGAAAACCATCATGAGATTAGCTGGTGGTGTTGGAGAATGCTGGTGAAAGGAGGTTCCAGACTTAAATGTGGGGAAGAAGAAATGAAAATGTTTAGTAAATATTTCTTTAAAATAGTTTCTATGTCCATAAGTGAACGAATAATTGGACATTCTCTGAGTCCGAAGAGTAATGCTAAAAATTATCTGACACATTCTACAGATGTCTGTGGGTATATTTCAAACACCACTGGTGAACAAAGTGTTTCTTTGGGAGTAAGCAGAGAATTTTTTGAAAAATAGTTTTACCTCAATTTTTACCCTCAGATCTACAGACATTATTTTACCTGTCCTAATGTCTCTTCCCTTGAGTTTCTCTTTAATGTCTTAAAATTTCTCTTAATTCTTGACTTGTATATCAAAAACATCAGATGACTTAGACCTAGTAATTTTAATTTTACTTCTTTGCAGGCAGTAGAGATAAAAGGATAATGACTTTAAAACTGCCTATCTCCCAGTTTTGAAAAACTGTATGGGGGCTTCTCTGGTGACTCAGATGCAAAAATAAAGAAAAAAATTCATGTTCATGTTATGCCCAAGTTGCAAAATCTCCCAACGAGCACCAGGGAGCCGATGTCTGATGCAAAAGCAAGAGAGTTTTTATTGCCAAGCTCGAGCTGGGGCTCCTACCGATATCGAGGCAGCAGCTATAGGGAGGAGCCCTGAGCTCTGGGTTACATTGCTTTTATAGGGTATTCTCGTGCCAGAAATTTAAAAACAGGAGATTCCGGGTTGGGAGATGTCTAATTGGTTGCCTTCTGTGGAAGGGTTAGGTGTTGGGTTTTGATTGGTTCCCATTTCCCGGGCTGGCCACGGGTTCTGATTGGTCCGCGGGTAGTGGGGTGGGGTTAAGGGATTTCTAAAGGCTCTTGGATTTCCAAAGGCTCTTTTCCTGGAACCTTACAAAATGGAGTAGCTTAGATTCTTCAGTTCATTTTTTTTCTTGATGAGTAAGTTAAAAAAGAGATACTTCTAATGAATGTTGATCAACATAGACATTACTCAGTCCACCAATGTAAGTGTTCAGTCAGTTCAGTCTTTCAGACCTGTCTGACTCTTTGCGACCCCATGGACTGCAGCACGCCAGGCTTCCTTGTCTATCACCAACACCCAGAGCTTGCTCAAATTCATGTCCATTGAGTTGGTGATGACATCCACCCATCTCATCTTCTGTCATCCCCTTCTCCTCCTACCTCCAACCTCTCCCAGCATCAGGGTCTTTCTAATGAGTCAGTTCTTCACATCATGTGGTTGAGGTATTAGAGCTTCAGCTTCAGCATCAGTCCTTAGAATGAATATTAAGCACTGATTTCTTTTAGAATTGACTGGTTTGATCTTGTAGACCAAGGGACTCTCCAGAGTATTCTCCAATACCACAGTTCAAAGCGTCAATACTCTGGTGCTCAGCTTTCTTTATGGTCCAACTCTAACATACATACATGATTACTGGAAAAGCAGTAGTTTTGATTATATGGACTATTTTCAGTATATTAAAAATCTACTTTTTAATATGGTGTCTAGGTTGGTCATTGCTTTTCATCCAAGGAAACAAAGTTGTTCACTGTTTCCATTTTCCCCCATCTATTTGCCATGAAATGATGGGACAGGATGTCATGATCTTAGTTTTCTGATTTAGTTTTAAGTCAACACTTTCATGCTCCTCTTTCACTTTCATCAAGAGGCTCTTTAGTTCTTCTTCGCTTTCTGCCATAAGGGTGGTATCATCTGCATATCTGAAGTTATTGATATTTCTCCCGGCAATCTTGATTCCAGCCTGTGCTTCTTCCAGTCCAGCATTTCTCATGATGTACTCTGCATAGAAGTTAAATAAGCAGGGTGACAGTATACAGCCTTGATGTACTCCTTTCTCAATTTGGAACCAGTCTGTTGTTCCATGTCTAGTTCTAACTGTTGCTTCCTAACCTGCATACAGATTTCTCAAGAAGCAGGTCAGGTGGTCTGGTATTCCCATTTCTTTCAGAATTTTCCACAGTTTGTTGTAATCCACACAGTTAAAGGCTTTGGCCTAGTCAGTAAAGCAGAAGTAGATGTTTTTCAGGAATTGTCTTGGTTTTTGATGATCCAATGGACATTGGCAATTTGACCTCTGGTTCCTCTGCCTTTTCTAAAACCAACTTGAATATGTGGAAATTCACAGTTCATGTGCTATTGAAGCCTGGCTTGGAGAATTTTGAACGTTATTTTGCTAGTGTGTGAAATGTGTGCAATTGTGTGGAAATCTGAACATTCTTTGGCATTGCCTTTGTTTGGGATTGGTATGAAAACTGACCTTTTCCAGTCCTGTGGCCACAGCTGAGTTTTCCAAATTTGCTGACATATTGAATGCAGCACTTTCACAGCATCAGCTTTTGGAATTTGAAATAGCGCAAGTGGAATTCTGTCACCTCCACTAGCTTTGTTCATAGTGATGCTTTCTAAAGCCCACTTGACTTTGCATTCCAGGATGTCTGGCTCTAGGTGAGTGATCACACCATCATGATATCTGGGTCATGAAGATCTTTTTGTGTAGTTCTTCTGTGTATACTTGCCACCTCTAATATCTTCTGCTTCTGTTAGGTCCATACTATTTTTGTCCTTTATTGTGCCCATCTTTGCATGAAATGTTCCCCTCAGTTCCGTTCAGCCACTCAGTCATGTCCGAATCTTTGCAACCCCATGAACTTCAGCATGCCAGGCCTCCCTGTCCATGACCAACTCCTGGGGCCTACCCAAGCTCATGTCCATTGAGTCGGTGATGCCATCCAACCATCTCATCCTCTGTCGTCCCCTTCTCCTCCCGCTCTCAATCTTTCTCAGCATCAGGTCGTTTTAAATGAGTCAGCTCTTCACATCAGGTGGCCAAAATATTGGAGTTTAAGCTTCAACATCAGTCCTTCCAATGAACACCCAACTGATCTTCTTTAGGATGGACTGGTTGGATCTCCTTGCAGTCCAAGGGACTCTCAAGAGTCTTCTCCAACCTCTCAGTTCAAAAGCATCAATTCTTTGGCACTCAACTTCCTTTATAGTCCAACTCTCACATCCATACATGACTACTGGAAAAGCCATAGCCTTGACTAGACTGACCTTTGTTGACAAAGTAATGTCTCTGCTTTTTAATATGCTGTCTAGGTTAGTCATAACTTTTCTTCCAAGAAGTGAGCGTCTTTTAATTACATGGCTGCAATCACCATCTGCAGTGATCTTGGAGCCCAGAAAAATAAAGTCAGTCACTGTTTCCACTCTTTCCCCATCTATTTGCCATGAAGTGATGGGACTGGATGCCATAATCTTAGTTTTCTGAGTTGAGCTTTAAGCCAACTTTTTCATTCTCCTCATTAATTTTCATTAAGAGGCTCTTTAGTTCCTCTTCACTTTCTGCCATAAGGGTGGTGTCATCAACATATCTGAGGTTATTGATATTTCTCCCGGCAGTCTTGATTCCAGCTTGTGCTTCATCCAGCCCATCATTTCTCATGATATACTCTGCATACAAGTTATGTTAGAAGGGTAACAATATACAGCCTTGATGTACTCCTTTTCCTATTTGGAACCAGTCTGTTGTTCCATGTCCAGTTCTAACTGTTGCTTCCTGACCTGCATACAGATTTCTCAAGAGGCAGGTCAGGTGGTCTGGTATTCCCATCTCTTTCAGAATTTTTGACAGTTTGTGGTGATCCACACAGTCAAAGACTTTGGCATAGTCAATAAAGCAGAAGTAGATGTTTTTCTGGAACTCTCATGCTTTTTAATGTTCCAGTGGATGTTGGCAGTTTGATCTCTGGTTCCTCTGCCGTTTCTAAATCCAGCATGAACATCTGGAAGTTCAACGTTCATGTACTATTGAAGCCTGGCTTGGAGAATTTTGAGTATTACTTTGCTAGTATGTGAGATAAGTGCAATTGTGTGGTAATTTGAATATTCTTTGGAATTGTCTTTGTAATTGGAATGAAAACTGACCTTTTCCAGTCCTGTGGCCACTGCTGAGTTTTCCAAACTTGCTGGCATATTGAGTGTAGCACTTTCACAGCATCATCTTTTAGGATTTGAAATAGCTCAACTGGAATTCCATCACATCCACTAGCTTTGGGAGTAGATGGGATTTTTCAGCACCATCCCTCTGACCTTGAGGGAGGGGAAAGGGAGTTGGAGATTGGATTAGTTGCCAGTGGACAAGGATTTCGTCAACCATGCCTAAGTAATGAGGCCTCGGTAAAACCCCAAAAGGACAGTGTTTGTAAAACCTCCAGGTTGGATGTGCTGAAATGGTGAAGTGCCTGGAAAAATTATGGAAGCTCTGTGCCTTGCCCTGTGTATCTCTTTTTTCTGACTGTTCCTGAATTATATCTTGTTGTAATAAGTTGGTAATCTGGTGAGGAAAATATTGCTATGGGTTCTGTGAGTTGCTCTAGCAAATTAATTGAACCAGAGGAAGGGGTCATGGGGCTTTCTTATTTATAGCAACAATTAGGGCATGTAACCATCTGAATTTAGTCTTGTAGTCTTGAATCCGTGACCTGTAGAATGTGATGCTGCCTCTGGGTAGAAAGTGTCAGAACTAAGTTGAATTCTCAGACACACTCTTAGTAGCCTAGAATTGTTTGTTTTTGATGTGGTGGGAATTGGGTTCAAGAATCAAAAAGAGGTTCAAGAATATAGTTATTATATTTTGTTTTTGTACAGTTGAAAAGTAAAATTTTTCTAAATACTAAATCACAATTTAAAAGGAATAGCAACAATTTGGAAAAATATATCCAAACTGGGAAAGGATCAATTAAACAAATCATACAATTAATTGCAAAAACGAAAGTGGGAATAATTTGCTGTGAACATAGCAGGAAGCAGATTAATAAAGAAAACGGTATAATTATTAGCTGGAAAGGTCAAGTGCTCTCATATATATGTAATAGGGAATAGATTTACTGTGTGAAAAGCTAGATTTGACCACATATTTTAAAATGTGCAAAACTTTCTACTTTCATGTTCAGACCAAGCTCTGTTGACCCAGATCTGCTCACCATTTGTTTTGTTTTGACCACACATACTGCTTCTCAGTGTTGTTGCTCATTTTTAGCTTTGATCTGCATAGAGAGAATAATAGTGAGATTTCCTGAGATCAGTGCCTTAAAAATCAGTCAAAAGATTAGTATGATTTGGTTCCTTGGTTATTTTAGTAGCTTTTAAAAAGCTTTTCTTTGGAGTCTTTTATATAGTGATGGTTTGGGAAAAATCTGGGGAAGAAAATTGAATGGTAGTTGAGGCAGGTTTAGTTTTGTTAATTTCCATCAGTCTTTAGTACTACAAGCTCGTTATCTTTAGAAAGAAATGAATAAAAATTGTTGTTGGAACCTCACATAAACTGTCTGTTTTCATCGAGGTGTTATCGGTTTGACTTCATGCTAGTATAAATTACAGCAAAAGAACAATGTCTGGAGTTCAAAGTATGAGTGTCTTGATGCCAAGATTGCTGGTGTATTTAATATGCCCCTCAAAGTAGTAGCTTCACTTGTGATTGACTATAAACACTGAATCTGATCCTTCAAATGCAAATCATGGACCTGGCAGAGTGCATCGATGCTCTGTGCTGGAGCTCTTAAATAGCTTGTTTGTTCAATAAGATTGACTCAAATGTGGCATTAATAAATTGCTCCATGTGAACTGACAGAAGAGTATTCAGTTTCTTAATAGTTGTGTGTGACTGTTTGCCTAGTAAGCTGGTATGTTGGTGTTGCTTCCTTGGGAAGGGAACAGGTGCAAGTTTAAGGGCCTTCCAGAAAAAAATAAGCAAGCACAAAAGAAGCTTTACCAACCTCATTCCTGGGACTGGGAAGCTTCAATGTAATTTGCTACACTGCTCCTGTGTTTTCTATCAAGTCATAGGCAAGTAGCTAAATCAATCTATCACTGATGTTTGTTCCACTGTTGATCTGTCATATCTCAAGAGCATGAGGATGTTATAAAATGGACAAGGAGCTGAGGGTAATTTTGTACGTGCCACATATGAAGGTGTGATATGGTCTCACTTGACTTTGGCAGAACTAAATTATAATACTGTTCTGCTACAAAACTCATTGCTATATTAAATTAATTACATGACATCAGCTTATGGTTTGCTATAGTCAGAGATTTGTGTTCATTTGCATTTTTGAGAACCTTTTTTCTGGATACGTACTCAGGAGTGGAATTGCTGGATCATATGGTAGTTCTACTTTTAGTTTTTTAAGGAACCACTATACTGTTTCCCAAACTGCTCCACTAATTTATATTCCAAGCAACAGTGTAGGAGTGTTTTTATTTTTTTCCTCCACACCCTCTCCAGCATTTATTAATTGTAGGCTTTTTGATGATGGCTATTCTGACCATTGTGAGGTGACATCTCATGGTGCTTTTGATTTGCGTTTCTCTGATATAAGCAATGTTGAGCATCTTTTCATGTGCTTGTTAGCCATCTATATGTTTTCTTTAGAAAATGTCTAGTCAGGTCTTTTTCCCCCTTCTTAACTGGGTTGCTTATTTAATATTGAGTTGCATGAGCTATTTGAATATTTTGAATATTAACCCCTTGTTGGTTGCATTGTTTGTAACTATTTTTCTCCCATTCTATAGATCATCTATTTGTTTTGTTGATGATTTCCTTTCCTATGTAATTGCTTCTAAGTTTAAATGTCTCATCTGCTTATTTTTGCTTTCATTTATTTTGCCCTAGCAGACCAATCTGAAAATGTGTTGCTACAGTTTATGTCAAAGAGTGTTCTGCCTATGTCTTCTTCTAGGATTTTTATGGTGTCATATCTTAAATTTTGGTCTCTAAACCATTTTCACTTTAGTATTGTATATTGTTTAAGGAAAAGTCCTAATTTCATTGTTTCACATGTAGCTGTCCAGCGTTCCCTGTACCTTTTCTTGAAGAGACTGTCTTTTATCCATTATAAAGTCTTGCCTCCTTTGTTATAGATTGACCATCAGTTCAGTTCAGTTGCTCAGTCGTGTCCAACTCTTTGCGACCCCATGAATCGCAGCACGCCAGGCCTCCCTGTTTATTACCATCTCTCGGAGTTCACTCCAGACTCACATCTATCGAGTCCGTGATGCCATCCAGCCATCTCATCCTCGGTCGTCTCCTTCTCCTCCTGCCCCCAATCCCTCCCAGCAGCAGTCTTTTCCAGTGAGTCAACTCTTCGCATGAGGTGGCCAGAGTACTGGAGTTTTAGCTTTAGCATCATTCCTTCCAAAGAAATCCCAGGGTTGATCTCCTTCAGAATGAACGGGTTGGATCTCCTTGCAGTCCAAGGGACTCTCAAGAGTCTTCTCCAACACCACAGTTCAAAAGCATCAGTTCTTTGGCACTCAGCCTTCTTCACAGTCCAACTCTCACATCCATACATGACCACAGGAAAAACCATAGCCGTGACTAGACGGACCTTAGTCAGCAAAGTAATATGGATTTATTTCTGGGCTCTCTATTTCTGTTCCGTTGATTTATGTTCTGATGTTCTGTTTTTCCTGTGTGTGCTAATACCACCCTATTTTGATTACCATAGCTTGGGAGTATAGTCCTAAAGTCTGGAAGATTATAATTCCAGCTTTATTCTTTTCCCCAGGATTGCTTCAGCAATTTGAGGTTTTATATAAATTTCAGAATTATCTGTTTTAGTTCTATGAAAATTCTTCTGGGTATTTTGAGAGAAGTTGCATTAAGTCTGCAGATTTCTTTTGGGAAGTTTACCTATTTTAATAATATTGATTCTTCCAATCTAATCCAAGAGCATGGGATATTTTTTTTTCATTTCTTTGAATCATGTTCAGTTTTCTTTAGCAACGTTTTATAGTTTTCAGTAAATGGGTTTTTCATCTCCTTAGTTAATTTTATTCCTAGGTGTTTTTAAAATGGTATATATATATATATTTACTTTCCTTTCTGATATTTCATTATTAATATATAGAAATAAAACAGATTCTTAATATTAACCTTGTATCTGCAAACTTGGTGAATTCATATATTAGTTCTAATAGTTCTGGGGTGGAGATTTTAAGGTTCTCTATGTAGTGTATCCTGTCATCTGCAAATAGTGACACTCTTGTCTCTTCCTTTCCAATTTGGATAGCTTCTTTTTCTTGTGTGATTACTGTTGCTAGGACTTCCAATACTATGCTAAATAGAACCAATGAGAGTAGACATCTTTGTCTTGTTCCTAATTTTAGTGAGAAGGGGTTCAGCGTTTAGTATTATAGTGTCAGTGAGTTTGTTGTTAAAGACCTTTACTATGATGAGTTATATTCCCTCTATACCTACTTTGATGAAAGATTTTATCATAAATGGATGTTGAATTTTGTGAAATGCCTTTTCTTCATCTATTGAGATAATCGTATAGTTTTTGTCTTTCCTTTTGTTAATGTGGTGTATTATATTGATTTACTTGCATAAACTGAAGTTTCCATGTGACCTTGGAATAAATTAAATTTGATCATGGTTTGTGATCCTTTGTATGCATTGTTGGGTTCAGTTTGCTAATATTTTATTGATGATTTTCATCTATATATTGGCCATACTTTTCTTTTTTTGTAGTGTCTTCATCTGATTTTGATGTCAGGATAATAGTGTTCCCTGTTTTTTAATTTTCTGAAATAGCTTGAAAAGGATAGGTATATATTTTTCTATATATGCTTCGAAGAGTTCTTCTGTGAAGCCATCTGGTCCTGAACTTTTGTTTGCAGGGAGGTTTTTAAATTACTGATTGTTTTACTTCTACTGATCAATCTGTTTAGATTATCTGTCCCTTCTTGACTCAGGCTTAGCAGACTGTAAGTTTGTAGAAATTAGTCCATTTCTTATAGGTTACCCAACTTGTTGGGCTTTTTTTTTTTTGGTATATTGGTAGTATTGGTTGTTAGTTCTCCTCTTTCATTTCTTATTTTGTTCAGTTGGGCCATCCCTCATTTTTTTCTTGGTGAGTCTGGCCAGAGGTTTGTCAATTTTGTGTATCTTTAAAAAAAATAATTTTTGGTTTCATTGATTTTTTTCTATTTTTAAAAATCTCTACTTTGTTTGTTTCCTCTCTCATCTTTATTATTTCCTTCCTCTTGTTGACTTTGGCCTTTGTTTACTTCTAATTGTTTTAGGTGATTGGTTAGGTTATATGAGTTTTTCTTGTTTCTAGAGGAACACATGTATTGCTATGAACTTTTCTCTTAGAACTGCTTTTGCTACATCTCATAGATTTTGTAAAATAATGCTTTCATTGATGTTTTTCTTGAGATGTTTTCTGATTTCATCATTGAGCCAATTATTTTTAGTAGCATGTTGTCTAGTCTCCATATTTTTTTAATCTTTCTTCTCACTGTAGATGATTTTTATTTCATACAGTTGTGGTCTGCAACAATAATCGATATATTTTCTATCTTCTTAAATTGCTGAGGCTTGTTTTGAGCTAGTGTTTGATCTATCCTGGAGAGCATTCCATGGTCACTTGAAAAGAATGTGTATTCTGCTTTTATGGATGTGGTATCTTGTAGATATCAATTAAGTCTAACTGATCTATTGTGTATTGGTTTCTGTGACTCTATTATATGTGTTTGATTTGTGGTTTCCATGTTGTTCATGAATGTTGATCTATAATGATACTTAGGAAATACATCCTTGAGGATTACACCAGCATGAAGTTAATGACATCATAAGCAGATTTGTTCAGAGGTCTGGAGAGCCCTCTTTTCCTGAGTAGTGTGCATATATGATACTGGGGCAGCTGAAATTCTCATAGATGAGGATGACACAAATAAATTTGACACTATCAGCAATGATTCTTTTGTGCAACAAGCTTTTAGAAATAAAAATTTGAGTCCTGCGGACTCAAATCTGCTAGAAGTGTTGGTTGAAGGGTGCACTAAGAAATATTCTTTAGAATCCATCTTGGCTGGAAGTGATCAACCTTGGTATACTTTAAACCACTGTGTTAAGAGACCAAAGGAAGAGGCTATTAATGAAAAGTGCCATCTTTGTGGGGCATGTAGATGAGATGTCACAAATGCCTTTAATAGTACAGATGAGAAAAAAGATCTTTAAAACAGCTCTTCCCAGTTACAAGCATGTCATTTTAACCCTTCAGTTAAATGGGCACTCCCATTAATGTAGTAATTGATAAAGTCCAGCAACTGGGTGATTTAGGAAAATGGAATTTTGAAAGAAAAGGAAGACAGGAAATGCAACAAAAGCAATTAACAGAGTATCTAGAAAAGATATGTTTATGGCGCTCCTAAAGAAAAAAGTGACAGAATATGTACTAAAGAATTATTAAATATAAATTGTAAGTGAGGATTAGATGTGAGACAGACTTCTCAGGATACTGTTATGGATAAGAAAGAAAAAGAAGGAAATAAGTGACCAAGAGGAAATAGTTCACTTACTAATGAAGATGGAGAAAATGAATCTAAAAACTCAGATTTGTTCCCTAATCTCATTTATCCTTGGAAGGATTTAAATAAAAATGAAAAGAAACAGTGACTTGAAGGTCAAGATCTGGTAGATTCTTGGGCTAGATAAGATAGGCAGCCTCATGTAAAAGTAATAATGTTTTTGGAAAATGGTTCAGAAATGACTGTTGGGGCATTAAAAACACCAAGGCAGAGACCTTTTAATGTATGAAATCCCAAGAATTTTTAAAATATTTAATGGGAGGATAATTGCTTTACAACATTGTGTTACTTGCTGTCATACGTAAACATGAATCAGTCATAAGCATACATATGTCCCCTCCCTCTTGAACCTTTCTCTCAACTCCCACACCCTCTCACCCCTCTAGGGTTTCACAGAGCACAGGTTTTGAGCTCCCTGGATCATACGGCAAGTTCCCACTGGCTATCTATTTTACATATGGTAATAAATATGTTTCGGTGTTACTCTTTACATTCGTACCTTCCTCTCCTTCCCCCATTGTGTCCAAAAGTCTGTTCTCTATGTTTGCATCTCCATTGCTGCCCTGCAAACAGGTTCATCAGTAGAATCTGTATAGATTCCATATCTGTGTTAGTATACAATATCTGTTTTTCTCTTTCTGACTTATTCACTCTGGATAATAGTTTCTAGGTTCATCCACCTCATTGAATTGACTCAAATTTATTACTTTTTATTCCATTTTATATATATACCACTTCTTTATCCATTCATCCATCAATGGGCATCTAGCTTGCTTCCATGTCCTAGCTCTTGTAAACAATGCTGCAGTGAAAATTGGTATATAGGAGTCTTTTTCAATTATGGTTTCCGTGGCTCAGAGGGTAAAGCTTCTGTCTACAATGAGGGAGACCCAGTTCGATCCCTGGGTCAGGAAGATCCTTGGAAAAGGAAAAGGCAATCCACTCTAGTACTATTGCCTGGAAAATCCCATGGACAGAGGAGCCTGGTAGGCTACAGTCCATGGGGTCGCAAAGAGTTGGACAAGACTAAATGACTTCATTTAATGATTTTTAGGGGCTTCCCGGCTGGCTCAGACGGTAAAGCGTCTGTCTATAATGCGAGAGACCAGGGTTAGATCCCTGAGTCAGGAAGATCCACTGGAGAAGGAAATGGCAATCCACTCCAGTACTATTGCCTGGAAAATCCCATGGACAGAGGAGCCTGATAGGTTACAGTCCATGGGGTCGCTAAAGAAGTCAAACATGACTGAGCAACTTCACTTTCAGGGTATATACCCACTAGTGGGATTGTTCAGTCATATGGTGGTGTGATTACTAGTTGTTTGTTTGTTTGTTTTTAAAGAATCTTCATACTGTTCTCCATAGTGGCTGTATCCACTTACATTCCCACCAACTATGCAAGAAGTTTCCCTTTTCTCCACACCCTTTCCAGGCTTTATTACTTGTAGATATTTTGAAGATCACCTTCCGACTGGTGTGAAGTGATACTTCATTGTAGTTCTGATTTAAATTTCTGTAAAACTAAAAGATGCTTACTCCTTGGAAGAAAAGTTAATGACCAACCTAGATAGTATATTGAAAAGCAGAGACATTACTTTGCTGACTAAGGTCCATCTAGTCGAGGGTATGGTTTTTCCTGTGGTCATGTATGGATGTGAGAGTTGGACTGTGAAGAAGGCTGAGCGCTGAAGAATTGATGCTTTTGAACTGTGGTGTTGGAGAAGACTCTTGAGAGTCCCGTGGACTGCAAGGACATCCATCCAGTCCATTCTGAAGGAGATCAGTCCTGGGTGTTCTTTGGAAGGAATGATGCTAAAGCTAAAACTCCAGTACTTTGGCCACCTCATGCAAAGAGTTGACTCATTGGGAAAGACTGCTGCTGGGAGGGATTGGGGGCAGGAGGAAAAGGGGATGACAGAGGATGAGATGGCTGGATGACATCACCGACTCGATGGACATGAGTTTGCGTGAACTCCAGGAGTTGGTGATGGACAGGTAGACCTGGCAAGCTGCAATTTATGGGGCCACAAAGAGTGGGACATGACTGAGCAACTGAACTGAACTGAACTATGTTGGTCATAACTTTTCTTCCAAGGAACAAGCATCTTTTAATTTCATGGCTGCAGTCACCATTTGCAGTGATTTTTGAGCATTCCAGAAAAATATCTATTTCTGCTTTATTGACTATGCCAAAGCCTTGTGTATGGATCCTTGTGTGTGGATCACAATAAACTATGGAAAATTCTGAAAGAGATTGGAATACCAGACCACCTGACCTGCCTCTTGAGAAACCTATATGCAGGTCAGGAAGCAACAGTTAGAACTGGACATGGAACAGACTGGTTCCAAATAGGAAAAGGAGTACATCAAGTCTGCATATTGTGTCCCTGCTTATTTAACTTATATGCAGAGTACATCATGAGAAGTGCTGGGCTGGAAGAAGCACAGGTTGGAATCTAGATTGCCGGGAGAAACATCAATAACTTCAGATACGCAGATGACACCACCCTTATGGCAGAAAATGAAGAGGAACTAAAAGCCTCTTGATGAAAGTGAAAGAGGAGAGTGAAAAAGTTGGCTTAAAGCTCAACATTCAGAAAACGAAGATCATGGTATCTGATCCCATCGCTTCATGGGAAATAGATGGGGAAACAGTGGAAACAGTGTCAGACTTTATTTTTTGGGCTCCAAAATCACTGTAGATGGCGATGGCAGCCATGAAATTAAAAGACACTTACTCCTTGGAAGAAAAGTTATGACCAACCTAGATAGCGTATTGAAAAGCAGAGACATTACTTTGCCAACAAAGGTCCATCTAGTCAAGGCTCTGGTTTTCCAGTGGTCATGTATGGATGTGAGAGTTGGACTGTGAATAAAGCTGAACACCAAAGAATCGATGCTTTTGAATTATGGTGTTGGAGAAGACTCTTGAGAGTCCCTTGGACTGCAAGGAGATCCAACCAGTCCATTCTGAAGGAGATCAGCCCTGGGTGTTCTTTGGAAGGAATGATGCTAAAGCTGAAACTCCAGTACTTTGGCTACCTCATGTGAAGAGTTGACTCACTGGAAAAGACTCTGATGCTGGGAGGGATTGGGGGCAGGAGGAGAAGGGGATGACAGAGGATGAGATGGCTGGATGGCATCATTGACTCGATGGACGTGATTTTGAGTGAAATCCTGGAGTTGGTGATGGACAGGGAGGCCTGGCGTGCTGCAATTCATGGGGTTGCAAAGAGTCAGACATGACTGAGCGACTGAACTGAAATGAACTGATTATACAGACCTTTATCAGTAAAGTAATATTTCTGCTTTTTAATATGCTTTCTAAGTTTTTCATAGCTTTTCTTCCTTCATCAAGAGGCTCTTTGGTTCCTCTTTGCTTCCTCATTGCTTTCTGCTATAAGGGTGGTGTCATCTGCATATCTGAGGTTGTTGATATTTCTCCTGGAAATCTTGATTTCAACTTGTGCTTCATCTAGTCTGGCTCTGAATATAAGTTAAAGAAGCAGGGTGACAATATACAGCGTTGCCATACTCCTTTCCCAATTTGGAACCAGTCCATTGTTCCATGTCCAGTTCTAACTGTTGTCTCTTGACTTGCATACAGATTTCTCAGGAGGTAGGTAAGGTGGTCTGGTATTCCCATCTCTAAGAATTTTCTGCAGTTTGTTGTGATCCACACAGTCAAAGGCTTTAGCTTAGTCAATAAAGCAGAAGTAGATGTTTTTCTGGAATTCTCTTGCTTTTTGGTGATCCAGTGGATGCTGGCAATTTGAACTTGATTCCTCTGCCTTTTCTAAATCCAGCTTGAACATGTGGAAGTTTTTGGTTCACATACTATTGAAGCCTCGCTTGAAGAATTTTTACTTTGCTAGCATGTGAGATGAATGTAATTGTGCAGTAGTTTGAACAGAAATTTCCAAAGGTCAGGAGAAATTACATTACCTTAAAAAAATTTTTGGTTTGTTATTGACCTTTGGTTGATACAAAATAATTTACTATATTAATATTAGTGTTAGTTGCTCAGCTGTGTCTGACTCTTTGTGACCCCATGAACTGTAGCCCATCAAGCTCCTTTGTCCTTGGGGTTCTCCAGGCAAGAATACTGGAGTGGATTGCCATTTCCTCTTCCAGGGGATCTTCCCAACCCAGGGACCAAACCTGTGTTTCTTGAGTCTCTTGCATCGGCAGGAAGGTTCTTTACCACTTGAGCCATATGGAAAGCCCTAATTGACTATATATCACACTATAATATTGAGACCTTAAGTGCCAATCATGCTATGGTACAAAGTTTCTCTGGTACAAAGTACCATTGGGTACCATCCTTGTACCACAGGATTGGGCAAGTCGAAGTGTCCATCATAATAAAATGGAAATGATATATTCAGGACTGAACCAAACCTGGACCACATGGAGTCACTGCCTTGCCTGAAAAGGTTTCTGAAATTCCTATAGAAGGCCTTGAGCAAGAAGCTATAATTAGGCCTAAGATAACTGAGTCACCTGTAAAATGGGGAAAGCCCTTTGACTCTTAAACCACATAAGAAAAACAACATACGTGGTTCACTGATGGGTCAGCTAAATATATAGTATCCACTCACTATTGGAAAATGGTGGCATATAATTCAATCACTACTAAATTGCTAACAACTACTGGGGAGGGTAAAAGTAGCCAGTTTGCTGAGTTAAATGGTGTTCACAGGTAGTAAAGCAAGAAAATTTAACTGAATGTCATATATACGGAGATTCATGGTCAGTAGCCAATTGATTGGGCACTTGGTTCCCCTAATGGGTAAAGAATAATGGAAAATTTAATCCAAAGGTCTATGCAGAAAGGAATTATGGTTTGACATTTGGAAAACTGTTCAAACTACTGAAGTTTCATTGTTTCATGTATATGCTCACAGTGTTCTAAATTCTACAGAACCAAGGTATAATTCTATTACAGATGAACAAACCCAAATCCAAGCTGTAGAAATTGATCCAGACTCCAGTGACTTAAAAAGCTTGACTTTGTGAGCATACCAACAATGTGGCCATCTGGGAGAAAAAGCAACATACAGGTGGGCTCAGGACTGAGGTATTTCTTTAACTATGAATCTAATTAAATCTATTACTTTACAATGCCCATTTTGTCAATATACATTAAGCACAGACGCTTGCCATAGCTTGTCAAAGGACAATTGGTATGTGGCAAGTTGCCTGGGCAAATATGGCAAATTGATTACATTGGCCCATTAATTCAAGGTAAAGGATGCCAATAAGTGTGGACACGTATTCTTGATATTTGAGAACACCTATTTTGGATGTTTGGTGGCCATTCCCTTTGGGAAAGCCAATCAGACTAATACTATTAAAACTTTGGAGATAATTAATTTATATTATGGTGTTCTGCTTCAAATTCAAAGTGAAAATTGGTCACATTTTAAATGTAATAAGCGAATACAACGGTTTGTCCAGGAACATAACATACTGTGGAATTTTTATATTCCTAATTATCCTCAAGCTGTTGACTTGAGTGAAATGCAGGATTTGCTGAAACAGCAATTAATTAAACTTGGAGAGGGTTTGTATAAAAATCGGAAGACCTGAATTCTGCCCTTAATATTTTAAATAATGAACCTATAGGAAAATCAGAAATTCTTTTGATGAAAGTGACTCTTCCAAATGTACAGATTCATAAAATAGATTTCTATTCTGAAACAATTAAGAAATTAACCCTTTCCAAGCTACTCGTGAGGCCACCAGACTGGATTTGTACTCTATATCTGAACATATACTTACTAAAAGATTGATATGTGCAATTTCAACTAGTATTGGAATCAAATGCCTCCTGGACACTGTGAATTAATCAAAGGATGCTACAGTTTATTGTTAAAAGGGATCTGTGTCAATGAGGAGTTATGGACCCAGACTACCAAGGAGAAATCTGAGTAATTCTATAAAATGAGGGAAAGATTGCTCTATTTATTAATAAACATGATCAAATTGCCCAATTGCTGATTCTTCCATGTGTAATTGACAAAGTACAAAAAGGAGAACCTCTCACCTTACTAACATTTAGAGGTGAAAGAGTGTCTGGATCCACAAATGAAATAACTGCAATTGGAACTAAAGTCTAGGTGAAGCAGCCCAACAGCACTCCTATAGCTGCTGATGTGACTGTGCATGGGAAAGACAATATCGTATCAGTGATGATCCCCAGACAGGGAAAATGTGCCATTAACCCACTGTTATTCTCATGAACTGATTATTCTTGGAGGCCTGACCATAATATGTATTGAGATTTACACCTCCATCTTTCAGGAGATGCTGCAATAAAGAAGAAAAGATATAAGAGACCACTATAGTATTTTGTGTTGGAGAAATGCAAGCCAGGTTCAAACTCAAGATAATTTCACTTGCCTGGAAAAGCAGCACTGTCCACTCCTAATGGTAACTTACTATGGACATAATTTATCTGTCTGGTCAGGGATAAATCCTGACAGCATATGTGACTGAGTCACTGTGTGATCTCCACACGCCTCCTCTTTGGTAGCTGAATTAACTCCTTGTACATTAATAATGTGCTGTAATGTCTTAAAAATTCCTCTTGATGATCCTGCTGCTCACCATATGCACAAAAGTATAAATTCCTATAAAAACATTGCTGTTTTGCAGCTATACAATGGAAATACTGCACAGAATGTGTCTTTAACACAGATTTCTGTCTTCGTATGATTGAATAATTCACAAATTTATGGAAGAGGTCACTGAGCAATCTCATTACCATCATAAGCTATCCCCTAAAGTTATGCCCCACTTATTAATCAAGATTCCTCACCATGTACACAATTAGGTCAACATTATCAAAAGTTGCATTATATTTGTAACATATTTTTAAATTATAAAAATATAACATATTTATAAGAGACTTTGAAAATATGGAATAAGTTTACATATAGTTCCACTATATAATGCAATTATATTTTTAATTAGATAAATTAATATTTTAGTTGGAGTTTCACTATCAAACTCTCAAAAATTAATAGAATGAATGAATGAATGAATTTGATAGAATGAATTAATACAAAAAGTAGAAGGATATAGTAGACCTGAAAAGCACCATGAACCAATTCAATACAATTAGGATTTAAAAGATTTTTAAACAACGTACGATACAAATTTTATTCAAGATACCATAGACTGTAGACTAGGAGACACTGGAACATAGGAGACTAGGGAGTAGGGACAAATAACTGCAAAATTTTCATGTGGGCAGGAATCCCTCAAAAGAAATGGAGTAGCCATCATGGACAACAAGAGTCCGAAATGCAGTACTTGGATGCAATCTCAAAAATGACAGAATGATCTCTGCTTGTTTCCAAGGCAAACCATTCAGTCTCACAGTTATCCAAGTCTATGCCCCAACCAGTAAGGCTGAAGAAGCTGAAGTTGAATGGTTTTATGAAGACCTACAAGACCTTTTAGAACTAACACTCAAAAAAGATGTCCTTTTCATTATAGGGGACTGGAATGCAAAAGTAGGAAGTCAAGAAACACCTGGAATAATAGGCAAATTTGGCCTTGGAATATGGAATGACGTAGGGCAAAGACTAATAGAGTTTTGCCAAGAAAATGCAATGGTCATAGCAAACACCCTCCTCCAACAACACAAGAAAAGAATCTACACATGGACATCACCAGATGGTCAACACCAACATCAGATTGATTATATTCTATGCAGCCAAAGATGGAGAAGCTCTATACTGTCAACAAAAACAAGACCAGGAGCTGACTGTGGCTCAGATCATGAACTCCTTATTACCAAATTCAGACTGAAATTGAAGAAAATAAGGAAAACCGCTAGACCATTCAGGTATGACCTAAATCAAATCCCTTATGATTATACAGTGGAAGTGAGAAATAGATTTAAGGGCCTAGATCTGATAAATAGAGTTCCTGATGAACCATGGAATGAGGTTTATGACATTGTACGGGAGACGGGGATCATCCCCATGGAAAAGAAATGCAAAAAAGCAAATGACTGTCTGGGGAGAACTTACAAATAGCTGTGCAAAGAAGAGAGGTAAAAAGCAAAGGAGAAAAGGAAAGATATAAGCATCTGAATGCAGAGTTCTGAAGAATAGCAAGAAGAGATAAGAAAGCCTTCTTCAGCGATCAGTGCAAAGAAATAGAGAAAAAGAACAGAATGGGAAAGACTAGAGATCTCTTCAAAAAATTAAGAGATACCAAGGGAACATTTCATGCAAAGATGGGCTCGATAAAGGACAGAAATAGTATGGACCTAACAGAAGCAGAAGATATTAAGAGAGGTGGCAAGAATACACAGAAGAACTGTATAAAAAAGATCTTCAAGACCCAGATAATCATGATGATGTGACCACTAATCTAGAGCCAGACATCTTGGAATGTGAAGTCAAGTGGGTCTTAGAAAGCATCACTACGAACAAAGCTAGTGGAGGTAATGGAATTCCAGGTGAGCTATTTCAAATCCTGAAAGATGATGCTGTGAAAGTGCTGCACTCAATATGCCAGCAAATTTGGAAAATTCAGCAGTGGCCACAGGACGGGAAAATGTCAGTTTTCATTCCAATCCCATAGAAAGGCAACGCCAAAGAATGCTCAAACTACCACACAGTTGCACTCATTTCACATGCTAGTAAAGTAACGCTCAAAATTCTCCAAGCCAGGCTTCAGCAGGCTTCAGCAGTCTGTGAACCGTGAACTCCCTGATGTTCAAGTGGTTTTAGAAAAGGCAGAGGAACCAGAGATCAAATTGCCAACATCCTCTGGATCATGGAAAAAGCAGAGAGTTCCAGAAAAACATCTATTTCTGCTTTATTGACTATGCCAAAACCTTTGACTGTGTGGATCACAATAAACTGTGGAAAATTCTGAGAGAGATGGGAATACCAGACCACCTGACCTGCCTCTTGAGAAATCTGTATGCAGGTTATGAAGCAACAGTTAGAACTGGACATGGAACAACAGACTGGTTCCAAATAGGAAAAGGAGTACGGCAAGGCTGTATATTGTCACCCTGCTTATTTAACTTCTATGCAGAGTACATCACGAGAAACGCTGGACTGGAAGAAACACAAGCTGGAATCAAGATTGCCGGGAGAAATATCAATAACCTCAGATATGCAGATGACACCACCCTCATGGCAGAAAGTGAAGAGGAGCTAAAAGGCCTCTTGATGAAGGTGAAAGAGGAGAGTGAAAAAGTTGGCTTAAAGCTCAACATTCAGAAAACAAAGATCATGGCATCCGATCCCATCACTTCATGGCAAATAGATGGGGAAACAATGGAAACAGTGTCAGACTTTATTTTTGGTGCTCCAAAATCACTGCAGATGGTGACTGCAGCCATGAAATTAGAAGACGCTTACTCCTTGGAAGAAAAGTTATGACCATCCTAGATAGCATATTCAAAAGTAGAGACATTACTTTGCTGACTAAGGTCCGTCTAGTCAAGGCTATGGTTTTTCCAGTGGTCATGTATGGATGTGAGAGTTGGACTGTGAAGAAGGCTGAGTGCCAAAGAACTGATGCTTTTGAACTGTGATGTTGGAGAAGACTCTCGAGAGTCCTTTGGACTGCAAGGAGATCCAACCAGTCCATTCTGAAGGAGATCAGCGCTGGGATTTCTTTGGAAGGAATGATGCTAAAGCTAAAACTCCAGTACTTTGACCACCTCATGCGAAGAGTTGACTCACTGGAAAAGACTCTGATGCTGGGAGGGATTGTGGGCAGGAGGAGAAGGGGACGACAGAGGATGAGATGGCTGGATGGCATCACGGACTCGATGAACGTGAGTCTGAGTGAACTCTGAGAGATGGTGATGAACAGGGAGGCCTGGCGTGCTGCGATTCATGGGGTCACAAAGAGTCGGACACGACTGAGCGACTGAACTGAACTGAAAGATTTGAAATTATATATATGTTGTTATCACTGTGGAATTATGTTAGAAATTAATGTCAAAAGATATTTGAAATACCTTTTGCTATTTCAAGAGATATTTGAATATCAAATTCAACATCAAAAGATATTTGAAAATTACCTGCATATTTTCAAGTACAATGTGACAGTTACTAAGAAAGATTTTTGACTCAGCCCTTGAAAGCCTCAATAAAGTTAGACTGAAGAAAACACAGAGGGTGATTGCAGAGAAGAAAGAATTTAAACAAGAAATTATTATCAAAGTGAGAAATTAATACTAAAAATATTTTTAACAAAATTTTATGTATTTAGAAATTAAATGTATACTTTTAAATGAACGTGTATTGAAGAAGCCATAACAAGGAAAATTAGAAAATCTTTATAATAGAATAAAAATGAACAGAATTGACCAGAATTTGTTACATGCAGCTGAAGCTGCTCAATTAAATTAAATACATTGTGAAGTCGTGAATAAGGCATGAAAACAAATAATGAACACTAGCATAAAATTTTGTGAAATTTGAACAAAATCTGTACTTTAGTTAATAATACTATATCACTTTTTAATAACCAGCTTTTTATAGCAGTTTTCTTTACATTCTCAGAATTGAATTAGAAATTTCAAGCCTCATTCAATTTTTTAAAATCACTGAGAAAATAAATATTCTAGATCTTTAGTAGTAATAGAAGATGCCTAAATACATGGAACTATATGAAAGTTTTGAGTGAAAATAAATTATAAATCTAGCATTGTATTCATACTAAATCATACAAGTGAAATCAAAGTGTCATAATTTTCTTTTTGCTAGGCAAAGATTTATAAATTTTCTAATATATATATATTGTACATACTATATATATATTGGGCTTCCCCTGGTAGCTTAGACAGTAAAAGAATCTGCTTGCAACACAAAGAAACCTTGGTTTAATCCCGGGTCAGGAAGATCCCCTGGAGAAGGAAATGGCAACCCACTCCAGTATTCTTGTCTGAAGAATTCCACAGACAGAGGAACCTGGTGGGCTAATCCATGGAATAGCAGTGTCAGACATGGCTGAGCAATTAACTATAATTAATATATATGTTAATATATATATATATATACACAAAAGCGTTTCTAGTATGCTTAATTAAGGATTGAGAAAGAAAAACAGCAACAACAAAAAGAGAGGGAGAAATTGTAAAACATAAACTTAGTGAAATGGGAATACTGAATATGAAGTTGAAAAAAGAGAAACAACCTAGATAAAAGTAAAAGATCATCATATACTCCAGTTGCTTTAAAACAAGAGCTGCTCATTAGAAACAGATCTGGAGAGGGGCGGTTCCCAAGATGGTGAAGGAATAGGACGGGGAGACCACTTTCTCCCCCACGGGTTCATATAAAGATCATTTGAATGTTGAGCAACTTCCACAAAACAACCTCTGAATCCTGGCAGAGGACACCAGGCACCCAGAAAGGCAGTCCGATCTCTTTGAAAGGAGGTAGGTCAAAATATAAAAGATGAAAACAGAGACAAAAGATTTAGGGATGGAGACCTGTCCTGGGGAGAGAGTCATGAAGGAGTATAAGTTTCCACACAATAGGAAACCTTCTCACAGGCCTATCTGTGGGGAGCTTTGTTATCTCAGAGGGCAACATAACATGGGGGGACACACAAAAAACAAAAAACCCACAGAATATGCACGTAACTGCAGCTAGCAGTGGAGAAGAGGCTCAGATGTTCATATCCACTACCAGCGAGTTGGGGCTGGACAGGGAGGTGTGTGCTGCATCATTAGTCCTTAGGGTAAGGACTGGGCTTGAATGTCCTGAGGACAATCTGAGGGAACTAATGTGACATAGCAACTCAAACCATGGGATCGCCAGAGAGACCAAAAAAACAAAACCAAAAGCCCCTTTCCTGTGAAAGACTAATCCCGCAAGGCTGAATACCAAAGGAGAGCAAGCTGGCCCTCCCTCCTCCTCCAGGAGGTATCATCTCATGCCTGTCCAGAAACAGTAAATGCTGGAGAAGGTGTGGAAAAAATGGGACCCTCTTACACCCCTGGTGGGAATGAAAACTGGTATAGCCACTATGGAGAACAGTGTGGAGATGCCTTGAAAAACTGGAAATAGAACTGCCAAGTGACCCAGCAATCCTACTGCTTGGCATACACACCAAGAATGAAAGAGACTCATATACCCCAATGTTCATTGCAGCACTATTTACAATAGCTAGGACACGGAAGCAACTTAGATGTTCATTGGGAGATGAATGGATAAGAAAGCTGTGGTATATATACACAATGGGATATCACTCAGATATAAGAAAGAGTGAAGTAAGTCAGGAAGAGAAACACCAATTCAGTGTATTAACACATATCTATGGAGTTTAGAAAGATGATAATGACGATCTTATTAGCAAGGCAGCAAAAGAGACACAAATGTAAAGACTAGATTATTGGACTATGTGGGAGAAAGTGAGGGTGGATGATGTGAGAGAATAGCATTGAAACATGTACATTACCATATGTAAAATAGATGACCAGTGCAAGTTTGATGCATGAAGCAGGGCACCCAAAGCCAGTGCTCTGGACAACCCAGAGGGATGGGATGGGGACAGAGGTGGGAGGGGGGGTCAGGACAGAAGGGCACATGTACACCCATGGGTGATTCATGTCAATGTATGGCCAAAATCTCAATATTGTAAAGTAATTATCCTCCAATTAAAATAAATAAAACAATTTAAAAAGAAACACAACTGGACCTTTGGAGAAAAATAACAATACTTGGGCATTTGTATTTTCCCAAAAATTCCAAAATGATTATCTTATTCATCTGATTTTAAAAAGCAATTACAAATTTTTATAGCCAGGACATGGAAACAACCTAGATGTACATCAGCAGATGCATGGATAAGAAAGCTGTGGTACATATACACAATGGACTATTACTCAGCTATTAAAAAGAATACATTTGAATCAGTTCTAATGAGGTGGATGAAACTGGAGTCTATTATACAGAGTGAAGTAAGCCAGAAAGAAAAACACCAATACAGTATACTAACGCATATGTATGGAATTTAGAAAGATGGTAATGATAATCCTGTATGCGAGACAGCAAAAGAGACACACATGTATAGAACAGTTTTTGGACTCTGTGGGAGAGGGCAAGGGTGGGATGATTTGGGAGAATGGCATTGAAACATGTATATTATCATATATGAAACGAATTGCCAGTCCAGGTTCAATGCATGAGACAGGGTGCTCAGGCCTGGTGCACTGGGATGACCCAGAGGGATGGTACAGGGAAGGAGGTGGGAAGGGGGTTCAGGGTTGGAAACACATGTACACCCATGGCAGATTCCAGTCAATGTATGGCAAAACCAATACAATATTGTAAAGTGATTAGCCTCCAAAACCAATACAGTATTGTAAAGTAGAATAAAGTAAAAATAAAATTAACAAAAATTTCTATTAAAAAATTAAAAAATAAAAAGCAATTACAAATTTTTCTACTAGATGGTAGTTTTAGTGATATACAGTTCTATTATTTTCTGTTGACCAATCACGATGCAATGGTATTAAGTGAATAATAGTTACATAGTCACAATAGTTAAAGAAAATATGAGAACTAAGAAAATTATAGTTACATAATTGCAATAATAAAATAAAATATCAGTTTTCACAATCAATAGCCAAACCAAAAAAGATAATTACAATTGCAAGCCATAATGGAAACATAATTAACCAAACAATATGAAAAATTACATACAATATGAGGGGTTATGTAGAGTGATGTGGTAAGTGGAAGTGCATATATGCTCATGTTCTCATTCCCTGATAGCTCAGCTGGTAAAGAATCCACCTGCAATGCAGGAGACCTCGGTTTGATTCCTATGTCAGGAAGACACACTAGTGCCAGGGTCCAGCCCCAGTGGATCCAGGGTAATTCAAAGGGGAGACAGTGTCGGTGATGAGAGACTTATTTATTTAGAGATATAAAGAGAGATTAGGAAAGAATAGTGTAGTGAGAGAGAGGAGAGAAAATAGAGGAGAAAAAGAGTCTGTATTCCTTGGTTTACATAGAAAGCCAATAAAGCCCTGAGACAAGGGGCTTACACTGTCTACGTAAGCCACAGGCGCCCATTTGAATAGTGGAGGGTGCCCCACCTTGGGCTCCCTCTCACGTGGGTCTTAGAAGCCCAGGCAAATAAGTAGACACAGAGAGCCTCTATGCTCCAGATGGGAATTCAGCCTGAAAAGGGAGAATCAGAAAAGAACAACATGGGGAGCCAAGCACTGGTGCAAGACCCAGAACTTTATTTTCAAAGGCAGCTTATATACCCCAAGTTGTACATAAAGAAATAATGAAATGTGCAGAGTTATGCAGGGGCAGCAGTCCTGACCCTTATTGAGACCAGACTTTCTTTTTGCATTCCTTCCCATATACAAAAGGTCTTAGGTGATTTTACATCATCTTCTGGCCAAGAGGCCTGTTAACATTTTTATGGCTCTTTTCCTAGATAAATGTCTATCAACCAGAAAACTCATTTTCCCTTGAAGTGTTTTTTCTTTAATCTGCATCACCCTCAAAGTACTAAATAAAGTTACATTCCTGTAGAACAAAGGTGCAGTGGGTTATAACAAAGAAAATACTTAACTCAAAAATCTAATGTTGCTAATGCCAGGGCTACTACCTGTTTTTTCTACATACCAACTATATCAACAAATAAAAGATATGAAAACTTGGCAGCAAGTATTGGCTCAACAATGAAACCCTTAATCAGTCCTATTCTAATGATTTTCACTCCTCAGAAGCCCCTACATTCCTAGGATGTTTTAAGCTTCAGTTGACTGTAAACAATCACATGCACAGCTGTAAGAGTCCGGACAAACCTGTCATGGACAAACCTGTCAGGCAGGCTAGAAAGCCATCAGAAGGATTTTTGGATTGAAACACTTATTATGCCCAGGAGACTTATTATCTAAAATCTCTAAATTAACTTTTTCCAGAAAAATGGGGGGGGGCGGACAGTCCCCTATAATGTAAGAAGAGTAGGTGGAAAGCATAACACAGTAAAGCAGGCAGACTCTAGTTTTGGGGGTAGATGCTTGAGAAAGTCCAGGGGACCCCTGAGGCCTGATCCCGCCTTTGCGTTTCTCAGGCTCCTTTTCTCATGACCTTTGCCATGGGCGGGAGTCCCCATGCTGGCTCCCGGCACACTAGAGAAGAGTTAAGCTGCTCACTCCAGTATTCTGGCCTGGAGAGCTCCATGGACTGTAGGGGTCACAAAGAGTTGGACACAACTGAGTGACTTTCACTGTCTTTCACTCATTCTCCCAGCCACTCTATGTCTTTTGGTTGATGGATTTAATTCATTTACAGATAGGTAATTATAGAAGGCAATGAAGATCTAAAGAGCCTTTTGATGAAGATGAAAGAGGAGAGTGAAAAGCCAGCTTAAAACAACATTCAGAAGACTAGGATCATGGCATCTGGTCCCATTACTTCATAACAAATAGTTGGAGAAACAACGGAAACAGTGACAGATTTTATTTTCATGAGCTCCAAAATCACTGTAGATGGTGACTGCAGCCATTAAATTAAAAGATACTAGCTCCTTGGAAGAAAGGCTGTGACCTAAAGCAGAGATGTTACTTTGCCAACAAAATTCTGTATCATCACAGGTATTTTTTTTTAGTTGTGTATGGATGTGAGAGTTGGACCATATGGAAGGCTGAGCACCAAAGAATTGATGCTTTGAACTGTGGTGCTGGAGAAGACTCTTGAGAGTTCCTTGGGCTACAAGGAGATCAAGCCAGTCAATCCTAAAGGAAATCAACACTGAATATTCTTTGGAAGAACCTATGCTGAAGCTGAGGCTCCAATACCTTGCCTGCTTGATGTGAAGAGCTGAGTTATTAGAAAAGACATTGATGATGGGAAAGATTGGAGGCAGGAGAAGGGGATGACAGAGGACGAAAAGGTTGAATGGGATCACCTACTCAATATACATGAGTTTGAGCAAGATCTGGTAGATGGTGAAGGACAAGGAAGCCTGGTGTGCTGCAGTCCATGGGGTGGCAAAGAGTTGGACATGACTGAGCAACTGAACAATAATAAACCATTTTCTTAATTGTTTTGGATTTGTTTTGTATAGGTCGTTTCTTTATCTTGTGTGTCTGCCTAAAGAAGTTCCTTTAGTATTTGTTGTAAAACTGGTTTTGTGGTACTTAATTTTGTTAATTTTTGCTTGTCTGGAAAGCTTTTGATTTCTCCAGTAAATCTGAATGAGTCTTGTTGGGTAGAGTAGACTTTGTTGTAAGATCTTCCCTTTCATCACTTTAAATAATCATGCTATTCCTTTCTGATTTGTAGAGTTTCTGTTGAGAAATCAGCTGATAACCCTATAAGGATTCTCTAGTATGCTGTTTGTCATATTTCCCTCGCTTTTAATATTTTATTTTTGTCTTTAATTTTCCTCATTTTGATTACTATGTGTCTCGATGTGATGTGACCCCCCCTCCTTGGGTTTATCATAACTGTCTAGAACTCTGCGCTTTCTGAACTTGGTTGAATACGTTCTTTACCATGTTATGGGAAGTTTTCAGCTATTATTTCTTCAAATATTTTCTTGGGTCCTTTTCTCCCACTTCTTCTTTTGAGGTCCTATAAAGTGAATGTTGGTGGTTTACCGTTGTCCCAGTGGCCTCTTAGGCTGTCTTTTTTTTTTTTTTTTTCATTCTTTTTTCTATTTTCTGTTCTGCAGCAGTGATTACCACCGTTCTGTCTTCCAGGTTACTTTTCCATTTTCCCACATCAGATATTTTGCTATTGATTCCTTCTAGTGTATTGTTCACCTCTGTTTGTTCTTTAGTTGGTCTAAGTTTTTGGTAAACTTTTTTGTATCTTCTCAGTCTTTGCCTCCATTTTATTTTCTGAGTTCCTGAATCATCTTCACTGTCATTATTCTGAATTCTTTTTCTAGAAGGCTGCCTATCTCCACTTCATTTGGTTGTTTTTCTGAGGTTATGTCTTGTCCCTTCATCTGGGACAAAGCCCTCTGCTTTTTCTTTCTGGTTAACTTTTTGTGATGTGGTTTTGGTTCTAGCTGTGAGGGATTGTCGTTCTTCTTGTTTCTTCTGTCTATCCTCTGGTGAATGAGAGACTAAGAGGCTTGTATAAGCTTCCTGATGGGAGGGACTGATGGTGAGGGAAATTGGGTCTTACTCTGGTAGATGTGGCTGTGCTCAATAAAACTTGAATACAATTGTCTGCAGATAGGTACAGCTGCTTTCCCTCTTTGTTATTGTTTTGGCCTGAGGCAATCCAGCCCTGAAGTCTATGGGCTCTGTGGTAGGGTTAATGGTGACCTCCAAGAGGACTTAAGCCAAGGGGACCCGTCCAGGACTGTTGCTACTAGTGCCTCCATCCCCACAGTGAGCCACTGCTGACCCACACCTCGACAAGAGACCCTCAGTCACTCACAGGCAGGTCTGGTTCAGTCTTCTGTGGACTCCCTGCTCCTTTTCCCACGTCCTAGCATGCACAAGATATTATTTACGCCCTTTCCAAAAGTGGGATCTCTGTTTCCCCCAGTCCTGTGAAAGTCCTGTAATCAAGTCTCACTGGTCTTCAGATTCCCTGGGATTCCCAGTCCTTTTACCAGATCCCTAGGCTAGGAAGCCTGACATGAAGCTCAGAACCTTCACAAAAGTAGAAGAACTTCCGTGGTATTATTGTTCTCCAGATTGTAGGTCACCCACATGGTGGGCATGGGATTTGATTTTATTGTGCTTGCACTCCTCCTACCACTTGGTTATAGCTTCATCTTTGTCTTTGGACATGGGGTATCTTTTTTTTTTTAATGGATTCCAGCATCCTCCTGTCAACGGTTGTTCAACAGCTAGCTGTGACTTTGTGCCCTTGCAGGAGATGAGTGCATGTCCTTCTACTCTACCATCTTGAATAGGACTGCATAATATTTTAATGTTAGTTTTCCTGCCTGCCTTAAATGTAGGCTCAAACTACATGATATGACATTCTGTTAGGACTGGTTGGTACTGGTAAGGGTATGAATAGTGCTGTCAACAGAGAAACCTTGGCCACTAGATTACATATTGCTGGCAAGGATATAGCTCAGGCCTTAACCCTTAATGCTAAATGGAAACACGCCACATTAAAGCAAAATGACCTCAGCTTAAGGTATGATAAAGACTTTTTATAGTTGATTAATGACTCAATAATAATTCAACTAAACCAAACTAATCCTTAATTATATGTTTGATTGGACTGTTTGTTCTATACAGCTATTATATTACCTAGCTTAAAGAGATAAAGCCTAGGGGATTTTGGTATCTACTAATGCCTATGCTTGGACTTTCCTCGTGGCTCAGATGGTAAAGAATCCACCTGCATTGCAGGAGCCCTGAATTTCATCCCTGGGTTGGAAAGATCCCCTGGAGAAGGGAACAGCTACCCACACCGGTATTCTGGCCTGGAGAATTCCATGGATAGAGGAGCCTAGAAAGCTATAGTCCATGGAGTCACAAAGAGTCAGATACGACTGAGCAACTTTCACTTTCAATTCCTATGCATGAAAGGACTTATTTAAGGAATGGATTACTGACAATCATTGGGTTCTTATTCCTGAAAGTGAAAGTCATTCATTTTTGTCTAACTCTTTGTGACCACAGGGAATTTTCCAAGCCAGAATACTGGAGTCAAGTAGCCTTTCCCTTCTCCAGACTTAATCTTGAAGGCATTACTAAGTGCACTGAACCATGTGCCAGGGAACCATATATTATTATAATATAGCTAACACAAGCATCATGGGCCAATTTCATGCATTACCCATCATATTTAAGAAAGAATATTGGTTACATTAGGGCTTCCCTGGTAGCTCAGCTGGTAAAGAACCCATCTGCAATGCACAAGACCCTAGTTCAATTCCTGGGTGGGGAAGATCCCTTGGAGAAGGGATAAGCTACCCACTCCCATATTCTTGGGCTTCCTTGGTGGCTCAGACAGTAAAGAATCTGCTTGCAGTGGAGGAGATCTGGGTTCGATCCCTGGGTTGGAAAGACTCCCAGGAGGAGGGCATGGCAACCCACTCCAGTATTCTTGCCTGGAGAATCCCCATGGACAGAGAAGCCTGGCTGGCTACAGTCTGTGGGGTCGCAGAGTTGGACACGACTAAGTGACTAAGCACACCACACAGCATTGGTTACATTTTACTGGAACTTATTTGGAATTTGGTAATAACATGCACTTATGAACCGACTGTGATAAAAATACTGAAGATCTCCTATGTGGAGCAACTTTTTGCACCTGGGAGACCTATTTATTGGAACATTGCATCAAGCATTGTGAATGGACTGTTATTCCTAAATCCTATAATGTGTGTGTTTTTTTTAAATGGCCCCTCAATTAGTGTGTATTGTGACTGATAATCTAAGCAGAACATCTGTGTATCATTTAGGATCTCCTCTTTCCAGATGTCTAACACATATTGATCATTTATATTGGGAAAGGACCACTTACTACTTTCTCCCTATGAAAACTCAGGTCTTGTGGACTCAAATGTTATTGCCCTATGTTGTCTGTTTCTAACATTAGTTTCTCCTTAGAATCCTTATGTAGCATTTTGTAGGGAATTAAAGGGTTCATAGATAGATGTACTTGTACCTTGATTGAACATTCTGTTTTTATTACTATGACAGTCAGTAAGTTCATGAATATAGGATTTAATGTTCAAAAACATACTTCTCATTGATGGTGGGACTTTTTCTTCAACATGTTCCCTATATGGTTTTATACTTTGTTTAACCCCCTTACTTGTTTATTTTGTTTCTTCTATTTGGAATTGCTATTTGACTTAAGAAAACTGCTCATGTTATTTTGTCTTTTCCTATGCTCTTCAGCCTAAACAATCCTGAGGCCAACTGTTAAGAAAATTAAAATCAGATAGTCTTGTTCAGGCTTCAGGAATAGCACAGCAGACCTCTAACCTGGTTCTGACCTGCGTGAACACTGCCTGTGTGAGCCCACTGTTCTTACCAGCAAGTCAATCGGCACTTTATTTATTTATTTTTTCTTTCATTAAAAAACAGTGTGTTTTAAAATTTTTTATTATTATTATTTTTAATTTTTATTTTTTAAATTACAATACTGTATTTGTTTTGCCATACATTGACATGAATCAGCCACAGGTGTTCACGCTCTCCCAATGCCAAAGCCCCTCCCACCTCCCACCCCACATCCTCTCCCCGAATCATCCCGTGCACCAGCCCCATGCGATAAGAGAAGGATTGGGTCTTGGAATTTTCTTAAGCCTTAGGAGGCCTGGCCAGCCCCTCAGGCTCTGGAAAACTTAGTGAATCACAAGAAAAATAAACAGCTGTAAAAGAGTTAAAGTGAAACCAGAGCTGCATTTTTGTGTGGCAACTGATTATGATATTAATTTGTGACCTGAGATTATAAGTTGCAGTCCCCAAAATTGAAATTTGAAGTTTCACCAATGGAATGAAAGCACACTCTGGGTCTGTTTCCCAGTTGGAGCTCCAAATTGCTGTTAACAAGGGACTTCTCAGTGAGTACTGTTTAAGTCTGGATGTTTGTTGGCCCAGTTTGGCTATGTATGTGCTGTTACTTTTTTTCTATTGTTTCTATTTCTCTTCTTTTGGTAACTATGTATTGAAATCAAGTCCAACAATTCTCTATTAAATGTTGAACTTGTTTATTGTGTGTGTGATGAGTGGTTTCTTTTGTTAACAAATCCTTTGAATCTAAAACAAAAGCAAAACTTTCCGCAAAACACCACACTGACACAGTCCAAATAAAAGCCTTTCTGTGTGAGTTACTGAGTATCTAATTCAATTGACTTCAGTGATGTATCCAAGTAATTTTCATTTAGATAATTATATATGAATAATCATGCTATTCAGAATAATATTATGGTTAACTGTCTAAATTAGATAGAAAGGAATTCTATTTTCAATTGCATAGAGAAAGTTTTATTTAGCATTTAAGGTCAGGCTACAGACATTTCTAAATGGCACTTCCAAAACTGTGATGCTTTTATTGCCAAAGGACAGATAAAAATTATATTTTCCACATAATTTTGAAGGTAATAAAATAGAAACAAAAGAAGTAAATTCCAGCTTCATCTTTTAGCTGAATGTCACTGATCTGTATGAATCTTTGCTAAAATATATTCCTTAATAGCTTTGTGTATTATCTTTTGCTTCAAAATTATAATGACTATAGAGATGGTAGAACAGCATCATGCTGTTCTTTTTAAATGGCTCTCAAAATGTCTTTTGAGTTTTTTTTTTTGCTTCTGGTTTTCTGACCCAGTATTTACATGAAGATTTTCTTTATTTAGCACAAGTCTTCTATGAAAACAATTATACTGAAAGAAGTGGTTCTTCTTTTTTTTTTCAAGCAATCCAAACTAGTTCAAACACTTTTGAGTGTTTTATTGATATAACTAAGAAGTAGGAAACCATTGACTCATTGACCATTTATTTACCTTAGCCTAGTTTTGTTTGTCCTAACCATTACTAAGGGTAGTATCATTTATGCTTATAGTTTTAAAGACACAATGGGACAATGAGTGCTTTTATTTACTTATTTTTAAATTTACTTTTTAAATGAATTTTTATTGGTGTGTAGTTGCTTTACAATACTCTGTTAGTTTCCACTGTACACCAAAGTGAACCAGTTAAATATATACATATATCTCATCTTTTTTCTTTCCCATTTAGGTCGTCACACAGCACTGAGTAGACTTTCTTGAACTATACAGTAAGTTCTCTCTATGTATTTTATATATCATATCACTAGTGTATAAATCAATCCCTAGCACCCAATTTATTGCTCCCTCCTGTTCCCCCCTTTAGTGTCCATGCATTTGCTCTCTATGTCTGCGCCTCTGTTTTTGTTTTTCAAGATCATTTATACCATTGCTTTATAGATTTCATATATATGTGTTAATATACAATATTCATTTTTCTCTTTCTGACTTCACTCTGTATGGCAGGTTTGAGGTCCATCCATTTCTCTACAAATGATCCAATTTCATTCTTTTCTATGGCTGAGTACTAATACATTGTATATAGGTACATATATATACCATACCATCTTTATCCATTCCTTTGTTGATGGACATTTAGGTTGCTTCCATGTCCTAGCTATTGTAAATAGTGCTGCAATGAACATTGGGGTGCATGTGTCTTTTTGATACTGACCAAAAAAAAAAAGAAAATCAAAGAAGCCACAAACAAATGGAGGCATATACTGAGTTCTTGGAGTAGAAGAATCAATATTGTGAAAATGACTACAGTACTCAAAGCAATCTACAGATTCAAGCAATCCCTGTCAAATTACTAATGGCGTTTTTCACAGAACTAAAACAAAAATGTTTACAATTTGTATGGAAACAGAAAAGATCCCAAATAAATAATGTAATCTTGATAAAGAAAAATGGAGCTTGAGGAATAAAACTCTTTGACTTCAGACTATACTATAAAACTATGGTAATCAAGACAGAATGGTCCTGGCACAAAAATAGAAATATAGACCAATGGTACAGGATAGAAAGCTCAGAGATAAAGCCATGCACATATGGTCACCTAATCTATGACATAAAAGGCAAGAATATACAGTGGAGGAAAAACGGTCCCTTCAAACAATGGTGCTGGGAAAACTGAAGAGCTACATGTAAAAGAGTGAAGTTAGAACACTTCCTAAAACCATACAAAAAATAAACTCAAAATGGATTAATGATATGAATGTAAGTCCACACAGTATAAAACTCTTAGAGGAAAATGCAGGCGTAACATTCTTTGACATAAATTACAGCAGAATCTTTTTACCCACCTCCTTAAAGAGTGGAAAAAAAATTGGCAAATGGGACCAAATTAAACTTAAAAGCTTTTGCACAGCAAAGGAAACCATATACAAGACAAAAAGACTATACTCAGAATGGCATAAAATATTTGCAAGCAAAGCAACTGACAAAGGATTAATCTCCAAAATACAAGAACAGTTTATGCAACTCAGTATACAAAAACCCAATCAAAATGTGTGAAAGATCTAAATAGACATTTATCCAAATAAGACATACAGATGTACAGAGAACATATGAGAAATACTCAATAACACTAATTATTAGAGAATTGAAAATCAAAATACAGTGAGGTGTAACCTCACAGCTGTCAGAATCAGTTCCCAGTTCAGTCACTCAGTCAAGTCCTACTCTTTGTGATACCATGAACTGCAGCACGCCAGGCTTCCCTGTCCATCACCAACTCCTGGAGTTTGCTCAAACCCATGTCCATCGAGTCAGTGATGCTATCCAACCATCTTATCTTCTGTCATCCCCTTCTCCTCCTGCCTTCAATCTTTCCCAGCATCAGGGTCTTTTCCAATGAGTCACTTCTGCACATCCAGTGGCCAAATTATTGGAGTTTCAGCTTCAGCATCAGTCCTTTCAATGAACCCCAGGACTGATTTCCTTTAGGATTGACTGGTTGGATCTCCTTGCAGTCCAAGGGACTGTCAAGAGTCTTCTCCAATGCCACAGTTCAAAAGCATCAATTTTTCAATGCTCAGCTTTCTTTACCGTCCAACTCTCACATTCACAGATGACTACTGGAAAAACCATAGCTTTGACTAGATGAACATTTGTTGGAAAAGTAATGTCTTTGCTTTTTAATGTGCTATCTAGGTTGGTCATAGCTTTTCTTCCAAGGAGCAAGCGTCTTTTAGTTTCATAGCTGCAGTCACCATTCTGTCAGAATCAGTTCAGTTCAGTTCAGTTCAGTTCGGTTGCTCAGTCGTGTCTGACTCTTTGCGACCCCATGAATCACAGCACGCCAGGCCTCCCTGTCCATCACCAACTCCCTGAGTTCACTCAGACTCACATCCATCGAGTCAGTGATGCCATCCAGCCATCTCATCCTCTGTCGTCCCCTTCTCCTCCTGCTCCCAGCATCAGTCTTTTCCAATGAATCAACTCTTGGCATGAGGTGGCCAAAGTACTGCAGTTTCAGCTTTAACATCATTCCTTCCAAAGAAATCCCAGAATGGCTGTTATCAAAAAAACTACAAACAATAAATGCTGGAAGGGTGTAGAGAAAAGGGAATCTTCTTGCACTCTTGGTTGGAATGCACACAGGTACAGTCACTATGGAGAACAGTCAGTCAGTCAGTTCAGTTGCTCAGTCGTGTCCGACTCTTTGCGACCCCGTGAATCGCAGCATGCCAGGCCTCCCTGTTCATCACCATCTCTCAGAGTTCACTCAGACTCACGTCCATTGAGTCCGTGATGCCATCCAGCCATCTCATCCTCGGTCGTCCCCTTCTCCTCCTGCCCTCAATCCCTCCCAGCATCAGAGTCTTTTCCAGTGAGTCAACTCTTTGCATGAGGTGGCCAAAGTACTGGAGTTTCAGCTTTAGCATCATTCCTTCCAAAGAAATCCCAGGGCTGATCTTCAGAATGGACTGGTTGGATCTCCTTGCAGTCCAAGGGACTCTCAAGAGTCTTCTCCAACACCACAGTTCAAAAGCATCGATTCTTTGGCACTCAGCCTTCTTCACAGTCCAACTCTCACATCCATACATGACCACAGGAAAAACCATAGACTTGACTAGACGGACTTTAGTTGGCAAAGTAATGTCTCTGCTTTTGAATATGCTATCTAGGTTGGTCATAACTTTTCTTCCAAGGAGTAAGCATCTTTTAATTTCATGGCTGCAGTCACCATCTGCAGTGATTTTGGAGCCCCCAAAATAAAGTCTGACACTGTTTCCCCATCTATTTCCCATGAAGTGATGGAACTGGATGCCATGATCTTCATTTTCTGAATGTTGAGCTTTAAGCCAACTTTTTCACTCTCCTCTTTCACCTTCATCAAGAGGCCCTTTAGCTCCTCTTTACTTTCTGCCATGAGGGTAGTGTCATTTGCATATCTGAGGTTATTGATATTTCTCCCGGCAGTCTTGATTCCAGCTTGTGTTTCTTCCAGTCCAGCGTTTCTCATGATGTACTCTGCATAGAAATTAAATAAGCAAGGTGACAATATACAGCCTTGATGTACTCCTTTTCCTATTTGGAACCAGTCTGTTGTTCCATGTCCAGTTCTAACTGTTGCTTCCTGACCTGCATACAGATTTCTCAAGAGGCAGGTCAGGTGGTCTGGTATTCCCATCTCTTTCAGAATTTTCCACAGTTTATTGTAATCCACACAGTCAAAGGCTTTGGCATAGTCAATAAAGCAGAAGGAGATGTTTTTCTGGAACTCTCTTGCTTTTTCCATGATCCAGAGGATGTTGGCAATTTGATCTCTGGTTCCTCTGCCTTTTCTAAAACCAGCTTGAGCATCAGGAAGTTCAAGGTTCACGTATTGCTGAAGCCTGGCTTGGAGAATTTTGAGCATTACTTTACTAGCATGTGAGATGAGTGCAATTGTGCGGTATTTTGAGCATTCTTTGTCATTGCCTTTCTTTGAAATTGGAATGAAAACTAACCTTTTCTAGTCCAGTGGTCACTGCTGAGTTTTCCAAATTTGCTGGCATATTGAGTGCAGCATTTTCACAGCATCATCAGTATGGAGATTTATTTAAAAACCGGAAATAATGCTACCATCAGTTCAGTTCAGTTGCTCAGTCATGTCCAACTCTTTGCGACCCCATGAATCGCAGCACGACAGGCCTCCCTGTTCATTACCATCTCTCGGAGTTCACTCAGATTCACGTCCAGGACCCAGCAATCCCACTGCTGGGCATATTCTCAGAGTAAACCATAATTCCAAAAGAAAATAAGAGTTCAGTCACAGCTTCCTTGACTACCACAAGATAGGGCTAAAATGGACAGCTAACTCTTGCCTATCAGAGTAAGTAGTTACCTAATTTTATTTTTACTGTTGTTATTGCTGTTATGAGAGGGAAAATTAGTTTGTAACAATATAAAATTTATAAACTTAACTAGCAATTAAAATACTTATAAAATGACTGTGGAAGAAATTTTTATTTCCAGATAGTCTTTTTAAATGGATGTATATGCTTTTGCTTGCCAAATAGTGAATCTAAGTTTTTGCATTTACTATATAGGAAGACTTGTTGCTTTTGAACTGTGGTGTTGGAGTAAACTCTTGCGAGTCCCTTGGACTACAAAGATATCAAACCAGTAAATCCTAAAGGAAATCAGTCTTGAATATTCATTAGAAGGACTGATGCTGAAGCTGAAACTCTAATACTTTGTCTACCTGATGTGAAGAGCTGACTCATTAAAAGACCCTGATTCTGGGAAAGATTGAAGGCAGGAGGAGGAGGGGATCACAGAGGATGAGATGGTTGGTTGGGATCACCAACTCAATGAACTTGAGTTTGAGCAAGCTCTGGAAGATGGTGATGGACGGGGAAGCCTGGTGTGCTACAGTCCATGGGATCACAGCTGAGTGACTAACGACATACAGGTATTCTGAATTATTGTTCTGATTCACTATATATCTGCATATATAACATACAATGATACTTAAAGAAATTTTTATAGGATTGCTTAGGATAAAATACCTCTTCCTAGTTTTTGTGTCTTCCTCTATCCCTTCTTCTTCTTCCCCCTCCTCCTTTTTTGTCTCCTTTTTTTCCATATGTCTCCCATTTTAACCAGATGACTAACATGCTAAGTATGTTTTTACACTTCCTCTACCTCTTCCCAACACTGTGAATGGCAAGGCTGGGCTAGAAATAAGATAGAACTAGTTTCAGAAGGAACAAGCAATTTGCTGGGTTGAAGGAGTATATGTCCAGAAGATCTGGATTCTGATCTTATGTGCCAGATACTGATGAAAATAAAAATATATGGACAATGATTTATTAATCAATTGATTCTGGGCTAGGTATTATACTATATATTAAAATATTATTTAATAAGTATTAAGTATAAATTGCTTAATTGTAGGAATTAAGCTATATACCAAGATGGTGGAGTAGAAGGATGTGTGCTGATCTCCTGTGGGAACACCAAAACTGCAACTAACTGCTGACCAGACATCAACAGGAGAATGTTGGAACTCACCGAAAAAGATACCCCACACCCAAGGACAAAGGAGAAGCTGCAACAAGATAGTAGGAGGGGCGCAATCACGTGTAAAATCAAACCTCATCTCCACTCATGTTTTCCACAGTTTATTGTAATCCGCACAGTCAAAGGCTTTGGCATAGTCAATAAAGCAGAAGGAATGCACAAACAAAACCTTGTGGCATCAGGACCCAGGGAAAGGAGCAGTGACCACCCCCACCCCCAACAAGAGAATGAGCCAGCCCTCTCTGTGAGTGTTTGAGAGGCATGAGTCAGCAGTGGCCTGAGTTGGGACAGGGGCTCTGGCAGCAGCAGTCTTGGGATGTGTGGGATGTAGCATATGTCCTCTTGGAGGAGGTCACAATTAGCTCCACCATAGAGCTGCTGGGTGGGTGAACCACACTGGAGAACAATTATACCAAAGAAATCCTCATACTGTTGTGAAAGTTCTAAGCCCCACAGGAGACTTCCCAACATGGGGATCCAGCAAAGGGACTGAGAATCCTCAGGGATTATGACTTTGAAGGTCATCAGGATTTGATTACAGAACTTTCACAGGACTGCAGAAACAGACTCTTGGAGAGCATGAACAAAATCATGTGCACATCAAGACCCAGGAGAAAGGAGCAGTGACCCCACCTGCGATTGAGACAGATGTGCCTGTGAGTGTTTGGGGGTCTCTGACAGAGGCCCAGGTCGACGGTGGCATGTTGTAAGATCAGGGGCACTGGCAGCAGCAGTTCTGGGAGGCACGGTGTGTCTTCTTGGAGGAGGTCGCCATTACTCCTACAGTAGAGCCTATAGCCTACCATAGAGCTACAGAATTTAGGATTGGGCTACCTCAGGCCAAACTACAGGAAGGGAGCATAGCCCTAACCATCAGCAGAAAAGTGGGTTAGAGATTTATGGAGCATGACCCTGTCCACAAGAGCATAGCCCAGTTTTCCTCTCAGCCAGTCCTTCCTATCAGGAAGCTTGCACAAGCCTCTTATCCTCATCCATCAGAGGGCAGATAGAATGAAAACAACAATTACAGAAAACTATACTCAATGATCACGTGGATCACAGCCTTGTGTAACTCAGTGAAACTATGAGCCATGCTGTGAAGGGCTGCGAGTCATGGCAGAGAGTTCTGAAAAAGCGTGGTCCATGGAGAAGGGAATGAAAAGCCACTTCAACATGCTTGCCTTAAGAACCTCAGGGACAGTATGAAAAGACAAAAAGATATGACACTGAAAGATGAAACCCCAGATTGGTAGGTGTGCAATATACCACTGGAGAAGAGTGGAGGAATGAAGGAATGAAAGACTCCACTCCAGAAGGAATGAAAGGCTGAGCCAAAGCAGAAATAACACATAGTTGTGGATATGGTTGGTGGTGAAAGTTAAGACCCATGCTAGGAACTTGGAGTGTTAGGTCCATGAATCAACGTAAATTGGAAGAGATCAAACAGGAGATGGCGAGTGAACATCGATATTTTAGGAATCAGTGAACTAAAATGGATGGGAATAGGTGAATTTAACTCAGATGACCATTATATCTGCTACTGTGGTCAAGAATCCTTTATAAGAAATGGAGTAGTCAATGAAAGTCAACTTAGCAACAAAGGAGTCTGAAATGCAGTGATTGGGTGCAATCTCAAAAATGACAAAATGATCTCAGCTAGTTTCCAAGGCAAACCATTCAGTATAACAGTAATCCAAGTCTATGCCCCAACCACTAATGCAGAAGGAGCTGAAGTTGAACAATTCTATGAAGATGTACAAAACTTCCTAGAACTAACACCAAAAAATTATGTCATTTTTATCATAGGGGTTAGAATGCAAAAGTAGGAAGTCAAGAGATACTTGAAGTAAAGGCAAGTTTGGCCATGCAGTGCAAAATGAGGCAGGGCTAACAGAGTTTTGTCAAAAAACTCACTGGTCATAGAAAACACTGTCTTCTAACAACACAAGAGATGACCCTACACGTGGACATCAATACTGAAATCAGATTGATCATATTCTTTGCAGACAAAGATGGAGAAGTTCTATACAGTAAGGAAAACAAAACTGGGAGTTGACTGTGGCTCAGATCACCAGCTCCTTATTGCAAAATTCAGACTTAAATTGAAGAAAGTAGGCAAACTCACTAGACAAGAATACTGGAGCAGATTGCCATGCCCTCCTCCAAGGGATCCTCCCAACCCAGGGACTGAACCCGGGTCTCCTGCATTGCAGATGGATTCTTTACTGTCTGAACTACCAGGGAAGCCCAGGACATTCAGGTGTGACCTAAATTAAATCCCTTTTGATTATACAATGGAAGTGACAAATAGATTCAAGAGATTAGATCTGATAGACAAAGTGCCTGAAGAACTATGGACAGAGGTTCATAACATTGTATAGGAAGCAGTGACCAAAACCATCCCTAAAAAAAGAAACTCCACAAGGCAAAATCTTTGTCTGAGGAGGTCTTACAAATAGCTGAGAAAAGAAGAAAGTGAATGGCAAAGGAGAAAGGGGGAGATAGACCTATCTGAATACAGAGTTCCAAAGAATACCAAGAAGAGGAAAGAAAGCCTTCTAAAATGAATAATGCAAAGAAATAGAAGAAAACAATAGAATGGGAAGACTAGAGATTTCTTCAAGAAAACTAGAGATAATGTGGGAAAATTTCATGCAAAGATGGGCACAATAAAGGACAGAAACAGCATGGACGTAAAAGTAGAAGATATTAAGAAGAGGTGACAAGAATACATAGAAGAACCAAACAAACAAGGTCTTAATGATTCAGATAGCCATGATGCTGTGATCACCCACACAGAGCCAGGCACCCTGGAGTGTGAAGTGAACTAGTCCTTGGAAAGCATTATTTACAAATAAAACAAGTGGCGCGATGGAATTCTAACTGAGCTATTTCAAACCCTAAAAGAGGATGCAGTTAGAGTGCTGCACTTTTGGAAAACTCAGCAGTAGCCACAGGAGTGGAAAAGGTAGTTTTCATTCCAACCCCAAAGAATGTTCAAGTTTAGTTCAGTTCAGTCGCTCAGTCATGTCTGAGTCTTTGCAACTCCATGGACTGCAGCAAGCCAGGCCTCCGTATCCATCGCCAACTCCTGGAGTTTACTGAAACTCATGTCCATTGAGTCAGTGACACCATCCAGCCATCCCATCCTCTGTCGTCCCCTTCTCCTCCTGCTTTCAATCTTTCCCAGCATCAGGGTCTTTTCAAATAAGAGTCCGTTCTTCCCACCAGGTGGCCAAAGTATGGAGCTTCAGCTTCAGTATCAGTCCTTCCGATGAATATTCAGGACTGATTTCCTTTAGATTGGACTGGTTGGATCTCCTTGCAGTCCAAGGGACTCTCAAGAGTCTTCTCCAACACCACAGTTCAAAAGCATAAATTCTTCAGCTCTCAGCTTTTTTAGAGTCCAACTCTCACATCCATACATGACTACTGGAAAAACCAGAGCCTTGACTAGACGGACCTTTGTTGGCAAACTAATGTCTCTGCTTTTTAACATGCTGTCTAGGTTGGCCATAACTTTCCTTCCAAGGAGTAAGCCTCTTTTAATTTCATGGCTGCACTCACCATCTGCAGTGATTTTGGAGCCCCCAAAATAAAGTCTGTCACTGTTTCCACTGTTTTCCCATCTATTTCCCATGAAATGATGGGACCTGATGCCGTGATCTTAGTTTTCTGAATGTTAAGTTTTAAGCCATTTTTTCACTCTCCTCTTTCACTTTCATCAAGAGGCTCTTTAGTTCTTCTTTGCTTTCTACCGTAAGGGTGGTGTCATCTGCATATCTGAGGTTATTGATATTTCTCCTGGCAATCTTGATTCCATTTTGTGCTTCATCCAGCCCAGCGTTTCTCATGATGTACTCTGCATAGAAGTTAAATAAGTAGGGTGACAATATACAGCCTTGACATACTCCTTTTCTGATTTGGAACCAGTCTGTTGTTCCATGTCCAGTTCTAACTGTTGCTTCCTGATCTGCATACAGATTTTTCAGGAGGCAGGTCAGGTGATCTGGTATTCCAATCTCTTTAAGAAGTTATCGTCGTCGTGAAGTCGCTCAGTCGTGTCCGACTCGATGCGACCCCACGGACTGTAGCCTACCAGGCTCCTCTGTCCATGAGATTTTCCAGGCAATAGTCCTGGAGTGAACTGCCATTTCCTTCTCCAGGGGATCTTCCCGACCCAGGGATTGAACCCGGGTCTCCCACATTATAGACAGACACTTTACTGTCTGAGCCATAAGAAGTTAAGAAGTGAGGAAATGGTTTACAGAGGAGACACCTTTCAAATGCTTCTCTCCAAACTCCAGGCAGAGAAACCCAGCAAGATGGTAGGCACGGGAGTGGCCCTAAGGAGATACCCCACTGCTGGGGCCCACCGTGAGGAACTCCGCCCATGGCACATGTCATGAGGAAGGAGGCTTCGACATACGCAAAGGCGTGATCAAGCCTCAGGAAACCCTCTGCTCCTGATCATCTACCCCAAAACCAGTCTGTTTTTTGCTCTCACCTACACCTTTGACTTTCCGGGGGGCTCTCCCCATAATCATTTCTCTTGGAGAAGGAGTAAACGTGCAGCTCCAAGGCAATAAAAATTCCTGGACGTGACAAGAGTGTTTCAACTTACAAACTCTGAAGGTTATCTAGCTTGCCTGTGTAGTTTCATCCAGCCACATATGATTGTTTACAATCCTCCAACTGTGAGAGGCATGAGATGTTTTGGACTTACTAAAGGCAAATTCTTTTGGGAAGTTAGAAGTTATTAGTATAATGGATTGATTAGGAATTATATTGGTGAAGGGTTTTTCATTTTTTGTGTCAATAATTGCTGCTAATTCCCTGCCCTGGGTGGGACAAGGGTCTCTCAGGTCAAACATCTCTGCTGACAGACTAGCTTGTGTGACAGGATTATCCATACTCCTGCCACTAAGCACATGATTGTTTACTACCCCTAAACCATAAACAGCACAGAGAGTTTGGAGTATTAACATAGGGATTTTCTCATTATTGAGTCAATGATTGCTGCCAGGCCTCCATATCCTTAGGCACCTGGGAATATATTAATCAATGTATTTGGAATATAGAAAAGGAAATATAGTAGTTTTTGATGTTAGCAATATTATACTTTTTGAGTTAATGAATTTTCTCTTTTGTAATAGATCACTGTACTTTGTTATAAATCACTGTGTCCTTGCTATGTAAAAATGTAACTTTATCACTATCTTAATAGATCTTAAGGGGAACATTGGTGAAAGGTTTTTATTTGTTGGGCTGATGTTTGTTGCTAAATCTCCATATTCCCTGCTCTTATAATGAATATAACTAGCATATAGGAAAAATAAGTATTAACCTTTAAGATTGATCATGTTAACCTTGGGTTAAATAAATTCCTTTCTTGACTGTAACTCACTACACCCTCACCCTATAGGAATGCAATTTTATTTTGAGGGTGGTGCCTGGTTTAAGAAAAAAACACCCTTGGAAAAAATAAGTTTTTGGTTATCAGAAAGAAAGCGTTGTAAATGTCAGCAGGCAGAAATGGCCTGAAGATGATGTAAAACCCCTAAGATATTTTTCCTTTTTTTCATGTAAAGCACCTGATTTTGATAAAGGTCAGGACTACCGACCCCTGCGTGACTCTGTATTCATCCCTATATGTAACAAAAGATATATAAGAAAATCTGAAAAATAAAGAAATGGGATCAGTTTCCGGAAAGACTGATTCCCTTTGTCATTTCTTTCTTGCTCCCTGCTTTCTTGGCTGAATTCCCATCTGAAATGTGGTTACTCACCAAGCCTGCTAATTCTGCCTGGGCTTCTGAGATTATACTGGGGAGGCCTCAGTTCCTCCTCTCCTTCAGGAGAATGGAAAGACGCCTGTGGCCTATGTAGGTGGTGATTGGTATTCCATGTAAACCAGTTATTCAGCTTCTTTTTCTCCACTAATTTTCCTACTACACTATCCGTTTCTCATCTCCCTCTATATCTCCGTTTTTCTAGGATGCCTACTCCATCCGCACCTTCGAATTACCCTGGATCCACCAGGGCTGGACCCACCAGGGCTGGACCCCGGCACCCCACATCCATGACAGAGAAGCCCCAACAAGATGGTAGGCGCCACTCGAGTGACTATAAGGAGATACCCCACATCCAAGAACATAGGAGAAGCTGCAGCAAGATGGTAGGAGGGGCAAAATTGAGCTTAGAATCAAACAACATACCCACCAGAAACATTCAGAGGGTTCAAACAAGGCTTGTGTGCCCCAGGACCCAGAGACCCCACAGAGACTGAGGCAGAACTGTGTCTGAGTGTCTCCTGTGGAGGTACAGGTCAGCAGTGGCCTTCCGCAGAGGCAGGGGCTCTGGTGCAGCAGACCTAGGTATGGCATAAGCCCTCTTGGAGAAGGTTGCCATTAACACCAACATAGAGCCTCCAGAACTTACACAGGACTGGGAACCAGTCTCTTGGTGGGCACAAACAGAACTTTGTGTGCACTAGGACCCGGGAGAGAGAAGCAGTGACCCCACAAAAGACTGACTCAGACTTGCCCATAAGTGTCCAGGAATCTCCAGCAGAGGTGTGGGTCAGTGGTGGCCTGCTACACGGCTGGGAGCACTGAACGGAACAGCGCATGCACGGGGCCTTCTGAAGGAGGTCTCCATTACCTTCATTACCTCCACAATAGCTTAGCCCCAGCTAAATAACAGGGAGGGAACACCACCCCACCTTTCACTGGAAAATTGGATTAAAGATTTACTGAGCATGGTCCCACACACCAGAACAAGACCCAGTTTCCTTCTCAGCCAGTCTCTCTTAACAGGAAGCTTCCATAAGCCTCTACAGTTCAGTTCAGTTCAGTTCAGTTCAGTCGCTCAGTCATGTCCAACTCTTTGCGACCCCATGAATCACAGCATGCCAGGCCTCCCTGTCCACCACCATCTCCCAGAGTTCACTCAAACTCATGTCCATCAAGTCTGTGATGCCATCCAGCCATCTCATCCTCTGTCGTCCCCATCTTCTCCTGCCCCCAATCCCTCCCAGTATCAGAGTCTTTCCCAATGAGTCAACTCTTTGCATGAGGTGGCCAAAGTACTGGAGTTTCAGCTTCAACATCAGTCCTTCCAATGAACACCCAGGACTGATCTCCTTTAGGATGGACTGGTTGGATCTCCTTGCAGTCCAATGGACTCTCAAGAGTCTTCTCCAACACCACAGTTCAAAAGCATCAATTCTTCGGTGTTCAGCTTTCTTCACAGTCCAACTATCACATTCATACATGACCACTGGAAAAACAATACCCTTAAATAAGCAAGATAACAATACAGAGCCTTGACATACTCCTTTCCCAATTTGGAACCACTCTCTTGTTCCATGTCTGGTTCTAACTGTTGCTTCTTCACCTGCATACAGACTTTTCAAGAGGCAAGTTAGGCGATCTGTATTTCCAACTCTTCAAGAATTTTCCAAAGTTTGTTGTAATCCACATAGTCAAAGGCTTTGATATAGTCAATGAAGCAGAAGTAGATGTTTTTCTGGAATTCTCTTTTTCTATGATCCAGCAGATGTTGGCAATTTGATCTTTGGTTCCTCTGCCTTTTCTAAATTCAGCTTGAACATCTAGAAGACATATGCCTTATATGGCAGCATATAAATTTCAGGGATTCAGATGTGGAGATCCTTGGGTGGTTTTGTTCTGTCCCATTGTACTCTTGTTCATTTCTTTCAATCTTATGGTTTTGATGAATACCTAAATGCTAATGATGCTAAGAACTGACTCATTGGAAAAGACCCTGATGCAGGGAAAGATTGAAAGCTGGAGGAGAAGGGGACGACAGAAGACGAGATGGTTGGATGGCATCACCAAATCAATGGACATGAGTTTGAACAAACTAGGAAAGATAGTAAAGGACAGGAAAGCCTGGCGTGCTGCAGTCTATGGGGTCACAAAGAGTCACCTATAACTGAGCAACTGAAAAACAACAACGATTCCCAAATCTTCATCTCCTACCAAGCTTTCTATCTTGCATTCAACATCTATATATCTAACTGCTTGCTAGATATTTTCATCTGGATCTATTTCAAATTCAGTTATAAGAAATAAACCTTATCATTTTCACCAGATCATTTCCTCCTCCTATGTTCTCAATATCAGTTAATAGTCTCCAAAACTGAAACATGGGGGCATTCTTAAATCTCATTCCTCTCTCAGTTCCTATATGAAATCAGTTACCATGTTCTGCTAACTTAACTTCCATATACTTGTCTGAAACTATCTGAACTCTAATCCTCATTTCATCTATCAGTTTGTCATTTGCAAAATAGGACAATAGTGTATAATTCTTGTAAACTCAGGTAGACTTGTATGAAAAATAGAGATACTGACACCTACTTAATTTCCAAGGTTGCTGTAAAGATAAAAGAAACTCTGTACTATGTATTGCACTTGGTACGTGGAATCCTTCTTTTCCTCCCAGTAGTCAATGGCACCCCACTCCAGTACTTTTGCCTGGAAAATCCCATGGACGGAGGAGCCTGGTGGGCTGCAGCCCATATGGGTCACTAAGAGTCAGACATGACTGAGCAACTTCACTTTTGCTTTTCACCTTCATGCACTGGAGAAGGAAATGGCAACCCACTCCAGTGTTCTTGCCTGGAGAATCCCAGGGCCAGGGGAGCCTGGTGGGCTTCCGTCTATGGGGTCGCACAGAGTCAGACACGACTGAAGCGACTTAGCAGCAGCAGCAGCAGGCATTTTTATGCCAACTTTACTGATATGAAATTGAAGCATAGTGATATCAGGTGCTTGTGCAAAGTTACATAGAAGTGAGTTGGGATTTAAACACAGCATTGAGCTTCTTCTACAGCTCTCTTTAAATTCCTCATATCTTTTTTTAGCTTTGTCTCTTCAAGTGTGTTCTTCACATAGTTACATGATTTTTCTAGTATGCAAAATGACTCTTGCATGAGGTATCTCTGCAATCTGGGACCTGTCTTACATTATTCTGTTGAGCCTTAACTCCACGCTTTAACAATTCTGAACTCCTTGTGTTTTTTGGTGTACATCTGTTGTTTCTCAATTATATGCTTTTCCTCTGGCTAATTTCCTGTCCTCAACTCCTCTGTCTTCAAAGTTCTATTTTTTTATGATCACTTTTTAGTGGAATTTTAAATTTTATTTTTAACTGAGTGAAAATATTTTACAGAATTTTGTGGTTTTCTGTCATATGTCAACAAGAATCAGCCATAGGTAGACCCATGTCCCCTCTCTCCCAAACTTCCCTCCCATCTCCTATCCTACCCAACCCATTTAGATTGTCAAAGAATCCCTGTTTGAGTTCCCTGAGTCATACAGCAAATTCCCATTGTCTATCTGTTTTACATACGGCATTGTAAATTTCATGTTACTCTCTCCATATATCTCATCCTCTCTTTCCTCCCATGCCCTCTTGCCCATTAATCTGTTCTCTATGTCTGTTTCCCATTGCTGACCTGAAAATACATTCATCAGTAACAATTTAGATTCCATATATATGTGTCAAAATAAGATATTTATATTTCTCTTTCTGACTGACTTCACTCTGTATAATAGGCTCTAGGTTCATCCACATCATTCAGTTCAGTTCAGTTCAGTTAAGACACAGTCATGTTCGACTTTTTGCGACCTCTTGAATCACAGCACGCCAGGCCCTGCTGTCCATCATCAACTCCATCAACTCCCGGAGTTTACCCAAATTCGTGTCCATCGAGTCAGTGATGCCATCCAGCCATCTCATCCTCTGTCGTCCCCTTCTCCTCCTGCCCTCAATCCCTCCCAACATCACGGTCTTTTCCAGTGAGTCAACTCCTCACATGAGGTGGCCAAAGTACTGGAGTTTCAGCTTTAGAATCAGTCCTTCCAATGAACACCCAGGGCTGATCTCCTTCAGAATGCACTGGTTGGATCTCCTTGCAGTCCAAGGGACTCTCAAGAGTCTTCTCCAACACCACAATTCAAAAGCATCGATTCTTTGGTGCTCAGCTTTCTTCACAGTCCAACTCTCACATCCATACATGACCACTGGAAAAACAATAGCCTTGACTAGATGGACCTTTGTTGGCAAAGGAATGTCTCTGCTTTTGAATATGCTATCTAGGTTGGTCATAACTTTTTTTCCAAGGAGTAAGCGTCTTTTAACTTCATGGCTGCAGTCACCATCTGCAGTGATTTGGGAACCCAGAAAAATAAAGTCTGACACTGTTTCCACTGTTTCCACTTTTCCCCCATCTATTTTCCATGAAGTGATGGGACCAGATGTCATGATCTTCGTTTTCTGAATGTTGAGCTTTAAGCCAACTTTTTCACTCTTTTCTTTCACTTTCATCAAGAGGCTTTTTAGTTCCTCTTCACTTTCTGCCATAAGGGTGGTGTCATCTGCATATCAGAGGTTATTGATATTTCTCCCAGCAGTCTTGATTCCATCCTGTGCTTCTTTCAGCCCAGCATCTCTCATGGTGTACTCTGTATATAAGTTAAATAAGCAAGGTGACAATATACAGCCTTTATGTACTCCTTTCCCTATTTGAAATCAGTCTGTTGTTCCATGTCCAGTTCTAACTGTTGCTTCCTGACCTGCATACAGATTTCTCAGGAGGCAGGTTAGGTGGTCTGGTAGTCCCATCTCTTTCAGAATTTTCCACAGTTTCTTGCGATCCACACAGTCAAAGGCACTAGAATGCATGTCTTCTTTGGAGAAATGTCTTTTAGGTCTTTTCCCCAATATTTGATTGGGTTGTCTGTTTTCTGGTGTTGAATTGTATGAGCTGCTTGTATACTTTGAAAATTAAATCTTTGTCAGTTGTTTCATTTGTTATCATTTTCTCCCATTCTGAGGGTTGTCTTTTCACCTTGTTTGTAGTTTCCTTTGCTGTGCAAAAGATTTTAAGTTTAATTAGGTCCCACTTGTTTATTTTTGTTTTTATTTCCATTGCTATAGGAGGTGTGTCATAGAAGATCTTGCTTTGATTTATGTCATTGAATGTTGTGCCTATACTTGCCTCTAAGAGTTTTATAGTTTCTGGTCTTACATTTAGTACTTTTATCCATTTTGAGTTTATATTTGTGTGTGGCATTAGTGTATGGCATCCTAAAGGAGATCAGTCCTGGGTGTTCATTGGAAGGACTGATGCTGAAACTGAAACTCCAGTACTTTGGCCACCTCATGCAAAGAGTTAACTCATTGGAAAAGACCCTGATTATGGGAGGGATTGGGGGCAGGTTGGGAAGGGGATGACAGAGAATGAGATGGCTGGATGGCATCACTGACTCGATGCACATGAGTTTGGTTAAACTCTGGGAGTTGGTGATGGACAGGGAGTCCTGACTTGCTGTGATTCATGGGGTCACAAAGAGTCGGACACGACTGAGTGAGTGAACTGAACTGAACTGATGGCATTTGTAAGTGTTCTAATTTCCTCCTTTTGCACATAGCTGTCCAGTTTTCCCAGCACCTCTTGTTGAAAGGGGTATCTTTGCCCCATTATATATTCTTGAATTCCTTGTCAAAAATAAGGTACCCATAGGTGAGTGAATTTATCTCTGGGTCCTCTATCTTGTTCAAATGGTCTGTATATCTGTTTTTGTGCCAATAGCATACTGTCTTGTTGACTGTAGCTTTGTAATGTAGTCTGAAGTCAGGAAGACTGATTCTTCCAGCTCCATTCTTCTTTCTCAAGACTGCTTTGGCATTTCAGGGTCTTTCATGTTTCCATGTGAATTGTAAATTTTTTATTCTAGTTCTGTGAAAAATGCCATTGATAGTTTGATAGGGATCTCATTCAATCTGTAGATTGCATTTGGTAGTATAGTAATTTTCACAATATTGATTCTTCCTACCCAGGAACATGGACTATCTCTCCATCTGTTTGTGTCTTTCATCAATGTCTTATAGTTTTCTGTATGCAGGTCTTTTATCTCCTTAGGTACGTTTATTCCTATATATTTTATTCTTTTTGTTGCAATGGTGAATGGATTGATTTCTTAATTTCTCTTTCTGGTTTTTCATTGTTAGTATATAGGTATGCAGTGATTTCTGTATTGACTTTGTAGCTTGTGACTTTACTGAATTCATTGATTTGCTCTAGTAATTTTCAGATAGTTTCTTTTGGGTTTTCTATGTGTAGTATCATATCATCTTCAAACAGTTGAGAGGGTAACAAGCAGGAAGGCCAAGGCTCTCCAAACGGAGGAAATAGGCTTCAAGTGTCAGACATTTTTCTCTCTCTTAAGCAGCAGGAGGAAACAAATGTGATTTTTTTTCCCTTCTCTATACAAATTTAAAAGGTTTCTCTTAAAATACTGTATTGCCATGATGACACCTGGTTTCATCTGAAGTTAACTATTCTCAAACCTTGAGTTAACCAATGCATTTTTCTTATGGAAATGTTTGTCTTAAGCTATGTTAGTACTATACATTTACCCCAGACTCTGTCTTCAAGTCAGTTCTGCCTAATGGCTCAGAACCTACTTGACAAACCATTATGTTATACTCAGGTATTTTTTCCCTAACCTACGTAAATAAAACTATTTGTATGGTAATCTGCCCTTCTACAAGATTCAAGTCAACCATTTTATGGCCTGGGATGATTCACCTGGTGCCAAGATTATCTCTAAATACATCTTATGGATGAGGGGCCTGGTGCCTTTCTGAGTTTTAAGACATTCCTTTCTTTCATTAATAGACTGCTAGTGACTATATAACATCCAGCTGAAGACTAGCAGGGGGTACTCTTTCTGCCCCCTTCTGATGCCTATGTCAGAAGCTTTCTCTATCTCCTTTATACTTTAATGAAACTTTATTACACAAAAGCTCTGAGTGATCAAGCCTCGTCTCTGGCCCTGGATTGAATTCTTCTCCTCCAGAGGCCAAGAATCCCAGTATCATTTTGTGGGTCAGCAACAACCTTTCACAGTGAGAGTTTTACTTCTTTTTTTCCAATCTGGATTCTTTTTATTTCTTTCTCTTCTCTGATTGCCATAGTTAGAACTTCCAAAACTATGTTGAATAACAGTGATGAGAGTGGAGACCCTTGTCTTGTTCCTGATCTTAGAGAGAATGCTTTTAGTTTTTCACCATTGAAAATAATGTTTACTCTAGGCTTATCATATATGGTGTTTACTGTGTTGAGGTAGTTTTCTTCTATGCCCGTTTTTTGAAACATTTTTTTTTTAAATCATAAATGGGTGTTGAAGTTTGTTAAAGGCTTTTTCTGCATCTATTGGGATGATCATATGGTTTTTATCTTTCAATTTGTTAATACAAGGTATCACATTGATTGATTTGTGTATATTGAAGAATTCTTGCATCCCTGAAATAAACCCGACTTGATCATGGTGTATGAGCTTATTAATGTGTTGTGGAATTCTGTGGAATTCTGTTTGCTAGAATTTTTTGAGGATTTTTGCATCTTTGTTCATCAGTGACACTGGCCTGTAATTCTTTTTTGTGCCATCTCTGCCTGAAGTGTTCCTTCTTCTGCAATTTTTGGAAGAGTTTAGAAAAGTCAGCGATAGGCCTTCTCTAAATGTTTGATAAAATTCCCCTGTGAAGTCATCTGCCCCTGGGTTTTTATTTTTTGGCAGATTATTTTTTCTTTTCTTTAAAAATTTTTTTAAAATATAAATTTATTTATTTTAATTGGAGGCTAATTACTTTACAATATTGTATTGGTTTTGCCATACATCAACATGAATCTGCCACAGGTATACACGTGTTCCCCATCCTGAACTCCCCTCCCTCCTCCCTCCCCATACCATCCCTCTGGGTCATCTCAGTGCAGTGCATGAGCAGATTTTTGATCACAGTTTTGATTTCAGTGTTTGTAACTGGATTGTACATAATTCCCATTTATTCCTGGTTCAGTCTTGGGAGGTTGAACTTTTCTAAGAATCTGTCCGTTTCCTCCAGGTTGTCCATTTTGTTAGCATATCATTTCTCATAATATTCTCTTATGGTCCTTTGTATTTCTGTGTTGTCTGTTGTAACTTCTACTTTTTCATTTCTAATTCTGTTGATTTGATTTTTATCCCTTTTTTCTTGATGAGTTTGGCTAGTGGTCTGTCAATTTGGTTTATGTTCTCAAAGAACCAGGTTTTAGTTTTATTAATCTTTGCTATTGTTTCTTTCTTTTTTTCCACTTGTTTCTGCTCTGATCTTTATGATTTCTTTCCTTCTGCTGAATTTGGATTTTTGTTGTTGTTGTTGTTGTTTTTCCAGCTACTCTAGATGTAGAGGTAAGTTGTCTATGTGATGCTTTTCATGCTTCTTGAGGTATGATTGTATTGCTATAAATTTCCCTCTTAGAACTGCTTTTGCTGAATCCCAGAGCTGAATCATCATGTTTTCATTGTCAGTTTTTTCTAGGAATCTTTAGATTTCCCTTCTTATTTCTCCATTAATCTCCTCATTATTTAATAATGTATTGTTTAATCTCCATGAGTTTGTGTTTTGTGTGTGTGTATTTGAGTTCTATTCTCATAGCATTGTGGTCATAGAAGATTCTTGATATGATTCCAATTATCTTAAATTTACTGAGGCTTGATTTGTGGCCCAAAATATGCTCTATCCTGGAGAATGTTCCATGTGCACTTGAGAAGAAAGTGTATTTTTCTTTTTTTAATTATTATTAAGTTTATTTATTTTTTTAATTACAATACTGTATTTGTTTTGCCACACATTGACATGAATCAGCCACAGGTGTCCACGATCTCCCAATGCCAAAGCCCCTCCCACCTCCCACCCCACATCCTCTCCCTGAATCATCCCGTGCACCCGCGATTTGGGAGAACGGCATTGAAACATGTATACTATCTTGTAAGAATGAAGCGCCAGTCTATGTTCAATACGGGATGAAAGTGTATTTTTCTGCATTTGGATGGAAAGTCCTGATGAGATCAGTTTGGTCCATTTGATCTAATGTTTCATCTAAGGTTTGCATTTCCTTATTGATTCTCTGCTTTGATGATCTGTCCATTGGTGTTAGTGGGATGTTAAAGTCTCCTACTATTATTGTGTTACTGTCAATTTCCCCTCTTATGTCTGTTAGAGTTTGTCTTTTGTATTGAGGCATTCCTATATTGGGTGCATAAATTATGCAGATTATTATGTAGTGTCTTTGTTTGTCTCTTACAATATTCTTTACTTTAAAATTTATTTTGTTTGAAATAAGAATTGCCACTCTGGCTTTCTTTTGGTTTCCATTAACATGAAATATCTTTTTCCATCCTTTTACTTTCAGTCCATATGTGTCTCTAAGTCTGAAGTGGATCTCTTGTAGGCAGCATATACATGGGTCCTGTTTTTGTATCCATTCAGTCAGTCTGTATCTTTTGGTTGGTGCATTTAATCTATTTACATTTAAGGTAATTTTTTATACATATGTTCCTAGTGGCATTTTCATGATTGTTTGGGGTTTGTTTTGTAGGTCTTGCCTTTCTCTTGTGTTTATTGGCTATATAAGTCCCTTCAGTATTGTTACAAAGCTGGTTTGATGGTGCTAAATTCTCTTAAGTTCTGCATGTCTGTAAAACTTATTATTTCTCCATCAGTTCTGAATGAGATCTTTGCCAGATATAATAATCTTGGTTGTAGATTTTTCTCTTTCAATACTTTATTTATTTTTTTATTAATTAAATTTATTTATTTTTTTAATTACAATACTGTATTTGTTTTGCCATACATTGACACGAATCAGCCATAGGTGAACACAATAATATATCCTGCCATTCCCTTCTGGCCTGCAGAATTTTTGCTGAAAGATCCACTGTTAATCATATGGGTTTCTCTTGTATGTTACTTGTTGCTTTTCTCTTGCTGCTTTTAATATTTTTTTCTTTGTGCTTAATCTCTGTTAGCTTCATTAATATGTGTATTGATGTATTCTCCTTGGGTTTATCTGGTAAGGAACTCTCTGTGCTTCTTGGACTTGATTGACTATTTCCTTTCCCATGTTGGGGAAGTTTTCAACTATAATTTCTTCAAATATTTTCTCAGTGCATTTCTATTTTTCTTCTTCATCTGGGACTCCTATAACTTGAATGTTGGTGTGTTTAATATTGTCCCAAAGGTCTCTGAGGCTATCCTCGACTCTTCATTCTTTTCCCTTTATTCTGCTCTTCAGCTGTTATTTTCACCATTCTATCTTCCAGTGCACTTATCCATTCCTTTGCCTCAGTTATTCTGCTATTGTTTCCTTCTAGAGTATTTTTAATTTCAGTAATTGTTTTGTTTGTCTCTGAATGCTTATTTTATAACTCTTATAGGTCTTTGTTAATTGCTTCTTGCATTTTCTCCATTTTGTTTTCAACCTTTATGATCATCTTTACTATCATTATTCTGAATTCTTTTTCAGGTAGTTTGCCTAATTTTCTCCACCGGAGGTGTCCTTTTCCAAAGCTTTAGGGTTTTATTCCTTCTTCCTTTTGGTTTTAGCCCTTGAGGGAAAGGTTGGTTAAGTGGTTTGTGTTGATTTCTTGTTAGGGGTGATGTGCCTGTGTTCTAATGGGAGATCAGGCATATCAAGCAAGTAATTGCAGAAATAATGGGACATATGCCCACACTTCCACACATACAGTTATAACCAAAGTATCCTAAAGAAAAGAGTATAGGAGATTGACCTGGTGAACAGGGAAATCAAAATTTTTGTCAACCAATTAAAAGAAGAGCTAGCTAATGCTGAATCTGGAAAACTGAGCATGAGCAGAGTGCCAACTGGTGAATATAGGAAAGAGAGCACATCAATTTAACTTACTTGGTGAAAGAGGAAAGAATGCAGGGAAAAAGGAAGAAAAAATCGAGAGAAAAAGAAGAGGAGAGGCAGGGAAAAGTGAAAGGAGGTTGTGGGAAAGACGGTTAGAAAAAAAGAAAGAAAAGAAATAATAGAAAATAAAAAAATAGACATATGTGAAATTTTTTTCTATATATTAAGGAATATCTACAGACCACAGAGAACTATAGGATAAGCAGTTGAATATAAAAAAATAAAAAACTCATTAAAAAGGGTGAAAATATTTTAAAAATCTTAAAATGAAAAAAATTTTAACAAGAAAAACACAGAGGAAAACTTCACAGCATCACAAAACGCTAATGTTCAGGTGGAAATATGTAGGGGAGAAAAACAGTGTGATTTATAAGAAAAAAAAGAAAATAGTATGGTTCTCAAGATTATAGTTCTTGATTGTGGAGTCTGCCCCCTTGGATGCTGTTGGGTTAGTGTCCCATGATGTTTTCCTGGTTGGGGGAGCTTGTGCCTGTGTTCTGGTTGATGGAGCTGGGTCTTCTCTCTCTGAAGAGCAGTGGTGTCCAGTAGTAGGTTTGGGCTATCAAAGGGTTCAGTGTGTCTTTGGGCAGTCCTTCTGTCTCTGACAGTGTTAGACATGTCTGTCTCTTCAGCTGCTTCAAAGTGGCTCTCTCAGCGTGTCTTCCTGCCACCAGCCCCCTGCTTGTCCCTGGCATCATTGCTGATGCTTCTGTTCCCTTGTCCTACCCTGCACTGATGGCTGAAGCTTGCTGGGTAGGGGCTTGTGTGGATATTTCCTCAGCTCCCTGGCCAAGCCCTTTGCACTGTGGTGTCTTGTGAGGGGCTTCCCTCAGCCTGCTGCGCTCACCCTCTTGTCTCTTCCTGGGCCCTCCCTCTGCACTGTGGGGCTTGTGCGCACTTGTTTCAGCTCCCCAAGCCTGCCCTCTGCGTTGCAGAGCTGGTGTGCACTGGCTTTGGTTCCGCGGACCCTCTCTCTGGGTTGCAGGGCTTGTGTGCACGTGTTTGGTCCCGCCGGCCTGCCCTCTTTGTCTCAGGGCTTGTGTGTTCTTTTGGCTCCCCAGGCCCACCCTCTTTGCAGTGAGAGTTGCGTGCACTGCCCGAGGTTTGCATGTCTGCTCAGCACCCTGGCCTGCCCTTTGCGCCGCAAGGGTTGTGTGCGCTGGCGAGGTTTGTACGCCACGCCACACTTGGCTACCCAGGCTTGCCCTCTGTGCTGCGGGATTTCTGTGGGCTTCTCTTGGTTCCCTGAGCCCTCAGTCTGGCTGGGGCCACAGTCTCCGAGTTGTTTAAGGGCTGAGAAGTGCAGGTTTTTCTGTTTTCTGCCCTCTAAGTCCCTGCTCTGCCCGGGTTTCTGAGACCACTGCTCCCCCTTGGACCCAACTGCGAGAGAGCTTCCCAGTGCATGTGCGCTTGTCCTGTTCCAGGACTCCCTCCCTTGCTTAGGGCACAAGCCCCTGTCCAAAAGCTCGTCTTTTCTTTTTTTATGTCATCATTCTCTCTCCTACCTCGTTTCAGGGAGCTTAGCCTGGTCCCCTGGAGGCCTGAGGTCTTCAGCTGTCGTCTAGGGGTTGCTTTGTAGGAGTTGTTACATATTAACTCTATTACTGGGTCTTTGAAGAAAATGACTTGTTTTATGCTCCTTTCCTTCACAATACCTATTACAGTACCTGACACAAAATATTACTGAATACATGCTTGTTGTTTGAAGGAATGAATTAATGCATATATGTTGGTTTTATTATTTTTCTCAGTAAAATCAGAAACATTTTTTTGTTTTTTTGTGTGTGTGAAGCCATTATCTCTAAGTCTTTAGATAATAGTCATAGTAGAGGCAACTACCATACTGAAGAAAAGAAAACTAATTCCATCTGTGATATGGTTCCTTGTTTTAATAAGAAATTGCTTTACATAGAATAGCAAAAATAAGTCATGATATGGTGATTAATAGAAAAAAGAATTCTTATATTACCTTTAAGAAAAGGTTTTCTATTTTTTCCTATTCAATATAAATAAGTGAAGGGATAATGAAGGTAGAGAATATTTATTTATGCAATTTAAACTCATAAATAATGATAGGCATGAAATCTTTCTTTCTTTGTATTTGTATTCATTCAAATATGAAAGTGCCAATAATGTTTCAAATTGTCAGTTTACTCAACAGAAATATGTCTATTTTTTTAATCTTAGGAACCAGGTATCAATAATTTGGGGGAAAATATTATTTTTCTTTGTGAAAAGAATGTATGTCTTTGCTTTAAAACACTGGAATTTGCCACAAGTTGATAGACTTCGTATTGATTGGTAAATTTCTTATCGATTGCTGAATTTCAATGAATTTGAGTGAAAGTCAAATTTTGGCAATGCTCATGTTTATTTTACTTCCCAAGTATATGAAAAGATTATAATTTATTTTATATATTTATAGTATTTTTGGTGATTAATATGTCTTTTAAAAATCTGGTCAGACTGCCCAGAAATTATATTATACCATTTGAATAATAATAATAAGGAATTGATTTTCTTACTGATGGAAAACTACCAACAAAAGGCAAACAGCAAAAAGCAAAAGTGTTCATTTTATAAATATGACATCAAATAAACCAGGGAACAACTGAGAAAGGAATTCTGCTAAAGTAATTAGAAATCAAGAACACTGAGAATCCATGACTTCATCAGTCTGGGGACAATTAATTTTATTACAGTTTGTTAAATAACCTCCTGAAAATACAAGCATCATGTAAACTAACAGACATATAGGAGCAATGAGAAGAGCTATAGAGAGTCAATGGAGCATTTCCTTTGGTGACTTTTATGCTACTTTGATTTCAAAATACTTTAGTTATCTTTAAAAAACATTAGAATTATTCAATTGTGATGTTTGAATGAGGCATTTACATTAACACGGTAATAAAAATATTTGATATTTGAAGTATTTTTGAGGTACTTCAAAAGTACAAAGTTGAAAATGGAGGTCATTGCCTTATAAAAATGGAGAATAAATATGGGGACTTTTGGAGATGACTTAATTTTGAAATGATTCTTTCATTTGTTTTCTCATACAAATTAGTAATTACTCTCAGCTGTGCTATCTCTAAACAAAGATCTCATTCATCAAAATTTTTGTTCTTCATATTGTGTTCAGTTGACAAACTTGTATGCTTCAGTATCATTCCAACATGTTCATTTCAAATATTGCATCCTTATTTCTGTTGACCAGTTTGTTCTAGTATTGTGTTTATTGCTGACCACATGATACCCTCCCCCTCCCCCGACACCCCGAATATCTATAGTTATCTCTCCATCTTTTTCTAATCTCCCCTCTGGCTCTATATCTCTTGGACCCAGTCGACAACGCTTTTAAAGTGTGTATTTGGTCTGGTCTATTAACTGACATGAAATGCTGACAGCGAGTCGTCTCAGTTTGTATGGATGAACATTCTCTTTCAGCTGTTGGAAACAAAGGTAGTAAGTTGAAAATCTTTCTCTGAGAGAGAAAGAAAATGTATTCGATTGAATTTAAGAGCATAATATATTTTGTATGAATCAAAGTGGGACGATTTTTCGTGATTAATCCATTTTAGAATCTTCTTCATTGAATCAACCAAGTGACAATCTTAGGACATCAGATAAAGGATTTGGGGGTCCATTTGTTAAGGACAAGACACACTACTAACCCAAACACAGAGGTAGTACTTACTGGATAATTTGGGAGTTCAATTAAAACCTGAATTTTAGAGAATATCTTTCCTCCTATTGATTTAATGACTGATATGTTTTGAAAATTGGCCATTTTAAAAAATTATAAGTTGAAATAGGGAAGTGATATATTTATTTTACTGACTTGGATTATATTCTAGGACAGCATCATAAGCACACAATATATAGCAAATATGCCTCAAATTTGAATGATACAGAAAATGGCTCTGTGTATGTGTGTGTATGTGGACAGGAAGAATCATGAAGAGGCCATATACCTTAGTTTTAATGGTATGGACAGATTTCTTGGACAAGTGAAGCAGTCTGTTTGCTGGTTTATGTTCTTGGGAATAATCAACTGTATGGAGGAATTTTATGTACATAGGTAGATTTTCTTCACCCATAAAACACTCTCTTTATGTCACTTGCCAGGTCAAAAGTTAATTTTTCACTGCCTACAAGAGAAAGTCCATAGTAAAGGCCTTGTCTAATATCTGGTCTTTATTTTCTTATTCAACTTCTCATGATTCCTCAGTATTTATTCTCTGATCCAGTTTGGATGCCATACATAGTATTTCCAAACACAACATTCTCTCTCTTCTCCATGTCCAATTCGTTCATTTTCATCTATTCAAATTTTGCCCATTCTTCAAAGATCAATTCAAGTCACATTCCCTTCAAAAGAAAATAGAGTTCACATTTCTTTTTCTTTTAAAATATTATAACTGATTTTCCGTGTGACATCTAATCTGGTTCTATTTTGTATGGCCATTTGTTTTTGATGTTACATAACTTTTCCTTAGGTTTATTAACGTAAATTTTCCAAAAGTGGGGATGATATCTTTATAAACTCTACTGTGCTTAGTTTAATACTAAATTTTTAGTTACTCAAATATGTGTTGAGATGAATGGATACGGATGAATTTTACTTAGCCAATTATTGTCGTTCAGTTGCTAAGTTGTGTCTGATTGTTTGTGACTCTATGGACTACATCATGCCGTGTTTCCCTGTCCCTCACTATCTTCCAGAGATTGCTCAGATTTATGTCCATTGAGTTGGTGATGCTACCCAACCATCTCATCCTCTATTTCTCCCTTCTCCTCCATGGTGGTTATGCATAGTTGGTATTCTTACTACCTGAGAACACAACTCAAATGATATTCTTTATAAATAATGAACTAGGCTTTTTCTTTTCCTTCTCAAGGGATAGTCATTGTTAGGTATAGTCTTCTACAACAGAAATATGGAATGAGATTTCTCCATGCTAAGAGCTCTGAAAGTGAAAGTCACTCAGTCGTGTCTGACTCTGTGATCTCATGGACTATACAGTCCATGGGGTTCTCCAGGCCAGAATACTGGAGTGGGTAGCCATTCCCTTCTCCAAGGGATCTTCCCAACCCAGGAATCAAACCCAGGTCTCCTGCACTGCAGGCAGATTCTTTACCAGCTGGGTCAGAGAGAAGCCCGCTGAGAGCTCTAACAGCTCTACCTGGGATTAACTGTGTGCTGTTGGACCATGGACAGGTCCCTCAGTCTTTGGATTTCTCTGTTTTTCGGTCAACAAAATGCAATGAAAGACTTTCTTTCCCTGTCTTGACAACAGAAGTTAAAGGGAATAAAGAACCTTACCCTTGTCTTTCTTGTTCTTTTCAAACAGAATAGTCAACATTTCAGGGTCAGTTTTGTTTGTTTATGTTTTTGGTTTTTTGGCCATCCTGTGTGGCTTGTGGGATCTTAGTTCCCCAGAGCTCGAACGTGTGGCCTCTGCAATGGAAGTGTGGAGTCCTAACCCCTGGACCACCAGGAATTCCTAAGGGTTAGTTTTTAAAAGTAAAAATATTTTAAACTCTTTAAAAGTTTTGTGTGAGATAATATTGTTTTGCTATACTCTTGGCAAATACAACTCTTCGTAAAAAGATTATATGTATAAGAAATATCAAAAGCAAATATTTTATTGTGTTTTCAAATTATTTTGTTTCTTATTATGCATTCAAAGCTTAATTGACAGATGAGCAATGAGTTAAGGCATAAAACAGATTTAAATTACAGAATAATGCACTCTACCTAAATTATACTTTAGGTAGTATCCTGTATACAAACTTATTATATCAGAAAATATAATGTATAATTTCCATTTTACATTTTCAAGCTCTTATTGTCTATTTACTCAGACTGTAATTAAGATAAAAGACTTGAGAACTTTGGACTGGCTGAACAACCACAGTTTCCAAACTGTACACCAAGAGGGCCTGGGAGAATGTAATAAATGCATAGGAGTGCAGACAGATATATTAAAATTTTGAGGAAAACACAGTAAAATTTGACATCTGTTGAAAATTGAGAAAATATTAGCTTGAGGTAATCTAGTTTAACAGTGAATTGTACATTGTTTTGATCAGTTCATATATTTGCAAGCTAGGTTTATTGAAGTGGCTGCCACGGGAAAAAGTGTGGAGCAGGAAATGAAGTGGCAATGTTCAATCTCATCTCAAGTTTTGAGAAACTGTGCAATGCCCAGCTACAAAATAACTAAATAAATAACTACAAATGTTTAAGAATGAAATACAAATTTCCACTTTATATATTTATGCATTATATTTGATAAAATTAATTTTTATTGAAGTATCAGTTCAATTCAGTATTTCAGTCATGTCCAACTCTTTGCGACCCCAATGGGCTGCAGCACACCAGGCTTCCCTGTCCTTCACCAACTCCTGGAGCTTGCCCAAACTTATGTCCATCGAGTCGGTGATGCCATCCAACCATCTCATCCTCTGTCATCCCCTTCTCCTCCTGTCTTCCAATCTTCCCCAGCATCAAGGTCTTTTCAAATGAGTCAGTTCTTCACATCAGGTGCCCTAAGTATTGGAGCTTCAGCTTCAGTATCAGTCCTTCCAATGAATATTCAGGGGTGATTTCCTTTAAGATTGACTGGTTTGATCTCCTTGCAGTCCAAGGGACTCTCAAAAGTCTTCTCCCACACCGCAGTTCAAAAGCATCAATTCTTCAGCCTCAGCCTTCTTCATGTTCAAGCTCTGAAATCCATATATGACTACTGGAAAAACCATAGCTTTGACTAGACAGACCTTTGTTGGCAAAGTAATGTCTCTGCTTTTTAATATGCTGTTAAGGTTTGTCATAGCTTTTCTTCCAAGGAGCAAGTATTTTTGAATTTCATGGCTGCAGTCACTATCTCCAGTGATTTTGGAGCCCAAAACAATAAAGTCTGTCACTGTTTCCATTGTTTCCCCATCTATTTGCCATGAAGTGATGGGACCAGATGCCATGATCTTAGTTTTCTGAATGTTGAGTTTTAAGCCAGTGTTTTGCTCTCCTCTTTCACTTTCATCAACAGGCTCTTTAGTGCTTCTTTGCTTTCTGCCAGAACGGTGGTGTCATCTGCATATCTGAAGTTATTGATATTTCTCCCAGCAATCTTGATTCCAGCTTGTGCTTCATTCAGCCCAGCATTTCTCATAATGTACTCTGCATATAAGTTAAATAAGCAGGGTGACAATATACAGCCTTGACGTACTCCTTTCCCAATTTGCTGTTCCATGTTTGGTTCTAACTGTTGCTTCCTGACCTGCATACAGATTTCACAGAAGACAGGTAAGGTGGTCTAGTATTCCCATCTCTTGAAGAATTTTCCACAGTTTGTTGTGATCCACATTGTCAAAGGCTTTGCCATAGTCAATAAAGCAGTAGACATTTTTCTGGAACTCTCTTGTTTTTTCTATGATCCAACAGATGTTGGAAATTTGATCTCTGGTTCCTCTGCCTTTTCTAAATCCAGCTTGAACATCTGGAAGTTCATGCTTCACATACTGTTGAAGCCTGGCTTGGAGAATTTTGAGCATTACTTTGTTAGCATGTGAGATTAGTGCAATAGTTTGAGCATTCTTTGGCATTGCCTTTCTTTGAGACTGGAATGAAAACTGACCTTTTCCAGTCCTGTGACCACTGCTGAGTTTTCCAAATTTGCTGGCGTATTGAGTGTAGCACTTTCACAGCATCATCTTTTGGATTTGAAATAGCTCAGCTGGAAATGCGTCACCTCCACTAGCTTTGCTCATAGTGATTCTTCCTAAGGCCCACTTGACTTTGCATTCCAGAATGTCTGGTTCTATGTGAGTGATCACATCATCGTGATTATCTGGATTGTGAATATCCTTTTGTATAGTTCTTCTGTGTATTTTTGCCACCTCTTCTTAATATCTTCTGCTTCTGTTAGGTCCATACTATTTTTGTCCTTTATTGTGACTATCTTTGCATGAAATGTTCCCTTGGTGTTTCTAATTTTCTTGAAGAGATCTCTAGTCTTTCCCATTCTATTGTTTTCCTCTATTTCTTTGCACTGATCACTGAGGAAGGCTTTTTTAAAATCTCTCCTTGCTCTTCTTTGGAACTCTGAATTGAGATGGATATATCATTTCTTTTCTCCTTTGCCTTTAGCTTCTTGCTTCTCTTCTCAGCTACTGAGGTATAGTTACTTTGCAATGCTGGGTTAGTTTCTAGAGTACAGAAAAATGGATCAGCTGTAATCCTTCCCATTAGTTCACCACAGAGCACTGAGTAGAGTTTTCTGAGCTATATAGTAGGTTCTCACTAGTTATCTGTTTTACAAATAGTATCAGTAGTGTGTGTGTGTGTGTGTGTGTGTATATATATATATATATATATGTGTGTGTGTCAATCCCAGTCTCCTAGATCATCCCACCCCTCTTTTACCCCTTGATATCCATATACTTGTTCTCTACATCACGTCTCTCTTTCTGTTTTGTAAATAAGATCATCTATATCATTAAACTTTTTTATTTTTTAAAATTTTATTTTTGGAGTATCATTGCTTTACAAAGTTGCATTAGTTTCTGCTGTACAACAAAGTGAATCAGCTGTCCCCTCCTTCCTGAGCTTCCTTGCCACTCACCCCTTGTCCCACCCTTCTAGGTCATCATGGAGCACAGAGCTAAGCTTCCTGTGACGTACAGCAACTAGCTATCTATCATGCATATGGTATTGTATATATTTCAATGCTACTGCCTCAGTTCTTCCTACTCTTTCCTACTCCTGCTGTGTCCACATGTCCATTCTCTCTGTCTGCCTCTGGATTCCTGTCCTGCAAATAGATTCATCTGTGCCATTTTTCTAGATATATGTTAATATATTATATTTGTTTTTCTCTTTCTGACTTACTCCCCTCTGTTTGACATTCTCTGTATCTATCCATGTCTCTGCATCTATCCATGTCTCTGCAAATGGCACTATTTCATTGCACTCAATTACTGTGTAATATTCCATTGTATATAGGTACCACATCTTATTCATCTGTTGATGTACAGTTAGGATGCTTCCGTGTCCTGGCTATTGCAAAGAGTGCTGTAATGAACATTGGGGTACATGTATCTTTTAAATTATGATATCCTCTGGGTATATGACTAGTAGTATGACAATTCTATTTTTAGATTTTTAAGGAAGCTCCATTTTGTTCTCCAAAGTGGATGTATCAATTTACATTCCCACCAACAGAGAAAATTTTACAATTTGTATGGAAATACAAAAGACCCTAAATAGCCAAAACAATTCTGAGAAAGAAAAATGGAGCTAGAGGAATCATGATCTCTGTTTTCAGGCCATACTACATAGGAGGAATCAAGATAGTATATATTGCTATCTTGCATAAAAGATGGCAAAAATATAAAAAGTACATATTTTAAATGCTACTAAGTTGCTAGGACATAAATCCTAATAAAATTGTTTCAGTACAACTGCCTTATACACTGAATTGTTAAGTATTTCTTTTGGTTTAGGGTACTATTAAAAATTATTTGAAAACCTAAAAGCAAGAAAATTTGAGTCTTCTCTGAGAAAGAAGTGGCAAGACCTTTTTCCACTGGGCAAAAAGTGGAACTGGGAAAGATAGATTCAGCTTATGTCTACATAACCTGCAAGGAAACACAGAATCACTTGTGTGGTCTTGGTGCATAGGCTTTGGAATGACTATTTATGCAATCATGTGCTACTTATCTGGAAACAAGGATAACTCTACTTATGTGACCATATTAAGTCCCTGTATGAATTCAAGAAAAGAATGTTTTAATTTGAGTTCACAGTGGTGGTATAAATGTCTGTCCATTTTAGTATACCAATAAAGGAATTAATACTTATAGTGCTCATTAAAAGGAAAACTGTTAGAAATGAGTAAACATATGTTTTACTTTAAAATTTCATGTCTTTTAGTGTATAAAAATTTTAGAATTATTTTAACTAATTTTTTAGACTTGAACAGATCTATTAATTATTGAGATCAGTTATTTCAATATCACCCTGAAATCCCTTCCAAAGATTATCATGCAAATGAGTATAAATTGTGACTTTTTCTTAATTTTAAACAAATATTTTTTTCTATTAATTACTTTAAAGGATATAAGTACACTACCATTTGATCATCATTAATAACATTTTACTAATGTTTATTTTATACCTAGTGACAATGGCATAATATTTCATTCTGAATGCTAAAACTTTTAAGAATTCTAGTATTTATATTAAAATTGGATTAAAAAAGGATTATTAATTTAAAATAATGATTACATGATGGAGTGCATCCGCTCAGTTGCTCAGTCATGTCTGACTCTTTGTGACCCCATGGACTGAGTGAATATGCACGACAAATTGAATATATTTAAGTAAATGTCTACTAACATTAACAATGTTATATAAAGACACACATTGATAATTCATACTAATTCTTGTTAGCTGTCAAGCTTAATAAGTTGCAGACAGGAAAATATGATTCCTTTTTATAATATAATAAAGCAGACAGAAGAATTAGGTTATGAAAAGACAGAGAGATAGTGAACATCTAACCAAATACAATTGAGTTGAAATTTTTTCTTTTTATCCATTTAATTCTGTGGACCATGTTTATGGCAGCTTCATTTAAGAAGCTCTCAGGCAATTAAAGAAGGGATTTGAGGTGAAATTGCATTCTCAGAAAGGATGTGATAGGGAGGAAAAAGAGGAACTGACCCTATAATATGTGAGGTGAAATTTTTCTAGGCACAAGACATATCTGGAAATAAAATTAATAATTCCACAAATAGAAAAAAATATTATTAAATCTTGGGGACTGATGATATTCTGAAGATTTTACTCAACTCTTTTAATTTATAGATGTGGGGTTTGTGACCCAGAGAGGTTAAGCAGCTTGCTTTTGGGTCACATGGCTAGTCATTAGCACATGGCTAGTCATTAGCCGAGTAGTTACTATTAAGTAAAGCTTCTGCACAGATCAGTGTATTTTCATGACATTATGTTCCAGAGAATAATTCCAATGTATAATATGTATTTATAATGCAATAAACCACTCATATTGTGATTTTAATTCATCAGATTTGTTTTTCTTTGTATTTTTCAAATATCTGAGGTCAATTACAAAATGAAGGCAGGAAACAGGTTTCAATAGAAATTACATGGGCTTGGGAGTAGGACTGGAATTCTGACTAATATGTATCAGTTCCATGATCCCGAGGAAAGTATTTAAAACCTCTGTGCAATATTTTTATATGTGTAAAACTGGGTAAATACATCCTGTGGTGTCATTGTAAAGATTAAATGAAGCAAAAAGGAAAAACACCCTAGTGCATAGTAGGTTCTCAACAAATGTTAATTCACCTTTACTTAGATTTGGAAGGCAAGCCTTCAGAAATAATTTGAAAGGCAAAAGGTTTGGGTAAAATGTGGGAGAAATATTTAGGGAAATGATTAAAGGCTATAGCGGACCACAGTTGAATCACTTAGTACAAAGTATTGCTCTTATTAGATATATAAGGACAAAACTGTGATTTATAAAAATATGTAAAAACACAATAATCTTCCAATATAATCTGCACTTAGTACATGAAAAGAATCTCAAATGAAGGGTGTAGAGAGCTAATACTTCTGAAGACAAAAGGGCTGGGAATTGTAGGAGATATTGACTTATAGAGTCTCTCCTCAGAGGACGATAGATTTTTGCAGTGCATAATTGAGAGTGCAAAGCCATTTACAGTCACTTGAGGAAGAGAGAGTTGCCTGTCTGAGGCACCAAAAGACAATGATTACTTTTTCTCTTTCTTGCTTTCTTGGATATGGCAGCATAAAAAAGAGGCAATTGCCCCACTTATAAGTGTCTTTTGGGTACAAATCTACCAAGTGTTGCATTGGCTTTATTTCTTCCCCTCCAGCCTCCTTCCTATTTTGATCAAGAAGTACTTCTTGAAGGTATTATGATAAAATTTAATCATAGAATGATGGTTTGCATTATCTTCCAGGTTCAGTTCAGTTCAGTTCAGTTCGTCGTGTCTGACTCTTTGCGACCCCATGAATTGTAGCACGCCAGGCCTCCCTGTCCATCACCAACTCCCGGAGTTCGCTCAAACTCATGTCCATCAAGTTGGTGATGCCACCCAGCCATTTCATCCTCTGTCGTCCCCTTCTCCTCCTGCACCCAATCCCTCCCATCATCAGAGTCTTTTCCAATGAGTCAACTCTTCTCATGAGGTGGCCAAAGTACTGGAGCTTCAGCTTTAGCATCATTCCTTCCAAAGAACACCCAGGGCTGGTCTCCAGGTATCCCTTTACATATGAACAAAGCAGATAGTTGATCTCATTTTGATACTTAATGTTGTTGTTATTTATTCTCTCAGTCGTGTCCGACATTTTGTGACCCCATGGACTGTAGCCTGCCAAGCTCCTCTGTCTATGAGATTTCCCAGGCGAGAATACTGGAGTGGGTTGCTGTTTTCTTCACCAGGGGATTGTTCCGACCCAGGGATCGAATCCACGTCTTTTGCATCTCCTGAACTGGCAGATAGGTCGTTTACCACTGGGGAAGTCCTTATGCATGAATATGAAGCATGATACCCCTGCTCTTATTTGTTCAGTCTTTCACTGAGAACGTATGTTTTCCCTCTTATAAAAAAGAGATTATCAGAAAGTGGGAGAGATAGATCTCATTTATGAAACATGTACATAGGGTTAACCTGCAAATATGCAATATGTGTGTGTGTGTGGTAATTTTCTAAGTCAGGGATACAGAAAATCTTGTCCTACTTAAGAATTCACCAGCTGTTATATTTCTTTAAAGAACTTGCTTTACTATTACATGCACAGTTCCTGTAAATTGCCAAATTTATGTAAATATTGACTACAAGGAGTGATTTCCTCCTTGTCTTTTGATATAAAACAAGAACACTTATGTAGTTAGATGTTGCAGGTTTTCTTGCTGAAGACTTGGATGGAAGAAAAGAAATTAGGACAGAGTTTGAAGTTCCGAATTGGAAATAATTTGGAGACTGAGGACTGATGTAAGTTTTTTTGTTGTTTTGTTTTTAACTCAACAGAGGTAATTTTTCTTTACTTTTCTGGACAGAATGAAAATCAAATGAGGCAATGTAAGTGAAAAGACTTTATAAACAGCAATGTTGTACATGAAGGTAAGACATACACAACAATTTATTTTTATGTTTAAAGGAGAATTAGTCAGCATTTTAATTAAGATGAGGAATCTACTCTCTTAAGGAATCCTTCCCAATGCTCGATCATTCTGAATTGAGTCCTCAACTGCCCTTACTGATTTCACAAACAAACCAAGTACATTCCTGCATTTTCCTTTTCCAATAGGATACTATTCTTTGAGGAATTTATCAAAACACAATAAATTTAGCAGGACTGGATTTGTGGGAATTAGTCTGTGCAATTTTTCCTCCTAAAATCAAAGCACAAATCTTTCATTTTCAGTGGACTACTCTTTTCTAAAGTATTTGGATTCCTTTTAATAGTTCTAAGGCTTTAAATTTTTGTTTTATGGAGAATAGGTTATGTTATCTTTTAAAGGTGTTAACTCAAGTATAGCACATGGCATTGTTCATACAGAGAAGTTTTGAACCCTCCTCTTGAGCAGAAATATAAAGGAAACTCTTGAAAGTAAAATAGATTGATATACTATTTATATCTAGGGCTCCATTTATTTATAGTTTAAAAATCAGTGGGGAAATTGGGATCACCAATTCATACAGAAAATTGTAAGACCCACTTCTTCTGGCTAGATACTATAAAGAGTCTGATTCAAATGGTTCACACAAAGCAAAATGTCCCATAGGTGCAAAATTCTTTCTGGCAACAAACGCTCAGTGTAAACAAGAAGACTCTCAGGCTGCTTGTAAATTTTGGAAATGAATGATACTTACTGCCTTGAACTCAGGCATTTGACTTTGAGACAAGAGAATGAATGATTAGTAAAAGTTTTGGTTTAAGTTCAATGTAAAAGGTTATTTGCCATTACCAAAAAGAACATTTGTGTGAGTGTGTGAACTACAGTAGTTATTAAAAGAATATAAAAGGCATATGCTGTTTAGTATCCAGAATAGAAGATCTAAAATTATATGACTGTAAAGAACTTGACAGTTATATCATTATTACTGAAAAAGAGAACTAAAAATTCCAGCATTATGCTATGATCGATACTGCACAACAAGAATATTAAACAGCTTTCCCAGTACTGTAATAATGTAGTTTACCCCCACCCCCAAAAAAAATAAGGAAAAAGGCCAGTGAAAGTTTTTAGCAGAACTGATGAATAAACTTTATGATAAAAATATAATGTGTATCTAATTTTCAGTGGAAACAAATGCATATAGAATTAAGCGAAGTAGTGGGAAAATCAACAGTAGATACAGCATAAAATCAAAAAAATAATAATAATTACAAATAATAACTATTATTATTTTAAAAAAGAGGCCTGATTTCCTCTGCTAAGAGGAGAAACTATGCAGTTAACAATTAGCAGACTGAGAAAGAATATATACATATATAGGACAACAGAGGATGAGATGGTGGGATGGCATCACCCGCTCAATGGTCATGAGTTTGAGTAAGCTCCACGAGTTGGTGATGGACAAGGAAGCTTGGCATGCAGCAGTCCGTGGGATTGCAAAGAATTGGACACTACTGAGCAACTGAACTGAGCTGAACTGATTTTATATATATATATATATATGTATTTGAAGGGGAGTATGTGAATGGTAATATGCAAGTTCATATCTTTAACACCTATTTAAAATCTGATTAAGGCATATCTCTGAATCACTTTGAGGGCATTTCCCCAAATGTAAAAGGAATCTTCAGATAGTACTTATATTTATTTGGGTTCTCATAAACAAATGGGAAGATTTAGAATTAAAGGCAAACTGAGGTTGTGTTGCAGCAAAGGGTTTTTGTTTAATCTGTTAGTTATAAAATAGACATAATCCAGAAACCTCTCTGTCTTTACCTTGGAAGAACCTTTAAAAGAAAAACTGCTTTTGCTTTTGTATCTCTACAGAGCGAAAGCCAGAACCTGTCAACTTTTCTTTCCAGGGAAGGGGAATGGTGGGGAGTGTGCTCAGGTGCTTTGCTGCAGAGGGAAGCACAGCCAGGGACCCTTATTTGCCCATCTCAATTTTAGAACAAGTTCCAGGCTTTCCTGGAGCTAAAGCAAGCACAATGGGGACAGGCACTAAGCGCCACTGTTCTTTTGCCAAGAGGCAGGCTTTGGAATGGGTCTTCCCTGGTAGCTCAGTCGGTAAAGACTCCACCTGCAACGAGGGAGATCTCCGTTTGCCCCCTGGCTTGGGAAGATCCCCTGGAGGAGGGCATAGCAACCCACTCCAGTATTCTTGCCTGGAGAATCCCCATGGCCCCCTGGCAGGCTGCACAGTCCATGGGGTCGCAAAGAGTCGGACACGACTGAGAGACTAAGCACAGCACGGCACAAGCTTTGGAATGAAGCAGCTCCACAGCAAACCTGGGAGGCTGTTCTTGGGCTTTGAAAAGTCTTTCACTCCCCTTGGCTTTCCGAGCAGCGTTTGCAGCCTAGCCCGAACAGATCGCATATTTGGAGCAAAGAGCCAGGAGAATGAAGGACAGGCTAGTGTCATTCCTCGGCTCCCAGGTGGTGGAGTCTGTGGCGGGACTACGCCTGCAAACGCGGCTGCAGGTGGCCAGCGGAGCTGTCCAGCACCAGCACAGAGATGGGTGGTCAGGAGCCTGGGCTCGCCCCAGCCAGGCCGATGCTCGGCAACAGGGCTCTTGCCCAAGCAGACGCTGTCCTCATTCCCTGCCTCTCGGCTTTGGGCTATCTACAAGCCCACGCAGCCTCGGCCGAGGAGGAGAACACCCGTCCTCATCAGCTGCTACTCCAGCAGGGTGGGTACCAACACGTTGGCCCTCCACTTCTCTTGTAAGCGACTCCCTGGGAATGGGGGGCTGGACCCCTCGGCCTTCCCCTTGGCCTCAGAACTTCCCAAATGAACTCGGAGGGAAAGGTCAATGATGGACACTAAATGATGGACCCCCAGTCGACTCCCACCCTCAGGCTTCCCTAAGGCTGCTGCAGAGGCAGGCGTTCCGTCCCGGCTGGGTGGCCCCCTGTCTCAGGGCCCACCGGGCCCCGTCTGCTCCTCAGCTGCCTCTTCTGCGAGGAGGTGGGGACGGCGGGAGCTGGGGTGGCGCTCAGAGGACGGCGCCGAAGTGTCCCCGTTGCTCCCGAAGCGTGGCGACAGCACAGAGGCAGAGACTTCCAGTGGGTGCGAAGGCAACACGTGACGGCTGCGGAGAGACGGCGCGGAGGAGGGGGCGCGCGGAGGGAGGAGGCGGGCGGCACGGCGAGGGGAGGCGGAGGGACGGGCGGGCGGAGCGGGGGCAACAGGGGCGAGCTGGGCGCGCGGGCGGCGCAAGCCTCTGCCTCCGCGGCCGCGCGGCCACCGCCTCCCCGCCGGGCCGCCCCCGGGCTCGCACTCGCAGCCTCCCCGCGAGCGGAGAGCAGCAGCGGAGACGCGTCCAGGCGCGCGCGCCGAGGCGGCAGCGGCCGGCGAACGCGGGCCCAGGGCAGCGCGGCGCTGCAAGTTCCCGCCATGAGCAGTCGGCTCCCGAGGCTCCGCGGCTCCGGGGCCGCCCTCCCGGCCGAGCAGCCCTGCCCCGTCGCCCCGCGGCCGCAGAGCCCCTAACGCCGCCGCTGCAGCCGCCGCCGCCGCCGCCCGTATTCCCGCCGCCGCCGCCTCGGCCGCCGCAGCGCCGACAGCATGTCTCGGAGGAAGATTTCGTCCGAGTCCTTCAGCTCCCTGGGCTCCGACTATCTGGAGACCAGCCCCGAGGAAGAGACGGAGTGCCCGTTGTCCAGGCTCTGCTGGAACGGAGGTCGCAGCGCGCCCGGGCCGCCCGAGCCCGGCGCGGCGCACTTCTCCGCCCGAGCCCCGGCGGCCGGCGCAGCCGCCGCCGCCGCAGTCAGCGCCGCCACGGCCGGGGCCAGGCGAGCGCAGCGCCGCAGGCGGGTCAACCTGGACTCACTGGGCGAGAGCATCAGCCGCCTGACGGCGCCCTCGGTGAGTAGAGACGAGGGACAGGGCCGAGCCTCGGGCGGAAGGACGCGGACCGGGCAGGTGGGCGCCAGGCTGGTCCCGCCGCGTGCCAGGAGCCCCGCCGCCGGGGGTGGTGGCGGGGCCTAGCCTGGCCTAGTTCCCGTGGCCCCCGGGAGAGACCTGGACTTTGGGCCCTGGTGGAAGGGGCACTGGGATACGGGCGTGGAGTGAGACTTAACTCCTTCGAGGGGCTTCTGATTCAAAGGTCGGTCAGCCCACCTCCAGCATTTGCAACCTCCTTCCTGACGGCTCGACGGCTCCTTCTCACCCACCTGTTTTCTTTCCCCCAAACTTTCCCAGGCACTGTGTCTCCTCTCTTCTCCAGCATCCCACAGGAACCCTACTCCCTTCCTGGAAACTCTTCCCCTCTCCCCGCGCCCCCACCCCCACACTCTTGCTCTTAGCGTGACCTTCTCTGAATCTTTGAATTCTGCAGGCTAACTGCCTTCCCTAGGTTGCATTCCTTTTCTCAATCTTTAGGGACCCGTTGTCAGATAATTTTTTGAGTTGTCTTTTGATGAAGAGCCCTCGCATCTCTTGTTTTCTCGCCCCCTCATGTATTTTTTTTCTTGGTTACTGGTCATTTATTGGCTCAATCTTCTTTTGTGGGTAACCCGGGTATTTGGTTTTCTAAACCTGTCTTCTGTTTCTTGCACCCCTACCTCATCCTTCACTCTCTGTCCCCTGGATTCTTTAGTGCATTCTCCCTCATTTTTTCAGTTTCCTTATATTAGGCCCTGAGCAACTATCTGTTGAATGAATAGATGCCTGCCTAGCTCTCTCTGCTAAGTCACTTCAGTCGTGTGATCCCATAGATGGCAGCCCACCAGGCTCCTCCATCCCTGGGATTCTCCTGGCAAGAACACTGGAGTGGGTTGCCATTTCCTTCTCCAATGTATGAAAGTGAAAAGTGAAAGAGAAGTCGCTCAGTCGTGTCCGACTCTTAGCGACCCCATGGACTGCAGCCTACCAGGCTCCTCTGTCCATGTGATTTTCCAGGCAAGAGTACTGGAGTGGGGTGCCATCGCCTTCTCAGTAGCTCTCTCTAACTTGTGCTCCATAGGGATGGCTGTATCATCAGTTCCAGGTGTACTCCAGACTCCCTATGATTCTTGGCATCTTTCCAGAGCACTCTGCCTCATTCCTGGTCAGGCATTTCAGCTACTCTTGACTTTTAATCTTTGCAGTAATGCCAGACTTCTGTTTCAGTCTTTCTTAGACTGTATGAGCTCTGTTTTGAAGGAACTCCATTGCAGACAGAATCCTAAAGAGATTCATCGTAAAACCAAAGCTGCTTTTTATTTGCACCTTGATTGGTTACAAGGACTTCAGCTTCTGAAAGCACTTTTAGCGGTATACCCATCTCTGAGACTTTTACTTCTTTAAAGTTTTCAAAGTGAATCTGAACATTGATCTTGTTTGCCTGCTCTTGAGTCTCCCTTTTGAAAGTACTCTTGCAGTTGACGGTAGGAGAGCCTTGAGAAAAAATTGGATCCAGAGAGAATGGGAACTTGTACCAGGCAGTCCTACAAATATCCTGGGGCTGTTGCCTTAATGGAGTGTGGCCTTTTCCTTTAGCAATGAGACTACTGTTTCAGTCATCTTCCTTTTTGTGCATTTTCCCTTCAATTACCTTTTGCCACTTCTTCCATTGATAACCTAGGCACAAAACTCAAAATAGCTTATCTACTGTGTGCTATTATTAATGCAGATATTTCCCAGGAAGCACACTTTTAGGAACTATTTGATGTTGCAAATTGTTGAACTTAAGCATTTATAAAAGGAGTCCAGTAATCCTGTGCATATGTATCAGTGCCCAAAGCAACATTTGTGCAATATACTAATTCATCATTGTAACAGATTCATATCTAATATGATGTTAACTAAAGATAAGTATTAGATTTTTGTGGGAATTGTTTTGATAATTCTAGAGGGTCTTTTTTTTTCCTAAAAATCAGAATTTACAAATTTTTCAAAAGTTGTGGCAGTGCCTTTGGTAATGCCAGTTTATCATAAGACTACTCTCAGTGACTTACGTTAGAAGTAGATAAAATAAATTGAGTCTACTGTTTACTGCCAAAATAAAAGGGAAGAAACAGTCTCTGACTTTCACCTTTTATAAACGTAAAATTTGAATGACTTTGGCTCTTTGCCAGATTAAAAAAACATGTAATCAGGTATTTAGATAAGAAATTTGAAAAAAATTGTGATAATCAGAAATAAGCAACAGCTGTATGTACTTTCCATTCTGTAATTCTTTTATATTTTGAAAAGCGTTTTCACCTGTAATGCTGAAAACATATAGGTGAATATAGTGTAACAATTCCAATTCCCAAGACATGTATAAACCAGTTCTCATTGACTCACCATATCAATGGTGGACTTGGTGACACAAAACAGTATATTTCAAAGCAGTGACTATTCTGTGTTCTCTACCCCCGTTTTCTTTTGTTTGGCAAACTAGAACACTGCTTCAAAAAATTACTGTAAATTTGTTCTCCTACGCTGTCAGCATTCTAAACTTCTCTGGAAACACTTATGTCCTATCCAGTGTCCTTTCATTAGAGCTGAACAACTTAAAAATGAATGAACAAGCAAAATAACCCAAACCCAAAAAACTCTGAGGATGGCCATTGTCAGAGCATTCTTAGATGGAAATTTCTAGTTGTTTTGAGTTTTGCAAACCTTCTTGCATTGCTGTGGAACTCTTGTCTTCTTAGTGGTCTCATTGTGGAATGTTGTCTTGATCACTGGAGATTTCTTTCTTTTTATTCAGAATAATTTGCAAGTAGGGAAATGGAAATACATTTAATAAATACTATGATATTGCCAAGTAATTCAGCTAGTAATTTGGTCAATGGAATATTCAAACTCAGGTTTTCGGTATTTTAAGAGATACTAATAGCTGCATTGATGTTAGCTATACAGGTTATGATACATCATAACATTTTAATAATAAAAGTAAATTGAATTGATGAAATTGAAAAAAAATTCAGAATTCAGGAGACCTAGTTCTCATTCATTGTACCTTGAATAACTAAATACATGTATATCACTTTTACTATCTAGGGTCATTATTTTCTGTAAATTCTTACATTTAAAGCCTCTCTCTGTTCTGACATTCTATGAAGACAGGTATCGTCAAGCTTTCAATGTTATTGTTCAGTCACTAAGTCAGTCACTTAGTCATGTCTGACACTTTGTGACCTCATGGACTGCAGCACACCAGGCTTTCCTGTCCTTCACTATCTCCCAAAGCTTGTCAAACTCATGTCCATTGAATCAGAGATGCCATCCAATAATTTCATCCTCTGTCGTCCCCTTCTCCTGCCTTCAATCTTTCCCAGTATCAAGGTCTTTACCAATGAGTTGACTATTCCCATCAGGTGGCCAAAGTATTGGAGCTTCAGCTTCAGCATCAGTCCTTCCAATGAATATTCCAATGATTTCCTTTAGGATTGACTGGTTTGATCTCCTTGCTGTTAAAGGGACTCTCAAGAGTCTTCTCCAACACCAGTTAGAAAACATCAATTCTTTGGAGTTCAGCCCTCTTTATGGTCCAACTTTCACATCCATACATGACTCCAACCATAGCTTTGATTATATGGACCTTTGTTGGCAAAATGATGTCTCTGCTTTTTTAATATGCTATCTATGTTTGTCATAGCTTTTCTTCCAAGGAGTAAGCAGTCTCCATCTGCAATGATTTTGGAGCCCAAGAAAATAAAATCTGTCACTGTTTCCATTTTTTTGCCCATCTATTAGCCATGAAGTGATGGGATTGGATGCCATGATCTTAGTTTTCTGAATGTTGAGCTTCAAGCCAACTTTTAACTTTCCTCTTTCACTTTCATCAAGAGGCTCTTTAGTTCTTCTTCACTTTCTGCCATAAGGGTGGTGTTGTCTGTATATCTGAGGTTGTTGATATTTCTCCCAGCAATCTTGATTCCAACTTGTGCTTCTTCCAGCCCAGCGTTTCTCATGATGCATATAAGTTAAATAGTTTTCAATAAGCTCTCACAGTGGCATATGAAATAAAAAGCAAGGGCATATGAGTTTTAAAACTGAGGAAAATAGATTATTTTCTCAAGTAAGGGCATCAAAGTACTAACTTTTCCACTTAGTTGTTAAAAATATTTGAGGGTCTGTTATGTCTCAAGTATTGTGCAAAGTGTTGGTGATACAAATGCCAAATAAATCTTTCCCATTCTTGAACCTCATGAAACTTTAATTATAGCTTTTATTCTAAATAAACTGTATTGAGGGAAAATATAAGAACTCCAGTTGCTGCGGAGATGTTTAGGGAAAGTTTTATCCTCCACTTTGGTTGGTTTTGTTCACTGCATATCTCTGGGGTGTAACCATAAAGAGAAAAATAATTCTAAAGATCTGGTATAAATAACTTATTATGTTATTTACTTTAAAATAATTTACTTGGGAACACATACGAAGAAACAGCTGGGACTTTTTGCATCAAGGGTAAATTTGGGATCTCATTTTATTTTCATTTTATTTTTATGAATGATGATTGCTTAGACCCCTATCACTTTGACCTCAGTTTTGGGTTTGCTAATGTCAGCCTATCAGTGCAGATACTCTCAGAAATCAACGAGGGACAAGGCTTTCTTAGGTCTCTTGTCTGAGCACTACTAGCTGTTACAACATTTGTTTGCATGCTCAATTGCTCAGTCATGTCCAATACTTTGTGACCCCAAGGACTGTCCAGGTACATTACAGACGGCTTTGAAGACTTCGGAGCTATAGATAGCAGAATGACAGGAAGAAAAGTAACAGAATTGCAAGGATGGCATGTAAGGGGGGAAAGCTACTAACATGAGGATTAGTCCAAGAAATAAAGAACAGCAAGGAAAGAAAAAGGAAGGGAAGCTTAAATTTAACTAGCAAAAAGCAAAATTGTTTTTGAGCATAAAAATACATATTTAACTTCTCACTAAATAAAATGAACCCTGTGATGTATAAGGCCTTAAATAAAACCTTAGAAATTGTAAGTGTAACTAACATGTAAATCATGAAAAGTATATAAAGTATATTTGTGAGGTAAGGTATTTGACACATTTATGTGTTTTAATTGAAATTTTAAGATTTTGAAGTTAAATGTGAATTCTAAACTTCTGAGCAATAGATTCATTAAAATTAAAAATGAAACAAAATGTATTCTAGTAGTTTAATGTTTTCACTTTTGTATAAATTAGATACTACAATCTGAAATCAGAATTTAATGGCCTTTTCTATTTATATAGAAATATTTCTGTATTCTGTTTTCTATTTCTATTACTTTTCTCTACTTCATCCCTAGTCATCAGAAACAGCATGGCAGAGTTGAAAGTACAAGGATATGTTTTTTGACAGGCAATCTGAATAACTCCTTCCTGAGCCCTTTAATATATCTAAGACCCTGGGAGAGCCCACTCCTACCTTCTCAGAGCCTTAGTTTTCTATTTTGTGAAGTAGGAATCATGACTACCTTAGAGCTGGTTGTGAAAGAGGAGCAATATTTCTTGTAAAATTTCTTGAACTTGATAAATGATAGTTACAAGCTGCGATTCATTAATTTCAGTGAAATTTAAATGCCTCCAAATGACCTATAATTTTTTGTTTTTTTCCTCAGTAACTTACTTATGAGTGCATGAGTGCTATGGACTGTAGCTTGTCAGCTTCCTCTCTCCGTGGGATTTTCCAGGCAAGAATACTGGAATGGGTTGCCATGCTCTGCTCCAGGGAGTCTTCCTGACATAGGGATTGAACCTGCATCTCTTTTGTCTCCTGTGTTGACAGGCAGATTCTTCACCGCTAGTGCCGCCTAGGAAGACCTTACTTATTAATTTAAAAAGGCTTCCCTGGTGGCTCAGTAGTAAATAAATGGCAACCCACTCCAGAATTCTTGTCTGAGAAATCCCATGATTTCTCAGAGGAGCCTGGCAGCGTGGGGTCCCAAAATCGGACATGAGTTAGTAACTAAACAACAACAACAACCTTATTACAAGAGTTCATTGGTCAACTGATGACATGTACCTAGAAGTACTGGTAAAATTTTTAGGCATTTCCCAGTGTAAATTTTATGAGCATTGCCCAGTATATCCATTAAAAATTAAAAGTGGAGCCCATTTTTGGCTCCCTGGATCTGACTCCTGTGAGTACATAAATATGTGCAGTCATTACAGGTTCAAAAATTTCTGTCAAACTGTTGAATGTTATGTGGAAGTATGAGTACCATTACTATAAATTTCATAAAAATACTAGATATGTATTTAGTAGAATATGGGTATTTCAATGCAGATTATTTTTAACTTAGGAAAAATCATTAGATGAAAGAAAAATTGTTTTTTCGCTTGCCTGAGAATTTCAAGAGTTCCCCATCCATTGCATTCAAAGTAATTTGTATGTATGTTCAAAGGCTTAGGCTGTGAGATACAACAGTTACCCAACTAATAACTTTTATGTTTTGCGTAAGGCACTCTATTCTACCGGCTCAGTTGTTGTACCTTCATTTTAAAGATAAATTTGACTATGGGAAATGACGTCAGTGATTATTAGTTTGTGAGTAGAGGTAATGTAATTATATAATCATTTTTACTATATAGTTTATCTACCTTGAAGTACTCTGAGGTGTGTGAGAGGGGTTGCTATTGTTGTTCAATTGCTAAGCTGTGTCCAACACTTTACAACTCCCATGGAGTGCAGCTTGTCAGGCTTTCCTGTCCTTCTTTTTCACACTCATCAAGAGGCTCTTTAGTTCCTCTTCACTTTCTGCCATTAGGTGGTGTCATCTGCATATCTGAGATTGTTGATATTCCTCCTGGCAGTCTTGATTCCAGCTTGTGCTTCATCTAGCCCAGCATTTTGCATGAGGTATTTTGGTTTTCTATGATACAATGGATGTTGGCAATTAGATCTTTGGTTCTCTGCCTTTTCTAAATTCAGCTTGTACATCTGGAAGTTCTTTGTTCATGTACCGTCGAAGCCTAGCTTGAAGGATTTTGAGCATTAACTTTAGCATGTGAAATGAGTGCAATTGCCCTTCTTTGGGATTGGAATGAAAACTGACCTTTTCCAGTCCTGTGGCAATTGCTGAGTTTTTCAGATTTGCTGTCATATGGAGTGTAGCACTTTGAAGTGAAGTGAAGTCATCCAATCGTGTCTGACTCTTTGCGACCCCATGGACTATAGCCTACTACACTCCTCCATCCACGGGATTTTCTAGGAAAGAGTACTGGAGTGGATTGCCATTTCCTTCTCCAGAGGATCTTCCCACCCAGGGACTGAACCCAGGTCTCCTGCATTGTGGGCAGACACTTTTCCATCTGAGCCACCAGGGCATTTTAACAGCATCATATTTTAGATTTGTAAATAGATCAGCTGGAATTCCATCACCTCCACTAACACTGTTTTTATAATGCTCCCTAAGGCCTACTTGGCTTCACATTCCAGGATGTCAGCTAAGTGACCAAACCATTGTGATTATCTGAGTCATTAAGACCTTTTTTGTACAGTTCTTCTGTGTATTCTTTCCACTCATCTTAATCTGTCCTTTAGTGTGTCCATCTTTGCATGATATGTTCCCTTGGTATTGCTAATTTTCTTGAAGAGAGCTCTAGTTTTTCTCATTCTATTGTTTTCCTCTATTTCTTTGCATTGTTCACTTAAGAAGACTTTCTTATTTCTCCTTGCTATTCTTTGGAACTCTGCATTCATTTGGGTGTATCTTTCCCTTTCTCCATTGCCTATTGCTTCTCTTCTTTTCTAAGCTATTTGTAAGGCTTCCTCAGATAAGCATTTTGCCTTGTTTCATTTCTTTTTCTTGAGGATGGTTTTGGTCACCGCTTCCTGTACAATGCAGTATACCTCTGTCCATAGTTCTTCAGGCACTCTGTCTATAAAATCTAATCCTTTGAATCTATTTGTCACTTCCACTGTATAATCATAAGGGATTGGATTTGGGTTGTAACTGAATGGCCTAGGGGTTTTACCTACTTTCTTCAACTTAAATCTGACTTTTGAAATGAAGAGCTCATGATCTGAGTGGCAGTCAGCTCCAAATCTTGTGTTTGCTAACTTCTCCATCTTTGGTTGCAAAGAATGTAATCAATCTGCTTTTGGTATTGACCATCTGTTGATGTCTATGTGTAGAGTCATTTCTTGTTGTTGGATGAGGGTATTTGCTGTGACCAGTGTATTCTCTTGACCAAACTCTGTTAGCTTTTTCCTTGCTTCATTTTGTACTCCAAGGTCAAACTTGCCTGTTACTCCAGGTATCTCTTAACTTTTACTTTTGCATTCCAATCCTCTATGATGAAAATGACATCTTTTTTGGGTGTTAGTTTTAGAAGGTCTTATAGGTCTTCATACAACTGTTCAGCTTCAGATACTTTGGCATCAGTGGTTGGGGCATAGACTTGGATTACTGTGATATTGAATGGTTTGCCTTGGAATTGAACAGAGATCATTCTGTCATTTTTGAGACTGGACCCAACTACTCCATTTCAGACTCTTTCATTGACTCCGAGGAGTCAATCCTTCTTCTAAAGTCAATCCTTCTTCTAAAGGATTCTTGCCCATAGTAGTAGGCAAGATGATAATGATATTCACATGATACTCTTGCCATCTACTGTTTGACCACATCCAAATTACCTTGATTCATGGACCTGGCATCCCAGGTTCCTATGCAGTATTGTTCTTTACAGCATTAGACTTTACTTGCACCACCAGACACACCCACAACTGGGCATCAGTTAACTCTCTAGTTGCTGTGTGTAGCTTCTTATTGTAATGGCAAGGCCTTCAGTAGTTGCAGTGCATGGGCTCTAGAATGTGCAGGCTTTAGTGGTTTCTGAGTATGGGCCTAATTGCCCGACAGTACATGTAATGTTCCTGGACCAGGGATCAAACCTGTTTCCCTGCATTGGCAGACGGATTCTCCACCACTGGACAACCAGGGAAGTCCTTTTTGTTTTATCTTGTTGCCTTTAGCATATGGAGCTGAAAGTAAACCTACATATGTTTTGAATATGGTAGTAAAATTAGCAGGTTATCTCTAGATATAAACACTGTTTACTGTGAATTTCACACACATCTAGGGAAAAAAATTATGTGGCATAAGTAGGGAAAATATTTACAAGAACTGGCTAGGCCTTTAAGGACTACACCTTTGCAGGCCCTTATTTGTTGCATAGACCAATGGTTTGGTCAAAAGTCAAACTTCTGCTGTTTAAATTCTGACTAATTTCAACACTCTTATTTTTATCTTGCATTTAGTATGGTACCTGATACTTAATGGATTTTCAATAAAATGTTCAGAATAAGTGAAAGATGTTCTTGTTTAAGAATTATTATTATTATATTAACAATTTATTATTATTATTATTATTTATCCAATTATAGTTATTTCTCTTTTGTTTAATTTTTTTCCTGTGCTATATTTGGTTCAATTGAATAAAATAGATTTCATACCCAGTCTCTGAGAGATACTTTCAAGTATGCAAACCTGTTTGAATTTTACTTCCTCTTACCATTCATTTAAAGCAAAACTTCAGAATGAAGTTGTGCTAAAAAGAAAGAAAATAGAAAAGAATCCCTCTGCTGGAACTCCTTGAGAGGCCCATTTATATTTTAAGAAATTAGGTAAATGTAACAACTCTCTTAAGTCTCCAGTAGAAGTCTGCTTGTGTTTTCTGTACAGCTGTCTTTCTGGTGGAAAATGTTTGTCAGTAAGTGGGCTACTGTCACCAAAAATGCATTGTTAGACAGAGTAAAAATCTTGCTCCTTAAATATCACTTTGTAAGCTCAGGGCATCTCATAAAATTTGAAATTTCAGGGTAGGTTGATTTAGGAAGTAAGGGAGTCGGAAATACCTTGGAAGACTGGAGATTTGTTATGGCTGTTTGGTGGAACTGAGAAAGAGTGAACATTCTTATAAACAGAACAGTGAGAAATCACTTCTTGCCCAGGCTTTATTTGGGGTTTATTAAACAGTTCTTCATTTGAGCTAGAGGTTATCAAACATCAGTGAACAAAAGAAATACTTAAAAACAGTTGTTGGAATGCAGATTACTGGGCTTCTTTCTCAGTGGGCCTGTTGTTTTTTTCCACCTGTTTTTTTTTTTGTTGTTGTTATCTAAATGTAGTTGATTTACAATCTTGTGCTGATTTCTGCTATACGGAAAAGTAATTCAGTTATATATACGTGTCCTTTTTTTATATTCTTCCCCATTATGGTTTATCATAGGCTATTGAATATAGTTCACTGTGCTATACAGTAGGACCTTGTTTATCCATTCTGTATATACTAGTTTCCAGTCCCAAAGAAAGGCAATGCCAAAGAATGTTCAAACTACTGCACAACTGCACTCATTCGCACACTAGCAGAGTAATGCTCAAAATTCTCCAAGCCAGGCTTCAACAGTGTGTGAACTGTGAATGTCTAGATGCTAAAGCTGGATTTAGAAAAGGCAGAGGAACCAGAGATCAAATTGCCAACATCTGTTGGACCATGGAAAAAACAAGAGAATTCCAGAAAAACATCTACTCCTGCTTTATTGACTATGCCAAAGCCTTTGACTATGTGGATCACAATAAACTGTGGAAAATTCTGAAAGTGATGGGCATACCAGACCACCTTACCTGCTTCCTGAGAAATCTGTATGCAGGTCAATAAGCAACAGTTAGAACCAGACATGGAACAACAGGTTGGTTCCAAATTGTGAAAGGAGTACGTCAAGGCTGTATATTGTCACCCTGCTTATTTAACTTATAAGCAGAGTACATCATGAGAAATGCTGGGCTGGATGAAGCACAAGCTGGAATCAAGATTGCCAGGAGAAATATAAATAATCTCAGATATGCAGATGACACTACCCTTATGACAGAAAGTAGAGAGGAACTAAAGAGCCTCTTGATGAAAAGGAAAGAGGAGAGTGAAAAAGCTGACTTAAAAGTCAACATTCAAAAAGCTAAGATCATGACATCCAGTTCCATTACTTCATGGCTAATAGGTGGGCAAAAAATGGAAACAGTGACAGACTTTATTTTCTTGGGCTCCAAAATCTCTGCAGATGGTGACTACATTCATGAAATTCAAAGATGCTTGCTCCTTGGAAGAGAATTTATGACCAACATACACAGCATATTAAAAAGAAGAGACATTATTTTGCAACAGTGGTCTATCTAGTCAAAGCTATGGTCTTTCCAGTAGTCATGTGTAAATGTGAGAGTTGGACTGTAAAGAAAGCTGAGCACTGAAGAATTGATGCTTTTCGCCAGTCTATGTTCGATAGGATACAGGATGCTTGGGGCTGGTGCATGGGGATGATCCAGAGAGATGATATGGGGTGGGAAGTGGGAGGGGGATTCAGGATTGGGAGCTTGTATACACCCGTGGCCGATTCATGTCAATGTATGGCAAAACCAATACAGTATTGTAAAGTAAAATAAAGTAAAAAAAAAAAAAAGAATTGATGCTTTTGAATTGTGGTGTTGGAGAAGATTTTTGAGAGTCCCCTGGACTGCAAGGATATCAAAGCAGTCAATCCTAAAGGAAATCAGTCCTGAATATTCATTGGAAGGACTGATGTTGAAGCTCCAATACTTTGGCTAGCTGATGCGAAGAAGTGACTCACTTGAAAAGACCTTGATGCTGGAAAAGACTGAAGGCAGGAGAAGGGGACGACAGAGGATAAGATGGTTGGATGGCATCAGTGACTCAATGGAGGGAAGCCTGGCTTGGTGAAATCCATGTTGTCACAAAGAGTCAGACACGACTGAGTGACTGAACTGAATTGATATACTAGTTTGCATCTGCTAACTCCAAATGCCCCCTCCATCCTTCCTTCACCCTCCCTTCTTCTTGGCAACACATGTCTTTTCTGTTAAATTTTAGTTTTGGTGATACAGAGTTCTATTATTTTTCTGTTGACCTATCGTGATAAAATGGTATTGAGTATAGTTACATAATCACAGTAGTGAAAGATGTTTATCAGTTTTCACAATCAATAGCCAGGCAAAAAATAAAAGATAATTGCAATTGTAAGCCATAATGGAAACATAAGGAACTGAACAATGTAAAAATACTGAAACAATTTGGGGGTCAGGCACAGTGATGTGGTAAGTGGAAGTGCATACATACAGGCACATGTTTTCATATGCCCAGCAGTCTATATCTTTTGATTTGTGCATTTAATCCATTTACATTTAAGGTGATTATTGATATGTATGATCCTATTACTATTAATTGTTTTGGGTTTATTTTCTGTAGGTCTTTTCCTTGTATTGTGTTTCCTGCTTAGGGAAGTTCCTTCAGCATTTGTTATAAAGCTGATTTGGTGGTGCTGAATTCTGTTAACTTTTGCTTGTCTGGAAAGCTTTTGATTTCTCCATTAAATCTGAAGGAGAGTCTTGCTGGGTAGAATATTCTGGTTGTAGGTTTTCCTTTTCATAACTTTATATCATGCCGGTGGAGGAAAAAAGATGGCAGAGGAATAGGATGGGGAGAACACTTTCTCCCTCTCTACCTCATCAAAAGAACACTTCAACGCTGAGCAAATTCCACAAAATAACTTCTGACTGCTGGCAGAGGAAATCAGGCATCCAGCAAAGCAGATCATTGGCTTCAAAGCCAGGTAGGAAATATTTTATTTTATTTTAACGAGCGAAGATATAGACAAAGGAGGTAGGGAGGGAACCCCGGCACGGGAAGGGAATCCCGTCCCAGGAAGAGACTCTTAAGAGAGGTTCCCTAAAATGGGGGAACTTTCTCACAGCTGTGCATGGGGCGAGCCCTGGAAGCACAGAGGGCAACATAACAGGAAGGAAGAATAAATAAATAATTAAAACCAACAGATTATGAATTCAACAGTATAAACCCCAGCGGACAAGCAGCGCAAACGCCTGCGTCCGACAGCAGTGGGGGGTGGGCAGGGAGGAGCGCGCCCGCGACAGTGCTTTCTAAGAATTGGGCCGCGGGAGACGTAGGCTGCAGGGCTTTTCCCGAGAATCGGGGCATAACGGGGCCAGAATCAGGTCCGCGCGTGGATAGAACGATTTATCCCGGACTAGCAAACCAGACTGGGGGATAACTTAACACTCGGAACGCTCGAACATAAGACACTGACAGGCCGACACTGACAGGCCCGCGCACAGAACAAAGGACGGACCGGAAATAGCCGGCTGCAGACCATCCCCCACCAGCGACGGGCAGCCAGAGCCTTAAGCGCTGGAAGAGGGCAGTCGCAGCTCAAGAGAGACATTACCTACCAAACTGCAAGCAAGCTTCTCTATTGAGACTTCTGCAACAATAGTCCGCGCCAAACTCCCTAGCCACTCGGACTTGGAACGAAACCCGGCACCCGGAGGGGACTTCCTGAGCGCCAATCCTGAGCGGCTTAAACCGGGGAATTGCATGAAACATAGGCCAGGCCCCACACGGTTATCCCGCGGATTGGGAAGGGGCAAGCCCAGTGCAGAGCTCAGCTCCACCCTCCCTGTGGCAAGACAGAAATCAGACATGGAAGAGACCAGCAAACAGAGGAAGTCAAACAGAGGGAACTGCCTTGGTAGTGACCCCACACAGTCCTCAACGACAGAGAAAGCGCCAGATACGCTGTTTCTACTTTTATGATTCAAAAAAAAATTTTTTTGGGGGTGGGGATGATGTGGAAGCGTGATTTTTTTTTTTAAAGAATTTTGTTTTCTTTTTTAAAAATTATTTTTTTCCTTTTTAAATTTGTTTATCCTTTTCTTTTTCATCCTTTTTTTCCCCTAAACTTCCTTAAATTTTTAAGTCTTCTATATTTCTAGTTATTATTTTTAGAACCTAATATTACTAAAAAAAAAACCTATCGTTTAAGCAAATGCCGTATATAGTCTTATTGGTGAAGGAAGTTGTCTTTTAATAATTCTGGAGTCTTTTATTATATTTTACTTTTTTTCTTTTTTTTCTTTTTTCTCTATTTTTTTAAAAAATTTCTCTCTCCTTCTTCATCTTCTCTTCAATAATCTATCTTTGAAAATCCAATCTATACTCCAGATTTTTAATCTTGGCATTTTGGTATTTGTTGCCAATTTTGTACTTTTAAAAACCTAATCCTCAGTACCCAGTTTTACATGAGTGCAAGACTACTGGCTTGACCACTCTCTCCACCTCTGGAATCTCCCTTTTGCCACCAGGTGGCTTTTGTCTCCTCCCCTCCCCTCCCCTTCTCTACCCAACTCTATGAACCTCTGTACGTTCCAGAAGGAGGAGAACTCTAAGGGAACTGGTCACTGACCTGATCTGTATCCCTCCTTCCCATCTCCCTCTTTTATCCTCCTGTCCACCTCTATCTACTTCCTTCCTCTCCTCTTCCATGTATAACTCTGTGACCACCTCTGAGCGGTCCAGACTTCGGAGCGCACACAAGAAAGTGGTTACGGGCTAACTTGCTTTTCCCTCTTATGATTCCACCTCATCCCATTCCACTCACCTCTAACTACTCCCTCTCTCTTCTCTCCTCCAAGTAACTCACCGATCCTCTAGGGACGACCCTCAAGGTGGAGAAACCTATCATCATTAACCTAGATGTTTTAACATTAGTGCTGAATAGATGGAGAAATCATGAGGCTATTCTAAAAATAAATCTGAAAACCAGAATCAGGAGGCGTAATTCCAAATCCGGAGATCATCAAAGAAATCCTGAATACAGGGAACATTATCCAAGTAGAGCTCATCAAACGCCTTCATACCTATACTAAAATTGAGCACTGCCCAAGGGCCAACAAGCTCCAGAGCAAGACATACCACGCAAATTCTCCAGCAACACAAGAACAAGCCCCTGAGCCTCAATACACAGACAACTCAAAATACTCCAAAACCACTGACGTCGCATAACCCATTACTTCACACGTCACAGCACTCCAGAGAGAGGAAATCCAGATCCACCCACCAGAACTCCAACACAAGCCTCCCTGATCAAGAAACTTTGACAAGCCACTGATATAACCCCAAACACAGAGAGGAAACTCTATAATAAAGAGAACTCCACAAATTCCCAGAATATAGAAAAGCCACCCCAAACACTGCAATATAACCAGGATGAAGAGACAGAGGAATACCCATCAGGTAAAGAAACAGGAGACATGCCCACCAAACCAAACAAAAGAGGAAGAGATAGGGAATCTACCTGAGAAAGAATTCCGAATACTGATAGTGAAAATGATCCAAAATCTTGAAATCAAAATGGAATCACAGATAAATAGCCTGAGGTCAAGGATTGAGAAGATGCAAGAAAGGTTCAACAAGGACCTAGAAGAAATAAAAAGAGTCAACATATAATGAATAATGCAATAAATGAGATCAGAAACACTCTGGAGGCTACAAATAGTAGAATATCGGAAGCAGAAGATAGGATTAGTGAAATAGAAGATAGAATGGTAGAAATAAATGAATCAGCGAGGGAAAAAGAAAGGCGAATTAAAAGAAATGAGGACAACCTCAGAGAGCTCCAAGACAATATGAAACGCTCCAACATTCGAATTATAGGAGTCCCAGAAGAAGAAGACAAAAAGAAAGACCATGAGAAAATACTTGAGGAGATAATAGTTGAAAACTTCCCTAAAATGGGGAAGGAAATAATCACCCAAGTCCAAGAAACCTGGAGAGTGCCAAACAGGATAAACCCAAGGCAAAACACCCCAAGACATATTTTAATCAAACTAACAAAGACCAAACACAAAGAACAATCACTAAAAGCAGCAAGGGAAAAACAACAAATAACACACAAGGGGATCCCCATAAGAATAACTGCAGATCTTTCAATAGAAACTCTTCAGGCCAGGAGGGAATGGCAAGACATACTTAAAGTGATGAAAGACAATAACCTTCAGCCAAGACTACTGTACCCAGCAAGAATCTCATTCAAATATGAAGGAGAAATCAAAAGCTTTCCAGACAAGCAAAAGCTGAGAGAATTCAGCACCACCAAACCAGCTCTCCAACAAATACTAAAGGATAGACTTTAGAAAGGAAACACAAAAAGGACGTGTAAACCTGAAACCAAAACAATAAAGTAAATGGCAACAGGAGCATACTTATCCATAATTACCTTAAATGTAAATGGGTTGAATGCCCCAACCAAAAGGCAAAGACTGGCTGAATGGATACAAAAACAAGATCCCTATATATGCTGCCTACAAGAGACCCACCTCAAAACAACGGACACATACAGACTAAAAGTGAAGGGCTGGAAAAAGATATTCCATGCAAATAAAGACCAAAAGAAAGCAGGAGTAGCAATACTCATATCCGATAAAATAGACTTTAAAACAAAGGCTGTGAAAAGGGACAAAGAAGGCCACTACATAATGATTAAAGGATCGATCCAAGAAGAAGATACAACAATTATAAATATATATGCACCCAACATAGGAGCACCGCAATATGTAAGACAATTGCTAACAAGCATGAAAGGGGAAATTAATAACAACACAATAATAGTGGGAGACTTTAATACCCCACTCACACCTATGGACAGATCAACTAAGCAGAAAATTAACAAAGAAATGCAAACGTTAAACGATACAATTAACCAGTTAGACCTAATTTATATCTATAGGACATTTCACCCCAAAACAATGAATTTCACCTTTTACTCAAGTGCACACGGAACCTTTTCCAGGATAGATCACATTCTGGGTCATAAATCTAACCTTGATAAATTCAAAAAAATGGAAATTATTCCAAGCATCTTCTCTGACCATAATGCACTAAGGTTAGATCTCAATTACAGGAGAAAAACTATTAAAAATTCCAACATTTGGAGGCTGAACAACACCCTACTGAATAATCAACAAATCACAGAAGAAATCAAAAAGAAATCAAAATATGCATCGAAACGAATGAAAATGAAAACACAACAACACAGAACCTTTGGGACACTTTAAAAGCAGACCTAAGAGGAAAGTTCATAGCAATACAGGCATACCTCAAGAAATAAGAAAAAAGTCAAATAAATAACCTAACTCTACACCTAAAGCAACTAGAAAAGGAAGAAATAGAGAACCCCAGAGTTAGTAGAAGGAAAGAAATCCTAAAAATTAGGGCAGAAATAAATGCTAAAGAAACAAAAGAGACCATAGCAAAAATCAACAAAGCAAAAAACTGGTTCTTTGAAAGGATAAATAAAATTGACAAACCATTAGCTAGACTCATCAAGAAACAAAGAGAAAAAAATCAAATCAACAAAATTAGAAATGAAAATGGAGAGATCACGACAGACAACACAGAAATACAAAGAATCATAAGAGACTACTATCAGCAATTATATGCCAATGAAATGGACAACGTGGAAGAAATTGACAAATTCTTAGAAAAGTACAACTTTCCAAAACTGAACCAGGAAGAAATAGAAAATCTTAACAGACCCATCACAAGCATGGAAATTGAAACTGTAATCAGAAATCTTCCAGCAAACAAAAGCCCAGGTCCAGACAGCTTCACAGCTGAATTCTACCAAAAATTCCGAGAAGAGCTAACACCTATCTTACTGAAGCTATTCCAGAAAATTGCAGAGGAAGGTAAACTTCCAAACTCATTCTATGAGGCCACCATCACCCTAATACCAAAACCTGACAAAGACACCACAAAAAAGAAAGCTACAGGCCAATATCACTGATGAACATAGATGCAAAAATCCTCAATAAAATCCTAGCAATCAGAATCCAGCAACACATTAAAAAGATCATACACCATGACCAAGTGGGCTTTATCCCAGGGATGCAAGGATTCTTCAATACCCACAAGTCAATCAATGTAATTCATCACATTAACAAACTGAGAAATAAAAATCATATGATTATCTCACTAGATGCAGAAAAAGCCTTTGACAAAATTCAGCATCCATTTATGATAAAAACTCTCCAGAAAGCAGGAATAGAAGGAACATACCTCAACATAATAAAAGTATATATGACAAACCCACAGCTAACATTATCCTCAATGGCGAAAAATTGAAACCATTTCCCCTAAAGTCAGGAACAAGACAAGGGTGTCCACTTTCACCAGTACTCTTCAACATCGTACTGGAAGTTTTGGCCATAGCAATCAGAGCAGAAAAAGAAATACAAGGAATCCAAATTGGAAAAGAAGAAGTAAAACTCTTACTGTTTGCAGATGACATGATCCTCTACATAGAAAATCCTAAAGACTCGACCAGAAAACTACTAGAGTTAATCAATGAATATAGTAAGGTTGCAGGATATAAAATCAACACTCAGAAATCCCTTGTATTCCTATACACTAACAATGAGAATATAGAAAAAGAAATTAAGGAAACAATTCCATTCACCATTGCAACGAAAAGAATAAAATACTTAGGAATATTCCTACTTAAAGAAACTAAAGACCTATATATCGAAAACTATAAAACACTGATGAAAGAAAACAAAGAGGACACTAATAGATGGAGAAATATACCATGCTCATGGGTTGGAAGAATCAATATAGTGAAAATGAGTATACTACCCAAAGCAATCTACAGATTCAATGCAATTTCCATCAAGCTACCAGCAGTATTTTTCACAGAACTAGATCAAATAATCTCAAGATTTGTATGGAACTACAAAAAACCTCGAATAGCCAAAGCAATCTTGAGAAAGAAGAATGGAACTGGAGGAATCAACTTGCCTGACTTCAGGCTCTACTACAAAGCCACAGTCATTAAGACAGTATGGTACTGGCACAAAGACAGAAATATAGATCAATGGAACAAAATCGAAAGCCCTGAGATAAATCCACACACCTATGGACACCTTATCTTTGACAAAGGAGGCAAGAATATACAATGGAGTAAAGACAGTCTCTTTAACAGGTGGTGCTGGGAAAACTGGTCAACCACTTGTAAAAGAATGAAACTAGACCCCTTTCTAACACCATACACAAAAATAAACTCAAAATGGATTAAAGATCTAAATGTAAGACCAGAAACTATAAAACTCCTAGAGGAGAACATAGGCAAAACACTCTCTGACATAAATCACAGCAGGAAATAAAAGCAAAGATAAACAAATGGGATCTAATTAAAATTAAAAGCTTCTGCACAACAAAGGAAACTACAAGCAAGATGAAAAGACAGCCTTCTGAATGGGAGAAAACAATAGCAAATGAAACAACTGACAAACAACTAATTCAAAGATATACAAGCAACTTTTGCAGCTCAACTCCAGAAAAATAAACGAACCAATAAAAAAACGAGCCAAAGAACTAAATAGGCATTTCTCCAAAGAAGACATACGGATGGCTAACAAACACTTGAAAAGATGTTCAACGTCACTCATTATCAGAGAAATGCAAATCAAGACCACAATGAGGTACCATTTCACACCAGTCAGAATGGCTGTGATCCAAAAGTCTACAAGCAATAAATGCTGGAGAGGATGTGGAGAAACGGGAACCCTCTTACACTGCTGGTGGGAATGCAAACTAGTACAGCCACTATGGAAAACAGTGTGGAGATTCCTTAAAAAATTGCAAATAGAACTGCCTTATGACCCAGCAATCCCACTGCTGGGCATACACACTGAGGAAACCAGAATTGAAAGAGACACATGTACCCCAATGTTCATTGCAGCGCTGTTTATAATAGCCAGGACATGGAAGCAACCTAGATGTCCATCAGCAGATGAATGGATAAGAAAGCTGTGGTACATATACACAATGGAGTACTACTCAGCCCTTAAAAAGAATAAATTTGACTCAGTTCTAATGAGATGGATGAAATTGGAACCGATTATACAGCGTGAAGTAAGCCAGAAAGAAAAACACCAATACAGTATACTGACACATATATATGGAATTTAGAAGACAGTAATGATGACCCTATATGTGAGACAACAAAGAGACACAGAGGTATGGAGTGGACCTTTGGACTCTGAGGGAGAGGGAAAGGGTTGGATGGTTTGGGAGAATGGCAATGAAACATGTATATTTTCGTGTAAGAAACGAAGCACCAATCTATGTTCAATGTAGGATGCAGGATGCATGGGGCTGATGCACAGGATGATTCAAGTAGAGGATGTGGGGTGGGAGGTGGGAGGGGGCTTCGGCATTGGGAGATTGTGTTCACCTATGGCTGATTCATGTCAATGTATGGCAAAACAAATACAGTATTGTAATTAAAAAAAATAAATTAAAAAATAAAAAATAAAAATAAAAAGAGCTTAAAAAAAAATAAATATATCATGCCATTCCCTTCTGGCTTGTAGAGTTTCTGTTGCGAAATCAGCTTATAGCCTTATGGGAGTTCCCTTGTATGTTATTTGTCATTTTCTCCTGGTTGTTTTAATATTTTATCTCTGCCTTTCATTTTTGTCAGTTTGACTGCTATGGGTTTGATGTGTTCCTTCTTGGGTTTATCTTTCCTGGGACTCTGTATGCTTCCTGGACTAGTTGACTATTTCCTTTCCTATGTTTGGGAACTTTTCAGCTATTATTTCTTCAAATATTTTGTCAGGTCCTTTCTCCTTCTCTTCTTCTCCTGGGACCCCTATAATGTGCATGTTGGTGCATTTCATGTTGTCCCAGAGGTCTGTTAGGCTGTCTTCATTTCTTTTCATTCTTTTTTTCTGTTTTCTGTTCTTCAGCAGTAATTTCCTCCATTCCATCCTCCAGTTCATTTATCCATTCTGCTATTGATTCCTTCTAGTGTATTATTGATCTCTGTTTGTTCTTTAGTTCTTCTAGGTCTTTGGTAAACATTTCCTGCATCTTATCCATTGTTTTCCCTAGATCCTGTATCATCTTCACTATCATGATTCTTTTTCTGGTGTTTCGCCTATCTCCACTTCATTTAGTTGTTCCTCTGGGGTTTTATCTTGTCCCTTCGTCTGGGACATAACTATCTGCTTTTTCATCATGATTAACTTTCTGTTATATGGCTTTTGTTTAGCTGCTATAGAATGGTGGTTCTTCTTCCTTTTTCTGTCTTCCTTCTGATGGATGAGGATTTCTGATGAGAGGGACTGACTATGGGAAAAGTTTGGTCTTGCTCTGGCCCAATCACTGTATGGCAAATAGATGGGGAAACGGTGGAAACAGTGACAGACTTTATTTTTGGGGCTCCCAAATCACTGCAGATGGTGACTGCAGCCATGAAATTAAAAGACACTTGCTCCTTGGAAGGAAAGTTATGACCATCCTAGATGGCATATTCAAAAGCAGACACATTACTGTGCCAACAAAGGTCCGTCTAGTCAAAGCTATGGTTTTTCCAGTAGTCTTGTATGGATATGAGAGTTGGACTATAAAGAAAACTGAGAGTCAAAGAACTGATGCTTTTGAACTGTGTTGTTGGAGAAGACTCTTGAGAGTTCCCTGGAGTGCAAGGAGATCCAACCAGTCCATCCTAAAGAAAATCAGTCCTGAAGATTCATTGGAAGGACTGATGTTGAAGCTGAAACTCCAATACTTTGGCCACCTGATGTGAGGAACTGACTCACAGAAAAGACCCTGATGCTAGGAAAGAATGAAGGCAGAAGGAGAAGGGGACTACAGAGGATGAGATGGTTGAATGGCATCACCAACTCAATGGACATGAGTCTGAATAAACTCCAGGAGTTTGTGATGGACAAGAAAGCCTGGTGTGCTACAGTCCATGGGGTTGCAAAGAGTCGGACACAACTGAGGAACTGAACTGAACTAAACTGGCGGGCAGGGCTTTGCTCAGTAAAGCTTTAATTCAAATTTCTGCTGACGGGTGGAGTGCACTCCCTCCCTGGTAGTTGTTTGGCCTGAGGTGACATGTGGTGAGCCCCTGCTGACCCTGACCTCCACAGGAGACCCTCCAACACTAGCTGGTAGTTTTGGTTCAGTCACCTGTGGGGTCCCTGCTCCTTTCCTCTGGATGTTGGTATGCACAAGATGTTGTTTGTGCCCTCCAAGACTGGAGTCTTTGTTTCCCCCAGTCCTGTGGAAAACCTGTAATCAAATCATACTGGCCAGATTCCCTGGAGATTCAGTTCCTTTGTCTGATCCCCATGCTGGGAAGCCTGATGTGGGATTCAGAACCTTCATAGCAGTGGGAGAACTTCTTTGTTATAATCGTTCTCCAGTTTGTGGGTCATTTACCCAGCAGGTATGGGATTTGATTTTATCATGATTGCGCCCCTCCTACCATCTTGCTGCAGCTTCTTCTTTGTCTTTGGACATGAAGTGTCTTTTGTTGGTGGGTTCCAGTGTCCTCCTGTTGATGGTTGTTCAACAGCTAGTTGCAATTTTAGTGTTCTTGCAGGAGGAGATGAATACACATCCTTCTACTCTGCCATCTTGAACTGGTTCTTGTATCTTTTTGAATTATAGTTTTTGTTTGGGTATGTGCTCTGGAGTGGGAATGTTGGATCATATGGCAACTCTACTTTTAGTTTTTTGAGGAACTTCCATAGTGTTTTACATCCCCATGAACAGTGTAGGGGGATTCCATTTTTCTCCATACCCTCTCCAGCATTTGTCTGTATTTAATGATGGCCTTTCCAACTGCTCTGAGGTGGTATCTCACTGTAGTTCTTATTTGCATTTCCCTAATCATTTGGCTTCCCAGGTGGTGCTAGTGAAACCTACTTGCCAGTGCAGGAGACATAAGAGACACAAGTTTGACCCCTGGGTCAGGAAGATCCCCTGAAGAGTAATGTTGAGCATTGTTTCATGTGCTAATTGGCCGGCCATCTGTGTTATTTTTGGAGAGATGTCTGTAGATCTTCTCCCCACTTTTGGACTGAGTTATTTGTATTTTTAGTTGTTGAATTTTATGAGCTGTTTGTATATTTTGAAAATTAAGCCCTTGTCAGTAGCATCATAAATATTTCTTCTCATTCTGCAGGTTGTCTTTTCATTTTGTTTATGGTTTTCTTTGCTGTGCAATAGCTTGTATGTTTTATTAGGTGCCCCTGTGGCACTCCACCCACCCCACCCCACTTTTGGCTTTCATTTCTATTGCCTTGGGAGAGTGATCTAAGAAAACATTGGTACTATTGATGTCAGAAAATGTTTTGCCTCTGTTTGCTTCTAGGAGTTGTATGGTTTCTTATATTTAAGTCTTTACGCCATTCAAAGTTTATTTTTATGAATGGTATATGTGTGTGTTCTGACTTTATTTATTGATATGAAGGTGTCCAACTTTCCAAACACCACTTGCTAAAGAGACTGTCTTTTCTACAATTTATATTCTTGCCTCCTTTGTTGAAGATTAATTGACCATAAATGTCTTGGTTTATTTTGGCCTCTTTATTACTGTGGTCATGTATGGATGTGAGAGTTGGACTGGGAAGAAGGCTGAGCACCGAAGAATTGATGCTTTTGAACTGTGGTGTTGGAGAAGACTCTTGAGAGTCCCTTGAACTGCAAGGAGATCCAACCAGTCCATTCTGAAGGAGATCAGCCCTGGGTGTTCTTTGGAAGGAATGATGCTAAAGCTGAAACTCCAGTATTTTGGCCACCTCATGCGAAGAGTTGACTCATTGGAAAAGACCATGATGCTGGGAGGGACTGGGGGCAGGAGGAAAAGGGGACAACAGAGGATGAGATGGCTGGATGGTATCATTGACTCAAGGGACGTGAGTCTGAGTGAACTCCAGAAGTTGGTGATGGACAGAGAGGCCTGGTGTGCTGTGATTCATGGGGTCACAAAGAGTTGGACACGACTGTGTGACTGAACTGAACTGAACTGAATTGAATCCATTATTCCATATGTCTGTTTTTGTGCAAATACCATGCAGTTTTGACTCTTGTAGCTTTGTATTATTATCTGAAGTCTGGGGAGGGTTGTGCCTCCAGCTTTGGTTTTTCCTCACAATTTCTTTGGCAATGCTGGGTCTTTAATGGCTCCATAAAAATTTTAGGACTTTGTTCCACTTATGTGAAAAATGTCATGGGTAATTTGATAGGGACCACATTAACTCTGTAGATTGCTTTGGATAGTATGGCCATTTAAATAATACCAATTATTTTAATCCAAGAATATGAGATAGCTTTCCATTTATTTGAATCATCCTCAATTTCCTTTGTCAATGTTTTATAGCTCTCAGTGAGTCTTTCATCTCCTTGGTCAGGTTTATTACAAAGTATTTTATTTTTGGATTCAATTTTAAAAGTTTTTTGTTTTGTTTAAGATTGTGATAGAACAGAATTTAATTTCAAGTTTTTAAATTTAATTTTAAGAAAATTACATTTAAAAAATGATTCTTAGCTCTTAATCTTAGGATCACCAGAATGGCCATTTTTTTTTTAAATTCAGTTTTAAAAAAATTAAATTTATTATTTCTTTGAAGGATAATTGCGTTACAAAGTCTTGTTGTTTTCTGTCAAACCTCAATGTGAATTAGCCATAGGTATACATATATCCGGAGAAGGCAATGTCATCCCACTCCAGTACTCTTGCCTGGAAAATCCCATGGATGGAGGAGCCTGGCGGGCGGGCTAGTCTATGGGTTCGCTGAGTCGGACTCAACTGAGCGACTTCATTTTCACTTTTCACTTTAATGCATTAGAGAAGGAAATGACAACCCACTCCAGTGTTGTTGCCTGGAGAATCCCAGGGACGGGGGAGCCTGGTGGGCTGCCGTCTATGGGGTTGCACAGAGTCAGACATGACTGAAGCGACTTAGCATACATATGTCCCCTCCATTTTGAACTTCCCTCCCATCTTTCTCCACACCCCACCCCTCTAGGTTGATACAGAGCCCCTGTTTGAGTTTCCTGAGCCATATGGCAAATTCTTATTGGCTATCTATTTCACATATGGTAAGCTTCTGTGTTACTCTTTCCATACATCTCACCCTCTCCTCTCCTCTCCCCATGTCCATAAATCTATTCCCTATGTCTGTTTCTCCATTGCTGCCCTGCAAAAGCATTCATCAGTAGCATTTTTCTAGATTCTGTATATATGCATAAAAATATGATATTTATTTTTCTCTTTCTGACTTACTTCACTCTGTATAATAGGTTCTGCTGCTACTGCTGCTAAGTTGCTTCAGTTGTGTCCGACTCTATGCATCCCCATAGACCGCAGCCCACCAGGCTCCCCTGTCCCTGGGATTCTCCAGGCAAGAACACTGGAGTGGGTGGTTCATCCATCTCATTAGAACTGACTCAAATGCATTCCTTTTATAGCTGAGTAATGTTCCATTGTGTATATGTGCCAAACCTTCTTTATCCATTCATCTCTTGATGGACATCTATGTTTCTCCCATGTTCTAGCTACTGTAAACAGTGCTGCAATGAACAATGGGATACATGTGTCTCTTTCAATTTTGGTTTCCTTGGGTATTTGCCTAAGAGTAGGATTTCTGGGTCATATGGTGGTTTTATTCCTAGTTTTTAAGTGATCTCCATACCATCTTCCATAGTGGCTGTGTCAATTTACATTCCCACCAACAGTACAAGAGTGTCCCCTTTTCTCCATACCCTCTCCAGCATTTATGTTTGTGGACTTTTGATGATGGTCATTCTGACCTGTATGAAGTGATATCCCAATGTAGTTTTGAATGCATTTCTCTAACAATGAGTGATGTTGAACATCTTTTCATGTGTTTGTTAGCCATCTGTATGTTTTCTTTGGACAAATGTCTGTTTGGGTCTTTCCCCCACTTTTTGATTGGGTTCTTTGTTTTTCTGGCATTGAGTTGTATGAGCTGCTTATATATTTTGGACATTAATCTTTTGTCAGTTGTTTCATTTGCTATTATATTCTCCAATTTGAGGGTTGCTTATAGTTTCCTTTGCTGTGCAAAAGCTTTTAAGTTTAATCAGGTTCCACTTGTTTACTTTAGTTTTTATTTCCATTACTCTAGGAGATGGTCACAGAGGATCTTGCTTTGATTTATGTCATTGAGTATTCTGCCTGTGTCTTCCTCTAAGAGTTTTTTATTTTCTGATCTTATATTTAGATCTTTAATCCATTTGGAACTTATCTTTGCATATGGCATTAGGGAGTATTCTAATTTCATTCTTATATCTGTCCAGTCTTCCCAGCACCATTTATTGAAGAGGCTGTCTTTGCCCCATTGTATATTTTTGCCTCCTTTGTCAAAAATAAGGTACCCATAGGTATGTGGGTTATTTCTGGGCCAGTACCATACTGTGTTGATGACTGTAGCTTTGTAGTGTACTCTTAAGTCAGGAAGTTTGATTCCTCCAGCTCCATTCTATTTTCTCAAGACTGCTTTGGATATTTGGGGTCTTTTGTGTTTCCATATGAATTGTGAATTTTTTTTGTTTTAGTTTTGTGAAAAATGCCATTAGTAATATGATAGGGATTGCACTGACTCTGTAGATTGCATTTGGTAGTATAGTCATTTTCACAGTATTGATTCTTCCTATCTAGGAACATGGAATATCTCTCCATCTGTTTATGTCATCTTTGATTTCTTTCATTAGTGTCTCATACTTTTCTGTGTATAGTTCTTTTGTCTTCTTAGGTAAGATTATTCCTAGATATTTAATTCATTTTGTTGCAATGGTGAATGGGATTGATTCTGTAATTTCTCTTTCTGATTTTACATTGTTGGTGTATAGAAATGCAAGTGATTTCTGTGTAGTGGTTTTGTATCCTGCAACTTTGCTAAATTCGCTGATTAGCTCTAGTAATTTTCTGATCCTATCTTTATGGTTTTCTATGTACAGTATCATGGTCATCTGCAGTTACTGAGAGCTTTACTTCTTCTTTTCCAATCTGATTCTTTTTATTTCTTTTTCTTCTCTGATTGCTGTAGCTGGGATTTCCAGAACTATGTAAAAGTGAACATCCTTGCCTTGTGCCTGATCTTAGGGGAATGCTTTCAGTTTTTCACCGTTGAGAATAATGTTTGCTGTAGGCTTATCATATATGGCCTTTACTATGTTAATGAGGTTGGTTCCTTCTACACCCATTTTTTGAAGTTTTGATCATAAATGGGTGCTGATTTTTGTCAAAGGCTTTTTCTGCATCTATAGATTTTATCATATGATTTTTATCTTTCCATCTGTTAATATGGTGTATCACATTGATTGATTTGCATATACTGAGGTATCCTTACATTCCTGGAATAAACCCACTTGATCATGGTGTATGAGCTTTTTGATGTGTTGCTGAATTCTATTTGCTAAAATTTTGTTGAAGATTTTTGCATCTATGTTTATCAGCGATATTGGCCTGTAGTTTTCATTTTTGTGTTGTCTTTGTCTGGTTTTGGCATCAGAGTGATGGTGGCTTCATTGAACGAGTTTGGAAGTGTTCCTCTACAATGTTTTGAAAGATTTTTAGAAGGATAGGCATTAGCTCTTCTGTAAATGTTTGATAGAATTTTCCTATGATGCCATCTGGTCCTGGGCTTTTATTGTTTGAGAGATTTTTGATTACAGCTTCAATTTCAGTGCTTGTAATTGTGTTGTTCATAATTTGTATTTCTTCCTGGTTCAGTTTTGAAAGATTGAACTTTTCTAAGAATCTATGCATTTGTTCCAGGTTATCCATTTTATTGCCATAGAGTTATTCATAATAGTCTCTTATAATCCTTTGTATTTCTGTGTTGTCTGTTGTAACCTCTCTTTTTTAATTTCTAATTTTGTTGATTTGATTCTTCTCTCTTTTTTTCTTGATGAGTCTGGAAGGTTTGTCTATCTTATTTGTCTTCTCAAAGAACCAGCTTTTAGTTTTATTAATCTGTACTATTATTTCTCTCATTTCTTTTTCATTTATTTCTGCTTGGATCTTTATTATTTCCTACCTTTTACTAATTTTGGGGTTTTTTTGTTTTTCTTTTTCCAGTTGTTTTAAGTGTAAAGTTAGATTGTCTATTTGATTATTTCCTCTTTCTTCTGATTTTAGGTTTCAGTTCAGTTCAGTTGCTCAGTCATGTCTGACTCTTTGAGACCCCATGAACTGCAGAATGCCAGGCTTCCTTGTCCATCTCCAACTCCTGGAGCTTGCTCAGACTCATGTCCATTGAGTCAGTGATGCCATCCAAGCATCTCATCCTCTGTCATCCCCTTCTCCTCCTGCCCTCAATCTTTCCCAGTGTCAGGGTCTTTCCCAATGAGTCAGTTCTTCTCATCAGGTCACCAAAGTATTGGAGTTTCAGCTTTAGTTTCAGTTCTTCCAATGAATATTCAGGACTGATTTCCTTTAGGATGGACTGGTTTGATCTCCTTGTAGTCCAGGGGACTCTCAAGAGTCTTCTCCAACACCACAGTTCAAAAGCATCATTTCTTCAGTGCTCAGCTTTCTTTATAGTCCAAGTCTCATATCCATGCAAGATTACTGGAAAAACCATACCTTTGACTAGATGAACCTTTGTTGGTAATGTCTCTGCTTTTAAATATGCTGTCTAGGTTGATCATAGCTTTTCTTCTAAGGAGCAAGTGTCTTTGAATTTCATGGTTGCAGTCACCATCTGCAATGATTTTGGAGCCCCTCAAAATAAGGACTCTCACTGTTTGCATTGTTTCCCTATCTGTTTGCCATGAAGTGTTGGGTCTGGATGCCATAATCTTCGTTTTCTTAAATGTTGAGTTTTAAGCCAATTTTTTTCACTCTTTTTTTCACTTTCATCAAGAGCTCTTTAATTCTTTTTGCTTTCTGCCATACGGTTTAGTTTGCCATAACAAACTAAACTTAAAGTCATATCTTTTTACAGTATGAAAAGGCAAAAAAAATATGTTTTTAGGTTTAGTTTGTTGTTTTTTGAATTATTGTAGTTAGTGTGCTAGGTTGTTTATTTGAGATTTTTCTTGTTTTTGAGGAGGCTTATATTGCTATGAACTTACCTCTAAGAATTTCTTTTGCTGTGTCTCATAGATTTCAGATGGTTGTGTTCAGAGGGTCTGGTTTAATAACTCTAGGAAGAGGCCTGGACTATGTATTTTTAACAAATTCCAGGTAGTTGCTAAGTCCAGCAAAATTATGCTTAAAGGTTAATGAATTACACACTTTCTGGGTCATTGATCTAGGCTCAGTGAGTTATGTAGATTCATTTATTTGGGAAAGAATAATCCTGGAAGTTGCTTTGGAATGATGGTATCCCAGGCAATCATTGCCCTAATAGGGATAGAATAGAGAAGGTGACTTTCAGCTTCATCCTATTCCTGTATCCTTCATGTTCAAAATAATTTTTTGCCTCTGTGTTGGGAAACTTTTTGAAGTTTAAGCATTTGCACTTTTATTCACAGACTCTTCTCATGTTTTCTGAGGATTCTCCCCTAAGGTTTATATTTAACAGGTCACATGTCATTGGTGTACATGTCATGTGGCCTCTTTATTCAAAATAAAGAAATAGCTATTCAAAAACATTGGGGCTGATTGAGAAGAAAGGAGAAGTGTTGTCATGATTGTCAATCTGATATTATTATCAGTATCTGTGTTTTTAAAGCAAGATCACATAACATTTTACAAATGAATCAACTGGATCATTTTGAGGTAATGTGGCACACAAGTTCATATGCCAATGAAAAGTTGTTTTAAAGGTGAAGAGAGAGGAAACATCTAGATGAAAAAGTTTGTTTGTTTGCTTGTTTTTTTGCTTAGAAAGGAAGCAGTAGGAGCTTCAGATGTTAGATTATAGAACCACCTCTAAAACTCTACCAAAATATGACAGATATAATGTGTGTGTTAGCTGCTCAATTGTGTCTGAAACTTTGTGACCCCATGGACTGTATGGACTGTAACCCACCAGGCTCCTCTGTCCATGGGATTCCCCAGGTAAGAATACTGGAGAGGGTTGCCATTCTCTTCTCCAGGGGATCTTCCTGACCAAGGGATCAAACCTGGGTCTTCTGCACTTTTGGCAGATTCTTTACCATCTGAGCCACCAGAGAAGCTTCTGAATAATGGCCACTAAACTTTATATCCTTAGCTAATTATCCTTATCCTTATCCTTGGCTAAGGTGGGTAGGGGTCTGTGAACTCTAAATAAATCATGAACCAACATTTTAAGAAATGTGCATTTGCAGAGAAATCTGGAACCAACCTATCATGGGAGGAGGCTGTCTGTGTGGAAGTTCCTGATGTTACCTTGGTTGCAAGTCCTTGAAGTCCACTTGACTCCTTTACTATTCACTGTACTGTATTTGTGATGTGTGGGTCTGTTGTGCCCAGTGGAGAAAATGAAAATGTTCTAATAAAGTACTTTTCTTTCCTGCTTTATACCTATGCTTCTTCATGCATGGGCCCTTCAATTTAATATTGGGACAGAATGGTTTTCTTATTAGTTTTGTGCCCACACATACCCATACACATCTATCCTGTTTTCTGTCACTGCATATCTTCCTTATAGAATACTAAGTTATTACTTAAATCTGTATAATAAGACTTATTGTGTTGACTGGTACTTTTGATTAATTCTGCCTTCTTAAGACAGATATCTATGCATGCCCATGCCTAGCAGAAAGTCTGGTTTACAAGGACACTAAATATTAGGATGAATAAATAATTGCTTAAATTCTTGTGTGGTATGTAGTATATCTACTAATGCTCTGTAGGCTACAGTGATTTTGTACTGTCAGATTTTAGTTGATTAACTGCTGTGTTTGTAGATTTTTTCAGATACAAACAAGAGTAGAGATAATTAAAGCATTTTTAGAAAGCTTTAAGACTTAAAAAAACTCACTTATTGGGCATTTTATTGGCGCTTCAGAAGTCATTAGACTTATTTTCCCAGTTATCTTTAACTTTGGTTAATATGATTATCAGAAAATGTCCATAGACATAGTGACTATTTGGGAGAGCATACTAATGTTGCCACTGATAAGTGTTCTTATACAATACAGAGACAGTATCTCTATCATGCTTTTCTATTCATTATTATTTCAGTATAATAAGAAGTCTTGCATTATCAAACATTGTATTGGAAATCTCTACAAACCAGCACATCCACATATCTATCTCATAGATACCATTATAGATGTAATATTGATGCTACAGTGTTAGAGTCCTTGGGAAAAATGGTAGGTTAGAAATTATTGATTTAAAGAATGAGGCAGGAAACTGACCAAGAACAGGTTAATGTATTGTTGGGTATTTTTGAAGACCCAGCTGCAGGTGACAATAGTGAATTTGTAGTCTAACAGAGAGGATTAGTATGACTTGGAACATATTTTTGAGTATTTTTTGAGGGCACAGGTGAGGTTGGAGATGATGAATCGTTAGCCTAAACTGAGAGGATGAATATGACTTGGAGAAGTATAAAAAGGTGAAAGTATTTATTGTATATTAAAATTGTATAAGCCAGTTTGAAATATTAAGGAGCAATTGGTAGCTGCTGCTGCTGCTGCTGCTAAGTTGCTTCAGTCATGGCTGACTCCGTGCGACCCTATAGACGGCAAACCACCAGGTTCCTCTGTCCATGGGATTCTCCAGGCAGGAGTACTGGAGTGGGGGTGCCATTGCCTTCTCCAGAACAACAGGTAGAAGAAGGTTACATCTTGGAAATAATGGGAGTGAATATCAAATAGGTAGACTGTAGTACTCAAAAGCATTTCTAGCCTTCTGGTATTGGACAGATACCTGATATTAAGCTTATTTATTTATTTTATGATGATTCATTTATTTTTTAAAATATATATATTTATTTACTTTAATCAGAGGTTAATTAATTTACAATATTGTATTGGTTTTGCCATACATCAACATGAATTTGCCACAGGTGTACACGTGTCCCCCATCCTGGACCCCCCACCCACCTCCCTCCCCATACCATCCCTCTGGGTCATCCCAGTGTACCAGCCCTGAGCATCCTGTATCATGCATTGAACCTGGACTGGCGATTCATTTTACATATGATATTATACATGTTTCAAATGCCATTCTCCCCAAATCATCCCACCCTCGCCCTCTCTCACAGAGTCCATAAGACTGTTCTATACATCTGTGTCTCTTTTGCTTTTTAGTTTGAACCTTTTGACTGTCTTTCTTCATCCCACCTCTCATAACTTGACTCTGGTAACTACAAATCTGATCTTTCTTTCAGAGTTTGTTTTTGAAATATAATTGATCCACAACACCGTTGGTTCCTTTTATACAATATATTGATTTGATATTTCTATTACATTTAAAAACGAGCACCACAGTAAGGCTAGTTACCATGTAAGTGAAATGTTTTAGATAGTCAAATGCTTTGTAATATGAAATTTCCTCTACATAGAGGTCCTTGTGGTCTAAAAGAATTAATATGCATGCTCAGTTTCTCCTTTTCCATCAGAGAGTCACAGGCAATGGGTGGCAGATTAGATGTGATTTGAAAAAGGTTGGGATTTAAAAAAATATTTAGTGTTCTGTCTATAATTTGGTTAATGTGTATGTCTTATTTTTCTTGAAAAATGCCCGTTAGTGTATGTGTGTGTGCACGATGGATGGGGAGGTGGGATGCTAGTGACAGAGATTACAATTCAATTAATGCTGTATTCTGATTTTTGTTTTAATTTTACTGGGGGAAATAGCTTTTCTGTTTCTGTCTTACATCTCTGAAATCATATATAATAATCTCACTCAAGGGTAAATATGTCATAAACTGAATAGTGAACTGAAAACAATGTGTTTAACTGTTCGTTCATCATGCTGATATGCTGATTTCTTGAAGACTAAGGCAGTGGTTCAGATTCCTCATTCTGTACATTCTGGGAAAATAACAGGTTTGAGTCAGACACAATGCTGGTCATTATATTGTGCATTCTTGGATAAGCCTCTATAAGGCTTATTTTCTTATCTATAAGACTAAGATAATAATTAAAAAATATTATGAAGATTAAGAGTATAATGCCTATATAGTAATTGGAATACAGAAAATGATCAATTAATTTTGATGGCTTTCATTAATTTCTTCTTATCAGCTGTTTTACTGATCTGCATATTGTAAATCACATCTCCTGATAACTTGAGTTACTTCCGCTGCTGCTGCTAAGTCGCTTCAGTCATGTCCAACTCTGTGCGACCCCATAGACGGCAGCCCACCAAGCTCCCCTGTCCCTGGGATTCTCCAGGCAAGAATACTGGAATGGGTTGCCATTTCCTTCTCCAGCCACATCTTTTCCAAAACCTGTAGAAATTTCTTCTTTATAGTTCTTGATTAACTTTCTCCTGCTTTTTATAGGAAATATTTTTAACCATCATGGGTACATAACATTTCAGAGTTATGAAATCTCCCAGAAATCTAAAAATAAATCTGATCTTACTGGTCACTTGTTTATTCACTCATTCTCTAACCCCCTCATATTCATTCTTTCAGATGGCATTTATTCAGCAAATGACCATTTATTGATTCATTTATCATGCAATCAATATGCATTAAATACACACAAGAAATGGGGCATTCAGACAGAAATGCGACATGATCTGTTTGGATTTTAAAAATATAAGACTCCTTTTAAAAAACTGGCAAATAATATGCACAACAGCTATTTCTGTTGCTCTCTCTCATCCTAACCCAACCTTTCCTTATTAGGCACATGAAAACATGGACAAAGGAGGGGTCTGTTTGTAAAAGGTTCAGTTGAAACTGAACTTTTTGATGATGATGAGGATAGTAATAATGACAACAGCTGACTTATCAAGCTCTTACCATGTACTGGGCACTGTACTAAATGCTCTACACATTTTAATCTAGTTTCATACTCACAACAGTAATGTGGGAGTGATGCCTTACCGTGGTCTACAAGTTACCAAGAGACTCCCTCTCTGATGTTACCTCATGAGCTGTAATCCACACACACAGTTCAAACATTCCAGAAAAGTATTATCTTGCCTCAGAACTTTTCTTCTATATCCTCTATGTCAGAAATACCCCTTCACTCCAATTCTGATTTTAGCTCAATGTCACCTCAACAGGTGATAGCTCTCCTCTACCAATCACTCTCTTTAATGTCATTGTTTATTTCCATCATAGCACTCACTATCAGAAATTATCTTTTTATTTATTTGCTCACTTACGTATTATTTGTCTTCCCTCATTGTAATTTAAGATGTTCAAGGGAGGTACCTTGTCTGAGTTGCTCATAGTGATCTTTGTAGTGCCTGCAATAGCTCTGGCTAAAGGCAAGTTATCAGTACCTCTTTATTGACTGAATGAATATACATCATTTGGAAAGAAGTCTTAATACCTGGAAGAGAACGAGCATGGTTAAAAAAAAAAAACTTACAGCATAGAAGAAGGAGAATTAACATGTGTCAGGCAACTACTGTGGATCCAGCATTAAGTGTTTTCATTGTATGTATCATTGAATTTTCAAAATATTTTTATAAGAAATTGAGAGAATTTGAATAACTTGCCTATGATCACAGTTAATTACTTAATGATGGGGATAAGATTAGAATCTTGGTCTGTTTAGCTCAAAACTGTTTCTCCTGCCATATTTATATATTTCACACTTCTGTGAGTATGGTAGACACTGTGATGCACTGCCTAGATGCCCCTACTTTAGTGATGGTGGACTAATTTCCCCTAGATGCTAGGAGTGCTGCTAACAGTCACCCTCAGCTGTCAGTCTCATATGCATTGCCTGGACTGAAGAGAGGGCTTCCCAGGTGGCTCCATGGTAAAGAATCTTCCAGTTGCTGCAGAAGACATGAGTTTGATTCCTGGGTTGGGAAGATCCCCTCAAGAAGGAATTGGCAATCCACTTCAGTATTCTTGCCAGGAGAATCCCATGAATGGAGGAGCCTGATGGGCTTCAGTCCTTGGGATCGCGAAGAGTCAGACATGATTTAGGGACTGAGCACACACTCACGGACTGAAGAGAGATGCCTTGCCCAACGTACTTCCCCGTTCCAGTGACTGATCAGCACATGGAGGTGAAGACTTTCCCCTTTGCCCTAATTCATCCAACCCTGAAGTTGTAACTCCATAGAGGGTCAGCTGTGCCTCAATTGAGATGGTATGGCAGTCCAACTTCTTTCATGGGTATTGATCCTTGGAATATCCCTTAATAATCTTTCTGAATACTAATCGTCTCAGAGTTTGCTTCCCAGGGAACCCTGCCTGCAATAGTGAGTTTGAGAATTGTGATGGAATTGATACAAGTGCAGGAGTAGTATGGGAAAGTGGTATTTGGAAGGAATATAATGATGACCTTGGATTTGTATTTTTGAATTTATTTGGAAATGATTGGATCTGGACTGTCAGTTCTTTGTGAACTTGTTATTATTGGATCACCAGCCTCTGAATAGTGCCTGTCACATTGTAGGCTGGTCATTCAGTAAATAGATCATTAAAGACTTAAGATTGGAGTATGGGTGACAGCTTATGGAGGTCCTAGCAAATATCTTGAAATTGACAACCTCTTTAATTGAAAGACAGGAAAAATAAGAACAATAGAGAATTGAGAAGCAGTGTACAAAAGGAATCTGCAGGATATGGTGCAAGGATGCTTTTGTTTGTTTGTGTGGTGGGAGGTGGCTGGAGAGCAGCTTGGAGCAAGGATTGTAGTGGTTGATATTTGAAAAATGATGTGAATTTAAGAATTTACTTTCAAACCCAGTATGAACGAGGTTTCTGGTGGTCTTCAAAAGTGATGTCAGTCCTGCAGCTGAGATAGAACTCTGTTTAATAAGATGAGTAAACAAAGGATATCACGGGCATACATTTGTCTTCTAAGACTTTTGGCAATACAAGTAAAATGAGATAGTTGGCAGGGCCTGTGAGGCCAAATCAAAGTTTATTAAAAAGAAATGGAAACTCATGTTTGAATGTAACAGAGTCATCAAAAAAGCTATAGATGAGTAAGATACATAGGATTTGGGAAAGGATAGAGTTGAGCAAGTTGTGGCTCTTTTGCCAAAAATGAGGATTCTTATTTCTCTTCTTTTCTGTGCACCCTAGGGGAATGCAGTATTGCATGGTAGTATAGTGCAAAGACAGCTATCAGATTTTGGTTTTATTTTCACCTAATTTATTATAGCCTTATCTTGATTTTATCATTGTAACTCAATGATGGGTCAGTAATTTTGTATATTTTAATGACTCTCAACTTTAAATTGCAATTCTCTAGGTATACCTCTGTGAGTATGGTAGCCATTGATGCACTCCCTAGATGCTTCCCTGGTGGCTCAGAAGACAAAGGCTCCACCTGCAGTGTGGGAAACCTGGGTTTGATCCCTGGGCTGGGAAGATCCCCTGGAGAAGGGAAAGGCCACCCACTCTAGTATTCTTGCCTGGAGAATCCCCATGGACAAGGCCACCCACTCTAGTATTCTTGCCTGGAGAATCCCCATGGACAGAGGTGTCTGGCGGGTTGCAGTCCATGGGGCTGCAAAGAATCTGAGTGACTAAGCGCAGCACAGGCATACCTTAGCTGTGGCAGATACACTCACCGTGGGATGTTGAATGAGGTCTGAAAGATTGTAATTCATTCTTTAGAAATTTTGTATTTAAACTATGAAGTGTACATTTTTGGGTATATTCCATTGTAGATCACTTTTTGAATGATTTTTCAAATCTTATTCAGATTTTTTCTTATTCTTCTAAAGATTAGACTTTATAAATTGAACACCATATGGAGGAAACTTTTGGTTTGTGCTTTTACTAGCTTGTTCTTTTTTAGCTTTAAAGGTAATTTGATTTACACTTTATATACATAACCCATATGTATATATATAACCCATATGTATATATATAACCCATATTCCTACCATCTCTGTGTCTGATATGACTTTGTTTAGCATGAGAGCTGTTTTTGACATTGTTGAAAAAGTCACTAAAGGAAGGAACTCTTGAGGTATTAGGAGCCAAGTGAATAAGAGTCTACTTTGTTGTTTACTGAGTGTATTTTATGCAATTGAAAGGTAGTGTGGACGGCAAAATAAGGCCAAGCACGACATACACAATCAAATGTAGCTTCTTGGCCCTCTCCTTTTTCATTTTTTGGGGGTGATTTTACTCCATTTCGGCAAGCAAGTATTTTTATCTGTTTTTATTTACTGCAAAATCCCAAGTCTGCCAGTGCCTGACACATAGTAGCTAATCAGTAAGCATTTGTTAAGTGATTAAATTTAGAGTGAATATAAAGATATTTATTCTAACAATACTACACAAATAAGAAACAAGCAGGATAGTAAATACAAATGCATTTTAGAAAAATAAAATTAATGTCAGTAACAAAAGCAAAATAGACAAAGCATATTCTAGAAATGTAAATAATTATATATCCTATTATACTTTATCATATGTTTATCATTCACCTTCTATGCACATTTGACTTTATTATATCCTGAGCGAAAAACATAAGATCTATGGAACACAAAATGGCTCCACAACTCAGGGTTGAAAAATAAAATGTACTGGATTTTCCTTAAATACTCTTGTAATTTGCTGCCTTAGTCAGCTTACTTATTAGAAAGAATATTTTTTTCTACATAATATAAATATATTTATGAAAAATATGACATTAGTTAGTAAGCAGATGGGCTACCATGATGGCTCAGATGGTAGAGAATCCACCTGAAATGCAGGAGACACGGATTTGATCCCTGGGTCCAGAAGATGCCCTGGAGAAGGGAATGGCAACCCACTCCAGTATTCTTGCCTGGAGAAGCCCATGGACAGAGGAGCCTGGTGGGCTATAGTCCATTGAGTCACAAAGAGTCTGACACTACTGAGTGACCAAGCAGACACACACACACATTCAGCAAATATTTGTTGTTGGCCTTTTCTGTGCCAGGAATTTGAGATATCTCATTTGTAGAAAATACTTATAATCTACCTTCCCCACTGCTCCCCTCTCTCCCCTTACTGTTTTTTTTTTTTTCTTGTGATTCTGTTGAAACTTTTCAGGAATAATATTTCAGAAAGGTTTTATATTTTTTAACCTCTTTATTATTATTATTTTGTATAAAGTTTTTGCTTGCCTTAACTTTTCCCAAGGAAGCAAGAACTTTTGAAAGAAAAATTCACATTAACTTAACAGCAAATTTAGGGAGTACTTGTTGCTGTACTAGTAAGAAACTTGTCATTGTAATTTAGTAAGTTTCTGTAGATCTCAAAAAAAAAGACAAATATATCTAGTTTTAATGCTTGTTGACCAGTTCTCTCAGTACAGGGTTACTCTGGGCCTGTCTTCCAATTTCATTTTTCCCTCCTGTGACCAGTTTCATTTGCATGTGGGAAATGACTTGATTTTTGAATATTGTCTTACAAATTTTTGGTTTCTAATCTAAGGAACTTTTCAGAAAAGAAAAATACAGAGATTCTAACAGATTATATTTTTATTATATATTTGTGATGTAATTTTTGAAAACTATCATTGACCTATTATTGATTTTATAGGGAAGAGAAGAAATGACTCTGATTCTGTATTTAAAAATGTAATTCAATAGAAATCTGAAGTAGAAAAAATTGCTTGGACTTTGTCTTTTAAAGAATTTTCCACAGTAATGAAAATATCTTTTAACATGTTAACAAAGAGTCTGCCCTCCCAAGGCATTTATTGTTAGCAGTGATAATGATGAGATTATGTTGTAATGAAACAATGACTGAGGAAAGAATACATTTTAGCTACATATTATTGTAATTCCATTTGAAGCTTCAGACAGACATGAGGAAGTTTCTAGTGTGGATGCTGGAAGAAAGATTTGTTGTTTCCTCCTGACATAGAGGTCAGTAAACCCTTGGTAGACATGACAGCATTTGAAAGCTATAAATCCTCCCCGTTTCCCCCTGTTGTGTTAACTCATTGCCATTATAAACACATTTCAAAGAAAACCAATCTCTCCTTTTTTTCTGAATTAAATTATTTTTTTCAAATGCGTGCTTCAAAGTACAAAGCTAACCTTCCTGCTGCAGGAGAATGGGTGAAATACGTCCACAGCTTGCCAGGGGCTAACTGTGAGAACTACGGTCTATGAGACTGGTGCCTGCTGCTTCTTTAAGCACTTAGGCAATTCTCTCCTTATTCAGCTGCAGTCTCGGCATGGGAGTGGGGGGCTGTGAAGGAAATCAAGTAGTCCTTTATGTTGTAGTTTTTCACCATTAGCTTAGCATTCTTGACTATTAAGAAATATTTCAAACACATAGTTAACATAGGTTCCCAATTATTTTTATTGTAACAATGGGATATATCAGATTAACCAATGGCATTAATGATGATATTAAATTAACAATTCCATTGGATATATAGTTGGAAAAAACATAGATACCCAATTATTTTGATAGGAAAAAGTATTTTACTACAAGTTATCATTGAAGAGGAACTAAACAGCCTCTTGATGAAGGTCAAAGAGGACAGTGCAAAAGCTGGCCTAAAACTCAACATTCAAAAAATTAGGATCATGGCATCTGGTCCCATCACTTCATGGCAAATAGATGGAGAAACAATGGAAACAGTGAGAGACTTTATTTTCTTGGACTCCCAAATCACTGCAGATGGTGAATGCAGCCATGAAATTAAAAGATGCTTGCTCCTTGGAAGAACATCTATGACCAACCTAGACTGCATATTAAAAAGCAGAGACATCACTTTGCTGACAAAGGTCTGTATAGTCAAAGCTATGGCTTTTCCTGTAGTCATGTATGGATGTGAGAGTTGGAGCATAAAGAAGGCTGCGTGCTGAAGAACTGATGCTTTTGAACTGTTGTGTTGGACAAGACCCTTGAGAACCCCTTGGGCTGCAAGGAGATCAAACCAGTCAATCCTGAGTATTCACTGGAAGGACTGATGCTGAAGATAAAACTCCAATCTTTGGCCACCTGATGCGAAGAGCTGACTCATTGGAAAAGATACTGATGCTGGGAAGGATTGAAGGCAGGAGAAGGGGACAACAGAGGATGAGATGGTTGGATGACATCACTGACTCAATGGACATGAGTTTGAGCAAGCTCCGGGAGATGGTAAAGGACAGGGAAACCTGATGTGCTGGAGTCCATGGGGTTGTGAAGAATCAGACATCACTCACTGACTGAACAGCAACAGCAATCCCGAGACATAATTTTTCAAAGGATACATATGAGTAAGTCACTTTCAAATGCAGGTCAATGAAATTGTTAAAATTATAAAATGTGAATCTATAAATATGAATCTAAAAATAAGATCAGATCAACAATTTTTGGCCATTAGTTATGGTATTCAGCCACTTTTTGTGGTCTATAACTCATATCAAGATATGCCTGCCTGGTTCTAGCTATTGTAAATAGTGCAGCAATGAACAGTGGGATACATATGTCTCTTTCAGTTTTGGCTTCCTCAGGGTTTATGCCTAGTAGTGGGATTGCTGGGTCATATGGTGGTTTTATTCCTAGTGTTTTAAGGAATCTCCATACCTTCTTACATAGTGGCTGTGTCAGCTTCCATTCCCACCAACAGTGCAAGAGGGTTCCCTCTTCTCCACACCCTCTCCAGCATGTATTGTTTGTAGACTTTTTGATGATGGCCATTCTGACTGCTGTGAGGTGGTGTTTCATTGTAGTTTTGATTTGCATTCCTCTAATGATGAGTGATGTTGAGCATCTGTTCATATGCTTGGTTAGCCATCTGTATGTATTCTTTGGAGAAGCATCTTTTAGATTTCTTCCCCACTTTTTGATTGCATTGTTTTCCTGGTATTGAGTTGTACGAGTTGCTTATATATTTTGGAAATTAATTCTTTGTCAGTTGTTTCATTTACTATTATTTTCTCCCATTCTGAGGGTTGTCTTTTCACCCTGTTTGTAGTTTCCTTTGTTGTGTAAAACATTTTAAGTTTAATTAGGTCCCACTTGTTTATTTTGTTACTCTAGGAGGTGGGTCATAGAAGACCTTGCTTTGATTTATGTCATTAAGTGTTCTGCTTATGTTTTCCTCTAAGAGTTTTATAGTTTCTTGTTTTATGTTTAGGTCTTTAATCCATTTTAAGCAACCTAAGTGTCCATTGACAGATGAATGGATAAAGAAGCTGTGATACATATATACAAAGGAATACTAACTAGCCATAAAAAGGAATGTATCTGAGTCAGTTCTAATGAAGTGGACAAACCTAGAGCTTGTTATATAGAGTGAAGTAGTCAGAAAGAGAAATACAAATAGTGTATACTAATGCACAACAAGACAAATAAATGGCTAAGAAATACTATATAGATAAAAATCTAGTTCTAATGTGAGCAAGTTTAATATTCTTTGCTGAGTTCTTCTACAGTGACCTATTTATCATTTCATATCATCATACTCAATTTTGCGATACATGGCTTATTTTGATTATTAGGTTGGTGCAATCGTGACTGTAGTTCCAGACTCTGAATTTTAAATCATTATACCTAGGCTCAAACACGTGTTTATTGATCAAAATAGAAACCTTTACAATCAACACATTTTTGCCAACCACAAATAAGTGAAAAGCTGCTGCTTCGAGCAGTGTGCTAAGGCAGGATTTGTGACCTCTGGAGGAGAGGATTTTGATCTGGGACCAGGGACCAGACTCAGCCACTGAAGATTTTTGTGTAACAGAATTTTATTAAAGTACGAGAGAGAGAGAAAGCTTCTGACATAAACATCAGGAGGGGCAGAAAGAATGCTCCCTTGCTAGTTTTTAGCAAGGCATTTTATGTCTTTAAGGAGCTTCTTTTAATTAGATAAGAGAAAAACCTCAAGGCTGAGGGACTTTCACCAGGCCCCTCTCCCGCAATATGCATTTTTGAGATAGGATGGCAGGAGGTGTGTCATCCCAGGATGTAAGTAAAACAGTTGACATGAATAGTGGTTTGTTGAGCCCAAGGTTTGAGGAAAAAAAAAAAAAAGGTTAACCTTAGGCGGAACCATTAAAAAAAAAAATACTTTATTCTACATTACAATACTGTATTTGTTTTGCCATACATTGACATGAATCAGCCACAGGTGTCCACGATCTCCCAATGCCAAAGCCCCCTCCCACCTCCCACCCCACATCCTCTCCCCTGAATCATCCTGTGCACCAGCCCCATGCGTCCTGCATCCTGTATTGAACATAGACTGGCGCTTCATTCTTACAAGATAGTATACATGTTTCAGTGACATTCTCCCAAATCATCCCACCCTCTCCCTCTCCCTCAGAGTCCAAAAGTCCATTCTATACCTCTGAGTCTCTTTTGTTGTCTCACATAGAGGGTCATCATTACTATCCTTCTATATTCCATATATATGTGTCAGTATACTGTATTGGTGTTTTTCTTTCTGGCTTACTTCACTCTGTATAATCGGCTCCAATTTCATCCATCTCATTAGAACTGAGTCAAATTTATTCTTTTTAAGGGCTGAGTAGTACTCCATTGTGTATATGTACCACAGCTTTCTTATCCATTCATCTGCTGATGGATATCTAGGTTGTTTCCATGTCCTGGCTATTATAAACAGCACTGCAATGAACATTGGGGTACATGTGTTGAAAGGTTAGGACATGCCCAGGCTGGCTGAGGCACACCCCGAAAAGTGCCGCAGACAAGCCTTGGAGGCGGGACAACAACCAAACAGGAGCCAGAAGTGGACCAGGCTTCCAGGGGCCAACCCCGGCATCCTGGCCCAATCAGGTGCCGACACAGAGCCCTTGGACACCAATCACCGCTGTAGCCTGCATTTGTCAGGAAAAACTTGGCCTGTCTGCCAGCCCTTGATATAAAACCTTCCCGCACCCCTCCCCGCCTCACAGACTCCCTCGCTTCCCTCGCTTGCCTGTCCTTGGGAGTTCTGCCCGAGAGCGACCGCCCAATAAAGGCCTTTTTACTAACGGTCCCTAGAGGTGGCTTTTTCTTCCCGCGGCGTTTTCTTACATGTGTCTCTTTCAATTCTGGTTTCCTCGGTGTGTATGCCCAGCAGTGGGATTGCTGGATCATAAGGCAGTTCTATTTGCAATTTTTTAAGGAATCTCCACACTGTTTTCCATAGTGGCTGTACTAGTTTGCATTCCCACCAGCAGTGTAAGAGGGTTCCCTTTTCTCCACATCCTCTCCAGCATTTATTGCTTGTAGACTTTTGGATTGCAGCCATTCTGACTGGTGTGAAATGATACCTCATTGTGGTCTTGATTTGCATTTCTCTGATAATAAGTGATGTTGAGCATCTTTTCATGTGTTTGTTAGCCATCCGTATGTCTTCTTTGGAGAAATGCCTATTTAGTTCTTTGGCCCATTTTTTTATTGGTTCGTTTATTTTTCTAGAGTTGAGCTGCATAAGTTGCTTGTATATCTTTGAGATTAGTTGTTTGTCAGTTGTTTCATTTGCTATTGTTTTCTCCCATTCAGAAGGCTGTCTTTTCACCATGCTTATAGTTTCCTTTGTTGTGCAGAAGCTTTTAATTTTAATTAGATCCCATTTGTTTATTTTTGCTTTTATTTCCAGTATACTGGGAGGTGGATCATAGAGGATCCTGCTGTACTTTATGTCGGAGAGTGTTTTCCCTATGTTTTCCTCTAGGAGTTTTATAGTTTCTGGTCTTACATTTAGATCTTTAAGCCATTTTGAGTTTATTTTTGTGTATGGTGTTAGAAAGAGATCTAGTTTCATTTTTTTATAAGTGGTTGACCAGTTTTCCCAGCACCACTTGTTAAAGAGACTGTCTTTATTCCATTGTATATTCTTGCCTCCTTTGTCGAAGATAAGGTGTCCATAGGTGTGTGGGTTAATCTCAGGGCTTTCTATTTTGTTCCACTGATCTATATTTCTGTCTTTGTGCCAGTACCATACTGTCTTAATGACTGTGGCTTTGTAGTAGAGCCTGAAGTCAGGCAAGTTGATTCCTCCAGTTCCATTCTTCTTTCTCAAGATTGCTTTGGCTATTCGAGGTTTTTTGTATTTCCATACAAATCTTGAGATTATTTGATCTAGTTCTGTGAAAAATACTGCTGGTGACTTTATAGGAATTGCATTGAATCTGTAGATTGCTTTGGGTAGTATACTCATTTTCACTATATTGATTCTTCCGACCCATGAGCATGGTATATTTCTCCATCTGTTAGTGTCCTCATTGATTTCTTTCATCAGTGTTTTATAGTTTTCGATATATAGGTCTTTAGTTTCTTTAGGTAGGTATATTCCTAAGTATTTTATTCTTTTCGTTGCAATGGTGAATGGGATTGTTTCCTTGACTTCTTTTTCTACTTTCTCATTATTAGTGTATAGGAATGCAAGGGATTTCTGAGTGTTGATTTTATATCCTGCAACTTTACTATATTCATTGGTTAGCTCTAGTAGTTTTCTGGTCGAGTCTTTAGGATTTTCTATATAGAGGATCATGTCGTCTGCAAACAGTGAGAGTTTTACTTCTTCTTTTCCAATTTGGATTCCTTGTATTTCTTTTTCTGCTCTGATTGCTGTGGCCAAAACTTCCCGTACGATATTGAATAGTAGTGGTGAAAGTGGACACCCTTGTCTTGTTCCTGACTTTAGGGAAATGGTTTCAATTTTTCACCATTGAGGATAATGTTAGCTGTGGGTTTGTCATATATAGCTTTTATTATGTTGAGGTACGTTCCTTCTATTCCTGCTTTCTGAGAGTTTTTATCATAAATGGATGTTGAATTTTGTCAAAGGCTTTTTCTGCATCTATTGAAATAATCATATGATTTTTATTTTTCAGTTTGTTAATGTGATGAATTACATTGATTGACTTGTGGGTATTGAAGAATCCTTGTATCCCTGGGGAAAAGCCCATTGGTCATGGTGTATGATCTTTTAATGTGTTGCTGGATTCTGATTGCTAGGATTTTGTTGAGGATTTTTGCATCTATGTTCATCAGTGATATTGGCCTGTAATTTTCTTTTTTGTGGTGTCTTTGTCAGGTTTTGGTATTAGGGTGATGGTGGCCTCATAGAATGAGTTTGGAAGTTTACCTTCCTCTGCAATTTTCTGGAATAGCTTCAGTAAGATAGGTGTTAGCTCTTCTCGAAATTTTTGGTAGAATTCAGCTGTGAAGCTGTCTGGACCTGGGCTTTTGTTTGCTGGAAGATTTCTGATTACTGTTTCAATTTCCATGCTTGTGATGGGTCTGTTAAGGTTTTCTATTTCTTCCTGGTTCAGTTTTGGAAAGTTGTACTTTTCTAAGAATTTGTCCATTTCTTCCAAGTTGTCCATTTTATTGGCATATAATTGCTGATAGTAGTCTCTTATGATTCTTTGTATTTCTGAGTTGTCTGTCGTGATCTCTCCATTTTCATTTCTAATTTTATTGATTTGATTTTTTTCTCTTTGTTTCTTGATGAGTCTGGCTAATGGTTTGTCAATTTTATTTATCCTTTCAAAGAACCAGCTTTTTGCTTTGTTGATTTTTTTGCTATGGTCTCTTTTGTTTCTTTAGCATTTATTTCTGCCCTAATTTTTAGGATTTCTTTCCTTCTACTAACTCTGGGGTTCTCTATTTCTTCTTTTTCTAGTTGCTTTAGGTGTAGAGTTAGGTTATTTATTTGACTTTTTTCTTGTTTCTTTTGGTATGCCTGTATGGCTATGAACTTTCCTCTTAGCACTGCTTTTATAGTGTCCCATAGGTTCTGTGTAGTTGTGTTTTCATTTTCATTCGTTTCGATGCTTAATTTGATTTCTTTTTGATTTCTTCTGTGATTTGTTGATTATTCAGAAGGGTGTTGTTCAGCCTCCCAGTGTTGGAATCTTTGATAGCTTTTCTCCTGTAATTGAGATCTAACCTTAGTGCATTATGGTTAGAGAAGATGCTTGGAATAATTTTGATTTTTTTGAATTTATCAAGGTTAGATTTATGACCCAGGATGTGATCTATCCTGGAAAAGGTTCCGTGTGCACTTGAGTAAAAGGTGCAATTCATTGTTTTGGGGTGAAATGTCCTATAGATATCAATTAGGTCTAACTGGTCTATTGTATCGTTTAACGTTTGCGTTTCTTTGTTAATTTTCTGTTTAGTTGATCTGTCCATAGGTGTGAGTGGGGTATTAAAGTCTCCCACTATTATTGTGTTGTTATTAATTTCCTCTTTCATGCTTGTTAGCAATTGTCTATGTTGGGTGCATATATATTTATAATTGTTACATCTTCTTCTTGGATTGATCCTTTAATCATTATGTACTGGCCTTCTTTGTCCCTTTTCACAGCCTTTGTTTTAAAGTCTATTTTATCGGATATGAGTATTGCTACTCCTGCTTTCTTTTGGTCTTTATTTGCATGGAATATCTTTTTCCAGCCCTTCACTTTCAGTCTGTATGTGTTCGTTGTTTTGAAGTGGGTCTCTTGTAAGCAGCATATATAGGGATCTTGTTTTTGTATCCCTTCAGCCAGTCTTTGCCTTTTGGTTGGGGCATTCAACCCATTTACATTTAAGGTAATTATTGATAAGTATGCTCCTGTTGCCATTTACTTTATTGTTTTGGGTTCGGGTTTATACGTCCTTTTTGTGTTTCCTGTCTAAAGTCTATCCTTTAGTATTTGTTGGAGAGCTGGTTTGGTGGTGCTGAATTCTCTCAGCTTTTGCTTGTCTGGAAAGCTTTTGATTTCTCCTTCATATTTGAATGAGATTCTTGCTGGGTACAGTAGTCTTGGTTGAAGGTTATTATCTTTCATCACTTTAAGTATGTCTTGCCATTCCCTCCTGGCCTGAACGGTTTCTATTGAAAGATCTGCAGTTATTCTTATGGGGATCCCTTGTGTGTTATTTGTTGTTTTTCCCTTGCTGCTTTTAGTGATTGTTCTTTGTGTTTGGTCTTTCTTAGTTTGATTAGTATATGTCTTGGGGTGTTCCGCCTTGGGTTTATCCTGTTTGGCACTCTCTGGGTTTCTTGGACTTGGGTGATTATTTCCCTTCCCCATTTTAGGGAAGTTTTCAACTATTATCTCCTCAAGTATTTTCTCATGGTCTTTCTTTTTGTCTTCTTCTTCTGAGACTCCTATAATTCGAATGTTGGAGCGTTTCATATTGTCTTGGAGGTCTCTGAGGTTGTCCTCATTTCTTTTAATTCGTCTTTCTTTTTCCCGTGCTGATTCACTTATTTCTACCATTCTATCTTCTATTTCACTAATCCTATCTTCTGCCTCTGATATTCTACTATTTGTAGCCTCCAGAGTGTTTCTGATCTCATTTATTGCATTATTCATTATATGTTGACTCTTTTTATTTCTTCTAGGTCCTTGTTAAACCTTTCTTGCATCTTCTCAATCCTTGACCCCAGGCTATGTATCTGTGATTCCATTTTGATTTCAAGATTTTGGATCATTTTCACTATCAGTATTCGAATTCTTTCTCAGGTAGATTCCCTATCTCTTCCTCTTTTGTTTGGTTTGGTGGGCATGTCTCCTGTTTCTTTACCTGATGGGTATTCCTCTGTCTCTTCATCCTGGTTATATTGCAGTGTTTGGGGTGGCTTTTCTATATTCTGGGAATTTCTGGAATTCTCTTTATTATTGAGCTTCCTCTCTGTGTTTGGGGTTATATCAGTGGCTTGTCAAAGTTTCTTGATTAGAGAGGCTTGTATTGAGGCTCTGGTGAGTGGAGTTGGATTTCCTCTCTCTGGAGTTCTGTGAAGTGTCAAGTAATGGGTTATGGGACGTCAATGATTTTGGAGTATTTTGAGCTGCCTGTGTATTGAAGCTCAGGGGCTTGTTCTTGTGTTGCTGGAGAATTTGTGTGGTATGTCTTGCTTTGGAGCTTGTTGGCCCTTGGGTGGTGCTCAATTTCAGTATACGTATGAAGGCGTTTGATGAGCTCTTATTGGATAATGTTCCCTGTATTCAGGAATTCTTTGATGATCTCAGGATTTGGACTTACGCCTCCTGATTCTGGTTTTCAGATTTATTTTTACAATAGCCTCATGATTTCTCCATCTATTCAGCAGTATTGTTAAAACATCTGGGTTAATGATGATAGGTTTCTCCACTTTGAAGGTCGTCCCTAGAGGATCACTGAGTTACTTGGAGGAGAGAAGAGGGAGGGGGTAGTTAGAGGTGAGTGGAATGGGATAAGGTGGAATCAAAAGAGGAAAAGCAAACTAGACTGTAACCACTTTCTTGTGTGCGCTCCAAAGTCTGGACCTCTCAGAGGTGGTCACAGAGTTATACATGGAAGAGGAGAGGGAGGAAGTAGATAGAGGTGGTCAGGAGGATGAAAGAGGAAGATGCAAAGGAGGGATACAGATCCGGCCAGTGACCAGTTCCCTGAGAGTTCTCCACTTTGGGAGCACTCAGAGATTCATAGAGTTGGGTAGAGAAGAGGAGGGGGAGGGATGAGACAGAAGCCACCTGGTGGAGAAAAGAGATTCCAAAGGGGGAGAGAGTGGTCAAGCCAGTAGTCTCACACTCATGTAAAATTGGGTACTGAAGATTAGGTTTTTAAAAGTACAAAATTGGCAACAAATACCAAAATGTTGAGATTAAAAATCTGGAGTAGAGATTGGATTTTCAAAGATAAAATATTAAAGATAAGAAAAGAAGGAGAGAAAAATTAAAAAAATTGAGAAAAAAAATAATAATAATAGAATAAAGTAAAAGATTCCAGAATTATTAAAAGACAACTTCCACCACCAATAGGACTATATACAGCGTTTGCTTTAAAGATAGGGTTTTTTTTTTTTTTGTAAAGTTATAATAGGTTATAAAGATAATAAATAGAAATATAGAAGACTTAAAAGTTTAAGCAAGTTTAGAAAAAAAAAGAAAAGAAGAGAAAACAAATTTAAAAAAGAAAAAAATTTTAAAGAAAGAAAAAAAAATTCTTAGGAAAAAAAAATCACGCTTCCACATCATCCCCTCCCCCAAAAAAAAATTGATCATAAAAGTAGTAGCGGTATATCTGGCGTTTTCTCTGTCGTTGTAGACTGTGTGGGGTCGCTACCAAGGCAGTTCCCTCTGTTTGACTTCCTCTGTTTGCTGATCTCTTCCGTGTCTGATTTCCGTCTTGACACAGGGAGGGTGGTGGTGGACTCTGCACTGGGCTTGCCCCTTCTTGCTCCTTGGGATAACCTTGTGGGGCCTGCCCTATGCTTCATGCACTTCCCTGGTCTTTGGCGCTCAGGATTGGTGGTCAGGAACCCCTCCGAGACTTGAACTTGGTTGAACAGGGGCTTTGTTCCCTTCCCAGGTCCGAGTGGCTTGGGAGTTTGGCGCTCGCTATTGCGACTTCTGGGTTTCCGGGTCGCTCAATTTTCTGCGAGCTCTGCCGGGGCTCTTTCTCAGGCCGATGACGACTGTTCAGAGCCCCGCAGCAGTTTCAATAGCAAAGAAATCAGTTTGCAATTTGGTAGGTAATGTCACTCTTGAGCTGCGATTGCCTCCTTCCAGCACTTAAGGCTCTGGCTGCCTGTCGCCAGAGGGGGATGGTCTGCAGCCGGCTATTGCCGATCCGTCCTTATGTTCGAGCGTTCCGCGTGTTGGCTATCCCACAGTCTGGCTTGCTAGACCAAGATAGTTGTTTCTAGCCACGCGCGGACCCGATTCTGGCCCAGCTACGCCCCGATTCTCGAGATAAGCCCTGTAGCCTACGTCTCCCGCGGCCCAATTCTTAGAAAGCTCTGTCGCGGGTGCGCTCCTCCCTGCCCAACCCCCACTGCAGGCGTTTGCGCTGCTTGTCCGCTGGGGGTTATACTGCTGAGTTCGTAATCTGTTGGTTTTAATTATTTATTTATTTATTCTTCCTTCCTGTTATGTTGCCCTCTGTGCTTCCAGGGCTCGCCCCATACACAGCTGTGAGAATGCTCCCCTATTTTAGGGAACCTCTCTTTTTAAGAGTCTCTTCCTGGGATGGGATTCCCTTCCCAGGACAGGGCTTCCTCCCTACCTCCTTTGTCTCTGTCTTCGTCATATGTGTTAATTCCTACCTGGTTTTGAAGCCGATGATCTGCTTTGCTGGATGCCTGATGTCCTCTGCCAGCAGTCAGAAGTTGTTTTGTGGAATTTACTCAGCTTTGAAATGTTCTTTTGATGAAGTAGTGAGGGAGAAAGTGTTCTCCCCATCCTATTCCTCCACCATCTTTTTTCGTCCTCCAGGCGGAACCATTTTGAAGAAAGAGAGATTCCAAATCAATGGCATGGTTTCATTAACATAACAAGAAAAACATTTCCATAAGAAAAATGCATAGTTAGCTCAAGGCGGAACCAGGTGTCTTTTAATTTTGTGTCAAGAAGGAAGAAAAAGTCTGCCACTTGCAGTTTTATTTCCTCCTGTTGCTTAGGACCTCTGGCCTTCCTACCTGTTACCTTCTCATAATTTGTTTATTCCTGTTGTGTAAAAATCCATGCTTCGGGATTTGACAAACTCATGGAAAGTGTTTTCTGCATCTGGCTGATTGTGGAAGCATTTTTCCTGCAAAAGTTGTCAAGATGTTTGAAGAAATGGTCATCAGTTGGCGAGAGGTCGGGTGAATATGGCAGGTGAGGCAAAACTTCATAGCCCAATTCATTCAACATTTGATGTGTTGGTTGTGTGATGTCTGGTTGGGTGTTTTCATGGAGAATTGGGCACTTTCTGTTGACCAATACTAGCTGAAAGTGTTGCAGTTTTCAGTGCCTCTCATTGATTTGTTGAGCATGCTTCTCAGATGTAATGGTTTCACAAGGATTCAGAAAGCTGTAGTGGATCAGACAGGCAGCAGATCATCAAACAATGACTATGATCTTTTTTGTGTAAATTTGTACTTTGGAGCTTCTTCTCAGTGCAGTCCCTGAGCTGGTCATCACTGATTGTCACATAAAATCCACTTTTTGTTGCACTTGACAATCTAATCAAGAAATGGTTCATATGTGTCAGTATACTGTATTGGTGTTATTCTTTCTGGCTCACTTCACTTTGTATAATCGGCTCCAGTTTCATCCATCTCATTAGAACTGATTCAAACGTATTCTTTTTAAGGGCTGAGTAATACTCCATTGTGTATATGTACCACAGCTTTCTTATCCACTCATCTGCTGATGGACATCTAGGTTGTTTCCATGTCCTGGCTATTACAAACAGTGCTGCAGTGAACATTTGGGTACATGTGTCTCTTTCAATTCTGGTTTCCTCAGTGTGTATGCCCAGCAGTGCGATTGCTGGGTCATAAGACAGTTCTATTTGTAATTTTTAAGGAATCTCCACACTGTTTTTAGAAAGATAGTAATGATGACCCTATATGTGAGACAACAATGAGACACAGATGTATAGAACAGACTTTTGGACTCTGAGGGAGAGGGAGAGGGTGGGATGATTTGGGAGAATGGCATTGAAACATGTATACTACCATGTAAGAAATGAAGCGCCAATCTATATTCGATACAGGATACAGGATGCTTGGGGCTGGTGTATGTGGATGATCCAGAGAGATGATATGGGGTGGGAGGTGGGAAGGGGATTCACGATTGGGAGCTTGTGTACACCTGTGGTGGATTCATGTCAATGTATGGCAAAACCAATACAGTATTGTAAAGTAGAATAAAGTAAAAAAAAAGAAATGGTTCATTGTTGTGTAGAATAAGAGAAGACACTTCAAAAGAGAGGGGGTTCAGGATTGAGAACATGTGTATACCCATGGTGGATTCATGTTGATGTATGGCAAAACCAATACAATATTGTAAAGTAATTAGCCTCTAATTAAATAAATTTAAATTATTAAAAATACAACAACAACAGTTTTTTTAATGTTTTGTCAGATCGTGAGGCGGAGAAGGAAAGGGCAACCCACTCCAGTGTTCTTGCCTGGAAAATCCCAGGGACAGGGGAGCCTGGTGGGCTGCCATCTATGGGGTCACACAGAATCGGACACGACTGAAGCAACTTAGCAGCAGCAGTAGCAGCAGATCATGAGGCACCTACTTATTGAGTTTTTCACCTTTCCAGTTTGCTTTAAATGCCAAATGACCATAGGATGGTTGACACTGAGTTCTTTGGCAACTTCTCATGTAGTTGTAGGAGAAGGCAATGGCACCTCACTCCAGTACTCTTGCCTGGAAAATCCCATGGATGGAGGAGCCTGGTGGGCTGCAGTCCATGGGATTGCTAAGAGTCGGACTCGACTGAGCGACTTCACTTTTACTTTCATGCATTGGAGAAGGACATGGCAACCCACTCCAGTGTTCTTGCCTGGAGAATCCCAGGGATGGGGGAGGCTGGTGGGCTGCCGTCTGTGGGGTTGCACAGAGTCAGACACGACTGAAGTGACTTAGTAGCAGCAGCAGTAGCATGTAGTTGTAAGAGGATCATTGAGGCTGATCTCTAAGCTTGTTGTTACCAAGTTCCGATGGCAAGCCATTGTGTTCTTCATCATCAAGGATCTCACTCGTTGGCAAAACTTCTTGAACCACCACTGCACTGTACATTCGTTAGCAGTTCCTGGGCCAAATGCGTTGTTGATGTTGCAAGTTGTCTCCTCTGCTTTACAGCCCATTTTGAACTCAAATAAGAAAATCACTCAAATTTGCTTTTTGTCTAACATCATTTTCCTAGTCTAAAATAAATGCACAATGAACAGAAAGTAATGTCATTAGCCAAAAAAAGTGAGAAATGCACATTAAAATGACGTTTAGCATAACCACATTTGTTTATGAATATATACCAATATCAAGCAGAAAAATTCAACAGTGTAAAACTTCAGTTACTTTTTGCACCAACCTAAATAGTTAACTTTTAGTGTAAGTTAAATTGTCCTGTTTCAGGTCCTAAGCCCTTTTCACCTTAGTGTGTCTTGGCAACATGTCCATGAATTGTTCCAACTTCAATTTAGCAATATATAATATTGTTGAGAATAGACTCCTATTTGCTATTTCATTCCCTTACCTTGTGACTTGCTAAGGAGTAGCTGATAGCAATTTCCTGTTGGTTTTCTTGAACCTTACCTCCTCTTCCCAATTGTTTAGTTCCTGATTGTGCTATGAGTCCATATAACGTAGACTTATGTTAGAAATGACAGCGGGTTCTTTATTCAGCAGGGCTCTGCCTCTAGGCTGACCTAGTTTGCCTATCCACTGTCATGCTCCAGGCTCCCATGGGTTAGGCAGCTATGCAAAGAGTGACAGAAGCCATCCTCACTGCCAACAGCTTAACTTCTGCTGCAGAATATGGGAACAGTGATTATGTTACTTATCATTTGGTTTCTGAATATGAAGAAAATCATGTTATCATAGAAATGGTTATTAATAAAGGTATATATATATTTAATAGATTGTACATAATTATTCTGCAGAGAAGGAATGAGAACGCAGTATAATAGATACTGTAAAATGGAGTGATACCTAGGTTAAAAATGTGCTCAGATACTCAATGATCTGTGATGACCTAGAGAGATGGGATTGAAGGTGGGTAGTTGGGAAGCTCAAGAGGGAGGGGATATATGTATGCATACAGCTGATTCAGTTTGTTGTACAGTAGGAGCTAACACAACACTGTAAAGCTACTTTATTTCAATAATAAAAAATAAAATGCTAAAATAAAATAAAATCTCTACCACTAATGCCATAATCCAGGCAAGCCTTCACCTCTCCCCTGGAGACCTGCTTAGCTTCCTAACCCATTGAATTTTTCAATTTTCCCACAGCCAGTCCCTTATAGTTGGTCCCCCACAGCTGTCGGGTTGAATCTTCTAAAACTGAAACCTGATATTGTTACTCCTTTATTCAGTTTCCCATTACTCCTAAAATAAAATACACATTTTGGATGATTTTACACATAAGGTGAGAGCATTCATTATTATTATTTTGTTATTATATTTTAGCTTGCAGAGTGTTTAACTTGATAAATGTACCATAAAAATATATGTTCAAATACTTGATATAGCAGAAATAACATGTTAAAAAATATGCTTGGATAGATTTAAATAAAAATAAAGACTTTTCATGTCATGAAGTATTAGTATTCTTTGACTTGCATATTTTTTCCAGAAAGAAATGTGATTATTTTGTACCTCTAGTTAGAAATGTAGTTCATCATAAATACTGATGACATGGAAGTCACTATCTGCCAAGCATCTGCCTAATGAGAAGATTTTGTATCCATTTAGATAATCAGATTATAGTCAATACTAGATCTGATTATATTTATAACCTTGCTGAGTTTTATCTTCCAAGAGAGATTGAAGCAGTAGAACTGAGCAAGACTGTCCCTGGGTAGTATTTTGATGGTTTCTGTATGTTTCAATATCTGAAACTTTTAAACTCCAAGGACTTGGTCTGGTCAGAGTCCTGAAATAATCAGATTATTAGCCACTGACTGGCTAAAAAAAAATGTCTCCAGCACTTTGGTTGGTGTCTGAATGACATTTTACTTATGTATAGTGAGCGATAACTGTGAAATGAAGTTTATTACTCAAAGTCTTCATGGTCAGCACATTTCTTATCTATTCGGGCTACTTGAGGAAGCAAGTCAGAACCAAAAGTTTGCTTTAGACCAGGTAGAGCCAAAGCAAAATGAATTTCATGCCAAATTCTTTAATCCAGTTTAGGGATCTATCTGGTTGTAAGGGAAGTCTTACAATGACAATGAGATCTGATGCTCCACATTCATTCATAAGACTCAGTTAAGATGGTTGAAGAATTTTCCTAATCTTAAGAATAATTTTTCTCAGTGTGATAAAGGACCAGTATGCTCTTTAACAGTATTAGAGATAATGTTTCTATTATCTCTAATAAATATTCTAATATCTCTAATAAACTATTGCCCTCCATTCTCTTTCCTGTGGTTTGCTCTCTAATTTCACCTGGTTTCGTTACTCAATGGCCCACTTTGCCTGGAGCTATGCCTTGGCTGGTATTTGAAGGTAATTCTCAGCCACCCATTTACAAATTATTGTTTAAGCTGGTGCATTTATGGTTGACAAAGCATTTCCCTGTTTTATGAGTTAATTTTATAACATCTGTCAGAAATATCACTTCTCTTATTTCCAGACCCTTTTGGAAAACACCTCATTGTAACTTGCAAGTACTGAAAACGAGAGGGAATTCTTTGGAAATGCTCAGGTGGAGGCTGCAAAGATGTTTTAAAAGCTAGAAATTGTTTTCTGACGTGAAGACCATTGCTCTGCATGAGTTGAAGTGGCACTAATTAGCTTTGCAGCCTATAATTGTAATCTTTGGGCTCCGAGGCATGCCTGGCAATAGTTCCAGGTGTTACACATGGTCAGTTTAGTCAGTTTAGTTCAATTTAACAATTTTTTGACCAGTTCCTCATCAACAGATTTTTGCATGGAATTAACATATAACATTTGTTTGTATAGTACTTAATAGCTTTATTTCATTTTGCACTTACCAACCCTGAGAAACCATTATGCTAGGAATTTCCCAGTTTTATAGTAAAAGAAAAAGATGTTCAGAAAAAATGAATGTTGCATCCAAAATCATATAATCTAGCTAAGGCTTAATTACCCCCCTTCAACTGTAACCTTTTCTATCTTGGTAAATACTGAGCATTGTATTTCAATTTAGAGGAGCAGATTAATAGCTTAATGTTTGGAGGTACTCAGCTATAGATCAGACACTAAATAGATAATACTTGCTACTACCTAAGTGACTTTCGCACTTTTCTTTTTTAACTTTTATGGGTTCAGTTTTCACATTTATATAATTGGGGAAATATTTTGTTCTTCTCTTACAGGATTTTTGTGGGGATTAAATGAGTTGGGGCATGTAACATGCTGGGCCAAGTGTTTGACAGTTAGTGTTCAACGCATTAGCATTTAACTGATACTATAGTGTTGAATCCAGAAGACTTATTCTTATTTCATTTTGGAGACTGAGTCAGCCCTTTACCGTCTGTGGGGTCTTGTTTGATTTAAGGGTTTAGGACTGAATCATATTTCTCCAAAGGTTTGCAGTAAAGCATTATCAATTTTCCTGAGATGTTTAGAAGTGGTACCATCTTGTCTCCAAAGTCAGAATTTTTGTTCAGTTAGCCAAGATGGTAGCTAGGAAAGCATGTTTCTCCTGAAGTTTCTCTATTAATTAATGATCCCACCAGAACTTTTTAAATAACAATACTGTGAAAAGAAGAGAGGTGAAAAGCAAAGGAGAAAAGGAAAGATATAAACATCTGAATGCAGAGTTCCAAAGAATAGCAAGGCGAGATAAGAAAGCCTTCTTCAGCGATCAATGCAAAGAAGTAGAGGAAAACAACAGAATGGGAATGACTAGAGATCTTTTCAAGAAAATCAGAGATACCAAGGGAACATTTCATGCAAAGATGGGCTCGATAAAGGACAGAAATGGTATGGACCTAACAGAAGCAGAAGATATTAAGAAGAGGTGGCAAGAATACACAGAAGAACTGTACAAAAAAGATCTTCACGACCCAGATAATCATGATGATGTGATCACTCATCTAGAGCCAGACATCTTGGAATGTGAAGTCAAGTGGGCCTTAGAAAGCATTACTACGAACAAAGCTAGTGGAGGAGATGGAATTCCAGTTGAGCTGTTTCAAATCCTGAAAGATGATGCTGTGAAAGCGCTGCACTTAATATGCCAGCAAATTTGGAAAACTCAGCAGTGGCCGCAGGACTGGAAAAGGTCCGTTTTCATTCCAATCCCAAAGAAAGGCAATGCCAAAGAATGCTCAAACTACCGCACAATTGTACTCATCTCACATGCTAGTAAACTAATGCTCAAAATTCTGCAAGCCAGGCTTCAGCAATACATGAACTGTGAACTCCCTGATGTTCAAGCTGATTTTAGAAAAGGCAGAGGAACCAGAGATCAAATTGCCAACATCTGCCTCATCATGGAAAAAGCAAGAGAGTTCCAGAAAAACATCTATTTCTGCTTTCTTGACTATGCCAAAGCCTTTGACTGTGTGGATCACAATCAACTGTGGACAGTTCTGAAAGAGATGGGAATACCAGACCACCTGACCTGCCTCTTGAGAAATCTGTATGCAGGTCGGGAAGCAACAGTTAGAACTGGACATGGAACAACAGACTGATTCCAAATAGGAAAAGGAGTATATCAAGGCTGTATATTGTCACCCTGCTTATTTAACTTCTATGCAGAGTACATCATGAGAAATGCTGGGCTGAATGAAGCACAAGCTGGAATCAAGATTTCTGGGAGAAATATCAATAACCTCAGATATGCAGATGACACCACCCTTATGGCAGAAAGTGAAGAGGAACTCAAAAGCCTCTTGATGAACGTGAAAGAGGAGAGTGAAAACGTTGGCTTAAAGCTCAACATTCAAAAAACGAAGATCATGGCATCTGGTCCCATCACTTCATGGGGAAACAGTGGAAACAGTGTCAGACTTTATTTCTGGGGGCTCCAAAATTACTGCAGATGGTGATTGCAGCCATGAAATTAAGACACTTACTCTTTGGAAGAAAAGTTATGACCAACCTAGATAGTATATTCAAAAGCAGAGACATTATTTTGCCGACTAAGGTCCGTCTAGTCGTGGCTATGGTTTTTCCTGTGGTCATGTATGGATGTGAGGACTGTGAAGAAGGCTGAGTGCCAAAGAATTGATGCTTTTGAACTGTGGTGTTGGAGAAGACTCTTGAGAGTCTCTTGGACTGCAGGGAGATCCAACCAGTCCATTCTGAAGGAGATGAACCCTGGGATTTCTTTGTAAGGAATGATGCTGAAGCTGAAGCTCCAGTACTTTGGAAACTTCATGCGAAGAGTTGACTCACTGGAAAAGACTCTGATGCTGGGATGGATTGGGGGCAGGAGGAGAAGGGGACGACTGAGGATGAGATGGCTGGATGGCATCACGGACTCAATGGACGTGAGTCTGAGTGAACTCTGGGAGATGATGATGAACAGGGAGGCCTGGCGTGCTGTGATTCATGGGGTCGCAGAGTCGGACACGACTGAGCGACTGAACTGAACTGAACTGAACATTTACCAATTTCGGAAAACAATTTTCAACTTTGTTTTCACTTCCATCACTAAAAGGAATGAAAGGAAATGAGCTTTTAGTTAGGTATGTGGAATAATTTGCCAGTGATCAGTAAAGTGAAATAAATTAACAATGCAGGCAGTAGCCTGTGGGAGAAAAAGCACAGGAGACCTAAGTTTTTGTCTGGTTAACATCTCTTTCCAGCATGTAACTTAAGCAAAACACCTTGATCTCTTTAAATCTAAGTATTCTTATCTGTAAAATGTGGATAATTATATCTGAGACTTAAAAGGTTGATGTGACTGTATAATGACATGAAGGAAAAAAAAGTGATTTGTAAACTGTGAAATGTTGCACAAACGGAAGGTGGTGTTATTTTCTGTAATTCACTGAAAACAGAAAGTCTTAGATTACTTGAATGTGCTCTTCCCTGAGTTGCAGGAGAAATAATAAATAGCCCTTTGGCTCTATTTTAGTTCAAGGAATATATGTTTTCAGATTAAATCAGTATTGATGGTGTTCAGTTCAGTTCAGTTCAGTTCCAGTCGCTCAGACGTGTCCGACTCTTTGTGACCTCATGAATTGCAGCACGCCAGGCCTCCCCTGTCCATCACCAACTCCCCGAGTTCACTCAGACTCACGTCCATTGAGTCCGTGATGCCATCCAGCCATCTCATCATCTGTCGTCCCCTTCTCCTCCTGCCCCCAATCCCTCCCAGCATCAGAGTCTTTTCCAGTGAGTCGACTCTTCGCATGAGGTGGCCACAGTACTGGAGTTTCAGCTTCAGCATCATTCCTTCCAAAGAAACCCCAGGACTGATCTCCTTCAGAATGGACTGGTTGGATCTGCTTGCAGTCCAAGGGACTCTCAAGAGTCTTTCCCAACACCACAGTTCAAATGCATCCATTCTTTGGCACTCAGCCTTCTTCACAGTCCAACTCTCACAGTCCAACTCTCACATCTGTACAAGACCACAGGAAAACCATAGCCTTGACTCGACAGACCTTAGTCGGCAAAGTAATGTCTCTGCTTAGGTTTTTGTCAAATTGAAATTCAGTGGCTCTTTTGGAAAAGCATTAGAAAAGTAACAAAGGGGGAAATTATTGGAAAACAAAGATATTTTGTATAGAAAGCCTTATCACATTGAGTATATGTCAAGTCTGTAAGGACTTCCCTGGTGGCTCAGTGGTTAAAGTGTCTGCCTCCAATGCAGGAGACCCAGGTTCGATCCCTGGGTTGGGAAGATCCCCTGGAGAAGGAGATGGTAACCCACTCCAGTATTCTTGCCTGGAGAATCCCATGGACGGAGAAGCCTGGTAGGCTACAGTCCATGGGGTCCCAAAGAGTCGGACCAGACTGAGCAACTTCACTTCTTCTTAAGTATATTCAGTTTAAAGTCAATAATTAAATGATGATGAACACTGTGCTTTGCTAATTAAAACCAAATTCTAATAAGGCTGTGGTTATAAGTTAGAATCCTTTTATGGGTCAATTAGCAGAATGTCAGTCTTTACTATAAGCGTTCATGAGGGAACTGACACGTACACCTGAGTTCATAAGGAGGGTAAGGTGGAAACGAGATGAAATCATGCAGATTTTCAACCGTTATGTATAGAACTTTATATTATAATACATCTTCCACTTTTATTTTTTCTTTTAGCATACTTCCCATTTTTAAATTTTGTAATTGTCTGTACTACCAATTTTGTTTAGCAAACTAGTGTTGTAGTTCACAAATGGTATTCCAGGTTACCTGAGAGGTGTTGTAGTGACTGGTGCATTCTGACCCTCTGTTTGCAAATGCTTAACTTTACAATTCTTTACTTCAGAATGACTTTGAAAACTATCAACTTTTTATATGTGTTTTTTAGATGGGAAAATGGAGGCATTTCCCCAAGTTTCCTTACTTCCAGGTGAAGGGATTTTGGCCAGTTTTATTTAAAAAAAAAAAAAAAAAAAAGGTCAGTAGCACAGCTGGGCTTGAAATACAGAGGTCTTGACTCAGAGTTTTATATTTAAGTTGCAGTGTTTTGTTTTGTTTTTGTTTTTGGCTTATGTATAGTAAGCTTAGTCAGAAGCTAGGAAAATTCATATTATGCTGGGATCTTTAGCAAGACTGACGATTACCACAATTGCATGCCTTTCAGAAGTACTTACACTGGTTATTTGAAATGAATTATAATTTTGGCCAGTTTTATTAAAAATACTAATCGTATATTTTGATCCATTGGTGTCCACAGACCAACCCCATAAATGTAAGATATTATTATTTTGATCACTTTAAGTGAAGGAATTTGACATATACAAATTCCTTATAAGCAAAGTGCTCTTTTGTTACAAAGAAAGTGATCTTTGGATTGTGATTTGGAAAGTGATGAAAAGATTCCTTGCTCTGAAATTTATCTCTCACTGACAAGCCTATTTACAATTCCACCGTTAGTAGTTCAGATCATCTTATATAAATTAGGAAAGCTCACTTATACTATCATCTACCTTAGTAAGGATTGAGGATCAAGGTTTTTAAGATATTAAGGTAAGATTTCTCCTGAGTACCATCTGGGGTCAGAGCAGTAAGGGCATTTCAAATTTTGATGAAGGAAGGAAAGAATATGCAATGATGATTTTGGAGGCCTGTTTTGGGGAGTTTAGATGATGGTGGTAGGGATTTATTCTATCAGAATGCAGCACAAATAAACTGGACACTCAGAGGGTAGGGAAGAGGGTGAGAGAAAGCTAAGAAAGAGAAAGTGAAAATGCATCAAAGGGTTTCCTTAGTGGCTCAGTGGTAAAGAATTTACCTGCCAGTGTAGGAGACATGGGTTTGATCCTTAATCCGGGAAGATATTAGAGCCATGAAATGGAAAGATGCTTGCTCCTTGGGCATCGTTGAAGAAACGCTATGACAAACCTAGGCTGCATATTAAAAATCAGAGACATCATTTTGGCAACAGAGATCCATATAGTCTGACCTGTGGTTTTTCCAGTAGTCATGTACAGATGTGAGAGTTGGATCATAAAGGTTGAGCACTGAAGAACTGATCTTTTCTAACTGTGGTCCTGGAGAAGACTCTTGAGAGTACTTTGGACTGCAAGATCAAATTTGTCAGTCCTAAATTAATTTGTCACAAAATTAGCCACAACAGTCTTGACTATTCATTGAAAGGGCTGATGCTGAAGCTGAAGTTTCAATAGTTTGGTCACCTGATGTGAAGAGCCTACTGACTGAAAAAGACCCTGATACTGGGAAAAACTGAAAGCAAAAAGAGAAGGAGATGACAGAGGATGAGATGGTTAGCTAGCATCTCTGACTCAATGGACATGATGATTAAACTCTGGGAGATAGTGAAGGACAGGGAGGACTGGTGTTCTGCAGTCCACGCGGTCACAAAGAGTTGGACACGACTTAAAGACTGAACATCAGAAAACATCAAAAAAATGCTTATATTAAAAAAAGAGTACATCTAAGACAAGACAGTCATGGTTTTTGTCTATGGTCTTTGTGTACATAGATTTAAAGAACATTAAGTGTGCTGTCAAGAAGCAAACAACTAATTTGAATCCATGTAATTCTTCATTTTTATGTCAACTTTAAAATTTCTCTTTTTGTTAAGGAGAGCTTCTAATCTCTCTAGCTTTGATTCCTTTTGGCCAAATGGTGATAATATTAATATCATTCTATTTCCCTGAATTGGTATATTAAAAACATGAAATGTAAAGTGCTCAACCAAATACAAGATGTTAAATATTATGTGCAGTTCAGGTTGGAGATTAAGTGTTTGGATTCTTGAACAGACTATCTGAGTTTCAACCCTGCCTTTGCCTGTTTTTACATGTTTGACATAGGACAACATAAACTTTCTTTATCTCAGTTTTCTCATCTATAAAATAATAACCTCCCTCATAATGTTAATATGAAAATCAAATGAGTTAATAATTATAATGGGCTTAAAGCCCAGTGCCTTGCATAAATTAAGTGCTGCTGCTGCTGCTAAGTCACTCAGTCATGTCCAACTCTGTGTGACCCCATAGATGGCAGCCCACCAAGCTCTGCCATCCCTGGGATTCTCCAGGCAAGAACACTGGAGTGGGTTGCCATTTCCTTCTCCAATGCATGAAAGTGAAAAGTGAAGGGAAGTTGCTCAGTTGTGTCCAACTCTTAGCAACCCCATGGACTGCAGCCCACCAGGCTCCTCTGCCTATGGGATTTTCCAGGCAAGAGTACTGGAGTGGGGTGCCATTGCCTTCTCGAAATTAAGTGCAACAGTCAATATTACAATACAACACAGTATTAACTGTTGTTATGTGTATGCTGGCATAAGATTGAATGCTGAGATAAGTGTGTGGGACTTAGTTACCTGGAAAAATTTTAAAATCCTATGTAGGGGGGCAGGCCTAAAATGGCAGAGTAGTAGGATGGGGAGACCATTTTCTCCCCCACAAATTCATCAGAAGAACATTTCAACGCTGAGTAAATTCTACAAAACAACTTCTGAATGCTGGCAGAGGACATCAGACACCCAGAAAAGCAGATCATTGGCTTCAAAAACAGGAAAAATATAAAGATGAAAAAGACAAAGGAGGTAGGGAGGGAGCTCTGTCCTGGGAAGGGAGTCCCGTTCCGGGAAGGGAGTCTTAGAAAGAGAGAAGTTTCCAAACACCAGGAAACACTCTCACTGCTGAGTTTGTGGCGAGCGTTGGAAGCACAGAGGGCAACATAACAGGGACGATAAATAAATAGATAATTAAAACCAACAGATTATGAGCCCAATGGTAATTCTCCCAGTGGAGAAGCAGCACAGACACCTGCATCCACCACTAGCAAGTTGGGGCTGGGGCAGGAGGCGCAGGCTGCAGTGCTTCTTAAGAATCGGGCCGGAATGACCTGAATGTAACCAGAGAGAACTAACTTGGGCTAGCATACCAGACTGTGGGATAGTTACCACGTGAAAAGCTCTAACATAAGACACTGCCAGGACCGCATGCAGAACAAAGGACGGAACAGAAATAGCCAGCTGCAGACCATCCCCCTCTGGTGACAGGCAGCCAGAATCATAAGGGCTGGAAGTGGGCAATCCGCAGCCCTGGAGAGACTTTACCTACCAAACTGCAAGCAGGCTTCTTTGCTAACTAAGACTTCTTGGGGGTTCTGGACAGTCACCATCTGCCTGACAAGAGGTGCCAGCGGTACACCCAGAAAACTGAGCAGCAGGGGAAAGGCGATAAGTCACGGCAACCACACTCGCCAAACACCTGAGCTACTCAGTCCTGGGAAGGGCACAAAACACAGGCCCAAACGAATCTGTGCCTCTGAGGGCCACCTGAGAGCCAAGCCTGAGTGGCTTAGACTGGGGAGGTGCATGCAGCTTAGGGCTGGCCTCAGACGGTTCCTGGTAGAGCAACGTAGAGCCTGAGCGGTGTGTGCTGTATGCAGGGGCATGCCCAGCGTGGCTGAGACACTGCGAGCACACGCCAGTGTTATTTGTTTGCAGCATCCCTCCCTCCCCACAGCACAACTGAACAAGTGAGCCTTTAAAAAATAATAAAGTGTCCACCACCGCCCCCCTTGTGTCAGGGCGGAAATCAGACACTGAAGAGACCAGCAAACAGAAGAAGCTAAACAGAGGGAAATGCCTTGAAGTGACCCCACACTGCCCACAACACCAGAGAAAGTCCCAGAAATATCTTTACTATTTTTACAACCATCTCTTTTTTTTGTTGTTGTTGTTGATGTTGTTGTTTGTTTTTCTTCTTTCTTTTTCTTCTCCTTTTTTTTAACTTCAAAAATTTTTAAGTCCTCTATGTCTCCTTTAATTTTTATAACCTACTATCACTTTTCAAAAAAAAAGACCCTATTTTTAAACCAAATGCTGTCTATATATTTTTTAATGGTTGTTGTTGTTATTTTTAAATAATTCTCGTGACTTTTTTTTCTTCTTGTTCTTCTTCTTTTCTTTAATACTGTATTTTTGAAATCCAACCTCTACTCTAGTTTTTTAATCTTTGCTTTTTGGTATTTGTTGTCAATTTTGTACGTTTAGAAACTCAATCTTCAGTACCCGAGTTTACCTGAGAGCGAGATTACTGGCTTGACCACTCTCTCCTCCTTTGGACTCTCCTTTTTCTCCACCAGGTTGTCTCTGTCTCATCCCTCCCCTTCTCTTCTCTACCCAACTCTGTGAATCTCTCTGTGTTCCAGACGATGGAGAACACTTAGGGAACTGGTTACTGGCTGGATCTCTCTCTTCTTTTCATTTTCCTCTTTTTATCCTCCTGGCCACCTCTGTCTACTTCCTCCCTCTCCTCTTCCCTATATAACTCCGTGAACATCTCTGAGCAGTCCATACTGAGGAGTACAAATAAAAAGTGATTGCTGGCTAGCTTGCTCTCTCCTCTTTTGATCCCACCTCATCTCATTCCAGTCACCTCTAACTACCCCCTCCCTCTTCTCTTTCCATGTAACTCAGTGAACCTCTCTGGGTAGCCCTCAATGTGGAGAAACTTTTCATCTTTAACCTAGATGTTCTATCATCAGTGCTGTATAGATGGAGAAGTCTTGAGGCTACTGTAAAAATAAAACTGAAAACCAGAAGCAGGAGGCTTAAGTCCAAATCCTGACAACATCAGAGAACTCCTGAAATCCAGGGAACATTAATCAATAGGAGCTCATCAAACACCTCCACACCTACACTGAAACCAAGCACCACCTAAGGGCCAACAAGTTCCAGAGCAAGACATACCATGCGAATTCTCCCAGCAACACAGGAACACACTTCTGAGCTTCAATATACAGGCAGTTCAAGTTACTCCAAAACCGTAGACGTCTCATAACTCGTTACTGGACACTTCATTGCACTCCAGAGAGAAATCCAGCTCTACCTACCAGAACTCTGACACAAGCTTCCCTAACCAAGAAAGCTTGACAAGCCACTGATACAACCCCCACCCACAGTGAGGAAGCTCCATAATAAAGAGAACTCCACAAATTCCCAGACTAGAGAAAGGCCACCCCAAATGCAGCAATATAACCAAGATGAAGAGACAGAGGAATACCCAGCAGATAAAGGAACAGGAGAAAAGCCCACCAAACCAAACAAAAGAGGAAGAGATAGGGAATCTACCTGAGAAAGAATTCCGAATAATGATAGTGAAAATGATCCAAAATCTTGAAATCAAAATGGAATCACAGATAAATAGCCTGGAGACAAGGATTGAGAACAAGCAAGAAAGGTTTAACAAGGACCTAGAAAAAATAAGTCAACATTTAATGAATAATGCAATAAATGAGATCAGAAATGGGGGCAACAAACAGTAGAATATTGGATGCAGAAGATAGGATTAGTGAAATAGAAGATAGAATGGTAGAAATAAATGAATCAGGGAGGAAAAAGAAAAATGAATTAAAAGAAATGAGGACAACCTCAGAGACCTCCAGGACAATAAGAAACGCTCCAACATTAGAATTATAGGAGTCCCAGGAGAAGAAGAGAGAAAGACCATGAGAAAATACTAGAGGAGATAATAGTTGAAAACTTCCCTAAAATGGGGAAGGAAATAATCACCCAAATCCAAGAAACCTAGAGAGTTCCAAACAGGATAAACCCAAGGCGAAACACCCCAAGACACATTAATCCAATGAACAAAGATCAAACACAAAGAACAAATATTAAAAGCAACAAGGGAAAAACAACAAATAACACACAAGGGAATTCCCATAAGGATAACTGCAGATCTTTCAATAGAAACTCTTCAGGCCAGGAGGGAATGGCAAGACATACTTAAAGTGATGAAAGAAAATAACCTACAACCCAGATTACTGTACCCAGCAGGATCTCATTCAAATATGAAGGAGAAATCAAAAGCTTTCCAGACAAGCAAAAGCTGAGAGAATTCAGCACCACCAAACCAGCTCTCCAGCAAATGCTAAAGGATATTCGCTAGACAGGAAACACAAAAAAGGGCGTATAAACCTGAACCCAAAACAATAAAGTAAATGGCAACTGGATCATACTCATTGATAATTACCTTAAACGTAAATGGATTGAATGCTCCAACCAAAAGGCAAAGACTGGCTGAATGGATACAAAAACAAGACCCCCTATATATGCTGCCTACAAGAGACCCACCTCAAAACAAGGGATTTATACAGACTGAAAATGAAGGGCTGGAAAAAGATATTCCACGCAAATAGAGACTAAAATAAAGCAGGAGTAGCAATACTCATATCAAATAAAATAGACTTTAAAACAAAGGCTGTGAAAAGAGACAAATAAGGCCACTACATAATGATCAAAGGATCAATCCAAAAGAAGATATAACAATTATACATATATATGCACCCAGCATAGGAGCCACACAGTATGTAAGACAAATGCTAACAAGTATGAAAGGGGAAATTAACAATAACACAATAATAGTGGGAGACTTTAATACCCCACTCACACCTATCGACAGATCAACTAAACAGAAAATTAACAAAGAAACGCAAACTTTAAATGATACAATAGACCAGTTAGACCTAACTGATATCTATAGGACATTTCACCCCAGAACAATGAATTTCAACTTTTTGTCAAGTGCTCATGGAACTTTCTCTAGGATAGATCACATCCTGGGCCATATATCTATCTAACCTTGATAATTTAAAAAAAATTGAAATCATTCCAAGCATTTTTTCTGACCGTAATGCATTAAGATTAGATCTCAATTACAGGAGAAAAACTGTTAAAAATTCCAACATATGGAGGCTGAACAACACGCTTCTGAATAACCAACAAATCACAGAAGAAATAAAAAGAAATCAAAATATGCATAGAAATGAATGCAAATGAAAACACAACAGCCCCAAACCTGCAGGACACTATAAAAGCAGTGCTAAGAGGAAAGTTCATAGCAATACAGGCATACCTCAAGAAACAAGAAAAAAAGTCAAATAAATAACCTAACTCTCCACCTAAAGCAACTAGAAAAGGAAGAAATGGAGAACCCCAGAGTTAATAGAAGGAAAGAAATCTTAAAAATTAGGGCAGAAATAAATGCTAAAGAAACAAAAGAGACCATAGCAAAAATCAACAATGCCAAAAGCTGGTTCTTTGAAAGGATAAATAAAATTGGCAAACCATTAGCCAGACTCATCAACAAAGGGAGGAAAATCAAATCAATAAAATTGGAAATGAAAATGGAGAGATCATGACAGACAACACAGAAATACAAAGGATCATGAGACTACTATCAGCAGTTATATGCCAATAAAATGGACAATTTGGAAGAAATGGCCAAATTCTTAGAAAAGTACAACTTTCCAAAACTGAACCAGGAAGAAATAGAAAATCTTAACAGACCCATCACAAGCACGGAAATTGAAACTGTAATCAGAAATCTTCCAGCAAACAAAAGCCCAGGGTCCAGACAGCTTCACAGCTGAATTCTACCAAAAATTTAGAGAAGAGCTAACACCTATGTAGGATAAATTACAGAGGAAGGTAAACTTCCAAACTCATTCTATGAGGCCACCATCACCCTAATACCAAAACCTGACAAAGATGCCACAGAAAAAATTACAGGCCAATATCACTGGTGAACATAGATGCAAAAATCCTTAACAAAATTCTAGCAATCAGAATCCAACAACACATTAAAAAGATCATACACCATGACCAAGTGGGCTTTATCCCAGGGATGCAAGGATTCTTCAGTATCCGCAAATCAATCAATGTAATTCACCACATTAACAAATTGAAAAATAAAAGCCATATGATTATCTCAATAGATGCTGAGAAGGCCTTTGACAAAATTCAACATGCATTTATGATAAAAACTCTCCAGAAAGCAGGAATAGAGGGAATATACCTCAACATAATAAAAGCTATATATGACAAACCCACAGCTAACATTATCCTGAATGGTGAAAAGTTGAAAGCATTTCCCCTAAAGTCAGGAACAAGACAAGAGTGCCCACTTTCAGCACTACTATTCAACATGGTTCTAGAAGTTTTGGCCACAGCAGTCAGAGCAGAAAAAGAAATAAAAGGAATCCAAATTGGAAAAGAAGTAAAACTCTCACTGTTTGCAGATGACATGATCCTCTACATAGAAAACCATAAAGACTCCACCAGAAAGTTACTAGAGCTAATCAATGAATATAGTAAAGTTGCAGGATAAAAAATCAATGCACAGAGATCCCTTGCATTCTTATACACTAATAATGAGAAAGTAGAAAAAGAAATTAAGGAAACAATTCCAGTCACCATTGCAATGAAAAGAATAAAATACTTAGAAATAAAAGAAACTAAAGACCTATATATAGAAAATTATAAAACACTGATGAAAGAAATCAAAGAGGACACTAATAGATGGAGAAATATACCATGTTCATGGATCAGAAGAATCAACTTAGTGAAGATGAGTGTACTACCCAAAGCAATCTATAGATTCAATTCAATCCCTATCAAGCTACCAGCAGTATTTTTCACAAAGCTAGAAGAAATAATTTCACAATTTGTGTGGAAATACAAAAGACCTCGAATAGCCAAAGCAATCTTGAGAAAGAAGAATGGAACTGAGGAATCAACTTGCCTGACTTCAGGCTCTACTGCAAAACCACAGTCATCAAGACAGTATAGTACTGGCACAAAGACAGAAATATAGATCAATGGAACAAAATAGAAAGCCCAGAGATAAATCCACACACCTATGGACACCTTATCGTCAACAAAGGAGGCAAAAATATATGATGGATTAAAGACAATCTCTTTAACAAGTGGTGCTGGGAAAACTGGTCAACCACTTGTAAAAGAATGAAACTAGATCACTTTCTAACACCATACACAAAAATAAACTCAACATGGGTTAAAGATCTAAATGTAAGACCAGAAACTATAAATCTCCTAGAGGAGAACACAGGCAAAACACTCTCAGACATAAATCACAGCAGGATCCTCTTATGATCTACCTCCTGGAATACTGGAAATAAAAGCAAAAATAAACAAATGGGACCTAATTAAAATTAAAAGCTTCTGCACAACAAAGGAAACTATAAGCAAGGTGAAAAACAGAGTTCTGAATGGGAGTAAATAATAGCAAATGAAGCAACTGACAAACAACTAATCTCAAACATATACAAGCAACTTATGCAGCTCAAGTCCAGAAAATAAATGATCCAATCAAAAAATGGGCCAAAGAACTAAATAGACATTTCTCCAAAGACAACATATGGATGGCTAACAGACACAGGAAAAGATGCTCAACTTCACTCATTATCAGAGAAATGCAAATCAAAACCACAGTGAGGTACCCTTCACACCAGTCAGAATGGCAGCAATCCAAAAGTCTACAAGCAATAAATGCTGGAGAGGATGTGGAGAAAAGGGAACCCTCTTACACTGTTGGTGGGAATGCAAACTAGTACAGCCACTATGGAGAACAGTGTGGAGATTCCTTAAAAATTGCAAATAGAACTGCCTTATGATCCAGCAATCCCCCTGCTGGGCATACACACCGAGGAAACCAGAATTGAAAGAGACACGTGTACCTCAATGTTCATTGCAGCACTGTTTATAATAGCCAGAACATGGAAACAACCTAGATGTCCATCAGCAGATGAATGGATAAGAAAGCAGTGGTACATATACACAATGGAGTATTACTCAGCCATTAAAAAGAATACATTTGACTCAGTTCTAATGAGGTGGATGAAACTGGGGCCTATTATACAGAGTGAAGTAAGCCAGAAAAACACCAATACAGTATACTAACACATACATATGAAATTTAGAAAGATGGTAATCGTAACCCTCTATGCGAGACAGCAAAAGAGACAGATGTAAAGAACAGTCTTTTGGACTCTGTGGGAGAGGGATAGGGTGGGATGATTTGGGAGAATGGCATTGAAACATGTATACTATCAGGTAAGAAACGAATCACCAGTCTATGTTCGATACAGGATACATGGTGCACGTGGATGATCCAGAGAGATGATGTGGAGTGGGAGGTAGGAGGGCGGTTCAGGACTGGGAACTCATTTACACCTGTGGCTGATTCATGTCAATGTATGGCAAAACCAATACAGTATTGTAAAGCAAAATAAAGTAAAAATAGAAAAAATAAGAAATCAACCTTGCAGAGGTATGCCAATGCTTCTTTACCTCTAGATCCACAGGGACGGTCAGATTGCAACATACTCTAGGAAGGTGAGCAAGATGTCTGATACCAGAGGAGACACGCAGAGAAACAGTTGTAAGACATTGCTAAAGTATGTTAGTGTTGGAGGATTTCTCTGTAGGGGTGAGTTCTAGACCAAGGAAGAAGGAATATAAAATCGACATTATTCGTGTATTTGCAGCACTAGATATTCTGGATTTAGTGTATTAATTCAATCAGTCAAGAGTGGCTTTAAGGGTCTGCTGAGTTCGTTGACTGAATTCGAGCTCAAATTATTATTGTTGTTGTTTAGTTGATGAGTCTTGTCCAACTCTTTTGCAATCCTGGGGATGGTAGCACTCAACACTCCTGTCCATGGGATTTCCCAGGGAAAAATACTGGACTGGTTTGCCATTTTCTTTCCCAAGGGATCTTCCTGACCCAAGGATCGAACCTGAGCCTCCTGCATTAGTAGGCAGTTTTTTGTTTTTTAATGTTTTTTAAACCACTGAGCCACCAAGAAACTCAATTATGGCCTTCATTAAATTAGATTAAGATACTAGAACTTTCTTGGCCTAATAGAGAAGAAAGGCTCCAAAGACATCAGAAGAGGGAATTCCCTGGCTGTCCTCTAATTAGGACACTATGCTTTCACTGCTGAGGACCTAGGTTCATTCCCTGATTGGGGAATTAGGATCCCACAAGCTTCACGGCCCAAAAAGAAAAAGTGGATAACTACATGTAAAAGAATGAAAGTAGAATACTCCCTAACACCATACACAAAAATACCCCCCTCCCCCCAAAATAAATAAACCCAAACGAATTAAAAATCTAAATGTGAGGCTGGTTGCTATAAAACTCTAAAAGGAAAATGTAGACAGAACAGTCTTTGACTTAAATTGTAGCAAGATCTTTTGACTGATCTCCTATAGTAATGAAAATAAAACAAAGATAAACAAATGGGACCTAATTAAACTTAAGAACTTTTGCACAGCAAAGGAAACCATAAACAAGATGAAAAGACAACCCTCAGAATGTGAGAAAATATTTGCAAATGAAGCAGCAGACAAGGGATTAATCTACAAAATATACAGACAACTCATGCAGCTAAAAACAAACAAACAAACAAACAAACACCCCACAATCAAAAAATGGGCAGAAGACCTAAGTACACATTTCTCTGAAGAGGACATACAGATGGGTAAGAGGCACCTGAGAAGATGCTCAATATCACTAATTATTACTGTTCAGTCACTAAGTCATGTCTGACTCTGCCACTGCAGCATGCTAACAACCTTCCTGTTCTTCACTATCTCCCAGAGTTTGCTTAACTCCATTGAGTCAGTGATGCCATCCAACCATCTCATCCTCTGTCATCCCCTCTCCCCTTGCCCTCAATCTTTCCCAGCATCAAGATCTTTTCCAATGAGTCAATTCTTCACATCGGGTGGCCAAAATACTGGAACTTCAGCTTCAGCATCAGTCATTCCAATGAATACTTAAGGTTGATTTCCTCTAGGATTGACTAGTCTGACCTTGCCGTCCAAGGGACTCTCAAGAGTCTTCTCCAACACCACAGTTCAAAAGCATCAATTCTTCGGCGCTCAGCTTTCTTCACAGTTCAACTCTGACATCCATACATAACTACTGATAAAACCATAGCTTTGACTAGATGGACCTTTGTTGGCAAAGTAATATTTATGTTCTTTAATGTGCTATCTAGGTTTGTCATAGCTTTTCTTCCAAACAGCGAGTGTGTTTTAATTTCATGGCTGCAGTCACCATCTGCAGTGATTTGGGAGCCCTGTCTGCCACTGTTGCCACTCTTTCCCCATCTATTTGCCGTGAAGTGATGGGGCCGAATGCCAAGATATTAGTGTTTTGAATGCTGAGTTTTAAGTCAGCTTTTTCACTCTCCTCTTTCACTTTCATCAAGAGGCTCTTTAGTTCTTCTTTGCTTTTGGCCATAAGGGTGGTGTCATCTGAACATCTGAGGTTATTGATATTTCTCCTGGCAATCTTGATTCCAGCTTGTGATTCATCCAGCCTGGCATTTCACATGATATACTCTGCATATAAATTGAATAAGCAGGATGATAGTATACAGCCTTGACAAACTCTTTTTCCGAATTTGGAACCAGTAATTTGTTCTGTATCTGGTTCTAACTGTTGCTTATTGGCTTGCACCCTGGTTTCTCAGGAGACAGGTAAAGTGGTCTGGTATTTCCATCTCTTAGGGAAATGCAAATCAAGACTACAATGAAGTATCACTCCACACGGGTGAATAGCCATCATTTAAGAAAAAAAAGTCTGCAAACAATAAATGCTGGAGAGGGTGTAGAGAATTGGGAACCCTCTTGCACTGTTGATTGGACTGTAAATTGATACATCCACTATGGAGAACAGAATGTAGGTTCCTTAAAAAACTAAAACTAGAACTACCATATGACCCAGCAATCCCACTCTTGAGCATACACCTGGAGAATACCATAATTCCAATATACATACACCCCAATGTTTATTGCAGCAATATTTACTATCATAGCCCAGACTTCGAAGCACCCTAAATGTCCATCAACAGAGGTGTGGATAAAGAAGATGTGGTACATGTGTATAATGGAAAGTTACTCGGTCATTAAAAGGAACAAAACTGCCATTTGCAGAGACATGGATGTACCTAGAGACTGTCATATAGAGTGAAGTAAGTCAGAAAGAGAAAAGTCTCATATATTAATGCATACATGTGGAATCTGGAAAAATGGTACAGATGAACTTATTTGCAAAGCAGAGACAAAGATGTAGAGAACAAATGTATGAACCTAACATGGAGAGGGGAAAGGGAGGGTGGGATGATGAATTCGGAGGTTGAGACTGACATATATACACTACTGTGTATAAAACAGGCTTCCCAACAGATAACTAATGAATACCTGCCATATAGCACAGGGACCTCAGTGCTCTGTGGAGCCCTAAATGGGAAGAAAATCCAATAAAGAGGGGGTATATGTATATGTATATCTGATTCACTTCACTGTACAGCATAAAACAACACAACATTGTAAAGCAATTTTACTCCAATAAAAATTTAAACAAAAGCAAAACAAAAATCCTATGTAAATGCTCCAAGCCATATAATTCTGTGTTTACAAGTAATATTTAAATTTTACACTATTAGTGAAATTGTGTTGATTTAGCAGTTACATTTAAACATCTTTCAGAAGCTTGATGCTTTTATATTTGAAAAATGAAACTACTGTCATTACTGCTGATTTAGGTAATTTTTATAGAGTATTGGTCTTGATCATCATGTTTTTATCTTAAATGAAAGATTTCCAATCCTGACTAACATTCGAAGTGAATTGGTCCCCCTAGTTGCATTGGAAAATTAGCGGGTGGTACTCAGCATTGGTTGGAGACGGCACTGGCACCCACCCAGTGCTCTTGCCTGGAAACTCTCATGGCTGGAGGAGCCTGGTGGGCTGCAGTCCGTGGGGTCGCCAAGAGTCCGACATGAGCGACTTCCGTTTCACTTAGATGATATGGGGTGAGAGGTGGGAGGGCGTTTCAGGATTGGAAGCTCATGTACACCTGTGGCTGATTCATGTCAATGTATGGCAAAGCCAATACAGTATTGTAAAGTAGAATAAAGTAAAAATAAAATTAAAAAAAAAAACTTTCATGCATTGGAGAAGGAAATGGCAACCCACTCCAGTGTTCTTGCCTGGAGAATCCCAGGGATGGAGGAGCCTGATGGGCTGCTGTCTATGGGATCACACAGAGTTGGACACAACTGAAGCGACTTAGCAGCAGCAGCAACTCGGCATTGGTATTTTTAAAAGCTCCCCAGGGGATTTTAATGTGTGGGCAAAGTTGAAAATTGTTGACCTATTTCTTGTTGTTCAGTTGCTCAGTTGTGTCTGACTCTTTGAGACCCCAGTGACTGCAGCATGCCACACTTCCCTGTCCTTCACTAACTCCTGGAGTTTGCTTAAACGTAGTCGATGATGCCATCCAACCATCTCATCCTCTGTTGCCTCATTCTCCTCTTGCTCTAAATCTTTCCCAGCATCAGGGTCTTTTCCAGTGAATCAGCTCTTCACATGTTGCCTTGGGCAATAGTAATTAAATATATATCTATATTATTTAGTTTCTGACATTAAAATATAATTTTCTCATTTTAAAGTAAATAAGATAACATGGCTATTTCTGGATATTTCTTTAAAGGAAGATCTACTGTTTCCATTAATTCTCTAGCTTGTGGATATGATAAAGCAAAAATGAGAAGTTTATTTGCTTTTAAATTATCTGTGGATTTTTGTTTTTGGCATGATAAATGCTATATATATTTATAGATGTATACAGAATATATATATTTATAAATGTATATAGAATCACATAATATTAAAGGTGAGAGGTACCTGCAAGGCATCTAGTAGAAAGATTGTGCTCTTTGAAGCAAATCCTGGCTTGCAGTGACTCATTCATTTTCTTTCTTTTTGTTAAAATTTTTAAATTTATTTATTTTTTAAAATTTATTTTTACTTTATTCTACTTTACAATACTGATTTGGTTTTGCCACACATTGACATGAATCAGCCACAGGTGTACACGAGCTCCCAATCCTGAAATCCCCTCCCACCTCCCACCCCATATCATCTCTCTGGGTCATCCCCATGCACCAGTCCCAAGCATCCTGAATCCTGTATCGAACATAGACTAGCACTTCGTTTAATACATGATAGTATAAATGTTTTCAAGTTTTTATGATCTTGGGGTACTTAATCAATTTGAGCCATAACTTCATCTCTGTAGAGTTGAGATGAATGTGTACTTTGTATGATATTGACTCCTTTTCATGTGACACACAGACACAATCTTGACACATACAATTTTCATTCCGTGCCTCCTGCCTGATCTGCATACTGTCTGGTGTGGATGTGTAGAGCGGGGATTGTGTGGGAGCTCCTGCAGGGCTGTCTGAGCTTGCAGGGCCAGCTGCTGAGAACTTCTTCCTCTTGCCATTCATGGATCATTTCTCTGGCTCTGTTCGGACTATTTCATGGCTGGCTGTTTGGATGCCATGACTTTTCTTCTGTGATTTGTTGATTATTCAGAAGGGTGTTGTTCAGCCTCCAAATGTTGGCATTTTTAATAGTTTTTCTCCTATAATTGAGATCTAACCTTAGTGCATTAGGGTCAGAGAAGATGCTTGGAATAATTTCGATTTTTTTGAATTTATCAAGGTTAGATTTATGACCCAGGATGTGATCTATCCTGGAAAAAGTTCCGTGTGCACTTGAGAAAAAGGTGAAATTCATTGTTTTGGGGTGAAATGTCCTATAGATATCAATTAGGTCTAACTGGTCTATTGTATCCTTTAAAGTTTGCGTTTCTTTGTTAATTTTCTGTTTAATTGATCTGTCCATAGGTGTGAGTGGGGTATTAAAGTCTCCCACTATTATTGTGTTATTATTAATTTCCCCTTTCATGCTTGTTAGCATTTGTCTTACACTGAGGTCCTGATCTTATCTGTGGTGCATCAGTGTCCTAAAGCCTAGGCCTGGCTTTATGTCCATTTTCAATCTCACTTTTGAGAATTCTGCTTTTGCCACCATCTCTTTGCACGGATCTGAAGGTTTTGTTGGAAATATTTGTAAATTCTGCTTTCAATTTCCTATTTTCCTCTATTGTAATAGGTACCATCTTCTCATTATTAGTCTTAGTGGTAGGTCTATTGATATTTTTAGGTGATGTGGATCTTAAAACATTACGCTTGTGGGATGGGTGTTCTAAGAAACTTTGTGCTCCTCCACTAGATTTTGAGACTCTTGAGGGTAGAAACCATGTTTTTCAGCTGAACAGAGTCATAACTGTCATTTATTTAGCACCTGTTATGTACCAGAGACTTTGATTTATTTCAATTAATTACCATAAGAATAATATATACATGAGAAATCATTTCAGATAGCCTAAACTGTCCAAGGTCATCTACTTTGTGAGTCAGAGTTGGATTTTGACTTAGTTTAATCTTAAATCCTTTTTTTCTAAATTGTCTCTCCAAACTCCTTCTTTATTAAAGGAAAGGAAAGTCACTCAGTTGTGTCAAACTCTAGAATACCAGAGTGAGTAGCCATTTCCTTGTCCAAGGGATCTTCCCAACTGAGAGATCAAACCCAGGCCTCCTGCATTGCATGTGGATTCTTTACCAGCTGAGCCACCAGGGAAGCCCAACGGAAAGGATGGATACAGGTAACAGGAATGGGATTTTGGCCTGTAGATGGTTGATGAAATGATTTGGAGTTGCATTCTTAAAGAAAAGGAAAGGAGATCCATAGATCTTCAGGCCCTTGCTTTTCCCACTAATCCACACTGAGTTGCATTACTGGCATACATGGACGTTTAGCAAATGTCCTTCGGCTTTCGAGGCAGAAATCACGTCTCCCATGTTCATGTCTTCACTTTGTGCTTTTAAATTCATGTCAGAGAGACTCAAATTATGTGATGATGTCTCAGAAATAGGCAAACTCTGAAGGAAATTGGAGTGAATCCATGATTATAATCCATGGTGAACAGTCGGGGCTGCACTGAAGTCACCCTTGACTTACTGACGATCCAAGGATCTTTGCTCATAGTTCAGACCACCAGAATGTGCCCCCTGGATTTGGTAAGTGATCTTTATGAAGTTGAAGCTTTGTTGAATGTGCCCAGAGAACATTTTCCATTTAATGTATTTGGAAACTCTGAATATAATTCCTTTTGGGGAGTAAAAGTAATTGCTTAAAAAAAAAAAGTCAGTTCTTTAAAAGGCTCAACTCCTTTCATGAACATTTGCTTTTTAATGACTAGGAAACTCCTTTATATGAAAAAAATGACCTTTGGCAAAAATTAGGTCATTCTGGTCTTAACTGTCCCTGTGCACTCTGGTTCTTGCTTTATGTTCCAGGTTTTGCCACTAGAGGTTATTGGAAGGATAATCCCTCTGTGGATATTCACTGCTTTTAGAGCATGTTGCCAAAGTGAAACTTATCTTAGCTCAGAAACTGCCAAACCAGTACAAGAGCCTCTGATCACAGAAGTTCTAAGCCAGTGACTGATAATGACTTGCTTTAGGTTGGCCATGAGTTGGGTTTTTAAAACATACTTTTCATGTGCATTAGGATTGCTGTATCTGTTTCACTCTCTTCAGATTTTCCAAGATCCTCTTTGCTTGGGTCAGGAATAATTTATCTTTTCTAAGTGTGTTATTCTGCTTTGATTCTGTTCTGTTGAGCAGAAACATCTATACGAGTTTCAGGCCTCCTGAACATTTTGTCTCAGTATAAATGAAAAATAGGTTGAAAGAAATTATCCTGTACCTCTTTCCCTGAACACTTGGAGGCAGATTCTTCCTCAAATAAATTTCTGAAATGGCTTGACTAAAGTGAAGAATATATCTGAACTCTTAGATTTGCTCAATGAAGATGTTCTTCTAAATGATAGTGTAGAATAGGTCTCGGTGGTTGCTCTTGATTTAATTGAAACTCACTTTTCTCAAGCTTTTTTAAAAAACTTCTCCATGTAACCTTATACAGGTTAAAAATCCCATTCCTGTTTTCTGTCTGTCCTTTCCTTGAAGAAGGAGCTTGGAAAGATGATTTATAAAAGAGGATTTAAGATCAAACTGTGTCAAAATCCAACTCTGACTCACAAACTAAATGACCTTGGACAGTTTAGGCTATTTGGAATGATTTCTCATGAATATATTATTTTTAAGGTAATTAATTGAAATAAAGTCTCTGGTACATAGTAGGTGCTAAATAAATGATAGTTATGACTCTGTTCAGCTGAAAACATGGTTCCTACCCTCAAGAGTCTCAAAATCTAGTTCAGTTCAGTTCAGTTCAGTCACTTAGTCGTGTCTGACTCTTTGCAACCCCATGAATCACAGCACGCCAGGCTTCCCTGTCCATCACCAACTCCCGGAGTTCACTCAGACTCACATCCATCAAGTCAGTGATGCCATCCAGCCATCTCATCCTCTCGCGTCCCCCTTCTCCTCCCGCCCCAAATCCCTCCCAGCATCAGAGTCTTTTCCAATGAGTCAACATTTCGCATGAGGTGGCCTAAGTACTGGAGTTTCAGCTTCAGCATCATTCCTTCCAAAGAAATCCCAGGGCTGATCTCCTTCAGAATGGACTGATTGGATCTCCTTGCAGTCCAAAGGGCTCTCAAGAGTCTTCTCCAACACCACAGCTCAAAAGCATCAATTCGTCAGCACTCAGCTTTCTTCACAGTCCAACTCTCACATCCATACATGACCACTGGAAAAACTATAGCCTTAACTAGACGGACCTTTGTTGGCAAAGTAATGTCTCTGCTTTTCAATATGCCGGTCATAACTTTTCTTCCAAGGAGTAAGCATCTTTAATTTCATGGCTGCAGTCACCATCTGCAGTGATTTTCAGTTCAGTTCAGTTCAGTTGCTCAGTCGTGTCTGACTCTTTGCAACCCCATGACTCGCAGCACGCCAGGCCTCCATGTCCATCAGCATCTCCCGGAGTTCACTCAGACTCATGTTCATCGAGTCTGTGATGCCATCCAGCCGTCTCATCCTCTGTCGTCCCCTTCTCTTCCCGCCCACAATCTCTCCCAGCATCAGAGTCTTTTCCAATGAGTCAACTCTTCACATGAGGTGCCCAAAGTACTGGAGTTTCAGGTTTAGCATTTCTTTCTTCCAAAGAAATCCCAGGGCTGATCTGCTTCAGAATGGACTGGTTGGATCTCCTTGCAGTCCAAGGGACTCTCAAGAGTCTTCTCCAACACCACTGTTCAAAAGCATCAATTCTTCGGCACTCAGCCTTCTTCACAGTCCAACTCTCACATCCATACATGACCACAGGAAAAACCATAGCCTTGACTAGACAGAGCTTAGTCGGCAAAGTAATATCTCCGCTTTTGAATATACTATCTAGGTTGGTCATAACTTTTCTTCCAAGGAGTAAGCGTCTTTTAATTTCATGGCTGCAGTCACCATCTGCAGTGATTTTGGAGCCCCCCAAAATAAAGTCTGACACTGTTTCCACTGTTTCCCCATCTATTTCCCATGAAGTGATGGGACCAGATGCCATGATCTTCATTTTCTGAATGTTAAGCTTTAAGCCAGCTTTTTCACTCTCCTCTTTCACGTTCATCAAGAGGCTTTTTAGTTCCTCTTCACTTTCTGCCATAAGGGTGGTGTCATCTGCATATCTGAGGTTATTGATATTTCTCCCGGAAATCTTGATTCCAGCTTGTGTTTCTTCCACCCAGCGTTTCTCATGATGTACTGTGCATATAAGTTAAATAAGCAGGGTGACAATATACAGCTTTGATGTACTCCTTTTCCTATTTGAAACCAGTCTGTTGTTCCATGTCCAGTTCTAACTGTTGCTTCCTGACCTGCATACAGATTTCTCAAGAGGGTCTGGTATTCCAGTGTCTTTCAGAATTTTCCACAGCTGATTTTGATCCACACAGTCAAAGGCTTTGGCATAGTCAATAAAGCAGAAATAGATGTTTTTCTGGAACTCTCTTGCTTTTTCCATGATCCAGCGGATGTTGGCAATCTGACCTCTGGTTCTTCTGCCTTTTCTAAAACCAGCTTGAACATCAGGGAGTTCATGGTTCACGTAATGCTGAAGCCTGGCTTGGAGAATTTTGAGCATTTTATTTTACTAGCATGTGAGATGAGCAGTGATTTTGGAGTCCCCCAAAATAAAATCTGACACTGTTTCCACTGTTTCCCATCTATTTCCCATGAAGTGATGGGACCAGATGCCATGATCTTCGTTTTCTGAATATTGACTTTTAAGCCAACTTTTTCACTATCCTCTTTCACTTTCATCAAGAGACTTTTTAGTTTCTCTTCACTTTCTGCCATAAGGATGGTGTCATCTGCATATCTGAGAGTACAAAGTTTATCTTAGAACACTCACCCCACAAGTGTAATGTTTTAAGATCTGCATCACCTAAAAATATCAATAGACTTACCACTAAGACTAATAATGAGAAAGTGGTGCCTATCACAATAGAGGAAAATAGGAAAATGGAAGCTAAATTTACAAATATTTTCCAACAAAACCTTCAGATCAGTGCAGAGAGATGGTGGCAAAAGCAGAATTCTCAAAAGTGAGATTGAAAATAGACATAAAGCCAGGCCCTGGCTTTAGGACACTGATGCCCCACAGATAAGATCAGGACCTCAGGCATCGTGCTGTATGTAACTAATAAGAAGCAATCCATGAACCCCCTTCCTGGGACATAAAGAATGTGTGACAGGAGAGTTAGATGGTCTCAATACTTTTATTTATTTTTTTAAATTAATTAATTAATTAATTAATTTTAAATTACAATACTATATTTGTTTTGCCATACATTGACACGAATCAGCCATAGGTGAACACAATCTCCCAATGCCGAAGACCCCTCCCACCTCCCACCCCACATCCTCTACTTGAATCATCCTGTGCATCAGCCCCATGCATCCTGCATCCTATATTGAACATAGATTGGCGCTTCGTTTCTTACATGAAAATATGCATGTTTCATTGCCATTCTCCCAAACCATCCCACCCTTTCCTCTCCCTCAGAGTCCAAAAGTCCACTCTATATCGCTGTGTCTCTTGGTTGTCTCACCTACAGGGTCATCATTACTGTCTTCTAAATTCCATATATATGTGTCAGTATACTGTATTGGTGTTTTTCTTTCTGGCTTATTTCACTCTGTATAATTGGTTCCAATTTCATCCATCTCATTAGAACTGAGTCAAATTTATTCTTTTTAAGGGCTGAGTAGTATTCCATAGTGTATATGTACCACAGCTTTCTTATCCATTCATCTGCTGATGGACATCTAGGTTGCTTCCATGTCCTGGCTATTATAAACAGTGCTGCAATGAACATTGGGGTACATGTGTCTCTTTCAATTCTGGTTTCCTCGGTGTGTATGCCCAGCAGTGGGATTGCTGGGTCATAAGGCAGTTCTATTTGCAATTTTTTAAGAAATCTCCACACTGTTTTCCATAATGGCTGTACTAGTTTGCATGCCCACCAGCAGTGTAAGAGGGTTCCCTTTTCTCCACATCCTCTCCAGCATTTATTGCTTGTAGACTTTTGGATCGCAGCCATTCTGACTGGTGTGAAATGGTACCTCATTGTGGTCTTGATTTGCATTTCTCTGATAATGAGTGATGTTGAGCATCTTTTCATGTGTTTGTTAGCCATCCGTATGTCTTCTTTGGAGAAATGCCTATTTAGTTCTTTGGCCCATTTTTTTATTGGATCATTTATTTTTCTGGAGTTGAGCTGTATAAGTTGCTTATATATCTTTGAGATTAGTTGTTTGTCAGTTGTTTCATTTGCTATTGTTTTCTCCCATTGAGAAGGCTGTCTTTTCACCTTGCTTGTAGTTTCCTTTGTTGTGCAGAAGCTTTTAATTTTAATTAGATCCCATTTGTTTATCTTTGCTTTTATTTCCAGTATACTGGGAGGTGGATCATAGAGGATCCTACTGTGATTTATGTCGGAGAGTGTTTTGCCTATGTTCTCCTCTAGGAGTTTTATAGTTTCTGGTCTTACATTTAGATCTTTAATCCATTTTGAGTTTATTTTTGTGTATGGTGTTAGAAAGGGGTCTAGTTTCATTCTTTTACAAGTGGTTGACCAGTTTTCCCAGCACCACCTGTTAAAGAGACTGTCTTTACTCCATTGTATATTCTTGCCTCCTTTGTCAAAGATAAGGTGTCCATAGGTGTGTGGGTTTATCTCAGGGCTTTTTATTTTGTTCCATTGATCTATATTTCTGTCTTTGTGCCAGTACCATACTGTCTTAATGACTGTGGCTTTGTAGTAGAGCCTGAAGTCAGGCAAGTTGATTCCTCCAGTTCCATTCTTCTTTCTCAAGATTGCTTTGGCTATTCGAGGCTTTTTGTATTTCCATACAAATCTTGAGATTATTTGATCTAGTTCTGTGAACAATACTGCTGGTAACTTGATGGGAATTGCATTGAATCTGTAGATTGCTTTGGGTAGTATACTCATTTTCACTATATTGACTCTTCCGACCCATGAGCATGGTATATTTCTCCATCTATTAGTGTCCTCTTTGATTTCTTTTATCAGTGTTTTATAGTTTTTGATATATAGGTCTTTAGTTTCTTTAGGTAGAAATATTCCTAAGTATTTTATTCTTTTCGTTGCAATGGTGAATGGAATTGTTTCCTTAACTTCTTTTTCTACTTTCTCATTATTAGTGTATAGGAATGCAAGGAATTTCTGAGTGTTGATTTTATATCCTGCAACTTTACTATATTCATTGATTAACTCTAGTAGTTTTCTGGTCGAGTCTTTAGGATTTTCTATGTAGAGGATCATGTCATCTGCAAACAGTGAGAGTTTTACTTCTTCTTTTCCAATTTGGATTCCTTGTATTTCTTTTTCTGCTCTGATTGCTGTGGCCAAAACTTCCAGTACGATGTTGAAGAGTAGTGGTGTAAGTGGACACCCTTGTCTTGTTCCTGAATTTAGGGGAAATGGTTTCAATTTTTCACCATTGAGGATAATGTTAGCTGTGGGTTTGTCATATATAGGTTTTATTATGTTGAGGTATGTTCCTTCTATTCCTGCTTTCTGGAGAGTTTTTATCATAAATGGATGCTGAATTTTGTTAAAGGCTTTTTCTGCGTCTATTGAGATAATCATATGATTTTTATTTCTGAGTTTGTTAATGTGATGAATTACATTGATTGACTTGCGGATATTGAAGAATCCTTGCATCCCTGGGATAAAGCCCACTTGGTCATGGTGTATGATCTTTTAATGTGTTGCTGGATTCTGATTGCTAGGATTTTGTTGAGGATTTTTGCGTGTATGTTCATCAGTGATATTGGCCTGTAGCTTTCTTTTTTTGTGGTGTCTTTGTCAGGTTTTGATATTAGGGTGATGGTGGCCTCATAGAATGAGTTTGGAAGTTTACCTCCCTCTGCAATTTTCTGGAATAGCTTCAGTAAGATAGGTGTTAGCTCTTCTCGGAATTTTTGGTAGAATTCAGCTGTGAAGCCGTCTGGACCTGGGCTTTTGTTTGCTGGAAGATTTCTGATTACAGTTTCAATTTCTGTGCTTGTGATGAGTCTGTTAAGATTTTCTGTTTCTTCCTGGTTCAGTTTTGGAAAATTGTACTTTTCTAAGAATTTGTCCATTTCTTCCAAGTTGTCCATTTTATTGGCATATAATAGCTGATAGTAGTCTCTTATGATTCTTTGTATTTCTGTGTTGTCTGTCGTGATCTCTCCATTTTCATTTCTAATTTTGTTGATTTGATTTTTTTTCTCTTTGTTTCTTGATGAGTCTGGTTAATGGTTTGTCAATTTTATTTATCCTTTCAAAGAACCAGCTTTTTGCTTTGTTGATTTTTGCTATGGTCTCTTTTGTTTCTTTAGCATTTATTTCTGCCCTAATTTTTAGGATTTCTTTCCTTCTACTAACTCTGGGGTTCTCTATTTCTTCCTTTTCTAGTTGCTTTAGGTGTAGAGTTAGGTTATTTATTTGATTTTTTTCTTGTTTCTTGAGGTATGCCTGTATTGCTATGAACTTTCCTCTTAGGACTGCTTTTAAAGTGTCCCAAAGGTTCTGTGTTGTTGTGTTTTCATTTTCATTCGTTTTGATGCATAATTTGATTTCTTTTTGATTTCTTCTGTGATGTGTTGATTATTCAGTAGGGTGTTGTTCAGCCTCCAAATGTTGGAATTTTTCATAGTTTTTCTCCTATAATTGAGATCGAACCTTAGTGCCTTATGGTTAGAGAAGATGCTTGGGATAATTTCCATTTTTTTGAATTTATCAAGGTTAGATTTATGACCCAGAATGTGATCTATCCTGGAAAAGGTTCCGTGTGCACTTGAGAAAAAGGTGAAATTCATTGTTTTGGGGTGAAATGTCCTATAGATATCAATTAAGTGTAACCGGTCAATTGTATCGTTTAATGTTTGCATTTCTTTGTTAATTTTCTGCTTAGTTGATCTGTCCATAGGTGTGAGTGGGGTATTAACGTCTCCCACTATTATTGTATTATTATTAATTTCCCCTTTCATGCTTGTTAGCAATTGTCTTACATATTGCGGTGCTCCTATGTTGGGTGCATATATATTTATAATTGTTATATCTTCTTCTTGGATCGATCCTTTAATCATTATGTAGTGGCCTTCTTTGTCCCTTTTCACAGCCTTTGTTTTAAAGTCTATTTTATCGGATATGAGTATTGCTACTCCTGCTTTCTTTTGGTCTTTATTTGCATGGAATATCTTTTTCCAGCCCTTCACTTTTAGTCTGTATGTGTCCGTTGTTTTGAGGTGGGTCTCTTGTAGGCAGCATATATAGGGATCTTGTTTTTGTATCCCTTCAGCCAGTCTTTGCCTTTTGGTTGGGGCATTCAACCCATTTACATTTAAGGTAATTATTGATAAGTATGCTCCTGTTGCCATTTACTTTATTGTTTTGGGTTCAGGTTTATACGTCCTTTTTGTGTTTCCTGTCTAAAGTCTATCCTTTAGTATTTGTTGGAGAGCTGGTTTGGTGGTGCTGAATTCTCTCAGCTTTTGCTTGTCTGGAAAGCTTTTGATTTCTCCTTCATATTTGAATGAGATCCTTGCTGGGTACAGTAGTCTTGGCTGAAGGTTATTATCTTTCATCACTTTAAGTATGTCTTGCCATTCCCTCCTGGCCTGAAGAGTTTCTATTGAAAGATCTGCAGTTATTCTTATGGGGATCCCCTTGTGTGTTATTTGTTGTTTTTCCCTTGCTGCTTTTAATAATTGTTCTTTGTGTTTGGTCTTTCTTAGTTTGATTAGTATATGTCTTGGGGTGTTCCGCCTTGGGTTTATCCTGTTTGGCACTCTCTGGGTTTCTTGGACTTGGGTGATTATTTCCTCCCCCATTTTAGGGAAGTTTTCAACTATTATCTCCTCAAGTATTTTCTCATGGTCTTTCTTTTTGTCTTCTTCTTCTGGGACTCCTATAATTCGAATGTTGGAGCGTTTCATATTGTTTTGGAGGTCTCTGAGGTTGTCCTCATTTCTTTTAATTCGCCTTTCTTTTTCCCTCGCTGATTCATTTATTTCTACCATTCTATCTTCTATTTCACTGATCCTATCTTCTGCCTCCAATATTCTACTATTTGTAGCCTCCAGAGTGTTTCTGATCTCATTTATTGCATTATTCATTATATGTTGACTCTTTTTATTTCTTCTAGGTCCTTGTTAAACCTTTCTTGCATCTTCTCAATCCTTGACCCCAGGCTATTTATCTGTGCTTCCATTTTGATTTCAAGATTTTGGATCATTTTCACTATCAGTATTTGGAATTCTTTCTCAGGTAGATTCCCTATCTCTTCCTCTTTTGTTTGGTTTGGTGGGCATGTCTCCTGTTCCTTTACCTCCTGGGTATTCCTCTGTCTCTTCATCCTGGTTACATTGCTGCGTTTGGGGTGGCTTTTCTATATTCCGGGAATTTGTGGAGTTTTCTTTATTATAGAGTTTCCTCTCTGTGTTTGGGGTTATATCAGTGGCTTGTCAAAGTTTCTTGGTCAGGGAGGCTTGTGTTGGAGTTCTGGTGGGTGGATCTGGATTTCCTCTCTCTGGAGTGCTGTGACGTGTGAAGTAATGGGTTATGAGACGTCAGTGGTTTTGGAGTATTTTGAGTTGCCTGTGTATTGAGGCTCAGGGGCTTGTTCTTGTGTTGCTGGAGAAATTGCGTGGTATGTCTTGCTCTGGAGCTTGTTGGCCCTTGGGCAGTGCTCAATTTTAGTATAGGTATGAAGGCGTTTGATGAACTCTACTTGCATAATGTTCCCTGTATTCCGAAATTCTTTGATGATCTCAGGATTTGGACTTACGCCTCCTGATTCTGGTTTTCAGATTTATTTTTACAATAGCCTCATGATTTCTCCATCTATTCAGCACTAATGTTAAAACATCTAGGTTAATGATGATAGGTTTCTCCACCTTGAGGGTCGTCCCTAGAGAGTCGGTGAGTTACTTGGAGGAGAGAAGAGGGAGGGAGTAGTTAGAGGTGAGTGGAATGGGATGGGGTGGAATCATAAGAGGGAAATGCAAGTTAGCCTGTAACCACTTTCTTGTGTGCGCTCCGAAGTCTGGACCGCTCAGAGTTGGTCACAGAGTTATACATGAAAGAGGAGAGGGAGGAAGTAGACAGAGGTGGACAGGAGGATAAAAGAGGGAGATGGGAAGGAGGGATACAGATCCGGTCAGTGACCAGTTCCCTCTGAATTCTCCTCCTTAGGGTTGGGTAGAAAGGGGGAGGGGGAGGGGAGGAGACAAAGCCACCTGGTGGCGAAAAGGGAGATTCCAAAGGTGGAGAGAGTGGTCAAGCCAGTAGTCTTGCACTCATGTAAAACTGGGTACTGAGGATTAGGTTTTTAAAAGTACAAAATTGACAACAAATACCAAAATTCCAAGATTAAAAATCTGGAGTATAGATTGGATTTTCAAAGATAGATTATTGAAGAGAAGATGAAGAAGTAGAGAGAAATTAAAAAAAAATAGAGAAAAAAGAAAAAAAAAGTAAAATATAATAAAAGACTCCAGAATTATTAAAAGACAACTTCCTTCACCAATAAGACTATATACGGCGTTTGCTTAAACGATAGGGGTGTGTTTTTTTTTTTTAAGTAATATTAGGTTCTAAAAATAATAACTAGAAATATAGAAGACTTAAAAATTTAAGGAAGTTTAGGGTAAAAAGGATGAAAAAGAAAAGGATAAACAAATTTAAAAAGGAAGAAGATAATTTTTAAGGAAAGAAAACTAAATTTTTAAAAAAAAAAAAATCATGCTTCCACATCATCCCCCCAATTTTTTTTTTTTTGGATCAGAAAAGTAGAAACTGCGTATCTGGCGCTTTCTCTGTAGTTGAGGACTGTGTGGGGTCACTACCAAGGCAGTTCCCTCTATTTGACTTCCTCTGTTTGCTGGTCTCTTCCATGTCTGATTTCTGTCTTGCCTCAGGGAGGGTGGTGCTGAGCTCTGCACTGGGCTTGCCCCTTCCCAATCCGCGGGATAACCGTGTGGGGCCTGGCCTATGTTTCATGCAATTCCCCGGATTAAGCCGCTCAGGATTGGCGCTCAGGAAGTCCCCTCCGGGTGCCAGGTTTGTTTCCAAGTCCGAGTGGCTAGGGAGTTTGGCGCGGACTATTGTTGCAGAAGTCTCAATAAAGAAGCTTGCTTGCAATTTGGTAGGTAATGTTTCTCTTGAGCTGCGTCTGCCCTCTTCCAGCGCTTAAGGCTCTGGCTGCCTGTCGCCGGTGGGGGATGGTCTGCAGTCGGCTATTTCCAATCCGTCCTTTGTTCTGTGCGCGGGCCTGTCAGTGTCTTATGTTCGAGCGTTTCGCGTGTTAGTTACCCCCAGTCTGGTTTGTTAGTCCGGGATAAATCGTTCTATCCACGCGCGGACCCGATTCTGACCCCTTTACGCCCGATTCTCGAGAAAAGTCCTGCAGCCTACGTGTCCCGCGGCCCAATTCTTAGAAAAGCGCTGTCGCGGGCGAGCTCCTCCCTGCCCAGCCCCCAGTGCTGTCGGATGCAGGCATTTGCGCTGCTTGTCCGCTGGGGGTTATACTGTTGAATTTGTAATCTGTTGGTTTTAATTATTTATTTATTCTTCCTTCCTGTTATGTTGCCCTCTGTGCTTCCAGGGCTCGCCCCATGCACAGCTGTGAGAAAGTTCCCCATTTTAGGGAACCTCTCTCTTTAAGAGTCTCTTCCTGGGACGGGATTCCCTTTCCCGTGCCGGGGTTCCCCTCCCCTACCTCCTTTGTCTATAACTTCGTTCTTTAAAATAAAATAAAATATTCCCTACCTGGCTTTGAAGCCAATGATCTGCTTTGCTGGATGCCTGATGTCCTCTGCCAGCAGTCAGAAGTTATTTTGTGGAATTTGCTCAGTGCTGAAATGTTCTTTTGGTGAGGTAGAGAGGGAGAAAGTGTTCTCCCCATCCTATTCCTCCGCCATCTTTCTAGATGGTCTCAATACTTTTATAGCTACATGCCACAAGATCAGAGAGAGAAGGGTTGGGAATGAGACAAAACCCACTGTCCCTGTCATAGAAAAGAAAGTCAAAGAGGTCTGTATATTTTTCTCTCCTTCCCCGAAACTGAGATAACCATTTTCTACAAAGGAAGTTGTTGAAAATTTTGAGTATTAGGTCGGGAGATTTTTACATATCTACTGAACATTTTCATAGGGAGATAGACATGGAAGAAATTTAGGAGAACCCTGACAAAAAACTGTAGACCCTTTTAAATCATATATCTTAAAGAAAATCAGTTTTAAGGGTTAGAGATGGAAAATAAACAGATATTTATTAACTGCTTCTTAGTACCAGCATTGTGCTTTATCCTGCAGATGACTTTTTTAGATTTACCTTGGTTTCTGTAGTTAATTCCTGGCAGCCCACGAGATTACCAAACTACCATGCTGCCCTCATATCTTGAAGGATCCGGGTTAGAGTCATTTTGTTGTGGTGTTCAGTCAAGTTGTGTCTGACTCTTTATAACCCCATGGACTGCAGGATGCCGAGCTTCTGTGTCCTTCACTATCTCCCTGAGTTTTCTCAAACTCATGTCCATTAAATCTGTGATGCCATCCAACCATCTTCATCCTCAGTTGTCCCGTTCTTCTCCTGCCTTCAATCTTTCCCAGCATCAGGGTCTTTTCCAGTGAGTCAGCTCTTCGCATCAGGTGGCCAAAGTATTGGAGCTTCAGCTTTAGCATCATCCTTTCCAATGAATATTCAGGGTTGATTTCCTTTTTTAAAAAATTTTTTTTCTAAAAAAAGTATTTATTATTATTATTTTTAAATTTACAATATTGTATTGGTTTTTGATTTCCTTTAGGATTGACTGGATGGATCTCCTTGCAGTTCAAGGGACTCTCAAGAGAATTCTCCAGGATCACAGTTTAAAAACATCAATTCTTCAGCACTCAGCCTTCTTTATGGTCCAACTCTCACATCCATACATGACTACTGGAAAAACCATAGCTTTGATAGACCTTTGAAAAACCATAGATAGACCTTTGTTGGCAAAGTGATGTCTCTGCCTTTTAATACACTGTCTAGGCTCGTCATAGCTTTTCTTCCAAGGAGCTGATTAGTGGCAGCCCATGAGCTGACCACACTGCCACGCTGCCCTCATATCTTGAAGGATCTGTGTTAGGGTCATTTTGTTGTGTTGTTCAGTCACTAAGTTGTGTCTGATTCTTTGCAACCCCACGGACTGCAGGATGCCGAGCTTCCGTGTCCTTCACTATCTCCATTTTAGTTTTTAATTCTTTTTAATTTCGTGGCTGCAGTCACCATCTGCCATGATTTTGGAGCCCAAGAAAATACAAAATTCATCCATGGCTATATGGCTCAGTGTTCTGTTAAGCTTTTCTTCCTGCTTGACTGATTAGAGGTTTTTATTATTTAACAAATTCACTCTCTTGTCACTGAGAATTTGGTTCTTGTAATTTGTTAATAAAATCTGTGCTTTAAGGTTTTTCTTTCACTCCAGGCTTCCGTGGGCCTGAGACTCCCAAGTTGAGGCTTCGTTGCCTAAATATGTCTTGGAATAATTCTTGGTCTGTGGTTAGGAAACTCTGTGTTCAGCTGTTGTGAAGAGGAGGGGATTATAAAATTCAGTCATGAGCTGCTTAGTTATTTTCTGCAGATCCTATTTCTTGCCCCCAAACACTGTGGCCCCCTCCAGGAGGCTCTGGAACAATTGCTTGAGATCTCTTGAAAAGTCAGGCTTGACCTGAGTATTATTCTTCTTTAGAATACCCTTTCTCCACTGTCCCCCTGCCCAATGTCTAGGTTTATTGTAGGTACTCAATGAGTATTTCTTTGAACTTAATAGCTGGTACAAAAGCTTTAGGGAAAATATGGCTAAAGAATGCTATCATACTTGAAATTGGGTAATTAAGAGTAATTAATGAGTGTCTCTTATTATTGTGGGGAAAATACATGGCAAAATTCACAATGAGTTGATACTGTAAAGCAAAAATTCTTATGAGATGATTCAGAAGCTACATATCTGCTTATGATACTCAGAATGGGGATGACACTGATTTGCTGATAATGTATTATTATTATTCTGTAGCCCCAGATGATACAGCAGACTCTCAAGAGGACACTGCAATATTATGAGCACCAAGTTACAGGGTAAGGAAAAATGGATTTTGGTTTTCATTGGGAACAAGTTAAAGATAATTCCTACATAGAGAACAGAGTTGTGGTTGCTAAGGGAGAGAGGGTTGTGGGAAGGATGGAGTGGGAGGATGGTGTTAGGAGATGTAAACTATTATATATAGAATGGATAAACAACAAGGTCCTAGTGTGTCGAAGAGGGAACTATATTTAATATCCTGTTATAAATCATAATAAAAATAATATATATATAAAGGATGTATATATGTGTAACTGAATCACTTTTCTATATAGTAGAAATTAACACATTGTAAATTATTATAACTAAATTAAAAAAGAGTAATTACTCAAATGTAGTAGTGGAACATGTGGTTTTCTGCCACCCAAGTCAACCTTATTGCATAGTGGTTATGCATCGTGGTTATGCTTAGTGTAGAGTGGGGCCTCATAGGGGTCCTGTGTTTATTGGGATTATTTCTGTCAAAGGATTATTTGTGTTGAATCCTTTTAAATAAAATCCCTTTGCTATTGCTTTCCTTTTTTTTTTCCTTCTGTGCTCTTGCCTTCTCATTCTCATTCATCAAATTTCATATTTTGCCTTTGTAATATGGTAAGGCTTTAAAGGAAATTTTAGGATCCTTCAGTCAAGTTTAATAAAAATCACTATAAGCTTAATATAGTTGAGTGAGAAGTATTTGTTTTGTTTAGTTAGAGGCCTGTGCTACAGAGTTTCCTTCATTTATTCCCTTCTTTTTGAAGTGGTGTGGTCTGGTGTAAAGTAAGAAGATTTAAGGTCATGAGACAGGAATTCAAGGTCTCACTAGGACACAGAACGTAAAAGTAACTTTATCTGTTTTAAAGGGTGATGATGATGGTAACTAAATCAAGGATTATTTGTCATTATTAAATGAGGTAATTTTAATGAAAGTATTTTGTAAGCAGAAACTTCCAAATAAGTGTAAGGATGTAAGGTGTATCTTTGATTGGCTATGGCAGAAAGCAGTTGGCAAATCCAAAAGCCTAAATTCACTTTCTGATGTAGTCTAGCTATTTAAATTAAATGTACAATGTACCACATTTATCTTTGTAGGGGTTTAAGAACTTCTGAGGAGTCAAGATTCAAATCCTGGTATCTCTTGAAAGGCTATAACACTATGGGTCATAGCCATTACCATAGGGATCAAGACATATTTTTGGCTATTAGGATGTACTGTACTTTTTTTCCTACAAAATAGAAGGGAGGAAAGCATAGTGGAAAAATAATCTCAGTATCTAGTATAATGCCATACACTTTAAGTGCTTGATTAATATATTAAATATCATTTCAAAGGAAATTGCCCTGAAACTTTGTCATATCAATCCTCAAGAGTGCAGTACTAGGGAAAACATTACTTAAACTCATGAATGGCTTTTAATTTGAGGCTAGTGTCTAAATGCTTTATTTTAAAGGAGATAAATAATGTAAATGATCTCTTCCCATGTACTCTAAAATAAAGCAATCATTCTCCTTTGGTTTGCTGCTTTCAAAGTGTGGTGCTTGGATTAAATTAGTCAATGTATTTAGAATAGTTCCTGGTACATGGTGAGCACCACATGCTTGTTTACTCTTATATTTATTATCATTATGTTTTTTGATATTTCAACGACAGTATCAGTAATGCGACTTGACATTTGGGATCTTAGTTTCCTGAACAGCGATTGAACTCATGCCCCCTGAGGCAGAAGTGCGGAGTCCTAACCACTGGAACATCAGGGAATTCCCCATATTTATTGTCATTAAATTTTTAAATATTGTAATGACCATACACCAAAATGAATAACACCAAAAAATGATGTCCATGTCCTTTTCATCATAGGCGACTAGAATGCAAAAGTAGAAGTCAAGAGATACCTAAATAACTGGCAAGTTTGGCCTTGGAATACAACATGAAGCAGGGCAACAGCTAGCAGAGTTTTGCTAAGAGAGTGTGCTGGTCATAGCAAACACCCTCTTAGAACAATGCAAGAGATGACTCTGCACATGGACTTGGATGGTCAATTCCAAAATCAGATCAATTATATTCTTTGCAGTTGAAGGTGAAGAACCTCTATGCAGTAAGCAAAAAAAAAAAAGACCAGGAGCTGACTGTGGCTCAGATCATGAACTCATTTCAAAATTCAGACTTAAATTGAAGAAAGTAGGGAAAATGACTAGACCATTCAGATATGACCTAAATCAAATTCCTTAGGGTTATGCAGTGGAAGTGACAAATAGATTCAAGGGATAAGATCTGACAGATAGAGTGCCTGAAGAACTGTGGACAGAGGTTTGTAATATTGTACAGAAGACGGTGATCAAAACCATTCCCAAGAAAAACAGATGCAGCAAGGCAAAATGGTTGTCTAAGTAGACCTTACAAATAACTGAGAAAAGAAGAGAAGTGAGAGGCAAGGGAGAAAAGGAAAGATATGCCCATATGAATGCAATTCCAAAGAATAGCAAGGAGAGATAAGAAAGTCTTCCTAAGTGAACAATGCAAAGAAATAGAGGAAAACAATAGAATGGGAAAGACTAGATATCTCTTCAAGAAAATTAGAGATGCCAAGGGAACACTTCATGTAAAAATGGGCACAGTAAAGGATAGAAATGGTATGGACCGAATAGAAGAAGATATTAAGAAATGGCAAAATACACAGAAGAAATATACAAATAAGATCTTAATGACCCAGATAACCATGATGGTGTGATAACATACCTAGAGCCAGACATCTTGGAGTGCAAAGTGAAGTGGGCCTTAGGAAGCATCACTGTGAACAAAGCAAGCAGAGGTGATGGAATTCCAGCTGAGCTATTTCAAATCCTAAAAGATGATGCTGTTAAAGTCCTGCACTTAATGCCAGCAAATTTGGAAAACTCAGTAGTGGTCAAGGACTGGAAAAGGTCAGTTTTCATTCCATCGCACAGAAAGGCAATGTCAAAGAATGTTCAAACTGCTGCACAGTTGCACTCATTTTACATGCTAGCAAAGTAATGCTCAAAATTTTCCAAGCCAGGCTTCAGCAGTATGTGAACTGACTTCAACAGTACATGAACCAAGAACTCCCAGATGTTCAAGCTGGGTTTAGAAAAGGTAGAGGAACTAGCGATCAAATTGCCAGCATGCACTGGATCCTAGAATAAGCAAGAGAATTCTGGAAAAACATCTACCTCTGCTTCATTGACTATTAAAAATATTTTGACTGTGTGGATCACAACAAACTGTTGAAAATTCTTCAAGTGATGGGAATACCAGACTTTACCTGCCTCCTGTGAAACCTGTATGCAGGTCAAGAAGCAGCAGTTAGAACTGGACATGGAAGAACAAACTGGTTCCAAACTGGTTCTAAATTGGACACTGGTTCCAATTTTGTTCACATGCAAAATGTCAGGCTGGATGAAGCAGAAGGTGGAATCAAGACTGATAGGAGAAATATCAATAACTCAAGATATGCAGATGACATCACCCTTGTGGCAGATACAGAAGAGCCTCTTGATGAAGATGAAAGAGGAGAGTATAAAAGCTGGCTTAAAACTCAACATTCAACACCTGAAGATTATGGCATCTAGTCCCATCTTTTGTTGGCAAATAGACAGGTAAACAATGGAAATAGTGACAGACTTTGTTTTCTTGGGCTCGAAAATCACTGAAGATGGTGACTGTAGCCATGAAATTAAAAGATGCTTGCTCCTTGGAAGAAAAGCTATGACAAACCTAAACAGTGTATTATAAAGCAGAGACATTACTTTTCTGACAAAGGTCCATCTAGTCAAAGCTATGGATGTGAGAGTTGGACCATAAAGAAGGTTGAGTGTGAAAGAATTGATGCTTTTGAACTGTGGTGTTGGAGAAGACTCTTGAGAGTCCCTTCGACAGCAAGGAGATCAAACCAGTCAATCCTAAAGGAAATCAGTCCTGAATATTCTTTGGAAGGACTGATGCTGAAGTTGAAGCTCCAGTACTTTGGCCACCTGATGGTAAGAGCTGACTCATTGGAAAAGACCCTGATGCTAGATGACTACAGGAGAAGGGAATGACGCTACAAGATGGTTGGATAGGATCACCCAATGGGCATGAGTCTGAGCAAACTCTGGGAGGTGGTGAAGGACAGGGAAGCCTGGCGTGCTGCAGTGCATGGGGTTCAAAGAGTTGGACATGACAGAGCAACTGAACAACAACCACCACCACCAGTAATGAAATGCAAGTTATGTTCTGAAATTATGAAGTTATCAAATAATAACAGACGAAGTAGTCTTACTTGTGAACTAAACTATGCTTTTGTGGCAAGTTGGAGTAGGAGTCTTAAAAATATGATAAAAATAACTATTTCTCTAATCAGGAGAAAATTATTTTTCTATTAGTAGGATGGAGTTCTATTTTATCTAAATAACTCCCTCAACTATCCCTTCAATCTATGTATTGCCTAAATGGTCTTTCCCTAGTTCTGTTTAGTACAGCCACAGTATTTAAAAACAGACAGGGTATAGGACTTCCATATAAAGAGATATATTAATGTCCTACTGGTTCTAAGACCTATTAGCATATTTTTGCTTAAGTGTTGGCTACCCTCTGAGAATCTGAAGAAGTATCTTTACTTACTGTCTTTTTGTGTGTGCTTATACTGCTGAAGACAAAAGGGTCATGATTTCCTTGTCTAGTACCCTCTTTGCCTTTTTTTTAAATTTAATTTTTTTCTTTTATATTGGGGTGTAGCTGAATAACAATATTGTGATAGTTTCAGGTGGATAGAAAAGGGACTCAGCCATAGATAAACATGTACCCATTTTCACCCAACTATCCCTCCTTCCCATCCTACCCCTGCTGGGAACCACACATTTGTTCTCAAAGTGTGTTTTGTAAATAAGTTCCTTTGTATTGTTTTTTTCTGAGGTTCCACATACAAGAGATGTCATAGATATATTTCTCCTTCTCTATCTGGCTTACTTCACTCAGTATGATAATCAAGGTACACCCATGTTGCATTATTTCATTCTTTTTAATGGCTGAGTAATATTCCATTGTGTCCATGTGCTACATCTTTTCCCGTTCCTCTCTCGGTGGATTTCTAGGTTTCTTCCATGTAATCATTTGTCACCATTTGCTGACATCCTGTTGTAAACAGTGCTGCAGTGAATACTGGGGTGCTTGTACCCTTTTGGACTATGTTTATCCCAGGAGTAGGATTACAAGGTCATATGCTAGCTGTATTTTCAGTTTCTTAAGGAACCTCCATACTGTTCTCCATAGTGGCTGTACCAGTTTACAGTCAGTGTGTAAGGAAGAGTTCCCTTCTTTCTGTACCCTCTCTGGTAATTATTGTTTGTAAATTTTTTTGATGACAGCCATTTTGACTGTGGAAAGGTGATGTCCCATTGTAGTTTTGATTTATATTTCTCTAATAATTAGTGATGTTGAGCATCTTTTCATGGGCCTCTTTGCCATCTGTATGTCTTCTTTAAGGAGTTATGTCTCTTTAGGTCTTCCACTAGATATTTTTTTGATATTGAGCTCCATAAGCTGTTTGTATATTTTGGAGATTGATCCTTTGACTGTTGTTTCATTTGCAAATATTTTCTCCCATTCTAAGTATTGTCTTTTTGTCTTGTTTATGATTTTCTTTGCTGTGCAAAAGGTTTTACATTTAATTAGTTCCCAATTCTCTATTTTTGTTTTCATTTTCATTATTTCAAGAGGTGGGTCAACAAAAGATCTTGCTCTGGTTTATGTCAAAGAGTGTTTTCTTTATGTTTACCTCTAAGAGTTTTATAGTGTCCAGTCTTAATTTATGTCTTTAATCCATTTTGAGCTTATTTTTGTGCATGGTGTTAGGTAGTGTTCTAATTTCATTATTTTACATGTTGCCGTCCAGATTTCCCTGCACCACTTACTCCAGAGGCTGTCTTTTTCTCCATTGTATATTCTTGTCACCTTTGTCATAGATTAGCTGACCATAGGTCTGTGGCTTTATCTTTGGACTTTCTATCCTGTACCATTGGTTTATATTTCTGTTTTTGTGCCAGTATCCTACAGCTTTGATTACTGCAGCTTTTCAGCATATTTTGAAGACAGGGAAGCTGATTCGTTCAGCTCCATTTTTCTTTTTCAAGATTACTTGGGCTATTGTGGGTCTTTAAATTGTTAATTTTTTTGTTCTAATTCTGTCAAGAATGCCATTGGTAGCTTGATAGGAATTGCATTGATTCTGTAGATTGCTTTGGGTATTATGTTCATTCTTCCGATTCAAGAACACTATATGTTTTTCATCTGTTTGTGTTCTCTTTGGTTTCTTTCATATGTGTTTTATAGTTTTCTGAGTACAGGTCTTTTGCTTCCTTAGGTAGATTTATCCCTGAAAGTGAAAAGTGAAGTGTTAGTCCCTCAGTCATGTCCATGGACTGTAGTAGTCTGCCAGGCCCCTCTCTCCATGAAATTCTCCAGCCAAGAGTACTGGAGTGTATAGCCATTCCTTTCTCCACGGGGTCTTCCAGACCCAGGGATTGAATCTGGATCTCCTGCACTGCTGGTAGAGTCTTTATCATCTGAACCACCAGGGAAGCCCCAGCTTTATCCCATTGCAACAACAAAAAAATAAGATTTATTTCTAGGTATTTTTTGTTGTTGTTGCAATGGAAAACAGATTTTTTCTCTTTTGTTGTTAGTGTATTGGAGTGCAAGAGAATTCTGTGGATTAATTTTGTATAGTGCAACCTTATCAAATTCACTGGTTAGGGCCAGTAGATTTTTGGTAGAACCTTTGGGATTTTCTACGTATAGTAACATGTTGTCTGCAAACATGATGGTTATACTTCTTCCTTTCCAATTTGTCTTCCTTTCATTTATTTTACTACTCTGATTGCTGTGGTGAGGACTTCCAAAACTATATTGAATAAGAGTAATAAGAGTGGTCATCCTTGTCTTGTTCCTAATCTCAGGGGAAATGCTTTCTGTTTTTCACAATTGAGTATGATATTTACTGTCAGTTTGTTGGATATGACCTTTATTATGTTAAGGGATGTTCCCTCTATGCCCATTTTCTGGAGAGTTTTTATTATAAACGGGTGTTGAATTTTTAAAAGCTTTTTCTGCATCTATTATGATCATATGATGTTTTATTCTTTATTTGGTAATATGCTGCATCATATTGATTGATTTGTGTATATTGAAGGATTCTTGCATTTCTGGGACAAATCCAACTTGATCATGGTGTGTAACCCTTTTAATGTGTTGGATTCTGTTTACTAGTATTTTGTTGAGGATTTTTGGCTCCATGTTCACCACTGATATTGGTCTATAATTTTCTTTTTTTTTAAATATTCTTTTTGGTAACAGAGTGATGGTGGCCTTGTAGAATGAATTTGGGAGTGTTCCTCCCTCTGCAGTTTTCTGGAAAAGTTTTAGAAGGATCAGTGTTAACTCTTCTCTAAATGTTTGATAGAATTCACCTTTGAAGCCATCTGGTCCTGCAATTTTGTTTGTTGGAAGATTTTTTATTTACAGTTTCAGTTTCATTACTTGTAATTAGTCTGTTTACATTTTCTGATTCTTTCTGAGTCAGTCTTGGAAGGTTGTACTTTTCGAAGAATTTGTCCATTTCTTTCAGGTTATCCATTTTATTGGTGTATCATTGCTTATAGTAGTCTCTTATGATCCTTTGTATTTCTACAATGTCAGTTGTAATTTCTCCTTATTCATTTCTAATTTTATTAGTTTGTGTCCTCTCCCTTTTTTTTTCTTCTTGAGGATTTGGGCTAAAGTTTTATCATTTATCTTCTCAAAGAGCCAACTTTTGCCTTTATTGGTCTTTGCTATTGTTTTCTTTTTTGGGCTAAAGTTTTATCATTTATCTTCTCAAAGAGCCAACTTTTGCCTTTATTGGTCTTTGCTATTGTTTTCTTTTTTTTAAATTTCATTTATTTCTGCTCTAATATTTATGCTTTAATTCTATTGACTTTGGGTTTTGTTTGTTCTTTTTCTCTAGCTGATAGTTTAGGTATAATGTTAGATTATTTGAGAATATTTTGTTTCTTGAGGTGACAGTGAATGGCTATGAACTACTTTTAGAACTGCTTCTGAGGCATCCAGTAGGTTTTGATTCATTGTGTTTTCTTTACCATTTGTTTCTATATATTTATCATTTCTTTAATTTTTGTAATGATCACTTGGTTATTTAGCAGCACACTTTTTAGTCTCCATGTGTGTGTGTTTTTTTTTAATAAAACTTTTTTTCCTATGTTCAAATTCTAGTCTCATAGCATTACGGTTCAGAGAAGGCAATGGCACCCTACTCCAGTACTCTTGCCTGGAAAATCCCATGGACAGAGGAGCCTGATGGGCTGCAGTCCATGAGGTCACTAAGAGTCGGACACGACTGAGCGACTTCACTTTCACTTTTCACGTTCATGTATTGGAGAAGGAAATGGCAACCCACTCCAGTGTTCTTGCCTGGAGAATCCCAGGGATGGGGGAGCCTGGTGGGCTGCAGTCCATGGGGTCACACAGAGTCAGACACGACTAAATTGACTTAGCAGCAGTAGCAGTATTATGGTTGGAAAATATGCTTGATAATCTTCAATTTCCTTAATTTTTCCTAGGCTTGACGTGTGACCCAAGATTTCTATCCTGGAACATGTTCCATGTGTACTTGAGAAGAAAGTGTATTTTGCCACTTTTGGGTGGAATAACTTATAAATATCAATTGAATCTATTTGGTCTATTGCATCATTTGATGCTTGTGTTTCCTTATTTATTTTCTGTCTGGATATCTGTTGATTGGTGTAAGTGGGATATTAAAGCCCTCCACTATTCTCGTGTTAAAGTCCATTTTTCCTTTGATGATTGTTACTATTTGCTGAAGTATTGAGGTGCTTTTATGTTAATTACATAAATAGCTACAATTGTTACATATTCTTAAATTAATCCCTAGATTGTTGTATAGTACCATTCCTTATCCATTGAAACAGTTTTTATTTTAAAGTATGTTTTGGCTGATATGAGAATGGCTACTCCAATTTTCTTTTGATTTACATTTGCATGGAATATCTTTTTCCATCACCCCACTTTCAGTCTGAATGTGTCCCTAGATCTTAAGTAGATCTCTGGTAGGCAGCATATCCCCTTCATGAATCTCAGCTTTGTTGCTATGAAGGGGCTTTGTGGCTCAGTCAAATGAATCAAGGTAAATAGATGTGGTCAAGCAGGAGATGGTAAGATTGAACATAGACATGTTAGGAATCAGTGAACTAAAATGGATGGGAATGGGAGAATTTAAATCAGATGACCAGTATATCTGCTACTGCAGGCAAGAATCCCTTGGAAGAAATGGAGTAGCCTTCATAGTCAACAAAAGCGTCTGAAATGCAATGCTTGTTTGTATTCTCAAAAATGAGAGTAATCTCAGTTCAATTCCAAGGCAAATCATTCTACATCACAGTAATCCAAGTCTGTGACCTAACCACTGATATCAAAGAGGCTGAAGTTGCCCAGGTCTTTGAAGACCTACAACACCTTCTGGAAATCAAGAAGCAATGTCCTTTTCTTCATAGGGGACTGGAATGCTAAAGTAGAGAGTCAAGAGATACTTGAAGTAACGGGCAAGTTTGGCCTTGGAGTACAAAATTAAGCAGGACAAAGGCTAACAGAGTCAAGAGAATATGCTGGTCATACCAAATACCCTTTTCCAACAACTCAAGAGTTGACTCTATACATGGACATCACCAGATGGTCAGCACCCAAATCAGACTGATGATGTTCTTTGCAGACAAAGATTAATAAGCTTTATACAGTCTGTAAAAACAAGGTCCTGAGATGACTATGGCTTAGATCATGAGCTCCCTATTTCAAAATCCAGGCTTAAAAATTGAAGAATGTAGGAAAACCCACTAGGCCATTCAGGTATGATCTAAATCAAACCCCTTATGATTATACAGTGAAAGTGACAAATAGATTCAAGCGATTAGATCAGGTAGACAGAGTGCCTAAAGCACTGTGGGCAAAAGTGTATAACGTTGTATGGGAAGCAGTGGCCAAAACCATCTGAAAAGAAAAAAAAATACAAGAAAACAAAATTGCTGTCTGAGGAGGTTTATGAATAGCTGAAGAAGAAGAGAAGAGAAGGGCAAGGTAGAAAGGGAAAGATATATCCAGCTGAGTACAGAGTTCCAGAGAATAGCAAGGGGAGATAAAAACACTTTCTTAAATGAACAATGCAAAGAAATAGAGAAAAACAATAGAATGGAAAATACTAGAAATATTTTCAAGAAAATTAGAGATACCAAGGGAATATTTCTTGCAAGGATGGGCATGATAAAGGACAGAAACGGTAAGGATCTAACAGAAGCAAAAGAGATTAAGAAGAGGTGAAAAGAATACATAGTAAGACTATACAAGGAAAGTCTTAACATCCTGGATAACCACAATGATGTGGTCACTCACCTAGAGCCAGCCATGCTGGAGTGTGAAGTCAAGTGGCCTTAGGAAGCATTACTGTGAACAAAGCTAGTGGAAGTGGTGGAATTCCAGCTAAGCAATTTAAAGTCCTAAAATATGATGTTGTTAAAGTGCTGCAACTCAATATGTCAGCAAATTTGGAAAACTCAGCAGTGGCCACAGAACTGGAGATGGTTAGTTTTCATTTCAATCCCAAAGGGCAATGCCAAAGAATGTTCAAACTGCTATACAATTGCACCTATTTCACATACTAGAAAGTTATGCTCAAAATCCTTCAGTTAGGCTTCAGCAGTACATGAACTGAGAACTTCTGGATGTCCTAGCTGGATTTAGGAAAGGCAGAGGAACCAGAGATCAAATTGCCAACATTCGTTAGATCATGGGGAAAGCAAAGGAGTTCCAGAAAAACATTTAGTGCTGTTTCATTGACTGTACACAAGTCTTTGTGTGGATCACAACAAACTGTGGGAAATTCTTAAAGTGATAGAAATACCCAATTACCTTACCTATCTCCCGAGAAACCTGTATGTAGTCAAGAAGCAACAGTTAAAACTGAACATAGAACAATTGACTGGTTCAAAATTGAGAGAGGACTATGACAAGGCCATGTATTGTCACCCTGCTTATTTAACTTATATGCAGAGACCATCATGCAAAATTCTGTGTTGGATGAATCACAAGCTGGAATCAAGGTTGCTGGGAGAACAACCTCAGATATATGGATGATACCACTCTAATGGCAGAAAATGAAGAGGAACTGAAGACTCTCTTGATAAGTGTGAAAGAGGAGAATGAAAAAGCTGACTTGAAACTCAACATTAAAAATACTAAGATCATGGCATCCGGTCCCATCACTTTATGGCAAATAAAAGGGGAAAAAGTGGAAGCAGTGGGAGATTTTATTTTGTTGGGCTCCAAAATCACTGTTTATGGTGACTGAAGCCATGAAATTAAAAGATGCTTGTTCCTTTGAAGGAAAGCTCTGACAAACCTAGATAGCATGTTAAAAAGCAGAGACATCACTTTGCCATCAAAGGTCTTTCTAGTCAAAGCTATTGTTTTTCCAGTAGTCATGTATGGATGTGAGAACTGGACCTTAAAAAGGTTGCATACTGAAGGACTGATATGTTCAAATTGTGATGCTGGAGAAGACTCTTGAGAATACCTTGGACTACAATGAGATCAAACCAGTAAAAACTAAATTAAATCAACCCTGAATATTCTTTGGAAGCTGAAGTTCCCGAACTTTTGCCACCTGATACAAAGAGCCAGCTAATTGGAAAATACTGTGATGCTGGGAAGTATTAAAGGCAAAAGGAAAATGGGATGGCAGAGGATGAGAAGGTTAGTAAGCATCACTGACTCAATGCACATGGATTTGCCCAAGTTCTGGGAGATATTGGAAGACAGGAATGTCTGGTGTGCTGCTTTCCATGTAATCACAAAGAGGTGGACATGACTTAATGACTGAACAACAACAACATTTTGCTGACAAATGTTCATATAGTCAAAGCTATGGTTTTTCTGATAGTCATGTACAGTTGGTTTTTCTGATAGTCATGTACAGTTGTGAGAACTGGTCCTTTAAGAAGGTTGAGTGCCAAAGAATTGATGCTTTCAAATTGTGGTGCTGGAAAAGACTCTTGAGAGTCACTTAGGGATACTGGCATTCTATAATACTTGGAATGGCAAAAAGTTGGACATGACTTAATGATTGACCACCACCAACAAGAAGGCAGCATGTACACAGGTCTTGCTTTTCTATCTATTCAGCCAGTCTGTTTCTGTTGGTTGGGGCTTTTTAAATTTTTAAAATTTATTTATTTTTTACTTTACAGTTAAGGTAATTATGATGTGTATGTTCCTATTGCCATTTTCTTAATTGTTTTGGGTTTGTTTTTGTGGGTTATTTGCCTCTGTTGTGTTTCCTTCCTAGAGAAGTTTCTGGTATTTGTTGTAAAGCTGGTTTGCTGATGCTGAATTCTCTTAACTTTTGCTTATCTGTAAAGTTTTTTATTTCTCCATCAAATCTGAGTGAGATCATTGCTGGGTAGAGCAATCTTAATTGTAGATGTTTCCTTTTCCTCACTTTAAATTTATTCTGCCACTCCCCTTCTACCTGCAGGGTTTTTTTTCTGAAAAGTCAGCTGATAGCATTATGGGGATTCCCTTGTATTTGTTTTTTGCTTTTCCCTTGATGCTTTTAATATTTTTCCTTTGCATTTGGTTTTTGTTAGCTTGATTAATATCTGTTTAGTGTTTCTCCTGTATGGGACTCTACTTCCTGTTCTTTGGTGGTATTTCCTTTCCCATAATAGTGAACTTTTTACTATAATCTCTTCAAATATTATCTCCAACTCTTTTCTTTCTTCTTCTGTACCTCTATAATTCAAATGTTGCCATGTTTAGTATCGTTGCAGAATTCTCTGAGATTGTTCTCAATTCTTTACATTCTTTTTTCTTTTTCTTGCTCCTCGGCCTTTATTTACATCATTCTGTCTTCCAGCTTAGTTATTGGTTCTTCTGCCTCAGTTATTCTGTCTTTGATTCCTTCTAGAGAGTTTTTAATTTCAGTTATTGAGTTGTTTGTCACTGTTTGTTTTTTTCTTTAGTTCTTCCAGATCCTTGTTAAATGGTTCTTGCAGTTTATCCATTTTATTTTGAAGGTTTTTACTTGAACTTTATTTTGAACTTGTTTGCCATCATTACTCTAAGTACTTTTTGAGATAGATTTCCTATTCCCTATTCATTTATTTGGTATTGTAGGCTTTGACCTTGCTTTTCCATCTGTAACAGATTTTTTTGTTGCCTCTTCGGTTTTTGGTGGGAGGGACTGTATTCCCCAAGCATTTGACCTCAGGTTTCCAGCAATGGGATGTGCAGGCTCTTGGGTAGAGCTGGGTCTTGGTGTTGAGATATGGACCTCTGGGATACTTCACTTTGATTCATATTTCCTGGAGCTTGACTTCATCTGTTACTCCAGTACTTTGGACTAATGTCTCCTACAATAGGAGCTCAAGCCTGATCTCTGGCCTGTGAGTTGGGATCCTGCTAGGTGCAGAGTGCAGCAACATCAACAATAACAAAAGACACAGAACAATAATAAAGAAGAAAAAAATAAAATACCTTTAGAAAACTAACAAATGTATTAGAAAAACATCAAGAAACTATATGAAACAAGCAGTGGAGGATAAAACTGAACTCCAATAGCAAAGAAGAAAGAACATAGTAGTATTTAAAAAATAAAAGGGAGCAGAACAATAACAAAGCATAAAAAATAAAATGTATTCAGAAAACTAGCAGATAAATTAGAAAAAATAAGACTACTTATGAAACAACCAATGACGGGTGAAAGTAAACTCCACTAGCAAAAATAAACCCCTCCCACCAAAAGAAAAGAAGGAAGGAAAAACCTTGTCTTTTGAGGGCTGGGGTTTAGGTGGGGAAGGGTTTAGGTGATGACTGGATTTAGGTGATGTCAGAGTCTTGATTCTCATTCCATGCCCCAGAAGAGGCCCTGGGTGAAGATAGGTGGTGAACTCAGGCTCAGCCTAGTCAGTGGGGCCTTCAGGATGCTTCTGGCTTCAGGGCATGGAGGGCCAGGCCTGGGGCCTCAGGAGGCTCCCTTAGGGCCAAGGGGTGGGGAAATACCTGGCAGTTTCCCTGCTCCTTGAACCCAGAGGGACCATCCCCCAGCTGACTTGGCGCCTTCACACCCTGACACCACCTAAACCTGACCACTTCCTCCACTCATGCACACAGGAGCTACATGGGTAGAGGGGGCCGTGAAGGATGGAGGGGGCCCAGGTGATGGAGGGGAACCTGTGTGGCAGAGTGGGCCCTGGAGTGTGGAGGTGGCCCTCAAGTATGGAGGGGCCCTGGAAGGCTGAGGGGCCCTGCAGGCCAGGATCTCAGCCTAGAGTTAGGAGGCTCCTTGGGACTGAGTGGTCGCACAGAGGTACCAAGGAGCCTCCCAAGGGTATCCCAGGGGACTCTCCCCCAGCTGGTTTGGCTCTTTCTCCTTCCGTGCTCACTCTCATGCCCAAAAGACTTCCTAGGGCAAAGAGTGCCCCAGACGTTGGAGGACCAGGCTCAGGGCCTTAAAAGACTTCCCAGGGATAAGTGGGTGGGGGAACATCAAGAGTATTTTCCCCAGTTCTCCTACTCTGAGGGTCTTTCCTCCTCCCCCTGATCTGGAAGCAAGCATGCCTCTTCTGATGCTTGAACCACTGCCCTTCACTCCTTCAGCCATCCCTCACCTGTGCCAGGCCTGTTGAGCCTCCACTTCTCTCCCTGCACCTTGCCCCCCACTACATCCTACCTGGTTGCTCAGGGGTTCCTCCCATCTCCCTGGTTGTTTGAGGTCCCCCACCAGAGTTTGGTGAGTGTCCTAGATGTGAGGAGACAGGAACTCCTGTCTTCTCTCTCTGCCATCTTGGTTTTACCTCCAGGGGTTTTAAAATCTCAGTTTCAATTTCAGTTTTTGTGATTGGTCTGTTTAAGGTTTCTATTTATTCCTAATTCAGTCTTGGGAGACTACCTTTCTAAGAATTTGTCAATTTCTTCCAGGTTGTCCATTTTATTAGCATACAGTTGCTTGTAGTAGTCTCTTACGATCCTTTGTATTTCTATGCTGTTGGTTGTAACTTTTTTTTTTTCATTTTTCATTTTAGTGATTTGAATTCCTTTCCCTTTTTTCTTGATAAGTCAGGCTAAAGGTTTATCACTTTCGTTTATGTTTTCAAAGAACCAGCTTTTAGTTTCATTGATCTTTGCAATTGTTTCCTTTGTCTCTTTCTTTTGTTTCTGTTCTGATCTTTATGTTTTCTTTCCTTCTGCTAATTTTAGATTTTATTTGTTCTTCTTTCTCCAGTTGTTTTTGGGGTAAGGTTAGATTGTTTATTTGAGATTTTCCTTGTTTCTTGAGGTGAGGTTTTATTGCTGTAAACTTCCCTTTTAAAAGTGATTTTGCTGCATCTCATAGGTTTCAGATTATTGTACTTTCATTTTTATTTGTCTGTAGTAAATTTTTGATTTCCTGTTTGATTTCTTCAGTGATATATTGGTTATTTAGTAACATATTTTAGCCTCCATTCATTTGTGTTTTTATAGTTTTTCTCATAGTTTATTTCTAATCTCATAGTATTGTGATCAGAAAAAAGATGCTTGATATGATCCCAGTTTTCTTAAATTTACATAGGCTGGCCTTGTGGTTCATCTTGGAGAATAGTCTGTGTGCACTTGAGAAGAATGTGCATTATGCTACTTTTGGATGGAATGCTCTATAAATCTGATCTAATGTGTTATCTAAGGCTATGTTTCCTTCTTAATTTTCCGTCTGGGAGATCTATTGACAAAGATGGGGGTGTTAAAGTTCCCCACTGTTCTTAGGTCGCTGTTGATTTCTCCCTTTGTGGTTATTAGTATTTGTTTTGCATATTGAGACTGAGGTGCTACTCTGATGGGTGCATAAGTGTTGGCAATTGTTATGCCTTCTTCCTGGATTAATCTTTTGATCATCATGTAGTGTCCTTCCTTGCCTGTTACATTCTTATTTTAAAGTCTATTTTGTCTAATATGAGAATTGCTACTCTAGTTTTCTTTTGATTTCCAGGTGCATGGAATATCCTTTTCCATCCCTCCACTTTCAGTCTATATGTGTCCCTAAGTCTGAGGTGACTAGAGGAGTTCCTTTAACATTTGTTGTAAAACTGATTTGGTGATACTGAATTCTCTTAACTTTTGCTTGCCTTTAAAGTTTTTGCTTTCTCCTCAAATCTGAATGACAGCCTCACTGGGTAGATTATTTTTGGTTCTGTGTTCTTTCACTTTAAATATATTGTGCCATTCCTTTCTGCCTCGCTGAGTTTATGCTGAGAAATCAGCTGATAACTTTATGGGAATTTCCTATATGTTATCTGTTGTTTTACTTAATATTTTATCTATTTTTACTTTTAATATTTTATCTTTAGTTTTTGTCCATTTGATTACTAGGTTTCTTGCCCTGCTCCTGCTTGTTTTTATTCTGCCTAGGACTCAGTGAGCTTCCTGGACTTTGTTGACTGTTTTTTTCCCTGTGTTATGGACATTTTTGCTATATTTCTTGAAATATTGTCTCAGGTCTTTTCTCTTTCTCTTCTCCTTCTTGGACACTTACAGTGCGAAATTTGGTGTGTTTAATGTTGTCTCAAAGATCTCTAGGTTCTCTCCATTCTTTTTCTTTATTCTGTATTGTGGCAGAGATTTACACCATTCTGTCTTCCAGGTCACTTATCCATTCTTCTGCATCATTGATTCTGCTATTGATTCTTTCTAGTTTTCTTTCTTTTTTTTTTTTTTCAGTTTGAGTATTATCCATCCCTATTTGTTTATAATTTTTCTAAATGCTTATTAAGCATTTCTTGCACTTTCTCAATCTTTCCCCTCATTCTTTTCAGAGATGCTGGATCATTTTTACTGTCATTATTCTGAAGTTCTTTTTCTGGAAGGTTGCCTATCTCCTCTTCATTTAGTTATTTTTCTGGGGTTTTGCCTTATTCCTTCTTCTGGGACATAATCTTTGCCTTTTGATTTTTCTTTAACTTTCTTTTATTGTGGTTTTCTTTCTGGAGTCTGCAGGATTGTAGTTCTTCTTGGTTCTTCTATCTTACCTTTAGCGGATGAAATTATCTCAGAGGCTTGTGCAAGCTTCTTGGTGAGAGGAACTGTCTCTTTGCCTTTTAGAGTCCATCTTTCTGCTTTCAAGTTCCTTTAGCCATATGAAAACAGAGAGCGTCTGTGATCACTAACACTTAAATTTAACATGTATTTACTCATATGTGTTGTTCCTCTTTTTGAAACATAGTTGTAACTCTGTGAAAAGGAATGTGTTTTTTCCAGTTTAAGGGATATCAGGCAATTGAGAGTAAATGCTGGCAAATATATTTTGCATGTTTCTAGGGGAGATGAAGGTGCTTTTCCTAATCTTTTCCTCCAAAATTTTAAACTTTTATTTTGTATTGGGGTATAGCTGATTAACAATGTTATGGTACTTTCAGGTGAACAGTGAAGGGACTCAGTCATACACATACATGCATCTGTTCTCCACCAAACGCCACTCTCATCCAGGCTGGCACATAACATGGAACAGAGTTCCATGTACTATACATTAGATCTTTGTTGGTTATCTGGTAAATATAGCAGTGTGTACTTGACCTTCCCAAAGTCCCTAACTATCTCTTCCCTCTGGCAACTATAAGTGTGTTTTCTAAGTCTATGAGTCTCTTTCTGTTTTATAAGTAAGTTAATTTTGTATCATTTCTTTTTAGATTCCACATATAAGGGATGTCATGTGATATTTCTCCTCTGTCTGACATACTTCACTCAGTATGACACTGTAGGTCCATCCATGTTGCTGCAGAGGGAATTATTTCATTCTTTTTAATGACTGAGTAATATTCCGTTAAATGTATATACCACTTCTTTATCCGTTACTCTCTTAGTGGACATTTAGGTTTCTTCCATGTCTTGTATATTGTCAACAGTGGTGTAATGAACATTGGGGTGCATATATCCTTTTGGATCATGTTTTTATCCAGATATATGCCCAGGAGTGGGATTGCAGGGTAATATGTTAGCGCTACTTTTAGTTTTTTTAAGGAATCTCCTTGCTGTCCTCCATAGAGACTGTATCAATTTACATTCCCATCAACAGTGTAGGAGGGTTTCCTTCTGCTGGAGCCTATCCAGCATTTGTTGTTTGTGAGTTGGTTTTTTTTTTTTTTTTTTTTTTGATGATAGCCATTCTAACTGGTGTGAGGTAATATCTCATTGTAGTTTTAATTTGCATTTCTCTAGTAACTAGTGTGAAAGCCACTCAGTCATGTCTGACTCTTTGTGAACCTGTGGACTGTAGTCTGCTAGAGTCCCCTGTCCATGGAATTCTCCAGGCAAGTATACTGGGGTGGGTGGCCATTCAGTTCTATTGGTTGGGGATTTTTCCAACCCAGGAATTGAACCCAGGTCTCCCACATTGCAGGCAGATTCTTTACCATCTGAATCAACAGGGAAGCCCTAATAACAAATGATGTTGAACATCTTTTCATGTGCCTATCGACCATCTGTATGTCTTCTGGAGAAATGTCTATTCAGGTCTTCTGCCCATTTTTTGAATGGTGTGTTTGCTTTGATGCTATTAAGCATCATAAGCTGTTTGTAAAATTTGGAGACCTATCCCTTATTGGTCAAATAATTTGCAAAGATTTTCTCCCAATCTGTGGGTTGTCTTTTTGCTTTGTTTATTGTTTCCTTTGCTGTGCAAAAGCTTTTGAGTTTAAGTAGGTCCTCTTTGTTTATTTTTGATTTTATTTCCATTATTCTGGGAGGTGGATAGAAAAAGATATATTTGTGAGTTTTGTTAGAGAGTGTTCTACCTATGTTTTCCTCTAGGAGTTTAATAGTGTCTGGTCTCACATTTAGGTCTTTAGTCCATTTTGAGCTTATTTTTGTATATGGGGTTAAGGAATGAATTTCATTTTTTACATGTGCTTGTCCAATTTTCCGAGCACCGTTTGTTGAAGAGACTGTCTTTCCAACATGTAGTCTTGTGTAGTCTTGCCTCCTTTGTCATAGTATAATTGACCATAGGTGCATGGACTTATTTCTGGGCTTTCTATCCTGTCCTGTTGATTTGTATATCTATTTTTATGCTAGGGCCACACTGCTTTGCTAACTATAATATAGTCTGAATTCAGGGAACCTGATTCCTCCAGCTGTTTTTCTTTTTCAGGATTGTTTTGAATATTTTGGGTCTTTTGTGTCCCCATACAAATTTTGAGATTTTTTTGTTCTGAAAGTGAAAGTGTTAGTTGCTAACACAGAGTTGTGTTTGACTCTTTGCGATCCCATGGACTGTAACCCACCAGGCTCCTCTGTCCATTGCCTGAAATTCTCCAAGCAAGAATACTGGATACTATTGGTAATTAGATCGGGATTGCACTGAATCTGTAGATTGCCGTGGGTAATATAGGCATTTTGACAATATTGATTATTCCAATCCAAAAACATGGTATATCTCTCCATCTGTTTATGACTCCTTCAGTTTCGTTCATCAGCATCTTATGGATTTTGGAGTACAAGTCTTTTGTCTGATTAGATTGGTTTATTCCTAGGTATTTTATTCTTTTGATGTAGTGGTAAATGGAATTGCTTCTTGAATGCCTCTTTCTGATCTTTTGTTGTTAGTCTATAGAAATGCAACTGATTTCTGTGTGTTAATTTTGTAACTTACAGCTTTACCAAATTCATTGATGAGTTCTAGAAGTTTTCTGGTAGCATCTTCAGGATCTTCTATGTATACTAAAATGTCATCCACAAACAGTGACAGTTTAACTTCTTCTTTTCCAATCTGTATTTCTCTCTTACTTCTTTTTCTTCTCTCATTGATGTAGCTAGGACTTCCAAAACTATGTTGAATAAAAGGGTGAGACTGGACATCCTTAACTTGTTAGGGATTGCTTTCAGCTTTTCACCATTGAGTAGGTGTAGGCTAGCTATAGATTTGTCGTATATAGCCTTTATTATGTTGAGGTTTATGCCCTCAACCCAATTTCTGGAAAGTTATCATAAATGAGTGCTGAATTTTGTCAAAAGCTTTTTATGCATCACTGAGATGATCATATGGCTTTTATTCTTCAGTTTGTTAATGGGTGTATTACATGGATTAGCTTGTGGATGTTGAAATATTCTTGCATCCCTGGGTTGAATCCCACTTGATCATGGTGTATGATCTTTTAAATGTACTGTTGAATATGAATTGCTAGTATTTTGTTGAGGATTTTTGCATCTATGTTCATCAGTTTTATTGGCCTGTAAATTTTTTTTTGTGATGTCTTTGTTTGGTTTTGGCATCAGGATGATGGTGGCCTCATAAAATAAGTTGGCAAGCTTTCTTTCCACTGCAGGTTTTTGGAACGATTTCAGAAGGATCAGTGTTCCCTCTTATCTAAATATTTGATAAAATTTGCCTGTGAAACCATCAGGTCCTGGAATTTTGTTTTATGGGAGGTTTTTAATCACAGTTTCAATTTCAGTGCTTGTGATTGGTCTGTTCATATTTTCTGTTTCTTCCTGGTTCAGTCTAAGGAGACAATACATTTCTAAGAATTGCTTATTTCTTCTGGGTTGTCCATTTTACTGGCATACAGTTTTTCATAGTAGTCTCTCATAAATCTTTTGTATTGCTGTGGAGTCAATTGTAACCTCTCCGTTTTTATTTCCAGTTTCACTGATTTGTGTCCTCTCCCTTTTTTTCTTGATGAGTGTAACTAAAGGCTTATCAATTTTACTTTTTCAAAGAACCAGCTTTTAGTTTCATTGATTTTGTGATTGTTTTCTTTGTCTCTATTTCATTTATTTTCTCTGATCTTTATGATTTTCTTCCTTCTGCTGATTTTAAATTTTATTTTTGTTCTTCTTTCTCTAATTGTTTCAGATTTAAGGTTAGGTTGTTTATTTGAAATTTGTCTTGTTTCTTGCCATAAGATTGTATTTCTACAAACTTCCCTGTTAGTACTACTTTGGCTGCATCCTGTAAGTTTTGGATGTTGTGCTTTCATTTTCTTTTTTCTCTAGGGATTTTTAAATTCTTATTTGATTTCTTCAGTGATCCAATGGTTGTTTAGTAGCATATCATTTAGCCAGCATGTGTTTGTGTTTAATCTTAGAGTTTTTTTCTTTTAGTTTATTTCTAATCTCAGAGTATTGTGATCAGAAAAAATGCTTGATATGATTTCAGTTTTCTTAAAATTGCATAGGCTACCCTATGGCCCAGCATGTGGTCAGTCCTGGAGAATGTTCCGTGTGCACTTGAGAAGACTGTGTAGTCTGCTGCTTTTGGATGGAATGTTCTATACATATCAACTAAGTCCAACTTGCCTTAAGTGTCACTTAAGGCCTGTGTTCGTTATTGCTTTTCTGCCTGGATGATCGGTCCATTCAGGAATGTGGGGCATTAAAGTCTTTCACTGGTACTGTGTTACTGTTGATTTCTGCCTCTATGTTTATTTGTATTTCCTTGCATATTGAGGTGCTCCTATATTGGGTGGATGCATATTTAGAATCATTATATCTTCTTCTTGAATTGAACCTTTGATCATTATATAGTGTCCTTCTTTGTCTCTTATAACAGTTTTTGTTTTAAAGTCTATTTTGTCTGGTGTGAGTATTGCTACTTTAGCCTTCTTATGTTTTCCATTTACATGAAATACCTTCTCCCATCCTGTTATTTTTAGTGTATAAGTGTCCATAGGTCTGAGGTGATTCTCTTGTAGACAACATATTATTGGGTCTTATTTTTATATCCATCCAGCCAATCTATGTCTTTTGGTTGGTGAATTTAATCCATTTATATTTAAGGATATTATTGATATGTTGATCCGATTACAGTTTTGTCAATTGTTTTGGTTTTATTTTTTGTAGAACTTTTTCTTGTTTTGTGTTTACTGCATAGAGAAGTTCCTTTAGCATTTATTGTAAAACTGTTTTAGTGGTGCTGAATTAACTTTTGTATGTCTGAAAAGCTTTTATTTCTCCATCAAATCTTATTGGGAGTCTTGCTTGGTAGAGTAGTCTTGTAGTTTCTTCCCTTTCATCATCACTTGGAGTATATCATGCCATTCCCTGTGGCTTGTAAACTTTCCATTGAGAAATCAGCTTGATATAACCACCTGGTATTTCTCTTGTGTGTTATTTGTCTTTTTCTCTCGTTGCTTTTAATATTCTATCTTTGTCTTTATTTAATTTTTGTCACTTTGATTACTATGTGTTTTGCTGTGTTCCACGGGTTTTTCCTGCCTGGAACTCTCTGCCCTTCCTTGAATTGGTTAACTATTTCATTTCTCATGTTGGGGAAGTTTTCAACTATTATCTCTTTAATTATTTTCTCACATTCTTTCTCTCTATCTTCTCCTCTGAGACCTTTATAATGTGAATGTTGGTGTGTTTAATGTCCCAGAGTTCTCTTAGGCTGTCTTAATTTCTTTTCATTCTTTTTATATATTCTGTTTTGTATGAGTGATTTCCACCATTCTGTCCTCCAGGTCCATTATCCATTATTCTGCTTGTTATTCTGCTTTAGATTCCTTCTAGTGTTGAAGAAAGTAGGAAAAACCACTAGACCATTCAGGTATGATGTAAATCAAATACCTTATGATTATACAGTGGAAGTGAGAAGTAGATTTAAGGGACTAGATCTGATAGATAGAGTGCCTGATGAACTATGGACGAAGGTTTGTGACATTGTACAGGAGACAGGGATCAAGACCATCCCCATGGAAAAGAAATGCAAAAAGCAAAATGGCTGTCTGAGGAGGCCTTACAAATAGCTGTGGAAAGAAGAGAAGCAAAAAGCAAAGGAGAAAAGGAAAGACATTCCCATTTGAATGCAGCGTTCCAAAGAATAGCAAGGTGAGATAAGAAAGCCTTCCTTAGAGACCAATGCAAAGAAATAGAGGAAAACAACAGAATGGGGAAGACTAGAGATCTCTTCAAGAAAATCAGAGATACCAAGGGAACATTTCATGCAAAGATGGGCTTGATAAAGGACAGAAATGGTATGGAACTATAAGAAGCAGAAGATATTAAGAGGTAGCAAGAATACACAGAAGACCTGTACAAAAAAGAGCTTCACGACCCTGATAATCATGATGGTGTGATCACTCACCTAGAGCCAGACATCCTGGAATGTGAGGTCAAGTGGACCTTAGAAAGCATCACTACTAACAAAACTAGTGGAGATGATGGAATGCCAGTTGAGCTATTTCAAATCCTGAAAGATGATGCTGTGAAAGTACTGCACTCATTATGCCAGCAAATTTGGAAAACTCAGCAGTGGCCACAGGAGTGGAAAAGGTCAGTTTTTATTCCATTCCCAAAGAAAGGCAATGTCAAAGAATGCTCAAACTACTGCACAATTGCACTCATCTCACACGCTAGTAAAGTAATGCTCAAAATTCTCTAAGCCAGGCTCAGCAATATGTGAACCATGAACTTGCTGATGTTCAAGCTAGTTTTAGAAAATGCAGAGGAACCAGAGATCAAATGACCAACATCTGCTGGATCATGGAAAGGAAGAGAGTTCCAGAAAAACATCTCTTTCTGCTTTATTGACTATGCCAAAGCCTTTGACTGTGTGCATCATAATAAAGTGTGGAAAATTCTGAAACAGATGGGAATACCAGACCAGCTGACCTACCTTTTGAGAAACCTATATGCAGGTTAGGAAGCAACAGTTAGAACTGGACATGGAACAACAGACTGGTTCCAAATAGGAAAAGGAGTATGCCAAGGCTGAATATTGTCACCCTGCTTATTTAACTTCTATGCAGAGTACATCATGAGAAACACTGGGTGGAAGAAGCACAAGCTGGAATCAAGATTTCCGGGAGAAATATCAATAACCTCAGATATGCAGATGACACCACCCTTGCGGCAGAAAGTGAAGAGGAACTAAAAGTTCCTCTTGATGAAAGTGAAAGAGGAGAGTGAAAAAGTTGGCTTAAAGCTCAACATTCAGAAAACGAAGATCATGGCATCTGGTCCCATCACTTCATGGGAAATAGATGGGGAAACAATGGAAACAGTGTCAGATTTTATTTTGAGGGGCTCCAAAATCACTGCAGATGGTGACTGCAGCCATAAATTACAAGACGTTTACTCCTTGGAAGGAAAGTTATGTCCAACCTAGACAGCATATTAAAAAGAAGAGATATTACTTTGCCGACAAAGGTCCATCTAGTCAAGGCTATTGTTTTTCCATTGGTCATGTATGGATGTGAGAGTTGGACTGTGAAGAAAGCTGAGCGCTGAAGAATTGATGCTTTTGAACTGTGGTGTTGGAGAAGACTCTTGAGAGTCCCTTGGACTGTAAGGTGATCCAACCAGTCCATCCTAAAGGAGATCAGTCTTGGATGTTCATTGGAAGGAATGATGCTAAGGCTGAAATTCCAATACTTTGGCCACTTCATGCGAGGAGTTGACTCATTGGAAAAGACCATGATTCTGGGAGGGATTGGGGTCAGGAGGAGAAGGGGACGACAGAGGATGAGATGGCTGGATGGCATCACCAACTTGATGGACATGAGTTTGAGTAGACTCCGGGTGTTGGTGATGGACAGGGGAGGCCTGGCGTGCTATGATTCATGGGGTCGCAAAGAGTCGGAAACAACTGAGCGACTGAACCAAACTGAACTGAAGTGTATTGTTTATCTCTGTTTCTTTATTCTTTAGAAATGTATGATATACATTTTTTGCATATTCTCCAATCTTTTCAGAGATCCTAGATCATCTTCACTATCATTAATCTGAATACTTTTTTCCAGAAAGTTGCCCATCTTTCCTTCATTTAGTTGTTTTTCTGGGGATTTATCTTTTCCTTCATCTGGGACATAATTCTATTTCTTTTCATTTTGGTTAGCTCTCTGTGATTGTGGTGTTAGTTCTTCAGACTGTGGGCTTGTTCTTATTTCTTCTGTCTGCCTTCTCTCCAATGAAGATAAAAGGCTTGTGCAAACTTCCTGATGGGTGGGTTGGCTGTGGGGAAAACAGAGTCATTCTCTGGTGGGCAGAGCCTTGCTCAATAAAGCTTTAATCCTATTGTCTTCTGATAGGTGGGGTTGCACTCCCTCCCTGTTAGTTGTTTGACCTGGAGGCTACCTAGTTCTGGATTCTGGAGGCTTTATGGTAGGGCTAATGGCAACCTCCACGAGGGCTTATGCCAGGATGCATCTCCCAGGACTGCTGCTGCCAGTGCCCCTGTCCCCATGGCAGGCCATTTCTGACCCATGCCTCTGCAGGAGGTCCCAGACACTCACAGGTTGATCTGACTCAGTCTCCAGTTGTGTCACTGTTCCTTTCCCCTGGGTCCTAGTGCACACAGGGTTTTGTTTGTGCCCTCCAAGAGTAGAGTCTCTATTTCCCCAGTCCTGTGCAAGTCCTGTAATCAAACCCCACTAGTCTTCAAAGTCAGATTCGCTAAGGATTCCCAGTCTGTTTGCCAGATCCCCAGGCTGGGAAGCCTGATATGAGGCGTAGAACTTTCACAACAGTGGGAGGACCTCCTCGGTATTACTGTTCTTGAGACTGTTGGTCGCCTACTTGGCAAACATAGGGTTTGATTTTATTGTGTTTGCATTCCTTCTACCATCTGGTTGTGGCTTCTTTTTTCATTTTGGATATGGAATATCTTTGTGTGTGTGTGTGGGTTCCAGCATTCTCCTGTCAATGTTTGTTAAACAGCTATTTTGGTGCTCTTGCAGAAGAAGATGAGCACACATCCTTCTATTCCATTGTCTTGAACCAATCTCCCTCCCTAATTTCTGAAATTGTGCTTTGCCTAAAGCTAGTCTAGGCAGCTGAAGTAATTCAGTTTTTAGGTGCCTTGGATTGGGATTAGGAATCAAAGTGGATAACAAAGAGTAGGAGCTAGCCATTTTCTTTTTAATTTTTAGTTCAGTCTCTAATTGCTAACCTTCCTATCCTTCTTTTTCTCTGTTTTGGTATTCTGCCTTTGGATCTGTGCTATTTATCAGAGCTCTAGAACTGTATAATCTTGCTCCTCAACAAATGTTTAAAATACCAGTAGCCCATGGGAACTCTCTAAGGCTTTTTAGTCTATGAGACCTAGACTTGAATGCAGTGAGCAGCTGTTCAAAGGATCAGACAGATGGAGGATTGGGAGGGAATAGCTGATGGAGGCTCTTGTTAGGAAGTAAAATAACCTCTCAGTACTTCGGTGACTTTATCTTTAAACATTTCTTGTATGCCTTAATTATTCATTCATTTGTTCATTTATTTATTCATAGACATCATTCAAGTTGGGAGAATAACTGCTTAAATAATTTATTCATGCAGTGTAATAAATCTTCACCTCTTAATCTCCACTGTCACCATCGTCTCTGAGAGAGAGGTTCCACTCTGTTAATAGTTTTCTGGTTTCTGCTCCTCTAGTTTCTGATTAAGCATGTCTGAAAGTGAAAATGTTAGTTACTCAGTCGTGTCTGACTCTTTGTGACTCCATGGATGGCAGCCCACCGGGTATCCTATCCATGGAATTCTCCAGGCAAGAATACTGGAGTGGGTTGCTATTTCCTTCTCCAGGGGAATCTTTCTGATTCAGGGATCGAATCCAGTGTTCCCACATTGTAGGCAGATTCTTTACCATCTGAGCCACCAGGGAAGCCCTGGGGCTCAAGAACTGATTTCTAAAGAGTTCCCAGATATTCTGATGCAACTGGTTCAGGGATCATGTTTTGAATCTATTAAAACTCATACAATAATATACTGTGATAGAATAAAGTCTGAGCTCTTCCCGTGATCTGGGCCTCTGCTTACCCCTCTGATTTCATAGTATTCTACTTTCCACGTTTCAGTCTGCTCCAGCCATTTCCAGCCTTCTCTTTGTTTCTCTACTATGCCAAGTTTGCTTAGCCTCAAGGCTTTTGCACATACAATTTCATATTCCCGAAATGCTCTATCCTCAAATGTTTGCATGGATTATTCTTTATACAGTTAAGTCTGTGTTTAAATTTCATATCGTGAGGAAGATATGACAATCAGTCTGAAGTAGTCTTCAATTTCTACCCCAAGGATTTTCTACTACATTATTCTATATTATCTCTTTTTATAATGCTTATCATTAGCTTATATTATCTTAATTTTCTCTTTATTTTGTTATTTATCTTGTTTACTTCTATTACTTTTAATTGTATCTTTGTAAATACTTGGTATATAGAAAAACTAATAGTTTTTGTTGGGGATTGGGAGGGGAGAAGTGTGAATAAATGAATAAGTTGTACCTTGATGGTATGTACACAGAGGTATGTATATAGTGGATTGTTTTTCAGTCGCTCAGTCATATCTGACTCTTTATGACCCCATGGACTGCAGCACACCAGGCTTCCCTGTCCTCCACTATCTCCCAGAGTTTGCTCAAACTCAGATCCATTGAGTTATGATGCCATCCAACAATCTCATCCTCTCTTGCTGCCTTTTCCTACCTTCAATATTTCCCAGAATCAGGGTCTTTTCTAATGAATCAACTCCTCTCTTCACCTGAATAAAGATTAAGCTACAGTAATTTCTGTAGAATATTAGAAGTGAAAGTAAGGGTGAGTTAACCCTGATTATTCTAACTTTAGTGATATTAATTAATATCATATCAATATCATAAGTTTGTCATGGTCAGATTTTGTGTCTGTACATTATTTTATCTAAAAAGTCATATAGCTTCTTTTTGATGTATTTACATAGACAATGTATCTTACTGAATAAAAATAATAAGTTAAATAAAAGATAATGTTTACTGAGTGCTCTCTGTTTTTGGAGCAATATACGGGTGCTTTATTGGCTTCCCAGGTGGCTCAGTGGTAACAAATCCACCTGCCAGTGCAGGAAACACAGGTTTAATCGCTGGGCTGGTTTAATCCCTGGGTTGAGAAGATCTCTTGGAGGAGGAAATGGCAACCCACTCCAATATTCTTGCCTGGATAATTCCATGGGCAGAGGAACCTGGCAGGCTACAGTCCATAGGATCACAAAGAGCTGGACATGACTAAGCACACACAAATGGGGTATTTTGTATTTTATTTAATACTAACAATCCAATTCATAGGATCATTGTCTTAAGTTCATTTTTTTAAAAAGATGAGGAAATCAAGATTGTGAGAATAAATATTTTGTTTAAAGTCACTCATTAAAATGGTGGAGTTTGATTTAAAAATCAACCTGTATTTGTCTGCGTTTAATGACTGTGCTCCCCATTCACCTTTACTGAGTAATTCCTGCATTCTAGAAACTGTAGTAAGCATTTTGCTTAACTGGTTTACTGGAGTCTAATCTTAGTGAGGTGTACAAACATTAAGCCCTTTTATCTTTTCTCTCCAATCATTTCAAACATGCTAGAATAAGCCCCCTTTGATACTAGATTGGGAGAAGATTGCTCTGTTTTCCAAATAATTTCAGGGAGTAAAAAGTCCACTCCAGACCAAATCAAATATTCAGTCTCATATCCTATCTAATTCTCTTTCCCCTCTCTGCCTGGTTCAGTCCTTGGCTGAGAAACTTGGAATCCAATGTAGAGGTGATGTAATGTATTATTAAATCCTCTGCTTTAGGCCAATCCTTTCTGATTCCTTTTCTCTTCTGATGTGTTATATTGTACTTAGTCACTCAGTCATGTCTGACTCTTTGTGATCCTATGGACTGTAGCCTGCCAGGTTCCTTTGTCCATGGGATTTTCCAGGCAAGAGTACTGGAGTGGGTTGCCAGATCCCCTCCAAGGGATCTTCCATATCCAGGGATCAAACGTGTGTCTTCTGTATTCTTTAACACTGAGCCACCTGGAAAGACATGAATAAAATGGAAAATAGTAGAACCTTTGTTTATTTCACTGGTGGTTATAATAATCCTCTCTTGGCTGTGATGCCCTCAGCGAGATTAGGCTCTGCCTTTACTGCTTCAGATTCCCTGGTTCTTGGCTCTGTGGATTTCATTCCACTAGAGTCTTGCTAATGGTATTCCTGCCCCTGGCTGCAGCTTCTAGATTGGGAAAACAATAAGGATGGGACCCCTCCAGCTCACCTTTCTTTAGTGGTGTTTCCCTAACTCATGAGAAACTCGTATTTTTTTACCTTATCAAATGGTAGGACTGTAGGCCAGTGCCAGTTTGGTTCTATTTTCCCTGGATAAGTCTCTCTGGTGTCTTCTTCTATTCAAATATATCAGGATGTTCAGAAATTCTACCATGTCCACAGATATTTAATGAGGAATGAGATACTTAACCCTCAGTCTCTGTCAGAGTGGATCCCTCTTTCACCAACTGGGTTTCTGCAGGGAACATTCTCCTCTCTTTTACTTGTGTTTGTATGAGGGTGTGATGGGGAGACCAGCTGTACTCTCCTAATTATTTTAATTCATTCTTCTGATTATTTTCTTTCGAACTGCTCCTATTCCTTTGCTTTTGTATGCTGGTGGTGAGGTGATAGTGACATTTAGTCACTTAATTTCTGAAGGTGATGTCTGGTCTTCTTGGCTACTCTTTTGGAACACTAGGGCATTTGACCCTGACCACTGTTGTCTGTAGCTTTGGTGCCTGAGCTTTAATTCAAAGGAAACTGGAAAAGTTTCAGTCAACGCAGGCATTTTATCTTTCAGTCCTCATAAGAAATTTAGGAGTTACCTGCATTTTATAAGGAGGAAAGTTAGACTAACAGAGATTATATAAGTTGCCCAAAGTCTCACAGATAAAGGTAAGACTGTGATTCAGATTCTGTCAGAGACCAAGCACTTTGTTTGCTTGTTGTCCATGCACCATACTTTTGTCTTCTTGACTGTGATAGAAGTTAAGATGTGTTTACTTTCAACTCAGTTAGTGCCAATGCAAATTATCATGGTTAATTGTTCTTTTTCCAGGAAAATTCATTGTAGAAACAAATTGCCAGTGTCTGCAGAGGACTCAAGTAAAGAAACATTAGCTATACAATCTGATATATTTTCTGGTTCTCACCATTTTTTTTTACACGTTGTTTTCTTATTAATAATTGCTTCAGGTTCTAGTCCACATTCCTTATGCTGATATTACTGGTGGGTTATGCCAAATATTATGTTTTAAAGCTTCAGTGATTTTCAAATATCATCAAGCCAAGAGTATAAACTACATATGCTTGTGTGTATGTATAGGAATGCATTTGCAGAGGCTTTAAAAAATTTCTCCGTATGCTAATTTTGTTTTCTTCTTAGTTATAGGGATACAGAAAAGAATTTCTACAATATCTCTAACAGATGCTCCTATGCAGACCATTCCAACAAAGAAGACATTGAAGAGGTCTCAGGAATTCTTCAGTGTACTGCTAATGTACTCGGTATAGTAACTATATATTTATAAGATTGAGAGAGAATGACTGAGGGGAGGAGAGGAAAGGAAAAGAGTGTTTCAGTTTCACTAAAGAGATATTTGAAGACTATGGTGAACTGAGACCAGGACCTTGTCTTTAAGTGATTTAATTTCAATACTTCTGATGATGTTTAAATGAAAATTACCTGCATGCCATTTACTCAGAGATTGGAAAATATTATATTAAAAACACATTCCAGGTAAACTTTTCTAAATATTCATATGTTAGTATTATTAGCCTCCTGTAATCCATATTTTTCTGGCTCTAACTCTCAGTTGAAACTGGAGATCTTCCTCTTTTCTCAAAGTCTTTGCTTTATTCTTATTTTTTATTTCATTATTTCTGGAAAGCTGGTTGGTGCTGGAGGGTGGTTCACATGTACTCAGTAGGCTCTGCAACTCAAAGGCAGTGAAGCAGGTCATCCATGGAAGTCTCTGTGTCCTACTTGTTGAGGAGTGTCTATCTTGAAAATACTAATATTTATGACAGAGGGCTCTTTTAGAAGCTCCCACCATGGTAAAGATTACTCTTATACTGCACTGAGTCATGTGGCCATAAGGTACCATAAGTGAGATGTACTATCTTGTGATCTAAAGTTCTTGGTGTGTGAGAGCTACATTTTATTATATGCAAAGTAGATAACATAGCAGGAATAACTTTTGCTCTGATATCTTACAGAGCTTTTTTTTAAGGAAATATACTCTTTCAGTGTTTTTTGCATTGTCTTTTTGCCTTATGACTCAGACAGAAATTCTTGAAGTTGTGGGAGTGGAAGTGGGGAACAGCAAATCTTAGTGACTGACTCCATATGAAACTCAGAATCACCTCTTTTTCAGAATCAGATTTTGGAGACTAGGGAAAACTTGCTTCCCTTTCTTTCCCTTTAGCGTAAGTGCTTTCCTTGGAGACATCCAAGTCCCTCCTACAAACAGATTTCAAGTGACCTCAGCTCATGAGTTTACCAGAGTTTTCTAAACATATTAGAAGCACACCTAGCTTTAACGCTCAAACTGGGACTACAGCTACACATTGACTGCATTTTCTTCCTGGGTAACTTTCTTAAACATAAAATATTCTAATAAGAAACTTTTGTGAGGGAAGCATAGAGTTCTAAGTGGCTTGTCCAAGACAGTATTGGGCAGTGAAAAGGAAGGCCAAAATTTACTTATGTCAATCTCTGTGCAACTGCATGGGTGAAATGCTACCCAGACAAACATTATTATTGGAGAAGGTAAGGGTTGAGAGTGGGATGGAGTTGGGTATCACCCAAGAACTGTTTATAGTTTTCTGATTCTGTATTTCCTAGGACTCTCTCATAAGCAATATCAATTACTTTTGATACACTGTGATTTTTTAAATATAAATTTATTTATTTTAATTGGAAGTGAATTACAATATTGTATTGGTTTTGCCACACATCAACATGAATCCGCCACAGGTATACACGTGTTCCCCATCCTGAACCCCCTCCCACCTTCCTCCCCCTACCATCCCTTTCAAATGAATGGGGTGAGATGGTGTCCCACTATGAGGAATGCATCAGAATCTTGGCCAAGCAATGTTTATTATATTGAAAAAATGTTCTTTACTTGCCAGTTCTTTTTTTTTTTTTTTTAATTAAATTTATTTATTTTTTTTAATTACAATACTGTATTTGTTTTGCCATACATTGACACGAATCAGCCATAGGTGAACACAATCGCCCAATGCCGAAGCCCCCTCCCACCTCCCACCCCACATCCTCTACCTGAATCATCCTGTGCATCAGCCCCATGCATCCTGCATCCTACACCAAACATAGATTAGCGCTTCGTTTCTTACAGGAAAATACACATGCTTCACTGCCATTCTCCCAAACCATCCCACCCTTTCCTCTCCCTCAGAGTCCAAAAGTCCACTCTATACCTCTGTGTCTCTTGTTGTCTCACATATAGGGTCATCATTACTGTCTTCTAAATTCCATATATATGTGTCAGTATACTGTATTGGTGTTTTTCTTTCTGGCTTACTTCACTCTGTATAATCGGTTCCAATTTCATCCATCTCATTAGAACTGAGTCAAATTTATTCTTTTTAAGGGCTGAGTAGTATTCCATAGTGTATATGAACCACAGCTTTCTTATCCATTCATCTGCTGATGGACATCTAGGTTGCTTCCATGTCCTGGCTATTATAAACAGTGCTGCAATGAACATTGGGGTACACGTGTCTCTTTCAATTCTGGTTTCCTCGGTGTGTATGCCCAGCAGTGGGATTGCTGGGTCATAAGGCAGTTCTATTTGCAATTTTTTTTTAAGGAATCTCCACACTGTTTTCCATAATGGCTGTACTAGTTTGCATTCCCACCAGCAGTGTAAGAGGGTTCCCTTTTCTCCACACCCTCTCCAGCATTTATTGCTTGTAGACTTTTGGATCGCAGCCATTCTGACTGGTGTGAAATGATACCTCATTGTGGTCTTGATTTGCATTTCTCTGATAATGAGTGATGTTGAGCATCTTTTCATGTGTTTGTTAGCCATCCGTATGTCTTCTTTGGAGAAATGCCTATTTAGTTCTTTGGCCCATTTTTTTATTGGATCATTTATTTTTCTGGAGTTGAGCTGCATAAGTTGCTTATATGTCTTTGAGATTAGTTGTTTGTCAGTTGTTTCATTTGCTATTGTTTTCTCCCATTCAGAAGGCTGTCTTTTCACCTTGCTTATAGTTTCCTTTGTTGTGCAGAAGCTTTTAATTTTAATTAGATCCCATTTGTTTATCTTTGCTTTTATTTCCAGTATACTGGGAGATGGATCATAGAGGATCCTGCTGTGATTTATGTCGGAGAGTGTTTTGCCTATGTTCTCCTCTAGGAGTTTTATAGTTTCTGGTCTTACATTTAGATCTTTAATCCATTTTGAGTTTATTTTTGTGTATGGTGTTAGAGAGGGGTCTAATTTCATTCTTTTACAAGTGGTTGACCAGTTTTCCCAGCACCACCTGTTAAAGAGACTGTCTTTACTCCATTGTATATTCTTGCCTCCTTTGTCGAAGATAAGGTGTCCATAGGTATGTGGGTTAATCTCAGGGCTTTCGATTTTGTTCCATTGATCTATATTTCTGTCTTTGTGCCAGTACCATACTGTCTTAATGACTGTGGCTTTGTAGTAGAGCCTGAAGTCAGGCAAGTTGATTCCTCCAGTTCCATTTTTCTTTCTCAAGATTGCTTTGGCTGTTCGAGGTTTTTTGTATTTCCATACAAATCTTGAGATTATTTGATCTAGTTCTGAGAAAAATACTGCTGGTAGCTTGATGGGAATTGCATTGAATCTGTAGATTGCTTTGGGTAGTATACTCATTTTCACTATATTGATTCTTCCAACCCATGAGCATGGTATATTCCTCCATCTATTAGTGTCTTCTTTGATTTCTTTCATCAGTGTTTTATAGTTTTCAATATATAGGTCTTTAGTTTCTTTAGGTAGGAATATTCCTAAGTATTTTATTCTTTTCGTTGCAATGGTGAATGGAATTGTTTCCTTAACTTCTTTTTCTATACTTGCCAGTTCTAAATGATTGCCTGAACCTCACATCTCCTTTCCTTTCCTTATGCTCCCCACTTTGAGAATTGCTATTAGAGGGAATAAAAGGTATATAAGATGAAGAGTATGTGTTGCTACTGCTACTGCTAAGTCACTTCAGTCGTGTCCGACTCTATGTGACCCCATAGACGGCAGCCCACGAGACTCCCAATTCCTACAGGAAGTTTTAGTTAGATAATTTGTTGCAAACCACCAGTGTCACGGCTAGGTGACTCTGCTGGGGCTTCCTAGGTGGCACTAGTGATAAAGAACCCGCCTGCCAATGCAGAAGCCATAAGAGATGCAGGCTTGATCCCTGGCCTGGAAGGTCCCCTGGAAGAGGGCATGGCAACCCTCTCCAGTGTTCTTGCCTCAAGAATCCCATGGACAGAAGATCCTGGCGGGCTACAGTGCATGCTGCCGCTGCTAAGTCACGTCAGTCATGTCCAACTCTGTGCAACCCCACAGACGGCAGCCCACCAGGCTCCCGCATCCCTGGGATTCTCCAAGCAAGAACACTGGAGTGGGTTGCCATTTCCTTCTCCGGGCCTACAGTCCGGAGTGAAAGTGAAAAGTGAAAGTGAAGTCACTCAGTCGTGTCCGACTCGTAGCAACCCCATGGTCTGCAGCCTACCAGGCTCCTCTATCCATGGGATTTTCCAGGCAAGAGTACTGGAGTGGGGGTGCCATTGCCTTCTCCGGCCTACAGTCCGTAGAATTGCAAAAGTCAGACGTGACTGAAGCAACTGAGCACACACGCACAGGTGATACTGTAGGCCTAGCTCAGGTTAGTTGCCTTCAGAAATTGCCATGGGGTAGATCAAGTTAGTGAGTGAAAACCACATAGGAAGTATGCTGCCTGATGATATTGGAAGGAGTAGTTTTTAAAATAAGTAAGTATAATTTAGAAGAGGGCTGTGTAACAGCATTTAGATTTTCATTACCATTAGGTTTTTCTAAAACAGAGATACTAAGTCTGATTTTTTTTTCCCTGTAAGCAATGATGGGTAGTTCTCAAAATGTATGAAGCACAATCTTGTAGATGACTGTGACCTGTTCACTAGATGCTGGCATGTGCCTAAGCTGTAGCTGTTCTCTTGAATAATGTCTTTTCGTAATTCTTGAAATACAGACTAAAGACAAAAATAGCAGCTTTACTAGTCATATTCAATGAAAGCTTTATTTTTAACAAGTCACTGAAGTATGGATTAATCTTGGTTTGCTTAGATCTTACCTTTTTAAAAATTATATTTGAAGTCTCTTGTACAGTGATTATGCAAAGGTAAGAATTGATTAACTCATTGGAAAGAAAAAATACCATAAAGAAAATGAACCTGTTTTGAGTTGGAGAGTTTAACATGGAGAAACAGAGTTTCAACTAAAGAAAAATGTTACCAGGTAACAACCCAGGTTTGATCTCTGGGGCAGGAAGATCCCCTGGAGAAAGGCATGGCCACCCACTCCTGTATTCTTGCCTGGAGAATTCCATGGACAGAGGAGCCTGGCAGACTACAGTCCATGTGGTTGCAGAGTCAGACAAGACTGGGCGATGAATACACACACACGATAGAGACTAGAATTGTGTTTGTTCACTCATATGAATGTTGCTTATATTTCACATGTCATAAAAAACATTTAAAGTCATAGGTCAGAAAATATGATCAGAGTAGCAATTTTTTTGTCCTTTCAAAATGACCATCTCTATTGACTTGGTATAAACTCTAGTTTGACCATTTACTTACTCTTCAGGTTAAAGTTTGAGATTAGTGACTGGCATGGTATAAAAAGAGAAACCTGAAGAGAAGGAGAAAGATTGTTGCAGAGGACCAGTTATGCCTCTTGTCATTCATTTTTCCATTGCTTCTTCCCTAGGACTCCTGGAAATGTGCACATTCCAGAGTGGTTTATACCCTCAGTAATGGGAAAGAACTGTTTCTAGACATCAACATTTTTGCCATTGATTTCCCTTTGTTGACTTAGAAGCTAGTTTTTGTTATATTGTCTCATTATTTATAAATTAGGGATATTGTACAGACTAGTCCTTATTTTGATACTCTGGTATTCACTGTGATATAATAAAGTCATCTAAAGAGGCTTTAAAGTCTGTAAGAAGGATATTTAAAGAGAGATAGTTGTGAACAATGCCCTCCCTACTGGAGGCTTTTAGAAGTCTTACAAGTATTGCTTTATTTAGTAAATAATTTACATACCAAGGTGTATGATTTTGTTTACTTTTCACTAAATTTGTTTTTGATTGAAGGATAATTGCTTTATATTATTGTCTTAGTGTCTGCCATACATCAAGATGAATCAGCCATAGGTATACATGTTCTCTCCCTCTTCAGCCTCCCTCCTACCTTTCACCCCGTGCCTCCTCCCTAGGTTGTCAGAGACCCCAGACTGAGTTCCTGAGTTGTACAGCAAATTCCCACTGGGTATCTATTCTACGTATGGTAGTGTGTGTTTCCATGCTGCTCTCCCTATCTGTCCAACCCTCGCCTTTCCCCTTTCCCTGTCCACAGGTCCACATGTCTGTGTCTCCATTGCTGCCCTGCAAGTAGGCTCATCATACCATCTACCTAGGTCCCATATACATGCATTAATATATGATGTTTGTTTTTCTGACTTAGTTTACTCTGTATAATAGGTTCTAAGTTCATCCAGCTCATTAGAATGGACTCAAATGCATTCCTTTTTATGGCTGAGTAATATTCCATTGTGTTTATATATTATACCTTCTATATCCTTTCATCTGTAAATGGACATCTAGGTTGCTTCCGTGTTCTAGCTATTGTAAATAGTGCTGCAATGAATATTGGGGTTCATGTGTCTTTTTGATTTTGCTTTTCTCAGGGTATATGCCCAATAGTGGGATTAATGGGTCATATGATAGTTTTATTCATAGTTTTTTAAGGAATCTCTATACTGTTTTCCATAGCAGCTGTGCCAATTTACATTCCTGCTAACAATGCAGGAGGATTGCCTTCTCTCCACACCCTCTCCAGCATTTATTGTTTGCAGAGTTTTTGATGATGGCCATTTTGACTTGCGTGAGGTGATACCTCATTATAATTTTGATCTGAATTTCTCTAATAATGAACAGTGTCGAGCATCTTTTGATGTGTTTATGAGCCATCTGTATATCTTCTTTGGAGAGATGTCTGTTTAGGTCTTCTGTGCCCTTTTTGATCAGATTCTTGGTCTGGTATTGAGTTGCATGCTGCTGCTGCTGCTGCTAAGTTGCTTCAGTTGTGTTTGACTCAGTGTGACTGCATAGATGGCAGCCCACCAGTCTCCGCTGTCCCTGGGATTCTCTAGGTAAGAGTGGGTTGCCATTTCCTTCTCCAATGCATGAAAGTGAAAAGTGAAAGTGAAGTCGCTCAGTCCTGTCTGACTCTTCACGACCCCATTGACTGCAGCCCACCATGAGCTACTTCTGTATTTTGGAGATTAATCCTTTGTCAGTTATTTCATTTGCTATTATTTTCTACCATTCTTATTGTCTTTTGCCTTTTTCCCATATCTTTTCACCTTGTTTATAGTTTCCATGACTCTGCCAAATCTTTTAAGTTTAATTAGGTCCCACTTATCTATTTTTATTTTTATTTCCATTACTGTAGGAGATGGGTCATAGAGAATCTTGCTGTGATTCATATCCTAGAGTATTTTGCCCATATTTTCCTCTAAGAGTTTTTTAGTTTCTAGTCTTGCACTTAGATCTTTAATCCATTTTGAGTTTATTTTTCTGTTTGGTATTAAAAAGTGTTCTAATTTTATTCTCTTACCACATAGCTGTCCAGTTTTCCCAGCACCACTTATTGAAGAGACAGTTTTTTCTTCATTGTATATTATTGCTTCTTTTGTTAAAGATAAGTCTCCCATAGGTGTGTGGGTTTATCTGTGGGTTTTCTATCTTGTTTCATTGGTCTATATGTCTGTTTTTGTGCCAGTATCATATTGTCTTAATGACGATAGCTTTGTAGTATAGTCTGAAGTCAAAGAATGATTCTTCCATTTCCATCCTTCTTTCTCAAGATTGCTTTGGCTATTCATGGTCTTTTGTTTTTCCATACAAATTGTGAAATGTTTTGATCTAGTTCTGTGAAAAATGCCACTTGTAATTTGATAGGGATTGCATTGAATTTGTAGGTTGCATTGGGTAGTATCATTCATAATATTACTTCTTCCAACGCAGGAACATGGAATCTCTCTCCATCTGTTTATGTCATCTTTGATTTCTTTCATCAGTGTCATAGTTTTCTGTGTACAGCTTTTGTCTCCTTATGTAGGTTTATTCCTAGATATTTTATTCTTTTTGCACAGTGGTAAATAGGATTGATTCCTTAATTTCTCTTTCTGATTTTTGTTGTTAGTGTATAGGAATGCAAGTGATTTCTGTGTATTGATTCTGCATCCTGAGACTTTACTAAATTCACTGATTAGTGAAGTGAGTAAGGTTGCCCAGTTGTGTCTGACTGTTTGCTACCACATGGACTGTAGCCTACCATGCTCTTCTGTCTATGGAATTGTCTAGGCAAGAATACTGGAGTAGGTAGCCTTTCCCTTCTCCAGGGGATCTTCCCAATTCAGGGATCGAACCCAGGTCTCCCACCTTGCAGGTAGATTCTTTACCATCTGAGCCACCAGAGAAGCCCAAGAATACTAGAGTGGGGGGATCTTCCCAACTGAGAGATCAAACTGGGGTCTCCTGCATTGCAGGTGAATTCTTCACCAGCTGAGCCACAGGGAAGCCCCAAAATTAGCTCTAGTAATTTTATGACAATATCTTCACAGTTTTCTATGTATAGTATCATGTAGTCTGTAAACAGTGAGAGTTTTTCTTCTTTTCCAATATAGATTATTTTATTTCTTTTTCTTCTCTGATTGCCCCAGCTGGTACTTCTGATTGACATAATCATGTGATTTTATCTTTTAATTTGTTAATATGGTGTATCATGGTGATTCATTTGCTTATGTTGAAGAATCCTTGCATCCCTGGGATAAACCCAACTTCATAATAGTGTAAGATCTTTTTAAGCTGTTGTTGAGTTCTGTTTGCTAGAATTTTATTGAGAACTTTTGCATCTCTGTTCATCAGTAATATTGACCTGTACTTTTGTGTGTGTGTGATGTCTTTGTCTTTTTTTGGTATCAGGGTGATGGTGTCTTTATAGAATGAGTTTGGACGTGTTCCTTTCTCTCCAATTCTCAGAAGAGTTTCAGAAGCATAGGCATTAACTCTTCTCAAAGTGTTTGATAGAATTCACCTGTGAAGCCATCTGGGCTTTTTTTTTTTTGGTGGGAGGCAGATTTTTCATTATAGTTTTGACTTCAGTACTTGTGATTGGCCTAATCATAGTTTCTATTTCTTCCTGGTTCAATCTTGGATGGTTGAACTTTTCTAAGAATCTGTCCATTTCTTTCAGATTGTCCATTTTATTGGCATATAGTTGCTCATAATAGTCTCTTTTGATCCTTTATATTTCTGCATTTTCTGTTGTAACCTCACCTATTTCATCTAATTTTGTTGATTTGTTTCCTCTCCCTTTTTCATGATAAGTCTGGCTAATGGTTTGTCAATTTTATTTATCTTCTTAAAGAGCCAGCTTTTAGTTTTATTAATCTTAATTGTTTCCTTAATTCCTTTTTCATTTATTTCAGCTCTGATCTTTATGATTTATTTCCTTCTACTAACTTTGGGGATTTTTTTTTCTTCTTTTTCCAGTTGTTTTAGGTGTAAAGTTAGGTTCTCTATTTGATGTTTTTCTTATTCCCTGAGGTTAAATTGTATTTCTATAAGTTTCTTTCTTAGAACTGCCTTTTTTGCATCCCATAGGCTTTGAGTCATCATGTTTTCTTTGTCATTTTTTAATTTTCCTTTTTATTTCTTCAGTAACCTGTTCATTATTTTGAAGCATATTGTTTAATCTCCATGTGTTTTTGTTTTTTACAGTTTTTTTAATCCTGTAATTGATATCTAGTCTCATAATATTGTGGTCTGAATAGATGCTTGTTATGATTTCAATTTTCTCAAATTTAATGAAGCTTGATTTGTGACCCAAGAAGTGGTCTATCCTGGAGAATGTTCCATTTTCACTTGAGAAGAAAATGTATTCTTCATTTGGATGGAATGTCCTGAAGTATCCTTGAGGTCCATCTGTTATAGTGTGATGTTTAAGGCTTGTATGTCATTAATTTTCTGTTTTGATGATCTGTCCATTGGTGCAAGTGGGGTGTTAAAGTCCCCTGCTATTGTTGTGTTACTGTCAATTTCCCTTTTTATGTCTGTTAGTGTTTGCCTTATATATCAAGGTGCTCCTATATTGAGTGCATAAATATTTACAATTGTTATATCTTCTTGGGTTCATCTCTTGATCAGTATGTAGTGTTCTTCCTTATCTCTTATAGTATTCTTTCTTTTAAGGTCTATTTTGTCCTATATGAGAATTACTACTCCAGCTTTCTTTTGATTTCCATGTGCATGGAGTATCTCTTTTCATCCTCTCACCTTCAGTTTGTATGTGTCTCTAGGTCTGAAGTGAGTCTCTTTAGATAACACATATATGGGTCTTGTTTTTGTATCACTTCAGCCAGTCTGTGTCTTTTGGTTGGCGTGTTTAATCAATTTGTTGTTAGTGTTGTTCAGTCATGTCCAACTCTTTGCAACCTCATGTACTGTGGCATGCCAGGCCTCCCTGTCCCTCACCATCTCCTGGAGTTTGCCCAAGTTCATGTTCATTGCATTGGTGATGCTGTGAAGCCATCTAGTCCTCTGATGCCCTTCTCTCCTTTTGCCCTCAATTTTTCCCAGCATCAGGGAGTTTTCCAATGAGTCAGCTGTTCACATCAGATGACCAAAATACCAGAGCTACAGCTTTAGCATCAGTCCTTCCAGCAAATATCCAGGGATGATCTCCCTTAAGATTGACTGGTTTGATTTCTTTCTATCCAAGGCACTTTCAGAAGTCTTCTCTAGCACTATAGTTAGAAGACATCAATTCTTTGGTGTTCTGCCTTCGTTATGGTCCAGCTCTCATGACCACATGTGACCACTGGGAAGACCATAGCCTTGACTATATGGACCTTTGTCAGCAGAGTGATGTCTCTGCTTTTCAACACGCTGTCTGGGTTTGTTGTTGCTTTCCTTCCAAGAAGCAGTCATCTTCTAAATTCGTGGCTGCAGTCACTGTCCACAGTGATTTTGGAGCCCAAGAAGAGGAAATCGGACACTACTTCCACCTTTCCCCTTCTGTTTGCCATGCAGGAATGGGACCGTATGCCATGATCTTAGTTTTTTTTAATATTTAGTTTTAAGCTGGCTCCTTCACTCTCCTCCTTCACCCTCAATCAAGAGGCTCTTTAGTTCCTCTTCACTTTCTGCCATTACAGTAGTATAATCCACATATCTGAGGTTCTTGATGTTTCTTCCACCTATCTTGATTCCAGCTTGTAACTCATCCAGCCCAGCATTTCTGGTTATGTGGTCAGTGTATAGGTTAAACACACAGCTCTGTCGTACTCTTTTCTCAATCCTGAACCAGTCACTTGTTCCATACAGGGTTCTGACTGTTGGTTCTTGACCCACATAGAGGTCTCTTAGAAGACAAGTAAGATGGTCTGGTATTTCCATCTCTCTAAGATCTTTCCACAGTTTGCCATGATCCACACAAAGGCTTTACTGTAGTCGATGAAACAGATGTTTTTCTGAAATTCCCTTGCTTTCTCTATAAGCCAGTAAATGTTGGCAATTTGATCTCTAGTTCCTCTTCCTTTTCTAAACCAGCTTGGACATCTGGAAGTTCTTGGTTTACATAATGCTGAAGCCTAGCATGCAAGAGTTTAGTCATGACCTTACTAGCTTGGGAGATGAGTGCAGTTGTCCCATGGTTAGCACATTCTTTGGTACTATCCTTCTTGAGAACTGGGATGAGGATTGATCTCTTTCAATCCTGTGGCCACTGCTGAGTCTTCCAGATTTGTTGACATAATGATTGCAAAACTTTGATGGCATCATCTTTTAGGGATTTGAATAGTTTTGCTGGAATTTCATTGCAGCCACTAGCTTTATTAACAGCAGTGCTTCTTAACGCCTGCTTGAGTTCACACTTCAGAATATCTGGCTCTGGGTGACTAAATTAATCAATTTACATTTTAAGTAGTTATAGATACATATGCTTCTGTTAGCTTGTTCTTGGGTTTATTTTTGTAGATCTTTACCTTCTCTTGTATTTCTTGCCTATAGAATTCCCTTTAACATTTGTTGTAAAGCTGGTTTGGTGGTGCTAAATTCTTTTAACTTTTGCTTGTCTGTAAAGCTTTTGTTTTCTCCATCAATTTTGAATGAGATCCTTGCCAGTTAGAGTAATCTTGGATGCAGATTTTTCCTTTTCAGTACTTTAAATATATCCTGCCATTCCCTTCTGGCCTTCAGAGTTTCTGCTGAAAGATCAGCTGTTAATCACATGGAGTTTCCTTTGTTTGTTGCTTTTCTCATGCTTCTTTTAGTATTCTTTCTTTTTGTTTAATCTTAGTGTGATTAGTATGTGCCTTGGAGTGTTTCTTTTGGGTTTTTCCTATATGGGACCCTTTGTGCCTCTTGGATTTGCTTGACTATTTTCTTTTCCACGATAGGGAAGTTTTTGACTCTAATCTCTTCAAGAATTTTCTCATACCCTTTCTTTTCTCTTCTTCTTCTGGGATCCCTATAATTTGAATGTGATTCAATTTAATATTGTTCCAGAGGTTTCTGAGACTATCTTCTTTTCATTTTCTTTCATTTATTTTGCTCTTCAGCAGTTCTATCCACCATTTTGTCTTCCAGCTCATTTTTCATTCTTCTGCCTCAGATATTCTGGTATTGATTCATTCTAGAGTATTTTTAATTTTAGTAGTTGTATTGTTCACCTGTTTGTTCTTGATTTCTTTTCTTTACTTGTTAAATGTGTTAATTGATTCTTGCATTTTCTCCATTCTATTTTCAAAGTTTTGGCTCATCTTTACTATCTTTACTCTGAATTCTTTATCAGATAGTTTGCCTTTTTCCTCTTCATTTATTTGGTCTTGTGAGTTTTTACCTTGTTCTTTCTTTTGCAAAATATTTCTCTTTCTTTTCATTTTTCTAAGTTACTGTGTTTGAGGTCTCCTTTTTCTAGTCTTTAGGGTCACATTCCTTATTACTTTTGGTTGCTACCTTCAATGGGTGAGCTTCATTCAGTGGTTTCTGTGAATTTCGTGTTGGGAGGGCCTTGTGCCTGTGTTCTGGTGGGAGAAATTGAGGGTTTTTTTTCCTCTGATGGGCAGGGGTGTGTGAGTGCTATGTTTTGATATGTCTTTGGGAAGCCTTTCTGAGGATGATTGGCTTTGTGTTTTCATGGATTTTGTTTGGGCGAAGGGTCCTGCACTGGGTGTTGCCAGCAGGGGAGTGATTCTTGGTCTTGGATACAGGTGGAGGCCTTTGTGGTAGTTCTCAGTAATTAATACTCCATGGAGTCAAGAGTTCTCTGGCCATCTAGTGTCCTGGACTAAGAGCTCCTACTCCCAAGACTCATGCCTGATATCTGATATCTTCCCAACAGCTGTACAAGATGCAGATTAAATCCACATGATTAATTAGACAGACTCTGTGTCTATGAAATATATAAAAGGACAGTGAGGGTTCCCACAAAAGAAAGCACACTAACTCTGGCAGCCATGGACATTGGAGGCAAAAACATGCAGAAGCAGGGCCAGATTAGAGTCTGAGCTGTCTCTATGATAGGTCAAGAGACAGGCCACTATTGGAGGATATCTTAGGGAGGCAGACGGGGACTGTGACTCATAGTGAGGGAAAGAACGCTGACAGCTGAGATAAGAGAAAAACATTTATTATTATTACAAAGGCCATTTGTTATGGCATTAAAGGGGATTAAAACAAACACACAAAAACACAAAAACAAAACGAGAAACAAAAGCAAACCACGACAAATAGTGAACTCAAAATCAGACACATGGGAACAAAACCAAGGAGCATAAACACATACCCATACACATACACGAGCAAAACCAAAGCAGTTCAAGGAAAAGAACATACAAGATAGTGACCTGGTGAGCAAAGGAAACCAAAATTGATATTGCCCAATTAAAAACAAAACTAACTAAAGCACAAACCAGAAAATGAAACTAATGCAGAGTGCCAACTAGGGAATAAAACAGAGAAAACAAGACAACAAACATGGTGGGAAAAAGGAGAAAATCAAGAATAGAAAAAAAAAAGAAAAACAAAGTTAAATAGAAGTACATATAAAAGATTTATATGTGTTAGAGAATAACTACAGTGAGAAAAGAACAATAAGAAAAACAAAAACCAAAACCAACCAAACAAAAAGTTTAAAAAGACAGAGCTGCCCCACCTCCCCCTCCACCAACAGGACCTCAAGAAGGCAACACAGCAGTAAGAATATATAAGGACATAAAAAGTGTGATTAAAAAACTTTCAAAAGCTTAAATAGAGTTCATGGTAGTAATAAAATCAACAATCACAGTGTCAGAGGGAAAAAAATTCAGAACAAATCAAAATATAAGCATAATAATAAATGTTTTTCTTGTATCTGAGCTGTTGGTATCCTTTATCTCACCCTGAGTCACAGTCCATCTTCACCTCCCTAGGATACCCTCCAATATGGGCCTGCTCTTTTGACCTATTGTGGGGGCAGCTCAGACTCTGCTGCTGCTACTGCTGAGTCCCTTCAGTCGTGTCCGACTCTGTGCGACCCCATAGACGGCAGCCCACCAGGCTCTCCCATCCCTGGGATTCTCCAAGCAAGAACACTGGAGTGGGTTGCCATTTCCTTCTCCAAGCTCAGACTCTAATCTGGCCCTTAATCGTGCATATTTTTGCTTCCAATGTCCCACAGCTGCCAGAGTTAGTGTGTTTTCTTTTGTGGGAACTCTCATTGTTCTTTTATACATTCCATAGACACCTGTGCCTAAATTAATCATGTGGATTTAATCTGCATCTTGTACAGGTTTGGGGAAGATTTTCAGCCCTCCTCCTCAGCCACACTGCCCCTGGGTTTCAATTGTGGTTTTATTCCCACCTCTGCATGTGGGTCATCCACAGGAGTTTGCTCCTGAGGCTTTCCTGGAGGACTTGGGTCTGCCCTAGTGAGGGCTGGGTGTGGAGGTGGAGCAGCTGCTTGGATCACAGAGACTCTGGCAGCACCACGTATGCAGGGGAGCCAGTGCCCAAGGGAGCATGAGATATGGTACTCTTAGGGTTTTTTCTAGCCTCCGGCAGCTCTGTCTCAGTGGGATCAAGCATGGAGGTGGCACAGCTGCTTGGATCATGGGGACCCTCACAGTGTCAGCTGCGCAGGGGAGCCGGTGGCTACTGGTATAGGAGATACTGTGTTGTTAGTATTTTTCCTAGCCTCTGGCAGCTCTGCCCCACTGAAGATTTGAGTGTGGAGTTGTATTGCTGCTTGGATTGTGGGACAGACTCTGGTGGTGTCAAGTGTGCAGGTATGCTGGCTGCCTCAGGTGCAGAAGTTATGGGACTTTTAGCGTCTTTTTCTAGCTTCTGGCAGCTGGTGTTCAAATGACCTCTCTGGTGGGGTCCTTCTCTATTGCTCAGTGCATCAGGCATTTAAAGGGCTACCCTCTCTGATGTCTTTCTTGCTTAGTCAGCTGTCAGTTCCGGAGTTATGTGGGGAGAGAGAGGCTACAGTGATGGCTCCACCCCTTTGTGTGAGTCAGCAGTATCAGCTTGCCCCCATGGCTTCCTCCAAAGGCATTCCCCAGCACAGTCTCTTCCCTCATGTCCTTCTGGGCCATCTTTCCACAGTCAACAGTAGACCTCACCCTGGGATTGCTCTCCAACCCATATAGCCCAGCTCCTAGCCACTGTGCATTCCAGGGGACTTGTGTTCCTGTCCAGAGTATGTAGTGCTGCACCAGGGACAGTCTGTGTGGCTCTCCATTCTGACTGTCACAGATCAGCTGCTTCACTTTCCAGCAGCCTCAAATGCTTCTCCTCTGACCCAAACAGTTGCCCCGATGTGGAGATCTGACCCCTGCTTCAGTTCCCTCACCTCTGGGTGCAAGTCCAGTCCTGCTCACTCTCCTCTTTTTCCCTTCCCTCCTTTGTCCTACCAAGTTTTGCATTGATCTATATATTTCTTACCTGTGTTCAGGGACTCCTGCCCACTCTCAGTGTTGTTTTGAGAGATCTTCTGCATCTTAAGGTGTATTCCTGGTGCATCTGTGGAAAGAGATGTACTCCACATCCACCTATTCTCTGCCATCCTGTCTCTCTCCGATCTTCTAATTTTAGTTGTCTGAAAAATGGAAACCTTTCCAGCTATGTTGTGCATTTTTAGCTCAAATTAAGTATAAAATGTTCTTATAGTCTTATGAGGTACAGCACTGAGTATTTTCTTGAAAATTGTAACAGTTGATTGGTATAATGAAGTGTCTGTGATGAAGTATTAAAGGATCAGTACTATACTTTATGCTGAAATGTTGCCACCTGATCCTGTATCTTGGATTTGGGTAATCTTGAAGAAAGGAAGACAGAATTGAATGGGGAGACTTAGGGAGAAGGATAATTTAGCTCCCTTAGTGCAGTACAATTTAAAATAAATGAGGATTATGAGGATTTCAGAGAAGGAAATGGCAACCCACTCTAGTATTCTTGCTTGAAGGATCCATGGACAAGAGGAACCTGGTGGGCTACAGTCCATGAGGTCACAAAGAATTGTATTCAACTTGGAGATGAAACAACAGCAATAACAGCATGAGGCTTTGATACTCAGTTTTAAAAGGTTTTGATACTATTATAGGGGTTCTGGGTGTTACATTGTAGAATGTCAAGAGCCATGAAATATAGATGTGTAGATGGAGTAGGATAGTCATTCCTCAGTATTAAAATAGTAAAAATTTGGCTTTATTCTGCCTTTGCTAAGTGTATTTTCTCTCAAAATAATTAATGAAGGACATGAATCGTGAAAGAATATTCATTGAATTTTCTTTTCTGTTTCTAGTTTCTGTTAGAGTGGGAATTTATTGTCTCTAAAACGTGGTGTGATTTAAAGTCAGTATTTGAGTAATGTTTTCTTGGGATTACTTGGGAAAATGCTAATGAAGAGGATATATAGGATGACTTTTGGTGCATAGGCCGCACAATATTTTCATGGTATCAGGGACTCTGAAATACTCTGAAAACATATTCCCTATAAAGTGCCACTGATTCCAGAATCACTAGCTGACATGAAACGTTTTTATTTTCACTTGTTTTTATATAAGCAATAGTTTATTGCTTGTATGTTAACTTGTATACACTTTTTTTGTTTGTTTGTTTTAATGTGATTTGGACTGTGCAGTTAGCAGCTTTTTCAGTTCAGTTCAGTCGTTCAGTCGTGTCCGACTCTTTGCGACCCAATGAATCGCAGCATGCCAGGCCTCCCTGTTCATTAATATCTCTCGGAGTTCACTCAGACTCACGTCCATCGAGTCCGTGATGCCATCCAGCCATCTCATCCTTGGTCATCCCCTTCTCCTCCTGCCCCCAATCCCTCCCAGCATCAGAGTCTTTTCCAATGAGTCAGCTCATCGCATGAGGTGGCCAAAGTCCTGGAGCTTCAGCTTTAGCATCATTCCTTCCAAAGAAATCTCAGGGTTGATTTCCTTTAGAATGGACTGGTTGGATCTCCTTGCAGTCCAGGGTACTCTCAAGAGTCTTCTCCAACACCACAGTTCAAAAGCATCAATTCTTCGGCGCTCAGCCTTCTTCACAGTCCAACTCTCACATCCATACATGACCACAGGAAAAACCATAGCCTTGACTAGACGGACCTTAGTCGGCAAAGTAATGTCTCTGCTTTTGAATATACTATCTAGGTTGGTCATAACTTTTCTTCCAAGCAGCTTTTTAGTTGTTCCTAATACTGTAATGAGTTAGTTAGCATTACTTTAGGATTAAGATTACCTGAGGGTTTTCTTAGAATAACTCTAAAACATGTAGTTTTGGTGACCCACTCCAGTACTCTTGCCTGGAAAATCCCATGGACGGAGGAGCTTGGTAGGCTGCAGTCCATGGGGTCCCAGAGAGTCGGACACGACTGAGTGATTTCACTTTCACTTTTCACTTTCATGCATTGGAGAAGGAAATGGCAACCCACTCCAGTGTTCTTGCCTGGAGAATCCCAGGGATGGGGAGCCTGGTGGCTGCCATCTATGGGATCACACAGAGTCGGACATGACTGAAGTGACTTAGCAGCAGCAGCAACACATTAAGCATATTGGAGAGCTAGCTGATGAAGTAAACACATATCATTTTATTGACAAATTAAAATTGATAGCAATATATAAATTCTTCCAATATAGTTCTTTTGGGGGGCAGTGTTTTATTTAATTTATGTTTTATTGAAGTATAATTGATTTACAGTCTTGGGTTCATTACTGCTGTATGACAAAGTGGTTCAGATTCTTTTTTATATTCTTTTATACGTATTTTTATGTGCTTTATCATACTGCTGCTACTGCTAAGTCACTTCAGTCGTGTCCGACTCTGTGTGATTCCATAGACGGCAGCCCAGCAGGCTCCCCTGTCCCTGGGATTCTCCAGGCAAGAACACTGGAGTGGGTTGCCATTTCCCTCTGCAATGCATTAAAGTGAAAAGTGAAAGTGAAGTCGCTCAGTTGTGTCCAACCTTCAGTGACCCCATGGACTGCAGCCTACCAGGCTCCTCTGTCCATGGGATTTTCCAGGCAGGAGTACTGGAGTGGAGTGCCATTGCCTTCTCCAGTGCTTTATCATAGGATGTTGGATATAGTTCAATATAGTTCTCATTACTGTAACTTGGTAACTGATCAGTTTTCTCTTTCATGATGTATGGCAAAACCAATACAATATTGCAAAGTAATTAACCTCCAATTAAAATAAATAAATTTATATTAAAAAAGTAAATTAGAAGTAAATAGTGTCAGTATTTCAGTGAGATGAATTAGAGTTAAGGTGAATGGAAGGGAACTATTTTATTAACTGATTTAATAATGATATTGTTATGTAGTAATTTTGAGCAAAGATTAGAGGCAGACTACATAGTTATGAGAACATACTAGTTATGTGAACTGGAGTAAGTTCCTTAATTTTTTCATACTAAATATTTCTCATTTGTATACCATGGGGATAATATAATTATATACCTCTAAGAATTATTAGGAAAATTAAGTAAGTTAATTTATATAAAATACTTACAGCAACCTGATAAATAACAAATGCCAAAGTGTTTGCACTTATTATCGAATATTCACAAAATAATGTTTATATCAGAACTGGGAGATAAATATTCCCTTTTGTAGATAAGGAAACATATTTTGAGAGATTAACTTGTTGTTAAGTTCTTTTGTCAATGCCGACAAGCCAGAAAAGCAGAATTTAAACTAGGTCAATCTGATTCCATACCTTTCCCTGCTTCATACTGACTTCAAGCGTCACTGGACTGAGACCATTTTACATCACACCTCCAGTGCTAATTACACAGATTTTCTAGTTCTCTGAGTTATGAAAATTGTCATGTTTTTTGCATTTGATTAGTTCATTACTAAGTAAAAATTTTTTTCATAGTTCATGTGATGACAGTACAAATTAAGAGTGACAGTCTTTGGCTCATGACACAAATGTGGTTTTATAATAATGCTGTAGTAAACCCTATGCCAGTCCTTTTGGCCACAAGTTTAAATTCAAGCTGATCTTGAATCTGCACAGTAGTTTGATTTAATGTTAGACATAATTGGCCCAACACAAAGGTTGCAAAAGGCTATATTTACAATGCTATTGTTTTTTTAATGGTTAAATTTAGTAATGTTCTTACTGTATCTCAAATAGTAAATTCTCTTTTTTATTTTTATTGAAAGATAATTGCTTTAGAGAATTTTGTTGTTTTCTGTCAAACTTCAACATAAATCAGCCATAGGTATACATATATCCCCTCCCTTTTGAAACTCCCTCCCATCTTCCTCCCCATCCCACCCCTCTAGGTTGATACAGACCCCTGTTTGAGTTTCCTGAGCCATACAGCAAATTCCCTTTGGCTATCTATTTTATATATGCTAATAGGGTTCCATGTTTCTCTTTCCATATATCTCACCCTCTCCTCCCCTCTCCCCATGTCCATAAATCTATTCTCTATGTCTTTTCTCTATTGCTGCCCTGAAAATAAACCCTTCAGTACCATTTTTGTAGATTACATATGTATGTGTTACAATATGATATTTATCTTCTTCTTTCTGACTTACTTCACTCTGTATAATAGGTTCTCGTTTCAGCCACCTTATCAGAACTGACTCAAACGCATTCCTTTTTATGGCTGAATAATATTCCATTGTGTATATGTACCACAACTACTTTATCCACTCATCTGTTGATGGACGTCTAGGTTGATTCCATGTTCTGCTTCTACTGCTAGGTCACTTCTGTTGTGTCCGACTCTGTGTGACCCCATAGACGGCAGCCCACCAGGCTCCTCTGTCCCTGGGATTCTCCAAGCAAGAACACTGGAGTGGGTTGCCATTTCCTTCTCCAGTGCATGAAAGTGAAAAGTGAAAGTGAAATCGCTCAGTCATGTCCGACTCTTTGCGACCCCATGGACCAGAGCCAAGTTCTTCCATGTTCTAGCTATCGTAAATAGTGCTGCAGTGAACAGTGGGATCATGTGTCTTTTTAACATTGGTTTTCTTAAGGTATATGCCTAGGAGTGAGATTGCTGGGTCATATGATGGTTTTATTCGTAGTTTTTAAAGGAATCTCCATACTGTCATCCGTAGTGGCTCTATCAATTTACATTCCTACCAACAGTGTGAGAGCATTCCCTTTTCTCCATACCCTTTCCAGCATTTGTTGTTTGTAGACTTTTGATGATGCCTATTCTGACCGGTGTGAAGTGATATCTCATTGTGGTTTTGATCTGCATTTCTCTAATAATGAGTGACGGAGTACTCTTGCCTGGAAAAATCCCATGGGTGGAAGAGCCTGGTAGGCTTCAAGTCCATGGGGTCGCTAAGAGATGGACATGACTGAGCAATTTAACTTTCACTTTTCACTTTCATGCATTGGAGAAGGAAATGGCAACCCACTCCAGTGTTCTTGCCTGGAGAATCCCAGGGACTGGGGAGCCATCTATGGGGGCTGCCATCTATGGGGTCGCACAGAGTTGGACACGACTGAAGCAACTTGGCGGCAGCAGCAGCAATAATGAGCAGTGTTGAGCATTTCTTCATGTGTTTGTTAGCCATCTTTAGTCTTCTTTAGAGAAAAGTCTGTTTAGGTCTTTTCCCCAGTTTTTGATTAGGTTGTTTGTTTTTCTGGCAATAGTTGTATGAGCTGCTTGTATATTTTGGACATTAATCCTTTGTCAGTTATTTCAGTTGCTATAATTTTCTCCCATTCTGAGGGTTGCCTTTTCACCTTGCTTATAATTTCCTTTGCTGTTAAAGAGCTTTTAAGTTTAATTGGGTTCCACTTGTTTACTTGACATTTATTTACATTGCTCTAGGACGTGGGTCATAGAGGATCTTGCTTTGATTTATGTCATCAAGTGTTCTGCCTATGTTTTCCTCTAAGAGGTTTATAGTTTCTGGTCTTATATTTAGGTCTTTAAACCATTTTGAGTTTATCTTTGTGTATGGTGTTAGGAAGTGTTCTAATTTCATTCTTTAACACGCAGCTGTCCAATTTTTCCAGCATCATTAATTGAAGAGACTGTCTTGCCTCCTTTGTCACAAATAAGGTACCCATAGATGCATTGGTTTATTTCTGGGCTTTCTGTCTTGTTCCAATGGTCTATATGTCTATTTTTGTGCCAGTACCATACTGTCTTAATGATTGTAGCTTTGTAGTATAATCTGAAGTCACGAAGGTTGATTCCTACAGCTCCCTTCTTTCTGAAGACTGCTTTGGCTACTGGGGGTCTTTTGTGTTTCCATATGAATTGTGAAATTTTTGTTCTAGTTCTGTGAAAAAATGTCATTGATCATTTGATAGGGATCACATTGAATCTGTAGATTGGGTTTGGTAGTATAGTCGTTTATGCAATATTGATTCTTCCTTCCCAGGAACATGAACTATCTCTTCATCTGTTTATGTCATCTATGATTTTTTTTTCGTCAGTGTCTTATAATTTTCTGTGTATAGTTCTTTTGGCTCCTTAGGTAAGTTTATTCCTAGATATTTAATTATTTTTGTTGCAATGGTGAATGGGATTGATTCCTTAATTTCTCTTTCTGATATTTCATTGTTAGTGTATAGAAATGCAAGGGATTTCCCTGTCTTGATTTTTTTATCCTGAAACTTTGCTAAATTCACTGATTAGCTCTAGTAATTTTCCGATACTATCTTTAGGGTTTTCTATGTACAGTATCATGTCATCTGCAAACAGTGAGAGCTTTACTTCTTTTCTGATCTGGATCCTTTTTATTTCTTTTTCATTTCTGATTGCTGTAGCTAGGACTTCCAGAACTATGTTGAATAATAGCAGTGAAAGTGGACACCCTTGTCTTGTTCCTGATCTTAGGGGGCATGCTTATAGGTTTTCACCATTGAGAATAATGTTTGCTGTAGGCTTATTGTATATGGACTTTACTATGTTGAGGAAGGTTCCTTCTGTGTTTCTAGTTTGTTCTTTCAATTGTGTAGTATTTCTCTGCCTTTTCACTATTATTTTTTAAACTTACTGTGTTTGAGGTCTCCGTTTCCCAGGTTTCAAGGTTGAATTTTTTTTCTTCCTTTTGCTTTCTGCCCTCCTAGTGTTGGTCCATTGGTTTCTGTAAGCTTTGTATAAGGTGAGATTTTAGGATTTTATTTGTTTGTTTGTTTTTCCTCTGGTGAGCAAGGCTGAATGAGGTGGTGATCCTGTCTGGTGACAGCTTCATATTTTTGTTTTGTTTGTTATTTAGATGAGGTATCCTGCCCAGGGTGCTACTGGTGGTTGGGTGATGGTTTCCTTTGTGTGAGTTCTCACTGTTTGATACTCCCTAGGGTTAATTCTCTGGTAGTGTAGGATTTTGGAGTCAGTGTCCCAACTCCAAAGGCTCAGGGCTTGATCTCTTCCCAGATCGTATCTGATGCCTCCCTCTCAGATTTTAATTCATCACACTTCCAGGACTCTTCAGAAACTCCTCTGCTTCTGACCCTCTTGACCTGTCCAAGACTGCCACTCTCAATTAATAATTATTAATAGAAATATGAGTAGTGATTCACTGTATATGAGCAATAACTTGTTTTCTGCTCTCTGCTTGCATAGTGTTTTTCTGAAATGAGATGTAGTAGGTAGGCCTGAAAAAGAATGAGACCACTGAAAGTGAACACTTGCTCCAATATGTGTAAAATTATAGGACATTTAAATAAAAATTGATCCTTAAATTATACAGGCCAGTTGTAGAAGATATAAACTGTTGAGTTGAAATGTAGATAGTTTTCTTTACTCTCCTAGATAATTTTTTTTTTTCTCTTGGGAGCATTTTCTTCTGAATCTTTTGATGAACTTTTCCCCGTTTATCCTTCTAAATTTCCCATACTAAGCTTTCATTCTTTACTGGAAAACTGTGACAGTTGTCTTTCTTTCTTTTTTATTTATTTATTTTTTACTCTTCTTTATCTCTAATGCATTATTTCCCTGTCATTAGCAGCTTTGTGTCCTGGACCTCTTCTTATGTGGGAGGGCAACCACACACATCCTTAATTCTTCAGACCATCTCTTGCTCTTTTCTGAATTTTTTTGTAAATAAATTTTTACTTTTCTTTTCCCTTTATGTTTTTTAAAATTATAAACTTTTAGTTTCAGTACAGGTTCAAATTTACAGGACAGGTATGAAAATGATATACAAAATTCGTATACATTTGGCACCAAATACCACTATTATTGAGATTTTACATAGATGTAGTGCTTTGGTCCCAGTTAATGAACCAGTATTGATACATTGTTGTTAACTAAATTTCATGCTTTATTTAGATGTCCTTAGTTTTTACCCCCCCTCTTTTTTTTCTTTTCCAGCATCCCACTCAGGATATACTACATTCATTGTTGGGTCTCCTTAGTCTCCTCTTGGCTGTGACAGTGTTTCAGACTTTCCTTGTTTTTGATGGTGTGGATGGTTTTAAAGAATACTAGTCAGCTTGCTTTCATTTGCCTGCTGTGGTACTTTGACATATGTCCATCCTTATTTTGTGTGTGCATGTGTATTTTGAGGACTTCCAATCTTGTATTATAAGATGCTCCAAACTCATCTTGTATATTTTCTGCCTCTGTCATTTTACATTCTATAGCTTTGCTTTTTCCAGAATGTTATATAAATGGAAACAAATAGCATGTAGCCTTTTCACATTCCTTTCTTTCTGTTTTTTTTTTTTTCTCTTAGCAGTGTGTGTTTAGGATTAATACATGCCTTTGTGTGGCTTGATAACATGTTCCTTTTTTTTCTTTCTGAATAGTATATCATCATAATAATATACTACAGTTTACTTATTCATTCACTGGTTGAGAGTCAGCTGGTTGCTTCCATTTTGGGGATTATGGATAAGCCTGCTATCAACATTCACCTGCAGGTTTTAAGTAGACATATTTTTGAATCAGTTAGATAAGTACCTAAGAATGTGACTACTGCACTTTGTTTAGCTATGTAAGAAAGTACCAAAGTGTCTTCGAAAATGATTGTATCACTTGCTCCATATCCTCTTCAGAAACTGGTATTGTCAGATTTTTTCTTAATTTAGTGATTAGTGGGTACATGTGTACCCACTATCTCCTTATAATTTAAACATATACAAACTGTAGATGAGAATTTTGTTTTTCTCTTTTTAATAAGAGTGCTTTTCTAAGATTATATGAATGAATTTAGAAACTGTTTTAAAAATTATTAAAAATCATAGTATGATTAAAAGTCATACCAGAAATTATCCATAGTGCTAATAGGCAGAATATTTCCCTCTGGTTTGGTAAAAATAAGCCCTGGGAATGGAGTAGGCCACTCCATTTCCATATAGTGGAAAGTGATTATTGAGGGACTTAGGTGGAACTTCAAAGTGATATGACTTGTAATGCTATTTATTGAAGATATTAAAAATATAAGATATTCACAAACAGTCTTTATTATTATGCTTATGCTCCCCGTATCATCAGATTGCTGCAGTTTGAATTTTTTTCAACACTATCAGTGGCTAGTGAGTCACACTCACTTAATGAAAACTTCTTTTACTCATTTCATTCTCATAAGCAGGTTTTGCAAGCCTCTTAAACAATCTCCTGTTGCTCTTTCCTCAGGAAACAGTATCACTTCCATTTAATATTGGAAAATTCCTAACCTAGGAAAAAATGATCTGTAGCTTAGAATAAGTGGAAGCAGAGTTAAGTCAGGCTTTTTGCGTGGGCCTGTGGGGAAAGTAGGAAGTCTGTGAGGTTGTGATGTAAGAGTGTGCTGCATTCCTTATTGACCTCTTTACTGCTTCTATTGTGAAAGAACAATTTTGGTTTTTCTCTGAGTTAGAAAGAAGTTTATTCTTTTCTTAGTATGGAGAAAGATGGTTGTGGGCCCATACCACTTCCTATGTCAAACTCATAGGTCATTTTTATTACCATCAGATGGAAAAAATCACATTGATTTGGCATATTTACTTTTTAAATTTAAATAACATCTTTGTGTTTATTCCTTCTGAATATTTTAGTTCAAATGAACATATTGCCTTTTCTTCCCCACTTTTTTCCCCTTTTTATTTTATGCCTTTTATTCATTAAATTTTTACTTAGGTCTACTTTTTTTTTTTTTTGATCCCTTACATTCTCTGTTGTTATTCCTTACAGATCTCTAACTTTGACTGGACTATACATTTTATTAATTTGTTACTTAATTATTCTTAAAATTAATGAAAATTTTAAGTAAAATTAAATTCAAATACCCTATGTTCTATGCTAGGTGAGTTGTCATTCTTATTAATCTTGAGTTTAGATGTTCAGTTAATTTTAAGTGTTTTTGACAGCATTTCTATCACCATTTATTTAAATTAATGTGGTGAATAGAATTTTATGAGTCAGAATAAAGATGTTACTCAAACTGAGGCTTGTTGTATATGATATATCCACCTTACTATCTCACTTCAGTCTTATCTTTCAAAAATAAAATGTTAATATTTGCTTTTTTAATGAGCCTGTTCAGTTAAAATTCTCATATGTTTTCCATGTGGGGAGCTATGATTATGTATTATGGATGATTTTTATAAGTGTTTTGGAGTTCTCTTTCCCTATTTCTGTTACCAGTAATGGTAGGTAGGTAGTTGAAGTGAGATAAGAGATTCCTTTCAAACATAGTATGATGGAGCCCAAACTTCCAGTTCCCTGCCTATCATGCTTTTCCACCAAGTCTGATCTTAACATTACGATCAGTTCAGTTCAGTTGCTCAGTCATGTCTGACTCTCTGTGACGCTGTGGGACTGCAGCATGCCAGGCTTCCCTGTCTATCACCAACTTGCAGAGCTTGCTCAAACTCATGTCCATCGAGTCTGTGATGCCATCCAAGCATCTCATCCTCTGTTGTCCCTTTCTCCCCCTGCCCTCAGTCTTTCCCAGGATCAGGGTCTTTTCCAGTGAGTCACTTCTTCACATCAGGTAGCCAAAGTATTGGAGTTTCAGCTTCAGCATCAGTCCTTCCAATGATATTCAGGACTGATTTCCTTTAGGATTGACTGGTTTGATCTCCTTGCCATCCAAGGAACTCTCAAGAGTCTTCTCCATATATATAATGGAGTATTACTCAGCCATTAAAAATAATACATTTGAATCAGTTCTAATGTGGTGGATGAAACTGGAGCTGATTATACAGAGTGAAGTAAGCCAGAAAGAAAACACCAATACAGTATACTAACACATATATATGGAATTTAGAAAGATGGTAATGATAACCCTGTATGCGAGATAGCAAAAGAGACACAGAGGTATAGAACAGACTTTTGTACTCTGTGGGAGAGGGAGAGGGTGGGATGATTTGGGAGAATGGCATTGAAACATGTATACTATCATGTAAGAAACAAATCACCAGTCTAGGTTCGATGCAGGGTGCAGGATGCTTGGGGCTGGTGCACTGGGATGACCCAGAGAGATGATATGGGGAGGGTGGTGGGAGGGGAGTTCAGGATTGGGAACTCATGTACACCCATGGCAGATTCATGTCAATGTATGGGAAAACCAATACAATACCGTGAAATAAATAAATAAATGAATGAATAATAAAGAGCAAAAAAAAAAAGAAGAGTCTTCTCCAACACCACAGTTCAAAAGCATCACTTTTTCAGCTGTCAGCTTTCTTTATAGTCCATCCCTTACATCCATACATGACTACTGGAAAACCCATAGCCTTGACTAGATGGATCTTTGTTGGCAAAATAATGTCTCTGCTTTTGAATATGCTCTCTAGGTTGGTCATAGATTTTCTTCAAAGGAACAAGCATCTTTTAATTTTATGACTGCAGTCACCATCTGCAGTGATTCTTGAGCCCAAGAAAATATAGACTGTCACTGTTTCCATTGTTTCACCATCTATTTGCCATTAAGTGATGGGACCTGATGCCATGGTATTCATTTTTTGAATGTTGAGTTTTAAGCCAACTTTTCCACTCTCCTCTTTCACTTTCATCAAGAGGCTCTCAGTCCCTCTTCACTTTTTGCCATAAGGGTGGTGTTATCTGCATATTTGAGGTTACTGATATGTCTCCTGGCATCTTGATTCCAGCTTGTGCTTCATCCAGCCTGGCATTTTGCATGATATACTCTGCATATAAGTTAAATAAGCAGGGTGACAATATACAGCCTTAACATACTCCTTTCCCAATTTGGAACAAGCTCATTGTTCCATGTCTAGTTCTAGCTGTTACTTTACCTGCACACAGATTTCTCAGGAGGCAGGTAAGGTGGTCTGGCATTCCTATTTCTTGAAGAATTTTCCACAGTTTGTTGTGATCTACTAAATAAAAGGCTTTGGCATAATCAATAAAGCAAAAGTAGATGTTTTTCTGGAATTCTTTTTTTTTCTATGATCCAACAGATGTTGGCAATTTGATCTCCAGTTACTCTGCCTTTCTAAATCAATAAATAACTTTATGATAAGAAATGGCAATTTTCCTGTGTGAAGAAAGGTGATGTAGCTATGGAAATACTCATCAGAATTTTTCCCTGTGGTACATATTAATTTTAATGTAGTGCTTGTGGGCAGCTTCTAAACTCTTTTTCCCCACCATTGTTGTCCAGACTTGGTTGGAGTAGATTGTTGGGAGACAGAGAATGGTTGGAGATAGGAAGGATTGACTTCCCTTTCCATGTAGAAAAAAGAGTCAGAAAAACCAGCCATGAGTCCCCACAGGAGAGATGAATAGCTGGTGGTATGAGATGCAATGTTTGATGTAAGCAGAGTGCTGTTGGTAGATATGAAAAGAAAGCAATGAAGCACGTGTATCAGTCAGTTCAAGGAAGCAAAGAAGTGTGACATTCATAACCAAGAATACTGACATAATTACTGACTTATACGTATTGGTCAGGACTGAATATTTTCCAGAGCTAGATGAAGAGAAAGAGAAGGAAAGCCAACTTTGAATATAGGTATATTTATTTTAGCATTTATGAATTTATGCTTCTGTCCTCTTGAGAGAGACTTTTTTTTTGGTATTATTGTTTTGAATTCTAATCGCAGAAGTAATTATCTCTACTCTAGACTCTAGAAGAGTAGATTATTCTAGTGAATTGAAAAAAAAGATCATCTGGATGAAAAGAGACTTGTACACACTGTATCTAGATATTCTCATTCACCATATCTAGAATAGGGGCTTCAGATTTGCATGATCCTGAGCTCTCCTTCTCCCAAAGGTACACCAAAGTTACAGCTATTTACTGAACAGCTATTAATGAGAAAGACCAGAAGGCTAGCAAAAATGATCTTCTACAATTAAAGATAGTGAAGGAACCACAACATGATGGTAGGAGGGGCTGAGATGCAGTATAGACAAGACCCATACTGGTGGGTGACCCACAAGTGAAAGAATAATTATAGTTGTAAAAATTCTTCCCCAAATTTGAGGAGTCCAAGCCCTATATTGGATTCCTCAGTCTTGGGGTCCTTACCAGGACAAACCCCAGTATGTTTGGCTTTGAAGACCAGCGAGGATTACCTTCAGGAAGCCCAAAGGGCTGTGGGAAATAGAGACTTCACTCTCTTTAAAATTTTTTAAATTAAATTAATTTATTTATTTTAATTGGTGGATAATTACTTTACAATATTGTAGTGGGTTTTGCCATACATTGACATGAAATCAGCCATGGGTGTACATGTGTTCCCCATCCTGAACCCCCCTCCCACCTCCCTTCCCATCCCATCCCTCTGGGTCATCCCAGTGCACCAGCCCTGAGCACCTTGCCTCATGCATTGCACCTGGACTGGCGGTCTGTTTCACATATGGTAATATATATGTTTCAATGCGATTCTCTCAAATCATTCCACTCTCGCCTTCTCCCACAGAGTCCAAAAGACTTCTGTACATCTGAGTCTCTTTTGCTGTCTTGCATATAGGGTCATTGTTACCATCTTTCTAAATTCCATATATATGCATTAATACACTGTATTGGTGTTTTTCTTTCTGACTTACTTCACTCTGTATAATAGGCTCCAGTTGAGACTTCACTCTTAAATGGTACACACAAAATCTCACACCTTCTAGGACCTAGGGCAGAAGCAGTTACTTGAAAGGAGCCTGGGTCAGACACAGCTGCTGATCTTGGAGACACTCCTGAAAAGGCAGGAGGAAGTTGAAACTTACCCTGGGAACATATTACTGTAGCCATTGTGGGGAGCTTCTTTTGCCATGAGGGCGCTGGTGCTGCCCGGTGCCGGTGGGGACCCTTCCTCTGCATCATTGGCCCTGGGAACTGGCCTTGCTTGCTGGTCTCTCAGTGCCAGTGCTGCCCTCAGGCTCAGCAGCTGCCTTGGTAAGAACACACCCCCACCCACCAGCAGGCCAGCTGCCCTAAGGCCTCCCGAGCTCACTGCCACCCCAGGACCCAGCTCTGTCCACGAGATGGCCTAAGGCCTGGCTCTGCACAGTAGTGCACTGGCCCGAGCCCTGATCAGTAGCCATTAGGCTGACACCAGTTTTGGACCCTGTGAATCCCACAGTCAGCTGTGTCCGGTATCATCAGCCCCAGCCATCAGAAGACTGACACTATATCTTGGAACTCCATCCACACAACCACCCATGGGAGATGTTACGCAGCACACTCATTGACCGATATCAGCCCTGGTACCACCTGGGACTCTGCAGCCACCCACCAGGGGCCAGCTGCCTCTATACAAAGCATGGTGAAAACCCATCTGGGATCCAGCCATGCCTACCAGACTGCCCATAGTAGTCAGCCTGCAACAGCAGAAAGACCTATGCAGCCCACATAGGGGGTACCTTAAAACCTATAACTCTGGTGACCAGGAGGGAGTGCACTGCTGGAAAGCATAAGACTTCCCCTACAAAAGGTCATTCTCCAAGGTCAGGAAATGTAACAACCTACCTAATTCATAGAAGTTGGAACAAGTTAGGGAAAATGAGGCAACAGGGGAATGTGTTCCAAACGAAAGAATAAGATAAAACCCCAGATAAAGAATGAAGTGAAGTGAAGATAAGCAATCTACTTGATAAAGATTTCAAGGCAGTGACTATAAAGTTATTTGAAGAATTCTAGAGAAGATTGGATAAACAGAGTGAAAAGTTAGAAGTTTATAATAAAGAGTAGAAAATATAAAGAACCAAACAGAGCTGCAGAACACAACAACTTAAATAAAAAAAACACTGGGAGGAGTCAGGAGTAGGTTAGGTGATACAGAGGAAGAGATCAGCAAGCTGGGAGACAAGAGCAGTGGGAATCACTGAAGCTGAACAGAAAAAAAAAAAAGAAGATAGAGTATTGAGAAAATTCCAGAGATTTCTACAACATCAATAGTACTAACATTTGCATTATAGGGGTCTGAGAAAGAGAAGAGACAGGGAAAGGATCGGATAACATATTTGAAGTCATAATCGCTGAAAACTTCACTAACATGAGAAAGGGTAGATCCAGGCCAAGGAAGCACAGAGTGTCTCAAATATGATCAACTCAAAGAGGAAAATACCAAGACACATTATAATTTAAATGGCAAAAATCAGAGATAAAGAGAGAATGTTAAAAGTAGCAAGGGGAAGCAACATTTTAGGTATAAGGGAACACTTGTAAGGCAATCAGGTGACTTTTCAACAAAAACTCTGTGGGCCAGAAAGGAGTGACTTGATATAGTCAACGTGATAAAAGAGAAACACCTAAAACCAAGGATGCTTTATCTGGCAAGTCCTTCATTAAAATTTGATGGAAAGATCCAATGTTTTACAAACAAAAGCTAGAATAGTTCAGCACCATCAAATCAGCCTTAAAAGAAATGTTATTTAGACTTATCTACATAAAAAAAAAGGCCAGGAGTAAACCTACCTAAATGGGAAAGACCTGTATGCAGAAAACTATAAGCCACTGATGAAAGGAACAAAAGATGACACAAATGGGTAGAAAGATACAGCATGTTCTTGGACTGGAAGAATCAGTACTGTGAAAATGGCTGTGCTACCCAAAGCAATCTACAGAGTCAGTGCTATCCCTATCAAACTGCCAATAGTATTTTTCACATAACTTAGAGCAAAAAAAAAAAAAAAGAAATTCACAATAGGTATAGAAACACAAAAGTCCCCAAATAACCAAAACAATCTTGAGAAAAGAAAACAGAGTTGGAAGAATCAGCCTTCTTGAATTCAGACTATACTACAAAGCTACAGTAATCAAGATAGTATAGTGCTGGGACAAGTACAGGAATATCGATCAATGAAGCAAAATAGAAAGCCCACAGATAAACCCATGCAGCTATGGGTACCTTATCTGTGACAAAGGAGGAAAGACTATATAGTGGAGAAAAATCTGCCTCTGCAATAGTTGTGCTGGGGAAACTGAACAGCTACATATAAATAATGAAATCTCCTAACACCATACACAAAAATAAACTCAAAATATATTAAAAAATTAAATGCAAGGCCCAAAACTATAAAGCTCTTAAAGGAAAACATAGGCAGCACATTCCTTGACATAAATCACAGCAATAGCCTCTGTGACCCACCTCGTAGAATAATGGAAATAAAACCAAAAATAAACAAATAGAGCCTAATTAAACTTGAAAGCTTTTACACAGCAAAAGAAACTATAAGCAAGGTGAAAAGACAGCCCTCAGAATGGAAAAAGATAGTTGTAAATGAAACAACTGACAAAGGATTAATCTCCAAAATATACAAGCATCTCTTGCAACTCAATACCAAAAGAAAAAAAAAAGAATCTGATAAAAAGTGGGGAGAAGACCTAAGCAGACATGTTTTCAAAGAAGACATACAGATGGCTAATAAACACATGAAAAGATGCTCAGCATCATTCATACTTCAGTTCAGTTCAGTCCAGTCACTCAGTTGTGTTCGACTCTTTGCAAACCCATGAATTGCAGCACCCCAGGCCTCTTTGTCCATCACCAACTCCCAGAGTTCACTGAAACTCATGTCCATTGAGTTGATGATGCCATCCAGCCATCTCATTCTCTGTCGTCCCCTTGTTCTCCTGCCCCCAATCCCTCCCAGCATCAGAGTCTTTGCCAATGAGTCAGCTCTTCACATGAGGTGGCCAAAGTACTGGAGTTTCAGCTTTAGCATCATTCGTTCCAAAGAACACCCAGGACTGATCTCCTTCAGAATGGACTGGTTGGATCTCCTTGCAGTCCAAGGGACTCTCGAGTCTTCTCCAACACCACAGTTCAAAAGCATCAATTCTTCAGTACTCAGCTTTCTTCACAGTCCAACTCTCACATCCATATATGACTAGAGAAATACAAATCAGAACCACAATGAAGTATCACCTCAGACTGATCACAATGGCCATCATCAAAAATTCTACAAACAATAAATATTGGAGAGAGTTTGGAGAAAAGGGAACTCTCTTGCATTCTTTGTGGGAATGTAAATTGATACAGCAACTGTAAAACTACCATTATTATGGTTGTTCAGTCACTGTCACGTCTGACTCTTTGCAACCTCTTGGACTGCAGCATGCCAGACTTCTCTGTCCATCACTATCTCCCAAAGTTTGCTCAAAATTCATGTACATTGAGTTGATGATGCCATCCAACCATCTCATCCTCTGTCGCCCCTTTCCCCTCCTGCCCTCAATCTTTCCCAGCATCAGAGTCTTTTCCAGTAAGTAGGTTTTTCACATCAGGTGGCCAAAGTATTGGAGTTTCAGCTTGAACATCAGTCCTTCCAATGAACACTCAGGACTGATCTCCTTTAGGATGGACTTCTTTGATCTCCTTTCTGTCCAAGGGACTTTCAAGAGTCTTCTCCAACACAACAATTCAAAAGCATCAATTCTTTGGTGCTCAGCCTTCTTTATGATCCAGCTCTCACATCTGTACAAAACTACCATATGGCCCATCAATCCCACTACAGGGAATATCCCCCAAGAAAGCCATCGTTGAAAAGACACATGTGCGCCAATATTCATTGCAGCACTATTTACAGTATCTAGGACATGGAAGCAGTCTAGATGTCCATCAACAAATAAATGGATATGGAAGTTGTAGTACATATATTCAATGGAATATTACTCAGGTACAAAAAGGAATGCATTTGAGTCAGCTCTAATGAATGAACCTAGAGCCCATTATCAAGAGTGAAGTAAGTTAGAAAGAGAAAAACAAATATATAAGGTATATATGTAGAATCTAAAGAGATGATACTGATGAACCTATTTGCAGGGCAGCAATATTGATGCGTAAATAGAGAAAAGACTTATGGTTTCAGTGTGGAAGGAGAGGGAGTTACAAGTTGAAGGAGCAACATTGAAACATATGTATTACCACATATAAAATAGATAGCCAGTGGGAACTTGCTGTATGATGCAGGGGCTCCAAGCCCATCCCATCCCATCCCTCTTTGACAACCTAGAGGGGTAGTATGGGCTGGGAAGTGGGTGGGAGTTTCAAGAGAGAGAGAACATACATATACCTATGGCTGATTCATGTTGATGTATCACAGATACTGACACAATATTGTAGAACAATTATCTTTCAATTAAAAACAAATATATTTATTTAAAGGAAAAAGAAAAGGTCACCTTCCAGCCTGGGCTCTGGCTCTCATGTGCATGGTGGCAGGCTCCCTCCAACTAGCCCAGCAGGACCCAGCTGAGCTGAGACAAGGGCTGATCCTGTCCAGCTATGAGTGCTGGCTGCTGCTGCATGGGGTATACCTCTTCCACTGCTGCAGTTACTATTGCTGCTGCTGCAGGCCAGGAGAAGCTGAAGTGCCAGGCAACCCCACCCAGGCCTTTGATTCTATCACATAGGACAGTATATACACCTTAAGACCCAAAATAGCCAAAACAACCTGAGAAAGTAGAACAGAGATGCCAGTATCATACTGTCTGATTTCAAATGCTACTACAAAGCTACAGTCATCAAAACAGTGTGGTACTGGTGCAAAACAATTATATACATCCATGGAACAGAATAGACAGCCCAGAAATGCACCAACCTTTACATGAGCAGTTAATCTATGACAAAGGAGACAAGAATATACAGTGAGGAAAGTAAAACTTCATCAGTGAATGGTGTTGGGAAAACTGGACAGCTATATTCTAAAAATCAATCTGGACTGTTTTCTCATTCTGTAGGCAAAAGTCAGCTCATAATGAATTAAAGACTAAAATTAAAGATCTGAAAATATAAACCTTCTAGAAGAAAATATAGGCAGTATGTGCTTTGACATCAGTCTTAGTAATATTTTTTGGATATGTCTCCTCAGGCAGAGGAAACAAAATATACATAAATACATGAAGCTACATCAAACTAAAGAGCATTTCACAGTGAAGGAAACTATCAGAAAAACAAAAAGGCCACTTAATGAATGGGAAAGAGCTTTGCAGATGATATATCTGATAAGGGGTTAATATCCAAAACATACGAAGAACACTTACAATTCAACATCAAACAACCAACCAACTGATTAGAAAATGTACAGAGGATCTGTATAGACATTTTTCCAAAGAAGATATATAGATGGCCAACTGGAACATGAAAAGTTGTTCAGCATGACTATCACAGGTAAATGCAAATCAAAAGAGCATTGACATATTACCTCCCACCTGTTAGAATGACTATTCTCAAATAGACAACAAGCAATTATTGTTGGTGAGGATGTGGAGAAACGGGAACCTTCATTCTCTGTTGGAACTGTTTTGGCCACTATGGAAAACAGTATGGCGAGTACTTAAAAATTTAAAAATACAACTATATATAATCCAGCAGTTCCACTCCTGGGTATTTATCCAAAGAAAACAAAGCCACTAATTAAAAAAAATATATATATATATGCACCCCTATATTTATTGAATAGGTTCAAGAGATTAAGTCTGGAAGACAGACTACCTGAAGAACTATGGATGGACAGAACTTTGTAACATTGCATAGGAGGCAGTGACCAAACCATTACAAAGAAAAAGAAACACAAGAAAGCAAAGTGATTGTGTGAGGAGGCTTTGCCAATAGCTACGGAAAGAAGAGAAACAAAAAGCAAGGGAGAGAGGGAAAGACATACCCAACTAAATGCAGAGTTCCAGAGAACAACGAGGAGAAACAAGAAGGGCTTCTTAAATGAACAGTGCAAAGAAATAGAGGAAAACAACAGAATGGGAAAGATTAGACTCTTCAAGAAAATTGGAAATCTGGAGGATGGGCACGACAGACAGAAATGGTAAGGACCTAAAATAAGCACAGGAAATTAAGAAGAGGTGACAGGATTACACAGAATAACTATACAAGAAAAGTCTCAATGAACCAGATAACCATGATGGTGTTCACTCACCTAGAGCCAGACATTCTGGAGTATGAGGTCAAGTGGGCCTTAGGAAACATTACTTCAGACAAAGCTAGTGGAAGTGATGGAATTCCATGTGAGCTATTTCAAACCCTAAAAGATGATGCTGTTCAGTGCTGCACTCAATATGTCAGCAAATAGGGAAAATTTAGTAGTGGTCACAGGACTGGAAAAAATCAGTTTTCATTTCCATCCCAAAGAAGGACAATGCCAACAAATGTTCAAACTAGTGTACCACTGTGCTCATTTCACATGCTAGCAAGGTTATGCTCAAAATCCTTTAAGCTAGGCATCAGTTCATGAACTGAGAACTTCCAGATGAACAAGCTGGGTTTTGAAGCGGCAGAAAAACCTAAGATCAAATTCCCAGCATTTGTTAGATCATGAAGGGAGCAAGGGAATTCCAGAGAAAACATCTAATTCTGTTTTACTGACTATGCTGAAACCTTTGACTGGATCCCAACAAACTGGAAAATTCTTAAAGAGATGGGAATACCAGACCACCTTACTTTTTTCCTGAAGAACCTATATGCACGTCATGAAACAACAGTTAAAACTGGACATGGAGCAATGGACTGGTTCAAAATTGGGAAAGGAAGGTGACAAGGCTATATATTGTCACCCTGCATATATATTTTATATGCAGAGTACATCATGTGAAATTCACAGCTGGATGAATCAAAGCTGGAATCAAGATTACCAGGGGAAATATCAACAATTGCCTGTGTTCAGGTGATACCATTCTAATGTCAGGAAATGAAGAGAAACTGAGGAATCTCTTGATGAAAGTAAAAGAGGAGAGTGAAAAAGCTGGCTTCAAACTCAGCATTAAAAAAAAAAAAACTAAGATCATGGCATCTATTCTCATCACCATGGCAACTAGAAGAGGAAAAAATGTAAGCAATGAGAGATTTTATTTTCTTGGGCTTCAGAATAACTGTGGATGATGACTGCAGCCATGAAATTAAGACACTTGCTCATTGGAAAGAATGCTATGACAAACCTAGACAGTGTATTAAAAATCAGACACATCACTTTGCACATCACATAGTTAAAGCTGTGGTTTTTCTAGTGGTTATGTATGAATGTGAGAGTTGGACCATAGAGAAAGCTGTGAGCTGAAGTATTGATGCTTTAGAATTGTGGTTCTGGGAAGACATAGAGTCCCTTGTATTGCAAGGACATCAAACAAGTCAATACTAAAGAAAATTAACCCTGAACATTTATTGGAAGGACTGATGCTGAAAAACTTTGGCCACCTGATGGGATGAGCCAACTCATTGGAAAAGACTTTGACATTGGCAAAGATTGAAGGCAAAAGGAGAATGGGTGGGCAGAGGATCAGATGGTTAGATAGCATTACCGCCTCAATTGACATGAATTTGAGAAAAGTCTGGGAGATGTTGGAGGACAGAGTAGCCTGGCTTGCTGCAGTCCATCTTGTCACGAAGAGTAGGACATGACTTAGCTACTGAACAGCAACAAATTTTTATTGCAGTATTCTCTACAATAGCCAAGATATGGAAGCAATCTTAGTATCAAAATATGTGAGACACACACACATGCACACACAGTGGAATATTCCTAGCCACATAAAGAAGAGTGAAATCTTGCCAGTTCCATCAACATGGATGAACCTATAGTTATTTTGCTAAGTGAAATTAGTATAACAGAGAAAGACAAATAACGTATGATATCACTTTTATGTAGAATCTAAAAAGCAAAATAAATAACCATAAAATAAAAACAGAGTTATAGATTCAGAGAACTAAGAGACGGTTATTGAGAGGGTGTGCAGAGGAAAGAAATAGATGAGAGATATTTAGAGGTACAAACTTCGAGTTACAAAATAGACACATCACAAGTATGAAATATACTGTGTGGGCAATATAGTTAATAACTATATAATACCTATGTATGGTGACATTTTAACTAGATTTATTATAGTGATCATTTGATATATATAGAAATATCAAATCACTATCTTATATAACAGGAACTAGCTTAGTATTGTAGGTCAATTATACTTCTAAAACCAGCAAACAAAAACTCATAGGGTAAAAGATCAGATTTGGTATGGCTGACTCCCTTTGCTGTCCCCCCGGAAACTGTTACAACATTGTTAGTTGGCTGTGTCGTTTTGTTCTTCAGTCACCCAGTTGTGTCCAACTCTTTGCGACCCCATGGACTGCAGCATGCCAGGTCTCTCTACACCTCACCAACTTCCGAAGTTTGCCCACTTTCATGTCCATTGCATTGGTGATGTCATCCAGCCATCGCATCCTTTGACGCCTTCTTCTCCTGCCCTCAATCTTTCCCAGCATCAACCACTTTTTCAATGAGTCTGCTGTTCACATCAGATGACCAAAATACTGGCGCTTCAGCTTCAGCATCAGTCCTTCCAATGGGTATTCAGGGCTGCTTTTCCTTAAGATTGTCTGGTTTGATCTCCTTGCTGTCCAAGGGACTCTCAGTTAGCTATCAGTTCAGTTCAGTTTGGTCGCTCAGTCATGTCCAACTCTTTGAGACCCCATGAATTGCAGCACACGAGGCCTCCCTGTTCATCACCATATATTGGAGTTCACTCAGACTCATGTCCATCGAGTCCATGATGCCATCCAGCCATCTCATCCTTGGTCGTCACCTTCTCCTCCTGCCCCCAATCCCTCCCAGCATCAGAGTCTTTTCCAATGAATCAACTCTTTGCATGAGGTGGCCAAAGTACTGGAGTTTCAGCTTTAAGCATCATTCCTTCCAAAGAAATCCCAGGGTTGATCTCCTTTATAATGGATTGGTTGAATCTCCTTGCAGTCCAAGGGACTCTCAAGAGTCTTCTCCAACACCACAGTTCAAAAGCATCAATTTTTCGGCACTCAGCCTTCTTCACAGTCCAACTCTCACATCCATACATGCCACTGGAAAAACCATAGCCTTGACTAGACGGACCTTAGTCGGCAAAGTAATGTCTCTGCTTTTGAATATACTATCTAGGTTGGTCATAACTTTTCTTCCAAGGAGTAAGTGTCTTCTAATTTCCTGGTTGCAGTCACCATCTGCAGTGATTTTGGAGCCCCCAAAATAAAATCTGACACTGTTTCCACTGTTTCCCCATCTAGTTCCCATGAAGTGATGGGACCAGATGCCATGATCTTCGTTTTCTGAATGTTGAGCTTTAAGCCAACTTTTTCACTCTCCTCTTTCACTTTCATCAAGAGGCTTTTAGTTCCTCTTCACTTTCTGCCATAAGGATGGTGGTTATTTATCTGAGGTTATTGATATTTCTCCCAGAAATCTTGATTCCAGCTTGTGTTTCTTCCAGCCCAGCGTTTCTCATGATGTACTCTGCATATAAGTTAAATAAGCAGGGTGAAAATATACAGCCTTGACATACTCCTTTTCCTATTTGGAACCAGTCTGTTGTTCCATGTCCAGTTCTAACTTTTGCTTCCTGATCTGCATACAGATTTCTCAAGAGGCAGGTTAGGTGGTCTGGTATTCCCATCTCTCAGAATTTTCCACAGTTTATTGTGATGCACATAGTCAAAGGCTTTGGCATCAATAAAGCAGAAATAGGTATTTTTCTGGAACTCTCTTGCTTTTTCTATGATCCAGTGGATGTTAGCAATTTGATCTCTGGTTCCTCTGCCTTTTCTAAAACCAGCTTGAACATCAGGGAGTTCATGGTTCACGTATTGCTGAAGCCTGGCTTGCAGAATTTTGAGCATTACTTTACTAGCATGTGAGATGAGTGCAACTATGTGGTTGTTTGAGCATTCTTTGGCATTGCCTTTCTTTGGAATTGGAATGAACACTGACCTTTTCCAGTCCTGTGGCCACTGCTGAGTTTTCCAAATTTGCTGGCATATTGAGTGCAGCACTTTCACAGCATCATCTTTCAGGATTTGAAACAGCTCAACTGGAATTCCATCACCTCCACTAGCTTTGTTTGTAGTGATGCTTTCTAAGGCCCACTTGACTTCACATTCCAGGATGTCTGGCTCTAGATTAGTGATCACATCATCATGATTATCTGTGTTGTGAAGATCTTTTTTGTACAGTTCTTCTGTGTATTCTTGCCACCTCTTCTTAATATCTTCTGCTTCTGTTAGGTCCAGACCATTTCTGTCCTTCATCGAGCCCATCTTTGCATGAAATATTCCCTTGGTGTCTCTGGTTTTCTCGAAGAGATCTCTAGCCTTTCCCATTCTGTTGTTTTCCTCTATTTCTTTGCATTGATCGCTGAAGAAGGCTTTCTTATCTCTTCTTGCTATTCTTTGGAACTCTGCATTCAGATGCTTTATCTTTCCTTTTCTCCTTTGCTTTTCACCTCTCTTCTTTTCACAGCTATTTGTAAGGCCTCCCCAGACAGCCATTTTGCTTTTTGCATTTCTTTTCAGTTGGCTATACTCCAGTATAAAATAAAAAGTTTGATTTAAAATGCTCAGGTTTATGTATCAGACCAGAAGTGACAGTTTGTGAAAGAGTGAGTTGGAGAAAGATGATCAAAAAGTACAAATTTCCAGTTATAAGGTAAATAAATATTAAGGATGTAATGTACAACAGGATCAGCATAATTAATTATACTGATACTTTAATTATATACATATGATATGAAAGAATTCTCATCACAAGGAAAATTTTCTTTTATCTTTAATTTTGTGTCTATGTCAGATGGATGTTCATTAAACTTAGTGGTACTCATTTCATGATGTATGTAAGTCAAATTATTATGCTGTACATCTTAAGCTTATACAGTGCTCTGCATAAATTATATCTCAAGAAAGCCGGAAGAGAAAAAGCTCCCCTGATAGATCTTGCATGCATCCATAACTTAACACCGGAACTCCAAATCTAACCTTGTTCTTTGGCAAGGATGCCTTGTAAGCTCTCGTTTAATTCTTACAGAATTTGGTACCAAGTTATACTTTCTGAAACAAGGGGTTCTAGAATCTAGGTTTCTCTCTCTATCTTATTTCTGATAGTGGGTTATTTCTTTGTACACCATTCAGTTCTTTTTACTTCTCTTTAGGACTTTTAGTTTTGCTTCTGAGCCCTGCTTCCATTCACTACCCTCCCTTTGTCTTCTGGCTCTAGGTTTAATAGCTCCTGCTAGATCTCCTGTGCTCTAGTCAGGGTTTCTCCTTACCCTGGCCCTTTATCTCTTTGCAAAATCTCCTTAATGTTGAGGACTGCTACCTTAGACTGCTACTATCTGTACCACACATTTATCTTGTCTTTTTTTTGTTGTTGTTGTTCCCTGATTTTCTCCATTGAGAAAACTGAGCAAACTAGTTCTGAGTCATTCCCTCCGTTTCTTCACTTTATGTCTTTAACTTTGCATAAATGTGTGGAAGGTTGTCACTAATGAGTATCAGAAAGACTGGGTAACTCATAGTTTTAGTAGAATGCTGGCTTTAGTAACATTTTTCTCTTCACTACTCAGACCAGTAATCCTATTGATGACCAGAGGACAGATTTAGCCTAGGTGGGGAAATAGAGTGGGCAGTAGGGTGAGTTTGCAGCTACTGTGGGAAAGGGAAGTTTTTATTTGTCTGTGAGCTTTCATAAAGCAAAGTTATTTTAGGCTTTTTCAAAGGAAAGATCAAGAGGGATTTCAGCCAGAGAGCAAGCATAGCAGTGACAAATGATCCTGATTTTTGTGAATTACTCTACTGAGTGAGTAACACATAGAAGATTTTTGACTGAAAATACCTGATTGCCATAATTTTTCTACTTTTGTCCTGTTTTTCATGATTCTTTATACTTCCTACAAAATTTGGCACCTTTCACCTCTTCATTCACATCTACCATTTAGGACTGTTTTTCATTTATCTCTGTTTTTATTTTCATATTCTTTTTTTTTTCATTATTCATTTTCTCAATCCTTCATATTAATAAAAAGAAAAATGCAAATCTTCCAAGCATTTAAAACTTTGCTTCCTTTAATTTATCATTACTTTTTGCTTTCATGCCATATTTTAGCTTAAATTTTTAGATGGCAAAATTAGTAATCAAGAGACTCTTACTTGTTGCAAATCTATAAAATTTCCTCAGTTTAAGGTGCTAAATGATAACCAAGGCTTTAGCTGAGCTAAAACATATTATTAACTACTGGAAAAGGTTGATTTTATTAATCCAGTGATATGTGTATATAATGTTATAGAGAATGTTTTGCTTATTAAAGAAACAGTTTTCAAGTACTTTGCACCATTGGCGCAAATATTTATTGACTATTTACTTTTTTCAGTTACTTTTCTAGGTTCTTGTGACTAGCAGAGAGAAAAACAGAAAGTGGAGAGGTAGATAACAACAACAAAAAAATCCATGAATAACACAAATGATTACATCAGAGTGATGCATTATGAAGAAAAATGAGATAATGGAATGTAAGAGAGAGTGATGAAGGGCTTAAATGATTAATATATTAATTGTAATCATTTTTAATTCATTTAAGCAGTTCTAATAGGATTAGGAACTTGGAATGTCAGGTCCATGAATCAAGGCAAATTGGAAGTGGTCAAACAAGAGATGGCAAGGGTGAAGAACAGGGAGGCCTGGCGTGCCGCAATTCATGGGGTCACAAAGAGTCAGACATGACTGAGCAACTGAACTGAACTGAACTGAACTGAATAGGATTTATACATGACTATAGTGTTTACGTTGATTCAAAGATCATTGGGATAAAATGGACCTTTTCTTTTTAAACATCATTTATCTAATATGGAGGAGGCTGATGAAAGTTCTAGTTTCCCCACCATTGTCTGAGTAGCAACGACCTCTGGAAGGAGCCAGTGATGCTGTGTCATAGTATTTTGAGCTGGGAAAGGTCCCAACTGGAGTTCACCGTTTCATAAATATCATCTTCTGTATACCCAAGACTATGCTGGTTCTAGAGATTTGACAGGGAGTAAGGCACAGAGGGCTCAAACAAACCTTGTGTGCACCAGGACCCAGAGACCCCACATAGACTGAACCGAAACTGTGTTTAAGTGTCTCCTGTGGGGGTATGGGCCAGCAGTGGCCTGCTGGAGGGGCAGGGGCTCTGGGTGCAGCAGACCTAGGTATAGCATAAGCCCTCTTGGAGGAGGTCGCCATTAACCCCACAATAGAGCCACCAGAACTTACACAGGAATGGGGAAACAGACTCTTCGAGGGGACAAAACAAACCTTGTATGCACCAGGACCCAAGAGAAATGAGCAGTGACCCCGCAGGAGACTGACCAAGACTTTCCCGTGAGTGTCCAGGAGTCTCTGGCAGAGGTGTGGAATGGTGGTGGCCTGCTGCAGGATCAGAGGCACTGAGTGCTACATGGCATGCATGGGACCTTTTGAAGAGGCCACCATTATCTTCATTACCTCCACCATAGTTTGGCCTCAGTTCAAACAACAGGGAGGGAACACAGCCCTGGTTATCAACAGAAAATTGGATTAAAGCTTCACTGAGCATAGCACCTCACATCAGAAAAAGACCATTACCCCCTCAGTCAGTCTCTCCCATCAGGAAACTTCCATAAGCCACTTATCTTTATCCATCAGAAAGCAGACAGAATGAAAACCACAATCACAGAAAACTAATCAAACTGATCACATGGACTACAGCCATGTCTAACTTAATGAAACTATGAGCCATGCCATGTAGAGCCACCCAAGATAGATGAGTCATGGTGGAGAGTTCTGACAAAATGTGGCCCACTGTAGAAGGGAATGGCAAACCACTTCAGTATTCATGCCTTGAGAATCCAATGAACAGTATGAAAAGGCAAAAATTTAGGACACTGAAAGATGAACTCCCAAGGTTGGTAGGTGTCCAATATGCTACTGCAGATTGGTGGAGAAATAACCCCAGAAAGAATGAAGAGATGGAGCCAAAGCAAAAACAACACGCAGCTGTGTATGTGACTGGTAATGGAAATAAAGTCCAATGCTGTCAAGAGCAACATTGCATAGGAACCTGGAATGTTAGGTCCATGAATCAAGGCAAATTGGAAATGGTCAGACAGGAGATGGCAAGAGTGAACATCGACATTTTAGGAATCAGTGAACTAAAATGGACTGGAATGGGTGAATTTAACTCAGATGACCATTATATCTACTACTCTGGAAAAGAATCCCTTAGAAGAAATGGCATAGCCATCATAGTCAACAAAAGAGTCCAAAATGCAGTAAATGGATGCAATCTCAAAAACAACAGAATGATCGCTATTCATTTCCAAGGCAAACCAATGATCTCTATTCGTTTCCAAGGCAAACCAATCAGTATCATGGTAATCCAAGTCTATGTCCTGACCAGTAATGCTGAAGAAGCTGAGGTTGAGTGGTTATATGAAAACCTACAAAAGCTTTTAGAACTAACACCCCAAAAAGTTGTCCTTTTCATTATGGGGGACTGGAACACAAAAGTAGGAAATCAAGAGATACCTGGAGTAACAGGCAAATTTGGCCTTCGAGTACAAAATGAAGCAGGGCCTAGGCTAACAGAATTTTGCCAAGAGAATGCACTATTCATAGCAAACAGCCTCTTCCAACAGCACAAGAGAAGCCTCTACACGTGAACATCACCAGATAGAATACAGAAATCAGATTGATTATATTCTTTGCAGCCAAAGATGGAGAAACTCTATATCGTCAGCAAAAACAAGACCAGGAGCTGACTGTGGCTCAGATCATAAACTCCTATTGCTAAATTCAGACTTCAATTGAAGAAAGTAGGGAAAATCACTAGACCATGCAGGGATGGCCTGAATTAAATCCCTTATACAATGGAAGTGACAAATCGATTCAAGGGATTAGATCTGATAGACAGAGTGCCTGAAGAACTATGGATGGAGGTTCGTGACTTTGTATAAGAGGCCATGATCAAGACCATCCCCATGAAAAAGAAATGTAAAATGGCAGAATATTGGAAATAAAAGCAAAAATAAACAAATGGGACCAAATTAAAACTAAAAGCTTCTGTACAACAAAGGAAACTATAAGCAAGGTGAAAAGACAGTCTTCAGAATGGGAGAAAATAATAGCAAATGAAGCAACGGACAATGAATTAATCTCAAAAATATACAAGCAACTCCTGCAGCTCAATTCCAGAAAAATAAATGACCCAATCAAAAAAATGGGCCAAAGAACTAAACAGACATTTCTCCAAAAGACATACAGATGGCTAACAAACACATGAAAAGATGCTCAACATTAATCATTATCAGAGAAATGCAAATCAAAACCACAATTTCACACCAGTCAGAATGGCTGCTATCCAAAAGTGTACAAGCAATAAATGCTGGAGAGGATATGGAGAAAAGGCAGCCCTCTTATACTGCTGGTGGGAATGCAACTAGTACAGCCACTGTGGAGAACAGTGTGGAGATGCCTTAAAAAACTGGAAATAGAGCGGCCATATGACCCAGCAATCCCACTTCTGGGCATACACACCGAGGAAACCAGAATTGAAAGAGACACGTGTACCCCAATGTTCATCACAGAACTGTTTAAAATAGCCAGGACATGGAAGCAACCTAGATGTCCATTGGTAGATGAATGGATAAGAAAGCTGTGGTACATATGCACAATGGAGTATTACACAGCCATTAAAAAGAATGCATTTGAATTTGTTCTAAAGAGATGGATGAAACTCAAGCCTATTATACAGAGTGAAGTAAGCCAGAAAGAAAAACACCAATACAGTATACTAATGCATATATATGGAATTTAGAAAGATGGTAACTATAACCCTGTATGTGAGACAGCAAAGGGACAGATGTATAGAACAGTCTTTTGGACTCTGTGGGAGAGGGCAAGGGTGGGATGATTTGGGAGAACGGCATTGAAACATGTAAATTATCATATGTGAAATGAATAGCCAGTCCAGGTTCAATGCATGATACAGGGTGCTCGGGGCTGGTGCACTGGGGTGACCCAGCGGGTTGGGAGGCGGAGATAAGTGGGAGGGGAGTTCAGGATTGGGACCACATGTACACCCAGGGCAGATCCATGTCAATGTATGGCAAAACATACAATATTGTAAAGTTTAAAAAAATAATAAATTTCAAATTGAAGAATAATGAGCAAATTACTATACACTCACTACCTTTTTTTTTTTTTTGCCTTTTTCATTAAAATAAATGAAGTATTTACAGATTAAAAAAATAATAAAGGTGGAGACTTTGTCATTCTGGAGGCTCTACAAGCCCCCAAACCTGAGAATAATTTCATGGTTTAGAATCCTTATAACCTCCTTAGCCTGTTTAGTATAGCAAGAGAAAGCCTCAATCCATCCAGTAAAAGTGTCTACCCAAACCTGTAAGCAAGAAAATCTATTTGCTTTTGGCCTCTGAGTAAAATCAATTTCCCAATCCTCTCCAGGATATTTTCCACTTTATTGTAACCCAGGTTTCACTAGCTCTTCAGTCTTTGGGTTGTTTTTCTGACAAACCTCACATCTCTTAATAATGTTCTTTAAGGTTTTCATTACATTTTTGCCTTCAAATAAGCAAGAAGCCATCTGATAAGTATTCTCAGTACCTAAGTGAAAACTCTGATGTAACCTTTAGGAATTTTCCATTGAGCATTTTCAGGAATCACCAATTGTCCTTGCTTGGACTATAACCATCCTTTATCAGTAATCTTTGCTCTTCTTTTTTCTTACCTTTTTAATTCTTTGGTTTGATAAGCTACAGGTTTTGATGAGGTCCTTGGGGTTGTGTCCTCATTCTCAAGGCCGTATCTTTCCTTTCAGTAACAGACAGATTAAACTCTGACACCGTGTGAAGGCTTAAAGCAAGAGCCTGCAGGAGAACAGTTTGAAGAGTGTTAAAAACCTTCTGAGTCTCTGGAGACCAAACTAGCTTGTTGGTTTGGGCCTATTGAGTTTCACTTGCAAGTTTACGTAAAGGCTGGGTGAATTCCCCATAATTTGGAATCCAAATGTGGCAATAGCCCATAGACTAAAAAATCCTCTCAATTGTTTTAAAGTTATAGGTAGGGGAAAAATGTTTAGCTAGTTAAGAATTTCAGACAATAAAGTATAAAGATTAGGCACCACAGACTGTAAAGGAACCATAGCCTCATTTATTGTCTGTAAATCTTGAACCAGTCTCCATTTTTATCATTTGACATTTTTATACCCAAAATAGGAGTGTTGTGTGGACTGTTACAGAGAATTAATAGCCCTTATTCCTTTACGTGTTTAATGATGTGTTTTAACTTGGGTTTTAGTGGATACTGCTTTTCATGTGGAGTAGGTGAGGGTCTTTGAGCTTGATAATAACAGGAACAGCATTTTTGCTTGATCCACAGTTTTTCCATCAGCTTACACTCTAGGATTTGCATTTTGTTTGATTAATGGGAGAAAACGAGAGGGCTCCATATTCATGAAAACAGAGGCATGGACCTTGCTCAGTATATCCCTCTCCAAAAAGGGTGAGGGAGACTCTGACATGATCAGAAACTCATGTGAAAACAGCAAAGAGTCCCAGTTTTAGCTTAGAGGACAATTAGATAATAAAGTTTGGCTCATCCAGACATTCCCATTACGGAATTGGATTGGGGAGAAAGTGGGCAGGGGCTTTAGTAAAGTACAGAGTATGTTGCCCCAGTGTCTAAAAGGAAATTGACTCATTGGCCCCCCCAGTCATTAATACCCAGGTTTCCTCAGGTGTAATTAGGATAGGAGCCTGTGTGGGGGCCACTGGGCACCTTCAGTCCTGATTGTCTTGAGAGTATGACCCCTGGGGCCTGTGCCTCTGAGGGTAGTCTCTTCTCCAGTCTAGTCCTTTGCAGACCAGACATAGAGCCAGAGGTGGCTTAGATACCTAAGGGCAATCCTACTTGAGATGCTCCTTCTTAATAACAAGCCCATCCCTTTTTTTACCTGCTCCCTTTTGGGCATTTTTCTTCAGGATATTTCAGAGTAATCTGACAGCCATCACTAAGGCTCTAGTCTTTCCCTAGTCACTTTTGTTTTTTATCCTGTTCTCTGCCATAATAAACTGTCTGAGCCAGTTGTAAGTGAAAGTGAAGTCGCTCAGTCATGTCCTGCTCTTTGCAACCCCATGAACTGTAGCCTACCAGGATCCTCCGTCCATGGTATTTTACAGGCAAGAGTACTGGAGCGGGTTGCCATTTCCTTATCCAGGGGATCTTCCTGACCCAGGGATCGAACCCAGGTCTTCCACATTGTAGGCAGACACTTTACTGTCCAAGCCACCAGATAAGTCTGTAAAAGCTTACCTGAGACCTAACTTGGTCCATAAGCCTATTTTAGTGGCTTGCAGAGAATATCTGAGTGAGAAGTCTATCTTTTAAGATCACTCCTCCCTCTGTACTTTTGGGCTCAATCCCGGTGAATCTGCAAAGGGCTTCCTGTAGTCCATCTAGGAATTTACCAGGAACTTCCTTCTCTCCCTTAACAACATATAAGTTGTCATATGTCAGCCAGCTTAGCATAGTTTAAAGTATTAGCGTGCACCCACTTGAGACTTTCAAGAATACATCTGGCACAGTGGCTCTGATCCCGCTTTCCTTTCGCCCTCTTATAGTCCCAGTCTGGCTCTGTTGTGGGGATGGTTTGATTCCCCAGTAGGGAGGGGCGCCCATCTCATCTTCCCTCTTTTTGTTGATTTAGTACCAAGCCACTCATCTCCACAGACAACAGCTTTCCCCTAAAACTCAAGTTTTTGAATCAAGGTATAGCATCTGTCCCAGGATATACCCAAGTAAGGTTAACCTCTGGGGATCAAACTTATCCCAGTTTTAAAAGTACATTTCAAAGGGTGATTCTGGAACTTCTAACTCCCATTTGTAAGAGAGGAGAAAGCAACATCTAGCACCCTTGTTTTTTTCCACCGGAGGTGTCCCTCCCTGTTCTACATGGGGGAGTGGCGGTGGAGACAGACTTTCCACTGAAGCGTTCCTTCTCTAGTCAGACTCAGTCTGATCTTACCCATGCAGGCACTTTGCTCATTCCCCTCAGCCGTCCTCATTCTGCCATTGAGGCGGGGCAGCGCTGGACCTGACGCATCCCAAACTGATTTCCTGTTCTTTACCATCAAGACCTCTGTTTGATTTGCCCTTTTTCCTCAAGGTACACTGCTACCCGGAGTGTAACAGAGTAGTTTTCCGGAATGTTTCCCAAGCTAAGACCCCTAGGGGAAGCATCCCTCTTCCATGTGCCTGTGTACATTCCTGGGCATATTCCTGACTGCAGTAGGAGTGGTGAGTCATGAAGGGATGAACAACAAAAACAACAACAAAAAGCCAAGATGTCTCTTCTGAGTGTTGTCACAGCAGTGTATGTGATAGCAGAAGAGGTGGCGGAGGATTGGCCTGGGAGGAAAAAGTGGTTTTTGTACTTGTTTTTGTATGCCTTGAGCTCGCTATCAATCACAGACACAGACACACCATAGAGCTAGTAAAGCAAAGCAGAAAATGTGTATACTGAGAAGGCAGAGAGGCTAGAGCTCCGAGTGTCCTTGCCTTGTCTTGAAGATCCTGATCATCCAAGATGGTGGCTTATGGTAAATGGTGTTGGATTCATGAGCGCCGAAGGAGAGCGTTTCACTTCAGGACCAAAGACACAGCTTCAGTCACTCAGAGCTTTGTGTGGCAAAAGCTTTATTACAGAGAAGAAGGGAATAAAGAAAGCTTCTGACATTTAGAATAAAATGCTTACTCTTTTCTCCTCCTTGAGGGCCCCGGACTCCTTACCAACCTGCCTACGAATTAGCTCTCTCAAATGGATATAAGCTTGAGCAAACTCTGGAAGATAGTAAAGGACAAGGGGAGCCTGGCCTGCTTCAGTTCATGGGGTTGCAAAGAGTTGGACAGGACTTAGCCACTGAACAACAGTGTTGAATTTGTTCACTTTTGTGATTTTACTGAGTTTATGTAAGGGAACATCCTTGTTCTAAGAAAACACACGTTGAAGTATTTAATGGCATTAGGGACATAATGTCTGCTGCCACTGCTAAGTCACTTCAGTCGTGTCCGACTCTGTGCAGCTCCATAGATGGCAGTCCACCAGGCTCCCCTGTCCCTGGGATTCTCCAAGCAAGAACACTGGAGTGGGTTGCCATTTCCTTCTCCAGTGCATGAAAGTGAAAAGTGAAAGTGAAGTTGCTCAGTCGTGTCCGACTCTTCATGACCCCATGGACTGCAGCCCACCAGGCTCCTCCGTCCATGGGATTTTCCAGGCAAGAGTACTGGAGTGGGGTGCCATTGCCTTCTTCTAATGTCTGCCACTTACTCTCAAATGCTGTGTATGTCTTCACGTGTTTGAGAGAGAGAGAGAGTATAATAAAGCAAATGGAGTAAATTTTTAACAAATCAGTGAATCTTGGTAAAAGAATATGGAGGTTCTTGTACTAATCTTGCAATTTTCCTCTAAATTTAAAATTAATCAACATAAAACATTTCTAAAAGCTATGAATAAAATTATACTTAAAATAGATCACTGGTCCAAAGGGACCTTATATTTTTACTTGGTTGTAACCCCAATTAAAAGAAAATCCAAAACTAAAATAACAAAAATGAATAAGTTTAAGAGCTTTTGTAGTCTATTTTTATACTTGAGTATATTTTGCTCTTCCTAATGTCATCTATGAAAACATCAGTTCTATTAATATGTAATCCATGTCCAAATTGATATCCAAGTATAGATTTTATTTTCCTCAAGTTTTGTGGCCTTCTGACCTGACTTAGTGATAAAACTACTGACTACTTTTACTGCTCAAGTTACATATTTTTGAATACTATGGTGAGTGGCATCTATACTAGGACCTGTTTCTTTCTTCTTATAATCCTCTTACTATTACATTATGACATTTTTGTCATAACAATGATGTTATGATTTCATTGACATAATCTTTTCTTTAGATTCTGATTTTTTTATTGCTTCCCTGACATTTTAAATACCAAAGGTAAATATTTTTTTCAGTCTGTCATGAGTCATTAGATAATATTGCAATGTGTTATAAAAGTGTTTCTATATTTAAAAACAGTGCTTTCTGCATTGCTACATTCATCTGAAGCAAGATATCACACTAAAGTAACTGTTTAGTTTTTTTAAATTGAGCTAATAGGAGTTAAAAGCAAACTTTTTAGGAGATGATGGAAAGCCCAGTGACTATAGCTGTATATGGTTAAAATCATTACCATAGCTCAAACTTTAGAATTAATATCAGGTCAAAGCATCCAGCATATACTAGCTATTCATTTATTTCCTTATTGTAATAGAAAAAGTATTTTGTAAAATGGTTTTATTTTAGATACATATACATATTTAATTCTTTAAAACTTGAATTAGGATTTAAGTGAATTATACTCAAATTTCAAACTTACTATGACCTTCAGCAAACATATGAGGCAGATGGATATCATCTCAGGTCTTACTTATGTCCAATGTCCCCTTAACTTTCTTTTCCCTCCCCTCAACACTACACTCAAATGTATGCTTTTATGCTGTTATGACTCACAATCTTGATTTTGGGGGCCAAAAGTTTTAATTAAATGATGGGATGAATCTAATTGCTAATGGGAGGCAAACATCCAAGTAACAGTACTATTCACAAACCAAGGTCCCTGATTCACCTTAGTGTAAATGTTAGTCAAATAGGAGGGATTTGTGAGACAGAGCAAATCTTGGTATTACCACATGGGAACTTGGCTTTGTGTGTCTTCATTTTTGGCTCATTTATGTAAGTCTTTGGTTAGTTCTGATTTCTGAAACAGAGATGTTAGTGGTAAGTGTTACTATAGTATAGATTTTGCAGACAGTGGAATTCAAATTTGGCTCATTGTTTAAACAGAAGACTGTCTACATCATGAGATTTGCACTTAGAGCAAAGTTAACATGGTCACAATGCTTAAAAAATCTCAAATATCTATTTTCCTTCTAGCCCATCTGGCCAATCATTTCACTGTTAGTTAGATAGATGAACTATATTGACCTTTGATATTCCTCTGGAAGTTAGAAAGGAAATAGCAGCAATATTCCGGCAAGGTGTGGGAATGGACTGAGAAAAGTCAGCATGTGTTTTGACTTTTAATTATGACTTTCCTGCAGTGTAGTAAAGAAGTGCTTTGAAAAGAATAGGGCATTTTTCACTGTGTATGAATTCAATATCTTTTGCTTTGTAGTATATTTTTCCTGTCAAGTGCCGAATGTGGTTGTCCTTTTGGATAATGCATTTTTGCTTGCTTTCAGATATTATGAAATATCTCCTGTATAACCTTTTGGTTTCTTTAGGACTTAAAGAGGGTTGAAGTGACAGAAGTTTGTGGGAAAAAGAAAAGACCCCAATTCAGACATTTTTGTTTTATATCTCTTCTAGATAAGGCAGCTCTAGGATTAGCTATTAATAGCTCTATCAGAATAAACTAAGCCTTTGATACAGTTTACTTTCTCCTGCTGCTGTTTTTCCTGTTGCCAGCCTCCTAGAAGATGTATTATTTTCTCTCCTCTCTTTCATGAGAAGTGGATTCCTCCCCCTCTTGTCCCCTTGTTTAAGCCTGTCCAGTGGGGGTGGCTCTCTTTTGAGGATACCAGGGAGGCACTGTGAGTGATAGGATACATGTTGCAATGAGCAAGATGTGCTCATGAGTCATTAAAGAGACAGCCTGGTTTGAGAAATGATTCTTGTTGAGGCATTTTAAGAGAGAAAGGAGATAAATCTTATGTTGTGTCTATAGTATTGCCAGTGCATCTCACTAGATATGCCAGGCCCTCATTCCTCATCTGTCCCAAGTTTAAAATTTGAATATTCATTAATATCTTCTAGTCTCTGAGATGTCTCAATGAATTTGTGACATATGTTCTGGTGTAATAATAAACTTTACTTACTATTTTCTTGGTTGACTCTATTAGTTGCAGTTTTATTTTATTCCTCTTTAATTTTTCCATTTTAGTCCCATCTACAATCTTCTCTATATTCACATATATTATTACTGCTACCACACCATCAAGTTTACTTGTGAGTGGAGACAATTTAAGAACTTAAAGCTAAGTGCTTCTTAGTCTGTAGTCCACATTATATACATTACCTACATTTTCTACATTTTTATGTTAATGAGCTTTCCTGAATTTAAATTAAAATTTAAAGCAAACAATATTTCTTTTTCATTCATACATAGATGTATTCAACAAATATTTACTATATACTAAGTGCTAGTACTGTGTAGATTCTGATTTCTTCAGCCAAATACAGGAGAATTAGCTGCAGAAGTTGATTATAGACCATTCTATTTGCTTTTTCTCTTTGGAATTTTCAAGCATCCTACTCTGCGTCTTAGATTAAAGACACAATATATAAAAAATAGTATTTCTGAGTTCCTTAGAATTCTGGTGGTTTATCTTACTATTGGATTTATGTTTGGGATGCTATGATTTATAAATCCTCTAATATCAGTGGGCTTCCCTTGTGTCTCAACTGGTAAAGAATCCGCCTGCAATGCAGGAGACCTGGTTTTGATCCCTGGGTTGGGAAGATCTCCTGGAGAAGGGAAATGCTACCCAGTCCAGTTTTCTGGCCTGGAGAATTCCATGGATTGTATAGTCCATGGGGTTGCAAAGAGTTGGACATGACTGAGCGACTTTCACTTTAGTTTACTTCACTTTTCATATCAATAGAAAACCTTTATATCATTATCTTAATAATGGCCCACTCTTGACATTTTAAATAAATAGTTTAAAATAATAAGCTATCGTTCAGTCACTAAGTCATGTCTGACTCTTGTGACCCCATGGACTGTAGCATACCAGGCTTCCCTGTCCTTCACCATCTCCTGGAGTTTGCTTAGACTCAAGTTCATTGAGTCGATGATGCTATCCAACTATCTCATCCCCTGTTGCCCCCTTCTCCTTTTTGTTTTCAATCTTTCCCAGCATCAGGGTCTTTTCCAATGAGTTGGATCTTAGCACCGGATGGCCCACAGTATTGGAGCTTTAGCTTCAGCATCAGTCCTTCCAATGAATATTCAGGGTTGATTTTTTTTTAGGATTGACTGGTTTGATCTTGCTGTCCAAGATAGTGAACATCAAAAATGGCTTAATCCTCTTCAGTTAATGCTATTTATTCTGACGAAATATTAGTAACAACCAACTGTCAAGCTATAAGGAAATGGTCAATTAAAATATGATAAATGGCTTATAAGAACATTAAACAACTGTTTCATTGAGAACTGTGTGGCAGGATTATTCTTCAGCATAGGAAAATGTTTATAATGTTATTATAGGTCTGTTTCCCCAGTAAACAGGCTCTGATATGGAGACCTATGCTCAGAAAGGCTATTGGATAGTGCTCTCAGGATCAATGACCCAACAAGACAAACCAAAGTAAGTTTCAATACCTGAGAATAGTCCTTTGTGGTTCATAATGCCACCTTTTAGTCATCCTTTTTCATGCAAGAAAGCATGTCTTCACAGCTTAGCAATTTTACGACTATTTCCCTGTAAGGATATGAAGAAAGTAGAACGGGGGAGAGAGACGTTAAACTGCTTTGCAAAGGCACAATCACAACAAATGTCTCAGCTAATCTCTTCAGAATTGTCCCCCACTGAGGCAAGGATATCTTGCCTTTGTATTACAGTTTGCCACCTTCCAAACCAAACTAACTTCTGGATTCAGGCCGACCTGGGGAAAGGATGGACATTGGGCCAAGCAGTTCTCTTCAGTTGAAAGCAGTTCCCAGAGCAAGACTCAGCCTGGAGCTGATAGCTTAACATGCTCCCAGCATCTACTACAGATGAAATATTACACAAAAGGAAAAAACACACACAAATGTTTCATGTGCATTATTATATTATGAATTCCACTGTAATACATGTATGAGTGAGTGAGTGAATGAGTGAAAGTCACTCAGCCGTGTCCGACTTCTTCGCGACCCCATGGACTACAGCCCACCAGGCTCTCCTCTGTCCATGGGATTCTCCAGGCAAGAATACTGGAGTGGGTTGCCATTCCCTTCTCCAGGGAATATATGTATGAGTATATACATATCATGCATACATATTGGGAGAGGACACAGAAAAATGAACACAGCAGTACTGCAAAACTGAGGTAGGTGATCCAGTGTTTAGGACTCTGCACTTCCACTGCAGCAGGGTGCACACTGACCTCTGGTTGCGTGTTAGGCAGTATGGTAAAAAAAAAAAAGTGAGTGAATTCATAAGAACATAACTTTTTGTCAGAGAAGCCATTCAGTGAAAAATATTGTAGTTTCCATTACAGTATCAGAAGAACTCAAGTGTATGTTATCTTTTTATCTCCCAATTTTAAAAGATTACTATTTTTATTAATTATTGAATGTCTCAGGCTTTCTTCTGTGTTCTATTTGTGGAATATCTTCAGGTGCGATATGACAAACATAGCTCGGTGTTGCTATCAGATAAAGTGAATATGAACAGTTGCTCTGCTTTGGCTAGTTTCAGCCATTCCTAAGGTGGCCTCACCTATGAGGCAAAAGAAGCAATGGTTATGGGTTCAGTCCCTATGTATGCCACTGATACTTTTTCACAGCCTTAAATTACTCTCATATATAGCATAACATCTTATATGTATGTGATCAAAAGGAAATTAGGAATGAAAAATGTGAATGGAACAGGGTGAATAAATCAAATGTGATACTGAAAAACAGTTTGAAATTGTAAAAATTCAGATTTTTGTTAATTTTATTTATTTTCAAGAACACAACTTTTATTCCAAAAGTTAATCCTCTCTGCGCAAATTGGATAGAGGCATAGCTCCTAAGACTGTTGGAACAGTTGAGGAGGGTGAATCACAATTTAGTGATTATAAAAAGCATAATAAAAAGTCATTAACAGTGATGAACATCTCTGAGTAAGTCCTCTTAGGATACATCTGTGTGAAGATTATGCTGTTCTGGGCTTTTTGTGGTGACTCAGTGGTAAAAATCCACCTGCAATGCAGGAGACCTGAGTTTGATCCCTGGGTTGGGAAGATCCCCTTGAGAAAGCAATGGCTACCCACTCTAGTATCCTTGCCTAGAGAATTCCATGGACAGAGGAGCCTGGTGGGCTACAGTCCATGGGGCACAAAGAGTTGAAAATGACTGAGCATCTAAGCACAAGTCATTCATTGTGGCCTCCAGTTTGAATTGGCCAGTTATCGTTAGCAGAAATCATAATCCATTTATTTGCATAATAATTCTCTTCCTTAAACTCTTAGCCACCAAGTAAAAGACTGGTAATAAGTGCAGGCATGAGAAATACCAAGAGTACATCTCTGGGAGAGATATGAAAGCCTGTGAAACATTGACATATTTTCACAGTGTGGCTGGTGCATTTCAGAAGTGGGGACCAGGTGTGGGTACCAGGCTGAGGCAAATGCTTCTGTAACTCCTCTTCTTAATTAGCTCATCTTTGTGCATTTTTTTGAATCTGTACCACACTGTTGTGGGACTGTTGGCTTAGTGTCTTACACAGCGACATATCAGGATACTCAGGAAGGAAGACTGTGAAATGTGATGAGCTATTAGTCACCTGACAGGTGAGCACTTCTGATGGCAAGCATAGCACAGAGCCCTGATAAGGCCACATGATTATAGATGTGCTGCCCTGAGTCTGTCCATTTCTTCGTTCTCACTTGGGGCTGTTTGTTGGCAAAGGGACAAGAATTTGTCAAAGGATAAGCATTCACACCTATTAAATTAGTCATTTAGTATAACTTGCCCATACTTATGTAAAAACACCTGCCATTGAACCTTGGAGGGCATGAAAAATAGCAGTGAAAAAGCTATATGTATGCTCATGCAACCATACAAGCATCTATATTCATTATAGATATTATATAATATATATCTTATGTGATATGTTTATATTATATAGAGAGATGTGTTCTGTCACAGCCATATTTGTTTATTCATTAACTGATACTTTCATCTATTCATTCAAAAAAAAAATTACTAGAAACAGGCACTGTGCCAGGGATTAGGATTACAATAGTGTTCTTTGTTTAGGTTCTCAAATGTGTCATTTTAGTTTCTCTTCCAAGATGCTTGCATACATGTTGCTTTGGTCTGAAATGGCTTTTCTTTCTTCCTTCTTGGCTGCCTAGGTAAATTTTATGAATCTTTCAGATGTGTCACCTTTTTAAAGGATGTTTCCTTTGACCCAATGATTATATTAGGTCCCAGTTATATGCTCTCATAGGATTCTGTACCTTATCATCCTAGTACTTATCATAATGTGATTTCTCCATACAGTTGTTGGATTACGTGTACAATTACTGGATTATACTATCTTTCACATAGCTCAATGTGGGTAAGATCCACATCTATTCTGAACACCATAGTTTCTTTAGTGATCGCTGAGATTGATACAGAACAGATGTTATCATTTTTTAAATAAATTAATGAATAAACAAAAGGACATCACTTTTGTTTTCAAAGAGATTCTCTGGTTGAGGGGTGGGTCTGCTAGTAGCTGTTGTGTGATAAATATTAGGAAGTGCTCTGAAAATCAACGAATTGGAGGCATCCATCTCAGCAATTGTCAAGGAAAATTTTCTGGAGGAATTTGGGTATAAGTATCTGCAAGATCAGTTCAGTTGTTCAGTTCAGTTCACTCAGTCATGTCCAGCTCTTTGCGACCTTATGGACTGCAGCATGCCAGGCTTTCTGTCATCAACTCCCAGAGCTTACTCAAACTCATGTTCATTGAGTCAGTGTTGCCATCCAACATCTAATCTTCTGTCATCCCCTTCTCCTCCTGCCTTCAATCTTTCCCAGCATCAGGGCCGAAGTATTGGAGTTTCAAGTTCAGCATCAGTTTTTCTAGTGAATATTCAGGACTGATTTCCTTTAGGATTGACTGGTTTGATCTCCTTGCAGTCCAAAGGACTCTCAAGAGTCTTCTCCAACACCATAGTTCAAAAGTATCAATTCTTCAGTGCTCAGATTTCTTTATGGTCCAACTCTCACACCCATACATGATTACTGGATAAACCATAGCTTTGACTAGACAAACCTTTGTTGGTAAAGTAATGTCTTTGCTTTTTAATATGCTGTCTTGTTTGCTCATAGCTTTTCTTCCAAGGAGCAAACATCTTTGAATTTCATGGCTGAAGTCACCATCTGCAGTGATTTTGGAGCCCCAAAGAATAAAGTCTGTCAGCATTTCCATTGTTTCCCCATCTGTTTGCCATGAAGTGATGGGACCAGATGCCATGATCTTAGTTTTCTGAATCTTGACTTTTAAGCCTTTTAAACTTTTTCACTTTCATCAAGAAGCTCTTCAGTTATTTTTCACTTTCTGCCATAGAGTGGTGTCATCTGCATATCTGAGGTTACTGATATTTCTCCCGGCAACCTTGATTCCAGCTTGTGCTTCATCCACCCGCATTTTACACAATATACTCTGCATAGAAGTTAAATAAGCAGGGTGACAATATACAGCCCTGATGTACTCCTTTACCAATTTGGAACCAGTCTACTGTTCCATGTCCAGTTCTAACTGTTTCTTGACCTGCATACAGATTTCTCAGGAAGCAGGTAAAGTAGTCTGGTATTCCCATCTCTTTAAGAATTTTTCACAGTTTGTTGTAATCCACACAGTCAAAGGCTTTGGAGTAGTCAATAAAGCAGAAGTAGATTTTCTTTTGGAACTCTCTTGCTCTTTCACATGTAACAATGACATCATTCAAAATTTGGAAAGTAGTATGTCCAAAATCATTGCAGATGGTTACTGTAGCTATGAAAATAAAAGACTCTTGCTCCTTCCAAGAAAAGCTATAACAAGCCTAGGCAGCATATTAAAAAGCAGAGACATTGTGCTGCTTAAAGAGCTCCATATTGTGAAAGATAAGGTGTTTGCAGTAGTCATGTATATCAATAACCTCAGATATGCAAGTGACACCACCCTTATGGCAGAAAGTGAAGGGGAATGAAAAAGCCTCTTGATGAAAGCGAAAGAGGAGAGTGAAAACGTTGGCTTAAAGCTCAACATTCAGAAAATTAAGATCATGGCATCTGGTGCCATCACTTCATGGGAAATGGATGGGGAAACAGTGGAAACAGTGTCAGACTTTATTTTGAGGGGCTCCAAAATCACTGCAGATGGTGACTGCAGCCATGAAATTAGAAGATGCTTACTCCTTGGAAGGAAAGTTATGACCAACCTAGACAGCCTATTGAAAAGCAGAGACATTACTTTGCCAACAAAGGTCCGTCTAGTCAAGGCTATGGTTTTTCCTGTGGTCATGTATGGATGTGAGAGTTGGACTGTGTAGAAATCTGAGTGCCAAAGAATTGATGCTTTTGAACTGTGGTGTTGGAGAAGACTCTTGAGAGTCCCTTGGACTGCAAGGATATCCAACCAGTCCATTCTGAAGGAGATCCACCCTGGATGTTCTTTGGAAAGAATGATGCTAAAGCTGAAACTCCAGTACTTTGGCCATCTCGTGTGAAAAATTGACTCATTGGAAAAGACTCTGATGCTGGGAGGGATTGGGTGCAGGAGGAAAAGGGAACAACAGAGGACGAGATGGCTGGATGGCATCACCGACTTGATGGACGTGAGTTTGAGTAAACTCTGGGAGTTGGTGATGGACAGGGAGACCTGGTGTGCTGCAATTCATGGGGTCATAAAGAGTTGGACACAACTGAGAGACTGAATTGAACTGAACTGTATATACGTGAGAGTTGGACCATTAAGAAAGCTGAGTGCTAAAGTATGGATGCTTTTGAACATATTAAAGTATGGATGCTTTTGAACATAGTGTTGGAAAAGACTCTTAAGTGTCCCTTGGACTGCAAGAAGATGAAACCAGTCAACCCTAAAGGAAATCAGTCCTGAATATTCATTGGAAGGGCTAATGCTGAAGCTGAAGCTCCAATACTTTGGCCACCCGATGCAAAGTGTTGACTCATTGAAAAAGACCCTGATTCTGGGAATGATTGAAGGCAGAGGAGAAAGAGACAGAGATGGTTGCATGGCATCACTGACTCTATGGACATGAGTCTTATCAAATTTGGGAGATGGTGAAGGACAGGGAAGCTTGGTGTGCTGCAGTCCGTGGAGTCACAAAAAGTTGGACATGACTGAGTGTCTGAACAACAACAAGGAACTCAATATAAAAATTAAACATCCCAATCCAAAAATGGGTTGAAGACCTAAAGTGGCAACTCTCCAAAGAATACAGGTGACCAATACACACATGCAAAGATGCTCAACATCAGTAATATTTAGAGGAATTCAAATGAAAACTACAATGAATTATCACCTTACACCTCTTGGAATTGTCATCGTCAAAAAAAAAATCTGTAAAGAATAATTGCTTGAGAGGGTCTGGAGAAAAGGGAACCCTCTTCCATTGTTTGTTGGAATGTAAATTGATATAGATACCATACAGAGTAGCATGGAGATTTCTCAAGAATTAAAAGTAATCCCACTGCTGGGCATGTACACTAAGAAAACAATATTTCATCATGATGTGTGTACCCCACTCTTCATTGCAGCACTGTTTACAATAATAACCAGGACATGGAAACAACCCAAGTTGTTGCCAACAGATTAATTGATAAAGAAGAAGTGATACAAATATACAATGGAATATTACTGAGCCGTAAAAAGAATGAAGTTGGGCAATTAGTAGAGATGTGGAAGGACTTAGAGTCTGTTCTACAAAGTAAAATATATCAGAAATAGAAAAAATATCATATTTTTAATGCATATAAGTGGAATCTAGAGAAGTTGTACAGATGAACCTATTTCTAAGATAGGAATAGAGATGCAGACATGCAGAACAGATGTGGACACAAGGTGGTAAGGGGATAATGGGACAAATTAGGAGTAGTTAAGGGTTGACATATATGCACTATAAAGTGTAAAGCAGATACCTAGTGGGACATTGCTCTAGAGAACAGAGAACTCAGCTGCATGCTTTTGTGGTGACCTGGATGGGTGGGATGAGGGTGTGGGAAGAAAGTCAAAAAGGAAGGGAATATGTGTATAGATCAGAGAAGGCAATGGTGACCCACTCCAGTGTTCTTGTCTGGAGAATCCCAGGGACAGAGGAGCCTGATGGGCTGCCATATATGGGGTTGCACAGAATTGGACATGACTGAAGCGACTTAGCAGCAGCGGCAGCAGCAGCAGCATGGGTATACATATTTCTGATTCACTTCATTGTACAGCAGAAACTAATGCAATGTTGTAAACCAGTTATGCTCCAATAATAATAATAATAATAAAAGAATGTCAGGGAAGATATACCATATGCACACACACTCATACACACACACATAAACACATGCACACACATTTATGTTTTTACTAAAATAAAATTGTGTTCTATACAATATTTTGACAGTTTTAACAGCTTTTTATCATGAAATATCACATATATCTTTAGGTCTTTTTGTGTATATATTTGCCAGTTTTGGTTAGGTCATATATAATTTTCTCCTAGATTTTCCTCTACAATATTTATTGTTATTTTTAAAAATTTTAAACTTTTAATTGATCTTAAATTTTATTTTTTTCAGTATTGTGAGCTGATATTTAATTTCTAGTTTTTAGATGGATAATGCCATTTAGTAAATTGACTATTCCTTCTCCATTGATTTAAAATAGTAGTTTGTGATATGTTAAAAATTATATACACAGATTTGCTTTTGAATTCTTCCCTTTGACTTAATAATCTCTTTGTTTCTATAGAAATAAACATTTTTATTATAGTGCATTTTATTTATTCCAATATCCGATTCTTCTTTAGTAGTCCTATTTATGATTTTTGGCTGTTATAGGCATTTATTCTTTTATGTGAATCAGTAATTTTAAGATTTACTGTATTAATAAGAAAACATGTTGAGACTATAATTAGAAATGCATTAAACTCATAGATTTATTTTGAGAGGATTGATATTTTTATAATGTTTTTGTATTTTGATGTAGAATTTTAAAAATTTGTTCAGTTTCTGTTTTCTGTTGTTTTAATAATTTTTGTAGTGTAAGTTCTATGCCTTTCTTATTAAATGTATTCTTATAATTTCTATAGCTTTTATTGCTGCTTTGAGTAGGCTGTTTTCACATTTCTACTTCTTGGTCTTTACTGCTAATATAAAAAAACAGCTATAGATTCTTTATTTTATATTCAGCGACTTACAGTGTTTACTTATTAGTTCTAGTAGGTGTTATTTCTTATAAAATAATGCATTTTTTGGACAAAAATGCAAGAAAGAGCATTGAAATTAAAAGACTTTCTAGGTTTTCTAAGTGTACATTCTTTGTTAGCAAAAACAGATGATTTTGATTGTTTCTTACATCTCATAGCATCTACTGGAATCTCCAAGATCATACTGAAGAACATGTGTGGTAACAAGCTTATTTGCCCATTTCTGATTTTATTTGGAATGTTCTTCTGATTTTTGAATAGCAGCATTTATTATATTTGGGCAGTTTCTTTACATCCCTGTTTTGCTCAAAATTTTTATTGGGATTGTTAAGCTTTGGAATTTTCAGAATTTACTGATAAAGCAATATTTTCTCAGTTTTATAAATACCATAGTTTATTATGCCTATAGATTCTTTATTATTGGGCTTCCCTGGTGGCTCAAGTGATAAAGCATCTGTCTGTACTTCAGGAGACTCAGTTCAGTCCCTGGGTTGGGAAGATCCCCTGGAGAAGGAAATGGCAGCCCACTCCAGTACTCTTGCCTGGAAAATCCCACAGATGGAAGCGCCTGGTAGGCTACAGTCCATGGGGTCGCAAAGAGTTGGACACGACTGAGCAAACTGTTAAGTTTCAGACTGTTCAGAATCTACTGATAAAACAATATTATTTTCTAAGTTTTATAAATGCCATGGTTTATTATGCCTATAGATTCTTTAATATTAAACTATTTTTTCATTTGTGATGTGAGTACTACTTGGTAATGATGAATCTGTCTTTTATAGATTGTTAAACTCTATTTGCTGCTATTTTATTAATATCAAATATTGATAAGAGAATATGAATATTGTATAGTATATTGTATATGTATACTGAATAGTATATTGTATCAAGTTTTAGCACTAAAGTTATGTGGACTTAATAAAAAAGAATCGAGTAGCTTTAATTGTTTTCTATGGCCTGGAAATATTTAACTTTGGAATTATATATTTTTAAAGGCTATCCAAAACTCTAGTTGCCCATTTCATCTGGGGTCAATTTTTGTCATTTGTGTGCTGCTAGAAAATTATCCATTTATGTTACGTTTAAACATTTGTTGGTAGAACATTGTATGGTTCCTTTGTGATTCCTCTATTTGTCCCTAATAGGAACTATATCTTCTTTCTCACTCCTAATATAGTTTTAATTTACTAATTTCAGCTTTTATCTTTTAATTTTAAGCTCAATATTAATTTTATTAATGGAAAGTTTTTATTTACATTTGTTGCTGAAATATTTATGATACATATTTTTATTTGAGTACACTGACTGTTTTGCCTCATAGAATTTTGAATGAATTAGTTTCCTTTTCACTGATTTCTAGAAATTATAATTTCAGTTTTTTCTTTTAATTCAAGGAAGGGTGGTGTTTCACTTCTAAATAGATAAAGCTTTCTGATTACCTTTTTAATGTGTTTATATTTGTTATTGATATTATTATTAGCAATTGTGATTGGCAAAATCTTACTTAAAATTATATTATTTAAATTTTGTGGCTAAATACTTAAGCAATTTTTGTAATTTTTTCACACACTATAAATATGCATACCTGTGTGTATACATATACATATGTGTGCATATATTGGCTTTGTTACTGAATTTTATTTATTTTAATGTCATTTTCCAATACTTTTAAAAATTTTATAGTTCTTGATATTTATTTATCTATGACTGTTTTTAAATCTTTGATCCTTTTAGTTCTGTAAGAGGTATGTTACAGTTTACTAATGACATTTTATTTTTATTAAACTTTTTATTAAATATTTTGTTGAATTTATTTTTATTTAATTTCTCTATGATTTTGCTCTTTTTCTCAGATCCATCTGATTCTGAGAGAGATATAATAAGTTTCTCACTATAATCCAACTCAAATTTCTTCTATAGTTTTCTAGTTTTTTCATTAGATTAAGTTTAGATTTTAAAATGTGTTATACCCATATTGAAATATCATTCATATATAATAAAAATCACTCATTTAAAGTGGGTTCTTTATATAAGTGTGCAGCTGATATCGCAATCAATTTTAGAATCTTTATCATTTCATAAAGAAACCCCATACTCATTAGCAATCAATTCTTAATTACTCATGCTTAACATATTTAGCTATGATTTTGCAAGTTTATGTCTCTTAGGTCTTATTTGTAATTGTGATTTTGTTGTATAATGGCTCTATCCTGATTAGCACTTTTAACCTTAATTCCACCTTGTTTGATATTAATATTCCTTCTCCCATGCTTTTATTCTTCTTTAAGTTTCTTGAAAATTTTTGTCAAACATTTATCTTCAATCTTGTTTAAAAATCATCTTATTTTCTCTAGTTAAAAGTTATTATATATATGCAATTCTTATATAATGGATGGAAAATTTCTGCTATTTGACTGGCATATTGATTTGTTTATATTTCAGTTCAGTTCAGTTCAGTCGCTCAGTCATGTCCGACTCTTTGTGACCCCATGAATCGCAGCACGCCAGGCCTCCCTGTCCATCACCAACTCACGGAGTTCACTCAGAATCACGTCCATCAACTCAGTGATGCCATCCAGCCATCTCATCCTCTGTCGTCCCCTTATCCTCCTGCCCCCAATCCCTCCCAGCATCAGAATCTTTTCCAATGGGTCAACACTTCTCATGAGGTGGCCAAAGTATTGGAGTTTTAGCTTTAGCATCATTCCTTCCAAAGAAATCCCAGGGCTGATCCCCTTTAGGATGGATTGGTTGGACCTCCTTGCAGTCCAAGGGGCTCTCAAGAGTCTTCAACACCACAGTTCAATAGCATCAATTCTTTGGTGCTCAGCTTTCTTCATAGTCCAACTCTCACATCCATATGTGACCACAGGAAAAACCATAGCCTTGACTAGATGGACCTTAGTCGGCAAAGTAATGTCTCTGCTTTTCTTCACAACTATAAGAACAGTTATTTAGATGGCACAAACCTCAGTCCATAGTTCTTCAGGCACTCTATCTATCCCACCTCACCAAGGTGTAAATGAGACTGTATTGATAGCTCAGATTCAAAACAATTTTCCTTAAAATTACACTTTAAGCAGTGAGATTTTTTTTTGTCTTTCTTTGTTATTATTTAGACATATATAATCAGTTCAGTTCAGTTCAGTTGCTCAGTCGGGCCTGACCCTTTGAGATACAATGGAGTGCAGCACACCAGGCTACCCTGTCCATCACCAACTCCCAGAGTTTGCTCAAACTCATGTCCATGGAGTTGGTGATGCCATCCAGCCATTTCATCCTCTGTCAACTCTTTCTTCTCCTGCCTTCAATCTTTCCCAGCATCAGGGTCTTTTCAGTTAGTCACTTCTTTGCATCTGGTGGCCAAAGTATTGGAGTTTCAGGTTCAGCATTCAGTCCTTCCAGTGACTATTCAGGACTGGTTTCCTTTAGGATGGACTGTTTGGACCTCCTTGCAATCCAAGGGACTCTCAAGAGTCTTCTCCAACACCACAGTTCTAAAGCATCAATTCTTCAGTGCTTAGCTTTCTTTATAGTCCCAACTCACATCCATACATGACCATGGGAAAACCACAGCTTTGACTAGATGGACTTCTGTTGCAAAGTAATGTCTCTGCATTTTAATATGCTGTTGAGGCTTGTCATAGCTTTTCTTCTAAGAAGCAAGCATCAAGCATATTTAAGTATAGGGCTTTCCTGGTGTCTCAGATAGAATCTGCATGCAATGAGGGAGATCTGTGTTTGATCCCTGGGTTTGGAAGATCTCCTGGAGAAGGGAAAGGCTACCCACTCCAATATTCTGGTCTGGAGAATTCCATGGACTATATAGTCCATGGGGTCGCAAACAGTTGGGCATGTCTGAGACACATATTTCCCCTTAAACTCTTGGATGTAGAAACTTATTTATTTGTAAATTGTCATGGCACTAGAGTTATATTCTTAAAAAGTGTCAGCTGAGTCTCAAACATAGTTGAAAAATGTCTTATTGTCTTGGTAGGTAAAATAATTTTTCTTGGTAAATACTGTAAGCTGTCACTTATATGTGGAATCTAAAAAGCCGAACTCATATAGAAAGTAGAATGGTTACCAGGGGCCTAGGGAAATGGGGGAGCTATTCTAAGTTCCAATTAGAAGGTGACTAAGTTTTGGCGCTCTAATGCATTGTATTTTGATTATAGTTAACAATTTTGCATTATACATTGAAAATTAAGAGCAGATTTTAAATGTTCTCACCTCAAAAAGAAGAAATTGTAGTTATATGAAATGACAAAGGTTCAAACTAATGGTACAGTGCTAATCATTTTGCAGTATTTAAGTGTATCAAATCAATACTTTGTAGACCTTAAACTTAACACCATGTTATATATCTCAATAAAGCTGGAAAAATTGTTTAAGAAGATAGTTATTTCCTTAAAATGTTGAAATCTCTTGAACTTGAAATACAGTTGTGGTATCATCTTCATAATGGCAGGAAGCAAAGAGGAACTGAACTAAAGAGCTTCTTGATGAGAGGTAAGAGAAGAGTGAAAAGCTGGCTTAAAATGAAACATTCAAGAAACCAAGACCATGGCATCCAATCCATTACTTCATGGCAAATAGATGTGGAAATAGCAGAAACAGTGCAAGAGTTTATTTTCTTGGGCTCCAAAAATCATTTCCAGGCTTCCCAAGTGGCACTGGTGTTAAGAACCCTCCTGCCAATGCAGGAGACACAAGAGACATGGGTTTGATCCCTGGGTTGGGAAGATTCCCTGAAGGAAATGGCAGCCGACTCCAGTATTCCTGCCTGGAGAAGCCCATGGACAGAGGAGCCTGGTAGGCTATAGTCCATATGGTCACAAAGAGTTGGACACAAGTGAAATGACTGTTAAGTTGGATATGACTGAAACGACATACACATACACAGATCACTGGATGGTGACTGCAGCCATGAAATTAAAAGACTTGCTCCTTGGAAGAAAGAGTATGACAAACCTAGACAGTGTAAAAAAGTAATGTCTCTATTAAAAAAGAGTCCATAAAGTCGACGAAAATCCATATAGTCACAGCTATGGTTTTACCAGTAGTTATGTATGGATGTGAGCATTGGACTGTAAATAAGGCTGAGAACCAAAGAAATGATGCTTTCAAACTGTGGTTCTGGAGAAGACTCTTGAGAGACCCTTAGACTGCCAGAAGATAAAACCAGTAAATCCTAAAGGAGAATAGTTAGGATATATTCAGTTCAGTTCAGTCGCTCAGTCATGTCCGACTCTTCGCGACCCCATGAATTGCAGTACGCCAGGCCTCCCTGTCCATCACCATCTCCCGGAGTTCACTCAGACTCATTGAGTCAGTGATGCTATCCAGCCATCTCATCTTCTGTCGTCCTCTTCCCCTCCTGCCCCCAATCCCTCCCAACATCAGAGTCTTTTCCAATGAGTCAACTCTTTGCATGAGGTGGCCAAAGTACTGGAGTTTCAACTTTAGCATCATTCCTTCGAAAGAAATCCCAGGGCTGATCTCCTTCAGAATGGACTAGTTGGATCTCCTTGCAGTCCAAGGGACTCTCAAGAATCTTCTCCAACACCACAGTTCAGAAGCATCAATTCTTCGGCACTGAGCCTTCTTCACAGTCCAACTCTCACATCCATACATGACCACAGGATAAACCATAACCTAGACTAGATGGACTTTAGTTGGCAAAGTAATGTCTCTGCTTTTGAATATACTATCTAGGATATATTCAGTCTTCTACTGTTGCTGACATCACTTAATCCGTAGTAGAGGAACAAGGATGGTTTTTAAAAGTAATTGAAGTAGTTGTGAAATATTTGGGATCTTAAGAGTACAGCATTCTGAAGATAAACTTTTGTTATAAAGTGTTGCTAAATGAACTAAATTTTGTAGACTCTTAATGAAGTAATCACATAACATTTTAACAATAATAAAATATTTCTGTTCAGTAGAAAAAAAAAAACCTAAAGGAGATTAACCCTGAATATTCTTTGGAAAGACTGATGTTGAAGCTGAAACTCCAATACTTTGGCCACCTGATGTGAAGAGCCAACTCATTGGAAAAGACCCAGATGCTGGAAAGACTGAGGGCAGGAGGAGAAGGGGGTGACAGAAGATGAGATGGCTGGATGGCATCACTGACTTGATGGACATGGGTTTAAGCAAACTCTGGGAGATGGTGAAGGACAGGGAAGCCTGGTGTGCTGCACTCCATGGGTTTACAGAGAGTTGGACACAACTTAGCAGTTGAACAGTAACAACAAAAGTCAGGCAGAATGCTAAGCATCGATGATATATCAATGAGCAAGACATGCATTTTTTTCCTGCCATGCAAATGTTTTACTCATTTAATATTGTACACAATATCACAGTTTATTACACATCATCTAGTATTAGATAGACTTCACTTTGAGACCTGGGTCTGTTACCTACAATTGTATAAACATGGTCAAGTTTCTTAGCTTTCCTCACTTATAAAATAGGAGGCATTAAAAGTATCCACTTGATGGGAGTTCTTAAAAGTATTCATCTATAAAAATATTTGGCATACCACTTGGCACTAATTTCTCCATTCTTACTGGAACTACCTCATTCAATGAATATAATCTTATGAAGACTTTGCAGCGTTTCTTTGGTATCTTTGACTCTAGTCTTTTCACTCTGAAGTCCAACTTCTACATTGCTGATTAATTAGCAACTCATCCCACTACCCTTTTCCCCAACCATTTCACACTTACCACTTCCCTCCCCTGACTATGCTGGGCTCTTCCATCTCCCTGCTTCATTCGTATTTCATTACCATCTGTCTTTTAGAGTTCTTGTTCTTTCCTTATTGGCCTTCTGAACACATACTGTTTCTACAAATTGCTTGTCAAACTCTACCTCCCTGAGGAGAAAGTCAGACGTTCATTTTCTCTATATTTCCATAGCTCCTTTGTGCCTCTGTTACAGTCCAGTGATTTGTAACTTAATTATCTGTGGGGGCCCATGAGATAAAAGGCTATGTCTTGTCTTGGTATCCTTTGGGGTGGCACAACTGTAGCTTGATTCTAGATGAACGTTTAGTTTCTATGAATGAATGCTTAGTCTCCTGTGTTAGGCATTATGCTGGTGATAGTATGCAGTTATGTATGCCCCAAGAGGCACACAATGTGAAGTTGGATGAGGAACGTCAGATTCATGCCGTGAATGAACTTACTATCTCATTTACAATTAAAGGATGTCAAATTTGGCCTGCTCATTGTTTTGAAGAGATAAATTAACAGTAATTTAAAATTCTTGGAACTTCCCTGATGGTCCAGTGGTTAAAAATCTATCTTGCAATGCAGGGGATGCATGTTTGATCCCACATGACGTGGGGTAGGTAACTAAAGCTGTTGTAACTACTGAGCCCACGTTCTGCAATAAAAGATCCTGTGTGCTAAAACTATGACCTGACACAGCCAAATAAATAAAGTTTTTAAAAATATTCTTTCAACTTACCTGTTAGTGAAAACAGTTTCATTGTGAGTTTTGCCCCTTTAAGGAATGTATTTTTATATGCCCAAATTTCAAACTGCCCTAGCTTCTTGTGATATAAGTATATGAACATTATCTCTATGTGTCAAGTGATTTACTATAATTAGAGGGTTTTCATCAATCATGAGTGGAATCTTGCATGTGACACTGAACTAAACTACTTGCTCTGTGCTTTCTAAATTTTGAAATGTTTAATGTGGACATCTTGGGCATCGGATCATAGCATATTTGCAAAAGCTGAAGTGATCATTCCTTAGTTTTAATTTTTCAAATTGCAAGAATTTTTCTCTTTTATCAGCTTGCACAGTTTAACAAGTGTAAAACCAAAAACATTTATTAGTTTATTTAATATGGTGGTGTGTATAGAATTTCTATGTATAGTATTTGCATATAGTATTCAAAATAATTAAATTTTCTTTATCGATACAAATCACTTTAGCACAATGGTAGTCTTTAAGATTATCATTTGAGTCTTAACCATTGTATCTTAAGTTCAGACATGCCTTTTAAAGCATCAAGAATTTCAAATTCATAGACTGCTGTGCCTATAAAGTAGTTTTTAATTTGTTGCCTCTGATGAATTATACTTACTTGTTATTTTCTGGATGACTTTGGGTGACTATGGCATTGGAAATAGGACATAAGCTTACTGTATTTTATCTGTGTTCTTAACAATTGTGAGAGGATTTTTAATGTTATGAAAGATGCAAGTTAGAAAAAATTCTCATTTTCTCACCTGTGTATAAAGACCCTAAGTCATTTTAAGATACAAATCTTCAAAAGATAGTAGAAAGTCTTGGGATATTTTCAGTGGTACATGGAGTTTTCTTGTTCAGCAATGTAGTCAGATTATAAGAATTTTATTTACTCTGAATTTTATATTTAATATAAATTAAATACTAAATAAGATCAAACCAGTCAGTCCTAAAGGAAATCAACCCTGAATATTCATTGAAAGAACTAATGCTGAAGCTGAAGCTCCACTACTTTGGCTACGTAATGCAAAGAGCTGACTGATTACAAAAGACCCTGATGTTGGGAAAGATTGAAGGCAAGAGAAGGGGATGACGGAGGATGAGATGATTGAATGGCATCACCAACTCAATGAACGTGAGTTTGAGCAAGCTCCAGGAGATGGTGAAAGACAGGGAAGCCTGGCATGCTGCAGTCCATGGGGTCACAAAGAGTCGGACATGACTGAGTAACTGAACAACAACAAGAAATTAATAATTAAAAAAAATAGCAACAGTGAATATTTTCATTAAAGGAATGTAAGTTTAATTTGTATTAGAATTTTTTAGTTACAGTATAGTGATGATGATGTAAGGATTTTATATAGGAAGAAGTTTTAGGGAAGGGCATTTCAGACAGCTAGTAATCCAACCAGGAGATAATGGTTTATAATCCAAGAGAGAAGAGAGATTTAGGAGGAAGAGAAGATGAACACTGTCAAACTAAAGGGGAAAAAAGCAACCAAAGTGAAATAAGATAAGGACAAAATATGATATATTGGATTAGCTAATTACAAAAGCAGTTTCAATGGAGCAATTGGAGAAGGAGCCAAATTGCAGTGAATATCATCTATCTTGTTTTCTTTCTTTCACACTTGAGAACTAGACAGAAAATTGCTATTATTACCATTTCTGACTGGCATTAGTGTTAGTGAATACATCATATGTTGAAGTTCAGTCTTGTAACATGACAATATGAGATGAGTGGTGATGTTTGAATCCTAGCAGGTGACTTTCTCAGCTTCTGTCAAATCTATTAAACTAAAATTTATGTGAAATACTAATAAAGATACTGTTTTTAGCTTAGACTTTCTACTTCTCATTTTACATTGATTTTAAGAACTTCTTTGTCAAACCAACTTCTTAACTTGGCTCCCACAATATTTAGACTCTATAGTAAGCTCTCAAAAATATATAATATATTTGGACTATGTTTTTTAAACAATATTACTGACTCTGTTTTATCCCCTCACTTCTAGATGGGGAGAACTTACAGGGAATTACAAACTAAGCCATAGACAACATAGGCTGGTTTGCATTCTAACCGGACACTAGCAAAGGGACCTGTCTTTTCCTGTCGGATTTTGGGACCTTCTTATAAGATGAGATAGATAAGAAACAAAATATGAGTATATGTAAACAACATGTAACTGATTTCAGCCAAAGTCAAAGGAGAGCGATAGGGTAACTACAAAGAAGGTTTATTTCTGATACAAACTCTCATCTGTGCAGTGTTCTTCCTCAGGGAGGATCTTACTATTGATAGATCATATACGATCCTGCTTGAAATTACTATATAATGCATTGTATATATTTATTTATCACTATAATTCCATTATTAAAAGGTAGATTTCCTTTTGCCATGGCATCTGGGAATAAGTATGAATTGAGAAAACAAAGACTTTTAACTCTCTCTGGTCAGATTCCTATTCCAGTTTTGTCTGCTTTCATTTTTGTGAATAAAAGAATGAATGCGGATCATTCCACAGTTTAAATTTCTTGTTTTGTCTCCTCATTCCTGGGGTCTAGCTGACCTGCATGATTTTCTTTGAGATTACTACTGTGACTTAAGCAGTTCTGTCTGTACAAGATAACCTGGTGCTTGTCTCTGCTTGTGTACCATAGAGTCCTTCTCTGGTTATATTTCCCATTTAACAAATGAATTGTGATCATAAAAATAATAATATTGAATGGACATAATAGCCTCTTAAAAATTATTCAATGGTGAGGGAAATTGCTAAGTAAAATATAATATTCATGGTAATTACAGCGAATGGGATATAATATTAAAAAAAAAAAAGATCATGCTCCAGGGGCTTAGGGGACCCAGGAATGAATAGATGGAGCACAACAGATTTTAGGGCAGCAAAACTACTCTGGATGATACTAAAATGGTGGGCACATATCATTACGCATTTGTCCAAACTCAAGGATATATAACATCAAGAGTGAATCCTAATGTAAACTATGAACTTTGGATGATAATGTTATATCAATATAGGTTCATTGATTGTAACAAATGTACCACTGTAGTGTACAATATCAATAGTTTCAGGGGAGGAGGTTGTGTCCGGGAAGTGAATGGGGGTACATGGACAATATATTTATATTCAACTGTTTTCCTATGTATCTAAAACTACTCTAAAAATAGAATATATTTAAAATCAAACAACAGCAAAATGTTTATGTTCATTAACATCTTAGAAGCATCCAGAAGATGAACTGAAATTTACTTTCTCTAAATCAAAATGAATGATTTAGCCTATTGGGGAAATCTGTGTACCCAAGGGGACTGCTTCTCTTGCTTTGGTCACTAGCTACTCTTCTGATAAACATTTAAAAAGCTATATATTCAATTACTTGTATTATATCTTATTAACATTTGCTTCCATTTACCTCTAGGTTTGAAGTTTGAGGAAATCCAAGAAAGATTTGGTGAGGAGTTCTTTAATATATGCTTTGATGACAATGAGAGAGTCCTTCGAGCTGTAGGTGGCACATTGCAGGACTTTTTAATGGCTTTGATGCTTTGTTGGAACATATTAGAACTTCTTTTGGAAAACAGGCCACTCTAGAGTCACCATCATTCCTATGCAAAGAGCTCCCTGAAGGTACTCTTATACTCCACTACTTCCACCCTCACCACATTGTGGGGTTTGCAATGCTTGGAATGATTAAGGCTGCAGGAAAGAAGATCTATCGGCTGGATGTGGAAGTGAACCAGGTCGCTGAGAAACTGTGCTCCGACGGTTCAAACCCAGGCAATTGTAATGGCCTGGCTTTCCTTATCAGACAGTGCGAAAATGCTAATGTCACGAAGAACCTTCCTCAGGGAACATCCCAAGTTCCTGCTGACCTCAGAATTAGCATCAACACCTTCTGCAGAGCCTTCCCTTTTCACTTAATGTTCGACCCTCACATGTCAGTCCTTCAGCTGGGGGAAGGCCTAAGAAAGCAGCTCCGATGTGACACTCACAAAGTGCTCAAGTTTGAGGACTGCTTTGAGATCATTTCTCCGAAGGTTAATGCCACCTTCGAAAGGGTTCTGCTGCGCCTGTCCACCCCATTTGTGATTAGGACCAAGCCTGAGGCTTCTGGCACTGAAAATAAAGACAAGGTAAGTGGCCGTGTTGATATGGGTGATAGAAACTGGGAGATTTCATAATTCTTTTAGTATATTACATGCTGGCAGTACTTATAATTATTTAGACAAGAGAACCTAGAGTGCCATTTAGAAAATTACTGGTTTCTGGATATGTATGAAAAGACTTGATCCTATTCCCAGCCATTTTGCATATTGTCTGCCTCTTTCATTAATCTATTTCATCACATAAAAGCAGACTTTTATTATTACTAGCATAGTAATTACAAAAATGATAGGATTTACTAAAGACCTGGTACTATAAATCCACGAATATTTCCACTGATTGAGTCAAGCTCTGAGAGAAATAGTAAGACTCACTTCAGCATTGTGGGAATTGCTTGCCTTATCCTTAAATAAATACAAGTAAAAGCTAGCTACACTTTGAATATGTTATGTTCTAAATTTCACAACCTAGGAATTCTGGTTTACATCCTATTTTTCTTAATATGCAGAACAATATATTAAGTGACTATATAAAAACTTCTAATTAAATTTTAGTGTTGAAAAAGAGACATTTCTTTAGAACATTTTTACTCCTTGAGAGAATACACTGGAATTATTCTATTTTTTAAATTTAAGGAATATTAAAGCTGTGGTTTTGCTTTCTAGAAGTACAGTATTTAGCTAGGAGGGACTGAAGCATTTTGGGCCTTAAAATTGAAGTTAATATTATTGAAAATGTGCTTGAAGTAAAATATATTGTTGTCAATGTTGATTGCTTTATATATTTTATAGATTTTAGAACAATCAATTCAATTTAAAGTTACTGCTTCAAGTTTTCCCCCTGTATTTCATCCGGTTTGTATGTCTATTTAATTTGTATATCACAGTAAGAAATAGACAAAATGAGATGATGACTCAAATGTCAAGGCCTCCTGCAAGTTCCAATAATAAGAAACTGCTTATTAAGAAGATCCAATTATAATTTAAATATGTTAGTGGCTGTTTAAAAATAAACCAGCAATAGATAGCATTTTTATTTAAAATAGGGATAGCAGTCCTCTTGTTCTGTTTACATTTCTGCTTATTCACCTGGAATGAGACATTCAGGAGGCTACAGTCATTCCAAACAAAATTATAGTCAATAAAGTTGTGACACGGAAACTTAACCAGATGAGTAATATTTTTCAGTTATTTTAGTGTCAAAATTATAGTTTTCTAAAACATGAAAAGAAAATCAGAATTAAAAATTATGATCCTGTTGATAAATTTGGCTTTGATTCATGATTTTTTCCTGTAATTGCTGGCCTTGTTAATAGTTGTCTGAAGTTTCCAGTTTTATATTGGACTTTTATGAGAAAGTGCTATTTTTCAACAGTGAAGGCTTTCTTTGGAATGTAACTATTTTGGCTATGCACATACTATCAATTAGCTACCACCCCCTTCCATCAAAAGAAAAGCAACAACAACAAAAAAAACAAGAGCTAATCATGAGCTGAATGATGGTAAATCATTTTCAGAGTGAACTGTATTGCTTTCACTAAACCATGATCTTTATCATTTTGTGTTGTCAGTTAGGGTTAACTATATAGCTAGAGGCAGAATACTCCTGTGAGCAATTTGGTGAGGTAGTCACCATCTTAGTTTCAGAGAGTTTATATCTTTACTGCAGTAATAAGGTCTAAAGACATGTGTTGATTACCAGAAGCAAGAATGCCACTGAGGGGCATCTAGTAGATTTCTAAAGAGAGGCAAAGGGATCTGATTTTCAACCAGGATGAACTCAATCTGTTATTAAGTTAAATAATTCCCTGACAACTTAGGCTGCCTATCTTAGAGAGTTATTTGAAAAGATTAAATGATGTAATCCATGTAAAATTCTTATATCCTTGGCTTTGGGGTTAAGTGTTGATTAAATGCTCCTTATTATTAATTCTACCACTGTTGTGATTATTGTTCCTTTCCTTTTGTAATATTCTTCCTATTCATTCACCTCTCTTCTTGTGTTATGGAAGTAGGTACCGGAGATCAGTAGGTTGGATAGTTTTGGGAAGTACCAGGTCTGCCTAACATCATCATGAAATATGATTTGGGTTTATCTTCTTAATAATGGCTAGAAGTCTATTTGTCACAAATTCTATAGGATTGTTGTTTGAGTCTGCTTTTTATTTACAGATTATCATTATTTTAAAGTCCCTAGCTTTTTTTTTTTTTCTTTTTAATTTATTATTTTATTGAAGGATAATTGCTTCACAGAATTTTGTTGTTTTCTGTCAAACCTCAGCATGACTCAGCCATTGGTATACATATATCCCTCCCTTTGAACCTCCCTCCCATCTTACTCCCCATCCCACCCTTCTAGGTTGATACAGAACACCTGTTTGAGTTTCCTGAGTCATACATCAAATTTCTGTTGGCTATTTTACATATGCTGATATAAGATTCCATGTTACTCTTTCCATACATCTCACCCTCTCCTCCCCTTTCCCTATGTCCATAAGTCTATTATCTATGTCTGTTTCACCACTGCTGCCCTGTTAATACATTCTTCAGTACCATTTTTCTAGATTCTATAATATATACGTTAGAATACAATATTTATCTTTCTCTTTCTGACTCACTTCACTTTGTATAATAGGTTCTAGGTTTATCCACCTCATTAGAACTGACTCAAATGCATTCCTTTTTATGGCCGAATAATATTCCACTGTGTTTATGTACCACAACGTCTTTATCCATTTATCTGTCGATGGCTATCTAGGATGCTTCCATGTTCTAGGTATTGTAAACAGTGCTGCAGTGAACAACGGGATACATGTGTCATTTTTTTTCAATTTTGGTTTCCTCTGGGTATTTGCCTAGGAGTGGGATTACTATGTCATATGGTGGTTTTATTCCTAGCTTTTCAAGGAATCTCTATACCATCTTCTGGGCTTCCCTCATAGCTCAGCCAATAAAAATACCTGCAATGCAGGAGACCTGGGTTCGATTCTTGGGTTGGGAAGATCCATGGAGAAGTAAATGGCAACCCATTCCAGTATTCTTGCCTGGAAAATCCCATGGACAGAGGAGCCTGGCAGGCTATAGTCCATGGGGTTGCAAGAGTCGGACACAACTTAGAGACTAAACCACTACCACCATACCATCTTTCATAGTGGCTGTGTCAATTTGCATTCCCACCAACAGTGCAAGAGTGTTCCATTTTCTCCACACCCTCGCCAGCATTTATTGTTTGTAGACTTTTTGAGATGGCCATTCTGACTGGTGTGAGGTGATATCTCGCAGTTTTGATTTGCATTTCTCTAATAATGAGAGATGTTGAGCATCTTTTCATGAGTTTGTTAGCGATCTATATGTCTTCTTTGGAGAAATGTCTGTTTAGGTCTTCTGCTCCCTTTTTGATTGGGTTGTTTATTTTTCTGGTATTGAGTTGTATGACCTGCTTGTATATTTTGGACATTAATCCTTTGCCAGTTGTTTCAGTTGCTTTTATTTTCTCTCATTCTAAGGGTTGTCTTTTCACTTTGCTTATAGTTTCCTTTACTGTGCAAAAGTTTTTAAGTTTAATCAGGTCCCACTTGTTTACTTTGGTCTTTCTTTCCATTACTCAAGGAGGTGGGTCATAGAGGGTGGGTCTTGCTGTGATTTATGTCATCAAGTGTTGCCTATCTTTTCCTCTAAGAGTTTTATAGTTTCTGGTCTTACATTTAGGTCTTTAATTTATTTTGAATTTATCTTTCTGTTTGGTTATAGGAAGTGTTCTAATTTCATTCTTTTGCATGTAGTTGTCCAAGGGTGGGTCTTGCTGTGATTTATGTCATCAAGTGTTGCCTATCTTTTCCTCTAAGAGTTTTATAGTTTCTGGTCTTACATTTAGGTCTTTAATTTATTTTGAATTTATCTTTCTGTTTGGTTATAGGAAGTGTTCTAATTTCATTCTTTTGCATGTAGTTGTCCAGTTTGCTCAGCACCATTGATTGAAGAGGTTGTCTTTGCCCCACTGTATATTCTTGCCTACTTTGTCAAAAATAAGGTACCCATAAGTGCATGGGTTTATTTCTGGACTTTCTATCTCGTTCCATTGGTCTGTATTTCTGTTTTTATGCCAGTACCATACTGTCTTGATGACTGTAGCTTTGTAGTATAATCTGAAGTCAGGAAGGTTGATTACTCCAGCTCCATTCTTCTTTCTAAAGACTGCTTTGGCTATTCAGGTTTTTTTTTTTTTTTTCCACATGAATTGTGAAATTTTTTGTTCTAGTTCTTTGAAAAATATCATTGGTAATTTGATAGGGGCCACATTGAATCTGTAGATTGCCTTTGGTAGTATAGACAGTTTCACAATATTGATTCTTTCTACTCAGGAACATGGAATATCTCCCCATATGTTTATGTCATCTTTGATTTCTTTCATCAGTGTCTTATAATTTTTTGTGCACAGTTCTTTTGTCTCCTTATGTAAGTTTATGCCTAGATATTTAATTTTTTGTTGCAGTGGTGAATGGGATTGTTTCCTAATTTCTCTTTCGGATTTTTCATTGTTGGTATATAGAAAGGCAAGTGATTTCTCTGCCTTGATTTTATATCCTGCAACTTTGCTAAATTTGCTGATTAGTTCTAGTAATTTTCTGATACTATGTTTAGGGATTTCTATGTATAATATCATGTCATCTGCAAACAGTGAGAGATTTACTTCTTTTCTAATCTGGATTCCTTTTATTTCCTTTTCTTCTCTGATTGCTGTAGCTAGGACATCCAAAACTATGTGATGAAAGTGGACACCCTGGCCTTGTTCCTCATCTTAGGGGAATGCTTTCAGCTTTTCACCACTGAGAATAATATTTGTTATAGGCTTATCATATATGGTCTTTACTGTGTTGTGGAAGGTTCCTTCTATGTCCATTTTTTGAAGTTTTAATCATATATTGGTGCTGAATAATGTCAAAGGCTTTTTCTGCATCTATTGAGATTATCATATGGTTTTTCTCTTTCAATTTGTTAATATGGTGTATCACATTGATTTATTTACATATAATGAAGAATCCTTGCATTCCTGGAATAAACCCAACTTGACCATGGTGTATGAGCTTTTTGATGTGTTGCTGAATCCTGTTCACTAAAATTTTTTGAGGATTTTTGCATCTACGTTCATCAGTGATATTGGCATGTAGGTTTCTTTTATTGTGTTGTCTATGAATTGGTTTTGGTATTAGGTATCTACCTTGTAGAATGAGTTTGGAAGTGTTCCTTCTTTTGCAGTTTTTTGAAAGAGTTTAAGGACAGGCATTAGCTCTTCTCAAAATGTTTGATAGAATTCTCTGAAATAGTCTCTTACAATCCTTTGTATTTCTACACTGTCTATTGTAATGTCTCCTTTTTCATTTTTGACTTTGTTGATTTGATTCTTCTCTCTTTTTTTCTTGATGAATCTGGCTAAAGGTTTGTCCATTTTTTAAAATTGTCTCAACGAACCAGTTTTTAGTCTTATTAATCTTTACTATTGTTTCTTTCATTTCCTTTTCATTTATTTTTGCTCTGATCTTTATGATTTCTTTCCCCTAATTTTGAGGGTTTTTTTGTTCTTCTTTTTTCCAGTTGTTTTAGGTGTAAAATTAGGATGTCATTCAATGTTTTTCTTGTTTCTTGAGGTAGGACTGCATTGCTATAAACTTCCCTCTTGGGACTGCTTTTGCTGCATCCCATAGGACTTGAGTTCTCATATTTTCATTGTCATTTGTTTTTAGATTTTTAAAATTTCCCTTTTGATTCTTTGTAACCTGTTGATTAGTTACAAACGTGTTGTTTAATCTCTATGTGTTCCCGTTTCTTACAGTTTTTTTCTTGTAATTGATATCTAGTCTCATAGTATTGTGGTTGGAGAAGATGCTTGATATGATTTCAGTTTTCTTAAATTTACTGAGGATTGATTTGTGACGCAAGATGTTGTCTATCCTGGAGAATATTCCATCTGCACTTGAGAAGAGGCTGTATTCTTCTGCATTTGGATGGAATGTCCTGAAGATATCAATGAGATCCATCCCATCTAATGTATCATTGAAGACATGTGTTTCATTATTAATTTTCTGTTTTGATGATCTGTCCATAGGTGTGAGAGGGGTGTTAAAGTCTCCTACTATTATTGTGTTACTGTCAATTTCTCCTTTTGTGTCTGTTAGTGTTTGACTTTTGTATTGAGGTACTCCTATGTTGGGTGCATAGATATTAAAAATTTTTATGACTTCCTTTTGGATTGAACCCTTGATCATGATGTAGTGTCTTTTCTTATCTCTTGAAATTTTCTGTATTTTAAGGTCTATTTTGTCTGATATGAGGATTGCTACCCCAGTTTTGTTTTGCTTCCCATTTGCATGGAATATATGTTTCTGTCCTCTCACTTTCAGTCTATATGAGTCTTTAGGTCTAAAGTGAGTTTCTTGTAGACAACATACATATAGTCCTTATGATCTGTAAAATTTCTGTAGATAAATTAGCTTAAAGCCTTATGAGGGTTTATTTACATCTTTCATATAAATACATATGTATATTTATTTTCATATATATTTCATAAGTATCTTAATTTTTATCTTGCTGTCTTTGGAATTCTCTTAACTTTTGCCATTTCAATTATAATATATCTTGGTCCAGGTCTGTTTGGGTTCATCATATTTGGAACTCCATGATTCCTGTGCCTGGATATCTATTTCCTTCTATAGGTTTGGGAAGTTGTCAGTCATAATTTCTCCAAATACATTTTCAATCCCCTTCCCTCTATTTTTCCTTTCTGGACACGTGTAGTGTAAATTTTGGAATGGTTAATGTTGTTTTTAAAATCTCTTAATTTCTTTTTCTGAGATTTATTTTTCTTTCTGCTCTTCTGATTGGGTGATTTCCATCATTCTGTTTTCCATAACATTTCCATGTTCCTTCTGTATCATTTCAGTTCAATTTAATTCAGTCGTTCAGTTGTGCCTGACTCTTTGTGACCCCTGGAATGCAGCATGCAAGGCTTCCCTGTCCATCACCAACTCCAGAAGCTTGCTCAAACTCATGTCCATCAAGTTGGTGATGCCATCCAACCATCTCATCCTCTGCTATCCCCTTCTCCTCCTGCCTTCAGTCTTTCCCAGCCTCAGGGACTTTTTTTAACGAGTCAGTTCTTCACATCAGGTGGCCAGAGTGTTGGAGCTTCAGTTTCAGCATCAGTCCTTCCAATGAATATTTAGGACTGACCTCCTTTAGGATGAACTGGTTGGATATCATTGCAATCCAAGGGACTCTCAAGAGTCTTCAACACCACAATTCAAAAGCATCAATTCTTCAGTGTTCAGCTTTCTTTATGTATCACTTAGTCAGCTATTAATTCCTTGTAGTATGATTTTTATTTCAGCTATTGTATTATTCATTCCTGATTAGGTCTTTTTATATTTTCTAGTTCCTTGTTGAATGATAAATGTTTAGATAATTTCTTCTTTCTAATACAGTTAACATTTTTATTATCAGTGTTTTGGATTCTTATCTGGTGAATTGTTTGTTTCAGTAATTTTTTTTTAATGGTTTACTCTGGCCCTTTCAATTAAGAGGGCTTCCCTGGTGGTGCAGAGGGTAAAGCATCTGCCCACAATGTGGGACACCTGGGTTTGATCCTTGGGTCAGGAATATCCTCTGGAGAAGGAACTGGCAACCCACTCCAGTAATTTTGCCTTGAAAATCTCATGGACAGAGAAGCCTGGTAGGCTATAGTCCATGGGGTCATAGGAGTCGGACACGACTGAGTGACTTCACTTCACTTTCAATTAAGAGTAGTTCCTCTGCCTTTTCAGTTCAGTTCAGTTCAGTCTCTCAGTCATGTCTGACTCTTTGCAACCCCCAAAACTGCAGCACTCCAGGCCTCCCTGTTCATCACCATCTCTCGGAGTTCACCCAGACTCACGTCCATTGAGTCCATGATTCCATCCAGCCATCTCATCCTTGGTCATCCCCTTCTTCTGCTGCCCCCAATCCCTCCCAGCATCAGAGTCTTTTCCAATGAGTCAACTCTTCGCATGAGGTGGCCAAAGTACTGGAGTTTCAGCTTTAGCATCATTCCTTCCAAAGAAATCCCAGGGCTGATCGCCTTCAGAATGGACTGGTTGGATCTCCTTGCAGTCCAAGGGACTCTCAAGAGTCTTCTCCAACACCACACTTCAAAAGCATCAATTCTTCGGCGCTCAGCCTTCTTCACAGTCCAACTCTCACATCCATACATTACCACAGGAAAAACCATAGCCTTGACTAGACAGACGTTAGTCAGCAAAGTAATGTCTCTGCTTTTGAATATGCTATCTAGATTGGTCATAACTTTTCTTCCAAAGAGTAAGCATCTTCTAATTTGATGGCTGAAGCCACCATCTGCAGTGATTTTGGAGCCCAAAAATATAAAGTCTGACACTGTTTCCACTGTTTCCCTATTTATTTCCCATGAAGTGATGGGACCAGATGCCATGATCTTCATTTTCTGAATGTTGAGCTTTAAGCTAACTTTCTCACTCTCCACTTTCACTTTCATCAAGGGGCTTTTTAGCTCTTCTTCACTTTCTGCCATAAGGGTGGTGTCATCTGCATATCTGAGGTTATTGATATTTCTCCCGGCAATCTTGATTCCAGCTTGTGTTTCTTCCAATCCAGCGTTTCTCATGATGTACTCTGCACATAAGTTAAATTTAGTTAACTTTCTCTGCTTCTATGAATTTAGTTGAAATAGTTACCTATTGCAGTTTTGAAGGTATTTTCTTCAGTTCAGTTCAATCACTCAGTCATGTCTGACTCTTTGCGACCCCATGAATTGCAACACGCCAGACCTTTCTGTCCATCACCAACTCCCTGAGTTCACTCAAACTGACGTCCATCGAGTCGGTGATGCCATCCAGCCATCTCATCCTCTGTTGTCCCCTTCTCCTCCTGCCCCCAATCCCTCTCAGCATCAGAGTCTTCTCCCATGTGTCAACTCTTCGCATGAGGTGGCCAAAGTACTGGAGTTTCAGATTCAGCATCATTCCTTCCAAAGAACACCCAGGACTGATCTCCTTTAGAATGGACTGTTTTTTTTCTTATATGGAAACGTATCTATGCAAAGTGTGTATGCTCGGCACCTTTGATGAAAGGACTGAACTTGACATGGACAACGATCACATCTTTCCTAGATGTGTGCTGGTGTCTATCACCTTGATATTAATGACTGGTGGGGGTCCAGATAGAGTGGCTAGAGACAGCACTGTGTACAAAGTGGAACTTCCTCTCTGCTCAGTGGCCATCACTGCTCTGTCAGAGGTAGAAGTTTTGTCTCAAGTTCCAGGAGCAGAAGCCTTGAGGGTTGGCCTTGTGGCTCTGTTAGGCACATATCTTCTCCCTCTCCACCCAGAGACTTTGCATCAGAAGAGTTGCATAGTGCCCAGAGGTCTGATGCACTGTATGTGTGTCTACAGCCTTTGGTGCAAGTACCCTTTGTTACTCACAGAAAATCATTACCCTCTGCTTCCACCATCCCTACTCTGTTGTGAAGCTTCTTTCCTGGGCTGGTGGGTCCTAGGTGGATTCTTGGTGTGTGTTGGGTTAGCTGTGGTCTATTGCTCACCATCAGATATCTGGGCTGCTTCTGAGGTACTGCTTGAGTAAGCACCAACTTTCTTCTTGGGACTGGGTTGCCTCTGTGTCCCATGGTCAAATATTTTCTCTGGTCCTTCTTACCCTAGATTAAGTGCCATGCTGTGACATGGAATAAGCAAGAGTAGGATGTGCACTTTGTTCATTTTGGGGCATGTTGAGAGTTAATTGCAGGATCCCCAGCAGAGCAGACCTATCTCTGACCTGCCTCAAGGACTAGCTAGCATGTGTGCACACTTCAGGAATAGAGTCCAGTCTTTTCCCTAACTTTCTGTTTGTTGCAGTGGACCTCCACCTAGACTAGGGAGTGTATCTTCTCCACATAGGTCCAGGACTGGGATGCCCAACCTGTGGCTTCACATGCTTACTCCCCAGTGTTTTCACCGGAGTGTTGGCTCATGTAATTGCCCTTTTATCTGAGTCCCCTCCTGGGCACAAATCCCAACTCAATTGCTTCTCGTCCCTTCCTGCTCAATTGCATATTTATTTTCCTTACACTCTTGTTTGAACAGGAGTCCTTCTGCTAGTCTAGAGTTAGTTTTCAGTGAGAATTTATCAACATACATATTTATTTTTGATGTGTTTGTCGGGGGAGAGATGAATGCCACATCCATTTACTCTGTTACCTTGATATCACTACTTCCAAATTGAAATTCTGATGCAGATATTACTGAGGCTTATTCTGGCATTTTTTTTCTTAATTCTTTTTAATGCCAGTAATGTTAAAATTGCTATATAGTAGATGTTATATTACTATATAGTTACTTATTCTGTCTGTTATATTGCTGTGTACTTATTCTGTATATTTGAAGGACAAGGTAGGTGATTGCATATGAATTATATATTCCTTATAGTAATCCTCATGCTTAATATATGCATTTTACTGTGTTTTTAGTTTTGTTGTCAAGAAAGTCTAAATCATTGAACTTACAAAAGAAAATGCCCTTACTTTCAGATATTATTTAGTTCTAGTGTAGGTTCTGATGAGTGGGAAATTAACCCCTTTAGTTAAAAATTGGTCAGAATTTTTCTCTAATTGTTTGTTTTGTTTTTAACAGCGTTATTTCATTTATCTGGCAGATTTCAGATTCAGTAAATTAACATTTGAACAGCTGTTTTGAGTGTGTCATCTACTTCTTGATTTTTAATGGTGCTCTCTATTCACACTACCATTTTTTATAAGTATATGGTACAATTATTTTTACTAAATGTATTTAATTGTGTAACTATGATAAAGACTCCATTTTAGAGTCTTTATCACACCAAAAATCCTGTGCCCATTTGTGGTCAATCCCTGCTCTAACTCCCAACTCCAGGCAACTGTTGGTCTACTTTCATCTCTAGAGATGCCTTTTCTACACATTTCTTATAAATGTTACCATAAAATGTAGTCTTTTTTTTTTCTTTGGTCTGACATGATATTTTTGAAATTTATACATGTTGTACCATGTATAAGCAATTTTTTTCCTTTTTAGTATTGAACAGTATTCCATTGCATGGATATACCACAGTTTGTTTAAGAGTTGATGGACACTGGATTGTTTTCACATTTTGGCTATTATTAATAATGTTTCAATGAACATTTGAATACAAGAATTTTGTTGCATATATTTCTATTCTCTTAGGCCAATTCCTAGGAGAGGAATTGCTTTGTGATAAGGTAAGTCTATGTTTTAGTTTTTAAAAAAATTGCCATACTATTTACCCAAGAGGCCATGCCATTTCACATTTCACCAGTAATGTATGCAGGTTTGAGTTTCTTTATAGTCTCGATATTATCACTCTTTTGGATCATAATCATCCTAATGAGTTCTGAGTGGTAGAGGGTTTAATGTAGATTTCCCTGATGACTAAAGATGTTAGGCATCTTTTGTTGTGCTTATTAACTAGTCATATTTTTTTTGTTAAATGTATAATCAATATTTTTTATATTTAATTGTATTTTTATCTCCCTATTATTGAATTATAGTTTCTTAAAAATAATATACATTCTGGGTGTTATAGTGACTTCAAACAGTGCTGTCTTTGAAATACAAACTCTTAAATTTTGATGGTAACATTATTTCCTTTTATGGATCATGCTTTTGGTGTGATACCTAATAAAACTTTTGTGTAACTCAGGATCAAAGATATCTTAGCTCTTATATTTAGATTTTAGATCCATTTTGAGGTATATTTTGTGTATGTCATAAATGCTCAAATTTTTTTTTTTTTACACATAGACATCAAATTGTTTCACCAGTTTTTGAGAAAATTATCATTTCATCAATGAATTGCCTCTGTAACTTTGTCAAAATTAATTGACTAAAATATTTCTAGGTTTCCTATTTTCTATTTTAAAATATCTGACCTTATACTAATAGCACAAAGTTTTGATTACTGTATCAAAATAAGTTTTGTAATGGGATATTTTAAGTCTTCCAAATTTATTCCTTTTTGAAATTGTTTTAGCTTTTCTAGATCCCTTTGTGTTTCCACATAATTTTATGATCTGCCTTTAGATTCATAAAATACTTTTGTAATTTTGATAGGGATTGTACTGAATTTATAGATCAATTTGAAATGTATGGTTATCCTAACAATTTTTCCTTCTATTCCATGAGAATATTTCTCAACTCACTTAGATCTTTCACTTTGTCAAGAAATGTTTATGGTTTTCAGTGTACAGCTCTTGTACTTTTTGTTTATTTTTATTCTTTATCTTATCATTAATGGGATGTTTTGAAATTTTATTTTTCTTAGAATAAGGGAATATATACTATATTTGTATATTGACCTTGAATCTTATGACCTTTCTAAACTCATAATCGTTTGATATTGAATTGGAGGGGTCGATTCATTAGGACTTTTTACATACAGGGTCATATAATCCAAAAATTCAAATAGTTTCTTTATTCCTTTTTGATCTATTTTTCAATCTTTTATTTCCCTCCTCCATTCTTTTCTTCTTCTTGTGATGTCCATGGACTCAAAAAGTTAGTTGAGAAGTATTTACTTTTAAAACTCTTTTCCAAAATACACTGGATTAATACCATTTCTTCTTTTCAAATGTGATATACAGTTAATGTTGTATGGTTTGTCTTCTTCTGCCCTTTTGCTTTGGACCTCTATTTTTTAATCTAAAGTGTGTCACCTCTTATTGACTCTTATAGTTGACTTTCACTTTTTATACAGTCTGATAATCTCTGCCTTTTGATTGGATTGTAGCATATTCACATTTAATGCAATTGTTGATTTGGTTGGATTTTATCTAACATATTGCAATTTGTTTTCTCTATGTTTCATATCTTCTTGTTCTTATATTCCTTCTTTAATACTTTTTGTATTTAACATTTTTATTTATTTTATTTGTTTATTTATTTATTTTTTAAATACTTTATTCTACATTACAATACTGTATTTGTTTTGCCAAACATTGACATGAATCAGCCACAGGTGTCCACAATCTCCCAGTGCCGAAGCCCCCTCCCACCTCCCACCCCATATCATCTCCCTGAATCATCCTGTGCACCAGTCGCATGCATCCTGTATCCTGTATTGAACATAGACTGGCGCTTCGTTTCTTACATGATAGTATACATGTTTCAATGCCATTCTCCCAAATCATCCCACCCTCTCCCTCTCCCTCAGAGTCCAAAAGTCCATTCTATACCTCTGTGTCTCTTTTGTTGTCTCACATAGAGGGTCATCATTACTATCTTTCTAAATTCCATATACATGTGTCAGTATACTGTATTGGTGTTTTTCTTTCTGGCTTACTTCACTCTGTATAATCGGCTCCAATTTCATCCATCTCATTAGAACTGAGTCAAATTTATTCTTTTTAAGGGCTGAGTAGTACTCCATTGTGTATATGTACCACAGCTTTCTTATCCATTCATCTACTGATGGACATCTAGGTTGCTTCCATGTCCTGGCTATTTTAAACAGTGCTGCAATGAACATTGGGGTACATGTGTCTCTTTCAGTTCTGGTTTCCTCTTACACTGCTGGTGGGAATGCAAACTAGTACAGTCACTATGGAAAACAGTGTGGAGATTCCTTAAAAAATTGCAAATAGAACTGCCTTATGATCCAGCAATCCCACTGCTGGGTATTTAACATTTTTAGAATGTCATTTTAGTTTCTTAATGTTTTTAAAATTTTATTAGCAGTTGCTCTACAGATTACAGTATATAATATCTCATGTGTTCATGCATGCTAAATCACTTCAGTTTTGTCCAACTCTGTGCAACCCTGTGGAATATAGCCTTCCAGGCCCCTCTGTCCATGGGATTCTTCAAGCAGGAATACTGGAGTGGGTTGCCATGCCTTCCTCCAGGGCATCTTCTCAACACAGGAATCGAACCTTGGTCTCTTATGTCTCCTGCATTGCCTGGTGGGTTCTTTACCACTGGTGCCACCTGGAAAGCCCATTTAATATCACATAGGTATCTGTGGATGTGTGCTTGGATGTGTCTGACTCTTTGTGACCCCATGGACTGTAGTCCGCTGGGCTCCTCTGTTCTTGGGATTCTCCAGGCAAGAATACTGGAATGGGTTGCAATTTCTTCCTCTAGGGATCTTCCTGACCCAGGGATCAAACCCACATCTCCTGTGTCTCCTGTATTGGCAAGTGAATTCTTTATTCACTGAGCCATTGGGGGAGCCTATATAATATTGTCATGCCCTTCAAATTTGTGCTGACCTAGCACTCGTGTACTCCAACAGTTTTACTCTTATATTGTTCCTTACTGCCCCTCCCTCCACTTTGTCTACTTTGTAGTATTATTCTTCATATTATAAATCCAATTACTTGTAGTAATTAATATTATTGTTATATAATATAATAATTATATATATATATATAATGATCATAATTATATATTATGTATATCACTTGAGTTGCTCAGTCGTGTCTGACTCTTTGTGACCCCCCGTGAACGCCAGGCCTCCCTGTCCATCACCAACTGCCAGAGTCCACCCAAACCCATGTCCAGAGAGTCGGTGATGCCATCCAACCATCTCATCCTCTGTCGTCCCCTTCTCCTCCTGCCCTCAGTCTTTCCCAGCATCAGGGTCTTTTCAAATGAGTCATCTCTTTGCATCAGGTGGCTTAGGTATTGGAGTTTCAGCTTCAACGTCAGTCCTTCCAATGAACATGCAAGACTGATCTCCTTTAGGATGGACTGGTTGGATCCCTTGCAGTGTATATACCTGAATTTATTTTTAATTGGAGGATAAGCTTTACAATGATGTGCTGGTTTCTGCCATACATCAGCTTTAATCCACAATAGGTATATACGTCTCCCGGCTTTGAACCTCCCTCCTGCCTCCCGCATAATCTACCACCTCTAGGTTGTCACAGAGCACCAGATCTGAGACTCATGGATCATACAGGGATCTCGGTTTCCCATTGGCTATCTTTTATATATGGCAATGTGCATATTTCAATGCTGTTCTCTCAATTTGTCTCACCCTCTCCCTCCCCCACAAATCTGTTCTCTATATGTGTCTCCATTTCAGCTCTGCAAATAGTTATCAGGAGCATCAATTCTTCAGCTCCCAGCCTTCTTCACAGTCCAACTCTCACATCCATACATGACCACTGGAAAAACCATAGCCTTGACTAGACAGACCTTTGTTGGAAAAGTAATGTCTGCTTTTCAATATGCTATCTAAGCTGGTCATAACTATCCTTCCAAGGAGTAAGCATCTTTTAATTTCGTGGCTGCAGACACCATCTGCCATGAATTTGGAACCCCCTAAAATAAAGTCTGACACTGTTTCCACTGTTTCCCCATCTATTTCCCATGAAGTGATGGGACCAGATGCCATGATCTTCGTTTTCTGAATGTTGAGCTTTAAGCCAACTTTTTCACTCTCCTTGTTCACATCAAGAGGCTTTTTACTTTCTCTTCACTTTCTGCCATTAGGGTGGTTTCATTTGCATATCTGAGGCTATCGCTATTTCTCCCAGCAATCTTGATTCCAGCTTGTGCTTCTTCCAACCCAGCATTTCTCATGATGTACTCTGCATATAAGTTAAATAAGCAGGGTAACAATATACCACCTTGACGTACTCCTTTTCCTATTTGGAACCAGTCTGTGTTCCATGTGCAGTTCTAACTGTTGTCTCCTGACCTGCATATAGGTTTCTCAAGAGGCTGGTCAGGTGGTCTGGTATTCCCATCTCTTTCAGAATTGTCCACAGTTTATTGTGATCCACACAGTCAAAGGCTTTGGCATAATCAATAAAGCAGAAATAGATGTTTTTCTGGAACTCTCTTGCTTTTTTGATGATCCAGCAGATATTGGCAATTTGATCTCTGGTTCCTCTGTGTTTTCTAAAACCAGCGTGAACATCAGGAGTTCACGGTTCACGTATTGCTGAAGCCTGGCTTGGAGAATTTTGAGCATTACTGTACTAGCGTGTGAGATGAGTACAATTGTGTGGTAGTTTGAGCATTCTTTGGCATTGTCTTTCTTTGGGATTGGAATGAAAACTGACCTTTTCCAGTCCTGTGACCACTGCTGAGTTTTCCAAATTTGCTGGCATATTGAGTGCAACACTTTCACAGAATCATCTTTCAGGATTTGAAAGAGCTCACTGGAATTCTATCACCTCCACTAGCTTTGTTCGTAGTGATGCTTTCTAAGGCCCACTTGACTTCACAATCAAGGAAGTCTGGCTCTAGGTGAGTGATCACACCATCTTGATTATCTTGGTTGTGAAGATCTTTTTTGTACAGTTCTTCTGTGTATTCTTGCCACCTCTTCTTAATATCTTCTGCTTCTGTTAAGTCCATACCATTTCTGTCCTTTATTGAGCCCATCTTTGCATGAAATGTTCCCTGTGTCTCTAATTTTCTTGAAGAGATCTCTAGTCTTTCCCATTGTGGTGTTTTCCTCTATTTCTTCACATTGATCGCTGAGGAAGGGTTTCTTATCTCTCCTTGCTATTCTTTGTAACTCTGCATTTAGATGCTTATATCTTTCCTTTTCTCCTTTGCTTTGCACTTCTCTTCTTTTCACAGCTATTTGTAAGTCCTTCCCAGACAGCTGTTTTGCTTTTTGCATTTCTTTTCCATGGAGATGGTCTTGATCCCTGTCTCCTGTACAATGTCAGGAACCTCAGTCCGTAGGTCATCAGGCACTCTATCTATCAGATCTAGTCCCTTAAATCTGTTTCTTACTTCCACTGTATAATCATAAGGGATTTGATTTAGATCATACCTGAATGGTCTAGTGGTTTTCCTTACTTTTTCAATTTAAGTCTGAATTTGGCAATAAGGAGTTCATGGTGTGAGCCACAGTCAGCTCCTGGTCTTTTTGCTGACTGTGCAGAGCTTCTCCATCTTTGGCTGCAAAGTCCTTTTTTCCAATTACAAAGAGTTGGGCACAACTGAGTGACTGAGAACAATGAGACTGCAGTGCATGAGAGAAAAAGAGGACATGATAAGAGAATGGTGACATTCATCAGTAGGGAAAAGTGGGGCTGTTCAATAAATGTTTGGGACCAGTTGGTTATCCATGTTAAAAAATATGTAATTGCATCCCTACTTCATGTGTCTGCACATAAATCAATTACTGGTGGATTAAATATTATTGGATGTAGTACACAATTATTAATTTATAATTAGGAATTTATAAATTCAGTGATTTATTTAATAAACTATACATTTCATGCAAAGATGGGCTTGATAAAAGACAGAAATGGTATGGACCAAACAGAAGCAGAAGATATTAAGAAGAGGTGGCAAGAATACACAGAAAAACTGCCCCCAAAAGATCTTCATGACCAAAATAATCACGATGGTATGATCACTCACCTAGAGCCAGCCATCCTGGAATGTGAAGTAAGTGGACCTTAGAAAGCACCACTATGAACAAAGCTAGTGGAGGTGACGGAATTCTAGTTGAGCTATTTCAAATCCTGAAAGATGATTCTGTGAAAGTGGTGCACTCAATATGCCAGCAAATTTGGAAAACTTAGCAGTGGCCACAGGACTGGAAAAGGTCAGTTTTCATTTCAATCTCAAAGATAGGCAATGCCAAAGAATGCTCAAACTACTGCACAGCTGAATTCGTCTCACACGCTAGTAAAGTAATGCTCAAAATTCTCCAAGCCAGGCTTCAGCAATACGTGAACCGTGAACTTTTAGATGTTTAAGCTGGTTTTAGAAAAGGCAGAGGAACCAGAGATCAAATTGCCAACATCCGCTGGATCATAGAAAAAGCAAGAGAGTTCCAGAAAAACATCTCTTTCTGCTTCATTGACTATGCCAAAGCCTTTGACTGTGTGGATCACAGTAAACTATGGAAAATTCTGAAAGAGATGGGAATACCAAACCACCTGACCAGCGTCTTGAGAAACCTGTATGCAGGTCAGGAAGGAACAGTTAGAACTGGACATGGAGCAACAGACTGGTTCCAAATAGGATTAGGAGTACGTCGAGGCTGTATACTGTCACCCTGCTTATTTAACTCAGATGCAGAGTATATCATGAGAAATGCTGAGCTGGAAGAAGCACAATCTGGAATCAAGATTGCCGGAAGAAATAGCAATAACCTCAGATATGCAGATGACACTACCTTTATGGCAGAAAGTGAAGAGGAACTAAAAGGTTCTTGATGAAAGTGAAAGAGAAAAGTGAAGAAATTGGCTTAAAGCTCTACATTCAGAAAACGAAGATCATGGCATCTGGTTCCATCACTCCATTGGAAATAGATGGGGAAACAGTGGAAACAGTGTCAGACTTTATTTGGGGGGGACTCCAAAATCACTGCAGATGGTGATTGCAGTCATGAAATTAAAAGACACTTACTCCTTAGAAGAAAAGTTATGACCAACCTAGATAGCATATTGAAAAGCAGAGACATTGCTTTGCCAAGAAAGGTCCTTCTATTCAAGGTTAAGGTTTTCCAGTAGTCATGTATGGATGTGAGAGTTAGGTTGTGAAGAAATATGAGCACTGAAGATATAATGTTTTTGAACTGTGGTGTTGGGAAGACTCTTGAGAGTTCCATGGACTTCAGGGGGATCCAGCCATTCAGTTCTAAAGGTGATTAGCCTTGGGTGTTCTTTGGAAGGAATGATGCAAAAGCTGAAACTCCAGTACTTTGGCCACCTCATGTGAAGAGTTGACTCATTGGGAAAGACTCTGATGCTGGGAGGGATTGGGGGGCAGGAGGAGAAGGGGACGACAGAGGATGAGATGGCTGGATGGCATCAGTGACTCAATGGACGTTTGTTTGGTTGAACTCCCGGAATTGGTGATAGACAGGGAGGCCTGGTGTACTGCAATTCTTGGGGTCACAAAGAGTCAGTTACGACTGAGAGATTGAACTGAACTGAACTGAACTGAGGTCCCATTTGTTTATTTATTTATTTATTTTCCTGCAATACTCTGGGAGGTGGGTCATAGAGGAGCTTGCTGTGATTTATGTTAAAGAGTGTTCTACCTTCATTTTCTTCTAAGAATTTTATAGTTTCTGGTCTTAAATCTAGATATTTAAGCCATTTTCAGTTTATGTTTGTGTGTGATGTTAGAAAGTATTCTAGTTTCATTCTTTTACACATGATCGACCAGTTTTTCCAGCACAAATTTGTTAAAGAGACTGTTTTTCTCCATTGTATATTGTGCCTTCTTTGTCAAAGATAAGGTGTTCATAGGTGCATGGATTTATCTCTGGTCTTTCTATTTTGTTCATTGATCTATATTTCTGTCTTTGTGTCAGTACCATACTGTCTTGATGACTAGTATAGTCTGAAGTCAGGAAGGGTTATTCCTCTAGTTCCACTCTTCTTTTTCTAGATTGCTTTGGCTATTCAAGATTTATTTTGTTTCCATACAAATTGTGAAATTATTTGTTTTAGCTATGTGAAAAATATTGTTGGTAGTTTGATGGGGATTGTACTATATCTGTAGATTGCTTTGGGTAGTATACTCATTTTCACTATGTTTGTTTTTCCAGTTCATTAATATGGTATATTTCTCCATCTAGTCATGTCATCTTTGATTTCTTTCATCAGTGTTTTATAGTTTTCTATATACAGGCCTTTTTTTCCTTTTGGTAAATTTTTCCTAAGCATTTTATTCTTTTCATTGCAGTGGGATTGTTTCCTTAGTCTCTCTTTCTGATATTTCATAATTAGTAGATAGAAGTGCAAGGGATTTCTGTGTATTACTTTTATATCTTATAACTTTACCATATTCATTGATTAACTCTAGTAATTTTCTGGTGGCATCCACAATTACTGTATTACTGTTAATTTCCTCTTTCATACTTGTTAGCATTTGCCTTATATATGGTTTAGAATTAAGAGGAAATTGGTGAAAATTAGTAATATTAAGAACAGAGTGAAGTGCTTTGTGAGATAGTGAGCTATATAATACTTGGAAGTTCAAAAGGATATTGAATATTTTATTGAAGATTCTTAGAGGAAACCTAGAAATCTTAAAATGTAAAGAACAAGATCACCTTGTTCTTTCTAGCTTTCTTTTCTTTTCTTTTTTTTAAAAATTATTTATTTATTTATTTAAATTACAATACTGTATTTGTTTTGCCATACATTGACACGAATCAGCCATAGAATAGCGATTTGACCTTATAGGTCTGATGGAATTATTAAATGAGACTTTGCATATAAAGTGTGTAGTCTAAGACTTTGATCATAGTAAGCACTTGATAAACAGTAACTAAGTTAACAAGCAAAAAACAACTTCTATTTAAGCAGTTGCTACAATGTATTAGATATTTACCACGATTAATTTGATCTCCTTCACCAGGATGGGAGCTCATTAACAACAGCTAACTCATCTGAGTCCTTAACATCCACCACCATGCAGTCACTAGTACAAAACAGGTTCTCAAGAAGTAATAAAGCTATTGAATTTAACAAGAAAACTGTTGTTTCCAATTCCAGGTAGAAGCTTGTCATCAGGTATACACTGACTAAACCCTTAAAAAAAAAGGCATTTCTTTCATAAAAGTTGGAAAATTAATCCTTAACATTCCTACAATTAGCTTTCTGCATAGGTTGCTTTCTCATAAACATGGTTTGGGGACAGCGTTAGCAGACAGGCTGCTAGCAGACTTCATGCATGATAAGTTGCTTCAGTCATATCCGACTGTTCATGGCCCTATGGACTGTAGGCTGTCCATGAGATGTTCTGAGCAAGAATACTGCAGTGGGTTGCCATTTCCTCCTTCAGGGGGTCTTCCCAACCCAGGCATCAAGCCAGCATCTCTTGCATCTCCTGCACTGACAGGCAGGTTCTTTACCTCTAGCTCCACCTACCACAGTGTATGGTGAATCATCTCTGTCATTTGCTTCCTTGTTTCCTCAACAATAAAATACCTGCCCTCCTACTTTAAAAGGTGATAGTGAAAGAATTTGAATTTATACATGCCCTTGCAATAAAGGATAAAAATCTTTGTCCGTTTTTCATTTAATCAGTGATTGCCTATTTCATGCCAGCCAATGAACAGGGTGCCTAAGAAGTACAAATAGATAAGATGGAGAATGCATTCTTTTCTTTTTAATTGAGGTATACTTGATTTACTATGCCATATTAGTTTCAGATGTATAACACAGTGATTCAAAACATTTTATACATTATACTCCATTTATAGCTATTATATATTTGTTATATGTGCACTACAATATATCCTTGTAGTTTGTGTTGTTTCCAGAAGTGGGCTTTAGGAAGCACCACTTCCAGATGCTTCGGGCCTTAGGAAGCACTACTATGACCAAAGCTATTGGAGGTGATAGAATTCCTGCTGAGCTATTTCCAATCTTAAAGATGATGCTGTTAAAGTGGCACACTCAATATGCCAGCAAATTTGGAAAACTCAGCAGGGGTCACAGGACTGGAAAAGATCAGTTTTCATTCTAATCTCAGAGAAAGGGATGACAAAGAATGTTCAAAGTACCTAAAATTGAACTCATTTCACATGCTCCAAGGTAATGCTCAAAATTCTTTAAACTAGGCTTCAGCAGTATATGAACTGAGAACTTCTAGATGTACAGCTGGATTTAGAAAAGGCAGAGGAACCAGAGATCAAGTTGCCAAAACCTGTTAGATCACAGAAAAAGCAAGGAAATTCCAGAAAAAATGTCTACTTCTTTTTTACTGACTGCTAAAGCCTTTGAATGTGTGTATCACAACAAACTGTGGAAAATTCTTAAAGAGATGGGGATACCAGACTACTTTACCTGCCTACTAAGACATCTGTATGTAGGTCAAGAAGCAAGAGTTAGAACCTTACATGGAACAATGGACTGGTTCCAAAAGTTAACCAGTACACCTCAGGAAAGGCATACATCAAGGCTGTATAATGTCACCCTGCTTATTTAACATATACGCAGAGTACATCATGTGAAATGCCAGGCTAGATGAAGTACAAGCTGAAATCAAGATTGCTGGCAGAAATATCAATAACCTCAGATATGCAGATGACACCAGCCTGATGGTAGAAAGCAAAGAGGAACTAAAGAGCCTCTTCATGAAAGTGAAAGAGTAGAGTAAAAAGCTGGCTTAGAACTTAGCATTCAAAAATTAAGATCATGGCATCCAGTCCCATCATTTCATGACAAACAGATGCAGGAAAACAGTGGAAACAGTGACAGACTTTGTTTGCTTAGGCTCCAAAGTCACTGCAGATGATAACAGAAGCCATGAAATTAAAAGACACTTGCTCTTTGGAAGAAATGCTATGAAAACTTAGACAGCATATTAAAAAGCAGAGACATTACTTTGCCAACAAAATTCATATATTAATAGCTATGTTTTTTTCCAGTAGTCATTTATGGATATGAAAGTTGGATCATAAAGGCTGAGTACCAAAGGATTGATGCTTTCAAACTGTGGTGCTGGAGAAGACTCTTGGGAACCCTTTGGACTGCAAGGGGATCAAACCAGTCAATCCTAAAGAAAGTCAACCATGAATATTCATTTAAAAGACTGATGCTGTAGCTAAGGCTCCAACACTTTGGCCACCTGATGTGAAGAGTTGACTTACTAGAAAAGACCCTGATGCTGGGAAAGATTGAAGACAGTAGGAGAAGGGGGGTGACAGAAGATGAAATGATTGGAAGGCATCATCAACTCAATTGGGCAAGCTCTGGGAGATAGTGAAGGACAGGGAAGCCTGGTGTACTGCAGTCCACTGGGTCGCAAAGAGTCGGACACGACTCAGTGACTGAATAACAAGAATGTAAATATGTATAAAATAGCATGTACATTATTTCACAGAATAATAAATTCATGCTAGGGAATTGGTCTCTAAAGACACAAACCAGAGTTCAATGGTAACGAAACCATTGAAAATAATTGTCATAATTTGCTCTTAATGATCTCATGATTAGAAGAAATCAAAAGCTATGTTGGCAATGCATCATAGTTGCACAGAAACTTTTTAAAGTAAAATTCTATAAGAATTTCTTTATAGGCCTTGTTTACTGAAATTCTAACATGAGAGCTACACTTATCGTTACATTTCTAACAACATATAATTGAAAATTATATATACATATATATATATTCATGGAGATAGATTTTCTCAAACTTTTGCTAAAAGGTAAAGATTTCTGAAGCAGATGTTAAATGATCAACAGACAGTTAATTATTCATTCATTCATAATTTTGAGACATATGGACTTGAAATCTCAGTCCTTTTATGGAGCTGTGCTGTGCTTAGTCGCTCAGTCATGTCTGACTCTTTGTAACCTCATAGACTGTAGCCCACCATGCTCCTCTGTCCATGGGGATTCTCCAGGTGAGAATACTGGAGTGGGTTGCCATGCCCTCCTCCAGGGGATCTTACCAACCCAGGGATCGATCCCAGGTCTCCCACATTGCAGGCAGATTCTTTACCATCTGAGCCACCAGGCAAGCCCTTTATGGAGCTGTACACAATATCATAAGCATTCTTAATAGATAAGTCTTATTCTTAACAGATAAGTCTGACTTCACAAGAAATGTAGTTCCTGACCTCTCCTTCAAAAGAAAAGAAATCTGGGGATCAACTTTCTTTCTCTGCTTATTTCCCACAATAAGATCAGATTTTGACTTTTACTACACTGAATCTTCACGAAACACACACACACACTCTCTTGAGGGAAAATGAAAACAAACAGAGACCATCATGTGATTCAAACATAAATACCTTGATTCTTCTCTGAAGAAAATGTGCAAACTCTACTCATTATCTTACAAAATAAGGAAAAGGCTTTGGCATAGTCAATAAAGCAGAAATAGATGTTTTTCTGAAGTTCCCTTGCTTTTTCTATGATCCAGTGGTTGTTGGCAATTTGATCTCTGGTTCCTCTGCCTTTTCTAAATCCAGCTGTACATCTAGAAGTTCTCAGTTCATATACTGCTGAAGCCTAGTTTAAAGAATTTTGAGCATTACCTTGGAGCATGTGAAATGAGTTCAATTTTAGGTACTTTGAACATTCTTTGTCATCCCTTTTCTCTGAGATTAGAATGAAAACTGATCTTTTCCAGTCCTGTGACCCCTGCTGAGTTTTCCAAATTTGCTGGCATATTGAGTGTGCCACTTTAACAGCATCATCTTTAAGATTGGAAATAGCTCAGCAGGAATTCTATCACCTCCAATAGCTTTGTTCATAGTAGTGCTTCCTAAGGCCCGAAGCGTCTGGAAGTGGTGCTTCCTAAAGCCCACTTCTGGAAACAACACAAACTACAAGGATATATTGTAGTGCACATATAACAAATATATAATAGCTATAAATGGAGTATAATGTATAAAATGTTTTGAATCACTGTGTTATACATCTGAAACTAATATGGCATAGTAAATCAAGTATACCTCAATTAAAAAGAAAAGAATGCATTCTCCATCTTATCTATTTGTACTTCTTAGGCACCCTGTTCATTGGCTGGCATGAAATAGGCAATCACTGATTAAATGAAAAAACGGACAAAGATTTTTATCCTTTATTGCAAGGGCATGTATAAATTCAAATTCTTTCACTATCACCTTTTAAAGTAGGAGGGCAGGTATTTTATTGTTGAGGAAACAGGGAAGCAAATGACAGAGATGATTCACCATACACTGTGGTAGGTGGAGCTAGAGGTAAAGAACCTGCCTGTCAGTGCAGGAGATGCAAGAGATGCTGGCTTGATGCCTGGGTTGGGAAGACCCCTGAAGGAGGAAATGGCAACCCACTGCAGTATTCTTGCCCAGAACATCTCATGGACAGCCTACAGTCCATAGGGCCATGAACAGTCGGATATGACTGAAGCAACTTATCATGCATGAAGTCTGCTAGCAGCCTGTCTGCTAACGCTGTCCCCAAACCATGTTTATGAGAAAGCAACCTATGCAGAAAGCTAATTGTAGGAATGTTAAGGATTGATTTTCCAACTTTTATGAAAGAAATGCCTTTTTTTTTAAGGGTTTAGTCAGTGTATACCTGATGACAAGCTTCTACCTGGAATTGGAAACAACAGTTTTCTTGTTAAATTCAATAGCTTTATTACTTCTTGAGAACCTGTTTTGTACTAGTGACTGCATGGTGGTGGATGTTAAGGACTCAGATGAGTTAGCTGTTGTTAATGAGCTCCCATCCTGGTGAAGGAGATCAAATTAATCGTGGTAAATATCTAATACATTGTAGCAACTGCTTAAACAGAAGTTGTTTTTTGCTTGTTAACTTAGTTACTGTTTATCAAGTGCTTACTATGATCAAAGTCTTAGACTACACACTTTATATGCAAAGTCTCATTTAATAATTCCATCAGACCTATAAGGTCAAATCGCTATTCTCATTTTAGAGATGAAAAGCTAGAAAGAAGACTATTGTGTTATGAGAGTATCTGATTGGTTCTTTATAGAAGAATCAGAGAAGGAATTTAGGAATAGAATGAACTGATCATATTGGTCAAGGAAGAGCCCTAACATATTTAAAGACTATTCTTAATAAAAGAGTGAATATTCTCAATAAAAACAAAATTTTTGTCTTCCAGTCACCTTTGAAGCTTTTTGGATCACATTTTGTCATGAAAATTTTATGTCCAGCATGGGTACCTGGATATATGAGGAAAAGATATTAGGATGCTCCTGGTTGGAAGTGGTTGGAAGTGTGGAAACATCTTCCAGATTTTCTGGCCAGGTCCAGCAAGAGAAGAAATCATGAAACAATTTCTAGGATTGGAATACTTCAGGATAAAAGAAGTTGAGTTTACTGCACATGGGCTGAATAAAGGAGACTATTGTATAGCAGTCTATTGTATAGCAGTCTATTGTATAACGATAGACTTCATAATCTAATACCTTTCACTGCATTTTGTTGTTCAGTAGCTCAGTCATGTGCAATTCTTTGTGACCCCATGAACTGCAGCACACTCAGCCTGTCCTTCACTGTCTCCCAGAGCTTGCTCAAACTAATGTCCATTGAATCGGTGGTGACATCCAACCATCTCAGCCTCTGTCATCCTTTTCTCCTCCTGCCCTCAATATTTCCCAGCATCAGGGTCCCTTCCAGTGAGTCAGTTCTTCACATCAGGTGGCCAAAATACTGGAGCTTCACCTTCAGCATCAGTCCTTTCAGTGAATATTCATGGTTGATTTCCTTTAGGATTGACTTGTTTGATCTCCTTGCAGTCCAAGGGGCTCTCAAGAGTCTCCTCCAACACCACAGTTTAAAAGCATTGATTCTTCGGTGCTCAGCATTTTTATGGCCCAGGTCTTACATGCATACATGATTACTGGTAAAACCATAGCTTTGACTAGATGGATCTTTGTCAGCAAAGTGATGTCTCTGCTTTTTAACATGCTGTCTAGGTTTGTCATAGCTTTTCTTCCAAGGAGCAAGTGTCTTTTAATTGCATAGCTGCAGTCACCATCTGCAGTGATATGGGAGCCCAAGAAAATAAATTCTGTCACTATTTCCATTGTTTCCCCATCTATTTGCCATGAAGTGATGGGACCAGATGATATGATCTTAGTTTCTTGAATGATAAGTTCTAAGCCAGCTTTATTTTTCTCTCTTCTTTCACATTCATTAAGAGGCTCTTTAGTTCCTCTTAGCTTTCTGGCATAAGGATGGTGTCATCTGCATATCTGAGGTCATTGACATTTTTCCTGGCAATCTTGATTCCAACTTGTACTTCATCCAGCCCAGCATTTTGCATGATGTACTCTGCATATGAATTAAATAATCAGGATGACAATATACAGCCTTGGCATAGTCCCTTCCCAAATTGGAACCGAGCCATTGTTTCATTTATGGTTCTCTTACTTTTTGACCTGAATATAGGTTTCTAAGAGGCAGCTAAGGTGGTCTAGTTTTGCCATCTCTTTAAGAATTTTCCTCAGTTTGTTGTGGTCCACACAGTTAAAGGCTTTAGTGTAGTCAATGAAGCAGAAGTAGATGCTTTTCTGAGATCCAACCAGTGTTGGCAGTTTGATCTCTGGTTCCTCTGCCTTTTCTATTCAGCTTGTACATCTGGAAATTCTTGGTTCACATACTGTTGAAGCCTAGCCTGTAGGATTTTGAGCATTACAATGCCGGTATGTGAAATGAGTGCAATTGTGTGGTAGTTTGACATTCCTTGGCATTGCCTGTCTTTGTGAGTGGAATGAAAACTGATCATTTCTAGTCCCATGGCCACTGCTGAGTTTTCCAAATTTGCTGGCACATTGAGTGCAGCACTTTAACAGCATCATCTTTAAAGATTTGAAATAGCTCAGCTGGAATTCCATCATCTCCAGTTAGTTTGTTCATAGTGATGCTTCCTAAGGCCCATTTCACTGACTTTAGCAAGTATTATGTTTATGACTTAATCATAAAATTTGAAAAGAAAAATTAAAATGAGGCTTATTGTAGAATTCTGAATATGATAAAAATTATCTGAGAAAGCATAGGCTCCATTTGTTTTCATTATGATGATGTCATTGCTTTCATATTTCATAGTTATTGAAGCACTGAAGTACCATTTTCATGCATGTATACTAAATCACTTCAGTTGTGTCTGATTCTGAGTGACCCTATGGAATGTAGCCCCCAGGCTCCTCTGCTTGTGGGATTCTCCTGGCAAAAATACTGGAGTCAGCTGCCATGCTCTCCTCCACGGTATCTTCCCGATCCAGATATCGCACCCACATCTCTTATGTCTTCTGTGTTGGCAGGGAGGTTCTTTACCATGAACATCACCTGAGAAACCCTGAAGTACCATTATTTGAGAGTGAGAACAAGAAAGACTGTTTGAGTAAGCAGGACTCAAAAATCCAGATTGAAAAAAGAATACAGCTTTATTCCGTATTGTGAAAGAGATCAATAACGTAATGTTCTCCTCATCACTTGCATTGCTAACAAACTGTTAACAAAAGCAGCTTACCAGACTTTGTTCAAATTGGTATATGAGTCATATGTAATTATGTGGTATAAATAGCAAACAGTTGGAAATATTTAAGCCATTAAATGTGGTTCAGTTTCTTTTAATAGATTAAAATTGCTGTGAAATACAATCTTATTTTTACTTTTAATGAAATTTAATTAATTTATACTTCTTCATCCACATTGATTTATTAAACTTTTTGAAATTGTGAGATGTGATTTAATGATTTATTCATTTATTTCCAAAGGTATAAGTAAAGTAATTATTCTGCATTTCTGCAAGCTGATTAGTTTAGTTCTAGACAAGCTCTGGGTCAGTCTATCTGTCTTGAATTTCTCTGTGTATATGAATTAAACCTAGGTAACTGTAGACAGTCTGATCTATTCTTAAGTTATCTGTTGAAAGATCATTAAAGCAGCTGTTTGTAACTCTAAAGCCTTTCTTTCTGAAAAGAATTGTTAGTTTCTAAAGCTCCTGACCATGTGATGTTTTTCCGAGACTGCTTCTTCCAGCTTGCCCTCTAACAGGTTTTTATTTGTCATTACATCATTAATCAAATACCGTAATCTAGATATGATCTGGCCAAAAGGACTGAGAGTGACTGATGTGGAAACTGAAATTCTGTTAATGTGACTGGTAAGCTTTTTTTTTCTTCAGGAGCATATGCTTGGGGATCATTTGAATTAGTAGTCAGTTACCATGCCTTGATCACTTTGAAGTCACTCAGTCGTGTTGAACTCTTTGCAACCCCATGGACTGCAGCATGCCAGGCTTTCCTGTCCAGCATCAACTAGTAGAGCTTGCTTAAATACAACAGAGAAAAGGATGTGACCTCAGGCTGCTTCTGAGCAGAATCTCATAATGCCTACACAAGTGATATATTCCATGCCTACACACTTGCTTCAGCAATTATATTCTTTGGACCAGGGAACACACTCCAGGGCAGCAGAGCTTGATCAAATCTTATCCCACGGCTTCTAATCCAACAGCTAGAGAGTGAGAGTGCAGTGACAGCCATGGAGCAGAGAGAAAGTGCCCCTTCACATCCCTCACAGGCTCTAGATTCTCCAACATCAGCCACGTTCCCTATCGAGGGAATAATGGCCAGCACACCCTGAGGAAAGACATAATTGGTGTCCACATCAAAAGTAACCATCATGCCAAATCAGTGAACACTCACAGTCTACACAGGGGCACTCTGATATAAAATATCATATTAGATCCACAGTGAATAACTGATTTTTCTAAATTAGCATGGAGAGATAACATGAAGTAAAATGAAAATGCAGAGAAGCTACTTCCACTTAAAAGAGCAAAGAATAGCCTCTGAAAGAACAGAAAATTAAACAGAACTCACCAATTTACCAGAACCCGATTTCCAAAGGTGGTAAGAAAAGTGCTAACCGAATTAAGAAAGATTATCCATGGAAATGTATCACTGTAAGAGCAGAGTAGAAACTATAAAGATAAATTAACTAAAAAGATAATTCAATTTCTGAGAATGAAAGGAATCTAGAAGCGATGAGTAGCAGATAAATGACAGAAAAACTAGCAGGTGATCTGGAAGATAGAGTAATGGAAATCACCCAATCAAAACAGCAGCCAGAAAGGCAAATGAAAAAAAAAGAAGAAAGCAACATATGATATCTAAGAGATAAGATAAAACATCCCAAATATTCATAATACAGAAAGAGAACAGAGGGAGAACGGGATCTATAATGTATTTGAAAGAATTATGACTGAAAACCTCCCAAACCTAAAAAGGAAGCAGATATCCAGGTACTGGAAGCACAGAAGGTCCCAAACAAGATGAACCAAAGACCAAGACATAATTAAAATGTAAAAGTTAAACAGAGAATTATAAAGGCAGCACAAGAAAAACAAAGAGTTACAAGGGAACCCTCATAAGAATACAAGCAGATTTATCTGCAGAAACTTCACAATCTAAGAAGGGATTGTCATGATATATTTAAAGTATCAAAAGGGAAAATCTTGCAAGCAAGGATTCTCTACCCAGAAAAATTAACATTTAGAATACAAGGAGAGAGAAAGAATTTCATAGACAAGCAAAAATTAAAATAATACAGCAATACTAAACCTACCCTCTGGAAAAGGCAATGGCATCCCACTCCAGTACTCTTGCCTGGAAACTCCCATGGATGGAGGAGCCTGGTAGGCTGCAGTCCATGGGGTCGCTGAGTCAGACACGACTGAAAGACTTCACTTTCACTTTCACTTTCATGCATTGGAGAAGGAAATGGCAACCCACTCCAGTGTTCTTGCCTGGAGAATACCAGGAATGGCGGAGCCCAATGGGCTGCCGTCTGTGCGGCTGCGCTGCACAGAGTTGGACACGAATGAAGCGACTTAGCAGCAGCAGCAGCAGCAAACCTACCCTCACAGAAGTAGTGAAGGGGCCTTTCTATATAAAAAGACACATTCTAAAATAGGAAAAGGAAAATCACTGTAGGAAAGACAAATATATAAAATAATCAAAAATCACTTAAATAAGCCAATACATAAATTAAAAAGCAATCAAAACACTTTAAAAAGCAATTATAACTACAATACAGAGTAAAAAAAGAAAATAGGAACATTTCTTCAGAGATCAATGCAAAGAAAAACAAGAAAACAACAGAATGGGAAAGACTAGAGATCTCTTCAAGAAAATTAGAGATACCAAGGGAACATGTCATGCAAAGATGGGCTTGATAAAGGACAGAAATGGTCTGGACTTAACAGAAGCAGAAGATATTAAGAAGAGGTGGCAAGAATACACAGAAGAACTGTACAAAAAGATCTTCATGACCCAGGTAACCATGATGGTGTGATCACTAAGCTAGAGACAGACATCCTGGAATGTGAAGTCAAGTGGGCCTTAGAAAGCATCACTATGAACAAAGCTAGTGGAGGTGATGGCATTCCAGTGGAGCTGTTTCAAATCCTGAAAGATGACGCTGTGAAAGTGTTGCACTCAATATGCCAGCAAATTTGGACAACTCAGCAGTGGGCACAGGACTGGAAAAGGTCAGTTTTAATTCCAATCCCAAAGAAAGCCAATGACAAAAGAATGCTCAAACAACCACACAGTTGCACTCATCTTACACACTAGAAAAGTAATGCTCAAAATTCTCCAAGCCAGGCTTCAGCAATAGATGAGCCGTGAACTCCCTGATTTTCAAGCTGGTTTTAAAAAGGGAGAGGAACCAGAGATCAAATTGCCAACATCTGGTGGATCCTGGAAAAAGCAAGAGAGTTCCAGAAGAACATCTATTTCTGCTTTATTGACTATACCAAAGCCTTTGACTGTGTGGATCACAATAAACTGTGGAAAATTCTGAAAGAGATGGGAATACCAGACCACCTAACTTGCCTCTTGAGAAATATGTATGCCGGTCAGGAAGCAAAGTTAGAACTGGACGTGGAACAACAGACTGGTTCCAAATAGGAAAAGGAATACACTAAGGCTGTATATTGTCACCCTGCTTATTTAACTTATATGCAGAGTACATCATTAGAAACGCTAGACTGGAAGAAACACAAGCTGGAATCAAGATTCCTGGGAGAAATATCAATAACCTCAGATATGCAGATGACACCACCCTTATGGCAGAATGTGAAGAGGAGCTAAAAAGCCTGTTGATGAAAGTGAAAGAGGAAAGCGAAAAAGTTGGGTTAAAGCTCAGCATTCAGAAAATGAAGATCATGGCATCCGGTCCCATCACTTCATGGGAAATAGATGGGGAAACAGTGGAAACAGTGTCAGACTTTATTTTTTTATTTTTTAATACTTTATTCTACATTACAATACTGTATTTGTTTTGCCATACATTGACATGAATCAGCCACAGGTGAACACAATCTCCCAGTGCGGAAGCCCCCTCCCACCTCCCACCCCATATCATCTCCCTGAATCATCCTGTGCACCAGCCCCATGCATCCTGTATCCTGTATTGAACATAGACTGGCCCTTCGTTTCTTATAAGATAGTATACATGTTTCAATGCCATTCTCCCAAATCATCCCCCCCTCCCTCAGAGTCCAAAAGTCCGTTCTATACCTCTGTGTCTCTTTTGTTGTCTCACATAGAGGGTCATCATCACTATCTTTCTAAATTCCATATATATGTGTCAGTATACTGTATTGGTGTTTTTCTTTCTGGCTTACTTCACTCTGTATAATCGGCTCCAATTTCATCCATCTCATTAGAACTGAGTCAAATTTATTCTTTTTAAGGGCTGAGTAGTACTCCATTGTGTATATGTACCACAGCTTTCTTATCCATTCATCTGCTGATGGACATCCAGGTTGCTTCCATGTCCTGGCTATTATAAACAGAGCTGCAATGAACATTGGGGTACATGTGTCTCTTTCAATTCTGGTTTCCTCGGTGTGTATGCCCAGCAGTGGGATTGCTGGGTATAAGGCAGTTCTATTTGCAATTTTTAAGGAATCTCCACACTGTTTTCCATAATGGCTGTACTAGTTTGCATTCCCACCAGCAGTGTAAGAGGGTTCCCTTTTCTCCACATCCTCTCCAGCATTTATTGGTTGTAGACTTTTGGATCGCAGCCACTCTGACTGGTGTGAAATGGTACCTCATTGTGGTCTTGATTTGCATTTCTCTGATAATGAGTGATGTTGAGCATCTTTTCATGTGTTTGTTAGTCATAAGAAGGAGGTTCATAGTGATGCACAACTTCCAAAAAGGGGTATTCCAAAAAAAATTGAAGAGAGGAGTACACTCAAATTCATTCTGTGAAGCCATAATCACACTGATATTAAAACCAGGTAAAGACAACAATAAAGAAAATGACAGATCAATATCTTTGATGAATATAAATATAAAAATCCTTAATAATATTAACAAACTGAATCCAACAATATATAAAAGGAGTATACACCATGATCAAGTTGGTCATGAGAATGGTTCAATGTGGAAATCAACCAATGTGATACACCAAATTAGCAAACAAAAGACATACCACATGATCATAGACAGAAAAACATGTGATACAATTCAACATGTATTCATGAAAAATCTCTTACTAAAGTGGGCATTGGGGGAACATATCTTAACTTAATAAAAATCATGTATGACATACTCACAGCCAACATTATACTCAATGTTAAAAGCTGAACGCCTTCCTGCTAAATTCAGGAACACAATAAGGGTGCCCATTCTCACTGCTTTTATTCAACCTAGTATTGGAAACCTTAGCCACAGGAACCTGACAAGGAAAATAGATAAAATGTTTCCAAATTTGAAGGGAAGGTGTAAGACTTTATTTGCAGCTGACATGATACTCCATATAGAGAATCCTAAACACTCCACCTGAAGTCTATTTGAACTAACAATGGATTCAGTGAGGTTTCAGGATACAGTATACCTAAATCAGCTGCATTTTTATACTAGTCTATTTCTGATAAGGAAATACTAGAAAGAGAAAAAAACTCATTTAAAATTGCATCAACAAAATAAAATACCTAGTAATAAACTTAACCAAGGAGGTTGAAAGACTTTTATGTTAAAAACTATAGAACATTGTTAACTAAAACAGGATGATTTAAAAAGATGAGAAGAAATCTCATAAATTAAAAGAATTAATATTGTTAAATGGCCATAGCAGGTAAAGCAATCTACAGATTTCATGCAGTTTCTATACCCAGGACATTTTTCACAAAACCAAACAAATAAGAGTGACAGAATTGCCAAAGATTAATGTAGGAAAGAAGAAAGCTGGAAGTATTACCCTTCTATACTTCAGACTATATTACAAACCTACAGTAATCAAAACAGTGGCATACTGATACAAACAATGGAGCACAAAGAGGGCCCAGAAATTAACCTACATTCCTATAATCAATCTGTAAGGAAGGAACTAAGAATATAAATTTGAGAAATGGATTCTCTTTAATAAGTGGTGTTGGGAAAACTGGACAGTTACAAGTAAATCAGTGAAATTATAACAGCCTCATACCCTATACAAAAATAAATTCAAAATGGTTTAAAGATAAAACTCCTAGAAGGTAACTTAGGCTAAACATTCTCTAACACAAATCATAGCAGTAGTTGGCTCAAGTGGTATGTATCAGCCTGGCAGTGCAGGAGCTGTGGAGATGCAGATTCAATCCCTGGCTTGGGAGGATCCTGTGGAGGAGGAAATAACAATCTACTCAAGTATTTTTGCCTGGAAAATCTCTGGACAGTGGAGCAAGGTGGGCTACAGTCCATGTGGTCACCAAGACTTGGACATGACAGCATGCATGGATCAAGCCTCAAGGTGCCCATGACAAAAAAAGAAATAAAAGCAAAACCAAAACAAAACAAAACATAAAAACCCTACATGGGACCTATTAAAACTTGTAAGTTCTTGAACTGCAAAGGCAACCTGAAGAAATGGGAGAAAGACAGCCTGAAGAATGGGGAAAAGACAGCCTGAAGAATGGGAGAAAATATTTGCAAATGATTTTGCTGACAAGTGGTTAATACCCAAATAGTTCATACAAACAACTCATACAATTTAATATGAAAAAGCAAACAATTCAATCAAAAAATGGTCAGAAGACTTAAATATTGTTCTTTAGTTGCTTGGCCATGTTTGAATGTTTGCAACCCAATGGACTGCAGCACAGCAGGCTTCCCTGTCCTTCTCCATCTCCCAGAGCTCACTCAAACTCATGTCCATTGAGCCAGTGATACCATCCATCCATCTCATCCTCTGTCATGACCTTCTCTGGCCCTCAGTCTTTCCCAACATCAGGGACTTTTCCAGTGAATCAGCTCTTCACATCAGGTGGCCAAAATATTGGAACTTTAACATCAGCATCAGTCCTTCCAGTGAATATGCAGGGTTGATTTCCTTTAGCATTGACTGGTTTGATCTTCTTTTATTCTAAGGGAGTCTCAGGAGTATTCTCCAACACCATGTTTTGAAAACATCAATTCTTCAGTGCTAAGCCTTATTTATGGTCCAAATCTCACATCCATGTATGACTAATGGAAAAACCAACCATAGCTTTGACTATACAGATCTTTGTTGGCAAAGTGATGTCTCTGCTTTTAAAATATGTTATCTAGGTTTGTCAGAGCTTTTATTCCAAAAAACATGCATCTTTTAATTTCATGGCTGCAGTCACCATCCACAGTGATTTTGGAGCCCAAGAAAATAAAGTCTATCACTGTTTCCATTTTTTCCCCATCTATTTGCCATGAAGTGACGAGACTGGATGTTATGATCTTCGTTTTTGAATGTTGAGTTTTAAGCCAGCTTTTTCACTCTCCTCTTCCACCTTAATCAAGAGGCTCTTTAGTTCCTTTTCACTTTTTGCCGCAAAGGGTGGTGTCACCTGCATATCTGAGTTTATTGATATTTCTCCCAGCAATCTTGATTTCAGGATAAGCTTCATCCAGCCTGGCATTGCACATGATAAGTTAAATAAGCAGGGTGTCAATATACAGCCTTGACATATTCTTTTCCAAATTTTGAATCAGTCTATTGTTCTATGTTAGGTTCTAACTCTTGCTTCTTGACCTGCACACACATTTCTCAGGAGGCAGGTAAAGTGCTTTGGTATTCCCATTTCTTTAAGAATTTTCCCCAGTTTGTTGTGATCCACATGGGCTTCCCTCATATCTCTCGGTAAAGAATTTGCCTGCAATGTAGGAGACTCATGTCTGATTCTTGGGTCTGGAAGATCCCCTGGAGAAGGAAATGGCAATCCACTCCAGTATTCTTGCCTGGAAAATCTCATGGACAGAGGAGTCTGGTGGGCTACAGTCAATGGGGTCGCAAGAGTTGGACACGGCTTAGTGACTAAACCACCACCACCACCACACAGTCAAAGACTTTAGCATAGTCAATGAAGCAGAAGTAGATGTTTTTCTGGAATTCCCTTGCATTTTCTATGATCCAGTGTATGTTGGAAATTTGATCTCTGATACCTCTGCTGCCAGGGCCAGCCCTGGTGAATCCAGGGTGATTCGAAGGTGGGGACGGAGTCGGCATCCTTGGAAAAATACATATTTAGTTACAGATATAAAGCGATTAGAAACGGATAGTGTAGTAGGAAAATTAATGGAGAGAAAGAGGCTGAATAACTTGGGTTACATGGAATAGCATCCATGTTCCAGATGGGAATTCAGCCAGAAAAATGGGGGCAAGAAAGTATGACATGGGGGATTCAGTCTTTCCAGGAATTGATCCCATTTCTTTATTTTTCAGGTTTTCTTATATACCTTTTTTACACATAGGGATGAATACAGAGTCACATGGGGTCAGCAGTCCTGACCTTTATCAAAATCAGGTGCTTTACATTAAAAAAAGGTCTTAGGGGTTTTACATCATCTTCAAGCCATTTCTGCCTGCTGACATTTACAACCCTTTCTTTCTGATAACAAAAAAACTTATTTTTTCCAACGGTGTTTTTTCTTAAACCAGGCACCACCCTTCAAGTTGCGTAGTGAGTTACAATCAAGAAAGGAATTTATTTAACCCAAGGTTAACATGATCAATCTTAAAGGTTAATACTTATTTTTCCTATATGCTAGTTATATTCATTATAAGAGCAGGGAATATGGAGATTTAGCAGCAAACATGAGCCCAACAAATGAAAATCCTTTCACCAATGTTCCTCTTAAGATCTACTTAGTCTTAAGATAGTGATAAAGTTACATTTCTACATAGCAAGGACACAGTGATTTATAACAAAGTACAGTGAGGTATAACAAAAAGAGAAAATTCATTAACTCAAAAAGTCTAATATTGCTAACATCAAAACCCACTATATTTCCTCTTCTATGTTCCAAATACATTGATTAATATATTCCCAGGTACCTAAGTATATGGAGGCCTGGCGGCAATCATTGACTCAATAATGAGAAAACTCCTATGCTAATTAAGACTCTCAAAATGCTCTAAAACTCTCTGTGCTGTTTATGGTTGACAGTTTGTCACACAGCTAGTCTGTCAGCAGAGAGGTTTGACCTGAGATGCCCTTGTCCCACCTAGGGCAGGGAATTAGCAGCAATTATTGACACAACAAATGAAAAAAACCCTTCATCAGTATAATTCCTAACACACCCACTATACTAATAATTTCTAATTTCCCAAAAGAATTTGTAAACAATCACATGCGGTCGGAGGAACCTATACAGGCAGGCTAGATAACCTTCAGAGGAGTCCCGTATGTTGAAACACTCTAGTCACGCCCAGGAATTTTTATTGCCTTGGAGCTGCATGTTTACTCCTTCTCTGAGAGAAATGGTTATGGGGGAGAGCCCCTGTAAAGTCAGAGGTGTAGGCGAGAGCACAAAACAGACTCTGGTTTTGGGGTTAGATGCTCAGGAGCAGGGGTTTCCTGAGGCTTGATCACGGCTTTGCGTATGCCAAGCCTCCTTCCTCATGACCTTTGCCACAGGCAGAGTTCCTCACGCTGGCCCCCGGCACTCTGCCTTTTCTAAATCCAGCTTGTACATCTGGAAGTTCTCACTTCACATACTGTTGAAGCCCAGCTTGAAGGATTTTGAGACCCAGGTACCCACAATGATGTGATCACTCATCTAGAGCCAGACATCTTGGAGTGTGAAGTCAAGTGGGCCTTTGGAAGCATTACTACGAACAAAGCTAGTGGAAGTGATGGAATTCCAGCTGAGTTATTTCAAATCTTATAATATGATGCTATTAAAGTGCTGCACTCAATAAGACAGCAAACTCAGCAGTGGCCACAGGACTGGAAAAGGTTAGTTTTCATTCCAATACCAAAGAAGTACAGTGCCAAAGAATGTTCCAACTACCACATAATTGCACTAATTTCTCATGCTAACAAGGGAATTCTCAAAATCCTTCGAGCTAGAGCTAAATGTGCTTTTCTCCAAATAAGAGAAACCAATGGCCAACACTCCTGTGAAAGATGATCAACGATTTTAATTATTAGAGAAAGGGAAGTCAAAAGTAAAATGAGGTATCTCTTAACACCTACCAGAATAGCTACCATCAAAATGTTTACAAATAAATGCTAGAGAGGGTGTGGAGAAAAGAGGGAACCCTTCTGTACTGTTGGTGGTAATGTAAATTGGTGCAGCCACAATGGAAAACAATATAGTGGTTCCTTAAAAACCGACTAGAAATACAGCTTTCATGTGAATCAGCAATTCTATTTCTGGTTACATATCCAGAAAAAAATAAAAACTATAATTCAAAAGGATTCATGTACTTCAAGGTACTTGTATGTGATGTCTAAATAATAAAATGAATGAATAATAAAGCAGATAGACTCTTGTATATACAGAACAAACTAGTGGTTACCAGCACAGAGAGGAGAGGGGGAGGAGAGAGGCTAAAGGATTAAGAGATACAAACTACTGTATAAAGTAAATAAGCACCAAGGAAAATATAGCCATTGTTTTATCATTTTAAATGGAGTATAATATATAAAAATACTGAATAACTATGTCATATATCTGAAACTAATATTATATTGAGAATCAGCTATACTTCTAATTAAAAAAAGAGAAAATGGTGACTTTTAATTTAGGAGTCAACAGGGTAGGAGCCTAGCTAGTTGTTAGGACAGAGTGATGAATAACTTTGTGAGTGACCTTCTAAGAAACACATTTGCCTAAATAGGCTGTACTTCTAGTTGGCTGGGAGAAATGATTGCTAACACGCAGCAGAGTTTAGCGTATGAGAGCTGTGACCTTGATATAAAGCTGGTGTTTGCAGAAGTTGAGCATTCCTGTGGTAAACAGGTGCAGCCAACAGGCAATTTTCAGGGAGCCATCTGACTAAATTCAGCCAGGGCACTGTGGGGATGGTCACCAAGGGAGGTTTTTGAGTGACTGGAGTGTAAGCCATTGCTTCCTACACAAGACAGTTACCAGCCATGTGTTGGAATCAACTTTGTAACAAAAGTTAGGTAAGTGGAAGTAGGTGACATAAATTACAAGAAAAGGGATGGAGGGAATGAAATCATTAAAGGATGGCCCCTGCCAAGTCCTTAGTTCATTCAACATATACTGAGTATACTCTATGGGCCAGGAAATGGTAGCTACAGAAACTGTTGACTAATTTAATTCTTGCCACATAAAACCACAGTGTTATGCAGTTTGAAATATTCTTTTTCTTTTCCTTAACAAATGTTGAAGCTGGATCTCAGTGAACTGAATCAATTTCCCCAGATAACCTGTAGTATCATGTTTTTGGCCCTAATACTGGCTGCCCTCACTTACAGAATTACAGAAGGATTTATGAGTACTAGCATTTGTAAGGGATCATTTTCCCAACTCTGGAAGGAAGAGGTACTAATAATGGTGTGTGGTTTCCTTTTGAGAGCCACGAGGCACTGAAATACAGCTTTGGCTGGGAATAGTGCATAGTCCTCCTGAGATTCATTGACACTACTGACTGCTGATCATTTCTGATAATTCAAGAGAGCCAAATTGAAGTCATAGAGGAAAAGACTGTAAATATGTTAAAATCTATTTTCATTCTTGCTTCAGCCAAGTGTCAATGCCTATAAAAGGAAAAGGAAGCACTGTGAGAAGAGTCAGGCATAAACAAAGGTGCTGAGGACCAGGATTGTGTTTTATACACTGTGGCTCATGACATATGGAATTCTGTTTTAGAAAGGAATAGAGTGCAACTCACAGAGACTACAAGGATTGTGTTTAATAGGCTACTCAGTGATCTAATCACGAGGTCTTTTAAATGAAATTTAAGATAGCAGTTAAAAGGAAGCTTCAGCAAGTTTGGACAATTAAATATCAAAAGACATTGAAAGAAAATACCTTTATACAATCAGTTCAGTTCAGTTCAGTCACTCAGTCGTGTCCGACTCTTTGTGACCCCATGAATTGCAGCACGTCAGGCCTCCCTGTCCATCACCATCTCCCGGAGTTCACTAAAACTCATGTCCATTGAGTCAATGATGCCATTCAGCCATCTCATCCTCTGTCGTCCCCTTTTCCTCCTGTCCCCAATTCCTCCCAGCATCAGAGTCTTTTCCAATGAGTCAACTCTTCGCATGAGGTGGCCAAAGTACTGGAGTTCCAGCTTTAGCATCATTCCTTCCAAAGAACACCCAGGGCTGATCTCCTTCAGAATGGACTGGTTGGATCTCCTTGCAGTCTAAGGGGCTCTCAAGAGTCTTCTCCAACACCACAGTTCAAAAGCATCAATTCTTCGGCGCTCAGCTTTCTTCACAGTCCAACTCTCACATCCATACATGACTACTGGAAAAATCATAGCCTTGACTAGACGGACCTTTGTTGGGAAAGTAATGTCTCTGCTTTTGAATATGCTATCTAGGTTGGTCATATCTTTTCTTCCAAGGAGTAAGCGTCTTTTAAATAACTGAGAGTAGAAAGCAGCAGGAAAGGGGAGTCAAGAACAATTGCTGTGGTCTGTGATAGATATACATTGATACATATTTTATCAGTAATAGATTGAAATAAGAAGCTTAATACATTACAGTCCTGTGAATACTATCACTAATACTTAGCAGTATTGTGATGCAATAGAAGAGTAAACTGTTTTCTTAGAAAATAGATTTAAGAGAAATATAACATTAGTGAAGGAGATCTCTGTGTAAACCAGTCAATCAAAACATGAAAGCTTTACAGATAGATTTTAAAAGATAGGTGGTTTTATGTCAACGAGTGTTTTTCCTATGTTTTCCTCTAAGAGTTTTATGAGGTACACCTCACACTGGTCAGAATGGCCATTATCAAAAAGTCTACAAACAATAAAGAGGTCCACAAATGCTAGAGATCTACAAATGCTATAGAGGGTGTGGAGAAAAGGGAACCCTCTTGTACTGTTGGTAGGAATAAAAACTGGTATAGACACTATGGAGAACAGTATGGAGGTTCCTTAAAAAACTAAAAATAGAACTACTATATGACTGAGTGATTCCACTCCTGGGCACACACCCTGAAAAAAACCATACTTAAACACACACACACACACACACACACACACACACACACACACACACATATAGCAATGTTCATTGCAGAGCTATTTACAATACCCAGGACATTGAAACAACCTACGTTGTCAGCAGATGAATGTATAAAGAAGATGTGGTATATACGCGCAATGGAATAATACTTTGCTTAGCCATAAAAGGAACGGAATAGGGTCCTTCGTCAAGACGTGGATGTACCTACAGTCTGTCATACAGAGTGAAGTAAATCAGAAGTGAAAGTTGCCCAGTCATGTCCCACTCTCTGTGACCCCATGGACTATATAGTTCATGGAATTCTCCAGGCCAGAATTCCAGAGTCGGTAGCTGTTCCCTTCTCCAGGGGATCTTCCCAAACCAGGGATTGAACCCAAGTCTCCTGCATTGCAGGCAGATTCTTTACCAGCTGAACCACCAGGGAAGCCCAAGAATACTGGAGTGGGTAGCCTATGCTTTCTCCAGTGGATCTTCCCAACCCAGGAATCGAACTGGGGTCTCCTGCATTGCAGGCAGATTCTTTACCTGCTGAGCTACTAGGGAAGCCCCAAGAGAACAACAAATACAACAAATATTGTATATTAGCACATTTATGAGGAATCTAGAGAGAATGATACAGATGAACCTACTTCCAGGGCAGGAATAGGAGTGCAGATGTAGAGCAAGGATGTGTGAACACACGGAGGAAGAGGCAGGTGGGTTGAATTGGGAGATTAGCCTTGACATAAATACACTACTGTGTGTAAAATAGATAGCTAGTTGGAACCTGCAGTATGGTACAGAGACCTCAGATCTGTGCTTTGTTCTGACTTAGATGGGTAAGATAGGAGGGTTGCAGTGGGAGGGAGGTCCTAGAATAAAGGGACAGATGCATACATATAGCTGCCTCACTTGGATGTATAGCAGAAACTAACACAACATTGTAAATCAATTATACTCCAATAAAAATTTTTTTAAATAAAAGGTAAGACCAACCTAGACAGCATAATAAAAAGTAGTGAAATTACTTTGCCAACAAAGGTCCGTCTAGTCAAAGCTATCATTTTTCCAGTATTCATGTATGGATGTGAGAGTTGGACTATAAAGAAAGCTGAGTGCCGAAGAATTGATGCTTTTGAACTGTGGTGTGGGAGAAGACTCTTGAGAGTCCCTTGGACTGCAAGGAGATCCAACCAGTCCATTCAGAAGGAGATCAGCCCTGGGTGTTCATTGGAAGGACTGATGCTAAGACTGAAACTCCAGTACTTTGGCCGCCTCATGTGAAGAGCTGACTCATTGGAAAAGACCCTGATTCTGGGAGAGATTGGGGGCAGGAGGAGAAGGGATGACAGAGGATGAGATGGCTGGATGGCATCACGGACTCAATGGACAAGGGTTTGGATAAACTCCAGGAGTTGGTAATGGGGTCTCAAAGAGTAGGACATGACTGAGCGACTGAACTGAACTTCCTAACAGAAATTGTTAAATTAAGACAAAATGAAGATACATGTAGCACTTTAGTTTTCCAGATGTCAGTTGACAGTCTCTTGGCATTTTGCTGAGAGCAGAGCACTTGATATAATGTTTTTACTTGGTTTGATGACAATTCCATCTCTAGAACACATGTAAAAAATTGTGGAAATTGATGGATTAATTATCTGAATATATTTCTTTCTAGCAAGGATGGTTGTTTGTGAAAATGTAAATGATAGATATCTCAAGAGAACAAGATCATATCATCCTAGAGTTCATGACAGCCAAGAAAAGAAACAATGGGTAGAGTTAGACAAGCACCCTGAGCTTTAGAAAAGTAGAAACCAGAAGTTCTTGAAAATATTAAAGTTTAATTTCATGAAATAAAATTCTAAAATAGTATTAAGTGGAAGACAGTATCTCTACAGACACACACACACACACACACACAGTGTTTTCACTCTCCATATATTTTTGCAGTAAGAGTGATGTTAATTATGATATATAAAAATGTGCTGGTTATAGAAGCTCCTATATTTTGGATTAGGTTCCAAAAGTTGTTTTTTTTCTTTTTAATTATTAATAAGTCCAAAGTGTCTTAAGGGAATTCAGATTGCAATGCCCAATTGAGTTTCCAACAAATAGGTGTGAGATTTTAAATATATAATTAGTGTGGAATCTTAAATCAGGCATAGTCCTTTTTCACTTGATTCACATAATCCTCTTTCACTTGAACCAGGTATGGTTCATCTATATCAAAACTGGGCTGAAACAAGAAATCTCTTCTTTCAGTGATCTCCAGAAATGACTTAGAAATGCTTCAGTAGCTACTGAATCTGGAGCAAGGCAGTCACTGTGTTCACTTCATGTTCTTAAATAAGCATTTACCTTACCTAGGATTAATACTAAGCCCACAGATATGCAGTGTTCTAGCCACACAGTCAAAGATTTTTTTCTCCCTCTCATTGATAAATTGTCAGTTGCATAAACTTGGCACTTGTTGCATGTGTTGTAAAATCTATGGTTACCATAGATTTTGCAAAATATAGTTAAAACTAATTGAAGTCCACTTTCAAATGACACACTATGCTGCTTCATGACTAGTATATAATATTATAATATATATTTGTAGTCTATAATATAGTGAACATGGGCTTCCCAGGCGGCACTAGTGGTAATGAACCCCCGTGCCAGTGCAGGAGGCATGAGTCATGGCTTTGATCCCTGGGTCAGGAAGGAGATCTTGGTCACCCACTCCAATATTCTTGTTTGGAGAATCCCATGGACAGAGGATCCTGGTGGGTTACAGTCAATAGGGACTCAAAGATTGGGACATAACTGACGTGACTTAGCATGCATGCCTAGTGTATAAATTTAATAGTGTATATACATATATATATATAATAGTATATATATGTATTAGTGTATTATAAATAGTATAAATATATACTAGTATGTATGTTTGTATGTATATATATGTATGTATGTATATAATAGTATTACAGCTGAACATGCCCCATTATTTTCTCCTTCTTCCTTGTACCATTGCTGTCATTCATTTCTCTTATTTATGTGCTATTATCACGCAAGACATTTCTATTATTACTTTGTCGAACAAAGATACCTAGTAGAAGAGTTAAGGAGATGTATGGCAAAACCAATACAATATTGTAAAGTAATTAACCTCCAATTAAAATAAATAAATTTATATTAAAAAAAAAGAAAAATGGATTTGTTTTTCTTTCCCCAATGCTCTTCCTTCATATAGATGCAAGTTTCTGACCTATGTAATTTTCTTTCTTCCAGAAGAACTTCTTTTAAGATTTTTAAAAGGTTTAGGTTAAAAGCTTCTAATTTTCCTGAAGGGCAGATTTGCTGGTAGTGAATTCTCTGAATTTTTGTTTCTCTCAGAAACTTTATATTTCTTCTTTATTTTTGAAGTATTGCAACATAGAATTCTAGGTTGATTTTTAAAATATGTCAAAACCAATTTTTCATTCTACGTTTCTTGTTTGCATAATTTGATCCAAGATCAGTTCAGTTCAGTCACTCAGTCATGTCCAACTCCTTGTGACCCCACGGACTACAGCATGCCAGGCCTCCCTGTCCATCACCAACTCCTGAAGTTTACTCAAACTCCTGTCCATTGAGTCGGTGAAGCCATCCAAACATCTCATCCTTTGTCATCCCCCTCTCCTTCTGCTCTCAGTCTTCCCCAGAATAGGGTTTTTTTCCAGTGAGTCAGTTCTTCGTATCAGGTGGCCAAAGTGCTGGAGTTTCAGCTTCAGCATCAGTCCTTTCGGTGAAAATTCAGGACTGGTTTCCTTTAGGATGGACTGGTTGGATCCCCTTGCTATCCAAGGGACTCTCAAGAGTCTTCTCCAACACCACAGTTCAAAAGCATCATATCTTCGGTGTTCACCTTTCTTTATACTCCAACTCTCACATCCATATATGATTACTTGAAAAACCATAGCTTTGACTAGATGGAACTTTGTTGGCAAAGTAATGTCTCTGCTTTTTAATATGCTATAGATTGGTTATAACTTTTCTTCCAAGGAGTGTCTTTTAATTTCATGGCTGCAGTCACCATCTGCAGTGATTTTGGAGACCCAAAAATAAAGTCTGTCACTATTTCCAGTTTCCCCATCTATTTCCCATGAAGTGATGGGACCAGATGCCATGATCTTAGTTTTCTGAATGTTGAGTTTTAAGCCAACTTTTTCACTCTCCTCTTTCATTTTCATCAAGAGGCTCTTTAGATCTTCTTCACGTTCTGCTATAAAGGTGACATCCTCTGCATATCTGAGGTGATTGAAATTTCTCCCAGCAATCTTGATTCCAGCTTGTGCTTCATCCACCCAGCATTTCTCATGATGGACTCTGCATATAAGTTAAATAAGCTGGGTGACAATATATAGCCTTGATGTACTCCTTTCCCAATTTGAAACCAGTCTGTTGTTCCATGTCAGTTCTAACTGTTGCTTCCTGACCTGCATACAGATTTCTCAAGAGGCAGGTCAGGTGGTCTGGTATTCCCATCTCTTTCAGGATTTTCCACAGTTTGTTCTGGTCACACAGTCAAAAGATTTGGCATAATCAATAAAGCAGAAATAGATGTTTTTCTGGAACTCTCTTGCTCTTCTATGATCCAACAGATGGCAATTTGATCTCTGGTTCCTCTGCCTTTTCTACATCCAGCTTGAACATCTGGGACTTCATGGTTCATGTATTGTTGAAGCCTGGCTTGCATAATTTTGAGCATGACTTTACTAGTGTGTGAGATGAGTGAAATTGTGCAGTACTTTGAGCAATTAATCCAATCAATTGAGTAATTGATCCAAGATAAGCTGTTGATTTTCAGCTTGTGTAGCATTTCTCTTTTTGAAAGATGAAGCAGCAACTTCCAGATTCTACATTCAGTACTGAAGCTGGATTCCCCATGTTGTTACCGAATCAAACTTGTGTCCACTAGCCTGCAGGAAGTAAATCTAATTGACAACAGGTTGTGATGAAGTAAAATGAAGCATTTAGTGCAAGGCACCAAGCAAGGAGTGTGGGCAGCTTTTCCTCAAAAGACTCAAACTTTCTTATGGATCTCAGGGAAAGGTTTTTAAAGACAAGGTGAAGGAGAGAGTTACAGGGTGTGTGACCAGCTCAGGGGTACTCTTCTTCTTGGTGGGTGGTGAGTCAATAGCATCAGCCTTCTGGTTCTAACTAGTCTAGGTGCTGGTGGTCATGAGCATGCAGTTAACTTCTTCCAGTTAGAGGTTACAGTATCTGCTAAGTAGTTCAAGGATATGGCTCAGAATATTATCTATATTATCTTTAATTCCTTAAGGAGGAACTAAAGATATCTTATTTAGACTGCTTTCTATTTTCTCACTTTGACTAAATTTATTCTTTGGAATATGGAACGCTTAGGAGGCTAAAGTTTTCTACAGGCAACAGGCAAGTGGAGAACATGGATGTGTCTTGGGAAGACCCTATAGGGTCCTGCTTATGTACGTTGACTTATTCTTTGTCCTTCAAAATACAGTTCGAAAATTCCAAACATCTGTACAACATTCTTAGTTTTATTAGCTTTTTCATTTTTATTTATTTATTTATTTTAGCTGGAGGCTAATTACTTTACAATATTGTAGTGGTCTTTGCCATACATCGATATGAATCAGCCATGGGTTTACATGTGTTCCCCATCCTGAGCCCCCCTCCCACCTCCCTCTCCATCCCATCCCTCTGGGTCATCCCAGTGCACCAGCCCCAAGCACCCTATATCATGTATTGAATCTGGACTGGTGATTCATTTCACATATGATAATACACATGTTTCATTGCTATTGTCTCAGATCATCCCACCCTTGCCTTCTCCAACAGAATCCAAAAGACTCTTCTATACATCTGTGAGTTTTTTCTGTCTCTCATATAGGGTTATCACTACCATCTTTCTAAATTCCATATATATGTGTTAGTATACTGTATTGGTGTTTTTCTTTCTGGCTTACTTCACTCTGTATAATAGGTTCCAGTTCCATCCACCTCATTAGAACTGATTCAAATGTATTCTTTTTAATGACTGAATAATATTTCATTGTGTATATGTATCACAGCTTTCTTATCCATTTGTATGCTGATGGACATCTAGGTTGCTTCCATGTCCTGGCTATTATAAACAGTGCTGCGATGAACATTGGGGTACACGTGTCTCTTTTAATTCTGGTTTCTTCACCTTATCTTTGACAAAGGAGGAAAGAATATATATTGGAGAAAAGACAATCTCTTTAACAAGTGGTGCTGGGAAAACTGGTCAACCACTTGTAGAAGAATGAAACTAGAACACTTTCTAACACCTTACACAAAAATAAACTCAGAATGGATTATAGATCTAAACGTAAGCCCAGAAACTATAAAACTCCTAGAGGAAAACATAGGCAAAACACTCTCTGACATAAATCACAGCAGGATCCCTATGACCCACCTCCCAGAGTAATAGAAATAAAAGCAAAAATAAACAAATGGGACCTAATTAAACCTAAAAGCTTTTGCACAACAAAGGAAACTATAAAGAAAGTAAAAGACAGCCTTCAGAATGGGAGAAAATAATAGCAAACGAAGCAACGGACAAATTAATCTCAAAAATATATAAGCAACTCCTGCAGCTCAATTCCATAAAAATAACCCAATCAAAAATGGGCCAAAAATAAACAGTTCTCCAAAGAAGACATACAGATGGCTAAGAAACATATGAAAAGATGCTCAGCATCACTCATTATCGGAGAAAAGCAAATCAAAACCACAATGAGGTACTATCTCACGCCTGTCAGAATGGCTGCTATCCAAAAATCTACAAACAATAAATGCTGGAGAGGGTGTGGAGAAAAAGGAACTCTCTTAAACTGTTGGTAGGAATTCAAACTAGTATAGCTGCTATGGAGAACAGTGTGGAGATTCCTTAGAAAACTGGAAACAGAACTGCCATATGACCCAGATTTTTCATTTTTAAAATGTTATTATCTCTCATTTTACTTGTACCTATGGTTCCCTACCCTAGGTTTGTCAAACATTTTCATAGTGTGCCAGCCAAATGCAAATAGATTGTGTTTTTATAATGTAAAAATATTTGTCTTTTATTACAAATTCAGTGGTAGAAGTCAGTGTAAGTTGTTTGGAAGCAAGTAGATCAAACTGTTAGTTAATCTGAGCAACTGCTCAGCTGGTTGTTCTAATGCTGTATAGCTATAACATTAGTCAACCAGAGAAACAGAAGTATCATTAAAGGACAGAGTCAGCAATTTCTTTTTAGTAATGCTGTTTCCCTTCATAGTATGCTATTATATCTACATTATAACTGAGAAAAGAAAAGTGAAAGCCAAAGGAGAAAAAGAAAGATATACCCATCTGAATGCAGAGTTCCAAAGAATAGCAAGGAGAGATAAGAAAGCCTTCCTAAGTGATCAATGAAAAGAAATAGAGAAAGGCAATAGAATGAAAAAGACTAGAAATCTATTCAAGAAAATTAAAGATACCAAGGGAACATTTCATGCAAACATGGGCAGGAATGGTATGGACCTAAAGGAAACAGAAGATATTAAAAAGTGGTGTCAAGAATACACAGAACTATACAAAAATATCTTACTGACACAGATAACCACAGTGGTGTGATCACTCATATAGAGACAGATACCCTGGAGTTGGATCATAGAAAAAGCAAGAGAATTCCAAAAGAACATTTCCTTCTGCTTCATTGAGTACGCCAAAGCCTTTGACTGTGTAGATCTCAACAAACTGAAAAATTCTTAAGGGAATTGGAATAACAGACCACCTTGCCTGTCTCCTGAGAAATCTGTTTGCAGATCAACAAGCAAGAGTTAGAACCTTACATGGAACAATGGACTGGTTCCAATTGGAAAAGAGTGTGTGAAGGCTGTATATTGTCACCTTGCTTATTTAACTTATATGCAGAGAACATCATGTAAGATGCCTGGATGGATGGAGCAGAAGCTGGAATCAAGATTTCTGGGGAAAATATCAATAACCTCAAATATGCAGATGACACCACCCTTATGGCAGAAAGTTAAGGGGAACTAAAGAGCCTCTTGATGAAAGTAAAGGAGGAGAGTTAAAAAGTTGACTTAAAACTCAACATTCAAAAACAGATAATGGCAACCGCTCCCATCACTTCATGGCAAATAGATGGGAAACAGTGGCAGAATTTATTTTCTTGGGCTTCAAAATCACTGCAGATGGTGACTGCAGCCATGAAATTAAAAGACACTTGGTCCTTGGATGAAAAGCTATTGCAAACCTAGACAGCAGAGACATTTTTTACTGACAAAGGTTCATAACAGTAATCGTGTATGGATATGAGAATTGGACCACAAAAAGAGCTGAGTGCCAAAGAATTAGTACTTCTGATCTGTAGTGTTGGTGAAGACTCTTGGCCTGCAAGGAAATCAAACCAGTCAGTTCTGAAGGAAATCAGTCCTGAATATTCATTGGAAGGACTGCTGCTGAAGTTGAAGCTCTAATGCTTTGGCCACCTAATGTGAAAAACGGACTCATTTGAAAAGACCCTGATTCTGGGAAAGATTGAAGTGGGAAGACAAGGGGACAACAGAGGATGAGACAGTTGGATGGTATTACTGACCTGATGGACCTGAGTGTGAGCAAGCTTCGGGAATTGGTGATGGATAGGGAAGCCTGGTGTGCTGGCGTCCATGGAGTTGCAACGAGTCAGACATGACTGAGCATCTGAACTGAACCGTTTTAGGGCCTAGAGAAATCATTTAATATATTACATTGAAAGATTGTACTGAGGTACATCCAAGCCTTCATTATGATTGAATATAAAGAATCACAGAATTAAGAACATAAAGAATCACCCCATTGCAGATATCTCAAATTTAAGAAGAAAACTTAGTTTATGACTGAATGTAGGTGGAAAATATCCTAGAATAGAAGTTTACGTTGTTCACTATCCTTTGTAGCTATTATGTGGTTTAAAAGAAAATATTTTTAAACACAGAGACTGAGTCAGAAGGAAAGGCTTGAGTTTAAATGGAATTTTGGCCTTCTCCCCACATATGTAATTAGAGAATGATTTGAAGGTTAATGAACCAGTGTATAGCTCAAGTATTTAAAAAAAATTAAGTGGGAGGCAGTATTCTAAGCTCTAATGAGAACTGTTTTTGAGAAAATTAAATCAGTCTTTTTGAGGAAGGATTTACACTGAGAGCTGAATTTTAAAAAATGGATGTTGATGTGGAATTTAGGTATGAATTAATAAGAACCTATGAGTTAATATGAAGTATATGCTATAACTTGTATTCATTTTTATTTTTTTCAGCAGCTAGTTTGCTGGAGCTTAAAGAAACAAGAATAGGCAAGTGACTTTGGAAAACAAATTTCCTGCAACTCTGGGTTTCTGTTTAGGTGAATTCTTACCTGTAAATGTATCAGTTCTTCTAAATACTCTATATGGGTTTAAGAATAACCAATTTGATGCAAAAGATTAACTGAAGTACCAGAAATATTAGAATAGTTGGTTATTTTGTCATCCAAAATATAACCTAAATGATTATATACTATAACAAGTTTTATTTTAGAAAATCTATAAATTCTCAAGCTGATTTTATGTATTTAATTATGTATGACTTTTCATAGTTTGCTTTAAAGTGAATATTTAAAAATATTTTTGAATCAGTTCATATTTGTACAAAAATAAGGGTTTTTCTTCTTGATGGTAAACAAATAGATTCTTGCAAACAATTTGTTATCATTTTGTGAAATCCTTAAGCCTTATAACCTTTGGAATTTTTAAATTGTAATTTTCATGCCAAACCAATGTTTGGGCATTGAAGGGATGATTATCAAATAGGAGGATTATCTAAATCCCATGCTTCAATTTCTGCTGCTTCTGTTTATTGTTTATTTCACTTTTAATTAGTGTCTTCCTGGAGGAGCAAAAGAGACAAATAAAAGGTACCTTTATGGCAGATATTTGGAGAAAGAGGTTTTTAAAAGTGTATAAAATAGGGTTTAAGATGATCTCTGGCTATCAGATAGCCTATGTTCCCCATTTTCCTGGATAGTCAGGAATTTGGTTTTGCTTTGGGCTTACTCTTTGGTTCAGTTTTTGATAGAAATGGCCATTTCAAGAACATAAAACATTTTGTAATGCATTTTTATCTCATATAGAAGTTCAGTTCAGTTCAGTTCACTCAGTCGTGTCCGACTGTTTGCGACCCCATGAATCGCAGCACACCAGGCCTCCCTGTCCATCACCAACTCCCGGAGTTCACTCAGATTCATGTCCATCGAGTCCGTGATGCCATCCAGCCATCTCATCCTCTGTCGTCCCCTTCTCCTCCTGTCCCCAATCCCTTCCAGCATCAAAGTCTTTTCCAATGAGTCAACTCTTCGCATGAGGTTAGCTCTGGGTAAACAGTATTGTGCAGTTTGCATGCAGTACCATATTCACTTTTCCTGAGTGTTCTTTTTCTCTCTTTATTTCCTCTCTCCCTCCATCCCTTGCTCCTTTCCTCCCTCTGTTTATTTAAAAATACTTATCTTTGTGCCAGGGATATATGTCTGAATATGCCTTAACAGTGGGATGCCTTGGGAGAAGTTTCATTTTTCATGGCTGCTCGGGCTGCTAAGTCGCTTCAGTCATGTTCCAACTCTGTGTGACCCTATTGATGGCAGCCCACAAGGCTCCCCCATCCCTGGGATTCTCCAGGCAAGGACACTGGAGTGGGTTGCCATTTCCTTCTCCAGTGCATGAAAGTGAAAAGTGAAAGTGCAGTCACTCAGTCGTGTCCGATTCCTAGCGATCCCATGGACTGCAGCCCACCAGACTCCTCCATCCATGGGATTTTCCAGGCAAGAGTACTGGAGTGGGTTTCCACTGCCTTAATGTCTAGCCAAGGGCATAATCAAATTATTTTGTTGATGTTAAGACTTACATACCCAGATGACTGGCATTGTTGCAGTTGTTGTTCAGTTGTTTCTGTCTCTTTGTAACTCCATAGACTGCAGCACGCCAGGTTTCCCTGTCCTTCACCATCTCCCAGAGTTTGCTCAAACTCACGTCCATTGAGTCAGTGATGCCATCCTACAATCTCATCCCCTGTTGTTCACTTCTCCTTCTGTCTTCAATCTTTCCCAGCATCAGGATCTTTTTCCAATGAGTCACTTCTGCACATACAGTGGCCAAAGTATTGGAGCTTCAGCTTTAGCATCAGTTCTTGAACTACCCTAGTGGCTCAGGCGGTTAAGCATCTGTCTACAATGCAGGAGACCCAGTTTCAATCCCTAGGTTGGGAAGATCCCCTGGAGAAGGAAATGGCACCCCACTCCAGTACTCTTGCCTGGAAAATCCCATGGATGGAGGAGCCTGGTAGGCTGCAGTCCATGGGGTTGCTATGAGTCGGACATGACTAAGAGACTTCACTTTCACTTTTCCAATGACTACTCAAGGTTGATTTCCTTTAGGACTGACTGGTTTGAACTCGTTGCAATCGAAGGGACTCTCAAGAGTCTTCTCCAGCACCACAGTTCGAAGGCATCCTTTCTTCGGGTGCTCTGCCTGTTTAATTGTCCATCTCTCACATCCGTATGTGACTACTGGAAAACCCATAGCTTTTGACTATACAGACCATTGTCAGCAAAGTAATATCTCTGCTTTTTAATATTCTTTCTAGATTTGTCATAGCTTTTCATCCAAGGAGCAAGTGTCTTTTAATTTCATGGCTGCCATCACTGGCCACAGTGATTTTTGAGCCCAAGAAAATAAAATCTGTCACTGTTTCCATTGTTTCTCCATCTATTTACCATGAAGTGATGGGAGTGGATGCTGTTATCTTCATTTTTTGGATGTTGAGTTTTAAACCAGCTTTTTCACTCTCCTCTTTTACCTTCATCAAGAGACTGTTTAATTCCTCTTTGTTTTCTGCCATAAGGTGGTGACATCTGCATATCTGAGTTTATTGATATTTCTCCAGGCAGTCTTGATTCCAGCTTGTGATTCATCCAGTCCAGCCTTTCACGTGTTGTGCTCTGCATATAAGTTATGCAGGTGTAGGTTATGCTGACTTTGGTGTAGATAAAATGTTCTTCCCTTAGAGTTATATTAGCTAGGGTAGGCTACATTTTATGGCCATTATGCAATAGCTCCAGCAAATCAGAAGTCTTTCTCAAGGAACAGTTTCTGGTAATAAATGTTGCAAATTAAGAGGATGGGTCTGTTCTCTACACAGTTAGTAAGGGACTCAGGCTAATGCCTGGGTTCTTGGGTCTTTGCTGTTTCAGCCCATGTGAGGGGTAGAAAGCATGGAATGTTGTGCAGGACAGGTTTATGAACCAGGACTGGGAACAGTACATTTAAGTTCCATTCACATTTTGCAGTCACATATTTGTGCTAATTGCAAGGGGAAATGAGAAATGTAATATAGTCCTGTGAATGAAAAGAAGTAGGGAATAGATTTAATATACAATTAATGTTCATGGATCCATAGCCATGGGTGAACATCTTGAGCCAAAGCTAACCAGTAGCTTTCACACAGATACACTCAATTTTAACTAGTTTTAAATTTTAAAAACAAAAATAATTTCTAGCAAGGAACACTTTTTCTAAACAGGAGTAAATGGGCAGATGACCCAATATTTACACTCTTGACTATTATCCCAGAGAAACAAGGACTTGTCTTCATACAAACACCTATATGGGGATTGTCATAAAAACTTTATTCATAGTAGCTAAAAGCTGGAAATAAGCCAGGTGTTCTTTAATGGGCAAAGGATTAAATTGTGGTCCACCTCAGTTAAACTGACTCAAAGCCATTCCTTTTTAAAAAAATATTTAAATTTATTTAATTGGAGGCTAATTACTTTACAGTATTGTATTGGTTTTGCCATACATCAACATGAATCTGGCACGGGTGTACACGTGTTCCCCATCCTGAACCCCCTCCCACCTCCTTCCGCATGGGAATGCAAACTAGTACCGCCACTATGGAAAACAGTGTGGAAATTCCTTAAAAAACTGGAAATAGAACTGCCTTTTAAGCCAGCAATCCCACTGCTGGTCATACACACTGAGGAAACCAGAATTGAAAGATATATGTGTACCCCAATGTTCATCACAGCACTGTTTATAATAGCCAGGATATGAAAGCCATTCCTTTTTAAGGCTGAGTAATATTCCATTGTGCACATGTACTACAACTTCTTTATCCATTCATCTGTCCATGGACATCTAGTCTGCTTCCATGTCCTGGCTATTGTAAATAGTGCTGCTATGAACATTGGGGTACATGTGTCCTCTTGAATTATCCATATATCTCAGGATATATGCCTAGGAGTGGAATTGCTGGGTCATGTGGTAATTCTCTTTTAAGTTTTTTAAGGAACCTCCATACTGTTAACCTTAGTGGCTGTACCAATTTACATTCCCACTGACAGTGAAAGAGGTTTCCTTTTTCTCCACATTGTCTCCAGCATTCATTGTTTGTAGATTTTTTGATGATGGCTCTTCTGACCAGTGTGAGGTAATGCTTCACTGTAGCTTTGTGGAAAATTCTGAAAGAGATGGGAATACCAGACCACCTGACCTGCCTCTTGAGAAACCTGTATGCAGGTCAGGAAGCAACAGTTAGAACTGGACATGGAACAACAGACTGATTCCAAATAGGAAAAGGAGTACTTCAAGACTGTATACTGTCACCCTGCTTATTTAACTTATATGCAGAGTACATCATGAGAAACGCTGGGCTAGAAGAAGGACAAGCTGGAATCAAGATTGCCGGGAGAAATATCAATAACCTCAGATATGCAGATGATACCACCCTTATGGCAGAAAGTGAAGAGGAACGAAAAGCCTCTTGATGAAAGTGAAAGAGGAGAGTGAAAAAGTTGGCTTAAAGCTGAACATTCAGAAAATGAAGATCATGGCATCCGGTCCCATCACTTCATGGAAAATAGATGAGAAAACAGTGGAAACAGTGTCAAACTTGATTTTGGGGGCTCCCAAATCAGTGCAGATGGTGATTGCAGTCATGAAACTAAAAGACTGTTACTCCTTGAAAGGAAAGTTATGACCAACCTAGATAGCATATTGAAAAACAGAGACATTACTTTGCCAACAAAGGTCCATCTAGTCAAGGCTATGGTTTTTCTAGTAGTCATGTATGGATGTGAGAGTTGAACTGTGAAGAAAGCTGAGCGCTGAAGAATTGATACTTTTGAACTGTGGTGTTGGAGAAGACTCTTGAGAGTTCCTTGGACTGCAAGGAGATCCAACCAGTCCATTCGAAAGGAGATCAGGCCTGGGTGTTCTTTGGAAGGAATGATGCTAAAGCTGGAACTCCAGTACTTTGGCCACCTCATGAGAAGAGTTGACTCATTGAAAAAGACTCTGATGCTGGGAGGGATTGGGGGCAGGAGGAGAAGGGGACGACAGAAGATGAGATGGCTGGATGGCATCACTGACTTGATGGACATGAGTCTGATGAACTCCAGGAGTTGGTGATGGACAAGGAGGCCTGGCATGCTGCGATTCATGGGGTCACAAACAGTCGGACACGACTGAGCAACTGAACTGAACTGAATAATAAACAATATAGAGCATCTTTTCATGTGTTTTTTGGCCATCTGTATATCTTCTTTGGAGAAATGTATGTTTAGGTCTCTTGCCCATTTCTTGAATGAGTTCTTGTTTTTCTAGTATTGAGCTTCATAAGCTGCTTGTATATTAGGCAGCAAGCCCACTACTGAGCTCATACCTTGAGAAAACCATAATTCAAATGGACACATGTACTCTAGTGTTCAAAGCAGCACTATTTACAATTGCCAGGACATGGAAGCAATCTAGATATCTATCAACAGTTGAGTGGATAAAGAAATTGTGGTACATATAGAGAATGGAATATTACTCAGCCATAAAAAGAAAAAAAAATTTAAGTCAGTTATAATGAGGTGGATGAACGTGAAGCTTGTTATATATAGTGAAATGAAGTGAAGTCGCTCAGTTGTGTCCAATTCTCTGTGACCCCATGGACTTTAGTCTGCCAGGTTCCTTCGTCCATAGGATTTTCCAGACAAGAATACTGGAGTGGCTTGCCATTTCCTTCTCCAGGAGATCTTCCCAACACAGGGCTTGAACCTGGGTCTCCACATTGTAGGCAGACGCTTTACCATCTGAGACACCAGGGAAGTCATACATAGTGAAATAAGTCAAGAAGAGAAAAACAAATATCATATATTAATGCATATTTGTGGAATCTGGAAGAATGGTACTGATGAATCTATCTGAAGGGCAAAAATAGAGACCCAGACATAGAGATTTGTGGACACAACTGAAAAGGAAGATGTTGGGATGCATTGAGAGAGTACCTTTCAAACATATGTATTATCATATGTAAAATAGATAGCTGGTGGAAAGTTGTTGTGTAACACAGGGAGCTCAACCCAGTTCTCTGTGACAACCTATAGGGCTGGGTTTGGTCAATTAGAAGGGAAGTTCAAGAGGGAGGGGATATATGTATGTTGTTTTTGTTGTTTAGTTGTTAAAATAGTGTCCAGCTGTTTGTGATCTCATGGACTGTAGCTTGACAAGTTCCTCTGTACATGGGATTTCCAAGCTAGAATGCTGGAATGGGTTGCCATTTTCTTTTCCAGGTGATCTTCCCAATCCAGGAATCAAATCTGCGTCTCCTGCACTGGCATCAGTTCAGTTCAGTCACTCAGTCATGTCCGACTCTTTGCGACCCCATGAATCACAGCACACCAGGCCTCCCTGTCCATCACCATCTCTCGGAGTTCACTCAGACTCACGTCCATCAAGTCCGTGATGCCATCTAGCCATCTCATCCTTGGTCGTCCCCTTCTCCTCCTGCCCCCAATCCCTCCCAGCATCAGAGTCTTTTCCAATGAGTCAACTCTTTGCGTGAGGTGGCCAAAGTATTGGAGTTTCAGCTTTAGTATCAGTCCTTACAGTGAACACCCAGGACTGATCTCCTTTAGAGTGAGGATATATTAATATGTATACTTTTGTCTGATTCACTTTATTGTACAGCAGAAACCAACAGAACATTGTAAGGCAATTACACTCCAATTTAAAAAAAAGAAGTCCTCATCACAAGAAAAATAAAGTATAACTACCTGTGCTGATAAATGTATGTTAACTAGATTTACTGTCATCATTTCAAAATATATACATATATCAAATCATTATGTTGTACAGCTAATATAATGAAACTAAAGTAATATTATATGTCAGTTATATATCAAATAAAAAAAAAGATGCAGAGGAAATGGAAAAAGAAACAACCTGTGGTCTATCCATACCATAAGATGAAAATATTGATAAGTGCAAAACTTGGATGAATCTCCAGAGAATTATGCTGAGTGAGAAAGACAACCCACAAAATAAAATGCTGCATGATTCCATTTATATGAATTTTGAAGTGAGAAGACAATAATAAATAGTTTAGTACTTGCCATGGATTAAGGATAAGGGATGTGCAGGGAGGGCCAAATATTGGTATAAAGGGGCAACACAAGGAATTCTTGTGAGGTTGGAACTATTCTGCATCTTGAGTGACGGTAGATACATATATATATATAATATATATGTGTGTATGTGTGTGTGTGATAGAATTGCATAGAACTAAATACACACACACAATTGAGTGCAAATGGGAAGATCGTGAGTGGAAGATTGGTGGTGGATTTTATCAATGTCAGTATTCAGTTTGTGATATGGTACTGTAATTTTGCAATATTATCATTGGAGAAACTGTGTAAATGCTACATGAAATCTCTACTGTTTTTAAAAACTGTATATTAATCTACAGTTACCTCAAGATAAAACATTTTGTTAAAAAGAATACTGTATGCAATTTACCATGTAGCTTTAGTACATTCCATATAATAAAAGTACTGATCTTTGATGACTTTTCTGTAATGTTATTAGGAAATTGTCCCTTTCTTTCTTTCTACTATTCCTAGCAAATAGTTATATATTCAGCAAACAGTGAAGAACTTTTCTCGTTTCCATGCCCTCATGTTCTGCTGTTCAGTTCAGTTCAGTCGCTCAGTCGTGTCTGACTCTTTGCAACCCCTTGGACTGTAGCATGCCAGGTCTCCCAATTTATTGCCAACTCCCGGAGTTTACTCAAACTCATGTCCATTGAGTCAGTAATGCCATCGAGCCATCTCACCCTCTGTCGTCCACTTCTCCTGCCTTCAATTTTTCCCAGCATCAGGGTCTTTTCCAGTGAGTCAGTTCTTAGCATCAAATACCCAAAGTATTGGAGTTTCAGCTTCAGCATCAGTCCTTCAAATGAAAATTCTGGACTGATCTCTGTTAGGATGAACTGGTTTGATCTCTTTGAGGTCCAAGGGACTCTCAAGAGTCTTCTCCAACACCACAGTTCAAAAGCATCAATTCTTTGCTGCTCAGCTTTCTTTATAGTCCATACATGACTACTGGAAAATCCACAGCTTTGACTAGACAGACCATTTTTGGCAAAGTAATGTCTCTGCTTTTTAATATGCTGTCTAGGATGGTAATAACTTTTCTTCCAAGGAGCAAGCATCTTCTAATTTCATGGATGTAGTCGCCATATGCATTGACTTTGCTAAGTCGCTTCAGTCGTTTCTGACTCTGTGCGAACCCATAGACGGCAGCCCACCAGGCTCTGCCTTCCCTGGGATTCTCCAGGCAAGAGCGCTGGAGTGGATTGCCATTGCCTTCTCCAGCACTGACTTTGGAGACCCCAAAAATAAAGCCTGTCACTATTTCCACTGTTTCCCCATCTATTTGCCAGGAAGTGATGAGACTGGATGCCATGACCTTAGTTTTCTGAATTAGGAGTTTTAAACCATTTTTTCACTCTCCCCTTTCACTTTCATCAAGAGGCCCTTTAGTTCTTCTTCACTTTCTGCCATAAGGGTGGTGTCATCTGCATATCTGAAGTTATTGATATTTCTCCCAATCTTGATTGGGAGAATCTTGATTCCAGCTTGTGCTTCATCCAGTGCAGTGTTTCTCATGATATACTCTGCATTTAAGTTAAATAAGCAGGGTGACAATATACAGCCTTGATGTACTCCTTTCCCGATTTGGAAGCAGTCTGTTGTTCCATGTCCAGTTCTAACTGTTCCTTCTTGACCTGCATACAGATTTCTCAAGAGGAGGTCAGGTGGCTTGGTATCCCCATCTCTTTAATAATTTTCCAGAGTTTGTTTTGGTCCACATGGTCAAAGGCTTTAGCATAGTCAATAAAGCAGAAGTAGATGTTTTTCTGGAACTCTCTTGCTTTTTCGATGTTCCAACAGATGTTGGCAATTTGATCTCTGGTTCCTCTGCCTTTTCTACATCCAGCTTGAACATCTGAAAGTTCATGATTCATGTACTGTTGAAGCCTAGCTTGGAGAATTTTAAGTATTACTTTACTAACATGTGAGATGAGTGCAATTATGTGGTAGTTAGAGCGTTCTTTGGCATTGCCTTTCTTTGGGATTGGAATGAAAACTGAACTTTTCCAGTCCTGTGGTCACTGTTGAATTTTGCAAATTTGCTGGCATATTGAGTGGAGCACTTTCACAGCATCCTCTTTTAGGATTTGAAATAGCTCAACTGGAATTCCATCACTCTACTGGCTTTGTTCGAAGTCATGCTTCCTAAGGCCCACTTGACTTTGCATTACAGGATGTCTGGCTCTAAGATGTTGATCACATAATTGTGATTATCTGGTTCATGAAGATCTTTTTTGTATAGTTCTTCTGTGTATTCTTGCTACCTCTTCTTAATATCTTCTGCTTCTGTTCAGTATATACCACTTTTGTCCTTTATTGTGCCCACCTTTGCATGAAATGTTCCCTGCTATCTCTAATTTTCTTGAAGAGATCTATAACTTTTCCATTCTATTGTTTTCCTCTATTGCATTGATCACTGAGGAAGGCTTTCTTATTTCTCCTTGCTATTATTTGGAACTGTGCATTCAAATGGGTATATCTTTCCTTTTCTCCTTTGCCTCTCACTTCTCTTCTATTCAAAGCTATTTGTAAGGCCTCCTCAGACAACCATTTTGCCTTTTTATATTTCTTTTCCTTGGGGATGATCTTGATCCCTACCTTTTGTACAATGTCACAAACCTCCATCTATAGTTCTTCTCGCACTCTGTCTATCAGATCTAATCTCTTTAATCTATTTGTCACTTCCACTGTATAATCATAAGGGATTGACTTAGGTGATGCTAGAATAGTCTAGTGGTTTTCCCTACTTTCTTCAATTTAAGTCTGAATTTGGCAATAAGGAGTTCATGGTCTTTGCCACAGTCAGCTCCTGATCCTGTTATTGCTGACTGTATAGAACTTCTCCATCTTTGGCCACAAAGAATATAATCAATCTGATTTCAATATTGATCATCTGATGATGTCAATGCATAGAATATTCTCTTGTGCTCTTGAAAGAGGATGACCAGTGCTACGACCAGTGCATTTGCTATGACCAGTGCATTCTCTTTTACCTTTTAGTAATTTTTGCAGCATAATATATATAGCAATTGTGAAGAATATTTGTTTAGTCTCTAACTTTTTTGTTTAGGTATATGATCACACATCTTTCACTGATGTATCTTGAGGGAAGCTCTTATCTAAGCCTAGTTTTTAAATTTTTGTTTTCTCTAAATATAGTATCATTGCCAAAGGACTTATGCTATTGTACTGATTGTCTTAATGCATAATGAATTGATTTATGTGCTGAAGGTATATAAAGTAATGTTGTTAAAACTGACCTTTTATCAAAAAAGATACTGATTTTTTTCTTTTTATTTTAAAAATTACTGTAAAGAACTGAGTTAATGATATTCCTTACATCCTATGTGTGTAACACTTAAACATCATCAGTCTGTGCCAGGATCTTCTTTTCATTCTTTTTCACTTGGTTCTTTTTCCGTGGCTCATACTCCCCTACTCTACATTCCATGCTTTGTTTCATGTTTTTAATATTTGGGTGTATCCTTATGAAATGTGTAGCATTTGGGTGTTTTTCACATTTTCATAAATATTATTGTGCTATTTATGTCATATCTGTTTAAATAAAATAATCTGTAGATCCCTATCAACCCATATAAGTTTGAGTTTATAACATTTTTAAAAATACTTAGCTCAAATTTTGGTTAGAATTACGCTGAATTTTTATCTGAATTTGATAAAAATTTGAGCTCCTTACTGTGTTTAGTGCATGCCTTGTTAAAAAAAAAACTCTAAGTGATACAGTATATTCTTGAGAGTATGTATGTTTCTTTCCTCTCCTGAGACTTTAACAAGGGAGCCCCGGTGAGTTCTTGTACATAGAGCTGAAGAACGAATTTCATGAACATGGGATGGGCAGTAGTTTATATCCTTACCAGTTATTAATCTGTACATTTTTGGCTGGCTCCTGTCCTTAAAATATGTCATTCTTAACCAATCAGTTGAAAGGTCAAAATGTTTAACAGCATCTTTATGGCTTCTCTTTATCCTCAGATTAAGCTGCCACTCTTTTTCATTCCCCCTGGGCCATTTTACAACCAGATATATGGGCTAAAGTTTACTTATCACCAGTTGTTTTTTGCTCAGGTATATGTAACAGAAGTTAATTACTGCCCTTCCCTGGATCTGAGTGTTGATAATTTATCAAACTAAGGACCCATTCCAAAAATTCTGGACAATGGGTACAGTTTTAGGTTAATGGAGTAAGATGTTTATTGAAAACAAGGCCAGGGTCTCAGAGTCCTACACTGAGTGTCTAGCAGTTTCTACCTCAGTGTCATTTACCCTATGTCTCTTTTATGTTTTTAGTATTCATGCTTCTTCTTCTTCTTCTTTTTTTTTTTTTGTATTTTTGATGCATACTAGTGTACATGAGTTAATGCTTAGGTTGTTGTTATGATACTAACACATATGTTTCTGTTTTAATGTTTGTAAATGCTCCCTTATTATTGTATTGTGTAATTTTCAATATAGAAATCTATCAGAAATGTTTGAAACCCAATTTTCACTTACTTGAAATTGTGTGGATAAGCTTATTTGCATAAAGATAATTATTGGTATGTCTTAGGTTTAGCTAGAACAGTCCTAGTCTTAATGTGGACTTCATTTTGCAGTAATATGTGCCTGGTCTCAGTTCTCTAAGTGCTATGAGCTGACTTGTGTCCCATCCCCTATTTTAATAGACTGAAGACCTACCCTAATATGACTGCATTGGATATTGGATCTTTAAGGAAGTGACTGAAGTTTAATGAAGTCATGAGAGTGTAGTTTAGTTATATAGCTAGTACACTTAAAGGAACTTACATAGTGAAAACAAAATTGTTCTGGCCTTCAGGCACCAGACACCAGGGCTCTCTCTCTGCCATGTGAGCCACATGGCAAGAATGCAGCTATCTGCAAGACAGAAAGAGCAGTTTAACCAATGGGTAGCCATGTTGGCACTCTGATCTCAAACGTCCATCCTCCAGAACTATGAGAAAATGAATTTCTGTTGTTTAAGCCATCTAGTCTATGGTATTTTGTTACGGCAGTTTGAGCTAAGACATTAAGTCTTACATCAGAGTGATGGCCTTATTAATTAATGCCCTGGTGGATAGAGTTATGAGTCAGCTTTCCATTAGAAATCATTTTCTTGTAGGATGTTTTGACATTATAGTAAATGAGTCATTGATCATATCTCCCCATGTTTTCTGACTCCTAATTGAAAGGTTGTTGCTGAGCTGTGAACAGCACTGGGATTCTTGGCCTCCAGAGGAGAGGAATTCAGTCTGGATCCAGTGACAAGGCTTGATCACTCAGAGCTTTTGTGTAATAAAGTTTTATTAAAGTATAAAAGAGATAGAGAAAGCTTCTGAAATAGACATCAGAAGAGGGCAGAAAGAGTGCCCCCTTGCTAGTTTTTAGCAAGAAGTTACATACCTATTAGCAAGCTGCTAATTAGAGAAAGGAAATGTCTCAGAACTCAGAGAGTGGCACCAGGTCCTCACCCACAACATGCATTTTGAGATAGTATTGGCACCAGCTGAGTGATCCCACACCATAAAACAATTGACATGAATCTTGAAGAAAGGCAGATTCTAAGGTAAATACATAGTTCATTAACATAGCTTAAGAAAAACATTCCCATAAGAAAAATACATTGGTTAGGTCAAGGTTTGAGAAAAGTTAAGTTTAGGTGGAACCAGGTGTCATCATGGCAACACAGAATTTTAAAAGAAACTTCCTTTTGATTTTTATTCAGTTCAGTTTAGTCACTCAGTCATGTTCGACTCTTTGTACCCCATGAATCGCAGAACGCCAGGCCTCCCTGTCCATCACCAACTCCGGGAGTTCACTCAGACTCATGTCCATCGAGTCAGTGATGCCATCCAGCCATCTCATCCTCTGTCATCCCCTTCTCTTGCTGCTCCCAATCCCTCCCAGCATCAGAGTCTTTTCCGATGAGTCAACTCTTTGCATGAGGTGGCCAAAGTACTGGAGTTTCAGCTTTAGCATCAGTCCTTCCAAAGAACACCTAGGACTGATCCCCTTTAGAAGGCACGGGGTTTTATATAGAGAAGGATAAATAAAGTCTGACACTTGCAGTTTATTTTCTTCACTTTGGGACCCCTAGCCTTCCTGCCTGTAACCCTCTCATAATGAACTACTTTAAGAAGTAATGGCAACTCTTTTTCTCATCATCTCAGTGTCTTATATCATGGATAGGCTTTATGTATAATTTCTTATCTTTTATGACATCAGATATGAAATTATTTCACTGTCTGATTCAATGAGGACACATGAGTCACTTAATAAGCTGGGCTTCTGGAATCCAAAATAGAATTGCTTATACATCTTAATTTTTTTGAGTCAGAGGGGTCTTTTAAGGAGTCAGAGTCATCTTGAAAATTAGATAATTGCACAGTTTTCCATATCAGTTTGCATCATACATATTTCTTACTGAAGGCAATATGTCATAGTAATCTGAAGTTTTCTCAAATATCTATTTGAGACTTCATTCTTATATTGACTATATTAAATTTGTGGTAGATTCCGGGCTTATATGAAAGATAATCTTGGTCATAAGTATAGAAGAGAAAGTTTATCTTTATTTAACTAATGCCTACCTCAGTGCCTAGAACAATAGATGGGTAGATATTTATTACAAATTATAAAACAATTTTTAAAAACCCTTCACATCAAAATTAATTTGTATAAGAATTTGAACCATTCTAAAATAGATTTTTAAAGTGCTTCTCAAATAATAATTAAGACAAACTTTTCCAAAGGAACTCAGTGATTAATTCTGAGTTACCAGGTAGACATGTTTACTGACAAAATAATCCATGATTATACATTCTAAACATTTATTTAGTCAACATGATGGAATATTAAGAGAACATTATAGAAATGTAAATACTTTCATTGTCATTGGCAGGAAGGAAAGCAGTGAAAACTTGTGATAAACACTTTCAGAATGTTACTTGTCTCCATTTTGGAGGAGATATAGGTAAAGCCCCGCAGAGTTCCACTCTATATTGTGAAATAATTACTACTGCTTTCCTCTAAGGATGGTATAGATCAAATGGGGGATAGTTTGTTTAGCATTTTTTAAAGTAGCTCTGGCCCTGTGTTCACTGCCACTTAAATTTGATTGCTTGGAAATAATCTTAGGTTAAACTATAATAGCTATGAGTAACTTGATAGTTTTCTATCTTGTATATTTTTATTCTATAAGGACTTTGTAATATTTTCTTGAATAAGAAAATAATTCTGGTTACTTCAGTTTCCATTATTTAGCTAGAGTTGGTAATATAAAGAGCCTAATGCTGAATTAGAAAAATGCTTTTTATTCTCTAAGGAAAATTTTCACATTAACTATGTCATCTTTATATTACTATTTGAGAATTATGTTGTACTATGTTGTAAGTGTCCTTACAAAAATGCTTACAAGAAATTAAAGACAATTTTACCCAGTTGTATATAATTGTCAAACTAGTGACTAGACTCTAGTTTTATAGTAATGTAGAATAGAGGTAATACATTTCACCTAAAGCTGTTTGTCATTTTCTAGTACCTTCTCTACCCTTGGCAAATTCCTCGTCTCCTTTGCTATTTAGATGAAATATATAATCAGAATCTTTTAAATTTTTTTTGAGGTGGACCATTTCAAAAGTCTTTACTGAATTGGTTACAATATTGTTTGTTTTATGTTTTGACATTTTGGCCACAAGGCACATAAGATTTAGCTCCCCAACCAGGAATCCAGCTCTCACCCCTGGCATTGGAAGGCAAAGTCTTAACCGCTGGACTTCCAGGGAAGTACAAATAATAAGAATTTTTATTTAAAAAATTATGTTCTTATCTATTGCTAGTGGGAATGCAAAATGGTACTGTCTCTTTGGAAGAAACTTTGATGGTTTCTTACATAAATGAACATAAATAATCTTGACACACACTGATCCTGCAATCACGTTCCTTGGTGTTTACCCAAAGTTGTAAACGTATGTTCACACATAAACCTGAACATGGATGTTTATAGCAGCCTCTTTCATAATTGGCAAAATGTAAAAGCAACCAAGAGGTCCTTCTGCAGGTGAATGGACAATAAACTGTAGTATTTAATTCAGATAAGTATTTAATTCAGATAAGTGGTACTTTTAGTACCAAAAGATATGAATTGTAAAGTCATGAAAAGACCTGGAGAAGCCTTAAAAAGGCTTATTACTAACTGAAGGATTTCTATCTGGAAAGGCTACATACTGAACAATTCAAACTGCATGACGTTCTGGAAAAAGCAAAACTATGGAGACAGTACAGTGTAATGGTTGCCAGTGCTTGGTGGTGGGAGGTGGAGGGAGTGATATGTAGGTAGAAGACAAAGAGTATTTAGAGTATTTACTTTGTATGATACGATAATTATTGCCTATGTAATTATGCATTTGTCAAAACCAATAGAATGTACAACACCAAGAGTGAATGGTAATGGAAACTATGGACTTGAGTTATTATGATGTGTCAATATAGGTTCATCAGTTCAGTTCAGTTCAGTCCAGTCGCTCAGTTGTGTCTGACTCTTTGCAACCCCATGAATTTCAGCACGCCAGGCCTCCCTGTCCATCACCAGCTCCCGGAGTTCACTCAGACACATGTCCATCGAGTCAGTGATGCCATCCAGCCATCTCATCCTCTGTCGTCCCCTTCTCCTGCTGTCCCCAATCCCTCCCAGCATCAGAGTCTTTTTCAATGAGTCAACTCTTCGCATGAGGTGGCCAAAGTACGGGAGTTTCAGCTTTAGCATCATTCCTTCCAAAGGCATCCCAGGGCTGATCTCCTTCAGAATGGACTGGTTGGATCTCCTTGCAGTCAAGGGACTCTCAAGAGTCTTTTCCAGCACCACAGTTCAAAAGCATCAATAGATTCATCAGTTATAAAAATATACCACTTTAGTAGTGGATGCTAATAACAGGATACTGTGCATCCATGAGGCAGGAGACATGAGGAAAATCTTTGTATCTTCCACTCAGTTCTACTGTGAACCTAAAACAACTCTGAAAATAAGTCCAGAAAATCACAAATCTTCATTTGAGTGGTATCTAGCAATTTCCTGGTGGCTTAGATGGTAAAGCATTCACCTGCAATGTGGGAGACCTGGGTTCAATCCCTGGGTTAGGAAGATCCCCTGGAGGAGGACATGGCAACTCACTCCAGTATTCTTGCCTGGAGAATCGCCATGGATAGAGGAGCCTGGCAGGCTACAGTTCATGAGATCGCAAAGAATTGAACATGAACTGAGCCATTAAGCACACAGCACAGCAATTTCAATCTCACTACTCTAGGAATAAAAACCTCTATTGCACTTGGAGTTAGTTACAATTTCCACCAGGGCCTGAAAAACATGCTAGTATAAAATGAACCCTGTTGAAAGATTCATGGTTTTGTCTGTGATGGAATTTTGGTTATGATTAAATCCAAATTGACTTTGAGAAAGTTACAAGAGAAATACTTTGGTGTAAATAGAAATGTACTGGCCTCCAAGGGAAATCCTTTAGGGTTACTGGTGGCCTTGCTTTTATGTTTTGTTGCAATGTAATGCCATAATAGATCATGTAAGCTGAAATGTAATACAAAGAAATACTATATTATTGTTTCTCTAGAGACAGTTCACTAAGGATCAAAGTTAGATTGACTTGAGATAGGGAGGAATTGCAATTGAACTGAGACAGCTGGATATTGTGGTTAAGAACATACCTGCCTTAGTGTGTATGCCCAGCTGTGGGATTGCTGGGTCATATGACAGTTCTGTTTCCAAATTTTTAAGGAATCGCCACACTGTTCTCCATAGTGGTTGTACTAGTTTGCATCCACTAACAGTGTAAAAGGGTTCCCTTTTCTCCACACCCTCTCCAGCATTTATTGCTTGTAGACTTTTGGATCGCAGCCATTCTGACTGGTGTGAAATGGTACCTCATTGTGATCTTGATTTGCATTTCTCTGATAATGAGTGATGTTGAGCATCTTTTCATGTGTTGTTTGGAGAAATGTCTATTTAGTTCTTTGGCCTATTTTTTGATTGGGTCGTTTATTTTTCTGGAATTTCTGCATAGGTTACTTGTATATTTTAGAGATTAGTTGTTTGTCAGTTGTTTCATTTGCTATTATTTTCTCCCATTCAGAAGGCTGTCTTTTCACCTTGCTTATAGTTTCCTTTGTTGTGCAGAAGCTTTTAATTTTAATTAGATCCCATTTGTTTATTTTTGCTTTTATTTCCAGTATACTGGGAGTTGGATCATAGAGGATCCTGCTGTGATTTATGTCAGAGAGTGTTTTGCCTATGTTCTCCTCTAGGAGTTTTATAGTTTCTGGTCTTACATTTAGATCTTTAATCCATTTTGAGTTTATTTTTGTGTATGGTGTTAGAAAGTGTTCTAGTTTCATTCTTTTACAAGTGGTTGACCAGTTTTCCCAGCACCACTTGTTAAAGAGATTGTCTTTACTCCATTGTATATTCTTGCCTCCTTTGTTAAAGATAAGGTGTCCATAGGTGCATGGATATACTCTGGGCTTTCTATTTTGTTCCATTGATCTATATTTCTGTCTTTGTCCAGTACTATACTGTCTTGATTATTGTGGCTTTGTAGTAGAGCCTGAAGTCAGGCAGGTTGATTCCTCCAGTTCCATTCTTCTTTCTCAAGATTGCCTTGGCTATTCTATATTTTTTTTTTTTTTTGTATTTCCATACAGATTGTGAAATTATTTTTTCTAGTTATCTGAAAACTACCATTGGTAGCTTGATAGGGATTGCATTGAATTTATAGATTGCTTTGGGTAATATACTCATTTTCACTATATTAATTCTTCTGATCCATGAACATGGTATATTTCTCCATCTGTTTGTGTCCTCTTTGATTTCTTTCACCAGTGTTTTATAGTGTTCTATATATAGATCTTTTGTTTATTTAGGTGGCACGTGTATCCCAATGTTCATCACAGCACTGTTTATAATAGCCACGACATGGAAGCAACCTAGATGTCCATCAGTAGATGAATGGATAAGAAAGCCGTGGTACATATACACAGTGGAATATTACTCAGCCATTAAAAAGAATAAATTTGAATCAGTTCTAATGAGGTGGATGAAACTGGAGCCTATTGTACAGAGTGAAATAAGCCAGAAAGAAAAACGCCAATACAGTATACTAATGCATATATATAGAATTTAGAACGATGGTAATGATAATCCTGTATGCGAGACAGCAAAAGAGATACAGATGTATGGAATAGTCTTTAGGACTCTGTGGGAGAGGGAAAGGGTGGGATGATGTGGGAGAATGGCATTGAAACATGTAAATTATCACATGTGAAACCAATCGCCAATCTAGGTTTGATGCATGATACAGGGTGCTTGGGGTTGGTGCACTGAGATGACCCAGAGGGATGGGATGGGAAAGGAGGTGGGAGAGGGGTTCAGGATGAGGAACACATGTACACCCATGGCAGATTCATGTCTATGTATGGGAAAACCAATACAATATTGTATAGTATAAAATTAAATAAATAAATTAAAAATAAATTTTTTTAAAATAAAAAACTGAAGGAAGAAAAAAAAAGAGAACATACCTGCCAGTACAGGAGATGTAAGAAACATGTATTCTATCCCTGTGTCAGGAAGATCCCCTAGAGGAGGAAATGGCAACCCATTTTAGTATTCTTGCCTGGAGAAACCCATGGACAGAGGAACCTGGAGGACTGCAGTTCATGGAGTTTCAAAGAGTCAGACACAATTGGAGCCACTTAGCAAACAGCATTAGAGAATAAATTTACTCTGGCTATTAAAAGCTTTAGAAATTAGTAGTGGAAATTTTTAAAATTTCAAAGAATATTCTTTTTTTTTTAATTAAATTTATTTATTTTTAAAATTACAATACTGTATTTGTTTTGCCATACATTGACACGAATCAGCCATAGGTGAACACAATCTCCCAATGCCGAATCCCCCTCCCACCTCCCACCCCACATCCTCTACTTGAATCATCCTGTGCATCAGCCCCATGCATCCTGCATCCTACATTGAACATAGATTAGCGTTTCGTTTCTTACGGGAAAATATACATGTTTCATTGCCATTCTCCCATACCATCCCACCCTTTCCCTCTCCCTCAGAGTCCAAAAGTCCACTCTATATCTCTGAATTATTTACTTAGTACTCTCCTGTGCTTGAGACTTTCGTCACATCTGTTTAATATTATACAATAAATTAGAATTAATTTTTCACCTTTGGAAGTTTACACTCTAAAGAATGAAATCAGTGTTTTAAGACAGAATGTCATTGGACACATGTTGGAAGTTGGATTAATTTTTATATTTGAACACTCTTTGCCAGGCATGGGTTCATAAGAAGAATATATATAAATACTCTCATGTTTATAAGGGAAAATTGCAGACATCTGGTGCAGTTTGGAGTCACTCCCTTGACATGTTTTGAGGTACCAGCAGGTTTATCTGTCATTGCCTTTGCACTCTGTAAAAATGTTAACTTAGTGAAAAACACAATCAATTCTTGATGTTATTTTTGAAAAAAATTTTGATATTATGAATTCCCTGACATGATTTCTAAAATTCCTGGACGTTTGAGGACATATTTTAAGTATGACTGTTTTAGGCCTAGTTTATCCAAGGAAAAGAGAGGGTGTACTCTTTTTCACTTTAACCATTTGATCTAAACTGTAAATTTCTTTCTTAAAAAGTTACTAAATTCCATAGCACTAAGAATATTTATTTATTTTCTTTAATGTTAAAATTTCCAGTTTTGTTTTTTAGAAGGGTTGCAATACCTTTTTGGAAAAATATTACGTACACAGTGTTTTGATTAAAGATAAGAATAAGTAATGATTTTTTTTAATGTTGATGAAAATAAGCTTCATACAATTTCTTAAAATGTGCTGTGGGAAAATGCAGAAAAAACCTGGAGATGTTTAAAATGTCTTCAGAAATTATCCAAAAAGAAATTCTTTCTTAGAAACACTACAGTCCTTGTGATTTATGAGATATTTCTATTTGAATATAGATATTTTATTACTACTTTCTTTGCTAAGTTGAGCCTTGCAATTATGGCTAATAGATTAATAGATGGTTATGCTTGTTTTTTTTTTTGTCAAAACATTATATCGGTTACCAGATATCATACATTAATTGACTACACTTATAGTTTTTTTTTTAACTGTTCTACATTTATTACCAAAGTCACAAACGCCTCTCCAAGAGATGTGATGGGACCCTGATAGAATTCATTCATACCACTTTTGTGAGCCCTTTATTATTTTTTTTATTTTAATTGGAGGATAATTGCTTTACAATATTGTGATGGTTTTTGCCACGAATCAGTATGAATTGGCCATAGGTAGACATGAGTCTACTTCATCCTGAGCCCTCCTCCCACCTCCCTTCCCACTCTGTCCCTCTATGTTGTCACACAGCACCAGCTTTGGGTGCCTTGCATCATACAACTTCCATTGATTATCTATTTTACATATGGTAATGTATATGTTTCAGTGCTACACTCTCAAATCATCCCCCTTTCTCCTCCCACTGAGTCCAAAACTCTGTTCTTTAGTGTGTGTGTGTCTCCTTTGCTGCCCTGTATGTATGTAGGATCATTGGTACCATCTTTCTAGATTCTGTATACATGAGTTAATATACAGTATTTGTCTTTCTCTTTCTGACTTACTTCACTCTGTATAATAGGCTCTGTGTTCATCCACCTCACTAGAACTGACTCAAATGTGTTCTTTTTATAGCTGGATAATATTACATTGCGTATATGTACCATAACTTCCTTATCCATTCATCTAGCTATGGATATCTAGGTTGCTTCCATGTGCTAGCTATTGTAATAGTGCTATAATAGACATTGGGATACATGTTCTTCTTCACTTGGCTTTCCGTGGCATATATGTCCAACAGTGGGACTGTTGAGTCTTATGGTAGTTTTATTCCTAGTTTTTTTTTTTTTTTTTTTAAGGAATCTCCATAGTGTTCATATCAGTTTGCATTCCCTTTTCTCAACTCCCTCTCCAGCATTTGTAAACATTTTGATGATGGTCTTTCTGAATGGTGTGAGATGATACTTCCTTGTGGTTTTGATTTGCATTTCTCTAATAATGAGCAATGCTGAGCATCTTTTCATGTGTTTATTTTCCATCTGTATGTCTTCTTTGGAGAAATGTCTGTTTAGGTCTTCTGCCCACTTTTTGATTGGGTTGTTCATTTTTCTGGTATTGAGCTGCATGAGCTGCTTGTATATTTTGGAGATTAATTCTTTGTCAGTTGTTTTGCTTGCTATTATTTTCTCCCATTCTAAGGACTGTCTTTTTACCATACTTATAGTTTCCTTAATTGTGCAAAAGCTTTTAATTATGTCCCATTTGTTTATTTTGTTTTTACTTTCATTTCTGGGAAGTGGGTCATAGAGGATTTTGTGTAAATTATGTCAGACAGTGTTTTACCTATGTTTTCCTCTTAAGAGTTTTATAGTTTCTGCTTTTACATTTAGGTATTTAATCCATTTCAAGTTTATTTTTGTGTATGGTGTTAGATAGTATTCTAGTTTTATTCTTTTACATGTAGTTGACCAGTTTTTCCAGAACCACTTATTGAAGACTGTCTTTTATCCACTGTATATTTTTGCCTCATTTGGCAAAGATAAGATGTCTACAGGAGCATGTATTTATCTCTGGGATTTCTAATTTGTTGCATTGATCTATATTTCTGTTTTTATGCCAGTACCACACTGTCTTGATGACTGTAGCTTTGTAGTGTAGTCTGAAGTTGGGAAGGTTTATTCCTCTAGTCTCACTCTTCTTTCTCAAGATTGCTTTAGATATTCGTAGTCTTTAGTGTTTCCATACAAACTGTGAAATTATTTGTTCTAGTTCTGTGAAAAACACCATTGATAATTTGATAAGGGTTGCGCTGAGTCAACAGATTGCTTTGGGTAGTATACTCATTTTGACTATGTTGATTCTTCCAATCGAAAAACGTGGTATATCTCTCCATCTGTGTCATCTTTGATTTCTTTCATAAGTGTTTTATAGTTTTCTGTAAATTGGTCTTTTGTCTCTTAGGTACGTTTGTTCCTAAGTATTTTATTTTTTTTGCTGTTGTCACAACATTGAATGGGACTATTTCCTTGATTTCTCTTCCTGATTATTCATTGTTAGTGCTTAGGAATGCAGATGATTTCTGTGTATTAATTTTATACCATTGAATTTACTATATTCATTGTGGTGTCTATGGGTTTGGTATGACATTGGGCAGCTTGTCTATTAATATTCAGAGTTGTATTCCTGTTTTACTGGAGGATTAGTGTATAGTGTCTTGCACTTGAGCTTGCCGGCTCTTAGGAGAGGTTGATCTTAATATATGTATGGAGGCTTTGGGGTGATCTTTCATCTATTAATGTTCCCTGGGGTCAGGAGTTCTCTGATGGTCCAAAGTCTTGCAGTTGAGCCTTCTGCCTCTGGGTTTCAGTACTGACCTCTTACAGTAGCATCAAGACTTCTTAGTCCATACATCATAGAGGAAAAAAATTCCTAGGTTAGTGGTGAAACAACTCTCCACATCCAGGAACACACAAAGAGATTAACAGTGCTATATACAGAAGAGAAGAGGGAGGAGGACAGAGAGGTGACAAGGAGGACAATAGAGAGAGTAAAAAGGAAGAGAGCCATCAGATCAATAATCAAATCCCTAAGTGAAATGGATACTAAAAATTAGACTCTTAAAGATACAAAATTAATAAGAAAACATCAAGAAGTGAAAGTTGAAAACCTAAAAGAAAAATTGGACTCTCAAAAGTACATGCTCAGTTGCTTCAGTTTGTATCTGACTTCTTGAGACCCTGTGAACCATAGCCCACCAGACTCTTCTGTCCATGGGATTCTCCAGGCAATACTGGAGTGGATCACCATGCCCATCTCAAGGGATCTCCCAGGAGTTAAACTCATGTCTCTTACATCTGTTGCACTGGCAGGCAGGTTCTTTACCATTAGCACCACCTGGGAAGCCCCCAAAAGTACAATATAAAAACACAGAATCAAATACAGAAATAGAAAAATATGGAATTTATTTAAAAAATAATGTGTTTTTTAAGAAAGGTAAAAGTAGGCTATAAAAAATATAAAGAACCATATTAAGACAGTATGAGGGGGAAAAGAAAAAGGGGGAAGAAAGTATATAAAATAAAATTCTTAAAAATTATTAGAAATAAAGAACAATAATAAAGAAAAAAATTTATAGGAGATGGAGAGTATGTAATTATATATGGTGGTAGTGAGATGAATGTTCCTTCTTTTTCCTGCTCCAATCCAGTTGCCTCCTCAGAAGGTCCTCCAATATATCCAGGAAGGTCTTTGGATCGCTTGTGGGCAGTGTGGAGTCAGATCAGTCTCAGATATTCCCTTCTCTGGCTTGTACGTGTTTTTGAAGTCTCCAGTTGCCCCTGAGGTGCACAGTCTCAGTTTAACTGCAGGATTTTAATCTGTTGTACCTTGCACTTCTGGGGCAGTTCACCCTTCTTTCTTTTGCTCATATTGGCCACCTCTGGTTGCAAGTCTCTCTTCAGTGTTTGACCTCTGCCCTGACACAAGGGAGCAAAAGCGGCCACTCATTAGGGCCCGTTTGCTCACTTGTGCTGTGGAGAGGTGAGGTCACTGCAAATGCCACTGGCGTGTGCGGGGAGCACCTGCAGTGGCTGGGCCACATGGGAGTTGCCACAGCCAAAGCGGGCGTGCACCTTCCAGGTCCAAGCTGCCCGGTCTCCGGAGTGCTCCACAAGGGGCAGGTGCAGGTGGGTTGTGTGTCTCCTCAGGGGAGCTGATCTCAGGCTGTGATGCTCCCGGAAGATCCTGAGCCATCCAGGATCCCAGGAAGACGTGGGTAGCGACTGGCAGTCCACTCACGGCCTGGCTGCAGATGCAGTCCACTCACGGCCTGGCTGGAGATGCGGTCCACTCACGGCCTGGCTGCAGATGCGGTCCACTCACGGCCTGGCTGCAGATGCGGTCCACTCACGGCCTGGCTGCAGATGCGGTCCACTCACGGCCTGGCTGCAGATGCGGTCCACTCACGGCCTGGCTGCAGATGCGGTCCACTCACGGCCTGGCTGCAGATGCGGTCCACTCACGGCCTGGCTGCAGATGCGGTCCACTCACGGCCTGGCTGCAGATGCGGTCCACTCAGATGCAGTCCACTCACGGCTTGGCTGCAGATGCAGTCCACTCAGCCTGCTGCAGATGCAGTCTCTGGAGCTGAGAGTGCAGCGAGTCCTGGTCTTCTGCCTCCAGCTGTCACACACCTGCCTCTCTGTCTCAGGGGCCATAAGTGACAGCTGGATCATTTCCCCTTCAGTATTCACTAGGGCGCGATCCTTTGCTCTGTGAGCACGCCAGGAGTCAGAGTGTGGTGTTAGGGCCTTTCCTTGGGAAAGCGCCTGTTTCTCTGTCTGCGGTTCTCTAAGTCCACGGTTTCCTCCATTCCATCTGTGCTAAGTCCCATTAGCTTCCTCAGAGTGTCCTCACGGCATTCAACCCCAATCCTTCTCCTGAGGACTGAAGATACAGCCCACACCTCCACACTTGCTTCAGATGGACCTGGACATGTAAGCAGGTTCTCAGCTGGTAATTGCCATTCAGCATGATTTCTGTGGTGAATTTTCTCAGTTATGCTTCCTCCTGAGGTTCCTTAAGTCCCCACTGATCTCGCCTGTGAGAAGGTCTCCTATTGTGTGTAAACTTCTCCTCCTTCACGACTCCCTCCCCAGGAGAGAGTTTCCATTCCCAAAAACTTTGTCTCCCTTTTCATCTTTATCCTTTGCCCTGCCTCATTCTGAGGAGATTGTTTTGCCTTTCTGTGCATCTGGGATCCTATGCTAGTGATCAGAAGTTGTTCTGTGGGAGTTGCTCCAGATGCAGATGATCTTTTGATGAATTTGCAAGGGAGAAAGTGGTCTCTTTTCCTATTCCTCCACCATCTTGGGACCACTCCCCAACATAGGTTCTTAATTTAGATGTGTTTCAGGAGCACCTTGAATCCCCTGAATTACTAATATAAAAAGTTCGGTACATGGTTATGTTTATGGGGTGAAAGTCTATTAGATTCTCTAAAAGTTTTCCTAGAAGTACTCCTAGTTATTCTGTGTTTATGGAATTCTGTATTTGAACTCTATGGGGAGGAAAATATAGTTTTTAATATAAGAGATTAAACATCTAGTTACTTGTATTAACTGTCTATAACTGTTACTTTGACATTATGTAGACAAAGCACAAGTCCTTTAATTGTCTGAATTAATTTACAGTAAATGAAATTCACTCATTCTTCTTCTATGTATTGCTCCATGGAAACAGCATGCTTTAGGCTGATACTAAATTTTCCACATATAGGACACTTCCTCTTTTATATTTAACCATATATTCTTCTCAGTTATTTTGTTTCATTCGATCTCTTTTTGAAAATGTGAAAGAAAAAGTAAAAGTGAAGTCACTCAGTCGTGTCCGACTCTTTGTGACCCCTACCAGGCTCCTCCCTCCATGGGATTCTCCAGGCAAGAGTACTGGAGTGGGTTCCCATTTTCCTTCTCCAGGGGAATCTTCCTGACCCAGGGATCGAACTCTGGTCTCCTGCATTCCAGACAGATGCTTTAACCTCTGAGCCACCAGGGAAGCTAGTTTAATTGTATTGAAAAACACATTTTGAATGAGTCAGGTTTCCATTGTATAGATTAATTTCCTTGTCGTGTATTCAATTTTTTGTTGCTGTTTGTATATTTTCTAATGATATTTCTTGGTATTCTCTTTAAAAAAGTCTCATTTTGAGGAATTCATTACAAAGTGTTTATTACATACATATTGCATGATACATTTAATTTTTTAAAGATGTAACATATTTAAAAATATGCTGATCATATTAAATGCATGACTTGATGTATTTCCTTATTAACACATTATTTTTTCAAAACATTTTTAAGTTCACAGCAAAACCAAGTACCTTGATTTGCCATATACTTCCTGCCTCAACACTTGTATAGCCTTCCCCGTTATCAGCATCCCTCATCAAAGAGGTACATTTGTTATAACTGATGAATCTACCTTGACACATCATTATCCCATGTTCACAGGGCTCACTAGATGTTGCATGTTCTGTAAGTTTTAGCAAATTCATAACGACGTGCATCCACAATTATAGGACCATATAAAGTAGTTTCACTGCATTAAATGTCCTCTATGCTCTACTTATTCATCCCTCCCTCCAAACTCCCCCAAACCCAGGCAACCATTTCTCTTTTTACTGTCTCCATACTTTTGATTTATCCGTTATGTCATGCAGTTGGAGTTTTCAGTATATAGCCTTTTCAGATAGATATCCTTCAGTTAGTAATAAGCCTTTAAGTTTTCTCCACATCTTGTCGTGGCTTTACAATTCATGTATTTTTGGCACTAACTCTCAATTGTCTGAATTAAGTACAGCTTAGTATCAATTCACCTGCAGAAAGACATCTTGGTTGCATTTAGAGTTTGCCAATTATGAAAGAGGATGCTATAAACATCCATGTGCAAGCTTATGTGTGAACATACGTTTTCAACTTCTTTGGGTAAACACCAAGGAATGTGGCTGCAGGATCAGTGTGTGTCAAGATTATGTTTTATTTATGTAAGAAACCACCAAAGTGTATTTCACAGAGATAGTGCCATTTTGTAGTCCCACCAGCAATAAGTAAGAGTTCCTATTGTGCAATATCCTTACCGGTATTTTTAGAGTCAGTGTTCTGGATTTAGGCTAGTTGTAAAAGAGTCAAACATGATTTAGTGAATAAAAAACAACAAATGGGTGTATGGTATTCTCATTGTATCAATAATTTCATTTTGTATTCCATTGATGGTATATGATGTGGATAATCTTTTCATGTAATTAGCTGCTGCTTGTACATCTTCATTAAGGAAATATCTCTTAAGGGATTGGCCAGTTTTTATACGGGTTATTTGTAGTCTTATGGTTGAATTTTAAGTTGTTTATTGCTTTTTTCTTTTATAAATTATTATCTTGATTACTGTTTAGTTCAGTTCAGACGCTCAGTCATGTCCGACTCTGTGACCTCATGAATCGCAGCACGCCAGGCCTCCCTGTCGATCACATCTCCCGGAGTTCACTCAGACTCACGTCCATCGAGTCCGTGATGCCATCCAGCCATCTCATCCTCTGTCGTCTCCTTCTCCTCCTGCCCCCAATTCACTCAGCATCAGAGTCTTTTCCAGTGAGTCAGCTCTTCTCATGACGTGGCCAAAGTACTGGAGTTTCAGCTTTAAGCATCATTCCTGAAAGAAATCCCAGGGTTGATCTCCTTCAGAATGGACTGGTTGGATCTCCTCGCAGTCCAAGGGACTCTCAAGAGTCTTCTCCAACACCACAGTTCAAAAGCATCAATTCTTCGGCGCTCAGCCTTCTTCACAGTCTAACTCTCACATCCATACATGACCACAGGAAAAACCATAGCCTTGACTAGACGGACCTTAGTCGGTAATGTCTCTATTTTGAATGTACTATCTAGGTTGGTCATAACTTTCCTTCCAAGGAGTAACCATATTTTAATTTCATGGCTGCAGCCACCATCTGCAGTGATTTTGGAGCCCCCAAAATGAAGTCTGACACTGTTTCCACTGTTTCCTTCTCTATTTCCCATGAAGTAATGGGACCAGATGCCATGATCTTCATTTTCTGAATGTTGAGCTTTAAGCCAACTTGTTCACTCTCCTCTTTCACTTTCATCAAGAGGCTTTTAGTTCCTCTTCACTTTCTGCCATAAGGCTGGTGTCATCTGCATATCTGAGGTTATTGATATTTCTCCAACAATCTTGATTCCAGCTTGTGTTTCTTCCAGTCCAGCGTTTCTCATGATGTACTCTGCATAGAAGTTAAATCAGCAGGGTGACAATACACAGCCTTGACGTACTCCTTTTCCTATTTGGAGCCACTCTGTTGTTCCATGTCCAGTTCTAACTGTTGCTTCCTGACGTGCGTACAGGTTTCTCAAGATGCAGGTTAGGTCGTCTGGTATTCCCATCTCTTTCAGAATTTTCCACAGTTTATTGTGATCCACACAGTCAAAGGCTTTGGCATAGTCAATAAAGCAGAAAGAGATGTTTTTCTGGAACTCTGTTGCTTTTTCGATGATCCAGTGGATGTTGGCAATTTAATCTCTGGTTCCTCTGCCTTTTCTAAAACCAGCTTGAATGTCAGGGAGTTCACAGCTCATCTATTGCTGAAGCCTGGCTTGGAGAATTTTGAGCATTACTTTACTAGCATGTGAGATGAGTGCAATTGTGCAGTAGTTTGAGCATTCTTTGGCATTGCCTTTCTTTGGGATTGGAATGAAAACTGACCTTTTCCAGTCCTGTGGCCACTGCTGTTTTCCAAGTTTGCTGGGATATTGAGTGCAGCACTTTCACAGCATCATCTTTCAGGGTTTGAAACAGCTCCACTGGAATTCCATCACCTCCACTAGCTTAGTTCATAGTGACGCTTTCTAAGGCCCACTTGACTTCACATTCCAAGATGTCTGGCTCTAGATTAGTGTTCACATCATCATGATTATCTGGATCTGAAGATCTTTTTTGTGCAGTTCTTCCATGTATTCTTGCCACCTCTTCTTAATATCTTCTGCTTCTGTTATGTCCATACCATTTCTGTCCTTTGTTGAGCCCGTCTTTGCATGAAATGTTCCCTTGGTATCTCTAATTTTCTTGAAAAGCTCTCTAGTCTTTCCCATTCTGTTGTTTTCCTCTATTTCTTTGCATTGATCACTGAAGAAGGCTTTCTTATCTCTCCTTGCTATTCTTTGGAACTCTGCATTCAGATGCTTATATCTTTCCTTTTCTCCTTGGCTTTTTGCTTCTCTTCTTCTCACAGCTATTTGTAAGGCCTCCCCAGACAGCCATTTTGCTTTTTGCATTTCTTTTCCATGAGGATGGTCTTGATCCCTGACTCCTATACAATGTCATGATCCTAATTCCATAGTTCATCAGGCACTCTATCTATCAGATCTAGGCCCTTAAATCTATTTCTCACTTCCATTGTATAATCATAAGGGATTTAATTTAGGTCATACCTGAATGGTCTAGCAGTTTTCCCTACTTTCTTCAATTTAAGTCTAAATTTGGTAATAAGGAGTTCATGATCTGAACCACAGTCAGCTCCTGGTCTTGTTTTTGTTGACTGTATAGAGCTTCTCCATCTTCGGCTGGTTAAAATATAATCTGTCTGATTTCGGTGTTGACCGTCTGGTGATGTCCATGTGTAGAGTCTTCTCTTGTGTTGTTGGAAGAAGGTGTTTGCTATGACCAGTGCATTTTCTTGGCAAAACTCTATGTAGCTTTATAGTAAATTTTAGCAAATATGTATAAATAGTTGAGTAGTGTCAGTCCTCCAAAGCTTTTGTCCCCTTCATTATTTTATTGACTATTCTGGGCCTTTACCTTTTCCATAGAAACTTTAGAATCATTTTGTTGGTCAGCAATAACTTGCTTGGATTTTGATTGGGAATGCACTGAATCTGTAGATCAAGTTAGGAGGATCTTACATCTTGGCAATATTGAGTCATCCTACTCATAAACATGGAATATCTCTCCATTTATTTAGTTCTATTTTGATATATTTTATCAGAATTCTTTAGTTTTCCTCACAAATCTAACTACATTGTATATATATATACTTTACATATATATTCTTGAATGTTTTAAAAATATTTATACATAAGTATTTCATTTTTAGGTGCCAGTGTAAATATGGTGTTTTTAATTTTGAATTCTACTTGTTTATTACTGGTAAATAGGGAAGGGTTTGGCTTTTGTGAGATAACCTTGTATCCTGCCACTTTGCTATAATTGCTTATTAGTTCCAGGAGTTTTTTGGTCAATTCTTTTATATTTTCTCCATAGACAGTTTTCTCTTCTATGAACAAAGATAGATTTATTTCATTTCTAATTCATATAATTTTTAACTTATTTCTCCTCTGTTATTTCATATAGGTAGGACTTCCAGTATAATGCTGAAACAGGGTGGTGATAGGGACTGTGCATCCCTTGTTCTTGGTCTCAGAAGGAAAGAATCTTTTTGCATTAGTATGATGTAAGCTGTAAGAATTTATAGATATTTTTTGTCAAGTCGAGGAAATTTGTCTCCATTTCTCATTTGCTGAGAGTTTTATCATGAATAATATTGGGTTTTGTAAAAAATTTTTCCATCTATTGATATGAACATGTAATTTTTTCCCCTTTGTATGTAGCCTTTTTGTTGATTTTGAAATGTTGAACCTGGCTTACATACCTGTTATAAATTCTACTTGGTTGGGGTGTGTAATTCTTGCCCTACATTCTTATATTTAATTTGCTAATATTTTGTTGAGGATTTTTGCATGTGTGAACTTGAGAGATATTGGTCTACAGTTTTTTGGTAATGTCTTTATATAGTTCTGGTACTGAGGTGTTAGTGAACTGCAGCTTCATGGAATGAATTAGATAGTATTCTCTCTACTTCTGTCTTCTGCAAAAGTGTAGAGAAATTTCTTTTTTTCCTTTAAATGTTTGGTGGATTTACCAGTTACTTCTCTGGGCTTGGTGCTTTCTGTTTTCAAAGATTATTCATTGTATCTTTAATACATATAGATTTTGTATTTCTTCTAGTTGAAGTTTAAGGAACTGATCCATTATGAAATGAAGCACTTATCAAATTTGCAAATATAGAAATTTGCATATATTTCTTTATTATCCTTTTAATGTCTATGGAACTGTGTGATGCTTCCATTTTCATTTCTGATATAAATAATCTGTATGCTCTCTCTTTTTTTTTCTTAGCCTGAATAGAGCCTTATCTATTGTATTGATCATTTCAAATAACCAGATTTTGGTTTTGTTGATTGTTCTCTATTGATTTCTTTTACAATTTCATTTTTTATTTAAAATTTTTATCTAATTTTTATTTTTTATCATTTCATGGATTCCTAAAGTAAAGGGTTAGATTATTCATTTTAGATCTTTCTTCCTTTCTAATATATACATTGTATTCAATACTATGTATTTACTCTATGCTCTGCTTTATTTGCATCCCACAAATTTGGATAATTTGCATTTTCATATTCATTTAGTTTAAATATTTTAAAATGTATCTGGAGAGTTTTCATTTGTATCATGTGTTATTTACAAGTGTTTTGTTGAATCTTCAAGTATTTGGAGGTTTCCAAGTTGATTTGATTTGGAAATTGATTTCTAGTTTAATTCCATGGTGGCTCAGAGGTTAAAGCATCTGCCTCCAATGCGAGAGACCTGTGTTCAATCCCTGGGTCAGGAAGATCCCCTGGAGAAGGAAATGGCAACCCATTCCAGTATTCTTGCCTGGAGAATCCCATGGACGGAGGAGCCTGGTGGGCTACAGTCCACCGGGTTGCAAAGAGTCGGACACGACTGAGGGACTTCACTTTTACTCACTTTCACTTATGTCCATAGAGGTCTGAGACCTGACATGATATGGTTTTCATTATTTTAAATTTGTTAAGGTGTATCTTATGGCTCAGAATGTGAATGTTCCATGCAAGCTGAAGAAAAACATGTATTCTGCTGTTGTTGGATGAAGAAATCAATTGATATCAATTGTGTCTAGTTGATTGATAGTGTTACTGAGTTCAACTATGTCCTATCAAAACTGCTTGCTGAATTACTCCATTTTTAATAGAGGAATTTGAGATTTCCAACTATGATAGTGGATTCATTTATTTCTCTTTACTGTTCTATTAGTTTTTGTCCCACATATTTTTGATCAGTGCATAAATATTATATATTGTTATGTCTTCTTAGGGAATTGATCCCTTAATCACAATGCAATCCCTGTCTTTATCTCTGATAATTTTACTTGCTATGAAGTCTTCTGTCCAAAATTGATAGAGCTATTCCTACTGTCTTTTGAATAATGTTAGCTAGTATGTTTCTCCTTCATTTACTTCAGTACATTTCTATTTAAAGTGAGTTCCTTGTAGACAACACACAGTTAGATTTAGTTTTTGATCTATTCTGACAACCTTTGTGTTTTAATTAGTGAACTGATGTTCAAAGTGACTTTTGATATGGTTAGACTGGGGCTCCCCAGGTAGTCCCACTGGTAAAGAATCTGCCTGCAATGCAAGAGACCTCAGTTCAATCCCTCATGGACAGAGGAGCCTGGTGGGCTACAGTCCATGGGGTCCCAAAGAGTCAGACACAACTGAGCGACTAAGCATAGTGTGGTTAGGTTAATACTTACTATATCTATTACTGTTATTTATTTGTTGCCCTTGTTCTTCATATTTTTCTTCCAGTCTTTTTCTGCATTTTGTTGTTTTAATAGGGCATTTTCTGTGATTCCATTTTACTCTATCTCTTAGTATAGCAGTTATTTTTGTTCTAAGTAAATTTTAGTGGCTGCTTTAGAGTCTACAATATGCTTTTACAACAAACCCAAGTTCACTTTCAAATAACACTATATTGCTTCAAGGGTAATATGAGTACTTTATAATAACAAAATATTCTTTATTCTTTCCTCTCATTCCTTACGTCACTGCTATTATTTATTTCACCTGTACATGAGTATCTAAAACTGGAAACATGTTGCTGTTGTTATTTTCCTTTCTTTATGTAGACCCAAGTTTGTGACATATAATTGTTGCCTTCTATCTAAAGTTTTCTTTTAACTGGGATGATTTACTGGCCACATGTTTCCCATTTTTATCTGAGAGAGTCTTTATTTTTCTTCACTTCTGAAGGATAACACTGCAGGGCACAGAATTCTTGGTTAGTGGATTTTTCTCACTCAGTGCTTTAAATATTTTATTCCTCTTTCTTCTTTCTTGCATGGTTCCTGAGAGAATGTGTGTATATTAGTCACTCAGTCATATCCACCTCTTTGCAATTCCATGGACAATAGCATGCCAGGTTCCTCTGTCCATGGAATTCTCCAGGCAGAAATACTGGAGTGGTTTGTCATTCTCTTCTCTGGGGGAATCTTCCTGACCTAGGAATTTAACCCAGCTATCCTCCCACTGCAGAGTACATCATGAGAAACACTGGACTGGAAGAAACACAAGCTGGAATCAAGACTGCTGGGAGAAATATCAATAATCTCAGATATGCAGATGACATCACCCTTATGGCAGAAAGTGAAGAGGAACTAAAAAGCCTCTTGATGAAAATGAAAGAGGAGAGTGAAAAAGTTGGCTTAAAGCTCTACATTCAGAAAGCGAAGATCATGGCACCCGCTCTGATCACTTCATGGGAAATAAATGGGGAAACAGTGGAAACAGTGTCAGACTTTATTTTGAGGGGCTCCAAAAATCACTGCAGATGGTGACTGCAGCCATGAAATTGAGAGACGCTTACTCCTTGGAAGAAAAGTTATGACCAACCTAGATAGTATATTCAAAAGCAGAGACATTACTTTGCCAACTAAGGTCCGTCTAGTCAAGGCTGTGGTTTTTCCTGTGGTCATGTATGGATGTGAGAGTTGGACTGTGAAGAAGGCTGAGTGCCAAAGAATTGATGCTTTTGAACTGTGGTGTTGGAGAAGACTCTTGAGAGTCCCTTGAACTGCAAGGGACTGCAACCAGTCCATTCTGAAGGAGATCCAACCCTGGAATTTCTTTGGAAGGAATGATGTTTAAAGCTGAAACTCCAGTACTTTGACCACCTCATGCGAAGAGTTGACTCATTGGAAAAGACTCTGATGCTGGGAAGGATTGAGGGCAGGAGGAGAAGGGGGACGACAGAGGATAAGATGGCTGGATAGCATCACGGACTCAATGAACGTGAGTCTGAGTGAACTCCGGGAGATGGTGATGAACAGGGAGGCCTGGCGTGCTGCGATTCATGGGGTCGCAAAGAATCGGACACGACTGAACAACTGAACTGAACTGATCTTCCACTGTGGGCAGGTTCTTTATCATCTGAGTCACCTGGGAAGCCCTTTCTTCTTTCTTGTGTGGTTTCTTCTCTTCTTTTAAGAGAAGTCAAATCTTATTCTTATCTTTGCTTCTTTATAGGTAAAACTTCCTCCCAACCCTGGCTTCTTTCAGCATTTTTTCTTTAATCTTTGTTTTTCTGTAGTTTGAATATGATATGACTGTCATTTTTTTGGCATTTATCCTTTTGATGTTTTCTAAACCTCCTGGGTCTGTGGCTTGATATAAATTCTCAGTTGTTACTGTTTCAGTATTTCTTCTGTCACTTTTTCTGTTTCTTCCCTTTCTGGTATTCCAATTGCATGTGTCTTATACTATTTGTAGCTGTCTCTCAGCTCTTGGATAAAGCTGAACAAACCTATTAGTAAGTCCATCAAAGACATTCTTCATTTCTTTCACAGTTCTGTTGATCTTGCACTTGTTTTTCATTGTTTCTCGAAATTTCTGTCTCTCTGCTTACATTCCCATCTGCAATGGCCTTACATGACATCTACTTTATCCATTAACACTCAGCGTATTTATCATGTTTTGTTTTTTTTTTTAATCCCTTGCCTGATGATTCCAAAATCTCTGCCATTTCTGAGTCTGGTTATGATTTCTGTTTTGCACCTTGAAACAATAGTTTCTTTGCCTTCAGTATGCCTTGTAATTTTTCCTTGATATACAGATATCATATACTGAATAAAAGGAGCCACTGTAAGTAGACTTTTAATAATGTGATGGAAATGGATGAGAGAGGAAACATTCTATCTTCCTATGATTATGTCTCAGTCTTTTAGTGAACCTGTGCCTTTGAACTGTGAAGTTCACAATTCTTTGTTTCTGTCTCCCTGACTTTACCCTTAGCAGGGACAGGATGATTCAAGTACACAGGAGTTCAATATTCTCTTTTTCCACAAGGAAGGTTACAGCTGTCTAGAGTTGGGTATTCCCCTTCTCCCCAGGTCATTTAGGCTCTGATAAAACCTCATTTGGCTAAGCTCAAGTAAAAGCTTATCCTGTGGGTCAACTTTGTTAAAAAGAACAAAATGTTCTGGTGTTTCAAAATGGCTCCTTTTCGTTTTATCAATTAAAAGCACCGGGGGATTGTCCTCTGATATTCACTGTGAGAAACTAGTAAAGCTTCAGAAGGTAAAACTCACAAAATGTTTCCCTTGCCCTTGATTGAATTGCATACCCCATCCCCATAGTTTTTCATCAGTCAGACTTGAACAGATTGAGTCTCTAGCAATTTGTCAAGTATAGTTCAAATTTTCCTACTCTGGCACTTGTTTTTGTGGAGATTTCTATTTATGAGTTTCTTCTCTGGTTTGTTATGATTCTCTATATTTACCTGTCTCTTTAATTTTGATAGCAGCAATTTGCCATATGATGTCATGCTTCCTGGATCTAAGAAGAGCTGTTGATTTTTCCGTTTGTTCAGCTTTTTTCATGTTGTCAGGGAAGAGTGACAACTTCCAAACACCTTATATTCTGCACCAGAAACCTTAAGTCACCTTAAAGCATATCTCATGTGGTGGCTCAGAGGTTAAAGCATCTGCCTCCAATGCAGGAGACCTGGGTTCAATCCCTGGGTCGGGAAGATCCCCTGGAGAAGGAAATGGTAACCCACTCCAGTATTCTTGCCTGGAGAATCCCATGGACGTAGAAGCCTGGTAGGCTATGTCCACAGGGTTGCAAAGAGTCGGACACAACTGAGCGACTTCACTTTCACTTTCATGTTGTAATTTACAATTTTGTATTTCAGTAGATGCCACATTTGGCTTAGAGCTTTGAGATACTATGTGATACAAATAATAAAACAAAGAGAACTTATTGGAAAATTTTCTTCCAGATATTGAAGAAGTTTTTAAAAATATGCTGCTTTGTCTTTCATTTTGGGAGAGTTTGTATATATTGAGTTCAACCGAATGCCATGTAGCCAATATACTTATGTCATATGTATAATGCTAGTTCCCAACTCTATACAGAATATCAGGAATAGTCTTTTAACGTTATATATTGGTTTTGGCGTATACTCAAAATGTCAAAAAGAACAAATCAAATTAAAGCACCCTGTAAATATTGTTCCTAGTCTTTTCTGGAAAGAAGCATTTGATAAATGAATATTCTTGGGAAAGCTGACTTATCTCAAGAAAGAAAAAAAAACATAATTTCAGTATTCAGGTGGCAAGTCTGAAAGCAATAAATGATTATAAAAGTTAAATTTAAGTATCCAGAATGATGTCTATAAATATATTAACAGCCCAGAGAGATAGAATTAATATTAGTCAAATATCCTTAAATTTTAGTTAATATTTACTGTGTCACCACGGACAAGTTTATGTTACCAGCAAACCATTGAAACATGAAAATAAATAACAATAAATGAATAGGTGCCAGTCTCCTCACATTGATCTATAGTATCCCAATCAAAATTGTTACTTTTTGTAAAAGATAATTCTAAAATTTATATGAAAATACAGAATGCCTAGAATAGCCAAGAGCATCTTGAAGCAGAAGAACAAAGTTGGAGAATATGCCAGACTCAATACATTATAAAGTAGCTGTAGTTAGCAAAGTGTGTTACAGCAATTGCCACAGATAAATAGGTGAATGAAACAGAATTGAGAGATCAGAAATAGGCCCAAACATATATTATATGTTTTATAATGTCAACAGAGCAATTTAATAAGTAGAACTTTAAATAAAATAGTGTTGCTGTGACTGGCTATTTATGTGGGGAGAAAATGAATCTTGACATTCATCTCAAATATAAAACAAAAGTTAATTCAAGGTGGATCATAAAGCATAAATAAAAATGCTAAAATTGTAAAATTTCTGTGGATGGGTAAGGTCGTGAATATTAGTTATAGAATAAATTAGAATCTTGAATTTCCTGAAGAGTAGAGAAGCAATGTAATATGTAAGAGACACAGATTTGATCCCCTGGAGAAGGAAATGGCAATCCACTCCAGTATTCTTGCCTGAAAAATCCCATGGACGGAGGAGCCTGGTGGGCTTCAGCCCCTAAGGTCTCAAAGAGGTGGACACGACTGAAGCAAGTTAGCACACATAAAGAAGAGAAGCGTTAAGTAGAAAGAGTAAAGAGGACTTAACCAAAGAGCCAAAACCAACATTCTTGAAGAGTATCAGCAGGGAAAAAAAGATGAAAAAAATTGTATTACTAAGATCCTCTAAGTATTGTTATTAAGTAGAAAGATTGAGAAGCATGATAAAGAGAAATTATTTTGATTAGCTAGAATAGATTACTAATTATCCATAAACATCCATTAAAGACTAATGAAACATATAATGGGGAGTTGAATTGTAATGGAGTAGGTTTGGGGGTCACTTCAGTTCAGTTCAGTTGCTTGTTCATGTCCAACTCTTTCTGACACCATGGACTGCAGCACCACAGGCCTTGCTGTCCATCACCAACTCCTGGAGCTTGCTCAAAGTTATATCCATTGAGTCAGTGATGCCATCTAACCATCTTATCCTCTGTTGTCCTGTTTCCTGCCTTCAATATTTCCCAGCATCAGGGTGTCTTCAAATGAATCAGTTCTTCCCATCAGGTGGTCAAAGTATTGGAGTTTCAGCTTCAGCATCAGTCCTTCCAATGCATATTCAGTACTAATTTCCTTTAGGATGGATGTATCTCCTTGCTGTTCAAAGGGCTCTCAAGAGTCCTCCTAGCCCGCAGTTCAAAAGCATCAATTCTTTGGCGCTCAGCTTTCTTTATAGTCCATAAATGACTACTGGAAAACCATAGCTTTGACTAAGTGAAACTTTGTTGGCAAAGTAATGTCTCTGCATTTTAATAAGCTGTCTGCGTTGGTCATACTTTTTCTTCCAAGGAGCAAGTGTCTTTTAATTTCATGGCTGCAGTTACCATGTGCAGTGATTTTGGAGACCCAAAAAATAAAGTCTGTCACTATTTCCACTGTTTCTCCATCTATTTGCCATGAAGTGATGGGACTGGATGCCATGATCTTCATTTTCTGAATGTTGAGCTTTAAGCCAACTTTTTCACTTTCTTCTTTCACTTTCATCAAGAGACTCTTTAGTTCTTCGCTTTCTGCCATAAGGGTGGTGTCATCTGCTTATCTGAGGTTATTAATATTTCTCTGGTCAGTCTTGATTCCAGTTTGTGCTTCACCCAGTCCAGCATTTCTCATGATGGACTCTGCAAAAAGTTAAATAAGCAGGATGACAATATATAGCCTTGATGTACTCATTTCCCAATGTGAAACCAGTCTGTTGTTCCATGTCCAGGCCTAACTGTTGCTTCTTGACCTGAATGCAGATTTCTCAGTCAGCTGGTCATCTGGTATTCCCATCTCTTTCAGAATTTTACACAGTTTTTTGTAATCTACACAGTCAATGGTTTTAGTATAGTCAATAAAGCAAAAGTAGATATTTTTTCTGGAACTCTCTTGCTTTTTCAGTGATCCAACAGATGTTGGCAACTTGATCTCTGGTACCTCTGTCTTTTCTAAAACCAGCTTGACATCTGGAAGTTCATGGTTCGTGTACTGTTGAAGCCTGGCTTGGAGAATTTTGAGCATTACTTTGCTAGTGTGTGAGATGAATATAATTATACGGTAGTTTAAGTATTCTTTGGCATTGTCTTTCTTAGGGATTGGAATGAAAACTGAAATTTTCCAGTCCTGTGTCCACTGCTGAGTTTTCCAATTTTGCTGGCATATTGAGTGCAGCACTGTCACAGCATCATCTTTTATGATTTGAAATAGATCAACTGGGATTCCATCACCTCCACTAGCCTTTTTTGTGGTGATGCTTCCTAAGGCCCACTTGACTTCACATGCCAGGATGTGGCTCTAGGTGAGTGATCACACCATCATGATTATCTGGATCATGAGGATCTTTTTGTACAGTTCTGTGTATTCTTGCCACGTCTTCTTAATATCTTCTGCTTCTGTTAGGTCCATGCCATTTCTGTCCTTTATCGAGCCCATCTTTGCATGAAATGTTCCCTTGGTATCTCTAATTTTCTTGACGAGTTCTCTAGACTTTCCCATTCTGTTGTTTTCCTCTATTTTTTTTGCATTGGTCACTGAGGAAGGCTTTCTTATCTCTCCTTGCTGTTCTTCGGAACTCTGCATTCAAATGGGTGTTTTTCCTTTTCTCCTTCACCTTTCACTTCTCTTCTATTTCTCTAGTATTCTTGCCTGGAGAATCCCATGGAAGGAGGAACCTGGTGGGCTACAGTCCACAGTTTCGCAGAGTCAGACACGACTGAGTGAATTCACTCACTCACTCACTCATTCACTCTCTTCTATTCAAAGCTATTTTTAAGGCCTCCTCAGACAACTATTTTACCTTTTATATATATTTTTTTCCTTGGGGATGGTCTTGATCCCTACCTCTTGTACAGTGTCACAAACCTTCGTCTGTAGTTCTTCTGGCATTCTGCCTATCAGATCTAATCCCTTGAATCTATTTGTCACTTCCACTGTATAATCATAAGGGATTTGATTTAGGTCATACCTGAATGGTCTAGTGGTTTTCCCTACTTTCTTCAATTTAAATCTGAATTTGGCAATAAGGAGTTCATGGTCTGAGCCACAGTCAGCTCCTGGTTTTGATTTTGCTGACTGTGTAGAGCTTCTTTCTCCATCTTTGGCTGCAGAGAATATAATCAATCTGATTTCAGTATTGACCATCTGGTGATGTCCATGTGTAGAGTCTTCTCTTTTGTTTTTGGAAGAGGATGTTTGATTGACCAGTGTGTTCTCTTGGAAAAACTCTATTAGCCCTTGTTTTGCTTCATTCTGTATTCCAAGGTCAAATTTGCCTGTTACTCCGGGTGTTTCTTGACTTCCTACTTTTGCATTCCAGTCCCCTATAATGAAAAGGACATCTTTTTGGGTGTTAGTTCTAGAAGTTCTTGTAGGTTTTCATAGAACCATTCAGTTTCAGCTTCTTCAGCATTATTGATTGGGTCATAGGGTTGGAATACTGTGATATTGAATGGTTTGCTTTGGAAACGAACAGAAATCATTCTGTTCTTTTTGAGATTGCATCCAGTTACTGCATTTCAGACTCTTTTGTTGACTATGATGGCTGCTCCATTTCTTCTAAGAAATTCTTGCCACAGTAGTAGATATAATGGTCGTCTGAGTTAAATTCACCCATTCCAGTCCATTTTAGTTCACTGATTCCTAAAGTGTCAATGCCACTCTTGCTATCTCCTGTTTGACCACTTCCATTTTCTGGTTCATGGACCTGACATTCTAGGTTCCTATGCAATATTGCTCTTTACAGCATCGGACTTTACTTCCATCACCAGTTACATCCACAACTGGGTGTTATTTTGCTTGGCTCTGCCTTTTCATTCTTTCTGGAGTTAGTTCTCCACTGATCTCCATTGGCATATTGGGCACCTACCGACCTGGGGAGATCATTTTTCAGTGTCCTGTCTTTTTGCCTTTTCATACTGTTCATGGGGTTCTCAAGGCAATAATACTGAAGTGGTTTGCCATTCCCTTCTCCAGTGGACCGCATTCTGTCAGACCTCTCCACCATGACTTGTCTGTCTTGGGTGGCCCTATACGGCATGGCTCACAGTTTCATTGAGTTACACAAGGCTGTGGTCTATGTGATCAGATTGGTTAGTTTTCTGTAATTGTGGTTTTCAGTCTCTCTGCCCTCTGATGGAGAAGGATAAGAGGCTTATGGAAGCTTCTTAACGGGAGAGACTGACTGAGGGGAAAACTGGTCTTCTTTTGATGGGCGGAGCTGTGCTCAGTAAATCTTTAATCCAATTTTCTATTGAAGGCCAAGGCTGTGTTCCCTCCCTATTATTTGACCTGAGACCAAATTATGGAGAAGGCAATGGCACCCCACTCCAGTACTCTTGCCTGAAAAATCCCATGAGTGGAGGAGTCTGGTAGGCTGCAGTCCATGGGGTTGCTGAGAGTTGGACATGACTGAGTGACTTGACTTTTACTTTTCGCTTTCATGCATTGGAGAAGGAAATGGCAACCCACTCTAGTGTTCTTGCCTGGAGAATCCCAGGGATAGGGGAGCCTGGTGGGCTGCCATCTGTGGGGTCTCACAGAATCGGACACAACTGAAGCGACTTAGCAGGAGCAGTAGCAGCAGCAGCAAATTATGGTGCCGGTAATGGAGACCTTCAAAAGGCCTGCATCCATGCACTGCTATACTCAGTGTCACCGCCCTGCAGCAGGCCACCACCAACCCACGCCTCCACCAGAGACTTCTGGACACTCATGGGCATGTCTGGGTCAGTCTCTCGTGGGGTCACTGCTTCTCTCTCCTGGGCCATGGTGCACACAAGGTTCTGTCTGTGCCCTTCCAGAGTCTGTTTCCCTGTCCTATGTAACTTCTGGTGGCTCTGTGGTGGGCTTAATGGCGACTTCCTCCAAGGGGGCTTATGCCAAACCCAGGTCTACTGCACCCAGAGCCCCTGCCCCCACAGCAGTCCACTGCTGACCCACATCTCCTCAGGAGACACCCAAACACAGGTCTACTGCACCCAGAGCCCCTGCCCCCACAGCAGTCCACTGCTGACCCACATCTCCTCAGGAGACACCCAAACACAGGTCTACTGCACCCAGAGCCCCTGCCCCCACAGCAGTCCACTGCTGACCCACATCTCCTCAGGAGACACCCAAACACAGGTCTACTGCACCCAGAGCCCCTGCCCCCACAGCAGTCCACTGCTGACCCACATCTCCTCAGGAGACACCCAAACACAGGTCTGTCTTAGTCTCTGTGGGATCTCTGGGTCCTCGTGCACACAAGGTATGTTTGAGCCCTCTGAGCATCTCTGGCGGGTATGGGGTTCGATTCTAAATGTGATTTTGCCTCTCCTACCATCTTGCCAGGGCTTCTCTGCCCTTGGACATGGAGTATCTCCTCACAGTTGCTACAGCACCGTGCAGCCACTGCTCCATGGGGTCACAGATATTTAAGTTAGGGGTCACAGATTAGTAATTCATAGATTGTGTCCTCGAAGACAAGACAAAATATACAGTGATAGATTTAATGGCAATGGAGGTCAAATGATGATTTATTTTTACATAATTGGGATGATTACAAATAGAAGAGGCAGTCTGGGGCAGGTAAAATTAATGAATTTGGTGAGAATGTATAGAGTATAAAAATACAATGGAAGCAACTGTGGCATCCAATTGAAGATGTATCCAATAGCATTGAGGGTTTAAGGAATTAAGAGATTTTTATTTATGTGACATGTGCTTTTAGTTTGAAAGTTTATGCAAGCAAGTTTATTTGGTAACTTTTTGTATTGTAAATTATAAAATCCTCATTAAAAATCCTCTGAAGATAATAAATTACACAGTGCTTAGAATTAATATGTTTTGTCACATTAAAGGAACTTTAATACAGGCTTTTGTATCTTTTGACACTTTTCAGCAAATATGTAAAGTCACAGGTATAAGGTATAAGGTATCAGTTATTGATCCTGCAAAATGACCAGATTTTATTGGACAGCAGCAGTGAAGTACAGTAGTTTTGTGGGCATGTGAAGAGATTTCAATTTAAAAAATGTTAGCACTTGAATAAAATAAAATGATGTTTCATCTTTGGTCTAAAATTTCTTCAGGTTTCAAAGGTCCTGTAATAAATGTGTTAGTACTGGATTTTTCCTTGTTACAGAAGTGGGCTGTGAGACATTAGAAATAGATTTTGAGAGAGCTTGCCACATAGGTTGAATTTACAGAGTTTCAAGACTAGGAAGCCATGATTCTATGTATACCTCTTCAGAAGGTTATGAGAATCTGTTATGACCAAGTGATTTACTTTCTTTCCGTGACTTGCTGACTGATTTGGCCTTCTTTCTGAGCCTTTTATCTTTCTAGGTCTTTTTGAACACGTGGGAGCTCATCCTAGAGTAAAAAATAAAAATACTAAAAATACTATGTCTAACCTTGCATGAAATGCAATTATCTTCTGAGAGGCAGGAGTTAAAGCATATTTTACCTGAGAATATTATTAAATGACTTTAAATGATCAAGAAGAATAAGAGATAGAAAATGCAAGCCAAGAAGTATGACAATAAAAAGACATTCATGGAATACAGCTTTCACTTAATTTATATGTATTATGTGAAGAAGAGGCACACTGCATTGCACATAATTTCTTTATATGTAATGGAAAGTTTTCAATATTTTTTAAATGAAGGGTACTTAGTTAAAGTATAACCTTATAAGTTGTACTTTTGAAGAGAACTTTGTTGCTGTTTTGAGTAACCATTTTGTACTATCTACAGCTTACCTGGTCTTCGGTAAATCTTACAAGAACAGGTTATTTTAAAGTAGGGAATGGGCCAGAGTAGGAGTATATGTCGTGATGCCAAACTGGAAAGGAAATCAATTGCTTTTCCAAGAATCAAAGAGAATATAACACCAAGGAAATGAGTTTTTCTAACTATTCTTTTGGGAGAAGCAAGTGATTGCTTTTACCATTCTAAACCATTTCTAACCAGAAATGATTAATTACATATTTACTAAATCATTATACTGATGATGGAAGAAAGACCTGTTGGCTGTAAAACAAAAGTACAGCCCTTAAAAAAAGCAGAAGAGAAGGGAAATAAAAACAATTGTGCTACTTTTCTGACAGCATGTGTTGATGAATTTATATTCCAAGCCTGTACAATAAAAATGGATTTCTCATTCAGAATCAGTTTTAATTCTCAGCATCTTTAAAAGACATTTTTAGACAACTTACACTCAGGACACACTAGCAAGGCACAGGTGATTATTTATTTGTTCATTTATCCCTTCAAAGAGGAGCCTCCTCAGGCAACTTTTAAAGTGATTTATATACAGAATCACTGTGGTAATAACCTTCAGAGACTGATGAAAAATGAAGTAGGATTCTAGCCCTACTGGCAAAATATAAAAATGACGTTATGAACTGCAGTGGTTGCGCCCGTGGCGGGTTCCTGTGGATGTATGGCAAAGCCAGTACAGTACTGTAAAGTAAGATACAGTAAAATAAAGCAATAAAATAAAACTCTCTAGTGGAATAATGGCAGTATAAGGCTGGAATTACTTCTGTCTTGAAAGGTCTAATTCTGTGGCTTTTACTCAGCTATGCTAGAATATCTTAGAATGGAAAGATGTATTACTTTAGTCTTGATGCTTGCTACTTAAGCTAAAAGACCACATCTCTGTCACAGGCTACCTTTTCTTCTCCCACTAGCACCCAGCATTGTACACAATTAACTTGAACCAGTTGCAATGATAGAGTAGGTGTGAAACAACATAAAGATGAGATAAACTGGGAATAAATAGTGAAAATGAAAGGAACTGAAAAGATTGGTATGAGATCCAAGCTTGATAATAAAGGAAAAGAAACATGTGAGAATTTGGTGTCTGGGGAAATCCATGAAATGAAGGGACTGTACAATTAAGTGGAGGTTTTGTGGTTGAGAGACAGCTCCAGGAGTTATATAGATAAGGAAGACAGCTTTAAAATTTTGAGATTAAAGGTATCTTTGTCTCTGGACAATACTGTCCAGATTGATTCCATGTAAGCAGAGGAAAGTCAATGAAATAAATGAAGTCAAGGAACTATGACAACAGGATGCTGGATGTGTCATCTGGTTGAACTGTAGGTAAAGCTGACTTCCAATAATGAATTGGTTAATCAGTTACTTAATATATAGAGAGTATGTGAAGGATGAAAGAAATGGGAAAATATACTATCTATATTCTCTCTAGCACCATGAATAACCAATTTTTAAGCATCAATTACAGTATATATGACGGTTAGACATTTATTTGTTGGAAGAATAAATATATGCACAATGTCCTAAGAGAGCATGAAGGAACTAACTCAGCAAGAGCAATAGAAGAATGAATGTGGAAGAGTGTCAACTATAGACATCCGAAAGATATCAGATGCAAGCTGACTTTGACTTTTCATGAGTTTCTTAGCCATCTCTATGTCTTCTTTGGAGAAATGTGTGTTCAGGTCTCCTGCCACTTTCTGATTTGGTTGTTTCTTTGTCTGGTATTGAGCTACATGAGCTGCTTACACAATTTGGAGATGATTTCTTTGTCAGTTGTTTCATTTGTTATTTTTTTCTTCCACAGTCAGGGATGTCTTTTCACCTTGTTTTTAGAGTCCTTCATTGTGCAAAAGCTATAAAGTTTAATTTGGCCCCATTTGTTTATTTTTGTTTTTATTTCCATTACTCTTAAGAAGTAGGTCATAGAGGATTTATGTCAGAGTATGCTGCCTATGTTTTCCTCTAACAATTTTATATTTTCTGGTCTTACACTTAGGTTTATAATCCATTTTTAGTTTGCTTTTGTGTATGGTATAAGGAAGTAGTCTAATTTCATCTTTTACAAGTTCAATAGGTTCAGTTCAGTCGTTCAGTCGTGTCTGACTATTTGCGACCCCATGAATTGCAGCACGCCAGGCCTCCCTGTTCATTACCACCTCTCGGAGTTCACTCAGACTCACATCCATTGAGTCCGTGATGCCATCCAGCCATCTCATCCTTGGTCGGCCCCTTCTCCTGCCCCCAATCCCTCCCAGCATCAGAGTCTTTCCCAATGAGTCAACTCTTCGCATCAGATGGCCAAAGTACTGGAGTTTCAGCATTAGCCTCAGTCCTTCCAAAGAAATCCCAGGGTTGATCTCCTTCAGAATGGACTGGTTGGATCTCCTTGCAGTTCGAGGGACTCTCAAAAGTCTTCTCCAACACCACAGTTCAAAAGCATCAATTCTTCGGTGCTCAGCATTCTTCACAGTCCAACTCTCACATCCATACATGACTACAGGAAAAACCATAGCCTTGACTAGACGGACCTTAGTCAGCAAAATAATGTCTCTGCTTTTGAATATACTTTCTAGGTTGGTCATAACTTTTCTTCCAAGGAGTAAGCGTCTTCTAATTTCATGGCTGCAGTCACCATCTGCAGTGATTTTGGAGCACTCCCCCAAAATAAAGTCTGACACTGTTTCCACTGTTTCCCCATCTATTTCCCATGAAGTGATGGGACCGGATGCCATGATCTTCGTTTTGTGAATGTTGAAATTTAAGCCAACTTCTTCACTCTCCTCTTTCACTTTCATCAAGAGGCTTTTTACTTCCTCTTCACTTTCTGCCATAAGGGTGGTGTCATCTGCATATCTGAGGTTACTGATATTTCTCCCGGCAATCTTGATTCCAGCTTGTGTTTCTTCCAGTCCAGCGTTTCTCATGATGTACTCTGCATAGAAGTTAAATAAGCAGGGTGATAATATACAGCCTTGACGTACTCTTTTTCCTATTTGGAACCAGTCTGTTGTTCCATGTCCAGTTCTAACTGTTGCTTCCTGACCTGCATACAGGTTTCTCAAGAGGCAGGTCAGGTGGTCAGGTATTCCCATCTCTTTCAGAATTTTCCACAATTTATTGTGATCCACACAGTCAAAGGCTTTGGCATAGTCAATAAAGCAGAAATACATGTTTTTCTGGAACTCTCTTGCTTTATCCATGATCCACCAGATGTTGGCAATTTGATCTCTGGTTCCTCTGCCTTTTCTAAAACCAGCTTGAACGTCAGGAGTTCATGGTTCACGTATTGCTGAATCCTGGCTTGCAGAATTTTGAGCATTACTTTACTAGCATGTGAGATGAGTGCAATTGTGTGGTAGTCTGAGCATTCTTTGGCATTGCCTTTCTTTGGATTGGAATGAAAACTGACCTTTTCCAGTCCTGTGGCCACTGATGAGTTTTCCAAATTTGCTGGCATATTGAGTGCAGCACTTTCACAGCATCAGCTTTCAGGATTTGAAACAGCTCAACTGTAATTCCATCACCTCCACTAGCTTTGTTCATAGTGATGCTTTCTAAGGCCCACTTGACTTCACATTCCAGGATGTCTGGCTCTACATTAGTGATCACATCATCATGATTATCTTGGTTGTGAAGAAGATCTTTTTTGTACAGTTCTTCTGTGTATTCTTGCCACCTCTTCTTAATATCTTCTGCTTCTGTTATGTCCATACCATTTCTGTCCTTTATAGAGCCCATCTTTGCATGAAATTTTCCCTTGGTATCTCTAATTTTCTTGACGAGATCTCTGTCTTTCCCATTCTGTTCTATTCCTCTATTTGTTTGCATTGATTGCTGAAGAAAGCTTTCTTATCTCTTCTTGCTGTTTTTTGGAACTCTGCATTCAGATGCTTATATCTTTCCTTGTCTCCTTTGCTTTTCACCTCTCTTCTTTTCACAGCTATTTGTAAGGCCTCCCCAGACAGCCATTTAGCTGCCCAATTTTCCCAGCACTGTTTATTGGAGACACTGTCTTTTCTCCGTTGTGTATTTTTACCTCCTTTTTAAAAGATAAGATGCCGATGAGTGTGTGAATTTACCCCTAGGCTTTCTACTTATCCCTGTCATCTATATTTTTGGTTTTGTGACAGTAGCATACTGTGTTGATGATTGTAGCTTTAGTATAGTCTGAAGTCGGGAAAGTTGATTCCTCCAGCTCCAGCCTTCTTTCTCAAGAATGTTTGGCTATTTGGGGTCTTTTTGTGTTTCCATACAGATGGTGAAATTATATTTCTAGTTCTGTGAAAAACACCATTGATAGTTTGATAGGGATTGCGTTGAATCTATAGATTGCTTCTTTTTCTTTTTTAAAGTTTTTTTTTAATTGAAGGATAATTGCTCACAGAATTTTGTTGTTTCCTGTCAAACATCAACATGAATCAGCCATAGGCCTAGGTAGTATAGTAATTATCACAATATTGATTCTTCCAATCCAAGAACATGGTATATCTCTCCATCTATTTCTGTCAGTTTTTAATTTCTTTCATTAGCATCTTTTGGTTTTCTTGCTTATAGGACTTTTATAACTTTAGATAAGTTTATCCAAAGTACTTGATTCTTTCTGTGGTAGTGGTGAATGTTACTGTTTCCTTAATTTCTCTGATTTTTCATTGTTAGTGTATAGGAGTGCAAAGGATATCTGTGTATTAATTTTGTGAATGCAGAGTTCCAAAGAACAGCAAGAAGAGATAAGAAAGCCTTCTTCAGCGATCAGTGCAAAGAAATAGAGGAAAACAACAGAATGGGAAAGACTAGAGATCTCTTTAAGAAAGTTAGAGATACCAAGGGAACATTTCATGCAAAGATAGGCTCGATAAAGGACAGAAATGGTCTGGACTTAACAGAAGCAGAAGATATTAAGAAGAGGTGGCAAGAATACAGAGAAGAACTGTACAAAAAAGATCTTCAGGACCCAAATAATCATGTTGATGTGATCACTAATCTAAAGCCAGACAGCTTGGAATGTGAAGTCATCACTATGCCCTTAAAAAGAATAAATTTGAATCAGTTCTAATGAGATGAATGAAACTGGAGCCGATTATACAGAGTGAAGTAAGCCAGAAAGAAAAACACCAATACAGTATACTGACACATATATATGGGATTTAGAAAGATAGTAATGATGACCCTGTATATGAGACAACAAAAGAGACACAGAGATATAGAATGGACTTTTGGCCTCTGAGGGAGAGGGAGAGGGTAGGATGATTTGAGAGAATGGCATTGAAACATGTATACTATCATGTAAGAAACGAAGTGCCAGTCTATGTTCAATACAGGACACAGGATGCTTGGGGCTGGTGCATGGGATGATCCAGAGAGATGATATGGGGTGGGAGGTGGGAGGGGGCTTCGGCATTGGGAGATCGTGTACACCTGTGGCTGATTCCTGTCAATATATGGCAAAACCAATACAGTATTGTAACTTAGAATAAAGTAAAAAAAAATTAAAAAAAAGAAAGCACCATTATGAACACAGCTAGTGGAGGTGATGGAATTCCAGTGGAGCTGTTTCAAATCCTGAAAGCTGATGCTGTGAAAGTGCTGCACTCAATATGCCAGCAAATTTGGAAAACTCATCAGTGGCCACAGGACTGGAAAAGGTCAGTTTTCATTCCAATCACAAAGAAAGGCAATGCCAAAGAATGCTCAGACTACCACACAATTGCACTCATCTCACATGCTAGTAAAGTAATGCTCAAAATTCTGCAAGCCAGGATTCAGCAATACGTGAACCATGAACTCCCTGACGTTCAAGCTGGTTTTAGAAAAGGCAGAGGAACCAGAGATCAAATTGCCAACATCTGGTGGATCATGGATAAAGCAAGAGAGTTCCAGAAAAACATGTATTTCTGCTTTATTGACTATGCCAAAGCCTTTGACTGTGTGGATCACAATAAATTGTGGAAAATTCTGAAAGAGATGGGAATATCTGACCACCTGACCTGCCTCTTGAGAAACCTGTATGCAGGTCAGGAAGCAACAGTTAGAACTGGATATGGAACAACAGACTGGTTCCAAATAGGAAAAAGAGTACGTCAAGGCTGTATATTATCACCCTGCTTATTTAACTTCTATGCAGAGTACATCATGAGAAACGCTGGACTGGAAGAAACACAAGCTGGAATCAAGATTGCCGGGAGAAATATCAGTAACCTCAGATATGCAGATGACACCACCCTTATGGCAGAAAGTGAAGAAGAACTAAAGGGCCTCTTGATGAAAGTGAAAGAGGAGAGTGAAGAAGTTGGCTTAAATTTCAACATTCACAAAACGAAGATCATGGCATCCGGTCCCATCACTTCATGGGAAATAGATGGGGAAACAGTGGAAACAGTGTCAGACTTTATTTTGGGGGAGTGCTCCAAAATCACTGCAGATGGTGACTGCAGCCATGAAATTAGAAGACGCTTACTCCTTGGAAGAAAAGTTATGACCAACCTAGAAAGTATATTCAAAAGCAGAGACATTATTTTGCTGACTAAGGTCCGTCTAGTCAAGGCTATGGTTTTTCCTGTAGTCATGTATGGATGTGAGAGTTGGACTGTGAAGAATGCTGAGCACCGAAGAATTGATGCTTTTGAACTGTGGTGTTGGAGAAGACTCTTGAGAGTCCCTTGGGCTGCAAGGAGATCCAACCAGTCCATTCTGAAGGAGATGAACCCTGGGATTTCTTTGGAAGGAATGATGCTAAAGCTGAAACTCCAGTACTTTGACCACCTGATAAGAAGAGTTCACTCATTGGAAAAGACTCTGATGCTGGGAAGCATTGGTGGAAGGAGGAGACGGGGCCGACCAAGGATGAGATGGCTGGATGGCATCACGGACTCGATGAATGTGAGTCTGAGTGAACTCTGGGAGATGGTAGTGGACAGGGGTGTCTGGCGTGCTGCGATTCATGGTGTTGCAAAGAATCGGACACGACTGAGTGACTCAACTGAACTGAACTGAACTGTGACTTTATGATATTCATTAATTAGCACTAGTAATATTCTGATGGTATCTTTAGGATTTTCTATGTATATAATCCTGTCATTTGCAAATACAGAGATTTATTTCTTTTTTATCCAATCTAGATTCCTTTTCTTTTTCTCTTTTGATTGCTGTGGCTAAGTCTTCCAAACCTATGCTGAATAATACAGGAAAGATCACCCATGTCTTGTTCCTAATTTTAGAGGAAATGCTTTCAGATTTTCACCATTGAGAATTGTATTTGCTTTGGCTTTGTCATATATGGCTTTTATTATGTTGAGGTATGTTTGTTTTATGCCTACTTTCTGGAGTGTATGCTGCCTTAAGTCACTCTGGTCATTTCTGACTTTTTGTGATGCTATAGACTGTAACCTACCAGGCTCCTCTCTCCATCAGGTTTTCCAGGCAAGAATACTTTCTGGAGAATTTTTATCGAAAATTGGTGTTGAATTTTTTTTTTCTAAAACTTTCTCTGCATCTATTTAGATGAACATACTGTTTTTATATTTCAATTTGTTCCTATAGTGTATCACAGTGATTGATTTGTGTATATTTGCTTTATCCCTGGGATAAAGCCCACTTGATCATTACATATGATCTTTTTAATGTGTTGTTGGATTCTGTTTGCTAGAATTTTGTTGAGGATTTTGCATCTATATTCATTAGTGATACTAGCCTGCAATTTTTTTTTTTTGGTGTTATATTTGTCTGGTTTTGTTATCAGGTTGATGGTAGCCTCTCAGAATGAATTTTGGAGTTTTCCTTCCTCTGCAATTTTCTGAAAGAGTGAGATGCATAGGTATTAGCTCTTCTCTAAGTTTTTGGTAAAATTCACCTGTGAAGCCGTGTAGACTTGGACTTTTTTTTTTTTAACTTTTTTTTCTTTTTTTTTCCTTTACAATACTGACTTGGGCTTTTGTTTCTCGGAAGATTTTTGGTTACCATTTCAATTTCCATCTTTATGATTGGTTTGTTCATATTTCCTATTTCTTCCCTATACAGTTTTGGAAGTTTATACTTTTCTAAGAGTTTGTCCATTTCTTCCAGGTCATCCATTTTATTGGGATATGGTTACATAAGTAGTCTCTTATGATCTTTTGTATTTCTGTGTGTTTTATTGTAACTTCAACCTTTTCATTTCTAATTTTATTGATTTGAATTTTCTCTTTTTCTTGATGAGTTTGGCTAATGGTTTTTCCATTTTATCTTCTCAAAGAACCAACTTTTAGCTTTATTGCTTTTTTCTATAGTCTCCTTCATTTCTTTTTATTTATGCTCTGATCTTCATGATTTCTTTCCTCCTACTAACATTTTTTTTTTCTTGGTAGTTCTTTTTCTAGTTGCTTTAGGTGTAAATGTAGGTTGTCTATTTGATATGCCTCTTGTTTCTTGAGGTAGGCCTCTATTGCTGTATACTTCCTTCACAGCACTGTTTTCATTGTATCCCAACATTTAGAGTTGTTGTGATTTCATTGTCATTTGCTTCTAGGCACATATTGTTTTGCTTTTTTATTTCTTCGGTAACATGTTGGTTAGGGTTAGCAGAAATAATTGCTCAGGTGACTAGATGCTGAGCAAGTATGCTGTCCCAGGTGGGCTCTGAGTCTTGTGCACGTCCCTGGCCCAAGCTGCTCCTGTGTGTGCCATAAGGGCATTGTCCCAGGTGTGCCATGTGTCTTCTCAGGGGAGCTGATCTCAGATTGTGACACTCCTGGCCAGTGTGAACTGTCCAGGATGCCAGGAAGACATGGTGAACGGCTGGCAGCCTGCTCACAGCTTGGCAGGAGATGCAGTCTCTGAGGTCGATTGCAGCAGCCCCTTGCCTTCCTCTGGCTGTCACACACCTGTCCGTCTGGCTCTGTGGAGAAAGATCATAAACAGCAGCAGGCTTGCCTTCCTTTGATTCGCTATGGTGCAAGCCTTTGTTCTGTGAGGGTGCCAGGGGTCACTGTGGGGTGTTAGAGCCTTCCCGAGGGAAAGGTCCTTTGTTTTTCTTTGTTTCTCTGGTGATTCAATGGTTTGGATTCCTATGTCACAAGAGCCCCCTCAGATTGTCCTCAGGGCATTCAAGCCTGGCCCTTACCCTAAGGACCGTTGGTGTAGCCCATGCCTCCATGCCCAGCCCCCACCTACTGCTGGTGGCTCTGAGCATCTGAGCTGCTTCTCTGCTGTAATTGCAGTTTGCATGAATTCTGTGGTAGGTTTTTTTTTTTTCCGGTAATGCTCTCTGAGATTCCAAAGTTCCCCCACTGACCCAGACTATGAGATGATTTCCTATTGTGTGGAAACTTCTCCTTCATGATTCCCTCCTCAGGATGGGTTTCTGTCCCTAAATCCTTTCTCTTTCCTTTTGTCTTTTGTCCTAACCTCCTTTCAAAGGGATAGGACACACCTACGCCTATACGCCTTTCCTATATGCCTTTCCGAGTGTCTGGTGTCCTCTGCCAACATTTAGAAGTTGATTTGCAGGAGCTGCTCCACATTCAAATGCTCTTTTGATGTATTTGTGGGCGGAGAAAGTGGCCTCCCCATACTGTTCCTCCACCATCTTCCCTCCAGTGTCTCTTTAATCTCAGTTATTGCCTTGTTCATCACTGTTTACTCTCTAATTTTTCTAGGTGTTTGTTAAACATTTCTTGCATCTTCTCAATCTGTGCCTCCAGTCTGTTTATCCATGCCTCCATTTATCTTCAATATTTTGGGTAAACTTTATTGTCATTACTATGGATTCTTTTTCAGTTAGACTGCTTATTTCCTCTTCATTTGTTTAATCTTTTGGGTTTTTTACCATGTTGCTTTATCTGCTGCATACTTCTCTGTATTTTCATTTTGTTTAATTTACTGTGTTTGGAGTCTCCTTTCTTCAGGCTGGAAGGTTGTAGTTCCTCTTAATTGTGGAGTCTGCCTCTTATGCGTGAAGTTGAGGCAGTGCCTTGTGAAGTTTTCCTGGATGGGGGGACTTGTGCCTGCATTCTGATGGATGGACCTAGGTCTTGTCTTCCTGGAGGGCAGTGCCATGTCTAGTGGTGTGTTATGGGGTACCTATTGGCTTGCTATGGCTTTGAACTGACTGTCTGCTAATTTGCAGAGTTGTGTCCCTGTTTGAAGGATTGATATGGGGCTCCTGGCACTGGAACTTATAGGCTTTTGGGTGGATCTTGGTCTTAGTGTTGAGATGGAGGCCTTTGGGAGGGCTTTAGACTATTAATGTTCCATGGAGTTGGAAGTTCTTTGATGGTCCAGCATCACATCTCCTTCCTCCAGGATTCAGGCCTGACCCCTTAACTGTACCATCAAGACTTTACAGACCACACAGCATAGAAGAGAAAACCCATAGACTAATTGTGAAACAATTCTCAACAGTCAGGAACACCCATAGAGATCCATACTCTTATATAGGGGGAAAAGAGGGAAATAAGATAAAAAGTGGGAAAAAAAATAAGAAGAGGAGTCAAAAGGGGAAAGAGCAGTCAAGCCAATAATCAAACTCTCAAAAACACAAAATCAAAAACAAAAATATAAAACATGGATTTTATTTAAAAATAGGTTTTACTTTACAATAGTAATTAGCCTCCAATTAAAATAAATATATATTAAAATAGTTTTAAAAGGAAAATATAGGTTATAAAATAATAGAGTAATATAGAACCATATTAGGACATTGAAATGGGGGAATAAAGAAGGGCTATATACAGACTGGTAGTGAGCAGAATGCCAAAATTATTTTTCCATTTTCCTGCTCCAGATTTGCCTACTCAGAAAGTCCTCCAGTATATCCAAGAAGGTCTCTAAACCTGTTGTAGGCATTGTGGGTCAGATCAAACTTAGATCCTCCCTTGCTCCAGCTTGTACTTGTTCTCAAAGTCTACAGTTTCCCCTAAAGCACACAGTCTCAGGCTAATGGCAAGAAATTAAAGCTTTGCACCTGCTACTTCCCTGGCCATTTCCGCTTCTTTTGTTTGCTTACGCAGCCCCTGGAATTTCACTCTGGCTTTGGGCCTGCCTCTGTTTGTAAGTCTCTACCATGTTCTGTTCTCCACCCAGACACGAGAGTGCAAAAGTGGCTGCTTCTTAGGGCTATCTTGCTCAGTTGTGCTGGGAAAGGGGGGCAGTACAGCAGATGCCACAGGGGTGTGTGGGGAGTACTCACCGCAGCTGGTTTCTGTGGGAGGTCACCCCAGCCTGAGGTGAGTCCTGCACTTCCCCCAGGCGAGTTGGTCCGGGTTGCGACGCCCTTGGCAGAGCTGATACACTCAGGACCCCAGGAAGATGTGGGTGGCGATCTGCAGTCACTCACAGCTTGGCAGTAGTTGCGCTCTCGGGCTGGGATCATAGCAGTCCCCTTCCTTTCACCTCTGGCCTTCCCACCTGTTTCTCTGCCTTTGGGTCCATAGACCGCAGAAAGTTTGCCCCCTTTCAACATTAATTAGGGCGGGGTCCTTTGTTCTGTGAGCATGTGAATTAGAGCAAAGCATTAGAGCCTCCCTGTGGGAATGATCTTTGTCTTCTCTGAGGTCCAGGGTTTCCCTTGGGCTGCTTCTGTAACGTCACACTGTCCCCCTCAGAGTACCTTCATGGCAGTCAGTTTTGGTCCTGCCCCTGAAGACCGACCCCGGAGGCCTTAGCCTCTGCACCCAGCCCCATCTTGCTGAGTGGACATGAGCGTGCGAGCCTCTTCTTGGTTGGGAAGTGCTGTTTGGTGTGATCTCTGCGGTGAATTTTCTCCATTTTGCTTTCAGAACATCTGCTCACTGTGCTCCTCTCTGAGGTTCTGAAGCCCCCCACTGGCCCCACCTGTGAGGGGGGTTTTAGTGTGCAGAAAGTATTCCTCCTTCATGGCTCCCTCCCCCAGATGAGGACCTAGTCCTGAGCTCCTTTGTCTTCCATTTGGTCTTTATCTTTTGCACTGTCTCATTGCAAGGAGATTGGTTTGCCTTTCTGGAAATCTGGGGTCCTTTACCAGCATTCAGAAGATGTTCTGTGGGAATTGTCCCCCATGCAGATGATTTTTATGATCTATTTGTGGGGGAGAAGGCAGTCTCCCCATTCTATTCTACCGTCTTGAAGGTCCCCCTGAAAATTAACTTTAAATGCATATTAACTGGAGGTTTTTATTTTTTTAATTTTATTTTTACTTTATTCTATTTTACAATACTGTATTGGTTTTGCCATACATTGACATGAATCAGCCACAGGTATACACGAGCTCCCAATCTTGAAACCCCTCCCACCTCTCACCCCATATCATCTCTCTGGATCATCCCGGTGCACCAGCCCCAAGCATCCTGTATCCTGTATCGAACATAAACTGGCGCTTCGTTTTATTACTATCACTTTTACTTGCTAAGTGCTACTGCTAAGTCACTCCAGTCGCGTCCGACTCTGTGCGACCCCATAGATGGCAGCCCACCAGGTTCCCCATCCCTGGGATTCTCCAGGCAAGAATGCTGGAGCGGGTTGCCATTTCCTTCTCTAATGCATGAAAGTGAAAAGTGAAAGTGAAGTCATTCAGTCATATCCGACTCTTAGTGACCCCATGGACTGCAGCCTACCAGGCTCTTCCATCCATTGGATTTTCCAGGCAAGAGTACTGGAGTGGGGTGCTACTGACTTTTACCTGGAAACAGTAAATAGTTAATTGAATAAGGAGTTAAAATTTCTGTGATTTGGGGGAGTTGTGTCAAGGCTATAGAATTCTATTTTTTTGTTGTTTATTCATGTATTCATTTAAATTGATGTTAAGTTGATTTACAACGTTTCAGATATACAGAAAATTCATATATATATATATAAATTTTTGTGTGTATATATATATTATATATATATATATAAAATTTGGATCTTCCCTCCCTTTGCCTATCCCTGTGCAGTATATGGCTATTCCAGAGTGAAGAGGAGAATGAAAAAACTGGCTTAAAACTCAACATAAAAAAAAACTGAGATCATAGTATCTGGTCCCATCACTTCATGGCAAATGGAAGGGAGAAAAGTGGAAGCGGTGACAGATATTCTTTTATTGTGCTCTAAAATCACTGTGTTTGGTGACTGTAGCCATGAAATTAGAAGTCACTTGCTTCTTGAAAGGAAAGCAATGGCAAACCTAGACAGCATATTAAAAAGCAGAGACATCACTGTGCCAACAAAGTCCGTATAGACAAAGCTATGGTTTGACAGTTGGACCATAAGGGAGGCTGGGTGGTGCTGGAGAAGACTCTTCAGAGGCCCTGGACTGCAAGGAAATCAAACCAGTCAGTCCTAAAGGAAATCAACCCTGAATATTCACTGAAAGGACTGATGCTAAAGCTGAAGCTACAGTATTTTGGCCACATGCTGCATAGAGCCAAATCATTGGAAAAGATCCTGATTCTGGGAAAGATTGAAGGCAACAGGAAAAGAGGGTGGCAAAGGATAAGATGATCAGATAGCATCACTGATTCAATAGACACGAACTTGAGTAAACGCCGGGAGACAGTGGTTTATAGGCAAGTCTGACATGCTTTGGTCCATGGGGTCACAGAGTCAGACCCAACTCTGACTCAACAACAGCAACATGCAGTATATGACTATTCAGAATTACCCTGCTTTGAAGTATTTGACAATAACAGGGATAATCAAAAGAAAGAAAGATTCAAACATTTTATTTTTGGATAAATAGACCACTTTATAGTTAATATCAGGTATCTGCATGAATACTAATGTTATTCCTCAACACTTATACCTACTATTTCTGTATTAATAAATTCCTAAACTATTTGGTTTCTGTATTCAATCCTATCGTATATGCAAAAACTACATTCTATTGGATTTTAAAGATCATCTAAAGATTTTCAAACACAACATTCTGTTCAATAGGGGAATGCACTTGACACAATTTATTCAGCATATTTTTATCACCTATTAATTAGCAAGCATTATGTTGGACATCAGTGATAGATAAAATCAAAACATCTTTTCCCCATCAAAGCCCACGATCTAGTAGGAAAGAAGAATAAAGTGAACAGACTACTACAATACCCTGTAACAAAGAGTAAACTAGATGTATATATTCAGGCTATAACAACTCTAGAGTGGGATACTTGACACATGTGGTGAAAGCTGAAAAATTCATTCTGAGGAGTAACATTTGATACATGCCTTGAACAATAACAGTGAAGAGCATGCCAAGTAAAGTAGGTAATATTCAAAGACAGACAAGAAGAGAAAACAGAAAATTTAAAGAATTATGAGTAGATTGACATGATATGAAATGGTAAAGACTAAACCACAAAAGGCTATTTTTATCCATGCATGTGCCATTCTGAGGAGCTGAGACTTAAACAGGTCATCCAGATACCATGATCACATCCTGAGTTCACAAAACAGCAATTATACTTTTGAATAGTGCTTATTGCCACATATTTTTACCTATATATTTTGCTAAGATCTGCCTCTGATGTTTATACTGGTAATATTTTCAACTGCATTACTTTAATTTTAGTCTTAATCCTCATTTTATGTATCAATTTTCCAGATATTTAAAGGTGACTCTTCCTTACCTTTTAATTCTCCAAACTTAAATTTCCAGTCATTTTACCTATTAATCATGTTCTTCTAGGAACATTTCAACCTTCAGTTCAGTTCAGTTCAGTCGCTCAGTCGTGTCCGACTCTTGGCGACCCCATGAATCACAGCTCACCAGGCCTCCCTGTCCATCACCAACTCCCGGAGTTCACTCAGACTCACTTCCATCAAGTCAGTGATGCCATCCAGCCATCTCATTCTTGGTCGTCCCCTTCTCCTCCTGCCCCCAATCCCTCCCAGCATCAGAATCTTTTCCAGTGAGTCAACTCTTCACATGAGGTGGCCAAAGTACTGGAGTTTCAGCTTTAGCATCATTCCTTCCAAAGAAATCCCAGGGTTTATCTCCTTCAGAATGGACTGGTTGGATCTCCTTGCAGTCCAAGGGACTCTCAAGAGTCTTCTCCAACACCACAGTTCAAAAGCATCAATCCTTCGGTGCTCAGCCTTCTTCACAGTCCAACTCTCACATCCATACATGACTACTGGAAAAACCATAGCGTTGACTAGATGGATCTTAGTCAATAAAATAATGTCTCTGCTTTTGAATATGCTATCTAGGTTGGTCATAACTTTTCTTCCAAGGAGTAAGCGTCTCTTAATTTCATGGCTGCAATCACCATCTGCAGTGATTTTGGAGCCCAAAAAATAAAGTCTGACACTGTTTCCACTGTTTCTCCATCTGTTTCCCATGGAGTGATGGGACCGGATGCTATGATCTTCATTTTCAACCTTAAGCTTTGGCTAATGCAACTAATACGTTGCCTAACTTGGTGTAGCATGTTCTGACCTCTTTCTGGATTCTACAATTAGGTCTACTAGTGCCACTTATAATTGTTTTGTTGTTGTCGTTCAGTCACTAAGTCATGTTGGACACTTTACCACCCCTCCTGGACTTGAGCATGCCAGGCTCCTTTGTCCTTCACTTTCTCCTGGAGTTTGCTCAAGTCTGCGTCCAGTGAATTGGTGAGCCTATCTAACCATTTCATCCTCTACTGTCCCAATACCTTTTGCCTTCAGTCTTTCCCAGCACCAAGGTCTTTTCCAATGATTCAGCTCTTTGCATGAGGTACCAAAGTATTCAAGCTTCAGATTCAACATCAGGCCTTCCAATAAATATTCAGGATTTATTTCATTTAGGATTGATGGGTTTGATCCCCCTTGCTGTGTAAAAGTTTCTTCTCCAGCACAACAATTTGAAAACATAAATTCTTCAGTGCTCAGCCTTCTTTATGGTCCAGTTCTCACATCTGTACATGACTACTGAAAAAACCATAGCTTTGACTATATGAACCTTTGTGGCAAAGTGATGTCTCTGTTTTCTCATATGCTGTCTAGGTTTGTCATAGCTTTTCTCCCAAGAAGCAAGCATCTTTTATTTCATAACTGTAGTCACCATCCACGGTGATTTTGGAGCCCAAGAAAATAAAGTCTGTCACTGTTTCCACTTTTCCCCCTTCTATTTGTCATGAAATGATGAGACCAGATGCCATGATCTTCATTTTTTTGAATGTTGAATTTTAAGTCAGCTTTTTTACTCTCTGCTTTGACCCTCATCAAGAGGCTTTTAGTTCCTCTTCACTTTCTGTCATTAGAGTGTTCTCATCTGCGTATCTGAAGTTGTTGATATTTCTTCCTCCAATCCTGATTCTAGCTTGTGATTCATCTAGGCCAGGATTTTGCATGATGTGCTCTGCATATGAGTTAAATAAGCAGAGTGACAATGTATTCTCTTCCCAATATTGAACCAGTCCGTTGTTCCATGTCTGGTTATAACTGTTACTTCTTTTTTTTAAATTTATTTATTTTTTTAATTACAATCTGTATTTGTTTTGCCATACATTAACAGAAATCAGCCATAGGTGTGGACACCTATAACTGTTACTTCTTAACCTGCTTACAGGTTTCTCAGGAGACAGCTAAGGTGGTTTGATATTCTCATCTCTTTAAGAATTTTCCACAGTTTATTGTAATCCAAATCATCAAAGGCTTTAGCATACTTAATGAAGTAGTATTTTCTGGAATTCCCTTGTTTTCTCTATGATCTAGCAAATGTAGGCAATTTGATCCCAGGTTCCTCTGCGTTTTCTAAACCCAGATTGAACAGCTGCAAGTTCCTGATCCAAGTACTGCTGAAGTCTACCTTGAAGGTTTTAGAGCATAAACTTACTAGCACATGAACTGCACACAATTATACTGTAATTGAACATTCTTTTGGCATTGCCTTTCTTTGAAACTGGAATTGGAAACTCGTCTTTTCCAATCCTGTGGCCACTGCTGAGTTTTCTAAATTTGCTGACATATTGTGTGCAGCACTCTCGTGGCATTATCTTATAGTATTTTAAATAGTTTAGTAGGAATTCTATCACCTCCACTAACTTTGATTGTAGTATTGCTTCTTAAGGCCCACTTGACTTCACATCCCTGGATGTCTGACTCTAGGTGAGTCACAATACCATTGTGGTTATCCTGATCATTAAGATGTTTATTGTATAGTTCTTCTGTGTATTCTTGCCACCTCTTCTTAATTTCTTCTACTTCTGTTAGGTCCTTTCCATTTCTGTCCTTGGTCATTCCCATCCTTGCAAAAAATATTCTCTTGATGCCTCCAGTTTCCTTTAAGAGATTTCTAGTCTTTCTCATTTTATTGTTGTCCTATGTTTCTTTGGATTGTTCATTTCTTAATTTTTGCTAGTTTTAATTACCTTGTATTACTGGTATATATGGGCCTCCTTGGTGGCTCAGGCAGTAAAGAATCTGCCTGCAATGTAGGAGACCTGGCTTCAATCCCTGGATTGGGAAGATCCCCTGGAGGAGGCCATGTCAACCCACTCCAGTATTCTTGCCTGGAGAATCCTCGTGGACAGAGGAGCCTGGCAGGCTATAGGCACGACTGAATGACTAAGCACAGCACAGCACACTGGTATAATATAAACTTTAGTTTCTCATGAAAAAAAAATCAACAAGGTCCTTTTTGATTATACATTTTAAATGTAGCAATATGCACACGTCCATCCCAGATTCCCTAACTCTCCTTTCCCCTATCCTTATCCTTGGCAACCATACGTTCATTCTCTAAATCTTTGAGTCTCTTTGTATTTTTTAAGTTTGTTTGTAACATTTATTTTTTTTGATTCCACATTTAGGGATGTCATAACATATTTCTACTCACTTTGAGTTACTTTACTCTGTATGACATTCTCTAGGTCCATCCATGTTGCTGCAAATGACGTTATTTCATTCTTTTTAATGGCTGAATAGTATTCCATCATATATATGTACCACATCTTCTTTATCCAATCCTCTGTTGATGAACATTTAGGTTCCTTCCATGTCTTGGCTATTATAAACAGTGCTGCAATGAATATTTGGGTGCATGTATCCTTTAGCATCATGTATTTCTCCAGATAAATGCCCAGGAGTGAGATTGCAGGGTAGTTTGTTAACTCTATTTTTAGTTTTTAAGGAACCTCCATACTGTTCTCCATAGTGTCTATACCAATTTACATTGTCATCAACAGTATAGAATTTACCCTCTCCAGCATTTATAGTTTGTGGATTTATTGCTGATAGCCATTCTGGGTGGTGTGAGGTGATATTTCATTGTAGCTTTGGTTTGCATTTCTCTACTACTTAGTGATGAAGAACATCTTTTAGTGTGCCTATTGGCTATCTGTATTTCTTCTTTGGAAAATTGTGTATTTAGGTCTTCTGTCCATTGTTGAGTGGATTGGCTGCAGCCTACAGATATAATGCAATCCATATCAAATTACCAATGGCATTTTTCACAGAGCTAGAAAAAAAATCTCAAAATTTGTATAAAGATACAAAGTGAAACTGTTAGTAACTCAGTTGTATGCAATTCTGTGCAACTAACCCCATGGACAGTAGCCCACAAGGCTCCTCTGTCCATGGGATTCTCCAAGCAAGAAAAACTGGAGTGGGTTCCCATGCCCTCTTCTAGGGTACCTTCCCATCCCAAAGATCAAACTTGCATCTCTTTTGACTTCTGCATTGGCAGGTAGGTTCTTTCCCACTAGTGCCACTTGGGAAGCCCCCAAATATATGCACCTATGGTCAATTAATCTATGGCAGAAGAGGCAATATACACAATTTTGGAAAGACAGTCTCTTCAAAAAATGGTGGTGAGAAATCTGAACAACTACAGGAGAAAAGGTGAGTTTTCATTCTAATACCAAAGAAGAGAAATGCCAAAGAATGTTCAAGCTACTGCACAATTGCACTTATTTCACATGCTGCAAGGGCATGCTCAAAATCCTCCAAGCTAGCTTCAACAGTATATGAGCCAAGAACTTCCAGATGTACAAACTAGATTTAGAAAAGGTGAAGGAACCAGAGATCAAATTAGCAACATCCACTGTGGAAAGTTCTGAAAGACATGGGGATACCAGACCACCTGACCTGCCTCTTGAGAAATCTGTATGCAGGTCAGGAAGCAACAGTCAGAACTGAACATGGAACAACAGACTGGTTCCAAATAGAAAAAGGAGTACGCCAAGGCTGCATATTGTCACCCTGCTTATTTAACTTATATGCAGAGTACATCATGAGAAACTCTGGGCTGGATGAAGCACAAGCTGGAATCAAGATCGCCAGAAGAAATATCAATAACCTCAGATATGCAAATGACACCACCTTTATGTCAGAAAGTAAAGAACTAAAGAGCCTCTTGATGAAAGTGAAAGAGGAGAGCACAAAAGTTGGCTTAAAGCTCAACATTCAGAAAACTAAGATCATGGCATCTGGCCCCATCACTTCATGGCAAATAGATGGGGGAAGAGTAGAAACAGTGGCTGACTGTATTTTTGGGGGCTCCAAAATCACTGCAAATGGTGATTCCAGCCATGAAATTAAAAGACACTTACTCCTTGAAAGAAAAGTTATGACCAACCTAGATAGCATATTCAAAAGCAGGCCTTAATTTCAACCTCCATGGGTGGGAGGTCACAAAGAGTCAGACATGACTGAGCAACTGAACCGAACTGAACTAAACTGAAGATGATTGAAGATCTCAGAAAAAGAATGGTGGCAAGAATTGATACTAGGAATGTTTAACATAGACTTATAAGAACTAATGAACAGAGCTGAACAATAAAATAACTGAAATTAAAAGTACACTAGGAGGAATTAAATTGCAAAATAACTGAAGCAGAATGCATAAGTGACGTGGAAGACAGAATGTTGAAAACCATGCCATGGAACAGAATAAAAAGAATATACTGAAGAGAAATAAAAACAGCTAAAAGGCCATTGGGATAAATATTGAATACATCAATACATCAATATTTGCATTACAGGTCTCCCAGAAGGAGAAGAGAGAGAAAATAACTGAGAAAATGTTCAAAGAGATAATATCTGAAAACTCCCCTAACATATAAAAGGAAACAGTCTCTCAAGACTAGGAAGCACAGAGAAACCCAGGCAGGATAAACTCAGTGAGGAACATTCCAAAATGATAATCAAAATATTTTTTAAAAAAGACAAAAAGATATGAAAAGCAACAAGGGAAATGTAACAAATAGCATACAAAAAGGAATTCCTGTAAGGTTATTAGGTGATTTCTCAGCAGGAACTCTGCAGACCAGAAGGGAATGAAATAGTGTATTTAAAGTGATGAAACAGAAGAACCTACATCCATACCTCTTTAACAAGCAAGGCACTCATTCAGACTTGATGGAGAAATCAAAGACTTTACAAACAAGCAAAAACTAAGAGATTTCAGCAACACCCAAACAGCTTTACAGCGAATACTAGAGGAACTTCTCTAAGCAGAATAGATAAGGCCACAATTAAAAACAGGAAAAATTACAAATGGAAAAGTGCACCAGTAAAGGAAAACATACAGTTAGGTAAGAAATCATCTACACACAAATGCAGTATCAAAACCAGCAACTATAAGAGATCACAAATGCTTGAAAATCAACAGATACACACACACAAAAGACAAAAGAATTCAGTTACAGCACTAAAGTTATTCATCAATTAACAGGAACAGAGAACAAAAGAGGAAGGGAAGAAACAGCCCTACAGCAGCAATTACAAAACAGTTAATGGTGATAAAAACATACATATCAATAATTAACGTAAACAAAACACATTAATGCTCCGAAAAACAGACATAGACCGGCTGGTTGGATACAAAAACAAAGCTCATATGTATTGTGGTATGAGGAGGGGAGGAGAGGGGGTGTTCAGGATGGGGAAACACGTGTATACGTGTGGCAGATTCATGTTGATGTACGGCAAAACGAATACAATATTGTAAAGTAATTAACCTCCAATTAAAATAAATAAATTTATATTTAAAAAAATAAATAAAATAAAATTCCTATGTTTCCAACAACAACAAAAGATATGCGTATACACATATGATATGTGTATAAAATACACAGATTAGATTTAGGAACAAATCCAGACTGACAGTGAGGGGATGGAAAGTGTACTTTATGCACATGGAAATCAAAAGAAAGCTAGATTAGCAACATTCATGTCAGAAAGAATAGACTTTAAAATAAAGTCTATTATAAGAGACTAGGAAGGACACAAGTCATCAAACCAAAAGATTATATAACAGTTGTAAATATATATTCAACCAAAATAGAAGCACCTCAATATAAAAGACAAATAATAAGAGCCATAAAGGGAAAACTCAACAGTAACACAGTAATACTGCGACATCACTTCAGTCGTGTCTGACTCTGTGCGACCTCATAGACAGAAGCCCACCAGGCTACCCTGTCCCTGGGATTCTCCAGGCAAGAACACTGGAGTGGGTTGCCATTTCCTTCTCCAATGCATGAAAGTGAAAAGTGAAAAGGAAGTCGTCGCTCAGTCGTGTCCAACTCTTAGCGACCCCGTGGACTACAGCCTACCAGGCTCCTCTATCCATGGGATTTTCCAGGCAAGAGTCCTGGAGTGGGGTGCCATTGCCTTCTCCAACAGTAATACTGGGGGACTTTAATACCCCACTTTGGGGACTTTAATACCCCACTTTCATCAGTAAACAGGTCATCCAGACAGAATATCAGCAGGGAAACAAAGGCCTTCAATGACACGTTAGACCATATGGACTTATTTGATATTTATAGGACATTCTATCCAAAAGCAGCAGCAGCAGAATACACATTATCTTCTGACGTGTACATGAACGATTCTCTAGGACTGACTACATGCTGGGCTACACAGCAATCCTCAATAAATTTGAGAAAATTGAAATCATATTAAGCATCTTCTCCAACCACAAAGCTATGAGCTTAGAAATGAACTACAATAAAAAATAAAAAACAAACACATGTAGGCTAAACAATATGCTACTAAATAACACTGAAGAAATAAAAAGAATATAGAGAGACATATGAAAATGAAAGCATGATGATCCAAAACCTGTGCAACACACCAAAAACAGATCTAAGAGAGAAGTTTATAACAACACAATCTTACATCAAGAATCAAGAAAAATAAAAAATACATCACCTAACTTCATACCTAAAGCAACTAGAGAAAGAATAAACAGAACCTAAAGTTACCAGAAGGAACAAACTCATAAAGATCAAAGTAGAAATAAATGAAATAGATATGAAGAAAATAATAGAAAATTCAATGAAACTAAAAGCCTTTTGAAAAGATAAACAAAATTAATAAACTTTTGTCCTGACTCATTAAGAAAAGAAGGGAGAGGGCTCAAATCAATAAAATTAGAAGTGTAAAGGGGAACTTACTACTGACACCACAGAAATGCAAAGGATCATAAAAGACTACTAGAGGTACCTATATGCCAATAAAACGAACAACCTGGAAGAGACAGACAAGCCCTTAGAAAGGCACAATCTCCCAAAACTCAATCAAGAAGACACAGGAGATATGAACAGACCAATAACAAGTACTGAAATTGAAACTGTGATTAAAAATCTTCCTTCCCAACAGGCGAAAGTCCAGGAAATGATGGCTTCACATGAGAATTCTATCAAACATTTAGAGAAGACTGTCCTTCTCAAGCTTTTCTAAAAACTTTCATTAAAAGGAATACTCCCAGACTTTTTCTATGAGGTCACCATCACCCTGATACCAAAACCAGACCACGATGCCCTGGGAAAAGAAAATTATAGACCAATAATGCTGATGAACATAGACTCAAAAATCCTCAACAAAATACAGCAATGTAAATCCAGCAGTATATTAAAAGGATCATACATCATGACCGAGTGGGCTTCATCCCAGTGATGGAAGGATTTATGATATTCACAAATCAATCAGTTTCATACACCAAATCAACAAATTGAAGAATTAAAAGCCATATGATCATTTAAACATCTGCAGAACAAACTGTTGACAAAACTCAATGCCCATTTACGACTAAAAACTCTAGAAGTGAGCAATCAGGGACCACCATCAACATAATAAATGCTATATAAGGCCTGCTTAACAGTTAACAGCATACTTAGTGGTTAAAAACTGAAAGCACTTCCTCTAAGATCAAGGACAAGATAAGTTATCCATTCTTCCACTTTCATTCAACATAGTTTGGAAGTCCTAGCCACAACAATCATAGAAGCAAAGACATAAAAGGAATTTGAATTGCAAAAGAAGTAAAACTGTAATTGTTTGCAGGTGATATGATACAAGATCTACCAGAAAACTAGAGCTCATCGATGAATTCAGTAAAGTTGCAGGATACAAAAATTAATACACAGAAATCCTTTGCATTTCTATACACTAAAAACAAAAGACCAGAAGGAAAAACTAAAGAAGTTAATCTCATTAACATTGCATTAAAATGTATAAAATAGCTAGGAATGTAGCTCCCTAAGGGAACAAAAGACCTGTGCGCTAAAGCCATAAAATGCCAGTGAAAGGAATCAAAGGTGACACAAACAGATGGAGAGATATGCCATATTCTTGGATTGAAAGCTACCCAAGGCCATATGCAGATTCAGTGTGAACCCTATCAAAATGATGGCATTTTTTGCAGAACGAGAAGGAAAAATCTTAAAATTTGTGTGGAGACACAAAAGACCCAAATAGCCAAAGCAATCTTCAGAGAGAAAAATGGAGGTGCGGGAATCAGGCTCCTTGACTTCAGCTTATACTATGAAGCCACAGTGGTGGTCTAGTGGTTGGGAGTCCACTTTGCAATGCAAAGGGATGTGTGTTCAGTCCCTGGTGGAGGAACTGGAATCTCTTGTTCCAAAGGATAATTGTGCCTGTGCACTGCAACTCCTGAGCCCACACACCGCAGCTAAAGATGCCACATGACCCAACCAGGATCCCTATGCTGTGACTAGGACCTCTCCCAACCAAATAATATAAATCTATGAATAAATTAATATTAAAAAAGTAAAAGCTCAGTCATCAAAATAGTATTATACTGGTACAAAAAGAGAAATGTAGATCAATGGACTAGGATGTAAAGCCAAGAAATAAACCCAGGCACCTATGATCAGGCAATCTACAACAAAGGAGAGGAGAAGTGAAAATGGAGGAAAGATAGTCTCTTGAATAAGTAGTACTTGGAAAACCATACATCTGCATGTAAAAAAATTAAATTATAACATTCCTTAATATCCCACACAAAAAGACTCAACGTGGATTAAGGATGTAAATGTAAAACCAGATACTATCTCTTAAAGGAAAATATAGGCAGAACATTCACTGACATAAATTACAGCAATATCCATTTTGATCTGTCTCCCCAAATAATGGAAATAAAAACAAAACAAATGGGAACTAAATGAACTTGAAAGTTTTACACAGCAAAGGAAACCATAAGCAAAATGAAAAGACAACTCACAGAATTGGAGTAAATATTTGCAAATGATGTGAACAACAAAAGATTAGTCTCCATAATTTACAGATTGTTCATTTTGCTCTGTGTCAAGAGAAACAAACCACACAATAAAAAATGAACAGAAGATTGAAAGAGACATTTCTCAAAAATAAAAAGACCTACAGATGGCCAAGAGACAAATGAAAAAATGCTCAGCATTGCTAATTATTCAGTTCAGTTCAGTCGCTCAATCATGTCCAACTCTTTGCGACTCCATGAATCGCAGCACACCAGGCCTCCCTGTCCATCACCATCTCCCAGAGTTCACTCAAACTCACGTCCATCGAGTGTGTGATGCCATCCAGCCATCTCATCCTCTGTCGTCCCCTTCTCCTCCTGTCCCCAATCCCTCCCAGCATCAGAGTCTTTTCCAATGAGTCAACTCTTCGCATGAGGTGGCCAAAGTACTGGAGTTTCAGCTTTAGCATCATTCTTTCCAAAGAACCCCCAAGGGCTGATCTCCTTTAGAATAGACTGATTGGATCTCCTTGCCGTCCAAAGGACTCTCAAGTCTTCTCCAACACCATAGTTCAAAAGCATCGATTCTTCGGTGGTCAGCTTTCTTCACAGTCCAACTCTCACATAGAGGAATGCAAATCAAAGCTACAAGATAATCACCCTACACCAGTCAGCATACCTACTATAAAAAGTCTTCCAACAATAAAAGCTGGGGAGTGTGTAGAGAAATGAGAACTCTCTCCAATGTGTGTTGGAATGAAAATCAGTGCACCTACGATGGAACAGTATGAGGTTTCCTTAAAAACTAAAAATAAAGATATCATATAATCCAGCAATCCTACTTTGGGACATGAATCCAGAGAAAACCATAATTAAAAAGATCCATGCACTCCAGTGTTCACTGAAACACTGTTTAGCCCAGACATAGAAATAACCTTAATGTCCATCCATAGATTAGTGGCTAAAGATGTTTTCCATATAAACAATGGAATATTACTCATATATTATAAAGAAAATAATGTTATTTGCAAAAACATAGATGGAAAAGATGAATGGGTAAAGAAGGTGTGGTCCTTATATACAATGGAATATTATTTATCCATTAAAATGAATGAAATAATGCCACTTGCCGCAACATGGATGGAACTGCAGATTATCATACCAGGTGAAGTAGGTCAGACATAGAAAGATAAATATCATCATATTTGGAATCTAAAAACAGAAAAATAAAGATACAAGTGAACTTATTTACTTATGTGTTCCAGATGTGGAAGCTTGGAGAGGGGCAGATCTAGGAACACTAATAAACGCTAAGATATATCAAGGACTGACTTTGTTCCAGAAGGTCCCTTTGGCCCTACTGGCACTCTATGTGGACTCACGGGCAAGTTTTAGGGCTTTGTCTGTTTGGAGGTGACTATAGGGATTGGGGGCTTCCCTGGTGGCTCAGTGGTAAGGAATCTGCCTACACTGCAGGACTGAGATTCTATCCCTGAATTGGGAAGATGCCCTGGAGACGGAAATGGCTACCCACTCCAGTTTTCTTGCCTGGGAAATCCCATGGACAGAAGAGCCTGGTGGGCTACAAGCCATGGGGTCACAAAGAGTTGGAAATGACTTAGCAACTAAACAACAACAAATATTATAATAAGGTGGAATTTTCATTAAAGGACCAAACATTCAAATAAGCATCTTTCTTAGAAATTTCCTTGGCAGATAACACATTTTTTTCCACTAATGGTGCTATTATGCAAGCATTTCCTAAGCTAGGAAAATTTTCAGCTATTATGTCTTCAAATATATTTTCTTCCCCTTTCTCTCTTCTTCTGGGACCCTTATAATGTTAGTACATTTGGCATTGTCTTAGAGATTTCTTAAACTGTCCTCATTTTTAAAATTCTATTTTAATTTTTTCTATTTAACTTCAGTGATTTACATTACCCTGTTTCACTGGGCTATTTCTCTTCTACTTATTTTTTTAAAACTTCAATTACTATATTTTTCATCTTTGGTTTTTCCTTTGTTTTCTAACTTTCTGTTAAAATTTTTATTTTATTCAATCTTCTCCTGAGTTCTTTGAACAGCTTGATGTTTATTACCTTAGACTCTTTATAGGGTAGATCACTTATCTTCACTTCAGTTAGTTCTTCTTCTGGGGTTTAATCTTGTTCCTTCATTGGGAACATATTTACCTGTTACCTTATTTTGACTAATTTGCTGTTTTATATTTATATATTTAATATGTTGGTTATGTTTCTTGCAACATCACTTCCTTGCAGAAGTGGCTTGTAGCAGATTTCCTGTGTGTCTTAGTAGCATGCTATTCTCTGGTCATGTGGGCTATATGTTTTAGGAGTGCCCCTACAGTTCCCACCTAGGCTGCATGAGTCCTTCTGCTGTGTCGGGCTGACTACCATGGGTAGAACGGTAGGTGTTGCTGGTCTCTGCTCTAGCAGGTTTCCAGCTCCTGCCTGTGTGTAGAGAGCTAGACAGTGGTAGGAGGGGCCAGTTCACAAGATGGATGACTGCATCTTCCTGAGTGGTCCTGGGACTAGGGCTGGCCACTGGCAACTGGATCTGGGAGGCTGCCTGAGGTTCTTTAGATGTCCCAGACTTTGGTTTTGATCTATTAGTTGGTGGGGTCATGGCCCAAGTGGTCTCAAGGATGGTGCCAGCCCACTGGTGGATGAGGCTATGTTCTTAGGCTAGTCTTGGCTCTCTGTTGCAGGTAACTAGGTCCTAGAGAACTCTGGTTGCAGGCTCCTGGGCATTCTGGAGTTGATATGTTAGACTGCTGCTGAGCAAGACCAGAACTCTTAGGGTTCTTGGGGTGGTGCCTACAAATGGATGTGTGGGGTCTCTGCCTGCAGGGCCTTGGAGTCCTCGACCTATTCCCAGTGTCCTGGTGTGCAGGACTGTATCCTGGGCCCTCTGGTGAACAAGGCTGTATCTCAAGGAAGCTGTAGGCTCAGGGGACTTCACATAGCTGGCCTGCTGTTGAGCAGTGCTGTTTCCCTGTCAGGCAGCTGCTTGGCCTAAGGTATCCCACTTACCAGGCAGACACGATGATGGGCAGGGCTAGGCTCCAGGGATAAGCTAGAGGGATGCTTCCAAAATGGTGATTTCCAGCACAAGTGACTTTATGGTAAACAAGCTCCCAAAACTGGCTACCACCAGTGTCTATGTCCCTAGGGTATAAGGTCCAGTCACCTCCTGACTCTCTGGGACACTGTCCCAGGTGAGCAGGTGGATATGATCCTGGATATCATTAAATTACTGCTTCTACCCTAGGTCCCAGAGTGTGTGAGATTGTGTGTGTGTCCTTTAAGTGTGGAGCATCTATTTCCCATAGTCCTCTGGTGCTCCTGAAAGTAAGTGCCACTCACCTTCAAAGCCAAACTTCCTCAGGGCTCATCTTTCCAGTGTGAGACTCCTGGTCTCTGACTCAGAAGCCTTGCTTCTTGGGCAGAACCTCTGCATTTGTAATTCTCCCATTTGTGGATTGCCTAGCTCCCATTTGTGGGCCAGGAAGAAGTCAAGGATGCCCATTCTTGGCACTTCTATTTAATGTAGTATTGGAATTCCTAGCCACAACAATCAGACAGGAAGACGAAATATAAGGTATCCAAATGCAAAGACAAGAGATGAAACTGTCACCATTTCAGATAATACAGTACTTTATATGAAAACCCTGAAATCTCCATCTCAAAATTATTAGAACTAATAAGTGAATTCTGCAAAGTTGCAGGATACAAGATTATATACAGGAATCTGTTGCATTTCTATATACTAATAATGATCAATCAGAAAGAAAAGTAAAAAAAAATCCTGTTTAAAATTACATAAAGGAATAAATTTGACTAAGGAAGTGAAAGACCTGTACTCTGAAAACTATGAAACACTGATGAAAGAAACTGAAGATGATACCCCAAATTGGAAAGTGGACTGTTATGGTTCTCTGCTATTATCGTGTTATTCTCAGTTTTTTCTTTCTTGTGTGGTAATGTTTGCCTTATATATTTAGGCTCTATATTTGGGTGCATTTGTGTTTACAATTGTTATATCTTCTTCATGGGTTGATTCCTGGATCGTTAGACAGTGTCGTTCATTGTCTCTCGTAATAGTCTTTATTGTAACGTTTATTTTGTCTGGTATACATATTGCTGTCTTGGCTTTCATAGGTTTCCATTTGCATGGAATACCTTTCTCCATCCATCCCCTCCCTTTCAGTTTGTATGTGCCTCTAAATCTGAAGTGGCTCTCTTCAAGGCAGCATATATGCAGGTCATTTTTTTTTTAATCCATTTAGCCATTCCCTGTCTTTTGGTTGGAGCATTTAGTTGGCTTGCCTTTAAAGTAACTATCAACCTGTATGTTCTCATTGTCATTTTGTTAATAGTTTTGGCTTTGTTTTTGTAGGGTTTTTTTCCCCCTTTTCTTCTTTTGTTCTGTTCTCTTCTAATTTGTTGACTATCTATACTGTCAGGTTTGGGGTTTTATTTTTTTTGAAGGTATATCTATTATACAGTTTTGGTTTGCAGCTGAAACGAGGTCTTTGTATAGCAATCTATATATAAACGTGATTAAGTTACTGTTCTCTTAATTTCAAATGCATTTTATAAACCTTTCATTCATATTGTCCTCTCCTTACAATTACTGTTTTTGAGATAGTTTAGATAATTTAAAATTATATTTTACACACAATTATTTTGAATATGCCCCTGGTGGATCAGAGGTTAAAGCATCTGCCTGCAATGCAGGAGACCTGGGTTCGATCCCTGGGTCTGGAAGATCCCCTAGAGAAGGAAATGGCAACCCACTCCAGTATTCTTGCCTGGAGAATCCCATGGATGGAGGAGCCTGATGGTCTACAGTCCACAGGGTCACGAAGAGTCGGATACAACTGAGTGACTTCACTTTCTTTCTTTCTTTTGTTAACTACTTATTGTGGCTATACATGATTCTACACTTTTGTCTTTTTTCATTCTCTACTCACTTTGTGTTTGGATGATTTCCTGCCTTTATTGTATGTTTTCCTTTACCAGTGAGCTTTTTCATCTCACATTTCCTTGTCTCTATTTATGGACTTTTTCACCTGGAAATTTTTGTATTTGATTTGTTCTAAAGCTTGTTTGCTGGTGCTGAACTCTGGGACCCCTATAATGCGAATGTGGGCTAGATGTTGTCCTGGAGGTCTCTTAAATTGCTCTCATTTCTTTTCGTACTCTTGTTCTTTTTCTTTTCAGCAGCAGTGATTTTCACTACTTTTCTTCCACTCACTGCGCTGTTCCTCTGTATATTTAGTCTAATTTTGATTCCTTCTATTTTATTTTTCATTTTAGGTCACCTTTGTTTTATTTTCCTAACTCTTTGTTGAATCTTCTAACTTCTCACTGTGTACATCCATTCTTTTCCCAAGTTCTTTGATCATCTATATGATCATTACTCAGAACACTCTCAGATAGGTTGTCTCTCTTGACTTCACTTAGTTTTTCTTCAGGGATTTGATCTTGTTCCTTCATCTGATATGCACTCTTCTGCTTTGTTGTTGTTGTTAATAAGTTGCCATTTGTATATTTATGTATGTGGTACATTGGTACCTTTCTCAACCTTGCAAACAAGCCTTCAGTAGGGGACGTCCTGTATTTCCCAACAGTGCACATACCTCCTGTCACCAGGTTATATGCTCTAGGGATTCCTCTTGAGAAGGCTGTGGGTCCTTCTGTTGTGGCAGGCTAAATATGTGGGGGTCTAGTCCCATTTGCTCATAGCCTGGTGAGTTGCCAGGTCCTTTCTTGTATGGATGCTGTTTAATGGGGCCTGGCCATGAAGTGATTGTCTGTAGAACCCTGTGGAGCCCCAGGGCTGGTGCTAACTCCCTGTTGGGCTTAGTCAGAGTCTTGAAGATTCTTTGATTGTTGCTCATCCACTGTCAGGCGAAACCAGGTCCTGGGGCTGATGTGGGACTACAGGCAGGCAGAGCTGGTCTCTAGAGTCAGGGATCACAGAGCTCATTTTAGATGGCGGGTGGTGGTGAGTGATGGTGCCTGACAGTTTGGTATTTGCCCCATGGTGTTCTGAAGCTTGCATTGGCCTGTTAGTGCACTGGGCCCATGTCTAGCTGGTCCCAGGGTTGGGTCTGTCCTGCTGTGAGTGGGCTGGTTTCTCAGGTTGTGAGATCATAGTTTTGTTGCATCTTATATCTGCTCTTTGGTTAGTGAGACTGGTCTAGTGGCTAATACAGGATTCTAGGAGGGAAGTGTCAGTGCCTGCCCACTGGTGGGTGGGACTTGGTCTTGATCCCCTGGTGGTCAGGGCCATATCTAGGGCCATGTCTAGAGGTAGCTATGGGGTCAGGAAGTCTTTAGGAACCTTTGTGTTGATGAGTGGGACTGTGTCCCTGGCCAGTTAGTTGTTTGATCTGAGGAAACCCAGCAGTTGCCTATCGGGCGACTGGGTTTTAAGCACGGCCAGGTTGGGGCCCTAATGAGTCACAATGGCAGCCACCAGTAGTAGTGTTTTGTGGTTGCATGTTCCCAAATAAGGTTTCCACCAGTGTCTAGTGTCCCCTGTATGAGCCACAGCCTCCCCCACCATTTCTCTGGGAGACATTCCAAGTCCAGAAGCTGTATCTGGCCCAGGCTCCTATTAAATTATTGCTTTGGCCCAAAGTCCCAGTGTGCATGAAATTTTGTATATATCTTTTAAGAGTGATGTCTCTATTTCTCTCAGTCCTTTGGGACTCTCAAAATTAAACTCCACTGGAAGTCAAAGCCAAATGCTCTTGGGAATCATCCTCCTGGTGCAGGACCTATTGTGCGAGGGTATCTGATGTGGGGCTCAGAACTTTCATTCATGTGAGAGAACCTGTGAATATAATCATTCTCCAACTTGTGTGTCGCTCACCTTGCGGTATGGCATTTGATTATATCTCAAGTCCACCCCTCCTATTCATCTCATTGTGGTTCTTTCTTTATGTCTTTAGTTTTAAAAGATTTTTCTCACAGTTTCCAAGCTTCCAATCATTTTAACTGATGATTGTTTTGAAGATAATAGTGATTTTGGTGTGCTCCTGAGAGGAGATGAACCAGGGTCCTTCTACTCTACCACCTTGGCCACTTTCTGACTAATGTCCTTGTAAAATGTGAAAAGTTGTTCACAGAGACAGACATGTACGTAGACAGAGCACCATGTGAATGTTATGCTTATGTTGCCACAGCCAAAAGCTAGGAGAGGGAAGGCCCTGGCCCCACCAACACTTTGATCTTGGGCTTCTAGCTTCCAGAGCTAAGACAATAAACCTCTGTTGTTCAAACCACTCATTCTGTGTTAATTTATTACAGTAGCCCAAGAGAACAAATACAGCCTGTATTTACTGTAATCAAAGCTTAAATAGTCTGTAGGACAATAGTAGATGATGAGTTATAGAGTTCTAAAACTACTTATAGCAACTGCAAACCAGGCAGCTTTAATTAAACATATACTTGTTCAATATATATTGTTGACCATTTTGAGTACTTTGTAAACATTTATCAAGGTGTATTTTAATAATAATATTGTTAGGTAGATTTAATTACTATTTCCATTTTAAAAGTGTGGAGTCAGTTTAGTCATTGCATTTATTTCTGAAGAGCAGGAAAACATTCAAGCAAACATCATATAACAGTGCAGAGATTCTTAAGTCTGATGTAGAAGAATTTCCTGAAGGTTTCCAATAAAACATGTACTCATTACAATTTTTAGAAGTCCCTTTTATGGTAAGAGTGAAATATAAGGCAAATATGTAGGGTATACATACCAAAGGTGAGAACACCCATGTTGTAGTCCCATCTCTATGTTTCCTTAGCTATAACCATCACTTAACTTTTTTTCAGCTTCCATTATTACACTTAAACAAGCTGGGCTACTATATAATTAAATCAGGTATGTTTAAATTTAAAAATAAATATCAAAAAGGAATAAATAACTTACACTGAAGCTTTTCAGTTTGGGGAGGAATATCTCCTTAATATCCCCCAAGTGAATGTATTAACTTCTACAGTGTTTGTGAACATTTGTATCTAAGAAGCCATTTAAATAATTTACAGTATACTTAAAAATGACTTAAAGTATACTTTAAGAGTTTTGATGTCACATTACTGGAATATAAGATGCACATGTAACTTAGCTTCAATAGTATAAAAATGTATGAAGGTATAATTCATGATGATTCAAGTTGATAAGCATAAAACCAACCAGTCCTTTAAGCAAAGCTTTAGATTCACACTTAAAGATTCAACTATATGTTGATCTCAGGACCAATCCTCAATTCTCTGGTCTCATAGAATTGTAAATGGAAATGGTATTAATTAGAATGATGGTGACTGTAATTAGGTTGAATGGGAAAGAATCATTGTGGATTCTTTTCACCACGATCCTAGCATGAAGTAGGTGTAAGCCTCGACCACATTGAAAATGTGTGATGGAGATGGCTGAAACTGAACTTTTACCTGGTATATTAGTCATGATTAATAATGTTAACTGCTATAAGAATCTTCAAATCCCAGTCCATTAGCTATGTAAAACTTTATTTCTTGCTCACATCATAGATCTGGGATAGGTTAGGTGTCTTCTGAGCAGTCTTGTTGCAAAAGAGACTTTGGAACCCAGGCTCCATCTTCGCTTCCCGCATCTTTGACATGTGGCTCTCATGGTAATAGAGGAAAGAGTAGAGAGGACTGGAGAATTATGAGGAGTAGGTTCACATTCCAGTTATCATAATTCAGTTGTATGGCCTTGACCTCACTAGACCCTGGTCATTCCCCCTTTGCTCTCTGTTGTAATCATATTGCTGCTGCTGCTGCTGCTAAGTTGCTTCAGTTGTGTCCGACTCTGTGCGACCCCATAGATGCAGCCTCCACCCACCATTCTCTGCCGTCCCTGGGATTCTCCAGGCAAGAATACTGGAGTTTGGGTTGCCATTTCCTTTTCCAGTGCATGAAAGTGAAGTCGATCAGTCGTGTCAGACTCTTAGCAACCCCATGGCTTGTAGCCCACCAGGCTCTTCTGTCCATGAGATTTTCCAGGCAAGAGTACTGGAGTGGGTGCCATTGTCTTCTCTGTGTAATCATACTGGTCCTTCATAAATACCCCAAATATGCTATACTCTTCTTTCTCTCTGGGGATTTGAATTTTCCTTTACTCATCTTGTAATGCTTCCCTTGCCATATTCCAATAGCTATTACATTTTTCACTATAATAGGCAACCTCCAGGGCTTGTTTCTTCAGCTAAATGCTATTGTCTTGCCAAGGAATTCTTATACATTGTTCATATTCATGAGGAAGTTTACAAGACAAATTCTGATAATACATGTCTGAGACATTTTGCCAGTGCAAAGTCAACCTTCATTGTGATATTTTTATTTTTTTTTTTTCCTTATTTCATTTTTTTTTAAATTAATTAATTAATTTATTTATTTTTTTAATTACAATACTGTATTTGTTTTGCCATACATTGACACAAATCAGCCATAGGTGAACACAATCTCCCAATGCCGAAGCCCCCTCCCACCTCCCACCCCACATCCTCTACTTGAATCATCCTGTGCATCAGCCCCATGCATCCTGCATCCTACATTGAACATAGATTGGCGCTTCGTTTCTTACAGGAAAATATACATGTTTCATTGCCATTCTCCCAAACCATCCCACCCTTTCCCTCTCCCTCTCCCTCAGAGTCCAAATATCCATTGTGATATTTTAATTATTGTAGCATTCTGTATGGTTTGTGAAACTTTTTTATTAACTGATAGATCATAAATCATTTAAGTAGAAATGCAATTATAAATATGAAAGTTGTTTATAGCTTTCTACTGTTACTGAAAATAATTTGTAAACCATGCCTATGTAATATAGCTTCATAAAATATAACTATGATTTCTCTAACATAATTGCATTATTATTATTTCCAATTTGTAATATCTCTCTGGCACCAACCAAATGATCATTATCTTATTTCATAATGATTAATAACAGTAACAATAATAACTGAGAGAAACTGAGTGAATGCTTATGTGGGTATTAGGCTAAACTTTTATACATATTATTTCATTTAAACTTAATCCTAATGCTGTTCTATAAAAGTACCTTTATTCCATCATTACATCACTACAGATGATGGTACTAGACCTCTGAGAGGCCATGTGATCCACCTATGGTGACTCAGTGAGCAAGTGGTGAAACTAGGCTTTAAACTCTGAACATTTTTAGATTCAAAAGCTCTCACTCCTTTCCCTTTCAGCTCTTTATGCCATGTATGAAAAGAATACTGGGTCAGGCAGTTCGAGGTTCTCTAACTTAACTGTGTGATCTCTGGCAACTCCCTCAACCTCCCCTGGTCTTAGCTACCTCGATTATAGCAACTTTGTGTGCCACTTACACTGTTGAGAAGACAAAATGCAGCAATGTCTGTGGAAGAATTTTGAAAATGTTGTGTGTTGTACCAACTAAGGGACAGTTAAGAGATATTATTGGGTTACAAATAGGATTTGTCAAGCAGACCTTTGGCAAACATTTATGGGAGACTCAAATACCCAAATTGGATAACAAAATTACAGAATTCCTCTCATAAAATGTAGCACCATGCCAATGAAAAAATATAATGGGTCCTTTTGCATCTTGAATGTTTCCACAGATATGAAGGAAAGTCATTTATAAACTTGTTAAAACAAAACTGTCTATAACATTTGTTGAAAGAGTTTTGTGATTTACCTTTGATTGATATATTCATAGGGAATTTGATGGTCTTGTTTCTGTCCAAGCTTTAATTCATCTCTGAATTTCATATTTCACTCTTTGTTTTATCCAAAATATTCTTTCTGACAGTCTGCACTGTGGCTGTGTATATCAAGAGGTCTGGTTCAAGTCCTTACCCTTAACCAACTTGGTTTGTTATTCCATGCAATCTGTCTTTCCTTTTCATCCTTTATTTACTTTATTTATACTTCATTTACAATTAGATTGTGTAAGATGACATTTGAGACACTAATTCCTGCCTAGTGAAATTTCAGGATCATATGTACTCCTTATTTAAAAAAAAATCAGGTTCTGAGTTCAACAACAAGGAGTTCTGATTTAGGAGGCTTGAGTTAGTTTCAAAACCCACAGTAAGGTCACCTAATACTTATCAAAGGCTCATTTGTGGCAGATATCACACTCAACATGGTAAACAGGCCTGTATGTAATTATTTCATTACAATTATTTGAGTTAAATACTACTATCATTTACATTATGACCTGTTCTAAATTTTTAACTGCCTACTCCTCCCGTATAGTCTCTTGGTGCTAATCTTTCTCTGTTCAGTTCAGTTCAGTCACTCAATCATGTTCAACTCTGCAACTCTATGGACTACAGCTTGTCAGGCTTCCCAATCCGTCGCCAACTCCCAGAGCTTGCTCAAACTCATGTGTATCCACTCGGTGATGCCATTCAACCAGCTCATCCTCTGTTGCCCCCTTCTCCTCCTGCCTTCAATCTTTCTCAGCATCAGAGTCTTTTCTAATGAGTCAGCTCTTTGCATCAGCTGGCCAAAGTATTGGAGCTTCAGCATCAGTCTTTCCAATAAATATTCAGGGCTGATTTCCTTTAGGATTGAGTGGTTTGATCTCTTTGCTGTCCAAGGGATTCTCAGGAATCTTCTCAATACCATAGATTCAAAAGCATCAGTTCTTTGGCACTCAGCCTTCTTTATGGCCCAACTCTCACATCCATACATGACTGCTGGAAAAACCATAGCTTTGACTATATGGATCTTTCTCAGCAAAGTAATGTCTCCTCTTTTAATATGTTATCTAGGTTTGTCATAGCTTTGCTTTTAATTTAAAAGGAATGAGTGTCTTTTAATTTCATGGCTGTGGTCACAATCTTCAGTGATTTTGGAGACCAAGAAAATAAAGTCTGTCACTATTTCCATGGTTTCCCCATCTATTTGACGTGAAGTGATGGGACCAGATACCATGATCTTCATTTTTTGAATGCTGAATTTTAAGTCAACTTTTTACCGTCCTCTTTCACTTTCATCAAGAGACTCTTTAGTTCCTCTTTGCTTTCTGCCATAAGGGTGGTATCATCTACATATCTGAGGTTATTGATATTTCTCCCAGCAATCTTGATTTCAGCTTGTACTTCATCAGCCTGGCATTCTGCATGATATACTCCGCATATAAGTTAAATAAGTAGGGTGACAATATATAGCCTTGACTTAGTCATTCCCAATTTGGAATCAGTCCATTGTTCCATGTCCAGTTCTAACTGTTGCCTCCAGACCTGTATACAGATTTCTCAGGAGGCAGGTAAGGTGGTCTGTTATTAACATCTCTTGAAGAATTTTCCATGATTTGTTGTGATCCACACAGTCAAAGGCTTTATCATAGTCAGTAAAGCAGAAATAGATGTTTTTCTGGAGCTCTCTGGCTTTTTCAATAATCCAACAGATGTTGGCAGTTGAACTCTGGTTCCTCTGCCTCTTCTAAATCCAGCTTGAACATCTGGAAATTCACGGTTCATTTATTGTTGAAGCTTGGCTTGGAGAATTTTGAGCATTACTTTGCTAGCATGTGAGATGAGTGCAATTGTGTGGTAGTTTGAGCATTCTTTGGCATTCATTGCCTTTCTTTGGGATCGGAATGAAAACTGACCTTTTCCAGTCCTGCGGCCACTGCTGAGTTTTCCAAATTTGCTGGCATATTGAGTGAAGCACTTTCACACCATCATCTTTTATGATTTGAAATAGCTCAACTGGAATTCCGTCACCTCCACTAGCTTTGTTCGTAGTGATGCTTCCGAAGGCCCTCTTGACTTTGCATTCCAGGATGTCTGGCTCTAGCTGAGTGATCACACCATTGTGGTTATCTGGGTCATTAAGATTTTTTGGATAGTTCTTCTGTGTATTCTTGTCACCTCTTCTTAACATCTTCTACTTCTGTTAGGTCCATACCATTTCTGTCATTAATCTTTCTCTATAATTGTATCTTTATTTATAAATAAATCACTGCTGTATATTCTGAGGTTGACATTCCCATCACTCAGTTTTTGTCATCTAAATCTTGTATTCATTATTTGCTTTTGTTCATTGCTTGAGCTTAATCATATCAAGAGTCTTGAGCACCTAAGATGGGGACATTTTAGGTGCCAGTTGACTAAAGACCTCTTTAATTCTCTCTGAGGATGGATCTTCAAGTCAAGAATCTCTGACCAGGCTCTCTAATCTTGCGAATGTTCCAAGTCTCAGAATTCCAATAAAAGTGTTTTTTCCACATGACTCTCAGGACATCCTGGTTTCTCTCTGCTCCTGTTGGGGGTTCAGATCAAGGTTTCGCTTTTTGTTTGTTTGCCTTGTTTTAATTTGTTTGTTCCTTTTGCTAGTGCATGTATATGGGGATGTACTTGGAAATCTCTGCCTCTTAAGAGATAACTCATAAGTATTTTTTAAAATAAGTATCTAATTGTTCCACAGCCCTCCATAAACTGTCATTTCTTAAAAAATATATATATATATATATCATCCCATCTGTTAGAATATAAGCTCCATGAGGGCAGAGACCATAACTGTCTTAACCTCAACTCCATCTATAGAGCTGAGAAAAGTTCTTATACTTAATATTTTCTTAAAATTCCTATGGCATTGTTAAAAGAAAAAAACATGTGATCCACGTATTAAATATTTTATTTTAATTATTTCATTCTGTCAGAAATTTATTTTCATTAATAAAATAAAAATAAAATTATTTTATTCTGTCATATATTTCAAAAATGAACTATGCCATATATAAATTGGGAATATATTTATGGGTTTTTGAGATGGAATATAATACATTCCATTTTGCTTCTTTGTAAGGTAAAGAAAAACATTTTTACATATATCAAGTAATATATAATATTTATACCTATATACATATACTGATTTATATTTTAAATAAAAAGAGGTAGAAGCAAAGGCAGAAAAGAGAAAAAGGACAATTTATAATAGGAAATGTGAAGGTTAATACACAGGAAAAAAAAGAAACAAAAATGAAGAACCAACAAGGAAATGAAGTAACCAGCGATGACAAAGAAAGCCAGGCAAGCAGGAGAGATAAAGAGCAAATGAAGACAGGATGTTGAAAAAGAAAACACAAGAGTAAGTCCAAAGAGCAAAGGGAAGAAGGGAGAAAAAGCAAGATACAGAAGAAAAAGGAAATAATTAGAAAGAAATGTGAGAAAAAAGAGACCAAATGGAGGTCTAACTATATGAGCATCAGAGGTTTGCTTTTACCTTAAATCTTAAGAAAAAAATGATTGTACTAATTTTCAAGCTATGAGGTTGTACATTTTGTGTATCTTCTTTATTACACTTCTAATAGTCTAACAAGTATGTATCATTAACAACCCCCCCCAAAAGCATACCCAGCATATATGAAATAATCTGGAAATACTTTTCAGGACAATTGCTTTCTTTGTATTCAAACCATAGCCTGCAGTCTTTTAACAGCCTATCTTAAATAGGGAATTGAAGTGTTTCTTCATTCTATTCTATGGGCTCTCTAGTAGTGTCTCTCGTTTCCATAGTGTGATATCTTTTAAAAGGGGAACCTTGTATTATCTTTTCATCGTTGTCAGCCAGGGCTGTATTGATAAACAGAAAACACTCAATAAACACTTCAATGAATAAATTATGTATAAAATGATGAAATACTGAACATTAGCAGACTTTGTATAAAAAGTGAACGTTCTGTTTCATACAATTTATAACATGAAACAAGGATTCATTTTTTCCATAGACTAGATCTTGGTAAATGGTGCAGGTGGAACAAATTAAAATATTTGTAGGCTTTGAAGTCAAAATTTGTTCTATGCCTCCAATTTCATCAACTAACCTAACTACTTCATGCTATGAAGGTCGAAAGAAAATAAATTTATTGAGCACATTCCATGTAGTTGCAGAAAGTGACATAGATAAAACTGATACACAATCTCAGTTGGTCAATTTGTAGGCAGTCCTCTTCAGGACTTCCCAGGTGGCGCTAGTGGTAAAGAACCTACCTGCCAGTGCAGGAGACAAAAGAAACATCGCTTTGATCCCTGGGTCTGGAAGATACCCTGGAGGAGGAAATGGCAACCCACTCCAGGACAGAGGACAGAGGAGCCTGGCAGGCTACAGTCCATGGGGTCGCAAAGAGTCAGACACAATTGAAGCAGTTTAGCACTTAGCACTCTCTTCAGGTAATAAGAACAAGCTTCCTCTTGAGATGAGCTGAAATATCCTATCTTAACCCAAGTAAGTGTATTTGGATAAATATAGCCTAAGTCATCTTTCTTGCTGATGTTCATCCCTCTGAGGGTTCCTTAGGGCATTACGTTAAGATAGCATGAACCAGTGTGAGGTTTTTCATTAAACATCAATTCTCTAAATTCTCCAAAAAGCACAGAAAGGAGGGATAGATTTAAATTACTATACATTCAGATTTTTTATCTTACTAGCTGGGTTTCTTTAATCCTATCCTGACTTGGGGAGGGGCTTCTTTTAGCTTATATTGAATATGCTAGTTAACTGGTAGTCATTTTCTGCTAATACTTATTAATGAAATCTAGCTTAAAATTGTATTTTTAAGGCCAAATGAATTGTCAACTAATCTAGTCAATGGAAGAATCAATATACTTTCATAGGATTACAACAGATGAAAAAAATGCCTTATATATGACTAAACAATTATTTTCTGAGTTTTATTTTAATGACAATTAAATCTAGTATTTTGACAGGTGGAATTATCCAAATTTTTTTATTACTAAGCAGGTTGAAAGTTTTTGAACTGGTTGGTGAACCAGTTTCATGATGCACCTGGGTACAATTTCATTTTGAATGAAAATGTTTTTCTGTTTTAATTCTCATTGATCTCTCTTTCCATTTGATCATTCTCTTAAGAAAGTGACCAAGTGGGAAACAATTACAAATATTTCTATTTAGAATCATGAATTATATTGCCCCCAAATCATAGTTCAGTTTAGTTCAGTCACTCAGTCGTGTCCGACTCTTTGTGACCCCATGAATAGCAGCATGCTAGGCCTCCCTGTCCATCACCAACTCCTGGAGTTCACTCAGACTCACATCCATCGAGTCAGTGATGCCATCCAGCCATCTCATCCTCTGTCATCCCCTTTTTCTCCTGCCCCCCAACCCCTCCCAGCATCAGTCTTTTCCAGTGAGTCAACTCTTTGCATGAGGTGGCCAAAGGACTGGAGTTTCAGCTTTAGCATCATTCCTTCCAAAGAAATCCCAGGGCTGATCTCCTTCAGAATGGACTGGTTAGATTTGCCTATATGGAGAAAGTCTGTAAGGCTAATTTCTTATTTTTCTTCTCCATCTGATAATAAATTAATTTTTGTGAACCTACTATGTGAAGAATGCTGACTAAAATTCCATGTTAATTTTGCAGGTGATGGAAGTTAAAGGACAAATGATCCATGTCTCAGAATCAAATTCCATTTTATTCTTGGGTTCTCCATGTGTGGACAAGTTGGATGAACTTATGGGACGAGGGCTACATCTCTCGGACATCCCTATCCATGATGCTACTCGAGATGTCATCTTGGTTGGCGAGCAGGCAAAGGCCCAGGATGGGCTGAAGAAGAGGATGGATAAATTAAAAGCAACTTTAGAAAGAACTCACCAGGCCCTGGAAGAAGAGAAAAAGAAAACCGTGGATCTTCTATACTCCATTTTCCCTGGTGATGTAGCCCAGCAATTGTGGCAAGGGCAGCAAGTGCAGGCCAGAAAGTTTGATGATGTCACCATGCTGTTTTCAGACATTGTTGGCTTCACGGCCATATGTGCCCAGTGTACCCCCATGCAAGTCATCAGCATGCTGAATGAACTGTACACAAGATTCGACCACCAATGTGGATTTTTGGATATTTATAAGGTAATGGGGTTTGGTTATCTATATAAAAGCATTTTAGTGGTAAATTAGTGGTCATCTTCATTAAATTACAAACATGCAATATTTTTTTCTATTTAAACAAGAATAGGTGATGGATAATTTTCATTTAGAAATATTCAGAATACAAGTATTTCTGATCTTTGAGTGAATTTTCGCTATGAGTTGATTTATATATTTGTCAGAAAGGAAAAATTCTATGGAACTAGTCTTTTAAATTCATTATTATCAAAAAGATAAAATAAGCTTGCTGAAATATAGGCAACTCTTAACCACATTGTTTTTATGACTGTTTTATTGTCTACATAAAACACATCTTCTTTATCCATTCATCTGTTGTTAGACACTTAGGTTGCTTCCATTCCTTGGCAATTATAAATAATAAATAATACTCCTAGGAACTTTGGGCTTCATGAATCTTTTTGTATTAGTCTTCTTGTTTCTTTCTGATGTATACCCAGGAGTGGAATTCCTAGGTCATATGGTAATTCTATATTTCATTTTTTGAGAAACCTCAAAATTGGCTACTGCTGTACCAGTTTACCTACAGAGTGGATGCACCAATTTGTCAATATTTGACCACTAACAGTGTAGGAGGGATCCCTTTTCCCTGCATGCTCACCAACTTTTATATTTTGTTTTCTTTTTAATGATAGCTATTCTGACCTCTGTGAGGTGATATCTTCTTGTGGCTTTGATTTGCATTTCCCTGTTGATTAGCAATACTGAGCATCTTTTCATGTGCTTGTTGATCATCCATTTTTATCAAGTTGCTAATATTTTTGATGTTGAGCTTTATAAGATGTTTATGCATGTTGGATATTAACTCCTTATTGGTCATACCATCTGAAAATATCTCTTCCTGTTCAGTAAGTTAGCAAGGAGGGGACATATCTCAACATGATAAAAGCCACTTATGAAAACCAGAGATCTAACATCATACATCCTACTCAATGGTGAAAATATGAAAGTATTTCCTTTAAGGTCAAGACAAGACAAAGATGTCTACTCTCACCACTTTTACATTTTTGGAAGTTCTGGCCACAACAGTCATATAAGAAAAAGAAATAAAAGGAATCCAAATTGAAAAAGAAGTAAAACTTTTACTGTCTGCAGATGATATGATATTATACATAGAAAATTCTAAAGAGGCCACTAGAAAACTACTAGAGCTCATCAATGAATTTGATAAAGTTATACAAAGTTAATATACATAAATCTGCTATATTTCTCTACACTAACAGTTAAATATCAGAAAGAGAAATTAAAGAAGTAATCCTATTTATGACTGCATCAAAAGAATAAAATAACCTAGGAATAACTGATGAAAAACACTGATGAAAGAAACTGAAATAGATAGAAAAATATATTATGTTCTTGAGTTGGAAGAATCAATATTGTCAAAATGACTGTACTATGCCAGGCAATCTATGGATTTAAAGCAATCCCTGTCAAAATGCCAATGACATTTTTACAAAACAGGAGCAACTGATTTTAAAATTCATGTCAAGAGATACAAAAGACCGCAATGTGCCAAAATAATCTTGAGAAAGAAAAACAGAGCTGGAGGAATTGAGCTCTCTAACTTCACACTATACTCCAAAGCTATAGTCATCAAAAGAGTATGATACTGGCATAGAAACCGACAGTCGATCAGTGGAATAGAATACAGAGCCCAGAGGTAAATTTCAACAGTTTTGGTCAATGAATCTATGACAAGGGAGGCAAGGATATGTGACAGAGAAAACACAATCTCTTTAATAAGTGGTGCTGGGAAAGCTGGACAGCTACTAGTAAGAGAATAAAATTAGAACAATCTCTAACACCATACACAAAAGCTAACTTGTAAGACAGGATACTATAAAACTCCTAGAGAAAAACATCGAACACTCGAACACTGACATAAATTTCAGCAATATATTTTTTTGAGATCCATCAACTAGAGTAATGGAAACAAAAGCAAAAAATATGCAAATGATTAAACTTAAAACAGTTTGCACAGCAAAGGAATGTATCAACCAAGCCAGGTGTTTTTAGTTTATCTCTGATACTAGTCTGTATATGTATGTGAGTCAATTTCTATTTTGTAAATAAGTTCATTTCTGTTATTGTTTTAGATTCCACATATAAGTGATATCATATATTATTTATCTTTGACTCATCTCACTCAGTAAGACAATTTCTAGCTCCATCCATGTTGCTACAAATGATAGTTCATTGTTTTGATGGCATAATATCCCATTGTGTATATAAGCCAAATTTTCTTTATCCACTCCTCTGTTGGTGAACAGCTGGGTAGCTTCCATTTCTTGATTATTGGAGTGCATTGCTTTTTGAATTAGAGGTCTTACCTTTTCCAGGTGTATGTTCAGGAGTGAGATTGCTGAATCATATGATAACTCTATTTTTAGTTTTTGATGGAACCTCCAGACTGTTTTCCATAGTGGCTGCACTAATTTACATTCCCATCAACAGTGTGGCAGGGTTTTCTTTTTTCTACTCTCTCTCCAGCTTTTATTATTTGTATGATGAAGTCCATTTTTACAGGTAAAAGATGATAAAACCTCATTGTAGTTTTGATTTCAGTTCTCTAATAAGTATTTACATTTCTCTAATAAGTAGCAATGTTGAGGTTATCTGTATGTCTTCTTTAGAGAAATCAATTTAGGTCTTTTGTGCATTTTTTGACTGGTTTGTTTATATATGTATATTTATAGTTCTATGAGCTATATATATGGAAATAGACTTTGTCAGTCACATTGTTTGCAAATATTTTCTCCCAGTCTGTAGACTGTCTTTTTGCTTTGTTTATAGTTTCCTCTATTATTTAAAAAAACTCTTAAGTTTGATTAGGCCTCATTTGTTTATTTTGTTTCTATTTATTTTGTCTTGGAAAAATGATCTAAGAAAATATTTCTATGATTTATCTCAAAGAGCATTTTTCCCTATGTTCATATCTAGGAGTTTTATGGTATCATGTCTTATATATACAATTTTAAACCATTTTGAATTTATTTTTTATACAATATGAGAGAATATTCTAACCTCACTGATCTACATGTAGCTGCCCAGTTTTCCCAATACCACATGATGAAGCAACTGTCTTTTCTCCACTGTATTTTCTAACCTATGTTGAAGACTAATTGAGTGGGTTTATTTCTAGGTTCTCTAGTCTTTTCCATTGATCTATCGGTTTTTGTACCTATTACCACATTGTTTTGATTACTGTTGCCTTGTAGTATTGTCTGGAGTCTGGAAGGATTTTCATCCAGCTTTTTTTTTTTCCTCAATATTGTTTTGATAATTGTGGTTCTTTTATGGTTGCATATAAATTTTAGGATTATTTGATCTAGTTTTGTGAAAGTTTCATGGGTAATTTGATAAGGTTCATTTTATAGATTTCTTTGGGTAGTATGGCCATTTTAATAATATTAAATTTTCCAATCCAAGAGTATTGGATATCTTTCTGTTTCTGTGAATCACCTTCAGTTTCCATTATATATGTTTTATAGTTCTCAGCATATCAGTTTCTCACCTCCTAGGTCAGGTGTACTCCTAGATATTCTACTTTACTGTTGATCTTATTTTAAGCATTTTTTTTTTTAGTTTCTCCTTCTGATGTTCTTTGTGAAAGTGAAAGTCACTTAGTCACGTCTGAATCTTTGAGACCCTATGGACTACACAGTCCATGGAATTCTCCAGGCCAGAATACTGGAGTGGGTAGCTTGTTCCCTTCTCTGGGGAATCTTCCCAACCCAGATATCGAACCCATGTCTCTCACATTGCAGGCAAATTCTTTACCAGCTGAGCCACCAGGGAAGCCCAAGAATACTGGAGTGGCTAGCCTATCCCTTCTCCAGTGTATCTTCCCAACCCAAGAATCCAAACGGGTCTCCTACATTGCAGGTGGATTCTTTACCAACTGAGCTATCAGGGAAGCCCAATATTTCATTGTAGAGCAAAGAAATGCAAAATGTTTCTGTACATTAACCTTGTATCATGCTACATTGATTAATTTATTTATCAGTTCTAGTAATTTTTATGTGGAGTCTTTCAGGTTTTCTATATAGAGTATCATGTCATCTACATATAATGACAATTTTACCTCTTCCCTTCACATTTGGATATCTTTTATTTCTTTTCCCTATCTGATTCCTCTGACTAAGACATCCACTACTATGTTGAATAGAAGTGGTGGGAATGGCATCCTTGTTTTGTTCCAGAGTACAGCAGGAAGGCTTCTAGTTTTTCAGTGTTGAGTATTATTTTGGCTGTAGGTTGTCATAAGTGACTTTTATTATGCTGATATATGTTCCCTCAGTACCCGCTTTGGTGACAGTTTTTATTATGAATGGATACTGAATTTTATCAAATGCTTTTTTGTACCTATTGAGGTGATCTTGTGGTTTTTGTCTTTTCTTAATGTGGTGTACTACATTTACTGATCTGCATATATTTAGCCATCCTTGTGATCAGAAGTAAATTCAGTTTATCATGCTGTATAATCCTTTTTATGTGTTATTGTATTGGTTTGCTAATGTTTTGTTGAGGATTTTTTTCATCTATATTCATCAAAGATTTTGGGCTATATTTTATTTTTTAGTAATATCTTTGTCTGGTTTTGATATATTTAGGGGATGGCCAACTTTGGGTCATTTTTTATTCCACTTTCTTTTTCTTTTTTCTGAAATTCCTACTAGGTGTAGATTCCATGCTTTATATTATCCCATAGGTCTCATGTGCTGCTTCCATTTTTTAAATTTTCTCTCTGCTTTCTGATTGGGTGATTTCTGTTATTCTATATACTTTTTAATTTTTTTTTTCTGCTTTTTTCCTCCATTTTATTTATTTCCTCACTGAACTTAATTATTTCTTTGTGCTGAATTAATATTATTTGTTATTTTCATAATCCTTTGGATTGTAGGTTAGGTTGTTTTTTGAGGAAGTCCTGTATTGCTATGAATTTGCCTAAGACTGCTTTTGTTGAAGTCCGTAGATTTTGTACAGTTGTGTTTTCATTGTCATTTGTCTTGAAGTATTTTCTGATCTCCTCTTTGATCTCATTGTTGGCCCACTGATATTTTGTTTAGTCTCCACACATATCCCACTGTATATTCCTCCCTAGGAACTGTTCACTGGTACTGTACATCACCTACCTATAAATCTTCAAATTGTGAACTTTCAAAGATGGGAATTTGTGTTCACATGTCCAGTCATGTAAGTTAGTTCATGTGTCTGGCATACATTGTACCAGCATGCATCCTCTACAAGTGGTGTGCTTTTTGTATACTATACTGGACAGTAGTATATAGAGTACAACAGGATAGTATCTTTACTTCAAGCCCAAGGTATCCGGAAATGTAAAAGCAAATGTAATAGCAGTGGTGATATAGCTGGTACTGCTAAGAAGAACCAAGCAATAACAATCGAAACAAAAGTGAAATAATTGAGAGAGGGAAGTGAGGCAAAAAGATGGTAGACATCACTCATTCTTATGAATTGTTGAACCATTGGCATGATTCTAAAGAACAAGATCATGGAACATGGGAAGTCTGCTGTGCCAGTGATGTTGAAAATAATATCAATGAAATGTGGAAAAATGATGGAGCAGATGGAGAAAATTCTCAGATGCAGAATCAGCATCAGCAATCAGTCCCACTCAGCTTAATGCTGATTCAAGAGAAAGCTAATAGTCTTTATGACGACTTGAAGAATAAACATGGCAAAGAATCAGAGGGAACATTTTTTAATGTTAGCCATGACTGGTTTTGTTGGCTTGAGGCTTGAGCCAAACTTCACAAATTAAAAGTAAGTAGCAAAGAAGAAAATGCTGATATGATGGCTGCTCAGGAATTCCTGAAATGCTTTGAGAAATTATTGATTAAGGTGTGTATTTACCCAAGCATGTTTTTGATGTAGATGAGACAAGATTGTACTGGAAGAAAATGTCAGACCAAAGTACGCCAACATGGAGGAAAAGTTGATGTCCGTCCATAAAGCGGCAAAGGATATGCTGACTGTTGTTTGATGGCAATGCTTCTGTTGATATGAAGCTGAAGTCTCTTTTAGATTATTATTCAGAAAACCCCAAAACCCTTAAAATCATAGCCAAGGAGTCTTTTCCTATTGTGCAGAAGTGTAAGCCCAAAACCTGGTTACAAATGTCATTTTCCAGGACTGATCTTTAAACCACAGTATCCCAGAGATAGAGAAATATTGCTTGGAGAAGGGCATTCCATTCTGCAGTATTTTGTTGCCAAACAGTGCTCCTGATCACCCACCGTTCATGGACTATTTTATTTTCATTTCACCATCAAAGTAGTGCATATGTCACTCAATATTTCTTCACTTATCCAACCAATGGCTTGTAGTTATATAGTGACTTTAGAAATACCATTTATGCCACATTTTTTGTCAGACAGTAAGTGAGGGATAAAACAATCTTGTGACAATTTTAGATGGACTATTACATCTTGTTGTTGGTGTTCAGTCACTGAATCATGTCTGAATCTTTGTGACCCCATGGACTGCAGCACACCAGGCTCTTCTGTCCTGGAATTTTCTCAAATTCATGTCCATTGAGTTGGTGATGCTATCTAAATATCTCATCATCTGCTGCAACCTTCTCCTTTTGCCTTCAGTCTTTTCCAGCATCAAGGTCTTTCCCAGTGAGTCAAAGCTTCACATCAGGTGGACAATGTATTGGAGCTTCAGTATCAGTCCTTATAATGAATATTCAGGGTTTATTTCCGTTAGGATTGGCTTGCTTGAAATCCTAGCTTTCCAAGGGCCTTGCCAGAGCCTTCTCTAGCACCACAGTTCGAAAGCATAAATTATTTGGTGCTCAGCCTTCTCTGTGGTCCAACTCTCACATTTGTACATGACTATGAGAAAAACCATAATTTTGACCTTTGTCAACAAGTGATATATCTGATTTTTAATATGCTGTCTAGGTTTGTCATAGTTTTCTTTCCAAGGAGAAAACATCTTTTCATGGCTGCAGTCACTTTTCACAGTTATTTTGGAGACGAAGAAAATAAAATCTGTCATTGCTTCCACTTTCTCCCCTTTTGTTTGCAATGAAGTGATGGGACTGGCTGCCATGATCTTAGTTTTTTTAATGCTGAGATTTAAGCCAGCTCTTTCACTCTCCTTTTTCACCTTCAGTAAGAGGCTCTTTAGTTCCTCCTCACTTTCCTCCACTAGGGTAATATCATCTGAATATCTGAGGTTATTGATATTTCTTCAGGCATCTAGACTCCAGCTTGAGATTCATCCAGCCTAGCAGTTTGCATAATGTTCTCTGTATACAAGTTAAATAAGCAGGGTGACAATACACAGCCTTGACATACTCCTTTCCCAATTTTGAATCAGTTCGTTGTTCCATGTCCATTTGTAACTGTTGCTTCTTGACCTGCACACACATCTCAGGAGGTAGATAAAGTGGTTTGGTATTCCCATCTCTTTAAGAGTTTTCCACAGTTTGTTTTGAGCCACACAGTCAAAGGCTTTAGTTTACTCAGTGAAACAGAAGGAGATGATTTTCTGAAATGCCCTTGCTTTTTCTATGATCCAGTGGATCTTGGTAATTTAAGCTCTGGTTCCTGTGCCTTTTCTAAATTCAGCTTGTACATTTGGAAATTCAGTTCACATTCTGTTGACACCCACGTTGAAGGATTTTGAGCATGACCTTGCTAGCATGTGAAATGAGTGTAGTTGTACAGTAGCTTGAACATTCTTTGGTATTGCCTTTTTGGGGGTTGGAATGACAAATGACATTTTCCAGTTCTGTGGCCACTGCTGAGTTTTCCAAATTTGCTGACATATTGATTGCAGCACCTTAACACTGTCATCTTTCAGTTTTTTAAATAGCTCAGCTGGAATTCCATCACTTCCATTATCTTTATTGGTGTTAATGCTTTCTAAGGTCCACTTGATTTCACACTCCAGGATGTCTGTCTCTAGGTGAGTGATGACACCATTGTGGCTACTGTTTTGTATAGTTCTTCTGTGTGTTCTTGCCACCTCTTTTTAATCTCTTCTGCTTCTGTTAGGCCCATACTGTTTCTGTCCTTTATTGAGCCCATCTTTTCATGAACTGTTCCCTTGGTCTCTACTTCTCTGAAGATATCTCTAGTATTTACCATCCTATTGTTTTCTTCTATTTCTTTGCATTGTTCACTTAAGAAGGTTTTCTTACCTCTCCTTGCTACTGTTTGGAACTCTGCATATAGATGGTATTTATTTCCTTTTCTCCTTCTCTTCTCTTTTCATTTCTCTTCTTTTCTTGCCACTATTTGTAAGATCTCCTCAGACAACCCTTTTGCCTCGTTGCATTTCTTTTTCTTGGGGATGGTTTTGGTCACCACTTCCTGTACAATGTTACAAATCTCTGTCCATTGTTCTTCAGATACTTTAACATCTAATCCCTTGAATCTATTTATCTATTTATCACTTACTGTATACTCATAAGGGATTTAATTTAGATCATACCTGAATGGTGTAGTGGTTTTCTCCACTTTCTTTACTTTAAGTCTGAATTTTGCCAAAAGGGGATGATGATCTGAGCCACAGTCAGCTCCAGGTCTTGTTTTTGCTGACTGTAAAGAATATCTTAAACTTTGGCTGCAAAGAATATAATCAGTCTGATTTTGGTAGTGACCATCTGTTGATGTCCATGTGTAGAATCATTTCTTGTGTTGTTGGAAGAGGGTGTTTGCTATGACCAGTGTGTTTTCTTGGCAAAATTCTGCTAGCCTTTGCCTGATTCATTAGTATTCCAAGTCCAAACTTGACTCCTACTTTTGCATTTTAATCCTCTATGATTAAAAGGACCCTCTCTCTCTCTCTCTCTCTCTCTCTCTCTCTCTCTCTCTCTCTCTCTCTCTCTGTCTCTTTTGGTGTTAGTTCTAGAAAGTCCTGGTGGCTCAGTCATTAAAGTATCTGTCTGGAGTACAGGAGACAGGAGACATGGGTTGTCTCCCTGAGTCAGAAAGATCCCCTGGAGAAGAAAAGAAGAAAATGGCAACCCACTTCAGCCTGGAAAATCCACTGGACAGAAGAGCCTGGTGGCCTATAGTCCATGGAGTCACAAGAGTCAGACACGACTTGGTGACTAAACCACCACCACCCCTAGAAGGTCTTGTAAATCTCATAGAACAGGTTAAATTTAGCTTCTTCAGCATCAGTGGTTGCTGCATAGACTGGATTACTGTGATGTTGAGTGGTTTCCTTTGGAAATGAACCAAGATCATTCTGCCATTTTTAAGACTGCACCAAAGTACTGGATTCAGACTCTTTTGTTGTCTATGAAGGTTCCTCTACTTCTTCTAAGGGATTCTTGCCCATAGTAGTAGGTATAATGGTCATCTGAATTAAATTTGCCCCTTCCCATCCATTTTAGTCACTGATTCCTAAGATGCTGATGTTCACTCTTGCCATTTCCTGCTTGACCACATTCATGGACCTAACATTCCAGGTTCCTATGCAGTATTGTTCTTTACAGCATCAGATTTTGCTTTCACTGCCAGATACATCCACAACTGAACATCATTTCCACTTTGGTCCACGACTTCGTTCTTTTGGGGCTATTAGTAATAGCATCTGCTCTTCCTCAGTAGCATATAGGACACTTTCCAACCTGGGGGCTCATCCACTGATGTCTTTTTGTATCATTTTATGTCTTTTGTATCTTTGTATCTTCTGTGTCATTTTACTTTTTATACCGTTCTTGGGTTTCTGGTGGCAAGAATACTGGAGTGGCTTGCCATTTCCTCCTCCAGTGAACCACATTTTGTCAGAACTCTCCACTATGACCTGTCTGCCTTGCATGGCATTGCTCATAGCTCCAGTGAGTTAAGAAAGTCCCTTCGCTGTGATAAGGCAGTGGTCCATGAAGGGGGAGAGAACAGTAAGACAAGCTTACTGTATAAGAAGTCGGTAGGAGGTAGAATGTATAGGTATTTACTAAAATTTAACTCTTTCCGTGTTTATGTTCTTAGTCATAAAAGCAAGGTGAAGACATTGAATAATTTTGAATACAAGAGTGACCCAAGTAAATGTGCTTTAAAAGAAATCATTTCAACAGTAGTATGGGAGGGGTAGGTGGGAAATAGTCAAACATAAAGATATTAATGCCATAATTCAGTTGAAGGATGGTGATACTATTACCTGGACTGGTTAGACATGTACAAGAGTCAGTGCTGGAATCTTGAAGTAAGTGGGCAGTTTTGTCTACTTAATATTGGAAATATTCCTCTTTTATCATTCATGCATATCACCTGGTCACCTGAATATGTTCTTGTTTCGGAATGATGTAGGCTTGAACTGTATTGACTGAATGTTTTAGAGCCATATAACAATGACTATGGTTTGGAAAGGTAATTCACACATTGTCTATATTGACCTAGCTCTTGCTATATGCATTTATAATGCAATGTGACTCAATCATAATTCTCTACGTGTCTATTATGTTAGCAAGGTTCTAGGCCCTATTGGACTTAAAATATATCTTAAAACTAATTCAGAAAAATGGTACAGATGAACTTATTTGCAGGGCAGGAAAAGGGACAAAGATGTAGAGAACAGACATGTGAACCCACAGAGTTGTTGAAGGGTGGTGGGGCAATTTGGGAGATTGGGATTGAATATATATACTGCCACGCACAACATAGATTGCTAGTGGGAAGCTGCTGAGGGGAAAAGTGGGTCTTGTTCTGATGGGCAGGGCCATGCTCAGTAAATCTTTAATCCAATATTCTGTTGATGGGTGGAGATACAGGAGACAGGGATAAGACCATCCCTAAGAAAAAGAAATGCAAAACAGCAAAATGGCTGTCTGAGGAGGCCTTACAAATAGCTGTGAAATGAAGAGAAGTGAAAAGCAAAGAAGAAAAAAAAGATATACCCCTTTGAATGCAGAGTTCCAAGGAATAGCAAGGAGAGATAAGAAACCCTTCCTCTATGATCAGTGCAAAGAAATAGAGGAAAACAATAGAATGGGAAAGACTAGATATCTCTTCAAGAGAATTAGATTTAGAGACCAAGGGAATATTTCATGCAAAGATGGGCTCAATGAAGGACAGAAATGGTATGGACCTAACAGAAGCAGAAGATATTAAGAAGTGGTGGCAAGAGCACACAGAAGAATTATACAAAAAGATCTTCACGACCCAGATAATCACAATGGTGTAATCACTCACCTAGAGCCAGACATCCTGGAATGTGAAGTCAAGTGGGTCTTAGGAAGTATCACTAAGAATAAACCTGGTGTAAGTGATGGAATTCCAGTTGACCTATTTCAAATCCTAAAAGATGATGCTGTGAATGTGCTGCATTCAATATGCCGGCAAATTTAGAAAACTCAGCAGTGGCACAGGACTGGAAGCTCAGTTCATGCCAATCGCAAAGAAAGGCAATGCCCATTGATTTATATTTCTGTCTTTGTGCCAGTACCATACTGTATTGATGACTGTGGCTTTGTAATAGAGCCTGAAATCAGGCAGGTTGATTCCTCCAGTTCCATTCTTCTTTCTCAAGATTGCTTTGACTATTCGGGGCTTTTTATATTTCCATACAAATTGTGAAATTATTTGTTCTAGCTCTGTGAAAAATACTGTTGGTAGCTTGATAGAGATTGCATTGAATCTATATATTGCTTTGGGTAGTATACTCATTTTCACTATATTGATTCTTCCAATCCATGAAGATGGTATATTTCTCCACCTATTAGTGTCCTCTTTGACTTCTTTCACCAGTTCTTTATAGTTTTCTATATGTAGGTCTTTAGTTTCTTTAGGTAGATATATCATAAGTATTTTATTCTTTTCGTTGCAATGGTGAATAGAATTGTTTTCTTAATTTTTCTTTCTATTTTCTCATTATTAGTGTATAGGAATGCAAGGGATTTCTGTGTGTTGATTTTATATCTTGCAACTTTACTATATTCATTGATTAGCTCTAGTAATTTTCTGGTTAGAGTCTTTAGGGTTTTCTATGTAGAGGGTCATGTCATCTGCAAACAGTGAGAATTTTACTTCTTTTCCAATCTGGATTCCTTTTGTTTCTTTTTCTGCGTTGATTACTGTGGCCAAAACTTCCAAAATTATGTTGAATAGCAGTGGTGGGAGTGGGCACCCTTGTCTTGTTCCTGACTTTAGGAGAAATGCTTTCAATTTTTCACCATTGAGGATAATTTTTGCTGTGGGTTTGTCATATATAGCTTTTATTATTGAGGTACATTCCTTCTATTCCTGCTTTCTGGAGAGTTTTTATCATGAATGGATGTTGAATTTTGTCAAAGGCCTTCTCTGTTTGTCAAAGGCATCTATTGAGATAATCATATGGCTTTTATTTTCAATTTGTTAATGTGGTGAATTACATTGATTGATTTGCAAATATTGAAGAATCCTTGCATCCCTGGGATAAAGCCCACTTGGTCATGGTGTATGATCTTTTTAATATGTTGTTGGATTCTGATTGCTAGAATTTTGTTAAGGATTTTTGCATCTATGTTCATCAATGATATCAGCCTGTTGTGGCATCTTTGTCAGGTTTTGTTATTAGGGTGATGGTGGCCTCATAGAATGAGTTTGGAAGTTTACCTTCCTCTGCAGTTGTCTGGAAGAATTTGCCCAAAATAGAAAGCCCAGAAATAAATCCACGCACCTATGGACACCTTATCTTTGACAATGGAGGGAGGAATATACAATGGATTAAAGACAGTCTTTTTAACAAGTGGTGCTGGGAAAACTGGTCAACCACTTGTAAAAGAATGAAACTAGAACACTTTCTAACACCATACACAAAAATAAACTCAAAATGGATTAAATATCTAAACGTAAGACCAGAACTATAAAACTCCTAGAGAACATAGGCAAAATACTCTCCGACATAAATCACAGCAGGATCCTCTATGACCCACCTCCCAGAATATTGGAAATAAAAGCAAAAATAAACAAATGGGATGTAATTAAACTTAAAAGCTTCTGCACAACAAAGGAAACTATAAGCAAGGTGAATAGACAGCCTTCTAAATGGGAGAAAATAATGACAAATGAAGCAACTGACAACTAATCTCAAAAACATACAAGCAACTGCTGCAGCTCAATTCCAGAAAAAATAAATGATCCAATCAAAAAATGAACCAAAGAACTAAATAGACATTTCTTCAAAGAAGACATACGGATGGCTAACAAACACGTGAAAAGATGCTCAACATCACTCATTATCAGAGAAATGCAAATCAAAACCACAATGAGGTGCCATTTCACGCCAGTCAGATGGCTGCTATTCAAAAGTCTACAAGCAATAAATGCTGGAGAGGGGGTGGAGAAAAGGGAACCCTCTTATATTGTTGGTGGGAATGCAAACTAGTACAGCCACTGTGGAAAACAGTGTGGAGATTCCTTAAAAATTGCAAATAGAACTGCCTTCTGACCCAGCAATCCCACTGCTGGGCATACACACCGAGGAAACCAGAATTGAAAGAGACACATGTACCCCAATGTTCATCGCAGCACTGTTTATAATAGCCAGGACATGGAAACAACCTAGATGTCCATCAGGAGATGAATGGATAAGAAAGAGGTGGTACATATACACAATGGAGTATTACTCAGCCATTAAAAAGAATACATTTGAATCAGTTCTAATGAGGTGGATGAAACTGGAGCCTATTACACAGAGTGAAGTAAGCCAGGAAGAAAAACACCAATACAGTATACTAACACATACATGTGGAATTTAGAAAGATGGTAACGATAACCCTGTATGCGAGACAGCAAAAGAGACACAGATGTATAGAACAGTCTTTTAGACTCTGTGGGAGAGGGAGAGGGTGGGATGATTTGGGAGAATGACTTTGGAACATGTAAAATATCATATATGAAATGAATCGCCAGTCCAGGTTCGATGTATGATACTGGATGGTTGGGGCTGGTGCACTGGGATGACCCAGAGGGATGGTATGGGGAGGGAGGAGAGAGGGAGGTTCAGGATTGGGAACACGTGTATACCTGTGGCAGATTCATGTTGATGCATAGCAAAACCAATACATTAAAGTAACCACCAATGAAAATAAATAAATTTATATTAAAAAAAAGAAAGGCAATGCCAAAGAATACTCAAACTACTGCACAATTGCACTCATCTCACACTCTAGGAAAATAATGATCAAAATTCTCCAAGCCAGGCTTCAATAGTACGTGAACCATGAACTTCCAGATGTTCAAGCTGGATTTAGAAAAGGCAGAGGAGATCAAATTGCCAACATCCGTTGGATCATTGAAAAAGCAAGAGAATTCAAAAATAACACACCACACATCTATTTCTGCTTTATTGACTATGCCAAAGCCTTTGACTTGTGTGGATCACCACAAATTGTAGAAAATTCTGAAAAACATGGGAATACCAGACCACCTGACCTGCCTCCTAGGAAACCTGTATGCAGGTCAGGAAGCAACAGTTAGAACTGGACATCAAATAGACTGGTTCCAAATAGGAAAAAGAGTACGTCAAGGCTGTATATTGTCACCCTCCTTATTTAACTTATATGCAGAATATATCATGATATACACTGGGCTGGGTGAAGCACAACCTGAAGTTAAGGTTGCTGGGGAAAATATCAATAACTTTAGATAAACAGATGACACCAGATTTATGGCAGAAAGTGAAGAACTAAAGAGCCTCTAGATGAAAATGAAAGAGGAGGGTGAAAAAGTTGACTTAAAGCTCAACATTCAGAAAACTAATATTATGGCATCCAGTCCCATCACTTCATGGCACATAGTTGGGGAAACAATGGAAAGAGTGGCAGACATTATTTTTGGAGCTCCAAAATCACTGCAGTTGGTGACTGCAGCCATGAAATTAAAAACAGTTACTCCTTGGAAGAAAAGTTATGACCAACCTAGACAGCATATTAAAAAGCAGAGATATTACAATTGCCAAGAAAGGCCCATCTAGTAAAGGCTGTGGTTTTTCCAGAAGTCATGAATGGATGTGAGAGTTGTAAAGAAAGTTGAGGACCAAAGAATTGATGCTTTTGAACTGTGGTGATGGAGAAAACTCTTGAGAGTCCTTTGGACTACAAGGAGATCCAACCAGTCCATCCTAAAGGAAATCAGTTCTGAATATTCACTGGGAGGACTGATTTCAAAGCTCCGATACTTTGGTCACCTGATGCAAAGAGCTGACTCATTTGAAAAGACCCTGATGCTGGGAAAGATTGAAGGCAGGAAGAGAAGGAGACGACAGAGGGTGAGATGGTTGGATGGCATTACCGACTCAATGGACATGAGTTTGAGTAAACTCAGAGAGTTGGTGATGGACAGGGAGGCCTGGCATGCTGCAGTCCACTGGGTTGCAAGGAGTCAGACATGACTGTGCCCCTGAACTGACTGGGAAGCTGCTGTATAACATAGGGAGCTCAGCTTGTTGCTCTGTGAAGACCTAGAATGGTGGCATGGGGGATGGGGCCAGACAGAGATTCAAGAAGAATAGGATATATGTATACATATAGCTGATTCACCTTGTTGTACAGTAGAAACTAATACAATATTGTAAAGCAATTATGCTTCGATAAAAATAATAGTCTAAAAAAGAAAACCAGAATCTTGATAGTAAAAATAAAAGAGAAAAATATTTTAAAAGTGAAAGGATAACTAAAGCATTGTTTCTGCCTTCAAAATTAGACTTAACAGTCTAGATAGGATGATATTAGAGAAAGTATGAACACAAATGACTGCAGAATAAAAGATGAAGAAACCAAGTTTTATTTTGGTTCTAAAAGAAGCAATGATGGCATCCTATTTGCATTGAAGGATTGCAAATGCTTTCAGAAAAGATATGGCATGAAGATGGATTTAGAAGAAGTTTGACTCATGAAAGTTTGGGAAATATGTATTTTTTAATATTTTTAAAGGAAAAATGTATTTTTAAAACCATATTTAATTTGAGGGGATAAAAGCTAGCATTTACATAGATAATCTGAAGATGGTAGGATTTACAGAAGTTTAATTATCTTTTAAAAATCAAATTCTTAGCGAAGTATTTCCATTTAATTTGCTAATTTGTCTACACTATTCACTTAAAAAGATTTTTTAATATGGTAGTTTTAGCTTTACAATAAAACTGAGCGGAGGGTAGAGAGATTTCCCATTATACCAGTAACCTTACACATGCATAGCCTTCTACACTATAAACATCACTCACTAGAATGATGATTGATGAAGGATGAACCTATTGACATGTCATAATCACCAAGTTGGTAGTTTTGACATTGTACATTATATGGATTTGGGCAAATATATAATGATGTATATCCATCATTATAGTATTGTACCAAATACATCCACTGCCCTAAAAGTCCTCTGTGTTTCACCTACTCATCTCTCTCAACCTCCAGCAACAAAAGTTTATTGTCTCCATAATTCTGTCTTTCACAGAATGTTGTATAGTTGAAATCATATAATGTGTAGACCTTTCAGATTGACTTGTTTCACTTAGTTACATTGCATCTAAGATTCCCCTGTCTTGTCATGATTCAATAACATTTCTTTAATAATATTCCACGGTCTGAGTGTACCAGTTTGTTTATTTACTCACCTACTGAAAGATATCTCACTTGCTTCCATATGTAAATTTTTGCATAGATATATATTTTCAACTTTTTGGGTAAATACTGATTGCTGAAAAGATTGTGTCATAAGAATTTGTATAGTAGTGTAAGAAAGAACCAAACTGTCTTCCAAAGAGGCTGTTGTTATTGTTGTTCTGTCTCTCAGTCATGTCAGACTCTTTGCAGCCACATGGACTGCAACATGCCAGACTTCCATGTCCTTCCCCATCTCCCGGATTATCTCAAACTCATGTCCATTGAGTCAGTGATGCCATCCAACCATCTTGTCATCTGTCGTTCCCCTCTCCTCCTGCCTTCAATCTTTCCCAGCATCAGGGACTTTTCCAGTGAGTCGGCTCTTTGCATCAGGTGGCCAAAGTATTGGAGCTTCAGCTTTAGCGTCAGTCCTTCCAGTGAATATTCAGGGTTGATTTCCTCCAGGATTGATTAGTTTGATCTTGCAGTCCAAGAGTCTTCTCCAACACCACAGTTCAAAAGCATCAATTCTTCAGCACTCAGGCCCTCTTTATGGTCCAAATCTCACATCCATGCATGACTACTGGAAAAACCATAGCTTTAACTAGACAGACCTTTTGGCAAAGTAATGTTTCTGCTTTTTAATATACTGTCTAGATTTGTCATAGCTTTTCTTCCAAGGAGAAAACGTCTTTTAATTTCATGGCTGTAGTCACCCTCCACAGAGATTTTGGAGCCCAAGAAAATAAAGTCTGTCACTGTTTCCATCGTTTCCCCATCTGTTAGCCATGAAGTGATGGGACTGGATGCCATGATCTTCATTTTTTGATTGTTGAGTTTTAAGCCAGCTTTTTCACTCTCCTCATTCACCTCCATCAAAAGGCTGTTTAGTTCTTCTTCACTTTCTGCAATAAGGGTAGTCTCATCTTTGTAGCAGAGGTTATTGATATTTCTCCCAATAGAAAGAGGCTGTACCATTTTTAATTCCATCAGTAATGTCTGAGTTCCTGTTGCTCCATATCCTCACCAGCAACACAGTCAGTGTTCAGGATTTTTATCATTCAAATAAGTTTATAATGGTACCTCACTGTGTTCAAATTTGCATTTCCCTGATGATATATCCCTGGGTCAGGAAGATCTCCTGGAGAAGAAAACGGCAACCTACTCCTGTATTCTTGTCTGGAAAATCCCATGGACAGTGAAGCCTGGCAGGCTACAGTCGATAGAGTTGCAGTCGGAATGACTAAGTGACTTCACTTTCACTTTGATGATATATAATATGGACCATCTTTTAATATGTTTATTTGCAATCTATATATCTTCTCTGTGAAGTGTGTATTACAGTCTTAGACTAAATTTTACATTGGATTTTTTTTCTTTATTGTTGAGCTATTTAAATATTTTAGATAATAATCCTTTATCAGATATGTTTTCCCAAATATTTTCTCCGTGTGATGTGTCCTCTAATTATTTAGACATTATCTTTCTCAGTACAGAAATTTTTAGTTTTAATATAGTCCAGTTTATCACTTCTTTCTTTCATAGATTGTATCTTTTGTGGTGTTATCAAAAAAGCGTCACCATAGCCAAGGTCATCTAGTTTTTCTCTTATGTTATCTTCTAAGAGTTGCATAGGTTTTTATTTTGCATTTGGATCTACTCTCCATTTTTAGTTAATTTTTTTATAGGTGTCTAGATTCATATTTTTGTACGTAGATGTCCAGTTGTTACAGCACGATTTGTTAAAGACACTATCTTTGCTCCATTGTGTTTCCTTTGTCCCTTTGTCAAAGATCAGTGGACTATATATATGGGGTCTGCTTCTGGACTCTTCTGTTTCACTGATCTATTTGTCCAAATTACTGTAGCTTTGTAGTAAGTCTTGAAGCTATTCACTTTTGTGACATCAACTAACATGATTTAGCACTAATTATGTATTTACTGAAAATACAGCAGACATTCACTATTCTCTAGGGACACATTAAAGTTATGATAAGTCAAGAATCTCTGGAAAACTTTTTCTAAAAAATCATAAGCTCAATAATTATTTTATAAACAGTGAATATGTGAATTCCAGGGAGAGAAATAACTGGGTATAAATATAAGTGGTGGAAGTACAGAAAGTTTGCAAATAACATTGAGTTATTCATATAAATTGAAGCATGGAATAAATTAGGATGACAGTGTAGGATATTAGAGCCCTATTATTGAAGGTCTTACAGGAGAGTCTGCTATGTAGCAGAAAGAAATTTTCAATTGCCACGTCTAACTTGAGGATTTACAGCAAAATTTTGACCAAAACAAATTTATCTATTTATCTGTCTATCATCTATATGTATCATAGTTATTTAGTTGCTAAGTCATGGCTGACACTTTTGCAACCTCATAGTCTATAGGCTGCCAGGCTTTTCCTCTGTCCATGGAATTTCCCAGGCAAGAATACTGGAGTGGGTTGCCATCTCCTTCTCCAAGGGATCTTCCCAACCCAGGGGCCGAATCCATGTCTCCTGCATTGTAGGTAGATTCTTGATCATTGAGCCATCAGGGAAGCCCATCTATAACTATATATAATATCCTAACATATCTCAATATTTAATAACCCTTGTGATACATGGTCTAAGGCTTGGCAATATTGTTTTCCACATGACTGACATTCTTAGGCAGGAACTGGAATTTGCATTAATAGATCTACTAGGAGTTTTATCAGAAGAGCTTCCTTTGTTAGGTAGGCATTTTGAACCCATTTCCCCTCATTTGGGAGTAGTTCCCAGGCTAAATCACTGTTCTATTTATATCCGTGACCTCTTTTACAATGTGCTGTATCACTTGAGCACTATAGAGGCATTCTTGAAAGAAGTAGTATTTGTGTTGAAAATATCAATCAAAATTAGTGTAATTAGATTTTTAACGAAGGAGGAGTTTTTTAAAGTATTTTTATCAGTAATTCCTTAGTTAAACTTGTCTCCATTTGAACTGTTAAACCATTATGCACAATGAATATACTTGGATGTATTTAATAACAAACTTTGGGTCATTGAATACCTACTATGCCACATGACTTGAAGCATTTCATGTATGTGTGTGTAGGGTTGGGGAGAGGTCAGCTGGGGGTTTTAATCTAAAGTTCTGAAAAATAAGGAAATATCTGGAGAAGATTTTACCCCTATGATTACAGTGAAAGTCAGAGGAGGGTTATGTGGGAATGGCTGGAGTTCAGAATAGGACTGCTTTCCTCCATTCTGAAGGCTTATTGGCACTTTTTGAAAAGTCTGGGTAGATTTTGTGTATTTTTAACTCACATCATACATCAGAAGTCTTCAGCATGGAGAATCATAAAATTTATCTGTTACCCGTGAGAATGCAGAAGTTGTTGTTCAGTCACTCAGTCGTGTCTGACTCTTTGTGAACCCATGAACTGAAGCGTGCCAGGCTTTCCTGTCCTTCACCATCTCCTGGAGCTTTCTCAAATTCATGTCCATTGAGTCAGTGATGCTATTAAACCTTCTCATCCTCTTTCATCCCCTTCTCCTCCTGCCTTCAGTCTCCTAGCATCAGGGTCTTTTCCAGTGAGTCAGCTCTTCACATCAGGTGGCCAAAGTTTTGGACTTTCAGCTTTAGCATCAGTGCTTCCATTGAGTATTCACAATTGATTTCCTCCAGGATTGACTGGTTTGATCTCCTTGCAGTCCAAGGGACTCTCAAGAGTCTTCTCCAGCACCACAGTTCAAAAGCATCAATTCTTCAGCACTCAGCCTTTTTTATTGTCCAGCTCTCACATCCATACATGACACTGAAAAAGCCATAACTTTGGCCATACAGACCTTTGTAGGCAAAGTAATGTCTCTGCTTTTCAATGTGCTGTCTAGGTTTGTCATAGCTTTTCTTGCAGGTTGTGCTTCATCCAACCCAGCATTTCGCATGATGTGCTCTGCATATAAGTTAAATAAGCAGAGTGACAATATACAGCCTTGACTTACTTCTTTCCCAATTTGGAACCAGTCCATTGTTTCATGTCCAATTCTAACTGTTGTTTCTTGACCTGAATATAGGGTTCACACGAGGCAGGTAAGGTGGTCTGGTATTTTGATCTCTTTAAGAATTTTCCAGTTTGTTGTGATCTACACAGTCAAAGGCTTTAGCATAATCATTGAAGCAGAAGTAGATGTTTTTCTGGAACTCTCTTGCTTTTTCTATGATCCAGCAGATGTTGGCAATTTAATCTCTGGTTCTTCTGCATTTTCTTTCTTTCTTTCTTTCTTTCTTTCTTTTTTTTTAACCTGTTAAGGAATTTATTAAGAATAGTTATTCAGGGTAGAGATAAAAGAGACTTGGACTAGAGTGGAGGGCAGAAGTGATAAAACCAACAGGTCTGCATTGGACAAGGAGAACAAAGGAATCAATGGTCTGGTTAGAACCATATGTCTAGATGAGAGAGATCAGGGTGGAGATAAAGGGGGTTAGGGTGAAGAGTTCCATTTTGGATAGTTTCATTTAGATGCTGTTGAGCCATCTAAGAGGAGATATCAGTAGACAACCAGCTATGCAGGATGAGATGACCATTCATCCAAGCTGTAGATGTGTCGATTCCTTGGAGGAAGAAGGTAGGTTAATAAGCAGAGGAACAGTTAAGGAGGCCTGCGAAATTTCCACTCCATCTGGCCATCATATCATCACTTAGGAAACTACAAACATACCTAGGTTCCTGTGGGCTAAGGATGGTCCCAAAGTGAAGTTCCCAGAGCCAAGTATAGCACAGGCCCATGATTCTTGATTTCCTGGGTTTGCAACCCACATCTAATCTGGTTGAGTAACTGTAAACACTGCCAAAACCCCCAGAGTACTCCTACAGAAGCAGGCAGTCACTGCACACAAGAGGAGCTGGATAGAGTCGCCTGCAGGAAGTTGTAGGCTGACAGCCACGGGTATTTGCATAACCTCCTTGAGAGGCCTGCAGGATGCTGTTCCACGTAGACTCAGCCTGCAACAGCTACTGCACGACCATGGTTGGAAAACGCAAATCTGACCTTGCTTTCTTGCTTGGAATCATTTGGCGAGGACGAGTTCTCATCACTCAAAGGATAAATTCATAGTCCTAAAGTATTCAGTGTCTTTTCATCATGATTTAGTACCCATGGTAGCCTTAACATTTCCTAATTATTCTTTAAGATAATTCTGGATACTTCCTCTGAGAAAGGGGCTTGCTTTGGACCTCTCTTTTCTGTGCTTCCACAGCACTATCTTACAATTATCTAATATCATTTATAATCACAGCTAGGTTTCCGGAGCTCTTACATGGTCATTCTAGCCTAAACTATTTACCCTCACCGGGTCATTAATTTTCACACAACTGTCTCAGACAGTTGCTATCAGTCCCATTCTGCAGATGAGGAAACTCTGGCCTAGAGACGTTCATTCACTACTCAGGGACAGTCTCCCACTAGACTAAGAGTTCCAGGCTGGCACCAATGGACCAGCCATTCACTTTTCCATGGGCCACTCCCTGGGACAGGATCTGGAGATGAAACTGCCGTCCCATGGTACTTTGCGCACTGGTGCTGCCATTGGCCCAGCCAGTCTGCTCCTTTATAAAGTGAGGCGCTGAGTGGTTACTTGGTTTCTTGGGCTTGGAACAGAAACTAGGTTTGTGACTGGAAGGCTCAGGCTAGTGTGGGCCAGATGCTACAATCAGTCATGGTTCCTGAGTGATAGGGATTTCCATGGGCACGCCAGCACCCGGCAGGGGAGGAGGGCACCCAAGTCCGTGCCGGCCACCAAGCCACTCCATGCCCCATGGTGCCCAAGTCCGTGACCTGGCCCTCTTAGGGGACAGTTGTGGCGTCTCAGCCAAATTCATCTGCGAAGAAGAACGATGAAATGGGAAAGAACATCCAGGTGGTGGTAAGATGCAGATAGGGCAAGCTTGCAGGGTTCCAAGCCCTGGGCTTTGCTGCCAGGCTCCTTCCTGCACAGTCCAAGGGAGAAGGATTTTGTTTGCAATTTTCTGAAGGAACCAGACCTTCCTGTTTCATACTTTCCTGCATTAATCAATTCCTGAAGTACAGTTTTACTTTCTGCTGCTAACGACTGTTATTTAAATATCATATTAGACATCTGAGAAACAAGTGTAGACACATTTTCTGGAATCAATGTGAGAGATCCAAGTGCTGCTGCAGTAAGTGTCTAATGCAGAGACACTGGACATCAGCAGGGTACCAAATGAGGTTTTGTGAACTAGCATGGCCTTTTGTTTCGTGCTGCCATCCTTAATTAATTCTTCCATATTATTAAACAGACTATTCAAGTTTTGCAAAAACATCTTGAGCTTCTGCATTATGCTTGATCAACTGCCTTCTTATGATACAGTTTAGAATGGAGACCAAATACATCTTTTTTGTAGTTTCTTCGACTGTGTTAAGCAACCTGTTGGTAGCATCATGAATTCTCTCCTCAATACTTTCCAAAGCTGAGGTGATACATTCTTCTTCAACAAGCTGTAATTTTGTTTCCTTCAAATGTCTTTGAGTGGTTTCAAGTTCCAGTGTCTTACTTTGCAGGTCAGATTTGCACTGGTTAAGTTCATTTTTACTATCCATAAACAATTCTGTAACCCTATTTAGCTCTTCCTCAACAGCAGCAATTTTTTTCAACCAGTTCTACAATTTCTTCCTCTTGAACAGTTAGTTTTCCACTCATAGCTCTAAAGTTTTCTTCAGAAATGTACACTCCATTTTTTTCAAGAGTTGCAGCAAGATCCCATTTCAGACATTCTATCTCTTCTGTATATTCCTTAATTAGAGCTTTCTTGGTGAGTTTCTGGTTAACCTCAGGCTTATAGAGTATGGTCTTTGCTATATGAGCATATTCCAATGTACTCAGAGTTTCCTCCAGATTGAGGAGATGCAGGAGAAACTGTTGCAATGATAGATGTTCTTGAATGCCCCCAAGAGAGTCCTGCAGGATTCTCATCAGTTTAGATTCTCGATAAGGAACATGGGGTGTTCTTTCTACAAGAGCAGTAATAACGCTTCCCAGAGTCAACAGAGACTGATTGATATTTCCAGCTTCCTGAGATCTCTTGTCACTGCTCCAGAACAGCCAATGTTCTCATTGCATGCAAGATCAACCAACTTTCCAATTTTAATAACTCCTCTCCATCAACTGTATTTTCATATGTATTGTAACAGAGATAACCTGAGTGGGATCGACTAGAATAGATGTTCATCAAAGTTGCTGCGGCTGTCTTTTTGCCGCCCCTTCTCCAAAATTTGATAGCTTCATCCTTGTTGTATACTGTAATTTCTTCTAAATCTTTGATTATCACTCCCCTCTTGTTACGGGGATCCTCAAACATCTGCAGTCTCTCAGAAACATCAGAAGATGGATTAAGGAGATCAAAGAGCTGTTAATTATAGATTTCCAATAGCGACACTTTCACTGAAAATTCGGTACCATTATCAGTAAGTTTCTAAAAATCTGATGAAGAGTATGTGGAATTATACCAGCCAAAGGATCCTCCTCCCACGTATACTTTTCATTAGGGGACCTTTCACCTTCCATTGTAAAGGTTTTTCCAGTGCCGGTTTGGCCATATGCAAAAATGGTGCAATTATAGCCCATAATAACTTCATCCAGAATTGGACATACACTTCAGTAAACGTCAATTTGTTTAGTATTTGCTCCAAAAACCATATCAAAAGTGTATGTTTTCCTTGAGCTTTTGTCCGCCAGTCCTCCAGTTCAAACACTAACTTCTTTCCACACATAATCACATTCTACTACCAAATGGGCATTAGCTTTCCACTCTGCCAAATTAAATGGTCTGGGGTTGCCTCTGCACAGCCCACAAGCCCCCTCCGCATTTGACTTCCAGGAAACCAGATGACCGTCGGGTCTCCATCTCTCTTCTGCCTTTTCTAAATCCAGCTTGTATATCTGGAAGTTCTTGGTTCACTATTGAAGCCCTAACTTGAAGAATTTTTTAGCATTACTTTACTATACAAATAGCTTTGTCTTATACCTAAATTTTAACAGGCCTAGATGCGGTCTAGAGATCTAATTTTTAATAAGTACTATTTAGGTGATTCTTATTCTGCTGATTCTGAATTTTTGCATTTGAAAGTCTTGCTTTGGACAGTTTCAACCTCAATGAAAAAATTGGGTGAATTTGGGGCTTCAGCTAAGACATCCCTGTTGAAGATAGTAGAGTAGAAGGACATTCACTCATCTCTTCCTATGAGAGCACTAGAATCACAGCTAGCTATCGAAAGACCATCAACAGGAGGACATGGAACCCACCCAAAGTGATACCCCATGCCCAAAGACAAAAAAGAAGCTGCAGCAAGATGGCAGGGGGTGAAATCATTATAAAATCAAACCTCATACCCATTGTGGAGAGAGAGGAAGCCCACAAACTAGAGAGCAATAATACCAAAGAAGTTTTAATATTGTGAAGGTTCTGAGCCCAATATCAGGCTTCCCAGTGAAGGAATCTGGCAAAAGACTAGGAATCTACAGAGAACCTGACTTTGAAGATCAGTGCAATTTGATTACAGGACTTCCCTGGACTGGTGGAGAGACCCCATTCTTGGGGGACACAAGCAAAACATTGTGCACACCAGGAGCCAGAGGGAAAGGAGCAATGACCCTACAGGAGACTGTACCATACCTACCTGCTAGTGTTGGAGAATCTTCTGTGGAGGTGTTGGTTGGCAGTGGCTCACCATGGGGATGGGGACCTTGAATGCAGCAGTCCTGAGTGGTGCCCCTTGGATGAGCCCTCTTCCCTATGGACTCAGGGCTGGTTTGCCTCAGGACAAACAAATGACAAGGAAGGAGAGCAGCCCCAACTATCAGCAGACAATTGTATTAAAGTTTTATTAAGCATTACCCTGCCCACCCGAGCAACACCCAGATTTTACCACCGCCAAGTCCCACCCATCAGTAAGCGTGCACAAGCCTCTTAGCCTCGTCCACCAGAGGGCAGACAAAGAAGCAAGAACTATAATCCCACATCTTCCTGATGAAAACTACAATCACAAAAAGTTAATAAAATGAAAATGCAGAGGATTTCTCCCAGATGAAAGAACAAGATAAAACTCCCCAAAAACAGCTAAATGAAGTGGAGATAGATGACCTTCCAGAAAAAGAATTCAGAATAATGATAGTGAAGATGATCCATTATGTCAGAAAAAGAATGGCTAAAATGCAGGAAAAAGTTTGCAAATACCTAAAACAACTAAATAAGGAACAAACAGATGAACAATATAATAGAAGGGATCAGTAGCAGAATAACTAGGCATAAGAACAGATAAGTGATCCGGAAGACAGAATGGTGGAAATTATTCCTAAAATCTGAATACGGAAAAAATAATGTAAAGAAGACAGCCTAAGAGATCTCTGGGACAACATTAAATACATCAACATTCACATTAAGGGGTTCTTAGAAGAAGAGAGAAAGGAACCAAGAAAATATTGAAGAAATAATAGCTGAAAACATACCTAACATGGGAAAGAAAGTAGTCAATTAAGTTCATGAAGTGCAGAGAGTCCCTGGCATGATAAACTGAAGGAGGAAGATGCCAAAAACATAGTAATCAAACTTGGGAGTTTCTTGGGTTTTTTATTTGGGGGGAGATAAAGACAGAGATATAATATTAAAAGCAAAAACGGGTAACTGACAAATAACATACAGTGGAGTTCCCATACTGTTATCAGCACATTTCTCAACAGAAACTGTATAAAGCAGAAGGAAATGGCATAATATATCTAAAGGGATGAAAGTGAAGAACTTACACCAGGAATACTCTACCAAACAAGACTCTTGTTCAGATATGATGGATAAATCAAAAGCTTAACAAAAAAGCAAAAGTTAAGAGAATTCAGCTCCACCAAACAAGATTTACAGCAAATGCTAAAGGAAACAAAAGAAGAGGAAGAGACCGACAAAATATAAACCCCAAACAATTAAGAAATAATAATAGGATCACACATATTGATGATTACCTTAAACTACCTTAAAGGTAAATGGATTTCCTTAAATACAAATGGATTAAGTGCACCAACCAAAAGACATAGACTGGCTGGGTAGATACAAAAGCAAGATTATATATGCTGTCTCCAAGAGACTCACCCACCTTAGACAGAGGGATACTTGCATACTGAAAATAATGGAATGGGAGAAGGTATTTCACGCAAATGGAAATCAAAACAAAGCTGCAGTAGCAATTTTCATATCAGACAAAATAGACTTTCAAATAAAAATGGTTATATGAGATAAAGAAGGACACTACATAATGATCAAGGGTTCAATCCAATAAGATATAACAATAATAAATATATATGTACCAAGAATAAAGGGTACCTCAGTATCTAAGGCAAAAAAAAAAACAACTGTAAAATGAGAAATCAACAGTAACACAATAATAGTGGGAGATCTTAACAACCCACTTTCATCAATGATCAGATCATCCAGAGGGAAAATTAATGAGGAAACATAGGCCTTAAATGACACTTTAGAACAATTTTACTTAATTGAAATTTATAAAGTATTCCAAGCAAAAACAGCTAACTATATATTCTTCTCAAAAGCACATGAATATTTTCCAGGATTGAACACATGCTGGGCCAAAGGAAGCCCTTCGCCAATTTGAAATATTTGGAATCATGTCAAGCATCTGTTCTAATCACAATGCTATGAGATTAGAAATAAACTAGAAGGAAAAATCTATAAAAAACAGAAACGGATGATGGCTAAACCATATGCTACTAAACAACCAATGAATCACTGAAGAAATCAAAGAGAAAATTAAAAAAAAAATACCTAGAGACAAATGAAAATGAGAACACAAAAGTCCAAATCCTATGGAATGCAGCAAAAGAAGTTCTAAGAGGGAAGTTTGTAACAATACAGTCTTACCTCTGGGAACAAGAAAAATCTCAAATAGATGGCCTAAACTTATACCTAACAAGAGGAGAAGAAAAAGCAAAACTTAAGGTTAGTAAAAGGAAAGAAATCATTAAGATCAGAGCAGAAATAAATGAAATAGAGGCCGAGAAAGCAATCTCAAAGGCCAATGAAACTAAAAGCTGGTTCTTTTGAAAGGTAAATGCAATTTATAAACCTTTAGCCTGACTTATTAAGAACAAAGGGAAAGGACTTAAATAAATAAAATTAGAAATGGAAAAATAAGTTACAACTGACCCCACAGAAATACAAAGGATCATAAGAGACTACTATGATCAACTGTATATCAATAAAATGGACAAATGGAAGAAATGTACAAATTTTTAGAAAGGTGCAATCTCTCAAGACTGAACCATGAAGAAACAGAAAATATGAACAGACCAATCACAAGCACTGAAACGGATTTTAAAATTTCAAAAAAACAAAAGTCCAGGAACTTATGGCTTCACAGGCAAATTATATCAAACATTTAGAGAAGAGTTGATAACTATCTTTCTGAAACTGTTCCAAAATATGCAGAGGAAAGAAAACTTCCAAATTCATTCTGTAAGGCCACCATCACCCTGATCCTAAAGCCATACAAAGATTTTTATATATATATATATATAAAATATATATATATATATTATATATAAATATATATATTATATATATAATATATTTATATATAAATATATATATAAATATATTATATATATAATATATATATATATATATATTCAGTTCAGTTCAGTCGTTCAGTCGTGTCCGATCTTTTGCAACCCCATGAATCGCAGCACGCCAGGCCTCCCTGTCCATCACCAACTTCCAGAGTTCACTCAGATTCACGTCCATCGAGTCAGTGATACCACCCACCCATCTTATCCTCTGTCATCCCCTTCTCTTCCTGCCCACAATCCCTCCCAGCATCAGAGTCTTTTCCAATGAGTCAACTCTTCGCATGAGGTGGCCAAAGTATTGGAGTTTCAGCTTTAACATCATTCCTTCCAAGGAAATCCCAGGGCTGATCTCCTTCAGAATGGACTGGTTGGATCTCCTTGCAGCCCAAGGGACTCTCAAAGAGTCTTCTCCAACACCACAGTTCAAAAGCATCAATTCTTTGGCGCTCAGCCTTCTTCACAGTCCAACTCTCACATCCATACATGACCACTGGAAAAACCATAGTCTTGACTAGACGGACCTTAGTCGGCAAGTAATGTCTCTGCTTTTGAATATGCTATCAAGGTTGGTCATAACTTTTCTCCCAAGGAGTAAGCGTCTTCTAATTTCATGGCTGCATTCACCATCTGCAGTGATTTTGGAGCACCCCAAAAATAAAGTCTGACACTGTTTCCACTGTTTCCCCATCTATTTCCCATGAAGTGATGGGACCGGATGCCATGATCTTCGTTTTCTGAATGTTGAGCTTTAAGCCAACTTCTTCACTCTCCTCTTTCACTTTCATCAAGAGGCTTTTTACTTCCTCTTCACTTTCTGCCATAAGGGTGGTGTCATCTGCATATCTGAGGTTATTGATATTTCTCCTGGAAATCTTGATTCCAGCTTGTATTTCTTCCAGTCCAGCATTTCTCATGATGTGCTCTGCATAGAAATTAAATAAGCAGGGTGACAATGTACAGCCTTGATACACTCCTTTTCCTATTTGGAACCAGTCTGTTGTTCCATGTCCAGTTCTAACTGTTGCTTCCTGACCTGCATACAGATTTCTCAAGAGGCAGGTCAGGTGGTCTGGTATTCCCATCTCTTTCAGAATTTTCCACAGTTTATTGATGGTGGTGATAGTGGACATTCTTGTTTTCTTGCTTAGAGGGGATGCTTTCAGCTTTTCACCATTGAGTCAAATGTTAGCTGTAGGTCTGTTTTATATGAAGTTTTTCTTATGTTGAGTTATGTTCCCTCTAACCCACTCCAGCCTTCTTGCCTGGAGAATCCTGGCAGGCTACAGTCCATGGGTCACAAAGAGTCAGACAAGACTGAAGAAACTCAGCATGCATGCATGCATGAGCTTAGCTCAGCATTTATGATTTTTTAAAAATATCTCTCCAGAAACTGGACATAGAGGGAACATGCATGCATGTTCAATCTTCTATGTATAGTAATACATAGAAGATCTTTAAAATGCTACCAGGAAATTCCTTGAACTCATCATTTAATTTCATGACGTTGAAGGCTACAAAATTAATACACAGAAATCTGTTGCACTTATGTATACAAATAAAGATCAGAAAGAAAATTCAAGAAAAATACCATTTATCATAACACAAAAAAGAATAAAATAGGAATAAATCTACTGGGGCTTCTCCAGTGGCTCAACAGTGAAGAATTTGCTGCAGTGCAGTAGCCACAGGAGCCATGGGTTCTATATCTGGGTCAGGAAGAACCCCTGGAGGAGGGCATGGCAGCCCAGTATTCTTGCCTGGAGAATCCCATGGACAGAGGAACCTGGAAAGCTACAGTCCACAGGACCACATAGAGTCAGACATGACTGAAGTGACTTAGCACAGCACAGCACAAATATACCTAAGGGTATAAAGACCTGTACTCTGATAATTCCTAAGGGTATAAATACCTATACTCTGATAATTATAAGATGCTGATGAAGGAAAACATACAGATGGAAAGATACACCATGTTCATGGATTGGTAGAATCAATATTGTCAAAGTTACTATACTACACAAGGCAATCTTCAGATTCAGTGCAATCCCTATCAAATTAGCAATGACATTTTCTCCTCCCTACTGTGCCCACGTTTCCATGAAATTTCCCAGATATTACTTGAACATTCTCGGGGATGATATTCTAAAAAAAGTCTAAAGAAATTATTTTAAATAATCTAAAGCTAAAATAATGTAATATATAATCTAAGAAGTTTATTTATATCATCTTTTATTTCTGGAATAATGTGGGGACTTTGATTATAAAGTGTTGAGAAAATATACTGAGATAGGTGAATTTAAAGTTTGATAAAAGCAAATATAATAATGTGTGGGATAGCAGTTGTTATATAATATTTTTAGTATTTAAGCCATCTCTTTTATTTTCAGAGAGGGATGTAAGATTTTTTTGACATTTGCATAAGCACTATCTTTTCCATCTCCAAACTTAGTTTAGTCATCTTTATTTTTATTTAATGTCATTTAAGAACAGGTTAGAGATACTGAAAGTAAATGAGATGCACTATTTTAGATGTGTCTGTAAGAAAGACTGGGATAACCATAAAGGAATACAGATCACAGTCATCTATTCGAACCGATTTTTGTTGTTGCTGCTGTTAAGTTTATAATTTCTACTTGTTTAACTTTAACTAAAGAAAAGAGCCTAAAGAGCAAGTGAATTGGTATATAATTTTTTTGCTTTCCCTGCTCCTCGTGAAAGCAAAGTTGACATTGTTTTGAAGAGAATCCAGTAAAAATTTTTCACAAGTATTCAATTCTGCTGAGCCTGTATGGATCTGACTGATGTGAAGGAAGAGGGGAAAAGAATTGAGCTTTAATGGAAAGGTGCATTACTAAGGTGTTTCATCCAAGATTTTCAGGTGAAAATGCAAAATATATCTTCAAGGAAAGAAAAGCATCACAAGGATGTATTACTTGCACTTTACAGATGTTTATTTATTTGAAAACTTTTGAAAGATTACATATCCATTTGTGTTCTCATTAATACTAGTTACCAAGTATTTCTGACCCTTCTTTGGGTACAAAGTTGGTTACATTTCTCCATCTTCTATTAAAAATGGTCATGATATAACTTACTGTTGTGAATTAATCATGAAAAAAGCTATATTTGTCACATTTGGGAGAAAGCTATAAGAGCTAGTGTACAATCAGAACCTCTTTTCTTCAGCTGTGGCAACCAACTTCAGATGAGGAGGCTCTGTTAGCATTATCCCTGGAGTGAAGAAATGTGGCCTCAGATTTCTCTCCGCTACCCCCATTTCTTTAACCCACATGAATATGCAACATCAATCAGAAATAAACCTTTGTTATTTTAGTACATTATGATTTGAAGGTTGTATTGATACTGAAGCATAACCTAGGTTGGCATGATGAAAAAACATCATTTATATATATTTTTTTCTGTATGGTGGGTGTCTAAGAATAATTTTAGGACTTGCCTTGTGATTAAGAATCCACCTGCTAATGCAAAGGACATGAGTTTGAGCCCTGGTCCAGGAAAATCCCACATGCAACTAAGCCTATGGGCAGAAACTACTGAAGCCCACACACACAGAGCCTGTGTTCCACAACAAGAATAAAACCACTGCAGTGAGAAGCCTGAGTACCACAGTGAAGCATAAACCCTGCTTGTCAGAACTAGAGAAAGCCCATGTGCAGCAATGAAGACCCAGCAAGGCCACAAATAAATAAGTAATCCTTTTAGAATAATATGGGAATTTCATATCTGAATATATGGTTTTTTTATGTCTATCTTAAACCAAGTTCTTGATCCTATTATTTCTGATAGCCAGTGTGACTTTAAATATTCGGAAACTAAATATTATGAAATCTTACACAATCATGTATTGACTTTAATGAATTTCTTATATTTATGTTGTGCACTTCATTGGATTTATATGTTATATCATTCTATAACATATTAGTCTATCTCATCCATACTATTATGAGCTATATACCTCAGATGAAAGTACAACATATACCTAACTAATCTTTATATATTCCTGTGTTACAAATTTTAGAAATACACATTTAGATGCTGATAAGTTTGATGATGATAGAGACTCCAAAAAGAGATCATACTGCAGCAACATGCATATTCAGAATGACTGCAGAGCAATTCAATTTATACAAATAATTTACTGCCTATATGTTCTAATATTTGAAAATCAGAAGTTTATAATTATATAACTAACGGCATTCTAGGCTTTTTAATTGTATAGAAATACAAAGGTATGAGATAAATGTGGTGGTTAGCAAAAGAAATTGAGTTTTAAGGGAAAATGGTAAATGGCCACTCTTCCTGAGTGAGGAGTTCTTTGGTGGAAATATATTTTAGTGTTTAGGATAAAACTTCTGCTGACTCACACTGCATCATCTCTCTGTTCTTATCATACAATCTTAATTTCCATTTTCTAGCATCAGATAATGGATCTTGAAGTGAAGATCCAGAAATTCATGATAGGTCCAAGCATATCTGAATCATTTTTTATGCATATTTCTGGAATGATTCTGAAAATCAAGTGATAATTTTGGTATCCCTATTTCATGAGATTCATGTTCCTTTAAATGTAATAGAATTTAATGCGATAAAGCTTTTTAATGAAAGTGTTAGGATGCATTCATATGAAATCTATATATTCCTATTAAGAGTCAAGAAGATCCCCTGGAGAAGGAAATGGCAGTCCACTACAGACAGCACTCTTGCCTGGAAAATCCCATGGACGGAGGAGCCTGATAGGCTACACAGTCCATGGGGTTGCAAAGAGTTGGACATGACTGAGTGACTTCTTCTTCATTGTACATTACAGTTTATCATTTATAATTATGTATTATTTTAATTATATTTAATAGTTCAGTATGCTTCCCTTGAGAATTCCATGAACAGTATGAAAAGACAAAAGATATGACACTGAAAGATGAACTCCTCAGGTTGGTAGGTGCTCAATATGGTACTGGAGTGGAGAAATAGCTCCTGAAAGAACGAAGAGGCTGAGCCAAAGTGAAAAAATGTCCAATTGTGGAAGTGACTGGTGATGGAAGTAAACCATGATGCTGTAAAGAACGATGTTGCATAGGAACCTGGAATGTTAGGTCTATGAGTCAAAATAAATTGAAAGTGATCAACCAAGAGATGATAAGAGTGAATATTGACATTTTATGATTCAGTGAACTAAAATGTATTGAAATCAGTTCAGTTCAGTTGCTGAATCGTGGCCGACTCTTTGTGACCCCGTGAACTGCAGCATGCCAGACCTCTTTCCATCACCAACTCCCAGAGCCTACCCAAAATCATGTCCATTGAGTCAGTGGTGTCATACAACCAACTAATCCTCCCTTTGTCCCCTTCTCCTCTTGCCCTCAATCGTTCCCAGCATCAGGATCTGTTCTAATGAGTCAGCTCTTCACATCAGGTAGCCAAAGTATGGAGTTTCAGCTTCAACATCAGCCCTTCCAATGAAAATCCAGGACTGATCTTCTTTAAGATGGACTGGTTGGATCTTTTTGCAGTCTGTGGGAGTCTCAAGAGTCTTCTAAAACACCACACTTCAAAAGCATCAATTCTTTGGCACTCAGCATTTTTATACTCCAACTATCACATACACACATGAATACTGGAAAAACCATAGCCTTGACTAGTCGGACATTTGTTTGCAAAGTAATGTCTCTGCTTTTTAATATGCTATCTAGGTTGGTCATAACTTTCCTTCCAAGGAGTAAGCATCTTTTAATTTCATGGCTGCAGTCACCATCTGCAGTGATTTGGGAGCCCCTCAAAATAAAGTCAGCCACTCTTTCCACAATTTCTCCGTCTGTTTGCCATGAAGTTACGGGACCGGATGCCATGATCTTTGTTTTCTGAATGTTGAGCTTTGAGCCAACTTTTTTCACTCTTCTCTTTCACCTTCATCAAGAGGCTCTTTAGTTCTTCTTCACTTTTCTGCCATAGGGCAGGGTCAACTGCATATCTGAGGTTATGGATATTTCTCCCAGCAACCTTGATTCCAGTTTGCACTTCATCTAGTCCAGCGTTTCTCATGATGTACTCTGCATATAAGTTGAATAAGCAGGGTGACAATATAAAGCCTTAACTTACTCCTTTTTCTATTTGGAACTAGTCTGTTGTTCCATGTCCAGTTCTAAATGTTGCTTCTTGACCTGCATACAGGTTTCTCAAGAGGCAGGTCAGGTGGTCTGGTATTCCCATCTGTTTCAGTATTTTCCAGTTTATTGTGATCCACACAGTCAAAGGCTTTGGCATAGTCAATAAAGTAGAAATAGATGTTTTTCTGGAACTCTCTTGCTTTTTGATGGTCTAGCAGATGTTGGCCATTTGCTCTCTGGTTCCTCTGCTTTTTCTAAAACCAGCTTGAACATCTGGAATTTCATGGTTCACATATTGCTGAAGCCTGGCTTGGAGAATTTTGAGCATTACTTTACTAGCATGTGAGAGGAGTGCAAGTGTGTGGTAGTTTGAGCATTCTTTGGCACTGCCTTTCTTTGGGATTGGAATGAAAACTGACCTTCTACAATCCTGTGGCCACTGCTGTTTTCCAAATTTGCTGGCATGTTGAGTGCAGCAGTGTCACAGCATCGTCTTTTAGGATTTGAAAGAGTTCAACTGGCATTCCATCATCTCCACTAGCTTTGTTCATAGTAATGCTTCGTAAGACCCACTTGACTTTACATTCCAGGATGTCTGGGTCTAGGTGAGTGATCACACCATCATGACTAACTGGGTAGTGAATATCTTTTTGTACACTTCTTCTATGTAGTCTTGCCACCTCTTCTTAATATCTTCTGCTTCTGGCAGGTCCATATCATTTCTGTCCTTTATCGAGCCCATCTTTGCATGAAATTTTCCCTTGGTATCTCTAATTTTCTTGAAGAGATCTCTAGTCTTTCCCATTCTATTGCTTTCCTGTATTTCTTTGCACTGATCACTGAGGAAGGCTTTCTTATCTCTCCTTACTATTTTTTGGAACTCTGCATTAAAATGGGTATATCTTTCCTTTTCTCCTTTGCTTTTCACTTCTCTTCTTTTCACAGCTATTTGTAAGGCCTCCTCAGACAGCCATTTTGCTTTTTTGCATTTCTTTTCCTTGGGGATGGTCTTGATTCCTGTCTCCTGCACAATGTCACGAACCTCTTTCCATAGCTCACCAGGCACTCTGTCTATCAGATATAGTCCCTTAAATCTATTTCTCACTTCCACTGTATAATCATAAGGAATTTGATTTAGGTCATACCTAAATGGTCTAGCGGTTTTCCCCCACTTTCTTCAATTTAAGTCTGAATTTGGCAATAAGGAGTTCATGATCTGAGACACAGTCAGCTCCTGTTCTGGTTTTTGCTGACTTTATAGAGCTTCTCTATCTTTGGCTGCAAAGAATATAATCAATTTGATATTGGTGTTTGCCATCTGGTGATGTCCATGTGTAGAGTCTTCTCTTGTGTTGTTGGAAGAGGATGTTTGCTACGACCAGTGCATTATCTTGGCCAAACTCTATTAGTCTTTGCCCTGCTTCATTCTGTACTCCAAGACCAAATTTGCCTGTTACTCCAGGTGTTTCTTGACTTCTTACTTTTGCATTCCAGTATCCTATAATGAAAAGGACATCTTTTGGGGGTGGTGGTTCTAAAAGGTCTTGTAGGTCTTCATAGAACCATTCAACTTCAGCTTCTTCAGCGTTACTGGTCATGCCATAGATTTGGATTACTGTGATATTGAATGGTTTGCCTTGGAGACGAACAGAGATCATTCTGTTGTTTTGGGATTGCAACCAAGTACTGCACCTCAGACTCTTTTGTTGACTATGATGGCTACTCCATTTCTTCTAAGGGATTCCTGCCCACAGTAGTAGATATAATGGTCATCTGAGTTAAATTCACCCATTCCAGTCCATTTTAGTTTGCTGATTTCTAGAATGTCAGCGTTCACTCTTGCCATCTCCTGTTTGACCACTTCCAGTTTACCTTGATTCATGCACCTAACATTCCAGGTTTCTATGCAATATTGTTCTTTACAGCATTGGACCTTGCTTCTACCACTAATCACATCTACAACTGGGTGTTATTTTTGCTTTGGCTCTATCCCTTCATTCTTTCTGAAGTTATTTCTCCACTGATCTCCAGTAGCATATTGGGCACTTACCGACCTGGGAGTTCATCTTTCAGCGTCCTATCTTTTTGCCTTTTCATACTGTTCATGGGGTTCTCAGAGCAAGAATACTGAAGTGGTTTCCTATTGCCTTCTCCAGTGGACCACATTCTGTCAGACCTCTCCACCATGATCTGTCCATCTTGGGTGGCCCCACACCGCATAGCCTAGTTTCATTGAGTTAGACAAGGCTGTGGTCCATGTGATCAGATTGGCTAGTTTTCTGTGATTGTGATTTCAATCTGGCTGCCCTCTGATGTCCTCTCTCTGCCCCTACCATCTTACTTGGGTTTCTCATACCTTGAACATGGGGTATCTCTTCATGGCTCCTCTAGCAAAGCACAGCCACCGCTCCTGACCTTGGACATGGGGTATCTCCTCTTTGCCACTCACCACTCTTTCACCACCCAACCGCTGCTAGCCACTCCTGTGCCATAGCCGCCACTCGCCAGAATAGGACTGGAATAGGCAAATTTAATTTAGGTGACCATTATACCTACTATTGTGGGAAAGAATACCTCAGAATAAATGGAGTAGCTCTTATAGTCAATAAAAGAGTCCTAAATGCATTACTTCAGTGTAATCTCAAAAGCAACCAAATGATCTCTGTTCATTTCCAAGGCAAACCATTCAATATCACAGTAATCCCTAGTCTATGCCCTCAGCCATTAATGCTGAAGAAGCTGAAGTTGAATGGTTCTGTGAAGACCTACAAGACCTTCTAGAGCTAACATGAAAATAAGGTGTCCATTTCATCACAGGAGAATGGAATGCAAAAGTAAGAAGTCAAGAGATACCTGGAGTAACAGGCAAGTTTTGTCCTAGAGTATGACATGAAGCAGGGCAAAAGCTGGCAGAGTTTGCCAAGACAATGCACTGACGATAGTAAACACCCTCTTCCAACAATACAAGAGATGACTCTACATATAGACATCACTAGATGGTCAATACAGAAATCAGAATGAGTATATTCTTTGTAGCCGAGGACAGAGAAGCTCGATAACAATACAAGAGATGACTCTACATATAGACATCACTAGATGGTCAATACAGAAATCAGAATGAGTGTATTTTTGTAGCCGAGGACAGAGAAGCTCGATACAGTCAGTAAACACAAGAGCAGGAGCTGAGTGTGGCTCAGGTCATGAACTCCTTATTGGAAAATTCAGACTTAAATTGAAGAAAGTAGGGAAAACCACTAGACCATTCAGGTATGACCTAAATCAAATCCCTTGAGATTATACAGTGGGAGTGACAAATAGATTCAAAGGATTAGATCTGATAGACAGAGAGGCCTGAAGAACTATGGATGGACGTTCATAACATTGTACAGGAGGCAGTGATCAAAACCATGCCCAAGAAAAGAAATGCAAAAACGCAAAATGGTTGTCTAAAGAGGTCTTACAAATAGCTGAGAGAAGAGAAGTGAAAGGCAAAGGAGAAAGCTTTGCCACATGAATGCAGAGTTCGAAGGAATAGCAAAGAGAGATAAGAAAGCCAGAGAGAAAAACAATAGAATGGGAAAGACTAGAGATCTCTTCAAGAAAATTCAGGCTACCAAGAGAACATTTCATTCAAAGATGGCACAATAAACAGCATGGACCCAAAAGCAGCAGAATATATTAAGAAGAGGTGGCAAGAATACACAGGAGAACTATCCAAAATACACAGAAAAACTATCCAAAACACGCTCTCACAGGTGTGTCTGTGGGGAGCTTTGGAATTTCAGAGAGCAACATAACCGGCGAGGGGGTGGGGTACAGAACACACACCTAACTTTAACTACTTGCAGAAAAGTGGCTTAGATGCTTGCATCTGCCAACAGCAAGTGGGGTCTGAGCAGGAAAGTGTGGGCTCCATCATTGGTCCTTAGCGTAAGGACCACCTTTGAATGCCCTGAGGATAATCTGTAGGGCTCATGTGCCGTAGCAGCCCAAACCGTGGAATTGCCGGAGACACACACAGAAAAGGCCCTTTCCTGTGGAAGACCTAACAGCATGGTGACCCCTGGCGCATTCACAGAATAAAGGATTGTACATGCCCTAGTGATTACCAAAGGAAAGCAAGCCAGCTGCTCTTTAGGGCCCTCCCTCCCCCAAAGGCAGAGAGGCAAGTGCACAATAGCCAGAGACGGAAGGCAAGGGGCTCCAGCAATCTCAGCCCCAGAGACTGCATCTTCTACCAAACTGTAAGCAGGCTGCAAGTTGATAATGACCTCTTCCTGGGATCCTCAATGGTTCATATCTGCCAGGAATGTCACAGCCTGAGATTAGCTCCCCAGAGAAGACACATAGCACACCTGGGACTGTGCCCTCATGGTGCACCCAGGAAACTGAGTCACCAAGATTGGAAAGTGCGTAAGATGCAAGGCCCACCTGGGACAGTGCTCTTGCCAAGCACCCAGTTGCCTGAGCAATTTGGACCTGGGAAGGTCACAAAACACACAGTCCATCTGGTCTGTGCCCTTGCAGAACACCGAGAACCCAAGCAGCTTAGAACTGGGAAGTACACAAAACATGAGGTCCACTTGGTATAGTGCCATTGCAGAGCACCCTGGAGCCTGAGCAGTGTGGACCCAGGAAATTCATGCTGCCTTGGGCTCTGGCAAGCCCAGTGTGGTCCATCCACTGTGAGCACTCCCCACACATGCCAGTGGAATTTGTTTGTAGTGACCATCTCTCTCCACAGCACAACTGAACAAGTGAGCCTAAATGAGTGACCACTTTCACCCCTTCGTGTCAGGGCAGAAATTAGACTCTGAAGAGACTTGCAAACAGAAGAATCCAAAATAAACAAAGCAGGGGGACTTCTCTGGAAGTGAGAGGTACAACAGATTAGAACTGCAGTTAAGCACAAGCTTGAACAAGGGACTGATAGTGAACTGACACCACACAGCATCTCCAAAGACATTCCGAGATACATTTTTACTAACATAACTTTTTAATTTTAAAAATATTTTCGTTCTTTAATACTCCTTTAACTTTCATTTTTATAGCTTACTATTTATTACCTTTCTTAAAAAAACATATTTATTAAAAAACAATTCCATATATATTTTTTTAATTTGAGGGATCAATTTTGTTTTGTTTTGTTTTATATTGTATTTTGAAACTCTAATGTCTATTCTAGGTTTTTTATCTCTGCTTTTTATATTTGTTATCAATTTGTACCTTTAAGAATATAATCTTCAGTATCCATTTTCACTTCAGTCAGTTCAGTTCAGTCACTCAGTCGTGTCCGACTCTTTGCGACTCCATGAATCGCAGCATGCCAAGCCTCCCTGTCCATCACCAGCTCCCAGAGTTCACTCAGACTCGCGTTCATCGAGTCAGTGATGCTATCCAGCCATCTCATCCTCAGTCGTCCCCTTCTTTTCCTCACCCAATCCCTCCCAGCATCAGAGTGTTTTCCAGTGAGTCAACTCTTCACGTGAGATGGCCAAAGTACTGGAGTTTCAGCTTTAGCATCATTCCATTTTCACTTAGGGATTTGATTACTGGCTTGATTGCTCTCAAAGGTCCAAGTCAAAGCTATGGTTTTCCAACAGTCATGTATGGATGTGAGAGTGGGACTATAAAGAAAGCTGAGTGCAGAAGAATTGATGCTTTTGAACTGTGGTGTTGGATAAGACTCTTGAGAGTCCCCTGCAGGGAGATCCAACCAGTCTATCCTAAAGGAGATCAGTCCTGGGTGTTCATTGAAAGGACTGATGCTAAAGCTAAAACTCCAATACTTTGGCCACCTGATGCAAAGAACTAACTCACTGGAAAAGACCATGATGCTGAGAAAGATTGAAGGCAGGAGGAGAAGGGGATGACAGAGGATGAGATGGCTGGATGACATCACCACTCAATGGCATGAGTTTGAGTAAGCTCTGTAAGTTGGTGATAGACAAGGAAGCCTGGTATGCTGCAGTCCATGGCATCTCAATGAGTCGGACACGACTAAGTGACTGAACTTGATTGCTCTCTCCCCTTTAGACTCTCCCTTTTCTCCTCTGGGTCACTCTATCTCTTCCCACTCTCTTCTCTTCTTTGTATCTTTGTGAATCTCTCTGGATGTTCCTGAATGTGAAGAGTGCTGCATGGAGAAGTCTTGAGGCTACCGTAACAGAAGGGCTGAAATCCAGAGGCAGGAGGCTTAACTCCAGAACTTGAGAACATCAGAGAACTCTAGACTTCAGGGAACACTAAAGACAAGAACTCACCCAAAGTCTCCATACCTACACTGAAACCAAGCTCCGTCTATGAGCCAACAAGTTCCACTGAAAGACACACCACGCTTATGACCCACCAAACAGGAAAACAACACTGAATATTAAAAGATAGGCTGCCCAAAGCCATACAAAACCCATAAAACATCCCAAAACTCACTACTGGAATTTCATTGCACTCCAGCGAAAAGAGATCCAGCTACACCCACCAGAGCACAGACACAAGTTCTCCTAACCAGGAAATCTTGACAAGCCACTGGTCAGCCCCACTCACAGGGAGCAGACTCGACAACTAAGAGGAACCATGAACTTCCAGCCTGCAGAAATTGCACCCCAACACAGCAATCTAAACAAAATGAAAAGACAGAGAAATATTCAGCAGGTGAAGGAACATGATAAAAAACCGCCAAGCCAAACAAAATAGGAGGAGATATGGAGTCTACCTGAAAAAGAATTGGATCATAGTAAAGATGATCCAGATCTTGAACAAAATGCAATTACAGATAAGTAGAATAGAGACAAGGATAGAGAAGATGCAAGAAATGTTTAACAAGGACCTAAAATAAATAAAGTGCCATCAATAATGAACAATGCAAAAACTGAGACTAAAAGCACTCTGGAGAGATCCAACAGTAGAATAACTAGGCAGAAGAGGGGATAAGTGAGGTGAAAGATAGAATTGTAGAAATAAATGAAGCAGAGAGGGAAAAGAGCTAAAAGAAATGAAGACAACCTCAGAGACCTCTGGGACAATGTTAAATGCCCCAACATACAAATCATAGGGGTACCAGAAGAAGACCAAAAGGAAAGGCATGAGAGAATACTTGAGGAGATAATAGTCCAAAAGTTCCCTAAAATGGGGAAGGAAATAGCCACCCAGGTCCAAGAAACCCAGAGTGTCCAAAACAGGATAAATCCGAAGTGAAGCACTTCAGTCCAGTTCAGTTCAGTTCAGTTGCTCAGTCATGTCTGACTCTTTGTGACCTCATGAATCCCAGCCCACCAGGCCTCCCTGTCCATCACCAACTCCCAGAACCTACCCAAACCCATATCCATCGAGTCAGTGATTCCATCCAGCCATCTCATCCTCTGCCGTCCCATTCTTCTCCTGCCCCCAATCCTTCCCAGCATCAGGGTCTTTTTCAATGAGTCAACTTTTCACATGAGGTGGCCAAAGTATTGGAGTTTCAGCTTCAGCATCAGTTCTTCCAAAGAACACCCAGGACTGATCTCCTTTAGGATGGACTGGTTGGATCTCCTTGCAGTCCAAGGGACTCTCAAGAGTCTTCTCCAACACCACAGTTCAAAAGCTTCAGTCCTTTGGCACTCAGCTTTCTTCACCATCCAACTTTCACATCCATACATGACCACTGGAAAAACCATAGCCTTGACTAGACGGACCTTAGTTGGCAAAGTAAAGTCTCTGCTTTTTAATATGTTATCTAGGTTAGTCATAACTTTCCTTATTAATCAAACTAATAAAAATTAAGCACAAAGAGCAAATATTAAAGGCAGCAAGGGAAAAGCAACAAAAAACACACAAGGGGACCCCATAAGGATAACAGCTGATCTTTTAATAGAAACTATTTAGGCCAGAAGGGAATAACAGGACATACTTAAAGTGATGAAGGAGAAAAATGTACAACCAAGATTACCCAGGAATTATATCATTCAGATATGAAGGAGAAATCAAAAGCTTTACAAATAAAGCTGCACCACCAAGCCAGCTCTTCAGCAAATGCTAATAGATTTCCTCTAGACAGGAAACACACACACAGACAAAAAGTTTATTAAAATGAACCCAAAACAACAAAGTAAAAGATAATGGGATCATACTTATCAGTAATTACCTTACATGTAAATGGGATTAAATGCTCCAACCAAAATACAAAGACTGGCCAAATGGATAGGAAAACAAAACCACTAACCACTATATATACTGACTACAAGAGACCCACCTTAAACCTAGAGACACATACATATTGAAAGTGAGTGGATGGAATAAGATATTTTGTGCAATTGCAGACCAAAATATAACAGGAGTAGCAATACTTATATTGGATAAAATAGACTTTGAAATAAAGACCATGATAAGAGACAAAGAAGGACACTGTTTAATGGTCAAAGGGTCAATAGAAGAAGAAGATATAGCAATTATAAATATATATGAACCTCACAAAGGAACACTTCAATATGTAAGGTAAATGCTAACAAGTATGACAGGGGAAATTAACAGTAATACAATAATAGTGGGGGCTTTAATACCCCACTCACCTATGGATAGAACAACCAAAAAGAAAAGTAGCAAGGAAACACAAGCTTTAAATGATACAATGGACCAGTTAGAGCTAATTGATATCTCATGCACCTCAATACCAGAAAAACAAACAACCCAATCAAAAAGTGGACCAAAGAACTAAATACATTTCTCCAAAGAAGACATACAGATGGCTAATAAACACATGAAATGTTGATGATGCTCAACATCAAAACCACAATGAGATACCATCTCATGCTGGTCAGAATAGCCACCATCAAAAATCTACAAACAAATACTGGAGAGGGTGTGGAGACAAGGGAGCCCTCTTACACTGTTGGTGGGAATGCAAACTGGTACAGCCACTATGGAGAACAGTATGGAGATTCCTTTGAAAACTGGAAATAGACCTGCCATACAACCCATCAATCCCACTGCTGGGCATACACACTGAGGAAACCAGAATTGAAAGAGACACATGAACCCCAATATTCATTTGTACCACTGTTTGCAATAGCCAGGACATGGAAGAAACCTAGATGTTCACTGGCAGATGAATGGATAAGGAAGTTGTGGTACATATATATATTGGAATATTATTGAGCTATAAAAAGAATGCATTTGAGTCAGTTCTAGTGAAGTGGATGAAACTGGAGCCTATTATACAGAGTGAAGTAAGTCAGAAAGAGAAACACCAGTACAGAATATTAACCCATATATATCGAATTTAGAAAGACAGTAACAATGTTCCTATATGCAAGGCAACAAAGAGACACAGATGTAAAGAACCGACTTTTGGACCATGTGGGAGAAGGCGAGAGTGGGAAGATGTGAGAGAATAGCACTGAAACATGTGTATTACGATATGTAAAATATATGACCAGTGCAAGTTTGATGCATGAAGTAGGGCACTCAAAGCTGGTGCTCCAGGACAACACAGAGGGATGGGAAGGGAGGGATATCGGAAGGGGCTTCAGGATGAGGGGCATATGTGCACCCATGGCTAATTTATGTCTATGTATGGAAAAAACTACCACAATATTGTAAACTAATTAACCTCCAATTAAATTAGTTTTTAAAAAAGAAAAAGAATTCCAGAATTTCTGCTTCATTGCCTATGCTAAAGCCTTTGCTAAAGCCTTTGATTGTGTGGATCTCAAAAAAAAAAAAAAAAAAAAAAACTGTGGGAAGTGCTTAAAATAATAGGAAAAGCAGACCACCTTACCTGCCTCCTGAGATATCTGTATGCAGGTCAAGTAGCAACAGTTAGAACTAGACATGGAACAACAGACTGATTCCAGATTGGGAAAGGAGTAAGTCAAGGCTGTATATTTTCACCCTTCTTATTGTAACTTCTACGCAGAGTAAAAAGTGAGGTGAAGTCACTCTATCGTGTCCTACTTATTGCAACCCCATGGACTGTAGCCTACCATGCTCCTCCATCCATGGGGTTTTCCAGGCAAGAGTACTGGAGTGGATTGCCATTTCCTTCTCCAGAGGATCTTCCCAACCCAGGGACTGAACACAGGTCTCCTGCATTGTGGGCAGATGCTTTACCATCTGAGCCACCAGGGAAATCCAGTGCAAAAACTTCAAAGTCTATGCAGAGTACATCATGTGAAATGCTATGCTGGATGAAACACAACCTGGAATCAAGATTGCCAGTATAAATATCAATAACCTCAAATATGTAGATGACACCACCCTTATGGCAGAAAGTAAAGAAGAACTAAAGAGCTTCTTGATGAAAGTGAAAGAGGAGAGTGAAAAAGTTGGCTTAAAACTCAACATTCAAAAAATGAAGACCGTGGCATCCTGTCCCATCACTTCATGGCAAATAGATGGGGAAACAATGGAAACAGTGAGAGACCTTATTTTCTTGGGCTCTAAAATCCTGCAGATGGTGACTGTAGCCATGAAATTCAAAGATGTTTGCTTCTTGGAAGAAAAACTATGACCAACCTAGACAGCATATTAAAAAGCAGGGTCATTGCTTATTACTTTACCACAAAGGCCCATCTAGTCAAAGCTATGGTTTTTCCAGTAGTCATGTATGGATGTGAGAGTTGGACCATAAAGAAAACTGAGCACAGAAGACTGATGCTTTTGAACTGCAGTGTTGGAGAAGACTCTTGAGTTTCCTTGGACTGCAAGGAGATCAAGCCCATTAATCCTAAGTGAAACCAGTCCTGAATATTCATTGGAAAGACTGATGCTAAAGCTGAAGCTCTGATACTGTGGCCACCTGATGCGAAGAACTAGCTCATTGGAAAAGACCCTGATTCTGGGAAAGATTGAAGGCAAGAGGAGAAGGGGATGACAGAGGATGAGATGGTTTGATGGCATCACTGACTTGATGGACATGATTTTGAGCAAGCTCCAGGAGTGGGTGATGGACAGGGAAGCCTGGCATGCTGCAGTACATAGGGTCGCAGAGTTGGACATGACTGACTGAACTGAGCTAAACTATTTTAATTATATTGATAGATATAATTAATTTATGTATTCATTTGGTATATATTTACTAAATAGTTATATTTAAGACACATTGATGATCACTATGAATACAGGCATTAAAAATACATGATCCTTTTCTTAAGGACCTTACATTTAGGTCTTTTAGTCATTTTGAGTTTATTTTGTAGCTGGGGATACATATTGTTTATACATTGGTACATATTGATTAAAACATAATGAAAGCTCTAGTATAGAGGTGTGAAAAGTGTTGAAAGTAAAAGAAAGGATTAATTTTGCTACTAAGAACTAATGGAAGAGCCATGGAGTGATTCAAAGAAAAGGTGATATTGGAACTGGACATTTAATACACTATTTCATCACTTTGCTCTAATTAAAATATTAGATTTTTTTAGGATTTAGTCACCATATTTACCTTGATAATTAGAAAACTTTCCTCTAGAAATGAGTTATTCCTAACTTTTGTACCATGTTCTATACTTTGAAATTTGGGGAGTTTTGAGCTTCCCTTGTGGCTCAGATGGTAAAATTGTCTGCTTGCAACGCTAGAGACCCAGGTTCGATCCCTGGGCTGGGAAGATTCCCTGGAGAAGGAAACGGCAACCCACTCCAGTATTCTTGCCCTGGAGAATCCCACGGACAGAGGAACCTTGTAGTCTACCATCCATGGGGTCAAACCGTGAGTAAATACTTACAATATTTAAGAATCACAAAGGATGCTGAAATCAGAATTAAGCACACTAGTCAGAATGGCCATCATCAAATAATCTACCAATTATTGCTGGAGAGGAGGTGGAGAAAAGGGAACTTTTCTGCCTTGTTTGTGGGAATGTAAACCGATAGAGTCATTATGCAGATTCCTTTAAAAACTAGGAATAGAGGCAGTCCTAAGATGGTGGAGGCATAGGACAGGGAGACCACTTTCTCCCCCACAATTCATTGAAAGAACATTTGAATGTTGAGTAAATTCCTCAAAACAACTTCTGAATGCCGGTAGAGGACATCAGGCACCCAGAAAAGCAGGCCATTATCTTCAAAAGGAGGTAGTAAAAAATATAAAAGATAAAAAGACAAAAGAGGTAGGGACGGAGATCTGTTCTGGGAAGGGAGTCTTAAAAAGAGAAGTTTCCAAACGTCAGGAAACACTCTCACTGGCGAATCTGTGGTGAGCCTTGGAACCTCAGAGGACAGACAACATAACCTGGAGGGAAAATAAATAATTAAACCCCACAGATTACATGCCCAATGGTAACTCCCAGCGGAGCAGTGCAGATGCCTACATCCACCACTAGCAAGCGGGGGGCTGGGCAGGGAGGCGCGGGCTGCGTTGCCTAGAATAAGGACCAGGCCTGAATGCCCCGAGGGCAATCTGAGGGCACTAACTTGAGATAGCAAACCCGACTGTGGGATAGCTACCCTGTGAAAAGCCCTAACCTGAGAAACCACCAGGCCCACTCACAGAGCAAAGGACTGACTAGAGCTAGCCAGCTGCAGACTGGCCCATTCCCTCCTGGAGACAGGCAGGTGAGGGCACCCAGAACTGGAAGGGGGCAATCACGGCCCCAGAAGAGGCATCATCTACCAAACTCCAAGCAAGCTTCATTGCTAACCAAGACTTCTTGGGATTCTGGACTGTCAACATCCACCTGAGAAGGTGTGCTGGTTTTACACCCAGAAAACTGAGCAGCAGGGATGGGGGAGGCAATAAGTCGCAGCAACCGCACTCGCCAAACACCTGGTCATCTGAGCTGCTCAGACCTGGGAAGGGTACAAATACAGGCCCAACCAAGTCTACGCCTCTAAGGACTACTCAAGTGCCTGAACTTGAGCGGCTTAGACCTGGGAAGTGCATACAACCCAGGGCCAACCTCAGAGAGTTCCTGGCAGAGCGACCTAGAGCCTAAGCAGTGTAGACAGGGAAAGGACAAATGGCATGAGTGGGGCAAACCCAGTGTGGCCACGATACTGTGAGCACACGCCAGGGTTATTTGTTTGCAGTGTTCCTCCCTCCCCACAGCACGACAGAACAAGTGAGCCTAAAAGTGTCCACCACTGCCCCCCCCACCTTGTGTCAGGGCAGAAATTAGACACTGAAGAGACTAGCAAACAGAAGAAGCGAAAACAGAGGGAAATGCTTTGGAAGTGACAGATGGAGAAGTCTTGAGGCCACTGTAAGAATAAAACAGAAAACCAGAGGCAGGAGGCTTAAGTCCAAATCCTGAGAACACCAGAGAACTCCTGACTCCAGAGAACATTCACTGATAGGAGCTCATCGAACACCTCCATACCTACACTGAAATCAAGCACCATCCAAGAGCCAAAAAGTTCCAGAGCAAGACATACCACACAAATTCTCCAGCAACACAGGAACATAATCCTGAACTTCAATATACAGGCTGTCCAAAGTCACTCCAAACCCACTGACATCTCATAACTCATTACTGGACACTTCATTGCACTCCAAAGAGAATAAATCCAGCTGCACCCACCAGAACACCGACACGAACTTCCCTAACCAGGAAACATTGACAAGCCACCCATAGAAATCCACCCACAGCGAGGAAACTCCACAATAAAGACAACTCCACAAACTGCCAGAACACAGAAAGGCCACCTCAAACACACCAATATAAACAAGATGAAGAGGCAGAGAAATACCCAGCAGGTAAAGGAACAGGATAAAGGCCCACCAAACCAAACAAAAGAGGAAGAGATAGGGAATCTACCTGATAAAGAATTCTGAATAATGATAGTGGAAATGATCCAAAATCTTGAAAACAAAATGTAGTTATAGATAAATAGCCTAGAGACAAGGATTGAGAAGATGCAAGAAAGGTTTAACAAGGAACTAGAAGAAATAAAAAAGAGTCAATATATAATGAATAATGCAATAAATGAGATCAAAAACACTCTGGAGGGAACCAACAGAATAACAGAGGCAGAAGATAAGATTAGTGAGGTAGAATATAGAATGGTAGAAATAAATGAATCAGAGAGGGGAAAAAAAATGAATTAAAAGAAATGAGGACAATCCCAGAGAGCTCTGGGACAATGGTAAACGCCCCAGCATTCGAATCATAGGAGTCACAGAAGAAGAAAAAAAAAACCATGAGAAAATACTTGAGGAGATAATAGTTGAAAACTTCCTAAAATATGGAAGGAAATAATCACCCAAGTCCAAGAAACCCAGAGAGCCCTAAACAGGATAAACCCAAGGTGAAACACCCCAAGACACATATTAATCAAATTAACAAAGATCAAACACACACACACAAAACAAATATTAAAAGCAGCGAGGGAAAAACAACAAATAACACATAAGGGGATTCCCATATGGATAACAGCTGATCTTTCAAGAGAAACTCTTCAGGCCAGGAGGGAATGGCAGGACATACTTAAAGTGATGAACGAAAATAACCTACAGCCCAGATTACTGTACCCAGCAAGGGTCTCATTCAAATATGAGGAGGAATCAAAAGCTTTATAGACAAGCAAAAGCTGAGAGAATTCAGTACCACCAAACCAGCTCTCCAAAAAAGTTAAAGGATCTTCTCTAGACAAGAAACACAGAATAAACTCAACCCAAAACAATAAAGTAAATGGCAATGGGATCATACTTATCAATAATTACCTTAAACATAAATGGATTGAATGCCCCGGCCAAAAAGACAAAGACTAGCTGAATGGATTCAAAAATAAGACCTCTATATACGTTGTCTACAAGAGACCCACCTCAAAACAAGGGACACATACAGACTGAAAGTGAAGGGCTGGAAAAAGATATTCCACACAAACAGAGAACAAAAGAAGACAGGAGTAGCAATACTCATATCAGATAAAATAGACTTTAAAACAAAGGCTATGAAAAGAGATAAAGAAGGATACTACATAATGATCAAAGGATAAATCCAAGAAGATATAACAATTATAAATATGTATGCACCTTAACAAGTAGGAAAGGGTGAATTAACAATAACACAATAATAGTGGGGGACTTTAATACCCCACTCACACCTATGGATGGATCAACTAAACAGAAAATTAACAAAGAAACACAAACTTTAAATGATACAATAGACCATTTAGACCTAATTGATATCTATAGGACATTTTACCCCAAAACAATGAATTTCACCTTTTTCTCAAGGGCTCATGTAACCTTCTCCAGGACAGATCACATCCTGGGCCATACATCTAACCTTGATAAATACAAAAAAATTGAAATCATTCCAAACTTCTTTTTCTGACCATAATGCATTAAGATTAGATCTCAATTACAGGAGAAAAACTATTAAAAATTCCAACATATGGAGGCTGAACAACACGCTGCTGAATAACCAACAAATCACTAAAGAAATAAAAAAGAAATAAAAATATGCATATAAACAAATGAAAATGAAAACACAACAACTGAAAACCTGTGGGACACTATAAAAGCAGTACTAAGAGGAAGGGTCATAGCAATACAGGCATACCTCAAGAAACAAGAAAAAAGTCGAATAAATAACCCAACTCTACACCTAAAGGAACTAGAAAAGGAAGAAATGAAGAACCCCAGGGTTAGTAGAAGGAAAGAAATATTAAAAATTAGGGCAGAAATAAATGCAAAAGAAACAAAAGAGACCATAGCAAAAGTCAACAAAGCCAAAAGCTGGTTCTTTGAGGGGGTAAATAAAATTGACAAACCGTCAGCCAGACTCATCAAGAAACAAAGAGAGAAAAATCAAATCAATAAAGTTAGAAATGAAAATGGAGGGATCACAACAGACAACACAGAAATACAAAAGATCGTAAGAGACTACTATCAGAAATTATATGCCAATAAAATGGACAACTTGGAAGAAATGGACAAATTCTTAGAAAAGTACAACTTTCCAAAATTGATCCAGGAAGAAAGAGAAAATCTTAACAGACTCACCACAGACACAGAAACTGAAACAGTAATCAGAAAACTTCCAGCAAACAAAAGCCCAAGTCTAGCCAGCTTCACAGCTGAATTCTACCAAAAATTTAAAGAAGAGCTAACACTTATCCTATGCAAACTCTTCCAGAAAATTGCAGAAGAAGGTAAACTTCCAAACTCATTCTATGAAACCACCATCACCCTAATACCAAAACCTGACAAAGATGCCACAAAAAATAAAATTACAGGCCAATATCACTGATGAACATAGATGCAAAAATCTTTAACAAAATTCTAGCAGTCAGAATCCAACAACACATTAAAAAGATCATACACCATGACCAAGTGGGCTTTATCCCAGGGATGCAAGGATTCTTCAATATCTGCAAATCAATCAATGTAATTCACCACATTAACAAATTGAAAAATAAAAGTCATATGATTATCTCAATCGATGCAGAGAAAGCCTTTGACAAAATTCAACATCCATTTATGATAAAAACTCTCCAGAAAGCAGGAATAGAAGGAACATACCTCAACATAATAAAAGCTATATATGACAAACCCACAGCAAACATTATCCTCAGTGGTGAAAAATTGAAAGCATTTCCCCTAAAGTTAGGAACAAGACAAGGGTGCCCACTTTCACCACTACTATTCAACATAGTTTTAGAAGTTTTGGCCACAGCAGCCAGAGCAGAAAAAAGAAATACAAGGAATCCAAATTGGAAAAGAAGAAGTAAAACTCTCACTGTTTGCAGATGACATGATGCTCTACATAAAAAACCCTAAAGACTCCACTATAAAATTACTAGAACTAATCAATGAATATAGTAAAGTTGCAGGATATTAAACCAACACACAGAAATCCTTTGCATTCCTATACACTAATAATGAGAAAATAGAGAGATTAAGGAAACAATTCCATTCACCACTGCAGCGATAAGAATAAAATACTTAGGAATATATTTACCTAAAGAAACAAAAGACCTATATATAGAAGACTATGAAACACTGGTGAAAGAAATCAAAGTGGACACTAACAGATACAGAAATATACCCTGCTCATGGATCAGAAGAACCAATATAGTGAAAATGAGTATACTACCCAAAGCAATCTATAGATTCAATGCAATCCCTATCAAGCTACCAATGGTATTTTTCACAGAGCTAGAACAAATAATTTCACAATTTGTATGGAAATACAAAAAACCTTGAATAGCCAAAGCAATCTTGAGAAAGAAGAATGGAACTGGAGGAATCAACCAGCCTGACTTTGAATATACTACAAAGCTACAGTCATCAATACAGTATGGTACTGGCACAAAGACAGAAATATAGATCAATGGAACAAAGTAGAAAGCCCAGAGATAAATCCATGCACCTATGAACACTTTATCTTTGATAAAAGAGGCAAGAATATACAATGGAGAAAATACAATCTCTTTAACAAGTAGTGCTGGGAAAACTGGTCAACCACTTGTAAAAGAATGAAACTAGAACACTTTCTAAAACCATACACAAAAATAAACTCAACATGGATTAAAGATCTAAATGTAAGTCCAGAAACTATAAAACTCCTAGAGGAGAACATAGGCAAAACACTCTCCAACATAAATCACAGCAGGATCCTCTATGACCCACCTCCCAGAATATTGGCAATAAAAGCAAAAATAAACAAATGGGACCTAATTAAAATTAAAAGCTTCTGCACAACAAAGGAAACTAGAAGCAAGGTGAAAAGACAACCTTCTGAATGGGAGAAAATAATAGCAAATGAAGCAACTGACAAACAACTAATCTCAAAAATATACAAGCAACTCCTGCAACTCAATTCCAATAAAATAAACGACGCAGTCAAAAAATAGGCCAAAGAACTAAACAGACAGTTCTCCAAAGAAGACATACAGATGGCTAACAAACACATGAAAAGATGCTCAACATCACTCATTATCAGAGAAATGCAAATGAAAACCACAATGAAGTACCATTTCAAGCCAATCAGCATGGTTGCTGTCCAAAGTCTACAAACAATAAATGCTGGAGAGGGTGTGGAGAAAAGGGAACCCTCTTATATTGTTGGTGGGAATGCAAACTAGTATAGCCACTATGGAGAACAGTGTGGAGATTCCTTTAAAAATTGCAAATATAACTGCCATACGATCCAGCAATCCCACTCCTGGGCATACACACCGAGGAAACCAGAATCAAAAGAGACACGTATACCCCAGTGTTCATCGCAGCACTGTTTATAATAGCCAGGACATGGAAGCAACCTAGATGTCCATCAGCAGATGAATGGATAAGAAAGCAGTGGTACATATACACAATGGAGTATTACTCAGCCATTAAAAAGAATGCACTTGAATCAGTTCTAATGAGGTGGATGAAACTGGAGCTGATTATAGAGTGAAGTGAACCAGAAAGAAAAACATCAATACAGTATACCAATGGATACATATGGAATTTAGGAAGATGGTAATGATAACCCTATATGCAAGACAGTAAAAGAGACACAGATGTATAGAACAGTCTTTTGGACTCTGTGGGAGAGGGAGAGGGTGGGATGATTTGGGAGAATGGCTTTGAAACATGTATATTATCATATGTGAAATGAATCACCAGTCCAGGTTCGATGCATGATACAGGATGCTCGGGGCTGGTGCACTGGGATGACCCAGAGGGATAGTATGGGGAGGGAGGTGGAAGCGGGGTTCAGGATGGGGAACACATGTACACTTGTGGCAGAATCAAGTCAAAGTATGGCAAAACCAATACAATATTGTAAAGTAACTAGTCTCCAATTGAAAAAAATAAATTTATATTGAAAAAATAAATAAAAACTAGGAATAATTATACCATATGACCCAGCAATCCCACTACTGAGCTTATACCCTGAAAGTCACAATTCTAAAAGACACATGTACCCCAGTGTTCACTGCATCACTAATTACAATAGCTGGACATGGAAGCAACCTAAATGTCCAGTGACTGATGAATGGGCAGAGAAGTGTGGTACATTATGCAATGGAATATTACTAGGCCGTAAAATGAGTAAATTTGTTATATGGAAGTACAAAGACCCTGAATAGCCCAAACAATCTTGAGAATGAAGAATGGAGCTTGAGGAATCAATCTTCCTGTCCTCAGACTCTACTACAAAGTTAAAGTAATCAAGATGGTATGGTACTGACAAAACAAAAACAAAAACAAAACAAAACTAGAAATATATACCATGGAGCAAGGTAGAAAGCCCAAAGATAAACCTACACTCCTATGAGCACCTTCATCTTAACAAAGGAGGCAAGACTATCCCATGGAGAAAAGACAATCTTCTCCATAAATTGTGTTAGGAAAACTGGATAGCTATACATTAAAAAAAAAAAAAAAGAAAAAGAAAAAAATTAGAATACTTCCTAACACAATACACAAAAATAAATTCACAGTGGATTAAAGACATAAATGTAATGCCAGAAACTATAAAACTCTTAGAGGAAAACTTAGACAGAACACTCCTTGACACAAGACATGGAAAGATCTTCTTTGATCTACCTCCTAGAGTAATGGAAATAAAAAACAAAACTAAACAAATGGATCATGATTAAATGCTTTTGCACAACAAAGGAAAGCGTAAAGAAAATGAAAGATAATCCTCAGATTGGGAGAAAATAATTGTGAGATAGCTGACAAAAACTTAATCTGTAAAATATACAAGAAGCTCATGCAACTCAATATCAGAAAAACAATCCATTCAAAAAATGGGCAGAAGACTAAAACAGACATTTCCCTGAAGAAGACATACAGATGGCTAATAACACATGAAAAGATGCTTAACATCACCTATTATTAGAGAAATGCAAATCAAAGCTTCAATGAGGTATCACCTCACACCAGTCAGAATGGCTATCATCAAAATATCTACAAATAATAAATGCTGGGAAGGATGTGGAGAAAAGAGAATCTCAGCACACTGCTGAGAATGTAAATTAATACAGTCATCATGAAGAACAGTATGGAATTTTCTTTTAAAACTTGGAATAAAGCTACCATATGACCCACTAATCCCACTACTGGGTACATACCCTGACAAAACCATAACTGGAAAAGTCACATGTACTCCAATGTTCATTGCAGTACTATTTACAGTAGCTAGGACATGGAAGCAACCTAGATGTCCATTGACAGATGAATGGTAAAGAAGTTGTGATACATATGTACAATGAAGTGTTATTCATCTATAAAAAGGAACAAATCTGAGCCACTTTTAGTGAGATGGATAAACCTAGAACCTGTTACGCAGAGTGAAGTAAGTCAGAAAGAAAAACAAATGTTGTATATTAATGCATGTATATGGAATCTAGAAAACTGATACTGATGAACCTATTCCTAGGGCAGCAATAGAGATGCAGACATAGAGAACACACTTGTGGACACAGAACAGGAAAGAGGGTGGGACGACTTGAGATAGTAGCATTGAAACATATACCTTACCATATGTAAAATAGATGATAGCCAGTGGGAATTTGCTGTATGATGCAGGGAGCTCAAACCGATGCTCTATGACAACCTAGAGAGATGGGATGAGATGGAAGATGGAAGGGAGGATTGAGAGGGAAGTGACATGTGTATAGTAGTAGTGGTGTTAGTCATTTAGTCATGTCTGACTGTTTGCGACCCTGTAGACTGTAACCCATCAGGCTTCTCTGTCCATGGGATTCTTCAGGCAAGAATACTGGAGTGGGTTGCCATTTCCTTCTCCAGGGGATCGTCCCAACCCAGAGACTGAACTCAGGTCTGCCTTGCAGGCAAATTCTTTACCACCCGAGCTACAGAAAAGCCCACATGTATACCTATGGCTGATTCATGTTGATGTATGACAGAAACCAACACAACATGATACAGCAACTTTCCTCCAATTAAAAAATAAATTTAAAAAAGAATTACAACAGGATCTGGAGAGATTCTTGAAAGTGTCTTCAAACTCTTTAATCGTAACATTATGGAGGGTTTCTGTGCATCTATTTGTAATCCCTCAAATATAACCGATACTAATTCTTCCACTTAGGATATTTGTGAGGATTAAATCGACTGTGTGTTAAGCAGTCGATGTTATTAATGGTAAAGTATGAATTCAAGAAGTGTTCAGTGTTAGAATTATTAAGAGTTAAGAATAGGCTAGACAATAAATTATAGATATATCAAACATAGTGATACCTGAAATTAACACAACATTGTAAATTGACTATACTTCAATTTAAAAAAATTAATACTAAAAAAGTGTGGAGTATTTTGGGAAAACTGCAGAGAATTACTTTCCAGTGAAGGTCTACTTGAAGGTTTGAGGAGATGAGAGTGTCTTTGTAAAATAGTAACAATCCTATTTTTGTGGGAGATAATTATTTTATATTCTAGTTTTTCTGGTTTTAATGATCATCTATGGTGATGTTGATGAACAAACAGCTCTGGATGTTAGTATTTGACTCTGCTATGATTACACTCAAGTTTTTTAATTGTTTAATTATTGGTGCTTTGCTGATACATTATCCAGCAACATTTGTGATCACAGATAATTAAATATTTCTATTTTGGTTCATTATCATACATTTGCTTTTAATTTGTCTGATTGCTGCAGGTGGAAACAATAGGTGATGCATACTGTGTTGCTGCAGGGCTCCATAGAAAAAGCCTTTGCCATGCTAAACCCATTGCTCTGATGGCCCTGAAGATGATGGAACTTTCAGAAGAGGTGTTGACACCTGATGGAAGACCAATTCAGGTAAGCCTCTCAACAATCTTGTTTGAATAGTAGTGAAGAAGGTAAGACATTCCCTTCTGAATTCTACTTACTATAGTTTACAGATCTAGATAAGCCAGTTTCTTAAGAAGGAGGGATAACTAGAGATAACTTATAAATCCAGGAAAGGAACAAATGAAATATGACCCACCCAGAATAGGAAAAAGTGTGAGGGAGACAAATTACCATTGGGAAAAAAAGTTAAAGGTTAAACCAAGGAGGAACCTGGTGTCAGTGACCAGCTCACCCCCACTAAGGAAGGGTGGTGATGAGAACTGGTCCTGAGAGATAATGCGTAAAGCAAGAAATAAGAAGTGAGAAACTGGAGGACCGGGACAATTTCCTGTGGATAGTGTACGGGTGTTCTTATGAAACTCAGGGCTCAGAGTTACTTTTGAATTGTATTTTGTTTCAGAGCTTGAACGTTGGAACCTTCAGACTTAAAAAAAAAAAAAAGCACAACATGAAAGTTTAGTTTTATTTGAGGCAAAATGAGGACTGTAGACTGGGATTTAGCACCTCAGATAGATCTGAGGAACTGCTCCAAATAGACAGGGGCAAAGGTCAGTATATATGTGGTTTTGTTGAAGGGGGAATACATACAATCAAGCACATATTTTTTTGGCAGATGGTTTCTGCTAGTCACAAGGAGCAATCATCACCGTGAAGGAATTTAGTGCTTCTCTAGATATGAGGAGATACAAGAATTGTGCTAATAAAATCATCTCCTGAAACTTTATAGATATCTGAAGATCTACTGGTCAGTTTTTTCCTAGGCACAGAGTGCTTCATTTCTCCTATCCACCTTGAACTCTTCAGGGAGTGTTGAAAATCAGCAGCTGCAGTAACATGTTTCAGTCCTCATAGAGGTAGATGGCAAGTGACCATGGCAAGTGCTAATTTGTGGCTGACAAACTCAAGACTGAGGAAACATCAAAAGCTGGAAAATGTAGTTTCCAGTGTATTGTACTCTTTTATGCTGATAGCTGTCTGCAGTTTGGGGTTTACATCCCAAATTGGATGAATTGGAGAATGGATGAAGTCACCCAGCTATATTTCTGAAAGCACCTGATAGATCCCAGAAATACTTACTATGAATATATATAAACCAAAATTTGTATTTGGCAAGTCCAGTCACTCAGTCATGTCCAACTCTGCGACCCCATGAATAGCAGCACGTCAGGACTCCTGGCAATCACCAACTCCTGGAGGTCACTCAGACTCACGTCCATCGAGTCAGTGATGCCATCCAGCCATCTCATCCTCTGGTGCCCCCTTCTCCTCCTGCCCCCAGTGCCTACCAGCATCAGAGTCTTTTCCAATGAGTCAACTCTTCGCATGAGGTGGCCAAAGTACTGGAGTTTCAGCTTTAGCATCATTCCTTCCAAAGAAATCCCAGGACAGATCTCCTTCAGAACGGACTAGTTGGATCTCCTTGCAGTCCAAGGGACTCTCAAGAGTCTTCTCCAACACCACAGTTCAAAAGCATCAATTCTTTGGCACTCAGCTTTCTTCACAGTCCAACTCTCACATCCATACATGACCACAGGAAAATCCATAGCCTTGACTAGACGGACCTTAGTCAGCAAAGTAATGTCTCTGCTTTTGAATATACTATCTAGGTTGGTCATAACTTTTCTTCCAAGGAGTAAGCGTCTTTTAATTTCATGGCTGCAGTCACCATCTACAGTGATTTTGGAGCCCAAAAAGTCAAATCTGACACTGTTTCCACTGTTTCCCCATCTATTTCCCATGAAGTGATGGGACCAGATGCCATGATCTTCATTTTCTGAATGTTGAGCTTTAAGCCAACTTTTTCACTCTCCTCTTTCACTTTCTTCAAGAGGCTTTTTACTTCCTCTTCACTTTCTGTCATAAGGGTGGTGTCATCTGCATACCTGAGGTTATTGATATTTCTCATGGCAATCTTGATTCCAGCTTGTGTTTCTTCCAGTCCAGCGTTTCTCATGATGTACTCTGCATATAAGTTAAATAAGCAGGGTGATAATATACAGCCTTGGCATACTCTTTTTCCTACTTGGAACCAGTCTGTTGTTCCATGTCCAGTTCTAACTGTTGCTTCCTGACCTGCATACAGGTTTCTCAAGAGGCAGGTCAGGTGGTCAGGTATTCCCATCTCTTTCAGAATTTTTCACAGTTTATTGTGATCCACACAGTCAAAGGCTTTGGCATAGTCAATAAAGCAGAAATACATGTTTTTCTGGAACTCTCTTGCTTTATCCATGATCCACCAGATGTTGGCAATTTGATCTCTGGTTCCTATGCCTTTTCTAAAACCAACTTTAACATCAGGAAGTTCACGGTTCATGTATTGCTGAAGTCTGGCTTGAAGAATTTTGATCATTACTTTACTAGCATGTGCTGCTTGTAAGTTGCTTCAATCATGTCCAACTCTGTGCAACCCCATAGATGGCAGCCCACCAGGCTCCTCCGTCCCTAGGATTCTCCAGGCAAGGACACTGGAGTGGGTTGCCATTTTCTTCTCCAATGCATGAGAGTGAAAAATCAAAGTGAAGTTGCTCAGTCATGTCCGAGTCTTAGCGACCCCATGGACTGCAGCCTACCAGACTCCTCCGTCCATGGGATTTTCCAGGCAAGGGTACTGGAGTGGGGTGCCATTGCCTCCTCCATTACTAGCATGTGAGATGAGTGCAATTGTGCGGTAGTTTGAGCATTCTTTGGCATTGCCTTTCTTTGGAACTGGAATGAAAACTGACCTTTTCCAGTCTTGTGGCCACTGCTGAGTTTTCCAAATTTGCTGGCATATTGAGTGCAGCACTTTCACAGCATCATCTTTCAGGATTTGAAACAGCTCCACTGGAATTCCATCACCTCCACTAGCTTTGTTCGTAGTGATGCTTTCTAAGGCCCACTTGACTTCACATTCCAGGATGTCTGGCTCTAGATTAGAGATCACATCATCATGATTATCTGGGTCATGAAGATCTTTTTCTACAGTTCTTCCGTGTATTCTTGCCATCTCTTCTTAATATCTTCTGCTTCTGTTAGGTCCAGACCATTTCTATCCTTTATCGAGCCCATCTTTGCATGAAATGTTCCCTTGGTATCTGTAATTTTCTTGAATAGGTCTCTAGTCTTTCCCATTCTGTTCTTTTCCTCTATTTCTCTGCACTGATCGCTGAAGAAGGCTTTCTTATCTCTTCTTGCTATTCTCTGGAACTCTGCATTCAGATAGGTATATCTTTCCTTTTCTCCTTTGCTTTTTGCCTCTTTTCTTTTCACACCTATTTGTAAGGCCTCCCCAGATAGCCATTTTGCTTTTTTGCATTTCTTTTCCATAAGGATGTTCTTGATCCCTGTCTCCTGTACAATGTCATGAACCTCCTTTCATAGTTCATCAGGCACTCTATCTATCAGATCTAGGCCCTTCAGTCTATTTCTCACTTCCACTGTATAATCATATGGGATTTGATTTAGGTCATACCTGAATGGTCTAGCAGTTTTCCCTACTTTCTTCAATTTGTGTCTAAATTTGGCAATAAGGAGTTCATGATCTGAGCCACAGTCAGCTCCTGGTCTTGTTTTTGTTGACTGTATAGAGCTTCTCTATCTTTGGCTGCAAAGAATATAATCAATCTGATTTCTGTGTTGACCATCTGGTGATGTCCATGTGTAGAGTCTTCTCTTGTGTTGTTGGAAGAAGATGTTTGCTATGACCAGTGCATTTTCTTGGCAAAACTCTATTAGTCTTTGCCCTGCTTCATTCTGCATTCCAAGGCCAAATTTGCCTGTTATTCCAGGTGTTTCTTGACTTCCTACTTTTGCATTCCAGTCCCCTATAATGAAAAGGACATCTTTTTGGGGTGTTAGTTCTAACAGGTCTTGTAGGCCTTCATAAAACCGTTCAACTTCAACTTCTTCAGCATTACTGGTTGGGGCATAGACTTGGATTACTGTGATATTGAACAGTTTGCCTTGGAAACAGAGATCATTCTGTCATTTTTGAGATTGCATCTAAGTACTGCATTTCTTACTCTTTTGTTGACCATGATGGCTACTCCATTTCTTCTGAGGGATTCCTGCCTGTAGTAGTCGATATAATGGTCATCTGAGTTAAATTCACCCATTCCAGTCCATTTTAGTTCACTGATTCCTAGAATGTGGACATTCACTCTTGCCATCTCTTGTTTGACCACTTCCAATTTGCCTTGATTCATGGGCCTGACATTCCAGGTTCCTTTGCAATATTGCTCTTTACAGCATCGGACCTTGCTTCTATCACCAGTCACATCCACAGCTGGGTGTTCTTTTTGCTTTGGCTCCATTCCTTCATTCTTTCTGGAGTTATTTCTCCACTGATCTCCGGAAGCATATTGGGCACCTACTGACCTGGGGAGTTCCTCTCTCAGTATCCTATCATTTTTCCTTTTCATACTGTTCATTGGGCTCTCAAGGCAAGAATACTAAAGTGGTTTTCCATTCCCTTGTCCAGTGGACCACATTCTGTCAGACCTCTCTACCATGACCTGCGCATGTTAGGTTGCCCTGCGGGCATGGCTTGGTTTCGAGTTTGACAAGGCTGTGGTCCCTCCCACACTTAGTGAGCCAGTCACCGTATTTGGCAAAGTAACCTTGTGTAACCTTGAATTTAAGGCATCTCTTTAATAACAGTTCATCAATGATGGGTTAAAAAATATAGAAAACACCTCAAAATATGAATATATTTCTCGTTTGGCATTATGGCAAAGTAGATATTCTGACTGACCCTTCTGAATAAAATTATTAAAATCTAATTTTAAATAGTTTACAAATAGTAGCTTTTTGGAGACTACTAAGCATATTGCTGAACACAGATATATATATATATATAATCAAAATTTAAGAGGTGAATTAAAATGCTCTATCATTAAAACATTGATAACAACACTAGAAAACACTATCCCTCCACGAGGAAAGTCAACCTCAATTCCCTCTTCAAAGAATTTCCACAGATAAAGTTCTTTTAAAAATGAGTGTCTAATACTAAATAGAAAGCAAAATAAAACAAAGGGGAAAAAGACACACATTCACATAGGAAAGCAAAGTACTATGAGTAAGAAGCAATAGAAACAGGAGATGAGAAGAACAGACCTGGAATGTTGTCAGATATCAAAATTATTTTCATAATCTAAATGACATTGCTTAGTATAATTAAAGAAATCAAGAAAAGCTTAAAAATCCAAGGCTGGAAAAGTTAGGTTTGAAAATGAACCAGAGAATTTCTAAGTTACCAAAACAAACCAAAATTTAAAATCAAGCAAATCAAAACAAAAATACTCTCAGTAGATGAATTTAGAAGCAGATTAGATACAGCTAAAGAAAATATACATAAATTTGTCCAGAGAATTAAAAATGGGGAAATATGAATAAAAGAATATAAAATATATAGGAGACATTATAAGTTCAGTTGGAATTACTTGTACATGAAGATAATAGAGAAAATATATATATTTAAATTTCTCTGGAATTGTTGAAAGACACAAATCAGGTCTCAGACACAGTAATCTTAAAGAATTCTACAAAAGAGAAATCATGGTAATTCAAAGCTATATCTTTCTTTTACATTAATGTTTTTTTTATTTTTAAATAAAAAGTATTTTAGTTTACTTTTAATGTTTTACTTCATTTGTACTTAATTTCATGATACATCTGCAATGTGCATAATGGGATATGTATATTTTTTTGAGATATAGTTGATTTGCAATATTTTTTTATTTTCAGGTATATAACATGGTGATTCAAAATTTTTACAGATTATGCTCCACTTATAGTTATTATAAGGTATTGGCTATATGCCCTGTGCTGTACAATATATCCTTGCATGCTTGTGAGTGCTAAGCTGCTTCAGCCATGTCAGATTCTTTGCAACCCTATTGACCACAGCCCGCCAGGCTCTTCTGTCCGTGGGATTCTCCAGGCAAGAATACTGGAAGGGGTTGCCATGCCCTCCTCCAGGGATCTTCCTGACCCTGGCTGAGAACCCATTTTTCTATGTCTCCTGCACTGGCAAGTGGATTCTTTACCACTAGCACCATCTGGGAAGCCCACTTTTATCCTTACCGCTTATTTATTTAATACATAGTAATGTGTACTTCTTACTCCCCTATTTTCCCCCTCGATTCTTCCTTCTCCCCACAGGTAGCTTTTTTTTTTTTCCTGTATCTGTGAGTCTATTTCTTGTTATGTTCACTAGTTTGTTTTAATTTTTATATGTCACATTCAAGTGATAACATACAGTATTTGTATGACTTATTTCACTAAATATAATATCCTCTGGATCCTTACATTTTGTAGCAAATGGGAAAATTTTATTCATTTTTTATGTCTGAGTAGTATTCTGTAGTATATATATACCACAATCTGTTGATTGACCCTTAGAATATTTCCATATCTTCATAATTGTAAATAATGCTGTTATGAACATTGAGGTGCACATATACTTTCAAATAAGTGATCTGGTTTTCTTTAGCTATATACACCCAGGAGTTGACATGATGGGTCATATGATACATCTATCTTTAATTTTTTGAGGAAGTTCCAAACTGTCTTACACAGTTGCTACACAAATTCACATTTCCATCAACAGTATACAAGAGTCCCCTTTTTCTCAACATCCTCACCATTTGTTATTGTGGTCTTTTTGATCAAAGCCATTCTGACAGGTATGAAGTGGTATCTTCCTGTGGTTCTAACTTGCATTTTTCTGATGACTAAGGATGTTGAGCATTTTTGTGCCTGATGGAAGTGTATCAGTTCAAGTTTTCTGCCCATTTTTAATTGAATTGTTTATATTTGACATTGAGTTGTATGAGCTATTTGTATATTTTGTTTATATATTTTATACATTAACTGCTTATCAATCATTATATGCAAATACTTTCTTTCACTCAGTAGATTATCTTTTCATTTAGTCCAAGGTTTCCTTTGCTATGCAAAACCTTTTAACAAAACTAGACATATCTTAGTGAAACTGCATGCTCCTTGGAAGAAAATCTATGAAAACATAGACAGCATATTAAAAGGCAGAGATATCACTTTGTTGGCAAAGGTCAGTAGTCAAAGCTATGGTTTTTCCATTAGTTAGGTAGGGATGTGAGAGATGGACCATAAAAAAGGCTGAGCATTGAACTGATGCTTTCAAACAGTAGTGCTGGAGAAGACTCTTGAGAGTCCCTCAGATAGCAAGGAGATCAAGCCAATCAATCCTAACAGAGATCAACCCTGAATATCCATTGTAAGGACAGATGCTAAAACTGAAGTTCCAATATTTTGGCCACCTGATGCAAAAAGCCAACTTATCTGAAAGGACCCTGATACTCAAAGAGACTGACAGCAAGAGAATAAGCAGATGACAGAAGATGAGATGGTTGGATAGAACCACTCAGTGAACATGAGTTTAAGCAAACTCTGGGATATGGTGAAGGACAGGGAAACCTGGCGTGCTGCAGTTCATGGGTTCACAAAGAATTGGGCACAACTGATTGACTGAGCAAAAATGAGATTGCAGTGCATGAGAAAAGAAGAGGACATGATAAAAGACAATGGTGACATTCATCAGTAGGGAAAAGATGGGCTAGTCAATAAATGCTTGAGTGCGAATTGGTTATCCATGTTAAAAAAATATGTAATTGCATCCCTACTTCATATGTCTGCACATAAATCAATACAGGTGGATTAAATATTATAGGATGTAGTATACAATTATTAATTTATAATCAGGAATTTATAAACTCAGTGATTTACTTACTAAACTATACATTTCATGCAAAGATGAACTCAATAAAGGACAGAAATGGTCAAGACCTAACAGAAGCAGAAGATATTAAGAAGAGGTGACAAGAATACACAGAAGAACTGTACAAAAATGATCTTCATGACCCAGATAATCACGATGGTGTGATCACTCACCTAGAACCAGACATCCTGGAATGTAAAGTCAAGTGGGTCTTACAAAGCATCACTATGAACAAAGCTAGTGGAGGTGATGGAATTCTAGTTGAGCTATTTCAAATCCTGAAAGATGATGCTATGAAAGTGCTATACTCAATATGCCAGCAAATTTGGAAAACACAGCAATGGCCACAGGACTGGAAAAGCTCAGTTTTCATTCCAATCCCAAAGAAAGGCAATGCCAAAGAATGCTCAAACTACCACAAAATTGGACTCATCTCACATGCTAGTAAGTAATGCTCAAAATTTTCCAAGCCAGGCTTCAGCAATACGTGAACCGTGAACTCCCTGATGTTCAATTTGTTTTTAGAAAAGGCAGAGGAACCAGAGATCAAATTGCCAACATCCTCTGGATCATGGAATAAGCAAGAGAGTTCCAGAAAAACATCTATTTCTGCTTTATTGACTATGCCAAAGCCTTTGAGTGTGTGGATCATAATAAACTGTGGAAAATTCTGAAAGAGATAGGAATACCAGACCACCTGACCTGCCTCTTGAGAAACCTGTATGCAGGTCAGGAAGCAACAATTAGAGCTGGACGTGGACCAACAGACAGTCCAAGTAGGAAAAGGAGTACACCAAGGCTGTATATTGTCACCCTGCTTATTTAACTTATATGCAGAGTACGTCATGAGAAACGCTGGGCTGAAAGAAGCACAAGCTGGAATCAAGATTGCTGGGAGAAATATCAATAACCTCAGATATGCAAATGACACCATCTTTATGGCAGAAGGTGAAGAGGAACTAAAAAGCTTCTTGATGAAAGTGAAAGAGTAGTGAAAAAGTTGGCTTAAAGCTCAACATTCACAAAACGAAGATCATGGCATCTGGTCCCATCACTTCGTGGGAAATAGATGGGGAAACAGTGTCAGACTTTATTTTGGGGGCTCCAAAATCACTTCAAATGGTGGCTGCAGCCATGAAATTAAAAGACACTTACTCCTTGGAAGAAAAGTTATGACCATCTTAGATAGCATATTGAAAAGCAGAGACATTACTTTGCCAAAAAATGTCTGTCTAGTCAAGGCTATGGTTTTTCCAGTGGTCATGTATGGATATGAAGAAAGCTGAGTGCTGAAGAATTGATGCTTTTGAACTGTGGTGTTGAAGAAGACTCTTGAGAGTCGCTTGGACTGCAAGGAGATCCAACCAGTCCGTTCTAAAGGAGATCAGCCCTGTGTGTTCTTTGGAAGGAATGATGCTAAAGCTGAAACTCCAGTACTTTGGCCACCTCATGCGAAGAGTTGACTCACTGGAAAACATTCTGATGCTGGGAGGGATTGGGAACAGGAGGACAGAGGGACGCCAGAGAATGAGATGGCTGGATGGCATCACTGACTCGATGGATCTGAATCTGAGTGAACTCTGGGAGTTGGTGATGGACAGGGAGGCCTGGCATGCTCGATTCATGGGGTCTCAAAGAGTCAGCCACGACTGAGCAACTGAACTGAACTGAATTAACATACAACATGTCAGTTTCAGGTGTACTACATAATGATTTGACATTTGCATACAATATGATATAATTAGAAATTTGAATGAGAATGGGAAACTTTTTGGAGACTATGCAGGCCATAACCTTTCATACCATAAAAGAAAATATGGATAAATTTTACTACATTAAAACTAAAACCTTTCTGTTTGACAAAGAACACCTAAAGAGAAGGAAAATTTAACCACAGCTAGGATAATTTTTTGTAATACATATAAGCAATAAAATATTATTGGTTAACCTCATCAGCATTCATATTATATATATTAATAACACTATAATGTAGCTTTCCTACATATGAGTTCGGCACAACTTTGAAGGTCTGACAGTGACTTTATTGCTGAGGAACTGGAGTAGCAGGAAGTCTCATACACAGCTGGTGGGAGTATAAATGGTATGATTTGCTTGGCATTAACTAGTAAAATTTAACTTTTGCCTTTCTTACAACCCAGTAATCCTTCTCTCAAATGTTTGCTGCAAGAAAGTTGGTGTGCATATGCAGCCAAAGTTACACTCAAGATTATTCACAGTGATACTTTCATAAAGGTCCCAAAGAGTCTCGAGATAACTCAAATATCCATTTAAAAATAGAATGGATAAACTATAATGCATTTATATCTCGGTATACTAATACAGCAAGGAAAAAGAATGACTTCAGCTACTGAACATCAACATGGATGGATGTCAAAAACATAATATTGTGCAAAGGAAACAAATGATGGAAGAATTGTCATCGTTCAGTCACTCTGTTGTGTCCGACTCTTTGCAGCCCTATTGAATGCAGCACACCAGGCTTCTCTGTCCTTCACCATCCCCCAGAGTTTGCTCAAACTTTATGTCCATTGAGTCAGTGATGCCATCCAACTTACTCAGCCTCTGTCATCCCCTTCTCCTCCTACCTTCAATCTTTCCCTGCATCAGGGTCTTTTCCAGTGAGTCAGCTCTTCACATCAGGTGGCCAAAGTACTGGAGCTTCAGCTTTAGCATTAGTCCTTCCAATGAATATTCAGGGTTGATTTCCTCCAGGACTGACTGGTTTTGATCTCTTTGCTGACAAGGGATTCTGAAGAGTCTTCTCCAACACTACAGTTTAAAAGCGTCAATTCTTTGGCGCTCAGTTTATTTAATAGTCCGGCTCTCACATCCATACATGGCTACTGGAAAAATCATAGCTTTGACTATATGCATCTTTGTCAGCAAAGCAATGTCTCTGTCTTTTACTACACTGTCTAGGTTTGGCATAGCTTTTCTTCCAAGGAGCAATCATCCTTTTTTTTTTTTAATCAGGAAAATACACTATTTTTTTTTAATTTATTTATTTTTAAATTACAATGCTGTATTTGTTTTGCCATACATTGACACGAATCAGCCATAGGTGAACACAATCTCCCAATGTCAAAGCCCCCTCCCACCTCCCACCCCACATCCTCTACTTGAATCATCCTGTGCATCAGCCCCATGCATCCTGCATCCTACATTGAACATAGATCGGTGCTTCGTTTCTTACAAGAAAATATACATGTTTCATTGCCATTCTCCCAAACCATCCCACCCTTTCCCTCTCCCTCAGAGTCCAAAAGTCCACTCTATACCTCTGTGTCTCTTTGTTGTCTCACATATACGGTCATCATTACTATCTTCTAAATTCCATATATATGTGTCAGTATACTGTATTGGTGTTTTTCTTTCTGGCTTACTTCACTCTGTATAATCGGTTCCAATTTCATCCATCTCATTAGAATAAATTTATTCTTTTTAAAGGGCTGAGTAGTATTCCATTGTGACCAGAAAACTACTAGAGCTAATCAATGAATATAGTAAAGTTGCAGGATATAAAATCAACACTCAGAAATCCCTTGCATTCCTATACACTAATAATGAGAAAGTAGAAAAAGAAGTTAAGGAAACAATTCCATTCACCATTGCAACAAAAGAATAAAATACTTAGGAATATTCCTACCTAAAGAAACTAAAGACCTATATATCAAAAACTATAAAACACTGATGAAAGAAATCAAAGAGGACACTAATAGATGGAGAAATATACCATGCTCATGGGTCAGAAGAGTCAATATAGTGAAAATGAGTATACTACCCAAAGCAATCTACAGATTCAATGCAATTCCCATCAAGCTACCAGCAGTATTTTTCACAGAACTAGATCAAATAATCTCAAGATTTGTATGGAAATACAAAAAAACCTCGAATAGCCAAAGCAATCTTGAGAAAGAAAAATGGAACTGGAGGAATCAACTAGCCTGACTTCAGGCTCTACTACAAAGCCACAGTCATTAAGACAGTATGGTACTGGCACAAAGACAGAAATATAGATCAATGGAACAAAATAGAAAGCCCTGAGATAAACCCACACACCTATGGACACCTTATCTTTGACAAAGGAGGCAAGAATATACAATGGAGTAAAAGTCTCTTTAACAGGTGGTGCTGGGAAAACTGGTCAACCACTTGTAAAAGAATGAAACTAGACCCCTTTCTAACACCATACACAAAAATAAACTCAAAATGGATTAAAGATCTAAATGTAAGACCAGAAACTATAAAACTCCTAGAGGAAAACATAGGCAAAACACTCTCCGACATAAATCACAGCAGGATCCTCTATGATCCAACTCCCAGTATACTGGAAATAAAAGCAAAGATAAACAAATGGGATCTAATTAAAATTAAAAGCTTCTGCACAACAAAGGAAACTATAAGCAAGGTGAAAAGACAGCCTTCTGAATGGGAGAAAACAATAGCAAATGAAACAACTGACAAACAACTAATCTCAAAGATATATAAGCAACTTATGCAGCTCAACTCCAGAAAAATAAACGATCCAATAAAAAAATGGGCCAAAGAACTAAATAGGCATTTCTCCAAAGAAGACATACGGATGGCTAACAAACACATGAAAAGATGTTCATCTTTTAATTTCATGGCTGCAGTCACTGTCCACAGTGATTTTGGAGCCCAAGAAAATAAAGTCTCTCACTGTTTCCATTGTTTCCCCATCTATTTGCCATGAAGTGATGGGATCAGATGCCATGATCTTCATTTTTTGAATGTTGAGTTTTTAACCAGCTTTTTCACTCTCACCTTCAAGAGACTCTTTAATTCCTCTTTGCTTTCTGCCACAAGGGTGGGGTCACCTGCATATCTGAGGTTTTGATATTTCTCCCCACAGTCTCAGTGGCTCAGATGGTTGCAAAAATGTCCTGCAGTGCAGAAGACTTGGGTTCGATATCTGGGTTGGGAAGATCCCCTGAAGGAGGACATGGCAACCCACTCCAGTATTTTTTTCTGGAGATTCCCCATGGACGGAGGAGCCTGGCAGGCTACAGTCCATGGGGTTGCAAAGAGTCAGAAATGACTGAGAGACTAAGGACAGCACACAGCAATCTTGATTCCAGCCTATGCTTCATCCACCCAATATTTCTCATGATGTACTCTACATAGAGGAGAAGGGGACAACAGAGGATGAGATGGCTGGATGGCATTGCCGACTCAATGGACATGAGTTTGAGTAAACTCCAGGAGTTGGTGATGGACAGGGAGGCCTGGCGTGCTGCAATCCATGGGGTCACAAAGAGTCAGATATGACTGAGCAACTAAACTGAACTGAACTCTACATAGACGTGGAATAAGCAGGGTGACAATATACAGTCTTGACATACTCCTTTCCCAATTTGGAACCAGTTTGTTGTTCCATGTCCAGTTCTAACTGTTGCTTCTTGACCTGCATATAGGTTTTACAAGAGGCAGATAAGATGGTCTGGTGTACCCCTCTCTTTAAGAATTTTCCACAGTTTTTTGTGATCTATGCTGTCAAAGGTGTTAGCATAGTTAAACAAAAGTAGGTGTTTTTCTGGAATTCTCTTTCTTTTTCTATGATCCAACAGCTGTTGGCAATTTGATTTCTGTAACCCACTCCAGTATTCTTGCCTAGAGAATCCCATGGACAGAGAAGCCTGGTAGGCTATAGTCCCTGGGGTCGGAAAGAGTTGGACACGACTGAGGGACTTCACTTTCACTTAAATGCTATAGTATTATAAACAATGCTATAGTATTATTCTATTGAATGAAAATTTGAAACTAGAAAAAAAATGAAAAAATGTTATTTTGAAATACCTTGATAGAGAATGTGCAAAGTGAGGAATGATTAATACAAAGTTCAAGATGTTGCTTATCTCCTAGGGAAAGAAAAACAGTGATTGGATGAGGGGGCATGCAATAAGGAAGGTTAATATAGAGATTATAGTGAAAATTATTAATTTTATTGCTATGCTGAATATGTGGGGCTTCCTTGGTGGCTCAGCAATAAAGAATTCACCTGCAATGTAGAAGCCGCACAAGCCATGGGTTCAATCTCTGGGTTAGAAAGATTCTCTGGAGGAGAAAATGGCAACCCACTCCAGTATTCTTGCTTGGAGAATCCCATGGACAGAGGAGCCTGGCAGGCCACAGTCCATAGGATCGCAAAGAGTCAGACATGAGTAAAATGACTTATCACAACACATGCTTAATGTGCACATGTATGTTTACATTTGAAAACTTTTAAATATGGAGAAACAGTTTTCAAACCACTCCCAACAATGGTGAAAACAGAAAAGCATGCAGCAATATTTTTTTTTAAATCTAAGTTCTCTCAATGTAATTATTGAAATATTCAAGCGTGTGACTGACACTCCTACCACTGCCAGGAAAACAAAAAGAAATGATGTCTCAAATGTGAAGCAAATGGCAAAAATACACATTCCAGATTTAACTGATATCACATCTTACATTTTCAAGGCTACCAGCTGAGCAGATTTATCATTTGGGATTGTTTTTCTATGTTGGGTTTTCTTTTATAGGAAATATAATGTTTATATTGATGCAGCATTGTCAAAGCAAACTTAAATTACTGTAAACCAAACCAAAGGAATTTTGTTCTACAGTTTGCTCATCCATATCTTCTTTTTAGGGGTGTAAAACTGGTTCTGACTATGAATTACTTTATCAAATCAGAAGAGGACATGCCAATAAAAGTTTAATATAGATTCAGATAATTCAAAATAATAAAATCCCCTTAATCATTTTGAAATCATTTGGTGATATTTCAGGGAGCTCCAAGGAGATCTAGTCCTTTATGTCTCAGCACAGAAAGAATTCAGCAAGAAGTAAAGTGATAGATAAGAAGTGATTTATTAGAATAGGATGTTTGTGATGTTTACAAGTGGAGGGTGAGAGGGTGCACCCGAGAACCTGGGCTACAGTTTTAGAATCAAAGGAAAAGTAAGGAGAGAGAAAAGACCACTTTCTTCTTCATTCTTGAGTAGATATCACACTTCTATCATCAACTCCTCCACTAGGTTGGGCAGGGGAATTTCTTGGCCTTAGATGGTCAAGCCTAAACTATCATGGAACTATGGAAAAAAATATTTTAAGTCTCAGTACAATTTGAATCTTTACTTTAAAATATCACCTTTCCATAAAGTCTTGGTTTTTTGTTTGTTTGTTTGTTTGTTTGTTTGTTTTATGTGTGCAGAGAGCATATGCTAGGGGTCATTAACTTATTGAGCTCTATAGGCAGAATGTGGGTCTTGTGCCACATTGCTTTATTGTTCTGGGTCATGTCTCTTGCATCTGCTGCATGATTTGTTGCTAAGCAAGCTTGCTTGGTTTTGTGGTTAGCAAAGCTGCTTTCTTGAGTAAAGGTTAACTTACAGGAGTCTCCCATACTTTTTCCCATTACTTACAGTCCCCTAGTGAGATTACCCTACGTTGTCTCTTTACTCTGTCCCTCTCAATTTTAGCTTCATTACTAATTTATATTATTTGCAAAGTTTAGAGTTGCTTTTTGTCATCTTGATTTGATTTTGATTTGGCTACTATCTTGTTACCATGGGCATGTTTCTAAACTTATTGGAAGAATCTTTCATTAAACAAGTTTGATTGTTACAGTAGCTTATATGTGATCAGGTGACTGTTTATTTCAAACTATCTAAGTTTTTAGGCTTTTTAAAATTTAAGTTATTTGAGTTGCAACACTTGTTAAAGACAAAGGAAAATTCCCCAAGTCTCTCAAATTTTGAAAGACAAATTAGAAATTTTATATGGTTTTACACACCATTGAGGTACCTGTCATGATAGGAAATAGGAACTGGAATTATCAATTATAATTGCTTGCAAATATTTTGTTATGTCCTTGAATCAGTAAGTGTAAAATTGATTGGCTAAAATTCTAATTTTAAATATTACCAGAGACTATAGTATTTTACTTATTCAGTTTATAAAACTCAATCAAATTATCTTTTCTATAAGCACTCTGTAAGTATCTTATAAGTCTGTTAAAGATGCAGATCAAAAGAAACACAACAATGAACATTAGAAGGGACATCAAAAGAGATAGTAATCAGGATTTTGGAGATCCAAGACATGTTCCCAGAACAGTTTCCAAATCAGAAAGAGGGTTATGGGTTATGTAAGGCCTCAAATTTTCATGTGTGCATGTGTTTTAACATTTGAGATACATTAATAGATTCATCTGAAATGAAAGGGCAACATTTTGTTTTGATGATAGCACCGGTCTCTCCCTAAGAAGCTGTAATGATGTCCAAGACCATCCTCTTTTATAGAACAGCTTTTCTCATTACAGACATTTCATCATTTAGAGGGATTTGGCATTATTTCTATCATGGAAGGCTTTTTGAATAAATTTTGTTAGAGCCTCAATGTGAACTACATTTTCAAAACCTAGTCCTGGCTTAAGGATGTTGGCTAAATGATCATACCATTGAATGACAGACCAAGTCCATCATAAGGAGATTGACTGGAGAGTGGCTCAAAGAAGTTAACATATGTCCTTGAGCCCAAGAGAATCCTAGAGTGAATTTTAAGCCTCCTTTCCCAGTTTGTTTTAAACCATTCAGTATCTCTAAGAAATGTGATGTGGTGGCAGTCATCCCTAGGTAACCATCCCATATCTCTAGTAAAATATTCTTTGTTTATCCAAGAGTGATTTTTCTGCTCCCAGCACAAAAGTGTTCTATCATTTAGTCTACCATATCCTGTAATGAGCCAAATAAACCTGTCCCAAATTTGCAATATATTTGCAGCCCATAGACTTTTGGTTTTGTCTTTAACTTTAGGGTAGCCTTTCCAATGAGACTGAGAAACTGTCTTACTATATGAAAATTGCATAGAATGTCCAGGATTTTATATGGTGGAAGCTATAGGCTAGCTAAGATGATCCCATAAAGTGATGGATTTTTTTTCTTGGAGGATCATACTAGCATTTTTTTCTTCTAAAATTAAATGTCTTAAAGCTAGCCAATCAGCATGCTGGAGTGGGGAGACCCACCATGGCAATCCAGAGCTGCTGGAAACAGGAAGCTGACCAGATATTCAGCAGTTAGAGTTATCAGTAAAATCTGCATAAGACTTAGCCTAGAGTAGGAAAACATTTGAAATCTCTTCAGCTCTTATGGAAGGAACTTGTGAACTAAGCTAATAATCATATACCACCTTATATTTTTTTAAATGGAAATTTTGACTAAGTACTTATCTGTTTTGGAGGCTCTAGAGTGGGATTTTTCAATGTTTTTCCAACAAGTGTGACACCTCAATATCTAGAGGAGAGGTACAAGTAAAACAAGACGTAAGGAAATCACTTATTCATGTAGGTTCCCTAGATAGGATCAGTATATCCAATCTATGATTGTCTTTTATTTTTATTTCAATTTATTTATTTTAATTGGAGGCTAATTACTTTACAATATTGTATTGGTTTTGCCATACATCAACATGAATCCACCACGGGTGTACATGTGTTTCCCATCCTGAACCCCCCTCCCACCTCCCTCCCTATACCATCCCTCTGGGTCATCCCAGTGCACCAGCCCCAAGCATCCTGTATCCTGAATCGAACCTGGACTGGCAATTCATTTCACATGTGATAATTCACATGTTTCAATGCCATTCTCCCAAATCATCCCACCCTCTCCCTCTCCCACAGAGTCCAAAAGACTGTTCTATACATCTGTGTCTCTTTTGCTGTCTCACATACAAGGCTATCATTACCATCTTCCTAAATTCCATATATATCCTTTTGTATACTGTATTGGTGGTTTTTCTTTCTGGCTTACTTCACTCTGTATAATCGGCTCCAGTTCCATCCACCTCATTAGAACTGATTCAAATGTATTCTTTTTAATGGCTGAGTAATACTCCATTGTGTATATGTACTATTGCTTTCTTATCCATTCGTCTGCTGATGGACATCTAGGTTGCTTCCATGTCCTGGCTATTATAAACAGATGAGCATTGGGGTACACATATCTCTTTCAGTTCTGGTTTCCTTGGTGTGTATGCCCAGCAGTGGGATTGCTGGGTCATAAGGCAGTTCTATTTGCCATTTTTAAGGAATCTCCACACTGTTCTCCATAGTGGCTGTACTAGTTTGCATTCCCACCAACAGTGTAAGAGGGTTCCCTTTTTTCCACACCCTCTCCAGCATTTATTGCCTGTAGACTTTTGGATCACAGCCATTCTGACTGGCATGAAATGGTACCTCATTGTGGTTTTGATTTGCATTTCTCTGATAATGAGTGATGTTGAGCATCTTTTGCTGTGTTTGTTAGCCATCTGTATGTCTACTTTGGAGAAATATCTCTTCAGATTCCTTTCCTACTTCTTTATTGGATTGTTTGATTTTCTGGTATTTAGTTGTATGAGCTGTTTGTATATTTTGGAAATTCTTTATCAGTTGTTTCCTTTGTTGTTATTTCTTCCCATTCTGAGGGTTGTCTTTTCACCTTGTTTGTAGTTTCCTTTGCTATGCAAAGCTTTTAAGTTTAATTAGGTCCCACTTCTTTATTTTTATTTTTATTTCCATTACTCTAGGAGGTGGGTCATAGAAGATCTTGCTTTGATTTATGTCATCAAATGTTCTTCTTATGTTCTCTTCTAAGAGATAGTCTCTGGACAGAGGATGAGATAGTTGGATGGCATCAGACTCAATGGACATAGTTTGAGTAAACTCTGAGTTGGCGATGGACAGGGAAGCCTGATGTGCTGCAGTCCATGGGGTTGCAAGGAGTTGAACACGACTGAGTGACTGAACTGAACTAAATTGATCTTACATTTAAGACTTTAATCTATTTTGAGTTTATCTTTGTGTTTGATGTTAGGTAGTGATCTAGTTTTATTCTTTTGCATGTAGCTGTCCAGTTTTCCCATCACCATTTGTTGAAGACACTGTCTTTGCCCCACTGTATATTCTTGCCTCTTTTGTCAAAAATAAGGTACCCATCTCTGCATGCGTTTATCTCTGCGTTCTCTGTCTTTTTCCATTGGTCTATATTTCTGTTTTTGTGCCAGTACTGTACTGTCTTAATGACTGTAGCTTTCTAATATAGTCTGAAGACAGGAAGGTTGATTCCTCCAGCTCCATTCTTCTTTCTCAAGATGGCTTTGGCTATTCAGTGTCTTTTGTGTTTCCATATGAATTGTGAAATCTTTTGTTTTAGTTCTGTGAAAAATGAACTTGGTACTTTGATAAGGATCTCACTGAATCTGTAGATTGCATTTGGTAGTATAGTTATTTTCACAATATTGATTCTTCCTACCCAGGAACGTGGAATATCTCTCCATCTGTTTACATCATCTTGGATTTCTTTCATGAGTGTCTTATAGCTTTCTATATACAGGTCTTTTGTCTCCTTAGATAGGTTTATTCCTAGATATTTTATTCTTTTTCTTGCAGTGGTGAATGGTATTGATTCCTTAATTCCTCTTTCTGATTTTTTATTGTTAGTATATAGGAATGCAAGTGATTTTTGTGTATTGACCTTGTATCCTGTGGCTTTGCTGAATTCACTGATTAGCTCTAGTAATTTTTTGATAGTTTCTTTTGGGCTTTCTATGTATAGTACATGTTATCTGCAAACAGTGAGGGTTTTACTTTTTATTTTCTGATTTGGATTTCTTCTATTTCTTTTTCTTCGCTAATTGCTATAGCTAGGACTTCCAAAATTATGTTGAATAATAGTGGTGAGAGTGGACACCCTTGTCTTGTTCCTGATCTTAGGGGAAATCTTAGGAAAGGCTTTCAGTTTTTCACCATTGAGAATAATGTTTGTTGTAGGCTTATCATATATGGCCTTTACTGTAGTGAGGTAGGGTGATTTTCTGCCCATTTTTTGAAGCACTTTTATCATAAATGGGTGCTAGATTTTGTCAAAGGCTTTTTCTGCATCTGTTGAGATCATCATGTGGTTTTTACCTTTCAGTTTGTTGATATGGTGTATCATATTGATTGCTTTGCATACAGTGAAGAATCCTTGCATCCCTGGAATAAACCTAACTTGATCATGGTGTATCAGCTTTTTAATGTGCTGTTGAATTCTGTTTGCTAGAATTCTGTTGACGATTTTTGCATCTATGTTCATCAGTGATATTGGCATGTAATTTTCTTTTTCATATTGTCTTTGCCTGGTTTTTGTATAGAGGTGGTTGTGGCCTCATAGAATGAGTTTGAAAGTGTTCCTTCCTCTGCAACTTTTTGGAAGAGTTATAGAAAAATAAGCATTAAGTCTTCTCTAAATGTCTGATAGAATTCCCCTGTGACACCATCTAGCACTGGGCATTTATTTTAGGGGAGATTTTTTAAAATAATTTATTTTTATTTAAGGCTAATTACTTTATAATATTGTAGTGATTTTTGCCATACATTGACATGAATCAGCCATGGGTGTACATGTGTCCCCTATTCTGAATCCCCCTCCCACCTTTCTCCCCATCCCAACCCTCATGGACGTCCCAGTGCACTGGCACTGAGTGCCCTATTTCACGCATCAAACTGAGACTGGTGATCTACTTCACATATGGAAATATACATCTTTCAATGCTATTCTATCAAATCATCCCACCCTCACCTTCTCCCACAGAGTCCAAAAGTCTGTTCTTTATATCTGTGTCTCTTTTGCTGTCTTGCATATATGGTCATTGTTATCACCTTTCTAAATTCCATGTATATGCCTTAATATACTATATTGGTGTTATTCTTTCTGACTTACTTCACTCTGTAAAATAGGCTCATTTCATCCATCTCATTAGAACTTATTCAAATACATTCTTTTTAATAGCTGAGTAATATTCCATTGTGTATATGTACCAAAGCTTTCTTATCCATTCATCTGCTGATGAACATCTAGGTTTCTTTGTGATAAATGTTGGGGCATATGTGTCTCTTTCAGTTCTGGTTCCTTTGTGTGTATGCCAAGCAGTGGGATTGCTGGGTCACATGGCAGTTTTATTTCCAATTTTTTAAGGAATCTCCACACTGTTCTCTAGTTTGCATTCCCACCAACAGTGTAAGAAGGTTCCCTTCTCTCCACACCCTCTCCAGCATTTATTGCTTGTAGACCTTTGGATCGCAGCCATTCTGACTGGTGTGAAATGCTACCTCATTGTGGTTTTGATTTGCATTTCTCTCTTGATGAAAGTAAAAGAGGAGAGTGAAAAAGTTGGCTTAAAGCTCTACATTCAGAAAATGAAGATCATGGCATCCAGTCCCATCACTTCATGGGAAGTAGATGGGGAAACAGTGGAAACTGTCAGACTTTATATTTTGGGGGCTCCAAAATCACTGCAGATGGTGATTGCAGCCATGAAATTAAAAGACGCTTACTCCATGGAAGAAAAGTTATGACCAACCTAGATAGCATATTCAAAAGCAGAGACATTACTTTGCCAGCTAAGGTCCGTCTAGTCAAGGCTATGGTTTTTCCAGTAGTCATGTATGGATGTGAGAGTTGGACTGTGAAAAAGGCTGAGCGCCGAAGAATTGATACTTTTGCACTGTGGTGTTGGAGAAGACTCTTGAGAGTCCCTTGGACTACAAGGAGATCCAACCAGTCCATTCTGAAGGAGATCAGCCCTGGGGTTTCTTTGGAAGGAATAATGCTAAAGCTGAAACTCCAGTACTTTGGCCACCTGATGTGAAGAGTTGACTCACTGCAAAAGACTCTGATGATAGGAGGGATTGGGTCAGGAGGAGAAGGGGACGACCGAGGATGAGATGGCTGGATGGCATGACTGACTCGATGGACGTGAATCTGAGTGAACTCCGGGAGTTGGTGATGGACAGGGAGGCCTGGCATGCAGCGATTCATGGGGTCACAAAGAGTCGGACACGACTGAGTGACTGAACTGAACTGAACTGAACTGAACTGATAATGAGTGATGTTGAGCATCTTTTCATGTGTTTGTTAGCCATCTTTATGTCTTCTCTGGAGAAATATCTGTTTAGGTCTTTGGTCCATTTTTTGATTTTTTTTTAAATTTTCTAGAATTTAGCTGGAGGAGTTGATGGTATATTTTTGAGATTAATTCTTTGTTTGTTGCTTCGTTTGCTATTATTTTCTCCCATTCTAAAGGCTTTTCCACCTTGCTTATAGTTTCCTTTGTTGTGCAAAAGCTTTTAAGTTTAATTAGGTCCCACTTGTTTATTTTTGCTTTTATTTCTATTACTCTGGGAGGTGGGTCATAGAGCATCCTGCTGTGATGTATGTCGGAGAGTGTTTTGCGTACGTTTTCCTCTAGGAGTTTTATAGTTTGTGGTCTTACATTTAGATCCTAATCCATTTTGAGTTTATTTTTGTGTATGGTGTTAGAAAGTGTTCTAGTTTCATTCTTTTACAAGTGATTGACCAGTTTTCCCAGCACCACTTGTTAAAGAGATTGTCTTTTTCCATTGTATATTCTTGCCTCCTTTGTCAAAGATAAGGTGTCCATAGGTGCATGGATTTCTCTGGGGTTTCTATTTTGTTCCATTGAATCTATATTTCTGTCTTGTGCCAGTACTATACTGTATTAATGACTGTAGCTTTGTAGTATATCTGAAGTCAGGCAGGCTGATTCCTCCAGTTCCATTTTTCTTTCTCAAGATTGCTTTCGCTATTTGAGGTTTTTATATTTCCATACAAACTGTGAAATTATTTGTTCTAGTTCTCTGAAAAATACCATTGGTAGCTTGAAAGGGACTGTGTTGAATGTATAGATTGCTTTAGGTAGTATACTCATTTTCACTATATTGATTCTTCTGATCCATGAACATGGTATATTTCTCCATCTATTTGTGTCATCTTTGATTTAGTTCACCAATGTTTTATAGTTTTCTATATATAGGTCTTTTGTTTCTTTAGGTAGATTTATTCCTAAGTGTTTTCTTCTTTTCATTGCAATGGTGAATGAAATTGTTTCATTTCTCTTTCTGTTATCTCATTGTTAGTGTATAGGAATGCAAGAGATTATTGTGTGTTCATTTTATATCCTGTAACTTTACTGTATTCTTTAATTAGATCTAGTAATTTTCTGGTTGTGTGTTTAAGGTTTTCTATGTAGAGGACCATGTCATCTGCAAACAGTGAGAGTATTACTTCTTTTTTTCCAATCTGGATTCCTTTTATTTCTTTTTCTGCTCTGATTACTGTGGCTAAAACTTCCAAAACTATGTTCAATAGTAGTGATGAGACTGGGCACCTTTGTCTTGTTCTTGACTTTCAGTTCAGTTCAGTTCATTCAGTCACTCAGTCATGTCCGACTCCTTGAGACCCCGTGAACCGCAGCATGCCAGGCCTCCCTGTCCATCTCCAACTCCTGGAGTCAACCCAAACCCATGTCCAATGAGTCGGTGATGCCATCCAACCACCCCATTCTCTGTTGCCCCCTTCTCCTCCTGCCCTTAATCTTTCCCTGCATCAGGGTCTTTTCAAATGAATCAGCTCTTTACATCAGGTGGCCAAAGTATTGGAGTTTCAGCTTCAACATCAGTCTCACCAGTGAACACCCAGGACTGATCTCTTGTAGGATGGACTAGTTGGATCTCCTTGCAGTCCAAGGGACTCTCAAGAGTCTTCTCCAACACCACAGTTCAAAAGCATCAATTTTTCAGCGCTCAGCTTTCTTTACAGTCCAACTCTGACATCCATACCTGACTACTGGAAAAACCATAGCCTTGATTAGACAAACCTTTGTTGACAAAGTAATGTCTCTGCTTTTTAATATGCTGTCTAGATTAGTCAAAACTTTACTTCCAAGGACTAAGCATCTTTTAAATTCATGGCTGCAGTCACCAGCTACAGTGATTTTGGAGCCCAGGAAAATTAAGTCTGCCAACTGTTTCCACTGTTTTCAATCTATTTCCCATGAAGTGATGGGACCAGATGCCATGATCTTCATTTTCTGAATGTTGAGCTTTAAGTCAACATTTTCACTTCCTCTTTCACTCTCATCAAGAGGCTTTTTAGTTCTTTTTCAATTTCTGCCATAAGGGTGGTGTCATCTGCATATCTGAGGTTATTGATATTTCTTCCAGCAATCTTGATTCCATCTGTGCTTCCTCAAGCCCACCGTTTCTCATGATGTACTCTGCATATAAGTTAAATAAGCAGAGTGACAATATACAGCCTTGATGTACTCCTTTTTCCTATTTGGAACCAGTCTGTTGTTCCATGTCCAGTTCTAACTGTTGCCTCCTGACCTGCATACAGGTTTCTCAAGAGGCAGGTCAGGTGCTCTGGTATTCCCAACTCTTTCAGAATTTTCCAGTTGATTGTGATACACACAGTCAAAGCTTTGGCATAGTCAACAAAGCAGAAATAGATTTTTTTCTGGAACTCTCTTGCTTTTTGATGATCCAGCAGAGGTTGGCAATTTGATCTCTCGTTCCTCTGCCTTTTCTAAAACCAGTTTGAACAGCTGGAAGTTCACGATTCACATATTACTGAAGCCTGGCTTGGAGAATTTTGAGCATTACTTTACGAGTGTGTGAGATGAGTGCAATTGTGCAGTAGTTTGAGCATTCTTTGGCATTGCCTTTCTTCGGGATTGGAATGAAAACTGAGCTTTTCCAGTCCTGTGCCACTGCTGAGTTTTCCAGATTTGCTGACATATTGAGTGCAGGGGAATGATTTCAGTTTTTCTCCATTGAGGATAATGTTTCCTGTGGGTTTCTAACATATAGCTTTTATTATGTTGAGATATGTTCCTTTTGTGCCTGCTTTCTGGAGGTTTTTTGTTATAAATGGGTGTGGAATTTTGTCAAAGGCTTTCTCTGCATCTACTGAGATAATCATATGGGTTTGATCTTTCAGTTTGTTAATGTGGTATATCACATTGATTGATTGTTAGACCAACGCCGACTTGGTCACAATGTTTGATCTTTTTAATATGTTGTTGTTTTCTGTTTGCTAGAATTTTGTTGAGAATTTTTGCATCTATATTCATCAGTGATATTGGCCTGTAGTGTTTTTTGTTTGTTTGTTTGTTTTTTTGGTGGCATCTTTATCTGGTTTTGGTATTAGGGTGATAGTGGCTTCATTAAATGAATTTGGCAGTTTACCTTCCTCTGCAGTTTTCTGGAAGAATATGAGCAGGATAGGTGTTAGCTCTTCTCTAAATTTTTGGTAGAATTTTCCTGTGAAGCCATCTGATCCTGGGTTTTGTTTGTTACAAAATTTTTATTACACTTTCAATTTACATGTTTTGATGAGTCTGTTTAGATTTTCAGTTTCTTTCTGGTTCACATTTGGAAACTTATACTTTTCTAAGAATTCATCCATTTCTTCCAGGTTATCCATTTCATTGTCATATAGTTGCTGATAGTAGTCTTTTATGATCCTTTGTATTTCTCTTTGGTTTGTTGTGATTTCTCCATTTTTATTTCTTTTTTTATACATTTAAACTTTTATTTATTATTTTTAGTTTTGTTTTAATATTTATTTATTTATTTATTTATTACAATAATGTATTTGTTTTGCCATACAATGACATGAATCAGCCACAGGTGAACACAATCTCCCAATGCCAAAGCCCCCTCCCACCTCCCACCCCACATCATCTACCTGAATCATCCTGTGCACCAGCCCCATGCATCCTGCATCCTGCATTGAACATAGATTAGCGCTTCGTTACTTACAAGATAGTATACATGTTTCAATGCCATTCTCCCAATCCATCCCACCCTTTCCCTCTCCCTCAGAGTCCAAGACTCCGTTCTATACCTCTGTGTATCTTTTGTTGTCTCACATACAGGGTCATCATTACTATCTTCTAAATTCCATATATATGTGTCAGTATACTGTATTGGTGTTTTTCTTTCTGGCTTACTTCACTCTGTATAATCGGTTCCAATTTCATCCATCTTATTAGAACTGAGTCAAATTTATTATTTTTAAGGGCTGAGTAGTACTCCATTGTGTATATGTACCACTGCTTTCTTATCCATTCATCTGCTGATGGACATCTAGGTTGTTTCCATGTCCTGGCTATTATAAACAGTGCTGCAATGAACATTGGGGTACATGTGTCTCTTTCAACTCTGGTTTCCTCGGTGTGTATGCCCAGCAGTGGGATTGCTGGGTCATAAGGCAGTTCTATTTGCAATTTTTAAGGAATCTCCACACTGTTTTCCATAGTGGCTGTACTAGTTTGCATTCCCACCAGCAGTGTAAGAGGGTTCCCTTTTCTCCACATCCTCTCCAGCATTTATTGCTTGTAGACTTTTGGATCGCAGCCATTCTGACTGGTGTGAAATGGTACCTCATTGTGGTCTTGGTTTGCATTTCTCTGATAATGAGTGATGTTGAGCATCTTTTCATGTGTTTGTTAGCCATCCGTATGTCTTCTTTGGAGAAATGCCTATTTAGTTCTCTGGCCCATTTTTTTATTGGATCATTTATTTTTCTGGAGTTGAGCTGCATAAGTTGCTTATATATCTTTGAGATTAGTTGTTTGTCAGTTGTTTCATTTGCTATTGTTTTCTCCCATTCAGAAGGCTGTCTTTTCACCTTGCTTATAGTTTCCTTTGTTGTGCAGAAGCTTTTAATTTTAATTAGATCCCATTTGTTTACCTTTGCTTTCATTTCCAGTATACTGGGAGTTGGATCATAGAGGATCCTGCTGTGATTTATGTCAGAGAGTGTTTTGCCTATGTTCTCCTCTAGGAGTTTTATAGTTTCTGGTCTTACATTTAGATCTTTAATCCATTTTGAGTTTATTTTTGTGTATGGTGTTAGAAAGGGGTCTAGTTTCATTCTTTTACAAGTGGTTGACCAGTTTTCCCAGCACCACCTGTTAAAGAGACTGTCTTTACTCCATTGTATATTCTTGCCTCCTTTGTCAAAGATAAGGTGTCCGTAGGTGTGTGGGTTAATCTCAGGGCTTTCTATTTTGTTCCATTGATCTATATTTCTGTCTTTGTGCCAGTACCATACTGTCTTAATGACTGTGGCTTTGTAGTAGAGCCTGAAGTCAGGCAAGTTGATTCCTCCAGTTCCATTGTTCTTTCTCAAGACTGCTATTCGAGGTTTTTTGTATTTCCATACAAATCTTGAGATTATTTGATCTAGTTCTGTGAAAAATAATGCTGGTAGCTTGATGGGAATTGCATTGAATCTGTAGATTGCTTTGGGTAGTATACTCATTTTCACTATATTGACTCTTCCGACCCATGAGCATGGTATATTTCTCCATCTATTAGTGTCCTCTTTGATTTCTTTCATCAGTGTTTTATAGTTTTCGATATATAGGTCTTTAGTTTCTTTAGGTAGGAATATTCCTAAGTATTTTATTCTTTTCGTTGCAATGGTGAATGGAATTGTTTCCTTCACTTCTTTTTCTACTTTCTCATTATTAGTGTATAGGAATGCAAGGGATTTCTGAGTATTGATTTTATATCCTGCAACTTTACTATATTCATTGATTAGCTCTAGTAGTTTTCTGGTCGAGTCTTTAGGATTTTCTATGTAGAGGATCATGTCATCTGCAAACAGTGGGAGTTTTACTTCTTCTTTTCCAATTTGGATTCCTTGTATTTCTTTTTCTGCTCTGATTGCTGTGGCCAAAACTTCCAGTACGATGTTGAAGAGTAGTGGTGAAAGTGGACACTCTTGTCTTGTTCCTGACTTTAGGGGAAATGGTTTCAATTTTTCGCCATTGAGGATAATGTTAGCTGTGGGTTTGTCATATATAGCTTTTATTATGTTGAGGTATGTTCCTTCTATTCCTGCTTTCTGGAGAGTTTTTATCATAAATGGATGCTGAATTTTGTCAAAGGCTTTTTCTGCATCTATTGAGATAATCATATGATTTTTATTTCTCAGTTTGTTAATGTGATGAATTACATTGATTGACTTACGGATATTGAAGAATGCTTGCATCCCTGGGATAAAGCCCACTTGGTCATGGTGTATGATTTTTCTAATGCGTTGCTGGATTCTGATTGCTTGGATTTTGTTGAGGATTTTTGTATCTATGTTCATCAGTGATATTGGCCTGTAGTTTTCTTTTTTGTGGTGTCTTTGTCAGGTTTTGGTATTAGGGTGTTGGTGGCCTCATAGAATGAGTTTGGAATTTTACCTTCCTCTGCAATTTTCTGGAATAGCTTCAGTAAGATAGGTGTTAGCTCTTCTCGGAATTTTTGGTAGAATTCAGCTGTGAAGCCATCTGGACCTGGGCTTTTGTTTGCTGGAAGATTTCTGATTAGTTTCAATTTCCATGCTTGTGATGGGTCTGTTAAGATTTTCTATTTCTTCCTGGTTCCATTTTGGAAAGTGGTACTTTTCTAAGAATTTGTCCATTTCTTCCAAGTTGTCCATTTTATTGGCATATAATTGCTGATAGTAGTCTCTTATGATTCTTTGTATTTCTGAGTTGTCTGTCGTGATCTCTCCATTTTCATTTCTAATTTTATTGATTTGAATTTTTTCTCTTTGTTTCTTGATGAGTCTGGCTAATGGTTTGTCAATTTTATTTATCCTTTCAAAGAACCAGCTTTTTGCTTTGTTGACTTTTGCTATGGTCTCTTTTGTTTCTTTTGCATTTATTTCTGCCCTAAGTTTTAGGATTTCTTTCCTTCTACTAACTCTGGCGTTCTCTATTTCTTCCTTTTCTAGTTGCTTTAGGTGTAGAGTTAGGTTATTTATTTGACTTTTTTCTTGTTTCCTGATGTATGCTTGTATTGCTATGAACTTTCCTCTTAGGACTGCTGTTATAGTGTCCCAAAGGTTCTGTGTTGTTGTGTTTTCATTTTCATTCGTTTTGATGCATATTTTGATTTCTTTTTGATTTCTTCTATGATTTGTTGATTATTCAGTAGGGTGTTGTTCAGCCTCCAAATGTTGGCATTTTTAATAGTTTTTCTCCTATAATTGAGATCTAACCTTAGTGCATTATGGTCAGAGAAGATGCTTGGAATAATTTCGATTTTTTGAATTTATCAAGGTTAGATTTATGACCCAGAATGTGATCTATCCTGGAAAAGGTTCCGTGTGCACTTGAGTAAAAGGTGAAATTCATTGTTTTGGGGTGAAATGTCCTATCGATATCAATTAGGTCTAACTGGTCAATTGTATCGTTTAACGTTTGCATTTCTTTGTTAATTTTCTGCTTAGTTGTTCTATCCATTGGTGTGAGTGGGTTATTAAAGTCTCCCACTATTATTGTGTTATTATTAATTTCCCCTTTCATGCTTGTTAGCAATTGTCTTACATATTGCGGTGCTCCTATGTTGGGTGCATATATATTCATAATTGTTACATCTTCTTCTTGGATTGATCCTTTATTCATTATGTAGTGGCCTTCTTTGTCCCTTTTCACAGCCTTTGTTTTAAAGTCTATTTTATCGGATATGAGTATTGCTACTCCTGCTTTCTTTTGGTCTTTATTTGCATGGAATATCATTTTCCAGCCCTTCACTTTTAGTCTGTATGTGTCCCTTGTTTTGAGGTGGGTCTCTTGTAGTCAGCATATATAGGGATCTTGTTTTTGTATCCATTCAGCCAGTCTTTGCCTTTTGGTTGGGGCATTCAACCCATTTACATTTAAGGTAATTATTGATAAGTATGCTCCTGTTGCCATTTACTTTATTGTTTTGGGTTCGGGTTTATATGCCCTTTCTGTGTTTCCTGTCTAAAGTCTATCCTTTAGTATTTGTTGGAGAGCTGGATTGGTGGTGCTGAATTCTCTCAGCTTTTGCTTGTCTGGAAAGCTTTTGATTTCTCCTTCATATTGAATGAGATCCTTGCTGGGTACAGTAGTCTTGGCTGAAGGTTATTATCTTTCATCACTTTAAGTATGTCTTGCCATTCCCTCCTGGCCTGAAGAGTTTCTATTGAAAGATCTGCAGTTATTCTTATGGGGATCCCCTTGTGTGTTATTTGTTGTTTTTCCCTTGCTGCTTTTAATATTTGTTCTTTGTGTTTGGTCTTTGTTAGTTTGATTAAAATATGTCTTGGGGTGTTTTGCCTTGGGTTTATCCTGTTTGGCACTCTCTGGGTTTCTTGGACTTGGGTGATTATTTCCTTCCCCATTTTAGGGAAGTTTTCAACTATTATCTCCTCAAGTATTTTCTCATGATCTTTCTTTTTGTCTTCTTCTTCTATAATTCGAATGTTGGAGCATTTCATATTGTCTTGGAGGTCTCTGAGGTTGTCCTCATTTCTTTTAATTCGTCTTTCTTTTTCCCTCACTGATTCATTTATTTCTACCATTCTATCTTCTATTTCACTAATCCTATCTTCTACCTGCGATATTCTACTATTTGTAGCCTCCAGAGTGTTTCTGATCTCATTTATTGCATTATTCATTATATGTTGACTCTTTTTATTTCTTCTAGGTCCTTGTTAAACCTTTCTTGCATCTTCTCAATCCTTGACCCCAGGCTACTTATCTGTGATTCCATTTTGATTTCAAGATTTTGGATCATTTTCACTATTAGTATTCGGGATTCTTTCTCAGGTAGATTCCCTATCTCTTCCTCTTTTGTTTGGTTTGGTGGGCATGTCTCCTGTTCTTTTACCTGCTGGGTATTCCTCTGTCTCTTCATCCTGGTTATATTGCTGCGTTTGGGGTGGCTTTTCTGTATTCTGGGAATTTGTGGGTTTCTCTTTATTATAGAGCTTCCTCTCTGTGTTTCGGGTTATATCAGAGGCTTGTCCAAGTTTCTTGATTAGGGAGGCTTGTGTTGGAGTTCTGGTGGGTGGGGCTGGATTTCTTCTCTCTGGAGTTCTGTGAAGTGTGAAGTAATGGGTTATGAGACGTCAATGGTTTTGGAGTATTTTGAGCTGCCTGTGTATTGAAGCTCAGGGGCTTGTTCTTGTGTTGCTGGAGAATTTGCATGGTATGTCTTGCTCTGGAGCTTGTTGGCCCTTGGGCGGTGCTCAGTTTCAGTATAGGTATGAAGGAATTTGATGAGCTCTTATTGGATAATGTTCTCTGTATTCAGGAATTCTTTGATGATCTCAGGATTTGGACTTATGCCTCCTGATTCTGGTTTTCAGATTTATTTTTACAATAGCCTCATGATTTCTCCATCTATTCAGCACTAATGTTAAAACATCTAGGTTAATGATGATAAATTTCTCCACCTTGAGGGTCATCCCTAGAGGATCACTGAGTTACTTGGAGGAGGGAAGATGGAGGGGATAGTTAGAGGTGAGTGGAATGGGATGAGGTGGAAACAAAAGAGGAAAAGGAAGCTAGCCCGTAACCACTTTCTTGTGTGCGCTCCGAAGTCTGGACCACTCAGAGGTGGTCACAGAGTTATACATGGAAGAGGAGAGGGAGGAAGTAGATAGAGGTGGACAGGAGGATAAAAGAGGGAGATGCAAAGGAGGGATACAGATCTGGCCAGTGACCAGTTCCCTGAGAATTCTCCACCTTCTGGAACACACAGAGATTCATAGAGTTGGGTAGAGAAGAGGAGGGAAGGGATGAGACAAAAGCCACCTGGTGGAGAAAAGAGATTCCAAAGGGGTAGAGAGTGGTCAAGCCAATAGTCTCGCACTCATGTAAAACTGGGTACTGAAGATTAGGTTTTTAAAAGTACAAAATTGGCAACAAATACCAAAATGCCAAGATTAAAAATCTGGAGTAAAGATTGGATTTTCAAAGATAGAATATTGAAGAGAAGAAGAAGGAGAGAGAAATTTAAAAAAGAAAAATAGAGGAAAAAAGTAAAATAAAATAAAAGACTCCAGAATTATTAAAAGACAACTTCCTCCACCAATAGGACTATATATGGTGTTTGCTTTAACGATAGGGATTTTTTTTTTTGAAAAGTAATATTAGGTTATAAAAATAATAAATAGAAATATAGAAGACTTAAAAGTTTAAGCAAGTTTAGGAAAAAAAGATGAAAAAAAAAGAAGAAAAAAACAAATTTAAAAAGAAAAAATTTTTAAGAAAGAAAAAAATTCTTAAAAAAAAAAATCACGCTTCCACATCATCCCCCCCGCCTTGCCCACAAAAATTTTGATCAAAAAGTAGTAACGGTATATCTGGTGCTTTCTCTGTCGTTGTGGACTGTGTGGGGTCGCTACCAAGGCAGTTCCCTCTGTTTGACTTCCTCTGTTTTCTGGACTCTTCCATGTCTGATTTCTGTCTTGCCACAGGGAGGGTGGTGGTGAGCTCTGCACTGGGCTTGCCCCTTCTTGCTCAGCAGGATAACCGTGTGCGGCCTGCCCTATGCTTCATGCACTTCCCAGGTCTAAGCCGCTCAGGTTTGGCGCTCAGGAAGCCCCCCTCCGAGTGTCGGGTTTGATTGATCCTGGGCTATGTTCCCTTCCCAAGTCCGAGTGGCTAGGGAGTTTGGCGCGCACTATTGATTGCATCTTCTGGGCTTTCCGGGTCGCTCAATTTTCTGGGAGCTCCGCCGGGGCTCTTTCTCAGGCAGATGATAACTGTTCAGAGACCCCCAGAAGTCTCAGTAATGAAGCCTGCTTGCAGTTTGGTAGGTAATGTCTCTTTTGAGCTGTGATTGCCTCCTTCCAGCGCTTAAGGCTCTGGCTGCCTGTCGCCGAAGGGGGATGGTCTGTAGCCGGCTATTTCCAATCCATCCTTTGTTCTGTACACGGGCCTGTCGGTGTCTTATATTCGAGCATTTCACGTGTTAGCTATCCCACAGTCTGGTTTGCTAGACCAAGATAGTTCTTTCTAGCCACGCACAGACCCAATTCTGGCCCCGTTATGCCCCGATTCTCTAGAAAAGCCCTGCAGCCTACGTCTCCCGCGGCCCAATTCTTAGAAAGCACTGTCGCGGGCGCGCCTCCTCTCCTGCCCCAACCCCCACTGCTGTTGGACGCAGGCATTTGCGCTGCTTATCCGCTGGGGGTTATACTGTTGAATTCATAATCTGTTGGTTTTAATTATTTATTTAGTCTTCCTTCCTGTTATGTTGCCCTCTGTGCTTCCAGGGCTCGCCCCATGCACAGCTGTGAGAAAGTTCCCCAATTTTAGGGAACCTCTCTTTTAAGAGTCTCTTCCTGGGACGGGATTCCCTTCCCGTGCCGGGGTTCCCTCCCCTAATTCCTTTGTCTCTAACTTCATCCTTTAAAATAATTCCTACCTGGTTTTGAAGCCAATGATCTGCTTTGCTGGATGCCTGATGTCCTCTGCCAGCAGTCGGAAGTTATTTTGTGGAATTTGCTCAGCATTGAAATGTTCTTTTGATGAGGTAGAGAAGGAGAAATGTTCTCCCCATCCTATTCCTCTGCCATCTTTTTCGCTCTCTCCATTTTTATTTCTAATCTTGTTGTTTTGATTCTTCTCCCTTTTTTTCTTATGGGTGTGGCTAATGGTTTGTTTATTTATCTTCTCAAACTACCAGCTTTTAGTTTTGTTGATTTTTGCTATAATCTCCTTTGTTTCTTTTTATTTGTGCCTTAATTTTTATGATTTCTTTCCTTCTACTAACACTGGGGTTCTTCATTTCTTCATTTTCTAGTTGCTTTAGTTATAAAATTAGGTTATTTATTTGATTTTTCTTTTGTTTCTTGAGGTAAACTTGTATTGCTATGAACCTTCCCCTTAGCACTGCTTTTACTGAATCCCATAGGTTTTAGGTTGTTTTGTTTTCATTTTCATTTGTTTATATGAATATTTTGGTTTCTTTTTTTATTTCTTCTGTGATTTTTTTATTTATTCAGAAGTGCATTGTTTAGCATCCATATGTTTGTATTTTTAATAGGTTTTTTTTTCTGTAATTGACATCTAATCTTACTGCATTGTGAACAGAAAAGATGCTTGAAATTATTTCAATTCTTTTAAAATTTTTCCAAGGCTAGATTTATGGCCCAGGATGTGATCTAGCCTGGAGAATATTCTGTGTGCACTTGAGAAAAAGCTGATATTCATTGTTTTGGGGTGAAATGTCCTATAGATACCAATTAGGTCTAACTGGTCCATTGTATCATTTAAAGTTTGTATTTCCTTGCTAATTTTCTGTTTGGTTTATCTATCTAGAGATGTGAGAGGGGTATTAAAAGTCTTTTGGGGAGATTTTTGATCACTGTTTTTATTTCAGTGTTTGTAACTGGGTAGTTCATAATTTCTATTTCTTCCTGCTTCAGTCTTGGGAGGTTGACCTTTTCTAACCAACTTGGTCATAACTGATCATTGGATGACCCCTCTTTCTAACTTTTAATTAGAACCCAATCTCTTGGGTTGATGTTAACAGTGTTTTGATGACTCTCTGTCTTACCTGACAATATATGTTCCTATGTTTTTTAGAGCCCATTATAGTTGTCCTAGATTAATAGCATAATTTTTAAGTACAGTTAAAGATTTCACCTAACACAAAGTCATTTGTTAAGAAAGGTCTCCCATACATTAACTCATAGGGACCAACCTTTAGTTATTCCTTAGGGGCTGCTCTTATTCTCGTTAGGGAAACTGATACTACTTGGACCCATTTTTCTCCAGTCTCTTGGCATAATTCAACTATAGCTCACTTCACTGTGAGCTAACTCATTCATCTCTTCTACTTTCCCTGAAGATTGGGATCTCCATGCAGCAAGAAAGAAATACTTTACTTCCAAAGTTTTATATATTTGTTGGGTGATTTTAGAGAAAAATGGAGGCCCTTTGGGCTACCTTGGTGGCTCAGCAGTAAAGAATCCACGTGCAATGCAGGAGGCACAAAAGACGCAAATTTGATCCCTGGGTCAGGAAGATCCCCTGGAGGACAGCATAGCAATCCACTCCAGTATTTGTGCCTAGAAAATCCTGTGGAAAGAGGGAGCCTCGGGGTCTACAGTCCATAGGTTGCAAACAGTCAGACATAACTGATGACTAGGTATCTAGGTACTCACGTGGGCTGATTATCGCTTTGTATAGGTTGAGGTAAACCAAACCAAGGGATTATTTCCTTAAGTAAATTTTTTGTTACTTTTGAAGCCCACTCGGTTCATATAGGGAATGCCTTTATGCAACTTGTAAATGTGTCTACCATCAATAACAAATATTTATATCCTTGGGTCCTGGGCATTTGAGTAGAATCAATCTACCAATCCTCTCCTAAATAGCTTCCTCTGTGTTGATCAGGTTTAACTAATACAGGGGGTAATGGCAGTTTTAGGGTTATTTTGTAAGTAGGTGTCACATGATTTGCTGATCTGCACCACTGCAGTCTTCATTTCCCTTCCCATAAACAAATATATTAACAAATTCCAAAAACTTCATATTCATAATGGAAATTTCGTGTAAAGCCTTAATTAGTTTTTACTGTTGGACTTGTGGAATCATAATCCTTTTATTTAGCATGTCCCATCCTCTTTGATTTATTAATCCTCTACTTTTAGCCCAGTCCTCCTCTTCCTTGGAGTAGCAAGTTTATAGCATTTCTTCTACTAGGCTTGGGAATTTTTGTATGGCAAAACTAATGCAATATTGTAAAGTATTTAGCCTCCAATTAAAATAAATAAACTTAAATTTAAAAAAATTCTTAAAAAAATAATAAAATAAAAATAAAAAATAAAACGGCCTGAATGTTATCTGTTAATTTACAAGCTGCTCTCTTTGTTTCTCATCAGCTCAATGATTTCCTTTTCCATTTTTTAACCCAGAAGCTAGAGGTTGGTGTCCCTTACAGTGTACCACAAGTATTTATTTAGGGTTCTACACTGCTTTTAATAATTTAAGGATTTCCTTTTCATACTTCAGAGGGGACTTCTTAGCATTTAGCATATGCCTTTTCCTCCAAATAGTGACAAGAGCACAGAGAATCAAAAAGCAATACTTTGAGTGTGTATGTTACTCGGAAAGAGTGGAGAAATAGCTCCATAAAGAATGAAGAGCCTAGGCCAAAGTGCAAGTGACTCTTAGTTATGGACCTATCTGGTGGTTAAAGTAAAGTCCAATACTGTAAAGAACAATATTGCATGAGAACTTGCAATGTTAGGTCTTGTGTATGAATCAAGGTAACCTGACATTATCAAGCAGGAGATGGCAAGAGTAAACATCAACATTTTAGGTATCAGTGAACTAAAATGGAGGGAATGGGAGAATTTAACTCATATTACCATTATATCTACTACTGTGGGAAAGAATCCCTTAAAAAATATGGAGTACCCTCATAGTGAAGAAAGAGTCAGAAATGCAGTACTTGGGTGCAGTTTCAAAAACGACAGAATGATCTCTGTTCATTTCCAAGGCAAACTATTGACTATCACAGTAATCCTAGTCTATGCCCCAACCAATAATGCTGAAGAAGCTGAAGCTGAATGATTCTATGAAGACAAGACCTACAAGACCTTCTAGAACTTAGAACTATACATAAACAGGCCTTAAACCAGGTAGCCATGACGATGTGGTCACTCACCTAGAGCCAGAAATCTTGGAATGTGAAACCGAGAGGGCCCTAGGAAGCATTACTACAAATGAAAATAGTAGAGGTGATGCGATTCCAGCTGAGCTATTTCAAACCCGAAAAGATGATGCTGTTCAACTGCTGAACTTAATATGTCAGCAAATTTGGAAAACTCAATAGTGACAACAGAACTGGAAAAGGTCAGTTTTCACTCCCATCTCAAACAAATGCGATGTCAAAGAATGGCCAAACTACCATACAGTTGTGCTCATTTCACATGCTGTAGAAGTAATGCTCAGAATCCTTCAAGCTAGGCTTCAACAGTAGGTGAACTGAGAAATTCCAGATGTACAAGCTGGATTTAGAAAAGACAAGGACCATTTGCTATTGTTTTCTCCCATTCAGAAGGCTGTCTTTTCACCTTGCTTATAGTTTCCTTTGTTGTGTAGAAGCTTTTAATTTTAATTAGGTCCCATTTGTTATTTTTGCTTTTATTTCCAGTATACTGGGAGGTGGATCATAGAGGATCATGCTGTGATTTATGTCAGAGAGTGTTTTGCCTATGTTTTCCTCTAGGAGTTTTATAGTTTCTGGTCTTACATTTAGATCTTTAATCCATTTTGAGTTTATTTTTGTGTATGGTGTTAGAAAGAGGTCTAGTTTCATTCTTTTACAAGTGGTTGACCAGTTTTCCCAGCACCACCTGTTAAAGAGACTATCTTTACTCCATTGTATATTCTTGCCTCCTTTGTCAAAGATAAGGTGTCCATAGGTGTGTGGGTTTATCTCAGGGCTTTCTATTTTGTTCCATTGATCTATATTTCTGTCTTTGTGCCAGTACCATACTGTCTTAATGACTGTGGCTTTGTAGTAGAGCCTGAAGTCAGGCAAGTTGATTCCTCCAGTTCCATTGTTCTTTCTCAAGATTGCTTTGGCTATTCGAGGTTTTTTGTATTTCCATACAAATCTTGAGATTATTTGATCTAGTTCTGTGAAAAATACTGCTGGTAGCTTGATGGGAATTGCATTGAATCTGTAGATTGCTTTAGGTAGTATACTCATTTTCACTATATTGACTCTTCCGACCCATGAGCATGGTATATTTCTCCATCTATTAGTGTCCTCTTTGATTTCTTTCATCAGTGTTTTATAGTTTTCGATATATAGGTCTTTAGTTTCTTTAGGTAGGTATATTCCTAAGTATTTTATTCTTTTCATTGCAATGATGAATGGAATTGTTTCCTTGACTTCTTTTTCTACTTTCTCATTATTAGTGTATAGGAATGCAAGGGATTTCTGAGTGTTGATTTTATATCCTGCAACTTTACTATATTCATTGATTAGCTCTAGTAGTTTTCTGGTCGAGTCTTTAGGATTTGCTATGTAGAGGATCATGTCATCTGCAAACAGTGAGAGTTTTACTTCTTTTCCAATTTGGATTCCTTTTATTTCTTTTTCTGCTCTGATTGCTGTGGCCAAAACTTCCAGAGCAAATGAAACAACTGACAAACAACTAATCTCAAAGATATACAAGCAACTTATGCAGCTCAACTCCAGAAAAATAAACGAACCAATCAAAAAATGGGCCAAAGAACTAAATAGGCATTTCTCCAAAGAAGACATACGGATGGCTAACAAACACATGAAAAGATGCTCAACATCACTTATTATCAGAGAAATGCAAATCAAGACCACAATGAGGTACCATTTCACACCAGTCAGAATGGCTGCGATCCAAAAGTCTACAAGCAATAAATGCTGGAGAGGATGTGGAGAAAAGGGAACCCTCTTACACTGCTGGTGGGAATGCAAACTAGTACAGCTACTATAGAGAACAGTGTGGAGATTCCTTAAAAAATTGCAAATAGAACTGCCTTATGATCCAGCAATCCCACTGCTGGACATACACACCGAGGAAACCAGAATTGAAAGAGACACATGTACCCCAATGTTCATCGCAGCACTGTTGATAATAGCCAGGACATGGAAGCAACCTAGATGTCCATCAGCAGATGAATGGATAAGAAAGCAGTGGTACATATACACAATGGAGTACTACTCAGCCCTTAAAAAGAATAAATTCGACTCAGTTCTAATGAGATGGATGAAATTGGAACCGATTATACAGAGTGAAGTAAGCCAGAAAGAAAAACACCAATACAGTATACTGACACATATATATGGAATTTAGAAGGACAGTAATGATGACCCTCTATGTGAGAAAACAAAAAGAGACTCAGAGGTATAGAATGGACTTTTGGACTCTGAGGGAGAAGGGGGGATGATTTAGGAGAATGGCATTGAAACATGTATACTATCTTGTAAGAACGAAGTGTCAGTCTATGTTCAATACAGGATGCAGGATGCATGGGGCTGGTGTACGGGATGATTCAGGGAGATGATATGGGGTAGGAGGTGGGAGGGGGCTTTGGCATTGGGACATCGTGGACACCTGTGGCTGATTCAAGTCAATGTATGGCAAAACAAATACAATATTGTAATGTAGAATAAATTATTTAAAAAATAAATAAAATAAAAAAATAAAATAAAAAAGAAAAGACAAGGACCAGAGATCCAACTTCCAACATTCGTTGGATCAAAGAAAAACCAAGGGAATTCCAAGCATCTACTTCAGTGACTACACTAAAGCCTTGACTGTCCAACCCCTGTCCATCACCAACACCCGGGGTTCACCCAAACCCATGTCCATTGAGTTGGTGATGCCATCCAACCATCTCATCCTCTATTGTCTCCTTCTCCTCCTTCCCTCAATCTTTCCCAGCATCAGGGTCTTTACAAATGGGCCAGCTCTTCCCATCACATGGCCAAAGTATTGGAGTTTCAGCTTCAACCTCAGTCCTTCCAATGAACACCCAGGACTGATCACAATTAGGATGGACTGGTTGGATCTCCTTGTAATCCAAGGGATTCTCAAGAGTCTTCTCCAACACCACAGTTCAAAAGCATCAGTTATTTTGCGCTAACCATTCTTTATAGTCCGACTTTCAAATCCATACATGACTACTGCAAAAACCATAGCCTTGACTAAATGGACCTTAGTTGACAAAGTACTGTCTCTGCTTTTTAATATGCTATCTAGGTTGGTCATAACTTTTCTTCCAAGGAGTAAGTGTCTTAATTTTATGGCTGCAATCACAATCTGCAGTGATTTTGGAGCCCCCGAAAATAAAGTCAGCTACTGTTTCCACCGTTTCCCCATCTATTTCCCATGAAGTTATGTGACCAGATGCCATGATCTTAGTTGTCTGAATGTTGAGCTTTAAGCCAACTTTTTCACTCTCCTCTTTCACTTTCATCAAGGGCTTCTTTAGTTCTTCTTCACGTTCTCCCATAAGGGTGGTGTCATCTGCATATCTGAGATTATTGATATTTGTCCTGGCAATCTTGATTCTAGCTTGTGCTTCCTCCAGCCCAGCGTTTCTCATGATGTACTCTGCATATAACCTAAATAAGCAGAGTGACAATATACAGCCTTGATGTACTCCTTTTCCTATTTGGGACCAGTCTGTTGTTTCATGTCCAGTTCTAACTGTTGCCTCCTGACTTGCATACAGGTTTCTCAAGAGGCAGTTCAGGTACTCTGGTATTCCCATCTCTTTCAGAATTTTCCACAGTTTATTGTGATCCACACATTCAAAGCTTTGGCATAGTCAATAAAGCAGAAATAGATGTTTTTCTGGAACTCTCTTGCTTTTTGATGATCCAGCAGATGTTGGCAATTTGATCTCTGGTTCCTCTGCCTTTTCTAAAACCAGCTTGGACAGCTGGAAGTTTACTATTCACGTATTACTGAAGCCTGGCTTGGAGAATTTTGAGCATTACTTTACTAGTGTGTGAGATGAGTGCAATTGCGCAGTAGTTTGAGCATTCTTTGGCATTGCCTTTCTTTGGGATTGGAATGAAAACTGAGCTTTTCCAGTCCTGTGCCACTGCTGAGTTTTCCAAATTTGCTGGCATATTGAGTGCAGCACTTTTACATCATCATGTTTCAGGATTTGAATTAGCTCAACTGGAATTCCATCACCTCCACTAGCTTTGTTCATAAAGATGCTTCCTAAGACCCACTTGACTTCACATTCCAGGATGTCTGATTCTAGATGAGTGATCACACCATTGTGATTATCTGAGTTGTGAAGGTCTTTTTGTACTGTTCTTCTGTGTATTCTTGCCTCCTTTTCTTAATATCTACTGCTTCTATTAGGTCCAGACCATTTCTGTCCTTTATTGAGCCCATCTTTGCAGGAAATGTTCCCTTGCTATCTCTAATTTTCTTGAAGAGATCTCTAGTCTTTCCCATTCTGTTCTTTTCCTCTATTTCTCTGCATTGATCACTGAGGAAGGCTTTCTTATCTCTCCTTGCTATTCTTTGGAACTCTGCATTCAAATGGTTATATTTCCTTTTCTCCTTTGCTTTTCATTTCTCATCTTTTCACAGTTATTTTTAAGTCTTCCTCAGACAGCCATTTTTCATTTTTGCATTTTTTTTCCCTTGGGTATAGTCTTGATCCCTGTCTCCTGTACAATATCATGAACCCCCGTCCATAGTGCATCAGGCACTCTATCAGATCTAGTCCCTTAAATCTATCCTCACTTCCACTATATAATTACATGGGATTTTATTTAGGTCATACCTGAATGGTCTAGTTGTTTTCCTTACTTTCTTCAGTTTAAGTCTGAATTTGGTAATAAGGAGTTCATGATCTGACTGAGTCAGCTCCCAGTCTTGTTTTTGTTGACTGTACAGAGCTTCTCCATCTTTGGCCGCTAAGAATTTAATCAATCTGATTTCGGCATTGACCATCTAGTGATGGCCATGTGTAGAATCTTCCCCTGTGTTGTTGGAAGAGGGTGTTTGCTATGACCAGTGCATTCTCTTGGCAAAACTCTATTAGCCTTTAACCTGCTTCATTCTGTATTCCAAGGACAAATTTGCCTATTCCTCCAGGTGTTTCTTGACTTCCTACTTTTGCATTCCAGTCCCCTAAAATGAAAAGGACATCTTTTGGGGTGTTAGTTCTAAAAGGTCTTGTAGGTCTTCACAGAACTGTTCAACTTCAGCTTCTTCAGCATTACTGCTAAGAGAATAGACATGAATTACCGTGATATTGAATGGCTTGCCTTGGAAATGAACAGAGTTCATTCTGTCGTTTTGAGATTGTATCTAAGTACTGTATTTCAGACTCTCCTGTCAACTATGATGGCTATTCCATTTGTCCTAAGGGATTCCTGCCCACAGTAGTAGATATAATGATCACAACAAACTGTGAAAATTCTTAAAGAGATGGGATGTCTCCTGTATGCAGGACAAGAAGCAATAGTTAATACCGTACATGGAACAATGGACTGATTCAAAGTTGGGAATGGAATTCATCAAGATTCGTATGGTCACCCTGCTTATGGAACACATATGCAGAGAATGTCATGCAAAATACCAGGCTGACTGAGTCACAAGATTACTGCAAGAAATGTCAATAATCTCAGATATGTAATAGCAGAAAACAGGAACTAAAGAGCCTTTTGATGAAAGTGAAAGAGGACAGTGAAAAAGCTGGCTTAAAACTCAGCATTCAAGAAACTAAATCATGGCATCTGTTCCCATCAATTTGTGGCAAATAGATGGGAAAAAAGTGGAAAGAGCAGCAAATTTTATTTTCTTCAGTTCTGAAACTATCGGCTTCCCTGGTGGCTCAGGGGAAAGAATCCGCCTGCAGTGCAGGAGCCTAAGGAGATGTGGGTTCAATCCCTGGGTCAGAAAGATCCCCTGGAGAAGGGAATGACAACCCACTGCAGTATTATTGCCTGAAGAACCTCATGGACAGAGGAGCTTGGTGGGCTACAGTCCATAGGGTTGCAAAGAGTCAAACACAACTGAAGCAACTTAGCACACAAAATCAATGTGGATTGTGACTGCAGCCATGAAATTAAAAGACGCTTGCTCCTTGGAAGAAAAGCTATGGCCAACCTAGACAGCATATTAAAAAACAAAGACTTCACTTGGCTGACAAAAGTCCATGTAATCAAAACTATAGTTTTTCTGATAGTCATGTATGGATGTGAGAGTTGGACCATAAAGAAGGCTGAGCACTAAGGAATTGATGCTTTTGAATTGTGGTGCTGGAGAAAACTTTTGAGAGTCCCTTGGACTATAAGAACATCAAGCCAGTCAATCCTAAAGGAAATCAACTTTGAATATGCATTGGAATGACTGATGCTAAAGGTGAAGCTCCAACACTCTGGCCTCCTGATTCAAAGAGCTGACTCATTGGAAAATACCTTGATGCTGGGCAAGATTAAGGGCAGGAGGAAAAGGGAAAACAGAAAATGAGATTCGTTGGATGCCATCACCAACTCAATGGACATGAAGTTTGAGTGAACTCTGGAATATAGTGAAGGACAGGGAAGCCTGACATGCTGCAGCTTGTGGGGTTGTGAAGAGTTGGACATGGATTAGCTACTTAACAACAACAGTATCTGTATAAATTGTGGCTTTCTTCCTTTTTCCAGTTTAAGTGCCGTGATTAATGTTATAAGTTCAGCCCTCTGGAAAGAAGGAAGAAAGCCACTTGGGAAGAAGTCCATATTTTACAGTGTCATAAGCACTCATTACAGGACATATCCTGCCTTGCTCTTTCCTTCTTCAATAAAACTGTGTCATCTGTATACCATTCAACAACAGGATTATCAACTGGAGCTTTTTAAAGTCAGGTCTACTAGAATAAATTTGTTTAATAGGCTGTTACAGTCATGAAGCAAAGGTTTTTCTTTCTCATTCCTTCTGTATGTAAATTGGGGAGGAAAGTCGCTGAGTTTAAAATTTGGCATACCTTTAGATCTACTTCTGGCGTGTCCAAGAGAAGGGCACGATCAAGGGCTTAATGATGTGTCCTCCAGTCATCCAGTGGTTTCCTTTTGCTTGTAAAACTGAAACTACTTGATGGGGTGTGAATACTGTCATCCTCTTGCCCTGTGTCAATTCAGTAGCCTCAGTTACTAGTAAGACAGTTGCTGCAACCACCTGTGAGCAAGGTGGCCATCCTATTGTTGTTTGGTCCAGACTCTTAGATGGATATGCAACAGGTTGGTAGGTAGGTCCTACCTACCTACATGCTGGGGAGCTGCAACCCCACCTTCAGTTACAAACAGGAAAAAAAAATGTTTTTTTCTAAATGAGGCAACCCCAGAGCTGGAGGATAGTAATTCTTCCTTTAGAGTGTGAAAGACCTGTTCTTCAATATTCCCCCGATTTAATGGACCAGTTCCTGTGCTTTGTTTTAGCAATGGTTTGACATCTAACCCATAGCCCAGAATCCAAAAAGGAATTAATATTCCTAAGCCAGGAGGATGCAAAAAAGACATCCTTTAAATCTAACACAATAAACCAATTTGCTTCCTCTGGAATCAGAGTCAGGATAGTATAAAGATATGGAACAATAGGATAAATCAGTTCCACAGCCTCATTAATAGCCCTTGGGTCTAGTGTAAATCAATATTCTTCAGTAGGTTTAAGAATGGATAATATCAGAGTATTACATGGTGACTGACAGGGTACCAATAATCCATATGAAACATACTTCTTTACTACAGAAGAAATATCTGTCTGAGGCTTCTAGCTTTGAAGGATATTGTTTTTACATGGATATTTTCATCCAGGTCTTAGCCTGATAACTACTGGCTGAATGTCTTTGGCTAAGCCTGAAACCTTAGTGTTTTAAACTTCAGGATTTGCTAAGGTTGCTATCTCAATTGTAGACTCAGTCTGTTACTTTTTATTCTCTCTTTAAATCATTTGATGATTAATAAGTTTTCCTTGTCCCTTGAGGAACAGAGTGGCCCCTAACTTGATTAATGAATCTCTTCCTATTAAAGGGAATAGGGCATTCAGGCACAAACAAAAACAAAAAGGAATGTAAAAGTTGTTGCCGTTAATGTTACACACAAGGGTTTCCAGGACAGTGTGCCCCTGTCTTTTTCTTGATATGTTCATAACTTATGCCTTATGACCACAAAGATTTCCAATCATTTGGGTTAATACTGGTAAGTTTGTATCAGTGTCTATATGAAATTCTTTCAAATGGCCTGCCACTTCAGTGTAACCCAAGCCTTGGTGTTAGTTATGTAGAAGGACTCTCTCGTCAGGGCCACTTCTGACCTTGGGTCCTGTCAGTCTTCTGACTGTGAAATTTTAAGTGGCCAAGGGGGCCCCGTTGCTTACTGGCATCTGGGGCATTCCCTCTGCCAATGTTTTAGCTGTTTGAAAAAGTGTATTGACCACAGTCTTTCCTCCAGCTTCCCTTTTATACACACAGGGCACACTGATTTTTGTCAGTATCCGTGGGCCTTGTGGTCCACCATGACCAGATTGGCCCACAAAGCCTGGCCTCTCATTTGATGGTCCCTGAGTGGACTGAGTGGACAAAATCCATTGCACTCATTTAATTTTAAGCCTTTTGTTTATCTCTCTGCATGCATTCAGCCTTTTTGGTCATATCTCTGTTACTGAAAACTGAATAAACCAATTAGAACAAATCATTCATAGAGGTCTGGGAGAAGCCTCCTTTTGAATTTTGTGCCTGGTATCTGGGGCAGATTGGGCTATGAAATATACAGCCAAAGGGCCTGTCCCTTGAGGGAGGATGGATCCACTTATGTGTACTTTCTAAAAGCTTCCATTAATCTCCTTTTAAAAACTGCCAGATTTTCATCTGGTCCCTGTTGGACTTCTTTTACTTTCTCATAGTTAACAGACTTTACTGTAACTTTCTTCATGCCTTCTTTCAAATAGTTAGTCATATGGTTGCATCTGTGCCTATCAATAGAATGGAATTACTATCAATAGTAATTCCACTGTGGATCAGCCGCAGGGATGGCGTGATTCCCCACATGAAAGACTGCATGTCCCTGTTGGTCAGGATGAGCCATTGGTCAGGATGAGCTCCTGCTGCTAGTTATTATATGCTGTTTTCATCTGGGATGCAGCAGTGGAATACTAAAATTTATAAATCTCCCCAAGTGGGATCAAAGGATCTCATTAACCTGCTAAACTGCTAAGTAAAGTTCAGGGTCCTCAGAAAAACTTTCCAATTTATCCTCTGCCAGACTTATATCAGACATCAAAAAGGGCACATGGACTCTTATTGTTCCTTGATTCCTATCTGGAACTTCCCTCAGAGGCAAGAGTGTACGGGCAGTTGGCTGGTAACTTATGCCAGTATGGGTGTAACTGGGCTGAGATGGGGTCACTTGGGTAACTCAGGATATAGAGAAGGAGTTCTGGAATGTGGTGGTGGCCTCTCCTCACTGTTGGGTACAGTTTCCTCTGGGATTTTAGCTTCAACAGGAGTAGCAGCTCTCGAAGATGTGGGGGCCTCTGTCAGCACAATAGTCTCTCCAGGAGGGTGGGGAATGGCTCCTGCCAGGATAGCTGCTGCTGCAAGAGCAGCAGCTCCTTCCTGTGGGGAATCTGGTCTTTGCATGGCCCCATAAGCTGCGTCAGCTAAAATCTTCTCTGATTCCTTCCTTAAATTAGTTTTCTGGGTTACACATATATTAGATTCCCTTCCAGTTACATTTTCCAAATGCAAGGTCATAAAAATCTGAACATATGTTATTTCAATCCATTTTCATTCCCTTCTACAGTGTAAATCTAATTACAATATAGTAGTATAATTTAGAGACCCATTCAGTGGTCACTTTTCTTGGCTTCCTAAGTTACATTGCAGCCAAACCTGGTTTTATATTATGATAAGCTTTTTCTTTTTCAAATCTTATTCAAAAATTTTCCCAATCTTGGAGTAAATGTCCCAGAGGAGTGTCACCTGGGATTGATTCAGTTTGACCCATCTTAGACCCAAACCTGGGGAGGTGTCTCTGATTCCTGAGCTATCCAAAAGTTTTGGTTGCATGTAATTTGATCAAGACTTGCACTTATGACTTTAGATTGTATCCCTTCCAAAGTAATCTCCCAACCAGATGTTAGTGCTCTAGAAACTGCTGCAAATGAATATACTGAAGATGTCCCTAGCAGTTCCAACAATAATCTGAAATTGTTCTGGCTTCAAGTCAAATATAAAAGAGTTAACATTTGCAAGAGCCAGAGGGAGGAAAAGACTGACATCAGAGCCGGTAGGTCCTCCTCAGTTGGGCACTCCTAGTAATTATGGAAAAGTACTTTAAGTCTTATAGGCTGGTTCCATGACAAACTAAGAAGAATGAATTGTTATACTCTGGTGATCATACAGGTCTTGGAATTAAAAGGAAATAAATGGAACAGAAACAGATGTAGAACTTACTGTAGAAGGAAAACATCAGAGTGAAAGAGATTATAGATTGCTAAATCTGCATCATATAGTGACTGGCTTTATTCCGGGCCAGCTGTTTGATGTGCACAAACATCAAAACTACCTTTTTATGTTTCTTTGTAGCCAGGACTCAACCTGGTCAAAGCATCCCAGACAGTGAAATTTCTTCCTTTCTATATGCCATTTCCTTATCTCCTGTACCAGCACTAAGTTACCTCCCATATTTCCATACCACTTTCCTATGGCACCTCATACAGACTGCCATCGTTCCTCCAGCTCCATATCGTTAAACATCCATAGCTTCATTCCCCTGGCCTGTACCTAGGAACCCAATCAGAGCTCCAAAGCATTTGAGGTTGACTGGCTTGAGTGAAATGGGCTGTCATCAGTGAAGCATCCTCCTTGGAACTCCTGGCCAGAGGTACCCCATGGCTCTACTGGGACTACACCTCAGACCTTCTTATCTAACCACAATCCTGCCACAGTCACTAGCTGAAGCTGTTCAGTTCAGTTCAGTTGCTCAGTCGTGTCCGACTCTTTGCAACCCCATGAATCGCAGCACTCCAGGCCTCCCTGTCCATCACCATCTCCCGGAGTTCACTCAGTCTCACGTTCATCGAGTCAGTGATGCCATCCAGCCATCTCATCCTGTCATCCCTTCTCCTCCTGCCCCCAATCCTTCCCAGCATCAGAGTCTTTTCCAATGGGTCAACTCTTTGCATGAGGAGTTAGGTGTCAGGTGTCACTTTCAGAGCTCCAAAGGGCCCAGCACCACAGTCCTTTATGTCTTAACATAGACACAAATTCAGCATGAGGCAAAGTGATAGGTAAGTGATTTATTAGAACAGGATGCTCATAAGGTTTACTAGCAGGCAGGCAAGTGTTGCACTCTCCAAGTACTCAGTGGGTTACAATTTTACAATCAAAGGAAGAGAGGGAAGGGGAGAAGAACTTTCTCTTTCTTGACTAGATGTCACATTTGCAACATTCAGTTCCTCCACAAGGAGGGCAGGGAAGTTTTCTTGTCCATATACAGTCAAGCCAGGACTATCATAGCACTTTGGAAAAAAATAGTTTCAGGTCTTTCAATTTGAAAACTCACCTTTCCATAAATGATTGTTTTTGTGTATGTTCACAGAGTTTGTTTTGGGGGTCATTAGCTTGATGATACCACTGGGCAGATCATAGGCCTTATTTTCTAGTATCATCTTATTGTTTCAGGGGCACTGTGTTAAGAATATGTTTTAGGGGCTAAAGAGCATGTTCAGGTGGTTACAAACTCATTGAGCTCACTGGGCAGTATGTAGGCCCAGTTCAGTTCAGTTCAGTCGCTCAGTCGTGTCCTACTATTTGCAACCCCATGAATCGCAGCACGCCAGGCCTCCCTGTCCATCACCAACTCCCGGAGTTTACTCAGACTCACATCCATTGAGTCACTGATGCCATCTAGCCATCTCATCCTCTCTTGTCCCCTTCTCCTCCTGCCCCCAATCCCTCCCAGCCTCAAAGTCTTTTCCAGTGAGTCAATTCTTCACAAGAGGTGGCCAAAGTACTGGAGTTTCAGCTTTAGCATTATTCCTTCCAAAGAAATCCCAGGGCTGATCTCCTTCAGAATGGACTGGTTGGACCTCCTTGCAGTCCAAGGGACTCTCAAGAGTCTTCTCCAACATACCAGTTCAAAAGCATCAATTCTTCAGTGCTCAGACTTCTTCACAGTCCAACTGTCACATGCATATATGACTACTCAAAAAACCATAGACTTGACTAGACGGACCTTAGTTGGCAAAGTAATGTCTCTGCTTTTGAATATACTATCTAGGTTGGTCATAACTTTTCTTCCAAGGAGTAAGAGTCTTTTAATTTCATGGCTACAGTCACCATCTGCAGTGATTTTGGAGTGCCCCCTAAAAAAGCCTGACACTGTTTCCCTCTATTTCCCACGAAGTGATGGGACCGGATGCCATGATCTTCATTTTCTGAATCTTGAAAAAGCCAACTTTTTCACTCTTCTCTTTGACTTTCATCAAGAGGCTTTTTAGTTCCTCTTCACTTTCTGCCATAAGGGTGGTGTCATCTGCATATCTGAGGTTGTTGATATTTCTCCCGGCAATCTTGATTCCAGCTTGTGTTTCTTCCAGTCCAGCGTTTCTCATGATGTACTCTGCATATAAGTTAAATAAGCAGGGTGACAGTATACAGCCTTGACGTACTACTTTTCCTATTTGGAACCAGTCTGTTGTTTCATGTCCAGTTTTAACTGTTGCTTCCTGACCTGCATACAGATTTCTCAAGAAGCAGGTCAGGTGGTCTGGTATTCCCATCTCTCAGAATTTTCCACATTTTATTGTGATCCATACAGTCAAAGGCTTTGGCATAGTCAAGAAAGCAGAAATAGATGTTTTTCTGGAACTCTTGCTTTTTCCATGATTGAGCAGATGTTGGCAATTTGATCTCTGGTTCCTCTGTCTTTTCTAAAACCAGCTTGAACATCAGGGAGTTCACGGTTCACATATTGCTGAAGCCAGGCTTGGAGAATTTTGAGGATTATTTTACTAGCATGTGATATGAGTGCAATTGTGTTGCTGTTCAGTTCAGTTCAGTTGCTCAGTCGTGTCCGACTCTTTGCAACCCCATGAATCGCAGCATGCCAGGCCTCCCTGTCCATCACCATCTCTCGGTGTTCCCTCAGACTTACATCCATCAAGTCCGTGACGCCATCCAGCCATCTCAACCTCAGTCGTCTCCTCCTCCTCCTGCCCCCAATCCCTCCCAGCATCAGAGTCTTTTCCAATCAGTCAACTCTTCTCATGAAGTGGCCAAAGTACTGGAGTTTCAGCTTTAGCATCATTCCTTCCAAAGAAATCCCAGGGCTGATCTCCTTCAGAATGGACTGGTTGGATCTCCTTGCAGTCCAAGGGACTCTCAAGAGTCTTCTCCAACACCACAGTTCAAAAGCATCAATTCTTCAGCTCTCAGCCTTCTTCACAGTCCAGCTCTCACATCCATACATGACCACAGGAAAAACCATAGCCTTGACTAGACGGACCTTAGTCGGCAAAGTAATGTCTCTGGTCTAGTGGTTTTCCCTACTTTCTTCAATTTAAGTCTGAATTTGGTAATGAAGAGTTCATGATCTGAGCCACAGTCAGCTCCTGGTCTTGTTTTTGTTGACTGTATCGAGCTTCTCCATCTCTGGCTGCAAAGAATATAATCAGTCTTATTTCGGTGCTGACCATCTGGTGATATCCATGTGTAGAGTCTTCTCTTGTGTTGTTGGAAAAAGGTGTTTGCTATGACTAGTGCTTTTTCTTGGCAAAACTCTATTAATCTTTGCCCTGCTTCATTCCACATTCCAAGGCCAAATTTGCCTGTTATTCCAGGTGTTTCTTGACTTCCTACTTTTGCATTCCAGCGCCACCATTATCTTATGCTTTGGGGACATGCCTCGTGCTTCTGTTGCATGGCTTTGTTGCTAAGCAAGTTAGCTTGATTTTATTGTCAAGCAAGCCAATCTGACTTTGGTTTTAGTTAACTTGTTTTGCTTTATGAGTCAAGCAAGCCCACATTGTTTCAGATTTTCCCATGTTTTTTGAGTGATCATTAGTCTGAATGTGGTCTCCCAAAGCCCCAAAGAGTCCCTCTCTATGTACAACTCCCTAATGGGGTTTCTAAGTTAATTATTTTGTCATCCTATTCTATCCTTGTTAGTGTTGCTGGTCACAATCTTATCTCAATACATAGAGGCTCTTACAGGCCTCCCACTTGGCAATATTGAACTCTAATTGTTGTCCCTGTTTTAAAAGCACTGTTTACTTTCTCAACTCTCAGTCACTTCTGAGATCAGAAGAAGTTATAATGGAAAAGCACTCTCAAATTTAGTCCTCACCTTTACTCATTGATCTTCACCCATTTTTTCTTGTTTTTATTGTTCTTTGCCTTGTGATCTGACCTACAGAGGGTTTTATTCAGATTATACAATCTGCTCTTACTATTAACAAAATCAAGCAGGAACTTATGTAATAAAATAGGATCCTATGGGACCTTCCTGGGATAGACCCATCCCCCATATTCTCTTCTTTAGTTCCTCTCTTAAGTACCTAGATTACAGTATATGATGTACATTTACTGAATTGTTGCAGAGATACTAAAACCACCACAAAATGGAAGACATTAAATACTTGATGATCATAAACACATAGCATCCAGGCCTACTTGAGCTTAAAAATTAACCATTTAAACCCTGTGGCACCACCCTGTTTTCTCACAATAAATAAAAGAAAGAGTTGTGCATGACCTGATCACATACTTTATGACACTTGCCCTCCTTACTGTTGCCGTTCAGTCTTAAAGTTCTGTGCAATTCCTTGCACCCCATGAACTGCCACATACGAGGCTTCTTTTCATTGGATCATCGAAAAAATAAGAAAGTTCCAGAAAAACAACTACTTCTGCTTTATTGACTACGCCAAAGCCTTTGACTGCATGGATCACAACAAACTGTGGAAAATTCTTCAAGAGATGAGAATATCAGACCACTTGACCTGCCTCCTGAGAAATCTATATGCAAGTCAAGAAGCAACAGTTAGAACTGGGCATGGAACAACAGACTGGTTCCAAATAGGAAAAGGAGTACATCAAGGCTGTATATTGTCATCTTGCTTATTTAACTTATATGCCTAGTACATCATGTGAAATGCCAGGCTGGATGAAGCACAAGCTGGAATCAAGATTGCCAGGAGAAATATCAATAAACTCAGATATGCAGATGACACCACCTTTATGGCAGAAAGCAAAGAGGAACTTAAGAGCCTATTGATGAAAGGGAAAGAGGAGAGTGACAAGGCTGGCTTAAAACTCAACATTCAAAAAATGAAGATCATGGCATCCAGTCCATCACTTCATGGCAAATAGACGCAGAAACAATGGAAACAGTGACAAACTTATTTTCTTGGGCTCCAAAATCACTGCAGATGGTGATTGCAGCCATGAAATTAAAAGAGGCTTGCTCCTCAGAAGAAAAGCTATGACCAAACTAGACAGCATATTGAAAAACAGAGACATTACTTTTCCAACAACCATCCATCTAGTCAAAGCTATGGTTTTTCCAGTAGTCATGTATGGATGTGAGAGTTGGACTATAAAGAAGGCTGAGCACTGAAGAACTGATGCTTTTGAACTCTGGTGTTGGCGAATATTCTTGAGAGTCCCTAGAACTTCAAGGAGATCAAACCAATCAGGCTTAAAGGAAATCAGGCATTGAAAGGACTGATGCTGAAGCTGAAACTCTAATACTTTGGTCACCTGATGTGAAGAACTGACTCATCTGAAAAGACCCTGATGCTGGGAAAGACTGAAGGCAGGAGAAGGGGAAGACAGAGGATGAGATGGATGTATGGCATCACTGACTCTATGGACATGAGTTTGAGTAAGCCCCGGGAGTTGGCGATGGACAGGGAAGCCTGATGTGCTGTACTCCATGGGGTGGCAAAGAGTTGGACACAGCTGAGTGACTGAACTGAACTGAGAGAATATGTGATAAAAATGTGATTTTTAGAGTTAGCTAAGTAACTCAAAGTAATTGTTAAAGGACATTTTAAGAGATAGAGCATTATATGTGGTTCAATTGCTTATTTTTTTCCTTCTTAATCAAAATTAAGATTAATCCTTGGATTTTATAATTTGCAGAGTCTTTGATTCTATGAAATGCAGTATTTTCAACCAGTAGTAAAAGAGAATGAATAAGCAAAGGACACAACATTTACATGGGTTTATAAGATATTCTTAGTATGTCCTAAAGTTGTAGCAGGCCATGGGCAAAGTTATGAGGTAAGCAAAATGTACCTTTAATTTTTGTTTGCTCTCAAATGGAAAAGCAGGTTAATGCAATCAAAGTGTAAAGGATTTGGATTGCAAAGACTCAGATTTTAGTTTTGCTCCAGTAATTGCTAGGTTTGTGAATTTATGTGATTCATAACTACTCTGATTTTTATCTGGGGGTAATAATATACTGGCTTTATGTTCTTCAGAAAGTGGTTATTTGAAAAGCACATTAGAAAAACACTCTACAATATTACTTCCTATTAACTGATATTGGTCTCCTTTTTTTCTGTTGTTTTATAGACAAAAAGGTAACTCCAGTATATTTGTCTAGAGGAAATAATATGGAGGGCGATTAATATATTGTTATCTATCATCCCTAAAATTATTCACTATGGCCAAACAGTTATAATCTACAGACTACTTGTAGCCAAACATTTCAGTCTCCAGAAGTTAGAGTATTCAAGTTTGGGCATCTCACTGCCAAGGTCCTGCTTCTCCTGGTCCTATATTCTTGCTCTTTCCTTCTGTCTTTGAAGGACCGTATTTCCTGTTCAAGCTCTTCCTCCTTTCCCAGTTAATGCCCATTGCTAGTCCTCTGTCACTCAACTTACTGGCTATCTCATTAGGAAGACATCATATGTGTGACCTATATCTCTTATCCCCTCAAAGCCAGTCTTTCTGTGGCTTCATTCTACTATTAATAAAATAGCTAATATCATAACTAGACTTAAAATTCATCTTATTTTGATAAAAAATATTTCTTTAAAATGATCTGAAGCATTTTTAAAATAATCTTTAAGAAGCATTAATGGAAATGAACAGATATTACACAAAGGGTAGAGACTTACAGTCATAAAATTAACATATGGAGATCTAATATATAGCATGGTGACTTTACCTAATAATACTATATCATATACTTAAATGTTCCAAGAGAGTACAGTTATTCCTGGGTATCTGCAGGGGGTTGTTTCCAAGACCCACTTGGTATATAAAATCTGATGTTCAATTCCCTAAGGCTGAGCACCGAAAAACTGATGCTTTTGAACTGTGATGTTGGAGAAGACTCTTGAGAGTTCCTTGGACTGCAAGGAGAGAGATCCAACCAGTCCATTCTGAAGGAGATCAGCCCTGGGATTTCTTTGGAAGGAATGATGCTAAAGATGAAACTCCAGTACTTTGGCCACCTCATGTGAAGAGTTGACTCATTGGAAAAGACTTTGATGCTGGGAGGGATTGGGGGCAGGAGGAGAAGGGGATGACAGATGATGAGATGGCTGGATGGCATCACTGACTCGATGGAAGTGAGTCCGAGTGAACTCTGGGAGTTGGTGACGGACAGGGAGGCCTGGCGTGCTGTGATTCATGGGGTCACAAAGAGCCAGACACAACTGGGAGACTGATCTGAACTGAACTGACCTATTTGCATATAACCTATGCACATCCTCCCATATACTTTAAATCATCACTGGATTATTTATTTTATATTATCTTTTTAATTAAACTTTTTAGTTTGTACTGGAGTATAGCTAATGAGAACTTTCAAACTATGAAAGTTCTCATCAGCTACTTACTCCTTGGAAGAAAAGTTTTGACCAACCTAGATAGTATATTGAAAAGCAGAGACATTACTTTGCCAACTAAGGTCCATCTAGCAAGGCTATGGCTTTTCCAGTAGTCATGTATGGATGTGAGAGTTGGACTGTGAAAAAGGCTGAGAGCCAAAGAATTGATGCTTTTGAACTGTGGTGTTGGAGAAGACTCTTGAGAGTCCCTTGGACTGCAAGGAGATCCAACCAGTCCATTCAGAAGGAGATCAGCCCTGGGATTTCTTTGGAAGGAATGATGCTAAAGCTGAAACTCCTGTACTTTGGCACCTCATGCAAAGAGTTGACTCATTGGAAAAGACTCTGATGCTGGGAGGGATTGGGGGAAGGAGGAGAAGGGGAAGACAGAGGATGAGATGGCTGGATGGCATCACGGACTCAATGGACGTGAGTCTGAGTGAACTCCAGGAGTTGATGATGGACAGGGAGGCCTGGCATGCTATGATTCATGGGGTCACAAAGAGTCGGACACGACTGAGCGACTGAACTGAACTGATAGCTAATGAACAATTTTGCAAAGTCTCAGGTGGATAACAAAGGGACTCAGCCATAAATATACATGTATCCATTTTCCCATAAATTCCTCTTTCACCCAGGCTGCTACATAACATTGAGCAGACTTTCCTGTGCTATACAGCAGGTTCTTGTTGGTTATCCATTTAAAATAGAGCAGTGTGTACCTGTCCATCCCAAACTCGCTAACTGTCCCTTCCCTCCATCTTTCCCTCCTGGCAACCATACAAGGTAAATGTTTTTTTAATTTTTGATGATAGATAGCAAATTCAAGTTTCATCATTTGAAACTTTCTGAAATTAGATTTTCCAAATATTTTTCATCCATGGTTGATTGATCCATGAATATTGAAGGAAAATTTTTAGACCTGAAATATGCTGATCACAGAAAAGAAATAGTAACTATGTGATGGGTTGTCAATAGTAGCTAAAACTATGGCGGTAATGATTTTGCATTTAAAGATGTAGCAAGTCAACACACTGTAAACACACACAATTTGTCAATTATATCTCCATAAAACTGAAAAAACAAGTACTGATGATGAGACTTTCAGGAAAGAGTGTGGTGCTTTGGCCACTATTTGAGGAGTTAAACTCCTGAGGAAATATTGCTTATATTCCTCAGTCAACATGTTATAAGCATTCATTTATTTCATTTATTCCTTGAGTTAATCTTGCCTCAGGGAATTCGAATGTTTCCATATATAGTCAAATTACTCAGGCGCTTTAATATGATAGCTTCCAATATTTTTACTACAATAACAACAAAAAATGCATTTGACACAGAGCACACATTTGTGTTTATTTATACATATAAAATATAAAAAATTAAAATAAAAGATTAATAAAGCAATGCTAACTCTTACAACTCACTAAAAGATTATGACCAACAGCTTATTTATTTTTTTGGTGAATAATTGCTTTACAGTGTTGCAGTGGTCTCTGCCATATATCAATGAAAATCAGTTATACATATATATATATATATTCCCTCCATCATGAGCCTTCCTCACTATCCCTGCCCCCAGACCAGCAGTTTAAAAACACTGATTTAGAAAAGAAATCCTTTTGACAAGCTTGATCACAAATATGTTTGGTAGCCTATAAGTTACTTTGCTAAAAAATAAATATTTCATAAAGCATTTCAGTGCTAAAAGAAAGTATAGTAAATAATCTTAGACTGTAATTGTCTGATTTTTCTAAATCTGAATTTTCCATTTCTATGTTATTTGTCTTTCAGGAACCAATTTTCTACACATGATTTTGTAGCAAATGAATGAGGAAAGGAAAGATTATAAAATCTAGTCCATATTTTTTTTCCTATCTTTTTTCTGCTGTCTTTTTATCTTATCTTGGACTTCCTTATCACTTAGGTTTAGTTAAAAATTATTTCTGTATCCACTTGCCTTGTTCACAAATAAGCCAGTTGTTTGCCATTTCTTACTTTCTGTAGTGAGACAAGTTGTCCATCCTAAAGAATTTCCTGCTCCCAATATGGTTTTTTGCTGTCAAATCCTGTTAAGTATTTTATTGTTAGGGATAACATATTTGTTTTCCTTCAAGGATAATTCTCCATCATCATTATCATCATTGCCTAAATATGTTGCTGGCAGTATGGAAAGGCAACTATAATATTTGATATTAAAATATTTTATGATACATTAAAATGTATTAAATATTCTATTTCATCATACTGAACAAATTCGATAAAGATAGATAAGTGCCTTATGGAGTTAATTTTACCCACATAAAATTGAAGAACAGAAATATAAAAATATATAACCTTAATTAAGCAATGTTATTTAGCCATTTTAAAAGTGACTTTTAAAAAATCACTTTAGAATAATATGCTTGCTAATGGAAATATAGACAATAGACTATAATTATCTATTCCATTCACTGCAGAAAGATAACTTCTGGAGGTTTATGATACACATGGACTCAAGAAGATTACAATCAAGAAGGAACATTTATAAAACATAATTAAAATGCAATATATTCTTTGAACTAATGGAACTTTCTAAAAAGTACATTAGTAACTGAGGAAAAAGTAAATGTTTTGAGGAAAGGGTTCAGAAAAGGAGTTCACAAATGATGGGTTCCCTAAGCTGAATCTTGAAGGACATGTAGAGGGGAAATTATTCCAAGTGAGAGAGTAATTATAAGAAACTGTCATGATATTTTTAGTCTTCCTAGCCTGCCATAATTAATTGTGACATCTCTGGCAGGTATGATATTTTCTGAATTTATAAAAAGAGGTTTTTTGCCATTGAAGGAATCTTTTTTTTTCCCCTTGCTGATTTTTCAGTAGTAGGCTGACATATGTCATTGCAGAAAATGGTCTCTGATTAAATTTTACTGACTTCTAAAGAGCAGTTTTCACTCTAAAGCTGTATATTTTTCCCTTCAGTTTTCTCAGTTAGGACATGGTCTCTATTACAAGACTAAGACCTTTTAAAATATACCTCTCATCAGTTTCCTGGCAAAGTTGCTCATTTGCAAAGTCATACCTCTAGCCCACATAAATGAAAATTTATTTTAGGCATTCATTGGACAGTGCTTTTTATAGAAACAGGTTAAGAAAACTGCAAAGATTTGAAAAATCTTCAAATTCTGAAATTGCAAAATTCAAAGACTGTATCATGTAGTGGCAGCAATAAAGAGCAGGACACACCAGTTCTTCCTTGCTAACTTCAGCCCCCATATCCAAATCATTACCAAGTTTAAAGAACAAAGAGACATTTAAAATAATATAAATCTGTGGTAGTATGGAATTTTTATTTATTTGTTTATTGTGTGTCTCCATCAGAATGAAACCACCGTAAAAGCAGAGTCCTCATCTACTGTGTATATTCCTCTATCCTCAAAACATAGAACAATGTGTAGCATATATTAAGAAATTGACAAATATTTGGTGAGTGAATGAATAAATAGGTGAAATAATTCACTATTGAATGAAGTAAATCTTTTCCTCTAGCAATCATAGATTTTTAAAATAGGAAGATGTTACAATGTCATTCTCAAAAGCATGGAAGATGGGAATGAACATTTTGTGGTTGTTTAGATAGTGTAACTGAATTTCAGGTATATGATTCATTCTTTTAATATTTATTGAAAATTTATTTCTAACAGAAAAAGTAACAGACATAGTCTCTTTCCTCATAGGATGTAGATTTATACGGGGTGAGAAATGCATAAACAAGAAAGTGCTTTAATACTGGCCCTTGGTATTATGGTATTTTGTAAAATTTGCACTCACAGTATCAACAATTCACAAGTGAGCTCAGAGCTGTGATACAAAGAAAGCTTTTGCCAAGAGATGCATTTAAATCATCCATGCTGCAATGTAAGGATCTAGTCAGTGAGCTTAGATTACTGTTTACCATCTGCACATCCACGTGGGTTGCATTGTTTTATTCTTAGATAAGCATTTTGGGAAAAACTTTTTTGATGTTGTGGCATTGTGAATTCAGAGCTTTTCAAAGATTTGTTTGGATTTCCAAAGATATTTTCTCTTCACTTCATCTCTTCAGTAGAATTTAGAGTCTATTATTGCATGTTAAAATAAAGAAATGTAAAAGGTATCAAGATGGCAGATATGCTATCACTGTGGCTGATGAAATGTGGGAGACCAAAAGCAATGTGTTGGGGAAGTTTTTATTGAGGGAATATGAAATGAATATTGAAAATTAATAGATTAAGTAGGAGTTTGTCAGGTGATTTAGGTAAGGAAGACAGTACAAACAGAAGAAATAGCATATGCAAAAGCCCAGAAGTGTGACATTATTCCATGAATTTAGAAAGAAACAGGCATCTGGTGGTTTAAGAGCAAAAATTTATAAAGGTTTGGAAGTGTCAAATGAAATGGGACATTGACTAAGAGCCAGGCCAGTAGGGATCATGAAGTCTTACAAAAGATCTGGACATTATGCAGTAGGAAATTAAAAATCATTGAGAGATTCTAATTGGGTAAAACCTTATTGGGGTGAATGTACTAAAATATTTTAGAAAGTACCATCTGCAGCTACATATTGGAAGAGTGAAGAAGAACTAGACTAGAGACAGATAGACAAGTCAGGAGATTAGTGTGATAGTCCAGGGAGAGAATGAGATCCCCCAGCTAAGGTTGAAACAGTAGAAATTGAGATGAGAAGTTATTTAGAAAGAGAAACAGGAGGTTGAATTGACAGGACACTTTCACAAGTGTTCCAGTGTTCACAGTTTCTGAATATGAGTTGTTTCTATTTTATGTGTTTCTTCTTTGTGTTGAATTATGTTGAAATGACCTGGGCAATAGATTACTACAAAAAGGTGACCTTAATACTATGTTCAGTAGATTGAAATTTTTTCAAACCCTTCAGATATTAAGAATGTCTGTGGTTTCCATCCAATATCAGGAAATTAAGGCCATCAAACCGAGAAGCTTATATCATCCATTGCATATTCTCACCTTGTGCTGTGCTGTGCTTAGTCACTCAGTCATGTCTGACTCTTTACAACCCCATGGACTGTAGCCTGCCAGGCTCCTCTGTCCATGGGAATTCTCCAAGCAAGAATACTGGAGTGGGTTGCTGCTGGGAGCCAGCACGGGAGATCCCACCCATGACAAGGTCATGCAGAGAGACCTAGCGGGCAGGGTGAGTTAGGTCTCAAGGGACTACCCCAAAACCAGAATCTGTCTGTTTTATTATTTCATAACTTTCACCAACTCCTTTGACATTAACAGGGGGCTATCCCCGACCACCTTTCTCTGGAAAAAGTTAACTTAGGGTTCCAGTTAATAGTCTCCTGCATATAAAAGGAGTGTCTCAGCTCAACCCCTCTGATGGCTCTCTAACTTGCCTGACAGCTTTCCTTGGACTTTTACAACTACGCATGTGATTGTTTACAGCCTCCTGACCATGAGAGGCATGGGGAGCTTAAAATATCTTAAAGATATAGAGCCTTTTGAAGAGCTAAGAATTATATTGATGAAGGGTTTCACTGTTGAGTTAATGATTGCTGCCAGGCCTCCATATCCTTTATCTTTTAGGCACCTGGGAGGATATTAATCAATGTAATTGGGATGCAGAAATAGGAATATAGTAGTTTTGATGTTAGCAATACTAGACTTTTGAGTTAATGAATTTTCTCTTTGTTATAAATCACTGTATTCCTCTTTCTTTGTTATAAATCGTTGTATCCTTGCCATGTAAGAATGTAACTTTATTTAGTGCTTTCTGAGAGTAGCACCAGACTTTGGAAAGAACAACACTTTTAGGGCAAATAAGTTTTCTGGTTGACAGATCCTTATCAGAAAAGGGTCATAAAATACTAATAGGCCTCCTGGCCAGAAGATGATGTAAATCACCTAAGACCTGTGTATACAGATAGGTATGCAGAGAGAAAGCCTGGTTTCGATAAGGGTCAGGGCTGCTGACCCTGCATGACTTTGTATTTTCCATTATTCTCTATGTACAGCTTAAAGTATATAAGCTCCCTGGAAAAATAAAGTTTTGGGCCACGCCTCATCATTGTTTGGCTTCCCCATGTCAATTCTCTTTTTCTTTCTTTCTCTCTCTTACTCTCTTTTTCTGGCTGATCCCTTGGAGAGCAGGAGCTCGCTGTGTTTACTTTTCTGCCTGGGCTTCTAAGACCCACGCGAGAGGGAGCCCAAGGCAGGGCACCCTCCACTATTCAAGCGGGCACCTGTGGCCTACATGGACAGTATAAGTCCCTTGTCTTGGGACTTTATTGGCTTTCTGCATAAACCAAGGAATATCGGCCTCTTTCTCTCCCCTATTTTCTTAACTGCAACATCCTTTCTTTATCTCTATATCTTTAAATAAATCCTTATCTCCTTTGATATCTCTAAATAAATAAATCTCTCATCACTAGCGCTGTCTACACTTTGGATACCCTGGATCCAACCGGGGCTGGTCCTCAGTAGGTTGCCATGCCCTCCTCCAGGGCATCGTCCCAATGCTGAGACTGAACCTATATCTCCCAGGGATTGAACCCAGGTCTCCCACATTGCAGGCAGATTCTTTACCATCTGAGCCACCAGGAAAGACAAACACTGGGGTGGGTAGTCTATCCCTCCTCCAGGGGCTCTTCCTGACCCAGGGATCAATCCAGGGTCTCTTGCACTGCAGGCAGATTCTTTACTAGCTGAGTGACCAAGGAAGCTTGCCCTGTTGATGTGGAGAAATGCCAGTGGCTAGATTATTTTTCTCCTGCCTGCAATGCAGGAGACCTGGGTTCTATTTCTGGGTCAGGAAGATCCCCCAGAGAAAGAAAGGGCAACCTACTCCAGTATTCTTGCCTGGAGAATCCAATGGACAGAGGAGACTGGCACGTTACAGTCTATGGGGTAGCAAGAGTCAGACATGACTGAGTGACTAAGCACACAGATTATTTTTGCCAGACTCAGTGAGTCTGATTCAGAGGACTCTGAGCAGAGCTCAAGATGGACTGTTCCTCTCAGGACATATCTTGAATTTGGTCTCTCCTTGTTAGCAGAGGCCTCTGACTTTACTCACCATAACATGCATGTCCTTCTACCTACTTTCTTCTTTCCCCAGATCCTTAGGTTCTGCTAAGGGGCTGACTATTGTCCTAACAGGTTTGTTTTACTATTGAGGTCTCTCTCTTTTTTTTTTTTTATTGTCTCAAACTTAATAACTTCTTTATGCATCTCCTAATTCCTGGTTTGTTTCCTCTATTTTGCTCTCACCTACAAACTCTACTGTCTGCTTTAAAATTTCAGACCCTTGACTTGTCTTCAGATCCTTTGTTTCAGTTTGATTGTGAATCTTTTAAATATTTGCTTTCTTCAAACTTATTCACACAATTCTTTTTTCCCCCATGTTATAAATGCTGGTAAGTCTGACACAGCCATGGTTTCTAGAACCAATTCAAAGCTGATGTCTCCCAAATCAAATTTAACTCATATTTAACTCTCCCATCCAAAATTAACTATCATCTTAGTCCCACCAGAAGAGAACTTATACTTTCTCTTTTACCCCTTATTTCAGTTCATGAACACAGCACACTAATCCAGTATTTTGAGCATCCTTCCTTGTAAGTCTCTTTTAATTTTTTTTTACATCCAATCACCAAATCTTGTCAACTTACCACCTACATAGCTCTCTAACAAGTTCGCTCCTTTCTATCAGCATTACCACTCAACTTCCACTAAGAATTTGTTTAGTATATAGTCTTTCTGGTCAGTCATAACTCTAAAGTAACCCATAATATTCTAACACAGAAATAGGGCATGCCAATGTGCCAATGTGAGTTTTGCTGTTTTGTTTCTATTCAGTCACTAAGTCATGTCTGATTCTTTGCAGCTCCATGGACTGCAGCATGCCATTCTACTCTGTCCTTCACTATCTCCCAGAGTTTCCTCATATTCATGTTTGTTGAGTCGGTGATGCTCATTTCATCCTCTGCTGCACCATTCTCCTTTTGCTTTCAATGCTTCCCACCATCAGGGTCTTTTCCAGTGAGTTGGCTCTTTGCATCAGGTGGCCAGTGTATCAGAGCTTCAGCTCCAGGATGAGTCTTTCCAATGAATAATCAGGATTGATTTCCTTTAAGATTGACCGGCTTGATCTTCTTGTGATAAAAGGGACTCTCAAAAGTCTTCTCCAGCAATACAATTCCAATCAATTTTTCAGGACAGAGCCTTCCTTATGGTCCATCTGTTACATTTGTACATGACTACAGGAGAAACCATAGCTTTGAAAATACAGACCTTTGCTGGCAAAGTGAAGTCTGCTTTTAAATATGCTGACTAGGTTTGTTTGTCATAGTTTTCCTTTCAAGAAGCAAGAGTATTTTAGTTTCATGGCGGCCGCCACAATCCACAGTGATTTTAGAGCCCAAGAAGAGAAAACCTGCCACTGGTTCCACTTTTATCCTCTTCTATTTGCCGTGAAGTGATGGGCTTGGTGCCATGATCTTAGTTTCTTGAATGCTGAGGTTTCAGCCAGCGTTTTCACTTTCCTCTTTCACTCTCATCAAGTGGTTCTTTAGTTCCTCTTCATTTGCTACCCCTGGAGTGGTTTTACTGCGTGTCTGACATTGTTGATAATTCTCCCAGTAACCTTGATTCCAGCTTGAGCTTCATCCAGCTTGACATTTCACGTGAGGTACTCCAATATAGACAGAGTGCCTGATGAACTGTGGACAGAGGTTTGTGACATTGTACAGGAGACAGTAAGCAAGACCATACCCAAGAAAAAGAAATACAAAATAGCAAAATGGCTGTCTCAGGAGCCCTTACATAGCTGTGAAAAGAATAGCAAGGAGAGATAAGAAAGCCTTCCTCAGTGATCAGTGCAAAGAAATAGAGGAAAACAATAGAATGGGAAAGACTAAAGATCTCCTCAAGAAAATTAGAGATGCCAAGGGAACATTTCATGCAAAGATGAGCTCAATAAAGGACAGAAATGGTATGGGCCTAATAGAAGCAGAAGACACAAAGAAGAGGTGGCAAGAATATGCAGAAGAACTGTACAAAAAGATCTTCAAGACCCAGATAATCACGATGGTGTGATCACTCACCTACAGCCAGATACCCTGGACTGTGAAGACAAGTGGGCCTTATGAAGCATCACTACAAACAAAGAAAGTAGAGGTGATGGAATTCCAGTTGCACTATTTCAAATGCTAAAAGACGATGCTGTGAAAGTGCTGCATTCAATATGCCAGCAAATTTGGAAAACTCGGCAGTGGCCATAGGACTGAAAAAGCTCAGTTTTCATTCCAATCCCTAAGAAAGACAATGCCAAAAACTGATCAACATACTGCACAATTGCACTCATCTCACAATTGCTAGTAAACTAATGCTCAAAATTCTCCAAGCCAGGCTTCAATAGTATGTGAACATGAAGTTCCAGATGTTCAAACTGGCTTCAGAAAAGGCAGAGGAACCAGAAATCAAATTGCCAACATCCGTTGGGTCATTGAAAAAGCAAGAGAGTTCCAGAAAAGCATGTACTTCTGCTTTATTGACTATGCCAAAGCCTCTGACTATGAGGATCACAATAAACTGTGGAAAATTCTGAAAGAGATGGGAATACCAGACCACCTGACCTATCTCTTGAGAAATCTGTATGCAGGTCAGGAAGCAACAGTTAGAACTGGACATGGAACAACAGATTGGTTCCAAATAGGAAGAGGAGTACGTCAAGGCTGTATACTGTCACCGTGCTTATTTAACTTATATGCAGAGTACATCATGAGAAATGCTAGGCTGGAGGAAGCACAAGCTGGAATTAGGATCGCTGGGAGAAATATCAATAACCTCAGATATGCAGATGACACCACCCTTATGGCAGAAAGTGAAGAGAAACTAAAGAGCCTCTTGATGAAAGTGAAAGAGGAGAGTGAAGAAGTTGGCTTAAAGCTCAACATTCAGAAAACAAAGATCATGACATCTAATCCCATCACTTCATGGGAAATAGATGGGGAAACAGTGGAAACAGTGTCAGGGTTTTTGGAGGGCTCCAAAATCACTGCAGATGGTGAATGCAGCCATGAAATTAAAAGACTCTTACTCCTTGGAAGAAAAGTTATGACCAACCTAGACAGCATATTCAAAAGCAGAGATATTACTTTGCCAACAAAGGTCTGTCTAGTCAAGGCTATGGTTTTTCCAGTAGTCATGTATGAATGTGAGAGTTGGACTATAAAGAAAGCTGAGCACCAAATAATGGATGCTTTTGAACTGTGGTGCTGGAGAAGACTCTTGAGAGTCCCTTGGACTGCAAGGAGATCCAACCAGTCCATCCTAAAGGAAATCAGTCCTGAATATTCATTGGAAGGATGATGTTGAAGCTGAAAGTCCAATACTTCGGCCACCTGCTATGAAGAGCTGACTCATTAAAAAAGACACTGATGTTGGCAAAGATTGAAGATGAGAGGGGAAGGGGATGACAGAGAATGATATGGATGGATGGTATCACCAACTCAATGGACATGAGTTTGAGTATCTCCGGGATATGGTAATGGACAGGGAGGCCTGGAGTGCTGCAGTCCATGTAGTTGCAAAGAGTTGGACATGACTAAGCAGCTGTACTGAACTGAACTGACTCTGCATATATGTTAAATAAGCAGGGTGACAATATATAGCCTTGATGTACTCTTTTCCCAATTCAGAACCAATCTGTTGTTTCATGTCCGGTTCTAACTATTGCTTCTTAACCTGAATACAGGTTTCTCAGGAGACAGTTAAGGTGGTCTGGTATTCCTATCTCTACAGGTTACTGTGATCCACACAATCAAAGGCTTTAGTGTAGTCAACATAGTAGTATTTTTTCTATTTTCCCTTGCTTTGTCCATGATCAAACAAATATTGGCATTTGATTTCTGCCTTTTCTAAGTCCACTGCCTTTTCTAAATCCAAATTATACATCTGGATGTCCTCAGCTCACATATTGCTGAAGCCAAGTTTGAAGGATTTTGAGCATAACCTTGCTAACACATGAAGTGAGCACAATTGTATAGTAGCATGAACATTCTTTGGCATTGCCATTCTTTCAGATTAGAATGAAAACTGAGCTTTTCTAGTCCTGTGGCCACTGCTGAGTTTTCCAAATTTGCTGACTTATTGAGCTCATCACTTTAACAGCATCATCCTTTAGAATCTTAAATATCTCAGCTGGAATTCCATCTCCCCTGCTAGCTTTGCTCATAGTATCACTTTCTAAGGCCAACTTGACTTCACACTCCAGATGTCTGGTGAATGACACACAATCATGGTTATCTGGGTCATTAACAATTTTTTGTACATTTCTTTTGTATATACTTGCCACCTCTTCTTAATCTCTTCTGCTTCTCTTAGGTCCTTGCTGTTTCTGTCCTTTATCATGCAGACTCTTGTATGAAATATTTCTTTGGTATATTCAGTTTTCTTGAAGAGATCTCTAGTCCTTCCCACTTATTGTTTTCCTCTATTTGACATTGTTCATTTAAGAAGGAATTCTTATGTCGTCTTACTATTCTCTGGAACTCTGCATTCAGCTGGATATATCTTGCCCTTTCTCCTTTGCTTTTTGCTTCTCTTCATTTCACAGCTCTTTGTAAAGCCTCCTCAGATAACCACTTTGCTTTCTTGCATTTCTTTTTCTTTTTATGGTTTTGGTCACCACCTCCTGGACAGTGTTATGAACCTGCATTCATAGTTCTTCAGGCACTCTGTCTACCAGAGCTAGTCCCTTGAATCTATTCATCACCTCCATAAGAGATCTGATTTGGGTCATACCTGAAAGGCCTAATGGTTTCCCTACTTTTCCAATTTCAGCCTTGTTTTGAAATCAGGTGCCCATGATCTGAGCCAAAATCAGATCCAGGTCTTGTTTTTGCTGACTATATTTGACTTCTCTAACTTCAGCTACAAGGAATATAATCAATCTATATTATTTTGATATTGACCATCTGGTCATGTCCATGTGTAGAGTTGTCTCTTGTATTGTTGGAAGAAGGTGTTTGCTATGATCAGTGTGTTCTCTTGACAAAGCTCTGTTAGCCTTCTCCCTGCTTCATTTTGTACTACAAGGCCAAACTTGTCTGTTATTATGTTTATCTCTTGATTTCCAACTGTTGCATCCAATCCCCTATGATGAAAAGGACATCTTTTTCTTCCTGTTCATTTTAGAAAGTCTTATAGGTCTTCATAAACCAGTCAACTTCAACTTCTCAGAATTAGTTGTTGAGGCATAGACTTGGATTACTATGATGTTGAATAGTTGCCTTAGAAATGAATCAAGATCATTCTGTTGTTTTTGAGATTACACTGAAGTACTGCTTTTCAAATTTCTTATGATTATACAGAGGCAGTGACAAATAGATAAAAGGGATTAGAACTAATAGAGTGCCTGAAGAACTGTAGATGGAGGTTCATAACATTGTACAGAAGGCGGTGTCAAAAACCATACTCAAGAAAAAGAAATGCTACAAGACAAAATGGTTTCTGAGGTGACCTTAGAAATAGCTGAGAAAACAAGCAAAAGTCAAAGGAGAAAAGGAAAGATACACCTGTCTGAATGCAGAGTTCCAAAGAATAGCAAGGAGAGATAAGAAAGCCTTCCTCAGCGATCAATGCAAAGAAATAGAGGAAAACAACAGAATGGGAAAGACTAGAGATCTCTTCAAGAAAATTAGAGACACAAAGGGAACATTTCATGCAAAGATGGGCTCGATAAAGGATGAAATGTTATGGACCTAAAGTAGCAGAAGAGATTAAGAGGTTGCAAAAGTATGCACTGGTCATAGCAAACACCCTCTTCTAACAACACAAAGACGACTGCCCATCATGAAAAGATGGGCACATAAAGGACAGAAATGGTATGGGTCAAACAGAAGCAGAAAACATTAAGAAGAGGTGGCAAGAATACACATAAGAACTGTACAAAAAAGGGTTTTAATGCCCCAGATAACTACGATGGTGTGATCACTCACCTTGAGCCAGATATCCTGGAATGTGAAGTCAAGTGGGCCTTAGGAAGCATGACTACAAATAAAGCTAGCAGAGGTGATGTAATTCCAGCTGAGCTATTTAAGATCCTAAAATATAATGCTGTGAAAGTGCTGCACTCAATATGCCAGCGAACTTGGAAAACTCAGCAGTGGCCACAGGACTGGAAAAGGTCAGTTTTCATTCCAATCCCAAATAAGGACAATGCCAAAGAATGTTCAAACTACTGCACAATTGTGCTTAATTCACATACTAGCAAAGTAATACTCAAAATCCTTCAGGCTAAGCTTCAACAGTACATGAACCAAGAACTTCCAGATGTGCAAGCTGAATTTAGGAAAATCAGAGGATCCAGAGATCAAATTGCCAGCATCTGCTGGACATAGAAAAAGCAAGGGAATTCCAACTGTGACAGACTTTATTTTCTTTGGCTCCAAAATCATTGTGGATAGTGACTGTGCTCAGTCACTTCAGTGGTGTCCAACTGTTTGTGACCCTATAGACCGTACCCTGCCAGGCTCCTCTGTCCATGGGTTCTTCAAGAAAGAATGCTGGAGTGGGTTGCTGTGCCCTTCCCCAGAGGATCTTTCTAACCTGGGGGTTGAACCTATGTATCCTGTGGCTCCTGCATTGCAGGTGGATTCTTTACCCACTGAGCCACCTGGCAAGCAGGACAATAACTGCAGCCATGACATTACAAGTCGCTTGCTCCTTGGAAGAAATGCTATGACAAACCTAGACAGCGTATTAAAAGATGAAGACATCACTTTGCAAACAAAGGTCGGTATAGTCAAAGCTATAGTTTTTCCAGTTGTCATGGATGGATGTGCGAGTTGGAACATAATAAAGGCTGTCAGTTCAGTTCAGTCGCTCAGTCATGTCTGACTCTTTGCGACCCCGTGAACTGCAGCACGCCAGGCCTCCCTGTCCATCACCATCTCCCGGAGTTCACTCAGACTCACGTCCATCGAGTCCGTGATGCCATCCCGCCATTTCATCCTCTATCATGCCCTTCTCTTCTTGCCCCCAATCCCTCCTGGCATCAGAGTCTTTTCCAATGAGTCAACTCTTTGCATGAGGTGGCCAAAGTACTGGAGTTTCAGCCTCAGCATCATTACCCGCAAAGAAATCCCAGGGTTCAGAATGGACTGGTTGGATCTCCTTGCAGTCCAAGGGACTCTCAAGAGTCTTCTCCAACACTACAATTCAAAAGCGTCAGTTCTTTGGTGCTTAGCTTTCTTCACAGTTCAACTTTCCCATCCATACATCCCCACTGGAAAAATCATAGCCTTGACTAGACAGACCTTTGTTGACAAAGTAATGTCTCTGCTTTTGAATATGCTACCTAGGTTGGTCATAACTTTCCTTTCAAGGAGTAAGAATCTTTTAATTTCATGGCTACAATCACCATGTGCAGTGATTTTGGAGCCCCCAAAAATAAAGTCTGACAAGGGTCACAAAAATTGATGTTTTCAAACTGTGGTGCTACAGAAGACTCTTGAGAGTCCCTTGGACAGCAAGGAGATCAAACCAGTCAATCCTAAGGGAAATCAACCCTGAATATTCATTGGAAGAACTGACTCATTGGAAAAGACTCTGATGCTGGGAAAGATTGAGGGCAGGAGGAAAAGGGGGGTGACAGAGAATGAGATGGTCAGATGGCCTCACTGACTCAATGGACTTGAGTTTGCGCAAACTCCAGCAGATAGTGAAGAACAGGGAAGCCTGACATGCTGCAGTCCATGGGGTTACAGATTGTCTGACACGACCGAGGGACTGAACAACAACTGCATTTCAGGCTCTTGTTGAATATGAGAGCTACTCCTTTTTTTTCTAAGGGGTTCTTTCCCACATTAGTAGATTTGATGGTCATCTGAATAAATTTGCCCATTCCGGTCCATTTTAGTTGACTGATTCCTAAGATCTCAATGTTTATGCTTGCCATCTCCTGCTTAATCATGTCCAATTTACCTTGATTTATGGATATAACATTCCAGGTCCCTGTGCATTGTTGTTCTTTATAGCATCAGACTTTACTTTCATAACCAGATAGATCCATAGCTCAGCATCATTTCTGCTTTCACCCAGCCTCTTCATTCTTTCTTGAGCTATTAGTAATTACCCTCTGCTCTCCCCAAGTAACTTATTGAATACCTTCCAACTAGAGGGGCTCCGCTTCAAGTATCATATCTTTTTGCCTTTCATACTGTTCATGTGGTTCTCCTGGTAAGCATACTGGAGTGTTTTGTCATTCCCTCCTCCAGTGGTCACATTTTTTCCAGAACTATTCACTGTAGCTTGTCTGTCTTGGGTGACCCTACATGGTATGGCTCATAGCCTCCTTGAGTTATGCAAGCCCCTGTGCCATAACAAGGCTGTGATTCATTTAGGGGGTAAGTTTTGCTAGTTTATCTATATGGACGTATATTTATCCATCACTTATTTCTTTGCCAGGCACTAGGAAAAGATATAAGGTTACTACAATAAACAAAATAGACATGATCAAGTCCAATATTCTTGATAGCTTTCTGAATCGTATCAAAAGTCCTTATAATTCTTGGTATCCATGGTCTGCCCTTTCCTACCAGTTGAAAAAAAAAAATGGGAATCTTACTTGAAAAGATGTGTTTTTCTTTGCATTTTCCTCCTTTTCCTCCTTGTGTTCTTTATTTGCTCCCTAGTCCATGCATGACTATATAAAAGGTAAACTGAAATGATCTGGTGAAAGAAGCTAGGGACCACTGCTCTCATTGTGATAGCCACTGGTGATGCAAGATCTCATTAAGCATGCTAATATCTGTCATTAACTACTTTTTAGATTAATAAAATAAAATAATAAATAACTTTTCATTTTCAGTATTTTGTCAAACTACTCTGAAATATTTGTAAATCCTTTCAATGAAAAATACTGTTTATGGTATGGTGCTTTCTAAGACATTTTCAGACATTCACCTCAATGATGTAAGGGTTGCCTGTGAAAGCTGCATACCGGAAGCCAAGCACACAGCAAAATGAGGCCACTATCTACCTCTTATTGACACTACCCACTAAAATATTATGACATCTGTGTGAATAGGTATTTAGGAACACATGTATATCCTACAGTTACCAAAATTATGCCAAATACTTTTAAAGTTATTTCAGTTAGCTAAGTGTATTAGTAAAATAAAAAGCAAGTCATTTTTAGTATAAAGTGATGCATTTCAATATGAAAATACTTTGGTGGTCCCACAGGGCAAGAGCAATTGCTCAGACACACACATTTAACCTGATTTGGCTTGTTTAGTTAATGTGTTTCCTTTAATTTGACAGAAAAAGTAGTGAAAGGAAATGAAGGAATACTTTAGGCAAGTTTGTGACCAATTATTGTTTGCTTAAATGTATTTTTATGATATCTTTTATGAAAAGGAATAAAGAACACAAAGTACATTTCAAATATCCAATTCAAAATATTCTGAGGTTTTTAAAAAAAAAAGTGGTTACATTTATTTTTTACTTCAATATTTATTGAGACACTATTACATGTAGGAAGTTTCTGGTAGGTGCTGGGGATATAACAGTGAGGAAGACATGGATCCTGGTTTTCTCAGAGCTTAGCACTACATAAAGGACACAGAGAGAGGGGAAAATTAAAATAAGTATATTAGCTGCTAGGGAACAGGAAATGTAGTGAATAATGTTCATACCAGGGATACCTAACTTCCTAATGGGAGGCTTCCTGGAGGAAGTGGCTTCTAAACTTCAGTCTAAAGCATGGAAAGCCATCCAGATAGATCAGGAAAACACCTACACTGTTGGTGGGAATGTAAATTATTGTAGCCAGAGTGGAAAACAGAATGGAAATTTCTTTAAAAATTATAGAGCTGTAGTATAATCTAGTAACTCCTGTAACTACTCCTGTGCATATATCCAGCAAAGACAAAAACTCTAATTCAAAAAGTCACATATACTCCAATTTTCATAGCAGCACTATTTACAATAGCCAAGACATGGAAACAACCCAATTGCCAATCAACAGACAATTGGCTTCAGAAGATGTGAGAGATATATTCATATATATGTGAATATTACTTAGCCATAAAAAAGAATGAAATACTTTCGTATGTAGCAACATGATGGGTCTAAAGAATATCATGCTTAGTTAAGTAAATTAAACAAAAATAAATATTATATGATATCACTTATATGTGGAATCTGTAAAGTAATACAAATGAATCTGTGTACAAAACTGAACAGACTCATAGGCATAGAAAACAAGCCTATGGATACCGAAGGGGAAAGGAAAGTGGTGAGGTAAGTTAGGAGAATGGGATTTACAGATACAAACTGCTATACATAAAATAGATAAACAACAAGGATTTACTGTATATCACAGGGAACTATATCCAATACTCTGTAATAACATATAATGGAAAATAATCTGAAAAAAAAGTATGTATAACTGAATCACTTTGCTGTACACCTGAAACTAACATGGTACTGTAAATCAACTACACTTCAGTTTTACTTTTTGGCCTTCTATTTAGTTTTTCAGCCAAGCTGCCAGTTTCAAACATAATCTGAAATATGTAATGTATAAAAGATTCTTTGAAACTTTAAAGAAATAACAAGTTCTGATGGCAATTGTTACCATCCTTGTCTCAATCCCCATCTCATTGGCCCAGAGAATAAACCAAAATATATGGCACTCAGGGCAATCTAAAATGGGCAGTGTTATTATATACATCATGATCTTTGATGAGCTTCTTCCACATTTTAGACCCACAACTAAACTGTTCAGGGAAATGTCATGTAAATTGACACATGAATTATAAGTTACAAATTACTGCTCACCCAGATGATACCCTAGCAATGTTACAGGGTACCTGTGGGATATTAGACAAATCACCCTACATTCTGGGTTATTCTTTATGCAACTAATATTCCTGGATTGTAAACAAATGTTGTACAATGGAAATGATAAAAATTACTCAAACATTTTTAACATAATCTAATATTTATAATCAATTCAATCAAGATCTGAATATCCAAGTTTTAGAATATTAATAACCTTTGTTGCTGGTATTGTTTCTACTTTTTTTGTAATTGTATATTTTCCTGACACTATGGAAAAAGAGGTTAAAATATACAACATACCATTTCACTTTTTATAACAAATCCTAAAATATTTAGTAAGGGGGAAAGTTGAAGCTACACATTCTAAAGTGAGGTTTGAGGATTCAGTATTCCATTTATTTGTATTTTTACCTTGTACATCTGAGAATCCCAAATTTAAAAAAAAAATTTATTTGTTATTTTTAATTGAAGTACAGCTGTTTTACAGTATTAGTTTCAATTGTACAATATAGTGATTAAAAGGTTTTTTATAGATAATACTCCATTTAAATCTACAAAATATCGACTATATTCCCTGTTCTGTACAATATATCCTTGCAAGTTTTTTAAGTATACAGTATATATATTAGTGTCAATGTACAGCAAAATGTACAGCAAAGTTAGACAGCTATGCATTTTTTTTTCAGATTCTTACCCCTTATAGGTTATTACAAAATATTGAGTATAGTTTGTACTATACAGTAGGCCCTGGTTGGTTGTCTATTTTATATTTGGTACTGTGTATAGGTTAATCTGAATCTCCTAAATTAGCCCTCCCCTCATTTTCTCCCTTTTGTTTGTTTTGTCTGTGAGTCTGTTTCTGTATTTGTATGTAAGTTCACTCGTATCATTTTTTATATTTTTATATTTTTATATTCCACATATAAGTTGTATCATATGATATTTGTATTTCTATGGCTTATTTCACTTAGTATGATCATCCATTTATGTTGCTGCAAATGGTACTATTTCATTCTTTTTATGACTGAGTAAAATTTCATTGTATAAATATACCACACCTTTATCCATTCACCTTCAATGCACATTTAAGTTACTTCCATGTCTTGGCTACTGTAAAACTACTGCACTGAACCCTGGGGTGCATGAATTTTTTCAAGTTATGATCTTCTCCAGATATATGCACAAGAGATGCTGGGCCATATGGTAGCTCTATTTTTTAGATTTTTTAAGAAATGTCCATACTCTCTTCTGTAATGGTTTTATCAGTTTACATTATACCAACAGTGGACAAGTGTTCCCTTCTCTTCACATCTTCTCCAGAATTCATTCTTTGTAGACTTTTTGAGGATAGCCATTCTGACAAGTGCAAGATAGTATACCTCATTGTAGTTTTTATCTGTGTTTCTTTACTAGTTAGAAATGTTGAGCATCTTTTCATGTGCCTTTTGGCCATCTGTATGTCTCCTTTGGAGAAATGTCTATTTAGAATTTTTGCCCATTTTTGGATTGGATTGTTTTAATAAATAAAGTATAGAGTAAGAAAAGTAGAAAAGATAAATGAAACTAAAAGCTGGTTCTTTGAAAAGATAAAGCTGATGAACCCTTAGCCTCATCAAGAAAAAAAAAAGAAGAGGACTGAAATCAATAAAATTAGGAATGAAAACATAAAAGTTACAACTGACACCAAAGAAAAACAAAGGGCCATAAGGGGCTACTGCAAGCAACTTTATACCAATAAAATGGAAAACACAGAAGAAATATAAAAATTCTTAGAAAGGTGCACTCTCCCAAGACTGTCGGAAGGAAGAGAAACTATGAACAGATAAATTAGCAGTACTGAAATTGAATCTGTGATTTAAAAACTTCAAAAAACTGAACTATATGCCAATAAAATGGACAACTTGGAAGAAATGGACGAATTCTTAGAAAAGTATAACCTTCCAAAACTAAACCAGGAAGAAATAGAAAATCTTAACAGACCCAGCACAAGCACGGAAATCGAAACAGTAATCAAAAATCTTCCAACAAAATAAAGCCCAGGACCAGATGGCTTCACAGGTGAATTCTACCAACAATTTAGAGAACAGCTAACACTTATCCTACTCAAACTCTTCCAGAAAATTGCAGAGGAAGATAAACTGTCAAACTCATTTTATGAGGCCAGTATCACCTTGATACCAAAACCAGACAAAGATTCCACACAAAAAGAACACAAGCCAATATCACTGATGAACATAGATTAAATAATCCTTAACAAAATACTAGCCAACCAAAGCCAACAACACATTAAAAAGATCACACACCATGATCAAGTGAGATTTATCCCAGAGAAGCCAGGATTTTTCAAAATTTGCAGATCAATCATTGTGATATATTACATTAACAAGCTGAAAAATAAATACCATATGATCATCTCAATAGATGCAGGAAACGGTTTTGACAAAATTCAACACCCATTTAAGATAAAATCTCTCCAGAAAGTGGGAAAAGAAGGAACATGTGCATGTGTGCTATGTCGCTTCATTCGTTTCCAACTCTTTGCAACCCGGTGGACTATAGCCTGCCAGGCTCCTCTGTCCATGAGATTCTCCTGACAAGAATACTGGAGTGGGTTGCCATGCCCTTCCCCTAGGGGATCTTCCTGACCCGGGGATCAAACCCACATCTCTTCAGTTCAGTTCAGTTCAGTAGCTCAGTCGTGTCCAACTCTTTGCGACCCCATGAATCGCAGCACGCCAGGCCTGCCTGTCCATCACCATCTCTCGGAGTCCACTCAGACTCACGTCAATCGAGTCACTGATGCCATCCAGCCATCTCATCCTCGGTCGTCCCCTTCTCCTCCTGCCCCCAATCCCTCCCAGCATCAGAGTCTTTTCCAATGAGTCAACTCTTCTCATGAGGTGGCCAAAGTACTGAAGTTTCAGCTTTAGCATCATTCCTTCCAAAGAAATCCCAGGGCTGATCTCCTTCAGAATGGACTGGTTGGATCTCCTTGCAGTCCAAGGCACCCTCAAGAGTCTTCCCCAATACCACAGTTCAAAAGCATCAATTATTTGGCACTCAGCTTTCTTCACAGTCCAACTCTCACATCCATACATGACCAGAGGAAAAACCATAGCCTTGACTAGACGGACCTTAGTCGGCAAAGTAATATCTCTGCTTTTGAATATGCTGTCTAGGTTGGTCATAACTTTTCTTCCAAGGAGTAAGCATCTTCTAATTTCATGGCTGCAGTCACCATCTACAGTGATTTTGGAGCCAAAAAAAAATAAAGTCTGACACTGTTTCCACTGTTTCCCCATCTCTTTCTCATGAAGTGATGGGACCGGATGCCATGATCTTCGTTTTTGAATGTTGAGCTTTAAGCCAACTTTTTCACTCTCCTCTTTCAGCTACATCAAGAGGCCCTTTAGCTCCTCTTCACTTTCTGCCATAAGGGTGGTGTCATCTGCATATCTGAGGTTATTGATATTTCTCCCGGCAATCTTGATTCCAGCTTGTGTTTCTTCCAGCCCAACGTTTCTCATGATGTATTCTGCATATAAGTTAAATAAGCAGGGTGACAGTATACAGCCTTGACGTACTCCTTTTCCTATTTGGAACCAGTCTGTTGTTCCATGTCCAGTTCGAACTGTTTGCTTCCTGATCTGCATACAGATTTCTCAAGAGGCAGGTCAGGTGGTCTGGTATTCCCATCTCTTTCAGAATTTTCCAAAGTTTATTGTGATCCACACAGTCAAACCACATCTCTTAGGTCTCCTTTATTGGCAGGCGGATTCTTTACCACTAGCACCACCTGGTGGAGAAGGCAATGGCACCCCACTCGAGTACTCTTGCCTAGAAAATCCCATGGACAGAGGAGTCTGGTGGGCTGCAGTCCGTGAGGTCGCTAGGAGTTGGACACGACTGAGCAACTTCACTTTCACTTTTCACTTTCATGCATTGGAGAAGGAAATGGTAACCCACTCTAGTGTTCTTGCCTGGAGAATTCCTGGGACAGGGGATCCTGGTGGGCTGCCATCTATGGAGTTGCACAGAGTCGGACACGACTGTAGTGACTTGGCAGCAGCAGCAGCACCATCACCACCACCTGGGAAGCCCTATAAGGAAGATACCTCAATATAGTAAGGGCTTCCCCGGTGGTGCTAGTGGTAAAGAACCTGCCTGCCACTGCAGGAGAAATAAGAGACACAGGCTTGATCCCTGGGTCAGGAAGATCCTCTGGGGGAGGGTATGGCAACCCACTCCAGTATTCCTGCCTGGAGAATCCCAGGGACAGAGGATCCTGGCAGGCTACAGTCCATAGGGTCACATAGAGTTGGACACCACTGAAGCGACTTAGCACATATGCACAGCACCACCTGGGAAGCCCTAGAGGGAACGTAGCTCAATATAATAAAGGCCTTACATGAAAAATCCACAACTAAGCTTTTGATCGATGATGAAAAGCTGAAAGCATTTCCTCTAAGTTCAGGACCAAGAGAAAGATGTTCACTCTCATCCCTTTTCCTCCACATAGTTTTGAAAGTCCTAACCACACTACTCAGAGAAGAAAAAGAAATAAAAGGAATTCAAGTTGGAAAAGGAGAAAGAAAACTGATACTGTTTGCAGATGACATGATAATATACGTAGGAAATCCTAAACATGCTGTCAAAAACTAGTAGAGCTCATCAATGAATTTTTATCATAGGGTAAAAAAAATTAATACCCAGAACTCTGTTGCATTTTTCTATACTAACAACAAAAAATTATAAAGAGAAATTAAGGAAACAATCTCATTTACCATCTCATCAAAAAGAATAAAACTCTTAGGAAAAAACCTAAGGGGGCAAAAGGCCTGTACCCTGAAAACAGTAAGATGCTGACACAAGCACATGGAAAGATATATACCATGTTCTTGGATTGGTAGAATCAGTATGGTCAAAATGACCATGCTACACAAGGAAATCTACAAGATTCTATGCAAATCCTATCAAATTACCAATGACATTTTTTCACAGAACTAGAACAAAGAAAAAAATTTTTAATTTGTGTGGAAACACAGAAAATCCTGATAGCCAAAGCAATCTTGAGAAAGAAAAGCAGAACTAGAGAAATCAGGCTCCTTGACTACAGAGTATACTATAAAGCTACAATAATCAAGGAAGCACAATACTGGCACAAAAACAGAAATATTGATCAATGGATGAGGATAGAAAGCCCAGAGATAAACCCACACACTTATGAAAAGGAAGCAAGAATATACAGTGGAGAAAACACAATGTCTTCAAAAATGGTGCTGGGAAAACTGGACAGCTAAACATAAAAGTATAAAATTAGAACATTCTCTAACACCACACAGATAAATAAGCTCAAAATACATTATGAAATGTAAGATCAATACTATAAAACTCCTAATGGAAAATGTAGCATAATTTGACATAAATCACAATATCATTTTGGATCCATTTTCCAGAGTAATGGAAAGAAAAATAAATTAATGGGACTTTGGCCCCATTGAAAACCTTTGCACACGAAGGAAATCGTAATCAAAATGCAAATACAGTTTATAGAACGGGATAAAATATTTGATGGTGATGCAACCAATTAAGGATTAATCCCCAAAACATGCAAAAATCGCATATATCTCAATATAAAAAAAAAGGCAACCTAGTTGAACAATGAGCAGAAAATATATTTGAATTTTTTAAGAGGAAGAATTGAGGGAAAGCAGAGGGAAGAATTTATACATGGGCATGGACCAGAAATGATGGCTATGCTATGAAGAAAATGGAAATAAGTCCTGTGGAAATTAAAAATTAAAAAATATTTCTATTAAGAAAATGGAAATTACCCCCAGAGAAATGGTAGAAGGCAATCTAAGCAGATAAGCAGCAACAATGAAAGCCCAGGGGAGCAAAGTAGCTTGATATGTTTAGGAATCTGTAAGTGACTTTGTACCATAATAAAATAAATCAAAATGACTGTATATCTTGTAAAGTCATATGTTATTAAACAAAAAGTAATAATCAGAAATTCATCTTTCATTAAAGAGGTTTGTTTGCTTAAACTAAAGATATCTTGTTCTGAATTTCATGTGTCAGAGGGAATGTAGTCAAAACAAATAGTACACACTTGGCTATTCTAGTTCATGTGTGAAGAGATTCCTTAAAATTGACCTCTGGCACAGGCAAAATATACAGAATTAGTCTCTGATGATTACTTTGTGTAGGATCTTCATTTACCAAGTTCACTTTTTGAAGGGGAAATTTCTAATTTCTAATCTCTCTTTTTGTTTCCTTGAATGAGATCAGTGGTATACTAATTACAAATAAATAATACATTCATTTATATCTATACATTCATTTAAACTTCCGAAATTTTTTTCTCAAAGTCCAGGTTAAAAGTAGAGCTGATTCACTCTACCAACACAGTATACTAATGCATATATATGGAATTTAGAAAGATGGTAATGATAACCCTGTATGCGAGACAGCAAAAGAGACACAGATGTATAGAACAGCGTTTTGGACTCTGTGGGAGAGGGTGAGGGTGGGATGATTTGGGAGAATGGCATTGAAACATGTATAATATCATATATGAAATGAATCGCCAGTCCAGGTTCAATGCATGATGCTGGATGCTTGGGGCTGGTACAATGGGACGACCCAGAGGGGTGGTACAGGGAGGGAGATGGGAGGGGGGTTCAGGATGGGGAACACATGTATACCTGTGGTGGATTCATGTTGATGTATGGCAAAACAAATATAATATTGTAAAGTAATTAACATCCAATTAAAATAAGTAAATTTATACTAAAAAAAAAAGAATAGAGCTAATCCAGATGACTTAGTCTATTCCATGGATTCACTGATTAGTGAGAATCTATTGCTTTTTTATTTTGTACTAAAATATACCATCAAAACAAAAAGTGGACAGCTAGACTAAAGCAGCACTAAAAGAAGTCTTGAGTTTTGAGTGATTTTAGCATCAGTTGCTAAACTTCTTATTTTCTTCTTGCAGTACTGGAGGTGATATGAAATGGTATAGATGAGACTGGGTTTCTACTCATCCAAAAACAGATGTGCTGAAATTTCAAGGAGAAGTATTCACAGTTATATCATATTTTCTAATATTTTAGTTATACATATCATTTTTTAAATGTCTTTAAGAGGTATCTAGGAATACTGTGTTTTCTGGGAACAGGGTGGAATACTGTGTTTCATTTCCCAAACTGAAAAGCAGCATATATCTGTATATAAATTGTGGAGGGAATTTACACAGAGTTGGGTAAAACTATTTGCTAAGAAAGGGTAGAGCTATGTAAACTACTTCACTCCTGCAGTTGGGATAGTTTGTAAAAAAATCTGTGAAACTTACAAAAATGCTTCTATGCTTGTGGTTCTCAACTTTGGATGCACATTAGAAACCCTAGAGAGGGTTAAAATTCTAAATGTCCAAGCCTTATTCCAGACTTGTTAAATCAAAATTTCTTGAAGGGAGAGCCAAAAAGCAATTTTACAGTTCCCCAGTTCATTAAAATATGTAGCTAAGAGTTCTACATTGTAACTCAGAAGTAATGTGTCTATGCTATTGTCTTATAATATCAGCCAAAAAAAAATGTATGGCTTACAAAAGATAACAATTTTTCATGTTTAATAATCAAACTCAATTTTTAAAATCTTTTTATATACTTCTATCAATGCATTGCTTCCTGACTGAGATTCAGAACTTTTGAGACCTCAAATGAACTAAATTTTCCTTGAAGAAATTCAGTTATCAACAGTTAGCATGGGCATCATTATAATATATGCCACTTTCTCATACAGGTGTAGTACTTTTTATTAAGTAGTATCTAATCAAAAGCAGAGACATTACTTTTCCAACAAAGATCCGTCTAGTCAAGGCTATAGTTTTTCCAGTGGTCGTGTATGGATGTGAGAGTTGGACTGTGAAGAAAGCTGAGCGTCAAAGAATTGATGCTTTTGAACTGAGGTGTTGGAGAAGACTCTTGAGAGTCCCTTGGACTGCAAGGAGATCCAACCAGTCCATCCTAAAGGAAATCAGTCCTGGGTGTTCATTGGAAGGACTGATGCTAAAGCTAAAACTCCAATACTTTGGCCACCTCATGCGAAGAGTTGACTCATTGGAAAAGACTCTGATGCTGGGAGGGATTGGGGGCAGGGGAGAAGGGGACAACAGGATGAGATGGCTGGATGGCATCACCGACTCGATGGACGTGAGTTTGAGTGAATTCCGGGAGTTGGTGATGGACAGGGAGGCTTGGCGTGCTGCAGTTCATGGGGTTGCAAAGAGTCAGAAACGACTGAGAGACTGAACTGAACTGAACTGAAGTGGAAAATAATATATTTGAATTAAATTAATTAAATTAATATATTTAATTTTTATAAAATTGTAAAATAGAAATTTTAATATCTGAAATTTTGGATATTTGTTGAACACATATACTGTTTTTCTTAAGGAATAAGATTTTCATTTTATCTTTTTAAGATTTCAAATTCTTTGAAGGGAGAGAATAGTCTTTTTTCTTTTTATCATTCACAGTGCCTAGCAATTGTCTGAGATTGTGTTGTCCTGTAATAGTCTTGGGAAGAGAGATGGGGATATGAAAGGGAGGGGAGCAAAGGAAAAGTGTGGGTGAAAGGTGAACAAGGCCCTACATTTTATAGTTCACATTTCCTTCATGGGATGACAGAGCAAAGATTATTTTACATTCTTTAAATTTGTGCATCTCTCAGGTTACTATTCAGAGAAGGCAATGGCAACCCACTCTGATACTCTTGCCTGGAAAATCCCATGGACAGGGGAGCCTGGTAGGCTACATACAGTCCATGGGGTCCCTAAGAGTCGGACATGACTGAGTGACTTCACTTTCACTTTTCACTTTCATGCATTGGAGAAGGAAATGGCAACCCACTCCAGTGTTCTTGCCTGGAGAATCCCAGGGATGGGGGAGCCTGGTGGGCTGCCGTCTGTGGGGTTGCACAGAGTCTGACACTAGTGAAGAGACTTAGCAGCAGCTGCAGCAGCAGCAGGTTACCATTTAAAAAGATCAAATTAGAGGGTTTCTTGTTGGTTTTTTTTTTTTTAGGAAAGTTATTCTGCTGGTTGAATTTAGTCCTTGACCTTGAGAATAAAATTCAAATAAATGAATGACTGAATGCATACATACATACATAATGTGTATGTTTGAAAGTTTAGATGGATTAGCCTATAATTGATAAATGCACACTTCATAATAATGGACTTCTTTCTAAATCCCTTTATTCATTTCAAAGGATTATATTTCTACATACTTGAGCTTTTTAAATCATTTTTCTGAATCCACAATATTGTACAATTTCTTTTCTACTGGAAATTTGTTCCAGATTGCCTGTTACTAAGGTCTTCATTTTGACACAAAAGAATTTCTGTCAGTTAAAAGAGAAAATTAGGAAGTCAGTGGCAATATTTTTAGTAGTAATTTCAAAATAGAAACTTCTAAGAGCTTTGAAGTTTTATCAACTAACAGACTTTGTTAAAAATTAACAAAGGGAGTGCCCCCAACCCTGCAGCAGGCCACCAGCAACTCACACCTCCGCTGGAGACTCCTGGACACTCACAGATCATTTAAACTCATTGTCCTTGGGCCTGCAGAGGTGCCTGAACATAATCAAGAATTAGCAAGATCATTATTTCCTGCTACAGTAACTCAGCGATCCTCTAGGGACGACCCTCAAGGTGGAGAAACCTATCATCATTAACCTAGATGTTTTAACATTAGTGCTGTGCAGATGGAGAAATCATGAGGCTACTGTAAAAATAAATCTGAAAACCAGAATCAGGAGGCTTAAATCCAAATCCTGAGATCATCAGAGAATTCCTGAATACAGGGAACATTATCCAATAGGAGCTCATCAAACGCCTTCATACCTACACTGAAATTGAGCACCACCCAAGGGCCAACGAGTTCCAGAGCAAGACATACAACGCAAATTCTCCAGCAACACAAGAACAAGCCCCTGAGCTTCAATATTACAGGCAGCTCAAAATACTCCAAAACCACTGACATCTCATAACCCATTACTAGACACTTCACAGCACTCCAGAGAGAGGAAATCCAGCTCCACCCACCAGAACTCCAACACAAGCCTCCCTAATCAAGAGACCTTGACAAGCCACTGATATAACCCCACACACAGAGAGGAAGCTCAATAATAAAGAGAATTCCACAAATTCCCAGAATATAAAAAGGCCACCCCAAACGCAGCAATATAACCAAGATGAAGAAACAGAGGAATACCCAGCAGGTAAAGGAACAGGAGACATGCCCACCAAACCAAACAAAAAGAGGAAGAGATAGGGAATCTACCTGAGAAAGAATCCAGAATACTAATAGTGAAAATGATCCAAAATCTTGAAATCAAAACGGAATCACAGATAAGTAGCCTGGGGTCAAGGATTGAGAAGATGCAAGAAAGATTTAACAAGGACCTAGAAGAAATAAAAAAGAGTCAACATATAAGGAATAATGCAATAAATGAGATCAGAAACACTCTGGAGGCAACAAATAGTAGAATATCGGAGGCAGAAGATAGGATTAGTGAAATAGAAGATAGAATGGTAGAAATAAATGAATCAGCGAGGGAAAAAGACGAATTAAAAGAAATGAGGACAATCTCAGAGACCTCCAAGACAATATGAAATGCTCCAACATTCGAATTATAGGAGTCCCAGAAGAAGAAGACAAAAAGAAAGACCATGAGAAAATACTTGAGGAGATAATAGTTGAAAACGTCCCTAAAATAGGGAAGGAAATAATCACCCAAGTCCAAGAAACCCAGAGAGTGCCAAACAGGATAAACCCAAGGCGAAACACCCCAAGACATATATTAACAAGCTAACAAAGACCAAACACAAAGAACAAATATTAAAAGCAGCAAGGGAAAAACAACAAATAACACACAAGGGGATCCCCATAAGAATAACTGCAGATCTCTCAATAGAAGGGGTGGGATGGTTCGGGAGAATGGCAATGAAACATGTACATTTTCTTGTAAGAAACGAAGCGCCAATCTATGTTCAATGTAGGATGCAGGATGCATGGGGCTGATGCACAGGATGATTCAAGTAGAGGATGTGGGGTGGGAGGTGGGAGGGGGCTTCGGCATTGGGAGATTGTGTTCACCTATGGCTGATTTGGGTCAATGTATGGCAAAACAAATACAGTATTGCAATTAAAAAAATAAATAAATTTAATAAATAAATAAATAAATAAATAAATTAAATGAGCTGTAATTCCCAAAGTTTTATAAAGATATTTTTTTCTTGTGAAAAAAAAAAAAAAAGAAATTCTTCAGGCCAGGAGGGAATGGCAAGACATACTTAACGTGATTAAAGATAACAACCTTCAGCCAAGACTACTGTACCCAGCAAGGATCTCATTCAAATATGAAGGAGAAATCAAAAGCTTTACAGACAAGCAGAAGCTGAGAGAATTCAGCACCACCAAACCAGCTCTCCAACAAATACTAAAGGATAGACTTTAGACAGGAAACACAAAAAGGGCATATAAACCCGAACCCAAAACAATAAAGTAAATGGCAACAGGAGCATACTTATCAATAATTACCTTAAATGTAAATGGGTTGAATGCCCCAACCAAAAGGCAAAGACTGGCTGAATGGATACAAAAACAAGATCCCTATATATGCTGCTTACAAGAGACCCACCTCAAAACAACGGACACATACAGACTGAAAGTGAAGGGCTGGAAAGATATTCCATGCAAATAAAGACCAAAAGAAAGCAGGAGTAGCAATACTCATATCCGATAAAATAGACTTTAAAACAAAGGCTGTGAAAAGGGACAAAGAAGGCCACTACATAATGATTAAAGGATCAATCCAAGAAGAAGATGTAACAATTATAAATATATATGCACCCAACATAGGAGCACCGCAATATGTAAGACAAATGCTAACAAGCATGAAAGGGGAAATTAATAATAACAAAATAATAGTGAGAGACTTTAATACCCCACTCACACCTATAGACAGATCAACTAAACAGAAAATTAACAAAGAAATGCAAACTTTAAATGATACAATAGACCGTTTCGACCTAATTGATATCTATAGGACATTTCACCCCAAAACAATGAATTTCACCTTTTTCTCAAGTGCACACGGAACCTTTTCCAGGATAGATCACATCCTGGGTCATAAATCTACCCTTGATAAATTCAAAAAATCGAAATTATTCCAAGCATCTTCTCTGACCATAATGCACTAAGGTTAGATCTCAATTACAGGAGAAAAACTATTGAAAATTCCAACATTTGGAGGCTGAACAACACCCTTCTGAATAATCAACAAATCACAGAAGAAATCAAAAAGAAATCAAATTATGCATCGAAATGAATGAAAATGAAAACACAACTACACAGAAACTGTGGGACACTTTAAAAGCAGTGCTAAGAGGAAAGTTCATAGCAATACAGGCATACCTCAAGAAACAAGAAAAAAGTCAAATAAATAACCTAACTCTACACCTAAAGCAACTAGAAAGGAAGAAATAGAGAACCCCAGAGTTAGTAGAAGGAAAGAAATCCTAAAACTTAGGGCAGAAATAAATGCAAAAGAAACAAAAAGACCATAGCAAAGATCAACAAAGCAAAAGCTGGTTCTTTGAAAGGATAAATAAAACTGACAAACCATTAGCCAGACTCATCAAGAAACAAAGAGAAAAAAATCAAATCAATAAAATTAGAAATGAAAATGGAGAGATCACGACAGCACAGAAATACAAGGAATCATAAGAGACTACTATCAGCAATTATATGCCAATAAAATGGACAACGTGGAAGAAATGGACAAATTCTTAGAAAAGTACAACTTTCCAAAACTGAACCAGGAAGAAATAGAAAATCTTAACAGACCCATCACAAGCATAGAAATTGAAACTGTAATCAGAAATCTTCCAGCAAACAAAAGCCCAGGTCTAGACGGCTTCACAGCCGAATTCTTCCAAAAATTTCTGAGAAGAGCTAACACCTATCTTACTGAAACTAGTCCAGAAAATTGCAGAGGAAGGTAAACTTCCAAACTCATTCTATGAGGCCACCATCACCCTAATACCAAAACCTGACAAAGACACCAGAAAAAAGAAAACTACAGGCCAATATCACTGATGAACACAGATGCAAAAATCCTCAACAAAATCCTAGCGATCAGAATCCAGCAACACATTAAAAAGATCATACAACATGACCAAGTGGGCTTTATCCCAGGGATGCAAGGATTCTTCAATATCTGCAAATCAATCAATGTAATTCACCACATTAACAAATTGAAAAATAAAAATCATATGATTATCTCAATAGATGCAGAAAAAGCCTTTGACAAAATTCAGCATCCATTTATGATAAAAACTCTCCAGAAAGCAGGAATAGAAGGAACGTACCTCAAAATAATAAAAGCTATATATGACAAACCCACAGCTAACATTATCCTCAATGGTGAAAAATTGAAAGCTTTCCCCTAAAGTCAGGAACAAGACAAGGGTGTCCACTTTCACCACTTCTATTCAATATAGTTCTGGAAGTTTTGGCCACAGCAATCAGAGCAGAAGAAGAAGTAAAAGGAATCCAAATTGGAAAAGAAGAAGTAAAACTCTCACTGTTTGCAGATGACATGATCCTCTACATAGAAAATCCTAAAGACTCAACCAGAAAACTACTAGAGCTAAACAATGAATATAGTAAAGTTGCAGGATATAAAATCAACACTCAGAAATCCCTTGCATTCCTATACACTAATAATGAGAAAGTAGAAAAGAAGTGAAGGAGACAATTCCATTCACCATTACAACAAAAAGAATAAAATACTTAGGAATATACCTACCTAAAGAAACTAAAAACCTATATATTGAAAACTATAAAACACTGATGAAAGAAATCAAAGCGGACACTAATAGATGGAGAAATATACCATGCTCATGGGTCGGAAGAGTCAATATAGTGAAAATGAGTATACTACCCAAAGCAATCTACAGATTCAATGCAATTCCTATCAAGCTACCAGCAGTATTTTTCACAGAACTAGATCAAATAATCTCAAGATTTGTATGGAAATACAAAAAACCTCGAATAGCCAAAGCAATCCTGAGAAAGAAGAATGGAACTGGAGGAATCAACTTGCCTGACTTCAGGCTCTACTACAAAGCCACAGTCATTAAGACAGTATGGTACTGGCACAAAGACAGAAATATAGATCAATGGAACAAAATAGAAAGCCCTGAGATAAATCCACACACCTATGGACACCTTATCTTCGACAAAGGAGGCAAGAATACACAATGGAGTAAAGACAATCCCTTTAACAGGTGGTGCTGGGAAAACTGGTCAACCACTTGTAAAGGAATGAAACTAGACCTCTTTCTAACACCACACGCAAAATAAACTCAAAATGGATTAAAGATCTAAATGTAAGACCAGAAACTATAAAACTCCTAGAGGAAAACATAGGCAAAACACTCTCAGACATAAATCACAGCAGGATCCTCTATGATCCACCTCCCAGTATACTGAAATAAAAGCAAAAATAAACAAATGGGATCTAATTAAAATTAAAAGCTTCTGCACAACAAAGGAAACTGTAAGCAAGGTGAAAAGACAGCCTTCTGAATGGGAGAAAACAATAGCAAATGAAACAACTGACAAACAACTAATCTCAAAGATATACAAGCAACTTATGCAGCTCAACTCCAAAAAAATAAACGAACAAATCAAAAAATGGGCCAAAGAACTAAATAGGCATTTCTCCAAAGAAGACATACAGATGGCTAACAAACACATGAAAAGATGCTCAACATCACTCATTATCAGAGAAATACAAATCAAGACCACAATAAGGTACCATTTCACACCAATCAGATGGCTGCTATCCAAAAGTCTACAAGCAATAAATGCTGGAGAGGATGTGGAGAAAAGAGAACCCTCTTACACTGCTGGTGGGAATGCAAACTAGTACAGCCACTATGGAAAACAGTGTGGAGATTCCTTAAAAAATTGCAAATAGAACTGCCTTATGACCCAGAAATCCCACTGCTGGGCATACACACCGAGGAAACCGGAATTGAAAGAGACACATGTACCCCAGTGTTCATTGCCGCACTGTTTATAATAGCCAGGACATGGAAACAACCTAGATGTCCATCAGCAAATGAATGGATAAGAAAGCGGTGGTACATATACACAATGGAGTACTACTCAGCCCTTAAAAAGAATAAATTTGATTCAGTTCTAATGAGATGGATGAAACTGGAGCCGATTATACAGAGTGAAGTAAGCCAGAAAGAAAAACACCAATACAGTATACTGGCACATATATATGGAATTTAGAAAGATAGTGATGATGACCCTCTATGTGAGACAACAAAAGAGACACAGAGGTATAGAACGGAGTTTTGGACTCTGAGGGAGAGGGAGAGGGTGGGATGATTTGGAAGAATGGCATTGAAACATGTATACTATCTTGTAAGAAACGAAGGGCCAGTCTATGTTCAATACAGGATACAGGATGCTTGGGGCTGGTGCACAGGATGACCCAGGGAGATGGTATGGGGTGGGAGGTGGGAGGGGCTCCGGCATTGGGAGATCGTGTGCACCTGTGGCTGATTCATGTCAATGTATGGCTAAACAAATACACTACTGCAATGTAGAAAAAAGTATTAAAAATAATAATAATAAAAAATTAACAAAGGGATGCCTTTGTGATGTTAGTAAGAAGTATATTTCAGTTTCTACAGTTAAATGATGATGTGTTTAATAGACTAAAATACCATAGACTATTTTGATTAATATTTTAAGTAAGATTAGTAGAATAAACATTTCCTTAGCATCACTGGTAATAGATAACCAAAGACTGGTTGTCAGAAAAGGGTTTTTAATTCCTTTCTACATATCAGAATAAAAGTCAAATGCTAATAGAAAATAGTGTCAGTGACTTTCTTAAATTTCTTTAATATCTTTATCATGTTTTAATTTTGCTGGTAGTCTTTACTATAAAAAAGCATTTCCATATGTGTTTAAAGTATGACACTATGCTGTTAAATGGTTTATCAATGTTTGATATTTCTAGCATAAAATAGTATGTTCTGTGAAATGATATGCTAGTAATTTCAAAATATTTGCATAATTATCTCAGTTAGTTTATCAGTTTCATATTTTGAAAACCATTTCCTTAAGCATTTTTTATACACAAAGTAAATTTCAGATTTAGCTTATAGGCCTTAATAAAAATACTCTTAAAATTTGGGGCAAATTTAAATATTTTATCAGATATCACATGTACTTAAATAGCCACATATGCATATTTAACGTCTTGTAAGAAGGCAATAGTGAAGTTGAGCCATATTGCTCTATCCCCCAACAGTCTCTAATGTTGTTTTCAATGCCATCCACCATAAATTCTAGGCATGCCCTCCTAATCATCTTTCATAGGGTAATATCCTCCTTATTGAAAATATAGAAATTGTATGTTGCCATACCAGTGATAAGAATCATTTTTGGATCAAATATTCTCTATAAAGTGAAACTTATCTATGATTGGCACCTCTGTCATTATCAAAATGAACCCAGGAAGACCTTTTGCCCTAAGTGCTGCTTGTTCATACCACTAGACTGGATACTGAGGCCACTGGCAAAGAAAAAAAATGTCACAAGAGAATATTTCCCCATTTTCTTCCATATCAGAGAAACAAGAGGAACTTGTAAAAGCTACATAGATTATGTGAGTTGATAGCATTGTTCCTCAGAATTCTGAGCTTTTGAAATTAGAACTTAAAACATTAATTGATTATTTCTTGTCAGAAATATACTGTTAGGACTAAGAGAATAAGATAAAACTATGTAAAAGGAAGTTTTATTAATCTGATTTTATGGGTGAAAGGAGAATTTTATGATAAAACTTTATAATAAATAAATGTTAACCAATTCTGGTATAAGGATGAAGTACTTGTTTTCCTCAATCTTGCCTAAGAATGTGAATAATCATTTTAATCTCCTTACTATTGTAACAATTAAAAACTTTTCAATAGCTTGAAATCTTTTTTCCCAATTTATTTATATATAATTGATATACAGCACTGATAAGTTTAAAGGACACAGCGTAAGTCAAATCATTATGCTGTATGATTTAGTGAGCATGTAAGTTTAGTGAACATCTCATATATATATATATATATAAAATTTTAAAACAGAAAAATATCCTTGTGATGGGAACACTTAAAATTTAGTCTGTTAACAGCTTTTGTAACATAGAGCAATAGTTATAATATTGATCATATATTGATCATGCTGTACATTACACCTCTAGTACTTATTTGTCTTACAACTGGAAGTTTGTACTTTTTGGTTCTCTTCATCCAGTTCTCACTACTCCAATTCCTACAACTGGTAACCACAAAAAATGATCTGCTTCTGAGGTTTTGGGTGTTTTTTTTTTTTTTTTTAACTATAATTGACCTTCAACAGTATGCAAATTCCTGTCACACAACACAGTAATTTTGGCTGTTCAGAACCTTTGGTGTTTCTACAAATGCCATTGATGTTTTGATAAGAATTGCATTGATCTGTATTATCCAATTGCCTTGGATAATATGATCATTTTTGACAATATTCAGTCCTCCAATCCATGAATATGGTATATCTTTCCATCTGTTTTTGTCTTCCTCAGTTTCTTTTATCAGTATCTCATAATTTCTGAGTACTTGGTTAGGTTTGTTCCTAGGTATTTTATTCTTGACAGGGAAGCCTGGCATGCTGCAGTCCATAGGGTTGCAAATAGTCGAACACGAATGAGCAACTGAACTGAATTGAACTGAATGCAATTATATATAGGATTGTTTTCTTAATTTCACTGATATGTGATTTAGAACATAGAAATGCAACAGGTTTTCATATATTAATTTTATCTTCTGTTACTTTTCTGCATTCATTGATAAGTTCTATATAGGTTTTGGTGGCATATTTAGAATTTTCTATGTAGAATATCACATCATCTGCAAAAAATAATAGTTTCACATCTTCCTTTCCAATTTAGAATCCTTTCATTTCTTTATCTTACTGATTGTTATAGCTAGAACCTCTAATACTATATTGAATAAAAGTGGCAAGAATAGGCATCCTTGTCTATTTCTGCTTTATTGACTATGCAAAGCCTTTGACTGTGTGGATCACAATAAACTGTGGAATATTCTGAAAGAGATGGGAATACCAGACCACCTGACCTGCCTCTTGAGAAATCTGTATGCAGGTCAAGAAGCTGCAGTTAGAACTGGACATGGAACAACAGACTGATTCCAAATAGGAAAAGGAGTACGTCAAGGCTGTATATTGTCACCCTGCTTATTTAAGTTCTATGGAGAGGACATCATGAGAAATGCTGGACTGGAAGAAACACAAGCTGGAATCAAGATTGCCAGGAGAAATATCAATAACCTCAGATATGCAGATGACACCACCCTTATGGCAGAAAGTGAAGAGGAGCTAAAGGGCCTCTTGATGAAGGTGAAAGAGGAGAGTGAAAAGTTGGCTTAAAGCTCAACATTCAGAAAACGAAGATCATGGCATCCGGTCCCATCACTTCATATGAAATAGATGGGGAAACAGTGGAAACAGTGTCAGACTTTATTTTTTTGGTTCCAAAATCACTGCAGATGGTGACTGCAGCCATGAAATTAGAAGACACATACTCCTTGGAAGAAAAGTTATGACCAACCTTGATAGCATATTCAAAAGCAGAGACATCAGTTTGCCGACTAAGGTCCATCTAGTCAAGGCTATGGATTTTCCTCTGGTCATATATGGATGTGAGAGTTGGACTGTGAAGAAAGCTGAGTGCCAAATAATTGATGCTTTTGAACTGTGGTGTTGGGGGAAGACTCTTGAGAGTCCCTTGGACTGCAAGGAGATCCAACCAGTCCATTCTGAAGGAGATCAACCCTGGGATTTGTTTAGAAGGAATGATGCTAAAGCTGAAACTTCAGTACTTTGGCCACCTCATGCAAAGAGTTGACTCATTGGAAAAGACTCTGATGCTGGGAGAGATTGGGGGCAGGAAGAGAAGGGGACGACACAGGATGAGATGGCTGGATGGCATCACTGACTCGATGGATATGAGTCTGAGTGAACTCTGAGAGATGGTGATGAACAGGGAGGCCTGGCATGCTGCGATTCATGGGGTCGCAAAGAGTCGGACACCACTGAGCAACTGAACTGAACTGAACTGTCTTATTCCTAATCTTAGGGCAATACTTTCATCTTTTCACTGTTGAGTATAATGTTGGTTATGGGTTTGTCATGTATGTGTGCTCCGTCGCTTCAGTAGTGTCTGACTCTTTGTGACCCTGTGAATTTTAGCCTGCAAGGCTCTGTCCATCAGGTTCTCCAAGCAAGAATACTGGAGTGGGTTGCCATACCCTCTTCCAGGGGATCTTCCTGACCCAGGGATCAAACCTGTGTTTCTTACATCTCCGGCATTGGCAGGCGGGTTCTTAACCACTAGTACCACCTGGGAAGCCCATGGATTTGTCATATATGACCTTTATTATGTTGAGGTATCAGTTCAGTTCAGTTCAATTCAGTCACTCAGCCGTGTCCAACTCTTTGCAACCCCATGAATCGCAGCACGCCAGACCTCCCTGTTCATTATCATCTCCCGGAGTTCACTCAGACTCATGTCCATCAAGTCTGTGATGCCACCCAGCCATCTCATCTTCTGTTGTCCTCTTCTCCTCCTGTCCCCAATCCCTCCCAGCATCAGAGTCTTTTCCAATGAGTCAACTATTCTCACGAGGTGGCCAAAGTACTGGAGTTTCAGCTTCAGCATTATTCCTTCCAAAGAAATCCCAGGTTGATCTCCTTCAGAATGGACTGGTTGGCTCTCCAATAACCACTCTGTTGAAAATTTTTATCATCACAAATGAATGATGAATTATGTCAAAAAAATTTTCTGCAGCTCCTGAGATAATTATATGATTTTATTCTTCAGTTTGTTAATGTTGGTATATCATATTGATTGATTTGCAGATACTGAGCCATCCATGCATCCCTGGGATAAACCCCACTTGATTTTGGTGTGTCATCTTCTTGAATTCTGTATGCTAACTTTTTTTTTTTTTGCATCTATGATCACCAGTGATATTGGTCAGTAATTCCTTTTTGTATAAGGTAGATTGCTTACCCAGCTTCTTAGTTCTGGGACTTTATCTTGTGCCTCTGTTTGGATCATAATCCTCTCCTGTCTCATTTTGCCTAATTTGTTGTTTTTATTTCTATGTGTTAATATTGAGTAGGTTGACAACATTTTCCCACCTTGGGGAACTGGCCTTGGTAAGAGACTTTCTATGTGTCTTAGCAGTGTGCTCCCCCTCTGGTCACCAGTTCTCTATGCTCTAGGGATTCCCCCTTTGTGGGCTATGTAAATTCTTTTCTTGTGACTGGCTGACTACTGTATGTAGTCTGGTAGGCATGATTGGCCTTGTTCTGGTCAGTTGCTGGGCTCTGCTTTTGTAGTGGCTACCAGCCCATGGCAGGCAGGGTAAGGTCACTAAGTGGCTAGTGACAGGGTCCTGGGGGCCTCAGGGTTAATTCTGGCCCACTGGAGGGTGGAGCTTGGTTCCAAGATTGGTGGTTATAGAAATGGAAGATCCAGATCTCGTGTCAGCCTGGTGTTGGGCAGGGCCAATTCCTCACACAGCTGGCTGCAGCACAGATGTCCCAAAGCTAGTGTAAGTCTGCTAATGGGTAGGACTGGATCCTAGGGATTGTGGAGCCCAGGGTTATCCCAGAGCTGGTTTTCTCCTGCTGGTGGATGAGACTGAGGCCCAAGGGGTCCTTGAGCTGATTCAGCCTGCTAGTGGATCGGCTAGGTTCTGACAAAGCAAGTTGTGGGATTGTGGTAGTCCTGATGCTGGTGTCTGTCCACTGGTGGGCAGAAGTATGTCTTGGTCCTAGGAGAATTTTGAGGCTGGTGTTAGCCCACCAGTGGGAAGAGCTTGGTCTTAAGAGTCTCTAGCTGCAGGGTCCTGGTGTTCTTGAAATAGTTGTCTGCAGCTGGTGGCAGAACTGGGTCCCACAGTGGCTGGGGATTCAGGGAGTCTTAAGGCAGTGCCCTACTGGTGGGAGGGCCTCTGTCCCTGGCCAGCTAGCCACTTGTCCTGTGGTATCCTAGTCTTAGTGCAGACATGCTAGTGGGCAGAGCTGGGTCCTAATGCTAAGAAGCTAGAGGGAGGGTCCCAAAATTGTGCTTGTGCACCACCATTTTCTCATAAAAGAATCCCCCCAAATTGCTGCCACAGTGTTTGTTTATGTCCCTAAGGTGAGACCCAGTTGCCTTGTGCCTCTCTCCATAATCAGTAGGTGGATCTGAACCAGGTTTTTTTCAAATTACTGATCCTGTTCTGGGTTCCAGAGTGTGTGAGATTTTGTGTGTGCCCTTTAAGAGTAGCATTTACATTTTCCCTCTGGCTTTTGCAAAAAGTAAGCCCTTTCAACCTTTGAAGCCACATATTCTGGTGGCTTGTCATCCTGGTGTAAGACCCCCAGACTGGGGAGCCTGGAGTAAGGCTCACACTTCTCACTCTTTGGGAGAACCTCCGCCATGTAACAACCCTCTCATTGTGAGTTGCCCACTTGGGGTATTGATCTTGACTATTCTGCATATCTGATCTTCCTACCTGTCTTGTTGTGGTTCCTTCTTGATACTTTAGTTGTACACGATCTTTTCCATTAATGGTGTTTCTTATCAATGGATAAATTGCTCTGTAATTTTGGTATGCCCATGAGAAAATGTGACCTCAGAGTCCTCCTACTCCACCATCTTGGCCACTCTTAAAAGCTAAAAATCTTAATCACATAAGTCTAAGTGAAGTGTGAAGTGAAGTCCCTCAGTCGTATCCAGCTCTTTGCGACCCCATGGACTGTAGCCCATCAGGCTCCTCCATCCATGGGATTCTCCAGGCAAGAATACTGGAGTGGGTTGCCATTTCCTTTTCCAGGACATAAATCTAAGGACCATACTTAAATGCATACATCAGTAAACAGTTAACTGGCAATTTTCTGCTAGAAATTTTCCTTCTTTTTCTATTGCATATTTTCTATTTTGATTTAAGTATTTTGTCTTGCTCAAACAGGACTATTTCAGGAGCATAATGTTAATCATGATTTTAATTTCACTTGGACATTCCAGAATTAGTAAATCTATTTGTTGTTTTTGTTGTTCAGTTACTCAGTTATGTCCATCTCTTTGCAACCCCATGAACTGCAGCACTCCAGGCTTCCCTATCCTTCACGTCTCCCAGAGTTGACCCAAACTCCTGTCCATTGATTCGGTGATGCCATCAACCATGTCACCCTCTGTCGTCCTCTCCTCCACCTGCCTTCAATTGTTCCCAGCATTGATAGCTGATGGTGAATGGTGCCGGTATTCATGGTCTCCAAAGGAGAGGGATTCCCTGAGGTGTGGTCTCAGTCACTCACAGCTTTGTGTAACAGTTTTATTAAAGAGAAAAAGGACATAGAAATCTTCCAGTAAAAGGCACTGGAAGAGCATAGGAGAGGGCCCACCTCACTAGTTTAAGCAGGGTGTCATATAATTTTAACTGGCTACTGAGAATAGATACAAAGAAAGTCTCAAGGTCATAAAAGTTCAACCAGACCCTTTCCTAAGGCATACATCCTGAGACAACTTTAGTACAAGATTAACCAGAAGGAATGACTTCTGTATAACTGTGTTTCTGGGTGAGATATATTGTTGCTGAGAAACAAGTTCCCAGGCAAGATTTGTTACCATTATAATCATTAACATAGAGACTAAGAAAAGCATAATGGGGTATCAGAAAAGCATTTTCCATGAGTAACATGTATGATTGCTGTGTATTCATTAGCCCCAGATCTAAAGAAAAGCCAATTCTCTCAGGCAAGATACATTGTTGCACAAGGCTTAAGGAAAAAGGTGAGGGAGAATCTTCACCTCCTCCTTAAAGGACCCTGGACTACCTATCAACCTGCCTAAGTTAGCTCTCTCAGCACCAGGGTCTTTTTCAATGAGTTGGATCTTCACATCAGGTGGCCAAAGTATTAGAGCTTCAGCTTCAGCATCAGTTCTTCCAGTGAATATTCAGGTTTGATTAGTTTGATCTCTTTGCTGTCCAAGGGACTCTCAAGAGTCTTCTCCATTGCTATCTATTTACTAAATTATAAATAAACATGTGACTTTATCCTTCACACCATAAGCATTGCAATGGCTACCACCAAATGTGAAAAGGGAAATTTTTTTTTTAGTGCCTACTGTTGTCATATAGTTTACCTCATTTGATTTTGCCAGCAGCCCCTTCAAAAGGTACTATGATTATTATTTTATACATAACTTTTGATAGGCTAGTTAACTTGACTAAAACCACATAGCTAGTGAACAGAAAGACTTGAGTTTTTGTTTTGCAAATGACAGAATAAAAAAGATGACACAATTAAGGGATACATTGACTCATTACTGAAAAGCTAAGAGGTAGGACTAACTTCACTTGAGGCTAGAGACAACTAAAAATGTGATGTTACTATGACTTTGATTTCTTTTTTTTCCCTTTGGTTTGCCTACTCAATGCTAGTTTCTTCCTCCAGGTTCCATAAGGTGGTCCCCTGAAGCTCTAAGCCTCAACATCATAGTTCCAAAATGGAACATTGTGTTCAAAATGTGTAACACACCTTCTTGGGGAAAAGAGGTCTCTTCTTGTAGCTCTCACGTAATTTCTGAGATTTTCTCTCTCTCCCATTAGCTTAAATTTGTTCATGCTTCTCCACACTAAATCTTTCTGACTGGCCTACTCACCACATCCTCAAATTGCCTAGTATATCCAATGTCTCTGTATTTTTACTCACATTAATGACCTCACTTAAAGTGCCATTTTAAATTTTTAATTAATTATTTAAATTGTTTAAATTAATTACTAACACTAGAGGACTGACACACACTTACCAGTCAGGGCCTACTCCTGGACCTGGAGTAGGAGAAAGAAAATGGCCTAAAGAAAATCATAGTACTATTGGTGTGAGAATGCTTTCCACTATTAAGTAGATAATGGAACTAGGAATGCTTATAAAGTCTATACCTTTTAGGTTATTCAACAAAGCTACCCAAACATAATCTCTGCTTTCAATCTACAGCTAGCATTTAACGGTTAGAGACCAGGGACTCTTAGCATCCTACAATGTACAATACAACTTCTCCCTGAAAGGAATTATCTGACCCAATATGTAAATAGAACTAAGACTGAGAAATCTTATTCTGTGTGATCTGCCAGGCATACTCCCTCAGCTTTATTGCCTGTCTCTCTCTTGCTTTTTGTTTAAGCAAGAGCCACATTGAATTGCCTGCCTTCAGTGCTGAAATGTACCAAATCTCTTTAGGTTTTAGGACGTTTGCCTGTTATTTTCATTTTACCTCCCACTCCTCTAACTACAACTGTGCCACCCCTCTCCACATAGCCAAAATCATTCCTTCTTCAGCATGAAGCTCAAAGATTATTTAAGGGTGATTTCATGTCCCTGACTTGGTCAACCCTACCCCTCTACTGCCTACACATTTCCTTCTTTTTAAAAAACTTTTTTTAAGTGCTTTTAAAAACACTTCAAGCAAATGAAACAACTGACAAACAACTAATCTCAAAGATATACAAGCAACTTATGCAGCTCAACTCCAGAAAAATAAACAATCCAATCAAAAAATGGGCCAAAAAACTAAATAGGCATTTCTCCAGAGAAGACATACGGATGGCTAACAAACACATGAAAAGATGCTCAACATCACTCATTATCAGAGAAATGCAAATCAAGACCACAATAAGGTACCATTTCACACCAGTCAGATGGCTGCTATCCAAAAGTCTACAAGCAATAAATTCTGGAGAGGGTGTGGAGAAAAGGGAACCCTCTTACACTGTTGGTGGGAATGCAAACTAGTACAGCCACTATGGAAAACAGTGTGGAGATTCCTTAAAAATTTGCACATAGAACTGCCTTCTGACCCAGCAATTCCACTGCTGGGCATACACACTGAGGAAACCAGAATTGAAAGAGACACATGTACCCCAATGTTCATTGCAGCACTGTTTATAATAGCCAGGACATGGAAACAACCTAGATGTCCATCAGCAGATGAATGGATAAGAAAGCTGTGGTACATATACACAATGGAGTATTCCTCAGCCCTTAAAAGAATGAATTTGACTCAGTTCTAATGAGATGGATGAAACTGGAGCCGATTATACAGAGTGAAGTAAGCCAGAAAGAAAAACACCAATACAGTATACTGACACATATATATGGAATTTAGAAGACAGTAATGATGATCCTGTATGTGAGACAACAAAAGAGACACAGAGGTATAGAACGGACTTTTGGCCTCTGAGGGAGAGGGAGAGGGTGGGATGATTTGGGAGAATGACACTGAAACATGTATACTATCATATAAGAAACGAAGCGCCAGTCTATGTTCAATACAGGATACAGGATGCTTGGGGCTGGTGTACGGGATGATCCGAGGAGATGGTGTGGGTTGGGAGGTGGGGGGGGCTTCGGCATTGGGAGATCATGTACACATGTGGCTGATTCATGTCAGTGTATGGCAAAACCAATACAGTATTGTAAAGTAGAATAAAGTATTAAAAAATAAATAAAAATGAATTTTAAAAACTTCAATTGTTTACCATTTACTATAATTTCAATTAGCTACTCTTTTACTTCAGATGAAAACTCCCAGAAGAAAGGGTACATACATTTTTGGTTCATCTTTATCCTCTGAGTATCTAGTAAAGCATCTGGGTGGCATTTCAAGTGAGACTATTAACATGAGTAAAAACTCAGAGGCATGGGTATACTAGGCATTTAGGGGGTATGGTGAGTAGGCCAGTTAGAAAGATTTAGTGTGGAGAAGCCAGGTGGCACTAGTGGTAAAGAACCCCCTGCAAATGCAGGAGACATAAGAGATGCAGGTTTGATCCTTGGGTCAGAAAGATCCCCTGGAGGAGGTCATGGCAACCCACTCCAGTATTCTTGCTTGGAGAATTCCTATGGATAGAGAAACCTGGCAGGATACAGTCTGTAGGGTCACAAAGAGTCAGACATGACTGAAGGGACTGAGCACACACACAAGCATGAACAAGGATGGAAGAGGGGTGGAAGTCTTCTGATCCTCGACTTAATGCATAACCTTTTTTTTTTTTTCTCTTGAGTTTCAATTGTAAAGCACTAGTCCTTCTGTGTATGTAAAGTAGGCAAACCAGTTTAAATCTTTTTTTTTTTTTTTAACTGTCTTCATTGGTCTGATAGGCCTTGTAAAAACAGCCTAGAATATATATATATTTTAGTTTGGGTGTTTCTTATAGTGCAGTAAACCCAGAGTCAACTAACCTATGGTCCATAGCTAGCTCTAACACTAACTTGTTCTTTTCATTGTGCTTCTTTTGACTTTATTTATAAACTGAGGGAGCTAGACTAATGGATCTGTGCTGCCCTCCCAATATAAACATTCCTACTTAACTAAATCAGAACAGTTTTGACTAGCTGAGGCTGAACTATGTAAGTCTTCTCTTTTAAGAGTTTTCAAAGAAATATTATCTTAAAATGCAGTTGCTTATGTTCCTTGGCAAATAATCAGTAGAGTATAATGAAAATAACTGGACCTTTTGATTATTGGGAATTTTGATATACCTCTAAGATTTGCATTATTTCATACATTTCATATAAGTAAGGAAGATTGCGTAATAGATATCCTAACTTCAAGATAGGTCTTAAAGTGATTGTGTTTTTCAATAAATCCCTAGGACAAGCACAATTTTTTTTCATAAACTTTCTCTAAAAGTGAAGTCTAGTGTTACTCACCAAAGCACTGGTCTTATTAAAGCATGTATTGTATATCTGTTTAATGCAGGGTTTCTCAGTCTCAGCACTATTGCTATTTTGGACTGGAAAATTCTTTCACATGAGGAAGGTATCCTAGGAATCTCTGTGAATGTGAAAGTCACTCAGTCATGTCTGACTCTTGCGACCCACGGACTACACAGTCCATGGAGTTCTCCAGGCCCTAATACTAGAGTGGGGAGCCTTTCCCTTCTCCAGGGGATCTTCCCAACCCAGGGATTGAACCCAGGTCTCTGACATTGCAGGTGGATTCCTTACCAGCTGAGCCACAAGGGAAGCCCTAGCTCTAGTGAAAAGATGCCAGTAGTAGTTCTCCATCTCAGTTGTGAAAAAAAAAAATCTCCAGACATTGTCCGATGTCTACTGAGGGGCACAGATGGCCCCAGTTGACAACTACTGGTTTAGTGCAAAGCAATCCTCTTTAACTAGGGTATACTGACTAGATGGATGTAAATGTTACTGATGGTTAACCAGTTGAAGTTTAATCTTGCCAAAATAAATCGAAATCCCTCACTGCCAGTTGAAAGTAGCTCTCTCCTTTGCCTGCCTGCTACATGCTTTTGGCAGATTCTGAATGTGGCAATCAGTGATTTCTTTATAAAGTAACAATTACTAGGAAATCTCGAGAAGTTGTTTAAAAAGTAAAAATAAAGTAATGAATAGAGTCTTATGATTAAGCTTGTAAGTTCTTAATGGTATCTCCTTACATCCAAGAGTAAATAATTTTCTGAGTCCTGTTCCATTATAAATAGTGACAGAATAGTGAAGCTGAGCAATTTTTGTGTTTGTTGATATTCTTGTGCATGTTTTATAGTAGTCTTCTAAGGGATAAGGATTTTCAAAATGACCTTTTTCCATCAACCTTTCTCAAGAATACTGGGGTTTTGTCTTCAGTATTTTTTTTGTTATAATAATTATCATTATGATAATTTGGTTTTGAAACAAGAAACAGCTTCAGGTCTTTTGAAATGAGGCAGAGGTGGAACCATATAACCCTTCAATATAGTTTGTGATGTATAGAGTCTTCTTCTGAGACTAAAAACACAGAATATAGAGGCTGTACAATGTGTCTATTTGATAATTTCTTCTGTCTTTCCACTTAAAAGATCACAGGTCCAACCTGACATCTTTATTTGTCAACCTTTAATTGTAACTTGACAATAGTTAAGGTGTGGGTGTTTTTAGGCAGTCCTAAAATTAATTTAATATAGTAAACCCTCTGAAAGCAAATAGAAGCCCAAAGATATATAATAATATTTTGTCTATATGCTTTGCTACTATTAGGAAACAGTGCTTTATGCTTGTTTATAAAGAATACTACCATTCATTATATAACAGAGCAGGACCCTGTGGGGCTTTCCTGGGACAGGCCTTCCCACATGTCCTCTCTGAGGTACCTAGATAATAATGTTTGATGTGCGTTTCCTGAGTTTTACAATTATGAACCCCTGCCCCTCACCAAGTGGAAACTGTTAACTACTTCATGATCATGAGCACATAGCCCTGTGCCTCCTAGTGCCTGATAATGTTAACTGTTGTGATGCCACCCTGTTACCCCATCAGCCAATCAGAGAACTGTGCATGAACTGATCACATCCACATACCTGACAGGCCCCTCCTTCACCTGACTTTTAAAAATGTTTTGCTGAAACACTTTGTGGACCTTGAAATTTTTTGGAGCATGAGCTACCTGTCTCCTTGCATCACTCAGCAACAAAACTTTCTCTGCTCCAAACTCCAGCATTTTGGTTTGCTAGCCTCACTTTGTGTCAGGCATAGGAGCTTATGCTAGCAATTGCCTTTTTAACTTTTAAATCCAAATAGACAATCTCTCATCAGATATAGGCCTAAATTTTTAAGGCAACTTGCATTCCTAAAATAAAATATGTCTCATCTCTGCTTCCACCAAATGTGGAAAAACAGAGGCTGCATTTATACTCCCACCATCAACAGTTAAAAATGTAGACAAAATGTACAAAAGAACAGTTTCATGACATTGGACATTAGGCAATGGAAGGCAGTGATGCCTGAGAGTCAAGAGAACAAGCGGAAACGTATGATTTCTCTGGTCTATTTTGGGGGATATGTTCAAGTTGTTTAGGGAAAGACAAATCAGGAGGAACTCAACAAACTCCCCAAGTTGAAGAGTTGAAGCTGAGAGTCTATGAAGACCAAGAAAGCTAGAATTCATAGACAGAGTACCACTAAGAGAGTTGTACCAGAGACTACCAGAGATCTCCCAATGGGCCTCCTATATGTTCCTTAAATTACTGATAATTGTTTGTATGTGACAAAACTACCTTAGCCTGAAAAGATTAGGAAAAACCACCTGAAAAGGTTGGGGGAAAAATCCCAGATTTCACACAGGACTTGGAAAAAATGTCTAATCCCACCAGGAAGACTGAAAAACCTCATAAATCATAGGTCTTTGTATAATACTCAGAAGGTTCTTCCCTCAGTAGTGGGAAATAATTAATCCTACATGAAATACAGCTCATGACTTGACTAACAAATTTTAAAAAGCAAGACTTGGAAGAAAAAAGAAAAACTGTTCCCAAGTTCTTCAACCCCATCCAAGGACAAAGCTCAAGAATATATATAAGGATATAAAAATAACCAGCATTCAACAAAATCAATTCATGATATCTAACCAAAAATTACTAGGCAGAAGAGCTGAAAAATATAACCCATAATAATGAGAAAAATTGGTCAATCAAAATTTACACAGAACTGGAGCCTATGTTAGAATTAGTAGGCAAAAGTATTAAAACAGTTATTTTACTAGTATTCTGTATGTTCAAAAATTGATACCTGAAAGATTTTTTTAATGTTCAAATTGAATGTTGAGAAATGAAAGTCACAATATCTAAAAAAAAAAATACACTGGATGTGAATAGCAAAGGTAAGGTTTTACAAAGAGATTAGTAAATTTAGAAAAAGAAATCTAAAATAGGAAATTATTTTAAATGAACAGATAAAAAGAAATATAAACATTTAATTTATAATTGTTTTTAATGCTACGAAGGAAAAAGGAAGGTTTTACGTGAGAATAACTGGAAGGAAACCACTTAGAACATATTAGGTACAAATAAACCTGATTTAACATAAAACACAACTGGATTCATGTAGAAAATTAAATGTAGTGTTTTTCTTATAATAAACCATTCATTCATTTTTTCCCACAACATCTGTGTTCACTGATGGTATAATAGCCCAGATATGGCTGATAAAAATGACTAAGACCCCCAGTTCCTTTTTTGAGAAGCTAGGAGTCTAATAGTTCAGCAGTACCTAGACAGTGTATTATAAAGCAGAGACACCACTTTGCCAACAAAGGTCTGCATAGTCAAAGCTATGGCTTTTCCAGTAGTCAAATATGGATGTAAGAGTTGGACCATAAAGAAGGCTGAGCACTAAAGAATTGATGCTTTCAAGTTGCACTGCTTGTGAGCACTTTTGAGAGTCCCTTGGACAAGGAGGAGATAAAATGAGTCAATCCTAAAAGAAATCAACCCTTTCAGATTCATTGGAAGGACTGATGCTGAAGCTGACGTGGAATTCCAATACTCCTGGTCACCTGATGCAAAGGACCAACTCACTGGAAAAGACCCTGATTCTGGAAAACATTGAGGGGAAGGAGGGGGTGAGATGGTTGGATGGCACCACTGACTCAATGGACATGAGTTTGACCAAGCTCTGGGAGATGTTGAAGGACAGGGAAGACTGGCATGCTACAGTCCACAGGGTCACAAAGAGTTGGACATGACATAGCGACTGAACAACAGTAACAACCCTCTTATTAAAATAATTGCATAACAAATGAAAACATAAACATATCCTTTTTCTTTTCCTTTTCTTTTTAGATGAGGATAGGCATTCACTCAGGCTCTGTGCTGGCTGGAGTTGTTGGGGTAAGAATGCCACGATATTGCCTATTTGGAAATAATGTCACTCTGGCAAGCAAATTTGAATCAGGAAGTCATCCTCGACGCATCAATGTCAGCCCAACCACTTACCAGTAAGTGTTATTTGCCTTGCCTAATGCTAATAGCCTGTCACTTGTGACACCCTATTTTTCTTGATCCTTTTATTCTCTAAGATAATAATGAGTAGATCTATCCAGCCTGAAAGATAGTAATTATGACACAAAATTTAAATTGCACCCTAAGAAAGAACACAGAAAACTTGTCTTGATTGAGCGGTAAATCAGGTTTGTCATTTCCCACAGTCTCTGTCCTTCTTAGATATTCGTGTTTAAAATACAGGAGAGAAAATATTAAGAGTCTGCATCACACTGGAAATTCTAACACTTTCAAAATGTTTCCCAATGTTTATAAAAGTCATTTGACTTTGGATAGATATTTGTCTATCCAAATAGACATTTGGATATCCAATAGATATTTGTCTGTTTTTATTTTTCTGGATAATGAATATAAATAGGGGCTCTAAATATATACTAGGTACAGAGTAAAGCCTCAAACTTTATCTATCTTAAAGGTCATATCTGACAACTCTACACATTTTGACAGCTGAAATCAACTTTATTTTGTGCCTGGTAGATGTCATCTCACCCACTAGATATTAAGCTTCATATGGGCAGAGACCAAGTCTGTTCACCACTATATCTCCAAAACTTACAAAAAATGTTTTGCACGTAGTAAGTTCTCTATAAATATTTATCAAATTAGTGAACAAATGCATTGATAAGATAAACATCTCTATACTAAGAAAGCAGTGTGAACATCTCCTGATTGGTTTTGGCTAAATGTTAAGTAATATGTGTGTGTGTCTGTGTGTGTGTAAGCCACTCAGTCATGTCCGACTCTTTGTGACCCCACGGACTATACAGTGCATAGTGCATGGAATTCTCCAGGCCAGAATACTGGAGTGGGTAGCCTTTCCCTTATCCAGGGGACCTTCCCAACCCAGGGATCGAACCCAGGTCTGCCACATTGCATGCGGATTCTTTACTAGCTGAGCCACAAGGGAGGACCAATATTAAGTAAGCTTTGAGGTAAAAGCTATTTCACTAGTTCCATGATTTAAATGACTCAGATATCAAGTTCTTAAAACTCTAAAGTAGAAATAGTGCCATTGATATTTTTTTATTAACATGGCTACCACATTCACTGCAGATGGTGATTGCAGCCATGAAATTAAAAGGTGCTTACTCCTTGGAAGAAAAGTTATGAGCAACCTAGAAAGCATATTCAAAAGCAGAGACATTACTTCTCCGACTGAGGTCCGTCTAGTCAAGGCTATGGTTTTTCCAGTAGTCATGTATGGATGTGAGAGTTGGACTGTGAAGAAGACCGAGTACCGAAGAATTGATGCTTTTGAACTGTGATGTTGGAGAAGACTCTTGAGAGTCCCTTGGACTGCAAGGAGATCCAACCAGTCCATTCTGAAGGAGATCAGCCCTGGGATTTCTTTGGGGGAATGATGCTGAGGCTGAAATTCCAGCACTTTGGCCACCTCATGCGAAGAGTTGACTCATTGGAAAAGATTCTGATGCTGGGAGGGATTGGGGGCAGGAGGAGAAGGGGACGACCGAGGATGAGATGGCTGGATGGCATCACTGACTCGATGGATGTGCGTCTGAGTGAACTCCGGGAATTGGTGATGGACAGGGAGGCCTGGCGTGCTGCGATTCATGGGGTCGCAAAGAGTCGGACACGACTGCGCGACTGAACTGAACCACATTTACTCAGGCTAACAACAGCAAAAGCCCCAGGAGCAGGAAGCTTATAGACACATAATAAATGTTGATTTATAGTAAGAAACAAAATGGTGATATTTTGAAGCTTTTGATACCACATCTATATAAAAGGAAATTAAGTTTTTTAGATGAAAGAGAAATATTTCCTGATTCCTGAGGAGCACATGAGAAAGGGAATGAATTAGAAATATAAAAGCAAGAAAATGTTTCCTAAGAACTACATGTCATTTTAGGGTATTTATATAAGGGTATTGCCTCTTTTCAATTTCTCCCAATTTTTCTGACACAATTTTGGGCATAATATAGATGATGTCACAAAGATTTCTATATTAAATCTCTTCAAAAGCTTCAGCACTGATCTGAAGCTTCTCTAGATCTGTGTACTTTGGGCTCTAGACCACAGGGTAAGGAAAATTGATCAATCCCCAAACATATATCCTTTTACCATGGTTATTATTTTTCCCATCATGGAGCTAATATTTATGTTTCCTGTTAGTATAAGTCAGTGTAGATTTACAGAAACTCCATTATTTAAAAAATGATGTGTAAAGAATGGATCAACCATGCAAGGAGCTCATACCCTGAGCTTAACTGTCATTGCTGTGGCTGGCTTTGTTTACATGTAACCAATAAAGGAAACCCCACAAGTCACACAGAGTCTGAGCATTTTGGTGCTGTCTTTAAGTTTTCATAATCTTTATCACATTGGTGGAAGTTTGTAATGATACTTGGTGATCCATAATGTCTAAAACATTGAATCATTTAAATATAGCAAGCATTGAAACCTTTTATTCTATTATGATCTGCCCCACCTCCAACAACTTCCCCCTGATAAAAACATAAATGGGGCATAGATGAACACGTCGAGCTGCCATCTGTGTAGATTGTAAAAGATGCTTTCTCCTACTGGTCCCAAATCTTATAATTTCTACTAATACTTTATTTCCTATTCCAAGCACTATGATAGACACTAATGTTACAACAATAAACAACATAAATATGATCTCCATCTTCATGGAGGAGACCACAAACCAAAAGGTAGATGTATGAAAGTAAACACTTTATTACAATAGACTAGTGCTCTTGCCTGGAAAATCCCATGGACGGAGGAGCCTGGTAGGCTGCAGTCCATGGGGTCGCTAAGAGTTGGACGCGACTGAGCGACTTCACTTTCGAGAAAGAAATGGCAACCCACTCCAGTGTTCTTGCCTGGAGAATCCCAGGATGGGAGCCTGGTGGGCTGCCGTCTATGGGATCACACAGAGTCGGACACGACTGAAGCAACTTACAGCAGCAGCAGCAGTACTGAGGTCAAGAAACCCTGAACACAGTATTAAAATAAGAGGAGGAGTAGACTAAAATAAGGATGAAGAAAGAAGTAGACTGAAATCAAACCAACTGAAGCTATAGTACATATTAAGAAGTTTCAACTTAACCCTGAGAGCAAAGAAAGACATTGAAGAGTTATAAGCATAGGTGTGACTTGGCCAGATTTGTACTTTAACAGGATATCCAAGGTTGTAAAAAGAAAACAGATTAGGAAGGGCACCAATCCAGTGATTGAAAGGAAGTAGTCATTCCCATTTCCTTGATGGAAATGTAGCTAATTATTGAGATCTTAGAATCCAAACTATTGGATGTTTCAACTTGTCTCCCTAAGTTTTAGAAGAGCAGTTGGACCAGTGACTGTTAACATCCATTTTTATCTGCATGCTGCATGCAAAGTCACTTCAGTCACGTCTGACTCTTTGAGACCCTGTGGACTGTAACCTGCCAGGCTCCTCTGTCCATGGGATTCTCCAGGCAAGAAGACTGGAGTGGGTTGTCATGCCCTTCTCCAGGGCATCTTCCCAACCCAGGGATCAAACCCATGTCTTTTATGTCTCCTGCATTGGGAGATGGGTTCTTTACCACTAGGGCCACCTGAGAATCCCATTTCCATCTGAATGTGAAAGTGAAAGTCACTCAGGCATGTCCGACTCTTTGTGACCCCATGGACTATAGAGTCCATGGAATACTCCAGGCCAGAATACTGGAGTGGGTAGCCTTTCCCTTCTCAGGGGATCTTCCCAACCCAGGGATTGAACCTGGGTCTCCCACGTTGCAGGCAGATTCTTTACCAGCAGAGCCTCAAGGGAAGCCCAAGAATGCCGGAGTGGGTAGCCTGTCCCTTCAGCAATTTTCCCAACCCAGGAATCGAGCAGGGTCTCCTGCATTGCCTTCAGATTCTTTACTAACTGAACTATCAGTGAAGCCTTTTTTTCCCCCTAGGATACCATCAAAAACAATTTACTTTGGTTCTTGGTAAGTTTCTAGAAAACTAAATTTAGGTATATGATCTCAGTTGACTGGGTTTTCAGATTATGGATGTATTCATTACCAGGTGCTTTCTATTGGTTTTATACATACCAGTGTATACACTTCAGCTATATAGAATTGTTCTATTTCACACAGTATAGGTGACTTATGAATACACAAGTGTAGAGTATACTTCCCTTTCCATTTTACTCACAGTGAAATGCCTGATGGGCTTTTCAGGGGACATTACCTCTGAGGAAATATAAACATAAAACTGAAGTTAAAGCAAATAGGAATTTGTAACATAAAGCTAAGTGTTAAGCTCCTAAGAGCTGGAAATTTTCAATTGTACTTCCTGAATTAAATGATGTAAAGTGTCCAAAATTGGCTGATTATTTTGAAATTTTCAGACAAGCTTTTTAAAAATTTTTTTAACATTTTAATTTTATTGGAGTATACTTGATTTACAGTGTTGTGCTAGTTTTAGATGTACAGCAAAGTGATTCAGTTATATACATAAATATGTTCATTCTTTTTCAGATTCCTTCCCATATAGGTTATCACAGAATATTTGATAGTTTCCTGTGTCTTGCTGGTTATGAATTTCCTATGTCTTGTTGGTTATCTTATATATGGTAGAGTGTATGTGTTCATCCTAAATTCCTGATTTATTCCCCCATGTCCCATGTTTCCATTTGATAACTGTAAGTTTGTTTCCAATATCTCTAGGCCTGCTTCTGTTTTGTAAATAAGTTTATTTATATCTTTTTAAAAACTAGATTCCATCTGTAAGTATACCTTATGTACCACCTCTTTATTCATTCCTCTGTTGAGGAACATTTAGCTTGCTTCAATGACATGGCTGTTTGTAAATATTTCTGCAGTGAACATTGGAGTGCATGTATGCTTTTGGATTATGGTTTTCTATGGATATTTACCCAAGAGTGGGATTGATAAGTCATATGGTAGTTCTATTTTTAGCTTTTTAAGGAACATGCATACTGTTCTCCATAGTGGTTGTACCAATTTACATTCTCACCAACGGTATAGGAGGGTTCCCTTTTCTCCATACCCTCTCCAGCATTATTTGTAGATTTTTTTTGACAAATTCTTTTAATTGGAGTATAGTTGCTTTACAATACTGTGTTAGTTTCTGCTGTACAACAAAGTGAATCAGCTATAGGTGTATATATCCCCTCCTTCTTGGACCTCCTGCCCACTCCCTCCCCAACCCACCCATCTAGGTCATCACAGAGAGCCACGCTAAGCTCCTCGTGCTGCAGAGCAGGTTCCCACTAGCTCTCTGTTTTACACATGGTAAAGTGTATGTGTCTCTTTTAATCTCCCAGTTGCAGTTGATCTCACCATCACCTTCTCCACCTATATCCACTTGTCTGTTTTCTACATCTGCACCTCTATTCCTGCCCTGCAAATAGGTTCATCTATACTAGTTTTCTAGATTCCAAATATATGCCTTAATGTATGATTTTTTTTCTCTCTCTCTTTGCCTTGTTTCTTCTGTATGACAGGTCCCTAGGTATATCCACATCTCTGAAAATGGCACTATTTTCCTCCTTTAAATGGCTGAGTAATATTCCATGTCTATGTGTAACAAATCTTCACCCAATCCTCTGTTGATGGCCATTTAGCCTGCCACCATGTCCTGCCTATTATAAATAGTGCTGCAGTGAACATTGTTATACATGTGTCTTTTTGCTTTGTGATTTTCTCAGGTTATATGCCCAAGAATTGGATTTCTGGGTCATATGGGAGTTTTATGGCTACATAGTGCTGCAGTGAACATTGTTATACATGTGTCTTTTTTGCTTTGTGATTTTCTCAGGATATATGCCCAAGAATTGGATTTCTGGGTCATATGGGAGTTTTATTTTTAGTTTCCTGAGGAACTTCCATCTGTTCTCTGTAATGGGTTTATTAGTTTACATTTCTACTAAGCATGCAAGAGGGTTCCCTTTTTGCCACATCTTCTCCAATATTTATTTTTGTAGTTTTTTCTTTTTTTTTTTAAACTAAGAGATTCCCTTCCAGAATGTCTTTTTTAAAAATAATTTAATTTATTTTCGACTGTGCTAGGTCTCAGTTGCTGTGCACGGCCTTTCTCTAGTTGCAGCATGTGGGCTTCTGATTGAGGTGGCTTCTCTTGCTGTGGAGCACAGGCTCCTAGGAGGCACGGGCCTCAGAAGTTGTGACACATGGGCTCAGTAGTTGTGGCTCCTGAGCTCTAGGTCACAGACTCAGTAATGTGGTTCATGAGCTTAGTTGCATATTGGATCTTCCCAGATCAGGGGTCAAACCTTGTCTCCTGCATTGGCAGGCAAATTCTTTACCACTGAACCACCAGGGAAACACTACTGTTTGCACATTTTTGATGATAACCATTATAAATGGTGTGAGATGAGACTTAGTTTTTATTTGCATTTCTCTAATAATTAGTGATATCAAATATCTTTTCACATGCTTCTGACTATCTGTATGTAATTTTTGTAGAAATGTCTACTTAGGTCTTCTGCTCATTTTTTTGATTGGGTTTTTGTTGTTTTGGTATTTTGCTGCATGAGCTGTTTGTATATTTTGGAGATTAATCCTTTGTCAGTTATTTTGTTTGCAAAATAACTGAAGTCTGTCTTTTATCTTATTTATGGTTTCCTTTGCTCTGAAGAAGATTTTAAGTTTAATGAGGTCCAATTTGTTTATTTTTGCGTGGTTTGTTTTTTGTTTTTTTTTTTCATTACTCTAGGAGGTGGTCAAAAAGATCTTGCTGTGATTTATGTCAAAGTGTTTTTCCTTTCTTTACCTCTAGAGTTTTATAGTGTCCAGTCTTACATTTAGGTCTTTTTGAGTTTATTTTTGGTTATGGTGTTAGGGAGTGTTCCATTTTTATTCTTACCTGTTCAATTTTCTCAGCACTACTTATTGAAAAGACTGTCTTTTGTCCATTCTGTAGTCTTGCCTCCTTTGTCATACATTAAGTGAGCACAGGTATGTGGGTTTATCTCTGAGTTTTCCATCCTGTACCATTGATCTCTATTTCTGTTTTTGTGACAGTACTATACAATCTTGATTATTGTAACTTTGTAGTATAGTCTGAAGTCATGGAGCCTGATTCCTCCAGCTCCATTTTCTTTCTCAAGATTTCTTTGGCTATTTGGAGTCTCATGTTTCCATTCAAATTGTGAAATTTTTTGTTCTAATTCTGTGAAGAAATGCCATTGGTAGTTTGATAGATTGCACTAATATCTGTATATTGCTTTGGGTAGTAATAGTTCTTTTTATAATGTTGATTCTTTCAATCCAAGTTCAATACAGGATACAGGATGCTTGAGGCTGGTGCACTGGGATGACCCAGAGAGATAATATGAGGAGGGTGGTGGGGGGGGGTTCAGGGTTGGGAACTCATGTACACCTCTGGTGGATTCATGTCAATGTATGGCAAAACTAATACAGTATTGTAAAGTAAAAAAAAAAAATATTAAAAAATAAGAGCATAGTCTATCTCTTCATCTCTTTGTGTTGTCTTTGATTTCTTTCATCAGTGTTTTAAGGTTTTCTCAGTAAAGGTCTTTTGCCTCCTCTCATAGGTTTATTCTTCAATAGTTTATTATTTTTGATGCAATAGTAAATAATATTGTTTCCTTAATTTCCTTTTGTTGTTAATGTATAGCAATGCAAGAGATTTCTGTGCATTAATATTATATCCTGCAACTTTAGCCAATTCACCAGTTAGCTTTAGTAGTTTTCTGGTGGCATCTTCAGGATAGTCTATGTACAGTTCCACATCATCTGCAAACAATACCAGTTTTATTTCTTTTCCAATTTGTATTATTTTTATTTATTTTTTTGTCCTATGGTTGCTGTGACTAGGACTTCCAAAATTATGTTGAATAAGAGTGGCAAGAGTGAATATCTTTCTCTTGTTCCTGATCTTAGAGGAACATCTTTCAGTTATTCAGCATTGAGAATGATATTTGCTGTGGTTTATCATATATGGCCTTTATTATGTTGAAATAGGTTCCTTCTATTCCCAATTTCTGGAGAGTTTTTATTATAAATGTGTGTTGAATTTTTCCCAAAACTTTTCCTGCATCTATTGAGATGATCATATTGTTTTATTCTTTATTAATATGGTATATCACATTGATTGATTTTCATATGTTAAAGAATCCTTGAATCACTGGATAAATCCCATTTGATCCTGGTGTCTGATCCTTTTAATGTGTTGTTGGATTCTCTTTACTAGGATTTTGTTGAGGATTTTGTGTCTATGTTCATCAGTGTTATTAATCTATAGTTTTATCTTTTTTGTTATATCTTTGTCTGATTTTCCTAACAGGATGATCATTGCCTCATAGAATGAGGTTGGGAGTGACCCTACCTCTACAATTTTTTAGATGAGTTTGAGGACAGATGATATCTCTTCTCTAAATATTTGATAGACATTGCCTGTGAAGCCATATGGTCTCAGACTTTAGTTTGTTGGAAGACTCTTAATTAAAGTTTCATTCTCATTACTTGTAAATCAGTTCAGTTCAGTTTGTTCATTCTCTCAGTTGTGTGCGACTCTTTGCGACCCCATGAATCGCAGCACACCAGGCCTCCCTGTCCATCACCATCTCCCGGAATTCACTCAAACTTACGTCCATCAAGTCAGTGATGCCATCCAGCCATTTCATCCTCTGTCGTCCCCTTCTTCTCTTGCCTCCAATCCCTCCAAGCATCCAAGTCTTTTCCAATAAGTCAACTCTTTGCATGAGGTGGCCAAAGTACTAGAGTTTTCGCTTTAGCATCATTCCTTCCAAAGAAATCAAAGGGCTGACCTCCTTCAGAATGGACTAGTTGGCTCTCCTTGCAGTCCAAGGGACTCTCAAGAGTCTTCTCCAACACCACAGTTCAAATGCATCAATTCTTCAGCACTCAGCCTTCTTCACAGCCCAATTCTCACATCCATACATGACTACTGTAAAAACCATAGCTTTGACTAGACGGACCTTAGTCGGCAAAGTAATGTCTCTGCTTTTGAATATGCTATGTTGGTCATAACTTTTCTTCCAAGGAGTAAGCGTCTTTTAATTTCATGGCTGCAGTCACCATCTGCAGTGATTCTGGAGCCCAAAAAATAAAGTCTGACACTGTTACCACTGTTTCCCCATCTATTTCCCATGAAGTGATGGGACTGGATGCCATGATCTTCGTTTTCTGAATGTTGAGCTTTAAGCCAACATTTTCACTCTCCTCTTTCATGTTCATCAAGAGGCTTTTAAGCTCCTCTTCACTTTCTGCCATAAGGGTGGTGTCATCTGCATATTTGAAGTTATTGATATTTCTCCCGGTAATCTTGATTCCAGCTTGTGTTTCTTCCAGTCCAGCGTTTCTCATGATGTACTCTGCATATAAATTAAATGAGCAGGGTGACAATATACAGCCTGGACGTACTCCTTTTCCTGTTGGAACCAGTTTAGAACAAGTCTATTGTTCCATGTCCAGTTCTAAATGTTGCTTCCTGACTTGCATACAGATTTCTCAAGAGGCAGGTCAGGTGGTCTGGTATTCCCATCTCTTGAAGAATTCTCCACAGTTTATTGTGATCCACACAGTCAAAAGCTTTGGCATAGTCAATAAAGCAGAAATAGACGTTTTCTGGAACTCTCTTGCTTTTTCCATGATCCAGCGGATGTTGGCAATTTGATCTCTGGTTCCTCTGCCTTTTGTAAAACCAGCTTGACCATCAGAGAGTTCACAGTTCATGTATTGCTGAAGCCTGGCTTGGAAATTTACTTTACTAGCATGTGAGATGAGTGCAATTGTGCGGTAGTTTGAGCATTGTTTGTCATTGCCTTTCTTTGGGATTGGAATGAAAACTGACCTTTTCCAGTCCTGTGGCCACTGCTGAGTTTTCCAAATTTCCTGGCATATTGAGTGCAGCACTTTCACAGCATCGTCTTTCAGAATTTGAAACAGCTCAACTGGAATGCCATCACCTCCACTAGCTTTGTTCATAGTGATGCTTTCTAAGGCCCACTTGACTTCACATTCCAGGATGTCTGGCTCTAGATGAGTGATCACACCATCGTGATTATCCGGGTCATGAAGATCTTTTTGTACAGTTCTTCTGTGTATTCTTGCCACCTCTTTTTAATATCTTCTGCTTCTGTTAGGTCTATACCATTTCTGTCCTTTATCAAGCCCATCTTTGCATGAAATGTTCCCTTGGTATCTCTAATTTTCTTGTAAGAGATCTCTAATCTTTCCCATTCTGTTCTTTTCCTCTATTTATTTGCATTGATCACTGAAGAAGGCTTTCTTATCTCTCCTTGCTATTCTTTGGAATTCTGCATTCAGATGCTTACATCTTTCCTTTTCTCCTTTGCTTTTTGCTTCTCTTCTTTTCACAGCTATTTGTAAGGCCTCCCCAGACAGCCATTTTGCTTTTTGCATTGCTTTTCCATGAGGATGATCTTGACCCCTGTCTCCTGTACAATATCACGGACCTCATTCCATAGTTCATCAGGCGCTCTATCTATCAGATCTAGGCCCTTCAATCTATTTCTCACTTCCACTGTATAATCATATGGGATTTGATTTAGGTCATACCTGAATGGTCTAGCATTTTCCAATTTGAGTCTGAATTTGATAATAAGGAGTTCATGATCTGAGCCACAGTCAGCTCTTGGTCTTGTTTTTGTTGACTGTATAGAGCTTCTCCATCTTTGGCTGCAAAGAATATAATCAATCTAATTTCAGTGTTGACCATCTGGTGATGTCCATGTGTAGAGTCTTCTCTTGTGTTGTTGGAAGAGGGTGTTTGCTATGACCAGTGCATTTTCTTGGCAAAACTCTATTAGTCTTTGCCCTGCTTCATTCTGCATTCCAAGGCCAAATTTGCCTGTTACTCCAAGTGTTTCTTGCCTTCCTACTTTTGCATTCCAGTCCCCTATAATGAAAAGGACATCTTTTTAGGTGTTAGTCTAAAAGGTCTTGTAGGTCTTCATAGAACCATTCAACATCAACTTCTTCATGGAAGAAGCTATGCTATGGATTGGACATAGACTTGTATTACTGTGATATTGAATGATTTGCCTTGGAGACGAACAGAGATCATTCTGTCATTTTTGAGATTACATCCAAGTACTGCATTTCAGACTCTTTTGTTGACCATGATGGCTACTCCATTTCTTCTGAGGGATTCCTGCCAGCGGTAGTAGATATAATGGTCATCTGAGTTAAATTCACCCGTTCCAGTCCATTTTAGTTCGCTGATTCCTAGAATGTTGACGTTCACTCTTGCCATCTGTTTGACCACTTCCAATTTGCCTTGATTCATGGACCTGACATTCCCGGTTCCTATGCAATATTGCTCTTTACAGCATTGGATCTTGCTTCTATCACAAGTCACATCCACAGCTGGGTATTGTTTTTGCTTTGGCTCCATCCCTTCATTCTTTCTGGAGTTATTTCTCCACTGATCTTAAGCATATTGGGCACCTACTGACCTGGGGAGTTCTTCTTTCAGTATCCTATCATTTTGCCTTTTCATACTGTTCATGGAGTTCTCAAGGCAAGAATACTGAAGTCGGTTGCCATTCCCTTCTCCAGCGGACCACATTCTGTCAGACCTCTCCACCACGACCCGCCCACCTTTCTAAGAGTGTTTCCATTTCTTCAGATTTGTCCATTTTCTATTAGCCTGTTATGATCCTAGATATTTCTGTAGTGTCTGTTGTAACTTCTTTTTCATTTCTTATTTAACTGACTTGAGTCTTTTCTCCGTTTTTCTTGATGATCTGTCTACTGTTTGTCAATTTTCTTTATTTTCTTGAAAACCAACTTTTAGATATATTTAATTTATTATTTTAGGTCTTGTTATCCTTTTATTCCTTTCTATTTCATTTATTTCTACTGTGATCTTTATGATTAATTTCTTTCTGCTAACTTTGGGGTTTGGTGTTTTTTTTTTTTTTGGGTTTTTTGGGTTTTTTTGTTTGCTTGTTTGCTTTTATTATTATTGTTAATGTTGTGTTTGTTCTTTTTATAGTTGCTTTAGGTGTAAAGTTAGGTTGTTAATTTGAAATTTTTCTTTTTGATGTAGAATTGAATTGCTATCAACTTTCCTTTTAGAACTGCTTTTGCTGGGTCTCATACGTTTTGGGTCGTCATGTTTTATTTGTTCTTTATTCCCCTTTGAAATCTTGGGAGAATTTTTGGTTACTTAGTAGCATATTTTTAGCCTCCATGTATTTCTATTTTTTAATAGTCCTGTTTCTTGTAACTGATTTCTAATCTCATAGTATTGTGGTCAGAAACGATATTTGATATGATTACAGTTTTCCTAAACTTACCAACACTTGATTTTTGACCGAAGATGTGATATATCCTGGAGGATGTTCTTTGCACACTTGAGAAAAATGTATTCTGCCGCTTTGGGGTGGATTGCCCTGTAAACATCCACTAAGTTTATCTGACCTTGTGTTATTTAAGGCTTGTGTTTCCTTATTTATTTTCTGTCTGAATGAGCTGTCCATTGGTGTAAGTAGGATATGAAGTCCTCCACTATTACTGTGTTACTCTTGATTTCCCCTTTTATGGCTGTTAGTGTTTTCCTTATGTATTGATATATTCCTATATTGTGTGCATAAATATTTGTAATTGATATATCTTCTTCCTTGACTCTTGTAACAGCATTCTTTTCATAATCTATTTTGTCTGATATGAGTATTGATATTCCAGCTTTCTTTTGATTTCGACTTGCATGGAATACCTTTTTCCATCTCTTCACCTTCAATCTGTTTGTATCCCTAGATTTGAACTGGGTCTTGTGTAGACAGCATATATACTGGTCTCATTTTTATGTCCATTTGGCCAGTGTGTCTTTCAGTTAGAGCGTTTAAACCATTTATATTCAAGCTAATTATCCATATGTATGTTTCTATTAACATTTTCTTAATTGTCTTGGATTTGTTTGGGGGATCTTGTGTTTCCCACCTAGAGAAGTTCCTTTAGTATTTGTTGTAAAGCTGGTTTGATGATGCTGAATTCTTTTAGATTTTGCTTGCCTATGAAACTTTTGATTTCTCCATCAAATCTGAATGATATCCTAGATGGATGGAGTAATCTTCATTGTATATTTTTTCTTTTTCACCACTTTAAATATATCACCCACTCCCTTCTGACCTGCAGAGTTGCTGTGGAGAAATTGCTAACCTTTGGGGGATTCATTTTTATGATGTTTGTTGCTTTTCCCTTGATGCTTTTAATAATTTTTTTCTCTGACCTTAATTTTTTGTCAGTTTGATTGATATGTGTCTTTGGTTGTTTCTCCTTGGGTTCTATATGGGACCCTAAACTTCCTGGACTTGCGTGAGTTATTTGCTTTCCCATCTTAGGGAAGCTTTCATCTATAATCTCTTAAAATGTTTTCTCAGACCCAATCTTTTTGTTCTCTTCTGGGATCTCTGTAATTCAACACTGGTGCGTTTTGTGTTGTCCCAGTGGTCTCTGAGACTGTCCTCATTTCTTATCATTTTTTATCTGCTTAACTGCTTTGTGGCAGTTATTTCTGCCAGTTTATTTTCCAGCTCACTTATTTGTTCTTCTGTTTTGGTTATTCTGTTATTGATTCCTTCTAGTGTGTTTTTTTAATTTCAGTTACTGTATTGTTATTTACTGTTTGTTCTTTAGTTCTTCTAGGTTCTTATTAAATATTTCTTATATTTTCTCAGTCTTTGCCTCCATTCTATTTCCAAGATTTAGGATTATCTTTACTATCATTACTCTGAATTATTTTTCAGGCCGGTTGCCTATTTCCTCTTCATTTATTTGGTCTTGTAAGTTTTTACCTTCTGCTTTCTACTATCAGTTCAGTTCAGTCACTCAGTTCTGTTCGACTCTTTGTGACCTCATGAATTGCAGCATGCCAGGCCTCCCTGTCCATCACCAACTCCCAGAATTCACTCAAACCCACGTTTATCGAGTCGGTGATGCCATCCAGCCACCTCATCCTCTGTCATCTCCTTCTCCTCCTGCCCCAATCCCTCCACGCATCAAAGTCTTTTCCAGTGAGTCAACTCTTTGCATGAGGTGGCCAAAGTACTGGAGTTTCAGCTTTAGCATCATTCCTTCCAAAGAAATCCCAGGGCTGATCTCCTTCAGAATGGACTGGTTGAATCTCTTTGCAGTCCAAGGGACTCTCAAGAGTCTTCTCCAACACCACAGTTTAAAGACATCAATTCTTTGGTACTCAGCTTTCTTCACAGTCCAACTCTCACATCCATACATGACCACTGGAAAAACCATAGCCTTGACTAGATGGACCTTTGTTGGCAAAATAATATCTCTGCTTTTGAATAGGCTATCTAGTTTGGTCATAACTTTCCTTCCAAGGAGTAAGCATTTTTAATTTCATGGCTGCAGTCACCATCTGCAGTGATTTTGGAGCCCCCCAAAATAAAGTCTGACACTGTTTCCACTGTTTCTCCATCTATTTCCCACGGAGTGATGGGACCGGATGCCATGTTCTTCATTTTCTGAATGTTGAGCTTTAAACCAACCTTTTCACTCTCCTCTTTCACTTTCATCAAGAGGCTTTTTAGTTCCTCTTCACTTTCTGCCATAGGGTGGTGTCATCTGCATATCTGAGGCTATTGATATTTCTCCTGGCAATCTTGACTCCAGCTTGTGTTTCTTCCATTCCAGCGTTTCTCATGATGTGCTCTGCATAGAAGTTAAATAAGCAGGGTGACAGTATACAGCCTTGACGCACTCCTTTTCCTATTTGGAACCAGGCTGTTGCTCCATGTCCATACATATATTTAATTCAGTCCTTTTGATGACTGGGGCTGTGTTCCTGTCTTGCTGGTGTTTTTCCTAAGACTTTCAACACTTTAGTTTGTAGGCAAATGTGTAGAGTCAGTCCCAGTGCTGAGGTGAGGTCTTCAGGGAGTGCTCACACTAATTAATATTCCCTAGGATCTGAGGGTCTATGTTAGTCCAGCCATTTGGACTCAGCAATCTCACTACAGGAGCTCAGGCTCAACCCCTAGACTGAGAACCAAGATCCCACAAGCCACTCAATGTGACTAAAAATAAAAGGAAACAAACAAAAAGGAGCAGAACTACAACAATGAAAAATAAAATTGTAAACATGGAAAAAATATTATAAAAATAAAAAGGAAAAACATCACAGCAAAACAGAACCACAACAGCAAAAATAAATAAAAAATAAAAGCTAGAAAGGGCTTGGCAGTGATGAGAGGTGGGGCTCAGACCTGGCGCCCTCTCAGCTGGAAGAGGCCCTGGGGGAGCAAATCTTAAGCTCAGGACACACATGGCCATAAGGGGCCCCAGAAAATAGAGATTCAGGCCCAGGTCACTAGCAGATTTTCTGGGGCCAAGTGAGCAGTGAAGACACTGGCCATATTCCCCTCCAGTCTCTGATCCATGAAGGTCTCTAGGCATCCCCACTGATTCCCACACTGTATGGTGGCTCCTCTAAGTGTGGGAAACACTCTCAGTCCCCTGCTGCCCTTCAGGAGTTCTGGGTCCTCTCCTGCCTCAATTTTTCCAGCTCTAAATCATTCCCAAGCCTGCAGGACCTGTACAGACAGAGGGCTGATATTCACACCCGGGACCCCAGTAGGGTTGCCAGGACCTGACCAGGCAGGGGAAACACTGACTGTGTTCCTCTCCAATTCCTCAGTCTTCTGAAAGTCTCTCCCTTTCGCTGTTGATCCCAGCAATGTGGGTGGACACTTCCCAGCATGAAAAACCCTCACTGCTCCCATCCACCCCTCAAGAGTATTGGAACTTTCACATCTCAAATATTCATCCTCCTCATGTTGTACTAGGTCATGTGGAGATTCTTCCCATCCCCTTAGATCACAGTGCTTTAATTGTGAGGAGATATAAACTTCTCATCCTCCTACTGTACCAACTTGACTCTGACATTGGTAGACTTTTTGATGATGGCTACTCTCACAAGTGTGAGATGACAACTCGTTATAATTTTGATTTGTGTTCCTTTGATAATTAGGGATGTTGAGTATCTCTTCATGTGCCTTTTGTCATCTCTATGTCTTCTTCCAAAAACTTTTTAGATTTTCTTCCCATTTTTTGTTTGGGTTGTTTGTTTTATTGGCATAGAGTTGCATGAGCTGTTTGCATATTTTGGAGATTAATCCCTTCTTGGTCACATCGTTTGCAAATATTTCCCCCTACTTTGTAGATTGTATTTTTGTTTTGTTGACAGTTTCCTTTATGGTACAGAAGCTTTTAAACTCAATGAGGTACCATTTGCTTATTTATTGTTTTATTTTCATTACTCTCATAGTGAAAATCACTCAGCAGTGTCCAACTCTTTCCAAACCAGTGGACTGTAGCCCCTCAGGCTCCTCTGTCCATGGTATTCTCCAGGAAAAACTACTGATGTGGATTGCCTTTCCCTTCTCCAGGGATCTTCCCAACCCAGGGATCAAACCTGGGCTTCCTGCATTGCAGGCAGATTCTTTACCATCTGAACCACCAGGGAAGCCCATTGCTGTCAGAGATTGACCAGAAAAGATCTTGCTGTAATTTAGGTCAAAGAGTCAAAGAGTGTTCTATCTATGTTTTCCCCTAAGAGTTTTATAGTATCTGCCTTTACATTTAAGTTTTTAATCCATTTTAAGTATATTTTTCTGTACAGTGTCAGGTGATATTCTAATTTCATACTTTTCTATGTTTTCCAAGAACCATTTACTGAGAGATTGTCTTATTCATTGTATATCCTAGCCTCCCTTGTTGTAGATTAACTATCATAGGCTTGTGAGTTTATTTCTGGGATGTCTATTCTATTCCATCCAACTATATTTCCTTCTTTGTGCTGCATCATACTGTTTTGATTATTGAATATTTGTATTATAGTCTGAATTCAAGAAGTCTGATTCCTGAAACTTTGTTTTTCTTTTTCAGGGTTGATTTGACAATTTGGGATCTTTTTTTCAGCATTTTTTTTTTTAATTCCTCTAGTTCTGGGGAAAATGACATTGAAGTTTGGGTAAGGATTTCACTAAGTTTGTAGATTGCATCAGATGCTATCAGTTCAGTTCAGTTCAATTGCTCAGTCATGTCCAACTCTTTGCGACCCCATGAATCGCAGCATGCCAGGCCTCCCTGTCCATCACGATCTCTCGGAGTTCACTCAGACTCACGTCTATCGAGTCAGTGATGCCACAGAGGTATCTCATCCTCTGTCGTCCCTTCTCCTGCTGCCCCCAATCCCTCCCAGCATCAGAGTTTTTTCCAATGAGTCAACTCTTCACATGAGGTGGCCAAAGTACTGGAGTTTCAGCTTTAGCGTCATTCCTTCCAAATAAATCCCAAGGTTGATCTTCAAAAGGACTGGTTGGATCTCCTTGCAGTCCAAGGGACTCTCAAGAGTCTTCTCCAACACCACACTTCAAAAGCATCAATTCTTCAGCACTCAGGTTTCTTCACAGTCCAACTCTCACATCCATACATGACTACTGTAAAAACCATAGCCTTGACTATATGGACCTTAGTCAGCAAAGTAATGCTCTGCTTTTGAATATACTATCTAGGTTGGTCATAATGTTCCTTCCAAGGAGTAAGGGTCTTTTAATTTCATGTTTGCAGTCACCATCTGCAGTGATTTTGGAGCCCAAAAAGTAAAGTCTGACACTGTTTCCACTTTTTCCCCATCTATTTCCCATGAAGTGATGGGATCAGATGCCATGATCTTCGTTTTCTGAATGTTGAGCTTTAAGTCAACTTTTTTCACTCTCCTCTTTCACGTTCATCAAGAGGCTCTTTAGCGCCTCTTCACTTTCTGCCATAAGGGTTTTGTCATCTGCGTACCTGAGGTTATTGATATTTCTCCCACCAATCTTGATTCCAGCTTGTGTTTCTTCCAGTCCAGCATTTCTCATGATATACTCTACATATAAGTTAAATAAGCAGGGTGACAATATACAGCCTGGTTGTACTCCTTTCTTCTTTAGAACCAGTCTGTTGTTCCATGTCCAGTTCTAACTGTTGCTTCCTGACCTGCATACAGATTTCTCAAGAGGCAGGTCAGGTGGTCTGGTATTCCCATCTCTTGAAGAATTCTCCACAGTTTATTGTGATCCACACAGTCAAAGGCTTTGGCATAGTCAATAAAGCAGAAATAGATGTTTTTCCCTTGCTTTTTCCATGATCCAGCGGATGTTGGCAATTTGATCTCTGGTTCTTCTGCTTTTTCTAAAACCAACCTGAACATCAGGGAGTTCATGGTTCACGTATTGCTGAAGCCTGGCTTGGAGAATTTTGAGCATTATTTTACTAACATGTGAGATGAGTGCAATTGTGAGGTAATTTGAGCATTCTTTGGCATTGCCTTTCTTTGGGACTGGAATGAAAACTGACCTTTTCCAATCCTGTGGCCACTGCTGAGTTTTCCAAATTTGCTGGAATATTGAGTGCAGCACTTTCACAGGATCATCTTTCAGGATTTGAAACAGCTCAACTGGAATTCCATCACCTCCACTAGCTTTGTTCGTAGTGATGCTTTCTAAGGCCCACTTGACTTCACATTCCAAGATGTCTGGCTCTAGATTAGAGATCACATCATCATGACTATCTGGGTCGTGAAGATCTTTTTGTACAGTTCTTCCATGTATTCTTGCCACCTCTTCTTAATATCTTCTGCTTCTGTTAGGTCCATACCATTTCTGTCCTTTATTGAGCCCATCTTTGCATGAAATATTCAGATGCTATAGTCATTTTGAAAATATTGATTCTTCCAATCCAAGAAAATTTGCTTATGTCATCTCTGATTTATTTTATCAGCATCTCATACTTTTCAGAGTAGTGATTTTTGTTTGCTAACATAGCTTTATTCCTAGGTATCTTATTCTTTTGAAGGAATGGTAAAGGGAGTTATATCCTTCATTTCTCTTTCTGACCTTTGCTGATGGTTGTGTGTATTCACCCAGTCCTATCTGATTTTTTGCAACTCTATGGAACCTGTCAGGCTCCTCTGCCCATTCTCCAGGCAAGAATACTGAGGGGGGTTGCCATTTCCTCCTCCAGGGAATCCTTCTGACCCAGGGCCCAAGCACATGTCTCCTGCAGCTTCTGCAGTGGCAGGCAGATTCTTTACCTCAGAGCCACCTTGGGAGCCTAATCTTGTGCTGGTGTGCAGAAATGCTATAGATGTCTGTGTTTTAACTTTTTATCCTGCAACTTTACCAAATTCATTGATAAGCACTGATAAGCATTGATAAGTTTTCTGGTAACATCTTTAGATTTTTCTATGTATAGTATAACCTATAGGAGGCAGCGACAAAACCATCTCTAAGAAAAATAAATACAAAAATGGTTGTCTGAAGAGACCTAACAAATAGCAGAGAAAAGAAGAGAAGTGGAAGACAAAGGAGGAAAAGAAAAATAGACCCATCTGAATGCAGAGTTCCAAAGAAGAGCAAAGAGAGATAAGAAAGCCTTCCTAAGTGAATGACGTGAAGAAATAGAGGAAAACAATAGAATGGGATGGACCAGGGATCTCTTCTCTATGCCAGAAGTGAAGAAGAACTAAAGAACCTCTTGATGAAGGTGAAAGAGGAAAGTGAAAAAAATGGCTTAAAACTCAACATTCAAAACATGAAGATCATGGAATCCAGTCCTATCTCTTCATGGCAAATAGGTGGGGAAAATAATGGTAACAGTGACTGACTTTATTTTCTTGGACTTCAAAGTCACTGTGGATGGAGACTGCAGCCATGAAATTAGAAGAGGCTTTTGCCTGGGAAGAAAAGCAATGGCAAACCTAGACAGCATTAAAAAACAGAGGCATTAATTTGCCTACAAAGGTCCATATAGTCAAAGCTGTGGTTTTCCAGTATTTATGTATGGATGTGAGAGATGGACAATAAGAAAGGCTGAGCACTGAAGAACTGATGCCTTCAAACTGTGGTGCTGGAGAAGACTCTTGGGAGTCTCTTGGACAGCAAGGTCAAACCAGTCACTCCTAAAGGAAACCAACCTTGAACATTCATTGGAAGGAATGAAGTGGAAGTTGAAGCTCCAATACTTTAGCCACCTTATGTGAAGAGCCGACTTATCGGAAGAGACTCTGATGCTGGGAAAGATTGAAGGTGAGAGGAGAAGGAGACAACAGAGAATCAGATGGTTGAATAGCATCACTGACTCCATGGACATAAGTTTGAACCAACTCCAGGAAATGGTGAAGGACAGGGAAGCCTGGCATGCAGCCGTTCATGGGTTGTAAAGAATCATACCCAACTGATAGACTGAACAATAAGAAGATATGTCTTAAAGAAAATTAGAGATACCAAGGGAACATTTCATGCAAATATGGACACAATAAAGGACAGAAATGGTATGAACCTTACTAAGCAGAAGATATTAAGAAATGGTGGCAAGAATACACAGAAGAACTATACAAAAAGATCTTAATGATCCAGATACCATGATGGTGTAATCACCCATCTAGAGCCAGATTTAAAGTAGGCTTCAGGAAGCATCACTACAAAGAAAACTAATGAAGGTGATGGTATTCCAGGTGAACTCTTTCAATCCTAATAGGTGATGCTGTTAAAGTGCTGAACTCAATATGCCAGCAAATTTGGAAAACTCAGCAGTGGCCATGGGACTAGAAAAGGTCAGTTTTCATTTTAATCCCAAAGAAGGGCAATGCCAAGGAATGCTCAGTCTACCACCCAATTTACACTCATTTCACATGCTAGCAAGGTAATGCTTAAAATCCTTCAAATTAGGCTTCAACAGTGTGTGAACCTCCGAGAACTTACAGATGGACAAGTTGGATTTAGAAAAGCCAAGGAACCAGAGATCTAATTGCCAACATACATTGGCTCATAAGAAAAATAATAGAATTCCAGAAAAGCATCAACTTCTGCTTCATTGACTATGTATGCTAAAGCCTTTTACTGTGTGGATCACAACAAACTGGGAAATTCTTAAAGAAATGGGAATACCAAACCACCTTACCTGCCTCTTGAGAAACCTTTATGTAGGTCAAGAAGCAACAGTTAGTCATGGAGCAGCAGACTAGTTCCAAATTGGGAAAGGAGAATGTCAGTATTGTCACCCTACTTATTTAACTTACATGCAGAGTACATTATGTGAAGTGCTGGGCTGGATGAATCACAAACTGGAATCAAGATTGCCAAGAGAACTATCAATAATGTCAGATATGCAGGTGGCACCACCCTTATGGCAGAAATCAAAGAGGAACTAAAGAGTCTCTTGATGAAAGTGAAAGAGGAGAGTGGAAAAGCTGGCTTAAAACTCCACATTCAAAAAAACTAGGCACCCAGTCTCCTTAATTCATGGTAAGCAGGTGGGAAACAGTGGAAACCATGACATTTCCCCCACCCCTTGGGCTTCCAAATCACTGACGATGGTGAGTGCAGCCATGAAATTTGAACGCCTTGCTCCTTGTAAGAAAAACTAAGACAAACCAAGACAGTATATTAAAAAGCAGAGGCTTACTTTGCTGCCCAAGTTCCATATAGTCAGACCTATGGTTTTCCAACAGTCATGTATGGATGTGAGAGCTGGGCCTTAAAGAAGGCTGAGCACCAAAGAATTGATGCTTTTGAACTGTGGTAGAGAAGACTCTTGAGAATTCCTTAAACTGGAAGATCAAACCAGTCAATCCTAAAACAAATCAACTCTTTGAAATTCACTGAAGGACTGATGCTAAAGCTGTATTTCCAAAACTTTGCCCACCTGATAAGAAGAGCCAACTCATTGGAAAAGACCATGATGCTGGGAAAAATTGAAGGCAGGCAAAGACAGGGACAACAGAGGATGAGATGGCTGGATGGCATCACTGACTCGATGGACATGAGTTTAAGTAATCTCTGGGAGATGGTGAAGGACACAGAGGCCTGGCATGCTGCAGTCCATGGTGTTGCAAAGAGTCCTGCACAACTAAGTGACTTAACAACAAAAATCTGCAAACTGTGACAGTTTTACATCATCTTTTCAATTTGAATTTCTACTATTTCTTTTCTGATTGCGGTGTCTAAGACTTTCAAAACTATGTTAAATAAAAATCATGACAATAGACATACCTGCCTTGTTCTTCATCTTAGAGGGGATGCTTCCAGGATTTCATGATTGAGAAGGATGTTAGCAGTGGACTTGTCTCAGTTCAGTTCAGTCACTCAGTTTTGTCTGACTCTTTGCAACCCCATGGACTGCAGTACACAGGCTTCCTGTCCATCACCAACTGCCAGAGCTTGCTCAAACTCATGTCCATTGAATCGGTGATGCCATCCAACCATCTTGTCCTCTGCCATTCCTTTCTCCTCCTGCCTTCAATCTTTCCCAGCATCAGCATCTTTTCCAATGAGTCAATTCTTCGCATAAGGTGCCAAAGTGTTGGAGCTTCAGATTCAGCATCAGTCCTTCCAATGAATATTCAGGACTGTTTTCCTTTAGGATTGACTGGGTTTGATCTCCTTGCAGTCCAAGGGACTCTCAAGAGTCTTCTCCAACACCGCAGTTGAAAAGTATCAATTCTTCAGCACTCAGCTGTCTTTATAGTTCAACTCTCACATCCATATATGACTACTGGAATACAATAGTTTTGACTAGACAGACCTTTGTTAACCAAGTAGTGTCTCTGCTTTTTAATATGCTGTCTAGGTTGGTCATAGCTCTTCATCCAAGGAACAAGCGACTTTTGATTTCATGACTACAGTCACCATCGCAGGGATTTTGGAGACCAAACAACTAGTCTGTCACTGTCTCCATTGTTTTCCCATCTATTTGCCATAAGAGATGGGGCCAGATGCCATGATCTTTATTATTTGAACGTTGAGTTTTAAGCCAGCTTTTTCATTCTCCTCTTTCACTTTCATCAAGAGACTCTAGTTCTTCACTTTCTGCCATATGGGTGGGGTTATCTGCATATCTGAGGTTATTGATATTTTTCCCAGCAATCTTGATTCCAGCTTGTGCTTCATTGAGTCCAGCGTTTCTCATGATGTACTCTGCATAGAAGTTAAATAAGCAAGGTGACATTATACAGCCTGGACATACTCCTTTTCCTATTTGGAACCAGTCTGTTGTTCCATGTCCAGTTCTAACTGTTACTTCTTGACCTGCATACAGATTTCCCAGGAGGCATGTTAGGTGGTCTGGTATTCCCATCTCTTGTATCATATGGCCTCTATTATATTAAGCTCCCTTTATTCCCTCTATCTGGGGAATTTTTCCTTAAATAGTTGTAAAATATCTCAATAGCTTTTCTGCATCTATTGAGATGATCACATGTTTTTATCCTTGTTTGTTAATTTAGTGTATCACAGTGATTGATTCTTGAATATTGAAGATCTCTGAATCCCTGGGATAAATCACACTTCGTCATTGTATATCATTCTTTTAACGCATTTTGGATTCTGTTTGCTAGTATTTTGTTGAGGATTTTTGCATCTGTGTTTATCATTTATACTGGCCTGTAATTTTCTTTTTATGCCATCACTGGTTTTGGTATCAGGGTGGTGGTGGCCTACTAGATTGAACTTGAGTGTGTTTCTCCCTCTGCAATTTTTGGAAGAGTTTCAGAAGAATAGATGTTAACATTTCTACAAATATTTGATAGAATTGACCTGTGAAACCTCTGGTCCTAGACTTCTTTTTGGAAGATTTTTAGGGTTGTATCTTTCTAAAAATTTGTTCATTGTTTCTAGGTTGTCCATTTTATTGGTCTATTGCTGTTTGCAATATTCTCTTATGATCTTATGTATGTCTTGTGTAATTTCTCCTTTTTCATTTCTAATTTCATTAATTTGAACCTTCTCCCTCTTTTTCCTGATGAGTCTGAAATGTGACCGTAAGCCATGTGCTATACCAAGATTTGTGACCTCTGAAAGAGAGGATTTCGATCTGGGGTCAGAGAGAAGACTTGACTGCTCGGAGCTTTTTGTGTAGCAGAGTTTTATTCAAGTATAATAGAGATAGGGAAACCTTCTGATAGACATCAGAAGGGGCAGAAATAGCGCCCTCTTGCAAGTTTTTAGTAAGGCATTTTATGTCTGTTATGAAGCTGCTAATCAGATAATAGAGACACCTCAAGAATGAGGGGAGTTTCACCAGGTCCCTCTCCCACAATATGCATTTTTGAGATAGGATGGCACAAGGTCTGTCATCCCTGGCCATAAAATAATTGACATGAATACTGGTTCATTGAGCCATTATCAGCCCAAGGTTTGAGAAAAGAAAAAAACATAGTCTTAGGCAGAACTGATTTGAAGAAAGGCGGATTCCAAAGCAAATACATAGTTTCATTAACATAGTTTAAGAAAAACATTTCCATAAGAATAGCGCATTGGTTAGCTCAAGGTTTGAGAAAAGTTAAATTCAAGTGAAACCAGGTGTTGTAAATAGAGAAGGAAAAACATCTGCCACTTGCAGTTTATTTCCTCCTTCCACTTGGCTACCTCTGGCCTCCCTACAGAGGCTGTTAACACTCTCAAGTTTGGTGAAACTTTTATCAATTTTGTATATTTTCTCATATAATTAGCTTTTATTTTCATTGATCTTTGCTATCATTTTCTTCATGTCTGTTTCATTTATTTCTGCTCTGATTTATGATTTCTTTCCTTCTCCTACCTTTGGGTTTTGTTTGTTACCTTTCTCTAGTTGCTCTCAGTGTAAGCTTAGTTTCTTTACTTGCAATATTTTTTATTTCCTGAAGTAAAATTTCATTGTAGCAGGTTCTGTTTTAGAGTTGATTTGCTGTATCACACATATTTTATCATGTTTTTTTGTTGTTGTTATTTGTCTTGAAGTATGTTTTTTTCATTTTCCTTTTATTCCTTCAGTGATCCATTGGTTGTTTAGTAAAATATTGTTAAGCCTTCATGAGTTTGTGTTTCTTAGTTTTGTTTTTTCCTGTAATTGATTTCTAATTCCATAGGCTTATTATCAGAAAAGATACTTGATATGGTTTGGTTTTCTTAAATTTACCAAAGCTTGATTTATGGTCCCAGAGGTGTTCTATCTTGGATAATGTTCCAGTTTGCACTTGAGAAGAAAGCGTATTCAGCTACATCCATATTGAATGTTCTGTAATATCAACTAAGTCTATCTGCTCTTATGTGTCATTTAAGTCCTGTGTTTCCTTATTGATTTTCTTTCTTGATGATATGTCCCATTGTTTAAGTGGGGTATTAAAGCCCCCACTACTACATTATCACTATTGATTTCTTCTTCTGTGTCTGTTAGTGTTTGCCTTATATATTGAGGCATTCTTGTGTTGGGTGCATATGTATTTACAATTCTTATATCTTCCTCCTAGATTCATCCCTGTATCATTATGAAGTATCCTATTTTTTCTCTTATAACATTTTTTATCTTAAAGTCTATTTTGTCTTATATGAATATTGCTATTCCAGCTTTCTTTTGATTTCTGTTTTCATGGAACACCCTTTCCATCTTTTCATTTTCAGTCTGTATGCATCCCTAAGATCTGAAGTGTGTCTCTTTTAGATAGAATATATATGGTTTGTGTTTTTGGACCTATTCAGTCATTTGGTTCAAACATTTGATTCATTTTATATATTAGATAATTGTCAATATGAATTTTATTGCTATTTTGCTACTTGTTTTGAATTGGTTTTCAAAGGTGTCTTTTCTTTTCCTTTTTTGTTTTCTTTTGCTTTGATGCCTAGCATTAGTGACGTGTTTGGATTGCTCTTTTTTCTTTTGTGTGTGTTTGTTTCTTATACATTGTTATTCTGCAGTTCCCATGAGTTTAGATATAGCAGTCTCTATATATACACATCAAATTGCTTTAACTTACTGGTCTCTTAGTTTACACTGCATTTCCTGCATATATACTCTCCCCTTCTCATGACTGCTGTTTTGGATATCAAATTTGTCTGTGAATGAATTCCTACCTATACTTTATGTTTGCCTTTACTTAGCATGATGTCCTCAAGGTTTATCCATGTTGTAGCAGAATTTCCTTCTTTAAAGCTGAATAATATTTCACTTTGCATATATACCATATTTTGCTTATTCATTCACCTGTCAGTGGTATCTCTTCTAGACCCTGCTTTTGATTCTTTTGGGCATATATCCATAAGTTCAATTGATAATCATATGGTAACTCTATTTTTAAGTTTTTAGGAATCACTGTACGGTCTTCTGTAAAAGAAACCCAAGTAAGTTGGTAGGTGTTGCAAGAGGGCATCAGAGGGCAAACACTGAAACCATACTCACAGAAAACTAGTCAATCTAATCACACTAGGACCACAGCCTTGTCTAACTCAATGAAACTAAGCCATGCCCTCGGAGCAACCCAAGGGCAGGTCATGGTGGAGAGATCTGACAGAATGTGGTCCACTGGAGAAGGGAATGGCAAACCACTTCAGTATTCTTGCCTTGAGAACCCCATGAACAGTATTAAAAGGCAAAATGATAGGATACTGAAAGAAGAACTCCCCAGGTCAATAGGTGCCCAACACACTACTGAAGATCAGTGGAGAAATAACTTCAGAAAGAATGAAGGGATGGATCCAAGGCAAAAACAAGACCCAGCTGTGGATGTGACTAGTGATGGAAGCAAGGTCCGATGCTGTAAAGAGCAGTATTGCATAGGAACCTGGAATATCAGGTCCATAAATCAAGGCAAATTAGAAGTGGTCAAACAAGAGATGACAAGAGTGAACGTCAGCATTCTAGGAATCAGTGAATTAAATGGACGGGAATGGGTGAATTTAATTCAGATGACCATTATATCTACTACTGCAGGCAAGAATCCCTCAGAAGAAATGGAGTAGCCATCATGGTCAACAAAAGAGTCTGAAATGCAGTACTTGGATGCAGTCTCAAAAAACAGAATGATCTCTGTTCATTTCCAAGGCAAACCATTCAATATCACAGTAATACAAGTCTATGCCACAACCAGTAACACTGAAGAAGCTGAAGTTGAATGGTTCTATGAAGACCTACAAGACCTTTTAGAACTAACACCCCAAAAAGCTGTCCTTTTCATTATAGAGGACTGGAATGCTAAAGAAGGAAGTCAAGAAACACCTAGAGTAACAGGCAAATTTGGCCTTGGAATGCAGAATGAAGCAGGGCAAAGACTAATAGAGTTTTTGCCAAGAAAATGCACTGGCCATAGCAAACACCCTCTTCCAACAACACAGGGGAAGACTCTATACATGGACATCACCAAATGGTCAACACCGAATTCAGATTGATTACATTCTTTGCACCCAAAGATGGAGAAGCTCTATACAGTCAACAAAAACAAGACCAGGAGCTGACTGTGGCTCAGATCATGAACTCCTTATTACCAAATACAGACTTAAATTGAAGAAAGTAGGGAAAACCACTATACCATTCAGGTATGACCTAAATTAAATCCCTTATGATTATACAGTGGAAGTGAGAAATAGATTGAAGGGCCTAGATCTGATAGATAGAGTGCCTGATGAACTATGGAATGAGGATCATGACATTGTACAGGAGTCAGGTATCAAGACCATCCTCATGGAAAAGAAATGCCAAAAAGCAAAATGGCTGTCTGGGGGAGGCCTTACAAATAGCTGTGATAAGAAGAGAAATGAAAAGCAAAGGAGAAAAGGAAAGATATAAGCATCTGAATGCAGAATTCCAAAGAATAGCGAGAAGAGATAAGAAAGCCTTCTTCAGCCATCACTGCAAAGAAATAAAGAAAAGAACACAATGGTAAAGACTAGAGATCTCTTCAAAAAAATTAGAGATATCAAGGGAACATTTCATGCAAAGGTGGGCTCGATAAAGGACAGAAATGGTATGGACCTAACAGAAGCAGAAGATATTAAAAAGAGATGGCAAGAATACACAGAAGAACTATACAAAAAGATCTTCATGACCCAGATAATCATGATGGTGTAATTACTCATCTAGAGCCAAACATACTGGAATGTGAAGTCACGTGGGCCTTAGAAAGCATCACTATGAACAAAGCTAGTGGAGGTGATGGCATTCCAGTTGAGCTATTTCAAATCCTGAAAGATGATGCTGTGAAAGTGCTGCACTCAATATGCCAGGAAATTTGGAAAACTCAGCAGTAGCCACAGGATTGGAAAATTTCAGTTTTCATTCCAGTCCCAAAGAAAGGCAATGCCAAAGAATGCTCAAACTATCACATAATTGCACTCATCTCACATGCTAGTAAAGTAATGCTCAAAATTCTCCAAGCCAGGCTTCAGCAGTACATGAACTGTGAACTCCCTGATGTTCAAGCTGGTTTTAGAAAAGGCAGAGGAGCCAGAGATAAAATTGCCAACATCTGCTGGATCATGGAAAAAGCAAGAGAGTTCCAGAAAAATATCTATTTCTGCTTTATTGACTATGCCAAAGCCTTTGACTGTGTGGATCACAATAAACTGTGGAGAATTCCTCAAGAGATGGGAATACCAGACCACCTGACCTGCCTCTTGAGAAATCTGTACGCAGGTCAGGAAGCAACAGTTAGAACTGGACATGGAACAACAGACTGGTTCCAAAGAGGAAAAGGAGTACATCAAGGCTGTATATTGTCACCATGTTTATTTGACTTATATGCAGAGTACATCATGAGAAACGCTGGACTGGAAGAAGCACAAGCTGGAATCAAGATTGCTGGGAGAAATATCAATAACCTTAGATAAACAGATGACACCACCCTTATGGCAAAAAGTAAAGAGGAACTAAAAAGCTTCTTGATGAAAGTGAAAGTGGAGAGTGAAAAAGTTGGCTTAAAGCTCTGCATTCAGAAAACTAATATCATAGCATCTAGTTCCATCACTTTATGGAAATAGATGGCAAACAGTGGAAACAGTGTCAGACTTTATTTTTGGGGGCTCCAAAATCACTGCAGATGGTGACTGCAGCCATGAAATTAAAAGACACTTACTCCTTGGAAGGAAAGTTATGACCAACCTAGATAGCATATTCAAAAGCAGAGATATTACTTTGCCAACTGAGGTCTGTCTAGTCAAGGCTATGGTTTTTCCAGTGGTCATGTATGGATGTGAGTGTCGGACTGTGAAGAAGGCTGAACGGTGAAGAATTGATGCTTTTGAAGTGTGGTGTTGGAGAAGACTACAAGGAGATCCAACCAGTCCATTCTGAAAGAGATCAGCCCTGGGATTTCTTTGGAAGGAATGATGCTAAAGCTGAAACTCCACTACTTTGGCCACCTCGTGCGAAGAGTTGACTCATTGGAAAAGACTCTGATGCTAGGGAGGGATTGGGGGCAGGAGGAGAAGGGGACGACAGAGGATTAGATAGCTGGATGGCCTCACGAACTCGATGGACGTGAGTCTGAGTGAACTCCAGGATTTGGTGATGGACAGGGAGGCCTGGCGTGCTGCGATTCATGGGTTGCAAAGAGGTGGACACGACTGAGCGACTGAACTGAACTTAATACTGTCTTTCAGTGACTGTACCATTTTAATTTCCCATTAATAGTGCAAAAAGTTTCTAATTGCTCCACATTCTCACCAACCCGTGTTTTCTTTTTTACTTTTTTAATTCATTTATTTTAATTGAAGGGTAATTACAATATTGTGATGGGTTTTGCCATACATCAACATGAATCAGCCATGGGTGTACATGTGTCCTTTTCATCCCAAACCACCCCCCTCACCTCCCACCCCATCCCATCCCCCTGATCATCCCAGTACAACAGTACAACAGCTTTGAGTGCCATGTTGCATGCATCAAACTTGGACTGGTCATCTCTTTACATATGGTAATATGCATGTTTCAATGCTATTTTCTCACATCATCCCACCTCACCTTGTCCCACAGACTCCAGAAGTTTTTTTCTTTATGTCTGTGTCATTTTTGCTGTCTAGCACATAGACTCATTATTACCATCTTTCTAAATTCCATATGTATATACTGAATAGGTGTTTTTCTTTCTGACTTACTTCACTCTGAGTAATAAGCTCCAGTTTCATCCACCTCATTAGCATTAACTCAAATGCATTCTTTTTAATAGCTGAATAATATCCCATTGTGTATTAGTACCACAAATTTCTTATCCATTCATCGGCCGATAGACATCTAGGTTGCTTCCATGTCCTAGCCATTGTAAACAGTGCTACAATGAACATTGGTGTTTAAACATGTCTCTTTTAATTCTGGTTTCCTTGGTGTGTATGCCCAGCAGGGGAATTGCTGGGTTGTATGGCAGTTCTATTTTCAATTTTTTAAGGAATCTCCACACTGTCTCCATAGTGGCTGTACTAGTGGCTGTCCTGTTTGCATTCCCAACAACAGTGTAACTCTTTCCTTTACACCCTCTCCAACACTTATTGTTTATAGGTTTTTTGATGGCAGCCATTCTGACCAGTATGAGATGGTACTGCATTGTAGTTTTGATTTGAATTTCCCTTATAATGAGTGATATTGAGCATCTTTTCATGTGTTTGTTAGCCAGCTGTATATCTTCTTTGGAGAAATGTCTATTTAGTTCTTTATTTTTATTTTCTTAATACTTTATTCTACGTTACAGTACTGTATTTGTTTTGCCATACATTGACATGAATCAGCCACAGGTGTACATGATCTCCCAATGCCGAAGCCCCCTCCCACCTCCCACCCCACACCATCTCCCTGGATCATCCCGTGCACCAGCCCCAAGCATCCTGTATCCTGTATTGAGTTCTTTGACCGATTTTTTGATTGGATCGCTTATTTTTCTGAAATTGAGCTTTAGGAGTTGCTTATATACTTTTGAGATTACTTCTTTGTCTGTTGCTTCATTTGCTATTATTTTCTCCCATTCTGAAGGCTGTCTTTTCACCTTGCTTATAGTTTCCTTCATTGTGCAAAAGGTTTTAAGTTTAATTAGGTCCCATTTGTTTATTTTTGCTTTTATTTCCAATACTCTGGGAGGTGGGTCATAGAGGATCCTGCTATGATTTACATCAAAGAGTATTTTTCCTATATTTTCCTCTAGGAGTTTTATAGTTTCTGGTCTTACATTTAGATCTTTAATCCATTTTGACTTTATTTTTGTGTATGGTGTTAGAAAGTGTTCTAGTTTCATTCTTTTACAAGTGGTTGACCAGTTTTCCCAGCACCACTTGTTAAAGAGATTGTCTTTTCTCCATTGTATATTCTTGCCTCCTTTGTCAAAGACAAGGTGCCCATAAGAGCATGGATTTATCTCTGGGCTTTCTATTTTGTTCCATTGATCTATATTTCTGTCTTTGTGCCAGTACCATACTGTCTTGATGACTGTAGCTTTGTAATATAGCCTGAAGTCAGGCAGGTTGATTCCTCCAGTTCCATTCTTCTTTCTCAAGATTGCTTCACCTATTCCAGGGTTCTTCTGTTTCCATACAAATTGTGAAATTATTTGCTCTAGTTCTGTGAAAAATACCGTTGGTAGCTTGATAAGGATTACATTGAATCTATAGATTGCTTTAGGTAGTATACTCATTTTCACTATATTGATCCTTCTGATCCATAAGCATGGTATATTTCTCCATCTATTTGTGTCATCTTTGAATTCTTTCATCATGTTTTATAGCTTTCTATATATAGGCATTTTGTTTCTTTAGGTAAATTTACTCCTAAGTATTTTGCTATATTCACTGCAGTGATGAATGGGATTGTTTCCTTAATTTCTCTCTGTTTTCTCATCAATAGTATATTGGATTTCTGTGTATTAATGGATTAATGTATATATTGGATTTCTGTGTAGCAATGGATTTCCGTGTATTAATTTTGTATCCTGAAATATTCATTGATTAGCTCTAATAATTTTCTGCTGGTGTCTTTAGGGTTTTCTATGTAGAAGATCATGTCACCTGCAAACAGTAAGAGTTTTACTTCTTCTTTTCCCATCTGGATTCCTTTTATTTCTTTCTCTTCTCTGATTGTTGTGACTAAAACTTCCAAAACTATGTTGAATAGTAATGGTGAAATTGGACATGCTTGTCTTGTTCCTGACTTTAGAGGAAATGCTTTCAGTTTTTTGCTATTGAAGACAATGTTTGCTGTGGGTTTATCATATATGGGTTTTATTATGTTGAGGTATGTTCCTTATGTGCCTGTTTTCTGGAAGGTTTTTTTTTTTTTAATCATAAATGGATGTTGAATTTTGTCAAAGGCTTTTTCTGCATCTACTGAGATAATCATATCATTTTTATCTTTCAATTTGTTAATCTGGTGTATCACATTGATTGATTTGTGAATACTGTAGAATCCTTGCATCCCTGGGATAAAGCCCACTTGGTTATAATGTATGATCTTTTTAATATGTTTCTGGATTCTGTTTGCTAGAATTTTGTTGCAGATTTTAGCATCTATGTTCATCAGTGTTATTGGCCTGTAGTTTTCTTTTTTGAGGCATCTTTGTCTGGTTTTGGTATTAAGGTGATGGTGGCCTCATAGAATAAGCTTGGGAATTTACCTTCCTCTGCAATTTTCTGGAAGAGTTTGAGTAAAATAAGTGTTAGCTGTTCTCTAAATTTTTGGTAGAATTCACCTGTGAAGCTATTTGGCCCTGGGCTTTATTTTGTTGGAAGATTTTTGTCTATTGTTTCAATTTCCATGCTTGTGAAGGATCTGTTAAGATTTTCTATTTCTTCTGGTTCAATTTTGGAAGATTATACTTTTTAAAGAATTTATCCATTCCTTCCAAATTATCCATTTTAATGGCATATAGTTCTAGGTTTGTTTGATAGTAGCCATCCTAATGTGTGTGGAATGTTATCTCATAGTTTTATTTTGCACTTCTCATGATTATTAACCTTCCCTGGTGGCTCAGAGGTTAAAGCGTCTGCCTCTAATGTGAGAGACCTGGGTTCGACCCCTGGGTCGGGAAGATCTCCTGGAGAAGGAAATGGCAACCCACTCCAGTATTCTTGCCTGGAGAATCCCATGGACGGAGGAGCCTGGTGGGCTACAGTCCATGGAGTCACAAAGAGTCAGACATGACTGAGTGACCAACTTTCACTTTCATTTTCATGATTATTGATGTTGAGCATCTTTTTATGTGCTTATTGGCAATTTGTCTGTCTTCTTTGGATAAATGTCTATTCAAGTTCCTTGCATATTTTTGAAGTGTTTTTTTGTTGTTTTATTTTATTATCAACTTATCAGCGTTCTCTCTATTATCTGGATATTGATCCTTTTCAAATATATGGTTTGCAAATATTTTATCCCATTCTGTGGGTTGCCCTTTTATTTTGTTGATAGTGTCCTTTGATAGAAAAATTTTGAAAATTTTCATAAAGTTCACTGTGTATATATGTATACATATATAATTCTGATTATTTTCCATTAGATTATTACAAGATACTGAATGTAGTTCCCTGTGCTGTTCAGTAGGTCTTTATCTATTTTATGTATAGTAGTTTGTATCTGTTAATCCCACACTCCTAATTTAGTCCTTCCTACCCTTTCTCCTTTGGAGCCATAAGTTTGTTTGCTATGTCTGTGATTTTATTTCTGTTTTGTATATAGATATATTTGTGTTATTTTTAGAATTCCACATATAAGTGATATATAATGTTTGTCTTTCTCTGTATGATTTACTTCACTAAATATAATATTCTCTAGGTACATCCATGTTGCTACAAATGGCAATATTTCATTCTTTTTATGGCTGAGTCCTCTTCTATCATATATATATTCCACATAATCTTAAGCCATTTATCTTTTAATGGATACTTATGTTGTATCCATGTCTTTGCTATTGTAAACAATGCTGCTTGCCGAAAGATTTTTGATTACTGATTTAGTGTCCTTACTTGTTACAGGTCTATTCAAATTTTCCATTAGCTTGTGATTTAGTCTTACTAGGTTTGGTGTTTCTAAGAATTTATTCATTTCATCTAAATTATCCAGTGTTTTTTTTTTTTTGGTGTACAGTTTTTTACAGTACTGTCTTATCATGCTTTTCATTTCTGTAGACTATGCAATAATTCTTCTTTTATTTCATTTTATTATTTTTTGTCAACCCTCATAGTCCATAGCGATTCATGGGGTCACAAAGAGTCAGACACGACTGAGCAACTGAACTGAACTGAACTGAACTGATAGTCTATGGGATCCTAGTTCCCCATCCAGGGATCAAACCTGTGCCCCCTGCAGTGAAAGCATGAAGTCCTAACCACTGGACTGGAGGGAACTCCCTCATTTCTGATTTTAGTAATTTGAGTCTTCTCTCTTTTTCTCTTAGTTCACCTAATTAAAGTTTTGTCACTATTCTTGGTCTTCTCTAAGAACCAACTTTTGGTTTCAATGATTTTCTCTATCATTTTCCTGTTGTCTATTTTGTTTATCTTTGCCATAATCTGTATTATTTACTTCCTTCTGCTAGCTTTGGGTTTAGTTTGTTCTTTTTCTAGTTCCTGAAGTTGTAAACTTAGGTTGTTGATTTGAAATTTTTTTAATGTACAAATAATCTGCTGTAATATTTTCTCTTAGTACTACATTCACTGCATTCACAAAATTTTAGTATGTTGTATTTTTATTTACATTTATCTCTAAGTATTCTATAATCTCCCTTGTGGTTTCTTCTCTGATATATGTTTTTTTTAAGTGTTGTTCAATTTCCACAATATTGTGAATTTTATAATTTTCCTTTTGTTATTACTTTCTGACTTTATTACATGGATCAGGAAAGATACTTCATATGATATCTATAGTTTTAAATCTATTTAGAGACTTCTCTTGGAGAAGACAATGGCAACCCACTCTAGTACTCTTGCCTGGCAAATCGCATGGACAGAGGAGCCTGGTAGGCTGTAGTCCATGGGTTCGCTAGGAGTCAGACACGACTGAGCGACTTCACTTTCACTTTTCACTTTCTTGCATTGGAGAAGGAAATGGCAACCTACTCCAGTGTTCTTGCCTGGAGAATCCCAGGGACGGGGAAGCCCGGGGACTGCCATCTCTGGGGCCGCACAGAGTTGGACACAACTGAAGTGATGCAGCAGCAGCAGCAGCAGAGATTTCTCTTGCAGTCCTGTGGTCAAGATGCCATGTTTCCACTGCAGTGGGAAAGGACCCAACTTCTGGTCAGGGGACCAAGATCCCACATGGACGGCTGTAAAGTAAAAAAAAAAAAAATATATATATATATATATATATATATATATATATATATAGAGAGAGAGAGAGAGAGAGAGATTTAATGTTATGCCTAACATATAGTCCATCCTGGAAAATGATACATATATAGTTGAGAAGGATGTATATGCTGTTGTTGTAGGGTGGTGTTCCATGTATATCTATTACCTCTAGCTAGTTTATTGTGTTGGGTAAGTCCTCTGTTTCCTTACTTGCCTTTTGTCTTGTTCTGTCATTATTGTGAGTGGAGTATTGACATCTCCGGTTATGATTTTAGAACTGTTTATTTCTCCTTTTAATCCTGTCAGTGTTTGTTTTATAAATATTAATAGTCTGTCATTAGGTACATGTATGTTATAATTATTATATCTTCTTGCTAAATCAAACCTTTTGTTAATATTTAACGTCCTTTGTCTCTCATAACCTTTTCCGATTTAAAGTCTATTTTGTCTGACATTAGTGCAGTCACTCCTGATTTCTTTTGGTTACTTTCAACCTGGTTAGGGATTCCCTGATGGCTCACAAAGTAAAGAACCTGCTTGCAATGCAGAAGACCTAGTTTCAATCCCTGGGTTTGGAAGATCCCCTGGAGAAGGCAATGGCAACCCACTCCAGTGTTCTTGCCTGCAAAATTCCATGGACAGATGAGCATGGCAGGCTGTAGTCCAAGGGGTCACAAAGAGTCATTATGTCTTTGGATTTCAAGTGGGTCTCTTGTAGACAGCTCATAGTGGGGTCATGTGTTTCTCTGTTTTCTTGTGTGTTTCTTGGGAGGATGAGTGGTTGTCATGTCAGCAGGATCCTAGCTCCCTGACCAGGGACCAAACCCACACCCTTGGCAGTGAAAGTGCAGAGTCCCAACCACTGGACTGGCAGGGAATTCTTTGTTTTTCTCCTGCTATTTTTAAAGATTCTCTCTTTGCTTCTGCCTTTTGAAAACTTGATTATAATGTGTCTCGGTGTGGATCTCTTTGAGTTTATCTTACTTGGAATTCACTGAGATTCTTGAATGTGTATATTCATGTCTTAACACCAAATTTGGAAAGCTTTCAGTCATTATTACTTCAGGTATCCTCTCTGCCCCTTCTCTGTCTCTTGGCCTTCAGAGACTCTCATGATGTGTATATTGAACCTCTTAATAATTTCCTACAAGTCCTTTAGGCTCTGTTTGCTTTTCTTCAATCCTTTTTTTTTTCCTTGTTCTTCAAATTTGAAATTTTCCATTGCCCTATCTTCAAGTTCACTGACTCTCTTTGCCTGCTTAAATTGGTACTTGAATCCCTCTAGTGAATTTTTCATTTCAGTTATTGTAATTTTCAGTTCCAGAATTTCTTTAAGTTATCTTTAGGTTTTCCCTTTTTCATACTTCCATTTTGTTTGCACATTGTTCGCTTTACTTTCGCCACATCTTTCCTATATTTCGTTGAGTATTTTTGAGACACTTGTTTTACAGTCTTTGTCTCAGCAGAGCTGCCATTAGGTCTTTTTCAGGGGCAAAGTTGATCTATTGTTGATTTATTTTTTTCTTTAAATGGGCCGTTCTTTTCTGTAGCCTTGTGTGTGTTGTAATTTGTTGTTAATCACTAGATATTTGAGTCTAATAATACATTAAATCTGGAAATCAGATTTTAACCTTCCCCAAGGTTTTCTGTTTTCTCTTATTGTTGTTGTTTTTGGTTGTTGTAGAATCTCTGTGCTGAGAATCAGTTGAAGCATAAGCTTAAATCTCCTCAGGTCTTTCCTGAGCCTTTCTCTGGGCATACATTGTCACTTTCTAATCCTCCCATATATGCGGCTATTCTTTAATGTCCTAGACTTTCATGTCTGGCTCTGTGATTTACATATATGGCGGTTTGCTTTTTCTCTCTCACACACAAAAAGCCCAGAAGTAGGTGCTCACTGTTCAGTGTGCACTGTTTAAGGTGCTCAGCTGCTCCATGATGTTTCACAAACCAAGTTTTTTCTTCCAGAACTTCATCCTCAGAGAATTGGCTTTTTATTTCTGTGGCCTTTCATCATGATAAAAAGATGGTTGATAGAGCTCAGGCATCATATCCTCACACAAACATCCCCCAAACAAGAAAGGACAAGGAAAGCCAAAAATTTTCCTAATTATGTTTTTTATCCTGCGACGGAATACATCCCTGTACCTGTCATTGGCCAGAAGGGATCCCATGCTTATCCCAAACTAATTCCCAATTCCTAGCAAAAGGAAATAGGTTTGCTGGTCCCTGAAATTGGGGGAAGGGCTTCCCTTCCTGATATCAAGGAATCCCTGCCCTAGTACAGAAATAGGGTTCTGTCCCTAGGGAAGGTGGAGAATTCTGTTGGGTGGGTAGCAGGAAAGGTCCACTCAGCTGTCAATGTGAACCATTCCATCTTTTGAAAAGAGAAATTTTACCTACCCCAGTATCAAAAAGCTTCACCTCTCCCACTGCAGTATCCTACACTTATTCCACATATCTCCCAAAGAACTGCACCCATGGCCTTGCACTAGCATCCTATACCCACAGTGACATTGACAGGACTCAGTTTTGGCTTTCTCCTCCTTATGATATAGGAGTGCAAGTCTCTTAGATCATATGAAGTGGCTGTGGCTGTTACTGTGGAGGTTGTGGAAGGCCTGGAATGGGGGGTGGGGGTTCCATAAAATCATGGATGGAATTTGGGCCTAGAAGCAATGGCACTCTGGGTGCTCTGGGTCCCTTCCATGGCTATGCAGGTGCAGATCAGGGCAGTTCACACTCACAGAACCTCCTCTACAACCCAGAAAATGACTCAGGGAGTACTGAGGCTCCTGGAGCACTTCATGCCTTCTCTGTGTGTTATCTGTCACTCTTGCTGTTGTTATTATTATTATTATTTTGTCAATAATTTTTACCAGTTTGATTAACATGTGTCTTGGCATGTTCCTCCTTGGATTTTCCTTGTATAGAATTCTCTGTACTTCTTGGATTTGAGTGATTTTGCCCTTTCCCATGTTAGGGAAGTTTTCAACTATAATCTCCTCAAATATTTTCTCTGACTGTTTCTCTCTTCTCCTTCTGAGAGCCTTTTAATGTGAATATTGGTGTGTTTAATGGTGTCCCAGAGATCTCTGACACTGTCCTCATTTCTTTTCATTCATTTTTCTTTACTCTGTTCCATGGCAGTGTTTTCAAACACTCTGTCTTCCAGCTCACTTATTCATTCTTCTGTCTCAGTTATTCTGCTATTGCTTTCTTCTAGTATATTTTTCATTTCACTATTATATTGTTCATCTGTTTGTTCTTTTAATCTTCTATCCTTTGTTAAATACCCTTGTAACTTTTCAATCTGTACCTCAATTCATTTTCTAAGATCTTAGACCATTTTTACTATCATTAGCCCAAATTCTTTCCCAGATTTCCTATTCCCTCTTCACCTAGTCATTCTTATGTGTTTTCATCTTGTCCCTTTGTCTGCAAATTATTTCTTTCCTATCTCATTTTCTCTAACTTTTTTGTATTCTCCTTTTTCTGGCTGATGGGTCACAGTTCTTCTTGCTTCTTGTATCTGCCCTCTGGTGGGTGAGGTTGGTTCTGAGACTTGTTTTGGCTTCATGTTGGGAGGGACTGCTGCCTGCTCACTCATTGGTTGATCTAGTGGGCAGGGCCACATCAATGGGCATGTTTAAAGGCAGCTGGAGAAGAGGTGGCAAGAATACACAGAAGAACTATACAAAAAGATCTTCACGACCCGGATAATCATGAGAGTGTGATCACTCATCTAGAGCCAGACATCCTGGAATGTGAAGTCAAGTGGGCCTTAGAAAGCATCACTACAAACAAAGCTAGTGGAGGTGATGGAATTCCAGTTGAGCTATTTCAAATCCTGAAAGATGATGCTGTGAAAGTGCTGCACTCAATATGCCAGCAAGTTTGGAAAACTCAGCAGTGGCCACAGGACTGGAAAAGGTCCGTTTTCATTCCAATCCCAAAGAAAGGCAATGCCAAAGAATGCTCAAACCACCACATAATTGCACTCATCTCACATGCTAGTAAAGTAATGCTCATTCTGCAAGCCAGGCTTCAGCAATACGTGAAGCATGAACTTCCTGATGTTCAAGCTGGTTTTAGAAAAAGCAGAGGAACCAGAGATCAAATTGCCAACATCTGTTGGATCATGGAAAAAGCAAGAGTTCCAGAAAAACACCTATTTCTGCTTTATTGACTATGCCAAAGCCTTTGACTGTGTGGATCACAACAAACTGGAGAATTCTTCAAGAGATGGGAATACCAGACCACCTGACTTGCCTCTTGAGAAATCTGTATGCAGGTCAGGAAGCAACAGTTAGAACTGGACATGAAACAACAGACTGGTTCCAAATAGGAAAAGAAGTATGTCAAGGCTGTATACTATCACCCTGCTTATTTATTTATTTAAGTGGTAGAGAAGAGACAAGTCTTTATTACAGAAAAATTCCAAATAGTAAATATAGAAAAGAATGAGGGAAATGGAAAAAACACCACTAGACATGCCACAGTAATAATTGCTGCAGACAAGAATCATAGATGAAAGCTAAAATGAATGGCTGAAATATTAAGGAGCAACAGAATATTTACTCAAAAACATGTCCCAAATATTCATTAGCTGCTGTTGTGAATTTAGCACATGTCTACAAATTCTTGGTAGTTCAGTTCAGTTGCTCAGTCATGTCTGACTCTTTGGGTCCCATGGACTGCAGCATGCCAGGCCTCCCTGTCCATCAACAACTCCCAGAGTTTGCTCAAATTCATGTCCATTGAGTTGGTGATGCCATCCAACCATCTCATCCTCTGTCATCCCCTTCTCCTCCTGCCTTCAGTCTTTCCAAGCATCAATGTCTTCCCAGTGAGTCAGTTCTTTGCATAAGATGGCCAAAGTATTGCAGTTTCAGCTTCAGCATCAGTCCTTCCAATAAATATTTGGGACTGATTTCCTTTAGTATGGACTGGTTGGATCTCCTTGCTGACCAAAGGACTCTCAAGAGTCTACTTCAACACCACAGTTCAAAAGAATCAATTTTTCAGCACTCAGCTTTCTTTAGAGTCCAACTCTCACATCCATACATGACTACTGGAAAACCCGTAGCTTTGGCTAGATGGACCTTTGTTGGCAAAGTAATGTCTCTGCTTCTTAATATGCTTTATAGGTTGGTCATAACTTTTCTTCTAAGGAGCAAGTGTCTTTTAATTTCATGGCTGCAGTCACGATCTGCAGTGATTTTGGAGCCCCCCAAAATAAATCTGTCACTGTTTCCATTGTTTCCCCATCTATTGCCATGAAGTTATGGGACCGGATGCCATAATCTTAGTTTTCTGAATATTTAACTTATATGCAGAGTACATCATGAGAAACGCTGGTGTGGAGGAAACACAAGATGGAATCAAGATTGCCAGGAGAAATATCAATAACCTCAGATATGCAGATGACACCACCCTTATGGCAGAAAGTGAAGAGGAACTAAAAGCCTCTTGATGAAAGTGAAAGAGGAGAGTGAAAAAGTTGGCTTAAAGCTCAACATTCAGAAAACAGAGATCATGGCATCTGGTTCCATCACTTCATGGAAATAGATGGGGAAACAGTGTCAGACTTTATTTTGGGGGAGTTCCAAAATCACTGCAGATGGTGACTGCAGCCATGAAATTAAAAGATGCTTACTCCTTGGAAGGAAAGTTATGACCAACCTAGAGAGCATAGTCAAAAGCAGAGACATTACTTTGCCGACTAAGGTCCGTCTAGTCAAGGCTATGGTTTTTCCAGTGGTCATGTATGGATGTGAGAGTCGGACTGTGAAGAAAGCTGAGCGCCGAAGAATTGATGCGTTTGAAGTGTGGTGTTGGAGAAGACTCTTAAGAGTCCCTTGGACTGCAAGGAGGTCTAACCAGTCCATTCTGAAGGAGATCAGCCCTGGGATTTCTTTGGAAGGAATGATGCTGAAGCTGAAACTCCAGTACTTTGGCCACCTCATGAGAAGAGTTGATTGATTGGAAAAGACTGATGCTGGGAGGGATTGTGGGCAGGAGGAGAAGGGGTCGACAGAGGATGAGATGGCTGGATGGCATCACTGACTCGATGGGCGTGAATCTGAATGAACTGTGGGAGTTGGTGGTGATGGACAGGGAGGCCTGGCGTGCTGTGATTCATGGGGTCACAAAGAGTCGGACACGACTGAGCGACTGAACTGAACTGTGAGCTCCATATGGCTTCAGGCACCCTGTCTGCTGATAAGCAGGTCTATATTCCTACCCTGCTGGTTGTTTGCCCTGAGGTGTTCCAGTACTGAAGCCTGCAGGTTGTTGGCTAGGGCTGGGTCCCTGTGCTAGCACAGGGATCACTATTCTCTGGGACTTCCTTCACCAGTGTCTTTGTCCCCTCACAGCCCCCACCCCCGGTTAGCCACAGCCATCTCCCACCTCTCCAGGCTACCCTCCAATTTCCATATGAAGATACAGCCCTGGCCCCCATGGAGCTACTGTTTTTGCCGGAGTCCAGTGCCTGTGAACCTTGTTTTCGCCCTCCAAGTTCAGAGTCTTCGTTTCCCCAGTCCTGTGGAGCGCCTGTCCTCTGCTTCTACTGGCCTTCAAAGCCAAATGCCTTGGAGATTATTTTTCTTGCTGCCACACTCTGGGGTGCCTGATATGGGGCTCAGAACTCTCATTTTTATGGGAGAACCTCTGTGATATTTTTTTTCCAGCTCATGGGTCACTCACCCAGTGCATATGAGATTTGATCATGTCATGAAAGTATCCCTCCTTTCATCTCATTGTGGCTTCTTAGTTTTTTAATGCAAAATATCTTTTTGGTTAGTTCCAGTTATTTTTACGGATGGTTATTCACAAGTTTTGATTTTGGCATTTTTTCTGAGAGGAGATGAGCTCAGATCCTTCTACTCTGTCCTCTTTCCAGAATCAAGGGGCTGCTTTTAGTTTGGATGCTTGCTGCCTCTTTCCTCAGCATGTGCTGTCCATTATTTCCTTGATATGCAGTGTTAAGGTACAGCAGCCCTTCCCTAGACAGTGGGGCCAAGTCCTGGCTCCTGCTCATGGATTTCCTAGTGGCATAATCCTGGGACTATGGGAGGAAGCTCAGGTTCTAGTTGTGAAATCTATCCATACCATCCAGGGACAGCTGAGACAGGTCCTGACACCTGCACATGGGTTTTCTAGTGGCAGAAGCTATGGACTCTCCTGGGACAATGAGGGCAGGACATGGCATCTACTCACAAGTCTGATAGAGGCCTGCCTCTGGAGCCTAAGATGGCAGCAGTGACTCACACCTGCCCCTAGAGCCCCTGTAGGTGGTGCCTTGTTGCCTGGGGAGTACTAACAGGGAGAAAAGCACTTATGGTGGTCCTGCTCGTCTCTTTGTGAGCTTTTTTTTTTTTTTAATAATGGTGGCCCTGCCTGTCTCTTTGTGAGCCTTTTTTAAAATAATGGTGGCTTGCCTCTCTGGCAGGCCCAGGCTCCTTCAGATCATACCCTCAGCTTCCACAACCTGATCTCTTCAGCTGTTTCTATACATCTAACCCTACTACTTTCCCTGGATCTGACCTCCAGATCCTGAGCTTCAGCTCTTGGTCCCCACCTGTGCTGACAGAAGAATGTCTCAGGTTGGGAACTGAAGGGCAAAAGTGCTGACTCTCTGTGCAGGGTACTCTCCATTTTTCCTTCCATAAACCTGTTGCTGCTCTCTCCTGTTAGGCTGTGAAGCTCCCCCTCCATTTAGGCTGATCTCCCCATTAGTGGGAAGACTTCCCAGGGTGCAGAGATCTTTCCTTCTTCACAGCTCTATCCTTGGGGTACAAGCTCTGTTCTGATTTCTTTTGTCCTACCCAGTTATGTGGAGGTTTTCTTGTTTTCCTGGATGTGGTGAAGTCTTCTGCTATCAGTAGCTGTTCTGTGTGAATTATTCCACTTGTAGATGTATTTTCAATGTTTCTGAGAGAGAAGGTGAACTCTATGTCTTACTCTTGAGTAAGACAAGATTAAGACTACCATCTTGATCCCCTTCCCTCATTCAGAAAAGTTTATATTCATTTATTTTTAGAAAGATTATATAATTATCATAAACTTTGAGAGGGTATATATTTTGCATATTATGATAAATTGAAATAATTTTCTGAATAATTCACTCCAAATATATTTTGCCTGAAATGTTTAAGTAAGTGATGAAAATAACACTTTAATAAATATTTTTAAAGTGCTAAGTTTAAAATGAATAACACAATACTATGATTTCACCACTGGTTTGAGAATTTATATTTGTTTCAAATCTTGTTTAATAAAAATAAAGACATTTCCTTTGAAATTTTTCCTTCCCTTCTTTGTGACAAATACTCTAATGAATTTGGTGTCTTTCAAAGTCTAGTGTCTTATACATTGACTTTCTCCTGTGTATCCATAAACAATAGAATTTTATTTATTTTAATTTATATAAATGATATGTCTGTATAAACCTTTATCTGACCTTTTTAAAAATTTCATGTTTTAGCATCCATCCTTGCTGAGACATATATAGCTCTAGTTCATCATTTTAATCATGCTTCAATTTTCCAGTGTATGACTGTGCTATGTTTCAATTTTTAGTCATCTATTCCTGTATTGATGAACACATAGGTTCTTCTTAATTTTTAATTATTACAAAGTATGTTCCTATGAACATGACATGATCAATATAATTATTACATAAGTTTAAGCTACTTACATTTCATGTGATATAAATAACTGAGTTTCCTCTAGGTTACTAGAATTGTAATGATTAGATGTTGTTTACTTCATTATTCATTTTAACATAGGAATAAAGATTTTGAAATCAAGACTATAACTTTTATATCATAGTATTTATTTTTTTAGACTTAGTGTGAGTCATCTTGTTGCCTGCAGTAATGCTCAAGGATCATTTCTTTTTCACTTAGAGCACTTTATTTCTAGTTTAATTTCTAGACAAAAAAATTTTTATTGAATTTTTCACGTTTGATGTTTTCATTTCTCTCTGAATGATGCTATGTTTGCACTCATCTTTATTCCCATTAATTCAAATTTTTAAATAATCCACATTTTACAAGCAATTTTCTATAACATCATGCTGCTGATCTGTGAAACTGAAATAATTGCTTATGTTAAGGACATTTTCACCAAATTCTGAAATGGCATGCATAGTCAAATTATTTGACTGAGCAGAATTAATGTATTTCCTTGCTAAGTACAAACTAACAATGTAGAAAGACTGGAACATATGTATACATATGTATACCTGTGGCTGATTCATGATGATGTATGGCAAAAACCATCACAATATTATAAAGCAATTATCCTACTTTACAATTAAAAAAGAAATTAAAAGTAAAACTGTCATATGACCCACAAATTCCACTCCTAGATGTTTATCCAAAGAAAACAAAAACACTAATAAGAAAAGATGTACACCTCTGTGTTCTTTGCAGCTTTATAACAATGACAAAAATATGAAAGCAAACTAAGTGTCAATCGATAGATGAATGGATAAAGAAGATATGGTATATGCATACAATGGAATATTACTGAGTTATAAAAAATAATGAAATCCTGTCATTTGGGGGCAACATGGATGGTTCTAGAAGGTATCATGCTATGTGAAATAAGTCAGACAGTAAAAGGAAAATACTGCATGATTTCACTTTTGTGTGGAATCTAAAAAACAAAACAAACATAAACAAAGACAGCATTATGGATACTGTGAACAAACAGATGGTTACCAGAGAAGAAGATGTTGGGGGCAGGAGAAATAGTTGAAGAAGATTAAGAGACACAAAGTTCTCACTATAAAATAAATGAGTTATGATTATCGAATGTACAGTGTGGGCAATATTTCAATAATTAAGTAATATCTTTATATGATGACATATGGTAACTAGGCTTATCATGGTGATTATTTTGAAATGTATAGAATATCAAATCACTACTGTGTGTAGCAAAGCCAAAATAGTATATTGTAGGTCTACTATACTTCAAAGTAAACATAGAAAAAGAGATCAGATTTGTAGTTACAAGAAGGGGTTGGATGGAGCAGAAATGGGATTAGTCAGTCAAGTTCAGTCGCTCAGTCATGTCCGACTCTTTGCAACCCCATGAAGCGCAGCATGCCAGGCCTCCCTGTCCATCACCAACTCCCAGAGTTTACCAAACTCATGTCCATCGAGTCGGTGATGCCATCCAGCCATCTCATCCTCTGTCATCCTCTTCTCCTCCTGCCCCCAACCCCTCCCAGCATCAGGGTCTTTTCAAATGAGTCCACTCTTCACATGAGGTGGCCAAAGTATTGGAGTTTCAGTTTCAGCATCATTCCTTCCAATGAACACCCAGGACTAATCTCCTTTAGGATGGACTGGTTAGATCTCCTTGCAGTCCAAGGGACTCTCAAGAGTCTTCTCCAACACCACAGTTCAAAAGCATCAATTCTTCGGGCGCTCAGCCTTCTTCACAGTCCAACTCTCACATCCATACATGACTACTGGAAAAACCATAGCCTTGACTAGACGGACTTTAGTCAACAAAGTAATGTCTGTGCTTTTGAATATGCTATCTAGATTGGTCATAACTTTTCTTCCAAGGAGTAAGCGTCTTTTAATTTCATGGCTGCAGTCACCATCTGCAGTGATTTTGGAGCCCCCAAAAATAAAATCTGACACTGTTTCCACTGTTTTCCCATCTATTTCCCATGAAGTGATGGGACCAGATGCCATGATCTTCATTTTCTGAATGTTGAGCTTTAAGCCAACTTTTTCACTCTCTTCCTTCACTTTCATCAAGAGGCTTTTAGTTCCTCTTCACTTTCTGCCATAAGGGTGGTGTCATCTGCATATCTGAGGTCATTGATATTTCTCCTGGAAATCTTGATTCCAGCTTATGCTTCTTCCAGCCCATTTCTCATGATGTACTCTGCATGTAATTTAGATAAGCAGGGTGATAGTACACAGCCTTGATGTACTCCTTTTCCTATTTGGAACCAGTCTTTGTTCCATGTCCAGTTCTAACTGTTGCTTCCTGACTTGCATACAGATTTCTCAAGAGGCAAGTCAGGTGGTCTGGTATTCCCATCTCTTTCAGAATTTTCTACAGTTTATTGTGATCCACCCAGTCAAAGGCTTTGGCATAGTCAATAAAGCAGGAATAAATGCTTTTCTGGAACTCTCTTGCTTTTTTGATGATCCAGTGAATGTTGGCAATTATGTAATCAAAGTGGACAAGCTAAGAGTTATAAGATAAATAAGTACTGAGGATGTAAGATACAACACGAAAAATGTAATTAACAGGGCTGTATGTTATATTTGAAAGTTGTTAAGAGTAAACCCTCAGTTCACATACTCAGTTCTCATCAAAGGGATTTTTTTTTCTATTTTTCTATGTTTATGATATGTTCACTGGGCATCCCCAGTGTCTCATGATAAAGAATCCTTCTGCAATGCAGGAGCTGCAGGTTTGATCCTTGGGTCTAGAAGATCCCCTGGAGGAGGGCATGGCAATCTACTCCAGTATTCTTGCCTGGAGAATCCCATGGATAGAGAAGCCTGGTGGGATACAGTCCATAGGGTTGCAAAGAGTCGAACACAACTGAAGCAACTGAGCATGTATGCATAAGATGTTCACTAAACTTACTGTGGTAGCTATTTTATGGTGTAAGTAATTTCAGCTGTTCACCTTAAACATATACAGTGCTGTATGTCAATTATACCACAATAACACTGTTTAAGAAAAAATACCTTAGTGTAGTTTTATTATTTATTGTAGGACTAAACTTGATTAGGAATTAACAGGTCTGGATTCTACTTCCAGCGCCAACATTGCCTTATCCCTGGGCATATATCTGGAGAAAACCATAATTCAAAAGATACAAGCACCACAGTGTACACTGCAGCATGGTTTATAATAGCCAAGACACGGAATCAATCTAAATGTCCACTGACAGATGAATGGATAAAAAAAATTGTGGTAAATATATGCAATGCAATGTTACTGAGCCGTACAAAAGAATGAAATATTGCTAATCGCAGCAACATGGATGAACCTAGAGATTATCACAAAATGAAGTTTGGCAAAGAAAGACAAATATCATATGATATCACTTCTATGTGAACTCTAAAAAAAAAAAAACAAATGAATGTATCTACAAAACAGAAAAAGAATCAGAGACTTCAAAAACAATCTTATGGTTACCAAAGGAGAATGATGAGGCAGAGTGGTAAATTAGGAGTTTAAAATTAACATATATACACTATGTATATAAAATAGATAATCAACAAGGATCTAATTATAGCACAGGGAATTTTACTCAATAGTCTATTATGACCTATGTGGGAAAAGAATCTGAAAAGGAACCACTTTGTTATAGACCTAAAATTAATGTACCATTGTAAGTCAGCTATAGCCTATATATATTTTTATGTGAAATAAGAATTAAAGTAAATAAATAAATTGAACAAATAAGAATAAAATATTTTAAAAATACTTTTTAAAGACAAAATACCTCAACTGGCATTCATGAAAGTGAATATAGATTACTTATATTTTGAGAATTTTTAATACTGCCAACTATTATTTTCAAATAATATTTTTGTCCATTAAGAATATTTGAGAAGACATGGTTTTTCCTCTTTAGTATAAAGATTATTATTGTTGTGTAATGAGCTTACATTTTTCAAACATTGCTTGTTCTCATTGCACTAACTGCTTTTTTGACTTTGCCTTTTCTCTGTCACAATGGTTCCTTTCTTCTCAATCTATCTCATATCCTGCATAACTTCAATCTCCTGTTAACATTTACCTGTATTAGGAAAATGAATTGTTTTTAGGGAAAAGGTAATGGGTTTAGCTCTACTGTGCCTCCAAATAAAGTCTAAAGTTTTAGTTTCAGACTTTAGTTTCAGACTTCAGACAAACTAAAGTTTGTCTTAACTTACTGCTTCAGCTTCAACTGTCACTCTTAGCTCATTCTAAAATAAGATCCAATGATTGGAGCATGTTGATCCCAATCATAATTTTCTTGTCTCTAAATCTGTGGTTATTTTGCTCCCCACATTCATTTGTTGAAGTTCTGCCCATTTTTAAATACCATTTTGTTCATGAAAGTTTAATAGCCCTCCCACTGTAAACCCTCTCTGAACTTCAACACCTTTGTGGATTAACATTTTTATGGCATCTAGCCTTTTGGTCATTTTAAATTAATTAATTGGTGTGTGTGTGTGTGTGTGTGTTAGTTTCTCATTCGTGTCTGACTCTTAGTGACCCCAGGGGACTGTAACCCACCAGCCTCCTCTGTTCTTGGAATTCTTCAGTCAAGAATACTAGAGTGGGTTGCCATTCCCTTTTCCAGGGGCTCTTCCCAACCCAGGGATTGAACTGGAGTCTCCTGCACTGCAGGTAGATTCTTTACCACCCAAGCTACAAGGGAAGCCCGTGTGTGTGTGTGTGTGTGTGTGTGTGTGTGTGTGTGTGTGTGTGTAACATATATATAGGATGCGTTGAATTCTTTTTTTTTTTTGACTTCTTTTTTTTTTTAATTAAATTTATTTATTTTTTTAATTACAATACTGTATTTAGTTGAGGCACTTAGGATCTTTGTGGCATGCAGGATCTTCCACTGTAGCACACAGGCTTTTCGTTGCAGCAAACAGGCTTCTCTCTCGTTGTGGTACAGGCTTCAGAGAGCCTGGGCTCAGTATTTGCAGTGAGCAGGCTCTCTAGTTGAGGCACGCAGGCTCAGAAGTTGTGACATGCAGGTTTAGTTTCCCCACAGCATGCCAAATCTTAGTTTCCCAAGTAGGGGTCAAACCTGTGTCTTCTGCATAGGAAACTGGATCCTTAACCACTGAATCACCAGGGAAGTCCCTAGAGTATTGTGTTATATTACTTTTATATTACTGTGACTTTTCTTTGCTTATTCAGTTTTTACTTTCTGTTTCTTTTTCTCTGTGTCTTTCTCTGTTGACAAAACTTTAAGCTTCTTAGGTTGTTGTGTTCTGCCTATCATTATATTCACAACAGTATCTAGGATATCTTTCTAAGGCAATAATTAGTAACTCATAAGAGTTGTTTAATTAAATTAAGTAGCTGGGGACTTCCCTGGTGGTCTAGTGGTTATGAATCTGCCTACAATGCAGGGGATGTGGATTTGATCCCTTATTGAGGAACTGAGATCCCACATGCCCTGGAGGGGCAAATAACCCTATGAGCTGCAACTACTGGGCCCATTTCCTTTGGAGTCCAAATGTCACAACTAGAGAGTCCACATACCGCAAGGAAATACCCTGCAGGAAGCAGTGAAGATCATGTGTGGTGCTGCAACCAAGACCCACTAAATGCAGTCAAATCAATCAATCAATAAATAATCTTAAAAATTGAAATGCTAGGACACTTTTCTATGTATGGCTATTAACCTGAACCTTTCCTAGAATTGGACAAGAATGAATCTCCAATATTAGTATACTAGAAAATTGTCTTTATGACTGGAAGAATCAATCTGTTTGACAATAAAGCTGGTAAGTTTACAAAATATGCATTGCTAGAAAATAGTAACCAGATATCACAGATACACTGAGTTATGACTGTTCTACAAAGCTAAAAATTTGATTTATGTGAATGACACATAGGATTTAAAGCTTACTCAGAGTCTATAAACACTAAAGGAATGTTCCAGACTTTAGGCAGATTTTTAAAACAGAAAGGGTAAATCTTGCATGTTTGAATAAAAACATGTACTATGCAGTTTCTTTAGCCTTTGTTTAGAAAAAAAAATCAAATCAACTTTGAACAAATATTGTCAAGTAGTACCAGGAACAACTTTGCTTTTTAATTCATTATTATTGGGCTTCCAGGTGGCTCAGTAGTACACAATCTGCCTGCCAATGCAGGAGACACAGGTTCAATCTCTGGGTTGGGAAGACAGCCTGGAGGAGGAAATGGCACCCCACTCCAGTATTCTTGCCTGGAAAATCCCATGAACGAAAGAGCCTGGGGGACTACCGTCCACACGCTAATGAAGAGTTAGACACTCTTGAGCACACATGTACACACAGTCTTTTATAGGCTTCCTGATTCTCTAAACTTTGTGTCCATTTTTTCTCATCTCTCTCACATTATATATTTTCTTCTTAGATTATTAAAACGAGAAGAAAATTTCACATTCATTCCTCGGTCCCGTGAAGAGCTTCCAGACAACTTTCCAAAAGAAATCCCTGGTATCTGCTATTTCCTGGAGGTAAGAACTGGTCCTAAGCAGCCAAAGCCTTCTCTTTCTTCATCGAAAATAAAAAGGTTTCCTACAACATTGGCACTATGTTCCTCCGGGAGACAAGCCTCTGAGACCTGCTGCAGATCAAAGACTCCTCCAAAAGCACAAGCCCAGAACATGGGTCATGACAGGAGAATGAAGAGGAATATTTCTCTTTCACTGCTTTGTTGAGAACAAACAGTGGAATTTCTGTTATGTCAGGCAATAATCCTGGAAAAAGATGGGTTACGACTGTCAATAAAAAACCTGGAGAGCAAGGGGGCAATGTATTCGTTCTTATGAGTGATTTTGGTCATATATATATATATATATATATATATATATTATATATGTATAATACATATATATGTATTTTAATTAATTACAAATGTGGGGCCCATTTAAAACTAATCAACAGTCTATGTTTTCTTGTTTGTCACACATATAGGTATCTTTATATATTTGTATTGCTTTTGAAAGCCAGTTTTGATTATATATTCCTACATTTAGTGAGTTGGTATGAGAGGAATATTTTCTAATTTTGTTTTTCTGAGCAGACATTTCATACATATATCTTGGCAGTGTGGTGAACTTCCCAGCAGGAAAAACTGTAACTGCAAAAGATTTTAGGGATATTACCTATTTTTATACATACCTCTATATAATTTCATGCAGCACTATTAGATTTTTCAAAATATGCTACTGTATAGTTGATACATTATATAATTCTAACTTATAAGTTAAATATAGTTTCACTTAAAATTAAACATAACCTAGGATGTCAAATGCCAAGAAAGCATTGTATATCTACTTAGTAATTATATCTTTTAGATTTCATTAATGTAGCACAGAATCCAAAGGAAATGGGATTTCCTAACAGCAAACGTATGTATCTGTAACCAAGATTAAAGATCTTTTTGCTATTTTCTAAGAAATATCAGTGAAAATAAAATGCTTTGCTAAACTTCAACTTAGCCCTTCTAAATATACATAGTTTTTACAATATACTAAATCATAATAAACAGCGTCCTACTAATGACCTGCAAGTCTTTCCCCCATGCCCTGTCACCTTCATGCTTCCTAAAGGCTAACTGCCACACTTGGGGATGCATTACTAAACACTGGCATTAGTGAGAAAGAAGTGTAGGTTATTTTGCCAAGGATGTTGTTTATTCTTGCATAATAAAAACAAGGGAAAATGTGCTTTATGAATTTGAGATTTTTTAATGTTCTTCCATAGTTTCTTTGATGTGACTTTTAAATTCAGTGAATCACCTTCATTAACACTGAAGTATGCCTAACCTTCATACTTAGTCATCACAGTAGTTACAGATAAGCTTCCACTGCATGTTCTGATTAACAATGCATGAAAATATTATTACAGACTCACCCTGAAATTAGGAGCACACTGTGTCCAGAATTTTCCTAATTTGGTTCAGATATAAAAACTAAGTTTCTCTTCAGTCTAATTAGTTGGAAAGTACTGTTTCCTTGAAACCTTGTGGTGGCCAATTTCTTACTCCAGTAAGTATATTCATTGGCGGCTTATGTCTACTGAATAAAACACATTTTTCTGTTTAGGGTTTTGACTGGGTTATGATTTGCTTATCACATAACTCAGTTAAGGAATATATTAACTAGTGTCCAATATAGTCTGTGAGGATTAATTAGTGTTTTCAAGCTCCCTAAGTATACAGCTAGGAAATACTTTTAGATATGCAAAATATTTGTTAAAATGGTTATCATTTTTGTAATTATGGAACTCTGTCTCTCCTTGGAGCATAAGAGGACACTAGTGTAACACTTTTCATGTGGGGATAGGACCTAGATCCTGAACTCTCTGAATCCTTGCCTGTCCCTCCATTCCTTGGATCTAGGTCACTGTGTTTAACCACATCTGAGCAAGAAGGCCAGGGTGTTTATAATAGGCTGTGGAGGCAGAGGGCAAGGTGCTCTCATACGAATAATTACTCACAAAATAACTTCTTTAGTGGACTAGAAGATTAACTCACTTCTTCCATAGGGAATAGTCAGTGTGGAAAGAATAGACTCTGGGAGCACTTTAATCCTCCTGCTGATACTAGGAATGCCTTAGCTATGCCAATGGTCTTCTTATAGCACAGGAGCATGCGGAAAGAACCAAACTCACTGAAGTCATTAATGCTTATTCTGCACAGTCATTTTGTGAAATAGCAAATTGTAAGTATTTTAATCACAACCAATGTGTTTTGTGACCATAAGGCTGAGAGGGACTTCCAAGAATCATCCAGTCTATTTCTCTGCTTTTTGTAAAGATTTGTCTAAGCAACTATTCTAAACATATGGTTATTTTCTCTATACTCAAAACTATCTGTGGGAAGCATATTTTAAAAGCATCCTCAACAATCTACTTCATTATCTAGTAGTTGCTGATAGGGCTTGGGATAAGAATTGTACATATTCAATTTGTAAGAATAAGCTCTTTCTTAGTTTATATGATTTTACTTAGAGAAAAGTAGCTATTTATGTTGTCACAAATGTCACAATGAAGAATATGCCAGAGATCTATTCAATATCACAAACAGGATGTAAACTACAATTTTCATACAATATATATCTTTGAATATATAGTCTGAGGCAATATTCTGACCTATCACCACTTTTCCAACCTAATACAGCTGACTTAATATAGCTACACTCTTCCTATATGTATTTGCAAAATATGCTATAAAATGGCAATTCATTCTAGCTGCAATCATAGAATTTAGAGGCTGTGAAAAAGCACTATATTTTTATTTGTCCTATGGAGTACACACATGTATCCTCCATTAGCAATTGTGATTGTAATAACAGGTGGCATTTGGTATTTTATTTGACAAATATCTATACAGTATTCACATGGACAAACTATTACATCCATCATGTGTTTTAGTGTGGCAGATTGGAAGGAATTTAAATGAATGTCCCTTTAGAAATCAAGTGGTATTAAATAGGGGAAATGGCTTTACCCACTCAACAGGGGACACTCTAAGGGGGAAAATGGCACCTATAGTCCTCTGTTTCAGTATTCTTTCAAGCAACTGATTTGAAGAAGTTACTTTATGACTAGCCATCAGTACCAAACCTTCATGTTGGCATCAATATGATTGTAATGGAGAGAATGTCATTGTTTACAAATAAATGAGTTATATAACAAAGCCAGAAAACCCCATAGGTACCCAAAACATACTGTACAGTATGTGCTTTGTGAACCTTAATAAATAAGTAACAGCCATAATAAAAAGAATAATACTCAATGCCTGAAGAACACATACGGTTGGGATATAGTTGGGACTCTTTGACTATGTAGTGTTGAGTAGAGATGGGAAGGAAGAAACAACTTCTAGATAACAGTTTAGTCCAACTGTCTAAAGTCGGCCTTGATATTCATCTCTTCTCTTAAAATTTTAAAATATTCTTTTATTTCCCTTTTAATGTCTCGTTATGTGTGAAATCCAGTGAGCTGTGTATGACCAATGGTGACTCTGAGAGAGGCACTGATGGCCTAAGACTCGAGAGTGGGTTTATGGGGGATTCAGTTGGAGAAGGCAATGGCACCCCACTCCAGTACTCTTGCCTGGCAAATCCCATGGACGGAGGAGCCTGGTGGGCTGCAGTCCATGGGGTTGCTAGGAGTCTGACATGACTGAGCGACTTCACTTTCACTTTCATGCACTGGAGAAGGAAATGGCAACCCACTCCAGTGTTCTTGCCTGGAGAATCCCAGGGATGAGGGATGGGCTGCTGTCTCGGGGGCTGCACAGAGTCAGACACGACTGACGCGACTCAGCAGCAGCAGTGGTTCAAGTACGTATTCTCAAGATCTCACACTTTCCTTATCTAGTAACAATAGTAGCAGGACCATAGCGTTTTATTGTCAAAATACAAAGTTGTGTGTCTCTCCAGGAGCAAAACAGAACAACAGCTTAAGCAAAATCTCATTCACAATCCTTAATTTGGCAAATTCCTCCAAAGAGTTATAGCAATAAAGCAAAATTAAATTGATGGATAAAGAACACAAAATCCAGAGAATTTGGAAAACTGCCAGGCTGTCTTTTTCTACAGAATCATACTGATATCAGTTGGAATGGTATATTTGATACCATGAGGTATAAAGAGGGAGTTTAAGATTATGAATGTCATTAAATATATTTATTGAAGATTCCTTGTATTCCTAACTCACTCAAAGCAATTTTGTGGATTATTAGAGAAGACAGTAAAACTTCTATTTGTTTTTGTTCGTCTGCATTTTCAGCACAACTTAGCCCATGTCCAGATCCTTTCTTACTGCATGCTGTCGTTGGAAACCATCTTACCAAGTCAAGCTTGGCTACATCAAACCCCATTTTCTCTGTACCTCTGAATCTAACATGGCCATAGAAAGAGTTGCAGATGCCTACTTTAGGCAGATTGGAAGATACACAAAACTCCAGGCCCAAGTAACAAAGCACATCTCAAGTGAACTAACCATTCTTAGTTGAGCTGAAGCATTGCTTATACCTGTAGCTTCTTTCTCTGCTCTCTTCAAAATACAATCTGGCTCTAAGCACTTTGTGCAATTTCAATGAAAATTGATGTATGGCAAAACCAATATAGCACTGTAAAGTAAAATAAAGTAAAAAAAGTTGAAAACAGCTTACATGTCCATCAATAATAAAATGGTTAATAAATTGTGGCATAAAAAATAAATAAATAAATAAATATTCCTTCAGAATGAATTACACATAGCTCTGAATAGGCTCTGGGTGGCATTGAAAGGTTGTTGTTGAATCTCGACGCCGGGATTCTTGGCCCCCGGAGGAGAATTCAATCCGGGGCCAGAGACGAGGCTGGATCGCTCAGAGCTTTTGTGTAACAAAGTTTTATTAAAGTATAAAGGAGATAGAGAAAGCTTCTGACATAGGCATCAGAAGGGGGTAGAAAGAGTACCCCCCTACTAGTCTTTAGCTGGATGTTATATAGTCATCAGCAGTTTGTTAATGAAAGAAAGGAATGTCTCAAAACTTAGAATGGCACCAGGCCCCTCACCCATAAGATGTATTTTGGGATAACTTTGGCTCTAAATGGTTTATCTTGGGCCATAAAATGATTAACTTGAATCTTGAAGAAGGGCAGATCACCATACAAATAGTTTCATTTACACAGATTAGAGGAACAATATCGGAGTATAACATATTGGGTTATCAGGTAGGTCTGAGCCCAAAAGGCGGAACTGACTTGAAGACAGAGCTTGGGGCAAATACATAGCACATTAACATAGCTTAAGATAAACATTTCCATAAGAAAAGGCAATGGTTAACTTTAAGTGAAACTAGGTGTCATTATAGCAACACAGAATTTTAAGAGAAACCTCCTTTTAAATTTGTATAGAGAAGGAAAAAGTATCGCTAGTTTTGTTTCCTCCTGCCGCTTAAGAGAGATAAAATGTCTGACACTTGCAGGCTATTTCCTCCGTTTGGAGACCCCTGGCCTTCCTGCCTGTTAACCTCTCAGCATCAGATGTCTTTCATCCAACAATACCTAGAAATTCAAGTAGAAGACCTAAGCCCTATATTATAGCCTGGGTATTTCTCTTAGATTATACCCTGATGCTAGGAAAGATTGAGGACAAGAAGAGAAGGGGCAACAGGGATTGAGATGGTTGCATGCATCACTAACTCAAAGGACATGAGTTTGAGCAAACTCAGGGAGATAATGAAGGACAGGGAAGCCTGGCATGCCACAGTTCACGGGGGTAACAGAGAGTTGGACACAACTTGGTGACTGGAAAACTATAGCAGATCTTCAGCTACAAAAATTATGTCATTTCAGAGGCTTCTATGAGCCTATCTTATTAGATGTAACCTGAAAAACACAATGCATGAGAGGCTTAATTATTGAAGTGTAACATACTACATTCTGCATGATGATTCTTTAAGGGTTGCTCTTGATATGAATACACTTAATTTACAACCAGCTGACTTAACATGTACATAAATTGTGTTAACATGATTGAATGAATGTTATTGTTAAATGGATAAACTGACTGCAGCTGTGGACTCAGTTTCACCTCCTCATGGTCTTGAATAAAGAACAGACACTGATATTATATACAGACTAACATAAATTTTGTCAGAGCATTTTAAGACAGTGTGCAAAATTCCTTATACTTGATTCAAAAAGTTGAAGCCTGAGTATTATGTTACCTTTCTGTTTACTTACTTCTTTTGTTCCTTTTTTCCTTTCATAAAAGTCATTGCTCCTTCTTTTCTTTCTTTTTCCTTTCATTAAAGTCATTGATAGATTTCTAAACAGGAAGAATCACAGCTAATCTTATGTTACAGAATAGTTTATAAAGTTATAAACAGTGTGCATTTGTGTGCACTGAATGTAGATATTACATGATTAAAAGGAATGACATTTTGGAAGGATTGGGATATAGAAAAGTAAAGTTTGTGTTTTCATTTCTGTTGTGCTGTGACACACAGACCACAGCTTCAGCCATGTGCCTCACTGCCAGTTCCATCCTTGCTAAGAGATGATCCTGCTCAGTGTTTCAGCTCATCGCTTGGCAGTATCTGACTGCCTTAGGAAGCTTTTAGTAGTGGTGGTAGTTTAGTCGCTAAGTCATGTCCAACTCTTGTGACCCCACAGACTGTAGTCTGCCAAGCTCCTCTGTCCTTGGGATTCTCCAGGCAAGAATACTGGAATGGGTTGCCATTTCTTTCTCCAGGGGATCTTCCCCACCCAGGAGTTGAACCCAGGTCTCCTGCATTGCGGGCAGATTCTGTACCAACTGAGCTATGAAGGAAGACCTGAGGAAATTTTAGGGACACAAATTACTGGCTTTACCTTTAAGATTTGGATTCAGTAGGTTTCAGGTGAAGGCTTAGGAATTTGTATTTAGAAAAATCACTCTAGGTTATGCTAATATACAGCCAGATTTGGGGATCATTGAAGAATATTCAAATAATCCCAATTACTAAGAATAAATACAAGCTGACTGAGACAGAAATATATTATTTTATTTGTAGTTATTTTGAAAAGCAAATGTTCCAGGCTTCATAGCATTATTTCTTTCACAAGTTTTAATTTTTCAGCTTTCGTTTCAAATTTATAGTCCACTTTTTGAGTATAAGTCTTCAAATTTATTATAGACTTCAGTCAATACTGATAAGCATGAGGGATGAATACTGCTCACTATCAGGCATTCTAGACACAGTAAGGTTTTCTTAGAAACTGCCAGAGCTGTGCAGAGAACAGCACAATATTTGCTGACCCTTACCACCAAGATATGAACTATGAATGTTTGGACAGAGAATGTAAGTGTCAAAGTGACAGCCTTGCTTCTGAATGCTTTGGCTTTTATGTTCTAAAACATCACCAACTTGATGCTTAGTCTCACCCTGTACTTTTCACATTGAATCGTACATTCATCTAAAAATTATTTCCTAGCAATATTTTATAACAACAACCTTTAAGCAATAATCTAAGCCATGATGATGATATATGAAACTTGCACTCTTATGCAAGTTTAGGGAAATAAAGACATATCTTACATAAGCAATAATATAAGTAGTGTGGACTTTTAAATGATATTCACCATTCTACTACAGCAAAATGAGCAGCAAGGGATAGATAAAAAATTATCTGAGCAGGTAACATGCTTAATCTCTCTCATAAATCCTTCATTTGTACACACGCTATAAAGTTATTGATATATTCTGATCAGATTGTTTCTGATGTATAATTATTGATATCTATCATAATATGATTTCTATTCCTCTGAAAGCATTGTGAATGTTTTGTGCCCAGATTTTCAGATCTTTGTAGTATATAATAAATAGAAGTATTTAAGTATAGATAAATGAGCAAAAATATAGAATGGGTTGGATGAACTAATTGAGAGTGTAGGCTTGGCAAAAATATAGATACACCTTGGGATAAGGTAATTAATTCAACTATTTGTTTTATTAGGTCTGATAAGATCAAAGATTAAAGAGTCATTTTCACTGTTTTCTGTGATACTGAATGCTTAGTAGGTACAATAATATTTTGGCTTTCAGAATGTGGCTGAAATTCATCTGTAGTATAATTTTAAAATGTCTGAAAATTATTGTGTAATTATATTTAAAATAGCTTGTACTTTTCATTTGACAATTACACTAAAGCCTACAGGCTTCAAAATGATTAATTCATATTTCTATTTTCTTAAAATATAATTTTAATCAGATACAGCATGGTTAATAATAATCACTCCTTTAGTAGTTAAATTGCTCCTCCCTCATTTAGAATCATGTATAAGGATTACAATTAAAAGTAACAGGTAAATTTATGATACACTGAGGTACTTCTAATCATCTGATTATTATTTAACAAAATCATATAAGGTCAGAATCCATTCCTAAGCCTCTAAATAAGATTGTTGTTTAGTCACTAAGTCATGTCTGACTCATTGTGACTCCATGGACTATAGCCTGCCAGGCTCCTCTGTCCATGAGATTACAGCTTCTATTATTGTCTAGACGGATAAACTCCTTATAATCTTGAATCTGAACACAATTGGAATCGTGAGTGAACTTGCTAGTATTTTACCTTTCAACTATCAACATCAAAGCTTAAATTAACATCCTCCTACACACAGTTTATAAAATTCCCTTATAAAAATTAAACAGGGTGTGTTGAGTCACTGGGATATTTGTTTATTTTTTCCGACTGAGAAAGCATTTGATGCTCATCTTTTTGTATATCACTGGAAGTTTATACCTTAATATGCTTTTGATAATAAATAATAAAAATATTTGAGTCCACTAAAAATTACAGTAAATGTATTTCCTCAGTTATGAAGTTGCTGATCAGACCACTCTTATGTTAGACTTACATACTATTGCTAACTATTTGAAAGCAGAAGAGACAAGAAAAACTAAATGATGAGCTTAAGTAACAGCTTGTTTCTAATTCTTTTGATATATATTTTTTAAATAAAGGAATTGGTTTATATTTAATCTTCTTCTGTGGCCTTTTGGCTAGTTGGAGATAAAGAAGGGATTCTACTAAATAAATTTTTACTGTGGGCTATTAAGTGTAATTAATAAGTAGAACTGTAATGTATTAATTGGGATAAAATCAGAATTCTGCAAAATTTTTCCTCACACTCCTTACTCTTTTTTATAATCAGTGTTTATTACATAGTCTTTTAGATTATTTTATTTTTTAATATAAATTTATTTATTTTAATTGGAGGTTAATTACAACCAATACAATATTGTAAAGTAATTAAACTCCTTACTTTTTGAAGACAGTTCCCATTTTGCTGCCTGGCATCAGACTCAGTACACAAGGACAGGTGGAGGGGTGGGATGAGCAGGAGCTTTAGATGAGATTGGTTAGAGATTGAACTTTTTCTTTGTGAAGGTATACATACTCCTAAAGGGAGGCAGTTTTCATAATAGACACGTGGTTTAGTGAAAACCAAATGATTTGCTCATTTTTATTTTAAAAAGAAAATAGAAAAAAATCCTTCATGAACTATTTTTAGTTTTCTTAGGAGGTAGTGACAACTCTTAGCAGGGGCACACATTCGTGAAACTGGAATGAGAAACTCACAAAGCTAAATAGAGAGACTCTGACGGTGGTAGATAGAGCTAGTTTTGGTTACGACGATTAAGATCAATGGAAGTGTCAGAATGTCTGGACTTAAGGAGCAAAGAAGGAAAAAGATCAAATCAGGTGTATATCACAGAAAGCCTGTGAAAATTAGCACAAAAGACATCTGTGTTTAAGTAATACTAAAGCAAAACTTTTTTTTTCCTTTTATAACAAGGCTGGTTGAGCTCACATTCAGAGAGAAGAATACAGTTTGATTTTGTACTTCATTTTTTATTGTTGTTCTGACATTACAGAAGTTATATCATTCCCTAGTTAGAAAATCTAATCACAAAGGTTAGGAAATATTTATTCTGTGTAGTTACAGCTATAAAATGGCTTGGGGGATCTATACTATATTTTATATTCTTCTTCACATTGCTTTCAATTTGGGCTTTAGCTGCAAGCAAAACAGGTGTTCAACCTTAGAGGACATACAAGATTTTATGACACCAGGCCTTTCCATCTTATTCCGGGATGCTCCAGAATCCTGGAGCTGGGGAAACAATTACCTCACAACATTTGATGATGTTCTGAAGGTGAGATGAAAATGTACTCCCAGTCTTTTAAAATTAAATGGGTTGGATAGTCTCTGAACATCATTTAAAGATGTTTCACTTTACATGAAGCTAGTTAATTCAAGCAGAGTTTGTTTAAAACTGAAATTTTTAAAGAAAGAAACAAACCTGAGCAATTTTTAATCAGAATTATTAGACTGTTTTTTAAATTTATTTTTAAGTGGAGAAAAATTGCTTTACAATTTTGTGTTGGTTTCTGCTGAACAACAACACAAATCAGCCATAAGTTTACATTTATTCTCTCCTTGAATCTCCCTCCCTCCCACCAAGCCCCTGTCCCACCCCTCTAGGTTGTCACAGAGCACCAGGTTGAGCTCCCTGGGTTAGAAATATAATTTAGGACAAAAAATTGCTGTCTTGAAAGCCAGGTTACTTATAGCAAAATTTCAGAATGCTAAAGATTTTTGAAAGTTTTCTAAAGGTGTGAAGTACTTCAGCACTGAGAAAGAAAAAGATAACAAAGAATTATAAATCACATTTCAATTTTTTCCTCTATGTTTTCCATTTGTTGCAAGAAAGATGTAGAAGATGTCATAAATGAGACAAATTTATTAATTTTGGCAATGAGCTATGGTTTGTAAATTTGGTAACATTCTTTTACTTAAAATAAGCTGTTTTTAATAATATGAGGGTTAAGGGTAACAGTCAAGTATACTGTATTCCCATTCATCTATATATGGGTCTAGATCAAAGTATCTCAACTTCTCCGAATAAAATCTAAATGAAAAATAATTTATGTTCAAAATTTTGAACAATAAATATGTTATTCTATATGTTTTCTGACTAGCAAGAAGGTATGCATTTCTATACTTAAAAAAACTCAATTCCTAGAACAATTCCATTTTTATTGACTCCCAGGAAGCTTTCCTTTATGGTCAATATCACTATCGTTGAAGGCTGGCAGGAGAGTATGGGATGATATATAATACCTGAGACTAGGATGATCTGCACCAATTATTTCTGTAAAATAATTTAAAATCTGCCCCCCAACTTTGTAAGCTTTTTTTTTAGTTCAAATCTCCATAGTTAAAGAAAACTCCATGTTGGAGTGGCCAGATGTTATCAACATGAAACCCCCCTCTCCAAATTTTACTGATATAAATTACCAGGTTAAAATCAGATTGGCTTGAAGTCTCAGATAAATTGTTTTTGTATTATTTGACTAGAAAGTATTATCAAGAATAAGAAATTTTAAAAAATAAGAAATTTATTCTTATGTTAGATTTCATTCTAGCAAAGCAGGTATAGATAAACTGGATGACTGCAATTATCTACAATAATTCAAAGAATTTTTTAAAAATTGTCTTTGCTCTTGTTGTACAAAGATAATTACTAGTGAATGGTAGCAAAAATTATTATTCTTATCCTTTTAATTTGTTTCAAGTATATTACCAGACAATTATCAAATCCATCCCTTTCAGTTATGCAGTTCAGTGACCTGAAATAGTTGGTACTCATTACTCTTTCTTTTAATCCTTAAAATACTTTTTTTTTCCTGTCTAAAGAAAAATTCTCCTACTAAAATGCAAATGAATATCTGACTATAGAAGTATCCCATTTTACTTCAGCTGGATTGCAACAAAAAAAAAAAGGCACCTACACAGAAGATTACAAGAGACAAAAATCACTTTGCCTACCTTAAATCATCTAAAAATAGCTCAACCCTCCTAACTTAGAAGAAAGTTGAAAATAGATGGGAAGGCTAACTGATTATAGTTTATTTTTAGAACACTATTAATACATAACAGAATATCATGAAATTCAGCATGTCAAAATTTTGATCAAGAAACAGGAAATATGCTAATCAGAATAAGAAGATTTAAAGGAACAAAAAATCTTGTTTTATATGTGCCCATCAGTGCAGAATTTGGGAATATTTGGTACTATGTCTTTAATCAATATTTGCATTATGATCTAATTTAATATTAGCATAGTCTTTATGCTGATAAGAAACCATGCAAGAGTCCAAATATCAAGTGTGGCTATAACTTGAATAAACAATAGAGTTTGATGTTACTTCTGAATAAGATTGTTGATGAATGTAAAATGAATGGGCTCTATCTATAGGTGTTATGTGCAGTAAAATATTTAGGTTCTGAAGTTTGTCAGCATCCTCAGCTTCTCTTTTCTATCTCTCCCTCCCTCTTTTCCTTCCTTTTATCCCTCCCTCTCCCTCTCACCCCTTCCTTCTTTCCTCCTTTCCTTTTTTTCTTTTTCTTATGAAGTATATGAAAAATAATATTTTATTATTATGGTTGAGATTGCTTTTTCACTTTCACATGATTGGACACTTTGTGAATTCATGAGGTAAGGAAAAGAAGGTGACTATTCAGATACAGACCACTTGAGTATAGAAATGATTGAGACAATTGAGACCTTGGCTTCTATAGACATTTCATAAGTTAAGAGAAACATGAGGTTTTGTTTTCTTTTAAAAATGATCTTCTTTTATTGAATTTTAACACGATTTCAAGAAATATCAGGGTCACCCTTTTTGGACAATCTCCTCCTACAAACATCTTAATTGAAAAAAATCTTCTTATTTTCAAATGGTAAATCTTTCCTTGGGTACCACACTGCTAAAAATAGAAAAGAAGCTTCTTTTACCTATAGGGAATTTTTTTTTCAAAAACTATTTCCCAGGTACTACTTGATTTTATTGGCTCTTTGTCTAGAGATGACAGATACACTGTGTTGCTTCCTGTATACCCTTCTGTAACTCAGTTTGACATAGTATGGTGTTTGGGTTCTTTTTGAGGGTTTGATAGTGTTTGCTATCAATTTCATGTCTACTGTATTGAAAAAGTAATATGTATTCCAAATTTCTTAGCTCTATGCCTTTAAATTTTGGCATTTATTCAGATAGTTTTGAGTTATTCACTAGAATTAACAAATTACCATAATCTTAAGTATAAAAACACAGGTTGGATCATTTTATGGTAGCTATATTGAGGGACCAATCATTTACAAATCCCAATCCAAAACCATATTTTCCAGGGGAAATTCAGTAATTTCTAGCAGATAATATGATTCATAAAGGAAAAGAAATGAAACATCTCATTTAAAGGAATAATGAGAAAGACAGAGAGTATGTTCTTCTATTTTAGATATCCCTAACACCACAATAGTTTGAACAGTCTTGAACAAGATTTAAAGAATATTTAATCTCTAAAACTGAAAATTTTATTAATTTTTGTTGTTATTAATATTACATTCAAGCACTTTAATAAGTTTTCTGTGTGACATACATTTATTTGTGTTCATTAACAGCAAATTATGTAGAAATGATATAGCTATGTTTTCTCTCTGGAAAGATTTGTTTCAATAAGTCAAATACCTTTGAATTTTGGTACTTATTTCTCATCTGAACTTTGTTGAACACCTCAGGGAAATTCTACTATAACAAATCAGGTAGTCTGTCAAAGGAAAGGATATGAAAAATTCAGAAAATTTAAAACTTCAAAGGGAAGAATTTCTATGTCAATCAATTTTTATTCCACATTGATATTTATTTTGAAATTGTGAAAAATAGGCAGCTTCCATATAAACTTACATCTATGAAAATGAGAATTTCTTTCTTCCTATATTTTTCAGTGTTAAGAAAACCTTTGTCTTGAAATGATAGACCTTAATACTTTTTGTGGGGGGGGGCAGAAATATGACCTTCAGTATCTTTGTCATTTTTATTTGTTGAGGGAAATGTTTTTAGTAATGAATGTAAAAATAGAAGAAATATGGTTGAGGAAAACAGATGAAATATCAGATGACATTTGAACAGCTGTGAGCTACAGTCCCATTTTCTCCTTCTATTTTGTTGCCTCTTACTAAATTTATATTGAAGGCCCAGACTGGCAAAAATAACAACTGCTAGTCATTGTCTCCTTTCATTATTTAGAGATAAGCAAAAATTATTCCAACTATGTGGAAATTGATTCTCATAATAATGGCAGCTTGTTACTACTAGGAAAGTCAGGTTAAGTTCATATAGAAAAACAGTCCATGGGCAAAACAACTCTCTGATTTTCTTAGAGTTGAGTTAACAGCTTTTTTTCTGTAAAAATAAATAAATAAATAAAAACTTCCTGAAAAGTTTTCCTTGGATAAACTGTAATTTTATAACTGCCTTTAATCACATTATAATTTTGGTAATCAAGTGACAAAGCTGTCTCGTTATGCTTTTAAAATTTATCAATTAAGTGCATTTTAGAAGAGATCGGGCATGTTCAGGGTGGTATGGCCATAGACAATTAAGTGTATTTCAGAAATAATACATATCATTCTTCATTTCAAAATCAATCTACCTGAATTCTGACACTTCAACTGTGAATAGCCATTTTATCAAGCCAAAGGTTTCATTTCCCTAACAGTATTTAGATAAAAACAAACAAAAATCTGCCTGCTCATTTTAATGTGTAAGTAGCCAATGCATTTCTATCAAACATTCAAATGCTATATAAATATAAACAGGTTTCCCTAACCCACTTAATAAAATCACATGAGTATACAGTGCTAGGCCTTCATTCCGTTCTTCTGCATGGGGTAGGTTTTACTTAACCAGATAACAGAATTATTTTAACATTTTGTCCAATTCATTTGCTATAATTTCATGTGTCTAAATTTTTGCTTTGACTTGTAATGTAAATAGTATTTTCCATTTGCTATTTTATTATCAAATTATAATTTGTAAATCATTACTTTTAAAAATCTAGTTATCACAAACTTCAATTGCAATGTCATAAAATAATACTAAGATATATACTAATATATTCATAGGGCATGGTTAAATTACATGTTTTGAAATGTCAAGCTGTTTTTGAATTTTAAAGATGATTGCATCCTTTAAACATGTAGCATTAATTTTAAAAGTTTGTTTGATGTTTCATATTATATTTTAAGGTATTTTTCTTTACTCAGTAGTACAAGTTTAGAGAAGCTTTCTGATTGAAAAGATGAAATATGACTCATTTCACTAAAAGTTTAAGAATACTGGTGTGTGTAAAAGTATGTAAACACTTACAGGATTATAAACATCTTTGCTTTTGATGTAACACCTCTTTTTATTCATTTGATTGTGCTTATTTATAGTTATTCTAAATTGTGCATGATGTAAATAGTATGTTTCATTATGTAAAATGTCTTTGTATTTACAGACCGAAAAATAAGATAAATTTGTATATGAAAAATCAGTGATTAAAAATTTGGGATTCTTATAAAACAAAGTAGAAATAACAGTTGTGTGTTATATTTACATAATTCATTACAAAACTCTCTGTTTAAACCAAATGTTTATTTACCTTATAAGTCAAACTGTCACTTATAAAATATTTAAATCAATAAACAATACCAAAACAGACAAGTCTATAGATCCTTCTTAGTGTATTTTTTCATACCATGACTGACAATGACTTAGAATATGAATGAATAGTAAATGAAAGAATGGTGAGCCAGTAAATGAGTGAATGGAGTGTTCACAATGTGTTATCATTATGACTAAAGATAATGCTACTGACGCAACATCAGGCAATGCCATTTTTAAATTATTTTTATAATTTGAAGACTCTCCTTAATTATTAAATATCTTCCAGAACTTCAGTGTCCACAGTACTGGAGAGAAGGCTTGGGAGGGAAGGCTTGAGAGGGAAAGCAGTAGTCTTGATTTGATCTTTCCCACAGGACTCTGTAAACTGAGGAGCTGTATGGGTCTCCAATGCTTGTTTCAGTCTTGTCTTTTTCTTACTCTTTTCCAATCTATCTCCTTTGTTCTTTTTTCTATTTTTCTTGTCTTTCTTTCTTTGTTTTTTGTTTTTGAGTGCAGAAGTCATTAGACTCTCCAAATTTTGTGTGCAAACCACACAGCTCTGTCCTAAACTTGACTCCTTCTCTTGGTACTTCATGAAATGCAAAAGAAGCCAATACACAGTATTCTGGCTCTCCATGGTACCAAATTCTTGTTTGGCTGCTTGCCACTCAAAATCCAATAATTCAAGGAGCAAGTGTCAGTAGAAAGGAAAGATGCTCTAATCAGAAAAGTCTGCAACTTGGAGAGATGGTGAATTTATTTCCAGAAATCAACTCCAAGAATTCTGCTCAACCTGCCAACAGTCTTTAAAGAAAAAAATGATGGAAGGGGAAGAAGCTCAGTGAATCACTGAGGCAGGGTTTGGGGTTCTTTATATATAGAAAAGCAGAGACATCACTTTGCTGACAAAGCTTCCTATAGTCAAAGCTATGGTTTTTCCAGTAATCATGTGCGGATGTGAGAGTTGGTCCATAAAGAAGGCTGAGTGCCAAAGAATTGGCATTTTTGAATTGTGGTGCTGGCAGAAGACTCTTGGGAGTCCCTAGGATTGCAAAGAGATAGAACAAGTCAATCCTAAAGAAAATCAACCCTGAATATTCATTGGAAGGACTGCTGCTGAAGCTGAAGCTCCAATACTTTGGCCACTTAATGTGAAGAGCTGACTTACTGGGAAAAAAAAAAAAACAAAAAACCCTGATGCTGTGAAAGATTGAAGGCAAAATGAGAAGGGGGGTGGCAGGGGATGAGATGGTTATAATAGCATCAGTGACACAATGGACAGTAATCTGAGCAAAGCCCTCTTGCTGGTTTTTAGCAGAGTGTTTTATGTCTGTTAGAAACTTATTCAGATAAGAGAGGCATCTCAAGCCTGAGAAAGTTGCACCAGACCCCTCTCCCACAATATGCATTTTTGAGAAAGGATGGCACAAGGTCTGTCTTCCTAGGCCATAAAACAATTGACATGAATACTGGTTTGTTGAGCCATTATCAGCCCAAGGTTTGGGAAAAGAAAAAAAACAAAACAAAACTGTTAGTCTCAGGCAGAACTGGTTTCATCAACAGAGAAGGAAAAAAAGTCTTCCACTTGCAGTTTACTTCCTCCTACTTCTTGGGGACCTCTGGCCTTCCTACCTGTTACCCTCTCATTCCACCTTTTTCCTTTAGGAGAATTATGCTGCCTAGGGAAAGGGGTGGTTTTCTCATTCCATAACTGCCTCTGAGCTGATAAGCAGTGTCATTCCTAAATTAATGAGGCAACATATTCTCCTAACCCTCGTATTGAGGGTCTCTGATCCAGAGGCCTTAAGTAGTAGTAAGAAGAAGCTGTGGCACTTGTTGGAGTTTGGACAACAATTTGTAACTTAAAAGCCTTCATGCAGCTAGAAGCAAATCCAGCTACACAGTTACAGATGCAGGGAGCAAACAGCAAAAACAGAAAAATCAGAATTATTGCAATTAAGATAGTTTTCCACCATGTGGAACTAGTTAATGTCTTCCAAACTGAAGCAACTGAGGCTTCAGGATTATCCATGGCCTGAATCATTGTATTAATGTGTTTATTAAGTGAGTAACATTAGGGCTGCTGCCTGGTATATATGCACAACATTGGGTACGAATAATGGCACCAGTTCCTCCTTGTGTGACTGTTAGAATGTCTAAGGCCAGTCTGTTTTGTGAAACCACCTTTCTAATTTGTATTTGTTCAGCATTAAGGGCTGAAATCGCTTTTTGAGAATCTTGTAAGGCCTGTTGAGTAGCTAGAGCATCAACTCGTAGCATAACCTCTGTAGTTCCCAGGAGGGAACAAATATTGCAGCCAAATAACCATACCTGTGAAATACAGACCTTATCCAGTGAGTTCTAAGGTGTGGCAAATTAGCAGGCTTCTCTGGAGGCTCTGAAAATGTGAAGCCATGAGTAAAAAGTTAGACCTAGGGTGCATCTTCCTATCCAGCCAACAGGAAGCCCCATCCTTAGATAAGAGCCCCACATATCCAGTAGGTTCCTTTTGGAGCAAGCCAGTGTGACTGAGGGATCCAGTCCCAATCAGTGCCTGGCCAGGCAAAAAGAGGACCTGAGCTGGGGTTAGAAAACACAGAAATGATTACATTGCATATTTCTTGAGGCAAAAACGCCAGTTGTTTCCAATTATTATAATTAAGTTGTCAGCTAACTTCTGAGGACGGCTCTATTTGTACCCAGCATATGGGGTAGACATTGCTGCTGCTGCTGCTGCTAAGTCGCTTCAGTCGTGTCCAACTCTGTGCAACCCCATAGACGGCAGCCCCCCAGGCTCCCCGTCCCTGGGATTCTCCAGGCAAGAACACTGGAGTGGGTTGCCATTTCTTTCTCCAGGGGTAGACATTGGGCATCTCTTTTCAGGAGTTAGTCATATAACCTCATCCCATATTTGATAAACATTAGGTAAAAAAACCATCAGCTCTAGATCCATCTGTCTTCTTATGTGTAGCAAAATAGTCATTACACCAAGACAAAGTATAATCGAAGTTAAAAGTCACATTATGTCTGTAGTTAAGGTAAAAACTGTAACACCAGTCCATTTTAGGATTGTTAGACGTCATTAGATTAAGAAGAGGCATCACATATAATTGATGGTGAAGGTAGTTGCAGACACGGAGAAAGTCCTGTCTCTGAAGTGGAAACGGCCACGATGGGAAGCCTTCAACTAATGAGGAAGGGTGTGCTCCACACACCCAGCAATCAGACTGATTATGGAATGCAGTGGAGGAATGAGCCCAGGACAGGAAGGCCTTAAGGATCAAACTCAAATGGCAGACAGAAATTTTGGAGTCAACAGAAGTAGGCCCATATAGACTATCAGGCCCACTAATAACCTTAAGAGCTTACAGTACTAGTAAAGCAATAGCAAAAATACTCTTAGACAGTGTGGCCAGCCATATGCCAGTGTGTCTAATTCTCTACTCAGGTATCCTATAGGTTGTTGGTGAGGCCCTTGGGGTTGTTCCATAACACCCCAGACCATAACTTGGCTTTCAGTGACAAACAAACTCTGACCCTGTGGGCAAGCTCAAAGCGGGAGCTTAATGAACAGTTTGAAGAGCCTTAAAAGCCTTTTGAGTATCTGGAGACCAAACAAGTTTGTCGGTTTGGGCTTGTTGAGTTTCAGTTATAAGTTTATATAAAGGCTGGGCAAATGCCCCATAACCTGGAATCCAGATGCAGCAGTAGCTTGTGATGCCCCCAGATCCTCTCAGTTGTCTTAAAGTCATAGGTAGGGGGTGTTTTAGTTTAGGCATAATTCTCCTGAGGCCTATGGCCCTCCCCTTCAGATATGATTCCGTTCAGTTCAGTCACTCAGTAGTGTCTGGCTCTCTGTGACCCCATGGACTGTAGCATGCCAGCCCTCCCTTTTCCATCACCAGCTCCCAGAGCTTACTCAAGCTCCTGTCCATCGAGTCTGTGATGGCATTCAACCATTTCATCCTTTGTTGTCCCCTTCTTCTCCTGCCTTCAATCTTTCCCAGCATCAGGGTCTTTTCCAATGAGTTGGTTCTTTGCATCAGGTGGCCAAAGTATTGAAGTTTCAGCTTCAGCATCAGTCCTTCCAATGAATTGTCAGGACTGATTTACTTTAGGATTGACTGATTGGATCTCCTTGCAGTCCAAGGGACACTCAAGAGTCTTCTCCAACACCACAGTTCAAAAGCATTGATTTTTCAACACTCAGCTATTTAGGCCCAGATATTTAACAGATTGTTGACAAAGCTGAGCCTTTTCCCTTGATGCTTTATAATTGCAGTCAGCCAAAAAGTTTGGCAGTCTTCTGAGTCTTCTGAGCAAACTTCCTCTGTCTCAGCACAGAGCAGGATATCATCTATGTATTGTATCACCACTGTCTCAGGGCTACTGAAGTTTTGTAGATCTCATGACAAATGCTGTCCAAATAAGTGAGGGCTGTCACAAACCTGTGGGACAAAACTATCCAGGTTAACTGAGAAGCTGACTGGATAGGGTCTTCAAAGGCAAATAAAAATTGGCTTCCCTTCATCAATGGTATACATAGAAAGCATCTTTTAAATCAATTACTGAAAAATATTTGGCTCATTCAGGAATTTCAGACAGTAGAGTATAAGGATTAGGCACGAGGGGGAGTAAAGAAAGTACAGCCTCACTTATATTTATCAATCTTGAAACTTGTCTCCATTTATCATTTGATTTTTCACTCCAAAAATAGGAGTGTTGCATGGACTGTTGAGTTCAGTTCAGTTCAGTCACTCAGTCATGTACGACTCTTTGGGACCCCATGGACTGCAGCACGCCAAGCCTCCCTGTCCATCACCAACTCCCAGAGTTTAGCCAAACTCATGTACATTGAGCCAGTGATGCCATCCAACCATCTCATCCTCTGTCGTGCCCTTCTCCTCCTGCCCTCAATCTTTCCCAGCAACAGGGTCTTTTCAAATGAGTCAGGTATTTACATAAGGTGGCCAAAGTATTGGAGTTTCAGCTTCAACATCAGTTCTCCTGGGAGTCCAGGGGACTCTCAATAGTCTTCTCCAACACTACAGTTCAAAAGCATCAGTTCTCTGCACTCAGCCTTCTTCACAGTCCAACTCTCACATCCATACATGACCACTGGAAAAACCATAGACTTGACTAGATGGACCTTAGTCGGTAAAGTAATGTCTCTGCTTTTGAATATGCTATCTAGGTTGCTCATAACTTTTCTTCCAAGGAGTAAGCGTCTTTTAATTTCATGGCTGCAATCACCATCTGCAGTGATTTTGGAGCCTCCCAAAATAAAGTCTGACACTGTTTCCACTGTTTCCCCATCTATTTGCCATGAAGTGATGAAACCAGACGCCATGATTTAGTTTTCTGAATGCTGAGCTTTATTTTTCACTCTCCTCTTTCACTTTCATCAAGAGGCTTTTTGTTCCTCTTCACTTTTTGCCATAAGGGTGGTGTCATCTGCATATCTGAGCTTACTGATATTTCTCCCGGCAATCTTGACTCCAGCTTGTGCTTCATTCAGCCCAGTGTTCATCATGATGTACTCTTCATACAAGTTAAATAAGCATGGTGACAATATACAGCCTTGATGAACTCCTTTTCCTATTTGAAACCAGTCTGTTGTTCCATGTCCGGTTCTAACTGTTGCTTCCTGACCTGCATACAGATTTCTCAAAAGACAGGTCAGGTGGTCTGGTATTCCCATCTCTTTCAGAATTTTCCACAGTTTATTGTGATCCACATAGTCAAAGGCTTTGGCATAGTCAACAAAGCAGAAATAGATGTTTTTCTGGAACTTTCTTGCTTTTTCCATGATCCAGTGGATGTTGGCAATTTGATCTCTGGTTCCTCTGCCTTTTCTAAAACCAGCTTGAACATCAGGGAGTTCACAGTTCATGTATTGCTGAAGCTTGGCTTGGAGAACTTGGAGCATTACTTTACTAGCATGTGAGATGAGTGCAATTGTGCGATAGTCTGAGCATTCTTTGGCATTGCCTTTCTTTGGGACTGGAATGAAAACTGACCTTTTCCAGTTTTGTGGCCACTGCTCAGTTTTCCACATTTGCTGGTATATTGAGTGCAGCACTTTAACAGCATTATCTTTTAGGATTTCAAAACACTCAGCTGGAATTCCATCACTTCCACTAGCTTTGTTCATAATGATGCTTTCTAAGGCCCACTTGACTTCACTCTCTAGGATGTCTGTCTCTAGCTTAGTGACCACACCATCATGGTTACCTGGGTCATGAAGATCTTTTTGTATAGTTCTTCTGTGTATTCTTGCCACCTCTTCTTAATAACTTCTGCTTCTGTTAGGTCCATACCATATCTGTCATTTATTGAGCCCACCTTTGCATGAAATGTTTCCTTGGTATCTTTAATTTTCTTGAAGAGATCTCTATTCTTTCCCATTCTGTTGTTTTCCTCTTTTTCTTTGCACTGATCACTGAGGAAGGCTTTCTTATCTCTCCTTGTTTTTTTTTTTTTTTTTTGGAACTCTGCATTCAGATGGGTATATCTTTCCTTTTCTCCTTTGCTTTTCACTTCTCTTCTCTTCACAGCTATTTGTAAGACCTCCTCACAGAGAATTAATAGCCCCTGTTCCTTTGAAGTTTTAATTGTAAGTTTTGACCCTTCTTTAACCTCAGGTTTTAGAAGATACTGCTTCTGATATGGAAACATGTGTGGGTCTTTGAGCTTGGGAACAACAAGAATAGCATTTTGTGCTCAACCCACAGTTTTTCTATCAACCCACACCCTAAGATTTACATTTTGTTCAGTTCATGGGAGAGAAAGAGGAGCCTCCATATTCATGAAAACAGAGGCATGGACTTGCTCAGTATATCCCTCCTTAAAAGGGGTTAGGGACACTCTGTCATGTTCAGAAGCTCATGTGAAAACAGCACAGAGTCCAGTTGCAGCTTAGAGGACAACTGAAATGCTAACATTTGCCTCATCCCATTACAGTAGCAGATTGGGGAGAAAGTGGACCAGAGGCTTCCATAATCACAGAGTAAGTAGCCCCAGTGTCCAAAAGGAAATTGACTGATTTTCCTCCCAGAGTTATTAGTACCTGGGGTTCCTCAGGTATAATTAGGAACAGAAGCTTGTGTGGGGATCCCCAGACACCTTCAGTCCTGATTGTCCTGAGAGTCCAGTCTCTGGGGCCTACACCTCTGGGGGCAGTCTCTCCCTCAGTGTGGTCCTTTGCAGACCGGACATGGACCCATGGCGTGGCTTAGAAGCCTGAGCGCAATCCCACTTGAGATGCCCCTCCTTTAACAAGTGCATCCCTTTCCAGCTGGTTCCCTCTGGACACTTTTCTCAGGTTGTCTCAGAACTGTTCTGACCACCATTAATAGGGCTTCAGTCTGTTCCTTGGTCTTCCTCTGCCTTTCCTTCCTCTCCTCACATTCCCTGCCATAATTAAGTCTCTGAGCTAGTCGCAACAGACTATCTGAAGACTGATTTGGTCCATATGCCTGTTTTAATAGCTTACGGCAGATATCTGGAGCTGACTGAGAAATCGTATCCTTTAAGATCATTCTTCCCTCTTCACTTTGGGGGTCAAGCTCAGTGAATCTGTGAAGGGCTACTCAAAGTCTATCTAAGAATTTACCAGGTGATTCCTTCTCTTCCTGTTTTATGTTTGCCAATTTGGCATAGTTTAAAGTCTTAGCACATGGTCGCCTGAGTCCTTCAAGAGTACATCTGACAAAATGACTCATCCCATGGTCCCAGTCTGGGTCACTGCATTTCCAATCTGACCAGATCCTGGGACTTCCAACCTATGTCCTCAAAAACCTCGTGGTCACCGGCAGTGCTTCTATCATGATAAAGACTTGCATTCAGGTCGCTAGCCCCTGAGGCAGGCAGCCCAGAGAGCAACTTCTAGCCTGAGAGATGTTCTTGGAGCTAGAGCTCTGCCTAGCTACCGAACAACAGCATGGATCGAAGTCCCTTGAAAGTCTGTGATCCGACAGGTTTGTTAGTAGTTCTAATTTCTCAGGCAATTATGAAGTGGTCAAAGAGACCAGGAAAAGGTGACTGAGAAAGGAAAGTTCGATCCACATACCTGGCCCATTTCTGGCCTCTCCCCTTGCAGAGACGTTGGGTGCCTCTTGGCACTGGCTGCTGCTGCTGCTGGGTCGCCTCAGTCGTGTCCGGCTCTGTGAGACCCCATGGACAGCAGCCCACCAGGCTCCCCCGTCCCTGGGATTCTCAAGGCAAGAACACCGGAGTGGGTTGCCGTTTCCTTCTCCAGTGCATGCAAGTGAAAGTGAAGTCTCTCGGTCGTGTTCAACTCTTAGTGATCCCATGGACTGTAGCCTACCAGGCTCCTCCCTCCATGGGGTTTTCCAGGCAAGAGCACTGGAGTGGGTATAAGCCCCCTATAAGGCTCCCCTTGGGGCTGCTTTCAGTCATTATGAAGCACCACAAAACCGCAAAGCAGGGCTCAATGCTCACTTCCTGGCCGACTCCACGTCTCATTCATGCTGATTTTACACAGCCAGGCACAATGTAGAGTTAGTGAAGTCCAACAGGAGAAGTGTTTACTAGGAGAGCAAAGAACTAGAGCTTCAAGCATCCTGACCTTGTCTTGAAGATCCCAGAAGAGCCCCCAAGATAAAAGGTTGCTGCTGCAAGCTCTGTTATGACAGGATTCGTGACCTCCAGAGGAGAGGATTTCCATCCAAGGTCACAGACGAGGCTTGACTACTCGGAGTCTTTTGTGTAACAAGGTTTTATTAAAGCAGAATAGAGATGGGGAAAGCTTCTGACATAGACATTAGAAGGGAACAGAAAAACGCCTCCTTGTTAGTTTTTAGCAGAGTGTTTTATGTCTGTTGCTGCTGCTGCTGCTGCTAAGTCATTTCAGTCGTGTCTGACTCTGTGCGACCCTGTGGACTGCAGCCTACCAGGCTCCTCCATCCATGGTATTTGCTTAGAAAGCTATTAATCAGATAAGAGAGACATCTCAAAGCCGAGGGAGTTTCACCAGGCCCCTCTCCCACAATATGCATTTTTGAGATAGGATGGCACAAAGTGTGTCATCCTCAGCCATAAAACAATTGACATGAATACTGCTTTGCTAAGCCATTATCAGCCCAAGGTCGATCAGCATAAATGTGTATTGCCTATTTCATTATGAAGAGGTTCTAGGTCATAGTAAATCTGCTTCTCACTGTTATTCAGGGACCCAGTTTGATGGTCGCTTTGCCTGGTAGGATTTTATAGACTAGCCATTGTAACTGCCATACATGACTTTCATTTACATTCCTGCCTGTGAATTCAATTGCATAGTTACATCCAACAGCAAGATAGGATGGAAAATACACTCCAATTTGTATCTACTGATTTTGATGAACAGTTATCTATTTCTGCCACAATAATTTTTTAGAGTGACATTACTTATTACCTTATTTGGGGAAACTTAACCATCTCAAGCTTAAGATGGTGTTTCTCTATTTAAAACAGCTGAAATATTTTAGAAATCATGCTTTTGATATTAACTGTAGGGTTGTCTTATTTCTTTAATTCTCATGGAAAGAGATAGTCTAAACAAATTATTGATTAATATCTTCAAGCAAATCCCCCAATGACATCAACTGACCAGATCACAGATTCCCACCAAGCTCCCAGATTTCTGTTGAGTGAACTCTGATAATCAAGAAGGATCCACTGCAAAATGTCATCATTTCCATGATCAAATAAAAAGATGAAAGTGACATAAATGCTTCAGGAGGAACGCACATGTGCCAGGCATGCAAAAAGGGACATGTGATCTAGTTGAAAGGAAAACCTGGTATATGCAAAGTGCCAAAAAGGGAGTTCCTGCATTATTTTAAATAGAATTACAATGTCCAAAAGAACAAGGGAGCTAAGAAACTCCCAGTCTCAGTACTGTTCAAGTTTTACACACTTTTTTATTTTTAGTTTTGGACTTCAAGCTAAGCCCAGGACATCTTCCATTATGAAAAGACAATGCCCATAAGATTTCAATTCTCAAAACAGAGACGTTATACAAAAACACTTCACTAAATTTAGATCTAAATTTATGCCTTTTATTTGAAGCTTATTATAGAAACATAACATCTTTATTTTATCATTATTATTACAGAAACACCTGGCTTCCCAGGTGGCCCTGAAGGGGAAATCTGAGTTCTTGTTTATGAAGCTGAAGAATGAACCTCATGAACACACAAATACTCACAGTAGGAAGTGAATAGGATTTATTTTAGAGAAAAGAAAAGTACAAAGCTCTCAGCATAGACACTGAGAGGGGGTAAAGTGTCCCCCCAAAAGATGGGACCTACAGCAGTTTGGGAGAATCCCTATGGACAGAGGAGACAGGTGGGCTACAGTCCATGGGGTAACAAAGAGACATGACTGAGCAACTAAGCACAGCACAGCACATTTACTTAGTAGTATTGATCTGTACATTTTTGGTTGGCTCCTGTCCTTAAAATATGTTATTTCTAACCAATCAGTTTAAGGTCACAGTGTTTAACTTAACATTTCTCTAAAGAAGACATATGGATGGCTAACAAACATGAAAAGATGCTCAACATCACTCATTATCAGAGAAATGCAAATCAAAACCACAATGAGGTACCATTTCACAAGAGTCAGAATGGCAGTGATCCAAAAGCCTACAGGCAATAAATGCTGGAGAGGGTGTGGAGAAAAGAGAACCCTCTTACACTGTTGGTGGGAATGCAAACTAGTACAGCCACTATGGAGACCAGTGTGGAGAGTCCTTAAAAAATGGCAAATAGAACTGCCTTATGACCCAGCAATCCCACTGCTGGGCATACACACCGAGGAAACCAGAATTGAAAGAGACACGTGTACCCCAATATTCATTGCAGCACTGTTTATAATAGCCAGGACATGGAAACAACCTAGATGTCCATCAGCAGATGAATGGATAAGAAAGCAGTGGTACAAATACACAATGGAGTGTTACTCAGCCATTAAAAAGAATACATTTGAATCAGTTCTAATGAGGTGGATGAAACTGGAGCCAATTATACAGAGTGAAGTAAGCCAGAAAGAAAAACACCAATACAGTATACTAATGCATATATATGGAATTTATAAAGATGGTAACGATAACCCTGTATACGAGACCACAAAAGAGACATAGATGTATAGAACAGACTTTAGACTCTGTGGCAGAGGGAGAAGGTGGGATGATTTGGGAGAATGGCATTGAAACATGTATAAGAAACGAATCGCCAGTCTATGTTTGATACAGGATATAGGATGCTTGGGGCTGGTGCATGCGGATGATCTAGAGAGATGATATGGGGTGGGAGGTGGGATGGGGGTTCAGGATTGGGAACTCATGTACACCTGTGGCTGATTCATGTCAATGTATGGCAAAACCAATACAATATTTTGTAAAGCAAAATAAAGTAAAAATAAAAATTAAAAAAAAACTTAACATCTTTATGGCTTCTCTTGATCCTTGGATTAAGTTGCCATCCTTTTCATGCCCCTTGGCCATTTTACAATGGATCAGACTAAATGTTAACACTTACCAGTTGTTTTTCCATCAGGCATATGGAATAGAAGTTAATTATTGCCTTTTCTGGGATCTGAGCTCTGATAATTTATCAGACCAAGGACACATTCCAGGAATTTGGGACAAAAGATATGGTTTTGGAGCAAGATGTTTATTGAAAACTAGTTAGAAGTTTCAGAGTCCCACACTGACTGCCTACCAATTTCTACCTCAGCACTTGTGGTAAAGAACCCACCTGCCAATGCAGGAGGCATAAGACATGGGTTGGAAGATATCCTGCAAGAGGGCATGGCAACCAACTCCAGTATTCTTGCCTGGAAAATCTGATGGACAGCAGAGCCTGGTGGGCTACAATCCCTGGGATCACAAAGAGTTAAACACTACAGAAGTGACAGCGCGTGCACACACACACACACACACACACACACACAGAAACATATATGCAAAGAAGTAAGCACAAATTATTTTTAGTATGTGACACTTGGAATTATGCCTGTTGCAGAGTAGAAACCAATTTTGACTCCATGTTGGAAACTGTTTTATTGACTTGCTTTTCATTGCTTTTGTTATTATAATCATACTTAATAGATTGCCTCTTCCCTCTGTCTGACTGTAAACTAAATTACCCTTTCCAGCTCATAGGGAGATAATCTGACCCAGCCCACCTGTGAATAGAAGAGCTTAGCACACCCCTTCCAAAGGCTGGCCATTCCCAGAAGATATTTTGTAAGACTGAAGACCCTTTCACTTTACTTCCCCACTGTCTCCCTCTTTCTCTCTTCTGCCTTTTGATTTTAGTTCCTCATTGCTTCTTTCTCTCTGACTCTACAAAAGAACCTAGCATCCAGACCCTGACAGGATGGTTATTTTGAGGTGCCAACCTGCCATCTTCTCAGTCAGCTAGCTCCCCAAATAAAGTCCCTTCCTTGTCTTAAACCCTCATCTCTCAGATTTATTTACCTACTGTGTGATGAGCAGAGCAAGTTTGGACTTGGTAACATACAGACCTGGGACCAATCCCAGCTGTGTGATTAGTGGAAACACTAAGAAAACATTCCTATTCAGTTTGATAATTTTGCTTCTCTCAGCCTAGATTTCCACTGAAGGAAAGAAAACTTTTTTCCATCCTTCTTGCTAAATCCCAACGTGAGAAGAACAGTATGTCTCTTTGTTATGACAAGACAAAGCTCTTTTAGAAGTTATAAATTTCCTTATCTTAGCATGTAATTTATCTGATGTTTTCACCTTAAAGGAGGTAATTGCTTACATTTCAAATGATCTTTTGAAATGGGAATCTGGCTTCTTGTTCATGGAGCTGAAGAATGAATTTCATGAACACACAAACACTCACAGTAGCAAGCAAATAAGATTTATAAAGAAAAGTACAAAGCTCTCAGCACAGACACTGAGAAAGGGTATAGTGCCCCCAAAAGGCAGAACTTAGAGCAGTTTACATCTTTGCTAGTATTGACCTGTACATTTTTGTTTGGTTCCTGTCCTTAACATATGTCATTTCTAACCAATCAGTTTAAAATGCTTAACTTGCCATTTTTATGGATTCTGTTGATCCCCAGTTTCTAAGTCTTCTCAGGCATTGAATCACCATACCATGACCCTATCTTATTTAGATAGAAAATCATTAGGTAGGAGTTAAGGCCTGGGTTTCTCCCTCCTAAAAGTTCAATTCCAATATCCACCTTTTTTTTTCAAATAAGTGTCTCACTCCAGTGCTCCAATAAACTACAGCGGTACTTACTGTTCCTGTTCCTTGACATTGAGAAGGATGCCTTTCTGGCCCGGAGGCCATAAAACACTCAAACCCACGAGAGAACAATCAGTAACTGCTATCCAGCTCATCAAGGGGAAAAACACTAAGTGGGCCATTAACTTAAAAAAATATATATATATGTATATATATATATATATATATACACACATCTGGTTCTTGAACAATGGCCTGAGGTCATGAAAAAGGTCAGGTGCTGGAGACTCAAAGTCTTAGGGAAATCCAAGGACTGGAAAATCAAAGAAAGCCACAAAATTTAAAAGCTGGATATGCTGATTTTTAAGCTCATTGGTCAGGGATCCCTGAGCCAACCCACAATGATCAAGTGAATACTGGTAAAGATATAAACTGGTGTGATTCCTGTGGTTTCAGGACACTTTTCCTCCCTCTCAGTGTCTATGCTGGGAGCACAGTACTTCTATTCTCTGAGGTCAAATTCTGCCTGTGTGAGTGTCTCCATGTTTGTGGAGTTCATTCTTCAGCCTTGTGGGTGGAACTCAGAATACCATCTCATTATGACCCCTTTCACAAATGACCAAATATGGGCCAAAAGTTGATAGTCTGCCTGTTGTTTTTCTTATAGATAAGAGGACCAGGAGTTAATGGTTGTCCAGTCCTGAATCTGGGCATTCTGTGATCTACCAGACCAGGGATACATTCTTCTGAAAGTCAGGAAACTGCAACAAAGGGTATAGCTTTAGGTTAAAGGAGTGAGATGTTTATTGAAATAAAGATTGAGGTCTCAAGAGTCCTACCCTGACTACCTAGCAATTTCTACCTCACTCTGATGATGTGTTGATGATTAATAAGCCTTTGAGTCTCAAAGTAGCATTCTTGAGGGGCAATTTAAAATCACATGTTAGGTTTTAAATTACAAATGAATGTGAAGGAATCTGATGATTTTAAGTGAATTATGTGCAAATATCTTTTTACATTAGAAATTCAGGTGATCACTATCTCAGGATTCCTCATTAAATTTATTATAGTTGATATGAAAAGAGTGAACTATGCAGGACAAGACCAATTACATCACCTTTCAAAGGCTTGTTTTACAATACTGGCTGTCTATAAATTATAATCTCTAATTTTATTTATATGATATACAACAAAATAAGTGCTGATTAGTAGTAAATAACTGACAGTATATTCATCAGAATATAAGTGCTTCCCAGTCATCATCTCACTATAGTCTTGGTTCTAATATATTAATGCATTTCTGCTGGATAAATGCCAAATACTAGTACCCCAATTAGAGTAAATAGGCTACAAATTATTCCATATAAACTTAAGTCATTTATAAATGAATCTATCTATTTGAAAGAGTTGATTTATATGAAGAAATTTACATACTAAAGATGGGTAAAGATATACTACATATGCTAAAGATATACTGTACATGGGTTCTAGCAACTAAAAAAAAAGTACACACAACCTGACAGTAGAGAGTTATTTTATTTGGTGGGAATGTTTAGGACTCTGAACCCAGGAGACAGCATCCCAGTAGCTCTGAGAAAACTGCTCGAAGGAGTCCAGAGGGGAAGTCAGGCCATATACAGATATGCAACAAAGGGAACAGACAATCTGAATATCAAAGGTCAGGTATCATATTAAGGAATTAACATTCTATGTATAGAAAGATGCAAGCCTCTGGTCTCACTGAATTCATTCCTTTCATAAGGACCTCAGCTATCTGGGGTCAATCCTGTTTCTTTGTACACCTTAATAAGTGGCAGATGGCTGCTTCTTGCATTCCCCCAGCTTGTCATCAATCGCCATGGGGGTGGGGGTGGCAGCACCTGCTGGATCAGTTCTGGGGACCCTTATTCAGATTTGGAGACCAGAAATCACTGATGGCTATTACATTTTTTGTTTATTGACCTGGCAAGAGATACTTTCACAGTTCTAAGAGAAAAGACTGATGAAAATTAGAAACTGAGACAACAATATGGTTTGTGTGCCTCAATCTGGCTCCAGAGCATAAATATGAGCTCTTATAGGAAGAAATGCAAAAAGCCAAAGCTGAAAGAGCTGTTCTACTGAAGACCCATGTGACAGCTGGTCCTTCAAATCTTAGTTGATGAATTTTACACCCAATTGCAGGAAGGGATACCCTCCTCCACTTTAGCTATAAAACCCTGTTAAAATCCTAGAAAGAGGACTTGAATTTTTTTAATGTTGCTCAGTTTATAGAGATGAGGTCACATAAGATAAAATCAGTGAAATAATTCAATATAACATAAAACATGTGTTTGCTACTACCGAATCCTAAAGTAACTGTACCTTTAAAGCCCACTGAAGTGATCATGGAAAAAGCAAGAGAGTTCCAGAAAAACATCTATTTCTGCTTTATTGACTATGCCAAAGCCTTTGACTGTGTGGATCACAATAAACTGTGGAAAATTCTGAAAGAGATGGGAATACTAGACCACCTGACCTGCCTCTTGAGAAATATGTATGGAGGTCAGGAAGCAACAGTTAGAACTTGACATGGAACAACAGACTGGTTCCAAATAGGAAAAGGAGTACGTCAAGGCTGTATATTGTCACCCTGCTTGTTTAACATATATGCCGAGTACATCATGAGAAACACTGGACTGGAAGAAAAACAAGCTGGAATCAAGATTGCTGGGAAAAATATCGATAACCTCAGATATGCAGATGACACCACCCTTATGGCAGAAAGTGAAGAGGAACTAAAAGCCTTTTGATGAAAGTGAAAAAGGAGAGTGAAAAAGTTGGCTTAAAGCTCTACATTCAGAAAACTAAGATCATGGCATCCAGTCCCATCAATTCATGGGAAGTAGATGGGGAAACAGTGGAAACAGTGTCAGACTTTATTTTGGGGGGCTCCAAAGTCACTGCAGATGGCAACTGCAGCCATGAAATTAAAAGACGCTTACTCCTTGGAAAAAAAGTTATGACCAACCTAGATAGCATATTCAAAAGCAGAGACATTACTTTGCAGACTAAGGTCCATCTAGTCAAGACTATGGTTTTTCCTGTGGTCATGTATGGATGTGAGAGTTGGACTGTGAAGAAGGCTGAGTGCCGAAGAATTGATGCTTTTGAACTGTGGTGTTGGAGAAGACTCTTGAGAGTCCCTTGGACTGCAAGGAGATCCAACCAGTCCATTCTGAAGATCAACCCTGGGATTTCTTTGGAAGGAATGATGCTAAAGCTGAAACTCCAGTACTTTGGCCACCTCATACGAAGAGTTTACTCATTAGAAAAGACTTTGATGCTGGGAGGGATTGGGGGCAGGAGGAGAAGGGAATGATAGAGGATGAGATGGCTGGATGGCATCATGGACTCGATGGACGTGAATCTGAGTGAACTCCGGGAGTTGGTGATGGACAGGGGAGGCCTGGCGTGCTGCAGTTCATGGGGTCACAAAGAGTTGGACACGACTGAGTGACTGAACTGAACTGACCTTAATTCCTTTCAGGGCATACTGTCAGTGGGTGATTGCACAGGCTAATGGTTTGACTTTTGTAGAACTGGAATGCCAGGGAATAATTATTTTTTTTCTTTACAGATGTAAGGCCTGAAAAAAACTAAGATAATTGCTTTGATTTGGTGGGGGGGGGTTATTCTGTGCTCTTATTGTACTTTTAAACCAACCATAGTTTAAAGAGGCAGCAAATTTTACTTAGTTTATGGCAATAAGAGACATCCATGTAGTTTTTGATTCCCAGTATCCATTGGGAAATATTTAGAGTGGATTCAGGTAGCCATAATGATGCAAAGTATTTCAGGGTTATTAATCTCTGGATCACCTAGAACAGCAGTCCCCAACCTCTTTGTCACCAGGGATTGACAATTTTTCCACAGATGGGTGGGGTGGGATCCCTTGCGTGTGCAGTTCACACTAGCGTTTGTTGTTCTATGAGTATCTAATGCTGCCTCTGATCTGACAGGAGGTGGAGTTCAGGCAGTAATGCCAGTGGCTGAAAATACATATGAAGTTTTGCTTGCTGTCAGGCGAACCTGAAGGAAAAATGGTGTCAGCAGATGATACAGAGAGAGATAAGGAAAGAATATTGTAGATAAGAAAATAGAGGAGAGAAAGAGGCTGATATTCCTTGGTTTACATAGAAAGCCAATAAAACTCCAAGACAAGGAGTTTGCCCTGTTCACAGAGGCCACGGGTGTCCTCCTGGTCTCCCAAGGGAGTGAAGATGCAGAACGTCTTCCTGTTCAGGTCTTAGAAACCCAGGCAGATAGGTGAATGCAGGGAACCTCCATGCTCCAAGGGATCAGCCTAAAAAAGAAAGTAAGAGAGAGAAAACAAAAGACATGGGGTGACCAAGCTTCTTCGAGCGAGGCCCATTGTTTTTATTTTCAAAACGGTCTTTTATACCTTTACTTGTACATAGAGGGAAATGAAAGATGCAAAGTCATACAGAATCAGCCGAAACATTACATCTGTTTTGTCTTTATCGAAACCAGGATTTTTTTCTGCAAAACTTTCCCATAGACAATGTTGTGTACATTATCTTCTGGCCTTAGAGGCTGTGGACATTTTATGACCCTCTTTTGATAAAGGCTGCTCAACCAGAAAACTTATTTTCCCTTGAAATGTTTTTTTTCTTTATATTTCTAATCTATGTCAGCCTCAGAAAGTATTAAACAAGTTACATTTCTCACGGAGCAAAGGTGCAGTGAGTTACAAGAAAGAACCAATTAGCTCAAAAGTCTGATGTGGTTAATGTCAAGGCTACACTTGTTTTTCTTACATTCCAACTATGTTAACTAATGCACTCCCAGGTGCACAGTGGATAAGAGGTATGGGAACTTAGCAACAAGCATTGGTCCAATAGTGAAATCTTACACTAGCACTACTCTAATAACTTCTAACTCTTTGAAAGGCTCTATATTTTAGGCTTCCCATGCCTCTCACAGTTGGGAGGCTTAAATAATCACATGCATAGCTGTAAGGGTCAGGATAAACCTGCCAAGCAAGCTAGAATGCTAACAGAGGGGGGGTTGATTTGAAATATTCCTCTCATGTCCAGGAGACTTATTAGCTAGAGCCCTAAGTTGATCTTCTCCAGAGAAAGGTGGTCTAGGATAGCCCCCTGTTAATGTCAGAAGAGTTGGTGAAAGGCACAAAATGGTAAGACAGACAGATTCTGGTTTTGGGGTAGATGCTTAAACAGTCTAGGGAGCCCCTTGAGTCCTGAAGCCTTGCTTAACAGTTCTCTTCCACATGACCTTTGCCATGGGTGGAATCTTCCATGCTAGCTCCTGGCAACCTCCTGCTGTGCAAGTTCTAGGGGACTCCTGACCTATAATATACAACCTATTTTATACAAATATTGTACCACAGTGTAGCCAGTACAATGTATTAGAAATATTTGCATTTGCAAAGTAGGAATCAACCACAGTGGTAAAATATTGCATAGAGATTAACATTTCAGGAGGAAGGGATAGTTTCTGATGGCCTCTATATCATATCATATAGGTATATTTCTGTTCTGTGTATGCTTAAAACCAGTTCTGTGAGCAGACAAAATGTAATGAAAGGTTTAATATCACTGCTAAATCATACATCTTTTAAAATATTAACCACATTGAAGCGTTTAAGGTAGAAACTACCATGTAAAGAGATAATAAAATTTTAAATAGATATTTGAAGATTCTCTTCCTTCCACTCCTCATCTTTCTCAAGGAATGAAGCATTCTCCTTCTGGAAGTAGATTTACGTTCAATGGGAATTCTGAACTTGTGGGAACAGCTGTCCCCCTATAGGGCCAGAAGGCTTTTTCTTGCTCAGTGTTATAGGTGAAGCACTTCATTATCAATATGCTTCATTGTGGCAATTAACTCTGAGCTTATTAATGCTAATGTGAGAGAGTAAGAAGTGGTTTCAACACCTGATACTGACTGCATAACACTTTTAAATATAGAATAATCTTTTCAGCAAATTAAGGGAGAAAGAAATCTTCAAAGAACCTTTGCTGTTCTCACTGGTTGTGTGCAATTGATTGAGTTTCCTAGGTACGAAAATGGTCACCTAATCCACCCCCTCTACCATAAGACAAGATGACTCAAGCCCACTGCACATAATCTTAGTGAACCCATATGGAAGTGTCCAGCAGAAATGCACAAATCACCTTCAATATTGCTGTCCAATTCCTGCATATCTTTATATTCAGGGGGATTTCTAAATGATGAGCCTATTAATTTTTTATATCTGAGAAAATTCTGTTTTAAAGCTTCCAGGTAGAAAAGAGCTATGGTTATTAGTGAATCTGAACTTTGTGCTAGGTCCCATTCAAATATTTGCTGAACATAAATGTTATGCCTGGATTTGTGGTAGTTTCTGGGACCATGATGAGGAAACAAAATATTTAATCAACTTAATGGATTATAGAGGACACAAAGATTAATTAGAGTTGTGCAATATATAAATAGAAATTACAAATAATATGCAGTGGAAGACTTACAATGTACTGTGATAGCATATGATAGGGATGAAAACATACATCACTGAGGATGTAACTTACGAGCTGAGTTCTGAAGGGTAAGTAGGAATTCTACAGAAAGATATTGGGAGAAAACCTATATCTCTAGCACTGTGATAGAGGAGAAAACCTGAAAAGACCCCTCTAAAAGAGAGCTAGAAATGAAAGACAAAATTGATAATTTAGTGAAAAAGCAAAAAGATGAACTAGAAAATAAAAGAAACATTTGAGTTGATTCTGCTACCCAAAAGCTGGGTTCACCTCTTAGTCATTTGACCAATAGTTATAACCGAGCCAAAGACTGGGAGAAGAAACGACTGATTATTACTTGCATCAAGTAAGAAGAACACCAGGGATCTCTCCCAAAGCAGTGTCTTCCCAAACAGCAAAATTGGAGAAGCTTTAAGGTAAGGGTACATGCATATTTATGAAGATACTTGAGCGGAGGAGAATTCAGTATAGAACTCAGACAAAGGCTGACCACGCCCAAGTTTTAGTTGATTGGCATTAGGAAGTTCATCATTATTTCATCATGCAGGTGGATGGGGGCCTTAGTTCCTGTAGAACTTAAAGATATGTTATTGAGTTTATCCCTTGAGGAGGAACTAAACTCTACTTTGCCGTTTAGTCTCTCAGTCATGTCTGAACCCTTGCAACCCCATGAAGTGTAGCCTGTCAGGTTCCTCTGTCAGGTCCATGGGATTCTCCAGGCAAGAACACTGGAGTGGGTTACCATTTCCTTCTCCAGGGGATCTTCCCAATTCAGGGACTGAACCTGGGTCTCCTGCATTGCAGGAGGCTTCTTTATCAACTGAGCCACCAGGGACTTTGCTTTATCATTGCACTATTGTTTGACTGCTTTTTCTCTGTTCTTACATTCCTGTGTTCCCTTAAGATCATTAATTACCAAAGCCTGTTCAAGAGCAGGCATTTGTGGTCAGGCTTAGGGCTTCCTGGTAGCTCAAACAGTAAGAATCTGCCTGCAGTGTGGGAGATCTGGGTTTGATCCTGGGTCAGGAAGATCCCCTGCAGAAGGAAGTAGCTACCCACTCCAGTGTTCTTGCCTGGAGAATTCCATGGACAGAGGACCTGGCAGGCTACAATCCATGGGGTCGCAAAGAGTTAGACAGGACTGCGCAACTAACACTTTTTTCACTTAGGTCACAAAGGGTTTAGACCAAAATCGCTTATTTTACATCAGAAAAAGATGTCATGTCTGGTTCTCTTCCTCTGGAGACCCCCTCCCCTGTCTGCCTACAAGGGTGCAGAAGGCCTCTGGTGGTAAGAGGAGGGGGAACAAGATTAAGCAAAGAGTCTCTCATTAAACAAGGGACTTTAGCTGTTTAACAGCCAATACACATATAAGGATAGGCCATAGGGAACTGGATACTCTAAGGATAAAGCCAGCAATCACATGGGATTGCACTGTCAGGAAAAAAAGTGAATCAAAAAAAAAAAATCCACCTTCTGCTTGAAAGTTGAATGTTGGAAGTTTTTCTGTCTCAGTATTGTTCACATGGGACAAAATTTTCACCCAAGAACTGATAATACAGATCACAAGATTTTAGAATTAAACTACTATAAAAATTTTTCCTGTACTGCTGCACTGATGAGACTCCTTATATGACTATCAAAAGAAAATGCAAAACATCTCTGCAGTTCCTGCAACCCAGAATAAATTAATCTTTATCAATAAAGGATTGCCAAATCTAGAATTTTATAACATAGAAGAAGGAAAATTGTCACCAAGAAAAAGCAAATAAATAATGGGGAGGGGTGTTATTGATCTCAGTTAACAGAATGGAACCATCTTACACAAGAGCATAATTTAAAAGCAACGTAAGGAAATATATTTCCTTCAGTTGAAAAAAATAGATAGATACCACATTTCTCTATAGTCATAACATTAAACCATAAAAAGGTATATTTAATGTGAAGAAGACTGTGACTTTAAAATTCAATAATTAGGGCATGTGAACTTATCAAAAGAGGGACTTCAAAATATAATGTTAAATGAAAGGATTTCAGAAAGGCTTTCTGAGCTATAAAAAGAATAAGGAGCAAAGATAAAAATATATATGAAATATATATATGTTGATAATCCCAACAAATATTGGCTACATAAATAGATATGCTTCCCTGGTGGCTCAGAGGTTAAAGCGTCGGCCTGGAATATAGGATACCCGGGTTCGATCCCTGGGTCGGGAAGATATTCTGGAGAAGGAAATGGAAACCCACTCCAGTACTCTTGCCTGGAGTATCCCATGGAGGAGGAGCCTGGTAGGCTACAGTCCATGGGGTCACGAAGAGTTGGACGTGACTGAGTGACTTCACTTTCACTTTCTATAATGCATTCAAGACATTTTAAAAATCAAGGTGAAAGAATATAAGAAATAATGGCATAAGATGAGAGTAAATGATGTCATATTGTTTGTGAGGAAGATGTGTGTTGTTTGACATTAGACTTTCTATATTATTTATTTCTGTTAAAATTTAAAGGTAAATTCAATAGCAATGAAAATAAGTTGTAAAACTATCAAATATAAAAAGTAAAATATAAAAGAAGAAAGATTAAAGAAACAGATCAATACAAAGAAATAGGAAAAGAGAATAAAAAGGAGTAGTTAAAAATACAGTGTAAAATGTATATAGATCCAAATATTAAAGTAATTAATAACAATGATGGAAATCAATATTACCAGTTCATATAAAGAGAACTTTTACCCTAGATACTAAAGAAAAATGACTTGTTCAACTTCTGGAAATACGGCAGTTTATGTACCTGGGCTGCCTTCTGAAAAACTAAAAATTGTGCTGTTTTATTTTTATAATATTTATATTTTTATATATAACAATATTCATACATGCATATGAAATAAAATTATATTCTTAAATAGAGCCAACTTTCCTATTGAACACTTTGCTATGCCCAGTGAAACTGAACATTTATGAGTTGAAGACTTGTATCATTAGAGAGCTTAAAACTCAACATTCAGATAATTAAGATCCAGTCCCATCACTTCATGGCAAATAGAAGGGGAAAAAGTAGAAGCAGTGACAGATTTTATTTTCTTGGGCCCTAAAATTGCTGTAGATGGTGACTGCAGCCACGAAATTAAAAGACACTTGCTCCTTAAAAGGAAACCTATGACAAACCTAGACAGCGTATTAAAAGCAAAGACATCACTTTGCCGACCAAGGTCCCTATAGTCAAAGTTTTTGTTTTTCCAGTAGTCATGTACTGATATGAGAGTTGGACAGTAAAGAAGGCAGAGCACCAAATAATTGATGCTTTTGAATTGTACTAATGGAGAAAACTGGAGAGTCACTTAGACTGCAAGGAGATCAAACCAATCAATCTTAAGGGAAATCAACCCTTAGTATGCATTGGAAGAATTAATACTGAAGCTGAAACTCCAATACTTTGGCCACCTGATGAAAAGAGTTGACTCACTGGAAAAGACCCCAATGCTGGGAAAGACTGAAAGCGAAAGGAGAAGAAAGTGGTAGAGGATGAGATGTTTTGATAGTATCACTGACTGCATAAACATGAATTTAAACAAACTCCAGGAGATAGTGAAGGACAAGTAAGCCTGGCATGCTGCTGTCCATGGGGTCAGACACAGTTTAGTAACTGAACAACAACAAATCATTCAGTTCATTCAGTTCAGTCACTCAGTCAGGTCTGACTCCCTGAAACAACATGGACTGAAGCATGCCAGGCTTCCCCATCCATCACCAACTCCCAGAGCTTGCTCAAACTCATGTCCCTCAAATTAGTGATACCATCCAACCATCTCATCCTTTGTCTCCCCTTCTCCTCCTGCCTTTAATCTTTCCCAGCATCTTGGTCTTTTCTGATGAGTCAGCCCCTTGCATCAGGTGGCCAAAGTATTGGAGCTTCAGCTTCAGTCCTTCCAATGAATATTCAGGATTGATCTCCTTTAGGATTGACTGGTTTGATCTCCTTGCAGTCCAAGGGACTCTCAAGAGTCTTCTCCAACACCACAGTTCAAAAGCATCGATTCTTTGGTGCTCAGCTTTCTTTATAGTCCAACTCTCATGTCCATACATAACTACTGGAAAACCATAGCTTTGACTATCCTTTGACAGCAAAGTGATGTCTTTGCTTTTTAATATGCTGTCTAGGTTTGGCATAGCTTTTCTTCCAAGGAGCAAGCATCTTTTAATTTCATGGCTGCAGTCACTATCTGCAGTGATTTTGGAGCCCAAGAAAATAAAGTCTGTCACTGTTTCCATTGTTTCTCCATCAATTTACCATGGAGTGATGGGACCGGATGCCATGATCTTCATTAGAGAGCAGAATTTGAATCCAAGGGCTTGCCTTTGCTCCATGAACTGAAACTTCAGTTCAGTTCAGTTCAGTGGCTCAGTCATGTCAGACTCTTTGCCACCCCATGAATCGCAGAACGCCAGGCCTCCTTGTCCATCAACATCTCCTGGAGTTCACTCAGACTCATGTCCATCGAGTCCGTGATGCCATCCAGCCATCTCATTCTCTGTCGTCCCCTTCTCCTCCTGCCCCCAATCCCTCCCAGCATCAGAGTCTTTTCCAGTGAGTCAGCTCTTCTCATGAGGTGGCCAAAGTACTAGAGTTTTAGCTTTAGCATCATTCCTTCCAAAGAAATCCCAGGGCTGATCTCCTTTAGAATGGACTGGCTGGATCTCCTTGCAGTCCAAGGGACTCTCAAGAGTCTTCTCCAACACCACAGTTCAGAAGCATCAATTCTTCAGTGCTCAGCCTTCTTTACAGTCCAACTCTCACATCCATACATGACCAGTGGAAAAACAACTTGACTAGACAGACCTTAGTCGGCAAAGTAATATCTCTGCTTTTGAATAGGCTAGCTAGGTTGGTCATAACTTTTCTTCTAAGGAGTAAGCATCTTTTAATTTCATGGTTTCAGTCACCATCTGCAGTGATTTTGGAGCCCCCAAAAATAAAGTTTGCACTGTTTCCACTGTTTCTCCATCTATTTGCCATGAATTGATGGGACTGGATGCCATGATCTTCATTTTCTGAATGTTGAGCTTTAAGCCAACTTTTTCACTCTCCTCTTTCACTTTCATCAAGAGGCTTTTTAGTTCCTCTTCACTTTCTGCCGCAAAGAGCTATATATACCTTTTTAATGTAAGGATAAACTAAAATGTGGCTTCTTCTCACCTGCTGGATCTTACTACCCAGAAAATAACAAAAACATCTGTTTCATTCATTGGTATTGATTGGAAGAGGAAATAAAAATCTTCTTTGAGAAATTATAACCACATTATGGTTATAATGCAGGTGTGCAAGCCAAACTGACACTGCTGCTGCTAAGTTGCTTCAGTCGTGTCCGACTCTGTGCAATCCCACAGACGGCAGCCCACCAGGCTCCCTCGTCCCTGGGATTCTCCAGGCAAGAACACTGGAGTGGGTTGCCATTTCCTTCTCCAATGCATGAAAGTGAAAAATGAAAGTGAAGTCGCTCAGTCATGTCCGACTCTTGGCGACCCCATGGACTGCAGCCTACCAGGCTCCTCCATCCATGGGATTTTCCAGGCAAGAGTACTGGAGTGAGGTGCCATTGCCTTCTCCAAAACTGACACTACATGGGTTGCATAAATAATGTTAAAGCAAGAATTCTTGTTGTGTCATTTCAGACTGGCTGCAACCCAAGCACCTGAGAAGCAAACAGAAGACCTTTCTAACCAAGATTGTGTGGTCAGGCTTTTTGCCCCACACTCTCTCACTCTTGCCCCATGTTTTGTAAATAATGATTATGTAACAGCTGAGATCACTTATAGCACTGTGTACATGCATTATGAGATATTAGCTGGGCCACGGGCTACTGTTATTCTCTAAGCATATACAAGTTTTACCTGGAATGCTAAGAGGTTAGGTGGGGGCTAACCTAATGGTGCAGAGAAGGCAATGGCAATGGCACCCCACTCCAGTACTTTTGCCTGGAAAATCCCATGGGTGGAGGAGCCTGGTAAGCTGCAGTCCATGGGGTCAACTGTGCAACTTCACTTTCACTTTTCACTTTCATGCATTGGAGAAGGAAATGGCAACCCACTCTAGTGTTCTTGCCTGGAGAATCCCAGGGATTGGGAAGCCTGGTGGGCTGCCATCTATGGGGTCACACAGAGTCGGACATGACTGAAGCGACTCAGCAGCAGCAGCAGCAACATCAGCAGCAACCTAATGGTGATTGCAGCCATGAAATTAAGAGACGCTTACTCCTTGGAAGGAAAGTTATGACCAATCTAGACAGCATATTAAAAAGCAGAGACATTACTTTGTCAACAAAGGTTTGTCTAGTCAAGGCTATGGTTTTTCCAGTAGTCATGTATGGATGTGAGAGTTGGACTGTGAAGAAAGCTGAGCGCCAAAGAATTGATGCTTTTGAACTGTGGTGTTGGAGAAGACTCTTGAGAGTCCCTTGGACTGCAAGGAGATCCAGCCAGTCCATTCTAAAAGAGATCAGTCCTGGGTGTTCATTGGAATTACTGATGCTAAAGCTGAAACTCCAATACTTTGGCCACCTCATGTGAAGAGTTGACTCACTGGAAAAGACCCTGATGCTGGGAGAGATTGAGAGCAAGAGGATAAGGGGATGACAGAGCAAGAGATGGTTGGACGGCATCACTGACTGGATGGACATGAGTTTGAGTGAACTCCAGGGAATTGGTGATGGACAGGGAGGCCTAGCGTGCTGAGGTTCATGGGCTTGCAAAGAGTCGGGCATGACTGAGCAATTGAACTGAACTGAACTGAACCTATATAGCTTTGGGGCTATGTTAAGATTAGGTTATTTTATGGCTGCTGCTACAGCTACTGTGTTAACCAGGAAAGAATTTTATGTTATGGTTACATTATGTTATATTATGTCGCTGCTGCTGCTGCTAAGTCGCTTCAGTTGTGTCAGACTCTGTGCGACCCCAGAGACAGCAATTCACCAAGCTCTCTCATCCCTGGGATTCTCCAGGCAAGAACACTGGAGTGGGTTGCCATTTCCTTCTCCAATGCATGAAAGTGAAAAGTGAAAGTGAAGTTGCTCAGTCGTGTCCAACTCTCAGCGACCCCATGGACCGCAGCCCACCAGGCTCCTCCATCCATGGGATTCTCCAGGCAAAAGTACTGGAGTGGGGTGCCATTGCCTTCTGCTTATATTATGTTATGCTATGTTATATTATGAGATGAGATATGATGTGATGTGACGTGATATGACATGACATGACGTGATGGCTGCTGCGTCAGCCAGAAAAGAATGCTGCCACTGTGCCATCCAGGAGACAATAAAGTGTTTGCAGCTCCTATGGTTCCTCACAATTTCTTCCAGCCTCTTAGCTCACACCTTGCCTACCCTGGGTTCAATGAACACTGTGCACAATGAGATACAGTGAGTCACCATAGAAACATTTATTCAGATAAGTTTCAAGAAAAGTAAATATTTAACAGATAAGAATAACTATGCAAGGAAATAAGAAATTATGAGATAGAAATAGGCAAAAAGAGGCACAACTAATATTGTAAAACCTTTCAGATATAGGAATAAAAGTAACACAGACTATCAAATGAGTATATTTAATATGTTTCAAGAAATTTAAAGGGGATTTTCAATAAGAATAGACACCAAGCACAGTTTAAAGGTAAGAAAATTTTATGGAAATTCCCAATAAAATGATGAGAAACAAAACAATCTTTAGGCCTAACAGCAGAGAAAATGCAATAAGAAAGAATAGTGAAAGGGAAGATAGAATAAAGAAATTAAGAGAAATTATGCTTTAGAGACAGATGAAAATGTAAAATAAAAATAAAAGGGCATGGAAGGTAGAGTTAGAAGAGCTCACAGGATTTCTGTGTTGAATAAAAGTAGCAAGAGTAGGCACCCTTGTCTTCCTGATCTTAGAAGAAAAGCATTTCAGCATTTCACCATGGTGTATGTTAGCTGTGGATTTACCATGTATAGCCTTTATTATATTGAGATGTTTTCCTTCTATATGTATTTTGAGATTTTTTTGTCATAATGGATGTTGATTTTTGTCAAAAGCTTTTTCTGCATCTATTGAAATGATCATATAATTTTATCCTTTTCTTTGTTAATGAGGCATGTCATGATTGATTTGTTGATGTTAAAACATCTTTCCATTCATGGAATGAATCCCAGTTGATCATGTTGTATGATCCTTTTGATACTAATATATTGCTGAATTGAATTTGTTAATATGTTATTGAGGATTTCTGCATCTATTTTCATCAGGAATATTGGCCATTAGTATTTTTATGGTGTCTTTGGTTTTCATATCGGGGTGATTCTGGCCTTATAAAATGAGTTTGGAATGTTCCTTTCTCTTCAATTTTTGGTAATAATTTGAGAAAGATAGATATTAATTCTTCTTTCAATATATGGTAGAATTCACCTATGAAGCCTCTGGACCTGCACTTTTGTTTGGGGGTATGGAAGTTTAACTGATTCAGTTTTGTTACTAGTAATTTGTTTATTCCATTTTTTCATGAATTCATGCATTTCTTCAATATTGATTTGTTGGCATATAATTGTTGATGGTACTCTCTTATGATCCTTTGTATTTCTCTGCCATCGATTGTAATTTCTCCACTTTTATTTATGATTTTTATTATTTGGGCTTTCTTTTTTCCCCTGATAAGTCTGGCTAAAAATTTATCGATTTTATTTATCTTTATTTTATTGATATTTTCCATTGTTTTTTAGTCTCTGTTTTTGTTTTTCCTCTGATTTTTATTCCTTCTGCTAACTTTAGGTTTAACATTTTCCTGTTTCTCTAGTTTCTTTAAATGTATGTTTAGATTGTGTATTCATGATTTTTCTTGTTTCATGAAGTAAGCCTTTATTGCTATGAACTTCATCCTTAGGATTTTTGTATCCCATAGATATTGGAATGTTGTGTTTCCATATTCACTTATCTCAGGGTATTTTTTAATATCCTCTTTGATTTCTTCATTGATACATGAGTTGTTTAATTGCATGTTGTTTAGTCTCCATGCGTCTGTCTTTTTCCAATTTTCTCCTTGTAATTTATTTCTGCTTTCATATTGTGTGGTCAGAGAAGATGCTTGATATGATTTCAATCTTCATAAATTTATTGAGTCTTGTTTTGTGACATAACATGTGACCTGTCCTGGAAACATTTCTTTTATACTTGAAAAGAATATGTGTTCTGTTATTTATGAATAGAAACTTCTATATATTATTTTTTCTATAATTTAATTTAGGCTAATGTATTGTTTTGTGTTTTTTTCAGATTTTATTTTATTGTTTAATATCAGTGTTTCCTTATTGATTTTTCTGTTTGAATTATCTACCCATTAATGTAATTGGGGCATTAAAGTCCACCACTTTTATTTTACTGCTATTTCTGCCTTGAAATCTGTTAATATTTGCTTTATGTATACAGGTGCTCCATGTTGGTTATACATCTATCTACATAGATATTTACAAATGCTACATCGTCCTTTTGGATTGACCTCTCTATTATTATGTGAAAGTGAAAGTGGCTCAGTCGTGTTCAGCTCTTTGTGACTCCATGGCCTATACAGTCCATGGAATTCTCCAGGCCAGAATACTGGAGTGAGTAGCCTTTCCCTTCTCCAAAAGACCTTCCCAACCCAAGGGTCAAACGTAGGTCTCCCCACATTGCAGGCAGATTCTTTACCAGCTGAGCCACAGGGGAAGCCCAAGAATACTAGAGTGTGTAGCCTACGCCTTCTCCAGTGGATCTTCCAGACCCAGGAATTGAACCAGGGTTTCGGTCCTTCATTGCCATTAGAATGGTATCATGTGCATATCTGAGGTTGTTGATGTTTCTCCCACCTATCTTGATTCCAGCGTGTAATGAATCACTGCCTTGTGGCAAAGGAGCTTGCATAACTCAGTGGAGCTATGAGCCATGCTCTGTATAGCCACCCAAGACAGAAGGGTCATAGCAGAAACTCCTGGCAAAACGTGATCCACTGGAGGAGGGAATGGCAAAGCAACCCAGTATACTTGCTGTGAGAACCTCAAAACTGTATAAAAGGACAAAAAGATATGTAGTAGTATATGTCAATATACACTATATATATAGTGTATATATCAATCACAATCTTTCCATTTATCCCTCACTTCCTTATTCTCTGGTAACCATAAGTTTGTTTTTAGAACTGTGATTCTACTTCTGTTTTGTAACTAAGTTCATTTGTACCCTTTTTTAGATTCCATGTATAAGCAGTATCATGTTACATTTGTCTTTCTGGGTCTGACTTACTTCATTCAGTATGATAAGGTCTGGGTCCATCCATGTCACTGCAAGTGGTGTTATTGTGTTTCTCTTTATAGTGAATAATATTCCATTGTATTTATGTACCACATCTTTCTTATCCTTTTCTCTGTTGATGGACAATTAGGTTGCTTCCATGTTCTGGCTATTGCATATAGTGGCACAATGAATATATTCCAATATTCCAGCCTGTATCTTTTGAATTATGGTTGTCTCTGGGTATATGCCAGGGAGTGGGATTGCTGGGGAATACAGTAGTTCTATTTTTAGGTTTTAAGGAACCTCTATACTGTTCTCCATATTGACTGTACCAATTTACATTCCCACAGTGTAGAAGTATTTCCTTTTCTCAACAGCCTTCTCAACATTTATAGTTCACAGATATTTTGCTGATGGCCATTCTGACTGGTGTAAAGTAATATCTCATTGTAGTTTTGATTTGCATTTCTCTATTAGATCTTCTGCACATTTCTTGATTGTTTTTTGGTTTGTTTTTGTTTGTTTGTTTTTGTTTTGTTTTGACATATAATTGCATAATTTGCTTGTATATTTCGGTGAGTAATACCTTGCCGGTTTCTTCATTTGCAAAAATTTTCTCCTATCCTGGAGGTTGTCTTTTTGCTTCATTTCTGGTTTCCTTTGCTATGCATAAGCTTGTAAGTATAGTTAGATCCCATTCATTTTTTAAAAAATTTATTACTCTAGAAGGGGATCAAAGAATATCTTGCTGTGATTTATGTAAAAGAGTGTTCTACCTATATTTTCCTCTAAGAGTTTTATAGGATCTGGGCTTACATTTAGGTCTTTAATTTATTTTCAGTTTATTTTTGTTGCATAATGTTCAAGATGTTCTTTCACCTGTAGCCATCTAGTTTTCTCTACACCACTTATTAGAGAGGCAGTCTTTTCTCCACTGTATATTCTTACATCCTTTGCTATATATTAGGCGACCACAGGTGCATGGGTTTATCTCTGGAATTTCTATCTTGTTCTATTGATCTATATTTCTGTTTTTGTGCAGACACTATGTTGTTTACATTACTGTCACTTTGTAGTATATTCTGAAGTCAGAGAACTTGTCCTCTTTCACTCTGTTATTTTATTTTTCTCAAGATTGCTTTCACTATTCAAGGTCGTTTATGTTTCCATACAAATCGTAAATTTTTGCTTGAGTTCTGTGAAAAATGCAATTGGTAACTTGAGTACATTATATGAAATACCAGGCTAAATTAATGACAAGCTGGAACCAAGATTGCTGGGAGAAATATCAACAACCTCAGATATGCAGATGATACTTTAATGGCACAAAATGAAAAGGAACTAAAGAGCCTCTTGATGAAGGCGAAAGAGGAGAATGGAAAACCTGGCTTAAAACTCAGCATTCAAAAACTAAGATCATGGCATCCAGTCACATCATTTCATGGCAGAAAGACAAGGAAAATGTGTAAACAATGTCAGATTTCATTTTCTTTGGCTCCAAAATCACTACAGACAGTGACTGTGGCCGTGATATTAAAAGACACTTACTCCTTGGAAGAACAGCTATGTTAAACCTAGACAATGTTTTAAAAAGCAGAGACTTCACTTTGTCAACGAAAGTCCATATATATAGTCAAAGCTATGATTTTTCCAGTAGTCACGTATGGATGTGAGAGTTGGACCATAAAGAAGGCTGAGCACCGAAGAATTAACACTGTCAAACTGTGGTGCTGGAGAAGACTCCAGAGAGTCCCTTGGACAGTAAGGAGAAAAACCAGTCAATCCTAAAGGAAATCAACCCTAAATATTTATTGGAAGGACTGATGCTGAAGCTGAAGCTCCAATACCACCTGATGTGAAGAGCTGACTCATTGGAAAAGGCCCTGATGCTGGGAAAAATTGAGGGCCAGAGATAAGTGGGCAACAGAGGATGAGATGGTTGGATGGTATCACTGACTCAATGGACATGAGTTTGAGCAGACTCAGGGAGACAGTGATGGACTATCTAGCCTGGATGTGATAGTGATAGACTATTTACATTAGCCTGGTGTACTACAGTTCATGGCGTTGCAAAGAGTCAGACATGACTTAGTGACTGAACAACAACACAAATTTGATTGGGGTTGCATTAAATCTGTAAATTGCTTTACATACTATAGTCATTTTCACAATATTCAGTCTTCCAATCGAAGAATATGGTATAATTCTCCATCTGTTTGTGTCATCCATGGTACTTTTCATCAGTATCTTATAGTTTTCTGAGTACAGCTTTTTTTTGTCTCCTTAGGTGGGTTATTCCTCAGCATTTTATTCTTTTTGATGTGATGATAAATGAGATTGTTACCTTAATTTCTCTTTCTGATCTTTCATTTTTAGTGCATAAAAATGCAAAAGATTTTTGTGTACCCTGCAACTTAAACAAACTCATTGATGAGCTTTAGTACTTTTCTGGTAGTGTCTTTAAGAATTTCTATGTATAGTATCATGCCATCTGCAAACAGTGAATATTTTACTGTTTCTTTCCAATTTGGATTCCTTCTATTTTTTTATATGATTATGTGGGTAGGACTACAAAAAATAATAGTGACAAGAGTGACAAGTATCCTTTTCTTATTCCTGTTCTTAGACAAAATGTTTTCAGTTTTTCACCATTGAGAATGATGTTTGCTATGGTTTTGTTATATATAGCCCTTTTTTAGTGTTGAGATCAGTTTCCTCTGTGCCCACTGTCTGAGAGTTTCTGTCATAAATTGGTGTTAAGCTTTGTCAAAAGTTTTTTTGTATCTATTAAGATAATCGTATGGTTTTTATTCTTCAATTTGTTAATAGGATATATCATATTGATTGGTTTCCATATATTGAATTCTTGCACTTCTGGGATAAATTCTAAGAGATCCTGGTGTAGAAGGCTTTTAATGTATTGCTGAATTCAGTTTGTTAGTGTTTTGTTGAGGATTTTTGTGTCTTGTTCATCAGTGATATTTGCTTGCAATTTTCTTTTTTTGTGCTATCTTTGTTTGTTTTTGGAATCAAGGTGATAGCGCCCCTGTAGAATGAGCTTGGGAATGTTTTATTCCTCTGCAAGTTTTTGGAAGAGTTTTAGAATGATAGGTAGTACTTATTCTCTAAACATTTGATAGAATTCACCTGAGAACCCATCTGATCCCAGACTTTTGCTTGTTGGAAGATTTTTTAATCACAGTTTCAGTTTTAGTACTTGTAATTTGCCTGTTCAAATTTTTATTATTCTTTTATCAATCTTGGAAGTTTGTATCTTTCTAAGATTTTGTCCATTTCTTCCAGGCTGTCCATTTTATTGGCATATAGTTGCCTGTAGTAGTCTCTTATGATCCTTGTATTTCTGTGATGTCCATTGTAACTTCTCATTTTTCATTTATGGTTGTATTGATTTGAGTTCTTCCCGCATTTTCATGAGTCTGAGGTTTTACTAATTTTGTTATCTTCTCAATGAGCCAGTTTAGCTTCATTGATTTTTTTTCTATTGTTTTCTTCATATCTATTTCAATGATATCTACTCTGGTCTTTATGATTTTCTTATTAACTTTTAAATTTTTCAAGTTTTTCCTTCTCTAGTTGCTTTATGTGTAAGGTTAAGTTGTTCATTTGGGGTTTTTTTTTTGTTTTGTTTTATGAAGTAAGATTGTATCATTATAAAGTTCCCTCTTACAACTGCTTTTGCTGCATTCCATATGTCTTTGATTGTCATATTTTCACTGACATTGTCTCTAGATGTTTTTTAACTTTCTTTTCTGATTTCTTCCCTGATCCATTGGTTATTTAATTATATATTTTTAACCTCCATGTATTTGTATTTTTACATTTTTTTCTTATAACTGACTTCTTATCTCATATTGCTGTTATCAGAAAAAAATGCTTGATATGATTTTAATTTTCTCAAATTTACTGAGGCTTGATTTGAGACCTAAGGTGTGATCTATCTCAGAGAATGTTCTATGTGCCCTTGAGAAGAATGTGTTCTGTTGCTTTTGGATGGAATGTCCTATAAATATCCATTAACATCTGGTCTATTGTGTCATTTAAGGTTGTGTTTTCTTTTAATTTTCTGTTGTTTTCTTTCATCACTTTGAATTTATCATCTCACTCCCTTCTGGCCTGGAGTTTCTGCTGAAAAATCAGCTGGACTGTTAACCTTTGAGGATCCCCTTGTATGTTACTTGTTGGTTTTCCCTTGTTGCTTTTAATATTTTTCTTTATATTTGATATTTTTAGTTTGATAGATATGTGTGTTGGCATATTCCTCTTGCATTTATCCTGGATGAGACTGTGCTTCCTGGATTTGGGTGACTATTTCCTTTCCTTGTTAGGGTCGTTTTTGACTATAATCTCTTCAAATGTTTCCTCAGAGCCTTCCTCTTTCTCTTCTTCTTCTGGGACTCCTTTAATGCTGGTGCATTTAATGTTGTCCCAGATCTTTCTAACTCCTCCCTTGTTTCTTTTCATTCTGTTTTCTTTATTCTGTTTCACAGCAGTGATTTCTGCCATTCTGTCTTCCAGCTCACTTATCTATTCTTCTGCCTGTTATTCTGCTATTGATTTCTTCTAGTTTTTTCATTTCAGTTATTGTATTATTCATCTCTATTTGTTCTAGTTTCTTTTAAAACACTTCATTTATCTTCTTGATGCTTGCTTCCATTCTATTTCTGAGGTCTTTGATGATCTTTGCTATAATTACTTTGAATTCTTTTTCAGGTAGCTTGCTTATCTTCTGCTCATTCAGTTGTTCTTATACATTTTTTATCTTGCTTCTTCCTCTGCAACATAGTTATCTTGGCCCCATTAAACTTACTCTATTTGTGTTCTCCTTTCTGCAGGCTGCAGAATCATAGTTCCTCTTGCTTCTGGTATCTGCCCCTGGTGCATGGTGTTGGTCCAGAGGCTTTTGCCACTATTCCCTTGAAAGGAGGTTTGATTGGTATTGTGGTGACCAAAGCCTGCACTAGATAATGAATGGGGCCTCCCCTTTGCTCTGTTGGTTTGGCAGTGGTTGTCACTGCCCTGAGAGGGGCAGCATCTGTTTCCTAGTTATTTGAGTAGAGGCCTTCAGATCTGTTTCTTAGCTGTGTTTCTGATCTACAGTGCAAGATAGGTGGGATGTAGCACTCCCACTGGGAAAGAAACCACTGTGTATTCCTCTGCTAGATTTGTTCAGCTGTGAATGTGCTCTGTTGTGTCCCTTTTTGCTCATTGTGCAGCCTCAGAAAGTACACTGTGGTTTGTACCACTCTCAGTCCCACCTTAACTGGGTAGGCCTTCAGTTGGTCCTGGTATCTCATAGCATTGTTTTCATTAAGCAACTGGTGCAGATCTGCTGAGGTCAGGTCCCAGGACTGCAGTAGTCATGCACCTGGATCCACTGTGGGAGCTATGGATGTGACTCAGACTCTGGCCTGCCCCCCCTCCTTATGTCCATGCCCACAAAACCCCCCACCTGAAAGCAACATCTGTCCCAGCTGCAAGACAACTTGTCCTTTCAGATGTTTTGCAGATCCTAAATTTAGGAAGCTCTTGGTGGAGGTGTACCTCCATGGTTCATGCAGTAATGAGGAGAGATTTCAGCTCTTCTTCCTTAGGCACACAGCCTCTGGAAATCAGCTATGATTTCAGTCCCTCCTCTCAGTGGATTTCCTAGTGGAAGGAGCTATCTATGCCCTTCTTTGACAGCAGGGAAGATCCCAGCAACCGCTGGAGGATTTCCTAGTAGTAAGAGCTATTCACACCTCCTGGGACACTGGTGCAGATGCTGACGCCCACTGGTGGATTTCCTACAGGTGGGAGCTGTCCATACCCTTTCTGGCCAGTGAGGTCAGGGCCTGGCCTCTGCCCACAGTTTTGGAAGAAGCAGCCAGTGCCCATCTCTGAAGCCCAAGACTCACACCCACACCTGGAACACCTGTAGGCAGTGTCCTATTGTCTGGCAGTGCTCAAGGAAAGAAGACTTTATGGTGGTCTCTTCCCACTGTGTCTGCCTCCCAATAATGGTGCTTTACCTGTCTGGCAGGCACAGGTTTCTCTTCCAAGTGCACCCTCAGTTGCCACAGCTTGACCTCTCCAAGCTGTTTCTATACCTCTCCCTGGGCCTGAACTCTAGAGCTTGAACTTCAGGACCTGGCCCACGTCCCAAACAACAGAGCCGTGTGTCAGGTTGGGGGAGAACACGATGGCAGTGCCGCCCCTCTGTGCAGGTCACCCTCCGTTTTGCCTTCCTCAAGCTTGTTACTGTTCTCTCCTCTTAGGCTCCAAAGTTCCCCTTTGTCCAGGCTTGTCTCTCTGACAGTGAGGAAATTTCCCAAGGTGCAAGAAGCTTTCCTGCTTCACAGCTCCCTCCCTGAGGTGCAGGCCCCATTTCTGATTCCGTCTGTTGCTTTTTCCTTTTGTCCTACTCTGTTATGGGGAGTTTTTCTTGTTGTTTCATATATCTAACGTCTTCTGTCAGTGCTCAGAAGCTGTTCTGTGGGAATCATTTCACTTGTAGATAAAAGAAGGTGAACTCTGCTTCCTACTCCTCTGCCATCTTCATCTTTCTCCAATGATCACTTGATTTTAAAAGCATTCTAAGAGTACTACCTCTTTACTCTCCCTCCCATTTTATGTTTTTCATGTCGTAGTTTGCACTTTTATCTTGTGTAACCCCTAACTGCTTACTGTAGTTATCATTGATGGTGATAGTTTTGTCTTTTAAGTTTCATACTAGCTTTTAAGTGGCTGATCTACTACTTTCACTGTATATTTACCCTTACCACTAAGATTTTTTCCTTTGATATATTTTCTTACTTCTAGCTGCTGTGTGGACTTTTATTTTCTCCTTTAACATTTCTTAAAAGGGCATGTTAGTGGTAATGAGTTTCTCTAACCTTTGCTTGCCTGGGAAAATTTATCTGTTTCAATTCTGAACAATAAAATTGAAGCATATAGGTTTAAGTTTTTTGTTTGTTTATTTGTTTTTACTTTCAGAACTTTAAATATATCCTGCTACTCCCTACTGATCTGTAAATTTTCTGCAGAGAAATGAACTGATAGTCTTATGGGGTTTTCCTTGTATTTGATTAGTTGTTTTTCTCTTGGCATTTTTAAGATTCTCTCTTTAACTTTTGCCATCTTAAATATAGAATGTCTTGGTGTGAATCTCTTTGAGTTTTTCTTGTTTGAAGCAAGTTTGTGTTTGTGCTTCCTGTTTGAAACAAGTTGATTTTATGCTTTCTGGACATGGATGTATGTTTCCTTCCCCACAATAGGGAAGTTTAGCCTTTATTTCTTCAGGTATGTTTTCTGTTTACTCTTTTCCTTCTCCTTCTGTAACCTTACAAGGCAAACATTAATAATCCTTGATGTTGTCCCAGAGATCCCTTAGGCCTTTTACTTTAAAAAAATTCTTCTTTTTGCTGTTCTGACTGGATGGTTTCCACTATTTTATCTTCTAGATTGCATATCCATTCTTCTCTATTATCTAATCTGCTGATGATTCCCTCTAGTGTATTTTAATTGTTATTCAGTTATGTTTGATTCTCATGATTTCTAAATCTTTGCTGAAATTTTCACTAAGTTCCTACATTCTATTCCCATATTTGGTGACTATCCTTATGACCATTTCTTTGAACTCTTTGTCAGATAAATTATTTATCCTCATTTCATTAGAGTTTTTGGGTTTTTTTTCCTGGAATTCTATAGTGTTCTTCAGTTTGGAACATATTTCTCAATCTCCTCATTTTGTTTAACTTTAGGATTTTGTTTCCATTAATCAAGTGAAATAACTATCACTCATAGTTTAAAAGATGTGGGCTTATGTGGAAGCATTTTTTATGTAAATTGCTTGTGCCTACTCCGGAAGATAGTGATGGACAGAGAGGCCTGGCGTGCTGCGATTCATGGGGTCGCGAAGAGTCGGACACGACTGAGCAACTGAAGTGAACTGAACTGAGCACCATAGGCCAAGGCAGTTCTGGGAGGTGCTGTGCTGAGATCCCTTGGCAGAGCAGCTGGAGCTGGAGGAGGCACAATCTAGATCCTGGGGAGCACTATGCCAGGGTCACCTTCATGGAGTGACTGAGGCTGGATTGGGTCCAAGCTGGGGACAGTCCTTGGGGAATGCTATACCTGACACCAACTTGGCAGGTTTGCTTGGGCTGGATCAGACCTTAATCAGGGGCAGTCTAGGAGTGGGGGGATCTCTCAAACAATCATGCTTACTGGTGCTTCCAGTTCTGGAGCAGACTCTATCAGTTCACTACTCATTTGACCAAATTTGTGTGTCTAGCAAAAAATTTCTTCCCCTATATTCTAGATACCCTTGAAATTAATTTTGTTTTTATTGGGTCCCAAGAGTGTGAATCTGTACTCTGGCCCTTCAGCAACATTCCTTTCCTTTATACTGTAGGTTGCTGCATTGGGATGGGATTCCCATGGATACTCTGTCTCCGTCTTTCCTACTCATTTCTACATCATCCTTATATGTGTAGTGGCTATTAAATCAGCCCTCAAGTCTTCTTCAAGAGGAATTTCTCTATGTGTATGTATAGATTTGGTGTGCCCCTGAAATGTGAGCTCAATGGCTTACTATACTGCCTTCTTGAATCCTTCCATTAAAATAAAAACTTTTAAATAAGGCAACAAAAAACTGGGCTAAATTTGTCTCTGGTAGAGCTTTATGAAAGAAAAATTATAAAAGATGTATTTCAGGTGAGAGGAAAATAAGCTCAGGAAACATACTTAAGACTCTACAATAAGTGAAAAAAAAGTAGAAAGCAAAAAATGTGGATTAAAAAAATTGACCACTTAAAGCAATCATAATACTAGAGGGTTATAGCACATTGCAAAATCAGAATATTCAACAACAATAGCATATAAGTTGGGGTATGTTAATCAGAGATAATATAGAAGACATTTGCACATCCTTATGTGTTTTAAGATGGAATCCTTGTGTTGTTGCTAGAGGCTTTTATTTAGGTATTGATTATCCTGAGGTTTTGTAAGTAATGCAAGAATTTTTAAGTGAACATCATGACATTAAAATAACACAAAGGACCAGCTATAAAATTATATGCATATTTTCTACTCTACAGAGGGTTGGCATTCCTAATCCCCAATTTTAGTGGCATATCATGCAGACAGATATGCCAACAAAATTGGCAAAACAGGGAGGTAAAACAGGAAAATCAGCAACTATAACAAAAGATTTTTTTTTAGATATTTCATTTTAGTAGTTAATGGATCAAGCAGATAAAATATCCATATGTGTATGGAATATTTTAATAACACACTTAACCCTGTGTAACACTTTACCAAGTTGTTACAGCGTACATTTTCTTTTCAAGTTCATAAAATAGGTTTGAAATTGTACCACGTGGTGCCATAGACATATCTTTACAAATTCTGAAAGATTATCATCTTCTAGCTTTAAACATTGGTTAAGTTCCATTATGGCTTGTTCTTTGACCCATATATCATTGACTTTCATGATTTCAAAACTCTTAAATCTTTTTCTAGTGATCCTTACAACATTCACATACAAAGTAAGTCAGACCTCTGTTTCATAAAACATAAGCATACATCCCAGGTAGTTTAAAGATTTAAATGTATAAGATAAAACTATACAACATCTAGAGAAGAATAGAATGACAATCTTTATGCTATTGGCCAGGGAAGAAATTTTTAATGAGATACAGAAAGTGTAAGTCATAGAGAAAAATACTGGTATATTCAACATATGAAATTCTGTTCATTTTAAAAGCCATAAAGAAAATGGGAAAGCAAGCTCAAACAAAAGAACGTATTTTATTATATAACCAATAAAGAATTTATTTTCAGAATATATTAAAGAACTCCTACAAATAAGTGAGAAAATAGTTTACTACTTAATAAGCAATGAACAAAAAGAAGAGAATTTTACAGAAAAGTGTATAATTGACTTAACATATGAAGAATGTTGAACTTCATCAGTAATCAGTTCAGTTCAGTTCAGTCCAGTCGCTCAGTCATGTCCGACTCTTTGCGACTCCATGAATTGCAGCACGCCAGGCCTCCCTGTCCATCACCAATTCCTGGAGTTCACTCAGACTCACAGCCATCAATTCAGTGATGTCATCCAGCCATCTCATCCTCTGTCGTCCCCTTCTCCTCCTGCCCCCAATCCCTCCCAGCATCAGAGTCTTTTCCAATGAGTCAACTCTTTGCATGAGGTGGCCAAAGTAATCTTAGATATGCAAATCAAAACCACTGTGTATCATCATTGCCACCTTCAGATGAACAAAGTTTAAAAATCAAACAAAATCAAGTGATGGCTAGAGTGTGTGAAGGAATGAAAATGTTTTCCCACTTCTGATGAGAATGTAAAATAGTAAAATTATTTTGAAAATCAATTTGGCATCACTTAGGAGGCAATGGCAACCTACTCCAGTACTCTTGCCTGGAAAATCCCATGGATGGAGGGAGCCTGGTGGGCTGCAGTCCATGGGGTCGCTAGGAGTCGGACACGACTGAGCGACTTCACTTTCACTTTTCACTTTCATGCATTGGAGAAGGAAATGGCAACCCACTCCAGTGTTCTTGCCTGGAGAATCCCAGGGACAAGGGAGCCTGGTGGGCTGCCGTCTATGGGGTCGCACAGAGTCGGACGCGACTGAAGCGACAGAGCAGGAGCAGCAGCAGCAGTAAAGCTGAATATATACAACATACTTGTAACTTCAGTTCAGTTCAGTCGCTCAGTCGTGTCCAACTCTTTGCGAACTGAACTGAAGTTACAAGTATGTTGCTTATATTCAGCTTTACTAAGTGATGCCAAATTCCACTATTGCATATATATCCGAGGCAATTTTTTTCCATGTGTACCAGAAGTCAAGTTTCAAGATTATTTACTGAGGCCTTATTCTAAGGCAAAAAAATTAAAACTATCCAAGTGTTCATCAGCAATGGAAAGATTGACAATTATTGTATATTCCTAAAACAAAGTATGATCTAAAACAAAGTATGTAAAATTATTGAAATAAATAGGGTACAACATTGATAAATCTCTAAAACATAATGTTGACCTAAGAAATAAGTTTTAAAAAATTATATTATGTTATTTTAGTTACATAAAATTCAAAAGCTAATAAGTCTAAAAGTGTAATGTATATGGACAGACAAATAAGAAGTTAGGTGCTAAAGCTACAAAGGAGAAGCAGGAAATAATTCAAAAGAAGAAATACAAATAGCTAATAAACATTTTAAAGGGGAATTAAAACACTACTAATCATGGAAATGCATACTAACGATTATATTCCATTTCAAATCTAGATGCTGGCAAAACTTTAAATTTATTTTAAAAAACAAGATTTGACAAGACTATAAAGGTAAATTAAAGGTTTAGAATTCACATCTCCTAAATCCAACCATTTCAAATGTAGGTTTATATCCAGGAGAAATTCATATAAAAGGCCCCAGAACATGTACAAAAATAAAGTGTCATATAGTCATAAAATATCATTCTAATTAGCTAAAACTAGAATTATATGTATCAATTTGGTTAAGTCTAAAATTCACAGGACTTCCCTGGTGGTCCCTGGTTAAGAATCTACCTTGCGATGTAAGGGATCCAGATTCAGTCCCTGGTGAGGAACTAAGGTCCCCCACGCTATGGGACACCTAAACCCATGCACCACAGTTGCCAAGCCTGTGTGCTCTAGAGCCCACGCACCACAGCTGGGGAGCCCTGGTGCTGTAACTACTGAGCCTGCACAGAGCTAGAAAACTGCCTATCTGCTGAAACTAAGGTACAGTGCAGCCAAAATAAAGAAACCATAAAACATTTTTAAAAGAAATTGAGGTAGTAAGTTGAGAAGTAAAGCAAACAGAATTTTAAAAAAAATCAAAATAGTGGCTATTTGGCGAGGAAAATGGTCAGGCATAGGTAACCAGAAGGTATCACTTTACCTAGAATGATCTTAAAGCAAATAGGGCAAAAATCATAAGATTTTATAAAGCTAAATGTTGGAATAACACATGGTATTCCTTGTATTATTCTCTGCATAATTTTATTGCTTAAAATACATAGTAATAATAATGTATTAAGGGTAAACATAAAAATAGAGTAGGATACAATTCCTAGGTATAAGGAGCAGCAAATACTATTCTAGTATCTTGGTTTCCTTACTTCTCTGATTTGTGAAATCTAACTCATTCTCAAAATTTACCCTAAGTAACCCCCTCTGCTGTGACATACTTCCCTGCTGCTGCTGCTGCTGCTGCTGCTAAGTCGCTTCAGTCGTGTCTGACTCTGTGCGACCTCACAGACGGCAGCCCATTGGGCTCCGCCATCCCTGGGATTCTCCAGGCAAGAACACTGGAGTGGGTTGCCATTTCCTTCTCCAATGCATGCAAGTGAAAAGTGAAAGTGAAGTTGCTCAGTCGTGTTTGACTCAGCAACCCCATGGACTGCAGCCTACCAGGCTCCTCCGTCCATGGGAGTTTCCAGGCAAGAGTACTGGAGTGGGATGCCATTGCCTTCTCCGGACATACTTCCCAGACCCACATAAAGAAATACTAAGCACCTTAATTGTATCTAAGTAGTATCTATCACACCAAGTTATGATTGTATAATTTGTTTGCAAAATACACAATAGCTTCAAGAGGAGACAGCGTTCTCATTTTAATTTTTCTGGTATCTAACACCCAGTGTTTGGCGCAAAGCAGATACCCAACAAACAATTGCTGCCAAAGCTGAAATTAATGTGGCTCTATTTCTGGACAATATAATGAAAAAAACTAGAACTTTAAGACTGAGTCACCTTAAGATCCTAGACCCATTTTCAAGTATCTTAGAAAAATTGATTAATTTCTCTGGATTTATTTTTCAATTAGGAAATTTAATTGGTATATCAAAACTTAGAGGTCATTTGATAAATTATACACACATTTCATTTATTGGATGACATACCTGTACATATAACAAAGTACATTCTGTGATCTATAAAAGTCTTCAACTATCCTAAAGTGTTTTCACCAAAAATGTTTAAACATAGTGCCACTTAGTAATACATGTAGAGCCTAATATGAGTAACATGGTAGTAAAGGAGATGGCTTGCTATTAAAGTTGAAGAATGTTAAAGATCAAAGTTCCAGGAAGAAGTATAATAGAAACTGAGTGGTATGGTGCTACCTGTTTCTTTAATCAGGATGATTCAGGGAGATGATATGGGGTGGGGGGGTGGGAGGTGGGAGGGGCTTCGGCATTGGGAGATCGTGGACACCTGTGGCTGATTCATATCAATGTTTGGCAAAACAAATACAGTATTGTAATGTAGAATAAAGTATTAAAAAAAAGAGTTATTGCCTGTGTTCTACTGGTTGTTAAATATTTTAGCTACCACTGTTGTTTTCACATCACCTGATTTAATCAAACATTTTAGTTAACAGTAAATTTCTATACACACCACTCAAAAATAGCCAGATTATAAATAGGTCAAATACAATATACGTGCATGCTCGGCTGTTTCAGTCGTGTCAGACACTGGGCAACTCTACGGACTGTAGCCAGCCTGGCTCTGCTGTCCATGGGATTCTCCAAAGCAAGAACACTGGAGTGGGTTGCCATACTCTCCTGACAACCTGATATTCCTCCTGGGAATCTTCTTGACCCAGGGATTGAATCCACAATCCCTGCTGAATTTTCTGCATCATAGGTGGATTCTTTACTGCTGAGCCACCCACAAAGCCCTCAATACAACATATTCAGTCCTAAAACTTTATCAAAATTAATGCAGATTTGTGTGTGTATGTGTGATTCCAATTATTTTTCATTTCTTGAAGTGCTTCAGGGCAGTTTAACAAAGTTCAAATAGCACAATATAGTGATAGAACAGAAATGTATGCTGACAGAATCTCAGTTAATCCTAAGATTGTTGGATACATTTGCATTTTTATTATCTAAAGCTTATCCTTTATGTATATGTAAACAAATGGAAATACTAATAAAATTTAACATACTAGTTTTTCTTGAATTCATAATTTCTTTATTAAAATTTTCACAGCTTCTTGGTAAGTACATGTACTGATATGTGAAAGAAAGACAAAAGATCAGCTCTTTAATTATAGAAATTTGAGAAACTGAAGTGTCAGCTTTCCTCTGAAATCTAGAAAAACAATGAGATGTTAGTTTGAAACAAGAATCTGATATTCGAAAACCAGATTAAACTGTAGAACTTCAAAGAGAACAAGAAGGATCAAGTGTTTCTAGAGACATACTAAAAGAAGAGGCTGGAAATGTAAAAAGTTTTATATACAGAAGACTAGGAACATGTCTGCTAAGAGGTGTTTGGAAAATACTTTGTAACAAAAGGATCTCTGAGACCTTTTTCCTGTTCAAAGCAAATGTTCTAATGCACACTGGTATAAATGACTCCCTTATGAATTCACATTTTAACACCCTGTCACCAGAACACTGTGTACAAAGAGAAATATGTTTCTAGAAAGTCTGGGTGCAGTCTGTGATCATCATTTAAGCATAGAATTGTCTAGACTTTACTGACTTTAGTAAAATGCTGATATCAAAAGCAACAACAACTTCTGCTGGCCAAAAGGATGATTTCATCACTTCCCTAATCCGGTGCTGGAATTGCTTGCATTTGAGTGGTGGTATTTTATCTTCCATAGCCCCCTGGGACCTATACAGGAGAGGTTAGCATTCACAGTCTGTAGAAAGGAACGGCTAAGGAATTTGTTTTGAAGCAACATGTGTATGCAAGCACATTGCTTTTATGCATTCCTTTCTTATAGGTAAATGCCCACATCTTTATCTTTTAACATTATTGTCTTCATTATTACTATCAATATCATCATTTGAGGGAAGCATGGTGCTGGTAAGCACAAAACATCTACTAACATTACCATGATCAGAGAATTCAAAAGTTGAATCTAAGAGCTTAGCATGCTCAGAAAACATATGAAGGAAAGTTACATTTTGAATGTTCAGTAATTTAAATATAGGATTCCCAGCTTCTCAGTGAAGATGAGGAATAACATGACATTTCACTTTGAAATTTTGATCCATAAGTGTTTCATAAATATATGAGGTAGGAAGAGGTAGCACAAGGTAGGGTATTTATTTACTTACAGTGGCCAAAGTTTTTATTTTTTAATTTTTAAAAATTTTTTTAAAAATACTTTATTCTACATTACAATACTGTATTTGTTTTGCCATACATTGACATGAATCAGCCACAGGTGTCCACGATCTCCCAATGCTGAAGCCCCCTCCCACCTCCCACCCCATATCATCTCCCTGAATCATCCGGTGCACCAGCCCCATGCATCCGGCATCCTGTATTGAACATAGACTGATGCTTCATTCTTACAAGATAGTATACATGTTTCAATGCCATTCTCCCAAATCATCGCCTCCTCCCTCTCCCTCAGAGTCCAAAAGTCCATTCTATACCTCTGAGTCTCTTTTGTTGTCTCACATAGAGGGTCATCATTACTATCCTTCTAAATTCCACATATATGTGTCAGTATACTGTATTGGTGTTTTTCTTTCTGGCTTACTTCACTCTGTATAATCGGCTCCAATTTCATCCATCTCATTAGAACTGAGTCGAATTTATTCTTTTTAAGGGCTGAGTAATAATCCATTGTGTATATGTACCACTGCTTTCTTATCCATTCATCTGCTGATGGACATCTAGGTTGTTTCCATGACCTGGCTATTATAAACAGTGCTGCAATGAACATTGGGGTACATGTGTCTCTTTCAATTCTGGTTTCCTCAGTGTGTATACTCAGCAGTGGGATTGCTGGATCATAAGGCAGTTCTATTTGCAATTTTTTAAGGAATCTCCACACTGTTTTCCATAGTGGCTGTACTAGTTTGCATTCCCACCAGCAGTGTAAGAGGGAAATATACCATGCTCATGGGTTGGAAGAGTCAATATAGTGAAAATGAGTATACTATCCAAAGCAATCTACAGATTCAATGCAATTCCTATCAAGCTACCAGCAGTATTTTTCACAGAACTAGATCAAATAATCTCAAGATTTGTATGGAAATACAAAAAACCTCGAATAGCCAAAGCAATCTTGAGAAAGAAAAATGGAACTGGAGGAATCAACTTGCCTGACTTCAGGCTCTACTACAAAGCCACAGTCATTAAGACAGTATGGTACTGGCACAAAGACAGAAATATAGATCAATGGAACAAAACAGAAAGCCCTGAGATAAACCCACACACCTATGGACACCTTATCTTTGACAAAGGAGGCAAGAATATACAATGGAGTAAAGACAGTCTCTTTAACAGGTGTTGCTGGGAAAGCTGGTCAACCACTTGTAAAAGAATGAAACTAGACCTCTTTCTAACACCATACACAAAAATAAACTCAAAATGGATTAAAGATCTAAATGTAAGACCAGAAACTATAAAACTCCTAGAGAGGAAAACATAGGCAAAACACTCTCCGACATAAATCACAGCAGGATCCTCTATGATCCACCTCCAAGTATACTGGAAATAAAAGCAAAAATAAACAAATGGGATCTAATTAAAATTAAAAGCTTCTGCACAACAAAGGAAACTATAAGCAAGGTGAAAAGACAGCCTTCTGAATGGGAGAAAACAATAGCAAATGAAACAACTGACAAACAACTAGTCTCAAAGATATACAAGCAACTTATGCAGCTCAACTCCAGAAAAATAAACGAATCAATAAAAAAATGGGCCAAAGAACTAAATAGGCATTTCTCCAAAGTTTTTTAAAGTATAGTTGATTTTCAATATTGTGCAAATCTCTTCTGTACAGCAAAGTGACTAAATTTTACAGATATATACATTCTTATTATAAATATTCTTTTCCACTATGGTTTATCTCAGAAGATTGGATAGCATTGCCATTTTAACAATTTTAAGCCTTCCAATTCAAGAGCAAGGAATAGCTTTCCATTTGTTTGAATCCTCTTTAATTTTATTATTAATGTTTCATAGTTCTCAGTGTTTATAAGTCTCTCACTTCCTCGGATGGGTTTATTCATAGGTATTATTTATTTTTGGTGCAATTTTAAAAGATTTTTTGCATCCTATTTCTGATATCTAATTGGTAGTATAAATAAATTCAACTGATTTCTGAACGTTAATCTTATATCCTGCTGCACTGAAGAATTTATTCATTAAATCTAGTTCTGTGTGGAGTTCCTAAGGTTTTCTATACGTAGTATTATGTCATCAGCGTATAGTAACAATGTTACCTCTTCCCTTCCAATTTGGATACACTTTATTCCTTTTTCTTGTCTAATTGCTGTGACTAGGAATGGGTGAATTTAACTCAGATGACCATTATATCTACTACTGCAGGCAGGAATCCCTCAGAAGAAATGGAGTAGTCATCATGGTCAACAAAAGAGTCTGAAATGCAGTACTTGGATGCAATCTCAAAACGACAGAATGATCTCTGTTCGTCTCCAAGGCAAACCATTCAATATCACAGTTATCCAAATCTATGCCCCAACCAGTAATACTGAAGAAGCTGAAGCTGAACGGTTTTATGAAGATCTACAAGACCTTTTAGAACTACACCCAAAAAAGATGTCCTTTTCATTATAGGGGACTGGAATGCTAAAGTAGGAAGTCAAGAAACACCTGGAGTAACAGGCAAATTTGGCCTTGGAATGCAGAATGAAGCAGGGCAAAGACTAATAGAGTTTTGCCAAGAAAATGCATTGGTCATAGCAAACACCCTCTTCCAACAATACAACAGAAGACTCTACACATGGACATCACCAGATGGTAAATACCAAAATCAGTTTGATTATATTCTTTTCAGCCAAAGATGGAGAAGCTCTATACAGTCAACGAAAACCAGACCAGAAGCTGACTGTGGCTCAGATCATGATATTACCAAATTCAGACTCAAACTGAAGAAAGTAGGGAAAACCGCTAGACCATTCAGGTATGACCTAAATCAAATCCCTTATGATTATACAGTGGAAGTGAGAAATAGATTTAAGGGCCTAGATCTGATAGATAGAGTGCTTGATGAACTATGGAATGAGATTCATGACATTGTGCAGGAGACAGGGATCAAGACCATCCCCATGGGGAAAAAAAAATGCAAAAAAGCAAAATGGCTGTCTGAAGAGGCCTTACAAATAGCTGTGAAAAGAAGAGAAGCAAAAAGCAAAGGAAAAAAGGAAAGATATAGGCATCTGAATGCAGAGTTCAAAGAATAGCAAGAAGAGATAAGAAAGCCTTCTTCAGTGATCAATGCAAAGAAATACAGGAAAACAACAGAATGGGAAAGAATAGAGATCTCTTCAAGAAAATTAGATATACCAAGGGAACATTTCATGCAAAGATGGGCTCGATAAAGGACAGAAATGGCATGGACCTAACAGAAGCAGAAGATATTAAGAAGAGGTGGCAAGAATACTCAGAAGAACTGTACAAAAAGATCTTCATGACCCAGATAATCATGATGGTGTAATCACTCATCTAGAGCCAGACATACTGGAATGTGAAGTCAAGTGGGCCTTAGAAAGCATCACTACGAACAAAGCTAGTGGAGGTGATGGCATTCCAGTTGAGCTATTTCAAATCCTGAAAGATGATGCTGTGAAAGTGCTGCACTCAATATGCCAGCAAATTTGGAAAACTCAGTAGTGGCCACAGGACTGGAAAATTTCAGTTTTCATTCCAGTCCCAATGAAAGGCAATGCCAAAGAACGCTCAAACTACCTCACAATTGGACTCATCTCACATGCTATTAAAGTAATGCTCAAAATTCTCCAAGCCAGGCTTCAGCAATACGTGAACCATGAACTCCCTGATGTTCAAGCTGGTTTGAGAAAAGGCAGAGGAACCAGAGATCAAATTGTCAACATCCACTGGATCATGGGAAAAGCAAAAGAGTTCCAGAAAAACATCTATTTCTGCTTTATTGACTATGACAAAGACTTTGACTGTGTGGATCACAATAAACTGTGGAAAATTCTGAAAGAGATGGGAATACCAGACCACCTGACCTGCCTTTTGAGAAATCTGTATGCAGGTCAGGAAGCAACAGTTAGAACTGGACATGGAACAACAGACTGGTTCCAAATAGGAAAAGGAGTACGTCAAGGCTGTATACTGTCACCCTGCTTATTTAACTTATATGCAGAGTACATCATGAGAAATGCTGTACTGGAAGAAACACAAGCTAGAATCAAGATTGCCAGGAGAAATATCAATAACCTCAGATATGCAGATGACACCACCCTTATGGCAGAAAGTGAAGAGGAACTAAAAGCCTCTTGATGAAGGTGAAAGAGGAAAGTGAAAAAGTTGGCTTAAAGCTCAACATTCAGAAAATGATCATGGCATCCGGTCCCATCACTTCATGGGAAATAGATAGGGAAACAGTGGAAACAGTGTCAGGCTCTTTGGGGGGTGCTCCAAAATCACTGCAGATGGTGACTGTAGCCATGAAATTAGAAGACACTTACTCCCTGGGGAAAAAGTTATGACCAACCTAGATAGTATATTCAAAAGCAGAGACATTACTTTGCCAACTAAGGTCCGTCTAGTCAAGGCTATGGTTTTTCCAGTGGTCATGTATGGATGTGAGAGTTGGACTATGAAGAAGGTTGAGCACAGAAAATTTGATGCTTTTGAATTGTGGTGTTGGAGAAGACTCTTGAGAGTCCCTTGGACTGCAAGGAGATCCAACCAGTCCATTCTGAAGGAGATCAGTCCTGGGTGTTCACTGGTAGGACTGATGTTGAAGCTGAAACTCCAATACTTTGTCCACCTCATGCAAAGAGTTGACTCATTGGAAAAGACTGATGCTGGGAGGGATTGGGGGCAGGAGGAGAAGGGGACGACTGAGGATGAGAGGGCTGGATGGCATCACTGACTCGATGGAAGTGAGTCTGAGTAAACTCCAGGAGTTGGTGATGGACAGGGAGGCCTGGTGTGCTGTGATTCATGGGGTCGTGAAGAGTTGGACACGACTGAGTGACTGAACTGAAGTAAACTGAATATTCCATTGTAGATATGTACTTCCTTATCCATTCATCTGCCAATGACTATCTAGGTTGCTTCCATGTCCTAGCTATTGTAAAGAGTGCTGCAGGGAACACTGGGGTACATGGGTCTCTTTCATTTCTGGTGTCCTCAGTGTATATACCCAGCAGTGAGATTGCTGAATCATATGGCAGTTCTATTCCATTTTTAAAGGAATTTTAAAGGAACAGACACTGTTCTCCATAGTGGCTGTACCAGTTTGCATTCCCACTAACAGTATAAAAGAGTTCCGTTTTCCCAACACCTTCTCCAGCATTTATTGTTCAAGCTGGTTTTAGAAAAGGCAGAGGAACCAGAGATCCAAAGTGAAAAAGGAAAGCGAAAAAGTTGGTTTAAAGCTCAACATTCAGAAAACAAAGATCATGGCATCCGGTCCCATCACTTCATGGGAAATAGATGGAGAAACAGTGGAAACAGTGTCAGACTTTATTTTGGGGGGCTCCAAAATTACTGCAGATGGTGACTGCAGCCATGAAATTAAAAGACGCTTAATCCTTTGAAGAAAAGTTATGACCAACCTAGACAGTATATTCAAAAGCAGAGACATTACTTTACCGACAAAGGTTCGTCTAGTCAAGGCTATGGTTTTTCCAGTAGTCATGTATGGATGTGAGAGTCGGACTGTGAAGAAGGCTGAGCACCAAAGAACTGATGCTTTTGAACTGTGGTGTTGGAGAAGACTCTTGAGAGTCCCTTGGACTGCAAGGAGATCCAACCAGTCCATTCTGAAGGAGATCAGCCCTGGGTGTTCTTTGGAAGGAATGATGCTAAAGCTGAAACTCCAGTACTTTGGCCACCTCATGCAAAGAGTTGACTCATTGGAAAAGACTCTGATGCTGGGAAGGATTGGCAGCAGGAGAAGGGGACGACAGAGGATGAGATGGCTGGATGGCATCACTGACTTGATGAATGTGAGTCTGAGTGAACTCTGGGAGATGGTGATGGACAGGGAGGCCTGGCGTGCTGTGATTCATGGGGTCGCAAAGAGTCGGACACGACTGAGTGACTGAACTGAACTGAGACTTTTTGATGGTGGCCATTCTGACTGGTGTAAGATGATTCCTCATTGTGGTTTGATTTGTATTTATCTAATAACAAGTGATGATGAGCATCTTTTCATGTGTTTATTAGCCATCTGTATGTCTTCTTTGGAGAAATGTCTTTTTAGTTCTTTATTCACTTAGATTGAGTTGTTCATTTTTTTGGCGTTGAGCTGCACAAGCTGCTTGTATGTTTTGGAGATTAATTCTTTGTCAATTGTTTCATTTGTTATTATTTTCTCCCATCCTGAAGGCTACCTTTTTATCTTGCTTATAGTTTCCTTCATTGTGCTAAAGATTCTAAGTTTAATTAGGTCCAATTTGTTCATTTGGTTTTTTATTTCCATTACTTTGGAAGGTAGGTCATAGAGGATCTTGCTGTGATTGATGTCAGAGGGTGTTCTGCCTGTGTTTTCCTCTCAGAGTTTTATAGTTCTGGTCTTACATTTAGATCTTTAATCCATTTTGAGTTTATTTTTGTGTATGGTGTTAGAAAGTATTCTAGTTTCTTTTACACGTGGTTGACCAGTTTTCCCAGCACCACTTGTTAAAGAGACTGTCTTTTCTCCATTGCATGTTTTTGCTTCCTTTGTCAAAGAGAAGTTGTCCACAGCTGCATGGATTTATCTCTGGACTTTCTAGTTTGTTCCATTGACCTGTATTTCTGTCTTTGTGCCAGTACTATAGTGTTGATGACTGTAGCTTTGAAGTATAGTCTAAAGTCAGGAAGGTTGACTACTCCAGTTCCATTCTTCTTTCTCAAGATTGCTTTAGCTATTAGAGGTTTTTGTGTTTCCATACAAATTTTGAAATTATTTGCCCTAGTTCTTTGAAAAATACCGTTGGTAGTTTGATAGGGATTGCCTTGAATCTGTAGATTGCTTCAGGTAGTATACTCATTTTCACTATGCTGATTGTTCCAATCCACAAACATGGTACATTTCTCCATCTATTTCTGTCATCTTTGATTTCTCTTGTCAGTGTTTTATAATTTTCAATATATAGGTCTTTTGTTCCTTTAGGCAAATTTATTCCTAAGTATTTTATTCTTTTCATTGCAATGGAGAATGGAATTATTTCCTTGATTTCTCTTTCTGTGTTTTCATTGCTAGTATATAGGAATTCAAGTGATTTCTGTGTATTAATTTTATACCCTGAAACTTTACTCTATTCATTGATTATCTCTAGCAATTTTCTGATGATAGTTTTGAGGTTTATATAAAGAGGATCATGTCATCTTCAAACAGTGAGAGTTTTACTTCTTTTCCAACCTGAATTCCTTTTATTTCTTTTTCTTCTCTGATTACTGTGGCTAGGACTTTCAAAACTATGTTGAATAGTAGCGGTGAGTGGGCATCCTTGCCTTGTTCCTGATTTTAGAGGAAATGCTTTCAATTTTTTGCCATTGAGGATAATGTTTGCTCTGGGTTTGTTGTATGTGGCTTTTATTATGTTGAGGTGTGTTTCTTCTATGCCTGCTTTCTTGCAAGGTTTTATCATAAATGGGTATTGAATTTTGTCAAAGACTTTCTTTGCATCTACTGAGATAACATGGTTATTATCTTTCAATTTGTTAACATGGTGTATCACATTGATTGATTTGTGAATACTGAAGAATTCTTGCATTCCAAGAATAAAGTCTACTTGGTCATGATGTATGATCTTTTTAATATGTTGCTGGATTCTGTTTGCTAAGGTTTTGTTGAAGATTTTTGCATATATGTTCGTCAGTGATACTGGCCTGCAATTTTTTTTCCTATGGCATTTTTGTCTGGTTTTGGTATCAGGGTGATGGTGGCCTGATGAGTTTGGGACTTTGCCTTCCTCTGCAATATTCTGGAAGAGTTTGAGTAGGATAGGTGTTACCTCTTTTCTAAATTTTTAGTAGAAATCACCTGTGAAGCCAAAACTTCCTTCATGGAAAAGTTCACTTTGTCCTGAGTGTGCATTTTTCAGACATTGCTGAAAATGTGTGAATCTGCCAATTGTAGTCTGCTGGCAAAAACAATGTTCTCACCCTGTGAAAGCTATTCTGTTTCACTTTCAAACCCACTTAAGAAACTCTTTGTGTGCTTATTCTCTCTTCACTACAATCAATTCTTGGTGCAAGCAAGTTTTCTGAAGCAAATACAGTTGTTGGATCTCCTTACTAGCAGCTCATGTACTAGAACACCTAGGTTTATAATGCGTTGTATGAGTATGCTTCTAACAACCCAGAGAAAGCACCAATTCACACAACTTCTTTTTGGAAGGTTTAGTTATCCCAAGTGTGCATTTTCAGCGCTGGACACTGCAGGAAAATATGCTGGGTATGAAAAAATATGCTGATTGGCCTCTGTTGGCAAAAACAGTGATCTCACCCTGTGAAAGTAGAATGTTTCACTCTCAAACCCACTTATGAAAACACTTTGTGTGCTGATTTTTCTTTACTACAGTCAATTCTTGGTGCAAGCAAGTGAGTTTTCTGAAGGAAACACAGTGTTTGTATCTCCTTACTAGCTCATGTAATAGAACACCTAAGTTTATAATGTGTTGTATGGGCGTGCCTCTAATGACCCAGAGAATCATCAGTTCACACAACCACCTTTATGGAGGGTTCAGTTATCCTGAGTGTGCATTTTCAGCGCTGGGGCACTGCAGGGAAATACGCTGGCTGTGAATCTGCCAATTTCAGTCCACTGGCACAAACAGTATTCTCACCCTACAAATGCCAAAATGTTTCATTCTCAAAATCACTCAAGAAAATGCTCTGTGTGCTGATTTGCTTTTCACCAAATTATTTTCAAAGCAAATGACTTCTCTGAAAGAAAATATATGCTTTGATCTCCTTGTTAGGAGCTTATCAAATACAACACCTAGGTCATAATGCATTGTATGGATGTGCCACTTACCCAAAAAACAACCACTGCATACAGCTTCCTTCATGGAAAGGTTTAGTTTGTCCCAACTGTGCATTTTCTGTTCTGGGACATTTCTGGAGAATATGCTGGATGTGAACCTGCCAGTTAGGGTGTTGGCACAATCAGTGTTCTCACCCTGGGAAAGCTAGAATGTTTCACACTCAGACCCACCAAGGAAACCACTGTGGGTAATGACTCTTTCTTCACAACAGTCAATTCTTGGTGCAATCAAGTGACATTTCTGAAATAAGCACTGTGCTTCAGTCTCCTTACTATGACCTCATCTAATCCCAACACCTAGGTTTATAATGTGCTCTATGGACATGCCACTGATTACACAGAGAACTGGAGAAGGAAATGGAAACCCACTCTAGTACTCTTGTCTGGAAAATCCCATGGACAGAGGAGCCTGGTGGGCTGCAGTCCATGGAGTTGCAGAGAGTCAGACACAAGTGGGCAACTTCACTTTCACACAACTTCCTTCATGGAAAGGTTCAATTTGTCCCAAGTGTGTATGTTTAGTGCTGGGTACTGCAGAGAAATATGCCTGATGTGAATCGGGGTCAGCAGGCAAAAACAGTGTTCTCATCCTTTAGGTTCCCCTGGTGGCTCAGATGATAAAGAGTCTGCCTGCAGTTGTGGGAGACCTGGGTTCGATCCCTGGGTTTGGAAGATATCCTGGAGAAGGAAACGGCAACTCACTCCAATATCCATGCCTGGAAAATTCCATGGGCCAAGGAGCCTGGCAGGCTACAGCCCATGGGGATCACAAAAGTTGGACACAATTGAGTGGCTTTCTTTCTTTCTTTCATCCTTTAAAGCTAGAGTGTTTCCCTCTCAAACTCACCTAGGAAAATTCTTTGGGTGTTGTTTCTTTCTTCACTGCAGTCAATTCTTGGTGCAACCAGCTGACTTTTCAGACAGAAACACTGTGCTTGGATCTCCTTACTAGGAGCTCATCTAAAGAAGACCTAGGTTCATAATGTATTGTATGGGTATGCCTCTCAAGACACAGAAAACAACCAGTTCACACAATTTCCTACTTGGAAAGGTTCAGTTTATCTCAAGTGTGCATTTTCAGTGCTCAGATGCTGCAGGGAAACATGCTGCTTATGAACCTGCCAACTGGGGTCTTCTGGCAAGAACAGTGTTCTCACCTTCGAAAGCTAGACTGTTTCACTCTCAAACCCACATAGGAAAACACTTTGTGTGCTGATTCTCTCTTCACTACAGTCAATCCTTGACTTTTCTGAAGAAAGCACTGTGCTTAGATCTCCTTTCTAGGATCTAATCTAATAGAACACCTAGGTTCATAATGCATTATGCGTATGCCACTCACCACGCTGAGAACAACCAGTTCCCACAACTCCCTTTGTGGAAAGTTTCCGTTTGTCCCAAATGTGTGTTTTCAGTGTTGGAACATTGTAAGGAAATATGCTGAATGTGAACCTGGTAATTTGGGTCTGCTGGCAACATCTAGAATGTTTCACTGTCATACCAATCTAGGAAAATACTTTGGGTACTGATTCCCTCTTCACTATAGTCAATTCTCAGCACAAAGGGAGTTTTCTGAAAGAAACACTGTGCTGGGATCTCCTTACTAGGAGCTCTTTTAATAGAACACTTATGTTTGAAATGCATAGTATGGGTATCTACTCAACACAAGCAGAACAACCCGTGAACACCACTTATTTCATGGAGCAATTCAGTGTGTATACGCCATTTGTATTTCGACCTTGCACAGAAACTGCAGGCAAACATCTTGTGTGTGAACCCAAGTATAGTGTTCGCAGTTAACTATTGTCCCTTGTGAAGCTTGAGAGCTAATAGCTACTTGAAAAACACTATGCTTGCTTGTCCTCTCTTCACTGCAAAAACTCTTTACTCCAAGTATGTTTTCTGAAATGAACAGCGTGCTTGCCACTTCTTGCTAGGATCTCATTTCACAGAATCCCCAGGCCAAAGCAGCCTAGGATGGGTATCCCATCACCACCCCCAGAGCACCTTGCACTCACAGGTTACTTCATGGACATGTTCACTGTGTCCCAGTGGTGTCTTTTCAGTGCTAGGAAACTGCAGGGAAACATTCTTGTGTGAACCAGGAAGTTAGGGTCTAAAGGCAAAAGCAATATGCTCACCCTTGAAAGTTAATATGTTGCCCTCTCAAAACTGCAAGAAAAACACTTTGGTTGCTTGGATTCTCTTCACTGCAATTTACTCTTTGGTTTCTGAAGGATACACTCTGTTAGGCTCTCCTTTCTTGGTGCTTATTTAAAGGTAATACAGAGTATGTTTTCCGGTTTTTGTTTTGTTTTTTTGAGTTGTGAAATGACACAATAGTGACACACTCAACCCTTCAGTGGATAAACTTGTTCATGCTACATATTTCTCTCAGAAAACTGACTTTTTAAACAAAAGACATTCATGCAATGACTAGGAAACTAGCAACCGGAGTGTTTTTCAGGCAGCTTCAAAACTGCAATTACCTAGCTAGCTCAAGAAGAAAATACTGCGATTGACTGCAGTCCCAATTTCCAAGTTGACACACAGCATGTTTTCTTGTTCTTTCCCTGTTGTAAGAGGAGACAGTATACTCTAAACCCATCCATGAAGAAACATGTGTGCCCAGGGTGATCCGTGTGTGGTGATTGGAATACCCAACTTACTACTCTGATTAAGACTAGAGGTTCTGTTAGCTGTGCTCTTATAAAAGAGTTACAAGCAGTCTGGTCTTTTGTTTGGTTTGCCAGAACACTCGTTTGACTGAGGCATTTCTGCAATGAATAGCAGACAAGCCACCGATGTAGCTTGAAGCCACAACCACAGCTTTCACAGATGGAAAATACTGCTTTTGACTGAAGATCTCAAGCTTTAAGGTAACACACACATGTTTCCCTTATGCATTTGACCTATAAGAAGACACAACTGGGATTCAATGAACCCTTCCATGAAGAAACTGGTGTGCATGAAATTCTCTGTTTGGTGAGCGGAATATCCACATTACTGCACTGGTTAGGCAGAGTTCTTTGAGGTGTCTCCCAGTGAAGAGCTGCAAATATCTTGTGTTTTTTCCAGAAGCTCATCTGTTACATCAGAGACACTGCTGTGGTGAATAGAAGGTGAGGAACCAGAGTTTTTCAGGCAGCTCTGAAGCTGCCACTACCTAATTTTCACAGGTGGAAAGTACTGCTTTTTGCCTAGAAGTTGCAATTTCCAACATGACACATAGTAAGTCCCTGTAGTCCAAATTATGACAAAAAACATTTAGGACACACTGGACCTTTCCATGAAGAAACTTTTATACATAGGGTTTTCTATGGGTGGTGAGTGGAATCTTTGAGTTACTACTGGGAGTTAAGCCTAGGAATTCTGTGAGGTGTGCTTTAGCAAAGAGTTGCAAACAATTTGTTCCTTTCAGAAAACTCACTTGTTTAACTGAGTCTTTGCTGCAAGGAACAAAAGACAAGCAACTAGCATGTTTTTCAGGCAGCTCTGAATCCACCACTAGCTAGCTGTCGCAGGTAAAAAGACAAAATGTGGCTGCAATCCCAAATTGCAAGTTTGCAGAGTATGTTACCCTGTATATCTGAGTTGTGAAAGACACAATTGGGACACACTAAATGCTTCCATGAATAAACGTATGTGCTTGGAGTGTTCTGGATGTGGTGAGTGTAATACTTGAGTTACTACACTGATTAAGTATGTCAAGGCTGTGTATTGTCACCCTGCTTATTTAACTTATATGCAGAGGACATCATGAGAAACGCTGGGCTGGAAGAAACACAAGCTGGAATCAAGACTGCCAGGAGAAATATCAATAACCTCAGATATGCACATGACACCACCCTTATGGCAGAAAGTGAACAGGAACTAAAAAGCTTTTTGATGAAAGTGAAAGAGGAGAGTGAAAAAGTTGGCTTAAAGCTCAACATTCAGAAAATGAAGATCATGGCATCCGGTCCCATCACTCCATGGGAAATAGATGGAGAAACAGTGGAAACAGTATCAGACTTTTATTTTGGGGGGCTCCAACATCACTATAGATAGTGATTTCAGCCATGAAATTAAAAGACGCTTACTCCTTGGAAGAAAAGTTATGACCAACCTAGATAGCATATTCAAAAGCAGAGACATTACTTTGCTGACCAAGGTCCGTCTAGTCAAGGCTATGGTTTTCCCAGTAGACATGTATGGATGTGAGAGTTGGACTGTGAAGAAGGCTGAGCGCCGAAGAATTGATGCTTTTGAACTGTGATGCTGGAGAAGACTCTTGAGAGTCCCTTGGACTGCAAGGAGATCCAATCAGTCCATTCTGAAGGAGATCAGCCCTGGGATTTCTTCGGAAGGAATGATGCTAAAGCTGAAACTCCAGTACTTTGGCCACCTCATGCAAAGAGTTGACTCATTGGAAAAGACTCTGATGCTGGGAGGGATTGGGGGCAGGAGGAGAAGGGGATGACAGAGGATGAGATGGCTGGATGGCATCACTGACTCGATGGACGTGAATCTGAGTGAACTCCAGGAGTTGGTGATGGACAGGGAGGCCTGGCGTGCTGCGATTCATGGGGTCGCAAAGAGTCGGACACAACTGAGCGACTGAACTGAACTGAACTGACACTGATTATACCCAGGAGTACTGTGAAGGGTGCCACCCAGTTAAGGAGTTTGCCAAGTAACTTTTTCTCTCAGAAAGTTACTCGTGTAACCAGAATGTTGCTACAGTGAATATCAGACAAGCAGCCAGAGTGTTTCTCAGGCAGCTTTGAGCCACAGTCACCTAGCTCTCACAGTGAAAAAGATTGCTCTGGCCTTCAAGCTGCAGTTTACAAATCGACACATAGAGTGTTTCTCTGTCATTTTTGAGTTGTGACAAGAGACATTTAGGACCTGCTGGAACCTTCCATGAAGAAACTTTTGTGCATGAGGCTTTCTGTGTGTGGTGATTGGAAAACCCAGGTTACTACACTGGTTAGGCCCAGAAGTTCTGTGAGCTATTCCACTTGTAAGCAGTCACAAGCAACCTGTTTCTCTCAGAAAACTCATTTGTTTGATCGCGATATTGCTGCAACGAATAGAAGACAAGTAACAAGATTGTTTCTCACAGGAAGCTTTGAGGCCACAACCACAAAGTTCTCACAGGTGGAAAATCCCGCTTTCCTAAATGCTGCAATATTCAAGATAATACATAGCATGTTTCTCTGTATTTCTGAATAGTGAAAAGACACCATTGGGGGACATTAAATCCTCCAATAGAAAAAGTTGTGTGCATGAGGTTTTCTGTGTTTGGAGTCACATACCCTGTGTTACTACCCCGGTTACGCCTAGGAGTCCTGAAAAATATACTGCTAGCAACAAGTGGCAAGCATCTTGTTTCTTTCAGAAAACCCATGCATATTTAACAAGTGACATTGCTGCAGTGAATTTAAGACAAGCAGCCAGAGTGTTCTTCAGGCATCTTTGAGCCGCAATCACCTAGCTTTCATGGTAAACAGTACTGCTTTCTCTTGCTTCCAGGTTCCAACTTCCAAGCTGACGTATAGTGAGTTTTCCTGTAGTTTACAAGTTGTATAGGACACATTTGGGACACATGAAGAAACGTGTGCAGAAGCATGTTCTGTGTATGATGAGTGGAATAATCACGTTCCTACTCTGGTTAGGCCTTGGATTTTCTTGAGGTGGATTTTCTTGAAGTGTACTACTAACCTCTAGTTGCACACACCTCTCTTGGAAAACTCACTCATTTCATATTGTTGCAATGAATAGAAGACAAGCAAACGGAGTGATTTCCAGGAGCTTCTTGCCACATACAACTAGCTTTCAAAGGTGGAAAATACTTGTTCCACCAGCAGTCTTCAATTTTCACTTGACACGGCATGTGTATAGATATTCTCTGTGTAGTTAGGGGCATACTTGAGGTTCTACTGTTTGTAATGCTAAGAATTCTATGATGCATGTTCCTACAAAGGAATTGCAAGCAGCTTTCTTCAAGAAAACACATGTTTAACCAGAGACATTGTTGCAATGGACAGAAGACAAGGAACAGGAGTGTTTTTCAGGCAACTTTGAGAGTGCAACTACTAGCTTTCATGGGTGGAAAATACTGCCTTTGTGTGTAGGCACCAATTTCCAAGATTACAAAAATCATATTTGGTTTCAACATTGTGAAAAGATGTAATTGAGGCACACTTATCCTTCCATGATAAAACGCATGCAGGCTGTATTCTGTGTGTGGTGAGTGGCATTCCAGAATTACTAGTTAGCCCTAGAATTTCTGTTAGGTGTGCTCCTAGTGGATTGCAGGCACCCTGTATATTTCAGAAAGTTCACTTGTTTAACTAGGGACATTGTTGAACAGAAGACAAGAAGCCATGGGAGCTTTATTTCTGGGAGCTTTGAAGCCATGGCTACCTAGCTTTCATAGGTGGAAAACACAGCTTTTTTCCAGCAGACCCCAGTTTCCAAACATATAGACGGTTTCCCTGCCCTGCAGTTTCCAAGCTGTGAAGACACCTGTGTCACATTAAACCTTCAATGAATAAACATGTGTGTACAGCATCTTCAGTTTTTGGTGAGTTGAATACCCGTTACTACTCTAGTAAGAACTAGGAGTTCTGTGAGGTGTGCTCAGAACAAGGAGTTGCCAAGACCCTGTTTCCTTAAGAAAATTCACGTTTAACCAGTGACATCACTACACTGGATACAAGATAAGCAACCAGAGTGTTTTTTCAGGCAGGTTTGAGGACACAATTACCTAGCTTTCACAGGTGGAAAAAACTGATTTTTTTATGCATACTCCAATTTCCTAGTTGACATACAGCATGTTGTTGTTCAGTCGCTAAGTCATGCCTAACCTCATGAAAGAGTCACTAACTCTGCAACTTCATGGGTTGCAGCATGCCAGGCTTCCCTGCCTTCACTGTCTCCCAGAGTTTGCTCAAACTCATTTCCATTGAGTCCTTGTAAATCACGTCTGTCCAGCCATCTCATCCCCTGTTGCCCACTTCTCTTGCCCTCAGTCTTTCCCAGCATTAGAGTCTTTTCCAACGAGTCAGCTTTTTACATCAGGTGGCCAAAGTACTGGAGCTTCAGCTTCAGCATCATCCTTCCAATGGATATTCAGGGTTGATTTCCTTTAGGATTGACTGGTTTGATCTCCTTGCTGTCCAAGGGACTCTAGAGCATACTTCCCTTTAGTTTCTGCATTGTGAAAAAACATTTGGGACAAACAGGAAGGATCCTTCCATGAAAAAAACACTCGAGCGAGATATTCTGTGTGTGGTAAGTAGTATACCCCAGTTAATACTATGATTCGGCTTAGAAGTTATGTGAGTTGTGCTCTTTTTGTTCATGCCCTGTTTCTTTAAGAAAAATCACATGGTTAACCAGAGGCATTGCTGCAATGAATAGATGACAAGCTACCAGAGTGTTTTTGGGAGCTTTAAAGTTGCAGCTACCTAGTTTTCACAAGTAGAAAATACTGCTTTGTGTCCAGGTCCAAATTTCCAAGTTGGCATGGAACATGTTATACTATAATTTATGAGTAGTAAAAAGACACAACTGTGATACACTGACTCCTTCACTGAAAACTCTTGAGAAGGGTATTGTGAGTGTAGTGAGTGGATAGCCCAAATTACTACTCTGGTTAAGTGTAGGAGTTCTGAGAGGGGTACTCCTTGCAAGGAATTTCAAGATTCCTTGTTTCTTTCAGGAAACTCATTTGTTTAACCACAGATACTACTGTAATGAATGGGAATCAGGCCACCAGAGTGTCTTTCAATCAGCTATGAATCTGCAACTACCTAGCTTTCACAGGTGGAAAAATATGCTTTTCCCAAGAAGCCCTAATTTTAAACTTGTCCCACAGCATGTTCCCTGCAGTTTCTTATCTGTAAAAAGACACTTCTGGGACACATCAAACTGTTCCATGAAATAGTCCAGGAGCTGTTCTCTAAGTGTTGAGTAGCATACCAAATTACTATTCTGGTTAGGAGTAGGAGTTATGTGAGGTTTGCTCCTAGCTAGGAGTGGCAAGCACACTGTTTCTTTTAGCCAACTCACTTGTATAACCAGACACATTGCAGCAATAAATAGAAGACAGGCAACCAGAGTGTTTTTCATGAGGATGTGAAGTCACAGCTCCCTAGCTTTCACAATTGGAAAATACTGATTTGCAGTCAGACCCCAGTTTCAGGTTGACAACTAGTGTTTCCTTATGGTTTCTCAGCTGTAAAAGACACACTTGGAACATGGTGAACTGGTCCATGAAAAATCTTGTGTGCATGGTTTGTTCTGTTTGTGGTGAGTGATATACCCAAGTTACTACTCTGGTTATGCCTTGGAGTTCAGTGAAATGTGCTCTTTGCAAGAAGTTACAAGCATCCAGTTTCATTGAAAACTCATCTGTTTAACAAGAATATTGCTGCAATGAATAGAAGACAGCAATCATAATGTTTTCCAGGCAGCTTTGAGGTCCCAACAATCTAGCTTTCACAGTGCGTATAAACTACTTTTGCTAACAGGCACCACTTTTTCAGGTTGACCCACAAGATGTTTACCGGCAGTTTCCAAGCAGCCAGAAGAGGCCCCTGACACGCTGGACCTTCCCATGATGAAACTTTGGTGTGAAGTGTGTTCTACATGTAGTGAACATTATACTTGAGTTACTACCATGGTTAGGCCTAGCTGTTTTGTGAGATGAACTTTTAGCGATCAGTTGCAAGCACCTTGTTTCATTCCTGAAAACTCATTGGCAAATCAGAAACATTGCCGTAGTGAGTAGAATACCAGTCATAGTGTTTTCCAGCCAACTTTGAGGGCACAATTACATAACTTTCACAAAGGGAGAATACTGCTTTTGCCAGTAGGCACCAATTTTCACATTGACCCGTGGAATGTTTTCCTCCAGTTTCAGAGTGCCCAGAAGAGACACCTAGGGCATACTGATCCCTTCTGTGAAGAAAGAGGTGACACAATATTCTACATGTGGTGAGTGGTGTACTAGAGTTACTGCTCCAGTTAGCCTAAGTGTTCTGTGAGATGAATTCTTAGCTAAAGGTTGCAAGCACCATGGTTTGTTTCTAAAACCCATTTGCATATGTAGAAACATTGCTGCAATGAGTAGAAGCGCAGCAACCAGAGTGTTTTTTTCGGGCAGCTTTGGGGCCACAATAACCTAGCTTTCACAAGGGGAAAATACTAATTGGCTAGCAGGTACCAACTTTCAGCTTGACACAGAACTGTTTCTCTGCAGTTTCTGAGCAGAAAAAGGAAAACCACCTGGAACACCCGGGAACCATCTATGAAGAAATTTTTGTGTGCCCAGGGTGATCTGTGTGTGCTGAATGGTATACGCATTACAACCACAGTTAGGCCTGAATATTCACTGGAAGGATGGATGCTGAAGCTGAAGCTCCAATACTATGGCCACCTGATGCAAACAGCCGACTCATTGGAAAAGACCCTGATGCTGGGAGAGATTGAGGGCAAGAGAAGAGGGTGACAGACAATAAGATTGTTGGGTGGCATCATCGACTCAATGGATATGAGTAAAAGCCACTTCCACAACATAACTTTGTGAAAGCAAACTCCCAGAGACAGTGAAGGACAGGGAAACCTGGCATGCTGCAGTCACGGGGTCACAGAGAGTCGGACACGACGGAATGAACAACAGGCCTAGGTGCTCTGTTAGATGAACTCCTAGCAACGAGTTGCAAGTACCCTGTTTTTTTCCTGAAAACTCACTAGTCCAACCAGAAACGTTGCTTCAGTGAGCTGAAGACAAGGAGTCAAAGTGTTTTTCAGGAAGCTTTGAGGTCATAACACTCTAGCTTTCATAAGGGAAAAAGACTGCTTTTTCCAGTAGGCATCATTTTGCAAGTTGACCCACAGAATGTTTCCCTTCAGTTACTGAGTAGCCAGAAGAGACAACTGGGACACACCAGACATGCCATGAAGAAATGTGTGTTGTAGCTTGTTCTGAGTGCAGTGAATGGCATACCCTGTTACTACCCTTGGTTAGGCCTGGGTGTTCTGTGAGATGAACTCCTAGAAAGGAGTTACATGCACCCTGTTCTTTTCCTGAAAATTCACCGTGAAACAAGAAACACTGCTGCAGTGAATAGAAGACAAGCAACCAGAACATTTTCCAGGCAGCTTTGAGACATCAGCACATAGCTTTCACAAGGCTATGTTGTGAAAATTGCTTTTACCAGTTAGGTACTAGTTTTCAAGCTGACCTACAGAATGTATCCCTCCAGTTTCTCAGCACCCAGAAGAGACACCTGGGACACACTAATGCCTTCCAAGAGTAAACTTGGGTTAGCAGGGTGTTCTGCATGTGGTGACTGGTATATTTGAGTTATTACCTTGGTTAGCAGAGAAGGAAATGTCAACCCACTCCAGTATTCTTGTCTAGAGAATCCTGTGAACAGGGGAGCCTGGTGGGCTACTGTCTATGGGGTTGTCCTAGTTGTTCTGTGAGATGAATTTCTAGTTAAAAGTTGCAAGAACCCTGTTCCTTTCCTGATACCAATAGCTAACATAGATTCATGCTACTCAGGATACCCCTGCACCCCACCCCCACCCCCATTAGAGACTTTCAGAACAGTTTTCTCCCAGGGAAAATGGTGAAGATGCAAGAGTCCTACAAGTCCTGAAAGGCACACTAGAGTTATTGCATTAGATTAAGTCTTCTCGGAAACTGCTGCACGTCTAACTTTGATGGGTAAACCTGGACCATACTTTGAGACTAGTGGTCATGTTTAGTTTGCCCTTTAGTTAGAGTGCTGTGAAATGAGCTCCTAGCTTGGAATTGCACATTCCCTGTTTCTTTGGAGAAAACTCACTTGCCTTTTTAGAGGTATCTTCCTGGTGGCTCAGAGGTTAAAGCATCTGCCTCCAATGCAGGAGACCCGGCTTCGGTCCCTGGGTCGGGAAGATCCCCTGGAGAAGGAAATGGCAATCTACTCCAGCATTCTTGCCTGGAGAATCCCATGGATGGAGAAGCCTGGTAGGTTACAATCCACAGGGTCGCAAAGAGTCGGACATGACTGAGCGACTTCACCTTCACCTTCTTGCAGTGAATAGAAGACAGGCTACAACAGTGTTTTTTAGGCAGCTTTGAGGTCATAACTATCTGGCTTTCAAAAGGGGAGGATATTACTTTTGCCATCAGGCCTTAATTTCGAAGTTGACACAAAGCATATTTACCTACAATTTCTGACCAGTGAGAAGACACTTCTAGGACACAGTGAGATCCTTCAATTAATAAACTTATACGGGCAGGGTGTTCTTCATGTGGTGAATGATACCCTTTACTGATCTGGTTATGCCTAGGCAACTTTGGATCTTCCAAACACCTAGCAATATTCAGGGGAAACTGCACTATTTTTTAGGCTGGATCTAAAGTGTAATTTCTGTTTGAGGTAGAGAGATGTTGGGTATGAGTTCACAGATTGAACTTTAAACACAGTTTTCTGTTGTTGTTTTTTTCATGAGGCTCAGGTTTACTCACTGAGGCAGACTGGCATCGCACACAAGACTGGCTAGAACTGTGTTTCTTGGGCTCTGTGAAAGCTGTGGAAATCTAACTATCCAATGAAGAAAGCAGAACCTCCCAGGGTTCCATAGCTAGCTACCTCCTGGATTTGGAAGAGCTATTGGAATATCAAGAGACCTGCTAAACTACTTTTCCACTGTGTCGTGAATAGCTGAAGGTCTTTCTGCCATGGGAAAATAAGGGTGAAAGTTTTCAAAGGAATGGAAAAGGTTGGTTCCCACTCAATAAATTATGTTGTTTCTCACAAGCTGGAAGAATTTTTATGCATGGTGTCCTTTCCATGGATACAAATTAACACAGGTGGCTGAAGCAGGTAGGGTTTCATTTCAAAGACATGTAACACTCTGTTTCTGTAGGCTGCACTGAGTCATTCCTCAAAACAGGAACTGCACTGAGAATACAAAGTGCTCTTCACTCCACATACATCGTTGGAACCTCCCATAGTCCCCAGAAGACTTATTTTTAAAGCTAATAACACAAATGTGGGCATGTGACTGCATTCTTCCTCAAGGAAAGTCATATTTTTTGTGTTGCATATGCATTTGTTCCATAACCGTATAAATCTAACATTTGTGTCTCTTATGTCATGTGGCACTTAAAGCTATGTGGTCACAATGGGACTGGAAGGAAAAGATTTTCAGATGGCATAGTATCACCTGAAGCTCCTATAAGAAACCTCAGTCAGTTGTTTCTTGCCATAAGAAAAGAGTACTGTGCACTATGTTCTTTCATTGAGTGTAAAATATGCTTGAAATGTGGATGCATGAATTATCCTGGCTAAGTCATCCATTATACTGCTTTTTCCTTGGGTACTGTATGAATTTGCACAAAGTTCTGCGCTCTCAAAACAAGTGGGAGTGAAGGCCTTTCACACTGCAGGAAAAGACTTGTTTCCCATAGAGACCAAGGATGCATTTCTTACATGCTTGATGAACTGAGATTTATACAGCTTGTTCTTGCAGGGTATGGAACTTGTACTTGGGATCTGGAGTAACTGGTGAAATATTTTCGATATATGCCAAACTACTTTCCCTGCATTTCCTTGAAGGCTGCAGTGGAGGTCTCTGTTCAATGGACAAATAAGAGAGAGGGGGCAAGTGGTAGGGGTTGAGGGGAGCCTTTCAAAGTCTCTAAAAGGGCTTGCTCCCCGTTAGGGTCACTATGTTTCTCACAAGCTGTGTAAAAGAACTTTTATGGACATGGGATGGAACTCAACCAAGTGGTGAAGGCCAGCAGTTTTATTTCATAGGCTTGTAACTCTCATGTTTCTTTCTATAAATTCTCATGTTTCTTTGAGTCATCCTCTAAGCGATAATCCACACAAGAATATATGAGCAAGGCCTCTTCAGTGCATGGACAATGAAGTGTTCCCCATAGGAAGCAGAAGAAATTGTTACCAAGCATAAAGTTTCCTTAGCAGTTTTTCAGCTTCTATGAGGGAAGTTATGCCTTCCTCATGCATTATGTATGTGTCTGGCTTCCATAATGTTGTGTATCTAGCACTGAGCACTGTTAAGTGGCGCTGAGCTCCTCTCGGTGTGCTGAATGTGACTGAAAGGAAAAGTCTTTCTTGGGACATAACTTTCATATGAGGAGAAGATAGTCAATTTTTTCCTAATGTAAGGAAGAATGCCCTGGGTTCTTTCATTGAATGTAAGATATATTTCAAGTATGTTGTATATAATATATTGCTTCAGAGATCTGTAAAACTGCTCTTTCTCAAGGGTACTTGAAAGCTGTGCAAAACTTTGTGTTCTAAAGATGTGTAAGAGTGAAGGCCTTTAATACTATAAAAAAACTCTTGTCAAAAATATATATATTTCTTATAAGCTAGATAAAGTTTTATACAGACTTGTTCTTCAGTGTATGAAACTTGTATCAAGATTTGAGGTTGCTAGTGATATATTTGAGATTCCTACAAATCTGCCCTTAATGGGGAGAGGTAGAAATGTCAATCACTGCCAAGCTGGTGTAAATCTGACCAGAATTTCTCTGGTGGTCTGTGGTCCACAGCAGGAGTTATTTTAAAAGCTATATATAAATTTTTAAACTTTGTTTTAAAGAGTTTTTTTTTGTAAATACAAATATTTAAAATAAATTATCTTGCTCTTTAAATATAAAAAAGAAAATCTATTTTGTCTAGCAGCTAAAACTTCTTAACATGCTGTTGTTGTTGTTTGGTTGCTAAGTCATGTCCAACTCTTTGCAGCCCTATGGACTGTAGCATGCCAAGCTCCTCTGTCCTCTGTCTCCTGGAATTTCCTTAAATTCATGCCCATTGAATTGATGATGCTATCTAACCAGCTCTTTCTCTGTCACCTCCTTCTCCTTTTATCTTTCTTCTATCTTTCCTAGCATTAGGGTATTTTACAATGAGTCAGTTCTTCCTATCAGGTGACCAAAGTATTGGAGCTTCAGCAATAATCCTTAAAATGGTTACTCAGGCTTGATTTCCTTTAAGGTTGACTAGTTTGATCTCCCTGCTGTCCAGGGGACTCTCAGGAGTCTTCTCCAGCACCACAATTCAAAAGCATAAACTCATTGTCACTTAGTCTTTTTATGGGCCATATTCTCATATCTGTACATACACTACTGAAAAAAACACAGCTTTGACTATACAGATCCTTGTCAGCAAAGTGATGTTTCTGCTTTTAATACATTGTCTAGGTCTGTCATAGTTTTCCTTCCAAGGAGCAAGTGTCCTTTAATTTCATGGCTGTAGTCACCATCTGCAATAATTTCAGTGCCCATGAAAATAAAGTCTGTTACCATCTCCATGTTTTCCCCTTCTATTTTCCACAGTGATGAGACCAGATGTTATGATCTTACTTTTCTGAATGCTGAGTTTCAAACCAGCTTTTTACTCTTTTTCACTCTCATCAAGAGGCTCTTTAGTTCCTTTTTGTTTTCTGCCATTAGAGTGGTTATCATCAGCGTACCTGAGGCTGTTGGTATTTTCCCCAGCAATTTCAGTTTGTGATTCATCCAGCACAGCATTTTGCATCAGGTACTCTGCATACAAGTTAAATAAGCAGGGTGACAATATATAGCCTTGTCGTTTAGCAACAGTTCTAACTGTTGCTTCCTGACCTGTGTAAGGTTTCTCAGGAGACAGGTAAGGTGGTCCGATATTCCCATCTCTTTAAGAATTTTCAGTTTGCTGTGATCCACATAGTCAAAGGCTTTACTATAGTCAATGAAGCAGAAGTAGATGATTTTCTGAAACTCCCTTGCTTTCTGCATGATTCAACCAATGTTGATGATTTGATCTCTGGTTTCTCTGCCTTTTCTAAACCCAGCTTGTCCATCTGGAAGTCCTCAGTTAAAATACTGCTGAAGACTAGCTTGAAGGATATTGGACATAACCTTGCTAGCATGTGAAATGAGAACAATTGTATGATAGTTGGAATATTCTTGGCATTGCCCTTCTTTGGAACTGGAATGAAAATTGATCTTTTCCAGTCCTGTGGCCACTGATGAGTTTTCCAAATTTGCTGAAATACTGAGTGCAGAATCATTTCTTAGGATTTTAAATAGCTCAGCTGTTAGTATATGTTGAACTTCAAATAAAAGTGAAAGTGTTTTATTAAAAAAAAGCAGAATTGTTAGTCAGTAATGTCCGCCTCTTTTGTGACCTCATGGACTATAGCCCACCAAGCTCTTTTGTCGTTGGAATTTCCCAGACAAGAATAGTGGAGTTCGTTGCCATTTCCTTCTGCAGGGATCTCCTGCAGGGATCAAACCCAGGTCTCCTGCATTACAGGCAGACTCTTTATTGTCTGAGCCATCAAGGAAGTTTCAATTTGTGATGTAAAGTGCTATAATGCAAGTCAGAAATAAAACAGTTCAGTTCAGTTCAGTCGCTCAGTCGTGTCCAACTCTTTGCGACACCATGAATTGCAGCACGCCAGGCCTCCCTGTTCATTACCATCTCCCGGAGTTCACTCAGACTCACGTTCATTGAGTCAGTGATGCCATCCAGCCATCTCATCCTCTGTCGTCCCCTTCTCCTCCTGCCCCCAATCCCTCCCAGCATCAGAGTCTTTCCAATGAGTTAACTCTTCGCATGAGGTGGCCAAAGTACTGGAGTTTCAGCTTTAGCATCATTCTTTCCAAAGAAATCCCAGGGCTGATCTCCTTCAGAATGGACTGATTGGATCTCCTTGCAGTCCAAGGGACTCTCAAGGGTCTTCTCCAACACCACAGTTCAAAAGCATCAATTCTTTGGCACTCAGCCAGGTCATCTGCAAACAATGAGAGTTTTACTTCTTGTTTTATAATCTGGATTGGTTTTATTTCTTTTTCTTGTCTGATTGCTCTGGCTATGACTTACAAAACTATATTGTGTAATGACAGTGAGAGTAGGCACCCTGGTTGTTCCTGATTTTGGAGGAAATGCTTTCAGGTTTTCACCATCAAGAATAATGTTTGCTGTGAGATTGTCATATATGACCTTTATTATGTTGAGGTAGGCTCCTTCTGGAGCCTATTATCTGGAGAGTAACCATTTTCTGGAGAGTTTTTTAAAAAATCATAAATTGGTGTTGAATTTTGTCAAAAAACTTTTTCTGCACCTATTGAGATTATCATATGATTTTTATCTTTCAATTTGTTAATATAATGTATAAAATTGTTTGAATTGCATATAGTGAAAAATTTACACAACCCAGGATAAACTCCACTTGAACTTGGTGTGTGACGCTTTTAATGTAGCATCGTGTGTTGGTTTTTGTTTTTTTCTTCTAGTTTTTTGTTCAAGATTTTTGCATCTATGTTCATCAATGATATTGGCTTTTTATTTTCTGTGTAGTATTTCTGTTGGTTTTGATATCACTGTGATGGCGGTCTCACAGAATGGGTTTCGAGTGTCCCCTTACTTGCAGTTTTTGAAAAACTTTGATCAGGATGGATGTTGGCTCATCACTAAACCTTCGACAGCATTCACCTATGAAGCTCCAAGCTTTTGTTCACTGTGGACTTTTGATCACAGTTAGTAGTGGTTGTGATTAGTTATTCACATACAGACCTTGTGATGGGTGTCAGTGACAGGCTCACTCCCAAGGAAAAGGGATTCCAATTTCCACTTCACATCCCAAGAGAGGCACTTTGTCTTCAAGAGGAACATATTTAGTCATAAAAATAAGGACAGCTTTATCTGCATGCCAGCCATGAGTTGTGACATACTGATCCTATATTGAAATGATAATTTTTTTGTATGCTGGATTAAAATATGATTTGGATATTAATTTCCAATGCTTCTCTTTGCTTTTTAAATGTGAATACTAGAAATCTTAAGGTTTTATATGATGCTTGAATTTGTAGTCCGCATTACACCCCATGGACAGCTTTGGCCTAGAATGGAAGCCAAGTCAAGGTGACCTAATGACCATCATGCTGGAGCTGGGCACATCTTTGCCCAGAGAGAGTTAGACTCTTCCCATTAGAGCTGTGTATGATTGAACTGGTTGTAGGCATAGAAAATCCTTGAGTATAGTTTGCCTTCACAAAATTTTCATTATTTGCTTTTTTTGGTTCTTACCAAATATTGGTGGGTTTTGACTGATGACAGAACAAACAGGCTGGAGTGCATTTCCTGTTTAGTGTATTTCAGCTGGGGCTTCCCAGGTGACTCTAGTGGTAAAGAACCCACCTGCCAATGTAGGAGACATAAGAAACTGTCTGGAGGATCCTCTGGAGAGGGGCATGGCAACCCACTACAGTATTCTTGCCTGGAGAATCTATGGACAGAGAAGTCTGGTGGGCTACAGTTTATGGGGTCACACAGCACCAGACATGACTGAAGCGACTGAGCACACACGTGTATTTGTAGTTGAATTATGACAGCAGATTGAGACACATCAGTGGAGGCAGAATGGGGGTGGAATAAGGGTGAGTTGAGAAAGGTTCTAGTTTCTGGAAGCTGTACTGTATTGTCCTTTTATACTCTTCTTTTTCTTGCTTTGGTTTTCAGATTGCATGTTGGTGGTGGCAGGACAACACTGACTGTGATTCCTAGAAGCAGATGTCCTCATTAATTTAGATTTTAGAGACCAAAATTAAGGAGGGTGCACTGTGCAATAAGGAATAAGCAAATAAATATTTCATCAGCCAAGTTCATTCTCTTGAAAGATTCCTGATTTCTGAAAACTATTTATAGAACTAAATTCTTGGAGGAGGGACATCTTTTTGTAACTGCCAATATCTGAAACTCTCATCGTTTAGAACTAGGATTTAAATTCTCTTTGATCATTCACTCCCTTCCTCCCCTATACTCCCTAACTTTCTGAAGTTTGGGGAAAGTTAAGAAACCTTAGTGAGAGCAAAATAAATAAAAATTCAGAAGTATGTGGAGTCCAAGGGCTTGGTCTAAGATTGAATAACCTCACCACTACACAGTTTCATTTACAATTCTAAGCAACCGCATCAACCCAGAGAGTCAGCTTTTGCTGCAGGATCCACCTTCTGTCCATTTCCACTTTCTCCTCCAGGTCTCACTACCCACTAATCATATTGCCACAGTGTCCCCCAGGTACTTTGTCACCAGGTCGAGGAAATGATCCCCAAGATGTCAGGCCAGTAGGAAGTTGCTGCCACTCAACTTAGCAGCCAGCAGTCTGGTGAATCTGGTGATAATTTCACTAACCCTCAGCCCTCCCTGACCCGAGGTCTTCTTGTTGGCATTGCTGTTAATTTGAGGACTTGTCTAGGACATGCATGACACATGGCTCTTCAGTAAGAGGAGCTGATGTCCTTGGCCGGCAAGATGAGGCATGGGGTTGTGTGCCAGGTTCCAATTTCTGAGAAGGAAAAAAAAACTCACTTCCAAGAAGCCTTGAGCTCTCAGACCTCAAGGAGACAGACCAAGAGTATAGAAATGGTGCTAGATGCTGAGCAGGAAAACTATGTGAAGGAGGTGTTGCTACTGGCTGTGTCCTGTCTCTCCTGGGCAGTTCAGGCTCATCTGGAGAGGGAAGAGTTGGACATGACTGAGTGACTGAACTGAACTCAACTGGGGCAATGGCATCTGGCTTAGAGTTCTGCCAGGTGAAGCTGGAGGTTTGCCAGAAACTCATCCCCTAGAGAAGGGAATTCCACCCACTGCAGTTTCTTGCCTAGAGAACTACATGGAAAGAGGAGCCTTGTGGGCTACAGTCCATGGGTTCACAAAGAGTTGGATATGATGGAGCATCTACCACCACCACCACCACCACCATCACCACCACCATCATATGCGGCCATTGGCCCTTGTCCAAGACCAACGGGTCTAACGCCTCTCAGCCCCTGGCACCCTTATTCTACTTTGTCTTTGCAGTAGACTTATATGGACACTTCATAATGCAATCATAGAATGTCTGTCCTTTTGTGTCTGGCTTGTTTGACTTAGCATAGTCACTTCGAAGTTTACTCACTTTGCAGCACGTTTCAGAGTTTCTTTCGTTGTATTGTCAGCATTCCTATTTAACTTCTATGCAGAGGACATCATGAGAAACGCTGGACGGAAAGAAGCACAAGCAAGCTGGAATCAAGATTGCAGGAGAAATATCAATGATCTCAGATATGCAGATGACACCACCATTATGGCAGAAAGTGAAGAGAAGCTAAAAAGCCTCTTGGTGAAAGTGAAAGAGGAGAGCGAAAAAGTTGGCTTAAAGCTCAACATTCAGAAAACGAAGATCATGGCATCTGGTCCCATCACTTCATGGGAAATAGATGGGGAAACAGTGGAAACAGTGTCAGACTTTATTTTGGGGGGCTCCAGAATCACTGCAGATGGTGACTGCAGCCATGAAACTGAAAGATGCTTACTCCTTGGAAGAAAAGTTTTGACCAACCTAGACAGTATATTCAAAAGCAGAGACATTACTTTGACAACTAAGGTCCTTCTAGTCAAGGCTATGGTTTTTCCTGTGGTCATGTATGGATGTGAGAGTTGGACTGTGAAGAAGGCTGAGCACCGAAGAATTGATGCTTTTGAACTGCGGTGTTGGGAGAAGACTCTTGAGAGTCCCTTGGACTGTAGGGAGATCCAACCAGTCCATTCTGAAGGAGATCAGCCCTGGGATTTCTTTGGGAGGAATGATGCTAAAGCTGAAACTCCAGTACTTTGGCCACCTCATGCAAAGAGTTGACTCATTGAAAAACACTTTGATGCTGGGAGGGATTGGGGGCAGGAGGAGAACTGGACAACCGAGGATGAGATGGCTGGATGGCATCACGGACTCGATGGACGAGAGTCTGAGTGAACTCCGGGAGATGGTGATGGACAGGGAGGCCTGGCGTGCTGCGATTCACGGGGTCACAAAGAGTCGGACACGACTGAGCGACTGAACTGAATATCACATAGGTTCAACATCATGTAAGATCTGGGAATTACAGATGAAAATCATGACATATCACACCACAACTATTAGGACTGCTAAACTCCAACTATATGATAAAACCAGTCACCGGAGGGTGAGCAACAATAAGACCTATCCCTCATTGCTGGTGGAATGCATGTATAGTCATGTTCTGAGGTGGTTTGGCAGTTTTCCCCAAAGTTAAATAAGTCTCCCCTTGGGATCTGACAATCATCCTTTCAGTATTTAGGTAACTGCTCTGAAAATCTATATCCAAATGCAAACAAGGATGCAATTATGCACAGCAGTTCTATTCAAAATGGCTACAGATTTTAAGAAATTGTGATATCCTTCAGTAGATGAACGTGTAGGTAAATTGGGTTACATCCAAGTCAAGGGGGGAAGAACATGTCACCCTAAGATATGTCTCTGACATAGGGTTATTTTGCTCTATTTCATTCAATAAAATAAAAGCTGAGTAGAAGCTGCCCTTTTTTATTTTAAGATTTATTAATTTATTTTTGGCCATTCTGGATCTTCACTGCTTCGAGAGGGCTTTCTCTAGTTTTGGTGAGTGGAGGTTACTCTTGTTGCAGAGCGCGGGGTCTAGGTGTGCAGGCTTCAGTCGTTGTGGTGCATGTGTTTAGTAGCTGTGACTCCCAGGCTCCAGAGCGCTGGCTCAGTAGTTGTGGCAGATGAGTTTAGCTACTCTGAGGCATGAGAGATACTCCTGGGCCAAGAATCAAACCCTATTCCATGCATTAGCAGGCATATCCTTAACCAGTAGAACACCAGGGGAGCCCGAGGTTGCCCTTTTGTGAGTTACATTTACGTTTAGTAGGAAATCTCTGATTGTAAGGGGATGTCCCTCTTTGCACCTGAAATAGGATAGCTATATCTCAAGGAACTCTTATCAGTGAAGAGGTCCTGACGTAAATATGCAGAGAATCATATGCTTGTTTACTGTGCTTTCCATGATAACTTGCCATAAGTGGCCTCCCCCTTTCCCCTAAGGTCTTTCATATGTTTTTAGCTGAAGACGGTATTTAAGGTGATGGCTTGGTCACTGCTGGAAGTGACTCAGTTTTCCTTGGCATCTCCCATGTATGCAAGAGGTATATATGTTATTAAACTTCTATTTCTCTCCTGATAATTTGGCTTTAATTATGGAGAAGGAAGGCTCAACCAGGAACCAAAAGGGCAGAGGGAAATTGTTTTTCTTCTATACACATGGAAAGGAATAATACTCCACAGTGGACAGGAGTGAAAAGGCACCCCTTGAAAGACAGGGATAAATGTTAGATGCATATGACTAAGTGAAAGAATCCAGTCTGAAGAGGCTGTGCACAGTATGACATCATTGATGACATTCTTGGAAAAGAAAATCTACACAGATGTTAAAACAGATACTAGGGTGGGGAATTTGAAGTGATCCTTTAGATGGATTCCTGTTAATATGCATTTGCTAAACATATCAATTCCTATAGTCCAAGGGGTCAATCATGATATATTCAAATTTACTTTTTCAGGCTATAGGAGTGCATAGCATGGAATGCCAAATACAACAGAATCTAACTGTATTAGAAATGCATGGAAAAACTTCACCATAGGGGATACGAAAAGGTGCTGACCTAAGTGAACTTTAGAAATGAACAGACTCACTAGACTAAAGGCAAAATGGACTATACATAAGCAGTAGGCTTTGTTTTATGGAGTTCTTTCCAGAGTGTGAAAGTGAAAGTCACTCAGTCCTGTCTGACTCTTTGTGACCCCCATGGACTGTATAGTCCATGGAATTCTCCAGGCCATAATACTGGAGTTGGTAGCCTTTCCCTTCTCCAGGGGATCTTCCCAACCCAGGGATCAAACCCAGGTCTCCTGTACTGCAGGTGGATTCTTCACCAGCTGAGCCACAAGGGAAGTGTAGTAGCTAACAATTCTGAAACCACTGTTTATGTATTCTGGAAAGGTACAGTGCACAGATGGTGGGAGCCTGGTTCCTCACTGTGGGCGTGGAAGTTATAGATAAGCAAGGGGAGATAAGATATATAGATAAGCCCTCCACATCCTGGATCTAGGCTTTCTGGGAGGATGGTGTGGGGAGTTGACTACCTGGGGGAAATGCACAGATCTCAATACCTGGAATGCCATGCAGATGTAGTAACCTCACAACCCATCATTCCACACACAATAGCTGGAAATGAGGCAGAAGAGAGATAGATCCCAGACTGAGAACCTGGAGGCTCTCCTATGCAGACAGATACTACAAGATGAAGACAACGGCAGGAGGGAAAAGGAGCTGATTCCTGTTCAGATAACAGATAAACGACCACAGAATCTTCATTCTCAAGGTCCAGGAGATCTTTTCCACTACACATGTGCAGAGAGCTCCAAAGGGTCAAAGGATGAGAGTGTGTGAACCTACAGTCAGTAAGTAACATCAACTACCCTTAGGCTTTCTTGCTAGAACCTGACTTGGCTAAGAGATGCACACACATGGGAAGGACCCTGATATAAACCAAATGCGGACTCAGAACCAGGCAGAGCAAGATGACTGGCCAGAAAACCTGAAAGAGACACTGCATGTAAGTGATTTAAGCCACCACAGTGGTGAAACCTCTTTCTGAGCGCACAATTTTGTCTATTCACACATAGTGTTTTTCGTCCTAATAAGGACTTTACTTGTTTCAATATGTTCTGTTTCTTTGTGGAAATTCATTTCTACAAAGCCACTCAGCCAGGGCCTGTCACTGACCACTGTTCTAGTGGTTAGGATTCAACTCTTCCACTGCCATTGCCTGACTTCTGTCTCTGGCTCAGAACAGAAATCCTAATTCAAGCAGTGCTGGCCAAGGCTTCCCAAGATCAGAAACACTCAGACTCTTATAGATATGCTTGTGTCCTGGCAGATACAGAAGAAAGAGGGTCCTACTACCCCAAAGCCATTCCGAAATCCAGGTCCTGGGGGGTGGAACCATGATGGGGGTGTCTGGGCCTCTGATCAGCAGGTGAAAAGAAGGAGGCGGGCTAGTCCTGAAGGCAGAGATTCCCTTAAGTATGTGAGCCATGGTGCCCTGATGGGACTTATTTCCGGGGTGGACATGGGCATAGCTACCTTGGTTCTCTTTTTAACCCAAGCCCCTCTGATGAAGCTAATAAAGGGCTAGGCCCAGAAACTGGTGGTGTCTCAAACTCTGACACAATAGCTTTACAAGGAACCATAGCATATACTTCAGAACCTTCTAAAATGAGGGTGAGAAGAGTGAAATTCAGAGAGGAGAACCTGAGGAGCTTTTCCTACAAACTGCACTTTTGCACTCAGCTTTCAGTTTTTTGTTTGTTTTGGGTTTGTTTTGGCCATGCTGCTTGTTGGATATCAGTTTCCCAACCAGGGATTGAACTCTGGTCACAACAGAGAAAAGAGTCAAATCCTAACCATTATGCTAGCAGACAACTAACTCTCTCATCATTGATTTTAACTGTCCTTCTGGCCAGTCCCCAAAAGTGGACCTTTAGCTGCAACGAAGTCACCATTTCTCAGAATATATTATGAAAAGTGCTGGGCTGGATGAAGCACAATCAAGATTGCCAGGAGAAATAACAATAACCTCAGATATGTAGATGACACCACCTTTATGGCAGAAAGCAAAGAAGAACTAAAGAGTCTCTTGATGAAAGTGAAAGAGGAGAGTGAAAAAGTTGGCTTAAAGCTCAACATTCAGAAAATTAAGATCATGGCATCTGGTCAGATCACTTCATGGCAAATAGATGGGGAAACAGTGGAAACAGTGACAGACTATTTTCGGGGACTCCCAAATCACTGCAGATGGTGACTACAGCCATGAAATTAAAAGACATTGCTCCTTGGAAGAAAAACTATGACCAACCTAGCCAGCATATTAAAAAGCAGAGACGTTACTTTGCCAACAAAGGTCCATCTAGTCAAAGCTATGGTTTTTCCAGTAGTGATGTATGGATATGAGAGTTGGATTATAAGTAAAGCTGAGTGCTGAATAATTGATGCTTTTGAACTGTGGTGTTGAAGAAGACTCTTGAGAGTCCCTTGGACTGCAAGGAGATCTAACCAGTTCATCCTAAAGAAAATCAGTCCTGAATACTCATTGGAAGGACTGATGCTAAAGCTGAAACTCCAATACTTTGGCCACCTGATGTGAAGAACTGACTCACCTGAAAAGACCCTGATGCTAGAAAAGGTTGAAGGTGGGAGGAGAACAGGACAACAGAGGATGAGATGGCTGGATGGCATCACCATCACCGACTCGATGGACATTAGTTTGAGTAAACTCTGGGAGTTGGTGATGGACAGGGAGGCCTGGCATGCTGTGATTCATGGGGTCACAAAGAGTCAGACATGACTGAGCAACTAAACTGCATTGAACTAAACTGTTTATAATAGTTTTACTTTGCCAACTAAGGTCCGTCTAGTCAAGGCTATGGTTTTCCTGTGGTCACAGCACAGGGAGCTCAGCTTGGTGCTCTAGGATGACCTAAAGAGGAATGAGGGGGTGGAGGGAGGATCAACAGGGAGGGTGTATATGTACACATACAAATGATTCACTCATTTTACAGCAGAGACGAATACAGCATTGTAAAATAACTATAACCCAATTAGAAATAAGGAAAAAGAAAGAATAAAAACATGAATATCCAGGACTCCCCTAGCGGTCCAGTGGTGAGGATTCCATGCTCCCAATACAGGGATCCCAAATCCCTGTACTAGTCAGGGAACTAGATCCCACATGCCACAGCTGAGACCCAGAGCAACCAAATAAAAAACTAAATTAAAAAACACAAATATCACGGACAGCATAAATAAACAAAATGTTATCTATATATTTCTAATGAACTTTATAAAGAATGGGTACATTTCCTTTTAAGGAAAAGAACATTAACAGAAATAAATTAAGGAAATTTAAAAACAAGCAAAAACCAACCGAAAACTTACTTTGCCAAACAATAGTTGTCAGACACAAAGGAAAATACATGATGCAATCTGTATGAAATCCTAGAAAAGTAGATCTGATCTCTGGAGATCAGCAGATTATTGGCTGCCTGGGGTTGATTAAAGTGATTGGGAAAAGGACAAGAGAATATTTGGGGTGATGGATGCATTCTGTATCTATTACATATGAAGGTAACCCTCAACCAACACAAGTGTGAACTGCACAGGTTCTCTTACACCTGGATTTTTTTTTGATAAATACATACTATGACATGTCCCATGGTTTTTGAATCCATAGATGTGAAACTGAGGCTACAGAGGGCTGACTGTAAAGTGTACACATAATTTTTGACTACATGGAGGGTCTTAATACTTTTTTGCTTTCAAATAACTAAATTTGCTAAAGGGAATGGTGCTCAGAGATATAAAGTGTTACTTTTATCTCCACCTGCCTACCTCCCATCTTCATGTTGATATCTAAGAGATGCCTCAAGCTCGGGCAAGTCCACAGCCGTGACTTGTCACTTCCCATCTGTTCCTGCAGGGGCCTCCCCCATAGTTGTCACTGCTTCTTGTTTCTCAGGCCCAAACAACGGTATCATTCTTAGCTACTTCCTTTCCATCAACTCCAGATATGAAGATATGAATTGAAAAATAAAGTTGATTCAGTCTTTCAAATGAATCTAGTCTTACCCATATATGAGCACTTTGTTTTTTACATTACTAGTACCTGTCAGCAGTGAAGTGGATTTTAAGTCAATGGTGCTTTATTAACTGCCCATGTGCTGCTGCTGCTGCTGCTGCTAAGTCGTTTCAGTCGTGTCTGACTCTGTACGGCCCCCATAGACGGCAGCCCACCAGGCTTCCCCATCACTGGGATCCTCCAGGCAAGAATACTGGAGTGGGTTGCCATTTCCTTGTCCAATGCATGAAAGTGAAAAGTGAAAGTGAAATTGCTCAGTCGTGTCTGACTCTTCGCTACCCCACAGACTGCAGCCTACCAGGCTCCTCCGTCCATGGGATTTTTCAGACAAGGGTACTGGAGTAAGTTGCCATTGCCTTCTCTGAACTGCCCATGTAGATGGAATAAAATCAGCCCAACAAAAGTCAGTTCCAAGTGAATAGTGGATCTAAATGGGAAGGTAAGAAAACCTGGAAGAAGACATAGGGGAATATCTTCATGATCTCAGGTAGGCAAAAATCCAAGGACAGGAAATCATGTCTATTTTGTTCATGCCACATCTCCAGTGTGATGCCCAGTATTAACAGAAGGAACATAAAGGAAACTTCAACACCTTCTGGAGAAATCTACACACATGCAAGTACTTGAGTCATTGTGAAAATATACAGTGTTCTTAATGATCATATTGAATGTTAGAAATGTCACTTATTAGTCTAACATCTAATGCAATCCTAATTAAATAACATTCAGACTGATTTTCAGGATAAACTGAGTCTAAGCTTCACACAGAAAAACAGCAAGAATACCTCAGGAAACCTCTGAGGGAAAAAAAAAAAATCAGGCCTAGTGATGAGATGTGATAAGGTTTACCAGGGGATGAGACAGATTGTAAAGCCATGATTATTATCATTTTGTTGAAGAATCCAGGCCACTGTGTAGTACAAGGTGCATTACTGGCTCATGAAGCACCACTAAAAATACTGCCAATTATTATGGTTCTGACTTGTTAGGTGCCCCCAATTTGGAGATCTCAGAAGTGTGAAGACATGTGTGGCTTGGACTGGCCTTGATGCATGGATTCTCAGAGAGATGAAGAGAACAATGAAAAAGCCAGATACAAACTCCCAAACATGCATAATTTTAGTAGAAGATTGACATAATATTTCAGATAGTTGGGAAAAGGGAGATCTTTTCTTGACTGATAGTGAGAAAACTAGGTCGTCATCTAGGAAAAGATATTTTTGTCTTACACTTTATACACAGATACACACACGCTACAGCTGTCCCAAAGGTGTCCAACCAAAAGCCAAGAGACAAACAGTTGTGTAGAAGCCAAGGGAAAACAATTATTCCATCCTCAGAATAGGAAGGACTTTCCAAATATGCAGAGAGTCTACAAGCCACACAAACTGATAATCTGAATGCATAAAAACAAAGGCCAGTGGTGAGGCCAACCCTGTACCAGAACAACCCTGTCCCTGTCCTAGAGTGAAAATCCAAAAGGTAAGATTGGAGGTGGCCCCTAGCCCCAACCCATCCTGTTTTCAGAGTCCTCATTCTCCCCAGAACCCCACCCACATGGCTGGTGTTGTTCCAATTTATATGGGACCTCAGTCAGTTCCTCTAAGAAGAGGGTCACTTTATATAGAAAGCAGGTTGAATGGTGTCCCCGAAAGATCGGTGCCCCAGAAACTGTGAAGGGATCTTGTCTGAGAAAAGGATCTTTGATATCAATAGACTTGCTCCACAAAGGGCTGCTACAAACCATAGATCTGTTTAAAAAATTTTTTTTCAAGGGAATGATGTGTGAAGGGGAATAAATCAAGACTCAATAAACCAAGACATGCCTGGGCTTACTGCAGCCTAGGAGGATGCCTTGGTGCTCCCTACCCACTGACCTCAGAGAACAGGGTCATCCAGCATTGCAACATCGAAATCTCTTGGACCTGGCCTGTGCTCTACCTCTGCTGATGTCCTACAAGCTCTTCTGCTTTTAAGGGGCTCTTAAAGTAACAGCATCTCTATTGAGATAAATTTAATATTAACATGCAATTCATCCATTTAGAGCTTGCAGTTCAGTGGCTTTTATTATATTCAAAAATAGCCATTCAGTTCAGTGCAGTTCAGTCGCTCAGTCATGTCTGACTCCTTGCAATCCCATGAATTGCAGCACGCCAGGCCTCCCTGTCCATCACCATCTCCTGGAGCTCACTCAGACTCATATCCATCGAGTCGGTGATGCCATCCAGCCATCTCATCCTCTGTCGTCCCCTTTTCCTCCTGCCCCCAATCCCTCCCAGCATCAGAGTTTTTTCCAATGATTCAACTCTTTGCATGAAGTGGCCAGAATACTGGAGTTTCAGCTTTAGCATCATTCCTCCCAAAGAACACCTGGGGTTGATCTCCTTTAGAATGGACTGGTTGGATCTCCTTGCAGTCCAAGGGACTCTCAAGAGTCTTCTCCAACACCACAGTTCAAAAGCATCAATTAGCTTAGCTTTCTTCACAGTCCAACTCTCACGTCCATACGTGACCACTGGAAAAACCATAGCCTTGACTAGACGGACCTTTGTTGGCAAAGTAATGTCTCTACACTATGTAATTTCAGAAACTTTCATCACCTCAAGATGAAAACCAGGGACTTCCCTGGTGGCCTAGTGGTTGAGAGTTCACCTTGCAATTCAGGGGACTCAGGAACTGGAATCCCACATGCCATGAAGTAACTGGGTCTATGCCCCAAAACTACTGAGGCCTGCACATTCTGGAGGCCATACGACAAAACTGGAGAGTCTGTGAACCACAGCAAATGGTTTGGCAAAATGCAGTGAAGATCCAACATGTAGCAACTAAAACTTGACGAAACCAAATACTTAAAATTAAAAAAGAAATATCATACTTAAGAGTGTTTAAAATTTTAGTATTTTTATAGAAAGATTTTTAAATTCTAAGGTGCTGTACAATTTTCAAAAGGTTCACACGTGATTTTACCTAATCTCCTATATTCCCATAATAACGTTTTTCTCCCCCACTCCTATATTGTTCTTCCCACCACTATATTTTATAGATATATAAAATCATGAACTGTGAAAAATAAACACAAAAACCCCACACACAAATTGATGTAGTGTGCCATCCTAACAGGGCAGGGTGATCCTTGACTTCCCTCGTGATTAGTGAGGCTGAATATCTTTAACTTGCTGGACATTTGTGTGTCTTTGGAGAAATGTCTATTTAACTTCTTTGCACATGTTATGTCCGGTTTTAGGAGTTCTCAATGTTAAAGGTATAAATCCCTTATAAGATGTGATTTTATCACACTAGACTTAATGTTGGGGTTGCTCAGCATGGTCGGTGGTCAGTATGGACTCAGCCCCTCCTCTGTGCTCACATTCCCTGTCTTCAAAGAAACATGCATGGTTCACTACAGAGAACCCTCTGAGGGCACATCTGTATACTAGAAACTGGCAAAGGCCAAATGCGAGAAGACACAGAAAAGGAAACCTGCCTTTGGGGTATGCCACAAATTGCCAAAGCTCTGAAGTCCTTGCTACTTGGGATTTTGAAAAATGCTTCTTAATATGTAAATGGAGAGAGGAGGCCCATTGGGGCTATTTTGCCTCCATTGGGAAAGTAAGTTGGATCCCTGCCTCACAAAACACCATCAAGCATTTAGACACATGCTAAGAACCAACACTTGAAAGGAAAACTCGACAAATTTTACCACAATTTTTGATGAGTGAATATCTTTTTAATTGAGGTATTATGGAGTTTTAAAGATTTGTTAGTTTAAGGTGTACAGCAAAGTGATTCAGGGATTCAGTGTCTCAAGTGCTTCCTTGGACAAAATTCACTCCATTTGAGGGGCCCCTGGGCCATCTCCTCTACTCAGAACAGGCAAGAATCCTGAAAACACAGAGCAGCATGTGGTGGTGCTCATGGCTCTCTTTTGACTGAATCAGTTATTGTAACATGGCACACAAAAGAAGCCTAGATGCTAGGAGAGGGATCCCCAAACCTATCCTCAAACAGGAGGCCTTGCTCCCTTGAATATGGGTGCGTGAAACTGCCCTTGGGAAGGGAAGAGGTGTGTTAACGAATATTTTGTCTGCAGAGGACAAAGCGCTGTGTAGAGAGCATGCGCAAGGTCGTCCCAGGACACTGAGCACACGGACACAGTGACTGGATTCTCAGCCCCGCCCTTGGGGCATCGCACTATCTCCACCCCTGACTTAACGGTGAGGCGCTCACAGGTGTCCTGGAGAGTATGGTCACACGACCTGGATCAGTCCAATCAATGTGTTCCATTCTCCCTGGCCACCGTGATTGGTTCAGGACTGGGGCAGTGACCAATCGGGGCCCAGAGCTGGTACTCAACGCTGGAATCAAGGGGAAGAGGAGCTCTCGTTCTGCTGGAAGGGGTGGGGCCGGTGAGGTCAGTCTACAGCAGTGGGAGGTGCGTGAGGTCAGCACGTGCGTGAGGGGCGTGAGGGGCGGTTGGTGACCTTCCTCCTCCCGTTAGAGCAGAGCCGCCGGCCTGAGGGTGAGGGCGCTGCTGAGGCCAGGGGTTGAGAGCGCTGGTTCCTGCTGTGGTCCCGGAGCTCCACCTGAGACCTGAGGGAAGCTGTCTGCCTGTGAATCCTCCTGCTTATCTGTGAGCTTGTTTGAACCACGCTGGGTTTTCTGTCCAGCAGGCTAAGTGGAGACCATGGAAATGCTAGTATGTGGGTTTTGGCTGGCTTCAGGGAAGAAATGCCTGATGACACTGGGAGACTCCAGTTTAATCTGGATTCAGGTGAAATCTCTTGAAAGTGAAGTGAAAAGTCCCTCAGTCGTGTCTGACTCTTTGTGACTCCATAGACTATATGATCCATGGAATTCAGCAGGCAAGAATACTGGAGTGGGCAGCCTTTCCCTTCTCCAGGGGATCTTCTAAACCGAGGGATCAAACCCAGGTCTCCCACATTGCAGGCAGATTCTTTACCGGCTGAGCCACAAAGGAGGCCCAAGAATATTGGACTGGGTAGCCTGTCTCTTCTGCAGCCGATCAGGATTCCTGACCCAGCAATCAAACCGGGGTCTCCTGCAATGCAGGAAGATTCTTCACCAGCTGAGGTATCAGAGAAGCCCAACATCTAAGACCAGCTAACTCCCTGATGTTCAAGCTGGTTTTAGAAAAGGCAGAGGAACCAGAGATCAAATTGCCAACATCTGCTGGATCATGGAAAAAGCAAGAGAGTTCCAGAAAAACATCTATTTCTGCTTTATTGACTATGCCAAAGCCTTTGACTGTGTGGATCACAATCAACTGTGGAAAATTCTGAAAGAGATGGGAATACCAGACCACTTAACCTGTCTCTTGAGAAATCTGTATGCAGGTCAGGAAGCAACAGTTAGAACTGGACATGGAACAACGGATTGGTTCCAAGTAGGAAAAGGAGTCCGTCAAAGCTGTATATTGTCACCCTGCTGATTTAACTTATATGCAGAGTACATCATGAGAAACGCTGGACTGGAAGAAACACAAGCTGGAATCAAGATTGCCGGGAGAACTATCAATAACCTCAGATATGCAGATGACACCACCCTTATGGCAGAAAGTGAAGAGGAACTCAAAAGCCTCTTGAGAAAGTGAAAGAGGAGGGTGAAAAAGTTGGCTTAAAGCTCAGCATTCAGAAAACGAAGATCATGGCATCTGGTCCCATCAATTCATGGCAAATAGATGGGGAAACAGTGTAAACAGTGTCAGACTTTATTTTGGGGGGCTCCAAAATCACTGCAGATGGTGACTGCAGCCATGAAATTAAAAGACGCTTACTCCTTGGAAGAAAAGTTTTGACCAACCTAGATAGTATATTCAAAAGCAGAAACATTACTTTGCCGACTAAGGTCCGTCTAGTCAAGGCTATGGTTTTTCCAGTGGTCATGTATGGATGTGAGAGTTGGACTGTGAAGAAAGCTGAGTGCTGAAGAATTGATGCTTTTGAACTGTGGCATTGGAGAAGACTCTTGAGAGTCCCTTGGACTGCAAGGAGATCCAACCAGTCCATTCTGAAGGAGATCAGCCCTGGGATTTCTTTGGAAGGAATGATGCTAAAGCTGAAACTCCAGTACTTAGGTCCCTTCATGTGAAGAGTTGACTCATTGGAAAAGACTCTGATGCTGGGAGGGATTGGGGGTAGGAGGAGAAGGGGACAACAGAGGTTGAGATGGCTGGATGGCATCACGGACTTGATGAACGCGAGCCTGAGTGAATTCTGGGAGATGGTGATGGACAGGGAAGCCTGGTGTGCTGCAATTCATGGGGTTGCAAAGAGTCGGACACAACCGATCGACTCAACGGAACTGAACTGAACTAATTGTAAGATTACCCTATAGAGTCTTCACAGGATTAAGGTAGCAACCTGCTAAGGTCACAATCAATGTTCTTATTCTAGAGGACAAAACTGGGGCTCTAAGAAGGGGGTAACTCAGCTAGAGCATGGAAGTGTGTACCCAGACAAACCCCCAGATCCTGCTGTTAGAACTCAGGGAGGCCACATGGTGTGGGGTGTGTGTGGGGAGGGGCTTGTCCATGTGACAGGAGCTAAGGCACCCAGCCCACACTGGGTGCTGCGGGGATCTGACTTGGTAACTGCCTTCCGGCAGCTCTGAGATTCACAAAAGCAGTTTGCACTGAGGAGAGGAAAGGCATCTCCCTTCATCCACCCGACTACACCCTCCGGGTACTCCCACACCCTGCTCCCTTTCTCTTGCTTTGTGAGGAAATTAAGAGTCATGCTCATGTGACCAACCACGTTGGCCATCCACTGTTGATAGGCTACCAAGTGCAGCTGCTACAGCAGAGGCCAAGAGCCTTTGCCTCTGAGTACCTCTCTTTCCTTTGCACCATTGGGGCACTCCTCCACACTTGTACACCAGAGGCCTTTTCTGAGACAGGCAGGGACTCTCCCTCAGTTTGCAACAGGTTGTATCCACCGCTGTCCTTTCAATGCCTTCCTTGAAACTCAGCTCATGAGCTCCTTTGCCTGCATCGTGGCCCACCTGGCCCACCTGGCTGCTAGGGGAGGGACAGAGCTGACTGAATCTAAAGCTCAGATCTGACAGCTGGGATTCCCAGCTGTATAAAGGACCAGATTATTCATGCTGTAAAGGCTGTAGTAGGCTCCAGGGGTCCAGAACTAGGGCTTGGGCCAAAGCGACTCCACAGGCAAACGTTTTGATGCCTGGGGAGGCTTCTGGCTATAGTGGGGCTGGGGCAAGTTTCTTGAGGTTCTGAAGGCCCACTGTGTGCAGGTTCATGGTGCATAGAGGAGAGAAGGTGGAGTCTACCCTGGAGGTGGTCGCAGTTCATGGATGAGCCAGACAGGCAGGCAGGTCCCGAAAGCACCTGAGCTGCTTTCATGAGGGGAGTGGTGAGGGGGCAGAGGAAGAGAACCAAGTCCGCTCCCTCGTGTGCTGCCCAGGGCAGGTTGTCACCAGGCTAAACACTTACCATGGTGATGAGCATTGCTGCTGTCTGCAAAGGGTTTACAGTGGCGTCTGTCTTCATCTGAGCGGTCAGGTCGTCTCTAAACTACACTGGCCATGGGCATGGCCTGTCCTTGGACCTTCACATGTTTCTTCTCTTCCTTACTGAACATTCATTTCCAAGAGGATTTTTGGACTGTAGGATGTTGGGTTTTCTCTAGCTTTGTCCAATGAGGATTGCTTTTCGGTTGTTGGTGTGGTTCACTTTTCCAGCTCTCTTTCTTGGCTTATTCTGTGAATTCATTTGTGTGAGAGGAAGAGCTCAGCATCTCCCTTCTGGCTGAGATGGCACACTTACAGCAGCAGTGCCTACCAGGAGATTCTGACCACATTTGCCTAAAGGGCTTCGTTTTGCAGATGACATCTTGAAAGTACCTATCCTGTCCTTTCAGATACTGAAAGGCTACCTCAAAATGACAACAAGAATTCTCGTTTAGTCTTACAATATGTGGAGAGTCAGAAAAATCCCCTGGAAAAGGGAAAAGATACCCACTCCAGTATTCTGGCCTAGATAATCCATGGACTGTAAACTCCATGGGGTTGTAAAGAGTCTAACAAGACTAAGTGACTATAACTTTCACTGTCAGTCAGAAAAAATGATAATTTTCTATCACTTCAGTGATTGGCATTGATTGTGGACACCCAAAGAATAGGGAGAAATGGAGAAAGAAGACTAAATGTTGTCAGGTGGGGGAGGGAGGAATGGGGAATGCTTGACGTGGATCCAGGCTTTGCTGGGAAGTAGGGGTGGGGGGAATAGAATGAGAGGGTCTGAATGTAGACAGTGGTGATGGTTACACAGCATTGTGAAGGCCTTAGTATTCCCAAATTGCATCAATTAAGGTAAAATTTATTAACAAAAACTTAACAGAAAAAAAACACATAAAGCCATAAAAAAAATAAAACATTACAAGAAAGCTGCACACAAACCAGATTAAAATAAGCTCAGGGGAAGGGAACTCAATCTCTCCTGGGTGGGGAGCGAGTTGATGGCATCCATGGGAAGCAGAAAGGATGGAGGCTGAAGAGCCAAGCGTGCTCCTGGGCGAGATGTTTTCAGAAAGGGATCTGGGTCTCTGTCCAGAGCAAGGGCCTGTTCTCCCTGCAGGGGTGTGTCAGTCATTGTGGGCATCTGGGTCTTGGGCAGGAGCCAGGGCAGGCTCTCCCTGCAGAGGTGGTAACTCATCCCCCCGACTCAGATTCTCCTGCCAAAGCCCGAGCAGGTGCAGGTGCAGGTGGAGTTGGAGGCAGAGGTTCTCGCTGAGGGAGTGGGACATCGGTGCCTGGGGCTGGGGGTCCTGCAAGCACAGAGATCCAGTCTCCTCAGGGTGCTGGCCAGTACCCAGCTGGCCCGGTGTCTTCGGGAGGGGAAATCTCAGGTCTTGATCTCCCATCAGTGGATCCCTGGGTCCTGCACCTGGAGCAAGCACCTCTGTAGAACAGGTCTTAGAAGTGGAGCCTGGTTGAATTTGAAGGTCACAGCTAGAGCTGGGAGAAAAGAAAATTTTGCCCACGGGCCAGCCTTGCCATGTGCCTAACTGGGCACTAAAGCTTCCTAGAGATTCCCAAAGAATACCCAGAATAGAAATCTTCTCTGCAATCTATAAAACGGGTGGTGTGAGGCCAGCCTTTGCTCCAGGCCCAGCCCCAGCTCTGGGGGACTCCTCCCTGTGTGGCTCAGCATCCTCTCCCCACACACTCACATGCACAGCCTCAGCCTCCTCACTTCTGTACTCTGCCGTGCTGGGCTCCAGATCCTCCTGCTGCATCAGAGGCAGGGGTTCTCAGGGCTCTGGGTTGGAGCCGGATGTGCTGAGCTCTTTGGCAGCCTGAGCCTAGGCCCCGCGGTGTGTCCTGGGTGGTGTCTGAGCCGCAGGACTTCCCTTCAGTTGGGCTGACCCCTCCATGGGCACGCTTACCTGGAAACTGCACTGGGTCTCAAGGACAGGGGGGTGGTGGTCCAACCCCTCCCTTGGTGAGGTGGACGGGGTGTCCCCCTCATTGGCCACATCTAGTGGGAAGCTCTGCAATGAGAGGGACCATCAGCCAGCCCTGCTTGGAGTTTTCCAAGCTGGGCCTGGCCAGTATGGCTGCTGCTTCTGCCCGCTTGAACTTCTGCTCCCAGCAGAGACATGTGTCTGCTCAGATACCCACCCGGGATAAAGGAGACACCTGAGGGCGTGAGGTCAGCCTGGGCAGCCGGCGCTGCCTGGACTCTCCCCATCCCGCCCAGCCTGCTCTCCCCTGGGTTGTGGACACAACCGGCCCACAGGCTTCGGACCCACATCTGCCTGGCCTTGCTTGAGGCAGACACATCCCGAGAAACCCCCATCCACGCACACAGGGGAAAGGACTCAGGGTTACCTGGATGGGATGGGAGGGGGGACCTGGCCTGGCCAGGGAATCCCTAGGCCCCGGTTACCTTCCTGTTCCTTCGGGCAAAGGACCAGAGCCCTCTCGGGGGCCCTGAGCCAGCGTTGACCACGTTCCCACACACTCTGCCTGTGAACTCTCCTGAGGCCCCGGCCTCTGGGCAGGGGCAAACAGCAGAACATCTTGGCAGCAAGCGAGCTGGCTGGGGGTACTCTCTGCTGTGGAGGCCTGGATACCCAGGTTCTGGGTTCTGGGTTCTGTTGGGTTCTGTTGCTGGGAAGTGACATCATTTCCTGGGTTCTTGCTGAGGTCCCTTACACAAAGCCCCCAAGTGAACCTCTGGGTTTCTGACTGTTACCCACCCCCTTAGGCCATGTGCAGGCACAGTGACACCCACATCATCCACCCCACAGCCTTGAAAGGCCTGGGTGCAGCCAGGGCCTGAGCTCTGAGGACACAGCTGCTTACAGGCCAGGCTCCTCCCCCTCATCTGTGATGTGGCCCTGGACAAGCCATGTGACCCTTAGGGTTTCCCCAGTCTCTCCCTCTGCAGAATGGGGGTCATTCTCCCCATCTACTGCCTAGGTCTGTCAGCCTACAAGACCTCGCCTTTCAACCATGGAGCTTCTGCACTGGGACTTCCCAAAGGGATTCAATACAGGGCTGACCTAGCATAGAATGTGGCAGAAACAGGCCTGTATGGGCTCAGGGACCTAGGAAAAGGCACTCCCCTTCCTGCCTGTTTTGAGACTCTCCCCCTCAATGGAGGACTGAAAGGAAGACTCAAAGGTTACCTTCTCTTATACAAAAGAGGACCCAACCTTCTGGTTCTCTTTTGCCATTGAGACTCTGGTTCAAGTGCCCAATCTCGGCTTCTGTGGGTGGCTGAGCCTATAGTGGCTCCCTGCATTCTTCTCTTTTATTCTCATAACCTTGGGTCATTTCCTCCTTCTGGGGCAGATGGGCACGCACTGTCATTGCTTCTAACTTCCAGACAGATTTATGAAAAGTCTGTAAAATATACTCATTTCCTCTCTTTTGTTCAGTGTCTCTCTCTAGTTTTTCTTTTCCTTTTGAATTCAGTCTATGTCTTCCTCTTTCTCTCTGTCTCTCCTGTGGATGGATGGATGCCTTTGAATGTACATATATATTGTCAGATTAGGGTTAGGTTTTAGGGATAGGTTTGGTGGCTCAGAGGTTAAAGAGTCTGCCTGCAATGTGGGAGACCCAGGTTCGATCCCTGGGTCAGGAAGATTCCCTGGAGAAGGAAATGGCAACCCACTCCAGTAATCTTGCCTGGAGAATCCCATGGACAGAGGAGCCTGGTGGGCTACAATCCATGGGGTCATAAAGAGTCGGACACGATTGTGACTTCACTTTCACTTAGAGTGAGATAAAGGGTTTAGGTTGGAGTTGGTGTTGGGGGAGGGGACAAGGGTGGTGTGTTTTTCTTGGAGACTTGAGTGCTGTTTGTTCTTAGTCTATTTTACATATGAACCGCTTATCAGATACATCACTTGCAAATAGCCTCTCATGTTCCGTTTACTATATTCTTGATTTGTGAATGCTTAGCTTTTCCGTTGCAAAACTGTTCAGTTGGGTGGAAACCCATTGGTGTACCTTGTTTTCCTGTTTCCCTTACTTGAAGAGAGACCCATTTCTGCTTCTGCCCACCAAATGTGAAGGAGACTCTGATGTTAAGGAGCCTACGACCTATGCTTATTTCTAGAAATCTCATAACATCAGTCTTTGGGTTGATGTGTTTCACTGATATTCAGGTGGCATGAGATAAAAACCAATAGAATTCTTTGGATGTACCTGTCCGGTTTTTCCATGGACATTTACTGAAGGCGCCTTCTCGTTCCCATTTGTATATTCTCCCCTTCTTTGTCACAGATGAGTTGACCATGGATGCTTGGATTTGTTTCTGGACTCCCAACTTTATGACATTTCTCCAAAGACACAAATGTCCAACAAGTTTTAGATGCTCAGCCTCACTAATCACTAGGGGAGGCAAGGATCACCATCCCTCATTAGGATGGCATACTGTATAAACTGTGTTTTTATTTTTTCAATGTTCACGATTTTTCAGAGATAGTTATTTATGGTACTGTGGAAACATTGGAAATATGCTGTCAGTATGAAAATATGATTCTAAAAATAATACTGTATAAATATGTATAATTATTTTATATCTTGTTTGATAAAGCAAAAAGTATTTAAACTGAAGTTGATCATTTTTTATGGATATTAAAAAATATAGCCATAAAGTTTCACTTTTCAATATCTTCAAATAAACAAAGGTAAATTTTTGTCTCCTATAATGTTGTTATATGAAGGTCAGTCTAAAGGGTTTATTTAAAGCTTGTTCAGATGTAGTCATAGCAGTGAAAATGTTAACACCAGAAATGCTTTTCTATGATAGAAAGTCAAGCTGGTCTCTCTTTCTCAATAGCCTTAATTTTGTGTTTGCTACATCGTTTCTTTTTTTTTTAATTGGAGAATAGTTACTTTACAGCCTTGTGTTGGTTTCTGCCATACATCAGCATGACTCAACCACAGGTATACATATGTCCCCTTCCTGCTGAAACTCCTTCCCTTCTCCCTGCCCATCCCACCAATCCAGGTTGTCACAGAGTACTAGGTTGAGCTCCCTGTGTCACAGAGCAAATTCCCACTTGCTCTGATTTTACATAAGGTCATATATATGTCTCCATGCTATTCTCTCAATTGGTCCCATCCTCTCTTCCCCCACTGTGTCCACAAGTCTGTAGTTTGTTCTCTATGTCTGCGTCTCCATCTCTGACTTACAAATAGGTTCATCAGTAATATCTTTCTAGATGCATTGATATACATTTGCCTTTCTCTGACTTACATTTTTTTTTTTTTTTGGTGGTACATTTCTTAATACTAGACCTAATTTGCAATGAAACAGTAAAAGGATTTCATGGGACGAAAAAAGGCAACAACTGAGTGTTACATTTTAGCCTAGCACTCCAGGCCCAAGTAAATCTAGGGTAAATTCATTTCTATGACAGCTTTGACTGATCACATTCACTATGTTTCCCTGTTGTCATGTGTACAATTTTCTGTTCCCTACATAATAATTACATGTGTCAAGGATTGTCTGTCAGAAGTTGTATAGCAATGAGGAAATGTGTTCATAATGCAGACACCACAAACACCCTCCAAAAGGTGTATGTAATAAGAATATATTTTGTAACGAATTTCACTCCCTGAAAATATATTTAAAAAATTGAAAAAGTGACATTAATATGGGTTACAGATAGGTTTTCAATGAAGGTGGGCCAGGCTAACAGGATCCAATCTTTCCTTAAAATGTTGAATTAAATATAAAAGGAACACACAATGGAGAAAAAAAAAAGACGGTCTCTTCAGTAAATGGTGTTGGGAAAACTCATCATTGGCTTTTAGGGATGGGGAAACTGAAATTCAAGGAGACTTGCTGGGTACCAGGGCATCATCTGGACCAGCCTCTCACCCTCCTGACCTGGAGGGTGCTCATCCACTTCCTGACGTGCAGCACAGCCGTAACCCAGCCTGTAGGGGTGCATCGGGTCACCCAGACCTTGCTGAATGACTCTCCTGAATAGAGGTTCCCAAGGCCAGCCTGGCTCTCAGGGACTGAAACAGCCTGCTGGACTCAAGGTTGGGATGGCAGCTGAGTGCTGCCAAATGAATGGGAGGGGAGAATAGAGCAGGCTATGACTGAAGTCCAGGGTTCCATCATCCTGGTGGGAAATGTATTGTCCTAGATTCCGAACGCTCACAACATACACTCGATCTGTGGTCTGTGGCTCAGACATCAGCCTTTCAGGTGGGTAATTCGGGTGACCCTGACTTGAGCAGACACAGCTCTGTGGCCCTGCCATTAGCCGTCGCATCCCTGTTGGTGAGAAAAGCAGCTGGACTGAAGGACAGGTGAGCTCGGATCACACTCTGGGGAACGGGAGCACCAAGGCTGCCTTTGCGTTCCTTCCATTTTATTACAGTTTCCCGGTGTTTAGTTAGGAAGGGTGAAGTTGACCCCATTTTTTGTGGTGGAATCTAGACAGGGGCAAGGTAAGAATTTTTCTTAGGGTAGGCATGTCTGGAGGCAGCTTTTATATCAAACTTGCATCTTCAAACACAAGCCCTTCCATGGACCTCATTTAATGAACAAATCTTCAGGAATGGCAGGGGTTTGTATGTATCTGCTGTTTCACCTGTCTACTATCTCTTCTGCCTATCAGAGTGTTTGGGGGGGTGCAAATTTGTTGCTTTCATTATTCATTTTGTACCTGCACATGTATTTCAGCCCTCCTCATATTGTCTGTGACAATAATTTCCTAACAAATTAGGGTTCAGTTCACTCAGTTACTCAGTTGTGTCCAGCTGTTTGCGAACACATGTACTGCAGCACACCAGACCTCCCAGTCCTTCACCAGCTCCCAGGGATTACTCAAAGTCATCTCCATTGAGTGGGTGATGCTATCCAGCCTCTCATCCTGTCGTCCCCTTCTCCTCCCACTATCAGTTTTCCCAGCATCAGGGTCATCCAAATGAGTCAACTCTTTGCATCAGGTGGCCAAAGTATTGGAGTTTCAGCTTCAGCATCAGTCCTTCCAATGAATATTCAGGACTGATTTCCTTTAGGGTGGACTGGTTTGATCTCTTTGCTGTCCAAGGGACTCTCAAGAGCCTTCTCCAATACCACAGTTCAAAAGCATCAATTCTTTGGTGCTCAGCTTTCTTTATAGTCCTACTCTTACATCCATACATGACTACAGGAAAAACCATAGCTTTGACTAGATAGACCTTTGTTGGCAAAGTAATGTTTTTGCTTCTTAATATGCTGTCTAGGTTGGTCATAACTTTTCTTCCTAGGAGCAAGCGTCTTTTAATTTCCTGGCTGCAGTCACAATCTGCAGTGATTTTGGAGTCCAAATAATAAAGTTTCTCACTGTTTTCCTATCTATATGCCATGGAGTGATGGGACCATATGCCATGATCTTCATTTTTTTTAATGTTCAGTTTCAAGCCATCTTTTCTCTCTTTTTTCCTTCATCAAGAGGCTCTTCAGTTCCTCTTTGCTTTCTGTCATAAGGGTGGTGTCATCTGCATATCTGAGGTTTGATATTTCTCTTGGCAGTCTTGATTCCATCTTGTGCTTCATCCCGCCCAGCATCTCTCATGATGTACTCTGCATATCAGTTAAAGAGAATGATAATATACAGCCTTGACACTCCTTTCCCAATTTGGAACCAGTCTGTTGTTTCATGTCCAGGTTTAACTGTTGCTTCTTGACCTGCATACAGATTTCTCAGGAGGCAGGTCAGGTGCTCTGGTGTTCCCATCTCTTGAAGAATTGTAGACAGTTTGTTGTGTTCCACACAGTGAAAGGCTTTGGTGTAGTCAATTAAATAGAGGTAGATGTTTTTCTGGAACTCTCTTCCTTTTCTGATGATCCAAGGGATGCTGGAACTTTGATTCCTGGTCCCTCTGCCTTTTCTAAGTACAGCTTGAACATCTGGAAGTTCATGATTCATTTACTCATGACCTGGCTTGGAGAATTTTTAGCATTACATTGCTAACGAGTGAGATGAGTGCAATGGTGTGGTAGTTTGAGCTTTCTTTGGCATTGCCTTTCTTTAGGATTGGAATGAAAACTGACGTTTTCCAGTCCTGTGGCCACTGATGAGTTTTCCACATTTGCTGCATATTGAGTGCAGCACTTTCACAGCATCGTCTTTTAGGATTTGAAATAGCTCAACTGGAATTCCATCACATCCACCTGCTTTGTTCATAGTGATGCTTCCTAAGGCCCACTTGACTTCTAATTCCAGGATGTCTAGCTCTAGGTGAGTGATTACACCATGGTGACTCCCTGGGGTTGTGAAGATCTTTTGCATAATTCTTCTGTGCATTCTTGTCACCTTGTCACCTCTTCTTAATATCTTCTACTTTTGTTAGGTCCATACAATTTCTGTCTTTTATTGTGCCAGTCTTGGTGTGAAAATTTCCCTTAGTGTCTCTAATTTTCTTGGAGCTATCTCTACTCTTTCGTATTCTCGTTTTCTTCTATTTCTTTTCACTGATCACTGAAGAAGGCTTTCTTATCTCTCCTTCCTATTCTATGGAACTCTGCATCAAATGGGTATATCTTTTTCTCCTTTGCCTTTTGTTTCTCTTCTTTTCATAGCTATTTGTAAGGCCTCCTCTGATAGCCAATTTGCCTCTTTGCATTTCTTTTTCTTGGGGATGATCTTGATCACTGCTACCTGTACAATGTCAGCAACTTCTGTCCATAGTTTTTCAGGTACTTTGTCTACCAGATCTAATCCATTGAATCTATTTGTCACTTCCACTGTGTGATTGTAAGGGATATAATTTAGGTCTATTGGTTTTCCCTACTTTCTTCAATTGAAATCTGAATTTGGCAATAAGGAATTCATGATCTGAGCCAGTCAGCTCCCAGTCTTGTTTTTTGCTGACTGTATAGAGCTTCTCCATCATTGGCTACAAAGAATATAATCAGTCTGATTTTGACATTGACCATCTGGTGATGTCCATGTGTAGAGTTATCTCTTGTGTTGTTGGAAGAGGGTGTTTGCTATGACCAGTGTGTTCTCTTGGCAAAACTCTGTTAGCCTATGCCCTACTTCATTCTGTATCCCAATGTCAAATTAGCCTGTTGCTCCAGCTATTTCTTGACAAGTTAGGGATGTGAGTGCAAAGTCACTTCATCCGTGTCCCACTCTGTCTGATCCTAGGTACTGTAGCCTTTCAGGCTCCTCTGTCCATGGTATTCTCCAGGCAAGAATACTGGAGTGGATTGCCATGCCCTCCTCCAGGGGATCTTCCTGACCCACATAGAGCCAGCTGTGAAGCCACACAAATTAGGGGGTCATATGTATTTTCATTTTGTAATCTATAGCTCTGTACTACTAAAAGACTCTTAGTTCTGGAAGGATCTCTTTTGTATTAAAATGTTTCTGTGATGAGCTGTGAATGATCGGGATTCTTGGCCTCTGGAGATGAGGAATTTGATCCAGTGCCAGTGATGAGATTTGATTGCTCAGAGCTTTTTATACAATAAAGTTTTATTAAAGTATAAAAGAGATAGATACAGCTTCTGACATAGAGATCAGAAGGCTAAATTTTTAGCCTATAATCCTTTCTTCTCATATCACAAACCTTACAAATTCATCTAAAGGGCAAGTGTATAATCTTGTACTGAAATTCCATGACAAAAGTAATCAATATCTCATCTAAGATTTATTGATCACTACTGTTTCTGCAGGGCTTCCCTGCTGGCTCAGTGGTAAAGAATCCACCTGGCAGAGACGAAGACACTGGAACCCACCAAAAAAACATACCCCACATCAAAGGACAAAGGAGAAGCCACAGCAAAATGGTAGGAGGGAAACAATTACGATAAAATCAAATCCTATACCTGCTGGGTAGGCGACTCACAAACTGGAGAACAATAATACCAAGGGAAGTTCTCGCATGATAGTGAAGGTTTTAGGCCCCATCGACAGAGGAATGGGTAAAGATGTGGTATATATATACACATACACACAATGGAATATTACTCAGCCATTAAAAAGAATGAAATAAGGCCATTTGCAGCAACATGGATAGACCTAGAGAGTGTCATGAAGTAAGTCAGACAGAGAAGGAGAAATATATGAAAACCCTTACATGTACAGTCTAAAAAGAAATAATATAAATGAACTTATAAAACAAAAAGAGACTCACAGAGTTAGAAAACAAACTCATGGTTGCCAGGGGGAGGGACAGTCAGGACTTTGGCTAGGTCATGTACACACTGCTATACTTAAAAGGATAACCAACAAAAACCTAATGTATAGCACACAGAACTCTGCTCAATGTTATGTGCTAGCCTGGATGGGCCTCAGAGGAGTTTGGGGGAAAATGGATATAGGCATATGTATGGCTGAGTCCCTTTACTGTTCACCTGAAACTATTACAACATTGCTAATTGACTCAGAAGTCACCCAGTCATGTTGGATGCTTTGTGACCCCACAGACTACATAGGCCACCAGGCTCCTTTGTCCATGCAATTTTCTAGGCAAGAATACTGGTGTGGGTTGCCATTCCCTTCTCCAGGGCATTTTCCTGATCCAGGGATCAAACCCCAGTGTCCTGTATTGTTTATTGTCTGTCTTTCCTTCTAGAATATAAGCTCAACAAGGGCATCAACTTTCTATTTTTCTTGTTCACTGTTCCCCTCCCAGAACTTAAAATAGTGACTGGTACAGTGTACAATTTCAGTAAGCTTTTATTGGATGAAAACCCCTACCTTAATGTATGGGTACTATCCAACTGACTAAAATTTTACTGAGTACCTATGATGTGTCAAGCCCTGTGCTAGTAAAGTGCAGTGACAGAGTGGTTATCATCTGTGATTTTAGAGCTAACAATCACAGATAAAATTTCAGACAATTTTCTACTGAATAGGAATATTTTATTATTGATAAAATGATAATATAGTTCATTTATCAACACTTTATAACAAAAGTTTATCTTCAAAATGCTGCACTCTTACCCTAAGATACCAAATATTTCACTAACTACTTCAGTTACTTTTAAAACCATCCCTGTTCCTCCATCATGGATTAAGTGATGTCAGCAATAGTAGTAGACTGAATATATCCTAACTAGTCTCTACTTTCAAATTTCTCCCAGGCACTCTCCTTTGATACTTTTCCACACATTTTCTCTTTAATTTAAAAAATATAGGTAATTTAATCTCACTTTTTAAAAAAGTCAAGCACTTCTTCCCTATATGTTCATATATATAATCAGACCCTTTGAAGAATTACACACCAGTTCCCCTGATCATAGTAACTTTGCAGTATGCTGATATTACTCAAAGTCCGGCAGGCAGCTTCCAATTCTCCCTCACAAAACACATGGTAATAACGATGAAACACAGGACCTGGGTCACGGGATCCTAATGGACCAAATGGCTCAACACGCTTGTCCTTACCAGGATTTCCCTTAAAGTGCCAGGGAACCAGTAAGTCTTGAGAATGAAAAAGAAGTCCTGTTAGTATGAATAGGCAACTTGGAATTAGCAACATTCCTTGAATTACATCCTTCATCTTGAAAATCATTTATGGAGGAGACAGAATGTGCTGAATCTTGATTGCCTACATTAGGCAACTGCTTCACAAGCAACTCTTGCACTGATGTATCACTGCTGATTTCCTCTTTCATGCCTTGGCTAGTTCTATTTTCTCTAAGATACTTGGACTTCTTTTTATTATATTCTTGCTCCATAGCCCAAACATAGATGAGTGCCTTCCCACCAGGTCTTAGGAGTCGAACAAGTTCTTGGAGAGCTGCCACTCTACGCTCCTAAACAAAACAAAAACAAAACAAAACTGTATTATTGTTTATCAGCCAGAAAGAGATGCGGAGAGCAAATGGGAAATATGATTGACTGGTGTTCTTTGGAAGGAATGATGCTAAAGCTGAAACTCCAGTACTTTGGCCACCTCATGAGAAGGGCTGACTCATTGGAAAAGACTCTGATGCTGGGAGGGATTGCGGGCAGGAGGAGAAGGGGACGACAGAGGATGAGATGGCTGGATGGCATCACTGACTCGATGGACGTGAGTCTGAGTGAACTCTGGGAGTTGGAGATGGACAGGGAGGCCTGGCGTGCTGTGATTCATGGGGTTGCAAAGAGTCGGACACAACTGAGCGACTGAACTGAACTGAACAGGACTGTTTTCAATTAAGATGGACAGCACAGAAAATCAAACACAAGACAAATCTTATATAAAACAAAAAAAAAAAAAAAGGGAAAAAAGAAGAATTGTGTTCTGCAGTCAAGGAGGGTAAAAGGATAAAGAGAAAAAATTTTTCTTTCTTTCCGATAATAATACAGAGGCACAAAAGGTGTTTTGTTTTGTTTTGAATTCAGTTAAAGTACCAGTAACTCCAGCACAGAGGAATCTATGTTACTGCCTAGATCAGGAGAAAATGAGTAACACTCAAGAGTAATAAGTTTTTTTTTTCCTATAAAATATTAAATTTGCTTATTTTAAAATTAGAAGCATAGTGACTAATTAAAAACATCAGCATACCACTACTAGTTAAATACTTGAATTTGGAAAAAAAAAAGAATATGAAAAGAAGAAAAATACAATGGGAAGAACATGAAACTCAGATCTTGGGAATGAGAGAAAGAGCTGAGGAAGCAAGATGGGAAACAGAAATAGAGAAGAAGCTCAGAGGCTGAGAAGAGAGAACAAATCCTCAAGAGGCCTACAGCTGATCTCTTAAAGTCTCTTATAGCTCAGGTTCTGCAACTCTGTGGATTTGAGGAAGACATTTAAAGATGAGTAAGACTCAGGCAGGAAAAGGCAGAAATATGCAGCAGTAAAGCACAGTCACAACAGACCTCTGTTTAAGAAAGCACAACTCCCATGTAGCTCATCTCCATTCCACATGCTTTCTTTAAAAACTGGGATACACTTTAGGACATGGAAAGAAAGGTAAAGCTGAAATGTAGTCCAAATCAGTAAAATCTATGAACATTTCCTGCCACTTAGTATTATCCCAGAGGTCTCTGAGACTGCTGCTGCTGCTGCTAAGTAGCTTCAGTTGTGTCCGACTCTGTACGACCCCACAGACGGCAGCCCACTAGGCTTCCCTGTCCCTGGGATTCTCCAGGCAAGAACACTGGAGTGGGTTGCCATTTCCTTCTTCAATGCATGAAAGTAAAAAGTGAAAGTGAAGTTACTCAGTCGTGTCCAACTCTTAGCAACCCCATGGACTGCAGCCTACCAGGCTCCTCCGTCCATGGATTCTCTAGGCAAGAGTACTTCTCTGCTCTGAGATTACCTCAGTTCTTTTCATTCTTTTACTTTATTCTGCTCTCTAGCAATTACTTCCACTATTTTATCTTCCAGCTCAATGATGCATTCTTCTGCTTCAGATATTCTGCTATTGATTCCTTTTAGAGTATTTTTAATTTCATTAATTGTGTTGTTTGCCTCTGTGTGTTTATTCTTTAATCCTTCTAGGTCTTTGTTAATTGATTCTTGCATTTTCTCCATTCTATTTTCAAGGTTTCTGATCATCTTTATTATCATTATTCTGAATTCTTTTTCAGGTAGCACAGGGTGCTACTGGTAGTTGGGTGATGTTGGGTCTTGTATTCAAGTGGTTTCCTTTGTGGGAGTTCTCACTATTTGATACTCCCTAGGATTAGGTCTGGAGGCCTAGGGTCTTGGAGTCAGTGCTCCCACTCCAAAGGCTCAGGGCTTGATCTCTTGCCAGAAATGGAGATTCCACAGGTGGTTTGTTATGACATCAAATGAGATTAAAACAAATACCCAAACATAAGAAACCAAAGATGATCCACAGACAAGTGCAGTTACAAAATCAGGCAAATAGTAATTAAAATAATGGAATATACACATATATACCCAGAAGCAAACTCAAAACAGTCCAACAAAAATAAAGTACAATAGACTGACCCTGCAAACAAAGGAAACCAAAAACGATATCTACCAGTTGAGAACAGAATTAACTGAACCACAAACTGGAAAACAAAACTAAAGCAAGACGTCAACTGGGGAATAAAGCAATAAAAACAAACAAACAAAAATATGGTGATAAAAAGAAAGGAAAGAAAGGAAAGAATAGAAATGCAAAGTTAAACAGAGGTAAACAAAGATTTATATATATTAAAGATTAACTGCAAAGGGAAAAGGACATGAAAAGGATGGGAAGAGGACAGGAAAAGGATAGGAAAAATAAACAAGGGAATAAATGAAGAAAAAATAATCATAGGTTAAAAAATTTTTAAGTAAAAATTATAAAAAAAAGAAAAAGGGAAAAAAAAAAAGGAAAACTCCACAGAACTTCAAAAGGCCAATGTAGAGGGAGAAGTTTATTATAACAGCAATACAAAGTGTGATTTAAAAAAACTCAAAAGCTTAATTAGATCTCACAGTGCTAATAAAACTGACAACTATAACACAGGGGGAAAAAAGGAAAAGTGGAAAAAAATGCAAATGAAACTACAGAACAAGTCAAAATATAAGAATAATAAATGTTTTTCTTGAGTCTCTGTTGTTAGCATCCTTTCCCTCACTGGGAGTCACAGTCCACCTCGCCTCCCTAGGATGTCCTCCAACACTGTGCTGGACCTGCTATGGGGACAGCTCAGACTCTAATCTGGTCCTACTCCTGTGTGTTCTTGCCTCCAATGACCATAGCTACCAGAATGAGTACATTTTCTTTTGTGGGAGCTCTCAATGTCCTTTTATGTCTGCCTAGTTGATCATGTGGATTTTATCTACAGCTGGTACAGTTGGTGGGAAGGTTTTGGGTCTTCTTCCACACTGCCCCAGTGGTTTTATCCCCACCTCTGCATGTGGGTCATCCATTGGGGTTTGCTCCTGAGGCCTCCCTGAAGGACTTGGGTTTGCCCCTGTGAGGGCCAGGTGTGGAAGTGGTGCAGCTGCTTGGGTTGCAGGGGTTCTGGCAGCACCAGGTACTCAGGGGAGATGGTGGCTAGGGCAGCAGGAAATACAGTGCTTTAGAAGGGTAGGGCAACCAGTATGCTCCAGTATTCTAGCCTGGAGAACACCCTCCCTGACAGAGAAGTCTGGCAGGCCACAATCCACAGGGTCGCAAAGAGTTGGACAAAACTGAAGAGAACTCATGTGCATAGGTGCAAGTCTTTTTGCCTGTGGCAGCTCTGCCCTAGTGAGGGTTAAGCATGAAGGTGGCATGGCTGCTTGGATCGAGGGGACCCTGATGGCACTAAGTGTGCAAGGACACAGACTGCTTCAGCTGCAGGAGTTATGGCCCTATCAGAGTCTTTTTTCAAGCCTCTAGTAGTTGCCAATCAGGCCTCTTTGGCTAGTCTTTCTCCATAGCTTCACCCCTGCAGGCACTTAAAGGGCTCCCTTGCCTGGGGTCCTTCTCTGTTGTCTGGTGCATCAGGAACATGGAAAGGGCCCCCAACTGGGGTCCAGCTCTGTAGATCAGTGGGGCACCCTGGGCGGGGTCCTATTCTATTGTTCTGTGTGTCAGGTGCTTGATGGGCCAGCCTCTCTATTGTTCAGCTACCAATGGTGGGGTATGGGGAGAGGGAGGCTATGGTGACTGATCCACTATGCATGACTCAGCAGTATCGTCTTGCTTCCATGGCTGCCTGACTTTCCTCCACAGGCATGTCCCACCACAATCTCCTCCCTCACGTCCCCTCGGTCTGTCTCTACACAGTCAACAGCAGTCCTTGCCCTGGGATTGCTCTAGAACCCTTACACTCCAGTTCCCAGCTGCTGTGCCTTCTAGGGGACCTGCGTCCCTGTCCGGGGCACATATGACTGCAGCAAGGACTGTCTGATTCTCATTCCATTTAGATCAGCTGCTTCACTATCAGCCTTAAATGCTGGACCTAGCAATGCGCTGATGTGGGTATTGGGCCCCTGCTTCAGTTCCCCTATCTGCTGAGGGCAGATCCAGTTCTACTAACACTCCTGTTTTTCCTCCTAGTTCCTTCATCCTACAGAGTTCTGCATGGTTCTATATATTCTTTTCTGGTAGTCAGGTACTCTGTCAGCTCTCAGCTGGTATTCTGCAAGCACTTCTGTGTCTGAAGGTGCACTCCTGATGTATCTGTGGAGAGAGATGTACTCCATGTCCAGCTGCTCCTCCACCATCTTGTTCCTGCTTCCTGACACTTAAGTTTTTAGAACAAGAAAAGACAATACTTACTGCTGTAGCAAAATGGTGAATAACAGCAATGGAAATGCAAGCATCACAAGATCCACTGCGGATTGGTACTGCCAAAGCATCACAGACAAAGGCCTGATATTGCCTCTCTCTACAAATGTCCACAAGGTTTTGGCTATGATCACAGCCAATCTGTAAGAGATAAAGAATTTCAAACATCTCTTTTAAATGCCATAAAGATATTAGACAGATTTCATATTCATTGTGAAAGGGTCTAAGACTATGATATTATCAGTTCTTAAAGCCAGTACAAAATCTTTTATATAATTTACAAGGCAGCATTTATTATCTTAACAGATATTAGACAGAATTCAAATTAGTGAATGGAAACGAATGACTAGAATAAAAATAACACTGGTGGAAACAAGAAGTTCTAATTGGCATCTAATTGGCACCATTCAGAATCTTGAATTTTTTTTAATATTTTATTTTTTATCTTATTTTACTTGCCATGCCACATGGCACGTGTATCTTAGTTCCTTTACCAGGAATCAAACCTGCGCCCCCTGCAGTGGAAGCATGGAGTCTTAACCACTGACTGCCAGGGAAGTCCAATATCACATATTTTTAAAATGGAAATTATGACATAAATAAAGACATTCAGTCTTTGGGGGAGGCTACAAATAATAGGTTCAAAGTATCTCTTATTAGGATATAAACTATTTAGTAATAGCCCAGATGTCATGAGGATGGCTTATTTTTTCCTGCTTCTTTATACTTTTCAAGATGTATTACTTGCACCATCATAAAATAAAATCACCCTAAATAAAGTTAAATAACTTATTTCATTTTTTAAAGATATTGATTCTTATTCTGCTAAATATGTGTATCTCAAGAAAGCTGAGCACCGAAGAATTGATACTTTTGAACTGTGGTGTTGAAAGAGATTCTTGACAGCACTTGGACTGCAAGGAGATCAAACTGGTCAATCCTAAAAGAAATCTATCCTGAATATTCATTGGAAGGAGTGATACTGACACAGAAACCCAATACAATGGCCACCTGATGTGAAGAACTGACTCATCAAAAGACCTTGATGCTGGGAAAGACTGAATGCAGGAGGAGGAGATGACAGAGGATGAGACGGTTAGATGGCATCACTGATGGACATGAGTTTGAGCAAGCTCTGGGAATTGGTGATGGACAGGGAAGCCTGGAGTGCTGCAGTCCACGGGATTGCAAAGAGTCAGACACAACTGAGTGAACTAAACTGACTTGACAAGAATACAGTGTTGCATTTGAAATTTGTAAAATGCAATTGAATTAATTGTTTTAGTATAACCAAACCATTCTATGGCAATGAAAACAGTGAAGGCAGCTAACAGCATCCTTTAATCTCCCCAAGCAGGTGAGGCCTAACATACCTTATACATGTCTGGTTCTGTGGCAAATGTGTGTGCATTAGGACTGCTTGTCTTTTCTCTAGTTTTGCTATTATTTTGTACACAGCTTTGCTGTTCTAAAGATACCATATATAGAGGGAGTGACAGAGACAGAGAAGGACAAGAAAGAGAAAAGAAAAAGTGCATACATGTACATGCAATGTGCATATATAAACTAGGGAAGGAATTGGAGGTTAAAGTTAAATCACTAATGATTATCTCCAGATATTTCTTCTTAACCCAATCTCTACAATAGAGAGGAGTTATATATAAGTAGATTTCATCTAACAGAAGTAGCCACATCAAGTTTATATTTACTCATTGGAATTTTTGATGTGGTAAGTTTTGATTAATGCTGAAGGATCAGTATTCCCTCAGTTCATCTGAGAATAAAGATATGAATCTTTTCATCAAAACAATTCTTTCTGAGTAAAGTCACACTGCCATGTCAGTCATGCTTAATATGAATATGCTCCATTTCTAATTAACATTCAATAGCTTCAGTATTCCAGCCCATAGCTGCATTAATACCTGAGGTATAATAAAAGGTAACAAGCTAGAAATAAAATATAGTAATGTCATTTTGATTACATTTTAAGATGGAAAAATACTAAGAGTCCTTTAGTGGCACAATTCCTAATTAAGTGCTCTTGTTACCTGTGTAAGATACATAATTGGCCTTGTTGTTGTTCAGTGGCCAAGTCATGTCTGACTCTGTGACCCCATGGACTATATAGCACACCAGGCTTTTATGTCCCTCATCTTGATATGTAGTTAGCAAGATAGTTTTTCTGACTTATTTGTTAAGCTACTGGAAACCTAAAAGTTTCCAATCTCTGGAAGGATCAGGTAGAGAGAAAAGGTAAATGTTTCAATTTTGTTTTGTTGTTCTTTTCAGCCAGTCAGTGGTGTCTAACTCTTTGTGACCCCATGGACTGCAGCATGCCATCCAACCATCTCATCTTTGGTTGCCTCCTTCTCCTCCTGCCCTCAATTTTTTCCATCATCAGGGTCTTTTCCAATGAGTCAGCACTTTGCATCAGGTGGCGAAAATACTGGAGCTTCAGCATTGGTTCTTCCAGTGGAAAAGAACCCCAAAGAAGACAAGAAGAAGCCACAATGAGACAGCAGGAAGAGTGCATCTGCAACACAATCAAATTCCATTCCTACTGGATGGGCAACCCACAAACTGGAAAATACATCACAGAGTTTCTCCCACAGGACTGAGAATTCTGAGCCCCAGGTAAGGCCCCCCAGTCTGCAAGCTGGTATCAAGAGGAGGCCCCAGAGCATTTGGCTTTGAAGGCCAGCAGGGTTTGAGTGCAGGAATTTCAGAGGACTAGGGGAAACAGAAAATCCAGTTTGGAGGGGGCACACAAGGTTTCATGCATAACAAGACCCAGGAACTTCGTGACTTCACAGGAGCCTATGATAGACATACCTATTGGTCTTGGAGGCTATCCTGCAGGGGCAAGTGTGTGTATGTAGGGGTAGGGAGAGCTCTGGCTCATTTCGGGGATAAAAACCCTGGTGGCAGAAGTACTAGCTCACTGGTGTGAGCTCTCCTGGAGACACCAAAACCTGGCCCCCACCCAACAGCCTCTGGCTTGAGGGCTGGGACGCCTCAGGCCAAATAACCAACAGGTAAGGAACACAGATCCACCCATCAGCACACAAGTTGCCAAAAGTTTTCTTGAGCCCACAACTACCTCTTAAATATATCTTTTGACACAGCCCTGCCCAGCAGAAGAACAAAACCCAGCTCCACCAGTGGGCAGATACCAGTGTTTCTAACCAGGAAGCCCACATAACCGTCTAGACCAGCTTTACCCACCTACAATCCTACAGCCTACAATCTACAATGCTGCAGCCTACAGAATAGAGATTGCAAACACAGGATGTGTCAACTGCAAATTGGAGCTTGCCAAGGGCAGTTGCCATTCCCTCTGCAAGACTGAATCCTGTGCTGCTGCAGTTGCTAATGTCTGACACACTCTGAAAAATGAAATTAGAAGACTCTTACTCCTTGGAAGGAAAGTTATGACCAATCTAGACAGCATATTAAAAAGCAGAGATATTACTTTGCCAACAAAGGTCCGTCTAGTCAAGGCTATTGTTTTTCCAGTAGTCATGAATGGGTGTGAGAGTTGGACTATTAAAGAAAGCTGAGCACCAAAGAATTGATGCTTTTGAACTGTGGTGTTGGAGAAGACTCTTGAGAGTCCCTTGGACTGCAAGGAGATCCAACCAGTCCATCCTAAAGGAGATCAGTCCTGAATATTCATTGGAAGGACTGATGTTGAAGCTGAAACTTCAATACTTTGGCCACCTGATGCGAAGAGTTGACTCATTTGAAAAGACCCTGATGCTGGGAAAGATTGAAGGCAAGAAGAGAAGGGGACGACAGAGGATGTGATGGTTGGATGGCATCACCAACTCAATGGACATGAGTTTGAGTGGATTCCAGGAGTCAGTGATGGACAGGGGAGGCCTGGCGTGCTGCAGTCCATGGAGTTGCAAAGAGGTGGACACGACTGAGCAACTGAACTGAAGGGAGTTCAGGGTAGAGAGTGAGGCACTCAGTGCCCCAAAGAAACTAGTAGAACAGGTCTTTGGTTAGTTAGATATTTTCAAGAAATGATTTCACAATCCCAATCCTTGCATCTCCTCATTTTAGAAAGCACTAAATCCCTACACAGTGACATTGTTGGTGGTGGTGTCACTAAGTCGTTTTTAACTCTTTGTGACCCCATGGACTGCAGCATTCCAGGCATCCCTGTCCTTCACTATCTCCCTGAGTTTGCTCAAACTCATGTCCATTGAGTTGATGATGCCATCCAACCACCTCATCTCTGTTGCTTCCTTCTCCTGTCCTCAGTCTTTTACAGTATTAGGGTCTTTATCAGCATTAGGGTCTTTCTCAATGAGTTAGCTCTTTGCATCTGGTGGCCAAAGAACTGGAGCTTCAGCTTCAGCATCAGTCTTTCCAGTGAATATTCAGCATTGATTTTCTTCAGGATTGACTAGTTTGATCTCCTTGTCTAAGGGACTCTGAAGAGTCTTCTCCAGCACCACAGTTCGAAAGCATCAATTCTTTGGCGCTCAGGCATCTTTATGGCCCACCTCTCACATCCATACATGATTACTCTCACATCCATACATAACTTTGACTATACGGACATCCATACATAACTTTGACTATACGGACCTCTGTTGGCAAAGTAGTGTCTCTGCTTTCTAATACACTGCCTAGGTTTATCACAGCTTTTCTTCCAAAGAGCAACTGTCTTTTAATTTCATGGTGGCAGTCACTGTCTGCACTGATTTTGAAGTCCAAGAAAATGAAGTCTGAAGCTTTCCACTTTTCCCCCACCTATTTGCCATGAAGTGATGGAGTCAGATGCCATGATCTTTGTTTTTTGAATGTTGCGTTTTAAGCCAGCTTTTTCACTCTCGTTTTTCACCTTCATCAAGAAGCTCTTTAGTTCCTCTTTGATTTCTGCCATGAAGGTGGTGTCACTTGTATATCTGAGATTTTTGATACTGCACTCAGCAATCTTGATTCCAACTTGTGAACCATCCACCCAGCACTTCATATGATATACTCTGCATGTAAGTTAAATAAACAGGGTGGCAATATACAGCCTTGACCTACTCCTTTCCCAATTTTGAACCAGTCCATTGTTTCATGTCCAATTCTAACTGTTGCCTCTCGTCCTGCATACAAGTTTATCAGGAGGCAGGTAAGCTGGACTGGTATTCCCATCTCTTCAAGAATATTTCACAGTTTGTTGTGATCCACACAGTCAAAGGCTTTACATAGTCAATGAAGCAGAAGTAGATGTTTTTCTGGAATTTTCTTACTTTTTCTGTGATCCAGCAATAGTTGGCAGTTTGATCTCTAGCTTCCTCTGCCTTTTCTAAATCCAGCTTGTACATCTGGAATTTCTTATTTCACGTACTACTGAAGACTAGCTTGAAGGATTTTGAGCATAATCTAGCTAGCATGTGGAATGAATACAATAGTACAGTAATTTGAACATCCCTTGGCATCAGTTCAGTTCAGTTCAGTCGCTCAGTCGTGTCCGACTCTTTGCGACCCCATGAATTGCAGCATGCCAGGCCTCCCTGTCCATCACCAGCTCCAGGATTTCACTCAGACTCATGTCCACCGAGTCCGTAATGCCATCCAGCCATCTATCTCATCTTCCTCTCGTCCCCCTTCTCCTCCTGCTCCCAATCCTTCCCAGCATCAGAGTCTTTTCCAATGAGTCAACTCTTCTCATGAGGTGGCCAAAGTACTGGAGTTTCAGCTTTAGCATCATTCCTTCCGAAGAAATCCCAGGGTTGATCTCCTTCAGAATGGACTGGTTGGATCTTCTTGCAGTCCAAGGGACTCTCAAGAGTCTTCTCCAACACCACAGTTCAAAAGCATCAATTCTTCAGCACACAACTTTCTTCACAGTCCAACTCTCATATCCATCCATGACCACAGGAAAATCCATAGCCTTGACTAGACGGAACTTAGTCAGCAAAGTAATGTCTCTGCTTTTGAATATACTATCTAGGTTGGTCATAACTTTCCTTCAAAGGAGTAAGCATCTTTTAATTTCATGGCTGCAGTCACCATTTCCAGTGATTTTGGAGCCCCCCAAAATAAAGTCTGACACTGTTTCCACTGTTTCCCCATCTATTTCCCATGAAGTGATGGGGTGAGATGCCATATCTTCATTTTCTGAATGTTGAGCTTTAAGCCAACTTTTTCACTCTCCTCTTTCACTTTTATCTAGAGTCTTTTAGTTCCTCTTCACGTTCGCCATAAGGGTGGTGTCATCTGCATATCTGAGGTTATTGATATTTCTCTTGGCAATCTTGATTCCAGCTTGTGCTTTCTCTAGCCCAGCGTTTCTTATGATGTACTCTGCATATAAGTTAAATAAGCAGGGTGACAATATACAGCTTTGACATACTCCTTTTCCTATTTGGAACCAGCCTGTTGTTCCATGTCCAGTTCTAACTGTTGCTTCCTGACCTGCATACAGATTTCTCAAGAGGCAAGTCAGGTGGTCTGGCATTCCTATCTCTGTCAGAATTTTCCACAGTTGATTGTGATCCACACAGTCAAAGGCTTTGGCATAGTCAATAAAACAGAAATAGATGTTTTCTGATACTCTCTTGCCTTTTCCATGATCCAGCGGATTTGGCAATTTGATCTCTGGTTCCTCTGCCTTTTCTAAAACCAGCTTGAACATCTGGAAGTTCATGGTTCACATACTGCTGAAGCCTGGCTTTTGAGAATTTTGAGCATTACTTTACTAGCCTGTGAGATGAGTGCAATTGTGCAGTAGTTTGAGCATTCTTTGGCATTACCTTTCTTTGGGATTGGAATGAAAACTGCCCTTTTCCAGTCCTGTGGCCACTGCTGAGTTTTCCAAATTTGCTGGCATATTGAGTGTAGCACTTTCACAGCATCATCTTTCAGGATTTGAAACAGCTCAACTGGAATTCCATCACCTCCACTAGCTTTGTTTGTAGTGATGCTTTCTAAGGCCCACTTGACTTCACGTTCCAGGATGTCTGGCTCTAGGTGAGTGCTTACACCATCGTGATTTTCTGGGTCGTGAAGATCTTTTTGTACAGTTCTTCCGTGTATTCTTGCCACCTCTTCTTAATATCTTTTGCTTCTGTTAGGTCCATGCTATTTCTGTCCTTTATTGAGCCCATCTTTGCATGAAATGTTCCCTTAGTATCTCTAATTTTCTTGAAGAGATCTCTAGTTTTTCCCATTCTGTTGTTTTCCTCTATTTCTTTGCACTAACTGAAAACCATTTGTAAAATAGGCACTTGATTGCACTGAACTCTCCCTTCACCAAAATCATATACACTGACCTTTCCCACCTACCCATTGTGGAACAGTTTCTCAGAGCTAGCTGAGCTGCTGTCTCTGGAGCAGCAGTCCTAATTTTGCCCCAAACAAAAGCTAACTTGCACTCTCATACTGTGCATCATTTTTTAGTCAACAGTTATGGCAACCAGTGAAGCAACCCAGGTGGATTTCCCTCCTTCACCTGAACTCTACAAGGAACCAGAGCTTTGGTACCAGCAGCAGCCCCTTGGGCCCATCTGCTACCTCAAGGAGCACTGATGAATTTCGCTACATCTCTCCTGGTTCTTTGATCTCCTGTATTGGTTCATGATACAGAATTTTATTTGGCAGTGGGGCAGGTTACCTGCCTCTCCGAGTTGAAAGATACCAGGGGGAGGAGGCCAGCTGAACTATACTCAGACATACCAAGTTATGGTCTAGACACTAAGGGAGCCCAGTTGTAAGACACTAAGAAATACTCCTCCAGTAGAAAAATTTGGGGGTTGGGGAGAGGGATGGTTGAAAGACACCAGGAAAATCCCACCCAGTGGAAGAGTACTGGTTGGGGGAGGCTCAGTTGGAAGATACTGAGGTTGTTCAGTTGTAGGAGATTGAGTGGTCTGTGCTGAGTTAGGTAAGAGGCTGACATAAGGCTCTTCCTCAATTCAGGTGCCTTAAAAAAAAGTGAAGACTGAATATCATCCAAAACATATTCAACTTAAAATGGGAAACAGAGCCTCTTAGAAAGAAGGAGCATCAGAAAGTAGCTTCTAACACTCCAGCAGGGTTATGAACATAAAAAACTTATACCTGCAGTTCAGTCCAGTTGCTCAGTCGTATCCGACTCTTTGGGACCCCATGAATCGCAGCACACCAGGCCTCCCTGTCTATCACCAACTATCGGAGTTCACTCAGACTCACGTCCATCAAGTTGGTGATGCCATCCAGCCATCTCATCCTCTGTCATCCCCTTCTCCTCCTGCCCCAATCCGTCCCAGCATCAGAGTCTTTTCCAATGAGTCAGCTCTTCACATGAGGTGGCCAAAGTACTAGAGTTTCAGCTTTAGCATCATTCCCTCCAAAGAAAACCCAGGTCTGATCTCCTTCAGATGAACTGGTTGGATCTCTTTGCACTCCAAGGGACTCTCAAGAGTTCTCCAACACCGCAGTTTAAGAGCATCAATTCTTCGGCGCTCACTTTCTTCACAGTCCAACTCTCACATCCATACATGACCACTGGAAAATCCATAGCCTTGACTTTACGGACCTTTGTCAGCAAAGTAATGTCTTTACTTTTGAATATGCTATCTAGATTGGTCGTAACTTTCCTTCCAGGGAGTAAGCGTCTTTTAATTTCATGGCTGCAGTCACCATTTCCAGTGATTTTGGAGCGCCCAAAAATAAAGTCTGACACTGTTTCCACTGTTCCTCCATCTATTTCCCATGAAGTGATGGGACCAGATGCCATGATCTTTGTTTTCTGAATGTTGAGCTTTAAGCCAACTTTTTCACTCTCCTCTGTCACTTTCATCAAGAGGCTTTTTAGTTCCTCTTCACTTTCTGCCATAAGGGTGGTATCATCTGCATATCTGAGGTTATTGATATTTCTCCTGGCAATCTTGATTCCAGCTTGTGCTCTTCCTGCCCAGCGTTTCTCATGATGTACTCTGCATATAAATTAAATAAGCAGGGTGACAATATACAGCCTTGATATACTCTTTTTCCTATTGGGAACAGTCTGTTGTTCCATGTCCAGTTCTAACTGCTGCTTCCTAACCTGCATACAGATTTCTCAAGAGGCAGGTCAGGTGGTCTGGCATTCCCATCTCTTTCAGAATTTTCCACAGTGTATTGCGATCCACACAGTCAAAGGCTTTGTCATAGTCAATAAAACAGAAATAGATGTTTTTCTGATACTCTCTTGCTTTTTCCATGATCCAGTGGATGTTTGCAATTTGATCTCTGGTTCCTCTGCCTTTTCTAAAGCCAGCTTGAACATCTGGAAGTTCACGGTTCACATACTATTGAAGCCGGGCTTGGAGAATTTTGAGCATTACTTTACTAGCCTGTGAGATGAGTGCAATTGTGCAGTAGTTTGAGCATTCTTTGGCATTGCCTTTCTTTGGAATTGGAATGAAAATTGACCTTTTCCAGTCCTGTGGCCACTGCTGAGTTTTCCAAATTTGCTGGCATACTGAGTGCAGAACTTTCAGAGCATCATCCTTCAGGATTTGAAACAGTTCAACTAGAATTCCATCACCCCCACTAGCTTTGTTTGTAGTGATGCTTTCTAAGGCCCATTTGACTTCACATTCCAGGATGTCTGGCTCTAGATGAGTGATCACATCATCGTGATTATCCGGGTCATGAAGATCTCTTTTGTACAGTTCTTCTGTGTTTTCTTGCCACCTCTTCTTAATATCTTCTGCTTCTGTTAGGTCCAGACCATTGTGTCCTTTATCGAGCCTATCTTTGCATGAAATGTTCCCTTGGTATCTCTAATTTTCTTGAAGAGATCTCTAGTCTTTCCCATTCTGTTGTTTTCCTCTATTTCTTTACACTGATTGCTGAAGAAGGCTTTATCTCTTCTTCCTTTCTCTGGAACTCTGCATTCAGATGCTTATATCTTTCCTTTTCTCCTTTGCTTTTTGCTTCTCTCTTTTCACAGCTATTTGTAAGGCCTCCCCAGACAACATTTTGCCTTTTTGCATTTCTTTTCCATGGGGATGGTCTTGATCCCTGTCTCCCGTACAGTGTCAAGAACCTCATCCCATAGTTGATCAGGCACTCTATCAGAACTAGGCCCTTAAATCTATTTCTCACTTCCACTGTATAATCATAAGGGATTTGATTTAGGTCATACCTGAATGGTCTAGCAGTTTTCCCTACTTTCTTCAATTTCAGTCTGAATTTGGTAATAAGGAGTTCATGATCTGAGCCACAGTCAGCTCCTGGTCTTGTTTTTGTTGACTGTATAGAGCTTCTCCATCTTTGGCTGAAAAGAACATAATCAATCTGAATTGAGTGTTGACCATCTGGTGATGTCCATGTGTAGAGTCTTCTCTTGCGTTGTTGGAAGACGGTGTTTGCTATGACCAGTGCATTTTCTTGGCAAAACTCTGTTAGTCTTTGCCCTCCTTCAATCTGCATTCCAAGGCCAAATTTGCCTGTTCCTCCAGGTGTTTCTTGACTTCCTACTTTTGCATTCCAATCCCTATAATGAAAAGGACATCTTTTTTGGGTGTTAGTTCTAAAAGGTATTGTAGGTCTTCATAGAACTGTTCAACTTCAGCTTCTTCAGTGTTACTCCTTGGGGCATAGACTTGGATAACTGTGATATTGAATGGTTTGCCTTGGAGATGAACAGAGATCATTCTGTCGCTTTTGAGACTGCATCCAAGTACTGCATTTCAGACTCTTTTGTTGATCATGATAGCTACTCCATTTCTTCTGAGGAATTCCTGCCCACAGAAGTAGATATAATGGTCATCTGAGTTAAATTCACCCATTCCAGTCCATTTTAGTTTGCTGATTCCTAGAATGTCGACGTTCCCTCTTGACATCTCTTGTTTGACCATTTCCAATTTGCCTTGATCCATGGACCTGACATTCCAGGTTCCTATGCAATACTGCTCTTTACAGCATCAGACCTGGCGTCTATCACCAGTCACATCCACAGCTGGGTCTTGTTTTTGCTTTGGCTCCATCCTTTCATTCTTTCTGGAGTTATTTCTCCACTGATCTCCAGTAGCATATTGGGCACCTACTGCCTGGGGAGTTCTTCTTTCAGTATCCTATCATTTTGCCTTTTCATACTGTTCATGGGGTTCTCAAGGAAAGAATACTGAAGTGGCTTGCCATTCCTTCTTCCAGTGGACCACTAGGTTTACTAGTGGTCAAATAAAACCTTATCTGTTACAAATCTGTTGACAAGGCAAGTAACTCAATGTGGAAAAAACTATAAGGAAACTAAGATGTGTGTTTTCAATAAAAGAAAGTGTGAGAAATAAAATAATACTGAAAAGAGTTATGCATAATCAGGATTTCCTAAGACTGAACTGAATTTAACTGAGTAAACGAACCTTGTTGTGACTAAGCTAATACTTGGATTTGGCTTTTTCTTTCTGTTCAGAGAAAAGTTTTCTTGGAATGACATTTTTGATAATATGATTTTCAAATCATATAATCAAATATGCATTGATAACAGATTATATGAGTTTCTTTTTCTTTAAATGATTTGTATTTGCTTTTGAGATCAGTGGTAACTTTTGTTAAGAAATAAGTATGGTCTCACAGTGGCTGATCTTATCTAATCAAGTGTTTTTAAACTTTTTGACAAGTTTCCCAAATATCTAATTTTAATTAAAGCTCTTTTGATTTCTGGCTAACTTTGGGATGCTTCAGATGACCCCTAAACATCCCAAAGAGAGATATTTAATTAGGTTCACTTGGTATGCTGAAGTACATGGGAAGTATTTTTGAATGAGTAATAAATCGCCTCAGATTATATAATATGGTAAATGTTACTAATATAGCTATCCTATAAATTATATGGAGTGCCTAAAATTCTGATATGTCCTGGTTAATATGTTATCAGTCATAATTCTAGTTATAATAGTAAAGTGTTGTCACAGCCATAACCAAGTTTCTTTGTCAATTGCATTGTAATCAGATTTTAAATGTGCCTTCAAAGTCTTTTGCCATTATAGACAGTTAAGGTTTTATTTTAATGTTTTTGCAAAAGTGCTTCCTCCTCAATAAGATTTATAGAAAGGACTTTTAGATAAATACAAGTTTCTGACTTTCAGACCATAACGCTGAACCAGGTAAGAAATTAAAGGATTCTAATGGGAAATCTGATGGCTTCCCAAAGGTTTACAAAAGGACTGAATGAATGGGTGAATATGCTTATACTTTTATGGTTTATATCTGAAAAACTACTGGTTTGCACCTGTGTTTTCCAGGTATAAGGAAAACCTTCCCTCAAACTAATTATGACTTAGCGTAATTTGGTAAATTATACTTTTGCAACTTGAGGCCTTGCCTCCAGGCACATGCAGAGGCAGCATAGTTCATGCTGAGATATTTGCATTACACAAAGATGGCCAAGTAGAAGGGTATGCGTTCATCTTTTCCTGCAAGAACACCAAAATTACGACTAGCTGCTGAACAATCATCGATAGGAGAATGTTGGAACCCACCAAAAGAAGATATCCTAAGTCGAAGGGCAAAGGAGAAGCTGCAACAAGATGGCAGGAGGGGCACAATCACATTTAAAATCAAACCTCATAACCACCAGAGAAGCTTGAAAAGCACAAACCAAACCTTGTGTACATAGGAACAAGGGAAAGGAGCAGTGACCCCCACAAGAGACTGAGCCAGACCTGCCTGTGAGTGTTTGAGGGTCTCCTATGGATGCCTGGGTTAGCAGTTGCCTGCCATGGGGACAGGGACTCTAGCAGCAGCAGTCCTAGGAGGTGCGGCATGTGGCATCAGTCCTCCTGGAGGAGGTTGCTATTAGTCCCACCATAGAGCCACAGGGTGAAAGTGAAAGTAAAGTTGCTCAGTCATGTCCGACTCTTTGCAACTCCATGGACTCTTGCCCACCAGGCTCCTCAGTCCATGGAATTCTCCAGGCAAAAGTACTGGAATGAGTTGCCATTTCCTTCTCCAGGGGATCTTCCTGACCCAGGGATCGAACTTGGGTCTCCCACATTGCAGGCAGACGCTTTACCGTCTGAGCCACAGGGTGGGCAATCCCAAATTGGAGAACAATTATACCAAAGAAGTTCTGGCACTACTGCGAAAGTTCTAGGCTCCACAACAAACTTCCCAACCTGGAGATCCAATAAAGGGAATGAAAATCCCAGTAAATTTGACTTTGAAGGTCAGTGGGATTTGATTATAAAATTTCCACAGGACTGGGGAAACAAAGACTCTTGGAGGGCACAAACAAAATATTGTATACACTGGGGCCAAGGAGAAAGGAGCAGTGACCACATAAGAGATTGACCCAGACTTGCCTGTCAGTGTTTGGGGAGTCCCCAGCAGAGGCATTGGGTCGACAGTGGCCTGCTGCCAAGTCAGGGTATTGACAGCAGCAATTCTAAGGGCATGGCATACTGGCATAAATCCTTTTGGAGGAGGTTGAAATTATCCCTACCGTAATTTGGCCTGAGGCCAAACCATAGGAAGGGAATACAACCCCACCCATCAATAGAAAACTGGATTAAAGATTTACTGAGCATGGCTTTGCCCACTAGAGCAAGATCCAGTTTTCCTCACAGCCAGTCCCTCCCATCAGGAAGCTTGCATAAACCTCTTATCCTCATCCATCAGAAAGCAGACAGAATGATCTGTCACAGAAAACTAACCAAAATGATCCCATGGACAACAACTTTGTGTAACTTAATGAAACTATGAGTCAAACCTCGAAGGGCCACCCAAGCAAGACAAATGGGTCATGGTGTAAAGTTCTGACAAAACATGGTCTACTGGAGAAGAATGGCAAACCATTTTGGCATTCCTGCCTTGAGAACCCTATGCACAGTATGGAAAGACAAAAAGATAATGACACTGAAAGATGAACCACCCAGGTCAGTAAGTATCCAATATCCTACTGGAGAACAGTGGACAAAAAGTTCCAGAAGGAATGAGGAAGCTGAGTCAAAACAGAAATAACACCCAGTTGTGGATGTGACTGGTGGTGAAAGTAAAGTCCAATGCTATAAACAATACTGCATAGGAACCTGGAATGTTAGGTCCACAAATCAAGGTAAATTGGAAGTGGTCAAAAAGAGATGACCACCATTTTAGGAATCAGTGAACTAAAATGGACAGGAATGGGCAAACCTAATTCAGATGACCATTATATCTCTTAATGTAAGCAAGAATCCCTTAGAGGAAATGAAGTAGCCCTCATAGTCAACAAGAGTCCAAAATGCAGTACTTGGGTACAATCTCAAAAATGACAGAATGTTCTCCATTTGTTTACAAAGCAAACCATTCTACCACAGTAATCCGAGTCCATGCCCCAACCACTAAAGCCAAAGAACCTTAAGTTGAACACTTCTATGAGGACCTATAAGACCTTCTAGAACTAATACCAAAAAGGATGCCTATTTCATCACAGGGTACTGGAATGCAAAAGGAGTAAGTCAAGAGATACCTGGAAGAGGCAAGTTTGGCCTTGAAGTACATAATGAAGCCAGACAAAGGCTAACAGAGTTCTGCCAAAAGTATGCACTGGTCATAGCATACACCCTCTTCTAACAACACAAGAGATGACTGCCCATCATGAAAAGATGTGCACATAAAGGACAGAAATGGTATGGACCAAATAGAAGCAGAAAAGATTAAGAAGAGGTGGCAAGAATACACATAAGAATTGTACAAAAAGGTTTTCATTTCCCAGATAATCACAATAGTGTGATCACTCACCTTGAGCCAGATATCCTGGAGTGTGAAGTCAAATGGGCCTTAGGAAGCATGGCTATGAACAAAGCTAGTGGAGGTGATGGAACTCCAGTTGAGCTATTTCAAATCCTAAAAGATGATACTGCTAAAGTGCTGTATTCAATATGCCAACAAATTTGGAAAACTCAGCAGTGACCACAGGACTGGAAAATGTCAGTTTTCATTTCAATCCCAAAGAAGGGCAATGCCAAATAATGTCCAAACTGTCACACAATTGCACCCATTTCACATGCTAGCAAGATTATGCTCAAAATCCTTCAAGCAAGGCTTCCACAGTAATGAACCAAGAATTTCCAAATGTACAAGCTAGACTTAGAAAAAGCAGAAGAACCAGAGATCAAATTGCCAACATCCATTGGATCACAGATAAAACAAGGGAATTACAGAAAAACATTTACTTCTTCATTATTGACTACACTAAAGCCATTGACTGTGTGGATTAAAACACAGAGTGGAAAATTCTTTAAGAGATGGGCATATCAGACCACCTTACTCGCCTTCTGATAAACTGGTGTGCAGGTCAAGAAACAACAGATAGAACTGGACATGGAACAATGAACTGGTTCAATATTGGGAAAAGAGTACATCAAGGCTGTACATTGTCACCCTGTTCACTTAATTTATATGCAGAATACATCACTGCATTGCAAAATGCACGGCCAAATGAGGCTCAGGCTGGAATCAAGACTGCCAGAAGAAATACCAATTACCTCAGATATGCAGATGATACCACCCTAATGGCAGAAAGCAAAGAGGAGCGAAAGAATCTCTTGATGAAGGCAAAAGAGAAGAGCGAAAAAGCTGGCTTAAAATTCAACATTTAAAAATGAAGATCATGACATCCAATCCCATCACCTCATGGCAAATGATCGGAAAACAGTGGAAACAATGACAGACTTTATTTTCTTGGGCTCCAAAATCACTGCAATTGTTGACTGAAGCTATGAAATTAAAAGATGCTTGATCCTTGGAAGAAAAGCTATGACAAACTAGACAGCCTATTAAAAAGGAGATGCATCACTTCACTGACAAAAGTCTGTACAGTCAAAGCTATGCTTTTTCCAGTAGTGATATTTAGATGTGAGAGCTGGACCATAAAGAAGGCTGAGAGCTGAAGAACTAATGCTTTTGAAGTGTGGTGCTGGAGAAGACTCTTGAGGTTTCCATGGACAGCAAGGAGATCAAACCAGATAATCCTAAAGGAAATTAACTCTAAATAGTCATTAGAAGAAGTGCTGCTGAAGCTGAAGCTCCAATACTCTTGCCACCTGATGGGAAGAGCCAACTCATGGAAAAGACCCTACTTCTGGGAAAGATTGAGGGCAGGAGGAAAAGCGGGTGACAGAGGATGAGATGGTTGGATGGCTTCACCATCTCACTGTACATGAGTCTGAGCATTCTCTGGGAAACAGAAAAATCAGGGAAGGCTGGCACGCTATAAATCCACGGGATTACAAAGAGTTGGACATAAAGGAATCAAACTGAACTGAAAGACAACAAGAAAGTAAAATTGAAACATTTTTACCTTTTCTCTCTACCTGTCCCTCCAGAGATTGGAAACTCTAAGTTTCCAGTAGCTTTTTCAGATAAATTAGAAAAACTATCTCAGTAACTGGTCCATACAAAGAAATCTTACAATTCTGGAGACCAGGAGAAGGGAAAAATTCACCTAGATCTGTTGGGTGAAATCTGTGATAAGCCCTTGGTGAGACTTTCCTAGCTCTGAGAGTTTTAAGTTCAGTCTGAGACTCTTTATAAATGTTTCAGTCAACTCTGAGAGTTTTAAGTTCAGTCTGAGACTCTATAAATGTTTCAGTGAAGCAAAGAGGAAAAAAAAAAATATATATATATATATATATATATGATAGTTATGGTTCTATAAACCACCAGGCCAATTTTATTGAAACCAGGCTTAGTTTGCAAACAAACTTGTCTTAATTTAGTTATATCTGGTAAAAATGAGGTTAATTGTAGGGAGAAAAAGATATTTTGATGAATGTTAAATCTCAGGTTGTTCATTTAGGTCTATATCTACAAAGACTCATTTCCTAGATAGTTGTTTGCTGTTATATTATACTAATATATATTGTCACCCTATTATTTAACTTATACGCAGAGTACATCATGACAAACGCTAGGCTAGAGAAAGCACAAGCTGGAATCAAGATTGCTGGGAGAAATATCAATCACCTCAGATATGCAGATGAAACCACCCTTATGGCACAAAGTGAAGAGGAACTAAAAAGCCTCTTAATGAACGTGAAAGAGGAGAGTGAAAAAGTTGGCTTAAAGCTCAACATTTAGAAAACAAAGATCATGGCATCTGGTCGACTCACTTCATGGGAAATAGATGGGGAAACAGTGGAAACAGTGTCAGACTTTATTTTTGGGGCCTCCAAATTCACTGCAGATGGTGACTGCAGCCATGAAATTAAAAGATGTTTACTCCTTGAAAGAAAAGTTATGACCAACCTAGATAGCATATTCAAAAGCAGAGACATTACCTTGCCAACAAAAGTCTGTCTAGTCAAGGCTATGGTTTTTCCAGTGGTCATCGATGGATGTGAGAGTTGGACTGTGAAGAGAGCTGAGCACCGAAGAATTGATGCTTGTGAACTGTGGTGCTGGAGAAGACTCTTGAGAGTCCCTTGGATGGCAAGGAGATCCAACTACCATCCTAAAGGAGATCAGTCCTGGGTGTTCGTTGGAAGGACTGATACTGAAGCTGAAACTCCTTCTTTGGCCACCTAATGCGAAGAGTTGACTCACTGGAAAAGACCCTGATGCTGGGAGGGATTGGGGGCAGGAGGAGAAGGGGATGACAGAGGATGAGATGGCTGAATAGCATCACCGACTTGATGGACATGAGTTTGAGTGAACTCTGGGAGTTGGTGATGGACAGGGAGAGCTGGTATGCTATGATTCATGGGGTCGCAAAGAGTCGGACACAACTGAGTGACTGAACTGAACTGAACTGAATATAAAATTTAACTGAATTATTAAAGGATATTCTAATCTTGTTTCTGAGGCCTATCTCAGTAATCAATCTTTTGACAAAGATGAGATGCCTCACAGCCTGCAGCAAGGACTGGAGAAAGAAATAACTGGACCATAACTAGAAGACAACTGTCTAGAGATCTTTGACTATTAAGACCTAATCCAGTAATAGCACGCTGAGTAGCCTTTTCCAGAACTAGGAATGAGTCTTCCTTGCAATGTGGAATGGAATGGTCATGAAATGCCTCCCAAAGTACGGTCAAATTTATTACCATGAGGGGGTCCTCTACTGACACTTGCAAAGGGCATTTGCCATCTGCTTCTGCAGAGACTGAATCCTCTGCTGCTACAGCTGTTTACTTTCACACTCTGAAGGGAATTCAGGGTGGAGAGTGAGGCACTCTGTGCTTCAAGGAAACTGGTGGAACAAGTCTTTAGACAGATATTTTCAGAACTGATTTCATGATCCTTATCTCCTCAGATCTAGAAAAGCACTAAATCCCTTCATGGTGACATCACCTCCTCATGACTAGCAGAAAAGCTTTTGTAAGGTAAGTACTGGATTGCACTGAACTCCCCTTTCACCAAAATCATATATATTGAGCTTCTTTCACTACCAATTTGGGGCAATTTCTCAGCTATCTGAGATACCATTTCTGGAGCTGCAGTCTTCATTTTGCCCCAAATAAAACCTAACATGCACTCTCACATTGTGCATCTTTTTCTAGTTGACAAAAGTGAGACAAAGTGAGATGACACAGAAATATCTTCCAGATGAAGGAACAGGATAAAAACTGAGAAAAACAAGTGGATAGGCAATCTACCCAAAAAGAGTCCAGAGTAATGATAGGAAAGATGATCCAAGATCTTGGGAAAAGAATGGAGGCACAAACTGAGCAGATACAAGAAACATCCAATAGGCACTTCCCTGGTGGTCAGTGGTTAAGAATCTGCCTGCCAATGCAGGGGACATGGGTTCGATCCCTAGTCTGGGAAGATCCTACATGCTGCAGAGCAACTAAGATTATGCACCACAGCTACTGAATCCCTTGCACCTGTGCTCTGCAACCAGATAAGCCACTGCAAAGAGAAGCCCGTGCATTGCAATGAATAGTAGCCCCTGCTCACTGCAATTAGACAAAGTACAAAGATCCAAAACCTATGGGTGGCAGCAAACGCAGTTCTAAGAGGGAAGTTTATAGCAATATAATCTTACTTCAAGAAAGAGAAAATCTCAAATAAACCTAATCTCAAGAAATTAGAGAAAGAAGAACAAACAAAACCCAAAGTTAGTGGAAGGAGAAAAATCATACAGATCACAGAAGGAATAAATGGAATAGATGAAGAAAGAGAAAAAAAAATCAATGAAACTAAAAGCTGGTTCTTTGAGAAGATAAACAAAACTGATAAACCTTTAGCCAGATTTATCAAGGAAAAAAGGAGAAAGGACTCAAAACAATAAAATTAGAAATGGGAAAAAAATCACAACTGATACCACAGAAATCCAAAGGATCCTAACAGACTGCTGCTGCTGCTGCTTCTACTAAGTTGCTTCAGTCGTGTCCAACTCTGTGCGACCCCATAGACGGCAGTCCACCAGGCTCCCCCATCCCTGGGATTCTCCAGGCAAGAATACTGGAGTGGCTTGCCATTTCCTTCTCCAAAGCATGAAAGTGAAAAGTGAAAGTGAAGTTGCTCAGTCGTGTCAGACTACTACAATTAAATAAACTCAAAATGGATTAAAGACTTAAATGTAAAACCAGATACTATAAAACTCTTACACACACACACACACACACACACACACACACACAGGCAAAACACTCTTTGGTATAAATTTCAGCCCTATCTTTTGGATCCACCACCAAGAATAATGAAAAGAAACAAACAAATGGGACCTAATTAAACTTAATAGTTTTTGGACACAAAGGAAACCATAAACAAAATAAGACAACTCAGAGAATGGGAGAAAATATTTGCAAATGAAGCAACCAACAAGGTATTTTGTATATCTCAAAAAAAAAAATCCTGACAATATATTTTGTATATCTCAAAAATATACAAACATCTCAGGCTGCTCAATATCCAAAAAACAAACAACTGAATTAAAAATTGGGCAGAAAATCTAAGTAGACATTGCCATACAGATAGACAAAAAGCACAAGAAAAGATGGTCAACGTCACTAATAATCAGAGAAAAATACAAATCAAAACTATAATGAGGTATCACCTCACACCAGTCAGAATGGCCATCATTATAAAGTCTATGAACAATAAAGGTTAGAGTGTGGAGGAAAGAGAACTCTCCTACACTATTGTTGGGAGTGTAAATTGGCATAGCCACTTTCAAGAGTATAGCGGTTACTTAAAAAATAAAAATAGAACCACTATCTGATCCAGCAATCCCTCTCTTGGGCATATATCAGAGAAAACCATAATTCAAAAAGATTCATGCACCTTGATGTTCATTGCAGCATTATTTACAATAGCCAAGATGTGGAAGCAACCCCAACATCTACAACATACAAATGGATAAGGAAGATGTGGTGTGTATATAAAAATGTTGGTGTGTGTGTGTGTGTATACATATGTTTGCATGTGTATATATACATATACACACACAACAGAATATTACTCAGCCATAAAAATGAAATAATGCCATTTGTGGCAACATGAATGAAACTAGAGGTTTATCATACTAAGAGAAGTAAGTCAGAAAGATATATATTATATATTATTAAATATAATATCATGGATATTTAAAAAATTTTTAAAGATACAAGCAAACTTATTTACAAAACAGAAACAGACTCACGGACTCAGAAAACAAACTTATGATTACCAAAAGGGAAATATGGGAGGAGGGATAACTGAGGAGGCTGGGATTAACAGATACACACTCTCAATATACATAAAATAGACAACCAACAGAAATCTACTCAATCCTCTGTAATAACCTATTGGAAAAAGAATCTGAAAAGGAATAGATATATGTACATGAATAACTGAATCACTCTGCTTTGCACCTGAAACTACCACAACATTATAAATCAACTACAATCTAACATAAAATAATTTAAAAAAACACACACAAGTAAACAATGTACTTAACTTTTCTATTATCTATTTTACACATAGTAGTGTGCGTGTGTGTGTATATGTGTGTCAGTCCTAATTTCCCAATTCTTCCCACTCTCCCCTTCCCAGCCTCCACACACTGTGTCTACATGCTCGTTATTCACGTCTGCATCTCTATTCCTATTCTGCAAATCTACTAGTTTTCTAGATTACATATATATGCATTAATATATGATATTTGTTTTTCTTTTTCTGACTTACTTCACTCTGTTTGACAGACTCTAAGTCCGTCCACATCTCTACAAATGACCCAATTTTGTTTCTCTTCATGGCTGCATACTATTCCATTGGATATATATACATCTTCCTTCATCTGTTAATGGACATTTAGGTTGCTTCCATGTCTTGGCTATTGTAAACAGTGGTGCAATGAACACTGGGGTACATTAACATAACATCATAAAGCAACTATACTTCAATAAAAAATGTACTTAACTCTGATAATACACTATGAGTCATATATTATTATTACTATATTCCTGATGAGGAATCTCTGTCTTAAATAATATAAGTAATTTGCCCTAAGTTGAGCAGTAGTAAAGTGGGTGCAGGGATTTAAACCTAGGTCTGTTACACTCTAAAAATTCATGTTCTTCCTCTTGTCACATTGTATTTAATATACATGTTTAATACAGTGTTATTTAATAGCTCCAAACTGAACACAACCAAATGTCAAGTTATAGTCAGAGGTTAAAGCGTCTGCCTGCAATGCGGGAGACGTGGGTTCAATTCCTGGGTTGGGAAGATCCCCTGGAGAAGGAAATGGGCAGTATTCTTGCCCGGAGAACCCCATGGACGGAGGAGCCTGGTGGGCTACAGTCCACGGGGTCGCAAAGAGTCGGACACGACTTCACTTTCACTTAGAATATTAAAAGTCCAGGAACTATATAAGACTACATATCAAGACAGAAATATTAAGTGATATATTTGATTATCAAATTATATATATACTCATGACTACATTAAACAAAATATAGGAAAAAAACACTAAAAGGATATCCTCACAATAAACTTGTTTATTAGGGCATTAGGATTATAAGGGAATATATTTTACTTCACCCATTTTCTGAGTTGTGCCTATATTGTTTTTATTTCTTAAAAATATACAGCACATGAGCCACCTTCTCAAGTCAAGTTCCCACTGGTTCTGCGTTTTTTTCCTGTGTAATCTGCCTTAGTTTTTGTTAGGGCAGCATTTTGTGGGCATAGACTAAGAAACTGTGGTGCAGGAAGAAGGAATGTTATTTCTGGCACGTTGGATTTAAATACCAAACTAAGCAGTGTTTTTCTGAGTGTGGGTCCCTACAGTCCCCTCCAAGGCAGGCACCCTGGGAAATTGGTTTTGGCAGGGGACAGTCTGGGAGCAGACCACCCAGCCTCTCCCATCTCCACTCTGCTGGGGTCAGATGAATTAGAAGGAGAGGTACCATGTTTTAGTTTCAGATGCTGTTCTCCAAATGGTCAGCCACGAGATCGAGAGCAGAGCTGGGGACTGTGGATGAAAAATCACTAAGAGGAAACATCAGGACATTCTGGCTAAAACAACTTAACAAGGGTCACTGAAGATGACAGCACTATCCATTTAGCTGCTCAGAACATAAAGCCAGGCATCTGACTCCTCATTCTCTGGGGGACCTCACATCTAATCCATAGCAAATACTACTAACTCTAGAAACAAATGACAATGAAAACATGACAACTCAAAACCTATGGGACACAGCAAATGCGGTTCTAAGTGGGAAGTTTATAGGAATACAATCCTACCTCAAGAAACAAGAAAAACATTGAATAGCCAACCTAACTTTACACCTAAAACAACTGGAAAAAGAACAAAAAACCCTCAAAATTAGTAGAAGGAAAGAAATCATAAAGATCAGAGCAGAAATAAATGGGGAAAAAAATGAAAGAAACAATAGTAAAGATTAATAAAACCAAAAGCTGGTTCTTTGACAAGATAAACAAAATCGACAAGCCTTTATCCAGACTCATCAAGAAAAAAAGACAGAAGAATCAAATCAACAAAATTAGAAATGAAAAAGGAGAGGTTACAACAGACATTGCAGAAATACAAAGATTATAAGAGACTATTCAGTTCAGTTCAGTTGCTCAGTCATGTCCAACTCTTTGTGACCCCGTGAACTGCAGCATGCCAGGCCTCCCTGTCCATCACCAACTCCCAGAGTCCAGCCAAAACAACGTCCATTGTGTCGGTGATGCCATTCAACCATCTCATCCTCTGTCATCCCCTTCTCCTCCTGCCCTCAATCTTTCCAAGCAACAACTATATGGCAATAAAATGGATAGTTTGGAAAAAATGGACAGATTCTTAGAAAAGTTCAATCTTCCAAGACTGAACCAGCAAGAAATAGAAATTATGAAAAACACAATTACAAGCACTGAAATTGAAGCTGTGATCAAAAATCTCCCAAAAAACAAAAGCCCAGGACCAGATGGCTTCACAGGAGATTCTATCAAATGTTTAGAGAAGTGCTAATGCCTATTCTTCTAAAACTCTTCCAAAAGATTGCAGAGGAAGGAACACTTCTAAACTCATTCTACGAGGACACCATCACCCTGATACCAAAACCAGACAAAGGCAATACAAAAAAAGAAAACTACAGGCTAATATCACTGATGAGCATAGATGCAAAAATCCTCAACAAAATTTTAGCAAGCAGAATTCAGCAACATATCAAAAGCTCATACACCATGATCAAGTTGGGTTTATGCCAGGAATACAAGGATTCTTCAATATATGCAAATCAATCGATGTGATACATCATATTAACAAATTGAAAGATAAAAACTGTATGATATTCTCAATAGATGTAGAAAAAGTCTTTGACAAAATTCAGCACCCATTTATGAATAAATCTCTTCCAAAAATGGGCATAGAAGGAACCTACCTCAACTTGGTAAAGGCCATATAAGTTAACCCCACAGCAAACATTATTCTCAATGGTGAAAACCTGAAAGCATTCCCTAGTCAAAGATCAGGAACAAGATAAGGGTGTCCACTTTCACCACTATTATTCAACATAGTTCTGAAAGTCCTAGCTACAGCAATCAGAGAAAATAAATAAATAAAAGGAATCCAGATTGGAAAATAAGTAGTAAAGCTCTCACTCTTTGCAGATACTGTACATAGAAAACCCTAAAGATAGTATCAGAAAATTACTAGAGTTGATCAGTGAGTTTAGCAAAGTTGTAGGATACAAAATCAATACACAGAAATCACTTGCATTTCTATATACTAAGAATGAAAAATCAGAGAAATTAAGGGATCAATGCCATTTACCACTGCAACAAAAAGAATTAAATATCTACGAATAAACTTACCTAAGGAGACAAAAGAACTGTACATAGAAAAGTATAAGACACTAATGAAAGAAATCAAAGTTGACATAATCAGATGGAGAGATATTTCATGTTCCTGGGTAGGAAGAATCAATACTGAGAAAATGACTATACTACCAAATGCAATCTACAGAGTCAGTGTGATCCCTATCAAATTACCAATGGCATTTTTCACAGAACTAGAACAAAAATTTTTACAATTCATATGGAAACAGAAAAGACCCCAAATAGCCAAAGCAGTCATGAGAATGCAACTGGAGGAATCAACCTTCCTGACATCAGATTATACTACAAAGCTACAGTCATCAAGACAGTATGGTACTGGCACAAAAACAGAAATACAGACCAATGGAACAAAATAGAAAGCCCAGAAATAAACCCATGCACCTATGGATACCTTATTTTCAACAAAGGAAGCAAGACTATACAATGGGGCAAAGACAGCCTCTTCAATAAATGATGCTGGGAAAAACTGGACAGCTACATGTAAAAGAATGAAATTAGAACACTTCCTAACACCATACACAAAGATAAACTCAAAATGGATTAAAGACCTAAATGTAAAAACAGAAACTACAAAACTCTTAGAGGAAAACATAGGTAGAACACTTGATGACATAAATCAAAGCAAGATCCTCTATGGTCTACCCCTAGAGTAACAGAAATAAAAACTAAAGTAAAAAAGTGGGACCTGATTAAACTTAAAAGCTTTTGCACAGCTAAAGAAACTATGAGCAAGGTGAAAAAACCATCAGAATGGGAGAAAATAATAGCAAATGAAAAATCTGACAAAGGATTAACGTCCAAAACATACAAGCAGCTCATATAACTCAATGCCAGAAAAACAGCCCAATCAAAAAGTGGGAAAAAGACCTAAACAGACATTTCTTCAAAGAAAACATACAGATGGTTAACAAACACATGAAAAGATGCTCAACATCACTCATTATTAGAGAAATGCAAATCAAAACTACAATAAGATATCACCTTATACTGGTCAGAATGGCCATCATCAAAAAGTACGAACAATAAATGTTGGAGAGGGTGTGGAGAAAAGGGAATGCTCTTGCACTGTTGATGGGAATAAAAATTGATACAGCCACTATGGAAGACAGTATGGAGATTCCTTAAAAACTAGGAATAAAACCAGCAATCCCACTCCTAGGTATATACCATGAGGAAACCAAAATCAAAAAGACACATGTATCCCATTGTTCACTGAAGCACTATTTACAATAGCTAGAACATGGAAGCAACCTAGATGTCCATCAAAAGATGAATGGATAAAGACATTGCGGTATGCATACACATGGAATATTACTCAGCCATAAAAGGAACACATTTGAGTCAGTTCTGATGAGGTGGATGAACCTAGAACCTATTATACAGAGTGAAGTGAATCAGAAAGAGAAAGATAAATATCATATTCTAATGCATATATATGGAATCTAGAAAAATGGTACTGAAGAATTTATTTATAGGACAGAAGTGGAGAAACAGACATAGAGAGTAGACTTATGGATGGGAGGAAGGGAAGGAGAGGGTGAGATGTATGGAAAGAGTAACATGGAAACATATTACCATATGCAAAATAGATAGCCAACAGGAATTTGATGTATGGCTCAGGAAACTCAAACAGGGGCTCTGTATCAACCTTGAGGGGTAGGATGGGGTGGGAGATGAGAGGGAGGTTCAAAAGGGAGGGGATGTATGTATACCTATGGCTGATTCATATTGAGGTTTGACAGAAAACAATAAAATCGGAAAAAAGATGGCGGAGGAATAGGATGGGGAGAACACTTTCTCCTCTCTACCTCATCAAAAGAACATTTCAACGCTGAGCAAATTCCACAAAATAACTTCTGACTGCTGGCAGAGGACATCAGGCATCCAGCAAAGCAGATCATTAGCTTCAAAACCAGGTAGGAAATATTTTATTTTATTTTAAAGAACGAAGATAGAGACAAAGGAGGTAGGGAGGGAACCCCAGCACAGGAAGGGAATCTCATCCCAGGAAGAGACTCTTAAAGAGAGAGGTTCCCTAAAACTGGGGAACTTTCTCACAACTGTGCATGGGCGAGCCCTGGAAGCACAGAGGGCAACATAACAGGAAGGAAGAATAAATAAATAATTAAAACCAACAGATTACGAATTCAACAGTATAACCCCAGCGGATAAGCAGCGCAAATGCCTGCGTCCGACAGCAGTAGGGGGTTGGGCAGGGAGGGGGCACACCCGTGACAGTGCTTTCTAAGAATTGGGCTGCGGGAGACGTAGGCTGCAGGGCTTTTCTCGAGAATCGGGGCATAACGGGGCCAGAATCGGGTCTGCGCATGGATAGAACGATTTATCCCGGACTAGCAAACCAGACTGGGGGATAACTAACACGCGAAACGCTCGAACATAAGACACATTCAGGCCCGCGCACAGAACAAAGGATGGATCGGAAATAGCCGGCTGCAGACCATCCCCCATCAGCAACAGGCAGCCAGAGCCTTAAGCGCTGGAAGAGGGCAGTCGCAGCTCAAGAGAGACATTACCTACCAAATTGCAAGCAAGCTTCTTTATTGAGACTTGTGGGGGTCTATGAATAGTCATCATCTGCCTAAGAAAGAGCCCCGACGGAGATCCCAGAAAATTGAGCGACCCGCAAAGCCCAGAAGATGCAACAATAGTCTGCGCCAAACTCCCTAGCCACTCGGACTTGGAACCAAACCCGGCACCCGAAGGGGACTTACTGAGCGCCAATCCTGAGCGGCTTAAACCGGGGAATTGCATGAAACATAGGCCAGGCCCCACACGGTTATCCTGCGGATTGGGAAGGGGCAAGCCCAGTGCAGAGCTCATCACCACCCTCCCTGTGGCAAGACAGAAGTCAGACACGGAAGAGACCAGCAAACAGAGGAAGTCAAACAGAGGGAACTGCCGTGGTAGCGACCCCACACAGTCCTCAACGACAGAGAAAGTGCAAGATATGCTGTTTCTACTTTTATGATCAAAAAAAAAATTTTTTTTTTTGGGGGATGATGTGGAAGCGTGATTTTTTTTTAAGAATTTTTTTCTTTCTTTAAAAATTAATTTTTTTCCTTTTAAATTTGTTTATCCTTTTCTTTTTCATCCTTTTTTTCCCTAAACTTCCTTAAATTTTTAAGTCTGCTATATTTCTAGTTATTATTTTTAGAACCTAATATTACTTAAAAAAAAAAAAACCCTATCATTTAAGCAAACGCCGTATATAGTCTTATTGGTGAAGGAAGTTGTCTTTTAATAATTCTGGAGTCTTTTATTATATTTTACTTTTTTTTTCTTTTTCTTTCTCTTTTTTTCTCTATTTTTTAAAAATTTCTCGCTCCTTCTTTTTCTTCTCTTCAATAATCTATCTTTGAAAATCCAATCTATACTCCAGATTTTTAATCTTGGCATTTTGGTATTTGTTGCCAATTTTGTACTTTTAAAAACTAATCCTCAACACCCAGTTTTACATGAGTGCAAGACTACTGGCTTGACCACTCTCATCACCTCTGGAATCTCCTTTTTCGCCACCAGGTGGCTTTTGTCTCCCTCCCTCCCCCTCCCCCTCTCTACCCAACTCTATGAACCTCTGTGCGTTCCAGAAGGAGGAGAACTCTAAGGGAACTGGTCACTGACCGAATCTGTATCCCTCCTTCCCATCTCCCTCTTTTATCCTCCTGTCTACCTCTATCTACTTCCTTCCTCTCATCTTCCATGTATAACTCTGTGACCACCTCTGAGCGGTCCAGACTTCGGAGCGCACACAAGAAAGTGGTTACGGGCTAACTTGCTTTTCCCTCTTATGATTCCACTTCATCCCATTCCACTTACCTCTAACTACTCCCTCCCTCTTCTCTCCTCCAAGTAACTCACCGATCCTCTAGGGACAACCCTCAAGGTGGAGAAACCTATCATCATTAACCTAGATGTTTTAACAGTAGTGCTGAATAGATGGAGAAATCATGAGGCTATTCTAAAAATAAATCTGAAAACCAGAATCAGGAGGCGTAATTCCAAATCCTGAGATCATCAAAGAATTCCTGAATACAGGGAACATTATCCAATTAGAGCTCATCAAACGCCTTCATACCTATACTAAAATTGAGCACTGCCCAAGGGCCAACAAGCTCCAGAGCAAGACATACCACGCAAATTCTCCAGCAACACAAGAACAAGCCCCTGAGCTTCAATACAAAGGCAACTCAAAATACTCCAAAACCACTGACGTCTCATAACCCATTACTTCACACGTCACAGCACTCCAGAGAGAGGAAATCCAGATCCACCCACCAGAACTCCAACACAAGCCTCCCTGATCAAGAAACTTTGACAAGCCACTGATATAACCCCCAAACACAGAGAGGAAACTCTATAATAAAGAGAACTCCACAAATAACCAGAATATAGAAAAGCCACCCCAAACGCAGCAATATAACCAGGATGAAGAGACAGAGGAATACCCAGCAGGTAAAGGAACAGGAGACATGCCCACCAAACCAAACAAAAGAGGAAGAGATAGGGAATCTACCTGAGAAAGAATTCCAAATACTGATAGTGAAAATGATCCAAAATCTTGAAATCAAAATGGAATCACAGATAAATAGCCTGGGGACAAGGATTGAGAAGATGCAAGAAAGGGTTAACAAGGACCTAGAAGAAATAAAAAAGAGTCAACATATAATGAATAATGCAATAAATGAGATCAGAAACACTCTGGAGGCTACAAATAGTAGAATATTGGAGGCAGAAGATAGGATTAGTGAAATAGAATGGTAGAAAGAAATGAATCAGCGAGGGAAAAAGAAAGACGAATTAAAAGAAATGAGGACAACCTCAGAGACCTCCAAGACAATATGAAATGCTCCAACATTCGAATTATAGGAGTCCCAGAAGAAGAAGACAAAAAGAAAGAGCATGAGAAAATACTTGAGGAGATAATAGTTGAAAACTTCCCTAAAATGGGGAAGGAAATAATCACCCAAGTCCAAGAAACCCAGAGAGTGTCAAACAGGATAAACCCAAGGCGGAACACCCCAAGACATATTTTAATCAAACTAACAAAGACCAAACACAAAAAACAATTACTAAAAGCAGCAAGGGAAAAACAACAAATAACACACAAGGGGATCCCCATAAGAATAACTGCAGATCTTTCAATAGAAACTCTTCAGGCCAGGAGGGAATGGCAAGACATACTTAAAGTGATGAAAGATAATAACCTTCAGCCAAGACTACTGTACCCAGCAAGGATCTCATTCAAATATGAAGGAGAAATCAAAAGCTTTACAAACAAGCAAAAGCTGAGAGAATTCAGCACCACCAAACCAGCTCTCCAACAAATACTAAAGGATAGACTTTAGAAAGGAACACAAAAAGGACGTATAAACCCGAACCCAAAACAATAAAGTAAATGGCAACAGGAGCATACTTATCAATAATTACCTTAAATGTAAATGGGTTGAATGCCCCAACCAAAAGGCAAAGACTGGCTGAATGGATACAAAAACAAGATCCCTATATATGCTGCCTACAAGAGACCCACCTCAAAACAATGTACACATACAGACTAAAAGTGAAGGGCTGGAAAAAGATATTCCATGCAAATAAAGACCAAAAGAAAGCAGGAGTAGCAATACTCATATCTGATAAAATAGACTTTAAAACAAAGGCTGTGAAAAGGGACAAAGAAGGCCACTACATAATGATTAAAGGATCAATCCAAGAAGAAGATATAACAATTATAAATATATATGCACCCAACATAGGAGCACTGCAATATGTAAGACAATTGCTAACAAGCATGAAAGGGGAAATTAATAATAACACAATAATAGTGGGAGACTTTAATACCCCACTCACACCTATGGACAGATCAACTAAGCAGAAAATTAACAAAGAAACGCAAACGCTAAATGATACAATTGACCAGTTAGACCTAATTGATATCTATAGGACATTTCACCCCAAAACAATGAATTTCACCTTTTACTCAAGTGCACACGGAACCTTTTCCAGGATAGATCACATTCTGGGTCATAAATCTAACCTTGATAAATTCAAAAAAATCGAAATTATTCCAAGCATCTTCTCTGACCATATGCACTGTTAGATCTCAATTATAGGAGAAAAACTATTAAAAATTCCAACATTTGGAGGATGAACAACACCCTACTGAATAATCAACACATCACAGAAGAAATCAAAAAGAAATCAAAATATGCATCGAAACGAATGAAAATGAAAACACATCAACAAAGAACCTTTGGGACACTTTAAAAGCAGTCCTAAGAGGAAAGTTCATAGCAATACAGGCATACCTCAAGAAACAAGAAAAAGTCAAATAAATAACCTAACTCTACACCTAAAGCAACTAGAAAAGGAAGAAATAGAGAACCCCAGAGTTAGTAGAAGGAAAGAAATCCTAAAAATTAGGGCAGAAATAAATGCAAAAGAAACAAAAGAGACCATAGCAAAAATCAACAAAGCAAAAAGCTGGTTCTTTGAAAGGATAAATAAAATTGACAAACCATTAGCCAGACTCATCAAGAAACAAAGAGAAAAAAATCAAATCAACAAAATTAGAAATGAAAATGGAGAGATCACGAGAGACAACACAGAAATACAAAGAATCATAAGAGACTACTATCAGCAATTATATGCCAATAAAATGGACAACTTGGAAGAAATGGACAAATTCTTAGAAAAGTACAATTTTCCAAAACTGAACCAGGAAGAAATAGAAAATCTTAACAGACCCATCACAAGCACGGAAATTGAAACTGTAATCAGAAATCTTCCAGCAAACAAAAGCCCAGGTCCAGACGGCTTCACAGCTGAATTCTACCAAAAATTCCGAGAAGAGCTAACACCTATCTTACTGAAGCTATTCCAGAAAATTGCAGAGGAAGGTAAACTTCCAAACTCATTCTATGAGGCCACCATCACCCTAATACCAAAACCTGACAAAGACACCACAAAAAAGAAAGCTACAGGCCAATATCACTGATGAACATAGATGTAAAAATCCTCAACAAAATCCTAGCAATCAGAATCCAGCAACACATTAAAAAGATCATACACCATGACCAAGTGGGCTTTATCCCAGGGATGCAAGGATTCTTCAATATCCGCAAGTCAATCAATGTAATTCATCACATTAACAAACTGAGAAATAAAAATCATATGATTATCTCAATAGATGCAGAAAAAGCCTTTGACAAAATTCAGCATCCATTTATGATAAAAGCTCTCCAGAAAGCAGGAATAGAAGGAACATACCTCAACATAATAAAAGCTATATATGACAAACCCACAGCTAACATTATCCTCAATGGTGAAAAATTGAAACCATTTCCCCTAAAGTCAGGAACAAGACAAGGGTGTCCACTTTCACCACTACTCTTCAACATCGTACTGGAAGTTTTGGCCACAGCAATCAGAGCAGAAAAAGAAATACAAGGAATCCAAATTGGAAAAGAAGAAGTAAAACTCTCACTGTTTGCAGATGACATGATCCTCTACATAGAAAATCCTAAAGACTCGACCAGAAAACTACTAGAGTTAATCAATGAATATAGTAAAGTTGCAGGATATAAAATCAACACTCAGAAATCCCTTGCATTCCTATACACTAACAATGAGAAAGTAGAAAAAGAAGTTAAGGAAACATTCCATTCACCATTGCAATGAAAAGAATAAAATACTTAGGAATATTCCTACCTAAAGAAACTAAAGACCTATATATCGAAAACTATAAAACACTGATGAAAGAAATCAAAGAGGACACTAATAGATGGAGAAATATACCATGCTCATGGGTCGGAAGAGTCAATATAGTGAAAATGAGTATACTACCCAAAGCAATCTACAGATTCAATACAATTCCCATCAAGCTACCAGCAGTATTTTTCACAGAACTAGATCAAATAATCTCCAAGATTTGTATGGAAATACAGAAAACCTCGAATAGCCAAAGCAATCTTGAGAAAGAAAAATGGAACTGGAGGAATTAACTTGCCTGACTTCAGGCTCTACTACAAAGCCACAGTCATTAAGACAGTATGGTACTGGCACAAAGACAGAAATATAGAACAATGGAACAAAATAGAAAGCCCTGAGATTAACCCACACACCTATGGACACCTTATCTTCAACAAAGGAGGCAAGAATATACAATGGAGTAAAGACAGTCTCTTTAACAGGTGGTGCTGGGAAAACTGGTCAACCACTTGTAAAAGAATGAAACTAGACCCCTTTCTAACACCATACACAAAAATAAACTCAAAATGGATTAAAGATCTAAATGTAAGACCAGAAACTATAAAACTCCTAGAGGAGAACATAGGCAAAACACTCTCCGACATAAATCACAGCAGGATCCTCTATGATCCACCTCCCAGTATACTGGAAATAAAAGCAAAGATAAACAAATGGGATCTAATTAAAATTAAAAGCTTCTGCACAACAAAGGAAACAATAAGCAAGGTGAAAAGACAGCCTTCTGAATGGGAGAAAAGAATAGCAAATGAAACAACTGACAACTAATCTCAAAGATATATAAGCAACTTATGCAGCTCAACTCCAGAAAAATAAACGATCCAATAAAAAAATGGGCCAAAGAACTAAAGAGGCATTTCTCCAAAGAAGACATACGGATGGCTAACAAACACATGAAAAGATGTTCAACATCACTCATTATCAGAGAAATGCAAATCAAGACCACAGTGAGGTACCATTTCACACCAGTCAGAATGGCTGCGATCCAAAAGTCTACAAGCAATAAATGCTGGAGAGGATGTGGAGATAGGGGAACCCTCTTACACTGCTGGTGGGAATGCAAACTGGTACAGCCATTATGGAAAACAGTGTGGAGATTCCTTAAAAAATTGCAAGTAGAACTGCCTTATGACCCAGCAATCCCACTGCTGGACATACACACCAAGGAAACCAGAATTGAAAGAGACACATGTACCCCAATGTTCATTGCAGCGCTGTTTATAATAGCCAGGACATGGAAGCAACCTAGATGTCCATCAGCAGATGAATGGATAAGAAAGCTGTGGTACATATACACTATGGAATACTACTCAGCCCTTAAAAAGAATAAATTTGACTCAGTTCTAATGAGATGGATGAAATTGGAACCGATTATACAGAGTGAAGTAAGCCAGAAAGAAAAACACCAGTACAGTATACTGACACATATATATGGAATTTAGAAGACAGTAATGATGACCCTATATGTGAGACAACAAAGAGACACAGAGGTATAGAGTGGACTTTTGGACTCTGAGGGAGAGGGAAAGGGTGGGATGGTTTGGGAGAATGGCAATGAAACATGTATATTTTCCTGTTTAAAAAAAAAAAAAAAGAACATTGAGTATAAAGAAATTAAAGATGTAGAAAGGATTTAAAAAAAAAAAAAAAAGAAAGCAGCAATGAAGACCCAGCACAGCCATAAATAAATAAGTAAAATTAAATAGTAAGTCCTAGCAGTGAGCCTGTAATTCTGAAATAGTGATGACTACAAATGATATTTCAGTATGTCTACAATAACAGTAAAATGATATGAAAAAAAAAACAATAAAATCCTATAAAGCAATTATCCTTCAATAAAAAATAAATTTAAAAAAGAGCATATTAAGAACTACTGAGAAAACATGCAATTATAGAAAAATCAGATTGTCAACATATATTTTAAAGGGCAGAGGAATAAGCAAAGGCATAAAGTACAATGAAAAGATCATATTAAACTCTTGATCTGAATTCTGTCTTGAGTAATAATTCGTTAATTTCTCAGAGCCTCTGTTTTCTCATTATAAAAATACCTGCTTTTCAGGGTGAGCATGAGAATCAAAAGAAATGATTCATATTAAATACTGAAATAACCATAAAAGCACTATGCAAATGCTAGTTATTATTACTATATGAAACAAAGGATGCACAAGATTCTTGTCCTGAATTCTAGATATGACGAGAAGTCCATGTAACATACTCTGAGTTAGTGTACCACACTGAGTTAAAAGACCATGCATTTTGAGGTTGTCGCATTTCCTTCAAGATTACAGATCACATCATATATATAGAGTCTGGTGTTCTTCAATTTCATGTAAGAAATTGAAGGTGAATTTACGGATTTGCTTCTCACTATTCAAAAACCATTAATAAGTTTCTATTATGTGTAAGTAAGTGGACATCAGACAGCCCTGCTGTGTCTGTGCTAACTGCCTGGTGCTGTCACCATAGCTAGTCTCTAAGGTATCTCTCTTATTAGAATGGCACAAAGTATGAACTCTCCAGTTGGAGATGAGGTTAAAACTTGTCCTGACACCCTGTAATCTTAAGCATGTCATAACCTGGTCAAGTGTCAGTTTTCTCACTTCCCCATTATACCACTGAGCACACAGCAGGTACTTGACACTGTTAGTTCCTTTCTGTTCCTTCCTGTACTGGGCAGTCAACAGTTAAAAAGCAAAGCCAAACAAAAACAGAAATGTATGAAAGAAACCTATATAATCATATCTTCAATTCTTACCATTATAAATAGACACCTGACATTATCATTATTTTATTAAATTTGCAATCCCAACTATTTATAACAACCAAGAGTGTTCATACCAAATATTAATTATTTATCTAAGAAATACATCTGGACTAAAAGTACTTTAAGAACAATGCACAAACCATCACTTGGCAAATAAGCTAGGCCAAGCTCTGGGTATGCATATCTCATCTATTATTGGTACAATTATAAAGGCCATAAGTTCCCTGAAGGTATAAAATCTTTTTGTAAATTTTAACTCTGAAAATAAAGCCAACAGTTAATGTGGATGCTAGGAATGAAAAAGTCTGAAAAATAAGTGTTTCTTAACCAGAATATAGAAATTTTGAGTTAAATAGCAAAAGAAAAAGTGCATGCATACCTCAGATCAGAAAATAACAGATTTACTTCTAAAAGAAATGAATAGTTATTCATAAAACTATTTCTAAGAGAACCCAAGCTAGGATTTTAAAAATATACTTTGTTAGAAATTATATAAAAGTGATACTAATAATTTTTTAGATTCTGAGACTATCCTACATTAGAATAGTTAAAATAATGTCTCAGATCACATCATCTCATGAATGTCAAGAAATGCACGTTTTCATGCTCAAAGATGCTGTTCAAAATACACTCAAATATCATTGCTCCATCCAGGTTGGAGCCTCAGCAGCTTAGAAAAGTAGGCTTCTCTTTTACCATCCAAAATTTCATTTCTTGTATAATGAAAACCCTAACTCCAACCCAGACAAGTAGTTTTCATTCATTCATGAACAACATCTACCGAGCCTTCTCTAAGGTCAGAAAATGGCAGTAGAAGAGCAGAAAGAAAAGAATGCATGCAGCCTGCCACAGGTGAAATGAATGCAGATAATGGAGAGGGAGGGCACTTATGATTTTCTAGTTCTTCTGAATATATTCCTTCTTGAATCAGCTTTAGATTCTTGGTTCAGATTATCAAGAAATCATTTGTCACAACTGTAAAAGGATAATGTTATCATACAACTGAATCAATGTGGCTGACTTTAACCTAGTTTCACTGTCACAAATGATACCTGACTAGATAAAGGCATAGGTTATCATCAAGAACGTGTAAAAGCAGAACTCAGTAAAAAACATTTTTGGACAGTCCCTTAAGATTAAAACATCAGAAGATATATTGTTTGAAACTATGGTTAGAGCTGTGACAAATCTAAAGCCTATTTCCTCTTCAAAATGAACAAAGTTAATTCACAAGACCTTATTCTTTATAAACTAAAATTTAGTTGTAAACATAATGGCAATATATGAATCAGTTCAGTTCAGTCGCTCAGTCGTGTCCGACTCTTCGTGACCCCATGAATCGCAGCACGCCAGGCCTCCCTGACCATCACCATCTCCCGGAGTTCACTCAGACCCACAGTCATCGAGTCCGTGATGCCATCCAGCCATCTCATCCTCTGTCGTCCCCTTCTCCTGTCTTATTTTGATGAAAGGGAATTCTTTTGTCTGCCTCTTAATGAAGAAAGTCTACCTTTCCTCAACTGCAGTATTACCTTGCTTTCTTTATGTAAGTGTATAATATCTAGGATGAGGTAAAGATTACAAGCAATCTGACATACTACAACAGCTCGTGAGTGAACTGCTCTCATTCTCCTTACATAATCCCCTTACTCTAGTCCTTCCTTCCCTAACTTTGAGAAAGGGAAGCTCCAATCCTCAGGGAGTAGCATTGACAGGAGTATTTACAAACAACACACTAATGCACGGAGAACTTCCTACTGCCTAACATAGCAGGAGACAAAAAGTGATCCCTAAGGAAAGGAAATTGTAAAAACTGAAAACTCTGGCATCAGAAGAGAAGTGGGTTCAATCCTAGGTTGAGCACTATAACCTTGGTCAAATTTTTAATCTACCTGAGGCTTAATTTTCTCAACAGAATGACAATAAATACTAACCGTTTTTTCTACTATGAGTAAAAGAATACTAGATTTGGAGTCATAAGGCATGGGCTTAAGTTCTAGTTATCTCCTCTAAGACAGGGAAAGGCTACCCACTCCAGTATTCAGGCCTGGAGAATTCCATGAACTACACAGTCCATGGGGTCGCAAAGAGTAGGACACAACTGAGCGACTTTCACTTCTTAGTCGCTCTGTCGTGTCTGACTCTTTGCGACCCCATGGACTGTAGCCTGTCAGGCTCCTCTGTCCATGGGGATTCTCCAGGCAAGAATATTGGAGTGGGTTGCCATGCCCTCCTCCAGGGGATCTTCCCAACCCAGGATCAAACCCAGGTCTCCTGCACTGCAGGCAAATTCTTCACTGTCTGAGCCAACAGAGAAGCCCAATAATACAATACCAAGGAAATAATATAAAAACTCTGTGAGACTCAATTTCTTCAATTATTAAAGATGGATCAAAGTATCTACTTTATACTTCTTATGAGGAACTAAGGAAAGAAAATGTTTCCTATAAATAAAAATCCTTTTTATAACCTGTGAAGAGTTATATAAGATAGTTTTACTGATAAAGTAATCTTCTTAGCAAGCATAATCTAAAGGGAACAAAAAGTCAAAAAACTACAAATAATAGCATGCCTCTAAATTTCTAGGGAATAAAAAAGAATAAGAATGTTCATTAATTTTCAACCTGTTGGTTATAAATTTTCTGCAATGACCTAAAAACACAGCATTATAACATGAGGAAGGTGATGATAACCTTTACAAATAAAGCAAAAATAAAGCCAGAAAAGATAATTACTTGCCATATATAACTCCTTATTGATGCCAAGATACTTTCCATTTCCACATCCAATATCAGCAACTAATGAACCACTCGGCAAAGCTTTCAAAAACTCTACTATATGTGGCCAAGGAGTGTGTCTCGTGCTGCTGAAGTGCCTAGCAATTTCTTCATAAACCCTATGTACATAATCTTGCTCCAGTTGTAAGGCGTCTTTATCACTCTCTGGAAATGATGCAGGAGTCTCCTTCATCTGGCTGTCACAGACCAAAGGGTAACCTAATGAAAAAAATAAAGCAATATAAACCATTTATTTATTTATTTTTAGGCCACGCCATGTGGCATGTGGGATCTTAGTCCCCCAACAGTGATTGAGTCCATGCCTCTTGCATTGGAAGTGCAGAGTCTTAACCACTGGATTGCCAGGGAAGTCCCTAAACCATTATTTTTATACAAATGAATCATAAAGTTATGACTGCTTTCACAAAAGGCAAAGCAATCCACATTTGATGACTAGGGATAAGTAGGTTCTTATTTATTATTTTAAAAAGTAATTCTTACCAGTTATATATGTGAAGGGTCTAATATAAAAGGGGTAAATCCATCTGCAACAAAACATGACTGTAATTCTGCATGCCTTATACTGAAGATGCTTATTTCATCTTAGGATTAAGCGTCCTGTTCAAGAAAGGATCTTGATGGGCCTGGACTAACCTGAAGAAACTTAGCAATTAACAGGATCTAGGGGTTTTGTCTTAGTAGGAGTTCTGGGGACCCTAATACTCTCAGAAGAAGAACCAGACCTAGAAACAGTGTGTGATTTGGTAATAATCACAAGATTTAATGAATACTATTTGAAGTGGTTTATATATATTGTCTCACAGTAACACTGTGAGATAGGAACCAGTACATTCATTTTACAGATGAGGAAACTGACACAGAACATTAAATAATGATACTAAAGTCACAAAGATGTTAAGATTTGAACCCAGGCAACAGAAACTCCAAAACCCACATTCTCAATGACTACATTGTGTTGCCTCCTTCAAAAAAAAAAAAAAAAAGAGTAAATCCTAAGGAGAACACAAAGTAAAGGAGGTGACTGAGGAAACTTAGGATACAATATGTCAAATTAATTTTGAATTTGTTCCCTGTTCTTTATAACAACATCTAATATTCATTTCAGATTCTTCCTATTTTCTGCTATGCTCTAAATTCCCTTTGTCTTCAGCCAGCCTGTGACACACAACATCTTTTTATGGGTAGTATACTAGAGAATAAACGAAAAAGTAGTGTTCCCAGAGAAATCACAGACAAGACTTAAAGCAATATTTATAAATCATATGGCATCAAAGAATTGGGCTATAGCATTGATGACTTCAGGAATTTTCCCTAAATGTAACTAGTAGCTGCCAAATCTTAAATGGAGGTGGAACTATCTAGTCCCTACTAATGAGTAAAGTGAGGCTCTAAACACTTTATGTGGACATTTAAGAAAAGGATAGCCCTAGAAACTTCGAGGACTCTAACATACATGTGGCAACAGATGGGTTAGTATGTCGGTTACAACAGAATTACAATTGCACTACAATATACAAATTACTTTCAACTAGTCTTGGTAAAAATTGTATTCTCTTGGAAACTATGAACATCTAAATTACGTAAAGGGAGGGTCACTTAAATCCACAAATTTTGACTAAAAGTATCTAAAAGTTGGTCTTGAATTTAAAAAAAAAATCTGTAAACTGAATAATCAGAGCTTCTTACACCATCCCTTACACTAAATTAACAAATTCAGCACTCCCATTTCATTTAGTTTATGCTTTCCAATTTCTTGGTCTCTTTTTTTGTTGTTCTTTCTCAGGCCTTTATCAACTGCAATAGAAAAGCTTTTGTATACACAAACACACATATATACATATATAGTAAGTATAATATATACGTTTTAGAAACTTTACAAATTTTTGCTTAGCTAAAATATTTATGACATTTGGTCCCATTTGCTTGACTAAGTATGAATAGAATGCTAGATTTCTAATTTATATTCACTTAAAACTTTACATAGGTCCAATCATTCCAGAAAATGAAGATCATGGCGTCTGGTCCCATCACTTCATGGGAAATAGATGAGGAAACAGTGGAAACAGTGTCAGACTTCATTTTTGGGGACTCCAAAATCACTGCAGATGGTGACTGCAGCCATGAAATTAAAAGATGCTTACTCCTTGGAAGAAAAGTTATGACCAACCTAGGTAGCATATTCAAAAGCAGAGACATTACTTTGCCAACAAAGGTCCGTCTAGTCAAGGCTATGGTTTTTCCAGTGGTCATGGATGGATGTGAGAGTTGGACTGTGAAGAAAGCTGAGTGCCGACGAATTGATGCTTTTGAACTGTGGTATTGGAGAAGACTCTTGAGAGTCCCTTGGACTGCAAGGAGATCTAACCAGTCCATTCTGAAGGAGATCAGCCCTGGGATTTCTTTGGAAGGAATGATGCTAAAGCTCAAACTCCAGTACTTCAGCTACCTCATGCGAAGAGTTGACTCATTGGAAAAGACTCTGATGCTGGGAGGGATTAGGGGGCAGAAGAAGGGGACGACAGAGGATGAGATGGCTGGATGGCATCACCAACTTGATGGACGTGAGTCTGAGTGAACTCCGGGAGTTGGTGATGGACAGGGAGGCCTGGCGTGCTGTGATTCATGGGGTCGCAAAGAGCTGGACGTGACTGAGCAACTGAACTGAATTATTCTGGCATTTAGTATTATTGTTGAAAGTCTTAAAAGTTTATTATTGTATTAATATTTGAAAAAAATTGAGGCTTGAAACTTCTAATCCAATTCTGAAAGTAAAGAAATATTATGTTGTAAAAAAAGAAGAGGAAATTACCATATTACAGTATTAGTAATTAAAGTTCAGGTTTGGTTCAAATTTCACTTATGCTAGTGTCCATAAGTGAGAAGGGAATGCCAACCCACTCCAGTATTCTTGCCTGGAGAATCCCATGGACAGAGGAGCTTGGTGGGCTACAGTTCAAGGGTCACAAAGAGTCGGACATGACTAAGCGATTTCACTTTCACTTTAGTGTCCATTATTTGTTTTCATACTGTATCGAATATTCCACATAGTATTTAGTTGCACTGAGCAGCTTCAGCTGCATGAAATAAATTTTCCTTTCATTTTTATCCTGTTACAAATATTTTCCAATTTTCCTTGTTATGGCTTCTTAGATACACCCATCATTTAAAAGTAGACATTTAATTACCAAATACATGGAGATTTTTAAGTACCCTTGATATTAATTTATCATATTGATATTAATTGCTCACTTAAATGCTTTCTTCTCTGCAATCACCCCCTGTGTGTTTTCAGTCTTTTAACCTTCCTGAGGCTTTCAATGGCTAGCCAAAGATCTCTCTTGGTAAATGTCACACTGCACTTGAAAATATGCATGTTATTTTCAAATATCTTTTATATTGATTTCTAACATAATTCCACGGTGATAACAGACTCTGTATGATTTCAAAACCTTTCAGTTCAGTTCAGTTGCTTAGACGTGTGCGACTCTTTGCGAACCAATGAATTGCAGCATGCTACGCTTCCCTGTCAATCACCAACTCCAAGCACTTGCTCAAACTCCTGTTCATCAAGTTGGTGATGCCATACAAGCATCTCATTTTCTGTCGTCCCCTTCTCTTCCTGCCTTCAATCCTTCCCATCATCACAGTCTCTTCCAATGAGGCAGTTCTTCACATCAGCTGGCCAAAGTACTAGAGCTTCGGCTTCAGTATCAGTCCTTCCAATGATATTCAGAACTTATTTCCTCTAGGTTGGACTGGTTTAATCTCCTTGCAGTCCAAGGGACTCTCAAGAGTCTTCCCCCAACACCAGAGTTCAAAAGCATCAATTTTTCAGCACTCAGCTTGCTTTATGGTCCAACTCTAACATCCACACATGACTAATGGAAAACCCATAGCTTTGACTAGATGGACCTTTGTCGGCCAAGTAATGTCTCTGCTTTTTAATATGCTGTCTAGGTTGGTCCTAGACAGTTTTTAATATGCTGTCTAGCTTTTCTTCCAAGGAGTAACTGTCTTTTAATTTAATGGCTGCAGTTACCATCTGCAGTGATTTTTGAGCCCAGGAATATAAAGTCTGTCACTGTTTTCATTATTTCCCCATCTATTTGCCATTTAGTGATGGGCCACCTCATGCGAAGAGTTGACTCACTGGAAAAGACTATGATGCTGGGAGGGGTTGGGGGCAGGAGGAGAAGGGGACGACAGAGGATGAGATGGCTGGATGGCATCACTGACTCGATGGATGTGAATCTGAGTGAACTCCGGGAGTTGGTGATGGACAGGGAGGCCTGGCGTGCTGCAATTCATGGAGTTGCAAAGAGTAGGACACGACTGAGCGACTGAACTGAACTGAACTGATAAGATCAAATGCTATGAACTTCGTTTTTTGAATGTAGAGTTTTAAGCCAGCTTTTTCACTCTCTTCTTTCACCTTCATGAAGAGGCTCTTTAGTTCTTCACTTTCTACCTAAGGTAGTATCAACTGCATATTCAAGGTTATTGATATTTCTCCCAGAAATCTTGATGGCAGCTTGTGCTTCATCCAGCCCAGCATTTCGCATGATGTACTCTGCACAGAAGTTAAATAATAAGTAAGGTGACAATACACAGTCTTGACGTGCTCCTTTCCCCAATTTGGAACCAGTCCATTGTTCAATATCTGCTTCTAACTGTTGCTTCTTGACCTGCATACAGGTTTCATAGCAGGCAGATAGGATGGTCTGGTCTTCCCATCTCTTTAAAAATTTTCCACAGGTTGTTATAATCCACACAGTCAAAGGCTTTGGCATAGTCAATAAAGCAGAAGTAGATGTTTTTCTGGAACTCTCTTGCTTTTTCAATGATCCAAAGGATGTTGGCAATTTGATCTCTGGTTCCTCTGCCTTTTTAAAATCCAGCTTGAACATCTGGAAGTTCTCCATTCACCACTGTTGAATCCTGGCTTGGAGAATTTTGATCATTACTTTGCTAGTGTGTGATCATGAAAATTTTGCACGTGGTTTTATGTCCCTGGATATTCTAATGTCTCCTGGTTCACAGTCTATGGGAACTTAAATAGAATTTGTACCCTGCTGCTGTGTGAAAATTTGTATAAATCTTTAATTTTGTTGAGCTGGTTCATAGTGCTTTTCAGGTCTACTATATCCTTCTATTGTTTTGTATTTTATTCTGTGGAATAGAATTCTGTATTCTGTATTCTATTGTTTTTTGAGAGTTTTATAATGAAACTCCAAATAAAAATCTTGATTTATCTACTTAAAAATCTTGTAATATATTATAAAACTATATATTACTTCTTCTGTATTTTCCAAGTCTCCTGTAAATGTTGTCACACTTTTATAATTTAAAAATAAAAATTACTTAATGTCCTTAACAACAACAAAAATACTGGCATAAGAAAACATACTTTTCCCTCCTACTAAACTTTAAGTTCCTGGGGTACAAGAGCCATGCTTTATTTTTTTATAGCTTGTAAATCTATAGCTTTGTTAGACATACATCAATTGCTAAAAAAAACATTTTTAATAAATGAAAAAATTATGATATTTTAAGTCTTCATTGCCACTTTTAGCAGAAGAATCAAAAATCTGTTAAAACCTATTTTAAGCTTTTCACTAACATGACAACATCAAATATGAAGCTTTCAAGTTTCCTAACATAATAATGTCATGCACTTATAAAAAGGAGTTCTAATTTAAGACATAATTTTAAGATGACTAAGTCCAAAAGCTCCTGTTGTGATACCTCCCGTAATTGAAACCACCAAAATGTAAAAAGAATCTTAACATCACTGTCATTATTTATAAAACAAAAGGGGTTTTAATTTACCGAGTCCAAGAAAAACAGGTAATGATGCACTTGTAGAGACAATACAAAACAGGACCCTCCTGACAAGTTTTTGAACACTCCTGTCCAAATAAGACAAACCACTCTTTATCCCCCTAAAGTTATCTACTTATTATAGAACAATTTGTCATCCTCAATTTCCCTGTTGCATTAATGAGAAGTAATTTAGAAATGTGATAAGTTGTTTCAGAAAAAAAAATCTATTTTTGTACAGTGATACTTTAATGCCCCCAAACTGTAGTCCTCTTAAGCATGAGTATAATAAATAAACCATTTAGAATCCAATAATGCTCAAGTACTATGTTTAAGAAAAATAAAGATGAGTAAGTTACAGTTCCTGCCCTCAAGAAATATAAACTCTAATGAGGGTGGTTAAGAAAAGTATATGTAAGTACAATAATAGGCAGAATATGGTAAATGCCATTACAGGAGTTAAGATAAAGCTCTTCTCAGTTCTGATGGACTTTAAAAGATTTTCAGACTAGATTTACTCCATTTACAGTAGAAACAAATTATATACTTACTACAATTACAAGGTGTTTGCCTCACTTTCCTAAATGTAAATGATGTCCGTATTCCCCTCTTGTTTAAAGTTAAGTCTTCAACATCACTGGTGATAATTCCACTTTTGTGACCCTTGGATGCTTGAACAGTATCAAATTTCCTGCGTGTGATTCTAGAAACAACAGTTAAATTAATTTATTTAACACTGTATTCATAAAAAATATTTCAGGTCCTTTAAAAACATTAAGAGAATACAGTAAATTTACAAGAATTTATTGCAAATGTTTATTGGATCCCCTGAATTACTGTATCGTAGAAAAAACAAAGAAACAGAAGTCTCTGTCTCTTAGGAAATCATCTCCAGGGTAATCATTAAAATAATTTATAGTTAACTAACTATTCAAGGGGGAAAATTGAATAATAACAAATGTTTAATTAATATCAATGCCAAGAGGAAAAAAAACAGATGGCAAAAAGAAAATAGCAAATTTCAATCCAATTATCAGTAATTATGTTGAATGTAAAAAGATTCAAATACAATTAAAGAACAAACAATTTCAGATTGGATTTTTAAAAAAATCCAAGTACATGCTGATTACAAGAGATACACCTTATAATAAAGAAAGAGAATGATTGAAAAACAGATAGAAAAAAAATACAACATACAAACAACAAACATTTTGCATATACTTAGCAAAGCCAGAGAAAAAGTAATATAGTTATACTAATCACAGGAAGTAGACTTTAAGGTAATTGGTATTAATAGAGATAAAAAGGAATATTTCATAATGATAAAAGGGTCAATCCAACAAAAAAACATGAAAACTCTATATATTTGTATGCACCTAATAGGACATCCTCAAAATATATAATCCAAAAAGTGAAAAAAAATCTAAATGGAGATCTACATAAATACATAAATATTATTGGAATTTCTAATAAATCTTTCTCAGTAAGTGAAATCTAGCTGTGAAACAAAGACATCAACATCAGAAAACAACAGATAACGAAACAATAAAGTATATGATTAACACAGATACAATAAGTAAAACAAAGATGCAAAATAAAAAGAGAAAAGTACAAGCCATTGTAAATTTCAAGAAAGTTTAAAGGGAGTCTTGGAAGTAAGATCAAGTTTTTGAATATAAAAAGAAATCATTTGGTATGATTCTTGCTAAAAGTCAAAAAATGATGGCCTTTTCAAAGTTCAATTTATAGAGTGAAATGCACAGATCTTAAGTGTATAGTTTATGCGTTTTGGCAAATGATACAACCATGTAGCCACCATCCCAATCAAGATGTAGAATATTTCCAATTACCCATGAAACTCCCTTATGCCCTTTTCCAGTCATCTTCCCCTCTCCTCAAAGCAAACACTAACCTGATTTCCATCAGCACAGTTTTTCCTGTTCTTGAATTTCATAAATAGTTGGCACTATCTTCTTTCTGGCTTTGCCCATTCCACATAATTTGGAGATTCAGCCATGTTTTTGTGTGTTTCAGTAGTGCATGTTTTTCTTTAATCACTGAACAAAATGTCACTATATGAATATGCTGCAATTTATCCAAAATCTCCTGTTTACTAATATTTAGTATTCCCAGTCTGGGACTATTACAAATAAAGCCTATCAACATTTTTTTCAGATACATACTTTTGTTACTCTTGGGAAAATACTTAAGAGTGAGATTGTTGGATCAGAGGGTAAGAAAATACCAGTTTTCCAAAATGGTTGCACAGACTTTTACACTCCCACAAGCAGCATATGAGAGTTTCAGGCTCCTTGACATTCTTACCAAAACACTGTAAGTTTTAAATTTTAATACTTTTAGCAAGTGGCAATTGATATGAAATTGTAGTTATAATTTGTATTTCTCTGATGACCAATGATACTGTATTTCTTTTCATGTGCTTTTTAGCCATTCATAGATCCTTCTGGTAAAGGATATGTTGAACAGATCTTATGCCCAATCCTTTGCTAGATATATGTATTGTGGATATTCTTCCCCAAGTATAGATTGATTTTTCATTTGCTTGATGCTGTCTTTTGATTATCAGAAGTTTCAAATTTGGATGCAGTTATTTTGTCTTCTTTTTCTTCTAGTGTTCTGAAACCTTTCTCAAGGGGGAGAAAAAAAAAACTTTGCCTACCTCAGATTTGCAAAAGTATCCTCTTGTATTTTCTTCTAGATAGCTCATAATTTGTGTTTACATTTAAATCTATGATCTACCCCATATTAATTTTTGTGAATGGCATGAGGTATATCAAGGTTAATGCTATTTCCACACAGATCTCTGATTTTCCCAGCACCATCTGTGGAAAATTTTCTGTTCCATAATGAATTGTATTGGCATCTTTGTCAAAAATCAACTGATACTACATCTATGGATATATTCTGTCTCACTGATTTATCTGTACAATAATACTATACCCTTTTGATTAGGTAGCTTTATGCACAGTAAATCTTAAACATCAAGTAGAATAAATCCTCCAACATTGTTCTTATGTTCAAGATTGTTTTGGTTATTCTCTATTGCTCACATTTCCTAATAAATTTTAGGACCTGCTTATCAATTTCTATTTTAAAAGTCCTTTTAAGATTGTGATTAGAATCACAATAAATCATTAGACCAATCTGGGAATAACTGCTATCTAACAATATTAAGTTTCCTATCCAAGATTATATTTCTTATCTCCTCATTTATTTTGGCCTTCTTTAATTTCTCTTAGCAATGTTTCATGATTTTTAGCATAAATGTGTTGTGTATCTCTTGTTAAATATACTTCTAAGACTTAACTCATCTGAAGCCAAGTTTTCTGCTTGATTTACTTTAGCAAGGCTATCTGCCTATAGAAGTGGATTTCATGCTCACAGAGAATGTGCCAAGCCTGAAAAATTTCAGCAGATTTTTAAAAAGCATAAATTTATACTAAAGTTGTTGATACATCAAGAATCAAATATGTTGACTACACACCTAGAAAAGAGAAAAGTCAACCATATAACTAAAGTGGGCTTGATCCTAGAATGAAATAATATAATGTATTTCAATTTTCATTTGGTCATTGTTATACTGTTCACTCAGTCTGATGCTAGAACCGGATTCTCAAAATGCAACAAAATAAAAAATAAGTGGGACTACATCAAACAAAAAAGCTTCTGCACAACAAAAGGAAATCATTAACAAAATGAAAAAGAACCCTATAGTGTTCCTATGGCATGGGAATTCTTATGCAATGGAAGAAAATATTTGCAGATTAAATTATCTGATAAGGGTTAATATCCAAAATATATTAAGAACTGGTAGGGGCCAAGACGCTGGAGTAGGAAGACCCTGGACCCTGGGCTCTTCCCAGGGGCACACCAAAACTACAACTATGTATAGTATAGAGCAACTATCAATGAGAACAGCCTGAAGATTAGCAGAAAAGATCTACAACTAAAGACATAAAGAAGGAACCACAATGATGTGGGTAGAGGGACAGAGATATGGTAGAGTCAGGATCCATACTCCAGAGATCTGAGGCCCATATCAGGCTCCCCACCTGAAGGTACAACATGGGGAAGATGAGGTCCCAAAACACTTGACTTTGGAGGCCAGAAGGGCTTAATTTCTGGAAAGCCAGAGGGCTAAGAGAAATAAGAGACTTCACTCTTAAAGAAGTCTCACATGCTTCAGGACCCAGGACAGAAGCAGCAATCTGAAAGGAGCCTGGGTCAGACCCACTGACCAATCTTGAAGAGCCTACCAGACAGGCAGAGGCAATGAGTACTTAACTTGGGGACACTGGTGCTGGCATCTACCATTATGGACTCCTCTCTCTTGCTTATCAGGGCTGGGACTGCCCCTATCCTCCAGCCAGTAAGAACCAGTCCTGGCAGGTAGCTGAGTGAGAACACAGCCCCATCCACCAACAGGACAACTGTTGTAGGACCTCTCAGCCCTGATCCTACCTCACCCACCGAAGGGCCCAGGACCTGGCCCTACTCACTAGCTGGTGGCACTAGCCCCAGGAGCCCAAGGACCCTAGCCTGCCCACCAGAGGGCCAACACCAGCTCTAGGGCCCTCAGGCCCCACAGCCGAAGAACCCAGAACTCAGCTCCACCTACCAATGGGCAGGTACCAGTCCAGGACCCTGAGGGCCCTGCCCTACTCACCAGTGAGCAGACAGCAACTTCAGAATACCTTGGGCTCTTCAGCCAGCTGTGTCAGGAACCAGTCCTGCCTACCAGCAGGCCAATACTAGCACCACACCCCCCGACACCTCCCAGGGCTCCACAGCCAGCTTCCTCCTGATCCTGTCTCACCCACCAGCAGGCTGGCACCAGCACCAGGACTACTCTTACCATGCAGCCAGCCACACCAGGACCAAGCCCCACCTGCCAACAGAGGGCAGCTACCCACAGGGTGAGGCCTCATAGACAACCAGGCTGGGGGCAAGCTATGCCTACAAGACTGCCCGCAGAAGGAACCAAGCAGTCCACACAGAGGGCACCCCTGAAGCATAGAGCTCCAGAAGAGAGTGTTCTGCTGGGCCCCATAGGCTACTTCTTACATAAGACCACTTGTCTGAGACTGAGAAATATAACCCAACAAATACATAGATACAAAAACAGCAATTTAAGCAAAATGAGGTGACAGAGGAATAGATTCCAAATGAAAGAACAAGATAAAAACCCAAAGAAGAACTAAATGAAGACAAGCAATCAACCCAATAGAGAATTCGAGGTAGTGATCATAAAGATCATCAAGAAACTCAAGAGAGGATTGAAAGAACAGAATGAAAAGTTAGAAATTTTAAACAAAGAATTAGAAAAATATAAAGAACCAAGCAGAGCTGAAGAATACAACTACTGAAATAAAAATACATTAGAAGGAATCAACAGTAGATTAGATTATACAGAGAAATGGACTGTTGAGCTGGAGACAGAGTAGTGGAAATCACTCAAGCTGAACAGCAAAAAGAATTTTAAAACTGAGGAAATTTTAAGAGACCTCTGAGACACATCAAGTGCACTAATATTCACACTATATGGGTCCCAGAAGGAGAAGAGAGAGAAAAAGAGGCAGAGAACATATTTGAAGACATAAGAGCTGAAAACTTCCCTAACATGGTAGAAGGAAACACACACTCAGGTGCAGAAAGCACAGAACTCCAAACAGAAGCAACCTAAAGAGGACCACACCAGGACACACTGTAATTAAAATGGCAAAACTTATGATAAAGAGAGAACATTAAAAGCAACAGGGGGAAAGCAACAAGACATACAAGGTATCCCCATAAGGCTATAAGTTGACTTTTCAAAAGAAATTCTGCTGGTCAGAAGGGAGTGGCATGATATATTTAAAATGAAGAAAGGGAAAAATCTACAATGAAGAACACTCTACCCAGCAAAGCTTTTATTCAGATTTGAAGGAGAGATCAAGAGTTTTATAGACAAGCAGAAGCTTGTCTGTAACTAAGAGTTTAGCACCACCAAACCGGCTTTGCAAGAAAGGCTAAAAGTACTTTTCTAAGCAGAAAAACTAGTAATTAAACTTCAATTAAAATAAATAAATTTATATTTAAATAAAAGAAAAGACTACAAGAAATACGAAAACTGTGAGAGGAAAAATCTCATTGGTAAAGACAAAGATACAGTAAAGGTCAATCACTTGTAAAACTAGTACGAAGAGTAAAAGATAAAACCTAGTTTAGAAAAAAGCAAACATGATAAAAATATGATCAAGTAAAGATGAAATTTATTATCCATAAAATTCTAGTTTAAAGAGAAAATAGAAAACAACTGACCATAGTTCAAACTATATGCCTCTGCAAAAAAAAAAAAAAAAAAATTTAAGAACTCATACAGTTCAATAACAAAAACCAATCATTAAAAATCAGGCAGACAATCTGAATAGATACTTTTTCAAAGAAGACATACAGAATGACTAACTCGTACTGAAAAAGGAGCTCAATGTTACTAATAATCAGTGAAATGCAAATCAAAGTCACAATGAGATGCTTGTTAGAATGGCTATTTCAAAAGGACAAAAAATAACAAGTGTTGGCAAGTATGTGTAGAAAAGACCATCCTTATACAATGTTGATGATTATGTAAACTAGTGTATCCCTATGGAAAACAGAAAGGAGATTTCTCAAAAAATGTTAAATAGAACTACCATAGGATCCAGCAATTCCACTTCTGGGTATTTACCTGAAGGAAACAAAAACACTAATTTAAAAAATATCTGTACACTCATGCTCACTGCAGCATTTACAATAGCCAAGACATGGAAACAACTGGGAATTAACAGTAAGTGAAATTAGTTGACAGATACTATATGATCTCACTTATATGCAATATATAGAACAAATAAAAAAACTTACAGGTATAGAAAATAGGTGGTTATGGGGCAGGTGGGGTGGGGTGAAGTGGGGTGGGGGAAGGTGTGTGTGAGTGGGGGAAGGTGAATGTGGTCAAAAGACATAAACTTCCAGTAACACAGTAAATAAATTCTGGTGCTGTAATGGTATCTATAGTTAATAATACTATTTTGAATACTTGAAAGTAGCTAAAACAGTGTATCACAAAAGTTTTCAGTATAAGAAAAAAATGTTTAACTGTGTGGTTATGGATATTAACTAGACTTACTGTGTTGCCTATTTTGCAATATATACATGGAATCAGTTTGCTATACATCTGAAACTAATACAACCCACTCCATATGCAGATGAACATAAGGAGAGAGAAACTTGCAATACCATATGTAAAATAGATAGCCAATGAGAATTTGCTATATGACTTGGAACTCAAACAGGGGCTCTGTGACAATCTAGAAGGGTGGGATGGGGAGGGAGATGGGAAGGAGGTTTGGGAGGGAGGGGACAGGGTGTATCTATGGCTGACTCTTGTTGACCTTTGACAGAAAACAATGAAATTCTGTAAAGCAATTATCCTTCAATTAAAGCTAAGTTAGCAAAAAAAAAAAAAAAAAAAAATCAGAACTTCTGGGCTGATATCTTTTGAAACTGTTTACTTTTGAAACTAATTAATTCCGAATATTAGAAAAGAAGTATTTTACAAGTTGCAACCAAGCAGGACCCTATGTGGCCTTCCCCAAGAGATTCCCTCCCCCATATCCTCTGCTCTTGATGGTTTAGTCGCTAAGTCGTCTCTGACTCTTGCGACCCCATGGACTGTAGCCTGCTACGCTCCTCTGTCCATGGGATTCTCCAGGCAGGAATACTGGAGAGGGTTACCACTTCGTTTTCCAGGGGATCCTCCCAAACCCAGGAATCGAAGCCAGGTCTCCTGCATTGCAGGCAGACTCTACTTTGAGCTTTGAGAGAAGTCCATCCTCTGCTTCCCTCATAGCTCAACTGGTAAAGAATTCTTTGCTTTTAGCTCCTCTCTAAAGTACCTAGATAATAGTTTCTGATTTGAATTTTCTTAATTGTTTTACAGATGCTAAAACCCCTTCCAAATGAGAGAAATTAACTACTTGATGACCATGAGCACCCGTGACCTACTGGAGCCTAAGGATGAAAATTAACCCCTGTGACATCACCATCTACTTCATCAGCAACCAATCAGAGAACTGTACACAAATCCATCACATAACCGGGGACACCCCTCCCTCTCTCTGCCTTTAAACATGCTTTGCTGAAACCAACTGAGGAGTTCAGGCTTTTTGAAAACTAGCTGTCCCGGACTCCATGTACAGTACTCAGCAATAAATGCTGCAGTTTCCTTCACCACAACCTGATGTCAGTAGACTGGCTTTTACTGAGTGTGGGCTAAGTGAACCCAAGTATGCTTTGGTAACAAAGTCCTGATGCTGTTTCAAAAGGATTTCACATCTCTCTCCAAAAATTACTTTTGGAGTTATATGCTACAGCCTTGTATGCCATATTCGGTTATTAATTCTAGTACTTATGTTGCAGATATGCTCAGCTCAGTTTAGTTGCTTAGTCATGTCCAGTTCTTTGTGACCCCATGGACTGCAGCACGCGAGGCCTCCCTGTCTATTACCAACTCCTAGAGTTTACCCAAACTCATGTCCATTGAGTCGGTGATGCCATCCAACCATTTTATCCTTTTTATCCCCTTCTCCTCCTTTCCCAGCATCAATTCTTCGGGCGCTCAGCTTTCTTTACAGTCCAACTCTCACATCCATATATGATCACTGGAAAAACCATAGCCTTGACTAGACGGACCTTTGTTGGCAAAGTAATGTCTCTGCTTTATAATATGTTGTCTAGGTTGGTCATAACTTTTCTTCCAAGGAGTAAGCATCTTTTAATTTCATGGCTGCAGTCACCATCTGCAGTGATTTTGGAGCCCAAAAAAGTAAAGTCAGCCACTGTTTTCACTGTTGCAGATATGTTAGGATTTTCAAATCCACAAAGGGTTTTACTTTTTTCCTTTCAAATACATATATTTTTTTCTTAATATATATATTTTATTGAAGTATACTTTACTTACAGTGTTTCAAGTGCACAGCAAGGTGATTCAGTTATATATATACACATATATTATTTTCAGATTCTTTTCCATTATAGGTTATTACAAGATACTAACTATAGTTCCCTGTACTATACAATAAACCTGTGCTGCTTGTTGCCTATTTTTTTAAAAATTAGAAACCTAGCATTCTATTCATACTAAGTTGAGCAAGTGGAATCAAAATGTCATAAATTTTTTAGCTAGGCAAAAATTCATATGTTTTCTAAAATATATCTATTACCTTATATATACTATATATATATATATATATATATACAAAAGTTTTTCTACTATGCTTGATAAAGATTTGAGAAAGAACATCAAAAAGAAGAGAAGAGATGGAGAAGTTGGAAACAAACTAAATGAAATGGGAGCATTGAATATGAAATAGAAAAAGTGAAACAAACTATAAAAAAGATCATCATATAGTCTAGTTATTTTTAAACATGGCTACTCATTAGAAACACATCTGGAGCTCTGGAAAAAAACCCCGCAATACCTGGGCATTTGTATTTATGAAAAACTTCTAAGATAATTCTGATATGCATCTGGATTTTAAAAAGTGATTATAGATTTTTCTATTAAATGATAGCTTAGGTGATATAGAATTTTACTATCTTCTGCTGACCAATCATGATACAATGGTATTAAGTGAATAACAGTTACATAATCACAATAGTAAAGATGTTTCTTAGTTTTCACAATCAATAGCCGGACAAAAAATAAAAGGTCATTAGGAGATATGATTAATCTAACAATATAAAATAATTACATATAATTTGAGGGGTTAAGTAGAGTGATGTGGTAAGTTGAAGTACATACATGTACATGTTCTCATCTGCCCAGTCTGTCTTTTGGTTGGTACACTTAATCCATTTATATTTAAGGTAATTATCCATATGTATGATGCTATTACCATTTTCTTAATTCTTTTGGGTTTATCTTGCATAGGTCTTTTCCTTCTCTTGTTGCTTTCCACTTACAGAAGTTCCTTTAGCATTTGTTGTAAAGCTGGTCTAGTGACACTGAATTCTCTTAACTTTTGCTTGTCTGGAAAGCTTTTGGTTTTTTCCATCAAATCTGAAGGAAAGTCTTGTTGGGAGACTATTCTTGGTTATAGGTTCTTCTCTTTCATCACTTTACATTATGCCATTTCCTTCTGGCTTGTAGAGTTTCTGTTGAGAAATCGGCAGATAACCTTATGGACATTCCCTTGAATGTTATTTGTCATTTTTTTACCCTTGTTGCTTTAGTATTTTCTTTAACTTTTGTCAGTTTGATTACAGTGTGTCTTGGTGTGTTCCTCTTTGGGTTTATTCTGCCTGGACTCTCTGTGCTTCCTGGACTTGGCTAACTGTTTCCTTTCCTATATTGGGTAAGTTTTCAGCTATTATCGCTTCAAATATTATCTCTGGTCCTTTCTCTCTCTTCTCCTTGTGGGACTCCCCTATAATGCAAATGTTCATGCATTTAACATTGTCCCAGAAGTCTCTGAAGACTATCTTCATTTTTTCCCCCTATATTCTGTTCTGTGGCAGTGATTTACACCATTTTGTTCTCCAGATTGCTTATGCATTCGTCTGCCTCAGTTATTCTGCTATTGATTCCTTGTAGTGTATTGTTCATCTCTGTCTTCTTGTTCTTTAGTGCTTCTAGGTCTTTGGTAAACACTTCTTACATCTCCTCCATTTTGTTACCAAGATTCTGAATCATCTTCACTATCATTATTCTGATTTCTTTTTCTGGAAGGTTTCCTATCTCTACTTCATTTAGTTTTTGAGGCATTTTATCTCGTCCCTTCACGTGGGACATAACTTTCTGCTTTTTCATCCTGATTAACTTTCTGTGATGCTTTTGAGACTGTGGTTCTTCTTTTATCTGCCCTCTAGCAGATGATGCTAAGCTTATATAAGCTTCCTGATGGAGGGGTTGGGTGGGGAAAACTGGGTCTTGCTCTGGGGGCAGGGCTTTGCTCAGTAAAGCTAGAATCCAATTATCTGCTGATGGGTGAGGTTGTGCTCCCTCCCTGTTGGTTGTTTGGCCTAAGGTGACCCACTCTGGGGTCTATGAACTCTATGGTAGGGTTAATGGTGGCTTCCAAGAAGGCTTACACCAAGGGGCATCTTCCAGGACTGCTACTGCCAGTGCCCTTATCCTTGTGGCAAGCCCTTTCTCACCCATGCCTCCATAGGAGACTGCCTAACACTAGCAGGTAGGTCCGGCTCATTCTCCTGTGAGGTCACTCCTCCTTTCTCCTGGGTCTTGGTGCAAGCAAAATTTTGTGCCCTCAAAGAGTAGAGTCTCTGTTTCCCCCAGTCCTGTGGAAGTCCTGTAATCAAATTCTGCTGGCCTTCACGGTCAGATTCCCTGGGGATTCCCATTCTTTGTTAAGATCCCCAAGCTGGAAAGCCTGTCATGGGGCTCAGAACCTTCACAACAGTCGGAGAACTTCTCCAGTGTTACTGTTCTCTAGTTTGTGGGTTGCCCACTCAGCGGGTATGGGATTGGATTTTACTGCAATCGCACTGCTCCTACTATCTCACTGTGGCTTCTTCTTTGGACGTGGGGTATCTTTTTTGATTGGTTTCAACATCCTCCTGTTGACGGCTATTCAAGAATTCAAAACAGCTGCAATTTGGGTGCTCTTGCAGGAGGAGATCAGTACACACTCTTCCATTCCACCATCTTAAACTTGAAGCCCTCAATCATATATGATTCTTCTTGCTTTCTCTTATATTATTATACTAAGACATCCAATATAATATTAAGTAGAAGTGATGAGAATAAAATCCCAGCCTTTTCAATATTTTAGGAGAAAGCATTCAATATTTTATTATTAACTGTGATAGTGCCCATGGGTTTTTGACAGATGCTCTTTAATCACACTTAAGAACTTTCCTTCTTATCTGGTTTGCCAAGTTTTTATCATAAGTGGATGCTAAATTCTGTCAAAATATATTTTCTGCATCAATCAAGATGATTATTTTTTCTCTTTTATTCTTTGACTTCCAACTGTTAAAACAATCTTGCAACTCTGGGATAAGTTCCACTTAGTCTTGATGTATTTTCATTTTTATATATTTCAGGTTTGAACTTTCTAATAATTTGTCACAAACTTTTACAATCTCTGAGGGATACTGGTCTGCAATTTCCTTTTTTGTAATGTCCTTGACAAATTTTGCTGTCAGGATAGTGCCAGCTTCATAAAACAAGTTGTAAAAACAGCTCATTTAAGAGTTAATGCTAAAGGCAATTTTTCAGAAGAAAAACAAACAGTGCCTGAAAATATATGACTGCTACTCTGATAGCTGAAAATGATTAAAACTAAAATGCTGAACAAAGAACAAAATTAAGTTGTTTTATAACAATGAATATTTTGAAACTCATATTAGCAATTCTCTCTTAGGTACTAAAGAGCTGAAGAAGGAAATGGCAAACAACTTCAGTATTCTTGCCTAGAGAACACCATGAACAGTATGAAAGGCAAAATGATAGAATATTGAAAGAGGAACTCCCCAGGTCAGTAGGTGCCCAATATGCTACTGGAGATCAGTGGAGTAATAACTCCAGAAAGAATGAAGGGATGGAGCCAAAGCAAAGACAATACCCACTTGTGGGTGTGACTGGTGATAGAAGTAAGGTCTGATGCTGTAAAGAGCAGTACTGCATAGGAACCTGGAATGTCAGGTCCATAAATCAAGGCAAATTGGAAGCGGTCAAATAGCAGATGTCAAGAGTGAACGTTGACATTCTAGGAATCAGCAAACTAAAATGGACTGGAATGGGTGAATTTAACTCAGATGACCATTATATCTACTACTGTGGACAGGAATCCCTCAGAAGAAATGGAGTAGTCATCATGGTCAACAAAAGAGTCTGAAATGCAGTACTTGGATGCAATCTCAAAACGAAAGAATGACCTCTGTTCGTCTCCAAGGCAAACCATTCAATATCACGGTAATCCAAGTCTATGCCCCAACCAGTAATGCTGAAGAAGCTGAAGTTGAACAGTTCTATGAAGACCTACAAGACGTTTTAGAACTAACACCCAAAAAAGATGTCCTTTTCACTATAGGGGACTGGAATGCAAAAGTAGGAAGTCAAGAAACACCTGGAGGAACAGGCAAATTTGGCCTTGGAATGCGGAATGAAGCAGGGCAAAGACTAATACAGTTTTGCCAAGAAAATGCACTGGTCATAGCAAACACCCTCTTCCAACAACACAAGAGAAGACTCTACACATGGACATCACCAGATGGTCAACACCGAATTCAGACTGATTATATTCTTTTCAGCCAAAGATGGAGAAGCTCTATACAGTCAACAAAAACAAGACCAGGAGCTGACTGTGGCTCAGATCATTAACTCCTTACTCCCAAATTCAGACTAAAATTGAAGAAAGTAGGGAAGATCACTAGACCATTCAGGTATGACCTACATCAAATCCCTTATGATTATACAGTGGGGAAGTGAGAAATAGATTTAAGGGCCTAGATCTGATAGATAGAGTGCTTGATGAACGATGGACGGAGGTTAATGACATTGTACAAGAGGCAGGGATCAAGACCATCCCCATGGAAAAGAAAGGCAAAAAAGCAAAATGGCTGTCTGTAGAGGCCTTAAAAATAGCTGTGAAAAGAAGAGAAGCAAAAAGCAAAGGAGAAAAGGAAAGATATAAGCATCTGAATGCTGAGTTCCAAAGAACAGCAAGAAGAGATAAGACAGCCTTCTTCAGCGATCAATGCAAAGAAATAGAGGAAAACAACACAATGGGAAAGACTGGAGATCTCTTCAAGAAAATTAGAGATAGCAAGGGAACATTTCATGAAAAGATGGGCACAATAAAGGACAGAAATGGTCTGGACCTAACAGAAGCAGAAGATATTAAGAAGAGGTGGCAAGAATACACAGAAGAACTGTACAAAAAAAGATCTTCACGACCCAGATAATCACGATGGTGTAAGCACTCACCTAGAGCCAGACATCCTGGAATGTGAAGTCAAGTGGGCCTTAGGAAGCATCACTATAAACAAAGCTAGTGGAAGTGATGGAATTACAGTTGAGCTATTTCAAATTCTGAAAGATGATGCTGTGAAAGTGCTGCACTCAATATGCCAGCAAATTTGGAAAACTCAGCAGTGGCCACAGGACTGGAAAAGGTCAGTTTTCATTCCAATCCCAATGAAAGGCAATGCCAAAGAATGTTCAAACTACTGCACAATTGTACTCATCTCACACACTAGTAAAGTGCAAAATTCTCCAAGCCAGGCTTCAGCAATACGTGAACCATGAACTTCCTGATGTTAAAGCTGGTTTTAGAAAAGCCAGAGGAACCAGAGATCAAATTGCCAACATCCGCTGGATCGTCACAAAAAGCAAGAGAGTTCCAGAAAAACATCTATTTCTGCTTTATTGACTATGCCAAAGCCTTTGACTGAAAGAGATGGAAATACCAGACCACCTGACCTGCCTCTTGAGAAATCTATATGCAGGTCAGGAAGCAACAGTTAGAACTGGATATGGAACAACAGAGTGGTTCCAAAGAGGAAAAGGAGTACGTCAAGGCTGTATATTGTCACCCTGCTTATTTAACTTATATGCAGAGTACGTCATGAGAAGGGCTGGGCTGGAAGAAGCACAAGCTGGAATCAAGATTTCCGGGAGAACTTTCAATAACCTCAGATATGCAGATGATACCACCCTTACGGCAGAATGTGAAGAGGAGCAAAAAGCCTCTTGATGAAAGTGAAAGAGGATAGTGAAAAAGTTGGCTTAAACCTCAACATTCAGAAAATGAAGATCATGGCATCTGGTCCCATCACTTCATGGGAAATAGATGGGGAAACAGTGGAAACAGTGTCAGACTTTATTTTTGGGGGGCTCCAAATTCACTGCAGATGGCGACTGTAGCCATGAAATTAAGAGATGCTTACTCCTTGGAAGAAACGTTATGACCAACCTAGATAGCATATTGAAAAGCAGAGACATTACTTTGCCAACAAAGGTCCGTCTAGTCAAGGCTATGGTTTTTCCAGTGGTCATGGATGGATGTGAGAGTTAGACTATAAAGAAAGCTGAGCACCGAAGAATTGATGCTTTTGAACTGTGGTGTTGGAGAAGTCTCCTGAGAGTCCCCTGGACTGCAAGGAGATACAACCAGTCCATTCTAAAGGAGATCAGCCCTAGGATTTCTTTGGAGTAAATGATTCTAAAGCTGAAACTCCAGTACTTTGGCAACCTCATGTGAAGAATTGACTCATTAGAAAAGATCTGATGCTGGGAGGGATTGGGGGCAGGAGGAGAAGGGGACAACAGAGGATGAGATGGCTGGATGGCATCACTGACTCAATGGTCGTGAGTCTGAGTGAATTCCAGGAGTTAATGATGGACAGGGAGGCCTGGCGTGCTGCGATTCATGGGGTTGCAAAAGTCAGACACGACTGAGCGACTGAACTGAACTGAACTGATGGCTCTCTGAAGTCAATTACTTCAGTTGCCTAGAGTTAAATCTTAGGCAAAGGTCAAGCAGTACTTACTGCTTTTGGAACCAATATGACTTTTGGGAATAGGCAATCTATATGTTAAAAATAATTATTTAAATATCTCTGAACATCTTTTTTTCCCTGTACCCAAATTATAATCTAGTTGGGAAAATATTAAATAAAAAGATAAAACATTATTATAAATTTAAATAATAGTTCAATACGATAGAAAAGATAGCACAAGCCAGTAAGAGACAACACAGTCTAAGAGTTAAGGGAGAAATTATTTCAGGCTATTGTCATCAGAAAAAGCTTTATACATTATAAAGGAAACAAACAAACAAATAAGTTGAGCTATATGTTAAAAAGAAGTGAATGAAAAGGAAAAAGAAATTTATTCCATTAAGAGTTGACAAAAATGTGAAGGCTACAAGGCACCTGCATAAATTCAGATAAAAGGGAACAAACGATTTAGCTGTGCCAGTATGGTTAAGAGCATAGATCCTGAAGGCAGACTCTGGTCTTGTCTCTGCCCTTGACTGGTTTTGTTCTTTGTACAAGTTATGGAACCTCTTTATGCTCCAATTTCCTTTGAAAATGTGGGCAAAACCATGAAAAAAATCTTTCCACTGTGATTATATCAGTTACATGAGTTAATGTATACAAAGCTTTCAGACAGTATCTAGCACAAAGGGCTCCAAAAATAATTTCAAAGGAGAGCTCACACAGATTTATGAACTAACTGAACCCAAGGCTAGTCTAATAACATAAATAAGTGAAGCAGGTTGACTTTAGAAATACACTGTTTGCCATTAAATACATAGGAACTGTCTTCATTTCAAAAAATTAAGCATTCTCTTCCATTTTTCTTAAAACACACATTCCTATTCCTTCTAGCTTTTCTCCCCACTTCTAAAACAGATGTAAGTTTAAGAAATAATTTTCATTTAAGTCTGTTATAAGATAAAAACATTAGTATGAGCACAGTGATGAATGACAAGATACTCAGTCATACTCCAGGCAATCATAGAAAGTGGTAGGAACCCTAGAGAACCTGAAAATATAGTTGCATCTAAAGAAGGCCATTCTGAAGGAGATCAGCCCTGGGATTTCTTTGGGAGGAATGATGCTAAAGCTGAAACTCCAGTACTTTGGCCACCTCATGCAAAGAGCTGACTCATTGGAAAAGACTCTGTTGCTGGGAAGGATTGGGGGCAGAAGAAGGGGATGACCGAAGATGAGACGGCTGGATGGCATCACGGACTCAATGGACGTTGAGTCTGAGTGAACTCTGGGAGTTGGTGATGGACAGGGAGGCCTGGTGTGCTGCGATTCATGGGGTCAAAAAGAGTTGGACACGACTGAGTGACTGAACTGAACTGAACTGAAAGAAGACCATTGATAGTCTCAGCTACTGCTGTCATAAGATACTGTGGTCTAATGTTTTCAGATATTGTCAATTTTCAAAAGAAGCTGAAAATTCAGAATCCTGTAAAAGCACTGATATACAATCAATTTTTTAAAATTCTACAATGTTGACTACCAGTACCCCAGCTAAATAGTTTGACTGCTATATTTGACTCATGTTCTGCCAGTCTGCCATCTCTGCTTTAGTGCAAAGTAACTAGAACAGTAAACTTTAACTATATCCAATTAAAAGTGTTTGGGGACTTCCCTGGTGGCATAGTGGATGGGACTGCACCTGCCAGTGTAGGAGACACAGGTTTGATACCTGGTACGGGAGGATTCCACATGCCTCAGAGCAATTAGGCCCATGTGCCACAACTACTGAGCCTGTGTGTCACAACTACTGAAGTCCACGTTTCAAATACTGAATCCTGCACACCTAGAGCCTGTGCTCTGCAACAAGAAAAACCACCACAATGAATAGTCCAAGCACTGCAACAAAGAGGAGATCCCACTCTCCACAACTAGAGAAAGTCGCACAAAAAGCAACAAAGACTCAGTGAAGCCAAAAAAGAAAAAAAAACCAGAAGTGTTTGAACTGGCTGTGTGAATCAACTTTCTTCAGTGGTGTTTTCTAGTGCTTTTTAGCACAGATCAAAATATTTTTAATCAAAGTTTCTTTCTAGAGTTTATATGTATTTTTAGAACACTAAGTGTGCTTCTTTGATTAATTCTCCCTTCCACTCAGATTCCAAGGAACCTTCCAAAAGTTGACACACCATTTGTTTGGTCAGTCTCTCTCTGTTCCCATCACTGACTCTTCCCTTCATTTTTCTCCCTTCTTCTCTCTCTTTTCTTAACACACACATACATACACACACACACACAGGCAGGATAAACCCAAGGAGGAAAACACCGAGACACGCAGTAATCAAACAGACAAAAATTAAAGACAGATTAATAAAACAACAAATAACATACAAGGGAACTCACATCAGGCTACCATGTGATTCCTCAATAGAAACTCTACAAAACAGAAGGGAATGGCATGATATATTTAAAGTGATGAAAGGAAAGAACCTATAATCAAGAAGACTCTACCCAGCAAAACTCTTCTTCAGATTTGATGGAGAAATCAAAACTTTCCAGAAAGTAACAGTTAAGAGAATTCAGCACCACCAAGCCAGCTTTACAACAAACACTAAAGGAATTTCTCTAGGAAGAAAAAAGAGAAGGCAAAGACCTGTAGAAAGTAAACCCAAAACAATTAGGAAAATAGTAACAGGATCATACACATTGATACATACCTTAAATGTTAATGGTTTAAATGCACCAACCAAAAGATATAGACTGGCTGGGTGGATGAAAACATGTGCATGTATACAATTCCATGTATCACATCATCCTGCTTGACCCTCCCAAATTGGATGCAATTATTTTAAATTGTTAAGTTAATCATGTTTGCATTATGGTTTGCAAATGCAACTTTTATTTTTGTCTGGCTATTGATTGTGAAAACTGATAAACATCTTTTACTTTTGTGATTATGTAACCACTGATCACTTAATACTATTGTATCATGATTGGTCAACAGAAAAACAACAGAACTCTATATGACCAAAACTAGGATCTAATAGAAAAATTTGTAATCAATTTTTAAAATCCAGATGCATATCAGAAAAATCTTGAAATTTTCTGAAAAATACAAATGCTCAGTCAGGAGTTCAGTCTTTCAGTCATGTCTGACTCTTTGCAACCGCTGCGGCATACCAGCATTCCCTGTCTGTCACCAACTCCCAGAGCTTGCTCAAACTCATGTTCCTCAAGTTGGTGATGCCATCCAACCATCTCATCCTCTGCCATCTCCTTCTCCTCCTGCCTGCAATCTTTCCCATCATCAGGGTCTTTTCAGTGAGTCAGTTCTTCACATCAAGTGGCCAAAGTATTGGAGCTTCACCTTCAGCATCAGTCCTTCCAATGAATATTTGGGCCTGATATCCTTTAGGAGTGACTGGTTTGATCTCCTTGCTGTCCAAGGGACTCTCAAGGGTCTTCTCTAATGCCACAGTTCAAAAGGATCAATTCTTTGACACTCAGCTTTCTTTATGGTCCAACTCTCATATCTATACATGACTACTGGAAAAACTATAGCTTTGACTAGACAGATCTTTGTCGGTGAAGTAATGTCTCTGCTTTTTAATACGCTGTCTAGGTTTGTCATAGCTTTTCTTCCAAGGAACAAGTGTCTTTTAATTTAATGGCTGATGTCACCACCTGTAGTGATTTGGAGCCCAAGAAGATAAAGTCTGTCACTGTTTCCATTGTTTCCCCAGCTATTTGCCATGAAGTGATGGGACTGGATGCCATGATCTTCGTTTTTTTAATTTTGAGTTTTTAGCCAACTTTTTCACTCTCTTCTTTCACACTTCATCAAGAGGCTCTTTAGTTCTTCTTCACTTTCTGCAATAAGGCTGGTATCATCTGTATTTCTGAGGTTATTGATTTCCCCAGAAACCTTGATTCCACCCGTGCTTCATCCAGCCAGGCATTTTGCATGGGTACTCTGCATATAAGTTAAATAAGCAGAGTAACAATGTACAGTCTTGACATACTCCTTTCCCCATCTGGAACCAGTCTATTGTTCCATGTCCTTCTTGACCTGCATAGAGATTTCTCAGGAGGCAGGTAATGTGGTCTGGTATTCTCATCTCTTTAACAGTTTCCACAGGTTGTTGTGATCCACACAGTCAAAGGCTTTAGCGTAGCCAATAAAGCAGATGTTTTTCTGGAACTCTCTTGCTTTTTCTATGATCCAAAGGATTTGGCAATTTGATCTCTGGTTCCTCTGCCTTTTCTAAATCCAGCTTGAACATCTGGAAGGTCTTGGTTCACTTACTGTTGAAGCCTAGCTTGAAGGATTTTGAGCATGACCTTGTTAGCATGTGAAGTGAGTGCAACTGTGCAGTAGGTTAAACATTCTTGGCATTGCTCTTCTTTGGGGTTGGAATGAAAACTGACCTTTACAGTCCTATGGTCACTGCTGAGTTTTCCAAATTTGCTGGCATATGGAGTGCAGCACTTTCACAGTATCATCTTTTAGGATTTGAAATAGCTTAGCTAGAATTTCATCATTTCCACTAGCTTTGTTTGTAGTGATGCTTCCTAAGGCCCGCTTGATTTCATACTCCAAGATGCCTGGCTCTAGGTGAGTGATCACACCATCCTGGTTATATGGATTATTAAGATCTTTTTGTATACTTCTGAGTATTCTAACCACCTTTGCTTAATATCTTCTGCTTCTGCTAGGTCCATACTGTTTCTGTCCTTTATTGTGCCCATCTTTGCATGAAATGTTACCTTTGTATTTCTAATTTTCTTGAAAAGATCTCTAGTCTTTCCCATTCTATTGTTTTCTTCTGTTTCTTTGCACTGATTGCTAAGGAAGGTTTCCTGACCTCTCCTTGCTATTCTTTGGAACTCTGCATTCAGATGAGTATATTATTTCCTTTTCTCCTTTTCCTTTAGTATTTTCAAAATTACAGGAAAACTTTAAACTACTGGATCACATCAACATTTTCAATTGCTGAAAGTGAAAAATATTTTAAATGGCTGTGAAAAAGAAAAACTCAGGCAAATTTAATCCTTAATGCACAAAATCAGGCTATCTATTCTATTTTTATGGTTCATTTGGGACAGGTTACAAACTCATTTAAATGCTCACTTCTCTGAATTTTTAAAAATGAGTCAAAAAAAAATCTCCAACCAGGGCAGCACTAATAAGTTCAGAATTCAGTAGTATTTTAAGTGACAATATATGTAAATTTTAGCAGAATAATGCTTCCACCTCAAAAGGCTGAGGGATCATTCCTGCCAAGAGTTAATAACTCATTTCATTTACATTAGATTCAATTAAAAAAACTCAGGGTCATTATGTAAAACAACTGGCATTCTTAAAAGTGTAAATGTCAAAAAGACAAAAGTTGAAAACTGCTTCAAATTAAAGAAGGCTAAAGAGAACTGACAACTAAATGTAATGCAGGATCATGGATCAAATCCTAGATCAGACAGAAAACTTACCATGAGGTACTGACAGACTCTCCTCAACCAAACTTTCGGCAGGTTACTCTGAGCCCAGACCACCAGACCACCTTACCTGCCACCAGAGAAATCTATATGCAGGTCAAGAAGCAACACTTAAAACCAGACATGGAAAAACCGACTGGTTCAAAATTGGGAAAGGAGTACGTCAAGGTTGTATATTATCACCTTGCTTATTTAACTTATATACAGAGTACATCATGCAAAATGCTGGGGTGGAAGAATAAAGCACAACTTGGAATCAAGTTTTCCAGGAAAATATCAATAACCTCTGATATGCAGATGACACCACCCTTATGGCAGAAAGAGAACTAAAGAGCTTCTTGATGAAGTTGAAAGAGGAGAATGAAAAACCTGGCTTAAAATTCAACATTCAAAAAACTAGGATCATGGCATCTGATCCCATCACTTCATAGCAAATAGACGGGGAAACAATGCAAACAGTGACAGACTTTCTTTTCTTGGGCTCCAAAATCACTGCAGATGGTGACTGCAGCCATTAAATTAAAAGACATTTTCTCCTTAAAAGAAAAGTTATGACAAACCTAGACAGTATATTAAAAAGCAGAGACATTACTTCATCAACAAAGGTCCATATAGTCAAAGCTATAGTTTTTCCAGTAGTCATGTATGGATGTGAGAGTTAGATTATAAAGAAGGCTGAGTGCCAAAGAAACGATGCTTTTGAACTATGGTGTTGGAGAAGGCTCTTGAGAGTCCCTTGGATTGCAAGGAGATCAAACCAGTCAATCCTAAAGGAAATCAGTCCTGAATATTCATTAGAAGAACTGATGCTGAGGCTGAAACTAAAATACTTTGGCACCTTATGCAAAGAACTCATTGGAAAAGATGCTGATGCTGGGAAAGGTCGAAGGCAGGAGAAGAAAGGGACGACAGAGACAAGATGGTTGGATGGCATCACTGACTCGATGCACATGAGTTTGAGCAAGCTCTGGGAGTTGGTGGACAGGGAAGCCTAGCATGCTGCAGTCCATGGGGTCGCAAAGAGCTGGACATGACTGAGCTACTGAACTAAGCTGGCTCTGAGCCCAAATAGGCCCTGTCCTTAGGCATGTCTGCTGCTGCTGCTGCTACTAAGTCGCTTTAGTCATGTCCGACGCTTAGCGACCTCATGGACTGCAGCCCACCAGGCTTCTCCGTCCATGGGATTTTCCAGGAAAGAGTACTGGAGTGGGGTGTCATTGCCTTCTCCTAGACATATCTAGTGCCCTGTTTTAGCAAGAATCCTGTTAAGTCACAGTTTAGTGACAATCCACTATCCTCCATTATATGATCATCCTTGGTAACTGACCAAATTCCTTACACCTATCTTTCCCCCAGGTGATGTCTGATCACTGTGGTGTGCCTTCAGGAAGAATCCTATTGTAGTCAGAATTCCCCCTTCCTACTGATGTTTCTTGTTGGTAATTTTCTATCCATGCACACTACCCCACCCTCAACCCTGGGCTCTCTGCCTATAAATCTCCATTGTAAATCTCCTTATTACATTTGAAACTGAGTCCACCCCTATACTCTCTTCCTTTATTCCAATAGTTCCTGAGTAAAATCTGTTTTTGTTGCTTTAACTACTGTCAAAGTCTGGTTTTCTCTGACAGTAGTATAAAGTGCATCTAGCAAATTTTCAAGATGGATTGTATGAGCATGATAAGAGCATTTGATCAATGTTGAACTTCCTGAATTTGAGGCATACACTGCAGTTTCATAGAACAAGGAGCTGGAAAAGTTTTACTGTAACAAGACCAGATAGTATGTATTTTCAGGCAGAGAAGGCGATCTATAGTCTCTATCACATATTCTTTTTGTTTTTGTTCTTTAGAACACTTTCGTGGACACCTGTGGCTGATTCATGTCAATGTTTGGCAAAACAAATACAGTATTGTAATGTAGAATAAAGTATTAAAAAATAAAAATAAAAGAAAAAAGAAAAAAGAAAATCCAAAAAAAAAAAAAAAGTAAAACCACTTTTAGATCAAGAGCTGTGTAAAAATAAGGGCTGAAGTTGGCTCATGAGCCAAAGTTTGCCAACCCCTAATACAGACAATGTTCCCGCTCTTTAAAATATGCAATGAACCATGTAAAGATAAAAGGTCATCATAGATGCAACTTCCTCTCAAAGATTGAGCAAAAATAATAATAGCAATAACACATTAGAGAAAAATTATGCCAAACTTAGTACAGACACCTGATCAGCATAGCGTACTACAGCCCAGAACTCCTGGGACTCAAGCAATCCTCCTGCCTCAGATTCCCAAAGCTGGGACTACAGGTGTGCACCACTACACCAAGCAGAGGATTAAAGCCAGATTTCTATTTCTTCCAAACTCTTTCTTCATATTTCTGTGCAGCATCAGTGGACATAGAGACAAGATTTTGGCAGCAATGAAAACAGACAGAAAAATATTCACAATTGGTAAACCTATGTGAAAGGTGAAGGGAATTCACCATATTGTGCTTACAATTTTTCTTTAAATCTGAAATTTTTTCAAAATAAAGAGTTTTAAAAGCCATAGATGTCCCTGGGGAAGCCAGGACATGTGCAAGCCTCAATGTGCAAGCCTGAGGCATGGTTCTGGTGGCTCAGAAAAGAATGTGACTCCCACAAGGCAAAAGGTATCCTGTCATCTGGGTCATCTCAGTACATACCCATGGGTCCAAAGGTATCTAGATTCTCCTGTCATCACCAGCAGACTCCGACAAGGCAGCATAACTGGCACTGTCATACCATCTGGGTGCTTAAAATCCATGACAATCTTGAAACACAGACAAAGGCATAAAGATCAATCAACCCCAAAAGTCATACACTCCAAAAATAAGAGTAACTCATTGATTCTATCTTTTTAAGCTAATAGAGATTAAAACATGGTAATGCTTATAAGGGAGCATAGCAAAGTGGCTCTCAAACTTCAGTGCACCTAAGAATCGACCGAATGACTAAAAGTAGGTCTACAGTAAGGCTCAGGAATCTGCATTTCTAACAATTACCTAAGGAAATTGTGATGCAGGTGGTCAGAAAAGCATTCATACTATGAAAAACATTAGTAGCCAAATGCAAGGACTTAGAACCTGAAACATTCATATCTTGGCTTTTTCACTTACTGGCCATATGATTCAGGACAACTCATTTAACACCTCTGGGTCCAGTTTCCTCAACTCTTATAGGACTGTCTTAGTATCTGGTACATTGTAAACACAAAAACAGTAGATACTATTCATGTGCAGGTATGAAAAGTCACTTCAGTCATGTCCAACTTTTTGTGACTCTCTGGACTGGAGCCTGCCAGGTTCCTTTGTCCATGGGATTCTCCAGGCAAAAATACTGCAACGGGTTGCCATGCCTTCCTCCAGAGGATCTTCCTGACTTAGAAACTGAACCTGTATCTCTTATATCTCCTGCACTGGCAGGTGGGTTCTTTATCACTAGTGCCATGTGGAAAGCCCATTTTAGAATACTAACAATTTAAGAAGTAACTATTAGATGCAGATTTTCATATAATTCATTTTTCTTTTAAAGTGACACATTTTAGACTTAAATATTTTTCTTATTTATTCATTTATTTATTTGGCTGCACTGGGTCTTGCAGCACATGGTATCTACTTTCCTGACCAGGGATTGAACCTGGGCCTCTTGAATTTGGAGCACCATCTTAGCCATGGGACCACAGGGGAAATCTCCAAATGCGAATTTGAAAAGGTACATCAAAGGGCTAAAAAAAAATTTAAGCAAACAAATCAATCCATGTGAAAAATAAATATACCAACTAAGTGTCAGTGGGATGAACATTATTTAGCATAATACCTTCATCAAAGGTAAATTTAGGACAGCACCAGGCACCAAAGCAAGCATTCAGTAACTAATATCTATTAATAATGATATTGGGTAAAACAGATGATACATATGAAAACTCTTCATAAATTATATAGAATTATATTGATCCTTATTGCAAAATTTAGACTTAAATTGAAGAAAACAAGGAAAACCACCAGGCCACTCAGGTATAACCTAAGTCAAACACCTTATGACTATACATAGAAGTGACAAATAGATTCAAGGGATTAGACCTGGTAAACAGAGTGCCTGAAAAACTATGGATGGAGGTTCATAACACTGTACAGCAGGTGGTGATCAAAACCATCCCCTAGAAAAAGAAATGCAAAAAGCAAAAATGGTTGTCTGAGGAGCCTTACAAATAGCTGAGAAAGGCAGAGAAATGAAAGACAAAAGAGAAAAGGAAAGATACACCCATCTGAATGTAGATTCCCAAAGAATAGCACACAGAGATAAGAAAGCCTTTTAAGTGATCAGTGCAAAGAAACAGGGGGAAACAATGGAATGGGAAAGACTAGAGATCTTTTCAAGAAAACTAGAGATACAAAGGTAACATTTCAGGCAAAGACGGGCACAATAAAGGACAAAAATGGTGTGGATCTAATAGAAGCAGAAGATATTGAGATGAGGTAGCAAGAAAACACAGAAGAACTGTACAAGAAAGTCTTAATGACCCCGATAACCATGATGGTGTGATCAATCACCAACAGCCAGACATCCTGGAGCATGAAGTCAAGCAGTCCTCAGGAAGCATCACTACAAACAAAGCTAGGGAGGTGATGGAATTCCAGTTGAGCTATTTCAAATCCTAAAAGATGATACTGTTAAAGTGCTGTGCTCCATATACCAACAAATTTGGAAAACTCGCAGTGGTCACAGGACTCAAAAAGGTCAGTTTTCATTCTAATCCCAAAGAAGGGCTTGCCCTTCTGCACAGTTGCACTCACTTCACATGCTAGCAAGGTCATGCTCAAAATCCTTAAAGCTAGGTTTCAACAGTATGTGAACCAAGAACTTCCAGATGTACAAGCTGGATTTAGAAAAGGCAGAGGAACCAGAGATCAAATTGCCAACAACCACTGGATCATAGAAAAGCAAGGGATTTCAGAAAAACATCTACTTCTGTTTCATTGACTATGCTAAAGCTTTTGACTTTCCATAACAACATGTGGAAAATTCTTAAAGAGATGGGAAAACCACAGAGAGATGATATGTGGAGAGAGGTGGGGGGGGGTTCAGGATTGGGAACTCATGTACACCCATGGCAGATTCATGTCAATGTATGGAAAAACCAATATAGTATTGTAAAGTAAAATAAAAATAAAGAAAAAAAGAAAAAGATAGGAAAACCAGACCATCCTACTGGCCTCCTGTGAAACCTGTATGCGAGTCAACAAGCAACAGTTAAAACCAACAGGACATGGAAAAACGAACTGGTTCCAAATTGGGAAAGGAGTATGTCAAGGCTATATATTGTCATGAGCTGATTTAACTTATATGTAGAGTACATCATGCAAAATGCTGGACTGGATGAAGCACAAGCTGGAATCAAGATTTCTGGGAGGGATATCAATAACTTTAGATATGCTGATGATACCACCCTAATGGCAGAAAGTGAAGAAAAATTAAAGAGCCTCTTGATGAAGTGTGAAAGAGGACAGTGAGAAAGCTGGCTTAAAATTCAACATTCAAACATCTAAGATTTAAAAGAAAAACAGAAAATGAAGGTCATGGTATCCAGTCCCATCACTTCATGGCAAGCAGATAGGGAAAAAATGAAAACAGTGACAGAATTTATTTTTTTGGGCTCCAAAATCACTGAAGACAGTGATCACTATCATGAATTAAAAGACACTTGGCTCCTTGAGAGAAAAGCTATGACCAACCTAGACAGCATATTAAAAAGCAGAGTCATCACTTTGCCAACAAAGGTCCATATAGTCAAAGCTATGGTTTTTCCAGTAGTCATGTATGGATGTGAGAGTTGGACCATAAAGAAGACTGAGTGCCAAAGAATCAATGCTTTCAAATCTGTGGTGCTGAGAAGACTCCTGAGAGTCCTTGGACAACAAAGAGATCAAACCACTTAATCCTAATGGAAATCAGTCCTGAGTGTTCACTGGAAGGACTGATGCTGAAGCTCCAACACTTTGACCACTTGATGAAAAAAGCCAACTCATTGGAAAAGACCTTGATACTGGGAAAGATTTAGGGCAGGAAGAGAAGGGGGTGACAGAGGATGAGACAGTTGGATGGCATCACTGACTCAAGGGACATGAGTCTGAGCAAACTCCAAGAGATAGTGAAGGACAGGGAACTCTGGCATGTTAGTCCATGGGGTCTCAAAGAGTCATAAATGAGTGAGCGACTGAACAACAATAATACTGGTCTAAAAACTCTTTTTCACTTTCTCATATGCCCTTTCAAACTAAGTATGGAAAATAAAGTATGATGATAGAACTTAGTTTTCCAATTACCTGTTCCAAATGATGACACATAATCTCAAACAATCCATAAAGCATTCTCCACACTCCAAAAGCATTCTATTTTAAAAACACTGTAGATAAACTATGTTTGGGACATGAAACGTACTGAAACTTGCAACTTCCTTGAAACGTATAACTAAAAGAAGATGGGCTGACAGACTGAGGATCAATAGATGAACAGACATTTAATAAAGCATATATATTAAAATGTTAACTGTAGCATCTAGGTGGTGAATTTAAACAGATTTACTGTATAATATGATCATCTTTTCTGTCTAAAAATTTCATTATTAAATGTTGGGAAAAGGGGAGAAAATACCACTGTAGCCCATTTTTAAGCAACATACATATAGGATTCAACTTTCTGAATAAACACTAAAGTCCACAAAAAGAAACAATAATAGATTATTATTAATTTGGCTCAGTGGTAAAGAATCTACCTGCAATGCAGGAGACACAGGAGATGTGGGTTCCATTCCTGGATCGAATCCCTGGATTGGGAAGATCCCTGGGGAGGAAATGGAAACCCACTCCAGTATTCTTGCCTGAAAAACCCCTAGAGAGGAGCCTGGAGGGCTACAGTCCAAAAGGTCGCAAAGAGTCAGACACAACTGAGCACACACAAACATTAATTCCTTCATTAGAGATGATCAGCTATGACTCAAAGGAATGAAATCAACCTGGGTGAAAATGCCTGATAGGAAAATATCATCAAATACTAGACTCAGACTCTACAGTTTTAGCACTTCAGTTCAGTAGCTCAGTCATGTCTGACTCTGCAAACCCAATGACTGAAGAACCCCAGGCCTCCCTGTCCATCACCAACTCCCAGAGCTGGCTCAAACTCATGTCCATCGAGTCAGTGATGCCATCCAACCATTTCATCCTCTGTCGACCCCTTCTCCTTCTGCCCTCAATCTTTCCCAGCATCAGGGTCTTTTCAGATGAGCCAGTTCTTTGCATCAGGTGGCAAAAGGATTGGAGTTTCAGCTTCAGCATCATTCTTCCAATGAATATTCAGGACTGATTTGCCTTAGAACTTACTGGTTTGACCTCCCTGCAGTCCAAGGGACTCTCAAGAGTCTTCTCCAAATCAAGAGTTCAAAAGCATTAATTCTTATGCATGCCACTTTCTTTATAGTCCAACTCTCACATCCATACATGAGAACAGGAGAAACTATAGCTTTGACTAGATGGACCTTTCTTAGCAAATGTCTCTGCTTATTAATACACTGTCTACGTTGGTCATAGTTTTTCTTCCAAGGAACAAGTATCTTTTATCTTTTAATAGCTGCAGTCACCATCTGCAGTGATTTTGGAGCCCCCAAAATTAAGTCTGTCACTGTTTTCATTGTTTCCCCATCTATTTGCCATGAAGGGATGGGACTGGATGCCATGATCTTCATTTTCTGAATGCTGAGCTTTAAGTCAGGTTTTTCACTCTCCTCTTTCACTTTCATCAAGAGACTCTTTAGTTCTTCTTTGCTTTCTGCCATAAGGGTGGTGTTATCTGCGTAAGAGGTTATTGATATTTCTCACAGCAATCTTGATTCCAGCTTGTGCTACATCCAGCCAGGCATTTCCCATGATATACTCTGCATAGAAGTTAAATAATAAGGAAGGTGACAACATACAGCATTGACTTGCTCCTTTCCCAATTTGGAACCAGTCTGTTGTTCCATTTCCAGTTCTAATTGTTGCTTCTTGACCTGCATACAGATTTCTCAGGAGGCAAGTAAGGTGGTCTGGTATTCCTATCTCTTGAAGAATTTTCCACAGTTTGTTGTGAACCACATAGTCAAAAGCTTGGGTGTAGGCAATAAAGAAGAAGTAGATTTTTTTCTGGAACTCTCTTACTTTTGTGATGATCTAACAGAAGTTGGCAATTTGATCTCTGGTTCCTCTGCCTTTTCTAAATCCAGCCTGAACATACAGGAGTTCACGGTTCACATACTATTGAAGCCGGGCTTGGAGAATTTTGATTACTTTGCTAGCATGTGAGATGAGTGCAATTGTACAGTAGTTTGAATATTCTTTGGCATTGCCTTTCTTTGGGATTGGAATGAAAACTGATCTTTTCCAGTCCTGTGGCCACTGCTGAGTTTTCCAAATTTGCTGGCATATTGAGTGCAGCACTTTCACAGCTTCGTCTTTTAGGATACGAAATAGCTCAACTGAAATTCCACTAGCTTTGTTCGTAGTGATGCTTCCTAAGGCCCACTTGACTTCGCATTTTAGGATGTCTGGCTCTAGGTGAGCGATCATATCATCCTGGTTATCTGGGTCATGAAGATCTTTTTTGTATAGTTTTCTGTGTATTCTTGCCACCTCTTCTCTTAATATCTTCTGCTTCTGTTAGGTCCATAAAGTTTCTGTCCTTTATTGAACCCATCTTTGCATGAAATGTTCCCTTGGTATCTCTAATTTTCTTGAAAAGATCTCTAGTCTTTTCCATTCTATTGTTTTCCTCTATTTCTTGGCATTGATCACTGAGGCTTTCTTATCTCTCCTTGCTAGTCTTTGGAACTCTGCATTCAAACGGGTATATCTTTCCTTTTCTCCTTTGACTTTTGCTTCTCTTCTTTTCTCAGCTCTTTCTAAGGCCTCCTCAGACAACCATTTTGCCTTTTTGCATTTCTTTTTCTTGGGGATGGTCTTGATCATTGCCTCCTGTACAATGTCATGAACCTCTGTTCATAGTTCTTCAAGCACTCTATCAGGTCTCATCCCTTTATCCTAGTTGCCACTTTTACTGTATAATCATAAGGGATTTGATTTAGGTCATACCTGAATGATATAGGGTTTTCCATACTTTCCTCAAGTCTGAACTTTGCAATAAGGAGTTCATGATCTGAGTCACAGTCAGCTCCCATTCTTCTTTTTGCTGACTCTATAGAGCTTCTCCACCTTTGGCTGCAAAGAATATAATCAATCTGATTTCGGTATTGGCCACCTGGTAATGTCCATGTGTAGAGTCGTCCCTCACGTTGTTGAAAGAGGGTGTTTGCTATGACCAGTGTGTTCTCTTGTCAAAACTGTTAGCCTTTGTCCTGCTTCATTTTGTACTCCAAGGCCAAACTTGCCTGTTACTCCAGGTATCTATTGACTTTCTTCTTATGCATTCCAGTCCTCTATAATGAAAAGGACATCTTTTTTGGGTGTTAGTTCTAGAAGGTATTGTAGGTCTTCACAGAACCATTCAACTTCAGCTTCTTCAGCACTACCAGTTGGGGCATGGACTTGGATTACTGTGATATTGAATGGTTTGCCTTGGAAATGAACAGAGATCATTCTGTTGTTTTTGAGATTGTACCCAAGCACTGCATTTCGGACTCTTTTGTTGACTATGAGGCTATTCCATTTCTTCTAAGGGATTCTTGCCCACAGTAGTAGATATTATAGTCAGCTGAGTTAAATTCACCCATTCCAGTCCATTTGAATTCACTGATTCTTAAAGTCAATGTTCACTCTTGCCAATTCCTGTCTGACCTCTTGTAATTTACCTTGATTCATGGACCTAACACTCCAGGTTCCTATGCAATATTGTTTTTTACATCATCAGACTTTACTTTCATCACCAGTCACATCCACAACTGTGTATTGTTTTTGCTTTGGCTCCATCTCTTCGATCTTTCTGGAGTTATTTCTCCACTCTTCTCCAGTAGCATATTGGGCACCTACCAACCTGGGGAGCTAATCTTTCAGTGTCTTGTCTTTTTGCCTTTTCATATTTTTCATGGGGTTCTCAAGGCAAGAATACTGAAGTGGTTTACCATTGCCTTCTCTAGTGGACCATGTTTTGTCAAAACTCTCTACCATGAACTGTCCGTCTTAGATGGCCCTACACGGCACTGCTCATAGTTTCATTGAGTTAGACAATGCTGTGGTCCATGTGATCAGTTTGATTAGTTTTCTGTGATTCTGGTTTTCATTCTGTCAGCCACCTGATGGATAAGGATAAGAGGCTTATGAAAGCTTCCTGATCAGAGAGACTGACTGTAGGGGAAACTGGGTCTTGTTCTGATGGGCAGGGCCATGCTCAGTAAATCTTTAAGCCAATTTTCTGTTGATGGGCAGGGCTGTGTTCCCTCCCTGTCATGGTCTCAGGTCAAACAACAGGGAGGGAATATTATAAAATCTATAATATTTTCCTGAAAACATTGCTTGTTAAAGACAAAAAAAAAAATAGACTTTTTCAAATGTTTATTAAGGATTCACAATCAGCAATCCTTGCCAGTAACTGCTGAATCATTCTGCCCTGTAACAACTTTGCTCCACTGGAAGTTTTTCCAATTATTCTTTTGGTTTTACATATTTTATTTTCTGAGTCAGTAAAGATCAAGTTCGCAGCAAGCTCATGATGAGACAAGAAGAAAGGCAATAGGACACAATCACTATAACAATGACACAGCCATTGAGGATACAACAAAACTGGTTACAACCAATGTGGCCCAAGATGGCTGAAGATTCCAATTCCAAAAGCGCTTGAGCCTTATTATACTTTTATTGCAAAGTATAATTGCATTAGCATGCTAAGTGACACATTTTCAGACACCATGACAGGTCCCAGGCTGACCATAAAAGGACAAAAAGCGGGCTGTGGCCCAGTTCCTAGAAACTTCTGCCCCTTCTCTCAAACAGTTACAATAGTCTTCCTGCTTCTTAGCATATGTAATTACCCAGCCCATAAACTAAACTCCCCACAGCCTGAAATCTGGTTCTCGCCTTCTGAGACTGACTACATTCTGTCTATGGAATGTATATCTCTCTAAAAGATCTTATACTTTACTATGGCTCACTCTAGAATTCTTTTCCACATGAAGCCAACAATCCTCACTTGACAGCCATCCCAGGAACTCACCCAAGACCTGGGACATGACTATTCTCTCACATCCCCTTCTCCTGCAACAATGGGGGCAAGATTAAGGATAATATTTACTTCAAAGCAAACAAAAACCCTAGACATTCTGCTCTTATAAAACCTTTAACACAAACAAATACAACAGAAAGGAAACTGCAGACATAGTTATCAAGTATTTACTGAAGTAAAGATAAGATGTGAGAAATGAAATATTTCCTGCTGAATCAGTAAACAAGGATGTCACAGTCATCAGCAATTGCAGTAACTCATTGGAAAAGACCCTGATGCTGGAAAGACTGAAGACAAAAGAAGGGGTCATGACAAAGGATGAGGTGGTTAGAAAGCATGACCAACTCAATGGACATGAATCCGAGCAAACTCTGGGAAATACTGGAGGACAGAGAAACCTGGTGTGCTGTAGTCCATGGGTCACAAAAAGTCAGACATCTCTTAGCAACTGAATAATAATGTGGGCTGGTAAGCTCTGGGGGCACTCAGGAAGGAGAAGAAACCTGTGATCTAGAAGCCATCGGACTGCAACCACTCCCTACAGTGAGCCCCAAGGAAGTTCAGGATGTGAAAAAACTCAGGACACTGACCACAGTATAGCAAGATGCATATTATAGGAATGATTTCAGTGAGCCCAGACACTTGCATCTTCCCATACACAGAAAAGCATGAAATTTCTTAACTTGGGATATCTGGTTTTCTTTCTATTAACAATCTTTTGATGTTCAGACTACTGCCTTTTGCTGCAAAACTTTGCTCCTCCTTTCACCTCCTCAGACCAGTTCTCTCAGGGTTACTTGAGATGCTGTCTCCCAGACTTGAAGTCCTAAAAATTCCCACAGAATAAAACATAACTCTCAACTTACAGGTTGTGAATATTTTTAAGTTGACAGATGCATAACTGAAAAGTACATGACACTGTTCTCCTCCATGCTGGCTAAACAGGAAAATGAAAACATATAACACTACTGAGAGCACTTCTGAGAAAGAAGACAAATTTAATCCTGATCCTTATCGGTTAAAAACAGGCTGAGACCTTTAACCTTTTGAAACTTTTAAGGATATATCAACAAGAGACAATAAGACATAAAGAATGATGTGTGATTCATAGAGAATGAAGAAAGCTGAGAGGATATATTTAGCTGGAGAAAATATTTCATGCCTGAGAATTTAGCAGACTACAAAGAAGCCTGCCAAATATAAATCTTCTGTGGTTGCACTAACTTTTCCATGGGATTCAAACTGCAACTGGGCAGGACCCTACTGGGCTTTCCTGGGACAGACCTCTTCCAGTAGCCTGTTTTAGCTCCTCTCGATAGTACCTAGGTATTAGTATCTGACCCATATTTCCTGAGTTTTTAGATGCTAAAACCATCACCAAAGGAAGAAATTAACTACTTGATGACTATAAGCATGTAGCTCCCAAACTTCTGGTGCCTAAAGGCTGATTATCATCCATCAATCAGAGAACTGTGCAAGAGCTGATCACATACCCTGGGACACTCCCCTCCCTCACCTTGCCTTAAAAGCTTTTCTGAGACTCTTTGAAGACTTCAGGGTTTTAGAGCATAAGCCACCCATCCTTCTTGTATTGATGCCTTTAGAAAAAATGCTGCACTCTTCCTCACCACAATACAGTGTCAGCAGACAGGCTTTACTCTTTGCAGGCAAGCAGATACAAATTTGGTTCAGTAACAACCTGTAAGTAAGTTTGCTTGAAGTAAGTTTGCTTTTTATTTTAAACAGCACACAAAGGATTCCACATACCTCATCATGGCTATGTCTGTCACATTTGTGAGGCAAAAATTGCTAGGCAGTCACTGTAGGGTCAGGACCTCAGTTCATTTTTTTAACTTCAATTCCTTCTCCCATATAAACATTTTGCTCCACTGATTTAAAGCTATACTTGTTGCTCCAGATTCCAGGCATTCAGAAGAAAGTCTCCCTGACATGGAGGGTCATAAAATATCCAGACTCAAGACAGAACAATCAGTAACTGTTGACTAACTTACTTGATAGGAAAACACTAGATGGACCATTAACTCTTAGCTCATATTTCTAGTCCTTATCCAGTCCTTAAATGATGGCCTGGGGTCATGCGAAAGAGTCACAGGATGGTGACTCAATGTCTAAGAAAACTCAAGGACAGAGGGATTTTTAAAAAGTCATAAAAATGACAATCTGGACAATCTGGACATAAACTAACTGGTCAGAAATTATATACATTGGGGATGTGAGCCAACCAAAAATGAACAGATCAATACTGGTAAAGATATAAACTGCTATAATTGCCACCCTTTGGGGGCACTTCACCCCCTCTCAGTGTCTATGCTGGGAGCTTTATATTTCTCTCTCCTTTAAAGTAAAACTCTGCCTATGTGACTATTTGTGTGTTTGTAAAGTTCATTCTTTGGCTCCATGAACAAGAACTCGGATTACTGTTTTATCCTGAGAAGTAGAAAAGGAGAAAAACAAAAGAAGAGACGAACACAACTGCAAGGATACAAGACTGAAACAAATTCCTTACAAAAAAATACAGCAATAACAAAAATGTCTGTTAACATGTTCCCTGGATTTATAAATACAGAATCCCACCATATCATGAGATAATTAGTCCACTGTTGGGGTGAAGAGGAACTCGGTACATTTTTAGTAAAACAAATACAGCTTTTTGTCACTCTACAAAAGATGATACTCCCAAAAGTATACTTTCCTAAGCTGAAAAGTACCTAGAAGGGAAGCCTTCTGGTATATCATATTTTTCCAAAGCAAAGGAACTTAAACCTCCTACCTATACTACACAGGCTTCCCTGGTTGCTCAGATGGTAAAGAATCTGCCTGCAATTCAGGAGACCCAGGTTCAATGTCTGGGTTGGAAAGATTCCCCAGAGGAGGGAATGGCAACCCACTCCAGTATTCTTGCCTGGAGAATTCCATGGACAAAGGAGCCTGGTAGGAAATAGTTCACGAGGTCACAAAAAGCTAGACATGAATGAATGGCTAACATACACACACACACACACACACACACACACACACACACACACCCCTATACTACACATGCCCGCTTAGTTTCCAACCTTTAATAAAAGTTAAAATCAAAGGCCACAAGAAACCAGTCTCCCTTCCTTGCCTCCTACCTGGGAGCTGCAGACCAGAAGGGAGTGACAGGATATACTTAAAATGATGAAAGGGGAAAACCTAAAAGCAAGATTACTCTACCAAGCAAGGATCTCATTTAGATTCAACAGAAAAGCAAAAGAGAAGAGAATTCAGTACTACCAAACCAGCTTTACAACAAATGCTAAAGGAACTTCTCTAGGCAGAAAACACAAGAGAAGAAAAAGATCCACCAAAACAATTGAGAAAATGGTAAGGGGAACGTATATATTGATAATTAATTTGAATGTAAATAGATTAAATGCTCCAACCAAAAGACACAGACTAACTAAATGGATATACAAACAAAACCCTAAATATGCTGTCTACAAGTGACTCACTTCAGACCTAGGGGCACATATTGACTGAAAGAAGGGGATGGAAACAGATATTTCATGCAAATGGAAATTAAAAGAAAGCTGGAGTAGCAATACTCATATCATATAAAATAGACTTTAAAATAAAGAATGTTACAGGAGACAAAGAACCATATTACATAATGATCAAGGGATCGATCCAAGAAGATATAACAATTATAAATGTTTCTGCACCCAACATAGGAGCACCTCACTACATAAGGCAGATGCTAACAACCACAAAATGGGAAATCAACAGTAAAATAATAATAGTGGGGAATTTGTGTTGTTATTCTGTCACTAAGTGACTAAGTACTCTGAGCCCCCACGGACTGCAGCACACTAGGCTTCCTTGTCCTTCACTATCTCCAGAGTTTGCTCAAACTCACGCCCACTGAGTGAGTGATGCCATCCAACCGTCTTATCCTCTGTCACCCTCTTCTCCTGCCCTCAATCTTTCCCAGCATCATGGTCTTTTCCAGTGAGTTGGCTCTTCATATCAGGTGGCCAAAGTATTGGACCTTCAGCATCAGTCCTTCCAATGAATATTCCGGGTTGATTTCCTTTAAGATTGACTGATTTGATTTCCATGCTGTCCAAGGAACTCTCAAGAGTCTTCTCCAGCACCACAGATTCAAAAGCATCAATCCTTCAGCCCTCAGCATTCTTTACAGCACAACTCTCATATCCATACATGACTATTGGAAAAATCATAGCTTTAACTATATGGACCTTCGTTGGCAAAGCGATGTCTCTGCTTTTCAATATGCTGTCTAGGTTTGTCAAAGCTTTTCTTTCAAGAAGCAAGCATCTTTTAATTTCATGGCTGCAGAAACTGTCCACAGTGATTTTGGAGTCTAAGAAAATAAAATCTACCACTATTTTCATTTTTTCCCCATCTATTTATCATGAAGTGATGGGACTGATGCCATGATCTTTGTTTTTTGAATGCTGAGTTTTAAGCCAGCTTTTTCACTCTCCCTCTTTCAGCTTTTTCACTCTCCTCTTTCACATTCATCAAGAGGCTCTTTAGTTCATCTTCACTTTCTGTCATTGTGGGGGCTATCATCTGCATATCTGAGGTTGTTGATATTTCTCCTAGCTATCTTGATTCCAGCTTGTGAGTCATCCAGCTTGGCATTTTTCATAATGTACTCTGCATATAAGTTAAATAAGCAGAGTGACAATATATAGTCTTGACATGCTCCTTTCTCAAATTGAATTTTTGTTAAAATGAGGGACTTTAACAGCCTACTTACACCAATGGACAGATCATCCAGATAGAAAATGACTAACGAAACACAATCTTCAAATGAAAAAAATGACACAATAGACCAAATAGATTTCACTAATATTTTTAAAACATTCCACACAAAAGTGGCAGAATACACTTTCTTCTCAAGTGCACACAGAACATTGTCTAGGATAGGTTACATCTTGGGTCACAAATCAAGCCTCCGTACATTTAAGAAAACTGAAACCATATCATACATGTTTTCTGACCACACTGCCATGAGATTAGATATCAATTACAAGAAAAAAAAAAAAAACTATTAAAATCACAAACATGTGGAGGCTACCCTACTAAATAACCAAGAGATCATGAGAAATCAAAGAGAAAATTTTAAAAATACATAGAAACAAAAACACAGTGACCCAAAACTTATGGGACACAGCAAAAGCAGTTCTAAGAAGAAAGTTTATGGCAATTCAATCTCCCCTCAAGAAACAAGAAAAATCTCAAATATACAATCTAACCTTATACCTAGAGCAATTATAGAAAGAAAAATTTTAAAACCCCAAATCATAAAGATCATAATAGAAATAAATGAAATAGAAAACAATAGTGAAGGACTTCCCTGGTGGGGTGGGGGAGTGATGAGTTGTGAGACTGAGACTGACATACATACACTGCCGTGTATAAAACAGATAGCTAGGGCAAGCCCTGCTATATTTAGCACAGGGAGGTCAGTTTGAAACTCTGTGTGACCTAGATGGGTGGGACTGGGGTGGGGGTCGGGGGGTGGAGTGGGAGGGAGGGAGGCCCACAGGGAGGGGCCTGTGTGTATACATACAGCTGATTTATCAAGTTGTACAGCAGAAATTAACACAACATTATAAAGCAATTATACTCCAATAAAACAACAACCAAAAAAAACACTAAAAGTCATGAATCCACTTGTTAAATTCCTTGAAAAATGGAATCTCAAGATTACCAAGTCTCCTGAAACTCAAAGGAAGGAGAGGCAATGGCAGTGATAACCCACCGTGGAATCAATACAGAGGACACAGGACTTCCCATTGGACAGTGATTAAAGGAAGAAAATAAGCTCTGCTCCCTTGCTGCAGTCAGAAGCAATTTTCTAAAGTGCAAGCCTTAATAGTCTTAAAACGAGGGGCAAAAATAAACTCATACATGATGATGTTGTATCTTACGGCCTATAAGAGTGATCTGCAAGTAGTAGACAAAACAGCTAAATGGGGGCCAAAGGAACTTATTTCTCATTGCTTCTGAGTGAGGGTATACGAAGCAGAGTATCGTTTGGTATTTCTGGTGTGAAAATTGTCCTAGTTGATCAGATACTATGAACATATTTAAGTGACATACCTGGGAACTTGTCTACAATACTGCATATGTGAAGCAAGCAATACGAGAGCCAATCAAAAGTTAAACAGAAAACACCACAAACAAATCTGCTCCAGAGCACACATCAGCAAATTCCACATTTCAAACACAACTCTGCCTTACATAAGGCATAAACACAACTTGAAAACATACGTACTCCTCCATGTGCATTATTTACAACAGCCAAGACATGAAAGCAACCTAAGAGTCCATTAATGCATAAACAAAATGTAAGACATACATACACATACACAAAATTATTCAGCCATAAAAAGGAAGAAACTTTGCCATTTACAGCAACATGGATGGACACAGAGAATATTAAGTAAATTATATGATCTCACTTATATGTGCAATCTAAAAAAAAAAAAAAAAAGAGCAAATGTAACAAAACAGAAGCAGATTCAGATAAAGAGGACTGGTGATCCCAACAGGGGAGAAGGATAGGGAGACGAGTAAAATAGGTTAGGGAGATAAAGAGGTACAAACGTCCAAACTTACAAAACAAATTAGCAAAAGAAATGTAATGTACAGCACAGAGATTACAGTTAATAATACTATAATAACTTTGTGCAGCAACAGATGGTAACTAGTCTTATTGTGGTAATTATCTTACAGAATATAAAAATATCAACTTATTATCTTGTATCAGTTCAGTTCAGTTCAGTCGCTCAGTCATGTTCGACTCTTTGCGATTCCATGAATCACAGCACGGCAGGAGACCCTGTCCATCACTATCTCCCAGAGTCCACCCAAACCCATGTTCATTGTGTTGGTGATGCCATTCAACCATCTCATCCTCTGTCATCCCCTTCTCTTGTCTTCAGTCTTTCCCAGCACAAGGGTCTTTCCCAATGAGTCAGCTCTCTGCATCAGGTCACCAAAGTACTGGAGTTTCAGCATCACCATCAGTCCCTCCAGTGAACACCCAGGACTGATCTTTAGGATGGACTGGTTGGATCTCCAGCAGTCCAAGGGACTCTCAAGAGTCTTCTCCAACACCACAGTTCAAAAGCATTCAAAGTCCAGCTTTCTTTATAGTCCAACTCTCACATCCTTACATCAGTTCAGTTCAGTTCAGTCGCTCAGTCCTGTCCGACTCTTTGCAACCCCATGAATCGCAGCACACCAGGCCTCCCTGTTCATCACCATCTCCCAGAGTTCAATCAGACCCACATCCATCGAGTCAGTGATGCCATCCAGCCATCTCATCCTCGGTCGTCCCCTTCTCCTCCTGCCCCCAATCCCTCCCAGCATCAGAGTCTTTTCCAATGAGTCAGCTCTTCGCATGAGGTGGCCAAAGTACTGGAGTTTCAGCTTTAGCATCATTCCTTCCAAAGAAATCCCAAGGTTGATCTCCTTCAGAATGGACTGGTTGGATCTCCTTGCAGTCCAGGGTACTCTCAAGAGTCATCTCCAACACCACAGTTCAAAAGCATCAATTCTTCGGCGCTCAGCCTTCTTCACAGTCCAACTCTCACATCCATACATGACCACAGGAAAAACCATAGCCTTGACTAGACGGTCCTTAGTCGGCAAAGTAATGTCTCTGCTTTTGAGTATACTATCTAGGTTGGTCATAACTTTTCTTCCAAGGAGTAAGCATCTTCTAATTTGATGGCTGCAGTCACCATCTGCAGTGATTTCGGAGCCCCCAAAAATACAGTCTGACACTGTTTCCACTGTTTCCCCATCTATTTCCCATGAAGTGATGGGACTGGATGCCATGGTCTTCATTTTCTGAATGTTGAGCTATAGCCACCTTTTTCACTCTCCTCTTTCACTTTCATCAAGAGGCTTTTAGCTCCTCTTCACTTTCTGCCATAAGGGTGGTGTCACCTGCATATCTGAGGTTATTAATATTTCTCCCGTCAATCTTGATTCAAGCTTGTGTTTCTTCCAGCCCAGTCTTTCTCATGACGTACTCTGCATATAAGTTAAATAAGCAGGGTGACAACATACAGCCTTGACGTACTCCTTTTCCTATTTGGAACCAATCTGCTGTTCCATGTCCAGTTCTAACTGTTGCTTCCTGACCTGCATGCAGATTTCTCAAGAGGCAGGTCAGGTGGTCTGGTATTCCCATCTCTTTCAGAATTTTCCACAGTTGATTGTGATCCACACAGTCAAAGGCTTTGGCATAGTCAATAAAGCAGAAATAGATGTTTTTCTGGAACTCTCTTGCTTTTTCCATGATCCAGCGGATGCTGGCAATTTGATCTCTGGTTCCTCTGCCTTTTCTAAAGCCAGCTTGAACATCTGGAAGTTCTCGGTTCACGTATTGCTGAAGCCTGGCTTGGAGAATTTTGGGCATTACTTTACTAGCATGTGAGATGAGTGCAATTGTGCAGTAGTTAGAGCATTCTTTGGCATTGCCTTTCTTTAGAATTGGAATGAAAACTGACCTTTTCCAGTCCTGTGGCCACTGCTGAGTTTTCCAAATTTGCTGGCATATTGAGTGCAGCACTTTCATAGCATCATCTTTCAGGATTTGAAACAGCTCAACTGGAATTCCATCACCTTCACTAGCTTTCTTCATAGTGATACTTTCTAAGGCCCACTTGCCTTCACATCCCAAGATGTCTGGCTCTAGATGAATCACATCATCATGATTATCTGAGTCTTGAAGATCTTTTTGTACAGTTCTTCTGTGTATTCTTGCCACCTCTTCTTAATATCTTCTGCTTCTGTTAGGTCCACACCATTTCTGTCCTTTTTCGAGTCCATCTTTGCATGAAATGTTCCCTTGATATCTCGAATTTTCTTGAAGAGATCTCTGGTCTTTCCCATTCTGTTCTTTTCCTCTATTTCTTTGCATTGATTGCTGAAGAAGGCTTTCTTATCTCTTCTTGCTATTCTTTGGAACTCTGTATTCAGATGCTTGTATCTTTCCTTTTCTCCTTTGCTTTTTGCTTCTCTTCTTTTCACAGCTATTTGTAAGGCCTCCCCAGACAGCCATTTTGCCTTTTTGCATTTCTTTTCCATGGGGATGGTCTTGATCCCTGTCTCCTGTACAATGTCACGAACCTCATTCCATAGTTCATCAGGCACTCTATCAGATCTAGGCCCTTAAATCTATTTCTCACTTCCACTGTATGTATAATCATAAGGGATTTGATTTAGGTTATTCCTGAATGGTCTAGTGGTTTTCCTACTTTTTCAATTTGAGTCTGAATTTGGTAATAAGGAGTTCATGATTTGATCCACAGTCAGCTCCTTGTCTTGTTTTTGCTGACTGTATAGAGCTTCTCCATCTTTGGCTGCATAGAATATAATCAATCTGATTTTGGTGTTGACCATCTGGTGATGTCCATGTGTAGAGTCTTCTTTTGTGTTGTTGGAAGAGATGTTTGCTATGACCAGTGCGATTTCTTGGCAAAACTCTATCAGTCTTTGCTCTGCTTCATTCTGCATTCCAAGGCCAAATTTGCCTGTTACTTTAACGTGGTTCCCTGGAGAAGGGAATGGCAAGCCACTTCAGTATTCTAGCCTTGAGAACCCCATGAACAGTATGAAAAGGCAAAATGATAGGATATCAAAAGAGGAACTCCCCAGGTCATTAGGTCCCCAATATGCTACTGGAGATCAATGGAGAAATAACTCCAGAAAGAATGAAGGGATGGAACCAAAGCAAAAACAATGTCCAGTTGTGCATGTGACTGGTGATAGAAGCAAGATCCAATGCTGTAAAGAGCAATATTGCATAGGAACCTGGAATGTCAGGTCCATGAATCAAGGCAAATTAGAAGTGGTCAAACAAGAGATGGCAAGGGTGAACATCGACATTCTAGGAATCAGCGAACTAAAAGGACTGGAAAGGGTGAATTTAACTCAGATGACCATTATATCTACTACTGTGGGCAGGAATCCCTCAGAAGATATGGAGTAGCTATCATGGTCAACAAGAGTCCGAAATGCAGTACTTGGATGCAATCTCAAAACGACAGAATGACCTCTGTTCGTCTCCAAGGCAAACCATTCAATATCACAGTTATCCAAGTCTATGCCCCAACCAGTAACGCTGAAGAAGCTGAAGTTGAACAGTTTTATGAAGACCTACAAGACCTTTTAGAACTACACACAAAAAAGATGTCCTTTTCATTATAGGGAACTGGAACGCAAAAGTAGGAAGTCAAGAAACATCCATCCATGACCACTGGAAAAACCATACCCTTGACTAGATGAACCTTTGTTGGCAAAGTAATGTCACCGCTTTTAATACGCTGTCTAGGTGGGTCATAACTTTCCTTCCAAGGAATAAGTGTCTTTTAACTTCATGGCTGCAATCACCATCTGCAGTGATTTTGGAGTCCAGAAAAATAAAGTCAGCCACTGTTTCCCCATCTATTTGCCATAAACTGATGGGTCTGGATACCATGATCTTAGTTTTCTTTTTTTTTTTTTTAATTAAATTTATTTATTTTTAAAATTACAATACTGTATTTGTTTTGCCATACATTGACACGAATCAGCCATAGGTGAACACAATCTCCCAATGCCGCTTTGCATATGGGTTAAGCTTCAACATGATTCTCAGGTTTTTCAATGGATTCTTCTTCAGGACTCTGCGATGAATCTTCTTGCGTGGTGCTCGGAGTGCTCTTTGGATTTCTGGGCTTTTCAAGATTCTGCTAAGGTCTGTATTGAGCATCTTGTGCATGGGGAGGTTGTAGTTACTCTTGAGGGAGGCTGCTTTACGCCAAGTGCCATACAGCTCATCTAACTTTCGGAAAGCACTTTCATTCCAAATGCAGAAACGTCCCACATGACCACCAGGAGCAAGTTTCAAAATGTTCAGCTTGCTTACATTAAGCAGAGTAATTCCAGGGATGTTTCTGAAGGCCTTGATGATACCATTGTCCTCATTGTAGATAATGCATGGTCCCCTGCGCTGGATACGGCGCCGGTTTCTCATTTTGCCTTTGCCAGCTCTCATTCGCTGAGAGGCGTAGACCTTTTGATATCATTCCAGGCCTTAAGTTTCTTCAGAAGCAAAACAGCCTCCTTGGTCTTCTTGTAGCCTTCAACTTTGTCTTCCACCACCAAAGGAAGTTCAGGAACTTCCTCTATACGATGACCTTTAGACATGACCAGAGCCGGTAAGGCTGAGGCAGCCAGTGCAGAGCAGATGGCGTATCGCTTCTGGGTTGTATTCACTCTGCGGTGCCAACGTTGCCAGGTCTTGGTTGGTGCAAACATGCGGCCCCCACGACACATCTATTTTCCCAGTTAAGAATCACATTTCTCCAAGTTTAGCAATTACAATCAGGTTATGCCTTGCTCAGTAAGAACTGTCTTGCTCAGTAAGAATGATCTTAGTTTTCTGAATGTTGAGCTTTAAGCCAACTTCTTCACTCTCTTCTTTTACTTTCATCAAAAGGCTCTTTAGTTCTTCTTCACGTTTTGTCATAAAAGTGGTATCATCTGCATATCTGAGGTTATTGATATTTCTCCCAGCAATCTTGATTCCAGCTTGTGCTTCCTCCAGCCCAGCGTTTCCCATGATGTACTCTGCAAGAAGTTAAATGAGCAGGGTGACAATATATAGTTTTGACATACTCCTTTTCCTATTTGTAACCAGTCTGTCATTCACCGTCCGGGGCTAACTGTTGCTTCCTGACCTGTATATAGGATTCTCGAGAGGCAGGTCAGGTGATCTGGTATTCCCATCTCTTTCAGAATTTTCCACAGTTGATTGTGATCCACACAGTCAAAGGTTTGGCATGGCCAAGAAAGCAGAAATAAGACAGTTTTCTGGAAATCTCTTGCTTTTTCCATGATCCAGTAGATGTTGGCAATTTGATTTCTAATTCCTCTGCCTTTTTAAAACCAGCTTGAACATCAGGAAGTTCATGGTTCACATATTGCTGAAGCCTGGCTTGGAGAATTTTGAGCATTACTTTACTAGCATGTGAGATGAGTGCATTCGTGAGGTAGTTTGAACATTCTTTGGCATTGCCTTTCTTTAGGATTGGAATCAAAACTGACCTCTTCCAGTCCTCTGGCCACTGCTGAGTTTTCCAAATTTGCTGGCATATTGAGTGCAGCATTTTCACAGCATCATCTTTTAGGATATGAAATAGCTCAACTGAAATTCCATCATCTCCACTAGCTTTGTTCATAGTGATGCTTTCTAAGGCCTACTTGACTTCACCTTCCAGGATGTCTGGCTAGTGAGTTATCACACCATCGTGATTATCTGGGTCATGAAGATCTTTTTTGTACAGTTCTTCTGTGTATTCTTGCCACCTCTTCTTAATATCTTCTGCTTCTGTTAGGTCCACACCATTTCTGTCCTTTATCGAGTCCATCTTTGCATGAAATGTTCCCTTGATATCTCGAATTTTCTTGAAGAGATCTCTGGTCTTTCCCATTCTGTTCTTTTCCTCTATTTCTTTGCATTGATTGCTGAAGAAGGCTTTCTTATCTCTTCTTGCTATTCTTTGGAACTCTGCATTCAGATGCTTGTATCTTTCCTTTTCTCCTTTGCTTTTTGCTTCTCTTCTTTTCACAGCTATTTGTAAGGCCTCCCCAGACAGCCATTTTGCCTTTTTGCATTTCTTTTCCATGGGGATGGTCTTGATCCCTGTCTCCTGTACAATGTCACGAACCTCATTCCATAGTTCATCAGGCACTCTATCTATCAGATCTAGTCCCTTAAATCTATTTCTCACTTCCACTGTATAGTCATAAGGGATTATTTAGGTCATACCTGAATGGTGTAGTAGTTTTCCCCACTTTCTTCAATTTAAGTCTGAATCTGGCTTGTATAACTGAAACTAATACTTTAAGGCAATGATACTTTTTTTTTTTTTTCACTAGGGGCAAAATTATGTAACTCCAGAGACACCAAATGGAGATAATGATTACAGTAGATTTTCATTGCAACTAGAGGCAAGTTTTCCCCTTCTTTATAACTTATAGTTAAAAACTTCATAATCACTTTTAGGGTGTTGGAGGACTACTTAGGCTCCATTTTTTATATTTCCCTAGGAATGGAGATTGAAGAAAGTAAGGAAAACTGCTAGACCATTCAGGTATGACCTAAATCAAATCTCCTATGATTATACAGTGTAAGTGAGAAATAGATTTAAGGGCCTAGATCTGATAGATAGAGTGCCTGATGAACTATGGAATGAGGTTCGTGACACTGTATGGGAGACAGGGATCAAGACCATCCCCATGGAAAAGAAATGCAAAAAGCAAAATGGCTGTCTGGGGAGGCCTTACAAATAGCTGTGAAAAGAAGAGAGGTGAAAAGCAAAGGAGAAAAGGAAAGATACAAGCATCTGAATGCAGAGTTCCAAAGAATAGCAAGAAGAGATAAGAAAGCCTTCTTCAGCAATCAATGCAGGAAATAGAGTAATATAACAAAATGGGAAAGACTAGAGATCTCTTCAAGAAAATTTGAGATATCAAGGGAACATTTCATGCAAAGATGGGCTCGATAAAGGACAGAAATGGTGTGGACCTAACAGAAGCAGAAGATATTAAGACGAGGTGGCAAGAATACACAGAAGAACTGTACAAAAAGATCTTCATGACCCAGATAATCATGATGATGTGATCACTTATCTAGAGCCAGACATCCTGGAATGTGAAGTCAAGTGGGCCTTAGAAAGCATCACTACGAACAAAGCTAGTGGAGGTGATGGAAATCTAGTTGAGCTGTTTCAAATCCTGAAAGATGATGCTGTGAAAATGCTGCACTCAATATGCCAGCAAATTTGGAAAAGTCAGCAGTGGCCACAGGACTGGAAAAAGTCGGTTTTCATTCCAATCCCAAAGAAAGGCAATGCCAAAGAATGCTCCAACTACCGCACAATTGCACTCATCTCACACGCTAGTGAAGTAATGCTCAAAATTCTCTAAGCCAGGCTTCAGCAATACGTGAACTGTGAACTTTCTGATGTTCAAGCTGGTTTGAGAAAAGGCAGAGGAACCAGAGATCAAATTGCCAGCATCCGCTGGATCATGGAAAAGCAAGAGAGTTCCAGAAAAACATCTACTTCTGCTTTATTGACTATGCCAAAGCCTTTGACTGTGTGGATCACAATCAACTGTGGAAAATTCTGAAAGAGATGGGAATACCAGACCATCTGACTTGCCTTTTGAGAAATCTGTATGCAGGTCAGGAAGCAACAGTTAGAACTGGACATGGAACAACAGGCTGGTTCCAAATAGGAAAAGGAGTACATCAAGGCTGTATGTTGTCACCCTGCTTATTTAACTTATATGCCGAGTACATCATGAGAAAGGCTGGGCTGTAAGAAACACAAGCTGGAATCAAGATTGCCAGGAGAAATATTAATAACCTCATATATGCAGATGACACTATCCTTATGGCAGAAAGTGAAGAGGAGCTAAAGGGCCTCTTGATGAAAGTGAAAGAGGAGAGTGAAAAAAATTGGCTTAAAGCTCAACATTCAGAAAACGAAGATCACGGCATCGGGTCCCATCACTTCATGGGAAATAGATAGGGAAACAGTGGAAACAGTGTCAGACTTTATTTTTGGGGGCTCGAAATCACTGCAGATGGTGACTGCAGCCATCAAATTAGAAGACGCTTACTCCTTGGAAGAAAAGTTATGACCAACCTAGATAGTATACTCAAAAGCAGAGACATTACTTTGCCAACTAAGGTCCGTCTAGTCAAGGCTATGGTTTTTCCTGTAGTCATGTATGGATGTGAGAGTTGGACTGTGAAGAAGGCTGAGCGCTGAAGAATTGATGCTTTTGAACTGTGGTGTTGGAGAAGACTCTTGAGAGTCTCTTGGACTGCAAGGAGATCCAAACAGTCCATTCTGAAGGAGATTAACCCTTGGATTTCTTTGGAAGGACTGATCTAAAACTGAAACTCTAGTATTTGGCCACCTCATGCGAAGAGTTGACTCATTGGAAAATACTCTGATGCTGGGAGGGATTGGGGGCAGGAAGGGAAGGGGACGACCAAGGATGAGATGGCTGGATGGCATCACGGACTCGATGGACCTGAGTCTGAGTGAACTCCAAGAGATGGTGATGAACAGAGAGGCCTGGCATGCTGCGCTTCATGGTGTCGCAAAGAGTCGGACTTGATTGAGCGACTGAACTGAACTGACTGAACTGAGGAATGGAGAGAATTTCTATAGGAGTGAAAGTAATAGGAAGACCTACTTTTCTCCATTTCTTTGCTTCCAACTCTCCAAAGAAGGCACACCTCCGCGGATTGGTTAGCCTAGAGCCAAACCTTCTTCAATGAGTCCTTTCTTCTCTTTTTCAAATCTAGCTAGTTTGCAGAATCTTAACTTATACATCTTCATGTCCTCTGTTATAGCCTCTGCCTTTATGGGAAAAGTCGTCAGCTGTACCAGTGTAAAGGACAGTATGTCTAATTCATAGCTGAAGTAGTAATAAATCCAGTTGGTTAACAGATCCAAAGCCATTATCTTTCATGTTTTCTCAGCAGCTGACATTCTGATATTCATTTATCTTTTTTTTTAATTATTAAATTTATTTATTTTTTTAATTACAATACTGTATTTGTTTTGCCATACATTGACACGAATCGGCCATAGGTGAACACAATCTCCCAATGCCGAAGCCCCCTCCCCACCTCCCACCCCACATCCTCTACTTGAATCATCCTGTGCATCAGCCCCATGCATCCTGCATCCTACAATGAACATAGATTGGCGCTTCGTTTCTTACAAGAAAATATACATGTTTCATTGCCATTCTCCCAAACCATCCCACCCTTTCCCTCTCCCTCAGAGTCCAAAAGTCCACTCTATACCTCTGTGTCTCTTTGTTGTCTCACATATAGGGTCATCATTACTGTCTTCTAAATTCCATATATATGTGTCAGTATACTGTATTGGTGTTTTTCTTTCTGGCTTACTTCACTCTGCATAATCGGTTCCAATTTCATCCATCTCATTAGAACTGAGTCAAATTTATTCTTTTTAAGGGCTGAGTAGTATTCCATTGTGTATATGTACCACAGCTTTCTTATCCAATCATCTGCTGATGGACATCTAGGTTGCTTCCATGTCCTGGCTATTATAAACAGCGCTGCAATGAACATTGGGGTACATGTGTCTCTTTCCATTCTGGTTTCCTCAGTGTGTATGCCCAGCAGGGGGATTGCTGGGTCATAAGGCAGTTCTATTTGCAATTTTTAAGGAATCTCCACACTGTTTTCCATAATGGCTGTACTAGTTTGCATTCCCACCAGCAGTGTAAGAGGGTTCCCTTTTCTCCACATCCTCTCCAGCATTTATTGCTTGTAGACTTTTGGATCGCAGCCATTCTGACTGGTGTGAAATGGTACCTCATTGTGGTCTTGATTTGCATTTCTCAGATAATGAGTGATGTTGAACATCTTTTCATGTGTTTGTTAGCCATCCGTATGTCTTCTTTGGAGAAATGCCTCTTTAGTTCTTTGGCCCATTTTTTTATTGGATTGTTTATTTTTCTGGAGTTGAGCTGCATAAGTTGCTTATATATCTTTGAGATTAGTTGTTTGTCAGTTGTTTCATTTGCTATTCTTTTCTCCCATTCAGAAGGCTGTCTTTTCACCTTGCTTATTGTTTCCTTTGTTGTGTAGAAGCTTTTAATTTTAATTAGATCCCATTTGTTTATCTTTGCTTTTATTTCCAGTATACTGGGAGGTGGATCATAGAGGATCCTGCTGTGATTTATGTCGGAGAGTGTTTTGCCTATGTTCTCCTCTAGGAGTTTTATAGTTTCTGGTCTTACATTTAGATCTTTAATCCATTTTGAGTTTATTTTTGTGTATGGTGTTAGAAAGGGGTCTAGTTTCATTCTTTTACAAGTGGTTGACCAGTTTTCCCAGCACCACCTGTTAAAGAGACTGTCTTTACTCCATTGTATATTCTTGCCTTCTTTGTCGAAGATAAGGTGTCCATAGGTGTGTGGGTTTATCTCAGGGCTTTCTATTTTGTTCCACTGATCTATATTTCTGTCTTTGTGCCAGTACCATACTGTCTTAATGACTGTGGCTTTGTAGTAGAGCCTGAAGTCAGGCAAGTTGATTCCTCCAGTTCCATTTTTCTTTCTCAAGATTGCTTTGGCTATTCGAGGTTTTTGTATTTCCATACAAATCTTGAGATTATTTGATCTAGTTCTGTGAGAAATACTGCTGGTAGCTTGATGGGAATTGCATTGAATCTGTAGATTGCTTTAGGTATTATTCAACATCCATTTATGATAAAAACTCTCCAGAAAGCAGGAATAGAAGGAACCTCAACATAATAAAAGCTATATATGAGAAATCCACAGCTAACTGATATTCATTTATCTTTTATCTCATTTCTACATTGGTCACACAGTTAGGAGGAAAAAACAAAGATGTTTACTGTTCCCCTAAAGCTACAAGCCAGGATAAGAGGTAAAATGAAAATAAACAAGACAGAGAAGAGCTCTTTTCCCTTCCTGTCCTCATTATTTTTTAAAGCACTTAATAAGAATCCACATGTGGAGAAGATAAGATGGTTTTGCCTTATCAAACAAATACACTAGCTCTGTAGACACAGTATCAACATGATCACACAAGCTCAGCAAAAGTTAAAAAGCCAAAGCAAAATTTAGCGATGGGAGCTAAGCAAATGGAGTAACAGACTGCTTCCAAATAAGAAAAGGAGTACGTCAAGGCTGTCTGTTATCACCCTGCCTATTTAACTTATATTCAGAGTACATCATGATAAACTCTGGGCTGGGTGAAGCACAAGCTGGAATCAAGATTGCTGGGAGAAATATCAATAACCTCCCATGTTCAGATGACACCACCCTTATGGCAGAAAGTAAAGAAGAACTAAAGAGCCTCTTGATGAAACTGAAAGAAGAGAATGAAAAGTTGGCTTAAAACTCAGCATTCAGAAATCTAAGATCATGGTACCTGGTTTCATTAATTCATGGAAAATAGATGGGGAAACTCTGGAAACAGTGACAGACTTTATTTTCTTGGGCTCCAAAATCACTGCAGATGGTAACTGCAGCCATGAAATTATAAGACCCTTGCTCCTTAGAAGAAAAGTTATGACCAAACTAGACAGCATAAAAAAAGCAGACATTACTTTCCCAACAAAGGTCTGCCTAGTCAAAGCTATGGTTTTTCTAGTAGTCATGTATGGGTGTGAGAGTTGGGCTATAAAGAAAGCTGAGCACTGAAGAACTGATGTTTTTGAATTGTGGTGTTGGAGAAGACTCTTGAGAGTCCCTTGGACGGCAAAGAGATCAAACCAGTCAATCCCAAAGAAAATCAGTTATGAATATTCACTGGAAGGACTGATGCTGAAGCTGAAACTCCAATACTTTGGCCACATAATACAAGAAACTGACTCATCTGAAAAGACCCTGATGCTGGAAAAGATTGAGGGCGGGAGGAGAAGGGGATGACAGAGGATGAGGTGGTTGGATGGCCTCACTGACTAAATGGACGTGAGCTTGAGTAAACTCCGGGAGTTGGTGATGGACAGGGAGGCCTGGCCTTCTGCAGTCCATGGGGTCGCAAAGAGTTGGACATGACTGAGCAACTGAATTGAATTATTCTGGCATTTAGTATTATTGTTGAAAGTCTTAAAAGTTTATTATTGTATTAATATTTGAAAAAAATTGAGGCTTGAAACTTCTAATCCAATTCTGAAAGTAAAGAAATATTATGTTGTAAAGAAAGAAGAGGAAATTACCATATTACAGTATTAGTAACTAAAGTTCAGGTTTGGTTCAAATTTCACTTATGCTAGTGTCCATAAGTGAGAAAGGAATGCCAACCCACTCCAGTATTCTTGCCTGGAGAATCCCACGGACAGAGGAGCTTGGTGGGCTACAGTCCAAGGGTCACAAAGAGTCGGACACGACTAAGCGATTTCACTTTCACTTTAGTGTCCATTATTTGTTTTCATACTGTATCGAATATTCCACATAGTATTTAGTTGCACTGAGCAGCTTCAGCTGCATGAAATAAATTTTCCTTTCATTTCTATCCTGTTACAAATATTTTCCAATTTTCCTTGTTGGACACAACTGAGCGACTGATCTGAACTGAACTAAGCATATGCAAAAAATACTAGAGAACAGTATTTACATCCAGGAACATGATAAGATTTTGAAACAACCTCAAATTTTAAAGATGCTTCTAGATTTGAAATTTGGTTTCTACCTAAAACTATCTTCAGTTTGCATGAAATAACATGAAAATCGCTCAGTCATGTCCAACTCTTTATGACCCCATGGACTGTATAGTCTCTGGAATTCTCCAGGCCAGAATACTGGAGTGGGTAGCCTTTCCCTTCTCCAGGGGATCTTTCCAACCCAGGGATCAAACCCAGATCTCCTGCATTGCAGACAGATTCTTTACCAGCTGAGCCACAAGGGAAACTCAAGACTACTAGAGTGGGTAGTCTATCCCTTCTCTAGCACATTTTCCTCACCCAGGATTTGAACTGGGTCTCCTGCATTGCAGGCGGATTCTTTACCAACTGAGCTATGAGGAAAGGCCTCAGAACTTCAGTTTGCATGGACTGCTTTAAAGCATGCTTTTGATAGCTTCTATAGCATAGTTTAAGGGCTTCCCTTGTGGTTCAGCTGGTAAAGAATCCACCTGCAATGTGGGAGTCCTGGGTTCAATTCCTAGGTTGGGAAGATCCTCTGGAGAAGGAAAAGCTACCTACTCCAGTATTCTGGCCTAGAGAATTCCATGGACTGTATATGTATAGTCCATGGGGTAGCAAAGAGTAGAACATGATTGAGCAACTTTCAAATAGCAGATCAAATAAAGTACAACTATTGGCGTGCTGCGATTCATAGGGTCGCAAACAGTCAGATACGACTGAGCGACTGAACTGAACTGAATTGATACTATAATATCAGTGAATAAACATGAACCTCTTCTTTATTTGTAAAGAAAAAAACATTACCCATTATTGTTCAAAGTTTTTGAAGGGAGTGAATAATAAAATATATGTGAACAAGTTTATCAAAATTCCAGACACCTTTTAGTTTTATCTATGGATTGCAGTACTATCTTTAGCCACTAGAGGGAAATGTTGCTACAGTAAATTACTGTAAAATGGACATTTTGGTTTTACTTAACTTACAATAGTATCATGTATTTTACAGGGCTTTCCTGCCATCTAGTGAGCTGATACATAAAACTCTGGACACCTAAAAGAAGAGACTGTGACAATTTCACATTCTATAGGAAATTAAGTGCTAATGGTGTCTTTACACTTCATTTTTAACTCTTAATTCATCTGAAATGAGAAATGTGAGAAATCCTATGAAAAAAGCATTGCATAAAGTAAGACTTTTGCTGATAGCTAATAAAAGTGTTTGAAAATTTACCTCTGATCCCAAACTGAGAGAAACGATCTCATCCTCAAAAGCAGAATGCGTGTCAATATGAGCAGGAATTCCTGAGATTGAAGATAGGGTAACAGGTCACTTCACTTTTCTTTTTAGTACAGTTAAGACATCTCTAAATATAGCCTCAAGGATTACAGTGAAAACATCATTTGATAAACAGGAATTTACTGTAATTTTAGGTAAAAGGAAACATTTAAGATGAATGTAGATAAAATTAAATTTGTGTGGCTGCTGTTGTTGAGTATCTAAGCTGTGTCCAATTCTTTGTGATCTCATGGACTGCAGCATGCTAGGCTTCCGTGTCCTTCAATATGCCCAGAGTTTGCTCAAACTCACATCCATTGAGTCAGTGATGCTATTTAACCATCTCATTCTCTGCTGCTTCCTTCTTCTTTGCCTTCAACACATTCCCAGCATCAGGGTGTTTACCCAAGAGTCAGCTATTCCCATCTGGTGGCCAAAGTACTGGAGCTTCACGCTCGGCATCAGTCCTTCCAAAGAATATTCAGTATGGATTTCATTTAGGATTACTGCTTTGATCTCCATGGAGTCCACGGGACTCTCAAGAGCCTTCTGCAGCAAAGCAATTCGAAAGATTCAAATCTTTGGTGCACAGCCTTCTTTATGATCAAACTCTCACATCCATACATGACTAATGGAAAACCAGCGCTTTGACCATACAGACCTTTGTTGGCAAAGTGATGTCTCTGCTTTTAGTACACTGTTTAGGTTTGTCACAGCTTTCCTTCCAAGGAGTATCTTTTAATTTCATGGCTGCAGTCACCGTCCATGGTGATTCTGGAGCCCAAGAAAATAGTCTGTCACCGTTTCCACTTTTCCCCTTTTATTTTCCCTGAAGTGAGGGGAACAGATGCCGTGATCTTACCTTTTTGAATGTTGAGTTTTAAGCCAGCTTTTTCAGTCTCCTATTTCACCCTCTTCAAGCAGCTCTTTAGTTTCTCTTCAGTTTCTGCCATTATCATGGTATCATCTACATATCTGAGGTTGTTGATATTTCTCCCAGTAATCTAACTTCCAGCTTGTACTTCATCCAGCCTGGCATTCTGCATAATGTACTCTGCATATAAGTTAAATAAGCAGGGTGACAATACACAGCCTTTCCTAATTTTGATATATTTATTTCCCAATTTTGAACCACTCCATTGTTCCATGTCTGGTTCTAACTCTTGCTTCTTGACTTGCATATCAGTTTCTCAGGAGACCAATAAGGTGGTCAGAGATAAATTATCTCTTTAATAATTTTCCAGTTTCTTGTGATCCCAAAGGCAAAGGCTTTAGTGTAGTCAATGCAGAAGTAGATGATATTCTGCAACTCCTTTCTTTATGACTCAACGGATGTCAGCAATTTGATCTCTGGTTCCTCTGTTTTTTTTCTAAACACAGCTTATACATCTGGAATTGCTTGGTTTACACACTGCTGAAGCCTAGCCCGAAGGATTTTGAGCACAAGCTTGCTAGTATGTGAAATGTGTGCAACTGTACAGAAGTTGGCTTTAGCATTGTCCTTCTTTGGGAATGGAATGAAAATTGATCTTTTCCCATACTGTGGCCAGTACTGAGTTTTCCAAATTTCCTGACATACTATGTGCAGAACTTTAACAGCAACATCATTTAGGATCTGAAACAGCTTAGCTGGAATTCCATCACCTTTACTAGATTTGATCATAGTAATGCTTCCCAAGGCCACTTGACTTCACATTCCAGGATGTCTGGCTCTAGGTGAGTGCCTATACCATCATGGTTATCAGGGTCATTAAGACTTTTTTTTTCTGTGTATTCTTGCTACCTGTTCTTAATCTCTTTTGCTTCTGTTAGGTCCTCACAGTTTTTGTCCTTTATCGTGCCCATCCTTGCGTGAAATGTTCCCTTGATATCCCCAATTTTCCTGAAGAGATCTCTAGTCTTTCCTATTGATTGTTTACCTCTGTTTCTTTGCATTGTCCACTTAAGAAGGCTGTCTTATCTCTCCTTGATATTCTCTAAACTGTGCATTCAGATGGCTGTATCTTTCCCTATCTCCCTTGCCTTTCACTTCTCTTCTCATCTCAGCCATGTGTAAAACCTCCTCAGACAATCACTTTGCCTTCTTGCACTTCTTTACTTTGGGATGGCTTGGTCACTGCCTCCTGTACAATGTTATGAACCTCCGTCCATAGTTATTCAGGCACTCTATCAGGTCTAATTCCTTGAATTTATTCATCACCTCCACTGTATTATCATAAGGGATTTGATGTAGGTTATACCTGAATGGCCTAGTGGTTTTCCCTACCTTCGTCTATTTAAACCTGAATTTTGCAATAAGGAGCTCATGATCTGAGCCACAGTCAGCTCCCAGTCTTGTTTCTGATGACTGTATAGAGCTTCTCTATTTTCAGCTGCAAACAATATAATCAATCTGATTTCTGTATTGAGCATCTGATTTCTGTACTGAGCATCTAGTGATGTCCACATGTATACTCATCTTTTGTGTTGCTGGAAGAAGGTGTTTGCTATCACCAGTGCATTCTCTTGGCAAAACTCTGTTAGCCTTTGCCCTGCTTCATTTTGTACTTCTAGGCCAAACTTGCCTGTTAATCCAGGTATCACGTAACTTTCTACTTTTGCATTCCAATCCTCTATAATGAAAAGGACACCTTTCTTTTTGGTGTTAGTTCTAGAAGGTCTTGTAGGTCTTCATAGAACCAATCAACTTCAGATTCTTCGGTAATAGTGGTTGGGGCGTAGACTTGGATTGCTGTGATACTGAATGGTTTGCCTTGGAAATGAACCAAGATCAGTTTTTTTGCAACCAAGTACTGCATTTAAGACCCTTTTATTGATGATGATGGCTACTCCACTTCTTCTAAGGGATTCTTGTCCACAGTAGTAGGTATCATGGTCATCTGAATTAAATTCACCCACTCTCACCCATTTAAGTTCACTAATTCCTAAGATGTCAATGTTCACTCTTGCCATCTCCTGCATGACCACATCCAGTTTACCTTGATTCACGTACCTAACATTCCAGGTTCCTATGCAATATTGTTCTTTACAGCATTGGACTTTACTTTCACCACCAGACATATCTACAACTGTCATTTCTGCTTTGGCCCAGCTTCTTCATTCTTTCTGGAGCTATTAGCAATTACCTTCACTCTTCCCCAGTAGTATAACGGACACTTTCTGACCTGTGGGGCTCATCTTCCAGATCACAGCCTTCATGGATCACAGCCTTGTTGTGGCAAAGGTGACTGTGTAACTCAATGAAGCTATGAGCCATGCTGTGCAGGATCACTCAAGGTGGACAGGTCATAGTGGAGAGTTCTGACAAAATGTGGTCCACTAGAGGAGGGAATGGTAAACCACTCCAGCATTTTTGCCATGAGAATCCCATGAACAGTATGAATATTAAACTAGGTCTAAATTAAAAATATAACTTTACATTAAAGCACCATTGTGACTTAATTGTAAAATCAAGACTTGAGAGTCACTGCTTAACCAGGACATTTCCCAAATCTTATCCCAAGATAGCTAACAAAGTCATTCTGACCTATGAATACTGGATTCCCAAGTACTTGTAGAACAAAAACAACAGCCAGGCATGAAGACTAATCTTAAGAATATTTAAGATATGGCTTCTTTCACCAGTCTCTCAATAGACACTGTTGTGGTTTTTCAGTCACTAAGTCATGTTGATCTCTTTATGACCCCATGGACTGCAGCATGACAGGTTTCCCTGTCCATCACCATCTCCCAGAGTTAGGTTTCCCTGTCCATCACCATCTCCCAGAGTTTGCTCAAACTCAGGTCCACTGAGTAGGTGATGCCACCCAACCATCTCATCCTCTGTTGTCCCGTTCTCCTCCAGCCTTCAATCTTTCCAAACATCAATGTCTTTTCAACAAGTCAGTTCCTCCCATCAGGTGGCCAAAGTATTGGAGCTTCAGCTTCAGCACCAGTCCACCCAATGAATACTCAGGGTTGATTTCCTTTAGGATTGACTGGTTTGATATCCCTGTTGTCCAAGGGACTCTCAAGAGTCTTCTCCAGCACCACAGTTCGAAGGCATCAATTCTTTGGCACTCAGCCTTCTTTATGGTCCAGCTCTCACATCCATACATGACTATTGGGAAAAAACCATAGCTTTGACTATATGAACCTTTGCTGGCAAAGTGTTATCTATGTTTTTCAATATGCTGTCTAGTTTTGCCATAGCTTTTCTTCCAAGGAGGAAGTATCTTTTAATTTCATGGCTGCAGTCACCATCCACAGTGATTTTGGAATCCAAGAAAATAAAAGTCTACCACTGGTTCCATTTTTTCCCCATTTATTTACTGTGAAGTGATGGGACCAAATGCCATGATCCTCAGCTTTTTCACTCTCCTCTTTCACCTCCATTAAGAGGCTCTTTAGTTCCTCTTTGCTTTCTGCCATTAGGGTGGTACCATTTACATATGTGAGATTACTGATACTTCTCCCGTCAATCTTGATTCCAACTTGTGATTCATCCAGTCCAGCATTTCGCATAATGTACTCTGTATATAAGTTAAATAAGCAAGGTGACAATATATACCTTCAGTCTACATTGACTGAGTATCTCTCTTACTTGAAAGAAACTCTGCTACATCGTGAGAGGATATAAAGCTAGAAAGACACAATCCCTGTCCTTAAGGAGTTTATAGACCAATGCAAAGACTAAGCTATCACAAAACATGATAAATGCAGAGGGAAAAAATGCCATAATTTGTCACTAATAAAGCCCTCAATATCATTTGATTAGTACAAATATCAGATGAAGATGCTAACAAGTGCAAAAAAGTTAATAACCTAAAAATTTTCCATTAATATGTCATCCTAGAATTATCTTCCACATTCTCTACAGAAGAATAAGAAGATCAAGATGATCTAACTAATTAGCCTTTTCTTGGTACCTATAAATTATTTGATTTCTTCCATTTTACACGCTTTCTTTGTTTTTAAAGCAATCTTCTTCCTCTCCAAAAAAACAATGTTGAAGGGGGAACAAAAGAAAATCACAAATAACAACATGTCAGTCTCTTTACACTTAAGATGCAAATTCCTCAAGAAACTAAGCATAAAATTGCAAAGGGATTAAAATCAACACAGTTAACGGACATAAGGAAATTACTCAAAGAGTAAATTTAAGCAAAAAAATAATATCTTTGATCTTAGGGAGCTATGTAACCCACTAAGTTATGAAATTTATGACTGGAATTGTAAAAGAAGAAATACTCACCATGCCCAGGTTCATACTGGTTTACAGTCAATTGATCAGGTTTATGTTTAATGAATCCTTCCTTCAACCATTTCTCTAAAATGGTCTCACAAATGTCAGGAAGACCTGAAATCAGTAATGATAAAAGTGAAACATATTAAATTACTTTTCATGTTTAACCCAAGAATGAACAAAATAGTCACTGTGATTTAAATCACACAGCTTTTGGTTTAGTAGTCAGATCCAAACATAACAGTAAACTCACAAGCAAAGGAAAATAAAAACAAAATCTTAATAACCTTTTAAAATTATTTTATTAACTTTATCAAATAAAATATATAAAAGTATTTTACAGACAACAATTTTGGTATTTTTAAAGTATCAATAAAATTATAAAATTTACTATATTATATGGAAACTAGCCTGACCAATTTATTATCTTAAATTATTAATTCATTTTAAATTTAATTATTTGAAATTATTTCTTTTTGAAAACATGTTTTTCAAAGTAGAACTAAGTTACTTTTATTGGGGTCATAAATGTTATCTCATGAGGCAAAGGAAATCCTTAAATAAGATGAAAGTCATAAATATACACATAAATTGAGTTCCAACAAAGACATCTACCAAAGGATTAATATCTAAATTATATGGTAAAATCTTATTAATACATTGGACTACTCAGAAAAAACTAGCAAAGAAGATGAAAAAAGAATTCACAGAAAAGGAATAAAAATGGCCAATCTCACTAGTAATCGGATATAAATTTAAAAGTGATATTTCACATGCCGCTGGGGTAGGGGGTAAGGAAATAAGCACTTTGTGAGAGAATGTTCATATAGCTCTTTCAGGATGCAATCTGTCAGTGTCTACTGACATTTTTAAGTGAGCATAACTTTGACAGGATTCTAATCTAGCAGTTTCATTTCCCTTGAGCAACTCTTGCTTAATGCCTAAAGAGGTGTGTACAAAGATATTTACTGCAGCACAACTTGTAAAAGTCAAAAACTAGAACTAACCTAAATGTCTAGCAAAAGGAAACTAACTGAATAAGCAATTACTGAATATTCAACAAAATGAAAACCTGTATAAGATCTCTAACATATACTGTGATAATGTGACAATATATGAATATACAATTCATGACATACAATATACTGCTACATGTTAACAACTATATACTTTAACAGGTTATTTGGATGTAAATTCATTTATAAAGATTAAAATAATATACACTAAACTGTTAACTGTATTACTTCTGAACAGGTGTATGGGAGTACAGATAGTGCTCAAGAGAAATTAAATTTAGTTTTATTTGTATGTATAACATTTTTAACACAAAACTACACTGTTTAATCTAAATGACTTACATTTAATCAACTGTTTTATATGTCAACATACAAATGACAAATGAAAAATAATCTCAACCATGATATCCTAGTATTATATATTAATATTTTTTCCTGAACCAGCCCTTATTGTTTGCTAACAATTACTTACCCCCAGGTAACGGCTTATCTTTATCTACATTGTTGATCTCATAGTGGAATTCATAGCCAAAATGCTTTACTCTTCTGTGTTTTAAGGATTTTTGAACTGTATGAAGAGAAGTAAACTATTTAGGAGAAAAAGAATTTCATTCCTTCATATATTTCAAAGTTAATTTTATGAATAAGGATTAATTTAGTAATGGTAATTTTTGTTAACTGCTAAATCACTGTCTTCAGTAAAACTGAACATTCTACTTCATATCTGTTATTATTTTAAGTCTAAAATTGAAACAAACTTTTAAGGGTTTTACCCAATGAATTTGAAAGAGCTAATCATAAACTCTGATGCTCACAAGATTGCTAATGATCTGGAAACAGAGTAACTAATTTTTAAATTTCTCCCGGACGTTTTTAACTACATTATAATCATATAGTACTGAACTGCTAATTTCTCATTGTAAAAACTGTCTTAGGGTAGAGAAAACCAAATAAGACAATATACATATGTCCCTGTGTATCCTTGGGGAATTGGTTCCCTCAAATGCCAAAATCCAAGGAGGATTAAGTCTCTTACATAAAATAGTGAAGTATTTATTTATAACCTAAACATATCTTTCACATCCTCCAGAATGCTTTAAATCTTTAGATTACTTACAATACCTAGTACAATGTATGACATGTAAGACAGCTGCATATACAATATTTATGTGTGTGTGTATATATATGTATGTGTGTGTGTATATATATATACACACACACACACTGGCTTCCCCAGTGGCTCAGTGGTTAAAGCATCTGCCCGCAATGCAGGAGACATGGGTTCGATTCCTAGGTCGGGAAGATCCTCTGGAGAAGGAAATGGAAACCCACTCCAGTATTCTTGCCTGGAGAATCCCATGGATGGAGGAGCCTGGTGGGCTACAGTCCACGGAGTTGCAAAGAGTCTGACATGACTGAGTGACTTCACATTCATATATTATGAAATGCCAACATATTTTTACCCTTTTGGAACTTTCTAGAATTTTACTTTTTCAGATTTTTTCAATCCAGAGTTGACTGAATTCATGCATACAGAACCCATGAATACAGACAACCAAATGTATGTGAAACAGCTTATTACTGTTAGCTCTACAGTTCAGTTCAGTTACTCAGTCATGTCCAGCTCTTTGCGACCCCATAGACTGCAGCACATCAGGTTTCCCTATTCATCACCAACTCCTGGAGCTTGTCCAAACTCATGTCCATCGAGTCGGTAATGCCATCCAACCATCTTATCCTCTGTCATCCCCTCCTCCCCCTGCCTTCAATCTTTCCCAGCATCAGGGTCTTTTCCAATGAGTCAGTTCTTTGCATCAGGTAGCGAAAGTATTGGAGCTTCAGTTTCAGCATCAGTCCTTCCAATGAATATTCAGGACTGATATCCTTTAGGATTGACTGGTTTGATCTCCTGGCAGTCTAAGGGACTCTCAAGAGTCTTCTCCAACATCACAGTACAAAAGCATCAATTCTTCGATGCTCAGCTTTCTTTATAGTCCAACTCTCACACCCATACATGACTACTGGAAAAACCATAGCTTGGACAAGATGGTCCTCTGTCAGCTCCACAAATGTTGGCTAATAAATATTCATCAATTTGGAGCTTTAAATTGATACCTATATATAAAAGCTACTTATTATTAATGCTCTTAAGAATTGTTAGTGTGACTTACCTAACAGTAGATCCAGAGCACTTTCAGTAATTTTGAGGAAACAGAATTTTAAAAGCCAAAGGAGAAGAAGACATTTTGCAGAAGCTTCTAAATATCAGTTTTAAAGTTTTACTTACAATTTTGATTGTCTGTATCTTCTGTCCAGTTAACACTCTCCAAAAGCATTTTCTCATCCTCAGAAGAAATAATTTCTTCTATTACTTTGAGACCTGGAGGCAAGGCTTGAAGCCCCAACTCTTTCCACTGTGCTGTGGGAAACAAAATTAAAACAGTCAACATACAAAACTTAAAGTTCTCATAGACAAATAACTCTGTTCAATTAGCCTTTTAGCAGTTCACAAAACCCTGTGAAATGGAGTATTTCCTGCCATATCAGTAAACAAGGATGGCACAGTGATCTGCGATTTTGGGCCTCCAAATATAATAAATTGCTGAGCCCAGAGGGTGCTCAATACCTGCCATCCACCAGCTATCAGCTGCTAGCAACCCCTACAGTGAACGAGGAACTAAGGATATAACAAAATCAAGAAAGAGGATGCTGGCCCCAGACAGATGAGGTCGTACAAAGAAAGTATTTCAGCAAATAAGCCCCAGATGCTTGCATGTTCCCATACTTATAAAAGCACTAAATTCCTTGCAATACCTGGTTTTCCTTAATTAACAATCTTTTATGTTCAGACTACCTGCCCCACTTAGTTGCAAACTTTTCTATAACCTGACTGCTTCCCCAACCTCGTCAAAGCAGAGCTTTGAGGGCTACTTGAGATGCTGCCTCCTGGGCTTGAAGTCCTAAGAATTCTCACTGAATAAAACAACTCTCTGCTTTCAGGCTGTGACTAGTTTTTTAGTTGACACTTGGCTGACGGACAAGGGAACCAGAGCAGATTCCTCTTCTTCAGCTGGACTCTACAGAGATCCAGAGCCTTGATTCCTTTGCCCATCAGCCTGCTCAGCCAGTCCAGATGAATCTGGGTGAGTCTGTCCTGGTTCTAGAATTTCCCATTATTGGCTGATGATCCTAAGTTTTATTCAGTGGGGGAAAAAGTTATTCTTGAAACTTGGCTTCAAGGTGTACCTGGCTGCTCAGTTTAGACACAGGGTGGGATACCCTCAGTCAGAGGACTAGGAAGATTCTGCTCCAGCAAGGAACCCTCAGTGTTAAGGCACTGGGAAGGCTCAGTTTGGATACTGAGTAGATAGCCTCACTTGACAGACTTTGCTCAGTTAAACACTGAGTAAGGTAGGACTGAGTTATTAGGCGTAAGACTGGCTTGTTTTTCCTTGATTTGGTTTACCTTAACAGAGTGTGTCAAAATAAAATAAAAATCTTCTGAGAACTTCTGAGCTCCGAAGGGACTCTTCCTTCCAGCCAGCAATGGCTTTCTCAGGTGACAGAACCTTGCAGGAGTGGTAGAGGCAGACCTCTAGGTCTGTAGGTGCATGAGGCTGCACTTACAGGGAAATCCACTCACATAATTAACAATCTGCTCAACCAGGGACAGGTGTAAGAACTGGCCATTCCACAATTTGAGCACTTATGGAAGTCTTATACTTCACTGGGATACCCAAGGCACATTAGAGGGGGCTGAGACAACTCTGAGGCAAAACCGGAAGACTAAGCATTCAAGCAGCACACGCTGGTCTGCCACATGATCCTCATTAGCAATTTCATCTTGACAAACTGACTTCAAAATGAAGGTTTCAGAATAAAAGAAAAAGGAAAGACAGAGTTCCAGTACCCTAGCACGGCAAATGTATGTTACAAAACTTACAAGTGTTTACTTGATCGGAAATTGGAGAAAATCTCACCCTGGAAATTGAGGGCGCTCTTCACTGCAAACACAGTTAAAGTTAAAAGCTGGATTGGTAAAACCTTAAACAAAGGGCTTTAGTTTCTTTATACAAGATGGTCACATCTCTTTTGCTTAAATGGTGAACTAGGCATGTTCCATTGGGGAATATTTCCCCTGTGTGGTATTGTAAGACAAGGCATATAAATTGCCACTGCTGCTGCTGCTAAGTCACTTCAGTCGTGTCCAACTTTGTGCGACCCCATAGACAGCAGCCCACCAGGCTCCCCCGTCCCTGGGATTCTCCAGGCGAGAACACCGGAGTGGGGCCATTTCCTTCTCCAATGCGTGAAAGTGAAAAGTGAAAGTGAAGTCGCTCAGTCATGTCCAACTCGTAGCGACCACATGGACTGCAGCCTTCCAGGCTCCTCCACCTATGGAATTTTCCAGGCAAGCGTACTGGAGTGGGGTGCCACTGACTACCTGTACTAACCAGCAGTTACCTGAGCCACACAAATAAGCAAAAACTGGGAACCAACATGCAAGGGGTACTAAAAATAGGACTAGTGACTTTGCTTTGGTTTAACTCATAAACTCAGAATAGTCTTTGCTGAATGGTTTATACAAACCTTTAAGGGCATGATAAATGAAATTCTGAAATTATAGAACACAGAACTTTGTAAAATACATTTCAGTTCAGTTAAAATCTTGTCACTGATTTTAGTAACTTTAGACGACAGAACTATGCTTCGTAGAGCTAAAAACAACTGTCTTTCTCTTCCAAATCTCTAAAACCAGAATGTGAATACAGGCCATGAGGACCTGAGACTGAGCCTAATTAACTCAAGCACACAAAACCTAAAATAAAGGGGAAAAAATGGCAGTTTTAAAATTAAAACCACTGGAAGTGCTCCCTCCCTTAGCCAAACTTACAGATAACAAGCCTTAGTCATCTGAGCAAGCAATCTTAACGTATTCTGTTTGTAAACTAGTAAGTTTATATTGTTATATGTGGTTCATATCTAAGCTTTTAGTAAAGCCATGAGATTTCTAGTTTGCCTCTTTATGTCTGTGTACACATTATACCTATGAAATATCTCTACTTCTAGAAAGTACTATCAAAATTAAGTTTATAAAGAGTTCTACTTAATTTTAATAAAAGCACTTACATTTAAAATGGCAAAGACAACTTTCAGGTTCATGTGAAGTGGGAAATATTCACTATTAGGGTGATATCTGATATTGATGTTTAAGATTATTGATCTAATTAAGACATGTTAAGATTATTGTACCTAACCCAGGTTTAATAAATAAGACCTTACTAGATCTCTCGCAAGAAAAATAACTTGACATGAAATAACTTTAAAGTAAAAGTAAATGAAATAAGAACTTTGATATAAAAACTTTAAAGTAATTATATTTTAGAAATATCTACTTAAAATGATCTTTCCAGATATTTGGTAACTTAAAGTTCTAGAACAGTGTTAATTTAAGTGATGTAAGTTTATTAAATAGCTAAAAGATACTGAGACATCAATTACTAAATAGAAAAACTAAAGGTAGTTGGAAATACTGTTGAAAATGTTTCATATCACCTGAGATTTTCTCTATGAGAAAACAAATGTTTTTAAAAATTATCACTAGTGTTTATGCTCATCAGTTTATAAAATGCTTCCCTGATAGCTCAGTTGGTAAAGAATCTGCCTGCAATGCAGGAGACCCTGGTTCAATTCCTGGGTTGGAAAGATCTGCTGGAGAAGGGATAGGTTACCCACTCCAGTGTTCTTGGGCTTCCCTTGTGGCTCGGCTGGTAAAGAATCTGCTGGCAATATGGGAGACCTGGGTTCAATCCCTGGGTTGGGAAGATCCCCTAGAGAAGGGAAAGACTACCCACGCCAGTATTCTGGCCTGGAGAATTTCATGGAGTGTATAGTACATGGGGTCAAAAAGAGTCTGACACGACTGAGCTACTTTCACTTTCAATTTGAAGACAGTTCATAATTGCTTGTTAGCTAAGAGTTGAGCATTCTAATTTAAACATGTAGTTAAAGTGAATAACACAGTAACATTTCAGTAAACAATAAGAAATAGAATGTATGATTTCATTAAAAAGGTATGAGAAATGGAATTACATCTTATTGAAAAAAAAAGTATGAGCTGGTTAATTTTATTTGGGTGGAAAATGAGACACAGAATGGATACAGAAAGTGATGAGAGATTGTGGAAACAAACCCTGAAGAAAAGTTCTATACACAGTCAGGATTAACCAAATTTAGACTGAAGTTGTTGAGTAAATGGACTTCAAGTGAGCTAGTATAGGACTGGAATTTAATTTGTTAAAAGTGCTCTTTTTATAATAGATTGCGTGAGTTTCTGCGTCCTTAAATGATCTATATTTATTTTCTTTTAATAGTTTTTGTGACTTGGGTTAAATGAATAGTTATCATTTCAGTGACCTATGATCCTTTGTGCTTTAAAACCTTTATGATATTTCTAACACACTTCCCAAATATCAAAATCTAACTAAAGCTCTTTTAGTCTCCAGCTAACTCTGGGATGGATGCTTTGAAGAAGAGTCTTTGAGATGAATATTAAACTAAGTCTCTTTGGTATTTTTATCTTCCCGACCCAGGGATTGAACCCAGGTCTCAGACATTTTATGCAGATTCTTTACTATTTGAGCCACCAGAGAAACCCCAACTCAAAAACATTGTCAAGTGATCGAAGGTGAACTTTAGATTGTAGTGTATGGATAAATATCATTAATACAGATATTTCAAATTTTATATGACATCCCTAACATCTGGTATGTCCTGATATAATGTTATCAGTCATAATTGTATTGATTATACTAACATGTTACATGTTGTAGAAATATCCAAGTTTCCTTATTACATTGTACTCAACTCTATAACCATGCTATTTTAAGTTTTGTCCTTTACAGACTATCATAATTTTACATTGCTTTTAAAGATTTTCAAGAAGACAAAGAACTTTTAAACAAATGTGTTTCTGATAGGCTTAATGCTACTTAGTTGCATAACAAATTATAAACTGTAATGGAAAATCTGCTTACTTCATACAGATCGAACTGATAAATGTGATTTATAACTTTGACTTCAGAACATACTAACTTCAATCTGTTTTCCAGTAAACTCTTTTTTATGCTGTGACCTACAAAATGTTGATAAAGAATGCCTTTGTAAACAAAGATAAAACATTTATATTTTTCTCTCTGCCTGCTGCTGCGAAGTCACTTCAGTCATGTCCAACTCTGTGCAACCCCATAGATGGCCGCCCACCAGGCTCCCCCATCCCTGGGATTCTCCAAGCAAGAACACTGGAGTGGGTTGCCATTTCCTTCTCCAATTCATGAAAAGTGAAAAGTGAAAGTGAAGACGCTTAGTCGACCTTGCCAAGATTTGGCTTCTCCAGCTGGCCTTCCTATGGACTTGATGGTTATTGCAACTTGATTACAACTAGTTATACTAATAATTTGTTCTTTAACTTGTTCTCTGTTTCCAAATTGTTTATACCTTTATCTCTCTGCTACACTATGACTTTGTCAAAGTTACTAGCTACATTACTTATAAGATTTCTGCCTCTTTCAGTATGTAACCAGGCATGCAACAAATATAATGATGACTACATAACTTCAAGCAATTGGTCAAAAATGTAGTTCTAAATGCCATCAGTAATTGTGATAGTGTGATTCTAGGTGTGGGAGGAAGCAGGCAGGGTAAAATATCTCATGGATCCTAATAGGTTAAAAGATAGAGGATCCAGAGAATCTTTTATTATCTGTCAATGAGTCTAATCTGGAAATTACCAGAAGTGACATATCAACAAGAAAGAACTCTGGTCCAATCTGGGATGATTCGCCAAGTACCACGGGACAAAAAATGGTCATGAAATGTCTCTCAAATATTGGTCAAATTTCCGACCATGGGCAGGGACTGTAAAATGGAGTATTTCCTGCCATATCAGTAATCAAGGATGTAACGACCATCAGTGATTTCAGGCCTCCAAACATAAATTGCTGAGCCCAGAGGGCACCCAAAAGAGAGAATAATGCCTTCAATCCAGCAACTGTCAGCTGTCACCACTCCCTATGGAGAATGAAGACCTAAGGATATAATAAAATCAAGAAACAGGGGGTGGTTCCAAGATAGTGGAGGAACAGCATGGGGAGACCACTTTCTCCCCAATAAGTTCATCAAAAGATCATTTGAATATGGAGAAACTTCCACAAACCAACTTCTCAATGCTGACAAAGGACACCAGACACCCATAAAGGTAGCCCAATGCCTTCAAAAGGAGGTAGGACAAAAGATAAAAGATGAAAACAGAGACAAAAGATTTAGAGATGGAGACCTGTCCCAGGGAGGGAGTCATGAAGGAGGTAAAGCTTCCACACAATAGGCATGTCAGTGGGGAGCTGTGGAGTCTCAGCTGACAGCATAACTGGAAAAAAAAAAAAACCCACAGAATACACACTTAACCACAACTACCAGCAGAAGTAGCTGAGATACTCGCATCTGCCACCAGCGAGTGGGGGCTGGGCAGGGAGGCACAAGCTGTATCATGGGTCCTTAGGATAGATATCAGGCTTGGATGACCTGCGAACAATCTGAGTAGGCTAATATGACATAGAAACCCAAACTATGGGATCTTGAGAGAGAGATGGCAAAAAAAAAAAAGAACGTTTCCTACAAAGGCTCTAATGCCCCGTGGTAACACCTGGTGCACTCACAGAACAAAAGACTGCATCTGCATCCTAGCAAATACCAAAGGAGAGGAAGCTAGCTGCTACTTAGGGCCCTCCTTCCCCTGAGGCAGAAAGGCAGGTGTGCGACAGCCAGAGTCATAAGGCAAGGGGCCGCTGCAATGTCGGCCCAAGAGACTGGATCTTCCACCAAGCTGTCAACAGGCTGCCAGCTAACCACGTCTTCCTGGGATCCTGGAAGATTCACATCCACCAGGAGTGTCACAGCCTGAGATCAGCTTCCCAGAGGAGACACACGGGACACCTGGGACTAGGCCCTCATGGTACACACAGGAAACCAAGCAGCAGGGACCAGGGAGATGGTTAAGATGCATGGCTCACCTGGGACAGTGGGCTCGCCAAGCACTGGTCACCTGAGCAGCTTGGACCTGGGATGAGCACTAAACAGACAGCCCATCTGGGCCTGTGCCCTTGTGGGGCACCCAAGATCCTGAGAGGCTTAGCCTTGGGAAGTGCACAAAACACAGGGTCCACTTGGGACAGGACCCTCACAGAGCACCCTGGAGCCTGAGCAGTGTGGACCTGGAAAGTACACACCACCTTGGGCTGTGGCAACCCAGGGTGGTCCATCCAACGTAAGCATTGCCCACACATGCCAGCAGTATTTGTTTGCAATGCTCCTCCCTCTCCACAGCACAACTGGACAAGTGAGCCAAAATAAGTGGCCATCTTCACCCCCTCATGCCAGGGCAGAAATTAAGACACTAAAGAGACTTGAAAACAGAAGAAGCCAAAATAAACAAAGAAGGGGCAGCAACCCTGGAAGTGACAGGTGCAACAAATTAAAACCTTGAAGTGAATGCTGATACTGTGTATTTGGGGGGCAGCTATAGACCTTGAGAACAAGTACAAGCCAGAACAAGGGACAATCTGACACAGAACTGAACCCACATTGCCCACAACAGCTCCATAGAAATCCTTACATATGTTTTTACTATTATCACTTTTCAATTTTTGAAAATTTGAATTATTTATTACTCTTTTAACTTTCATTTTTATAGCCTTCTGTCACCTTTCTAAAAAAAAAAGAAACTAGTTTTTTTAAACAAATTCCATACATATCTTTTTAATTTTTGTGATCAATTTTGCATTTTCTATACTGGATCTTTGGGAGTTAACCTCTAGTTTAAGTTTTTAATGTTTGCTTTTTTATATTTATTATTAATTTTCTGTCTTTAAGAATCTAATCTTCAATATCCACTTTAACTTAGGCATTTGATTACTGGCTTGACAACTCTCTCCCCTTTTGACTCTCACTTTTCCCCTCCTGGTCACCTGTACCACCCTCCTCCTTCTTCTCTTCTCTATATAACCATGAATTTCTCTGGGTATTCCTGGTTGTGGAGAGGACTTAGGGACTTTATTATTGGCTTGACTGCTCTCTCCACTTTTGTCTCTTCCCTTTTCTCCCCCTGGTCACCTCTATCTCCCTCTTCCCTCTTCTCTTCTCTTCTCTTCTCTTCTCTTCTCTTCTCTTCTCTTCTCTTCTCTTCTCTTCTCTTCTCTCTACAACTCTGTGAAACTCTGTGGGTTTCTGGCTGTTCAGAGTTGTTTCACCATTAACCTGGGGGTTTTATCTTCTATGCTGTATGGATGGAGAAGTCGTGAGGCTACAGTAAGATTGGGAACAAAAGCCAGAGGGAGGAGGCTCAACTCCAGAACTTTAGAACATCAGAGAATTCCTGACTCAGGGAACATTAATAGACAAGAGCCCACCCAAAAGACTCCATACCTACACTGAAACCAAGCTCCACCAAAAGCCAGCAAGTTTCAGTTCAAGACACCACACTAATTCTCCAGCAAAACAGGAACACAACCCTGAACATTAAAAGATGGGTGGCCTGAAGCCATACCAAACCCATAGACAACCCAAAACTACTACTAAACATCTCACTGCACTCTGGAGAGAAGAGATCCAGCTCCAACCACCAGAATACAGACACAGGTTCCCCCATCCAAGAAACCTTGACAAGCTACTGGTCCAACCTCACCCACAGTGAGGAGACTCCACAATTAAGAGGAACCACAGCCTTCCAGACTGCAGAAAGGGCACCCCCAAACACAGCAAGCTAAGCAAAATGAAAACACAGAAATCTCCAGCAGGTGAAGAAACATGATAAAACCCCACCAAACCAAACATAAAAGAGGTAAACAGGGAGTCTATATGAAAAAGAATTCAGAATAATTATAGTAAAGATGATCCAAAAATTTGTAAACAAAATGGAGTTACAGATAAATAGACTAGAGACAAGGATCAAGAAGATGCAAGAAATGTTTAACAAGGACATAAAAGAAACAAAGAAGAGTCAATCAATAATGAACAATGCAATAACTAAGATTAAAAACACTCTGGAGGAAACCAACGGTAGAATAATGGAGAGAGAAGAGAGGAAAAGTGAGGTGGAAGATAGAATGGTGGAAATAAATTAAGAACAGAGAGAAAAATAAAAAGAAATGAGGACAACCTCAGAGACCACTGGGACAATGTTAATCGCCACAAATGTTGAATCATATCTATTCCAGAAGACAAAAGGAAAGGGCATGAGAAAATACTTGAGGAGATAATGGTTGAAAACTTCCCTAAAATGGGGGAGGAAATAGCCAAGAAACCCAGAGAATCCCAAACAGGATGAACCCAAGGCAAAACACCCCAAGATACATATTAATCAAACTAACAAAAATTATACACAAAGAGCAAATATTAAAAGCAGCAAGGGAAAAGCAATAAATCATACACAAGGGGATCCCCATAAAGATAACAGCTGATATTTCAAAGGAAACTCTTCTGGTTAGAACGGAATGGCAGGGCATACTTAAAGTGATGAAAGAGAAAAACCTACAACCAAGATTACTCTACCCAGCAAGGATCTCATTCAGATGTGAAGGAGAATTCAAAAGCTTTACAGATAAGCAAAAGCTGAGACAACTCAGCACCACCACACCAGCTCTTCAACAAATGCTAAAGAATCTTCTCTAGGCAGAAACACAGAGAAGGTTTATAAAAACGAACCCCAAATAACAAAGTAAATGTAAACAGGATCACAATTATCAATAGTTTACCTTATACGTAAATGGGTTAAATGCCCCAACCAAGAGACAAAGACTGGCCAAATGGACACAAAACCAAAACCCCTATATATGCTGTCTACAAGAAACCTACATCAAACCTAGGGACACATACAGATTGAAAGTGAGAGGCTGGAGGATGATATTTCATGCAAACGGAGACCAAAAGAAAGCAGGAGTAGCAATACTCATATAGAAAATAGACTTTGGAATAAAAAAATAAGAGACAAAGAACACTACATAATGATCAATAGACCAATCCAACAAAAAGATATAACAAATATAAATATATATGCATTGAACATAGGAGCTCCTGAATAACGTAAGGCAAATGCTACCAAGTATGAAAGGGGAAATTAACAGTAACACATTAATCAGTTCAATTCAGTCGCTCAGTCATGTCTGACTCTGCAACACCATGAAGTGCAGCACGCCAGGCCTCCCTTTCCATCACCAACTCCTGAGTTCACTCAGACTCACGTCCATCAAGTCAGTGATGCCATCCAGCCATCTCATCCTCGGTCGTCCCCTTCTCCTCCTGCCCCCAATCCCTCCCAGCATCAGAGTCTTTTCCAATGAGTCAACTCTTCGCATGAGGTGGCCAAAGTACTGGAGTTTCAGCTTTAGCACCACTATTCCAAAGAAATCCCAGGGTTGATCTCCTTCAGAATGGACTGGTTGGATCTCCTTGCAGTCCAAGGGACTCTCAAGAGTCTTCTCCAATACCACAGTTCAAAAGCATCAATTCTTTGGCACTCAGCTTTCTTCACAGTCCAATTCTCACATCCATACAGGACCACAGGAAAAACCATAGCCTTGACTAGACGGACCTTAGTCGGCAAAGTAATGTCTCTGCTTTTGAACATGCTATCTAGGTTGGTCCTAACTTTTCTTCCAAGGAGTAAGTGTCTTTTAATTTCATGTCTGAAATCAGCATCTGCAGTGATTTCGGAGCCCCCAAAAATAAAGTCTGACACTGTTTCCACTGTTCCCCCATCTATTTCCCATGAAGTGATGGGACCGGATGCCATGATCTTCGTTTTCTGACTGTTGAGCTTAAAGCCAACTTTTCCACTCTTCTCTTTCACTTTCATCAAGAGGCTTTTTAGTTCCTCTTCACTTTCTGATATAGGGTGGTGTCATCTGCATATCTGAGGTTATTGATATTTCTCCTGGCAATCTTGATTCAAGCTTGTGTTTCTTCCAGCCCAGCCTTTCTCATGATGTACTCTGCATAGAAGTTAAATAAGCAGGGTGACAATATAAAGCCTTGACGTACTCCTTTTCCTATTTGGAACCAGTCTGTTGTTCCATGTCCAGTTCAAACTGTTGCTTCCTGACCTGCATACAGATTTCTCAAGAGGCAGGTCAGGTGGTCTGGTATTCGATCTCGTTTAAAATTTTCCACAGTTGATTGTGATCCACACAGTCAAAGGCTTTGGCATAGTCAATAAAGCAGAAATAGATGTTTTTCTGAACTCTCCTGCTTTTTCCATGATCCAGCAGATGTTGGCAATTTGATCTCTGGTTCCTCTGCCTTTTCTAAAACCAGCTTGAACATCAGGAAGTTCATGGTTTACGTATTACTGAAGCCTGGCTTAGAGAATTTTGAGCATTACTTTACTAGCGTGTGAGATGAGTGCAGTTGTGCAGTAGTTTGAGTATTCTTTGGCATTGCCTTTCTTTGGAATTGGAATGAAAACTGACCTTTTCCAGTCCTGTGGCCACTGCTGAGTTTTCCAAATTTGCTGGCATATTGAGTGCAGCACTTTCACAGCATCATCTTTCAGGATTTAAAATAGCTCAAGTGGAATTCCATCACCTCCACTAGCTTTGTTCATAGTGATACTTTCTAAGGCCCACTTGACTTCACATTTCAGGATATCTGGCTCTAGATGAGTGATCACATCATCGTGATTATCAAGGTCATGAAGATCTTTTTGTACAGTTCTTCTGTGTATTATTGCCACCTCTTCTTAATATCTTCTGCTTCTGTTAGGTCCAGACCATTTCTGTCCTTTATCAAGCCCATCTTTGCATGAAATGTCCCCTTGGTATCTCTAATTTTCTTGAAGAGATCTCTAGTCTTTCCTATTCTGTTGTTTTCCTCTATTTCTTTGTATTGATCTCTGAAGAAGGCTTTCTTATCTCTTGCTATTCTTTGGAACTCTGCATTCAGATGCTTGTATCTTTCCTTTTCTCCTTGGCTTTTCACCTCTCTTCTTTTCACAGCTATTTGTAAGGCCTCCCCAGACAGCCATTTTGCCTTTTTGCATTTCTTTTCCATGGGGATGGTCTTGATCCCTGTCTCCTGTACAATGTCATGAACCTCATTCCATAGTTCATCAGGCACTCTATCTATCAGATCTAGGCCCTTAAATCTATTTCTCACTTCCACTGTATAATCATAAGGGATTTGATTTAGGTCATACCTGAATGGTCTAGTGGTTTTCCTACTTTCTTCAATTTTAGTCTGAATTTGGGAATAAGGAGTTCATTATCTGAGCCACAGTCAGCTCCTTGTCTTGTTTTTGCTGACTGTATAGAGCTTCTCTATCTTTGGCTGCAAAGAATATAATCAGTCTGATTTTGGTGTTGACCATCTGGTGATGTCCATGTGTAGAGTCTTCTCTTGTGGTGTTGGAAGAGGGTGTTTGCTATGACCAGTGCATTTTCTTGGCAAAACCCTGTTAGTCTTTGCCCTGCTTCATTCCACATTCCAAGGCCAAATTTGCCTGTTAATCCAGGTGTTTCTTGCCTTCCTCCTTTTGCATTCCAGTCCCCTATAATGAAAAGGACATCTTTTTGGGTGTTAGTTCTAAAAGGCCTTGTAGGTCTTCATAGAACCGTTCAACTTCAGCTTGTTCAGCATTATTGGTTGGGGCATAGACTTGGATTACGGTGATACTGAATGGTTTGCCTTGGAAACAAACAGAGATCATTCTGTCGTTTTTGACAGAATGTTGTCCCCTGGAGAAGGGAATGGCAAACCACATCAGTATTCTTGCCTAGAGAACACCATGAACAGTATGAAAAGGCAAAATGATAGGATACTGTAGGTGCCCAATATGCAACTGGAGATCAGTGGAGAAATAACTCCAGAAAGAATAAAGGGATGGAACCAAAGCAAAAACAATACCCAGTTGTGGATGTGACTGGTGATAGAAACAAGGTCTGATGCTGTAAAGAGCAATATTGCATAGGAACCTGGAATGTCAGGTCCGTGAATCAAGGCAAATTGGAAGTGGTCAAATAAGAGATGGCAAGAGTGAACGTCAACATTCTAGGAATCAGCAAACCAAAATGGACTGGAATGGGTGAATGTAACTCAGATGACCATTATATCTACTACTGTGGGCAGGAATCCCTCAGAAGAAATGGAGTAGCCACATGGTCAACAAAACACAATAACAGTGGGGGAATTTAATATCCCACTTACACCTATGGATATATCAGCCAAACAGAAAATTAGCAAAGAAACACAAGCTTCAAACTATGCAATGAACCAGTTAGACCTAACTGATATCTACAGGGCATTTCACCCCTAAAACAATGGATTTTTGTCTTTTTCTCAAGTGCACATGGAACATTCTCCAGGACAGATCATATCCTAGGCCTAAAATCTAGCTTTGGTCAATTTTAAAAAGTTGAAATCGTTACAAGCATCTTTTCTGATCACAATGTAGTAACATTAGATAACAACTACAGGAAAAAAAAACTATAAAAAACACAAACATAAAGAAGCTAAACAACATGCTTCTGAATAACCAACAGCTCATGGAAGAAGTAAAAAGGAAATCAAAATATGCATAGAAACAAATGATAATGAAAACACAACAATCCAAAACCTATGGGATTCAATAAAAGCAGTGCTGAGGGAGGTTCATAGCAATACAAGCCTACCTCAAGAAACAAGAGAAACATCAAATAAACAATCTAAATTTACACGTAAGCAACTAGAAAGAACAACAACCAGAAAATAGACAAAATAGACAAACCATTAGCCAGACTCATCAATGAAAAAGGAACAAAAATCAACAAAATTAGAAATAAAAATGGAGATATCAACACAGAAAATACAGAAATACAAGCGATCATAAAAGACTACTATGATCAACTATTTGTGAATAAAATGGACAACTTGGAAGAAATGGACAAATTCTTAGAAATAACCTTCCAAAACTGAACCAGGAAGAAACAGAAAATCTGAACAGACCAATTATGAGCACGGAAATAGAAACTGTAATCAAAAATCGTCCAACAACAAAAGCCCAGGACCAGATGGCTTCACAGGTGAATTCTACAAAAAATGTAAAGAGCTAACACCTATCCTACTCAAGCTCTTCCAGAATATTGCAGAGGAAGGTAAACACCCAAACTCATTCTATGAGGCCACCATCACCCCTAATACCCAAACCAGACAAAGATGCCACAAAAAAAAAAAAAAAAAAAAGAGAGAAAGCTCCAAGCCAGTATCACTGATGAACATAGATGCAAAATCCTCAACAAAACTCCACCAAACAGAATCCACCAACATATTAAAAAGATCATACATCATGACCCAGTGGACTTTGTTCCAGGGATGCAAGGATTCTTCAGTCTTCACAGATCAATCAATGTAATACACCACATTAACAAAATGAAAGATAAAAACCATATGGTTATTTCAACAGATGCAGAGAAACCCATTTATGAATTTAAAAAAAAAAAAAAAAAACTGTCCAGAAAGCAGGAATAGAAGGAACATACCTCAACATAATGAAAGCCACATACAACAAACCCACAGTGAACATTATCCTCAATGGTGAAAAACTAAAAGGATTTTCTCTAAAATGAGGAAAAAAGGGTGCCAACTCTCACAGCTACTTTTCAACATAGTTTTGGAAGGCCTAGCCACAGCAATCAGAGAAGAAGAAATAAAAGGAATTGGAAAAGAAGCAAAACTTTCACTGTTTGCAGATGACATGATCCTCTATATAGAAAACCCTAAAGATACCACTGGAAAATTACTAGAGCTAATCAATTAATATAGTAAAGTTGTAGGATATAAAATTAATACATGGATATCACTTGAATTCCTATACACTAACAATGAAAAAACAGAAAGAAAAATTAAGGAAACAATCCCATTCATCATTGCAATGAAAAGAATAAAATACTTAGGAATAAATTTACCTAAAGAAACAAAAGATCTATATATAGAAAACTATAAAACAATGATGAAAGAAATCAAAGATGACACAAATAGATGGAGAAATATACCATGTTCGTGGATTGGAAGAATCAATGTAGTGAAAATGAGTACAATACCCAAGCAATCTATAGAATCAATGCAATTCCTATAAAGCTACCAATGGTATTTTCAACAGAACTAGAACAAATAATTTCACAATTTGTATGGAAACACAAAAAACCTCAAATAGCCAAAGCAATCTTGAAGAAGAAGAATGGAACTGGAGGAATCAACCTGCCTGAATTCAGACTATATTACAAAGCTATAATCATCAACACAGTATGGTATTGGCACAAAGACAGAAATATACATCAATGGAACAAAATAGAAAGCCCAGAGATACATCCATGCACCTCTGGACACCTGACAAAGGAGGCAAAAACATACAATTGAGAAAAGACAGTCATCTCTCTAGCAAGTGGTACCGGGAAAACTGGTCAACCATGTGTAAAAGAATGAAACTAGAACACTTTCTAACACCATACACAAAATTAACTTCAAAATGGATTAAAGATCTAAACATAACACCATAAACTATAAAACTTTTAGAGGAAAATATAGACAGAACACTTAAACCACAAGAAGATCCACTATGTCCCACCTCCCAGAGTAATGGAAATAAAAACAAAAATAAACAAATGGAACCTAATTAAAATTAAAAGCTTTTGCAAATGAAGGAAATTATAAGCAATGTGAAAAGGCAGTATTCAGAATAAAAGAAAATAACAGCGAATGAAACAACTGACAAAGAATTAATCTCCAAAATATACAAGCAGCCCATGCAACTCAATACCAGAAAAACAAATAACCCAATCAAAAAATGGCCAAAGAACTAAACAGATATTTCTCCAAAGAAGACATACAGATGGCTAATAAACACATGAAAAGATGCTCAACATCACTCATTATTAGAGAAATGCAAATCAAAACCATGATGAGGTATCATCTCATGCCAGTCAGAATGGCCACCATCAAAATGTCTACAAACAATAAATGTTGAAGAGGGTGTGGAGTAAAGGGAACCTTCTTACACTGTTAGTGGGAATGCATACTAGTATAGCCACTATGGAGAACCATATGGACATTCCTTATAAAACTGCAAACAGAACTGTCATACGACCCAGCAATCCCACTGCTGGGCATACACACCGAGGAAACCAGAATTGAAAGAGACACGTGTACCCCAATGTTCACTGCAGCACTGTTTACAATAGGTAGGACATGAAAGCAACCAAGGTGTCCATTGGCAGATGCATGGTTAAGGACATTGTGGTGCATATACACAATGCAATATTATGCAACTATAAAAGGGAAGACATTTGAGTCATTCTAATGAGGCAGATAAACTGGAATCTATCATACAGAGTGAAGTACGTGAGAAAGAGAAACATCAACTCAGTATAATAACACATATATATGGAATTTACAAAGATGGTAATGACAATCCTATATGCAAGGCAGCAAAACAGACACAGATGTAAAGAACAGACTTTTGGACTCTGTGGGAGAAGGGGAAAGTGGGATAATTTGAGAGAATCGCACTGAAACATGTATATTACCATATGTAAAATAGATGACTGTGCAAGTTCAATGCATGGAGCAGGGAACCCAAAGTCAGTGCTCTGGGACAACCCAGAGAGATGGTGTGGGAGGGTGATGGGTGCGGGGGTTCGGGATGGGTGGACTCATGTGTACCTATAGCTGACTCATGTTGATGTATGGCAAAAACCATCACAATACTGTAAAGTAATTACAGTCTTACTGCAAATTATCCAAATTATCCTTCAATTAAAATAGTTAATTTTTTTTTTAAGTCAAGAAACAGGATTCTGGCCCCACATAGGTGAGGTACACATGGAAAAAATTATTTCAATATACCCAGATGCTTGCATCTTTCTAAACTTAGAAAAGTGTTAAATTCCTTACCTTTAAAGATATATTATTTTCCCTAATTAACAGTAATCTTTGACATTCAGACTACCTGCCCCACTGTACTGCAAACTCCTACATAACTTGACTGCTTCCTCCACTGTCTCAAAGCAGCTTCTCAGGACTACTTGAGATGCTGTGTCCTAGGCTTCACGCTCTAAACATTCCCACAAAATAAAACATAACTGTTAATTTCTAGGTTGACTGGTTTTTTTAGTCAACATTCTAAGCCTCATTTTTAGAAATAATAATGTTGAAAGGCATATAACATATCAGTATGTGCGCTGCCAAAGGGAGCCCAGCACACAACATATTAAAAATATAAAAATTAAGGCTAAGATAAAAGTCATGGTAAATTTTATCCACTGCAATTACCAATAGCAAATACAACAGTATTTACTTAAGTATTTTGTTTGAACATGATCAGGCCACTTTTTAAATCTAAGAAAGTTTTCTTTCTTAGATATCTACAGTATGCCCCTCCATACACAAACCAGATTCTAAATACTTAATATAAAATTTAAATATTCATTTTTGCTTCTATGGTCAAGTAATAGAAAAATGTGAAATAACAGTATGGTGGTTTCTCAAAAATCTAGAGTAGCTATATGACCCAGCAATTCCACTCCTGGGCATACATCTGGGATAAAACCATAATTCAAAAGATACACACATACCAATGTTCCCAGTAGCATTATTTACAACAGCCAAGACATGGAAGAAACATAAATGCCCATTGACAGATGAATGGATAAAGAAGATGTATGTACACACACACACACACACACACACACACACACACACACAACACAGAATACTACTCAGCCATAAAAAATGAAAGAATGTCATCTGTAGCAATATGGATTGAAACAGAGATTATCATTCTAAGGTAAGTGAGAAAGAGAGAGACAAATACCATATGATATCACTTATATGTGGAATCTAAAATATGACACATATGATCTTATTTACAAAACAGAAACAGACTTACAGATATAGAGAGCAGATTTTTGATTGCTTGCCAAGGACAGGGAAGTAGGAGAGGCATGGTTTGTGAGTTTGGGGTTACCAAATGCAAGCTACTGCATATAAAATGGATAAACAACAAGGTCCTACTGTGTAGCACAGGAAACTATATTCAATATCCCATAGTAAACCATAGTGTAAAATATATCACATATATATATAACTGAATCACCTCACTATATACCAGAAACTAACACAACATTGTAAGTCAATTATACTTCAGTTAAAAAAATAGAAAACCTCTGGATCTAATACAGGATTTCAAATAAAAATCATTCCAAAATTCATTTCATGCAATTTCTTACACTGTTCAACACGCTGGAGGAAAACCCAACGATAATATTCTCTGATTAAGATTTATTCTTAAACCACGTAATTTTAAAAACTGACCACAAAAACAAAATACGAAAACAATCTGCTTTGCAAAATCTGAAAGCTTAAGTCAGATTTAAAATTAAGTACATATAGACACTGAGAATCATAACTTATAAAACATATCTTTAATGGAGTTATTTAAAGTTTCCTTTGAGTCTCATTTTAAAAACATCATTTTGACATATACTCACTTAACTACCCACAGCATATCTAGACAAAACTGTTTAACAGCCTAAACGGTAGCAAATGAATATAGTAGCAGGAGATGAGATGTTTAAACATCAAAGTTCAGCTTTCTTTATTTTTTTATTTTTTATTTTTCGTTTATTTTTTTTTTTTTAATTACCTAAGAATTGATGCTTTTGAACTGTGGTGTTGGAGAAGACTCTTGAGAGTCCCTTGGACTGCAAGGAGATCCAACTAATCCATCCTAAAGGAGATCAGTCCTGGGTATTCATTGGAAAAACTGATATTGAAGCTGAAACTCCAATACTATGGCCACCTGATGTGAAGAGCTAACTCATTGGAAAAGCCCCTGATGCTGAGAAAGACTGAGGGCAGGAGGAGGAGACAACAGAGGATGAGATGGTTGGATGGCATCACCGACTCAATGGACATGAGTTTAGGTAAACTCCAGGAGTTGGTGATGGACAGGGAGGCCTGGCATGCCATTCATGGCATCGCAAAGAGTTGGACATGACTGAGCGAATAAACTGAACTGAACTGAACAGAAAAAAATAAAATAAAATAAACATCAAAGTTCATCTCAATGTATTTCATTTCCATGGGTCAGTGGTGAAAAGATGGAATAACCCCTATAGCAATTTTGTAAATCAGTCTGTCAAACTTTTCTTTAAATTAGTTAACTGAATTTATTTAAATAAAATCAAATTTTAAAATCCACAGAATCATGCTGGACAACAGATATAAACTATGAACACATTTCTACCAACACCGAAAGTTCAACTGACTATCACCACTATAAAGCTTCACACATCTTTGGTGGCTAAAGCTGTTCCTCCATAATTGTGAACCTTGGCACACAATCATTTGGATCACAATTAATTCCTAAGTGGTTAATTGAAAGCTTCTAGGTAGACACTGTAAAATAAATCTGAACCCTTAACAATAAATACTGAAAAACACAATTAGACAGCAGGGTTCCAAAATAAATAACATATATAATAAAGATATTGTTAGTTTGGTGGGACCAGCTCCTCAGAAATAATAAGCTGTATCTAAATCATCTCCCTTTAACCACTAGTCCCATACTTATACAATACGAGGCACTTAAAGAATGTTAAAAAAAAAGGGGGGGATTGCTTAACCCCCAAATGGGATGTCCAAAAGTCAACAACTGAAACTTTTGACTTAGATATGAAAGAAAACTCACACAAAAGCAAAAACCATTTTTAAAAAGATACCTGTATGACATACCTTTTTCCACAAAATTCAAGTATAGGATGATCTTTTGTCCTAAATCATCCACTATTTCTTTGCCATTGAGAGTATCATAGGCTTTCTTGGATTCTTCTACAGTTTTGTATCTTACACATGAGTAGGGTTTATTAGGTGGCATTAAGAGAGCATCCACCGATCCACATTTCTCTAAAACTGGTAGCAGCTGGTTCCTACTCACTTGATTACCCAAACCACCATTGGCAACAATCAGACTCTAAAAGACAAAAAAAGAAAGTAACATGAGCAGTTGATATAAACCTGTTATTTTTAAATAACATTTTAAAATAAAATATTGTCAATGATACTGATTTTTAAATAGCCTTTTAGTGACCATAAACACAAATTAAAAGATAACTTTCACTGTTCATAAATTTAACATAATGAAACAGAAAGAAGAGATAGAGAGGAGAAGAAACAAGGATTTACACAAATCTTGCTTTTTGGCTAGACACTGTGCTACATGATTTTATACTCAATCTTCATTAAAATAATCTTCACAACAATCCTGTGTGCTCAGTCACATCCAACTGTTTGTGGCCCCACAGACTGTAGCCCACCAAGCTCTTCTGTCCATGGAGTTTTCCAGGCAAGAATAAAGGAGCAGTTTGTCGTTTCCTACTCCAGGAGATCTTCCCAACCAAGGGACTGGAACTGCATCCCTGCAACTCCTTCACTGGCAGACAGATTCATCACCAGCACAACCCTAGAAGCCCTCACAATAATGCTACAAAGTGGGTAATATTAGTCCCACTTCATATGGAAAGAAACTAAAAATCAGAAAATGAGGTTAGAAATTCGTTAAGGTTGAGTTTAAAATTTACTTCTGTCAGTTTCCAGAATCTATACTTTTTGATATAACCATTATACAATGTTTACTAAAAACTAAAGGTAAAGGTACTGGCTCAAAGGGGAAAAAAAAAAAAACAATTACAAGTTCTATTGAATATGAAATAGAAAAAGTTTCCTGTATCTGGATTATCCAGTCATTTTGCAATTAAATTTTTGTCTTTGAAAGTATCAGGCTTACTTCCTTGTCATTTGCAATCCTGTTCAACTTTACTCAAGGAATTTGGTGGGGAAGAGGTCTCCTATTTTTATCCTAATGCTTGAAGCCTTATAGTCTCTATACTTAAAAACATTCTTCACCATGTTAAGATCTTTAAATTCTGAAGCATAACAAAAGTAAACAACTAATGGCCTAGCGCATCAGGTTCATCATTTACACCAGATATTGGCAAAGCTTTTCTGAGAAATGCCAGAGAGTAAATATTCTAGGTTTCACAGATCATATAAGGCTCTGTCACATAGTCCCATTAATTATTTTTGTTGTTCAGTCATCCAGTTGTGTCCAACTCTTTGTGACCCCAGGGACTGCAGCATGCCAAGCCTCCCTGTCCCTCATCATCTCCTGAAGTTTGCCCAAGTTCATGTCCATTGTATCGGTGATGCCATCCAGCATCTCATTCTGACACCCTCTTCTTCTGCCCTCAATCTTTTCCCAGCATCAGGGACTTTTCTAATGAGTCGGCTGTTTGCATCAGTTGACCAAAATACTGGAGCTTCAGCTTCAGCATTAGTTCTTCCAAAGTGTATTCGGGGTTGATTTCCCTTAAGATTAACTAGTTTGATATCCTTGCTGTCCAAGGGACTTTCAGGAGTCTTCTCCAGCACCACAGTTCAAAGGCATCAATTCTTTGATGTTCTGCCTTCTTTACAATCCAGCTCTCACAACCGTGCATGACCACTGGGGAGACCACAGCCTTGACTATACAGACCTTTCGTCGGCAGAGTAATATGTCTGCTTTTCAACACACTGCCTAGGTTTGTCATAGTTTTCCTGCCAAGAAGCAGTCATCTTCTGATTTCATGGCTGCAGTTACCATCTGCAGTGATTTTAGAGCCCAAGAGAAGGAAAGCTGTCACTGCTTCCACCTTTTCCCCTTCTATTTGCCATGTAGTAATAGGGCAGGATATGCAGATGACACCACCCTTACGGCAGAAAGTGAAGAAGAACTAAAAGCCTCTTGATGAAAGTGAAAGAGGAGAGTAAAAAGTTGGCATAAAGCTCAACATTCACAAAACGAACATCATGGCATCTGGTCCCATCACTTTATGGGAAATAGATGGGGAAACAGTGGAAACAGTGTCAGACTTTATTTTGGGGGGCTCCAAAATCACTGCAGATGCTGACTGCAGCCATGAAATTAAAAGACGCTTACTCCTTGGAAAGAAAGCTATGACCAACCTAGATGGCATATTCAAAAGCAGAGACATTACTTTGCCGACTAAGGTCCATCTAGTCAAGGCTATGGTTTTTCCAGTAGTCAAGTATGGATGTGAGAGTTGGACTGTGTAGAAGGCTGAGCTCCGAAGAATTGATGCTTTTGAACTGTGGTGTTGGAGAAGACTCTTTAGAATCCCTTGGACTGCAAGGAGACCCAACCATCCATTCTGAAGGAGATCAGCCCTGGGATTTCTTTGGAAGGACTGATGCTAAAGCTGAAACTCCAGTACTTTGGCCACCTCATGCAAAGAGCTGACTCATTGGAAAAGACTGTGATGCTGGGAGGGATTGGGGGCAGGAGGAGAAGGGGACAACAGAGGATGAAATGGCTGGATGGCATCACCAACTCGATGGACGTGAGTCTGAGTGAGCTCCAGGAGATGGTGATGGACAGGGAGGCCTGGTGTGCTGCAATTCATGGAGTCGCAAAGAGTTGGACACAACTGAGCAACTGAACTGAACTGAATAGGGCAGGATGCCATAATCTTAGTTTTATTAATATTTAGTTTTAAGCTAGCTAAATCACTCTCCTCCTTCACCCTCATCAAGAGGTTGATCAAGAGGTTCTTTAGTTCCTCTTCACTTTTTGTCATCAGAATGGTATCATCCACGTAACTGAGATTGTTGGTGTTTCTCCCACCTATCTTGATTCCAGCTTATAACTCCTCCAGCCTGGCATTTCTCATAATGTGCTCAGAGTACAGGTTAAATAAACAGGGTGACAGCAGACAGCCCTGTCATACTCCTTTCTTAATTCTGAACCAATCAGTTGTTTTGTACAGGTTCTAAATGTTGCTTCATGACACGCAGAAAGCTTTCTCAGGAGATAGGCTAGATGGGTCTGGTATTCCCATCTCTTTGAGAGCTTTCCACAATTTGTTATGATCCACACAGTCAAAGGCTTTAGTGTAGTTGATGAAACAGAGATAGATGTTTTTCTGGAATTCCCTTGCTTTCTCTATGATCAGACGAGTATTGGCAATTTGATCTCTGGTTACTCTGCCCTCTCTAAACCCAGCTTGGACATCTGGAAGTTCTTGGTTTGTGTATTGCTGAAGCCCAGTGTGCAAGATTTTAAGCATGACCTTACTAGCATGGGAGATGAGTACAATTGTCTGATGGTTTGAATATTCTTTAGTACTACCCTTCTTGGGGACTGGAATGACGATTGACATTTTCCAGTCCTCTGGCCACTGCTGGGTCTTCCAGATTTGCTGACAGATTGAGTGCAGCACTGTGACAGCATCATCCTTTGGGATTTTGAACAGCTACTAGAATTCCATCACATCCACTAGCTTTCTTAACAGCAGTGCTTCCTAAGTAAGGCCCACTTGACTTCACACTCCAGAATATCTGGTTCTGGGCTCTGGGAGTTCATCAAGATCTTTTTGTACAGTTCTTCCATGTATTCTTTCCATCTCTTCCTGATCTCTTCAGCATCTACTAAGTCTCTATTTAGTTATAATTTTTTTAACAACCCTTAAAATGTAAAATTCATTCTTAGGTAACAAGTTAGATTTGACCTGAAGACAGTAGTCTGCCAACACTTAATTTATATGAAGCTGGAGTTTAGAACATAATGGATCAGTTTCATATGTATAAAATGAGAAGGTTTATATCTAGAACCTTGTTTTAAAAGAATGTAAAAGAAATTATTATAAAATTGGATAATAAGTAAAGCTCTGCTCTGTTATGGGGCAGCCAATAGTTTATATGCACGCTGGCTCAATGTTAAAGAATCCGCCTGCAGTGCAGGAGAAACAGGTTTGACCCCTGGGTGGGGAAGGTGCCCTGGAGAAGGAAATGTCAACCCACTCCAGTATTCTTGCCTGGGAAATCCCATGGACAGAGGAGCCTGGCAAACTACCATCCATGGGGTTTCAAAAGAGCCAAACAGGACTTAGTGATGAAAGAACATGTAAGTATACACACACACACACACAATAAACATACTAATGCAATATTATAAAATATGGTATAAAATTTAGTCTCAGATGGTTTATCCTGGGCCTCATTCAGTGAGATAATAAATTAAAGTACCAGAATAGCTTTGGTCATATGTAGCCATAATACAAAAATATTACCAGTATTCCCAAATCTAAGGAACTACAACAGTTTTGTAACTGACAAGGATCCATACCCCACCTAGGAATTGGTGAAGACAGTGAGAGGTGACCTGAGGAGTAACAGTAGTACTCTAAGATACTTTTCAAGTGATTTGTGGGCAATGCTAAAGTCAAACCACACAAAAACAAGTGCAATGCGGGAGGGAAGGCAGGAACTTCCTTGCTATTACATGTGGGCTATACAGTTAATGCTTACTTTAATAAACAGTTGTTCAGTCAAGCAATTTTTCCAGTAATATGAAGAAAAGAATTCAGATTTTTTTAAAGTTATCTTCAGTCCTGATAAGTTGAGGATCATCGCTCTAGAAAAACCTAACAATCACTATAACATTGTACAAAGATACCTACATGCATGCGTGCTAAGTTGCTTTAGTCATGTCTGATTCTGTGCGACCCTAAGGACCGCAGCCTGCCAGGCTCCTCTGTCCACAGGTTCTCTAGGCAAGATCACTGGAGTGGACTGCCATGCCCTCCTCCAAAGGATCTTCCTGACACAGGGATCAAACCTACATCTCTTAAGACTCCTGCAGTGGCAGGTGGGTTCTTTACCACTATCACCACCGGGAAGTCCACAAAGATATCTGTATTTATGACATATAGTAAAAAGAGCATTTGTTCTCCTCTAGATACATAACATATAATTGGAAGTCCTTCTACAAATGTTTTCTCTTCCTTTAAAAATACTGAGGAGGAAAAAAAAATCAAGTCCAAATAAAATGACACTTTGGGAGCCATGAAGATGAGGTTAAAACTTCTAAAGATCTAAAAGAAAAGTTCATCTCCAACCAGCAACAAGTTTCAGAGGCAGCAAAGAAATCCATTTCTTTTCTTATTACTTTTCTACACAACCCCTGTAAGGGGGAAAAGGCCAGTTATGCATGAGAATTGATGAAAATAGAGTATGTCATTAATCTTCTGAAAGCCTCACAGCCTCAGTGGCTCTTGGCAGTAAGTGTGTGCATATATATTAATGCTAATCTATTATCTACTCCATCCTTTTTGCGGGATTTGGGTTAAATTATCTGAAGTTATTCATTTGTGTGTGTGTGTGTGTGTGTGTGTGTGTGTGTGCTTTTATCAAAGGTCTACTTCAGGAAAGGAAAAGTCCTCCACTAGGCTGGTTTTTAGATGATGCCTTACAACTGTTTCTTCAGTGCTTAGTGCTTGAGAAGGATTTCACATCTGCAAAGCACATTTCTAATCAGCCCCATCTGGGCCCTCCTGCTGTCCATTACAGAACCAGGCCACAGGAATGCATCTCACACCACAAGCAGCTTGCCTACTTACATTAAACTGTATTTCATCGGTTGTGGAGCCCATGAGCCACCCAGCATCGTCAGCACAGGCAGCGGGAGCAGGAGTACCTGGAGTCCCATGATCATGAGGGAACAGTACAGGAATCTGGGCGTGAGGCACACTGCATGGACACCACCGGTGGGTGAGCCTGAAGCTATTAATATGTAAGAAAATCTACGTAGGGCTAACATTAAACCTCCACTCATTCCTAAACTGTGATGCAGCACAGAAGACAGAACAAGAGTGACAGAAGAGTATTAGTCTGAGAATCAAGAGATCTAAGTTTTGGTCTCACCTTCACCTTCTAAACTCTATGTCTTTGGCCCTCAGTAGTAAGCTTCCTTACTATTCTTATCCTATATCTCTACAATCAGAGAGAATGTCATAAGAATACTTTATACTCATACAGTATTTTAACGACTAGGAAGTACTATCATATACATGTTCTCTTTAGAATCTAACAACCCAATGGAATAAAAAGGTATGTAATAGTATGTCCTTACAAATGAAGAAAGCTGAGGTCAAAGGGTACTGAACGTGAAAGTGCAGTCGCTCAGTCATGTCAGACTCTTTGCAACACTGTCGACTGTAGCCCACCACGCTCCTCCTTCCATGAGATTCTCCAGGCAAGAATACTGCAGCGGGTTGCCATTTCCTTCTCCAGGGGATCTTCCTGACCCAGGGATCAAACCCAGGTCTCCCGCATTGCAGGTAGATGCTTTAACCTCTGAGCCACCAGGAAGCCCCCTCAAAGGGTACTTACTGCTCATGTAAAAATAAGTGGAGAAGCTAAGAGTTAAGCTAACTTCTCTTTCATAGCCCAGGAAGAGTGTGTGTGTGTGTGTGTGTGTGTGTGTGTGTGTGTGTGTGTGTGTGTGTGTATACATGCATACATATGTATCATTTAATCACTGCCCATCAGATAAAAAGGCTTTATATATAAAATCTCATAAATAAAAAATGTTTCACAGTGTATAATCAAAATACTTTATAATAGAGATGAAGTTAGGAATAGAAGAAAGAAGACTGCATTAGGGTACAAAAGATCTAGCTTTAGATTTCGATTTAGCACCTTTTATCAGTGGACATATCACAACCTCTCAGAACTTTAGTTTTATCACCTATCTCATAATGACTTCTAGGAAATTAAATATAATAATGAATATAAGTATGCTTTGTAAACTGTAAATAGATGTATAGTATTATTGTTATTAATGCAGAATTGCAACTTCCTCTAGTTCAAACAACACAATCAATGGAAATTCAAACTATACTAGGCTATGTCCCAAAATAAAAATTAGAAGGTCCTATCATATATATATATATACACACACACACACACACACACACACACACACACACACACACATTTAACACAGATTGTAACACATGATGGAACTTCTTCTCTGAGCAATTATTAACAATGCTACTTAGAACACAATAACATGGCAATACATTTAAATTCAAATTATAATAATAGTTCTAGGTTACCTGAGTAGCATAAGATACTGTCTCAATGCCTTCATGTCTCAGCAAAGTATGTCTGGCTTTAATTTGTTTCCTTAAGAGTTTCTTCTCAGTTTTACTGAGTTTGTAATTACTTTGGTGGTTGCTATTCATGACAATTCTGGGGGAAAAAGGAAGGACAAAATGTCAAACTTAGGAGTCAGAAAGGGATAGTTATAATACTGTTCATGTATTTTATACTTTATAAGTGTTTCTATGTGACAATTTTTAAACACCTACTATACTTTTCATCAACAGAGAGAAGTGAGAACAAACAGATCCATGGACAACAAAGGAATATTTAAGAAGGTAACAAAGAAGCAAGAACATCTAACAGCATCCCTGGTAGGTTCTACAAAACAAGTCAGTGCTTTAGTGCTAGTAAGTGGGCTGTTTTCCCATATCCAATCTCTTTACTTATGAAGTCGTAAAATGTGCCAGACAAATCTCACATGTTCTTGTTATTGTTGTTCAGTCACTAAGTCATATCCTACTCTTTGCAGCTTCATGGACTGCAGCACACCAGGCTTCCCTGTCCTTCACTTTCTCCTGGAGTTTGCTCAAATTCATGTCCACTGAGTCAGTAATGCCATCTAACCGTCTCATCCTCTGCTGCCCCGTTCTCTTCCTGCCCTCAATCTTTCCCAGCATCAGGTTCTTTTCCAATGAGTCAGCTCTTTCCATCAGGTGGTCAAAGTACTGGAGCTTCAGCTTCAGCATCAGTTCTTCCAATAAATAGTCAGGGCTGATTTCCTTTAGGATTGACTGATTTGATCTCCTTGCTGTCCAAAGGACTCTAAACAGTCTTCTCCAGCATCACAATCCAAAAGTATCAATTCTTTGGCACTCAGCCTTCTTTGTGTTCCACCTCTCACATCCATACATGACTGCTGGAAAAACCATAGCTTTGACTATATGGACCTTTGTCAGCAAAGTGATGTCTCTGCTTTTGAATATGCTGTCTAGGTTGGTCAGAGCTTTCCTTCCAAGGAGCAAGTGTCTTCTAATTTCATGCCTACAGTCAATATCCGCAGTGGTGGATGCATCTGTATTTTGGAGTCCAAGAAAATAAAAGCTGAAACTGTTTCCACTTTTTCCCATCTATTTGCCATGAAGTGAAGGGACTGGATGCCATGATCTTAGTTTTTTGAATGTTGAGTTTTAAGCTAGCTTTTTCACTTTCCTCTTTCACCCTTATCAATGTTAGGAAGAAAGAAAAAAAAAGAAAAAATTCACAGTAGAATATACAGTATGATTCCATTATATAAAGTTCAAAATTCAAAAGTAAGCCATATGTTGTTTAGAAATACACATATAGCATAAAAGCAAGGAAATAATAAATACAAAGTACAGGAGAGAAGTTATTTCAGGAAGAGAAGAGAGAACTGCAATATGAAAGGGAACACAGAAGTATTAAAATATTTAAGCTAGGTAGTGGTTTAGGTGTTTATTATTTTTTTAACTGTATATGTTAAATATTTGGTATCTATAATTCTAAAAATAACAGGTTTAAGAACACCATAGAATTATGTTTTCATTTTTTTAAAGATATGTCAATCAGTAAGTAGTTCCTAGGTGCTTTCCCAAAAAGGTCTTCATGCTGTCCAAATTAGCACCCTGCATCATGCTTTATTACAGAAGCCTATTTTATTTTGCTCACAGAATTTAACAAAATTTGTGATGATTAATTTGTTGGCTTAATTCCTCCATCAGGATGTAAACTCCAGGAGAGCAGAAATGCCAACACACAGCAGGTGCTCAACAAAAGTTTGTTAAAGGGATAATCAAACAATGAGTGAATACACACGTCTACTTAAGCACTCAGCACTCTACAGCAAACAATACATGGTTTACGCTTTCAACACAGGTTTTTAAGTTAGTTGAGGGAAAACAGACAAACATTAAACAATGAAAAAATATGACATATCTTTAGGTTATTGTTAATGTTCTTTAAGAGTGATATAAATTAGAGACAAAAAAGATAAGATTGATATTAACTGGAAAAGTTTGGGAGAACTTCTAAACAGAAGGGGACTTGAGATGAATATCAAAGGACAAGAAGAATACACAGTCATACCGAAGGGAAGGGATCCAGCGAGGCAATAAAGAACAGAAGCTAAGAACAGAAATGGATGTGTCTGGCAAAGACAGTGAGTAGCAGACATAATTTTTTAGAAGAGAGAATGCTGGCTGACCCACCAATTCCACTCTACACCCACTTGAAAGTCTTCAAAGTTAGCAAACAAAATAAACTTATGAACTTAAAAAAAATCATTTCAAAGCAGCTCTTAAACAGTCAAAACTCTATTAGTTTTTATATACAGAATAAAAATGTTGAGACTATTGAAAAAACAGCAGTAATCCAGCTTAAATAATACATGTAGCACATGAGACAGGGGGTAAGGCCAGTAAAATAGGCGAGCTGGACAGCACAATAGGGAAATGAGAGGCAAAAGGACTTGTTTAACAAGTAGAAATGCTGGTCTCATCTAGGGTGACGGCTGTAGAAAGAAGGAAAAGGGAAATAAGGAGAGAGGGCAAAAGATAAGTTCAAAACAACCAATAGGCTGTGATGACTACTCAGACATGAGGAAGAAAAGAATCAGACTGGTGGCTCAGATAGTAAAGAATCTTCCTGCAATACAGGAGACCTGGGTTCAATCCCTGGGTCAGGAAGATCCCCTGGAAAAGGGAATGTCTACTCACTTCAGTATTATTGTCTGGAGAATTCCATGGACAGAGGAGCCTGGTGGGCTATGGTCCATGGGGTCACAAAGAGTGAGATAGGACTGAGTGACTATTACTTTCACTTTGACTTTACTAATAGGACAGAGTGAGTGACAGAGAGGCTATAGTAATGTCATTCCAAATTCTGACTGCAAATGGTCAGGAAGAGCAGATTAGTAAGGGGAGGTGATGAGTCAGATTTAGGATATCATTCGTTTGAATTACCGGTGAGATACACAGTTTCAATGTCTGGCTGGCAGGTGGAAATATAAAGTGGAAAAAGGAGAAGAAATAAGGTTAGAAAGAAAGTTTTTGGAGTCATCATTAAATAAGAAGCAGATAGCTGAATATACATTTTTAATTCTGCACTAATTATTTGTTGTGTTTGTCCCCTTCCACTAGACTATGAGCTCAATGACAAAAATTAAATCATATTTTTGTTTCCCCACAGCCTCCTCAGACAATATAACACAGTGTTTAGAGGTCAAAGTTCTAGTTCAAACCTCAGCTTTACCCTTTATTAGCTATAATGAACCTGTGTGAGTTACTGTTTTTTCTGTGCTTAGGTTTCTTCACCCATAAAATAGAATAATAGTACCTATTTGTGGCACATAACTCCATCCAAACCCTGCACTAAAAAATGTGACCAAACTCTACCATGGTTTACAGTAGCATAAAGCCATATCTTAGGATGATCCCAGCTTCTCATTAAAATGATTACTGGAACCTAGAGGTATATCAACAGATGAATGGATAAAGAAGCTGCAGTCCATATCTACACTGGAATACTACTTAGCCATAAAAGGAACGCATTTGAGTTCTAATGAGGTGGATGAACTTAGAGCCTATTATACAAAGTAAGTCAGAAAGAAAAAATATATATATTGTATTAACACATATATATGGAATCTAGAAGGATGGTACTAACAAACTGGTTCACAGAGCAGCAATGGAGACACAGACATAGAGAACAGATTTATGAACAAGGGTGGGGGAGAAGAGGAAGAGGGTGAGATCAATGGAAAGAATAGCATGGATGCATCGGAGAAGGCAATGGCAATGCACACCAGTACTCTTGCCTGGAAAATCCCATGGACAGGGAGCCTGGTAGGCTGCACTTCATGGGGTCACTAAGAGTTGGACATGACTGAGCGACTTCACTTTCACTTTTCACTTTCATGCATTGGAGAAGGAAATGGCAACCCAATCCAGCGTTCAGAGGAGCCTGGTGGGCTACCATCTATGGGGTCGCACAGAGTCAGAGACACGAATGAAGCGACTTAGCAGCAGCAGCAGCAGCATGGATGCATATACACTAACATATGTAAATAGATAACCAATGAGAATTTGCTGTATGACTCAGGGAACTCAAACTGAGTCTCTGTAACAACAGAGAGGCGGAAACAGGTGGGAAACAAGAGGGAGATTCAAGAAGGAGGCAACATATGTACATCTAAGGTTAATTCAAGTTGATGTATGACAGAGATCAAGCCAATATTGTACGCCAATCATCAATCAATTAAAAATATATATTTTTTAAACGATTGACTGAGAAAACTTAAAATGCTGCCAGGAAAATTTATTATTTGTTCTAGCAACTCACAACAATAGGCCTCTGACCTTCCTTTTTTTTAAAGGCACTTATTAAAAACAGCTGACAGTTGTGAATGTGTATCAATACCTCTTACAATTCAGAAGTTTTTCTCTCAAAGACCTGAGTGTTATTCTTTTGAAATGTTTTTTGGGTTTGTTACGTTTTTTGTGGGTTTTTGTTTTTGGTTTTTGGTTTTTTTGGCTGCACCATTTGGCTTGTGAGATCTTATTTCCCTGACCAGGGATTAAACCTACTGTTAGGTAAAAGACCAGGACACCAAAACAGTGTCTAACAGGTTTTGTAATGGTGAAGCGCTCCCGGGCGAGGTTCCCGGACCCAAAGGAGGCAGGTCGAGGAAGTCCGTGCCGGACAGTGTTGGAGGTGGTTTTTATATGTTCCTTGCGAGGGATGGTCAGGCTAGATGGACGGGGGTTCGGATAGGTCACCAGGCCAAGGCGTCGCGGGCTGACAGGTCCTTCTACATGGCTGGGGTGGGGCGGCTTTAGTTGGTGAAGTGTGCTGTCATTGGTCCCCCGGGATCTGGGAGGCTTTTTCCATTAGAGACCTCCCCCGCCGGCGGGGGGAGAAAGGGGCGGCTCATCATGGGCCCCGGGGTCCTACCTTACACCTATACCCTTAGCAGTGAAAGCATAGAGTCCTAACCACTGAACTGGCATGGAATTTCCCCTTTGAAATGTGATCATCAGGAAGCACAGGGCCTCTATGACCATCTTTGTGACAGGATGGAATCCTAACTTTGATAACTGCCAGCTAACAAACAGGTGGCCTAAGTGCATTTACACTGACCAACTATAATGAGCCAGTGCATCAGGAAGATCCCTTGGAGAAGGAAATGGCAACCCATTCCAGTATTCTTGCCTAAAGAATCCCTGGACAGAGGAGCCTGGTGGGCCACCGCCCATGGGGTCACAAAGAATCACACAGGACTAAGAGACTAACACTCTTCACTTTCACTCTACTGAGCACCCCACCACACACACCCTAAGCACTTACAAACAAATTGGAACAGAGCTTAGCTCTTTCCCCTACTGTCAATAATTACCTAAATAAAATCTATTTTCACTATTTTAACTGTCTGGCTGCGCTACTCTCTGACACAATTTCATAACTTTCTTAAACGATTACATGTGTCTATTACTAAATTACTGTTAATTTCCAGACGAGTCAGATGAGACTGGTTTAAAGACCAAGAAAAGCTGAGGGGGCCTCAAAGAATTATCTTATTGCCATTCCATTCCAAGATCATCATTTTTGCAGTCAGCAATGAAGAATAGGGATGAATCTAAGAGTTTTTTCTAAATATATTACATGAGCAAAATCTGCAAAGTGGAAAAGATGAGAAAGAAAAGAATCTGAATACATTGTTTTAAGTCTGACACTAAGAGTCTGGCACCAGTAGATGGAGCCTCATAATCACATTTCTGGTATCTCCTTTCCCTTACATGTGAAGACAGGTCTGAGTCACTTTAACAAGGAAAAGACTGATACCAGCTGCTGAGACCTGGAGGGGCCCCTTTCTAACAAGGCCAATTCCCTGGCCAAGGAATTTCCACTACTGCACAAAGATGTGCACATGCCTTGCCATGTTATAGGATGTGACGAGAGCAAGGTCACTATTTTATTAGAATATTAGCCATGTTGTGTCTGGCCTAAGGACACTCTCCACAGGGATAATAAGAATTTTGAGATAGCATCTCCTCTGTAAGAAAGTTTAACCCCAATACATTCTATTGGATACTGCCCTAAGTGGAAATAATAATATATGTGTTATGCTTTCCTTGAATAAGAGAGCCTATAATGAACCAAGTAGTATAAACAAATGTTCCAGTGCTTGTACATAAATTGAATTAATAGCAAAGACTGGAAACAATTTGTGGCCTGGCTATAACGTATATAGTACAGATATATAAACTACACATACAAATTTCTGGGACATACAAGATTATCAGTAATATGGTTTGACTCAAAGAAGGGAAAATAGGAAGACTGGGTACAAGAATGAGGAGTGAAAGCTCCTCTTTTGCAACTTTTCAATTTAGTAGCTATTCAAATTGCATTATCTAAGAAGGAAAAAAAAATTATTAGAAAAAACTGACTCCATCACTTGGCATATCACTTCACTTTAATTCTTTGAAGAACAACTACTCTATATTTTTTAACTTTCATTAATGTGTTTATTCTGTTTTCCTCCTTTAACTTACTAAAATGGAAGAAAAGCTATAACAAAGATGACTCGTTGGAAAAGACCCTGATGCTGGGAAAGACTGAGGGCAAGAGAAGGGGACAACAGAGGATGAGACGGTTGGATGGCATCATCCATTCAATGTATATGAGTTTGAGCAAACTCCGGGAGATAGTGAAGGGCATGGTAGCCAGGTATGCTGCAGTCCACAGTGTCGCAAAATCAGACACCACTGAGCGACTGAATAAAATGATAATAGATTTTTGTCTGTATTATTCACCCTGTAACACCCAGCACCTAGAGCAGGACCTAGCACATAGTAGCCAATCAATAAATCTTACTGAGTAAGCCTAAACTTACTGAATTTGCCACCTTACGTTCTAAACCTCTTCTTCAGAATTGAGTTTGGTGGCCCTCTTCGATGTTTTCATTAATATATGATGTGCAACTATATCCCTGCATTTTCACATCATAACTACTTTGCTGTGTGCTGCGTTCATCCAGAAGGCTGTCGCCTAATTGAAGGCACAGAATTTGACTGTCTGGCATTCACAAAGTACACAGCAAATATTTGCTAAATGAAATCAGCCAAAACTACGGGCTCACGCTACGAAAAGCACAAGTCTCAGGGATTACTCAAAAAAAAAAAAAAAAGGGCATAGGAAGATACAGTTTTGCAAGCTACGAGACCACCAACAACACTCTCTTCACTGCACTGGCACGAATCAGAAAAACTCCTGAAGCTAACATCACAGACCAGCACTCCCCAGATTACAGCCGCTTGTCTCCAACCCTCCAAACACACAAACCAAAAACAGACTGACACAGGCACCACGTGAGCACATGCACCTCAAACTCTAACAGAACCACCGAACGCACAGACACCCTACTGCCACGGACAATCCCTCCTCTCCCCGGTGAGGTCCGAAGCTCATGGGGCAGAAGGAGGACCCCGGAAGAGGCAACAAAGGAAAGCGGAGACATGCAGCCTCCGTTCCCACCAATAAGAAGGGCCACAAATCTCCACCTTGGCTCAAGCGCGGTTCTCAGCAAACGAGAGCCCTCTCCTTCGCCAGGTTTTCCCACTCTAACACAGAAAACCGCGGCAGGTACTCTCACACAACTCACCCGGGCGCCGCCATGTTGGAGAAAAACTGCACTACATTTCCCATGAGCCTGCTGGGGCGACGAACGGCGCTCCCACAATCCCTTTCGCCTCCCAGAGCCTAGCTGAAACTCCGTCTCTGCGGAGAGTCTTTGGTTACTGAGGTACCTCCTCTCCGTTCCAGTGAAAATTACTTTGTCTTTTGAGGGGGTATAGTAAGCATTGTGAGTGCAGCTTATTTGGAGTAGCTTCCCAAATGGACACGGTCAAACATTTGTGTCTCTCGGGCCCTGATTAGTACCCATCTCCCCCTTGGACTGCGTGCATCTTTCTTCCTGAGTCTTATTAGGGGTATGGGTGGGGACTCTGGAGTCTGAAAGATGACTCGCAGGGATAAAAGAGAGGGAGGTGAATATGTATGAAGGTGCCTCGGGAATGATGAATACCACAAAAAGATGTGTGGTAGAATGTTGAGGGAGGTAGGACAGGAAGGATGAGTTGTCCTATACAATGGAAGACTTTACACCATTCTGTTGTGTACGCCTAAGGGGATCCCTGAAAGAGACTTATATGATCAGAGCTTCTGGTGGAAGGTAGGAAGAGAGACTAAAAGAAGGCTAGGTAACAGGCGATTGCAGTGCTAAAGTGAAAAGGGAAAAGATTTGGTAGCAGATCAGAAATAAAAGACAGCAGGAGATGACTATGATTAGCTACTGTTCCTGCTGTAATGTTATTTGTGTGATGTGAATGTCTTATAACCATTCTGCTTGCATTGATTATGAGCTGTGTAAGTGCAGGGAAGGAAACTTGGGAGTAGGTAAGAAATTACTTCCTTATGGTGGTGGTGGTGCTGCTGCTGCTAAGTCGCTTCAGTCGAGTCTGACTCTGTGACCCCACAGACGGCAGCCCACCAGACTCCTCTGTCCCTGGGATTCTCCAGGCAGGAACACTGGAGTGAGTTATGGTGCTGATGTGGTGCCCCCATTTGCACCATACCACAGTGGACTATCAATAAAACTTAAGGTTGGCTGCCCAGGAAAAATGGCATTAATAAGAGTGTTGTTGAGTGGATGAATGATTTATATAGAGAAAAAATTAAAAGGAAGAAAGAACAAGATGCAAATGCAGATAGGCGGCCACTGCGATAGTCCAGTAAAAAAGAGGGTGAGGCTAAAACTGAATAGCAAAAAGGAAAAGGTAACATCAAGCTAAAGATACCAAATCAAACTGATATTGCACATTGCAAACTACTGTAGAGGGCATAAGAGAAAACCTGTTCAATTTTCACATTGTATTCTTTCTTCTGCTCTACTGGATGTTTAAACAGACAAACAGTAACAGCAAAAGGCACATATCAATAGGACTTTCTGCGATGACTCAAAGGCTTGAGTTGCCTGGTATGCTAGCCACCAGTGACATCTGATTTTTGAGCATTTCAAATGTAGCTAGTACAACTAAGGAACTGAAGTTTGATTTTTTAAATTAATTTAAATGTAAAGAACTAGCTAGTAGCTACCAAATTGAACAATACAAAATATCACATTATGTCCTGCTAACCAATTTCAGTTTATTTCATCTCTATATATCTACTCTGCTTGATGGTACTGGAGCTTTTAAACCTTTTGAATTTCTTAGCCTCTGTGAAACAACTCCTAGTTTTCTTTATACTTTCTGATCACTTGTTTTCAGAGATTTTTACTAGCTTCTCTCTCTTTCCATGATAAAATGCAGGCAATCCTATGTGTGTTGTGCTTGACCCTTTTATGTACAATCTCCGTGTCTGTGTCTTCAACAGATTTGTGAATCTTCTCCTAATTTTTATCTTCAATCCTTTCTTCCCTTTAGGAGGCAGTTTGATTTAGTAAAAACAATATGAACACTGGAGTGTGTGACCTGAAGTAGAAATTGCAAAATAACATTTGCCATATCAATCAATGGGGATTGATGTAACAATTTGACTACCATATAAAAAGTAGCTATTAGTGGTTGTTCATTCCTTTTCTACCCTCCTGATCATGAGTTATAGACCCAAATTTCCAACCACTTGCTGTCCATCCATTCCTCCTTTAAGAAAAAAGTAGATACATATATATATATTTTTTGATTTGGCCACTCCTCATGGCATGAGGGATCTTAGTTTCCCAACCAGGGATCAAACCCTAGGCTCCTGCAGTGAAAGTGCCAAGTCCTAACCACTGGACTGTTACAGAAACCCAATTCAGAAAAAATTTTTCATTCAAAGACAGCCAATCCAAAAAGTGGTGCTGGGAAAACTGGACAGATACATGTAAAAGAATGAAACTAGAACACTGTGTAACACCATACACTAAAATAAATTCAAAATGAAGTCAAGATTTAAATGTAGGGCCAAAAATTATAAAACTATTAGAGGAAAAGATGTTCAATATCACTCATTATTAGAGAAATGCAAATTAAAATGACAATGAGGTAACACCTCACACAGTCAGAAGGGACATCATTTAAAAATCTACAAACAATAAATGTTAGAGAGGATATGGAGAAAAGGGAACCCTCTTGCACTGCTGGTGGAAATGTAAACTGATACAACTACTGTGGAGAACAGTATGGAGATTCCTTAAAAAACTAGGAATAGAACTACCAAATGACCCAACAATTACACTACTGGGCATACACCCTGAAAGAGACACATGTACCCCACTGTTCATTCAGCAGTTTTTTTTTTACAATAACTAGGACATGGAAGCAACCTAGATGTCATTCAACAGATGAATGGATACAGAAGTTGTGGTGCATATATACAATGGAATATCACTCAGCTGTAAAAGAATGTATTTGAGTCAATCTTTGTGAGGTGGATGAACCTAGAGGCTGTTGTAAAGAGTGAACTAAGTCAGAGAAAGATAAATATTGTATATCAATGCATGTATATGGAATCTAGAACAATAGTATGGATGAAGCTGTTTGCAGGACAGCAATGGAGATGCAGACATAGAGAACAGACTTGTGGACACATTGGGGAAGCAGATGGTGGAGAGAATTAAGAATAGCATGGAAATGTATACATTACCATATGTAAAACAGATAGCCAGTGGGAATTTGCTGTGTAACACAGAGAGCTCAATTCAGTGAGCTGTGGCAACCTAGAGGAGTGGGATAGGGTGGAGGTGGGAGGGAGATTTATGAGGGAGGGGACATATGTATACCTGTGGCTGATTCATGTTAATGTATGACAGAAACCAGCACAATATTGTAAAGCAATTATCCTTACATAAATTTTTTTAAATTTTTTATTCAATACTTTTTATACAAGCAAGCCCTTATCTTTTGCTCAGAATATTGCATGGATCATTTTTCCCAGAGAAGATTACTCCCTTAAGTGATTACCAGCTACATTAAGACCCTGATTTATTCATTGTGTAACTTCAGTGTCTTCCATAGTCTTGTAATAACAGAAATTCAATAAATGTTGAACTGAAAAGAAACCTAATTTGAAGATAGAATTCATTTTTACCTGAACCAAAAGCTTTACACAGTGATTTACAATAATTTTTCAAAAGTATTAAATGCTTACCTAACACCTTAGTAAAACCCATTCTCAACCTCATTATAGATGAGTCCTCTGTGAGACTAGTGCAGAGGTTGGCATGATCTTTCCATAAAGGCCCATATAATAAACTCTCAGCTTTGTGGCCACATATGGTCTCTGGTCAGATATTCCTCTTGTTGTTGTTGCATGGGGGCAGCGGTGGGCACGAGTACAAATGCTTTAAGAATATGAAAACCTTATGGACCTCCCTGTTAGTCTAGTGGTTAAGAATTTACTTTCCAAATCCAGGGGCACAGGTTCCACCCCTGGTCGGGGAGGATCCCACATGCCATGTGGCATAGCCAAAAGCAAGAATATGAAAACCTTTCTTAGCTGCCTGGCTTATGCCAGCAGGATTTGGCTTATGGCTGTAGTTTGCTGACCCCTAGATCTTCTTTCCTGGACTCTATAATCCTGAATACAGTCTCAAGTTTAAGCTAAGACTGGCACCACAATATGAAGACCCTTATTACAAATTATAGTATAAACAAATTTAATCAGATTAGTCAATTACTGCATTTTACAGGACATGAGTTTGAGTGAACTCTGGGAGTTGGTGATGGACAGGGAGGCCTGGTGTGCTGCAATTCATGGGGTGGCAAAGAGTTGGACATGACTGAGTGACTGAACTGAACTGAAAGTAGAGATCTGTCCCACAGTAGAGTTCCAAAAATTAGGGGTAGGAGCAACAGGTTATTTAGAATTGCTTTTAGTTGCCAGTGACATAAAAGTGAACTGATTGCTTGTAAACAAATAGTTATTTTTCCTCAAATGACAAGCTATCCAGACAAAAGCAGTCACTGGCACTGATTCTGCTATTCTAAAATATCATCAAGAGGATCTAGGTGCTTTCTAGTCTCCTGCTCCACCATCCTTAGTACGTTGAGTTTATCTTCATTCTTGTCCCCTGGTTACAAGGTAGCTGCTGCTACTCCAGACACCTTGTCCACCCTCCCCCCACACTAGCATCTCTAGCTGGATACAATAAGCCAAGTCTCCATCTTTTCATCTAGGAAATGGAATCCCCCTCATTTCTTTGACTACATATGGCTTCCATATAATGTTATACATGATAATGGACACCCAGAAATATCCACAGTCTAATCCTGCGAACTTGTGAATATGCAGATATAATAAAGTTTACAGAACTTAAAAGAAATTATCCAGGGGCACAATATAACATGTTTTGCTTAAGAGCAAAACATTTACCAAAGCTGGAGCAAGAAGAGATCAAGCAGAAGTCAAAAGTTTCAACTGTGAAGGATTCAACACACTTGTACTTTCTGAGATGTAATGGTCCATGTGCAAAGACTGAAGAGAGACTCCTATGAGCTAACAAGGAAATGGGGACCTCAGTCCTACAACCACAAGGAACTGGTTTCTACCAACAAACTGAAAAGTGTGGAAGCAGATCCTTTCCAGAGCATTTTCATACGAGCTCAGCCAGTCAACACCTTGATTCAGTCCTTAAAAACTCACAGCAAAAAAAAAAAAAAAAAAAAAAAACCTCACAGCAGAGAGATCAAGCAAGGCAACCCAAACTTCTGGCCTATGTAACAGTGAAATAACAGATTTGTGATAATTTGTTACATCAGCAACAGGAAACACTTATTACACATGCTTACTCCTGACCAATCATTAGCCAAAGGGAGTGGAATTACCATGACTACTTTAAGCTAGTGATGATTAATTCTGAGGGGCTGGTATGAGCCCCATACTCCCTGAGATTAAGAGGCCTTGATACTATATCTGGAGAAAAATAAAATTAGGAGTCTATTAGCAAGAAAAAAATAAGAGAACATCTGTTGGATAGACAGTTAACAGCATGCTCCATTGGGGATTGAAAATTTCATTCAGCTGGATTATCATAATATGGTCTATCTCAAAACCTAAGAGAAAAGGATGCTAGAAAGAGGAGTACTCTCATCAACTAATAAATATTCTAAGGTAGCATTCTAATAGTTATTATATTTCATTCAAGATTCCTTACTCAGAAAACACTGAAAATGTTCCCAAAGCCTGGAAAATTGTTAATACTATGGTTCCAAAATATAATATGATTTCACTACAGCTTCAATTTCAATTCCTAGGACTTCCCTGGTGGTCCAGAGGTTAAGAATATGCCTGCCAACACCTGGGACATAGGTTTGATTCCACATGCCATTTGGCAACTAACAAGAAAAGCCACTACAATGAGAAACCTCCAAACAGCAACTAGAGTAGCCCTCACTGCAGCTAGTATATTGTCACCCTGCTTATTTAACTTAGATGCAGAGTACATCATGAGAAACACTGAGCTGGAGGAAGCAAAAGCTGGAATCAAGATGCCGGGAGAAATATCTATAACCTCAGAAATGCAGATGATACCACCCTTAAGGAAGAAAGTGAAGAAGAACCAAAGAGCCTCTTGATGAAAGTGAAAGAGGAGAGTGAAAAAAGTTAGCTTAAAGCTCAACATTCAGAAAACGAAGATCATGGTATCCAGTCCCATCACTTCATGGCAAATAGATAGGGGAAACAGTGGAAACAGTGGCTGACTTTATTTTTCTAGGCTCCAAAATCACTGCAGATGGTGACTGCAGCCATGAAATTAAAAGACGCTTACTCCTTGGAAGGAAAGTTGTGACCAACCTAGATAGCATATTCAAAAGCAGAGACATTACTTTGTCAACAAAGGTCTGTCTAGTCAAGGCTATGGTTTTTCCAGTGGTCATGTATGGTTGTGAGAGTTGAACTACAAAGAAAGCTGAGGGCCGAAGAATTGATGCTTTTGAACTGTGGTGTTGGAGAAAACTCTTAAGAGTCCCTTGGACTGCAAGGAGATCCAACCAGTCCATCCTAAAGGAGATCAGTCCTGGGTGTCCATTGGAAGGAATGATGCTGAAACTGAACTCCAATACTTTGGCCACCTGATGCGAAGAGCTGACTCATTTGAAAGGACCCTGATGCTGGGAAAGATTGAGGGCAGGAGGAGAAGGGGAAGACAGAGGATGAGATGATGGGATGGCATCACCAACTCAATAGACATGGGTTTGGGTGGACTCTGGGAGTTGGTGATAGACAGGGAACCCCTGCAGTTCATGGGGTCACAAAGTGTCGGACACGACTGAGCGACTGAACTGAACTGCAACTAGAGAAACTGCACACAGAAACAAAGACCCAGCCAAGTCAAAAAAGAAGTTTAAAAAAATTCAATTCCTATACTTCACTTATGAGGTTCCTAATTTCCCCTGCTCCCTCGACCCCCCACCGCAGACCATCTGTTTTTTGCTACTTCCTGTATTTCCCCCTCTGTTCCTAGTGACAAGTGTGTTCATTTTGCTTTTTGCTTTTACCAATTTTTGATTTTAAAAACACAGTTCTATTTCTCAGTCTTTCCTCTCCACTTATTTCATCAATCCTGGATAACTGACAAATTTATATGAAATTTCCTTTCCAAACTTCACCTTCTCTGCTGCATCTTTGGATTGATGGCTTCTTGAAACTCCATCAAGAACATATTATTTAAAACCACTTGATGTTCATTGTGACATTTTGAGGACTGAATGCATTATTCATTGCTATAGTGATAAAAATTCAATGAAAAGTTTGCAGTTTTATAAGTCATATGATGAAAGTATTGCCATGCAGTAACAGAGGCAAAAGTAATAAAAAGAAAAGGAGCCAGCCTTTAATATGTAATATAAAACATACATTTCTGCTTGGAGGATTGTGTTTTGGTCATTGCAAAATATGTTAGCTATAAAGTATTGGCCAACTCCCACCACCACCCCTTCCCCACAAAATGGTTTATTCTTGATGCTGGAAAATTGCTTACTTCCAGAATATTTTTCTGCAACATATTTTTCAAGTAGAAGAGAGTAAAAACATAATAGACATAGTGTTTCCCTGGTGGTTCAGTGGCAAAAAAAATCTGGCTGCCAATGCAGGAGACTCAGATTCATGAAGATCCCACATGCTGTGTGGCAACTAAGTCCATGTACAAACTATTGAGTTTGTACTCTAGAGCCCAGGAGTCACAACAGTTTGCCTGCATGCCTCAGCTACTGAAGCCCTCATGCCCTAGAACCCGTGCTCTGCAACAAGAGTGATCACCACACTGAGAAGAGCGAACCCTGTGACTAGAGAGCAGTGCCCACTCACCACAGCTAGAGAAAAGCCAGTGCAGCAACAAAGACCCAGCACAGCCAAAAATAAATAAAATTGTAAAAAAAAGAGAGATAATTCAGGGTGCAGGAAAATCTTTAGGGTGGCCAAAGGAGTAGGATTTATGATTTTTTAAGTTATGATAAAACAATTTCTGTAATATTTGTCTTTACAAGAAAAAATTTCTCTTAAAAATATATAAAAATTCATTTTAAAATGTCTACCTGCTTTCATGGCTTCATATTATCAATAATCTCTCAAAGACCCCAAAATCCAAAGATACTTCCCCCAGAGAGGGCAATTTCATCATTAACTATCCTGGGTATAAATCCATGTTTCATATAATCTTTATAATCAGTTCTACTTTGGGAGACTTGCTAGAGCTGATTAGGTGACCTTAGCTTTTACTTACATTATGACTGAGACCTCTTATTAAGAGCATCCATTTTGCCATTTTCTGTTGGTTATTTGTGCTTAGATTATGATCTTCATCTTCACTGTAGAGAAATTACAGTTTTCTAACTCACTTGTCCATTTTTCAGAAATAGTTTTGGGGTTATATAAGCATTTACTATGGAATCATAAGTTGTTTTATCTGCTTCCACTTCATTCTCCTCATATGTCAGCTACTGACATTCACACCAATCTACAGATGTGTAGTGAGGATTAAATCATGTAATATTTTAAAGCATTTATTAATACAGCAATGTCTAGCATAGAGGAGGAGTCCAAACATGTTATATAATAATGCTAATGATAATAATCGGTATCGCTCACGTAATTGCATGCGCATCTGGTATTTATTTAAAAAAACACCTCAGAGAATTAGAAAACTTGTCTACATGCTGGAAAATCTACACTGCCTTGCCCACTTCACTTCTGGTGCTCCCAATAAACCATGCAAACTAACCTCATTGCTTCCTCTAAGACAAAATTCAGCACTGTGTTATATTTTCTCCACTATAAATACATAATATCTCAAAAGGCTTTCCCTGCCTGCCAGGCACAAGAATTATGTCTTGCTTAAAGCAAAGCAGGGAGGGGCCAGAGGCAGCCTCCCTGCCTGCAAACTCCCACTCTAATGTCTTCTTTTAGAGCACTTCTTAAAATCTGTGACATGTGACAATCAGACATGCAGATATAATGAAACTCCCGATATACTAAATGTAAGTAGAGATTAATTTGATTTAGACAAAACCATAGGCAGAATTCCAACATATTTTCCCAGATAACCTAAGCTGTTCACACTGCACATCAGAGGCCTGCACTTGAGCTTATGTCTCAAAGGATGGTCCTCAGACTAGTTGCATCAGAATCACTGGAGTACTTGTAAAAACACCGAGGTCCATACCCTATTAGATATAATGAATCAGCTAAAATCAATATATGTTTTAACAGTTTCTCTGAACCCCAGTGAATTATAGTGTCTGTTTCAAAATCTCTAGGTCCAGCACCCAACCATCTGCTTGCTTAATAACCAGTCTTGCTGCTAACCATTGAAGAAAATGATCAACATAGAGAAAAATCTGTTCCAGGGTAACAAACTGTCAAGTTTCTAACGTATTTTGAATTTTTATTTCAGATGAAATGTAATTTTATAAAGTTCAAGGGACCAAGAAGATATGGATGATACAGTGCTCGGATTATCAAATTATTAAAGAACCCATATGTGGGAAATTAACAAGATGGCACCATTCAGGTTCCCTCACCCCACGCTCTCAGGCCCTCTCACCCCATTTCTGTAAACGGTAACTTTGCACGGTTATGCAACAGCTGAGGTCACTTACAGCACAGCACTTGCACATCATGGGGCACTCTCTCGGCCACAGGCTACTTTTGTTTGGAAAGCATACACAAGCTTCAACTGAGAAGGCCTAGGGGCTGCTGCGTTGAGGCTACATTGGAAGAGCGCCATGGTTATGTTATATGAAGTTATGTTATGGCTACGTTATGGTTATGTTACAGTTTTGTATGGCTGCTGCTACAGCTGCTACATCAGCCAGGAGAGAGGCTGTGTTATGGATGCCATGCCATCCAAAAGAGAATAAATGTGCTGCTGTTCCCACGGCTCCTCAATTCTTCTTCCAGCCTCTTAGCTCAAGCTTTGCCTACCTGGGGTTCAACAAACAGTGTGAACAGTAAGACAATTGGCGTGATGAAAAGGATCAATGACACACCATAAAATTATCTTAAAATAATTCTAATTATTGACATTTCCACATCCCATTTTATAGATAAAGCAACTTAAACTGTATAAGCTATTTAAGTAGGAAATAGTTTTTAAGACTGATTTGTGTTCATGTCTGTGCTCTTATATGAATAGAAGGGCATAGTTTTTAAATTAAAACATATCTATCTACAACTAGCTACCTGTTTGTGAGGTATTAAATATTATACTTAAGATACTTTATTATTTAATCCTAGGAAAAAACAACCCTGGGAATAAATCTTATGTCCTCAGTTTGACAAATATGGAATCTGAGGCTCAGGAAGTTACGCAACTTTTCCTAGATCACATAGTTAGTGATAGAAGCAGGACTCCAGCCCAAAGCTCTGCCTCTTTTCTAATTGCAATCATTATGCTCAGGAACACCATTGCAAAGAAAATGTATTTGATATTTAAAGTCTATCCAAGAGTTATGATTCAAATATAGACATGACAAATGAAAAAATGTTTTATTTAAATGGTTGCATTTCTTAAGCAAACACATGCAGAAATAATTTACACAGTATAACTTTAAACCTTCAATAAATATAGTGTACCCAGAATCTTATTTGAAAGCTTAGATGCTTTATTATTAATATCTGAAAAGACAAGTGGCATTAACTATCTTGTTTTCTTTCGTTGTTTCAGTTTGTGTCATAAATGATTGGCTGTCATCATTTTCTCAACCAATTTGAAATCACAGCTTCAGGGACCATGTGGGTTACTAGAAAGTTAACTAGACCTAGAATTTAATTAGACCTTTCCAACATCTCTAAGACACCTGTTGACACTCTCAGAATGAGAAATTACTAATAGCATTGATTATGGAATGCTTCCCTGGTGGTGCAGAGGTTAAAGCGTCTGCCTGCAATGTGGGAGACCTGGGTTCGATCCCTGGGTCAGGAAGACCCCCTGGAGAAGGAAATGGCAACCCACTCCAGTATTCTTCCCTGGAGAATCCCATGGATAGAGGAGCTTGTGGGCTAGAGTCCACGGGTCGCAAAGAATCGGACATGACTGAGTGGCTTCACTTTCACTTTTCACTTTATGGAACGCTTCATGAAATTTAAACATAATAGGAATAACTTTGAGAAGTCATTTGAAACAAGAAACTTAGTGAAACTGAATTATTGAGGCAATAATAAAGGTAGACCAGGATCTCAAGTTAAAATGTTTTCCATGCCTGTGAAAATAATTGCTTGGGGTTTATGAGTCTCTGACATATTTCTTGTGCTTCTGTTACAAATTCCTCCATAGTTTCGAATGCTCTTCCCATTTATAGTCCAGTGACTATATATATTATTGTTGACAGTGGCTTCATGTTGTTGTTTATTGCTGTTTTGTCTGACTCTTTGTGACTCCACGGACTGTAGCCCACCAGGATCCTCTGTCCATGGGATTTCCCAGGCAAGAATACTGAAGTGGGTTGCCATTCGCTTCTCCAGGGGATCTTCCTGACCCAAGGATCTAACCCACATTTCCTGCATTGGCAGGTAGATTCTTTACCACTGAGCCACCTGGGAAGCCCAGCATAATGTTAACTGGTTCTACTCTAACCCAAGGAGATTGGGGTGTAAGGTAATTGGATAAGCCTTGGAGGAGAGTTCAGGAAACAAAAGGAGTTAGTGACAAATTGTTAAAGAAATAGGAATCTAGAATCTAAAGAACTATAGTAAGCTCATAGCCATATTCCTTTAATATAGCAGGTACTTTTGCTCAGGAGATAGCAATAGTGGAAGCAGGAACTTGCAGAAACAAAAGAGATACCAACAATATTTGGAAGTCAAGACCCTGCCTCAATAGTTCCATAACCACCAAAGTCTTCTGGCTGACATGGAGGCCTTTAGGAGGTTCCACTTCACTGAAGTGATGCCAGATATTCTCCCATTTAGAGGACAAATAGAAATCTAAGTACTAAAATCAAATTAGGAGTAGTGAGCAACTGTTACCAAGCCATGATAGCAAAAGGTTTCTCAGAAACCAGCCTCGTTTAAATCAAGAAAAATCAACTATAATTTGACCAAAGACAAAGAACTATAATAAGAAACAGAAGGATAACAAGGATTTAAGAATCAAGTAATAGAACAGAGCCAAAGCAAATCTGACTGGGAACAAAAGACATTGACACAGTGGTCAGTGCCAAAACTCTAAACTGGGCACCTGGTTCTGACAATTACTAGAGCAGTGGTGGGGAGCATATGAACAGACTCCCTGGGAGGACTGAAATCAAGACTATGATGTTATTTTGGCAACAGAGAATGATTATTTAAGGGTAGTTCAGTTTCTTGGGTTGTACTGAAGATGTCTATAAGAGTAGCTAAAAATGAATGCTGTAAATCACAGGCACCTCCTTCCTTTACATCAGTTGTTAAAGTAAATACAGTGATGGAGGGCTGAAACCCTGGTGTTAAAATGAGTCAGATAAGACAAGGAAAATGAATTATTTTACCTGTATGTTAAAGGGACGGGTGAAAGTAAAGTCACTCAGTTGTGTCCGACTCTTCACAACCCCATTGACCCTACAAGGCTCCTCTTTCCATGGAACTTTCCAGGCAAGAGTACTGAAGTGGGTTGCCATTTCCTTCTCCAGGGGATCTTCCCAACACAGGGATTGAACCCAGGTCTTCTGCACTGCAGGCAGACACTTTACCCTCTGAGCCACCAGGGAAGCCATGGGTAGGGAGAGGTTATCAGGCTTAATCACCAAATGGAAACACGTTACAGTTAAAGAGCTCACTTCTAGTACAATGCCATTCATTCTTGGTTGTGCCTTTTTATAAAGCATGGTTTGGTCTCAAGATGATCTGGAGTTGTCTTTAGTTCTTCTAGACAAGTCTATCACAGAGATGGTGGTTGAAGCTATAAGTACCTAGGAATATTGAAAGTGGAGAAGTGGGTCAAACTAATAACTGAAGAACAGCTGAAACCTTTGCTTGGTGTTCTAAATAAATGCTCATATTTGACTGATCATTTGCATTTCCTGAGAGAAAACTGTGCCTCAGGATACTATTTCCTTCCCCTCGCTATACTTTTCTGTTAAAGCAGGGTTAAAATCACATATATTAGGTTGGACAAAGTAAGAATTAGTCACCTAGTCTTCTTTTAAGTTATAGGACATAGTGAAGTGAAAAAGAAAGTGAAGTCACTTCAGTTGTGTCCGACTCTTTGTGACCCCATGGACTGTAGCCCACCAGGCTCCATAGGATTCTCCAGGCAAGAATACTAGAGTGGGTTGCCTTTCCCTTCTCCAGGGGATTTTCCCAACCCAGGGATCAAACCCTGGTCTCCCATATTGCAAGCGGGAAAGGCAAGAGGGTCCTCAACTCTTGGGGGAGTATGGGCAGAACCTTGACATTGATGATCATGGCCAGCCCTGGACTGATCAGGAGCACCAAAGTGCAGGGGCAGGCTCCAGTCTGGCCCTGGCCAGACTACAGGGAATGTAGAGCCAGGAATGATGTAAAGCTATAGTCCATGCCATGCAGGGCCACCCAAGACAGACAAGTCATAGTGAAGAGTTCTGACAAAAGGTGGTCCACTGGAGAAGGAAAGAGCAAGCCACTCCAATATTTTTGCCTTAAGAACTGACAATATGAATAGGCAAAAAGATACGACACAAGAAGATGAGCCTCCAGAGTTGGAAGGTATCCAGTATGATACTGGGGGAAGAGTGGGGGGCAGTTACTAACAGCTCCAGTAAGAATGAAGCAGCTGGGCTAAAGCGGGAATGATGCTTAGTTGTGGATGTGTCTGGTGGTAAAAGTAAAGTTCGATGCTATGAAGAACAATATTACATTGGAACCTGGAATGTTAGGTACATGAATCAAAATAAACTGGACATGGTCACAGAGGAGATAGCAAGATTGAACATTAACATCTTAGGAATCAGTGAACTAAAATGGACTGGAATGGGTGAATTTAATTCAGATGACCATTATATCTACTACTGTGGGCAAGAATCCCTTAGAAGAAATGGAGTAGCCCTCATAGTCAACAAAAGAGTAAAAATGCAGTGCTTGGGTGCAACCTCAAAAACTGATATCAGTTTGTTTCCAAGGCAAATCATTCAACACTACAGTAATCCAAGTCTATGCCCCAACAACTGATGCTGAAGAAGCTGAAGTTGACTGGTTCTGTGAAGACCTACAAGACCTTCTAGAACTAACACCTTTTCATCACAGGAGATTGGAATGCAAATGTAGAAAGTCAAGAGATACCCAGAATAAAACGAAAACTTGGCTTTACTAGTACATAATTAAGCAGTACAAAAGGCTAACAGAGTTTTGATGAGAGAACACACTGGTCATAAAAAAACACCCTTTCCAACAACACAAGAGATGACTCTACATATGGACATCACCAGATGGTCAATACCAAAATCAGATTGATTTAGTTCTTTGCATCCAAATATGGAGAAGCCCTATACAGTGAGCAAAAACAAGACTGGGAGCTGACTGTGGCTCAGATCATGAGCTCCTTATTGCAAAATTCATGCTTAAATTGAAGAAAGTAGGGAAAACCACTAGGTCATTCAGGTATGACCCAAATCAAATCCCTTATGATTATACAGTGGAGGTAATGAATACATTTAAGGGGTTAGATCTGGTAGACAGAGTGCCCGAAGAACCATGGACAGAAGTTCGTAACATTGTACAGGAGGCAGTGGCCAAAACCATTCCAAAGAAAAAGAAATGCAAGAAGGCAAAGTGGTTGTCTGAGGAGACTTTAGCTGAGGAAAGAAGAGAAATATGAGGCAAGGGAGAAAGGAAAAGGTATACCCAACTGAATGCAGAGTTCCAGAGACCAGCAAGGAGAGATAAGAAGGCCTTCTAGACAATGCAAAGAAATAGAGGAAAACAATAGAATGGGAATGACTAAAGATCTCCTCAACAAAACTGGAGATATCAAGGAAACATTTCATTCAAGGATGGGCTCAACAAAGGACAAAAATGATGAGGAGTTAACAAAGCAGAAAAGATTATGAAGAAGGGTCAAGAATACACAGGACTATACAAAAAGGTTTTATTGATCTGTATAATTATGATGGTGTGGCCACTCACCTAGAACTAGACATCCTGGAGTGTGAAGTCAAGTGGTCTTTAGGAAGCATTACCATGAACAAACTAGTGGAGGTGTTGGAAGCCCAGCTGAGCTATTTCAAATCCTAAAGATGATGCTATGAAAGTGCTGCACTCAATATGTCTGCAAATTTGGAAAACTCAGCGGTGACCACAGGACTGGAAAAGGTAAGTTTTCATTCCAGTCCCAAAGAATGGCAAATGATAATGTTCCAACTACCATGTGATTACACTCATTTCACATGCTAGCAAGGTAATGCTCATATCCTTCAAGCTAGCCTTCAACAGTTCATGAACTGAGAACTTCCAGATGTACATACAAGTTGGGTTTCAAAGAGACAGAGGAACCAGAGATTAAGTTGCCAACATTGGTTAATTCACGGAGAAAGCAAGGGAGTTCCAGAAAATCATCTATCTCTGCATCATTGACTGTGCTAAAGTCCTTGACTGTGTGAATCACAACAAACTGTGGAAAATTCTTAAAGAAATGGGAACACCAGACCACTTTACCTGTTTCCTGAGAACGTTGTATGCAGATCAAGAAGCAACAGTTAGAAGTAAACATGGAACAACGGACTGGTTCAAAATTGGGAAAGGAGTATGACAAGGCTGTATGTTGTCACCCTGCTTACTTAACTTACATGCAGAGTACATCATGCGAAATGCCAGGCTGGATGAAATCACAAGCAGTATTCAAAATTATTGGGATAAATATAAGCAACCTCAGACATGCAGATGATAAGAGTCTAATGGCATAAAGGGAAGAGGAACTAAAGAGCCTCTTGATGAGGATGAAAAAGGAGAGTGAAAGAGCTTATTTGAAACTCAGCACTGAAAAAACTAAGATCATGGCATCCAGTCTGATCACTTCATGGCAAATAGAAGGGGGAAAAGTGGAAGCAGGGACAGATTTTATTTTCCTGAGCTCCAGATCGTTGCAGATGGTGACTGCTGCCATGAAATCAAAAGGCAGTTGTTCCATGACAAACCTAAACAGTGTATTAAAAAGCAGAGGCAACACTTTGCCAATAAATATTCATATTCAAAGCTATGTTTTTTTCAGTAGTCATGTACAGATGTGAAAGTTGGATCATAAAGAAGGCTTAACACCAAAGAATTTATGTTTTCAAATTGTAGCCTGCAGAAGACTCTTAAGATTCCCTTGGACTGCAGGGAGATCAAACCAGTCAATCCTAAAGGAAATCAACCCTGAATATTTATTGGAAGGACTGATGCTGAAGCTGAAGCTCCAAAACTTTGGCCACCTAGTGGGAAAAGCCAGATCATTGGAAAAGAGCCTGATGCTGGGAAAAATCAAAGGCAAAAGGAGAAGAGGGGAGCAGAGGATGAGATGGTTGGATAGCATCACTGACTCAATGGTCGTGGATTTGAGCAAAGGCCAGGAGATACTGGAAGACAGATGAGCCTGGCAGCAATTCAAAGGGTTGCAAAGAGTTGGACACAATTTAGAGACTGAACAACAACAAACAGAGGATATCACAGTTCTAGGAGGAAGTGCCTACAGTGAGGTCCTACACGGAACTGGAGGTTGATGCTGCACCCAGTAGTCAATCAATGAAGATGTAGCCAAGGTTGACAAAAATCCAGTTCTATTCAAAGAGGATATGGAAAATGTAACCCCCATTTCTCCAAACAAGGTAGTTTCTATAATCAAGCATGGGCTGAGAAGCCACAGTTTCAAGTTATGTACAGGTGTCGGAAAAGGAAACATAAAGCAGCCCTAACAGGAGAGAACTTAAGGCCTTTAATGTGGAGCTGAGCCATCTCCACCTTGGTGTATACGGGGCGTGTGACTGCAAAAGTCTGACTGCTACAACTGACACAGGTCAGCTGTAAACAGCTGGGGCTTGAGCACTTCTCTGCTGTGATACACCCCAGTTTCTCTTGGAGAAAGACTTCCAGCCTAGGATTTAAAAACTGTTTTACTGCTCCTCTCTCACACTGTTGCTGTTTTCCTCCCTACAACTTTGTCAGGGCCTATCCATGAATGCCATCATGGGCATCACACAGCAAGTTGCTTACCCCTTGAGGCAAATGATCTTCAGCCTTATTTTTATGTGACTGGTAAAAGAGTTCATGACTAGATTCTAGGCCCCCAAAGCTAGAAAACAGTAAGTCAACATCAAATAGCTAGCCAAGATTTCTGTAACTTCCTCCTCACATGTCAAATCACCCAGGAAGTAGGCTCCACTGTGATGAGATGTCCCATTTGCTGGATCTTCAAGAGTTGGTCCTCCTCTGTAAGAAAGAAATGTAAGACCTCACAGCAGAATTCTCTTTCAGCAACTGCTGGTTTAAATGCCCTAGAGCATATTGTTGGGCTTCCCAGGTAGCTCAGCTGGTAAAGAATCCACCTGCAATGCAGGAGAACCTGGTTCTATCCCTGGATTGGGAAGATCCCCTGCAGAAGGATAAACTACCCACTTATCCCTTTTGGACTTCCCTGGTGGCTCAGATGGTAAAGAATCTGCTTGCAATGTGGGGAATATGGGTTCAATCCCTGGGTTGGGAGGAGGGCATGGCAACCCACTCCAATATTCTTGTCTGGAGAACCCCCATGGAAAGAGGAGCCTGGTGGGCTACATTCCATGGGGTTGCAAAGAGTCAGACTTGGCTGAGCAACTAAGCACAGAGCATATTGTTTCCAGGGTAAAGCCAAGGCCTGGAAGGCACATGTGAGGCTCAGAGTCCATTCATGTTATTCTTTGCAAGTTAGGTTGTCAAAAGCAACTCTCCAATTCCCTAGTGGATGTAAAGCCCTAAAAGATACACATGTACTCAGGTAAGGATGGTAGTGTAGCAGCAGCTAAAAACAGGAGAAGCCACCAGCAAGAAGAGTCAGGATCTCTTCAGCTACTGTTGGTAGGGTCTGCTTAAACCCCAGGGGAAGATACAGAACTTCACACAGAAACTAAACATCAGTCCACTAGTGTTGCTCGAAAACAGTATATTCAGAAAGCAGGACAGACTTGTAAGTGACATGCAAGCAACATAAGGTAGCAAAATCATCCCAAAACAGTGACAAAAGGAAGAGAGATCCAACAGCAGGCAAACCTTAGAATTCCCAGCAGGCATCTTCACCAGGAAGTCCCTTCCTGACCCAGGGATCGAACCCCTGTCTCTAGAACCTCCAGCGCTGGCAGTCAGGTTCTTTACCACTAGTGCCACCTGGGAAGCCACACCAGGAAGTCCACCAGGAGGTAAAGGGCTTGAAGAGTTTACAAGCAAAGTGCTCTCCTTTGGAGAACTCCTAAAAGCAAAGCAGGGTCTCCCTTCTCATAGAAAGCAAATTTGTTCCCAGGACATGGGTTCAGAAGTAGTGTTCAGGAAGCACTTTCAAAGGGCTCCCAGACTAAACCTGAAACTGAGCAGCAGGTAGGAGCCTTTCGGAGGCTTTCAAATCCCTGTTGGGGGAAGCAGCAGGGGCAACAGCTGCTTTGGGTCTACAGGTACTCTCAAAAGGCTCCCACTGGGAGAACAAGCCAAGCCTTCAGGTCACAGAGATGGAGGGGGCATCTGATTTATACCTCTTAGAGTGGTCAGGTCGGCCCCATCTCCTGGTTTCTTTCAACTATTCAAATTTTACATTGTTAATTCAATTTTTCTTAATCAAGCGATAAACTCTTTGAAGCCCACAGCTTATACTTTTGTATCTTACACTCTGGCATCCAGGATTAAGTACTGCACACAAGTAGTGCTCATATATATTTGCTGACTCATTCTACTGCTGATTTAAAGGCAGCATGGTACAACAGAGAAGCACCCTGCATAGAAACACAAGTATTTAATTCTGGCAAATCTTGTCACTTTTCTGCACTTCAGTTCTTTCTGCCCCTTCATGAATATGCATGTACTATAAGCTTAAAACTTCCCCAGTTTTGTTTTTCTGAGAGACCCTGCTTTGGGAAGATCCTTGGTGTTCTCCCTACTTGCTGCAAGTAATAATAAATATTTCCTTCTCCTAATCTTTGGCTTAGTTGTGTCTTTTGGCTTGACACCTAACAATAGGTGAACCCAGTTTGGGGTAAAACTGTTCATTTTTAAATTATGTTTCTTTGAGTCTTACAGTTTCTTCAACATGCCTCAGGTAGTCATCATGCACAATAGAGTGCGAAGAGGAAAGGGACACTGGCCCATGACCACTTTATTGAGAGCAGATTTACTTTTGTTGGTTTTACATTTTGGAGTTCAGAGTTGAAGTTTCATTTGTAAGAACGTTGTTGAACCCGAGTTCAACAAACTGTGAGGCCAAACAAACCAAAACATCAGAATTTGGAGCAGAAAAAGCCTTATTGCAAGGGCCAATAAATCAAGGAGATTGGAGAGGTGGGTGGGTGCTCATGGTCTAATGACCCAAACTCTCTATGACTGAGTTCTTATCAGCAAAATTTCAGGTGTAGTCTGACCTTCCTCTGAGTGATGGGTGGTAAGGTAACAGGGTAGTGTTCCTGAAATCCCAATCACAGCCTCTGGTTCCATCCGGTCTGGGGTTCTTGTGCTTATGTTTAGCCAGAAGTTATCATCCTCCACCTGGTAGGGGGTGGGGGGCCTTAGTCCCTATAGGAGAACTATATCCCGCTGTCATGTATATCCCTTGAAGAGGAACCAGGATCCTGCCTCATGGCTGCACTATTTTTCTTGACTGCCTTTCCTTTGTTTCTGCAATCCCTTAAACCCCTTACTCCCCTAACTCTGCCTTTGGAACTCAAGGAAGCTCTAAGAGGCTGAAACATTCCTACAAACAAGAAACAGGAGACATGGAAAGCCTTTTTTAAAAAAATCTGGGTGGGCTCTACTGGGTCCTGTTTGGTTTCAAGAGTTCTGTGACTAAATTTTTTGAGTCACCTGACTCAATTATTTCAAAGGTCCTTTTCACTTTAACATGATTTTGTAATTTCATAGACATTAGGTGGGAAGAGTCTCATTAATTGAATTCCATCCTAGTGCAAGAACTGTGCTTCCCTTTACCCTCACTCTCAGTTTTTGCAGAGGTGAAATAAAGACAGCTGTGTTGTTTGCATCTAACCACATACCTCTTTCACACCCTTCAGTTCAGTCATTTCAAATGTGTGACAACTTCCCTTTCCTCCAGCCTAATTAGTGTTCTAATTTTTCGGAGCGTTATCTGAGACACCTCTATCTCTGCTAACCTTAGATACATCTCTGCTTCTTTTGGTTTTTCCCTTTCAGTGATGTTTTTGCCTCTTACTTCTTACTCTACTTCTTCGGTGGCATAATGTTTGTTTTTTTCACTCCTCTGCCTATTCATACCCAAGTGTTCTCAAAACCACTAAGAAATTTATGTGAGTGATATCTGTAGACTAACAGACTCAGCAATGGAGAAGGAAAAATGATACAGGAAGAAGAAATGGAAAATACAAAAGGAAATAAGGAAAGCAAGGGGAGTGATAGAAGAAGGAGGTATGTATGGTCTCTATGTAACCAAGCAGGACCCTATGTGGGCTTACTGGGACAGACCTTCCCTTCCATGTCCTCTGCCTGCCTCTTGTTGTAGAAAAACTATAGTCTCTCAGTCTTCCCCTGACTTACAAAAGCCTGTCTCAACAATTAATGGTTGAAAGAGCTACTGAAGAGTGAGTTCTTGTCTCATCACAAAAAGGATTCAGAGATAAAACACGGAGGTCAAGAAAAAAAAAGCAAGGATTTAGTAAGCACTTTATTACACTCAAAAGGGAAGAGTGGGCAGACTCACATGAGTAGCTACCATGAACTTCTTTGGCAAGCTAGTTGTATGGGGGTATGAAAATGAATGGGCAGAATATTCACTGGGGAGGGATGGTTTGGGGGTCATATTTCTTGATTTTCATCCCAGCTCTATCTTCCCAAAGAGGGGAAGGATTTTTCTCCTTATTTACCCTTGGACAGCAAGGAGATCAAACCAATCAATCCCAAAGGAAATCAACCCTGAATATTCATTGGAAGGACTGATCCTGGAGCTGACACGCCAATACTTTGGCCACCTGATGTTAAGAGCTGACTCACTGGAAAAGACCCTAATGCTGGGAAAGATTGAAGGCAAAAGGAGAAGGGGACGACAGAGGATGAGATAGATAGCATCTAACTAGATGGTCTAGTGAGATAGACTCATTGGACATCAATTTGAGCAAACTCTCTGAGACAGTGAAGGACAGGGAAGCCTGGCAAGTTGCAGTCCATGAGGTCACAAAGAGTCGGACACGCCTTAATGACTGAAGAGCAACAACAAAAGCCTCGATCAGAAGTGTTACCGCGTCAGTGCATGATGGGCACTACTTATCTGAAGGCTACTTCCATTTTAATGAGAGAATAAGCAAAAGGCTACATTAATGCAGGCTGCAAATTCCTGCATTTTCCCACCTATCTTTGTCTACCTCCAGGACACCTATCTCCTCAAAGTATGTGGCTTCCTGTCAGTCCGAGGTTTCTGCTCTTCTTTGCTTGCCAAAAGACTCCTGTTGTTTACAAGATGTATGGTTTCCTGCCATTTAGCCTGGCCCCCTGTCTCTGCTCACATTTAGTGATTGTTGTTTGTTGTTTCAGTTGCTAATTCATGTCTTACTCTTTTGTGACCCCTCCGACTGTACTCATCAGGCTGCTCTGTCCATGGGCTTTCCCAGGCAAAAACACAGGAGTGGGTTGCCATTTCCTTTTCCAGGGGATCTTCCTGATGCAGGGATCAAATGTGCATCTCCTGCATTGGCAGGCAAATGCTTTACCACTGAGCCACCTGGGAAGCCCATATTTAGCTATATATCTGTTCTAATAAAAAGATGTGAATATGTAGCAGCTGGGCAAGGAGAAGTGGTAACAATTTAAACATCACAGAATCTTTAGTTCCTTTCTGAAATACATAGATAACAGTACCTGATATACATTTCCTAAATTGTTTTACAGATACAAAAACTCCATGAAATGAAAGTTAACTATTTGATGCCCAGGAGCACATATAGCCTGCAGACCTACACAAGTCCCAATACTGATAACATTGGCCCTTGTGACATGGCCCTGTTACCTCACCATCAACCAGTCAGAAGTGTACATGATTTGATTACATACCTTGTGAACCCCCCATGCCCATCACCTTGCCTTGAAATTTGTATTCCTTAAACCCCTCAGAGAGTTCAAATATTTTGAGGATTAGCCACCCTGGACTCCCTGTCTACCACTTTACAATAAATGCTGTACTTTCTTTCACCACATTGTGGTCTCAGACTGGCTTTACTGTGCATGGGGGAGAGAACACAACATCTTGGTATACAGTGATATTTATTCTTTTCTTCTGCTTCTCTAAAACATACTCCAAACTGCCATTAAATAGAGCACTGCTTTGGCTAACAATTTTTAAAAACTCGCACTTTTTCTTTCATCTCATCAAATAGCAGTCAACTAGCATTCTGAAGGAGATCAGCCCTGGGATTTCTTTGGAAGGACTGATGCTAAAGCTGAAACTCCAGTACTTTGGCCACCTCATGCGAAGAGCTGACTCATTGGAAAAGACTCTGATGCTGGGACGGATTGAGGGCAGGGGGAGAAGGGGACGACAGAGGATGAGATGGCTGGATGGCATCACCGACTTGATGGACATGAGTTTGAGTGAACTCCAGAAGTTGGTGATGGACAGGGAGGCCTAGCGTGCTGCGATTCATGGGGTCATAAAGAGTCGGACACGACTGAGCAACTGAACTGAACTGAACTGAGCATGATTTTGAAAGACAATATCATATAGTAGGTCACATGTGGACTCCATAGATAAACAATCTGGAATCTTGCCAGCTCTGATCTTGATCTCTGTGTACTTCAGGTTCTTTACTATGGGATAATAATAGACCTCACCTTCACAACTGTCATGATGATGAAATAAGATGATACAAGTAAAATATTCTGAATAAGTCCTGGCACAAAGTAAGAACCTTATTCTGAAAAAAATGTTTTGCTTTACAGCTTTGCCCCCACCTTTCCTAACATATCATGTTCTTTTGTAAATGCATTGGCCCACTCTCTTGTGGCCTTACCATGCCTACCACAGCCTAATAAATGTTAATGGTAAACAATAGCAATCATTGCTTCTCTCTGTGGAATGGCTATTACTCTTGCTGTTTTGCTAGAAAAATACTAGTTTCACTCAGGCAAAGAAAGGCGGTAACCACATCATAATATATCCACAATAGGCCTGTTTAGGAGGTTTAGCCTTGGGCAACAAACAAATTTTATAATTTTATTGCAAGAATATAAAAAACAAGTGAGCTACAGTTCATGCTTTTACATAACTTGGCTTATCTCCTATGTGTCTGACTCTTAATCAGATGTGCAGTTTAGAATCACCTGGGAGTTTTTAAAAATAATATATACCTGGGCCCTGTCCCTAAAGGATTCTGATTCACCAGGCCTAGGTGATGTTCTGGCATGTTTATTTGGAATTGTTTACCTAAGTGATTCTGATGTAAAACTAGTGTTCTAAGTATTCCTGGCTCATTGCATTCCATTCAACAAAAGCAATTTCAACTACTGGAGTGAAAAAAATCATCCACAATTTTTATGGCCTCTCCATATAAATAGGTATACCAGTTATTTCTTAACAAATTATCCAATCACAGAAGTAAATATCTATAGTTTAAGTTTATAATCATGAAATTATGAATTATGTTCCATTTGGATTGAGGTGCCAGCAAACCTTCGGATGAGGTTTATTGCCATTTTAATGAGTAGAAAAGGGAGCCTTTGTGGATAAGATGGTAGCTCCATCAACCCACCTGTAGACTCCAGTGCTGGGAAGCCTCAGACCAAACATTCAATCAGATTAGAACACAGCCCAACTCATCAGCAGGCAGACTGCTTAAAGTCTCCATGAATAAATAGCTGCTTGATAAAAAACACAGACCCAGACACAGCCCTACTCACTAGATGGACAAGACCCAAATCCACCCACCAGAGAGTGGGTGTAAGTCTCTCACATGAGGAACCTTGCACAAGTCTCTAGACAGCCTCACTGACCGGGGGCAAGGAGCAGAAGCTAGAAGAACTACAACCCTGAAGCTTGTGGAATGGAATATGCAAACACAGAAAGCTAGATAAAATGAGATGGCAGAAGAATATGTCCCAGATAAAGGCACAAGATAAAAACCCCAGAAGAGTGTTGTATGAAAGGAGAGAAGGTTAGCACTCCCCTTGACAAGGATGGAAGATGCTCTCAGGCCTGACAACGTGTGTATGCTTAAGGCATTGCCTCCTACTTTGTGGCAGCTAAGCCCGGTTTATTACAAACATACAATGGAGAAAAGACAGTCTCTTTAACAAGTGGTGCCAGGAAAACTGGTCAACCCCGTGTCAAAGAAAGAAACTAGAACATTTTCCAACACTATACGCAAAAATAAACTCAAAATGGATTAAGGTCTAAATGTGACACCAGAGACTATTAAACTCATAGAGAAAAACATAGGCAGAACACTCACTGACATAAATCACAGCAAGATCCTCTATGACCCACTTCCCAGAGTAGTGGAAATAAAAACAAAAATGAACAAGTGGAACCCTAATTAAACTTTAATTAAATCAATGAGCTAAAGGAAATCAGTCCAGAATATTCATTGAAAGGACTGACGCTAAAGCTGAAACTCCAATACTTTGGCCACTGATGCGAAGAACTGACTCATTGGAAAAGACACTGATGTTGGGAAAGACTGAAGCCAGGAGACAGGGACACCAGGAGATGTGATGGTTGGATGGCATCACTGACTTGATGGATATGAGTTTGAGCAAGCTTCAGGAGTTGGTGATGGACAGGGAAGCCTGGCATGCTTCAGTCCATGGGGTTGCAGTAGGACATGACTGAGCAATTGAACTGAACTGAACTGAACTGAATTGAATTAAATTTAAAAGGTTTTGCATAATGAAGGTAACTATAAGCAAGGTGAAAAGGCAGTCTTCAGAATGGGAGGAAATAATAGCAAACAAATCAACTGACAAAGAATTAATCTCCAAAATATAAAAGCAGCTCATGCAACTCAATACCAGAAAACTTAACACCCAAGCAAAAAGTGGGCCAAAAACTAAACAGACATTTCTCCAAAGAAAACATACAGATGGCTACTAAACATATGAAAAGATGCTCAGCATTGTTCATTATTAGACAAATGCAAATCAAAACCACAATGAGGCATCATCTCATGCCACTCAGGATGGCCGCCATCAAAAAGTCTATGTACAATAAATGCTGGAGAGGGTGTGGAAAAAGGGAACCCTCTTACACTGTTAGTGGGAATGTAAACTGGTACTGCTACTGTGGAGAACAGTGTGGAGATTCCTTTAAAAACTGGAAATACAACCCAGCAATCCCACTACTGGGCATACACATCAAGGAAACCAGAATTGAAAGAGACACATAAACCCCAATAGTCACTGCAGCACTGTTTACAATAGCCAGGACATGGAAGGAACCCAGATGTCCATCCACAGATGAATGGATAAGGAAGTTATAGTACATACACACAATGGACTATTACTCAGCTATAAAAGGGAACACAATTAAGTCAGTTCTGATGAGGTGGATGAAACTGGAGAATATTAAACAGAGTGTAGTAAGTCAGAAAGAGAAACACCAATACAATATATTAACACATATATATGGAATTTAGAAAGACGATAATGATGATCCTATATGCAAGGCAGCAAAAGAAACACAAATGCAAAGAACAGACTTTTGGACTCTGGAAGAAGACAAGGGTGGGACGATTTGAGAGAATAGCATCTAAAGATGTATATTACTATCTGTGAATAGATGACCAGTACAAGTTCTATGCATGAAGCAGGGCACTCAAAGCTGGTGCTCTGGGACAATGCAGAGGGATGGGGTGAGGAGGGAGGTGGAAGGGGGTTTCAGGATGGGGGAACACATGTGTACCCATGGCAGATTCATGTCAGTGTATGGCAAAACCATCACAATATGTAAAGAAATTATCTTCCAATTAAAATAATTTAATTAAAAGTAAATAAAAAAATTTTTAAAGAAAGAACACGTTGAAGGCCTGAAAGAATAAACAAATATTCACAGGAAACAAAAATAAAAAATGGACAAATGGGTCTGCATCAAACTTTAAAACTTCTATTCATAGAAATACACAGCAAACAAAATAAAAAGGCAACCTATGATATAGGAGAAAATATTTACACTCATTTACCTGATAAAGGATATCTAGAATACATAAAGAACTACAATTCAACAAGATACTACTTTGCCAACAAAGGTCTGTCTAGTCAAGGCTATGGTTTTTAGTAGACATGTATGGATGTGAGAGTTCGACTGTGAAGAAAGCTGAGTGCCGAAGAACTGATGCTTTGGAACTATGGTGTTGCAAAAGACTCTTGAGAGTCCCTTGGCCTTCAAGGAGATCCAACCAGTCGATCCTAAAGGAGATCAGTCTTGGGTGTTCATTGGAAGGACCTATGCTGAAGCTGAAACTCCAGTACTTTGGCCACCTAATGCAAAGAGTTGACTCATTTGAAAAGACCCTGATGCTGGGAGGGATTGGGGGCAGGAGGAGAAGGGGACGAGAGAGGATGAGATGGCTGGATGGCATCACTGACTCGATGGACATGAGTTTGGGTGAACTCCAGGAGTTGGTGATGGACAGGGAGGCCTGGCGTGATGTGATTCATGGGGTCACAGAGAGTCTGACACGACTGAGCAACTGAACTGAACTGAACAACTCAACAAAAGAACTAACTCAATTTAAAAATCAGCAATGGCTCTAAAGCAATTATCCTTCAATAAAAAATAAAATAATTTAAAAAAATCAGCAAAGGACTTGAAAAACATTTTTCCAAATGTGATATACAAATGGTGAATAAGCATGCAAAAATATACCCCAAATCACTAACTGTCAGAGAGATACAAACTCGAAGCACAATGAGATATCACCTCCACACCATTAAGACAGCTGCTATTAAACAAAACGAAAAAAAAAAATATTGGTGGGCATGTGGAGAAATTGGAACCCTTGTTCCAATCCTGATGATAAGATTGTAAAATGGTACAACTGCTATGGAAAACAATATATGAGTACCTCAAAAACAGAAAATAAATCTACCATATGACTCAGCAATCCCACTTCTGGATAGATATCCAAAAGAATTGAAAGCAGGGCCTCAAAGAAATATTTGCATATCTAAACTTAAAGTAGCATTACTTATAATAGCCAAGAAGTAGAGTCAACCCAAATATCCATCAAAAGATAAATGGATAACGTGTGGTATATACATAGAATGAAGCCTGAAAAAGGAAAGAAATTCTGTCACATGATGTAACATAGATATATTTGAGGACATTATGCTAAGTGAAATAATCCAGTTACAAGAGGACAAATACACGTATGGCTGAGTCCCTTTGCTGTTCACCTGAAACTAACACAGCACCGTTAACTGGCTATATATCCCAATACAAAATAAAAAGTTTAAAGTTTGGGGGAAAAAAAGAGGACACATATTATATGATTCTACTTACATGAGATACCTCAAGAAGTCAAAATCATAGAAACAGAAAGTAGAATGGGTTTAGGCTTGGAAGAGAAGGGACAGGAAGAACTATTTTTAATGGGTATTGAGTTTCAAATGTGCAATATGAAAAAGTTATGGAGATCTATTTTACAATCATGCAAAAATATGCAACACTACTGAACTGTACACTTAAAATTTATCAGATAGTAAATTTTGTATGTGTTTTTACTCACAGTTAAAAAAAAAAAGAACAAATGTTAACCCAGGGGACAATGGTGGAAATCACTGCTGTGAAACAGAATAAAGAAATGAAAAGAAATTAAGACAGTGTAAGAGAGATGGGGGACAATATTAAATGTACCAGCATTTGCATTATAGAGATTACAGAAAGAGAAGGGAAAGAAAAAGAACCTCAGAAAATATTTAAAGAGCTGAAAATTTTCCTAACATGGGAAAGGAAACAGTTTTCCAAATTCCAAGCAGGACAAAACCAAGGAGAAACATGCTGAGATACATTGTAATCAAACTGACAAAAATTAAAGACAAAGAAAAATATTGAAATCAACCAGGGAAGACAACAAATAATGAACAAAAGAATGTCCATAAGGCTGTCAGCTCATTTCTCAGTAGAAATTCTGCAAACCAGAAGGTAGTTTTACAATGTATTTAAAATGACAAAAAGGAAGAACCTAGAACCAAGAATACTCTACCCAGCAAGGCTTTCACTCAGATTTGACAGAGAAATCAAAAGCTTTACAGACAAGCAAAAGCCAAGAGAATTCAGCACCAACAGAACCACTATGAAATAAATGCTATAGGAACTTCTCTAGGCAGAAAAAAAAGAACATAACTAGAAATAAGAAAATTATAAATGGAAAAAACTCACTGCCAAAGGCAAACATACAGTAAAGGTATCCATACACAAATACGATATCAAAACCAGAAGCTGTGAAGACAGAACAAATGCAAGATATTGGAAATGCATTTGATATTAAAAGACTTAATAACTTAAATAACTTTTAATAACTTAAAACAGTTTTTTTGGGTTTTTTTGTATATAGACTGCTATATCAATACCTCATGGTAAGTACAAACTGAAATTCTACAATAGATATACACAAAAAGAAAAGGAATCCACACACAATACTGAAGTTGATCATCAAATATCAAGAGGAGAGAACACAATAAAAAGGGAAAAAACACCTACAAAAAGAAATCACAATTAACAAAATAGCAATAATAATATGCATATCAATAATCACCTGAAATGTAAATGGATTATATGATCTGACAAATAGATGAAGACTGAAAATATATATATATATAAAACAATATTCATAAAAATGCTGTCTACAAGAGAATCAATTCAGATCTAGGTATACATACCAACTGAAAGTGAAGGGATGGAAAAAGATATACCATCAAAATGGAAATCAAAAGAAAACTGGAATAGCAATACTCAGATGAAATAGACTTGAAAATAAAGACTGTTACAAGAGATGAAGAAGGACATTACATCGTGATGATGAGATCAATCCAAGAAGAACCTATAACAATTTTAAATACATATGCACCCATCTAGAAGAATCTCAGCTTACCACCATAAAAGGAGAAATCAACTCTACACAATAATAGTTGTGGAATTTAACACCCCACTGTCATCAACAGACAGATCATCCAGACAAAAAATCAATAAGGAAAAACAGACCTTAAATGACAAAGTAAACCAGAAGGATTTAATTCACATTTGTAGAGCATTCCATCCAAAAACAGTAGAATACACATTCTTCTCAAGTGTACAGAGCTGATCACATGCTGGGCCACAAGTCTCAGAATATTTAAGAAAATTTAAATCAATCAAACATCTTTTCTGACCCAAGTGTTATGAAATTAGAAGTCAACTACAAGAGAAAAAAAAAAACTATTAAAAAAAAACCAAAAATATGTAGAGGTCAAACAATCTGATAATAAACAACCATTGGATCAGTGAAGAAATTAAAGAGGTAATCAAAAAAAAATACCTAAAGGCAAATGAAAGTGAAAACAAGATGATCCACAACCTATGGGATACAGGGCAGAAAGGGAGGATAGGATGAACTGACAGACTGGCACTGACATATATACACTACAATATACAGTCAGTCAGTCAATCAGTTCAGTCACTCAGTCGTGTCCAACTCTTTGCGACCCCATGAACCGCAGCACACCAAGCCTTCCTGTCCATCACCAACTCCCGGAGTCCAGCCAAACCCATGTCTATTGAGTTGGTGATGCCATCCAACCATCTCATCCTCTGTCATCCCCTTTTCCTCCTGCCCTCAATCTTTCCCAGCATCAGGGTCTTTTCAAATGAGTCAGTTGTTTGCATCAGGTGGCCAAAGTGTTGGAGTTTCAGCTTCAACATCAGTCCTTCCAATGAACACCCAGGACTGGTCTCCTTTAGGATGGACTGGTTGGATCTCCTTGCAGTCCAAGGGACTCTCAAGGGTCTTCTCTAACACCACAGTTGAAAAGCATCAATTCCTCGGCCCTTAGCTTTCTTTATAGTCCAACTCCCATATCCATACATGACCACAGGAAAAACCATAGCCTTGACTAGATGGACCTTTGTTGGCAAAGTAATGTCTCTGCTTCTTAATATGCTGTCTAGGTTGGTCATAACTTTCCTTCCAAGAAGTAAGCATCTTTTAATTTTATGGCTGCAGTCACCATCTGCAGTGATTTTGGAGCCCCCAAAAATAAAGTCTGACACTGTTTCCCCATTTATTTGCCATGAAATGATGGGACCAGATGCCATGATCTTAGTTTTCTGAATGTTGAGCTTTAAGCCAACTTTTTCACTCTCCTTCACCTTCATCAAGAGGCTTTTTAGTTCCTTTTCACTTTCTGCCATAGGGTGGTGTCATCTGCATATCTGAGGTTATTTATATTTCTCCTGGCAATCTTGATTCCAGGTTGTGCTTCCTCCAGCCCAGCATTTCTCATGATGTATTCTGGATATAAGTTAAATAAGCAGGGTGACAATATGTAGCCTTGACACACTCCTTTTCCTATTTGAAGCCAGTCTGCTGTTCCACATCCAGGTCTAACAATGTACAGAGCAAATAACAAATGAGAACCTACTACATGGCACAGGGAACTCGACTCAATGCACTGTGATGACCCAAACTGGAATGAAATCTGAAAAGGGTGGATACATGTGTGTGTATAACTGATTCAGTTTGCTTCACAGAAGAAACTAACACAACATTGTAAGCAACCATAGTCTAATTAAAAAAAAAACCCATAGGACACAGCATAAGTAGTTCTAAGAGGAAAGTTTGTAATAATGTAATATTACCTTGGAAACTAGAAAAACTTCAAACAACCCAACTTTATACCTAAAGCAACTGGAGAAAAAAAACAAACAAAGCACAAAGTTTGTAGGAGGAAAGAAATCATAAAGATCAGAGCAGCTATAAATGAAATGAAGATGAAAAAAACAATTGAAGAGATAAAGGAATCTAAAAGCTAGTTCTTTGAAGAGATACAAAATTGATAAACCTTTAGCCAAACTCATCAAGAAAGAGCATGAAGGATCAAGTCAATAAATGAAATGAAAAAGGAGAAGTTACAACAACAACAATCACCACAGAAATACAAAGAATTATAAAAGATTACTACAGGCCACTATACATCAATAAAATGGACAACCTAGAAGAAGTGGACAAATTTTTAAAAAGGTACAATCTACCAAGATTGAACCAGGAAGATAGTAAATGTGAACCTCCAAGCAAAAGTACTGAAATTGCAATTGTGATTTTAAAACTTCAACAAACAACAGTTCAGGACTTTCACACGTAAGTTCTATCAAACATTTAAAGAAGAGTTAACAGCTATCCTTTTGAAACTATTCCAAAAAAATCTCAGAGGGAGGAAGTCTCACCAACCCATTCTTTGAGGCCACCGTCACCTTGATACCAAAACCAGACAAAAATACAACAATAACAACAAAAAGAAAAGTACAGGCCAATATCACTGATGAACACAGACACAAAAATCCTCAATAAAATATTAGCGATCTGAATCCAGCCATACATTAAAATTTTCATACACCATGATGCAGTGTGACTTATCCCAGGGATGCAAAAATTTTTCAGTAACTCCAAATCAATTCGTTTGATGTAGCTCATCAAAAACTTGAAGAATTAAAAACCATACAATCATCTCAATAGAGGCAAAAAAGCTTTTGGAAAAAATCAACACCCATTTATGATAAAGGCTCTTCAGAAAGTGCGCATAGAAGGAACATATCTCAACATAATAAAGGCCGTATATGACAAACCTATAGCTAATAACATACTCAATAGGGAAAGCCGAAAGCAATCTTGTCCACTCTCAAAAATTTTATTCAGCATAGTTTTTGAATTTTAAGCCACAGCAATCAGAGAAGAAAAAAAATAAATAAAAAGAATCCAAAGTGGAAAATAAGTTAAACTGTAACTGTTTGAGGATGACATGGTATTATAAATAGAAAACTCTAGAGATGCTACCAGAAAACTACTAGTCTTCACCAACAAATTCAGTAAATTTTCAGGATACAAAATTAATACACAGAAACCTGTTGTATTTCTATGCACTAAAAACAAAAGATTAGAAAGAGCAACTGAGGAAACAATTCCATGCGTGCATGCTAAGTCACTTCAGTCATGTCTGACTTTGTGACCCCATGGATTGTAGCCTGCCAGGTTCCTCTGTCCATGGAAATATCCAGGCAAGAATACTGGAGTGTGTTGTTGTCCCTCCTCCAAGGGATCCTCCCAACCCAGGGATGAAACCCCAACTCTTATGTCTCCTGCATTGACGGGTGGGTTCTTTACTACTAGCACTATCTGTAGAGCCTGAAACAATCCCACTTACTATTATAGCAAAAAGAAAAAAATACCTAGGAATAAACATACTTGAGGACACAAAAGACCTGTACTCCAAAATGAAAAGAATATAAATCTTTCTTATTTTTGATGGAAGAAATAAAAATATCCCAAACAGGTGGAAAGATATACCATGTTCTTGGATTGGTAGAGTCAACATTGTGAAAATGAATATACTACTCAAAGCAATATAAAGATTCAAGGCAACCCCTATCAAATTACCCATTGCATTTTTCACAGAACCAGAACAAAAAATCTTAAAATTTGTATGGAGACACCGAAGACCCCAAATAGCGAAAGAAATCTTGAGGAAGAAAAATGGAGCTGGAGAAATCACACTCTTGACTTCAAATTATACTACAAAGATACTAGTCATCAAAACAGTATGGTATTGGCAGAAAAACAGAAATAAAGATCAGTGGAACAGGATGGAAAAACCCAGAAATAAACCCATGCACCTATGGTCAATTAATCTGTGACAAAGGAAGCAAGAATACACGATGGAGAAAAGACAGTCTTTTCAACAAGTGCTGGGAAAACCAGACAGCTACAAGCAAAAGAATGAAAGTAGAATATTCTCTAATCCCATACACAAAACTAAACTCAAAATTGATTAAAGCCCTAAATGTGAGGCCAGATACTATAAAACTCTTAAATAAAAACATAAGCAGAACACACTTTGTTTTCAATTGCAGCAACAGATTTTTCAATCCATCTCCTAGAGTAATGGAAATAAAAACAAAAATAAGCAAATAAGACCTAATAAACTCTAAAGCTTTTGTGCAGCAAGGGAAACCATAAACAAAATGAAAAGACAATCCACGGAATGGAAGCAAATATTTGCATACAGTTCAACCAACATGAGATTAATCTCCAAACAGCTCATGCAGCTCAATATCAAAAACAAAAAAACAAAAACAAAAACAAAAAAACACAAAAAACAGTCCAATGAAGAAATAGGCAGAAGACCTAAACAAACATTTCAAAGACACTGAAATGGCCAAGAAAGACATGAAAAAATGCTTAACATTTCTAATTATTAGAGCATTGCAAATCAAAACTAAAAGAGTTATTACCTTACATTAGTAAGAATAGCCATCATCAAAACATGCATGCTGAAGTCCATGGGGTCACACAGAGTCAGACATGACTGAGTGACTGAACTGACTGACTTTAGTAGGTACTCAAGAACAGTTTGTTGAAGTTAAAGAATTATGAAGTGAAGTGAATTCACTCAGTCTTGTCAGACTCTTTGCGACCCCATGGACTGTAGCCCACCAGGCTCCTCCCTCCATGGGATTCTCCAGGCAAGAGTACTGGAGTGGGTTGCCAATTCCTTCTCCAGGGGATCTTCCCAATCCAGGGATTGAACCCGGGTCTCCTGCATTCCAGGCAGACGCTTTAACCTCTGAGCCACCAGAATTATGAATTTATAAATAATGTTTTTGCATTTCAGAAATGCTTCATAGAAGAAACACCCTTTCTACAATAACAACAGAAAGAACAGAAACTCTAAACCCAACTGTTACATGGAATTTCAAGAACGAAAAGTCAGATTTTTAAAGGCTGCTCTAGATTTTCACTGAAATATTTAAACACACCAGGCCATGAAATATAAAGTTATAGAATTTTATATGACACACCACTGAACTAAGCAGAGACATGCAATTGAGTGGAATATTTTTACTATATGTAGGAAATTTCTGGGCATACTAAAGAAAGATATATCAGTGACACTGCTTCCAAAGGGGTCCTATCAAAATCTGTTCATATCTGTAATTTACCACTTATGCTTCAGCATTAAATTCACCTTTTCCATGATGTTTTCTGCTTCTAGGGATTTTTGAGGGCAGGCTTCACATTATTTATCTTCTGTCTTCATTGCCCACCAATAAATGCTGAATGAAAATAGAGTATCATTGTAATCTTCATGTTTTTCAGTTTCCGTATTAAATTAAAAAAGAAATGTCTCCATGTATATGGTAACATATTTTATGAACCAAATATTGAGACTTATCATTTAAAATACAATCTGACAATGAAAATACTTGAGATCTGAAGAGTCTTAGAAAATTCTGGACAGATGGATACCTCAGTCATGTTAACAAAAACCTAAATCAAATTCTTCTCCACCATATATATATCATGAAAAAAAAACTCTGCTTTCTTTATTATATCTTCCCCTCTTTCAACAACAGGCTGATAGATTTTGAAGAAAAAAATTTATTTAAAGCACTAACATCTATAACAAACTTAATCTTCAGTGTTGTGTTACTTGAAAATGAATTAAGTATATAGATTTTTCAAAGAATCAAAATTATACAGCTTTGAAATATAAAAATTCTGTTTCACAGATGCAAATAGGCCTTCAGGTTTCATGTTGATTTTAAAATAATAGAATATAGAAGATGAAGCAAATGTACGATACATATGTGGGGTAAACAGTACAAAATATTTTTGGAAGAACAATTAATTCACAATATGTGTTAGAAAAAGAAATTTGTTATTATGTTGTGTAATAGCTATTTGTTATAACTTTTGTTACAGCTATATTTCAGTTGTATTTTTCAAACCATCTGCTTTAAGTGTAATTATGCTTGAGATTTTTTTCTTTCACTTTTTTAAAACTCTGGATTATATGTCCTGCAGAATTCTCTTAAATAAACTAGGTCCTGAGTTGAATTTTTCACACTATCCACAATGACCAAATAGATTTCTCCCAAAAGTCAACAAAATGCTGTTTGCTGGCAGATTTACCATGATAAAGAATATAAAACAAGGTATACCATTATTTAATGAAAGTTGTATGTGAGATCAGAATTATTTAAGCTACTTAGGCATCTAGTCTTGAAAAATGTACAGATATAAAATTTTTGTTTATGATTCCTGACCCTCACTCATTTCCCCCACTACCTCCAATGGACACTATTTTTTTCCCTAATGATGGGGACTGTCTCTTTTTCTAAGAATAGAGACTTCCAACCACAGTGGATTAGAAACAGAGGAACCACTTCCTTGTCATGCTGGCCACAGAGTTCCTGACTGCATCTTCCCAGTCAATGCCAGAAGTAACAGGGAGTTGGATGTTGTTGAATATACTCTGAGACTCTTGGACCTTGATTCCTTCAAGCCTGATCATCAGAGATATGAGTTCTAGTTTTCAGCAGTCTTTGATGGTGTCATCAGTAATATTAGCAAACTTCACTATTCACCTTAGGATCAGCAATAAGCAGTTAAAATATTTAATACACTTGAGCTTCCCTAACACTGAGATCCATGAAGTTGGCTGGGCTTTGACCATGAAAAGAACTGATGTCATACGGAGCAATGTCTAGCCCAGCACCATTCACAAAGCACATGGTATTTCCATTTAATTTTATGTATTTTAGTTCACATCTGATAACTTATTAGTAGATGTATTTTTTTTCAACTTTTATTTTATTTTTAATACTTTATTCTACATTACAATACTGTATTTGTTTTGCCATACATTGACATGAATCAGCCACAGGTGTACACGATCTCCCAATGTCGAAGCCCCCTCCCACCTCCCACCCCATATCATCTCCCTGGATCATCCCCTGCACCAGCCCCAAGCATCCTGTATCCTGTATTGAACATAGACTGGCACTTCGTTTCTTATATGATAGTATACCTATTTCAACGCCATTCTCCCAAATCATCCCACCCTCTCCCTCTCCCTCAGAGTCCAAAAGTCCATGTAGATGTATTTTTAAATTATTGTCCATGGCAAATACATCTTTTTGTAGATATAGTGAATTGTCTTCAAAGTTTATCTTGGCATCAAAACAGACAATGTGTCCTTCTGGAATTTCACCAAAAGTTTCACTTCAACCCAAGTAAGATAAATTTCTAGCAAAAATTACATAACAAATCTGATTCAGAGCCTGGTTTTCCTGGACCCATAGAAGTCTAAATTTTCTCCTTTCTGCTAAACTTGACTGTTCTTCAAAACTATTTTAAAAATGTAAATTTTTCCTTAAAAATAGAGTCTGGTAAGGAAGTTGCCACTGACTGACTGTCAATGTCCCTGCCTGAGGCTGCCCATCTGCAAAAGCCTTTGTAAGATGAGCCCATTAAAATTTCCAAGTAGGAGCATCATACACAGTGTCAGTATATTTGAACTATTATCTTGTTGTCTAACACTAGTTTCTTATTCTTAGATTTCTGCAGGATCATCCATCCTTCAGAGATTAATTAAATTTTCTTGTACCTGAGAATTAAGACTCATAGATATTTTGAGCCTACATTGTCATACTGGAATGACATATTAAACAAACGCCAAGCACAAAGGAGTCTGGGTGATTGAGATGAGAGTAGAAAGAGGCTTAGTAGCGATTTACTTCTTTATTGGAAACAAACCTGAATAAAAATCCCAGCTGTGTGTGTGTGTGTATGTGTGTGTGTGTGAATGTGCACGTTTGTGGTTACTTTTTGCAGGTTGTTTTTCCTTGTAGTTGATTTCTAGTCTCATAGCATTGTGGTTGGAAAAGATGCTTTATATTATTTCAGTTTTCTTAAATTTTATTGAGACTTGTTTTTGACCTAGCATGTGATCTATGTTGGAGAATATCCCATGTGTACTTGAAAAGAATGTGTATTCTGCTGCTTTTTGATAAAATGTTCTACACCTATCTATTAAGTCCATTTTGTCTAATGCGTCTTTTAATGTCAGTGTTTTCATACTGATTTTTTTTTCTGGATGATCCATCCATTCATGTAAGTAGGATATTAAAGTCTCAGACTATTATTTTGTTACTCTTAATTTCTCCTTTATGTCTGTATGTATCTGCTTTATGTGTTTAGGTGCTCTTATGTTGGGTGCTATGTATTTACAATTGTTATATTTTTATGTTGGATTGATCTTCCAATCATTATGTATTATCTTTGTTTCTTGTTACAGTCCTTGTTTTCAAGTCTATTTTGGCTGGCATAAGTATTACTACTCCAGAGTTTTAAAAATTTCCATTTGCCTGGAATGTCTTTCTTCATCCCTTCACTTTTAGTCTGTGTGTGTCTTTAGTACTGAAGTGAGTCCCTCGTAGGCAATAAATATATGAGTCTTATTTTTGTATTCATTCAGCCACTCTGTGTCTTTTGACTAGAGCATTTTGTCCATTTACACTTAAAATAATTTTTGATAGCTAGATACTCACTGCCATTTTGTTAATTATTTTGGAGTTGTTTCTATATCTCTTTTTTTTCTTTCTTTTTCTTTTGTTCTTTTACCTTGTGAATTGATAACTATCTTTAGTGTTATATCTGGGTTCCTTTCTCTTTGGCATTTGTATCTATTATAGATTTTTGGTTTGTGGTTACCATGAGGTTTATTTATAGCAATTTAAATATATACGTAATTATTAATAGGTGCTGATCTCTTAATTTCAAGTGCAATTTTTAAATCCTGCTTTTTACTCCCTGCAACATATTTACTATTTTTGACATCATATTTTACATCTTTTTGCTTTGTGTGTTCCTTAACTACTTATTGTGAAAATAGATGATTTCACCACTTTTGTATGTTAGCCTTCCTTCTGTCTTTGTACATGGTTGATTTACTACCTTTACCATATTTACCTTTACCAATGAATTTTTCCTTTCATAATTTTCATGCTTTCAGTTGTGGCCTTTTAATTTAGAGAAATTCCTTTAACATTTCTTGTAAAAGTTGTTTCATGGTGATGAACTCTTTTAGCTTTGCTTCTCTACAAAATTCTTTTCTCTCTCCTTAAAATCAAAATGAAAACTGTGCCAGGAATTCTTGGCTGCAGGTTTTTCCCTTTCATCACTTTAAATATATCATGCGACTTCCTTCTGACCTGCAAAGTTTCTGCTGAAAAGTCAGCTGATAGCCTCATGGGAGTTCCCTTGTGAAGAAGGCTGAATGCTGAAGAATTGATGCTTTTGAACTGTGGTGTTGGAGAAGACTCTTGAGAGTCCCTTGGACTGCAAAGAGATCCAACCAGTCCATTCTGAAGGAGATCAGCCCTGGGATTTCTTTGGAAGGAATGATGCTAAAGCTGAAACTCCAGTACTTTGGCCACCTCATGCGAAGAGTTGACTCATTGGAAAAGACTTTGATGCTGGGAGGGATTGGGGGCAGGAGGAGAAGGGGATGACAGAGGATGAGATGGCTGAATGGCATCACCGACTTGATGGACATGAGTTTGAGTGAACTCTGGGAGTTGGTGATGGACTGGGAGGCTTGGTGAGCTGTGATTCATGGGGTCGCAAAGAGTCGGACACGACTGAGCGACTGAACTGAACTGAACTTGTATATAACTTGTTGCTTTTCCCTTTTTGCTTTTAATATTCTCTATTTTTAAGTACTGCCATTTTAATTACTATGTGTCCTCTTTACGTTGATCTTATTTGGAACTCTCTGTGCTTCCGGAACCTGAATGTCTTGTTTCATTTTCCAAGCTAGGGAAGTTTTTAGCTCTTACATTTTCAAATATGTTCTTGTCCCCTTTCTGTTCTCTTTCTAGGACTGCTCTAATGCAAATATTATTATGCTTAGTATTGTCTCAGAGGTCTTAGACTATTTTCATCTTATTCTTTTTCTGTTCAGCTTCAGTAATTTTCATTACTCTGTCATCCAGCTCACTGATAAATTCCTCTGTATCATTTAATCTACTGGTGATTCTTTCTACATGTTTTTCATTTTAGTTATTGTGTTCTTCATCTGTTTGGTTCATTTTTATATTTTCCAACTCATTGAAAACTTCTAACTTCTAACTTTGTTCATCCATTCTTCTCTCAAGTCCTTTGATCATCTTTACATTCAATACCTCAAGTTCATAGTTCAAGGTACTTTATCCATCTTTGTATCTCCAGCATCTAAGATAGTGTATTATACATGCTAAGTAAAGTGTTAGTTGCTCAGTTGGGTCTGACTCTTTGCAACCCCATGGATTATAAACTCTGTCCATGGAATTATCCAAGCAAGCTGGAGGCACTCAATAAATGAGTATTAAGTGAATTACATTTTGGACCAGTCTTTAAGCCAACTGGAAAGCCTTCTGCAGATCATGTTTTGAGAACTACTGCCATAGCAACATATCTATAAATCTTCCTTTATTTTATTTAAAGCATTCCCTAGCAGAATGAATAACTCATGTAATCTCAGTCACATTTTTATCAACACAGATATAAAAGCTATTCTGGGTCCAATTCTCACTTCTGTTTAGGACACAGAACTCCATAGGCCTATAAAATTTGTTCTATTAGAAAAGAGTGGTCTTAAATTAATTTTTAAATTTTACACAACAGTTAAGCAATGGCCTAATGGTTTTTAAGCCCATAGTTTTCCTTTTCTACTTTCATTATGAAACTGATACATTCAACACATACATCTTCTACTATAAATTCTTCAAGTAACAACACTTAAGACCAAAGGTAGATTAAAAATAAATAAATGGGCCATGAGTCCCACACCCACAAAATGATCCAAGCAGGAAATTTCTACTTACCCATTGCTCAACCTAACCTTGCTAAAGAAAGAGACCTTTGGGTGGAGAAGTTCTTACGCAAATAAATTCCTAAGGATGATGCTCAGTAAGAGAGTCATCTGTCTGGAAAAGACTAAGCCCTGTGTCACTTGTAATGGACCAACCTGGAGTCCAAATAGATGACAGAGTGTAGCATCTCCTAGGTCTTCCCTTCTTCCTCAGTTCCACTGCTGAGGCAGACTTTAGAGGCACAACTTCTTCCTCCATGGATCTCCTACTTATCACATCTAAATACTACATCAGGTGATTTCAGTTTCTTCAGTTACCTCTCTGTGAATCTCATGGTAATCTGGTAAATATGCTTTTTATGTGGAAATAGTGGCAGGTGGATTCATGGCTAACATTTATGGACCACTGCTGCTGCTGCTAAGTCGCTTCAGTCGTGTCCGACTTCGTGCGACCCCATAGACGGCAGCCCACCAGGCTCCCCCATCCCTGGGATTTTCCAGGCAAGAACACTGGAGTGGGGGTGCCATTGCCTTCTCCATTAGGAACCACTATGGGACAACAATTATGCTAAGCACTTAACAAATAATTTACAAATTTAATTCTGCCAGCAACAACACAGGATAAATATCCTTTAGTTTATTATTATCATCATCCTCACTCTAGAGATAAAACTGAAAGAGGTTAAGGCCAGGTCGCTTAACTTCCAGGCTAGTACCTGAACATTATGTAACATTGCTGTAGCAAATGTCACCAAACACAATTCAAGCAATTAACTGTGATACAGGGTGGGACCTGGGACCTTTGCTGCAGTGATGTAATGCTTGCACCTAGACAAACATCTCCTTAAGCACAAAATACAAAGAAACTATAAGAGACTAAAAATAACTGTAGGCATACATAATTGGGACAAATTGGGGACAGACCAGAAGACCCAACTGCCACTTCTGAAGAGCTGGGCATGCAAAAGCCAGGTGTCAGGAGCAGAAGCAAGGTACTGTGCATGGCCTCCACACTTAACACCACTGAAAGAATACACAAACAGTTAAGCTACCCCTCCTGCCCGACCCATGGACACAACACTACCCTTCTTCCAGTAAGAAACTAGCTTGCCCCCACTTTGAGAAGTGGGCAAGGAAAGCTATTACTTGTTTTCACTCCTTCCTGCAGCCACAGGAGCTTCAATAAAGCCTTCTCTGAATTTCTTGTCTGGCACTTAGTCAACTTCTATTGATTGAGGAAGGCCAAGAATCCTGGTTGGTATCAATTGCTTTCAAACTACCTGAGTATAAGTCCCTGGCAGTATGGCAGCCCATGAGGACTTCCTGAATTAATTCAAAGATATATTAGTCCCAACAAGTCTATAACCTGAAATTCTATAAACCTCTCTATGTGTCATCCTACTAGGTGTCTATTAGCTGTATTTTCCCAAAGTTTATTAACTGATAAGAAATGCTTTGTTTTTCTTGTGATAAAGCTATGTATCATAGTAGTTTTTCCTTGAAACAGTACCTAGTAGTCAGCTAAAAGATAAAGGATATTTTTATGATGGGGATATTTTATTGGTATAGACTAGCTCAAGAAAGGAAGAGAATGCCTACTCTATGGAGACTGACTAGGAAAAGGAAAGAAAGGTTGGGCTTCCCTGGTGGCTCAAATGGGAAAGAGTCTGCCTGCAATGCAAGAAACCCAGGTTTCAGGAAGATCCCCCAGAGAAGGAGATGACAACCCACTCCAGTATTCTTGCCTGGAGAATTCCATGAAATAGAAGAGCCTGGTGGGCTACAGTCCATGGTGTCACAAAGAGCCGGACATGACTAAGTGACTAACTTACAATAACAAGCTAATTCCTAGGGCGATGACGCTCTGTAGTCTTTTTTCTCTGGTGCAGTGGGGAGAGCTGGATGTCCATTTTTAAAAACACGGTGGGTTGAGAATGTGGAAAAGAAAAAAATTTTAAGGATAGCTGCTGTGAATTGGAGGAGGTAATAGTAATACTGATTTATAGATGATAGACTGTGGCTCTAGCTAAAACACAAATTTGTAATGAACTGTGGCTAGGATTTTCTTCCACAATGCTCTGTGGATCCTTAAGGGTAGAAATCTGTGAATCTGTGACTGGAGGAAATTAATGGAGTAGGAAAGGGAAAAACTGTCTCCAATCCTAGGCTTATTAAGAAGACTAATAAGAAAAGATGTATATAGTCTAAGAAATTGAGAAGAGTTGAGAACCTGTATATATTCATTCATTATTTCACAATCTTTTATGGAGGATCTATCACATATTAGTTATCTGTTAAATTCTTTAATACAAGGATGAATGAGATCCTGCTCTGAGTTAAACATTAATACATGGAAAGGCTGTCTCTAAATACCATGGAATACATGTATACAAGTATATTTTGGAAAAGCTGGTTCTAAGTGGTGCCAAGGCTATCTCACATTCAGACTATAAGAGAAACAGAGAGAAAAGCTTAAGTTATTCAGACAGTAGGTAGAACCAAACAGTCAACTAATACATGACAGAGAATAACTAGGAACATAAACAGAGGTCAAAGGTGGTAAGAAGGTGAAGGTTTAGGAGGTAAATGATCCTGGAAGAGATGTTTGAGATGTAGGAGATATGAGAGGCCAGGTTGAATCTGGCCACTGGAGAAATGCCATTCTTTGAGGTTAGAAAAAAGATATAATTTGGTGTGGGGATTAAACTCTGTGGGCTTCTCATCATTTGAATTGCAGGTCCCCACCTAGAGGAGTTAGCTGAAGGAGTGAAATGAAAAGAATAAAAATAATTGGCAGGGATCCAAGTCCATGTAGTTTGGTTGACCAAGGGCTATCATTATTTTTATTGATATTTTTGAGAGAAGGAATCAAAGCCTATAGATTAATTTGATGAACACAAGGACAAAATGCTTGGTTTGTGTTATTGGAGATTATTTACTTTGTAGGTGTTTATTGCCAATCTTCTTCAAGCTAGATTTCACGCGCTATGAGGGCAAAGAGCATGTCTGTCTTGTTCATAATTGTTTTCCCAGAACAATGCCTGCACAGTAAATTGTTTTACATTGCTTAAACAATAGCAGTAGACTGTGATAAGTGTTGTAACATCAGAACGTATTGGTGCTCTGGAAGCAGAGCATTAGCTTTACCTTGGAGTTAGGGAAGCATTCTGAAAGAAGGTGGCATTTGAATGTGAAGAATGGATAGGACTTTTTAAAGTGGAATGGAAAGAGAAGAGTCTTCCAGAAAGTTTGGAACACCATAAATAAAGGCAAAGCATTACGAAACACATGGAATGTTCGGGAGCTATTGAAAAGTTTATTTTTTGAGCACTGGTACTTTAAAATGTATGCAGTATCAGTGGAAAGTAAATTTCTTTCCATGCAAATATACTTTATGGACTAGCACTAAAGAAGAATATTAAATTACTTTAAAAATCGACTTTGTAGTGAAATTCTTTTGTCATGTGGATAAACCTGCCAATAGTGAATCTCTCTCCTAAAAAAGCTTTTCCTTCCAAAGAGGACTCATATATGGCTGCCCAAAAGGTTTTATTTAAAATGTATGAAGAAACTGAAGAGTATAAAGGGAAGGATAATGCTTCTAACAACAATTTAAAAAATTAGAAGGATAAAGGGTAATGGTTATATGATGTGAGGAAGGAACACATTTTGTTCACCATTTAAGGACTATCACTAACCTAATTTTTTCATAAAAACTGTATGGTGGAGGTGGAACCTACAGGAATTTTATTCAGTGAACATTTACTATGTAACAGGTGCTTTGCAATCATTGTCTCACTTAATCTTCACACCAGTCCACAGAGGAAGTCCAGGACTCAACATTTTATAGATGAGGTAACAGAGAGGAAAAATAGCTGGGTAAACTACTCGAGTAGTAAATGAAACCGAAATCAAGGCCTACCTCCAAGGTCATAGTCTTTCCCCTACTCTATCCTGCTTCTAACTTAAGAAACTGTTTAATTAGAGAGAAAAACGTTCTTCCTTAATACGAAACACAATACAAAATAAAGGCACAGGTCTCCGTGTGTGTGAGTGTGTGTGTTAAGTGAGTTCAGAGCCAAGTCCTCCTGCACTGGGAAGCAAAGTTCCCCAAACAGCCCCAGGTCTTGTTCATAATTCATCCTTATAATTAACCCCAGGGTTAAGGTATTGTTTCTGAAACCTGATAAAAATGCAAATATGTAACCTGAGAGGATTGACGCGACCTCTATTACTAACCGAACTAAAGAGCTGGCTGTTGAACTTGACAGGATGGTCTAGTAATCGGGAAAGGAGGGTACTGCTGAGGCATCCCTGCAGGTGAAGACCCCAGGCTCAGGAAAGCAGGTGAGGGGTGAATGTCTGGATTGGAGAGATCTCTCTTGGTAAAATAAGCTGAGCTAAAAAACAAACTTGGCGCTCTGAACAATTCTTTGAGAAGGGAGCGAGGAATACACCTTGCCTTCTGATTCCAGGATTCTTTAGGAACCCCATAGACAAACCTCCCGAGGTTCACCATCTTCCAGCCTGTACTCCTTGCTTTCTGCCCAAGCAGCCAGGTCTGCAGATTTAACCCTTCCCCTCCAGACACCCGCGCTCCCTCCCCCGCGACTGGGCATGCTCAGTGGCCTCCCGGGTTGTGCTTCCAGGAAACCTCCGCACGCCCTACCCGGGGCTGCTCTCGGTTGCCTGCTCGCTGCCCGCCGCCCGGGGCCCATTCCAGCTTGCTCAGCTCCCTAGCGACCCAAATTCCGGCCCTGCCCCCGCCCCGCCCGCGTCCGCAGCTAGTGCGGCAGCCGCGGCCGCCCTGGTCCAGGCTCCGCGCTGGGACCGACCTCGTCCAGCGCCGGGCGGAGCGCGCAGCCGGAGCGCTTGGGAGAACAGAGATGGAGACCCGACTGCCGCACGCCGGGACCTGCTGAGCTTCTGCGGCTGCCGAGTTCACGTGAGTAGCGGCGTCCTGGGGCGACCCACCGCGAGCGGAGAGGAGAGGCGCGAATGCCCTTGAAGAGGAACGAGGTGGCGGCGAGGACGCGAGGCATCGTGCGAGCTGTGCAGCGTGTGGGGCGCAGCAGGAATGCCGCGGGTGTGGGCAGAGGGTTTGGGAATGAAAAGTGCATAGTACCTCGGTGCAGGGGCTTCGTGGTCACTGAGGACCATCATCTGTCCCCTCATCTTGCCACCCCACATTAGCACCCGGGGGATGCAGGTAGGCAGGAGAGAGGCTGTTTACATCTTGGCTGGGGCGCTAATCACCTAGTGACCGAACGCCGGAGGCTTTTGAGGAGGCATGGTCGGCAGAGACCAAAATAGGAGCGGAGACAAGCGCGGCCGGGCCGGGCGAGTGGCCCGTCGGGCTCTCAGGGCCCCTTGCCCCGCTGCCTGAGGCCCCAGGGGCAGTGCAGGACCTCGGGTCGGCGAGCCGCAGAGCTGGAGGGTCATCAGCGCCCGGAACCCGGGGACCTGTCTTAGGAGCTGACGCGCGGTGCCTCCTACTACCAGGAAACCCCTCACTTACGAGAACATCGCTTTCCTAGGCAGGTAGAATTGAACAGGCGACTGGGGAGCGACGGCTGACAGAGCTATTAAAAGCAAAACAGTTCAGAGCGGTGGGGAGCTGTGCCATTGTGCGTGCCCCCCCGCCCCCGCCCCCAGCGTGGGTGCTCCTGTTCACCGCGTTTCCTCCCGACCTCGAAGTGGCGAGTCTGGTAACACACCTTATAAATATTTCAGGAACGACCTCGCAGGCTCGGTTGCCTCAGATCAAGTTTAATGAATATGTTTGTCAGCCTTTATGCTCTGCACAGGCAGGGAGAAGCCCCGTGCCTCAGTTTGCCAGATCTCATCCCTTTCCTATACCAACTAGGAAAAAGATACTGTCAGCCCCCGGTGGTGAGCTTTAGATTGGTACCGTAAATCTGAGTCTGCCGTTCGGAGAGACCAGTCTTGGGCAGATATCCAAGCGTTGTTCTGCATCTCTGCAGTGTGTGTGTTGAGCCTGGAGCTTGACAAACCGGAGCTTCCAATATGGTGGAAAGCAGGTAATATGCTTATGTTGGAATAAACGTCCTAATTCATTATCATCTTAAGACACCAAGTAGTTACACAGAATTAGTCATTCTCTCCCTAGAAGTTGAATCTGAGATCTCGTTGAAATTTTGAGGAAGGCAAAATTTGTATTCCTCTACAACCGGGAGGCGTTTCTCTCTCCTAAATTCTTCCGTGGGAATAAGAAATGAAGGTCTTTTCCATAATCACTGTCAAGAATAATGAAAGAACACGGCAATGTAGGAAACTTTCAGGATTGGAACAAGCTGTAGGGCATCTTTCCTTACACTTTGGGTTATAACTTCCACTATCATACACACACCATTAATACTCTACAGTGGTACTCCTTTGCTGAAGAAACCTGCTTTTTCCTCCCTTAGTGAGACTCTCAGTATGTCTCTAAACAACTTGTGAGGAATTCCTCTGTTGACCAAGATTTCAAACCTCTAAGATTTACATTATGCCGAAAGAGACAAGTCTCTTCTCTTGTAAGACCATGCACACTGAAGCTGAACAATTCAGTGTACAGATATTTTCATTTAGAGAAGACTTTTCTAGCAAAGACCCACTGCAGTTACATCACAGGCTCCACCTCCGCCTCCCAGGCTGCTTCTCCCCAGCCTGTTAACGAGGACAGTATGTCTCACTGTGCTTGATGAAGAAAAGAAATCCTCCAATGAAAGACATATATTTCTCATGTTGTGTTTTCCAAATTAAAATTTCAAAACATTTTTCATTATTAATACATAAATGTAAGGACTTAATTCAGAAATAGTATTGATAATGACTCTGAATATCAGCTTTCAAAGAAACCTGGGGCAACATTACAGTATTCTCTGTGCTGAAATTATTGATAGATAGTATTAGAAGGGAATTCTATGAAATTAATAAAATGAGTAAAAATTTTGTATAAGAAACAGCATTTCCTAAAGAATGTTACTGACTTCCTCAGAAAGTAACCCAGTATCATTAACAGACATAAAATATGGCCAGTTGAGAAGTTTGCAGAGCTCAGATACAAGCCTCCAGGTGCTCTAAAGAAGCATTCTTTGAGTCCTGTGAGAATTTTTAAAGAGTCACTGGTAAAGCTGTCAGATTTAGGAAATAAAAATATAAGCTGCTCATGAGTTATATTTGAATTTCAGATAAACAGTGAATAATTGTTTTTAGTACAAGTATATCCCGTGCACAATTTGAGGTATGCTTATACTAAAAATTGTTTTATTTGTTGTTCCTTTGAAATTCAGTTTTTACCGAGCTGCCTGTATTTTATCTGGCAACTCTATACTCACTGGAAATGTTTCAGTCCTCTTTTGGGGTCACTGTGTTTTGAAAAATCAAAGTGGAGCAGAAATCATATGCTTTTGTACAGACAATCTGGGACAAGTCCAGTTCTGGTTCAGGCTATTGAAAATAACTCATGCTTAAAAGTGAGATGCATACACATTCTGATTTACCTTGTTGTACAGCAGAAACTAACAACATTGTAAAGCAATTATATTCCAATTAAAAAAAATTTTAATACTTTTAAAAAGTGAATCGTGCAACACATCTCTCCTTGTTAGATTTAGTGAGAGGTGCCAAAAGATACAAAAATGAGTAAGGGAAGTGGAGGGAGAGGAAGAGCTGTGTATCATAAGATATGTGACTTCCAGGGTCCACTCAAGGAGCCTGGGAAAGACACTGAAATCTCCTTAGCGGCTCTAGTCAAAAATGATGAGCAGTTTGACAGGTCTGACCTTGAATGAGAGAGATCTTACCCTGGGAGGCAAGGAATAAAAGAAATTCATGCCTTTATACCTAATGGAGTGGAGCTAGAGGTTGACAGCCTCAGTCAGAGGACAAAGAAGCCTGCTGAGAATGAGGAAAATGAAAAGGGAATGCTAAAGGACATTACATAGTTGGTGATGGGAATGGAAAAGGGAGCTGAAAAGGGACAAGTCCAAGGATTGGTAAACGGTACTTGGGTGAATGCATCTCACTGCATTAAAAAAAATAGTTCATTTGCCTTTTGACTAATACTAAAAGGGCTTCTTCACAGTTCTGCTACCTTCCTGGTTTCCTCAGGTTAAAAAAAAATCATCATCAAACAAATCTGGTGTATAGCATTTTAAAGTTTTGTTATTTTTATGTAAAAGATGATATTTAAATTTGATATTTGTGATGCTGATCAATATTTGGTTGCTTTTGTGCAAATTCCTGAAATAAGCAGATGTTTTGGCTTTCTCAAGTCTGTTGTTTCAAATAGGAAAAGATGCTAAATTGCAATCATTTTCTGATTTAGTCCAGCTATCTTTAAGGAAGCAGATTCTGATAATGGAAAACAATGTAGATTTTACAGAAATAGAACTATATGAAAATGGCCATATGCTTATAGTACTAGAGAATACCTCTCAGAATATTTCAAATGTAATTAATTCCAAAAACACACCACTTATATTTGTGTCTTTGAAGACCCAGTGGGTACTTTCACTATTGATCATTATAGGAATTTTCCAGGAAAGTTGAAGATCAAACCACTATGGTCCATGTAGAGAACAGAAAATCTCCTTTTTCTGAAGGTTCCTGTTTGCCAGTCTCAAGCAAATGATTGATAGAGTGCCATTCTAGACTGCATGTCTGTCAACAGATATCTCTAGGGACCATCTTCAGAAAAGCTTCATATGATTGAATATCCATGCAGTGCTGTGCTGTGCTTGGTAGCTCAGTCCTGTCCAACTGTTTGGGACCTCATGGACTGTAGCCCGCCAGGCTCCTCTGTCCATGGGGATTCTCCAGGCAAGAATGCTGGAGTGGGTTGCCATGCCCTCCCTCCAGGGGATCGTCCCAAGCTAGGGATCAAACCCAGGTCTCCCGCATTACAAGCAGATTCTTTACCGTCTGAGCCACCAGACCCAAGAATGCTAGAGTGGATAGCCTACCCCTTCTTCAGGGGATTTTCCTGACCCAGGAATCGAACCAGGGTCTCCCGCATTGCAGGCTAGCTGAGCTACCAGGAAAGCCCTGAGTATCCATATGTATGGTTAAATTTCTACTTTATATTACAGTAAATAAGCATATAAAATATAAACTTTAAATTATGGTAAGTTTTTTAAATCACAAAATTACGCTAAAATGCGTAGTGAAGCAGTTAATTCAGGTTTTTCTTATCAAATGATTATTCCTTAAAAATAGAACAGAAAACACTCTATTTCAAGTATTTATATTGTTCCTCTTTGTAGTGTCTGGCAAACATATCCTGCCTTATAATTCTGATAGTACATGAGAAAAAGAGTGATCAAAGACATATTGAAGTTGCCAAAATCTCAAAGCAATTAGACTACAGTTTCTATATTCAGCAGGGTTTCACTTATTAAAGTGATATGACTTATTAAAGAAAGCCTTACTTCGGTGATCTCTAAAGACAGCTTATGCGAACTGTCACCCAGAAAGAGCTTTAACTGAAATTGTGTGCTCAGTTCACATTCTAAGTCTTCAGTAAATAGTCTGAATTTAGAGAATCTGAAGACAGTATGTTTTTGCATCCCGGGAACTTTTAGCCCTCCAGTTCATTTATGCTGACCATGAGCAAGTCTTATTTAACTTCAGTTTCTGTGCTGAAAAATGAAAGATATACACATTTCAAAAGAGAATATTGTATCAACTCCAATCATCTTTGTCTATAAAATAAACATTAACTGTGTTCTGAGGGATAAATAACTTCAATCTCAATGTAATGAGACAATTTCTATATTGTCTGTGTACAATCTGTAATGTTTTTGATGCCATCAGAATAATTCAGAATTTGCTATGTTTGATCTTTTGCTTTTTTCTGATATAAATCAAGATGATTGTGGTAAATGTTTAAGGAGAGCTCATTAAGCCCCCTTAAAATCTGCTTCAAATAAGCTAATGACTACATATTCAAAAGTCTTTACATAACTTTTAAATGTAGTTTCCATTTTAATTATTGGGATTGTAACTTTGTTAATTAGAATGTGTGGTATAAGGTCTTATTTCAGCTGATATAACTCTCAGACCTTTTTCCCTTTTATACGTAAAGCTGCCATATGTTTAGAAGCTTTCATACATGATAAAACTAATAACTTATTTATACCACGGCTGCTTTTTGGTTTAGGAAATGTCATCAATGATAACATAAACTCTGTTCCCTATTTTTTTTTTTACGTTACAGTTTGGCATTATAAATATTTTAAGTGTAAATCAGTGTCTGGCATGAATTAACTATACAAGTATATTTCTTCCTTTGACTTCAGAAGAAGAATCAAGATGCTGTACCCTTCGGTATTTGAAAGCCAGATTTTCTGAAGATTCTGTATTCTAGTAGAGCAGTTACATTTTAATTTCAGATTTTCTGCGGTCTTAGAATCCATTTAGATTAGCAAAAATCTTAAAACAGTTGTTTTTAATTGAAAAGTTTTATCATATATTCTTTAAAATGGTAAACATTTATCTAAGCGATTTTAATTAATATATATTAAATATAATCGTAACAGTTGTAAATAAATATTCACCCAACATAGGACTACCTAAATACATAACTTAAAACTTTGAAAGCTTACATTAAAATATCTGGCATAGAAATTTGATTTCATATTCTGTCTCATGGATGATCTGTATGTAGCCCAATATGTGAACTAGTACATGAAAATCAAGATATAAAACAGAAGGATTGGATTATAGTTTTTGATGTTTTATATCAAATATTTCTTCTATTACTCCTTTAAAGTGTAGATAACCTAGAATATTTAAAATAGAGCCAGACTCATCAAAATTTTACATCTGCACCAACCTTCTGGAATACATCTGTCAACTAGACTCCTGAGTAATCTTTGTAGATGAAATGAAAAAATGAGATCTGGGATGAGATCTAATAGCTAGATTCATCAGCTGTAACCAAAGAATGTTTCTAAGTGTGAAAGCCACATAGAAGCTTGTTTCTGTTGGCCTGCTTCAGATCTCTTCCCTTGACCTTGATATTTCTACAGTTTTATCAGTGACTCAGATATACTTGGGCTTCCCAGGTGGCTCAATGGTGAAGGACTCCCTTGCCAATACAGGAGATGCTGGAAAGACGTGGGCTAAATCCCTGGGTCAGGAAGATCCTCTGAAGGAGGAAATGGCAAGCTACTCCAGTATTCTTGCTGGGAAAATCCCGCGGACAGAGGACCCTGGCAGGCTACAGTCCACGGGGTTGCAAAGAGTCAGACGCAACTGAGTGACTGAGCACATTCACACAGAGATAGACTATACATATATTGGGTTTGTTGATAATGCAAACCTCCAAGAACTAGTGGATTTGAATGACAATCAGGGTTGCACTTAATATCCCTTAGCCCAGAGCAAGAGCTGAAACTAAAATTATGTGCAGAAAGACTTGGTTTCATTTAGTTTCTAAAATTAGTTGCCTAAGGTCAGGGAGTGGAAGTCCTTCTTTAACAACAATTTGAGTTGTAAAAGTTAGTTCACTTGAGTATTAACCAACAGTACCGAAGAAAATACTTTCTTTGGTTGCATTCATAGAGTCCATATGAAAAAGATAAAAAAATAGACACTATTAATGCACTGTACTGAAAGTGATGCATTTTGGGCCATCTATCAGGAAATGAAGGAAGGAAATGCCTGGCTTTTGTGAGCCTGGGTAGGATGTTGGCTCATATGACCTTAAAAACACCTCCTAAATCTGATTATGCATTTTACATTGAGTTCTTAGGCACTTATATATGAATCTGCCTACATCTAATTAACTTAGTAACATTTATGTAGCACATAACTATTGTACATCCTTTCCTTGTTTATAATAAATATCTCTCCTCATTCTTTTCTACTGAAAGATTATTCCTTAGATAATTAACCAATCATCACTTAAATGCTTCTACTTTGTGACCACCAGTGGGTTCACCTAGTTAAGATCAGACTTGAAATTCTTAGATAAAATAATATGTTCTTTGAATAGCCACGGAGTAGCCACAAAGGATCATGTCCAGGTTCTAAAATAAAATGGCACAAACTAGACGAAGATGAAAGGCAGACATGTACTCACTCAGTGTATTCTATGTGTACTCTGCAGTGTGTTTTGGTTTGGCTTTCAAAGGTATTTGTTTATAGAGGGGACATCCATCTTTACTCTTGAACACTGCTCTCTGAACCTCTTTCCTATGTTGAGAGGCCTGTCTCAATTATGAGACAGAGACCACTTCTCACTATAGCAGCTAAAAGTGCCAGATGCTTTCTCTCCCAGGCATCCTTGCGTGGGATAAGACATGGACTCATCAGAGACATGGACCCAGACTCTGCCCCAGTGGCACATATTTTTTTGGCATGTTTTCTTGATCAGTCAATCCTGGGGAGGGGTCAGTGGAGCCAGCTATTGAGTCTGGACCTGATAATGGAAGTAAAGGTGTCTGTATTAGACTGGGCTCTGTGTTGTCATTTTAAGCATTATTTTTGTCTACGTAACCTCTAAAACCAGTCCTCCAGCCCTCCTGGAGATTCTGCAGATAAGCTTCAAATTCCTTTTCTGCTTAAGGCAGAGCTAGTTTCCATTCCTTGTGATAATAAAACACCCTAACTGGTACAAGGCAAACAAGTCCAAACTTACTTTGGCATCTTAGTCCCTGGGACCTACTGAGTACAAAGTACTCTGAAAGGCTCAAAAGGAAATATTTATTTATTTTCTGAGTATTTCTGTAACAAGGCATCTTGCTTGGCATTTTGTAGGAGAGGCAAGCAAGACTGGTATTTTCAAATTAGTGCTATGAGGACAAGTAGGAGAAGGTAGGGATGCCACTGTCAAACTTTGATAAAGGCAGATATTCTTTGAATTCCTGACTCTCAAGATTGATTTAGTGTAGGGATGAAAGGTTGGGGTGAGAAAGCATGCTTTGGGGGAAAATATATGTTTCATCAATTCTAAGAGTCATTCTTCATCTTAACATTTATGAAATTAGAAAACATTAGAAAAATTAGAAAACAAGTGTTTTAATTGCCACCTTTTTCTCTTCAACCCATCTAATATATTTTACCAAATCTAAGATGTCATTGAATATATACTACTACATTTTTACATTAAGAAAAAAGGCTCTGTAAGTAATTACTAAAAAGTGATGATACCTAACAGCATATTGGGGGCTCTAGAGTAGATTTAAAGAGAACTTAAGATAATTAGGTCATTACCATCTTTCTAAACTGAGACAACCCAGAGAAATGGAATGGGGAGGGAGGAGGGTGGGAGGTTCAGGATAGGGAACATCCTGTGGCGGATTCATGTTGATGTATGGCAAAACCAATACAATATTGTAAAGTAATTAACCTCCAATTAAAATAAATTTATATTAAAAAATATACAGTAAATAAAAAGCATTCATTTGTAAATACAAAACAATAAAAAAAGGTAATTAGGTCAATCATGGCAATGTTTTGAGTTAAATACCAAATTCTGTTTCATTGTTCTAGTAATTTCCCAAAGTTGTTAAAGAACAGTAGATTTATGTTATAAACAAATTCAGGTACTAATCATTTTAGCTTTGTTTGACTATAAAATATGCCTCATTCTCAGTTTGTGATTACACATTTATTTTTGATGACTTTTCTATTTGTACAAAAGTCAACAGAATAACATAATGGATCCTAGTATTCAACAATTATCAATTCATGATCAATGCTGTTCGATTTTTAGCCCCTACTTTCTATCCACCCAATTTTATTTTGGAGCAAATCTCAGACATCATACCATACCATTTGTAAATATTTCAGTGTATACCTCTAAAACACATACTCAAAATATTGTTTCTACTTTCCTCAAAATAAAATTTATAGTTTGTAGAACCTTTTAAATAAACAAATTGTGTGTTTATTTTAATTAGGTTTTAAGCTACCTTTTGGGGGAGGTTTTTAAAAAGAAAGCCATATGAACCACCATCAGTGTACACTGATTTCTTTTTAAGACATTTATATGATGCTAGTAGGTCATATCATAATCCTGTAGTAATATCTATCTTGATTTTCCACTTTGCAACTTTCTTTTGAATATGTTCTCTAGTTGAAGATTTGTTTAAAGAATATACTGCTGTTCTGGCCATTTCCAAAGCAACCTTCAGAAATGTCATATCTATTCTGTTATTATTTTTGGCCCCAAGAAGAGGATTCCTAGTTATTACATCAAATGACTTGAACTGTGTCAACATTTGTCAGCTCAAACTCTTCTACTTTCCCATTAAATATTTTCAATACATTTTAATTTGTGTCAGATTCAACAAACAACCTACAGTGTGTGGTCTGGTGGCATACTATTCTAAAGTAACTTGGTCTTTTAAAATCCATCTACTTGATGTAAGCAACTGACTAGTCCTTTGAACCTTAGTTTCTTCTTTTTTGTTTTTTTAAAGTGTGGGTTCACAGGGTTTAAGGCCATTGGACCTCAGGAGGCTGGAAACACCACCTATGTATGTCACATTTTTTTTTTTTAAGTTTTTGTCTTTAATCAAAGTAATACATATCATTTAAAACATCCTATAATTATACAATATTATAATGTAAAATAGACCTGTTGCCCAGTCCTTCTTCATTCCACATGTGTTTCTCAAGTATACTGACTTTAATTCTTTTAGCTTATTCTTCTGGTATATTCCACCTTACTTTTAAGTAATATGCTAATATTGCTATTTCTCAATATTTAAAAATATCATATCTCCTGATTTTCTACTATGGAAGTGAAGGTTAAGCTTTCATGCCTAACATCTTTCCCTTATATACATTCTTTTCTCTTTCTTCAGCTCTCCCATTCTCTCTGTTTTTCCCTAGGAGAGTTTCACATGTATCTTGGTTTGGATGGTTTTCTGAAGGGTAAATTTGAGGACTAGTAATCTGTCTGCCACTGTTCTGGGAGCTGAATGGGAGAAGAAGGCTGCATAAATCTCACCTTTATCATGTAGATTTTCATTTAACTTCCTAATATTCAGTATAGAGCTCAGCTTCATTTATTGTTTCTAGACGCTCAGAACCTATTTAGCTCATCCCCTTCAAGAGTTAATCTCACCTCTTCTGATGGAATGGAGAGTGGTTATGCCTATTCTCTTTAGGTGGGGAGGAGATCTAGGCCCTAACTTATCCTCATGAAAACTTTCAATCAAGTTTTGTTGATTCATCCTACGTTCCTACTTTTAGAGGAGTTTGGCACCCCTAACTCCTGACCATGACTGAGATTCTGTACTCTGAATTATATTGCCTTTGGGTTACTTCCCTCAATGTAGGTTTAGTCAGGTAGGTGAAGTAAATTACCATTTGCTTATCTTTCAGCTTCCAGATTCTGCTGACATTTCATGTGCACTCCTATTGCCCTTAACCTTATGGATTTATGCTTTTTGACTTCTTTATGTTAGTTGGATTCAGTTCAGTTGCTCAGTCGTGTCCAACTCCTTGCGACCCCATGGACTGCAGCACGCCAGGCTTCCCTGTCCATCACCAACTTGGAAACCTTGCTCAAACTCATGTCAATCGAGTCGGTGATCCAACCATCTCATCCTCTGTCATCCCCTTCTCCTGCCTTCAGTCTTTCCCAGCATCAGGGTCTTTTCAAATGAGTCAGCTCTTCGCATCAGGTGGCCACAGTATTGGAGTTTCAGCTTCAGCATCCGTCCTTCCAATGAATATTCAGGACTGATTTCCTTTAGGACTGACTGGTTAGACCTCCTTGCAGTCCAAGGGACTCTCAAGAGTCTTCTCCAGCACCACAGTCCAAAAACATCAATTCTTCAGTGCTCAGCTTGCTTTATAGTCCAACTCTCATATCAATGACTACTGGAAAAACCAGAGCTTTGACTAGACGTACCATTGTTGGCAGAGTAATGTTTCTGCTTTTTAATATGCTGTCTAGGTTGGTGTTAGTTGGATTATGTGTTGGATTACATGTGTTTTATTTGTCATGTTTTGACGGAAGTCTATAAACATATTTAGATGGCAAGAATACACAGAACTATACAAAAATGATCTTAATGACCCAGATAACCACAATGGTATGATCACTCACCTGAAGCCAGACATTCTGGAATGTGAAGTCAAGTGGGCCTTAGGAAGCAAGCATCACTACAAACAAAACTAGTAGAGGAGATGGACTTCCAGCTGAGCTATTTCAAATCTTAAAAGATGATGCTGTGAAAGTACTGCACTCAATATGCCAGCAAATTTGGAAAACTCAGCAGTGACCACAGGACTGGAAAGGGTCAGTTTTCATTCCAATCCCAAAGAAAGTCAATGCCAAAGAATGTTCAAACTACCACATAATTGCACACATCTCACACACTAGCAAAGTAATGCTCAAAATTCTCCACGCCAGGATTCAACAGTATGTGAACCGTGAACTTCCTGATGTTCAAGCTGGACTTAGAAAATGCAGAGGAACCAGAGATCTAATTGCTAGCATCCGTTGGGTGATAGAAAAAGCAAGAAAATTGTAGAAAAACATCTGCTTTATTGATTATGCCAAAGCCTTTAACTGTGTGGATCACAACAAACTGGAAAATTCTTCAAGAGGTGGGACTATCATATGACCTTACCTGCCTCCTGAGAAATGTGTATGTAGGTCAAGAAGCAACAGTTAGAACTGGACATGGAACAACAGACTGGTTCCAGATTGGCAAAGGAGTACCTCAGGGCTGTATATTGTCACTCTGTTTATTTAACTTCTATGCAAAGTACATCATGTGAAATGCCAGGCTGGATGAAGCTCAAGCTGGAGTCAAGATTGCTGGGAGAAATATCAATAACTTTGGACATGCAGTTGATGCCACCCTAGTGGCAGAAAGCAAAGAAGAACTAGAATCTCTTGGTGAAAGTGAAAGAGGAGAGTGAAAAAGCTCAGAGCTTCTATATTGACTTCAGAAAGGGCAGTAAATCCCTTATGTGAGACCTGCTAGATTTGCATTGCTTCTGGGCAGACTGTTTTACTTATTTTGAGTCTCTAGTGAACGTAATAAGTTCACAATGATGTTTATTGACTACAATTAAGAAGCGAGGTCTCTTCCTACCAATTGGCTGTCTGTCCTTGGATAAGTCATTTATTGAATTTTTTTGAGGCCACACAAGGTCACTTAGGAAAGGTATAGTGGAAGAATAGGAACATTGGTGAACACCTATACTTAAAGGGCAGGCAAAGGAAGAGTGTGAGATAGACAGAAAATCAGGAGAACATGGAAACATGGAAGCCAAAAGCAGACCTTTCAAGCAGTAGCATCACATGAAATTATATCAAATGAAGATAAGAAAATAGAGCTTGGATTAGACCATGCTCTGCCTTCAACCAAACATTTATATACTCACTCAGTCTATGAATAGATAAATGTTTATCATTCCTGAGATGTTTGTGGTCAGAGTGATCTTTGTAGTATAAGGAAGTAGTCTTGAACCCTGTATATAGGTGAGAATGTGAATGGAATGACTGTGATGACTATGATAGGGGAAGGGAATCAGACCTCAGAGAGACTATGCAGTATAGAGTTGGGAGGCTGTTTTTGAGGCTAAGAAGGATGTGAGTTAGTCATATGTGATCACCCTATAACATATTATAGACTTAATTAACCTGATTTACCTGGAGAAGGAAATGGCAACCCACTTCAGTATTCTTGCCTAGAGAATCCCATGGACAGAGGAGCCTGGTGGGCTACAGTCCATGGGTCGCAAAGAGTTAGACATGACTTAGTGACTAAACAACAACCTGGTTTAACTTGAATAAAAATATTTGAGTCAGAGAATATGTTTTATGTTTCATCATACTGCAGATGGTGATTGCAGCCATGAAGTTAAAAGACGCTTATTCCTTGTAAGGAAAGTTATGACCAATCTAGATATCTAGATAGCATATTTAAAAGCAGAGACATTACTTTGCCAACAAAGGTCCGTCTAGTCAAGGCTATGGTTTTTCCCAGTTGTCATGTATGGATGTGAGAGTTGGACTGTGAAGAAAGCTGAGGGCCGAAGAATTGATGCTTTTGAATTGTGGTGTTGGAAAAGACCCTTGAGAGTCCCTTGGACTGCGAGGAGATCCAACAAGTCCATCCTAAAGGAGATCAGTCCTGTGTGTTCATTGGAAGGACTGATGCTGAAGCTGAAACTCCAGTGCTTTGGCCACCTGATGCGAAGAGCTGACTCATTTGAAAAGACCCTGGTGCTGGGAAAGATTGACGGCAGGAGGAGAAGGGGATGACAGAGGATGAGATGGTTGGATGGCATCACCGACTCAATGGACATGGATTTGGGTGGATTCTGGGAGTTGGTGGTGGACAGGGAGGCCTGGTGTGCTGTGGTTCATGGGGTCGCAAAGAGTCGGACACGACTCAGCAACTGAACTGAACTAAAGCTTCATCAAGTTAAAGTCAGCAGGCTGGCATATAAAATACTTGAGAAGTCTATCAAGGCTACTATTTTGTTAGAGTGCTGTGCAAACAAAAAGTTAACTCAAATTTTCTCTGTGCTTAGGCCATGCCCAGCCACTTCAGAAATGCTGTTTTGGCTACAAAGGAGTAGATTAACTCAGCACCACTAATGGAAAAACAATTCAAAGGGCTTTTCTCACCAGTAGTGTCTCAGAGTATCGTACATAGATTTTCTAGTTAACAGTAATTAGTACATTAACAGGTATGCCTCCTTTAAAACAAAGCTAGATTTAAAAAATAAAGTAATTCTTTTTGCTTTCTATAGAAAACATTTAGAGAAGTTATTTAATGAGCACCCAGTGAGCAGGAACTTAAATACCATTTGCAAAATGCTTTCGTCTACCACCCAAAGCCATTTTTGGTGTTTCCTCTTTAGGGGCAGATAATTAGAACTAATTGCTATTTTTGTTTCCTGTTTGGAGAACAAATAATTAAGACTAATTTCTGTCTTCCTTCCCATCACTTGTCCTACACAACCAGCAAGTCAGTTTGATTCTATCTTTGAATTATTTTTACTTCTTTTAAAAAACTTTTTTAATATTATTTTTTTTTACTTTACAATATTGTATTGGTTTTACCATACATCAACATGAATCTACCACGGGTATACACGTGTTCCCCATCCTGGAACCCCCTCCCACCTCCCTCCCTGTACCATCCCTCTGGGTCATCCCAGTGTACCAGCCACAAGCATCCTATATCCTTCATTGAACCTGGACTGGCGATTTATTTCTTATATGATATTATACATGTTTCAATGCTATTCTCCCAAATCATCCCACCCTCTCCCTCTCTCACTGTTTGCTTCTCTTTATCACCATCTTTGGTGTGCCAGTTCAGGTCACAACCTGCCAGAATTTATCTAAACAGTCTCCTAAGTGATTCTTGACAAAATGAGCTTTTACTGTAGGAGAGGATATAATAAGAATGACACAACATTAATAGTAATACTAGAAATGAGTAGCAACTCATTGATTACGTATTACATTTAACAATGCTGTACTTCAGTTGATTCATTTCTTAAAGCAACCCTTCTAAAGGTAGTTGTGATTTCTCTCCCCATCTAACTGAACCCCAGAGTGATTAAGCAACTTGTCTAAAGGCATTTGGCTATTGGTGAAACTCAGACATGAATTCTGTCTCCAAAACTTGTGCTCTTAACCACCATGCATATTCTCTGCCATAATTGACAAATGTCCCTTAAATAGTAAGGATCCTTTGTAGTATTAAGCTAAGTTGCCTTACCCAGAAAGGGCTTCCCCTGTGGCTCAGTGGTAAAGAATCTACCTGCAGTTCAGCAGCTGCAGGAGATTCAGGTTCAATCCTTGGAGGAGGGCATGGCAACCCACTCCAATATTCTTGCCTGGGAAGGTCACTGGACAGAGGAACCTGTGGATTACAGTCCATTGGGTCACAAAGAGTAGGACACAACAGAAGCAACACAATTTAGCACACATGCACATGTTACCCAGAACAGTACTGGCACACAAATATTCAAGAAGTTTTTGTTTTGTTTTAATAGAAAGACTCAGGAACCACTATGTACAGGTCATGAAGCTGAAGTATTATGATACTTCATTTATCCTGCATCATTATGAATGAGTTTCTTTTTAGGTAAACCAGTTTTCTAGCTAACTGAAATTAAACCATTAAGTATAATTTTTTAAATTTAAATTTATTTTAATTGGAGGCTAGTTTACTTTACGATATTGTATTGGTTTTGTCATACATCAACATGAATCCGCCATGGGTGTGCACATGTTCCCCATCCTGAACCCCAAATTTTTATAAAAATCTTTCTGAAATGTACTCCATTACTTTATTGTCTTAGTATTATGACAATCCTAATTTAATATTATCCTGATGACAAAAAGTATTGTTAGGACCAACAAATGTTGCATATGTATTTATCATTTCCTTTGGGCTATAGTTTTAATTACCATTTATATGATAAGGAAACCCAAATCTTTCGATACAACTAAGATTTCTCTCCTGACCTTTCTCTCCTGACATGTATATCTACAATCCCTCTTGAACCTGAAAATTCAAAATGAACCTAATATCCCCAGATACACCCAGACCTCCAAATCTTCATTTCCAAAATTTGATGTCTTACTGGAAAATTCCACTGTCTACCTAGTTGCTAGCCATAAACATGGGCATAATGTTTGAATCCTCCTTCTCCTTCACTGCTGCTGCTAAGTCCCTTAGTCATGTTCAACTGTGCAACCCCATAGACGGCAGCCCACCAGGCTCCACCATCCCTGGGATTCTCCAGGCAAGAACACTAGAGTGGGTTGCCATTTCCTTCTCCAATGCATGAAAATCAAAAGTGAAAGTGAAGTCATTCAGTCGTGTCTGACTCTCTGCGACCTCATGGACTGCAGCCTACCAGGCTCTTCTGTCCATGGGACTCTCCAGGCAAGAGTCCTGGAGTGGGGTGCCATTGCCTTTTCCGCTCATTGAGCACTACACTAGGTCATATTGAATGTTTTGCCCTCATACATTGTGTATAATATATTCTTGCTTCTAGGATTTTGCATGTGCTATTTGGGGGAACCCCAAACCCTACATGTAAGGTAAGCATCTCTTACATTCACTGTCACAGCACCCATTTTCACTTGTAATATTGTGGTTAAGTACTAATTTGTTTTTGTATTGATACACTGTCTTCTCTCTTCCTTAAGACTGTTGGGTCTGGAAGATGGATTTCATACCTCTTGTTCACCCTGTATCCTTAGTGCCTAACTCTGTTTACAGCATAGTAGGCACTAACATATTGTAATAATTTTTAAAAATAGCTTTAGAGTCATAGAAGCATTACAAAGATACTGTAGCATTTCCTTGTACTAGTGCACTTTCCTCTGTTGTTAATTGTGTGTGTGTGTGTGTGTGTGTGTGTGTGTGTGTATGCATGTGTGCTCGGTTGTGTCCAACTCTTTGTGACCCCATGGACTGTAGCCTGCCACGCTCCATTGCCCATGGAATTTTCCAGGCAAGAATACTGGAGCAGGTTGCCATTTCCTTCTCCAGAGGATCTTCCTAACCCAAGGATCTAACCCACATCTCGTGCGTCTTCTTCATTGGCAGGCAGATTTTTTACCAGCTGAGCCATTACTCAGCCACAAAAAAGAACAAAACTGGGCCATTTTTAGTGAGGTGAATAGACCTAGAGTCTGTCATACAGACTAAAGTCAGAAAAAGATAAGCAAATATCATATACTATCATATATATTTATGTGTGAAATCTAGAATAAAGGGTACAGATGAACCTACTTGCAAGGGAGGAATAGAGACGCAGATGTAGAGAATGGAGGTGTGGAAATGGGATGGTGGGACAAACTGGGAGGAGTAGCACTGAAGACATACACTCCATGTGTAAACAGATGGCTGGGGAAGCTGCTGCATAGCACAGGGAGCTCAGTTTGGTGCACTGTGAAGACCTAGAGGGGGTGAGATGGGGGAGTAGGAGGAAGGTTCAAGGGGGAGGGGATATATGTATACGCATAGCTGATTCACTTTGTTGTATAAAACAAAGAAACCAAAACAACATTGTGAAGCAATTATACTCTATTTTTTTAAAATCTTATATTAATATGCTACGTTTGTCACAACTAACAGACAGATACTGATCCCTGTTAACTAAAATCTCTGCTTATTCAAATTTCCCTAGTTTTAACTTAATGTCCTTTTTCTGTCCTAGGATCTGATCCTTGATACCACATTGTATTTAATAATCATAACTCCATAGGCATCTCTTGACTGAGACAGCTCCTCAGACTTTCCTTGTTTTTGATCTTGAGAGTTTTGAGCAATACTGGTTATTTTCTGGTATATCCCTCATTAAGTATTTGTCTGATGTTTTTATCATGATTAATCTGGGTTTCAAGGAGGAAAACCACAGAGGTAAATTGTTATTTTTCTTTTTTAAGGATTTAATTTTTGCCCCTCCAAATCTGAAATACACTGATGCTCCAAGAAAGTGCCAAGTTTTATCAGTTTTGTCAAAGATAAACATCACTGGTTAACAGCTTTCAAATATTCACAGACCTCATCTTCAATACTACGACATACTTTCTGACAATCACACTGCCTCTTTTATATCTTTGTAGTTTCCTATTTACCCAGCATCCCAAACACTGAGTCTCACATTCAGAGACATCAAGGCCTTCCTAAGCCCAACCCTATTCCAAACACATATTCTAAGTACCTAGCCAAAGCTTTGTACATAGCTCACAGATCTCAGCTGTTTACCCCCACAACTTCTGCATCCTAACTCCACAGGGTATTGACCACAAGTCATAAGTCCATGGAGAAAGTCCTACGTCATATATACTTTTGTCTGAATCTGGACATCTAGAAGCTGGACCAAAACTCTTAGGATTCCTTGGAGGTAGCCAGACAGGTCAGTATGTCAGTGTGGACTGGGCAGACCAGCACCTGAAAGAAGGGATGACCATCTCCCTTGTGGGTCCAGCAAATTTGTGGTTTTGGGCTGCATTTCTTAAAGTGCCATTTCATTACATTATATCAAAAGTATATACTAACAATATGAATTATCACTGTAATATTAATCTTTATCATCTGCCCAAGTTAATATTTGTCAGCTTTCTCAACTGTAAAGTTACTTACTTTTCCACTTTCCATATTGTACTCAGGAAGTCACTACAGGTATACCTCAGAGATTTTGCGGGCCTGTTTCTAAACCAATGCAATTAAGTGAATTGTAAGAATTTTTTGATTTGCCAGTACATTATGTTTAAACTATACTGTAGTCTACTAAGTGTGCAATGGCATTATGTCTAAAAAATGTACACGCCTTATCATTAATATTAATGTATTTATTGCTAAAAATGCTGGCCATCATCTGAGCCTTCTGTAAGTCATAATCTTTTTCTGGTGGACTGTCTTACCTTGATGTTGATGGCTACCAACTGATCATGGTGATGGTTACTGAAGATTGGAATGACTGTATCAATTTCTTAAGACAACAGCAAAGTTTGGTGAATCAATTGACTCTCTCATGAACAATTTCTCTGTTGTGTTTGATGGCGTTTTACCCACAGAACTTCTTTCACAATTGAAGTCAATCTCTCAAACTCTGCTTCTGCTTTATCAACTAAGTTTATGTAATAATCTAAATCCATTGTTGTCATTTCAATAATCTTCACAGCATCTTCACCAGGAGTTGATTCCTTCCCAAGAAACCACTTTCTTTGAAACTTCTCATCTGCCCAAGTTTTATGAGGTTGCAGCAATTCAGTCGTCGTAATTCTAGGTCTCTTACTGTTCCCACCATATTTGCAGTTACTTCTTCCACTGAAGTCTTCAGCCCCTCACAGTCATCCATGAAAGTTGGAATCAAATTCTTCCAAAAGCCTGTTCATCGTAAATGTTCTTAGTAACATCTGGAATGATGAATCCTTTCCAAAAAGTTTTCAATTGACTTTGCCCAGATCCATTAGAGTAATCACCATCTATGGCGGCTATAGTGTTACTAACATATTTCTTAGATGTTAAGACTTAAAAGTTGGAATGACTCCTTGACCCCCGGGCTACAGGATGGATATTGTGTTAGCAAGCATGAGAACAGTATAGACCTCATTTTATATCTCCATCACTGCTTGTGGGTGACCAGATATATTAAGTAGTAATATATTTAAAGGAATCCTTTTTCTAGCAAGAGTTCCCAACAGTGGGCTTAAAAGAGTCAGTAAACCATGTTGTAAAGAGATGTGCTATCATCCAGGCTTTGTTGTCCCACTTATAGAGCATGGGAATAGTAGATCTAGCCTAATTCGTAAGGGCCCTAGGATTTTCTGAATAATAAATGAGCATTAACTTTAAGGTCCCCAGCTGCACTGGCCCTTAACAAGAGAGTCAGCCTGTCTTTTGAAACTTTGAAGTCAGGCAATAACTTCTCCGCTTCATTTCTAAAAGTCCTAGATGGCATCTTCCAATAGAAGACTGTTCTGTCTACATTGAAAAACTGCTTCATGAAGCCACATTCATGAGTTATCTTAAGCTTCATACTTTTTAATAGACACAAAAGTACAAAGAACAGTATACAGTCCCACCACTCAGAATGAACACATTTACCATTTGTTTTGCTTTTTAATAAATAAAATATTTTAAAAATTGGAGGACATTATCTCACTCCCCAATCCTAAAACCTGGCCTCTTCTCAGAAGCAACCACAATCTTAAGTCGACACATAACATTTTTTTTCATGCATAAAATATTTACAGAAATTGCTGTGTATTAAATACTGGCAAAACTCCCAACAAACAAAAGTCTAGCCACCAGATGGCTTCAAAAGTTCTACCAGACATTTAGAGAAGACTTAATACCTATCCTTCTTAAACTACTCCAAAAAATGCAGAGGAAGAAATTCTTCTGAATTCATTTGATTAACTCACCATGATACCAAAACCAGACAAAGATATCACACAAAAGTAAAATTAAAGCCAGTATCACTGATGAACATAGTTGTAAAAACTCAAGAAAATATTAGCATATTGAATCCAACAATACACTAAAAGGATCATTTATCATACTCAAGTGGGATTTATCTCAGAGATGCAAGTAGCCATAAATCAATCAATGTGATATACTGCATTAACAAATTGAGAGGGGCCAGAGACAAGATGGTAGAATCTTAAGAAAGAAAAGTGGATTCAGACTATACTACAAAGCTACAGTGTGGTGCTGTCTGAAAAACAGAAATCAGTGGAGCAGGATGGAAAGCCTAAAATAAATGCACACAGTTCACTTCAGTTCAGTCGCTGAGTCGTGTGCGACTCTTTGCGACCCCATGAATAACAGCACACCAGGCCTCCCTGTCCATCACCAACTCGCAGAGTTCACTCAGACTCACATCCATCGAGTCTGTGATGCCATCCAGCCATCTCATCCTTGGTTGTCCCCTTCTCCTCCTGCCCCCAATCCCTCCCAGCATCAGAGTCTTTTCCAGTGAGTCAACTCTTTGCATGAGGTGGCCAAAGTACTGGAGTTTCAGCTTTAGCATCATTCCTTCCAAAGAAATCCCAGGGTTGATCTCCTTCAGAATGGACTGGTTGGATCTCCTTGCAGTCCAAGGGACTCTCAAGAGTCTTCTCCAACACCACAGTTCAAAAGCATCAATTCTTTGGCCCTCAGCTTTCTTTACAGTCCAACTCTCACATCCTTCCATGACCACTGGAAAAACCATAGCCTTGACTAGATGGACCTTAGTTGGCAAAGTAATGTCTCTGCTTTTGAAGATGCTATCTAAGTTGGTGATAACTTTTCTTCCAAGGGGTAAGCGTCTCTTAATTTCATGGCTGCAGTCACCATCTGCAGTGATTTTGGAGCCCCCAAAATAAAAGTCTGACACTGTTTCCCCATCTATTTCCCATGAAGTGATGGGACCAGATGCCATGATCTTCTTTTTCTGAATGTTGAGCTTTAAGCCAACTTTTCCACTCTCCTCTTTCACTTTCATCAAGAGGCTTTTTAGTTCCTCTTCACTTTCTGCCATAAGGATGGTATCATCTGCATATCTGAGGTTATTGATATTTCTCCTGGCAATCTTGATTCCAGCTTGTGTTTCTTCCAGCCCAGCGTTTCTCATGATGTACTCTGCATATAAGTTGAATAAGCAGGGTGACAATATACAGCCTTGATGTACTCCTTTTCCTATTTGGAACCAGTCTGTTGTTCCATGTCCAGTTCTAACTGTTGCTTCCTGACCTGCATACAGATTTCTCAAGAGGCAGGTCAGGTGGTCTGGTATTCCCATCTCTCTCAGAATTTTCCACAGTTTATTGTGATCCACACAGTCAAAGGCTTTGTCATAGTCAATAAAGCAGAAATAGATGTTTTTCTGGAACTCTCTTGCTTTTTCCATGATCCAGCAGATGTTGGCCATTTGATCTCTGGTTCCTCTGCCTTTTCTAAAACCAGCTTGAACAATGGGAAGTTCATGGTTCACGTATTGCTGACGCCTGCCTTGGAGAATTTTGAACATTACTTTACTAGCATGAGATGAGTGCAATTGTGCAGTAGTTAGAGCATTCTTTGGCATTGCCTTTCTTTGGAATTGGAATGAAAACTGACCTTTTCCAGTCCTGCGGCCACTGCTGAGTTTTCCAAATTTGCTGGCATATTGAGTCCAGCACTTTCACAGCATCATCTTTCAGGATTTGAAATAGCTCAACTGGAATTCCATCGCCTCCACTAGCTTTGTTCATAGTGATGCTTTCTAAGGCCCACTTGACTTCACATTCTAGGATGTCAGGCTCTAAATGAGTGATCACACCATTGTGATTATCTGGGTCGTGAAGATCTTTTTGTACAGTTCTTCTGTGTATTCTTGCCACCTCTTCTTAATATCTTCTGCTTTTTGTTAGGTCCATACCATTTGTCTTTTTTTGAGCCCATTTTTGCATGAAATGTTCCCTTGGTATCTCGAATTTTCTTGAAGAGCTCTCTAGTCTTTCCTATTCTGTTGTTTTCCTCTATTTCTTTGCACTGATCGCTGAAGAAGGCTTTCTTATCTCTTGTTGCTATTCTTTAGAATTCTGCATTCAAATACTTATATCTTTCCTTTTCTCCTTTGCTTTTCACCTCTCTTCTTTTCACAGCTATTTGTAAGGCCTCCCCAGACAGCCATTTTGCTTTTTTGCATTTCTTTTCCATGGGGATGGTCTTGATCCCTGTCTCCTGTACAATGTCATGAACCTCAGTCCATAGTTCATCAGGCACTCTATCTATCAGATCTAGGCCATTAGATCTATTTCTCACTTCCACTGTATAATCATAAGGGATTTGATTTAGATCATACCTGAATGGTCTAGCGGTTTTCCCTACTTTCTTCAATTTTAGTCTGAATTTGGTAATAAGGAGTTCATGATCTGAGCCACAGTCAACTCCTGGTCTTGTTTTTGTTGACTGTATAGAGCTTCTCCATCTTTGGCTGCATCGAATATAATCAGTCTGATTTTGGTGTTGACTATCTGGTGATGTCCATGTGTAGAGTCTTCTTGTGTTGTTGGAAGAGGGTGTTTGCTATGACCAGTGCATTTTCTTGGCAAAACTCTGTTAGTCTTTGCCCTGCTTCATTCCGCATTCCAAGGCTAAATTTGCCTGTTACTCCAGGTGTTTCCTGACTTCCTACTTTTGCATTCCAGTTCCCTGTAATGAAAAGGACAGCTTTTTAGGTGTTAGTTCTAAAAGGTCTTGTAGGTCTTCATAGAACCGTTCAACTTCAGCTTCTTCAGCATTACTGGTTGGGGCATAGACTTGTATTACAGTGATATTGAATGGTTTGCCTTGGAGACGAACAGAGATCATTCTGTCTGCATCCAAGTACTGCATTTCGGACTCTTTTGTTGACCATGATGGCTACTCCATTTCCTCTAAGGGATTCCTGTCCACGGTAGTAGATATAATGGTCATCTCAATTAAATTCATCCATTCCATTTTAGTTCGCTGATTCCTAGAATATCGACGTTCACTCTTGCCATCTCCTTTTGACCACTTCCAATTTGCCTTGATTCATGGACCTGACATTCCAGGTTCCTATGCAATATTGCTCTTTACAGCATCGGACCTTGTTTTATCACCAGTCACATCCACAGCTGGGTATTGTTTTTGCTTTGGCTCCATCCCTTCATTCTTTCTGGAGTTATTTCTCCACTGACCTCCAGTAGCATATTGGGCACCTACCAACCTATGGAGTTCCTTTTTCAGTATCCTATCATTTTGCCTTTTCGTATTGTTCATGGGATTCTCAAGGCAAGAATACTGAAGTGGTTTGCCATTCCCTTCTCCAGGATACCACATTCTTCAGACCTCTCCACCATGACCCGCCCGTCTTGGGTTGCCCTGTGGGCATGGCTTAGTTTCATTGAGTTAGACAAGGCTGTGGTCCTAGTGCACACACCTATGGTCAATTAATCTCTGACTAAGAAGACATTGAAGATGGGAGGAGAAGGGTACGACAGAGGATGGGATAGTTGGATGGCATCACCGACTCAATGGAGATGAATTTGGGTAAACTCTGAAAGTTGGTGATGGACAGGGAAGCCTGGCATGCTGCAGTATTCATGGGTTGGCAGGTTGTCAGACATGACTGAGTGACTGAACTGAACTGAACTGAAAGAGGTGAAAATATACGATGGAGATAATATTGTCTCTTTAATAAGTGGTGCTGGGAAAACTGGACAACTGCATGCAAAAGAATGAAAGTAGAACATTCTCTAACACTGTGTATGAAAATAAACTCTAAATGCATTAAAATCCTAAATTAAGGCCAGATACTATAAAACTCTTGGAGGAAAACATAGGCAAAGCATCCCTTGACATAAATTGCAGCAAAGTCTTTTTTATCCACCACGTAGAATAATGACAATAAAAACTAAGCAAATCGGACCTAATTAAATTCAAAAATATTTGGACAACAAAGGTAACCATAAATGAATTGAAGACAGCCCACCAAATGGGAGAAAATATTTGCAAATGAAGCAACAACAAGGCATTAATCTCCAAAATTTAGAAACAGCTCTTGCAGCTCAATTAAAAAAAAATAGCCCATCAAAAATGGGCAGATGAGCTAAATAAACATTTCTCGAGAAAAGACACACAGATGGCCAAAAACACATGAAAAGATGTTCAAACATTGCTAGTTATTCATGAAATATAAATCAAAAATACAATGAGGTATCACCTCAGACTGGTCAGAATGGCCATTATCAAAAAGTTTACAGACAGTAAATGCTGGCATGAGTGTGGAGAAAAGGTAAACTTGTCTACTGTTGATGGGAGTGTAAATTGCTATAGCCACTGTGGAAAACAATATGTAGCATTCTTTAAAAACTAAAAATATTACTACCATATGACCCAGCGATTCCACTCCAGAGTATGTTCCCAAAAGATATGAAAGCAATAATTTGTAAAGATATATGCACTCAATATCATAGCAGATTATTTACAGTTACCAATATATGGAAACAACCAAAGTGTCCATTGACAGATGAGTGAGTAAAAAGGATGTGGTGTATATACACAATGGAATACTACTCAGCCATAAAAATGAACAGAATTTTGCTGTTTGCAACTTGGAGGGTGTTATGCTAAGTGAAATAAGTGAATACCTAACTTTATGATATCTCTTATATGGAACATAAAAAATAAAATCAACTAGTAAGTAGAACAAAAAGAAACATATTCAGATATAGAGAACATACTGGTGGTTACCTGTAGGGAGAGGGATGAGGGAAGAGCAAGAGAGAAATAGGGGATGAAGAGAGATTAATATAAACTACTATGTATATAACAAATAAGCTATAAGGATATATTGTACAGAACAGGGAATATATTGAATATTTTACAATAAGTATAAATGGAATATAACCTTTAAAAATTATGAATCACTATGTTGTACCTCAGAAACTTATATAATATTGTAAATCATCTATACTTCAACTTAAAAAGAGAAGAGACTGGCTTTTGTTTAGGCTGAATTTCCACATTCCTAGGCTGTTCCAGTTGGTAATTTTGTCTCTACTGAAAGCCACTTGTCCACACATTTAGTTTCTTGCCTTGTCTTTGTTGCAACTAGTGTTTTTCTCTCTTTCACTGAGGTAACTTCATTCTGCTGTTGCTCTCAGCCCCTCTCTCTTCTCTATATGTTTCTTCATATCTCATCCCAATTTACTGCTTTATAGGCTGCTGCTGGTGTCTTTCCTTGTTGGAAGAAGACCATTACCTTGATACTGTGGATTTTGTGAACGTGTGTTGTAAACTGACATGCATGAAAGAAATATATAATTTCACCGTTTTATTTAGAGTGCCCTCCAGAGATGGTGTTAGGGACATATTATTCATTTGTTTGGAGTACTTGCTTTTTATCAGCTTTTTTTTTTTTTTTTTTTTTGCTAATTTAAAAACATCACCAGTTGCTTCTAGTTATTTTTTTGAGTTATACTTCTGAAAGGTTGAGGCTACCAGATTTAAGACCATCTGATATCTGGAAATCAGAATAGTTAATTTATTGGTTCTTCATTTTTATCTTTCATATAAATACTGTTCTTCAAGATATAGGAACAGTATCCAAAATAGATGAAAAATTTACTATTGAAGAGATTGCTCATGAAACTAACAATTTCTCCAGCAAGTGACTTGAAAGACATTGTGTAATTATAAAGATTAGCTTTAATCTCCACCCATTGAATTGCATTGCTGTGTGGTCAGTTTGGTTGTTAAAGTTTTGAGTACATTGCACCTTATCTGCTTACAAAGTTTAGCAGAAATTTGGGGTTTGATTTTTCTAGCCCCATTAACAATGTATCTAATTTCTTCCCACAGTTTACATTTACTTTGACAAAGGCAAATTTGGAGACAATTACCTAAGATCAGTTTGTATAACATCCGGATAATCAAAATAGTCACAATGAAGCACTTCCTGAGGTGAGTATTTATGGTTTCCTGGATGAGCCCTATGAAATGGAGAGATTTCCTTAACAATTAGTATAGTATTTCTGTTCACCATTTGTGATCCTAAGCAGATCTCTTTGGATTGCATGAAATAAATTTCTATTTTGGCTAAGAATAATTTGGCCATAGAGTTCCTTCTGCTAACTTTATATGCATACTGATGCTAAGAGAGAACACTTGCAAATCGGAGATTACAAGAGATCTCAAAAGCACTTGCAAATAGGAGATTACAAGAGAATATAGGCACAAAAGCATGGGGCAGGTATACTTGGATGCTTTATGTTTATAAAGCCCAAAGGTTTAGGTTTGAGGAATTAGTAGTCAAGAAATCAGTATAATTTGTATAGAATCATTTTCTTTGAAAAAGTAATTTTAAATATAGATTTTGGTTGGCTGGCCAATCCATACAAGCATTTTCAAATCTTCATTTTTGGAGAAAAATATATATTCTAAGCTTTTGCTTTTCCTGCCTCAGTGATGCCTCTGAAATCTGCATTAATTTTTGGTTCGCTGAATATTATGTTGTATAGGGTGCCATATATGTCTGTGTATTTTAGAATGATCTTGTTTTGTTTTGAAAGCCATTTAGTTGGACATATGGTCATAATTATTTTTAAGAGTATTGACTGTCATTCACAGTTCTATAAATAAAATGCTCAGAGAAATTTTACTTTAAATTAAAATATGACAAAATAAAGTTAATTTGGTCCTGAATGTTACAAAATAAAACACACCTTCTACAATACTGAGTTTCTTTCCTGCAAGATGGTGACCTACCTATATTTCATATTCTCATCCCTTGTTCTGGCTATTTTCTCTAAGAAAATAATTAGTTGGCTTATTTCGTTTAGGAAATGATTTAATTCTTTCAGTAGATGGAGTTTAAGATTTTCTTTTTCCCACTGATTTTCATTGCATTGTTACTTCTAGAACACCTAAATCATTTGTGTGGAATTCACTATGTTTTGGTGTGGCTACTGGTGTTTATCCAATCTTAGAATTGTGAAAACCTCTCAGAAGGTTAGAATTAAATTATTTACATATAATTAGCATTTATTTTGGAGAAGGCAATGGCACCCCACTCCAGTACTCTTGCCTGGAGAATCCCACGGACGGAGGAGCCTGGTGGGCTGCAGTCCATGGGGTCGCTGGGAGTCGGACATGACTGAGCGACTTCACATTCATTTTCATGCATTGGAGAAGGAAATGGCAACCCACTCTAATGTTCTTGCCTGGAGAATCCCAGGAACGGGGGAGCCTGGTGGGCTGCGGTCTATGGGGTCGCACAGAGTCGGACATGACTGAAGCGATTTAGCAGCAGCAGCATTTATTTTGTTGTACAGAATGTTCCTCAACCTGTTTATTTTAGATGTGTAAAAGATAGTATTTGAAAAATCATCGGGACATTTGCCATCAAAGTGTTTAACTCATACATTTTTGGTTGCCATGGCAATTAACCTGTTGTTTGCACATTCAAGAAAAATTAGTAACTGTAAATCTTCCTTGAATGTAAATGTGGTATTTTTTTTGTTGTAGAATCATATTAACAGAGAGCTTTAGTATTGGTTGAAGATTAGGAGTTCCTTTTGTAAAGGCGGCGGGAGGGGGCGGAGGGGGTGGTGGAGGTGGCGTGGTGTGGTAGTGGTGAAGTGTGTACCAAGCCTTGAACTACTGAATTTCTTCTTCAATGTTTTATTTGTTTAAAAAAGCTTGAATGGCCTCAAAACCAGCCATTTAAAGAGAAATAGCATTTGTTTCTATTAGTTTATGTTAAATTGCGCATAGGTATAGAGATTATATTTTTAATATTAATTTGTATTTGATGATTTAAAATCAATACAGTGGAAAATCTACTACTCTAATTTCACACAGAGCAGCACCAAGGGTGATGGAACTGGCATATCCCTATCAGTTATGTGTTCTGATACAAATTGTTCTCTTTTAACTTGGCACATTTGATTTATAAACATGACTTAACATTGAAACTGAAGTGAGGATAATAAGCTACATATCAAGAAAGAAACGAGAATTTTCTCATTAGTCCTTGGCTTTGAAATAACAAAAGGAAACTCAATCATCATTTCTTCTTAGTTGATTATTGCTTTGGACTTTAATTTTTGTTTTTAATTCTTTTTATTAAGTTATAACTTGTATGTATTCATTATATGTTAATGTTTGTGGAATTTGGAGGAATAAGAGGGCAAGGAGCAAGAATCCTACATCACAGGCTCTATCAGAGCATTTAGATTTCCTTCTGTTCCCTGTGGTCCATTCCTACAGATGCTGGACAATTTGGCAATCTTTTCATTGGAACCAAAGAGAAAGTTACATAAATATAACTTGAACAAATCATCTGTTAATTCGTGAGCTCAGCAAATATATTATGCAGAATAAGGTGCTGACTTTCACTGAGGAGAATCAGCGTCATTTAAAAGCCCACAGAGTGATTCATCTACTTCTGAGTTACTCTAGAATGAGCAATTTCTGAGGTCATGTACAGCCTCAGAAGAAATGAAGTTAATCTTAAAGAAACCAAGTGTGGGGAAAAAATGATTTTTAATCTGCATTTAAGGTACATGGAACTCACACTCTTCTCTCTGACTACCTGCTACCATCGTGTATGTTAATGGTGTAACTACTCAAAGCTTAAGGGAACAGAAAAAACATTACATGAGATATTAGAAATAAATGCTATAGGATTAATATACCCAGCTGAAGGGTGTGTTTTAAATTGACATTAGATTGGCTCAGTTGGTAAAGAATCTGCCTGCAGTGCAGGAGACCCGGGTTTGATCCCTGGGTTGGGAAGATCCCCTGGAAATGGCAACCCACTCCAGTATCCTTGCCTGGAAAATCTCATGGACAGAGGGGCCTGGAGGGCTGCAGTTCATGGGGTCGCAGAGTCAGGCACGACTGAGCGACTAACACAACAACAACACGGGATATTGGATAAGTACCCCATAGTCACCCAATATTACTTTAGCCATGATCTACATTTAAAAACGCAGGGAATAAAAGTGAGAAGAAAGGGTGTCTATGCGTGATCAGAAAGAGGGGGCACTTTTGAGTCTGAAATAGAACTGAAGCTTAGAGTTTAGTTTATTTAATGTATTTCATTAATTTCAATTCAATTGGTGTTTATAAAGAGAGGACCTAACACTTATATTAAGATCTTTTCCTTTACTAGAATTTAGTTATTGAGATTACATACTCTTAAGATCACTGGAACATTACTAATTTTGAATTTTTCAGAGGAGCTAAATTTAGGGCCTCTTGATGAAGGTGAAAGAGGAGAGTGGAAAAGTTGGCTTAAAGCTCAACATTCAGAAAACGAACATCATGGCATCCAGTCCCATCACTTCATGGGAAGTAGATGGGGAAACAGTGGAAACAGTGTCAGACTTTATTTTGGGGGCTCCAAAATCACTGCAGATGGTGACTGCAGCCATGAAATTAAAAGACGCTTAGTCTTTGGAAGAAAAGTTATGACCAAGATAGCATCTTCAAAAGCAGAGACATTACTTTGCCGACTAAGGTCCGTCTAGTCAAGGCTATTGTTTTTCCAGTGGTCATGGATGGATGTGAGAGTTGGACTGTGAAGAAGGCTGAGCGCCGAAGAATTGATGCTTTTGAACTGTGGTGTTGGAGAAGACTCTTGAGAGTCCCTTGTACTGCAAGAAGATCCAACCAGTCCATTCTGAAGGAGATCAACCCTGGGATTTCTTCGGAAGGAATGATGCTAAAGCTGAAACTCCAGTACTTTGGCCACCTCATGCGAAGAGTTGACTCATTGGAAAAGACTCTGATGCTGGGAGGGATTGGGGGCAGGAGGAGAAGGGGACGACCGAGGATGAGATGGCTGGATGGCATCACGGACTCGATGGACGTGAGTCTGAGTGAACTCCGAGAGATGGTGATGCACAGGGAGGCCTGGCGTGCTGCGATTCATGGAGTCACAAAGAGTTGGACAGGACTGAGCGACTGAACTGAACTGAACTGAATAAAGGGGATGTTAGAAGTCACCCCACATAAATAATTGCTTCCAATTATTTCAGCCTCAAGATCTCAGTTTCTTGGCATGGACCTTACTGCTTACTTTCCTTCCTTAGGCAGAAGAGAGGAAAATGAAAACATCTGCCGACCTCAAACCTCCATGAGAGAAACTGAGATACAGAGCAGACTTGTACCCAAATCCTGGCTGTGAAACAGCAGAGGGAAAAACAAGATTTCAGTACTATGATTAGTAGATACAGGCTTCCAGTTCACAAAAATATCTGTAAATGGGGTTTTAAAAGTCATTCACACTTGGTCAATATCTTCATCCACTGAATGAATCAGTAAGCGAGTTTAGTACTACTAAAAATTCCAGTACGGTGCCACGTTTTAACTTTTATTTTCTCTTCATAACAATTGTAATAAAATAGGGATTAATACTTCATTTTATAGCACAGGGCAAAAAGTTTAGCAAAGTTAAAAACAACTCATGCAAAGCGCACAGATACTGAATGCACGCCTATCTGACTTCAAAGTTTTTTTCTCTTAATTTTTGTATCATGTTACTCCCTTACTGTATACTTATTGTGAGGCATTCTGGGTGATACAAAAGTGAATATGAGGTGGCCCCTTCTCTAAACTAACATACCACTTGGTAACGAGATAAAGCCACACTTACAAAATTAAGACGTAAGAAGGAATGTGATTGGTGACATGCTGCAGCTATTTTGTGACAGGAATATTCAGGGAAGGCTTCACTGAGTTGACAGTGAAGGAAAGAGATGGAGGATGTAATAGATGGAGAAGGTGCTATGAGCAAAACCTCAGGAAGTCTGACTAGCTGCCACAGGCATCATGTGGTCAAGGTTTATTGGAGGTGAATCCTGTTTAGGGTCAGTACAAGATAAGATGCAAAGATAAATTTGGGGGTAGTTCTTGGACACCTTTGGAAGTATGGCATAAAACAGCCCAGAAGCATGGTAACACTTTCACCAAGAAATAATATGGACCTTAAAGAAAAAAATGAACCTGAAAGTGAAAGTTAGTCACTCAGTCATATCCAACTCTCTTGTGATGCCGTGAACTGTAGCCCACCAGGCTCCTCTGTCCATGGAATTCTCCAGGCAAGAATGCTAGAGTTGGTTGCCATTTCCTTCTCCAGGGGATCTTCCCAACCCTGGGATCGAACCTGGGTCTCCTGCATTGCAGGTGGATTCTTTACTGTTTGAGCCACTAGGGAAGCCCTTATAGAAAAGATGTCAGAAAAAAAAATCTTTTTCCCTTGTAACATATGTCTAACTTTATCTTAGAGCCAGATATCCAGTCCATTCCTTCCATTATGAATAGCTTGTGCACAATCACACAATCACACAGCTAGATTTGAAGTCAGACTTCCTGTTTAATTGGGTAGCATTTCCACTGCTTTTGAAGGGCTGAAGGTGCAGGGTTATGTAGTTCTTCCAGAATTTGACTAGCCTCGCTTGAGACTCTAGCTGAGCTTATTTTTTGGATGTTGAAGCAAAGTCCTGAAAAAATGGTAGATTTATGGTGCATCTGAATACTTCTCTCATTGTAGACTGGTACTTTAAGCCATAGTTTTCTCTTTTTTTTTAGGACACATACATACATACCACATATGTATATACAAATACATATACATATGTACACACACACACACACACATATATATATGCATGTATGTATATCTATTATATATAGACCCATACAGAGGTACACATGTTTACATATATATATTTCAAATTATTTTGTTTCCTGTATTAAAACAAAGTATCTATACCCTTGTTGAAATATGTTAACCTGAATAGTTTTCTAGGCAGTTTCCTATAGGTGATCTCACCAGAGCTTGCCATGACATATCTTTTGAACCTGCAATATTAGTTCTCCTGCCCTGTCTGTTTCTTTTCCCAGGTTAGGGAAGTTTTCAACTCTTAGATCTTCAGATATATTCTCTGCCCCTTTCTCTCTTTTCTCTTTCTGGGACCCATATAATGTGAATGTTAGTATACTTGATGTGGTCGCAGAGATCTCTTAAACTGGCCTCATTTGTTTTTCTTCTCTTTTTAGCTTCAGTGATTTCCACTACTGTGTTTCCAGCTTACCAATCTGTTCCTGTGTCTCATCTAAGCTGCTGCTGCTAAGGGTTTTCAGTCGTGTCTGCCTCTATGTGACCCCATAGACGGCAGCCCACCAGGCTCCCATCCTGGGATTCTCCAGGCAAGAATACTGGAGTGGGTTGCCATTTCCTTTTCCAGTGCATGAAAGTGAAAAGTGAAAGTGAAGTCGCTCAGTCGTGTCCAACTCTTCGTGACCCCATGGACTGTAGCCTACCAGGATCCTCTGTCCATGGGATTTTCCAGGCAAGAGTACTGGAGTGGGGTGCCATTGCCTTCTCCCTCGTCTAAGCTACTGTTGATTCTTTCTAGAGCATTTCTTATTTCAGTTATTGTATTCTTCACCTCTGTTTGGTTCTTCTTAATATTTGCTAAATCTTTATTAAAAATTCTAATTTCTTACTCTGTTCATCCAATCTTCTGCCAAGTTCTTTGAACATCTTTACTTTACCTCTTTATCAGGTAGATTGTCTATCTCTACTTCACCTAGTTCTTCTTCTGGGATTTTATCTTGTTCCTTTGGAAGATATTTCTCTGTCATCTCATTTTGCCTGATTTGCTGTTTTTATTTTTTTAATATAAATTTGTTTTAATTGAAGGCTAATTACTTTACAATATTGTATTGGTTTTGCCATACATTGACATGAATCCACCACAGGTGTACACATGTTCCCCATCCTGAACCCCCCTCCCACCTTCCTCCCCATCCCATCCCTGTGGGTCATTCCAGTGCACCAGCCCTGAGCACCCTGTTTCATGCATAGAACCTGGACTGACGATCTGTTTCACATGTGATAATATACATGTTTCAGTGCCATTCTCCCAAATTATCCCTCCCTCGCCCTCTCCCACAGAGTCCAAAAGACTGTTCTATACATCTGTGTCTCTTTTGCTGTCTCATATACAGGGATCATTACCATCCCTCTAAATTCCATATATATGCATTAGTATACTGTATTAGTGTTTTTCTTTCTGGCTTACTTCACTCTGTATAATAGGCTCCAGTTTCTGCTGTTTTTATTTCTATGTATTTGGTAGGTTAGTTTTGTTTTCTGACCGTGGAGAAGTGCTCTTTCATAGGCAACGTCTTATGTATCCCAGCAGTACCCTCACCTCTTATCACCAGAGTTCTGTGCTCTTGGGGTGCCCCCTGTGTGGACTACATGCATCCACCTACTGTGTGTGTGTTAGCTGCTTAGTCGTGTCTGACTCTTTGCAACCCCATAGACTGTAGCCCACCAGGCCCCTCCATCCATAGGATTATCCAGGCAAGAACATCAGAGTGGGTTGCCATTTCCTTCCCCAAAAGGAACTACAGAAAGAAAGAAAGTGAAGTCGCTCAGTCATGTCCAACTCTTTGTGACCCAATGGACTGTAGCCTACCAGGCTTCTCCATCCATGGAATTTTCCAGGCAAGAGTACTGGAGTGGGTTGCCATTTCCTTTTCCACCTTCTACAGTAGTGGGCTGAATACTGTAGATGGTCTGGTCGGCATGGCTGTTCTCACCCCCTCACCCCCACCCCTGCCTTGGTCAGTTGGTTGCAAAGCCTGCTTTGTGCAGAAGCTGCTGGCAGCTGGAGGCAGGGATGGGTCACAAGACAGCTCGGTATAGCACTTTGGGGATTCCAGAGGCTAGTGTTGGCCCTCTTGTGGGTTGGCCTGGGATCTAGGACAAGTGTTCGTGGGGCTGGGGGTCTTTGATCAAATGTTGGCCTGCTGATGGGCAGAGCCTGTTCATTACATGGCCCATTACATGTCCTTGAGTGTCCCCAATTAGTTTCAGCTCATTGGTGAGTGGGGCTGGATCCCACAATGACTGGCTGAGGGGTCCAAAATGTCTTAGAACTGGTATCCTATCAGCCTGGGGTAGGCAGATCCAGGTTCTGAGTTTTCTGGGTTCTCTGGCGGCACAGTCCTGGGGGTCCTAGAGCTGATATAGGATGGTGTCTGTGTGTTTCTGGGTGAGGCCAACTCCTGACATAGCTGGCTGCAGGGTCTGGCATGTCCCAAAGCTTGTATAAGCCCACTAGAGATCTAGGGGCTGGATCCTGGGATGCCTGGCTGAGAGGTCTTAGAACTGGTGTTGGCCTGCTGTTGGGTAGGCTGGATTGTGACATGTTAGGCTGTGGGGGTACTGCCGTGGTCCTGGAAGTGGTGTCTGTCTCCTGGTGGGTGAGCCCTGGTCCTGGGGTCTCAGGCTGTAGGACATGGGGTCCTGGAGCTGGTGTCAGCGTGCTGGTGGGTAGGGCTGAGGCCCTGGCGTCCTAGGGCTAGTTCTGGTGCCCTGGTGGGTGGGGCCAGGTCCTGGGGCCCTCTGGTGGGCAGCGGGTCTTTAGGCAAGTGTTCTGTTGATAGATGGAACTGTGTTCCTACCCAGCTGGTTGCTTGGCCTAAGGCATCCCAGTACTGGGACTGGTAGGGCCAGGTCCCAGAGCTAATAAGTTCCAGGGAGGATTCTACAATGGCACTTGCTGTCACACATGTCCCTGTGGTAGCACACACTCTCCACGATGGCTGCTGCCAGTGTCTGTGTTCCCAGGGTGAGCTCCAGTTGCCTCCTGCCTCTCTAAAAGGCTCTCCAAGATCAGCAGATAGGTCTGACCCAGGCTCCTTTCAAATGACTGCTTCTGCCCTGGTTTCCAGAGCATGTGAGATTTGTTGTTGTTGTTGAGTCACTCAGTCATGTCTGACTCTTTGGGATTCCATGGACTATAGTCTACCAGGCTCCTCTGTCCATGGGAATTTCCAGGCAAGAATACTGGACTGATAGCCATTTTCTTCTCAGAGATCTTCCTGACCTAGAAATCAAACTGGCATCTCTTGCATTAGCAGGCAGACTCTTTACTACTGAGCCACCAGGGAAGCCCCGTGAGATTTTGTGTGCACCCTTTAACAGTGAGGTCTTTTTTCCTACAGCTCTCCAGGTCCCCTGACTGGCCTTCAGACCTTAACCTTTTGGTGACTCATCTTCCTGGTGCAGGATCCCCGGACTGGGGAGTCTAATGTTGGGCTTGAACTCTGTTCCTGTGGAGACCCTCTGCAGTTGTGATTGTTGTCTCATTTGTGGGTCACCTACCCAGGGGTTTGACTGTACTTCATCTCCACTCCTCTTACCTGTCTTATTGTGGTTCCTTCTTTATATCTTTAGTTGTAGAAGATCTTTTCTGAAGATCTTTTCTGCTAGTCTTCTGGTCTTTCTTATCAACTATTGCTCTGTAAATAGTTACAAGTTTGGTGTGCCATGAAGGCGGTGAGCAGTCTCCCTACTCTGCCATCTTGGTCAGTCCCCTTGTCTAAATGCTTCCTAAATGTCAAAGTATAATGTGTTTGCTGCTTCCCTTATAAATAAACTAGTAAATATGTTGTCCAAGTAGGAAAAAAAATCTGAATTTTAAAAATAAATCTTGTAAAATGTGTGGATTTAACATTGTTTTTAATTGAATAGTGATCTCATTAGTAATTTAAGAAAAGTTTATGTCTCTTTTCTTAGAAAGGAAAAGAATAAACCATTAATTTATTATTTCAGTTGTACCACAGTCAGCTATTGCTCTTTAATCCCTCATATAAAATGTCCCTGGAATTAAAAAAATAGTGCCCTTTACTATAGCAGTAGCATTTGGAATAATGTCTATTCATGATAGATTTATACCCACTACTTTTAGAAGGCAGCATGTCTCTTCAGATAAAGAATGATGGGAAAGAGTGAGGGTGGACTTCCTTGCTGGTCCTGTGGCTGGGACGCTGTGCTTCTACTGCAGGGCATGCAGGTTCCATCCCTGGTCAGGGAACTAAGATCCCACATGTCACAAGGCCAAGAAAAAGAATGATGGAATTCCATCCAAGGGGCTGGAACTGCCTCACTGCTGCTCAATGTAGGGGAAATAATTTTGTTTCTCTCAGTTCAGTTCAGTTCAGTCGCTCAGTCATGTCTGACTGTTTGCGACCCCATGAATCGCAGCATGCCAGACCTCCCTGTCCATCACCAACTCCCAGAGTTCACTCACTCATGTCTATCAAGTTGATGATGCCATCCATCCATCTCATCCTTTGTTGTCCCTTTCTCCTCCTGCCCCCAATCCCTCCCAGCATCAGAGTCTTTTCCAATGAGTCAACTCTTTGCATAGGTGGCCAAAGTATTGGAGTTTCAGCTTTAGCATCATTCCTTCCAAAGAAATCCCAGGGCTGATCTCCTTCAGAATGGACTGGTTGGATCTCCTTGCAGTCCAAGGGACTCTCAAGAGTCTTCTCCAACACCACAGTTCAAAAGCATCAATTCTTTGGTGCTAAGCTTTCTTCACAGTCCAATTCTCACATCCATCCATGACCACTGGAAAAACAATAGCCTTGACTAGACGGACCTTTGTTGACAACGTAATGTCTCTGCTTTTCAATATGCTATCTAGGTTGGTCATAACTTTCCTTCCAAGGAGTAAGCGTCTTTTAATTTCATGGCTTCAATCACCATCTGCAGTGATTCTGGAGCCCCCAAAAATAAAGTCTGACACTGTTTCCACTGTTTCCCCATCTATTTCCCATGAAGTGATGGGACCAGATGCCATAATGTTCGTTTTCTGAATGTTGAGCTTTAAGCCAACTTTTTCACACTCCTCTTTCACTTTCATCAAGAGGCTTTTTAGTTCCTCTTCACTTTCTGCCGAAAGGGCGGTGTCATCTACATATCTGAGGTTATTGATAGAGGCCCACAAATGGTTTATTTGTATGATTTCACATTTCTAATTCATATATCAAGTCCTCCAGAGCCTCTTTTCCTGTGGATTCTCATTGTTTAGAAGGGCCCATTTACTATGCCAGATACCTGTTGACAAGTTAATTTCCAGCTGACTGCCAGTGGTCCTAATTGGGAACATCAATAGAGCAACTAAAAATGTTTTAAATGTCATTTTAGAAAGTACATATGATGTTGGAAACATTGAGTAGTCTGCTGTCCTTTATGCCCATTCAGATGAAAAGTGTTTTGTTTAAGAAAGTTGTTTTGATCCAAGAATTGTGATTATTTTGTATGTGTCTTTCCTCACCAGTAGTGTACTTCTTGTTTATTATAGGATTCCTTCAAGCAAGAATTAACTTTCAGTAGCAAATTCACTGAAACTATTCAAAATAAGCTACTTTTCTCTTCCTGTTTCAAAAGAAGATATTAGAATCACAAATTTAAGATGATAGGGTAGTGTACAGGTACCCACACCCCCACCCCACAAGCAGACTACATGGTCCTAGGTACATCTCCTGTTTTCAGGCCTCATCACTGCTGAATGGATTCCTCTAACAAAGACGCACAAGACAGGAGCTCACTTTTATTTGGTAGAGATATGATTCATTTTGAATAATTTACATTAGGTGGCTATTCTTGTGCAAACTAAAGGATCAATGTTAAATGATAAAATGATCATTTTTGCCTTATGGAAGGACATAGCTGTGAATTCTGCCATAAACTTCACTTTGCAGCATATTAGTAAATACAGTAACAGAAAATGTTGGAAATAGAACATGTGTAAGTTGCTCTTGTTTATTCATTTTTTTCGCTCCTGGACAGGGACATAAATCCTGGGCCCTGTATAAGTAGCTGTATAAGACTATATAAGTGGCTCTTATGTTAAATCAGGTTCTTCCAGTGCTTAAGCAAGGCATTCGTCTTCAAAGCTGTAGAAGCTCCTTTTGGAACATGATCAAAAAGCTGTGATTGAAAAAAGAGAAACAAACACAAAAACCCTGCTATCTGTACATACAGTTGTTAAAAATAGGAGATGGTGGGAATTCCCTGACAGTCCAGTGGTTAGGACTCTGTGCTTTCAGTGTGGGCCTTAGTTCAATCCCTGGGCAGAGAACTATGATCCAGCAAGCTACACAGCATGGCAGACAAACACACATGCAGAAAAGCACACACATATAAAAGAACAGGAGATGTGACAGTATTTTTTTTTTAGTCTTGAGAATTTGATTGTTAAGTTCCTATAAAGTATAGCAGATCTTTAGAGTAGTGATTTGAGAATCTTCCATAAGAACTAAGAAAACCTAGGATAGTGTTACGAAGAATAAAAGCAAACTATTTTCCTAAATAAAACTAAGACTGTTGGTTTGATGATTCAAGTTAGGAGATAAGAAAACAAGCTGCGCTTTAAACCCTCTGAACATAGGGTTCAGGTGGTAAAGAGTATATGGCAGTAATTCTTCTAAGAATAGGAACAGAAGGATAGGATTAAAGAAAGCAAATGGGGTCTGCCACACAGGTATATATGAGATGCCTTCACTCCAAGCATGCGGTCAGAAAGGAGATAAAAGAAGGAAAAGCACTATAAATCCAAAAGTTCCTATTCCTAAACACAGCATGGAAAGGGACACACCTTTCTCCCCTTTTCCCTCCTTCCTTTCTTTCTTTTTTCCCTAAACCAACTACTGATTAGCTTAAGAGCATTTAAAGATCCACTTCTTAATTTCTTCCTTTTCAGGGTAAACATGACAAACCACTTAACATTCTTCCCAAATATGTAATTATTTTTGTTGTTCTCTGGACCTTAAGCAGGTTTTCCACAAACTTTACAATTAATGCACTTAAATAGATTCAAACATTTAAGGAGTGACCTACTGGTAGGTGGCATTTGATGATGAAGAACAGCCATCCTGAGGTGCTCATATGGAGGTTTTGCTGATCTGGTCCTTTCATGAGGAAGCAACTTGGGTACTTGTTCTCATCAAAATAAGGCTTCCAAATTAAGAGGTAGCACTGATGTTTCCTTCTCTGACCATGCCTTATGATCTAAATGCAAAATAAATAGTATCTGGCAAAACATGGTTTGATCTGATGATTGGCTGGAAAATACCTCGCATAGAAAGAAAGTATGGTACCTACCATAACAAGCTGGTTGCTTAATGAAATATTTGTGGGCATGTTGGCCAATTTGAAAAACAAGGAGGGAAAATCAAAATATATCCTGGATAGTATTGATAAATAGCATAATTGGACTATCAGCCCAGAAATTATGAAAGGGTAAGGAAGCAGTGTATAAAAGTCAGTGCCTGTAATGCAGGAGACCCAGGTTCAATTTCTGGATCTGGAAGATCCCCTGGAGAAGGGAATGGATACTTACTCCAGTACTGTTGCCTGGAGAATTAATGAACAGAGAAGTCTGACTGACTACAGCCCCTGTGGTCACAGAGTCAGACACAACTCAGTGACTAACACTTTCACAACTGAAAGGAGCGTTTCTCTTTCATGATTTGTGATGCTCTTCCTGTGATTGTGATATACTTTACAGAGCAGTGAGCCCTAAGAAATGAGGCATCATCTTTAACCCCTCATTGTGGGTTTCCACCAGATTTTGTCTTCTTTGACAATGTGAATATCCTCAGGGGAACTGAAAAAAAGAAATGCATAGAACATGATATCTTTTCTCTCCTTTTGTGTAAGACTGTCTGATGCAAAATAATTCCCCAAGCATTTTCTTCTCATGTGCAAGGAGGCCAGTGAGAGAAATTAAAGATGGGCTATAAGTCACTCTACATCTGACTGCTTCCTGCCACCTAGAAGCCATCTCTAGGTCTCAAGCCACATCTTTGTATAGATCTGAGTTGGTGATGGACAGGGAGGCCTGGCGTGCTGCGATTCATGGGGTCGCAAAGAGTCGGACACGACTGAGTGACTGAACTGAACTGATGAAGAATTTGCATGGGGAAAATTTTCTGCAGTTTAACATAATTGGTTTGTACTGTACCTAAATAGTAATTAGAACCTTTTCTCTAGGAAGATTTAGTACTACAAGAACCTGATTATTATGCAGTCCTAATGTATAGACTTAAAGAGGTTTCATCTGAGTAGCCGGCCCACATGCTAGACAAACTTTACAGGAAGCTGCACATGGGTACCATAAGGGCAGATATCATGGAAAGCTTTATTTTTGACTTAGTAATAGGATTAATGCCAGCCAGTCATTAATATCATTACCATTTGGCTGATAACCAGTTAATAAGGATATTGTTCAATCTTTTCTTCTGTCATAGCTATCCAGTAGTTGAAAAAATAGAAAATTTTTTCAAGAGAGTAAGTTGAAGTTTTGTATAATTTCTCACTCATCTAATTAAAATGTTCTGTTAATTATTTTCAGGGTTACTTTTTTAGAAGCTGGTAATCTAAATCTTAGAACATATTTGACTAAAACAATTGAATTGCAGACTTCACAACACAGTAAATCCATTTGTTTGTCTTTCAGTAGAGTCTGACGTCATATAGAAATTTCATATGTACTTGTTTGTAATCGTTTTGGTGATCACTGTTATAACTTTATTTTTCTTAAAATAATGTATATTATTTCTTAAAATAATGTATATTAAAAAAGAAAATTACTTAACCAGAAAAGCAAGTAAAAATTACTCATAATTCCATTACCCAGACAAACCTCTGTTAACCTTTTTGTTGTATATCCTGCCAATCTTTTTCTCCTTGTTTGTATATCATCGTTAACTTTTTTGTTTTATTTATTATAAGAAAAGATATATTATTCCATATATGTTCTTTGGATATTTTATGTTATTAGGTACTCTAGAATCCAATTTTATTATCTACAAAGGATTCTCTCATATTTTAGTGTAGCAGTTTTGGTTACTTATATGTTTCCTCTGTTCCCTTTGTGTTTATATGATATAAACTTCATGCTTTTGTACAAGTTAGTTTGTTGGAATTGTTGTTTTTAACTTAGGCTGTTCAAGGTATTGGAGCCAGAGCAACTGAACAAAGGAACACGATTAAGGTGTTTGTCCAAATCAGGGATTCATCACATCACTGAGGCTTAACTACACTAATTAATTAATTAGTTAACTACACTACTTCATCTGAATGACCCTGGATCACTTTATGTTAGAATTGGAGGAAATTAGTGAACATGTGAGAAAAATATCTTTTAGAAATGACACCAATAAAAAGTATTATAAATAATTCTGCCTTCTAGGAAAATAATTCTACCTTCTAGGGAAACTCTAGTATTCAGAGAAGATGAGTTGAATACAAGTTCCTGGATAATAAATCTTTATAGCCTGAGTCATTTGAGACTCCGAACAGTATCATGAAGTAGTAGACATACTAAAAACTAAATATGTGGACTTACATATTAAATATGTAAATATGTAGACTCATGTATTAAATATGTAGACTCATATTAAAAACTAAAAGTTGGCATAAAACACAAATGCACATGTGCCAGAGACATTGTGGATAAGCACATGACTGGTGACAATATACTTTATGGTTTGTCCAATAAAGTATAGTTCCAGTACTTTATTGAAGTGAGATAGGGTGTACAATGAAGAAAACTCCGTTTAGCAGGAGCCAGGAACAAACTTGTCAAGAGGGGGAGATTTTGGAATGTTTAAATCAAAGAATGTTGGAGAACCAAAGGTCAACATGCTTGTTCAGTGAGCTGATGAGGAGGCATTCTGGCACATCCAAGAAGTATTCATGTTGATGTATGGCAAAACCAATACAGTATTGTAAAGTAAAATAAAACTAAAAAAAAAAAAAACTATACCAAAAAAAAAAGTATTGGGATTGGTCAGCAGAAAAGACAGGTGGCCACACAATCAAGCATCAGAGAGGACAGTAGTACCAAAACAAAAGCAGAGGAAAGGAGAAAAATGGGAGCCAGGGAAGAAATAAACAGCAGCCAAAAAAGGCACCAAGGAAAAGCCGGAAATTTACTAGGGTGAGCTGAGAGGCTTTTCATGGAGGCAGAAGATGAGAGTTGCTATAGCATGTTCTTCCCCCATGTCTGTAGGAGAGACAGCTTCTAAAACACAAGGATTCTGTATTTGAGGTACTGATTTGTTTTAAAAATATTTTTAGGCAAAAGTAGAAAAAGAAAGGATTCTCATGCTTCACTCTCTGTTGGTGTATAAAATTTACTAGAGTAGGCATTCTGGAGCTTGCTGTCATAGTAGGTACGTCCTTACAGACCTAGGGCTTCACTCCTGATGATGGATTTTGTAGCTATCTCAAATAAAGTAACATGGGATTGAAATAATGAAATATGCTTGTGAACCCAAGAAGTCTAATGGTTGATTTTCTTCTGGGCTTGTTGCTTGCTGGTGGTGGCTGCTTTCTATTCTCTTCCAGAGTTCTATTGGAAGAGTGCTGTCTTTTATTTTTGACAGAATGCTGATCCAGGTGTGCCTGTATTTTTATTGTAAATTTTTGTGGCGTTGCCTGAAATTTGTAATGAGAAAACTGACTGGAAGATGTGAACTGCAACGAATCTGTTATAATACCAAGCCTGGAGCTTCTAGAACCATGAAAATTGGTAAGCATGAAACAAAAAAGGAAGCAAAATGTAGGCTTTCTGTAATTGAGGATACAGTGTTATATTTCAGTACAATAATTTTAAACCACTTGTAAAAGATAATATTTGAATAGCTTTTAAAATTATTTCTTTTCCAGAAACATCACTGAGAGATTCAAAAAGTAAGGTAAGTAAAATTGTTTCTGTATTTTTCAGCAACTTCTTATTTGGAGGCTTACCTCCAGTCATCCAAAAGTAAAAATTTTAAGAAACAAAATATACTTTTGGCTATGGGCTTCCCTGATGGCTCAGACGGTACAGAGTCTGCCTGCAGTGCAGGAGACCCAGGTTCAGTCCTTGGGTCAGGAGTATTCCCTGGGGAAAGAAATGGCAACCCCCTCCAGTATTCTTGCCTGGGAAATCCCATGGACAGAGAGCCTGGCAGGCTACAGTCCATGGGGTCACAAAGAGCCGGACACAACTGGAGCGACTTAAGTGCATGTATACTAATGCAAACTGAGAAGAAAGAATTTTTTCCCATCACAAACCACTGTGCTTTTTATCTAAAAGCAGGCACTCATGAATTTCCAGACAGATTTATGCTGCACATATTACTTCATTGTTGAATTCATCCCTTTTTATATCTCATTCCAAATCATAAATATTCCATGGAAATAAGAGAAGTGTTATCTCTCTGCTAGTTCCTCAATATCCAAATCATTTAACTTTATACTCAAGATTTTCCAAGCCACTATGCTAGATTTATGGCACATAGTTAAGCATCCACATAAGAAAGAAAAATTTGTTTCTTAAGATTCTTGAATATTTAACTTTTACATCCTTGAGACTATATCTCCCATATACTTCACACAGTCATAGACATATACTCATTAACAATAGAAACCATGTGTGTTCAGTGAGAAAAAGAAAATATAATATTTCTATGTGAGTAACTTGAAACAGATGAAAGTGGTTAAAAAAAAACAAGCTTATATATTTTTGTTTTATGTTTACAACCTTAATCAGGAAAATACCAAATTTACTAGAATTTAAAGACTACATCAATTTTGTTTTTAAGTTTTAAACAAATATTTGAAGCCCCAATTTAATTGCACCCCACTTAAGATACTAGTGTTCATGACAGGGAACTGATTTAAACTTGTTTTCTAGCTATTACAGACTTCAGTGAGTGTTCACCCTGATGCTATTGAAAAAACTATAGACGACATCATGGAACTGAAAAAAATTAACCCTGACATAAATCCACAGTAAGAATATGTTCATTATGTTATAAAACAGAAGTCATATGCCACATACTTAGTATTTCTAAATATTCTGTTTCTAAATACTTTCTCATGCACGCTTTCCTCTCTCTCTCTCCTTTCTCTGCCCCAGATAATTATCTGCATGTTTTGACTTTCAGGTGAAAAATAAAGAAAAAAGATGCCTTTTTCATGTTTGTAAATAGCAGCAACTTTGTAATTCTGTTGTGATTTATGTTTATGCTTTGGAGATGCAATGAATGTAAGAAATCTGATGGACATCCTTGATATTAGAAGATGAAATAAAGGGAGCCCATTCATCAACAGTCACTCCATATGATGCCTGTGTTTTACATTAACAGTAAATGTACAAATTGTAAATGTGCCTGAGTTGACTCTGCTCTATGAAGAATATTTCTTCAGTTCATGACAGGCTGTTAATCTTGGAGACAGTTATTATCTGCTTGTGAAGAAGACAGACATAGCAAATCTTTTCCATCTCTTTTATGAAAGTTATATATTTCATTCAGAAGTGTTTCCTTGTCATCTATTCTTTTGATTTCCTTTAGGAAGAAAAAACTTTTATAGGTAGCATTTAATTGCAGTTTTGGAACATGAATTTTAAATCATTATAACTGGGCTCAAATACATCTTCATTAATCAAAATAGAACCATTACAATCAATACATTTTTGTCAATGAAAAATGTTTGTTTATTCCTGTAGCATAAATACCCATGCTTTGGGATTTGACAAACCCTTGGAAAGCATTTTCTGCCTCCTGCTGATTGTAGAAGCATTCTCCTTGCAAAAAGTGGTTGAGTTGCTTGAAAAAGTAGTAGTTAGATTTTGAGAGGTCAGGTGAACATAGCGGATAAGCAAAACTTTGGAGCCCAGTTTGTTCAACTTTTGAAGTCTTGGTTGTGCAACATGTGGTTGGTCATTGTCATGGAGAATTGGGCCCTTTCTGTTGGCCAGTGCTAGTTGCAGGCATTGCAGTTTTCGGTGCAGATCTTCAATCTGCTGAGCATCCTTCTCAGATGTAATGGTTTTGCCGGGATTCAGAAAACTGTAGTGGATCAGATCAGCAGACCACCAAACAATGGTCATGACCGTTTTTTCATGCAAGTTTGCCTGTGAGAAGTGCTTTGTAGCTTCTTCTTGGTCCAGCCACTGAGCTGGTTGTTGCTAGTTGTCATATAAAATCAACTTCATCGCACGTCGCAATCCAATTGAGAAAAGCTTTGTCGTTGTTACATAGAATAAAACACTTCAAAATGACAATTTTTGATTTTTGGTCAGTTCATGAGGTATCGAGCTTATTCACCTTTGCAATTTGCTGCAAATGCTGAATGACCATAAAATGGCTGACGTTGAGTTCTTTGCCAACTTCTTGTGTTTAAAGGCTCAGCTTCGACAATTGCTCTCAGTTGGTCATTGTCAGCTTCCAATGGACTGACCATTGCACTCCTCACTTCCAAGGCTCTCATCTTCTTTGCAAAACTTATTGAACCACCACTGCACTGTATGTTCATTAGCAGGTCCTGGGCCAAATGCATTGTTGATATTGTGAGTTGTCTCCACTGCTTTACAATCCATTTAAACTTGAATGAGAAAACTGTTCAGATTTGCTTTTTGCCTAAATATCATTTCCACAGTCTCAAACAAATATAAAACAGTCATTAGCAAAAACATAATGCAAGAAATGTGCATTAAAATGATGTATAACATGGCCACATTTATTTAAGACTGTATTCCAATATCAAATGGCAAATTTCAACAGTGCAGAAATTAGGGTTAGGGTTTAGGGTTAGGGTTAGACCCTGACCCAGTAGATTGTATTTTACAGCCAAATATGAATTGTAGTGTTTTTTTTCCCAGTTTGACATTGACAAGATGTGATCTTTAAAAAATTAAATAATTTTCTGGGAAAAAAGAAATAGAGCTGGGGGAAATACCATGTAATCTATCAAGCCATCACTACTATTAACCTTACTTTGTTTTATACATTTTTTCAGGTGCCACTTATGGTGGTGGTAAGAACTATTACTGTAAAATTAAATTGACTCCCTTGTTTTCTTTTTTTTTCCCCACTCTCCTCTTTCCTCCAAATTAACTTTCTTCTCTGTCTTCTGTTAATTTTCTGGGTGATGAGTACCACTGTGCCTTTTCCTAAGTTTAAATATCGGATTCAGTTTTTTTTTAATTGAACATTCAGTTTTATATACATTTAGTGTTCTGGGTTATCTGACACTGCCCTCTGTGTTTGAAATAAACATACAGTCCTATAAGATTTTCTATTGCCCTCAAATTTGAGTTAAACTCTGTAGATCTCTTCCTTCTCAAAAAGATGGTTATGACACTGTCATTGTGATTATGATGACCCCCATTCCAACAAAAGATGTTTAAATTTAGTGAGCGAATTAGAAGTCAGAGTATACTGAACAGTAATTCTTAGCTTGAATCATATGAAATTGCTATTGTTGAATCACAAAGTTGAATGACTATAAGGAAACTAGCAGCCATCAAATGAGTACAGGAGGGTAATTTATATAACAGTAATTTATAGAAAAACAGGATCTTGGTGATTATTTAGTCACCTGTTTAATGAACTCGTAATGTTATTTGACTGCTTAAGGAGACTCTATTTTACATTTTGTGTTATAGGAGAGAAAAACAGCATTCAGATCACAGGAAATAATGATCATCTCTATGTCATGCTTGCCAGATTGATTTTTGTTCCAGTGATATGTTTTAAGGGAACTGATAATCAAACAAACTGTACATTCAGAGAAGACTGAGCAAGATAGTAAAACAACTGAAAACCATGTCCCATGAGAAGGAACTGCACAAAGTGGGGATTTAAGATAAGACCCTGGAGATGAGACTGGAAGAAAGAATTTGTCTTAAAATTAATAGACATGGCAGGAAATGTGAAAATAAATTTTCTCTGAGAACAGCATTTGAACCATTTTGTAATAAAGCACATTTGGTTTCAGCATAAGAAAAAGCATTCAGAAAAGTAGAGTGGTTCGAATGGAAGGGGAAATGTAGTGAGTTCTTTCTCTTGGCATTGCCTTATCTGTCAGGGGTGCTTGCAAGCAGAAGTGTTTTAATTTTTGTTGTTTTCATTTGTTTTGAAATTTCTCTTACCCCTAAGCCTGGCAATTTCTTTCTCTCATACTAAATAGCTGCCCACACATACCCTTCTGAAGAGTTTCTGATATTCCTACCTCAGGTAGTAAAACGATCCCTAAGAAACTATGACTACCTGTACACTTTCAAGTCACCTGCATAAAGAGCTCCCATGTTTTTAAGCCATATTATTGCAATTTGACTTAAGAAAAGACTAGAATGAGAGGTAAATTTTAACTGACTTCCACAATTGTCCATGTGGAGTTTCAGTTAAAAATTGTGCTTCTATTAGATCCTATTTGATCAATTTCCTAAATATTATATAAATATGAAAAGCCCTGTTGTACATACATCAAGTGAACAAACGCCAAAGAATATATTTTGTTTTTCCTCATATGTGTTTCTTCTATTTTTTAACACCTTAGATTGGGAATCTCTCTTCAGGCTTGCCTTCTGCAAATTGTTGGCTACAGAAACCTTATTGCAGATGTGGAAAAACTGCGCAGAGAATCCTACGATTCTGATAATCCCCAACATGAAGAAATGCTTTTGAAGGTTAGTCCTTGAACACATTTCAGTTCTTCACTTAGGTCGGCTGTTTGCCAAGCCCCTGCTGTGTGCTGGACACTGGTCTGGATGTGAGGGAAACAAAGGCGAATATGACACACTGAAATAATAGGTAAAGCCTACCTTGTCTTGCTAGTTCAGATGCTGAAGGTAAATTTTTCAATAGAAAATTCATGTGAGAAGTTAAAAATAAAGCCAATTTTCATGTGTCATCTAAAAGGCATCAGAGATGATTTATATGACCTTCCCTGGGGGCTCAGATGGTAAAGAATATGCCTGCAATGCATGAAGCCTGGGTTCGATCCCTGGTTTGGGAAGATACCCTGGCAAAGGGAATGACAACCCCTCCAGAGGGTTCTCACCTGCAAAATTCCGTGGACAGAGGAGCCTGATGGGCTACAGTCCATGAGGTTGCCAAGGGTCAGACACAGCTGAGCAACTATAATACTTTCACATTCACTTAGATTGTTTAACTGTGTTGAAAACCAATATAAGTAGCATTTGTCAAAGAGTGACCTAGGATTTCCACTTACGGCTTTTACTAGATGTCAAAGAAGATGAAGCTGGTTTCTGCTTCCACAATCGCTCCCTGGGGAAATTACCCAAGATCTTAATGCTGATTATTTATTCATGTAACTTGGAGAGTATTAAAGAGTAGGTAAAAGTTTATATATGGTGTATTAAAGCTGTTTGAAGAATAATATGCAGTTTTAAACACTCCTTGGCTGTCAAAGCAAAATCTTAAAAATCTTATCTGATCTGATACTGTATTATGACACATCAATAAAACTTTAAAAATGAAGACAAATCTTTAGAACTACTCATCTGAAATGCTTTATAAATTCATTTCTGAAAATAGATGCTCTTTAAGTTGGAGTGCTTCTTTGTCCTTTCCTAGAATTCAAAATGGCAGTAATGAAATTTGAAGAAAACATTTGTTTAGCCGCTTTAACTTATTTTATTGAAAAATGTAAATAGAAACTATAATTTGAAAAATGTATCCTTTTGTGATTTTGTGTGTAGTATATATTTTTGTGTATGTAAATGCTTAAGCAGATGACTCATTTACTACTAATTAGTGCTAGATCTGATGTCAATCATTAAAAGTAACAATAGTTTCATTCTTAACAATGCTACTTCTTTTTCTCCTCTGCTTACTTTTAGCTGCTTAGTGGCTGATCTTCATCTCTTTGGTTATTTTTTTCCTGTGTTCTGCTAGGGATAGTCAACTTTAATTAAATTAACTCAAAGGTGGGAAATAAGAGGGGATGAAGAGAAAAGAAGTGCTGTAGTTTTAACGCACTGGCCATATGCTCCTGAACAGTTCATTAAAATGACTAAAATGTCCTCTGAATCAATGACATTTGGGTACCTGATATACATCATCTCAGCTGATCTGTTGTATGTGTCCTGGCACATAGGTTTTCAGCAAATATGAGCGAATGAATGAATTATTGAAGTCATAGATACAGATCAAGAACTTTTATGATATGACCTTTATCTGTGGTCACAATTTGAGTATGTCAGTGTTATTTTTATAGTCACAGCTATAAGAGATAGGCAGGGGGATGATTTTTGTTGTTATTTAGTAGCTAAGTTGTGTCTGACTCTTTTGTGACCATGTGTACTGTAGCATTCTCTATCCATGGGGTTTCCCAGACAAGAATACTGGCGTGGGTGGCCATTTCCTTCTCCAGGGGATCTTCCTAACCCAGGGATCAAAGCTGTGTCTCCTGCATTGGCAGGTGGATTCTTGATGATTGTCATCTTAATTTTTTTCATCATTAACTTTATTTTAAAAACTTTTTTTATAGAAGTACTGTTGATGTACAATATTATGTTTCAGGTTATACACAATGAAAGTGAAAGTGGCTCAGTTGTGTCCAGTTCTTTGAGACCCCATGAGCTATACAGTCCATGGAATTCTCCAGGCATCAGTCCTTCCAATGGATATTCAGGAGTGATTTCCTTTAGGATTGATTGGTTTGATCGCCTTCTATTTTTCTCCATTCGTCTGTCAGTGGATAGCTATGTTGCTTCTATATCTGGGCTGTTGTAAATATTGCTGCTATGAACACTGAGGTACAGGTATCTTTTCAGATTATACTTTTGTCCAGATGTATGCCCAGGAGTGAGATTGCTGGATCAGATGACAGGCCTACTTTTAGTCTGTTGAGGAGATGCCACACTGTTTTCCACAGTAGCTATACCAATTTACATTCCCACCAACAGTGTAGGAGGATTCCTTTTCCCCCACACCTCTCCAGTGTTTGCTATTTGTAGATGTTTTAATGATGGGCCATTCTGACCAGAGTGAAGGGATATCTCATTGTGGATTTGATTGGAACTTCTCTAATAATTAATGATGTTGAGCATTTTTTTCATGTGCCTGTTGGCCATCTGTATGTTTTCCTTGGAGAAATGTCTGTTTAGATCTTCTGCCCATTTTTTGGCTGGGTTGTTTGTTGTTTTGTTATTGAGTTGCATGAGCCATTTGTATATTTTGGAAACTGAGCCCTTGTTGGTTGCATTGTTTGCAAACATGTTCTCCCAGTCCATGGACTGTCTTTTCATTCTGTTTATGGTTTCCTTTGCTAGGCAATAGCTTGTATGTTTGGTTATTCCCTGTTTATTTTTGCTTGTATTTACACTGCCTGGGGAGGTTACTGGTGCTGGACTTTTGTTTATTGAGAGATTTTTTTTTTTAATTACTGATTCACTTTCATTACTGGCAATAGAACTGTTTATATTTTCTATTTCTTCCCCACTCAGCCCTAGGAGATTGCGCTCTCTAGGAATTTGTCCATTTCTTCTAGGTTATTCATTTCATTGGCATACAGTTGTTTATAGTAGTTTCCTACAATCCTTTATGGGCTTTCCTGGTGGCTCAAATGGTAAAGAGTCTGCCTGCAGTGCAGGAGACCTGGGTTCTATCCCTGAGTCAGGCAGTCCTTTGGAGAAGGAAATGGCAACCCACTCCAGTATTCTCGCCTGGGAAATCCTGTGGGCAGAGGAGCCTGGCAGGCTACAGTCCATGGGGTCACAAAGAGTCAGACACAACTGAGTGACTTCACTTTCTTCATGATCCTTTATATTCTGTGGTGTCAGTTGTAATTACTTGTGTTTTTCCTTGTTGAGTCTAGCTAAAGGTTTATCCATTTTGTTTATCTTTTCAAAGAACTAGCTTTTAATTTCATTGATCTTTATATTATTTTCTTTGCCTCTATTTCATTTATTTCTGCTCTAATCTTTATAATTTCTTTACTTCTACTAACTTAGGTTTTTGTTTGTCTTTTTAGTTACTTTAGATGTAAGATTAGGTCTTTATTTGAGATTTTTCTTGTTTCCTGGGGTAAGGTCGTATTAATATAAACTTCCCTCTTGAAACTACTTTTGCTGCATTCCTGGGTTTCAGATCATTGTGCTTTCATTTGTCTCTAGGTATTTTTTGATTTCCTCTGATGTCTTCAGTGATCCATTGGTTGTTTACTTTTATGTTACTTGGCCTCCATGTGTTTGTGTTTTTTGTAGTTTTTCTTGTCGTTTATTGCTAATCTCATAGCATTCTGATTAGACAATATGCTGGATATGACTTCAATTTTCTTAAATTTTTAAGGCTGATCTTGTGGCCTAGCATGTGGTTAATCCTGGAATATGTCCCGTCACTCATGAGAGTAATATATATTCGGCTGCTTTTGAATGGAATGCTCTATAAATATCAATTAAGTCCATCTACTCTAATATGTCATTTAAGGCCTATCTCCTTATGATTTTTCTGTCTGGATGATTTGTTTGTTGATGAAAGCAGAGTGTTAAGTCCCCCGCTGTAATTGTGCTACTGTTGATTTCTCCCTTTACGGTTGTTAGTATCTGCCTTACATATTGAAGTGCCTCCTATATTGGATGCATACATATTTACAGTTGTTATATCTCCTTTTTGTATTGGTCCCTTGATGATCGGAGAAGGCAATGGCAACCCACTCCAGTAATCTTGCCTGGAGAATCCCAGAGACGGGGGGAGACTGGTGGGCTGCTGTTTATGGGGTCAGACAGAGTCAGACACAACTGAAGTGACTTAGCAGCAGCAGCAGCAGCTTGATCATTATGTAGTATCCTTCTTTGTCTCTTATAACAGTCTTTGTTTTAAAGTCTATTTGTCTGATATGAGTATTGCTACTTTAACTTTCCTTTGATTTTCTTTTGGAATAACTTCTTCCAATGCATCACTTTCAGTCTGTATATATCTCTACATGTGAGGTGGGTCTCTTGTAGACAGCATTTATAGGGGTCTTGTTTTAGGGGTCTGTTCCACCCAGCCAGTCTATGTCTTTTTATTGGCACATTTAACCCATTTACATTTAAAGTAATTATTGATATGTGTATTCCTGTATCAGTTTTCTTAATTGTTCTGGGTTTGTTTTTGTAGGTCTCTTTTCTTCCCTTCCGCTTTCCTTTTCTTCTCTTCTGATGACCATCTTTGGTGTTGTGTTTGGGTTACTTTTACTTTTCTGTGTGTATCTATTGTAGTTTGGAAGTTTGCTGTTCCCATAAAGTTGTGATATAACAGTTCATCTATTTAAATGGTTTTTGTCTGTTTATTTGTTTTGTTTTGTAAATTGCTAGCCTCTTTCCCACCTAGAGAAGTTCCTTTTGTTGTATAGTTGATCGGGTGGTTCTCTTAGCTTTTGCTTGTCTGTGAACCTTTTGATTTCTCTATCAAATCTGAATGAGAGCCTTCTGGGTAGAGTATTCTTGGTTGTTGGTTCTTACCTTTCATCCCTTTAAATATTTTGTGCCACTCCTTTCTGTCTTGCAGAGTTTTTCCTAAGAAATCAGCTGATAACTTTATGAGAATCTTCTTGTATATTATGTGTAGTTTTTCCCCTGTTGCTTTTAAGATTTTATCTTTGTCTTTAATTTTTGTCAGTTTGATTACTCTGTGTCTCAGTGTGTTTCTCCTTGGGTTTGTCCTGCCTCGGACTCTCTTCTATATCTTTGTTAACCATTTCTTACATCTTCTAAATCTTTGCCTTCATTTTCCTCCAACATCCTGTATCATCTTCACTAGCATTATTCTGAATTCTTTTTCTGGAAGATTGCCTATCTCCACTTCATTTAGTTGTTTTTCTGGGATTTTATCTTTTTCTTTCCTCTGGGACATAATCTTCTGCCTTTTCATTTGGTTTATCTTTCTGTGATTGTAGTTTTCTTTCTGGATGCTGCAGGATTTCAGTTCTTTATGCTTCTGTCTGCCCTCTGGTTGACGAGGCAATCTAAGAGTCTTGTGTAAGCTTATTGATGGGAGGAACTGGTGGTTAGTAGGACAGTATCTTTCTCTGGTGGGCAGGACTGTGCTAAGTAAAACTTTAATCTGCTGATGAGTGGGCGTGCACTCCTTTTCTGTCAGTTGTTTGGACTGAGGCAACCCAGCCCTGGAGCCAGAGGCTCTAGGGTGGAGCAAATGGTGGGCTCTAGGAGGCCACTTACACCAATGAGTACTTCCTAGAGCTTCTGCTACCAGTTCCCTTGTACCCACAGTAAACCACAGCCACCCCCACACCTCTGCAGAAGGCCCTCCAACACTAGCAGATAGATCTGGTTCTGTCTCCTTTGTTCACTGCTCCTTTTCCCTGGACTCTGATGCGCACAGGACTTTATGTGTGCACAAACAAGAGTAGAGTCTCTGTTTCCCCTAGTCCTGTGGAAGCCCTGCAGTCAAATCCACATTGGCCTTCAAGGTCAGATTTCCTGAGCAGTCCTAGTCCGTTTGCCTAACCCCCAGGTTGGGAAGCCTGAGGTGGGACTCAGAACCTTGGCAACAGTGGGAAAACTTCTCTGGTATAATTGTTCTCCAATTTGTGGGTCACCACTACACTAGTATGGAATTTGATTTTATTGTAATTGTGCCCCTCCTACCATCTCATTGTGGCTTCTCCTTTGTTTTTATACATAGGGTAGGTTCCAGCATCTTCCTTTTGATGGTTGTTCAGCATTTAGTTGTGATTTTGATTCTTTTGCAGAAGGAGGTGAGCACACGTTCTTCTACTTCACCATCCTGAAACTATCTCCTGATTTTTTTAAATTTTTATGTTCTAGTAGATTGATTATATTTCCCGAACTTGGAATAGTGACTTTTTGTAGGAGATGTCCTATGTGTCCCAGCAGTAAACTTCCCTCTCTTTACCTGAGCTTTATGTTTTAGGGATTCCCTCTGTGAGAACTGCATGGGTTCTTCTGTTGTGGTGGGTTGATTATGTGGGCAGTATGGCAGGCTTGTTAGTCACTGATCCCGTTGGTTGCCAGACCCTGCTTTGTGTGGGGGCTGCTGCCTGCTGGGTGGTAGGACCAGCTCAGGAGGCAGCTGCTGAAGAATCCTGGGTAGCCCTGAGGCCAGTGCTGGCACACTGGTGGGTGGAGTGCAGATCTAGGGATCTGGCTACAGTACCCAAGGGGGTCCCAGAGCTGGTGTCAGATTGCTAGTGGATGGGGTCAGTTCCTGACACAGTTAGGTGTAGGGTCTGGAGCATCCCAAAGCTTGTATTGTTAGCCAGCTAATAGGTGGGGCAGAGCCTAGCTGATTAGGCCATGTATGTAGGCTTGTGATTGTTATCTGCTCCCTGGTGGGTGAGGCTGCTCTAGAGGTTAGAGAAGGTTCCCTAGAGAGTAGGGCCAGAACCCAGGTGATTCTTAGACTGATGCCTGCCCAGTAATTGATGGAGCTGGATTCTTGGTTCTCTGATTGGAAGGGCCATATTCCAGAAGCAACTGTGGGTTTAAAATGTCATAAGGTCACCTAATCTGCTGGTGGGTGGGGCTCTGTCCCCATCCAGTTAGTTGTTTGGCCTGAGATGTCCAAGTGCTGATGCCTACAGTGTTCTGGGCCAGAGCAGGGCTGGGTCCTGGGTCTACAATGGCGCTTGCCAGTACCATTGTCCATATGGTAGAATGAACTCCTCAAAATGTGTTCTTGGGGTGAGCTGCAGTTGCCTTCTGCCTCCCTGGAAGACTGCAAGATCAGCAGGGAGGTCTGACCCAGGTGCCTATCAAATTAATGCTTCTTTCCTCAGTCCCACTACATATGGGATTTTGTGTGTGCTCTTTAAGGGTGAAGTCTCTATTTCCCCCAGCCCTTTGGTAATTCAGAAAGACCCCACTGACCTTCAAAGTCAGATACTCAGGGGGCTCATCTTCCCAGCACAAGGCCCGCAGGCTGGGGAGTCTGATGTGAGACTTTGACCTCTCACTCCTTGGAAAGAACCTCTGCATTTCTAATTATTCTCTCATTTGCGGATCACCCCCTGGAGCATGGGACATGGCTATATTGCAGCTCCATCCCACCTAGCTGTCTTGTTATTCCTTCTGTTAACCTTCAGTTGTAGATTTTTTTCTGGTAGATTTTGGTCTTTTTCATTGATGATTATTCTGTAAATAGTTGTGATTTTGATGTGCCTGTAGTAGGAAGTGAGCTCAGAATCTTTCTACTTTGCCATCTTGCCCAATCTTGGTCTTCATTACTTCAGAGATAAGCAAACTAAAGTATGTTAGTCCAGTCTCCGATTTGCATAGCTAGTGAATTACAAAGCTATGGCTGTCTCCCTCTATAATAGGCACCTTGAGGAAAGATATTTTCTACCCTCAAATGGCTTGTAATCTAATTTGGGAGGTACTCTACATCTGCAAAAGACACTAAATCTTAGCCATAGAGTGTCCCTAAAATACCTCTTAAATGATTTCTGTTCTCACTGCCTTATTTTAGCCATCATTTCCAACTTGAGCTATTAGAATAGCCTTTTAATTCTGCCACTAACCATTAGACTTCTCCCTTTCATCTTCTAAAGTACACTGGAGGGATTATTTTCATTGTATTCTCAATTACAAACTTCAGGTTTCCGGTGTCTAGTAGTAGAACACCAGAATGCATCTTTACGTGCATTTTGGACCCTTTCCAGTTTATTTCTTTAAGCTATTTCTCGTTTATCCTATTATGTACAGCTCCCCCATACTCTGTCATTCACCATGACCCAGATAAAGCCATGCCATCCAACTTGTGGTACCCTGTTACCCATTACTCTCAGAGTAGAATCTGGCTCATTTTAAAAAATGTTGTTCATTGAATTTTGAAATCTTCTCTAGAAAATTTAGGCATGGGATCTTTACTGTCTTCAGTTAATTAAAATTCTATATATGATAATAAAATCAATAATAATAAGATGTTCCTTGAGTGTTTAATATGTGTCATTAAAATAAGGGTTTTATAGCATTATTCCATTTAATTGTCACAATAACCAATATTGGTATTATCCCCGTTTTTCAGATGAAGAAAATTGATATTATTCTCATTTTTCACATAGTTAGAAAGGGCTTTTAATTCCTGCACTAGGCACCCCAACTCCAGTACTCTTGCCTGGAAAATCTCATGGATGGAGGAGCCTGGTAGGCTGCAGTCCATGGGGTCTCGAAGAGTCAGACACGACTGAGCGACTTCTCTTTCATTTTTCACTTTCATGCACTGGAGAAGGAAATGGCAACCCACTCCAGCGTTCTTGCCTGGACAATCCCAGGGATGGGGGAGCCTGGTGGGCTGCCGTCTATGGGGTTGCACAGAGTCGGACACGACTGAAGCTACTTAGCAGCAGCAGCAGCAGCAGGCTATCTCTCAAGGGAAAAACTATGTCTTGTTCACATTTGTATTTCTAGTGGCTGGCCTATAGTTTATGTTTAACTTATTGAGCTTAGGCTTCTTTATCTTTAAGATGAATAATATATTATCTATTTCACAAAATTGTTTAGAGCTAAAGTAAAGAAACCAAAACTTGTGGGTCAAAATCTGGCCTGCCACCCATTTTTCTAAGTAAGGTTTTATAGGAACACATCCATGCTCATTCATTTATGTGTTGTCTATGGCTGCTTTTGTACTCCATTGAAAAAAGCAAATAGTTGTGACAGCGAACTTATGGCCAACAAAGCCTTAAGATATTTGCTATCTAACCCTTTCCAGACAAAGTTTTCTGACCCTTGGTTTAGGGGCTTGAGTGATATATTGTCAGATTGTTTAATTGCTTTCATTTATATAAACATAGGAGACCACTATCAGTGTTTCTTTTTATAAACTATGAAAAAGAAATCTGGGGCTTCCTTGGTGGCTAAACAAAGAATCTGTCTGCCAGTGCAGGTGACACCGGTTCCATCCCTGGCCCAGAAAGATGCCACATGTCACAGATAAAGCCTAGCTCCACAACTACTGAGCTCATGTGCTGCAGCTACTGAAGCCCATGTTTCTGGAGCCTCCACTCTGTAGCAAGAGAAGTGACTGCAATGAGAAGCTCATGTACTGCAACTAGAGAATGGCCCCTGCTCACTACAACTAGAGAAAAAGCCCAGCAATGAAGTCCCAGAACAGCCAAATAAATAAAATTATTTTAAAAACCCAAAATTATAAAATTTTTAAAAAGAAAAGAAAAAAAACTTGATTTTTATGGTTGTTTAAACATAAGCTGGGATAAAACTGATTAACATCACTTTACATTGATGTAGCTCTGTCCATATGCGTTATTCAAATGGACATTCTTATTAAGTGTTTTCTAACCAAATTAATAGTAAAGGCAAAAATTTAGGTGGATTCATGTACTTAATAGGAAAAATATAACCCAAAATTAAAAGGTGTAATCATAGAGCTGCTGCTGCTTCAGTGGATAGACAGACAAATGCCCTTGCTCTTTCTGTTCTGCAGCGGACCAGAGACAGGGCAGAGGTGTTCAAACATGCTTGTGATAAAGTCTGAATGCAAAGAGGAGAGAATTAAACAGAGCACAGGATGATGGACTGACTCAGCATGCAGCTTTCACATCTGTAGCTTGTCATCTGCACAAGAATGACCCTTCTAACCCTTGTCTCCTGCAGTTAGCAGGTGGCTTTGTAATAATTCTACTCCCGGTAGTACAGCCTTAGACGGTTAGACTCATCAAAGCCCCCCACCAGAGGCCCACCACCTTAGTTAAGATTTCAGTCAGCTTCCAGGTGCAAGAAATGACCTTACCTTTCAGAGCTACCCTGCTGCCTCCTGTTACTTTTCTGGGAAGAGCCTGTCTATCAGAGGAGAATCCAGTAGGCAGTAACTCAAGCATTCTTACAGGAAATGTACAATTGGTAGCACTTCATGTAAGTGGTTTAGCATAACTGACTTTCATTCTCCATGAAAGTGACATGTTAAGAAATTAAGAACAGGGTTATCGTTACCATCTTTCTAAATAATATATATGAAACGAATCGCCAGTCCAATTTCGATGCATGATACTGGATGCTCGTCTCTGGTGTACTGAGACGACCCAGAGGGATGGTGCAGGGAGGGAAGAGGGAGGGGGGTTCAGGATGGGGAACACGTGTATACCTGTGGCAGATTCATGTTGATGTATGGCAAAACCAATACAATATTGTAAAGTAATTAACATCCAATTAAAATAAATCAATTTATTTAAAAAAGAAATTAAGAACACGTTTTAGCCATTAATCTAGTCTGTTGTGATACACTGAATTATTAAAATGGAATTTCGTTTTTTAATTTATTTTAAAAACATTTTATCATTCAAAGCTTTTACTTTCCCAAAGCAGGTATTCTCTGAATGAAGGAAGTTTATCGTTAAACTGTAGAAATGAAATGCTTGCTGTTGGCATTTTACTCCACTCACTTGATAAAACCAGGTATTTTTAAACTGTGTAGGGCCTTGAGATTACTTCTAGATATTGTTCAAGTGAATATGATGAGCTTTACAATCTGTTTTTGTTTGCTTGGTTTTCATTGTGGCAGTAACCAAATCAGTTCCCAGAGGATTTTTTTTTTTTTTTTAAGGAGATCTTTTCTCTCAGTTTTTGTACTCTTCCAGTGAATTACATTTTGTCTTTGGATGAATAAAGAGCACTGGCAAATTCTTATATGGGCAATATAAAAGAGATTTCTGGAGGCTTCCCTGGTGGCTCAATAGTAGAGAATCCACCTGCCAATGCAGGAGACACTGGTTTGATCCCTGATTTGTGAAAATCACACATGTGTCAGAACAGCTAAGCCTGTTTGCCACAACTATTGAGCCTGTGCTCTAGAGCCCAGGAGTGGCAACTACTGAGCGCATGTGCTGAAACTACTGAAGCAGAAGGGCCATCCTTCATAAAAAGAGAAGCCGCTGCAATGAAAAGCCTATGCACTGCAACTAGAGAGTAGCCCCACTTGCCACAACTAGAGAAAAGCCTGCCAAGCAATGAAGAACCAGCACAGCCAAAACTAATTTTTTTTAAAAAGAGATTTCTTATATCAGTTTGATATTTTACTTTCAAGCATGATAGATATACTTTCTTTTCCCTGAAATTTTTTTCTCACCCTTTAGATTGAATTTACCTGTTGTGCTAAAACATAACATATTATATCATTTGAATAATAAGTAATTTTGCATTCATGCCTAAAAGAACTTTGATGAATTACAACTCTTTTTTTAGTATTTCCTATCATTGGACTTTGCTTTATACTATGTCAGATGTGACATATACAGTTCCCTTTAAGCTTTAAAATTCATATAACATAGAATTAGCCATTTAAATGGTGAATTATGTCTTAAATAGTAACAAGAAATCATATTTCTGTTTATCCTTGTCTATAATGAAGATATAACATGAAATATTAATAGCCCAAAAAGTAAATTTGTTTACATACCCATCTACATTTACTAGAAAGAACTAATATTTTGAACATTACACATTTATGCAGTTGTGGGTCTCATTGTTACTCACTCCCTCAAGTAATAATACATTTTGAGTTTATTGTTCTATAGGAAGTTTAAAAAGTACAACCAGTTTCTTCAGTGAAGAGCATATATGTCTAGAATTTATATTTGTCCAGTAAAATGCAATTGATCATGAATTATTTTAGGTAACTCTTAACAATGATAATATCTTTTTGAGGTTTATTCATGAATGTTATTGATTTTTTTTTCTTTTTATTGTTGCTTAGTCGCTCAGTCACATCTGACTTTTTATGACCCCATGGGCTACAGCATGCCAAGCTTCCCTGTCCTTCACTATCTCCCAGAGTTTGCTCAAATGCATGTCCACTGAGTTGATGATGCCATCCAACCATCTCATCCTCTGTCACCCTCTCCTCCTGCCCTCAATCTTTCCCAGCATCAGGGGCTTTTCCAGTGAGTTGCTCTTCACATCAGGTAGCTAAAGTACTGGAGCTTCAGCTTCAGCATCAGTTCTTCCAGTGAATATTCAGGGTTGATTTCCTTTAGGATTGACTGGTTTGATCTCCTTGCTGTCCAAGGGACTCTCAAGAATCTTCTTCAGCACTACAGTCCAAAAGCATGAATTCTTCGGTGCTCAGCCTTCTTTCTGGTCCAACTGTCACATATGCACATGACTACTGGAAAAACCACAGCTTTGGCTATATGGACCTTTGTCGAAAAAGTGATGTCTCTGTTTTTTAATATGCTGTCTAGGTTTGTCATAGCTTTTCTTCCAATGAGCAAGCATCTTTTAATTTCATGGCTTCAGTCACAGTCCACAGTGATTTTGCAGCCCAAGAAAACAAAGTCTGTCACTATTTTCTCTTTTTTCCCCATCTACTTGCCATGAAGTGATGGGAACAGATTCTCTGATCTTAGTTTTTTGAATGTTGAGTTAAGCCAGCTTTTTCACTCTCCACATTCATCTTCATCAAGAGACTCTTTAGTTCTCCACTTTCTGCCATAAAGGTGGTATCATCTGCATATCTGAGGTTACTGATATTTCTCCCAACAATCTTAATTCCAGCTTGAGCTTCATCCAGCCCAGCATTTCGCATGATATTCTCTGCATACAAGTTAAATAAGCAGAGTAACAATATATTTTTATTTTTAATTGAAGTGTAATTGCTTTACAGTGTTGTACAACAACATGAAATTGCTCTAAGTGTACACATATCCTCTCCCTCTTGAGCTTCCCCCACCTCCATCTCACCGCTTTAGGTCATCACAGAGCACCATGCTGAGCTCCCTGTGTTCTACAGCAACTTCCCACTAGCTATCTGTGTTACACATGGGAGTATATATATTTCAGTGCTTCTCTCTCAATTCATCCAACCCTCTCCTCCCCCACCTGTGTCCTCAAGTCCATTCTCTACTTCTGTGTCTCTGTTCTTGCCTTGTAAATAGGTTCATCAGTACCATTTTTCTAGATTCCGCATATATGTATTAATATGTGATATTTGTTTTCCACATTCTGACCTACTTCACGTTGTATAACAGGCTCTAAATTCATCCACCTCACTACAACCGACCCAAGTTCATTCTTTTTGTGGCTGAGCAATATTCCATTGTATAGATTGTACCACAGTTTCTTTATCAATTTTCTGTCCGTGGACATCTAAGTTGCTTCCATGTCCTACTTATTGTAAATAGTGCTGCAGTGAACATTGGGGTACATGTGTCTTTTTGAATTATGGTTTCTCAGAGTATATGCCTAGTAGTGGGATTGCTGGGTCATATGGTAGTTTTATTCCTAATGTTTTGAGTAATCTCCATTCTGTTCTCCATAGTGACTGTATCCATTTACATTCCCACCAACAATGTAAGAGGGTTCCCTTTTCTCTACATTCTCTCTTGCGTTTATTGTTGTAGACTTTGTGTTGATGACCATTCTAACAGGTGTGAGGTGATACTCATGGTGGTTTTGATTTGCATTTCTCTAATAATGAGTGATGTTGGGCATTTTTTCATGTGTTTGTTGACCATTTTGTATGTCTTCTTTGGAGGAATGTCTGTTTAAGTATTCTGACCATTTTTTGATTGAGTTGTTTTTCTGATATTGCATTGCATAAACTTGCTTGTATAGTTTGGAGACTGATCTTTTGTCAGTTGTTTCATTTGCAATTATTTTTTTCCATTCTGAGGATTGTCTTTTCATTTGTTTATGGTTTTCTTTGCTTTGCCAAAGCTTTTAAGTTTAATTAGGTCCTGCTAGTTTATTTTTGGTTTTGTTTCCATTACTCTAGGAGTTGGGTCAAAAGGATCTTGCTGTAAATTGTGTCAAAGAGTGTCCTGCCTATATTTTCCTCTTAAGAGTTTTGTAGTTTCTGGCCTTATATGTAAGTCTTTAACCCATTTTGGGTTTATTTTTGTGTATGGTGTTTGAAGGTGTTCTAGTTTCATTCTTTTACATGTAGCTGTCCCATTTTCCGAGCACCACTTATGGAAGAGGCTGTCTTTTCTCCATGTATATTCTTGCGTCATTTCTCAAAGCTGCCCATAGGTACGTGTGTTTACCATATGCCCTTCATGACTAGCTTTGTAGTATAGTCTGAATTCAGGAAGGTTGATTTCTCTAGCTCTATTTTTCTTTCTCAGGGTTGCTTTGGTTGTTCAGGATCTTTTGTGTTACCATATAAATAGTGAAATTTTTTGTTCTAGTTCTGTGAAAAAATGCCATTAGTAATTTGATGGGGATTGCATTGAAAATTGATGGGTAAATTGATGGGTAGTGTAGTCATTTTCACATATTGATTCTTCTAATCCAAGAACATCTTTTTTATTCAACTATATGATGCTTATTTATTCTCATCCCCATTATCGATGAGAAATGAAACTCAAGTCTTTTTGTTAACAGTGCTGCTAATAGTTTTGCTATGAAGAAGAAGTGAAGAGAAGTCGTGTCTGACTCTTTGTGGCCCCATGGACTGTAGCCCAGCAGGCTCCTCAGTCCATGGGATTTTCCAGGCATGAATACTGGAGTGGATTGCCATTTCCTTCTCCAGGTGATCTTCCCGAACCTGGGATCGAACCTAGGTCTCCTGCATTGTAGACAGACGCTTTACCGTCCAAGCTACCAGGGAAGCCCAAAGGAATTGAGCTCGTCCGGGATTGAATAATAATGCATGACCTCAAAATTATTCCTTTTCTTCCCTTCCCTTTATTCTCTTAAATGTTTCTGAAGATTCAAAAAACTTTTGTAGAAGATTGTGTGTATGTATACACACATATAAACATATCACTGACTAGGAACTAAAACAGAAAGATTAAAAACACTAAAATATACACAAGTATACATTCCATTGCCTTCAAAGCAATGACATCATCACATGTCAATCAGCCTCTGGAAAATTCCAATGTATTTTTATGAGAAGATGAGAGTGAAAAGACAACTAACCTCTTAGTTCTATTACAAAATAATATTTCCTTCCCAGGCTTCCTGGCAACGTCTTAGGCTCCCTCAAGGAGTCTTTCAATCACACTTTGAGAGCTGTTATCATAAATAATTGAAAGATAATCAGATCTGCAATTGCAGTATACTTGCATATATTCAGATTTCCAAAGTTCGTCTTAATAGTGTAGTTTACTAAATTTTAGCCAGTGAGAAATAGTATTACATGTGTGTATATTAACAAGCTATTTTTTTCCTTGGCTTCAGTTATGGAAATTCTTGAAGCCCAATACTCCACTGGAATCCCGGATTTCTAAGCAATGGTGTGAAATTGGTTTCCAAGGTGATGATCCTAAAACAGATTTCCGAGGAATGGGACTTTTGGGACTGTACAATTTGCAGTAAGTAAAATGAAGAATGGTTGAGTTTTAAAGTGATGTCTGGCCTCCTTATATTGAAATATCAAAGTTGAGTTATTAGTCCTAGCAGCCACTTCCCAGAAGACTCTAAGTAAACACTCAAGTCCTCTGACTTCAACTCAGGTTCATAAAATTTAAAAAACTACTACCATCTTCCTTTTATGTGGCAAACTTCATGCATTCTTTTAAACAAGTCTCAAAGTTATTTTAATTATTTTATTCTGAAAAATTTCAGTTGTATACAAAAACAGAGGGAAGATTATAAAGAATCCCTTTATACTGATCATCCAGATTTAGTAATTATTGACATTTTGAAATACTTGAGGCACTTTTTTGGTAGAATTATGTTAATGAAAATCTTATACTGTTTGTAGTTTCAGTCTCATATGTCAATATGTAGCTTTAGAAGACATGAGTATTACCTTACATTAACCCCAATGTAACTATTATACCTAACAAAATTAACAATGATTCCTTGGTATTATATATATCCTGACCATATTCAAATTTCCTAGTTCTTTCAAAAATGTCTTTTATAGCTGGTTTGTCATAATCCAGTTCCATGTAAGATCTATGCATTGCACTTAATGATTATCTCTCTGGTCTTTTTTAATTCAAGCAATTTCTCCCCCTCTGTCCTCTCCTTTTGCACCCCCAATCATGTCAGTAAACTCATGTAAGAATCTAGGTCATCTTTAGTGTACTATAAAATGTCCTACAGTCTGTATTTGTCTGTTTGCATTTGTACCCATCCCAGTATTTCTTGAAAATAAGAGAGATTCGGAAACATTTGAATAGGTTCATGTTGAGAGTGTAGCATCCCCACTCTCAGTTTTATGCTGAGATGAATCAGAGGAATCACAGCCTGATGGCTCATTGCCATCTAGCCGTTTAACCATTTCCTCCAGTGATCTTCACTGAACCAATTAACTGTACATAGAGTGCTTCTCTAATTTTCTTATTCTTCCAACAGTTTTTGGCTGGAGTTCTGTAAAGACAGTTTTCTTTTGTTAAATATGGTTGTTTGGTTTCTCTAAAATACAGGCAGGATAGCTGCTCAGGTAAATAAGTTACCAGTTTTCAGAGGGAGGAGTTGGTGCCCTAGTTCCCTTGTTAGTGATCAAACTTTTTTTTCTTGGCTTTATCTCTATATTTTTAAATTATCATTTTAACTCCTGGTTTTTGTGTGTTTATGTGATTTAATAATTGTCCTCATTATTTTTTTCATGCTTAAATTAGGTCATTTGTAGCCATTCATTTTCAAGAAAAAAGGAGTCTTTGTAGGTTGTTCTTAGGAAGGGTAGTGATATGTTTTTAAAAGAAAAAAATGACATTTTTAATAGCGCCCATTTTCCCCCTAGACCTTTGCTTTTATTTTAAATTAGGAAGTTTAATAATCACCCATGCCTTTTTTAAGATGGTAAATATTTTATACAATTTTAAAGGTCACATTCAATTTACAGTTATTAGAAAATTTTGCTTCCATTCCCCATGTTTTAAAATACATCCTTATAGCTCATCTTACACCCAGCAGTTTGTATCTCTTACTCCTTTACTCCAGTTTTGTCCCTCCTCCCTCTCTTCACTGGTAACCGCTAGTTTGTTCTTTATCCGAATAGTCACCCGTTTATCTGAATAGTCAGCTGTTCTCTTATGAAGTGTTTTAAATGTTACATTATTATGTAATGTGTGAATGAATAGAAGAGTAAAGGTGGGGTTGCAAATAAGTATGTAAAGGATAAGCTTTTGATAAGTACAGCTGGGACAGTTGACTTTCTATTTGAAAAATAAATATCTATCTTACCTCAGTTTACAAGTTGAATGTCAAAAACAGCTATTTCCAACTTTTAGGAGAAAATCTTTGAAATATGTGAGTAAAGAGGGATCTCTTAAAGACAAAAACCAAAAAGCACAAGCTGTAAAAGAGAAATCAATGGATCTCAGATATTAAAAGTGACAGTTTCTGTAAGATAAGCCACCATAGATAAAATGAAAACCAAGATTGACATTGATATACATGATAAAGGATCCATCTCCAGTATATTAGGCTCTGAGTATTTATTTATCTTATTTATTTGAATGCATTTTTAGATATACTGGACCAAGAAATAGTAACAGATAGGCTGTAAAAGAAGAAACCTAGATGACCAACAAAAGTATGAAGAGACTCAATTTCATGAATAATCATGGATATGTTTATGAAATTTGCTGACTATCTTTGAACTTCTTGAAAGAAAATTTAAGAGCTTGTTTTATCCTTTAGATATATTCAGGAAATTATATATACATCAAATCAAATAATATATGCTATACTTAATTGTATTTTATAATTATCTTTATGAAGTACCTTTTATGATATATTTTTGAGCGTATGTAAGCTTTTTGTATTTGTTAGGAAATTCATTGCCCCTTTTCCCCCAAAACAGAATTTTAACATCTCTATGCTCTGTAAGATATTTTCATCCAAAATTTACCCCAAGAATATTCTCCAAGAAAATATACTGAACCTCATCTAGTCTCATCCTTTCTCTGCTGTTTGGCTGTCAGAACCTCTCACCATGTTGCCTTCATCCAGGCCTTTTCTGCCTTCTGAGGGGCCTCATCCTGTCTTCCTATTAAGAATCTGTAAACCTCTTCTGTAAAGCAATTATCCTTCAATTAAAAAATAAATAAAATTAAAAGCAAACAAACAGAAGAATCTATAACCCTCATTAAGAATATCTTTGGCTCTCTGGGGAATGGTAAAGTTCATAATTAAATTTTCAAACCTACTGGAATCATTCCTAAAACTTTGTGTGTTTTACAACTACCCTATTAGATTCTCATTGTATTTGGAAAATTCTGTTATCAAAAGCTGTTCATTCTCTGGAGGAGCTGAAACAAGTGATATCACTTATGTTGGTATCCATCTCTGAATCCGAAATGGCCTCAAATTGGATTGAAATGAATGTATTCAAAAGGTCTGGAGTTATGGTTTTCTTTTCCCTCCAACTGCAGGTATTTTGCAGAAAGAGATGCTGCAGCAGCTCAGCAGGTCCTCTCTGATTCTCTTCATCCCAAATGCAGGTAATCATTAAAAATGAAAGGTGAATTAGGTTTTGTAGATTAGGTAGAATTAACTTCTGGCTCTATTGATGAAATTCTCAAGAGAGTCAACCCACCAGAAGTGAGGCTTAAAGCTCTTTCAAACAAGCACTTTTGACAAATGCTGAATAGGAAGGTTAAAATGTCAGACTTGCTACAGGTTTTAGGATGTAAAGTGGCACTTTTCAAGTCAAAGATGTATTTACCTGAAGGGATTAGTAGTAACTCTGGTGTCTGGGAAGATTGAGGAGACGGGCAAAGAAGGAGAAAGTAGAGTATGAAAGAGGTGAAACACAAGGGACCACAGAGGGGGAACAGAGGGAAGAATGGAAGTCTTGAAGTCAGAGACCAAATGAGAAAGTCTGAAATTGCTGAGGCTCTTTTATTTTCTTAATAAAATTCTATATTGTAAATTGTTTGTGTTTTCATTTAACTTTCTAAATTTTTTTGACTGATTGCATTAAGGGATATCACTAAAGAGGAAATAAGGTATTTTTCTTTGCTTTTGCTTTTTCTCACTTTTATTTTAGGCTAAGTATGGGTAATAATTTTTCAAGAAATATAAATTCATGAAAAATTTCTAAAAGCAAACATTTCCTGACATTTTATATAATATAGTTCGTTACATTTGGCCTGTGTTTTGGTAAAGGAAAAATCAGATTAGACTGGCCTGATAGAAAATGTGAGTCTTTCTACAGCCGTGTCTATTGGAAAAATGTTTTGAAATGTCACCTAAAGGCTGAGCACATTACCACACATCTCTGATCCCATCTACTCCAAGAGATGGACAGTTTATTTGGGAATTTTGTTGCACAAAGCATATTAACTTTTCTATTAATGTATTTCTAATTGTATTATTATGCAGAGTATATACATGCTTTAGTCACTCTTATTATAAGGAGTTCTTCTATTATGTATTCATATTTTTGTATCAGTTTTTGCTCCTCAGCATGAACAGAGTCCTTGTTAGTGTTCATGATTACTAAATAAGTCCCAAATTTTATCATACCACTCTCAGAATCTATGAGAGGTATAGATTAACTTTGGGGCTCCCCTCTTATATTATACTGACTGTAGCTTCAATGGCTAAGATTCATTAAATTATGCTATACTTCCCAAATTTATAATTATAATCTTTTATAAGGTTAAGTTTTCATTTTCTTTACCATTTATTTACTTTGAGAAAAACACTAAGATCCCTTAACTCTTTCTTCATACACTGCATGGCTAACATCAAGCTATTTTAATTTTTTAACTACATTGAATTAAGTGTTTCTGTTAATGTAGAGATTCTGAACTCTCTATAATTAAAATTGGCTAAGGAGTCTGTGTGCACTGCTATTCTGTGGAGAAGCATTAGGTAGAAGACATGAATCCTTTATGGTCCTTGGGAAGTGGCAATATGCTTAAAATATTTGTTAATAATCTATTGGAGAGGGATTAATTTTGTCTATGAACCATTCTGAAAGAAAAGCTTTATAATTTTATATCCTGTGTTGGCCATCAGAGAGGAAGTATTAAGGGTTTGTGTGTTTACACTTATTTAAGAAGAGACTAGAATGTGTGGGGTGGAGGGGCGTGCAAATCCTTTGTCCCTCAAGCTACAAATAAAATTGACTAGATGAAGTTCGACTATTAACCACTTCAAATTGGTGGTAAATGTCATTGAATACAAATCAAAATGTCTTGAAATCACCACTATCCTTCACCAGTGTCTGAAAGAAATATTTATTAACCCATTGTGATATCACCCTATATTATTTCAGACCCTGAATATTTCAGGTGTTGAACAGGGAGAAGCCAGTAAATACTAAGGAAGATTTTTCCTGTCTACCCTTCAGCAAGCATTATACACTGTTACTCTTGTGAAAATCTATCCTGAAGTAACTTGAGGGATAAAAGTAGATTTGAGTTTAAGAGGAGAATTTTGACAGTCTGTTTTTGTGCTTGTTTGTGGTGTGTGTTTCCTGAAGAGAGGAATTCCTTCTGTTTGGGCTGGGATATCCTATAGAGTATCATTACTTATAAGTATTGAAATGATTGGAGGTCATTTGGCCTTTTCTTATATTTCCAGTGCAGATAGATTTAATTTAACAAAATACAGAGACACTATGTATTTATAAAGCTTTGTTGAAAAGAGCTGCTTATAAATTTGTTTATACAAAATTTCTTAAATTTCACACCTAACTCTTTTAGTTTGGCTATGAGCTGTTTAAGGTAAAAATCTCCTGATGCCTCTTTGGCTGATAATTGGCAGTTACACTTTAAAAAGAAGTGGCTTATTTTAATATGTGTTAAAGACAGTTACTTTGAATTAGAGCCAGTCATTTACAAAGTAGAAAGAAGTACTCAGAGTAAAACACCAATTTTGCATCATGTTTTCGTGGGCTTGTACTGTATATAACATGTGTGTCTTTTGATGTAGTGTTTGCATTGTTTTATGAAGAACTCTTTCTCTTACTTAGATGGAAGCTAAATGTTCGTAATAACTCTAACTTTAAAACTGTATTTAGTTCCAAGACGAACGACAGTTTTTAGTGTAGCGCACTGAATGAAAGTCACATTGGCCACAAAGAAGAGTGCAAGGTGGCTCCTGCCCACAAGATGTTGGCAGTATGGAAGTGGGTGAGAAGGGGCATAAGAAAGTACACAGAATGATAGAATGCAAGTAGTATTTTCAGAATGCCTTTATTATAGTACCATTTCTTCAGATAGTCTTATTCGGAAGCTCTAATTATAAAAAAATGTGTCTGCTATGGGTTAGTTGTCTCGGCTTAGCCAGAGGAAATGCTATAGCACTTGTTGGAACAGAATTTTTAAAGCTTATGTGTCTCTCCTTCCTTTCTCCCCTCCCTCCCTCCATATATTCTTTCCTTCTTTTTTTTTTTCACTATCAGTAAATGTTTATTGGAATCTGCTGTGTATACGACATCACAAATAAGGTTTAATAATATAATTACCTACCATGAGGGGAAACCAGATGAAGTGCAGTGTGGGGAAATATGAGACGGTGAGAGCGATACCAGGCAAGGTTTCATGGAGGAAGTATTGTTTGATAATTAATGGATGATATAAAAGAATATGTTTGACTTTTAGGTCTGTCTCTCACTACTGTACTATAGTGAATAGGGATAAGTACCATGGCTTTAAATAATTCCATTTCTGAGCTCTGTACAAATTTCATTGTAGCTTTTTAGTTAATAACACTTAAATTGATTAGTGTTTGTTTGATAATTGAGTTATAGACATCCCCACATCTAGTCAACAGTTTTAAAAACAAGTTAAAAGAAAACAGGTGCTAATTCGAGATCAAATCTTATGTATTTATTTATTCACTCATTTATTCAGCAAATTCAGCAAAGCAGAATGGGAGAAGAAAAGGATGGATAAAGCAATTGGGTGAGTGTGGGACTCCTTGTATAATGGGTTGTCAGTCTGAGCCAGAACCAGAACAAAAATGTCCTAAGAGCACTGCAAAGAATGACAAGGATGAAAATCCACTTGTCCTGATGGAAATAAATAATCCAGTTTTGAAAAGGACCTGTTTATCTTTTTTGGATTTACTTATATGATTGTATGGTACTACTTTGCCTGTGTTCTAGTCTTAAAGTTTAGAAAGTTATAACTGTATGGAAATGATTTTCAAAAATCATAATTTGGAATAGTATTTGCTAGTTTGCTTTTAAGGATTTCTGTCAAGTGTCTGGCTATTAGTTAAAATTTTACTTTAGAACATTTTTTATAATGCCTCATGTCATCCAAAAATATTTCTGAACAGAGAACTTCTTTTTTATGTGCTGGATTTATAGTACCAGAGAAGACTTAAGAACTCCATTTGACTTAATTTTGAATAGACATGTGGAAAATGAACTAGAAAATATACCCTGAGTATTAAGATACTAATTTTTCCTCATTTGAAAAGTAATATTTGATTTATTATAGAAAATTTCAAAAATATAGAGAAGTAAACAGAAACACCCTGGTCATATTACTGTAATATACCCATACTAATATTTTATAGCATTTGATTCTTAGAATATTTTTGTTCACATTTGAATGTATATAATAAAACTTGGCTTGTTCCTTATATATTGTTTTAATCCTGCTTAATCTTTAGGAATATAGTTTTACTAGCTGTAGTACACTATGAGATTACCATAATTTATTTCTCCAATCATCTTCTTTAGGATATGTGAATAATTTACATATCTTTGCCATATAAATGACTATCATTGCATATAAAGCTTTTTCATTTTCTGTTTTTTTCTCATGTATTTGGGAATAGAATTAGTAAGTTAAAGCATATAAACTCTCAAGTCTCTTGGCAAAGATTATTAAAATTTTCTGTTAATTAATAAGATTCAGAGTTTTGATAAGACTGAGGAAGGGAAATCTGACATTCTCATAATTTAATAGTAATGTAAAAATCAAATTACCATTTTTTTGAGATGCTTACTTCCTATATGTGACACACAGTTGGCGTTGTGGCTTGTATTTTACAGGTACTCGTTTGCAATTGTGGGCATCAATATAACTGATCTGGCATATAATCTACTGGTGAGCGGAGCTCTAAAAACTCATTTCTACAACATCGCTCCAGAAGCTCCAACATTATCACACTTCCAGCAAACATTCTGTAAGTGTCTTGTTGCTTAATTATTGACATAGACCTCTATAGAGAACACTCTCGGCAAGGGCTGAAGCTGAGAGATCTTTGTGATTTGGTTGCTTTGGAGCCGTTGAACTCCTCCTTTCGTTTGTATTTTGTTTTCTCATTCAAAACCACATACTTTTAGGCATCATGAGTCTTTTCTCGTTCCCTCCTCTTGCCTAATATTCAATGTATCAACTTCCCATCTGACTTAAAGACATTATGGATGTCTTTCTCCCTCTGATCCAGCATGACACTTAACTGTACAGGCTTTGAAAACAGCCTGAGTTGACTCCAGATCTCCATTTACTACCCTCCCATAACCCTCAGCCATCTCATCTATAAAATGGATGCAAAATAAGATGAAGAAAAATGGTTTTTTTATTAGCTAGTCCCATTGTTAGTGCTCCGTGAACATTAGAAAGAGGAGGTGGTGGTTTTGTGGCGGATACAGATGGTGGTGGAGTTGTTGGTATTTTACTGCTCCTACTACTATTGCTACAGAGGTAGAGTTTGCAGTTCCTTCTAACTGTAGGTGCTAACAGAGGGAATTATTGTTGATCCTGAACCTGAGGTTGCAGTTGTGCTGAGGTTTCAGAAGATAAAGATCAAGACTGTTGAGTAGAGTCCTGGGATGCTATTGTCCAATTTTAAAGGCAGAATCTTAAAATGTAGCTATATGTCATTATTATCTTTGAAGCCAGATGTTAACTGGTTTGGAGGAACATAGAAAGATAATCTGCCAAATCATCAAGTAACCCTAAGCAATTTATAGAAGAAATGCCTTATAAGTTGTTTTGTAGTTTTTGTTGTTCAGTCTCCAAGTCGTGTCCAACTCATTGTGACCCCATGAGCATGCCAGGCTCCTGTCCATTTAAACATTGCTTATTGCACTGAGGGCCTGTACTTAAGCTTTTTTAGCAATAAAATGTCAAAGTTCTTCTCCTTTCATTTTTTTTTTAGCTTTTTTGTTTGTTTTCTGCTGTTAAGTTGGTAACCAGATCTGCACTCTTTCTAATTATGGTTAAGACCCCATCATTCCACCCCAGATCTACCACAGGAAAGTGTTGTTCCCTGGTTCATTTTTTAAATGTGATAAAGTCAAAAGTTAACAGGTATTTATTTTATTTAAATTCCTAAATTAATAGTGCCTATATTATCTAGGATCCTGTCATCTTTTATATCTGCCTATTCAGGGCATCCAGTTAAAGATGACATAATTAGTGTATGTATTACACTCTCTTCTGAAATTCCACTCAGTAGAAAGCTCTTAGGAAAATCCTAAGGCAGAGGATGAGATGGTTGGATGGCATCATTGACTCAATGGACATGAGTATGAGTAGGCTCCAGGAGTTGGTGATGGACAGGGAGGCCTGGCATGTTGCAGTTCATGGGGTCGCAAAGAGTCGGACACAACTGAGCGATTGAAATCAACTGAACTGAACTGAAAGAAAGCATAAACCCACAAAGATAAAAATCAGAAACAAGACAAGAAAATCTCATTTTGAAAGCTGGAAAACAGATTAAGTGGTGAATGAATTAATGGCCTTAAGAAAGCAGATCCCTAACAGGTGGCATGGAAAGTAAGAAGCAACCTGATTTATTCCATAAGACTCTTCGAAAGGTTCAAGAATTGGCAGCATTAAATATCTCAGAAATGAGGGTTAACATAAGACCAAAACTGGCAAGTTTGCTTGAAAATATGTTAAGAATCTCTTAGAGGCTTAAATCCCGTTTTCCAAGACACAGCTTCTGTCCTGCCCCCTCCTCAGCAAAGGCTGATTACTTTCCAGAGAGAGAAAAATAAAGGGTTTCTGGTCTGATGAGAATCAGGTACAGTTAATGGCAAACCATACTGAAAGTGATGATGAAGACTGAGACTCAGGCTCCTTCTCCTACCCAGTTCCTATCACTTTGGCAGCCAGTCAAGAGATTGAGAAAGGCCTTCTCTGAAATCTGAACATCCCAAGAGAAAATAGCTGAAAACGCTGACCTCCGGGTCTGCCCCATGAAACAGCCTGGCAATATCACTCTACAGTCATGCTCACTATCAGCAAACCCTACCTAGTGCTTAGAGCTTCCAATTAACTTTTACTCCAATTGGCTTTTTATTTAGTAAAATACATTGCAGAGAGCCAAGTTGTTATCAGATATTTGAATTAGATGCTTAAAAACATGTCCTCAAATTCTTTGACACTTCTTCTGTTAAGAAGTAAGGTTTCTGTGTTCCTGTCATCCCAGCCCAACTGGGCTGACCAACTGGTTGAACAGTAGAATAAGCAGAATTCATACTATGTGATTTCTAGGGCTACATTAGGAAAGGCTTTCATTTGTGGGTAAAGAAGATATGGTACATATATACAATGGAATACAGTACTACTCTGCCAGAAAAAAAGAATGAAATAATGCCATTTGTAGTGAATGGAACTAGAGATTATCATACTAAGTGAAGTAAGTCAGAAAGAGAAAGACAAATACCATATGATATCACCTATATGTAGAATCTAAATTATGACACAAATGAACCTGTCTATAAAACAAAAACCCATGGAGGTAGAGAACAGATTTGTGGTTGCCAAGGAACAGGAGATTGGGGAAGGGATGGAATGAGGTTGGAGTTAGCAGATGCAAACTGTTATATATAGAATGATAAACAACAAGGTCTTACTGTATATCCTGGGGAACTATATTCAATATCCTATGATAAACCATATTGGAAAAGAATATTATAAAGAATGTGCATATATGTATGGCTGAATCACTTTACTGTGCAAAGGAAATTAACAAAACATTGTAACACAACTATATATCAATAAAATAATTTTTTTAAGAAAAAAGTTTTGACCTCCAGGTCAGGGATTGAGCTGCCTTTGGAAGCATGAACCAACATTTAAGGGATCTGATTCCTTTGTGTTGTGAAGAAATCCAGGACATATAGAGGAGCCATATGTAGTAATCAAGATTGACAGCCTCAGAGGAGGTCCCAATGGATAGTCAGCATCCACTACTACACACGTGAGTGAATATGCCTCCAAATGATTCCTGCCACCAGCTGTTAAGTCACCACCCTCAACCTTCAGATCTTCCCATTTGAGACTTCAGGCATTGTGGATCCATCCCTCTTATCAATCAGTCAGTTCAGTTGCTCAGTCATGTCCAACTCTTTGCGACCCCATGGACTCTTTGAGAGCCCATGGACTTCCCGATCCATCACCAACTCCCAGAGCACATTAAACTCATGTCCATTGAATCAATGATGCCATCCAACCATCTCATCCTCTATCATCCCCTTCTCCTCCTGCCTTCAATCTTTCCGAGCATCAGAGTCTTTTCCAGTGAGTCAGCTCTTCGCCTTAGGTGGCAAAAGTATTGGAGTTTCAGCTTCAGCATCAGTCCTTCCAGTGAATATTCAGGACTGATTTCCTTTAGGATTGACTGGTTTGATCTCTTTGCCGTCCAAGGATCTCTTAAGAATCTTCTCCAACACCACAGTTCAAAAGCATCGATACTTGGCGCTCAGTTTGCTTTATGGTCAAACTCTCACATCCATACATGACTAGTCGAAAAACCAGAGCTTTGACTAGACAGAAATTTGTTGTTAAAGTAATGTCTCTGCTTTTTAATATGCTGTCCAGGATGGTTATGGCTTTTCTTCCAGGGAGCAAGTGTCATTTAATTTCATGGCTGCGGTCACAATCTGCAGTGATTTTGGAGCCCAAGAAAATAAAATCTGTCACTTTTTCCACTGTTTCCCCATCTATTTGCCATAAAGTGATGGGACCAGATGCCATGATCTTCGTTTTTTGAATGCTGAGTTTTAAGCCAGCTTTTTCACTCTCCTCTTTCAGTTTCATCAAGAGGCCCTTTAGTTCCTCTTTGCTTTATGCCATAAGAGTGGTGTTATCTGCATATCTGAGATTATTGATATTTCTCCTGGCAATCTTAATACCAGCTTGTGCTTCATCCAGTCCAGCATTTCACATGATGTACTCTGAATATAAGTTAAATAAGCAAGGTGACAATATAGAGCCTTGACGTACTCCTTTCTCAATTTGGAGCCAGTCTGTTGTTCCATGTCCGGTTCTAACTGTTGCTTCTTGACCTGCATACATATTTCTCAGGAGGCAGATAAGGTGGTCTGGTATTCTGTCTATTGAAGAATTTTCCAAAATTTGTTGTGATCCACACAGTCAAAGGCTATAACATAGTCAATGAGGCAGAAATCACGTTTAGAAGCCCTCTTATGCCCTTTCCTAATTCCTGATAACCCATTAAATAAATGAGTATATTAAAATGGTTGTTTTAAGCCATGAAATTTTAGAATAATTTCTCAAGCAGCCTTCCATTCATTTCAGTTCAGTTGCTCAGTCGTTTGTGACTCTTTACAACCATATGGACTACAGCACACCAGGTATCCCTGTCCATTGCCCAGCTCCCAGAGCTTGCTCAAACTCATGTCCATCGAGTCGGTGATGCCATCCAACCAGCTCATCCGCTGTCATCCCCTTGTCCTCTTGCCTTCAATCTTTCCCAGCATCACGGTCTTTTCCAATGAGTCAGTTCTTATCATCAGGTGGCCAGAGTATTGAAGTTTTAGCTTCAGCATCAGTCCTTCCAGTGAACACCCAGGACTGATTTCCTTTAGGGTGGACTGGTTGGATCTCTTTTGCAGTCCAAGGGACTCTCAAGAGTCTTCCCCAATACTACAGTTCAAAAGCATCAATTCTTCGGCACTAAGCTTTCTTTATAGTCCAACTCTCACATGCATAATAACTACTGGAAAAACTATAGCTTTGGCTAGACAGATCTTTGTCAGCAAATGATGTCTCTGGTTTTTAATATGCTCTCTAGGTTGGTCATAGCTTTCTTCCAAGGAGCAATCATCTTTTAGTTTTATGGCTGTGGAGCCCCCAAAATAACGTCTGACACTGTTTCCACTGTTTCTCCATCTACTTGCCATGAAGTGATGGGACCAGATGCCATGATCTTCGCTGTTTGAATGCTGTGTTTTAAGCCAACTTTTTCACTCTCTTCTTTAACTTTCATCAAGAAACTCTTTAGCTCCTCTTTGCTTTCTACCATAAAAGGGTGGTGTCATCTGCATATCTGAGGTTATTATTATTTCTCCCAGCAATCTTGATTCCAGCTTGTGATTCATCCAGCTAAGCATTTCACATGATGTGTTCTGCATATAAGTAAAATAAGCAAGGGTGACAATATATAGCCTTAACGTATTCCTTTCCCGATTTGAAACCAGTCTGTTTTTCCATGTCTGGTTCTAACTGTTGCTTCTTGACCTGCATACAGATTTCACAGGAGGCAGGTCAGGTTGTCTGGTAGTCCGATCTCGAAGAATTTTCCACAGTTGTTGTGATCCACACAGTCAATGGCTTTGGTGTAGTCAATAAACCAGAAGCAGATGTTTTTCTGGAACTCTTTTGCTTTTTCACTGATCCAGTAGATGTTGGCAGTTTGATCTCTGGTTCCTCTGCATTTTCTAAATCCAGCTTAAAATTCTGGAAGTTTACAGTTCACATACTGTTGAAGCCTGGCTTGGAGAATTTTGAGCATTACTCTGCTAGTCTGTGAGATGAGTGCAATTGTACACTTTTTGAACATTTTTTGACATTGCCTTTCTTTGGGATTGGAATGAAAACTGACCTTTCCAGTCCTGTGGCCACTGCTTAATTTTCAAATTTGCTAGCATATTGTGTGGAGCCCTAGATAGCAAAAACAGTAAGGAAAGCCTCAAGCATGAAAGAGAGTCTAAAGAAGGCAGAAATAAAGCCACTCTAAAGAAATAGAAACAATGCAGAGAGAAGAAAACTTTAGAAATATGTATCATTAATGTCCCCAGAAGATAAGAGAAGAATTGCTACTGTGAAACGTGAACAAGGTGCCATAGAATGAGCACTCAGAGAACAAAAGAGTACTCTTAGAAATTAAAAATCAGATTACATAAATGAAACCTTGAGGGAAAATTAGAAGATAAAGCTGGAAACTCTTCCAGAAAGTAGAAGAAATATAAATGAAAAACAGGAAAGAAAGGTTTGAAAGGACCATTCTTAGACGTCTATAATAGAAGGGCCAGAAAAAGAACAGTGAAACTAAGGGGAATGAATCAAAGTAATACATCAAGAAAAAATATTCACAACTGAAGGATGACTTTTCATATTTCATCGAGTAAGAACTAGCATAATAGATTTTAATGGATTCACATTCAGGTCTATATCATTGTGAAGTTTTATGACTTAGGGAGGAAATGATTCTAAATATTTCCAAGTCTGTTACATAAAGAATTGAGAATTAAGATAGCACTGGACTTCTCAACAGCAACATTTTAGTCTAGAAGATGGTAGAATAATGTCTTCAAACATTTGAGAATGTTATTTAAAATCTAAGGGAATATAGTTTCCAATTTAGAATTCTATAACCAGTCTAACTTACTAGTTAAGTGTGGGAATAAAATAAACACATTTTTAAGTGCAAGGTGTTAAACATTTTACTTTTTTGTTTCGTTATAAGAAAGTTCTTGAGATGTGTTTCTAGGAAACGAGAGTAATCCTTACAGGAATAAGTGGGGTCCAGAAAGCAGGAGATCTATAAGGAAAGAGAAGAGAATCTTCAAAATGAAGGAAGTAAAAAAAAATAAACAATGGAAAATATATTATTTAGAGCTATGGAAGTCAGTAATCAAAGAATCAACTGAATGGATTGAAATGTTTATTTAAGGAAGCAGGAATTAGGATAGGAAGGGTTTCTGGGGTTTTGTTTGTGTTTTTAACAAAACTTATTAAACTATTTGACTATATACTTTGATGCTCATCATTAATTGGGCTTCCTTTGTGGCCCAGGTGGTAAAGAATCACCTGCAATTCAGGAGACCTGGGTTTGATCCCTGGGTTGGGAAGATCCCCTGGAGAAGGGAAAGGCTACCCACTCCAGTATTCTGGCCTAGAGAATTCCATGGACTGTATAAGCCCATGGGGTCTCAAAGAGTCGGACACAACTGACTTTCACTTTCACTTTCGTCATTAAGTATTGGGGCTTCCCTGGTGGCTTGGTGGTAAAGACTCTGCCTGCAAATACAGGAGTTGGAAGTTAGATCCCTGGATGGGGAAGATCCTCTGGAGGAGGGAATGGCAACCCACTCCAGTATTCTTGTCTGGGAAGTCCCATAGACAGAGGATCCTGGCAGGCTAGTCCACATGGCTGAAAAAGAGTTGGACATGACTTAGTGACTAAACAACAACATCACTAATTATTAGAAAAATATAAATCAAAACTACAATAAAATGTCACCTCACTCTGGTCAGAATGGCCATCATAAAAAGTCTACAAATAATAAATGCTGGAGAGGGCATGGAACAAAGGGAGCCCTCCTACATTGTTGTTGAGAATGTAAATTGATACAGCTACTATGGAGAATAGTGTAGAGGTCCCTTAAAAAAAAAAAAAAAAAGAACAGCAGTCCCATTCTTGGGCATATATCCAGAGAAGACTATAATTCAAAAGGATACATGCACGCTAGTGTTCATTGCAGCATTATTTACAGTAGCCAAGGAATGGAAGCAACCTAAATGTCCCTCAGCAGATGAATGGATAAAGAAAATATGATATAGACAGATAGATAGATATACACACACACAATACAATATACTCAGACATAAGAAAAGAATGAAATAATGCCAATTATAGCAGCATGGATGGACCTGGAGATTATCCTACTAAATGAAGTAAACCAGGCAAAGACAAATATCATATGATATTGCTTTTATGTGAAATCTGAAAAAATACAAATGAACTTAATAACAACACCAAAAAGACTGACCCACAGAAATGGAAAACAAACTACGGCTACCAAAGGGGAAAGATGGAGAGGTTAAATTAGGAGGTTGGGATTTACATATACACACTATACATAAAATAGATAACTAAGAATGACCCTACTATATAGCACAAAAGTATACCAAATATGTTGTAATAACCAAAAAAGGAAAGAATATGAAAAAGAATAGGTATACATATGTATAACTGAATTATTTTGCTGTACACCTGAAACTAATACAACATTGTAAATCAGCTGTTCATCAATAAGTTCATTGACTATGCTAAAGCTTTTGACTGTGGATCAAAACAAACTGTGAAAATTCATCAGAGATTGGAATATCAGACCATCTTACCTGCCTCCTGAAAAACCTGTATGTAGGTCAAGAAGCAACAATTAAAACTGGACAGGGGACAGTAGACTGGTTCCACATTGGGAAAGGAGTAGGTCAAGGCTGCATATTGGTATTGTCACTCTGCTTATTTAACTTCTGTGCAGAGTACACCATGCAAAATGCCAGGCTGGAAGACTCACAAGCTGAGATCAAGATTGCCAGAATTATCGACAACCTCAGATATTCAGATGATACTACTCTAATGGCAGAAAGTGAGGAGGAACTAAAAAGAGTCTCTCTAGGGTGAAAGAGGAGAGTGAAAAAACTGGCTTCAGACTCAACATTCAAAAAACTAAGATCATGACATCCGGTCCCATCATTTCATGTAAATAGATGGGGAAAAAGTGGAAACAGGGCAGATTATATCTTCTTGAGCTGTTAAATCACTGCAGATGGTGACTGTAGCCACAAAATTAAAAGATCCTTGCTCCTTGGAAGAAAAGCAATGACAAACCTAGACAGTGTATTAAAAAGCAGAGACATCACTTTGCTGACAAAAATCCATAGAGTCAAAGCTGTGATTTTTCCAGTAGACATATATGGATGTGAGAATTAGACCATAAAGAAGACTGAATGCCAAAAAATTGATGCGTTTGAATTGTGGTGCTGGAGAAAAAGACTCTCGAGTGTCCATTGGACACCAAGGAGATCAAACCAGTCAATCCTAAAGGAAATCAACTCTGAATATTCATTGGAAGGACTGATGCTAAAGCTGAAGCTCCAGTATTTTGGCCACCTATGTGAAGAGCCAGTTCACTGGAAAAGACCCTGATGCTGGGAAAGATTGAGAGTAGGAGGAGAAGAGCAACAGAGGATGAGATGGTTGGATAGTATCAGAACTCAGTAGACATGAATTTATGTAGACTCTGAGAGATAGTAAAGGACAGGGAAGCCTGGCATGCTACAGTCCATGGGGTCACAGAGAGTCAAACACAACTTAGCAACTGAACAGCAAAAACATGTATGACTCGAATAAAAAGCAAATTTTAAAATACTAACATTTTAATGACTTATTAATGGAAAGTGGAAGTCCCTTGTATTTGTGATTACAACTCTTACTTTGACAACTAGGTGATTATAGTTACTCCTATAATAGAGAGACTAGGCCTCTTTAGAAGAAGCTAACTGTGCCCTGGATTTTTTATTCCTCTATCAAGTGTAATCAGTTTTGCACATCTCCTCTTAAATATTCTTGCAGTTTCCTGTGTCCTTATGTATGTTTCTGTTGTGTACTAATCAAAGGCAGTGAAGCAAAACCAGGACACAGTCAGGCAACAACAAATTTGCTGCAGTCCTGGGTTGGAAAGGCATGTTTGTATTCCAAACAGGCATTTCATCTAGGTGAAAGAATATATAAGAGCTCTGTTATTCTGACTTTACAGTATTACTCAGTGAGCGCTGACTGCACGGCCACATCAATGTGCTGTAAGAATTACATTCGATCTAAAGCTCCACTGAACGTGCAGCTGCCTTGAAATGAAATGAGATTAGGGGTAGTGAGCAGAAGGAAGTAAATGGCCAGAAGAGAAAAAAAGAATTAGCTTTTCTTTGACCTTCAAAAGAAGGAACTATACACAGGAATAATAACCAGAAGAAGCGAATCCACTGGAAAAGGCAGTTTATTTCACATCCTAGCTTCCAGCTATAATTGTGTGATTGTACACCATTCAGGTATCTGTTTAAACCCGCTGTCCTCATCTGTAAAATTTAGACTTATCTGCATTTCCTATTCTATAAAGCTGTTGTGAGAATTAAATAAGAGACTGTAAGCAATAAAACTGTAAGCAATTAAAAAAGAGACTGGCTTCTCTTCCTTCCTCTGTTCTCCATGTCATGTTAGCTTCCTTAGCTAAGAAATCATTATCTGAAATTTTCTGCCTTGATCCCTCTCCAAAAACTGAGAGTTGGGGAGCATGGAGCTCTACCATTTCCTTGTATCTGTTACATGTTTGTTAATTAGCAGATGAGCCAACCGATCAGTAAGCCAAATGGGTTTGTGAACACTCTGTAATGTTATATAAATGAGTGAAGTTTTACGATTATGATATGTACCCTGGAAGCCAAGCCACCATTTTCACATTTTGATTAGAATAATGTTACAGTGTCTAATTATTTTTCTGATGTGATAGAGAAAGAAAGTAGCCTTGAGAGGAAGGAGAATGGTGTTAGATTATTAACAACCCCTCCACCTTCAATTCTAGTCATTTAAACCTTTCAAAATGTTTTCCTGTAGTTGCATGTAAGGTAGAAAAATTGTGAAACCAATGGATTTGTATTCCTCTAAAACCCTGTGCATTTAGGAGTGAGTGAAATTCACATTGTGGAAAAGTGAATTCCTCATTAAAGAATTTTTCACAGTGCCTGTTTATTGTCAACAGTAGTAAATAAAGCAAAGCTAGTGGAGGCAATGGTATTCCAGTTGAGCTATTTTAAATCCTGAGAGATGATGCTGTGGAAGTGCTGAACTTAATATGCCAGCAAATTTGGAAAACTCAGCAGTGGCCACAGGGCTGGAAAAGGTCAGTTTTCATTCCAATCCCAAAGAAAGGCAATGCCAAAGAGTGTTCAAACTACCGCACAATTGCATTCATTTCACAGGCTAGCAAAGTAATGCTCAAAGTTCGCCAAGCTAGGCTTCAACAGTATGTGAACCATGAACTTCCTAATGTTCAAGCTGGACTTAGAAAAGGCAGAGGAACCAGAGATCAAATTGCCAGCATCCGCTGGATCATGGAAAAAGCAAGAGAGTTCCAGAAAAACATCTATTTCTGCTTTATTGACTATGCCAAAGCCTTTGACTGTGTGGATCACAACAAACTGGAAAATTCTTCAAGAGATGGGACTACCAGACCAACCTGCCTCCTGCGGAAATCTGTATGTAGGTCAAGAAGTGACAGTTAGAACTGGACATGGAAAAACAGACAGGTTCCAAACAGGAAAAGGAGTACGTCAGGGCTGTATATTGTCACCCTGCTTATTTAACTTATATGCAGAGTACATCAGGCGAAATGCTGGACTAGATGAAGCACAAGCTGGAATCAAGATACCCAGAAGAAATATCAATAACCTCAGATATGCAGATGACACCACCCTTAAGGCAGAAAGTAAAGAAGAACTAAAGAGCCTCTTGATGAAAGTGAAAGAGGAGAGTGAAAAAGTTGGCTTAAAGCTCAACATTCAGAAAACGAAGATCATGGCATCTGGTCCTATTACTTCATGGGAAATAGATGGGGAAACAATGGAAGCAGTGACAGACTTTATTTTTGGGCTCCAAAATTATGGCAGATGGTGACTGTAGCCACTGATTCAATGGACGTGAGTTTGAGCAAGCTCCAGGAGTTGGTGATGGACAGGGAAGTCTGGCATATGCAGTCCATGCGGTCGCAGAGAGTTGGACACTACTGAATAACAGAACTGAACTGATTCACCTTTCAGTTTTAAATGTGGTAGAAGGAGGTCACAGTTGGGAAACAGAATACAGTAAGTAGGTTCTCATATCAAATACTTAGCATTTATTCCAAAATGTCCCCGATCTAGACAACGTTTCTGAGACAAAAAGATTTGAATGTGAAATTATGGTTAAAAGCAAAAGTGTCTTATTAGCAATTTCATGTAGTTTAATGACCAGTCTGTATTGTTCAGAGTTGATTTATAGTTTTCGTTGTCTCATAATTGTCAAAATGCAATTGCTTGACTTGTCAGGGTAATTTAAAACTTTATTCAAACCAAATTTCAAGAGAAAAAAGGCTGAGTGGAGTACTTTTGAAAAATCAGACCATTATGTTAATTTAACTAGGAGGGGAAGAATGAAGTACTTACTGTCTACCTTTCAGAATATGTTTCAGATGTTATTCATATTCTAGTAATGGCAGAATTGATTTTTCCAGTATTCTTGCCTGGAGAATCCCAGGGACAGAGGAGCCTGGTGGGCTGCCGCCTGGGGTCACACAGAGTCAGACACGACTGAAGCGACTTAGCAGCAGCTCTAGAAGAGTGAGAATAATTCTGGGACCAAGTGCAAAAATCTTGTAGATTGGTAGCTTCTACTTGCACTAGTTTTAAAGAATAATTTTGTTGTTTTTTTTTACTTTACAATATTGTATTGGTTTTGCCATACATCAACATGAATCCACCACGGGTGTACACGTGTTCCCAATCCTGAACCCCCCTCCCACCTTCCTCCCCATACCATCCCTCTGGGTCATCCCAGTACACCAGCCCCAAGCATCCTGTATCCTGCATTGAACCTAGACTGGCAATTCATTTCTTAACAGTAGTATTTATTGTATTTGCACTCCATAGTTGCTGATACCTAGTTTGACATCTCTTTCAGCATTCAGGGTGATTTTGAATAAGATTAAGGATTTTTTTTTCCTCTTGTATTCTTGTCACTTGTCTTACCTCTAACAGGTTATTTGATGCACGAGTTTCATAAGTTTTGGATTGAAGAGGACCCTATGGACATAATGGAATTTAATCGTGTGCGAGAGAAATTCCGCAAGAGGATCATAAAACAGCTGCAGAATCCAGACATGGCATTGTGCCCGCACTTTGCTGCCTCAGAAGGTTTAATCAACATGTAGTCATCCACACTTGTTTTAATGGATAGCCCGGAACACTGCCTCATTATTGTGTTAGATCTCTGCTTAGGTCCCAGCTCATGCACTGAATGCACTCAGTGATTGTATGCATGCCTTTTGTTACAGTGTTTTCATATCTTGGTCGTAATTACCAGATCCCCAGATACCACAATGTCTGGAGTATCTGTCGCCCAGTAACTGCTCATATTGTGGCATCATGCAGTGTTACATCTTGCCTTGACACCCAGTATGGAAAGAGTTTTCTATTTTTTAAATTGTCTTCCTCTCACTCATAATTCAGCATTGAAGAATTGTATTTCTCTAGCTGTATTTTATATGTAAAAGATTTAGCTGTATTTTGTTCTGTGGAAGCCTTTTAATTTATTGATATGTTTTGTGACTACAGCTGCTAGCTCTTCAGACCAGGTTCATGCTTGGACCTCATTCCAATAAAGTGTAAGACTTTAAAATGATACAAACAGACACATGATAAGATAAATCATTATTACAAATACCACTGCACTTCATGAAAATGTAACAAGGCTTACAAGAAGCAAATTTAGGTAGGTGTTGTTTTTGTCTGAAGTACTACGGAATTATACTGTAATTTACCCCTAGTTGTAATTGTGGCATCGTCATCTGGACATCATATTATTTTATTCTCATAATTTTACTGGCTTGGATGCCTAAATATGTTTATGATGCTTCAGCCTCAGAAAAGAAGTATGCATACTGCAAATGCTGCAAAAGCTTTTTCACTGCCTGCCTCTTGCTGAACTCAGAGTTAAACCCAGGCCCTGTTCGGATCCAAGCATCTTTGCTTGGGGCACTGAGTGCTGGCTGGTTTGTTGTCTATGTCAAAAGTAATATTAAAATTTTTTTGCAAGAAAATGTGTTGCAAGAGAAGAACTTGACTTATGAAACTAATGGCCCTGTCTTTTATCAGTGGAAGAAGTAAATTGCTTGGCAGGGGAACAAAATCAAATCATTTCGAAACTGCTTAAAGTCATTCTAAAAACCATGATTTAGTTCAGAATTATGATTATAGTCTGTTGAATAGTATTTACCATGGCATTTCATCCCCATGGTATTTTATACCTTCTGACTATCAATTTTAGTATTATTAGATGTTTGTGTAATCATTTGCTTATTTAAGTGAATTTTGAGTATGGCCTAACTCAGTTATGAATAAATTACATGTCATTCTACTATAATGTATAGTGGATTTCATTTTAATATTTTTGTGTTTGTACACCTTCTGAATATGCAAATATGCGGGTGGGTAGAATGTCAAAGACTGACAACCTGGAGCTAAATATAAATCATGCCATTATTCAGAGTAACCAGGTATGAATTACAGTGTGTTATGTCTGAGAGACTGCTTTTATTTAACTAACCTTGAGGCCTGATGTCCCTTTAATGAATAAATAAGATCCAGCTTTTTCTTTGCAACTTCCTTTAAAGCCTGATTTCTCTACTGTTAGCTGATATAGAAGATATTAAGGTGCCTGTTGTTTCCAAGTCCATTCTAGCTCCTCTAGGATTTTGCTGTCCTTTCCCTTTCAGCTGCGTGCCAGGTGGCAGGATTTTGCATGGCATCTTATATACCTTTGTGCCTTTTCTTAGAATGGGGAAGGGAAGGAGTTGATGTAATGCATGACATATACCATGAGTAGTGACAGGAATATATATTCCTCTTCAGAATAAGTGAGAATTTGTAAACCTAGTAAATGACCTGTTTTGGGAGCCCTGAGTTTCTACCACAGCTGACACTGTTATATATGAAGGTGTTATTCTATTTTCATGCCTTCGTAAGCCACAGATATACATTGTCTCTTCCTACCCAGTATAGTCATGTGTCACTAACATGGTTTGATAATGTATGGTATTTAACCAGCTTATGTCTCTTCTGTAAGGCAGAGATCAGTTCAGTTCAGTCGATCAATCATGTGTGACTCTTTGCAACCACAAAGATTGCAGCATGCCAGGCTTCCCTGTCCATCACCAATTCCCAGAGCTTGCTGAAACTTATGTTCATCAAGTCAGTGATGCTATCCAAACATCTTATCCTCTGTCATGCCCTTCTCCTGCCTTCAATCATTCCCTGCATCAAGGGTCTTTTCCAATGAGTTAGTTCTTGCATCAGGTGGATGAAGTATTGGAGTTTCAGCTTCAGCATCAGTCCTTCCAAAGAATACTGAGGACTGATTTCCTTTAGGATTGACTGCTTTGATTTCCTTGCAGTCCAAGGGACTCTCAAGAGTCTTCTCCAACACCACAGTTCAAAAGCATCAATTCTTTGATGCTCAGCTTACTTTATAGTTCAACTTTCACATCCATATATGACTACTGGAAAAACCATAGCTTTGACTAGACAGATCTTTGTCAATAAAGTAATGTCTTTGCTTTTAAATATACTATCTAGGTTGGTCATAACTTTTCTTCCAAGGAGCAAACATCTTTTAATTTCATGGCTGCAGTCACCGTCTGCAGTGATTTTAGAGCCCAAGAAAATAAAGTCTATCACTGTTTCCATTGTTGCCCCATCTATTGGCCGTGAATTGATGGAACCAGATGCCATGATCTTAGTTTTCTGAATGTTGAGTTTTAAGCCAGCTTTTTCACTCTCCTCTTTCACTTTCATCAAGAGGCTTTTTAGTTCCTTTTTGCTTTCTGCCATAGAGTTGGTATCATCTGCATATCTGAGGTTATTGATACTTCTTCCGGCAATCTTAATTCCAGCTTGTGCTTCATCCAACCTGGCATTTCATGTGATGTACTCTGCATATAAGTTAAATAAGCAGGGTGACAATATACAGTCTCAATATACTCCTTTCCCTATTTGGAACCAGTCTGTTGTTCCATGCCCAGTTCTAACTGTTGCTTCTTGACCTGCATACAGATTTCTCAGAAGGAAGATAAGGTGGTCTGGTATTCCTATCTCCTGAAGAATTTTCCATAGTTTGTTTTGATCCACACAGTCAAAGGCTTTGGTGTAATCAATAAAGCAGAAGTAGATGTTTTTCTGGATCTCTGTTGCTTTTTCCATGATCCAACAGATATTGGCAATTTGATCTCTGGTTCCTCTGCCTTTTCTAAATCCTGCTTGAACATCTGGAAGTTCATGGTTCACATGCTGTTGAAGCCTAGCTTGGAGAATTTTGAGCATTTCTTTGCTAGCATGTGAGATGAGTGCAATTGTGCAGTAGTTCAAACACTCTTTGGCATTGCCTTTCTTTGGGAATGGAATGAAAACTGACCTTTTCCAGTCCTGTGGCCACTGCTGTTTTCCAAATTTGCTGACATATTAAGTTCAGCACTTCCACAACATCATCTTTTAGGATTTGAAATAACTCAACTGGAATTCTATCACCTCCACTAGCTTTGTTCATAGTGATACTTCCTAAGGCCCACTTGATTTCACACTCCAGGTTGTCTGGCTCTAGGTGAGTGATCACACCATCGTGGTTACTGGGTCATTAAGATATTTTTTGTATAGTTCTTCTATGTATACTTGCCACCTCTGCTTAATATCTTGTTTCTGTTAGGTCAATACCATTTCTGTCCTTTATTGTGCCCATCTTTGCATTAAATGTTCTCTTTGTACCTCTAATTTTCTTGAAGAGATCTCTAGTCTTTCCCATTCTATTGTTTTCCTATGTTTCTTTGCACTGATCCTGAGGAAGGCTTTCTTATCTCTCCTTGCTGTCTTTGGAACTCTGCATTCAGATGGGGATATCTTTCCTTTTCTCCTTTGCCTTTAGCTTCTCTTCTTTTCTCAGCTATTTGTAAGGTCTCCGCAAACAACAGTTTTGCCTTTTGCATTTCCTTTTCTTAGGGATGGTCTTGATCACTGCCTCCTGTACAATGTCATGTTCATCAGGCACTCTGTCTATCAAATCAGGCAGAGATAGTTGATGGTAACAAAGCTAGGAGCTTTCCCTCTCATCTCCTTGGATTTCTCTCTGTTGTTTCTTAACATGACTACACAATTTTAGGATGAACAGACTCTGCCAACTCCTTCTAGTTCTGATTATTATTAGATTTCTTGTTCACACCTCTTTGTGAAAGATGTATTCTATCCTGTCATATGAAGTGAGGTGTGAAAAACAGGGGGAGAAGCTTTCAAAGACATATTTAAAGTGTGATGTCGCTGTGTATTTTTCCCTTGAACATTTTTAGCTTGCTTATAGTTATTCCATTGAACAAGGGTCAACCACTTAAAATGTAAATTATGTAGCATGCCTCTACCAGATTTTTCAAAACACTACTTGCTATGATAAAAAACATTTTGCCCAAGAAAGAAAACTTTTTGAAGCACCATTTATGAAAATTGTGGCTTCAGTCTGATTTTCCTTCTCACAGTCCTTGTTATTGTAGTGAAAAAAATATATTTTTGCTTGGTCACCCACCATTGTTACTATTTGAATTGAAGCTTAGATATATACTAGACCTGAAAATAGGTCTGGAAGATATATCTTCCAAACCAGGGTACTTCTGAGAATAAAAGAGAATGTTGTTAATTTCTTTAGGACAATAGGGTGAACTGGGACAATTTGAGGAAACTGAGATATTAGGTGACGTAAGAGAGACAAAGAGACAGACATAAGTAGGAATCATCCACCCAGTACTCAAGTAGACAAATGCAAACTAATTTGACTTTCTAATCTCTAGCAGGAAAAATTCATCATAGGGACCTAGACATTTTGGTATCTAATATACTACCGAAAAATCTTAAGACACATCAGAGATAAGGGCTTGGTCTGAACTGAAAGGTCAGCTGAACAGGCTGAGCTTATAGGAGGTCAGCAATGGGGAAACAAAATCCAGCAACCAAACTTCATGGTGACAAACTATCTTGATCCATAAACATAGAGGGCCAGATCCATACTGAACAGTAATGAGGAAGGGACCAAGATTGGTGGAATATAGATGTAGGGAATGGGAGGCAGAGGGAAGTAAAAAGAGGCAGAAAGGAAAAGTGCCAGCCAACCCCAGAGCCACCTCCAGGAAACAGCCATAGTGACACATGCTTCATCAACGCAATGCCTCTGACTTTTCAGGGAGCTTGACAGAAGTGACTGCTCTAATCCAGAAACAAAATGGCAAAAAAGCAGGACAAAGTTTAATATCAAGTCCTAGAAGATGAAAGAGAGTCTGGTGTGGATTCCATTTCAAGAATTAACATTTAGTGAGTGTTGCTGCCAAGTGCCAGGACTGCTAGTCCTTCCCTTACATTATTTCATCTCAACAACATGCAAAGTGAGATTATTTGCATGCTCGTTTTTCTAGACAAACAAGCTTAGAGAATTTAAAAATATTACCAGAAGTCTCAAGAGAAAGAAAATCACAAGGAAGTATTACCTCACACCTGTTGGAATGTTTATTATCAAAAAGGAAAGAAATAGCAAGTGTTGGTGAGGATATGAAGAAAAGGGAATTCCTTGTGTGCTATTGATGGGAATGTAAATTGGCATAACCACTGTGGGAAACAGTACAGAGGTTCCTAAAAATAGAACTACCCTAAGATCCAGAAATTCCACTTTTGGATATTTATCCAGAGGAAATGAAAACACTAATTCAAAAAGATACTTGCACCTCCAGGTTCATTGCGTCATTATTTATAATAGCCACATCATGAGATTAACCTAAATGTCCTTTGATGGATGGGTAGGTAAAGAAAATGATATATTTATATACACAATGGAATATTATTCAACCATGAGGAAGAGGGAAGTCCTTTCATTCGTAACAGCATAGATGGATCTTAAGTCAGACAAAGAAAAACAAATACCATATGATCACACTTATATGTGAAACCTTTTTTTTAAGCAACTTTTAGGTACAAAGAATAGACTGGTAGTTGCCAGAGGCATGAGGTATGGGCTGGGCCAAATGTGTGAATATAGTCAAAAGGTAATACATGAATAAACAAATAAGTAGCATCACATAGTGAAGGTGGTCAAAAGACAATAGATAGATCATAGATACAAAGATGATAGATACAGCATAGCAAGATCTTGAACCCAGAGCCTTAAGCGCTGACTTAATCATTATGCTAGCTACCTAGTTGGAATTATTTTCTACTGTCAAGTGTAGATTATAAACACGTAGATTATATACCCTTCCCAAGTTATAATACACTATACATAAATAACATCTCTTGCTCAGATGTCCATGGGATGAATTCATCCTTACCGAGGAGTCTGGTGTCCATGGGGTCGCAAAGAGTTGGACACAACTGAGTGACTTCACTTTCACTATACTATCCCTCAGAACTTGCTATATTTTTGGTCAGAATTTCTTCCTTGATACAGAAAGAATTCCAACAGGATTGTGAGCTCCATCTCCAGATCCTTGCCTCCTCCAAGAGCAATAGAAGCCTGCATACCTCCTTCTGGCCCTGCAGTGGAAAACCTCAGCAAAGTGCCCTTGCAGGGCCTGATTGCAATATATTCAGGCTAGCAGCTATAGGGCATATCTGTGGAAAAAGAAATTCATTGAACTTCAAAGATGTGAATTCTTTATAAATAAAATATTCCTTTTACTTCAAAGATTCTTGTGTCCCATTACCGAACACAGCCTCCAGAATGCTGCTACTCATAGGCCCCTTAACATGTGTGATGTCATCTGTTAACAACCCTGGGATACTTCACAGAAACTAGGGGGTAGGGTTGCAAAAATAAAATGTTGACTTAGTCCCTTCCTGTTATTTTATCTGTTATGTACCTAGCATTGTGGTCTGTCTTGCAAAAAGACTATAGAGGAAAGTTGATGGCAACCAGAAAAGTGTGGCAAAGAGAAGGGAAAGCTGAGATTAAATTTGTAAAACAACAGTTAAACCTCTGTCATGCAGGGTGAATCAAGATAAGGTTGGGGGTGAGGGGAACCTCTTCATGGTAGATCACTGCCCACCATACAAGAGCTTGAGTGAAATCCACAGCATCCCAAGACATGAGTTTAGAATAGGCTTTCCTAGGGAAATTTCAAAGCAAGTATTAGTAACAGAAAAAAAAGTGTGAGTGTTTCCCGTTGTCCCAAGGCTACCAGGGCCTGTGTGCTGTGCCAGACACACTGTCAGTCTGGGTTCAGGTGAAGAGCTCCTGCACTCCTCCTCTTCTCTTTGGGGGCAAACCTAAAGCACACCTCGGCAGAGGGAATGAACTGATAGGTGCACTTTGTGGCCAGGCAGTCTGGATCTGGCTACCAGCTACTCTATCCCTGCAGACTTTGGGGTCTATGGAATGTTACCTCCTCAGGGAGGCTGAGCTTTCTCCTTCTGCTGGGAGAAAGAAGAGCAGCTGGTTTGTTCCAGAAGCCCAGAGAGAGCTTGTGAGTTATTTTTTTTGCCAAATCTCATATCACACCCATACACTTACATTCTAGATGTATTAGCTCTTCTGTGCAAATTGTGTAGCAATTACTGAGGAATTGGAACATCAACAGCCTGAAGCAGTATGATACCAAGAGTTTTGTAATCCACTTTTGGTCAACTTTTACTATTTCTGCAGGGTACACCAGGAAAAATCTATAGGCAGAAGACCCATATTCCAGCTTACATGCTGCTAGCCTCCTCAGGCTAATGACTTACCCTCTCAAGCTTGGCTTACCATCTGTAACAGAAAAGTAATAATGGCAGCTCCCTTTCAGAAGATTACTGTAAGAGTAAAAATCAAATAAACTATCATTAATTAAAGTGCTTGGGAAGCTCCAAAGTACCAATTAAACACATTGGTAGTAATTATGGTACTAATTATATCTAATTATGATTGGCTTTTATCCATTTGGTTTTTGGCTGTGAGCTAACAGAAAATTAAGCTATAAAATTTGTCCTTGTAGCCAGTGTCCCCATTAATTTTATTCAGCAAGCATTTACTGAGAACTTATTTTTGTAGCAGGGATTTGCCAACTCTGGGGATCCAATGGAAAGGAATACGGTGCTATTGATCTTATGGAACTCATAGTTTAAATCTACTGCCTTGCTTCTTGCTCTAAAAAATATTGATCTGGTCATTCTCCACTGAAACCTTACATGGTTTAGAAGTAAATCAAACACTCCCTCTGCTTTCCTTCCACTTTGTCAATATAACTTGACACTGTACCCACCTCTAACAAAGGACTACATGGTTTGTTGTCATTACCCAGAGGCACAAACAGGGGTTAGTATAGAGAAAGTGGAAAGTTGTTATAGACTGGATATTTATGTTCTCCCAAATTCCTGTGCTGAAATCCTAACCCTCAAGGTGATGGTATTAAGAAGTGGGATCTTTTATCACCTTTGGTGGTAAAACTCATAAATAGGACTAGAGCCCTTATAAGAAAAGACAGGAGAGAGCTTCCTTTCTCTCTCTCTCTCTCTCTCCATACCCTCTCCCTTTCTCTGCACTTTGAGGATACAGTGAAAAGATGGCCATCTATAAACCTAGAAGACAGTCCTCACCAGACACTAATGTTTCACCCTGATCTTGACTTGTCAACTTCCAGAGTTGTGAAAAACAAAAGTTTCCTGTTTAAGCCACTTATTCCATAGTATTGTTATAGCAGCTCCCCAAAATTAAGACATCAATGCAGATACAGGTCCCAGGCGAATTGCCAGCCGTCCCACCCCAAATGCTTCTTGAGAAGTTTTCCACAGTAGCCAAAGCTGCTGCTTTCCCAAATGCACACACACACCCACAGATGGCCATTCTCAAAGAGTTTCCTTCTTTCAAGGTGTCAGTCAGCGTGGCTAGCTTCCTACATGCTGGAGAAAACAAAGTCTTCACTTACTAGCCAAACCCTTCATCTCACTGAAAAGAAACCACCTAATTGCAACTTGGCAGATAGCTCAGTGGTAAAAAAATCTGCCTGCAAATGCAGGAGATGCAAATTTGATCCACGGGTTGGAAAGATCCCCTAGAGAAGTAAATAGCAATCCACTCCAGTATTCTTGCCTGGGAAATCCCATGCAGGAAGCCTTCTGGGCTAAGAGTTGGACACAATTTAGCAACTGAGTATGCACAACTATCAGAGAAGTTATTTGAAGTCTGAACCCAGAATGAACCCAGGAGCTTGAAAACACCAAGAGAATAACAATCAAAATAATGCAACTCTGCTGTCCAAATGTTCTGACACTATTTAAGAGCATACCAAAACAGAATAGAGGCATTCTTAAATAAACCAAAGACTCACACAGATTAACAACAATCTGAATCTTTTTTCATGATTTAGAATAAAGATAGTAAATGTAATTTAGAATATTAGCCAGTTCAAAGAAAGCTATTAAAATTCTTACGAAACAGCTAGACTTGGAGTTCCATTTACACATAACTAATTTCCTGGCTTTTAGGGCCTAACTTGTGCTTGTGTTCCTGCTGCTCCTAAGTCGCTTCCAGTCGTGTCTGACTCTTTGTGACCCCATAGACAGCAGCCCACCAGGCTCCCCCATCCCTGGAATTCTCCAGGCAAGAACACTGGAGTGGGTTGTCATTTCCTTCTCCAACGCATGAAAGTGAAAAGTGAAAGTGAAGTCGCTCAGCCATGTCCAACTCTTCCCGACCCCATGGACTGCAGCCTACCAGGCTCCTCCATCCATGAGATTTTCCAGGCAAGAGTACTGGAGTGGGTTGTCATTTCCTTCTCCGACTTGTGTCCCTACCTCTATTTAAATATGAAATGAATTAACATGCATGAATGTGCTACACAAACGTGAAGATCCATCTAAAATGCTATTAACTTGCTGTGGATTTTTAGTGAATTAATATGTTTAAGTTGATTATTTGTTTTATTTTTGTTTTGCTTTTAATCATTTAAGTTGTGAAGTTTAAGAGAGATGTAAGAAATGTAGCAAAAATGAAATATAAATTATTTACACCACTCAGGTCAAGGAAGAAAATATTATCAGTATCTCAGAAGCGCTCCCTTCATGCCCACTCCTTTGAAGTCATAACTCTTCATTTGGATGGTAGTATCTGTTTTAGTTTACCATATAGTTTACCACCCGAATGTGTGTTTTATATGTATGTATTGCCATCCCTGTTTCCTTCTTTTAAACTTCATCAAAATGCAGTTATACTGTATATAACCTGTTGGGTCCAACTTTCTCCCTCAAAATTTGAAATTCATCTATATTATTGTATATACTAGAGTTATTTTATTTTCATTGCTGAATGTTTTCGGTGGTGTGAATATATCATAGTTTATTCTCTCCATCTGACAACGCTTGCCTTTATTGGACTCCTAGTTCCACAAATATTTAATGTGATTACAGATGTGGTTGGATTTAGTTCTATAATTTTATGATTTGTTATTTATCTCATCTGCTTTTAAACTTTATTTTCAATAGACTTTATTTTTTGAGCACTTTTAAGTTCACAGGAAAGTTGAGCAGAAGTTTCAGAGTTTTCTCATCTCTTCCCTGTTCTCACGCTTGCTGTCATTAACAATATCTCCCACCAGAATAGTACAGTGGTTCTAACTGCTGACTCTACACTGGCACATCATAATCACCCCAATCCGTAATTCACAGTAGGGCTCACTTTTGATGTTGTACATTATATGGATTTGAAGAAATATATAATGGCATGTTCTTTGATCTTTTTTCCTGTCTAGTTCTTTTAGCTAATTGACTACTTATAAAATTTCCAATTAACTTTAGCTTTTTAGCAAAGTTTTCCTTACTTTAAAAAAATTTATTTATTTTAATTGGTTATAATTACTTTATAATATTGTGGTGGTTTTTGCCACACATTGACATGAATCAGCCATGGGTGCACGTGTCCCCACTATCCTGAACCCCTTCCCACCTTCCTCCACATCCTAACCTTCTGGGTTGTCTCAGAGCACTGGCTTTGAGTGCCCTGCTTCATGCTTCAAACTTGCACTTGTCCTCTATTTTACATATGGTAATATACATGTTTCAGTGCTAGTCTCTCGGGTCATCCCACTGTTGCCTTCTCCCACATAGTGCTGAAGTCTGGTCTTTACATCTGTGTCTCTTTGCTGTCTTGCATATAGTGTTATCATTACCATCTTTCTAAATTCCATGTAAATGCATTAATATACTGTGTTGGTGACTCTCTTTCTCACTGACTCTGTCTGTAAAGGTTCCAGTTTCATCCACTCCATTAGAACTAACTCCAGTGCATTCCTTTTTATAACTGAGTAATATTCCATTGTGTATATGTACCACAACTTCTTTATCCATGCATCTGCCAATGGACACCTAGGTTGCTTCCATGTCCTAGCTACTGTAAAGAGTACTGCAATGAACACTGGGGACCATGTGTCTCTTTCAGTTCTGGTTTCCTTAGTGTGTATGCCCAGCAGTGGGATTGCTGAGTTTTATGGGAGGTTTTGTCCACACTGTTCTCTATAATGGCTATACCAGTTTGTAGTCCCACCAACAGTGTAAGAGGGAGGGTTCCCTTTTTCCACACCCTCTCCAGCATTTACTGTCTGTAGACTTTTTGATGGCAGCTATTCTGACCAGCATGAGATGGTACCTCATTGTGGTTCTGATTTGCATTTCTCTGATAATGAGTGATGTTGAGCATCTTTTCATGTGCTTATTAGTCATCTGTAAGTCTTCTTTGGAGAAATGTCTGTATACTTGTTTGGCCCACTTTTGATTGGGTTGTTCATTTTTTTGGTATTGAGCTGTATGAGCTACTTGTATATTTTGGAGATTAAGTTGTTTCATTAGCTATTATTCTCTCTCATTCTGAAGGCTGCCTTTTCACCTTAATTATAGTTTCCTTCATTATGCAAAAGCTTTTAAATTTAATTAGGTTCCATTTGTTTATTCTTGTTTTTATTTCCATTACTCTGGGAGGTGAGTCATAGAGGATCTTGCTGTGATTATAGTTTCTGGTCTTACATTTAGATCTTTAATCCATTTTGAGTTTATTTTTGTGTATGATGTTAGAAAGTGTTGTAGTTTCAGTCTTTTACACATGGTTGACCAGTTTCCCCAGCACCACTTGTTAAAGAGACTGTCTTTTCTCCATTGTATGTTTTTGCCTACTGTGTCAAAAATAAAGTGTCCATAAGTGTGTGGATTTACCTCTGGGCTTTCTATTTTGTTCCATTGATCTATGTTTCTGTCTTTGTGCCAGTACCATACTGTCTTGATGACTGTAGCTCTGTAGTATAGTCTGAAGTCAGGCAGGTTGATTCCTCCAGTTCCATTCTTCTTTCTCAAGATTGCTTTGGCTATTTGAGGTTTTTTATGTTCCCATACAAAGTGTGAAATTATTTGTTCTAGTTCTGTGAAAAATACCATTGGTAGCTTGAAAGGGGTTGTGTTGAATCTATAGGTTGCTTTGGGTAGTATATTCATTTTTCACTATACTGAGTCTTCCAATCCACAGACATGGTATATTTCTCCATCTATTTGTGTCATCTTTGATATCTTTCATCAGTGTTTTATAGTTTTCTATATATAGGTCTTTTGTTTCTTTAGGTAAATTTATTCCTAAGTATTTTATTCTTTTCGTCACAATGGTGAATGGGGTTGTTTCCTTAATTTCTTTCTGCTTTTTCATTGTTAGTGTATAGGAATGCAAAGGATTTCTGTGTATAAAATTAATACACAGAATATAAAATTAATATCCTGAAACTTTACTATATTCATTGATTAGCTCTAGTAAGTTTCTGGTGGGATCTTTATGGTTTTCAATGTAGAGGAGCATGTCAATTGCAGACAATGAGAGTTTTCTTCTTTTCCAATCTGGATTAATTTCTTTTTCTTCTCTGATTGCTGTGGCTAGGACTTCCAAAACTATATTGAATAGTAGAGGTGAGAGTGGTAGAGGTGAGAGTGGGCACCCTTGTCTTGTTCCTGGTTTTAGGGGAAATGCTTTTAATTTTTCACCATTATTGTTCTTTTTTTTTTATTGACTCATCTTTATTTCTTCTAGGTCCTTTCTAAACATTTCTTGCATCATCTCAATCCTTGTCTCTAGTCTATTTATTTGTAACTAAATTTTGTTTTCTAGATTTGGGATCATCTTTACTATTATTATTCTGAATTCTTTTCAGGTAGACTCCCTATCTCCTCCTCTTTTGTTTGGTTTGGTAGATTTTTATCATGTTCCTTCACCTGCTGGACATTTCTCTGTCTTTTCATTTTGTTTAGCTTGCTGTGTTTGGGGTACCCTTTCTGCAGGCTGGAAGTACATGGCTCCTCACTCCCTGTGGGTGAGGTTGGACCAGTAGTTTCTCAAGGTTTTCTCTTGGAGGAGCTTGCATCTGTATTCTGGTGAGTGGAGCTGGATCTCTTATCTCTGGAGTGCAATGCAAGTGTCCAGTAGTGAGTTTTGAGGTATCTGTGGGTTTGGCATAGCTTTGGGCAGCCTGTCTTTTAATGTTCTGGGCTGTGTTCCAGTTTTGCTGGAGAATTAGCATGGTGTGTCTTGCACTGGAACTTGCTGGCTCTTGGGTGGAGCTTGGTTTCAGCATAGGTATGGAGACTTTTGGGTGAGCTCTTGTCTATTGTTTCCTGGAGTCAGGAGTTTTCTGATGGTCTAAAGTTCTGGAGTTAAGCCTCCTGCCTCTGGCTTTCAGGCCTTCTCTTACAGTAGCTTCAAGACTTCTCTGTCCATACAGCGCAGAAGATAAAGCCCCTACACTAATGGTGAAACCATTCTCACAGCCAGGAACACCCAGAGAAATTTTCAGTTATATAGAGAAGAGAAGATGGAGGAAGGAGACAGAGATGACCTGGAGGAGAAAAGGGAGAGAGCAATCAAGCCAGTAATCAAATCCCTAAGTGAAAATGGATATTGAAGATTAGATTCCTAAAGGTACAAAATTGATAACAAATATCAAAAAACAATGATTAAAAACCTAGAATAGAGGTTAGACTCTCAAAAATACAATATAAAAATACAAAAGAAAATCTATCTCAAAATTTAAAAAATATATATGGAATTTGTGGTTTTTTTAAATAGACATTTTTAAATGGTAATAATAGGCTATATAAATGAAAGTTAAAGGAATAATAGCTAAAATTTTTTTAATTAAAAAATGATAATTGTAAAAATTTATCTGGGGATTTCTCTAGAGCTGTTGTGAGCAGTATGGGGTCAGTTCATTGTCAAATAGTCCCTCATTCCAACTTGTACTTGTTTTCAAGGTCTATGGTTGCCCCTCAAATGCACAGTCTCATCATTAACTTCAGGGTTTTAATCTGTTACACCTGTTGCTTCCAGAGTGTTTTCCCCTTCTTTGTTTATTTCTGCTTCCTCTGTATGCAAGTCTCTTCAGTGTCTAACTTTCCCTGACACAAGGGAGCAAAGGAGGCCACTCATTTAGGCTCGCTTGTTCAGTTGTGCTGTGGGGAGGGAGGGACACTGCAAACAGTTACCACTGGCATGTGTGGGCAGTGCTCACAACGGATGGGCAACACTGGGTTTGCCAGAGCCCAAGGTGGTGTCACTGCCCGAGTCCACACTGCTAAGGCTTCAGGATGCTCTGCAAGGGCACTGTCCCAGGTGGGCGCTGGAGTGTTGTGCACTTCCCAGGTCTAAGCCACTCGGGTTCTCAGGTCCTCCACAAGGGCACAGACCCAGATGGACTGTGTGTTTTGTGCCCTTCCCAGGTCCAAGCAGCCAGAGTGACCAGGTGCTTGGCGAGTGCACTGTCCCAGGAGGGCGATGCGTCTTATGCACCTCCCTAGTCCTGGCCTCTCAGTGTCCTAGGTGTGCCTTTAGGGCACAGTCTCAGGTGTGTCATGTGTCTCCTCTGGGGAGCTGATCTCAGGCTGTGACACTCCTGACAGATGTCAACCTCCAAGATCCCAGAAAGACGTGGTTATCAATGCGGCGCCTGCTCATGGTTTGGTGGAAGATGCACTCTCTGGGGCCAAGATTGCAGCAGCCCCTTGCCTTGCAGTTCTGGCTGTTGCACAACTGCCTCTCTGCCTCTGTGGAGGAAGGGCCCTCTATGGCAGCTGTCTTGCTCTCCTCTGCTATTTGCTCAATCCTTTGTTCTGTGAGCATGCCAGGGGTCACCGTATGGAGTTAGAACCTCTTGTGGGAAAGGGTTTTTTTTTTTTTTTTGGTTTCTCTGGCATGGTTTGGGTTGCTATCTCACATTAGCTCCCCCAGATTGTCCTCAGGGAATTCAGGCCGAGTCCTTACCCTAAGGACCAATGACGCAGCTCGTGCCTCCCTGCCCAGCCCCCCACTCGCCGCTGGTGGATGCAAGCATCGGCGTGACTTCTCTTGTAGGAGTTCTAGTTAGGTGCATATTCTGTGAGTTGTTTTTGTTTTGTGTTGGTTTTTCCTGGTTATGTTGCCCTCTGAGATTCCAAAGTTCCCCACAGACACGCCTGTGAGAGGGTTTCCACTGTGTGGAAAGTTCTACTCCTTCATGACTCCCTCCCCAAGATGAGTCCCTCCATCCCTAACTCTTTTGTCTTTGTTTTCATCTTTTATATTTTGTCCTACTTCCTTTCAAAGAGACTGGGCTGCCATTCTGTGTGCCTGGTGTCCTCTGCCAGCATTCAGAAGTTGTTTTGTGAAAGTTGCTCAACATTCAAATGATCTTTTGATGAATCTGTTGGGGAGAAAGTGGTCTTTCCATCCTATTCCTTTGCCATCTTGGGCCCACCTCTAATTATGTTATTTTTTTATTTTTCTCCTCAGCTTCTGAAAGCGTTTTTTATTAAACTTCTTAATATAACTGTATTTCATACCACAGGGATCCCATATACCCTTCATCCATTTACCCCCAATGATAACATCTTGTGTAGCTGTGCTATAATGCCACAAACAGGAAATTAACATTGATATAATCCGCCCAAATTCGATTTCACCAGTTATGTTAAAATAACTTTTCATATCTCTAGGATAAATGCCTAAGTGTGCAATTGCTAAATCATATGGTAATTCATGTTTAGTTTTCCAAGAATCAGTCAAATTGTTTTCCAAAGGGACTATACCATTTTACATAAAAGATAATTTCTTGGTACAACAAATAATGCTAATCATTCCCCAGTATTTTCTTGACTCATCTCTCATAGTAACTGAAATCCCTAGTAATAAGCTGGAGCACATGGCTACCCAAGACTGCTGCTGCTGCTGCTAAGTCACTTCAGTCGTGCCCGAATCTGCAACCCCATAGACGGCAGCCCACCAGGCTCCCCGTCCCTGGGATTCTCCAGGCAAGAACACTGGAGTGGGTTGCCGTTTCCTTCTCCAATGCATGAAAGTGAAAAGTGAAAGTGAAGTCACTCAGTCTGTTAGACTCTTTGTGACCCCATAGACTGCAGCCTGCCAGGCTCCTCCATCCATGGGATTTTCCAGGCAAGAGTACTGGAGTGGGCTGCCATTGCCTTCTCCGTACCCAAGGCTAAAGACTTATATTTCCTTCCTTCTCTTCCAGCTAGGTGTGATCATTTGACAAATTTTATTAAGTAAAATATAAGTGGGAGTCTTGTGAGAAGCTTCTAAGAATGTTCCATTAAAGAAATGCCCTCTGTCCCTTTACTTGTTTCCAGTTCCCTCTGCTACTATAAACTGGATATGATATTTGCCATCTTGGACCATAAATACAAAAGCTACATTGTAAGGATGTTAGTGATTAGTTAAATGTAGCCCAGGTCCCTGAGGGCCTCAGCTGATCTACCAGCCCTAGACTGTCTTCTCCAGACTTTTATGTGAAAGTGAAACACATTACCTTTCAGTTTCAGTTGGTTTAGTCTGTTCTTTATTTAAGTCTTTGTAGGTGAACAGAATTCTGACAGAATATACCAGGTGCCAAAGCATGGAGGCATACATGATACATCTAGGGAACACCATTAGCTCAGCACACCTTTGGACAGAGTATTTATTGATCCCTAACTAAAAACGAGGTAGAAGCCAAGGATGAAGGCAGAGGCCTGCTCATGAAGGGTGTGGTATACCACACCTGCTAATATTCAGGAACACAGAACTTTGATTAAAAATTTCCCTAACAAGTCAAAAAATACCCACATGCCCAGATGTGCTCTCACAAACAACTGAAAGGGAGCCTTGACCTTGACACTATGCTGGAGCTTTCCCTGAATCTAGTGCCGTCTGCAGGTCTGCCAGGCCGCTCGGCCCTCCTGGCTTCATTGCTGATTTGGCACTGACCCTGCAGCTGTGGGTCATGCAGACACTATATGAGATAATCTAGAGCCACCCATCCCCATCACCTGGTCCCTCTAGCTACTGTCTCACTAATGTTTAAGAAGACCACTAGTTTGTTTTCTTTTCTTTTTAAATTTTATCAGTAATAATTTGAGTCACTGAAGCAAAAATTCCAGACAGTATATCTTCTGTCAACACTTCACAACTCTTTGAATAATGGGACCATGAATATATATGTCTTATTATTACTGATGCAAGGAATGACAGTTTCAGCTCAAATAACCATATTTATTTCCATCTCACTGATCAACCCTGAATATCCTGTTTTTGTTTCCTATGACACAGCAGCTCCATGTACCTGAAGCAGATTTGTTTATGGTCCTGTTATATAAGTAAAATATCCCTGGAAAAATGTTCTTTTTCTTTCCTTCACAATCAGAGGGCTAGAAAACTGTGCATTCATTCATCCATTCATCAGCAAATATTCACTGGGGGCCTGTTATATGTCAGGCATCATGCTAATCTCAAGGGTACAAAGAGGAATAAGACGAGCTCATTGCCTGCAAGTCCAGCTGGAAGATGGACACACAGTCCATTACACTACAGTGAGGTGAGTGAAATAGTTGGACTGTATTAGGTGCTATGGGATACAACACCATGGGGACAGTATGGACAGGGGCACCAAGGTGAACAAAGCACAATCTGGGCAGAGTATTATAAGCAGTTCAGCCTTGTCAGAGATCTGAGAACACAGAATAAGAATGCCTTTAAAGTTTTCTTAAAGAGTTGGCACTTGAGGGTGAATTTAAGAGGTCAAAAGTAAGACAGCAAGATTGTTGGGAGATTGGTAGTGTAGTTCAGGTAACAAATTATTGGAGATCAAACTGGAATTGTAGGGGTGGATATGTAGAAGAGGAAAAAGATTCAAAATCTGTTTGAAAGATTAAATCAGAAGGAATTAGTAACTGAGGAGGAAAGTATGCATTTGGAAAGACTGTGATCGAAGTATTAAGGTGTGATAGAGGAAAAGAAGGAATAGAAAATTTGTAGATTTTTTAATGAAATTTTCATCTATTTTAAACAGATGAAATCTGAACCTTCCCATCCAGATTCTTGTCTTGTTTCAAATATTCAAATCTGATTGTTCAGTAAAGTTTTGTCATTTCCTTCATATATGTCTCACTTATTACTGATTTTGTACCTATGGATTTGTTTTCTTTCCCTGTTGCTATTGTAAATGGGCTCTCACTAAAAAAAAGTCCCAGATAGTAATAAAATACTCTGAGAAGTAAGGAAGATGGCAGGAAAGAGTTGGACACAGGGCTGCAGCCTAAACAGGTTGCTATAGCAGGCACTGAACAGTCGGAGGTCTCGGAAGAACAGGGCCAGGAAGTGCTAAAATACAGAAGCTGCAAAACAAGTAGTTGGCAAATCAACCTACAAGTTTCCATTCACACATTTATTGAAATATTATTAGGTATCACAGTGGCCTAGGCCCTGGGGCAAAATAAGCTGAGGAGAGAAGATTCATATTCATGAAATGAACAGAGAATAATGATACTTGTTGAGAGAGCTAATTCTTAGGTAGGTTGATAAGGAGTCTGGGGTCCCTCGAGAAGGAGGAGGAGAAAGGAACAAGCTTTTTTTTTTTCCTACATTCCTTCCTCTTAGTCACATAATATACTTTTTTTTTCTTAAGCTCTGGGTTGTTATGGCAACAATCTATTTCACCTAAGACTAATTTTCTTTAAGCCCAGAGCTAATGATTACACAACAAAACAACTCATCTTGCTCAAGAGTATGTTTTCCCTTAAATTCTGTGCTAATGATTATATAACAACAAAGTATCTTCCTTGTAAACAAGTTTCTCCTTCTTAAGAACCTTCTGACTAATCCTGTTATCCTAAAATGTATGTTGCAGGAGTGGGTCTGGTAAGACATTTACAACCTTGAGACATTCTTTTGATCTATTGTTAGTAACCAATTGAAAAAGTATAGAAGGCAATGGCCACCCACTCCAGCACTCTTGCCTGGAAAATCCCATGGAGCTGCAGTCCATGGGGTCGCTAAGAGTTGGACACGACTGAGTGACTTCACTTTCACTCTTCACTTTCATGCTTTGGAGAAGGAAATGGCAACCCACTCCAGTGTTCTTGCCTGGAGAATCCTAGGGACGAGGGAGCCTGGTGGGCTGCTATCTATGGGGTCGCACAGCGTCGGACACAACTGAAGCGACTTAGCAGCAGCAGCATAAGGCCTTCCTAAGACTAGTATAGTGAGTGGGGCACTCTCTACCTGATGTCTATGTCAGAAGCTTTTTCTACCCCCTTTTTCATTGTGATAAAACTTTTGCCACATGAAACTCTGAGTGCCTGAAGCCATGTCTCTGGTCCCAAAGCTAAATTCTCTCCCTCCAAGATCACGAATCCAACACCATTCACCATAAGCTATCATCTTGGGGGCTTATCTGGGATCTTCAAGACAAAGTAAGGAGAAGGTAAGCAGAAAGCTTTAATCTCTGCTTTCTCGTTGTACAAATTTTTCTGGTTTTTTTTGTTTTTTTTTTTTTTTTTAACTAGCTCTACAGTGTGCCAGTGTGTGTGACTGACTGAAAGTCTGAGACGTACAAAACAAGTACAAAGGAAGTGTTGAGCCCAGCTTTGTGGTTCTGTGGCGCCTTGTAACGACTGAAGGCAGCCCTGAAAGGGAAGCCTGTCAGGGGTTTATACTGACCCTGCCAATCCCAAGAGGCACCCAACATCCCTGTAAAGGGAGTGGCAAGAAATGGGCAAAGTGTGTGGACTGAACTTTCCTTTCTCAGTCATCTTTCTCTGGTCTCTTTGACCAGTTCTTAACTGCCTGGGGAATTAGAACTACTAACCTAATCTGTTGGATCATAGACTTTCAAGGGACTTGTGATCCACGCTATTACTATGTACTCTTATTTAGACCCCAAGCTTGGATTGATAGTCATGAGGCACCCAGCCTTGCTAGGATCCAAAAGTTACATCTTGGTTGTTTTTCTCATGCACTCCTGATGGGAGCTAGGTGGAGCTCTAGCTCCAGGAGAGTGTCTCTCTTGGCTGCTTCCATATAGTGCCAGAGCCCTAAAAGTGAGTCCTTTCCAATGGCTGTACCTCCGGACTATATGGATGGAAGTGCTGCTGATGAACATGAGGTTTCTAAGAGCATAGGATGGGAACCCCAGAATCTGGTCATATTGGGAATACAGCAGGATTCTTTCCTTGGTAATGCTAGCTCTTAGCAGTCCAGATAAAGTTCTCCAGTGGCTTCTGTCTTAACTTCCTAGATATTCCTTTTGTGGGATCTATGAAAATGAACTGGAAACACTGGCTCTTGTAGATTGAGGACAAAAATCACCTTTCCTTGCTGGCCAACCCTCTACCACCTCTTTTGCGATCACATATAGTGGTGTGGTGACACTTAGAAGAGACATCTTGGCTTTTTCTGTTCATCTCTTTATGACTCCTGCTTCTACTGAGGTCAGGAATATGCTCAAGAATGTGCACAGGCACACAGAACACAGATGCTTTCCCTAGTGCTCCTCGCTTGGGAAACATTCCAGAAGACTACTCTGCTCCACCCCAGGTGGCACCGGAGGAAAAGGGGAAATTAAGCCAAGGTCTTAATGGTAAGGAACTATAAATCAATTTGAGATGCCCATCAGGTCTACCCCTGGTGCATCTCCACCCCCACCCTCAATGGTAGAGCAAGGAGGGCCGACAAGAAACAGTAAGTTGACTCTGTTGGTAAGAGACAGAATAAGTTCAACCAGGGAAGCAAAGCTTTGGTGGAAAGTGTGACTCCACCCCTTTTAGAGCAGGGAGGGATGACTCCAGCAGAAAAAAGCCACAGTGCTGGGTGCCACTTTTTTCCTTCTTACAGATGGGAGCTAACAGTTCCAGAACCACCCTTTTGAAATGTATTTTAAACTGGGATAAAGTCGATCCCTGAGCTTAACATTACTTGAAGAGATGTAGTGTATATATTAGGACACAGGCTGACTCCTAACTCAAAAAGTCGAGTTTTGGAAAAAAAGCTACTGCTTTTGGAGATGAATGGCTTGAACATGAGTCAATAGGAAAGAGGGAACGAGACAGCAGCCCTCCCTATGGGGGAGTCAGACAGTCCCCACAATAGAGTCAGACTGGGACTGTAACATGGCTAAAGGAAGATGGGATCAGAGTCACTTTGTCAGATGTACTCCTGAAGGACTCAAGTGGGCATAAGCTAAGACTAAATTCTGCCAAATTGGAAAGCATAGAATAGGGAGAGAAGGAAGCTCCTGGTAAATTCCTAGATAGACTTTGGGAAACCCTTCGCAGATTCACTGAGATTGACCCTGAAAGTACAAAGGGAGGAGTGACCTTAAAAGATAGATTTCTCACTCAGTTGGATGCAGATATCCACCAGAAGCTATTAAAACAGGTGTTTAGATTAAATCAGTCCTTAGATAAGCTGCTGCAGCTGGCTCAAATGGTCTTCTATGGCAGAGAGTATGAAGAGAAGAAGAAGAGGCAGAAAAAGACTGGGGAAATACTGAAACCCTAGAGATAGCTGTCAGATCTCCTCTGAAACAGTCTGAAGAAAAATGCCCAGAGGGACCCAGGTGAAAAGGGATGGACTTATTATTACATTGGAAAAGGGGGACACAAAGCAGGGTTGTCGTCAGGCATTTAAGCCACCTCCAGCTCCATGTCCATTCTGCACAGGACCACACTGGGGACTACTCTCAGAAGCATAAGCCCCAGGGGTCGGACTCTCAAGACAATCAGCAGTGAAGGTGCCTGGGAATCCCACACACAATCTCCCATCTTAATTACATCTGAGGAACCCCAAGTATTAAAAACTGGGGCTGGGGGGGCAATCAGTCGATTCCCTTTTGGACACTGAGGCAACATTCTCTGTGCTCACTGAAGCTCCTGACCCACTTTGCTCCCGATCCACTACCATAATGTGGATCTCTAGTTTAGCCAAATGCTATTATTTCAGTCATCCTTTAAGCTGCAGCTGGGCCTTTGTGCTGTTTTCTCAAGAGTTCTAATTGTGCCAGAGTCTCCCTCACCTTTTCTGGGGAAGAATATACTGAGCAAGGTCCAGACCTCTGTTTTCATGTATATGAAATTCACTCTTTCTTTCCCATTAATTGAACAAAATGTAAATCCTAGAGTGTCAGCTGATGGAAAAACTGAGTCAAGCACAAATCCTGTTCCTGTCATTATCAAGCTCAAAGACCCTCACCTATTTTTGCATCAAAAGCAGTATCCATTAAAACAAGGTTTTTGCGGGCTCCAAAATCACTGCAGGTGGTGATTGCAGCCATGAAATTAAAAGACTCTTACTCCTTGGAAGAAAAGTTATGACCAACCTAGATAGCATATTCAAAAGCAGAGACATTACTTTGCTGACTAAGGTCCGTCTAGTCAAGGCTATTGTTTTTCCTGTGGTCATGTATGGATGCAAGAGTTGGACTGTGAAGAAAGCTGAGCACTGAAGAACTGATGCCTTTGAACTGTGGTGTTGGAGAAGACTCTTGAGAGTCCCTTGGACTGCAAGGAGATCCAACCAATCTATTCTAAAGGAGATCAGCCCTGGGATTTCTTTGGAAGGACTGATACTAAAGCTGAAACTCCAGTACTTTGGCCACCTCATGCGAAGGGTTGACTCATTGGAAAAGACTTTGATGCTGAGAGGGATTGGGGGCAGGAGGAAAAGGGGACAACAGAGGATAGGATGGCTGGATGGCATCACCGACTTGATGGACGTGAATTTGAGTAAACTCTGGGAGATGATGATGGACAGCGAGGCCTGGCATGCTATGATTCATGGGGTCGCAGAGTCGGATATGACTGAGGGACTGAACAGAACTGAACTGAAGGAGGGGTTAAAACCCATCACTGAAAATTTAAAGGAACTGGGGCTATTATTTCGCTGTGACAGTCCATGAAACACTTCTATTTGGGTGTAAAAAGTAAAAGGATAAATGGAGATTAGATCAAGATTTATAAATAATAAATGAGGCTGTGGTTTGTTTACACCCCATGGTGCCTAGTCATTATACTTTATTGTCTGAAATTCCTGAACAAGCCAAATATTTTTCAGTCATTGATTTCTAGAAGTAAAGGCTTTCTAGAAGTAAACCTATAATAAACCTAAAATCTTCCTCAGTTATCAATGCAAAGAAATGGAGGAAAACAATAGAATGGGAAAGACTATCGATCTCTTCAAGAAAATTAGAGATACCAAGGCAACATTTCATGAAAAGATGGGCACAATAAAGGATAGAAATGGCATGGACCTAACAGAAGCAGAAGATATTAAGAAGAGGTGGCAAGAATACACAGAACAATACAAAAAACATCATGATCCAGATAACCACAATGGTGTGATCACTCACCTAGAGCCAGACATCCTAGAGTGTGAAGTCAAGAGTGCCTTAGGAAGTATCACTACCAGCCAAACTAGTGGAGGTGATGGAATTCCAGTTGAGCTTTTCAAATCCTAAAAGATGATCTGTGAAAGTGCCACACTCAATATATCAGCAAATTTGGAAAACTCAGCAGTGACCACAGGACTGGAAAAAGTCAGTTTTCATTCCAATCCCAAAGGAAGGCAATGCCAAAAATGTTCAAACTACCACACAATTGCACTTATCTCACACACTAGCAAAGTAATGCTCAAAATTCTATAAGCCTGGCTTCAACAGTACATGAACCATGAACTTCCTGATGCTCAAGCTGGACTTAGAAAAGTCAGAGGAACCAGAGATCAAATTGCCAACATCCATTGCATCATCGAAAAGGAAGAGTTCCAGAAAAACATCCACTTCTGATTTTTTGATTATACCAAAGCCTTTGACTGTGTGGATCACAGCAAACTGGAAAATCTTCAAGAGATGGGAATACCAGACCACCTGACCTGCATCCTGGGAAATCTGTATTCAGATCAAGAAGCAACAGTTAGAACAAGACATGGGACAACAGACTGGTTCCAAATTGGGAAAGGAGTACGTCAAGGCTGTATATTGTCATCCTATTTATTTAACTTCTGTGCAGAGTACATCATGAGAAATGCTGGGCTGGATGAAGCACAAGCTGGAATCAAGATTGCTGGGAGAAATATCAATAACTTCAGATATGCAGGTGACACCACCTTTAAGGCAGAAAGTGAAAAATTAAAGAGCTTCCTGATGAAAGTGAAAGAGGAGAGTGAAAAAGCTGGGTTAAAACTCAACATTAAAAACTAAGATCATGGCATATGGTCCCATCATTTTGTGGCAAATAGATGAGGAAACAATGGAAACAGTGACAGACTTTATTTGGAGGGCTCCAAAATCACTGCAGATGGTGACTGCAACCATGAAATTAAAAGATGCTTGCTCCTTGGAAGAAAAGTTATAATCAAAATAGAAAGCATATTAAAAAGCAGAGACATCGCTTTACTGACAAAGATCTGTCTAGTTAAGGCTATGATTTTTTCAGTAGTCATATATGGATGTAAGAGTTGGACTACAAAAGCTGAGCACTGAAGAACTGATGCTTTTGAACTGTCATGTTGGAGAAGACTGTTGAGAGGCCCTTGGACTGCAAGGAGATCAAACGAGTCAATCCTAAAGGAAATCAGTCCTGAGTATTCAATGGAAAGACTGATGCTCAAGCTGAAACTCCAATATTTTGGCCACCTTATGGGAAGAACTGACTCACTGGAAAAGACCCTGATGGGCAGGGAAGCCTCTGCAGTCCATGGGATCGCAGAGTCCGACATGACTGAGTGACTGAATTGATACTAAACCATCCTCTACATACCATGACTTTAAGACAATTGAGAGGATTGTTGGGCATTACAGGCTATTGCTGCATTTGGATTCCGGGTTATGGGGAACTTGCCTAGCCTTAATATAAACTTATAATTGAAACTCAACAGGCCAAGACTGGTAAGTTTATCTGATCATCAGAGACTCAAAACTGCTCTCCTGCATGCTCCTGCTTTAAGCTTGCTCTCAGGGTCAAGGTTTAATCTGTTTGTTACTGAAAGAAAAGATATGGCCTTGGGAGTGATGACACAACCCAGAGGGTCTCAACAACCTGTAGCTTATATAAATGAAGAATTCAGTTCAGTCAGTCACTAAGTTGTGTCCAACTCTTTGTGACCCCATGAACCCCAGCACATCAGGACTCCCTGTCCATCACCAACTCCCAGAGTTTACTCAAACTCATTTCTATTGAGTCAGTGATGCCATCCAACCATCTCATCCTCTGTTGTCCCCCTTTCCTCCCACCTTCAATCTTTCCCTGCACTGGGGTCTTTTCCAGTGAGTCAGTTCTTCATATCAGGTGGTCAAAGTATTGGAGTTTCAGCTTCAACATCAGTCCTTCCATTGAATATTCAAGATTGATTTCCTTTAGGATGGACTGATTGGAACTCCTTGCAGTCCAAAGGACTCTCAAGAGTCTTCTTCAACACCACAGTTCAAAGGCATCAATTCTTCAGTGCTCAGCTTTCTTCACAGTCCAACTCTCGCATCCATACATGGCCACTGGAAAACCCATAGCCTTGACTAGATAGACCTTAGTCAGCAAAGTAATGTCTCTGCTTTTTAATATGCTGTCTAGGTTGGTCATAACTTTTCTTCCAAGGAGTAAGAGTCTTTTAATTTCATGGCTGCAATCACCATCTGCAGTGATTTTGGACTCCCCCAAAATAAAGTCTGTTACTGTTTCCACTGTTTCCCCATCTATTTGCCATAAAGTGATGGGACCAGATGCCATGATCTTAGTTTTCTGAATGTTGAGTTTTAAGTCAACTTTTTCACTCTCCTCTTTCACTTTCATCAAGAGGCTCTTTAGTTCTTCTTTACTTTCTGCCACAAGGGTGGTGGTATCTGTGTATGAGGTTATTGATATTTATCCTGGCAACCTTGATTCCAGTTTGTGCTTCATCCAGCCAGGCATTTCCCATGATATACTCTGCATATAAGTTAAATAAGCAGGGTGACAGTATACAACCTTGATGTACTCCTTTCCCAGTTTGGAACTAGTCTGTTGTTCCATGGCCAGTTCTGACTATTGCTTCTTGACCTGCATACAGATTTCTCAGGAGGCAGGTCAGGTGGTTTGGTGTTCCCATCACTTGAAGAATTTTCCGCAGTTTGTTGCAATCCACACAGTCAAAGGACTTGGTGTAGTCAATGAAGCAGAAGTAGAAGTTTCTCTGGAACTCTTTTGCTTTTAAGATGATACAATGGATGTTGGCAATTTGATCTCTGATTCCTCTGCCTTTTCTAAATCTAGCTTGAACAGCTGGAAGTTCTCAGTTCACATACTGTTGAAGCCTGGCTTGGAGAACTTTGAGCATTACTTTTTAGCATGTGAGATGAGTGCTATTGTGAGGTAGTTTGAACATTTTTTTTTGCATTGTCTTCCTTTGGGATTGGAATTAATCTGCCATTTTATATTAGAAAACTGTGGGTTAGGGGAATTAATTTACTTGTCATAGAACAAATTGCTAGTAAATGCTTGAGTCAGGATAAAAACTTAAGTCTAATTGTTGTCAAAGCCCATGTTTTCCCACTATGTTCTCTTCTGAGGAAGAAACTGTGGAAAGAATTCCTTTGGCATATCTCAAGGAAAATTATATTGTGTCACTAGGAAGATTGTCTAGCCAAGATCCTATGATGATTCATATTTAGATCATGTTCCTTGAGAGTAGGGAAAGAGATCTGTAAGCAACTGGTTTTAGCATCTGAGAGTTGTAAAGAAAGTTCTCAGGGAAACCATCCAATGATATTGTTGGAAATCTCAGAGGTCATAGGGCTATTTATTCCTCTGCACAGCTAAAATTTCAACCCTTGCTAAAATTTTTGTTCTATTTCCAGCCATAATGAAGGTTAAAGTGTTTATTATTAAGCAACTATAAAAAGAGTGAGAGATTCAACAAACTTCTGATTCAAGCACCTCTGAGCCCACTCTTTTCAGGTAGTTGTTCAGTTATAAAGCTGAATATTAAATAGAGAGTCCTGGGCATCCAGTTAGGGTGATGTGCCAACATAATTTCCAGTCCATGGCAAGAGAAACATGGTCATAAATATCCTCACAATCGCACAGTTTTGATTGTATAAATGTGGAATATTCAGAAGAACGTTTGCCAATGTAATTGAATTGCAAATAAAAAGTAATACTTATAAAATTATATGCCCTATAGAAAAAGTAAAGGTCAGATACTATGGCATGATTTCTCTCAGAAGAGATAAGCTTTCATGTTCCTCTCCATATATGAGTGATAATGTGGACTTTACAGCTAGGTGTGAAGAATTAGGCTTGCTTTATCTTTTCATTGTAGATAGAAGGAATATCTTATTATTGGGGGATTGGTTTGCAGACTGACTGCAACCTGAGCTAAAAGTTCATATTAATTATCATGGTATCAGAATAAGCATATTTGGGACACAGAAAATAGCAGGAAAAGACAGAAAAGGGGAGATAGAACCAACTACAGAGATCTACAAGGAAAATATATTTTGTTATATACAACTTTTTCAGGAAAAGAATGCTTTATGACTCAGGAGCTAACCATCAATAATGTTAAATATCAAAGATATGATTTTTCATGAGACATTCAAAATGGACTGGTTCAAAACCATCACTAAATTCAATGACATATGGTATCATGTACAATGTGTTTCACAGTTGGTGATCTCTCAAATTACAAATGGTTCATTTCCAAAATCAAGGTGTGATTGTTTCATTACATGTATCAAAAATCAAATCTTACAAGTTTAGCTTTCCACTTTTTTGGTTAGTCAGCTACAATCATTCTGACAGAGTAGAAATGGAATCCATGACTGACTGGGCCTGAAAGAGGAGGGAGATCAAGATGGTAGAGTAAGATGGTATAGAGATCACCTCCCTCTAAAACCACATCAAAAACACATCTACACATGAAACAGTACTCACAGAAAACTAATAGGAAACAGGCAGAAGGACTCCTACAAGGTTGTGAGAAAGATACACATAATCAGGTAGAGTGGGAAGCAAAGCACTAGGTTGGGACCTGTGCCCCTGGGAGGGACTCAGAAGAAAAGGGAGATCACATGGTAGACACTCACTCTGGGGAGTGAGTTAGTCAAGCCACAGACTAAGCATCCCAGCCCTGGGATCCCATGCAGGGGAGGCAAGCTTCCTGAGCTAATCAGGGAACCACTGGGGCAGATAGGCTGAAGAAGCCTAGACTCCACTCAGGAGTGAGAAGGTGCCGGACTTCCCATAGACAGGGTAGAGAGAGGCTTGCCTTAGCAGTTACTGCTTCCACCACACTCCCAGTCTGTGTGAAGTGAACACCCCAGTCCCACTCACTCCGTGCCACAGCTTGGCACTGGATCTATGATGGTCAGGACCAGGGAAACACTGGATCTAGGGACACAGAAGCAATGCGGGTGTGATCCAGGTAGGGTGGAGGTGGCCATTATTGGCACTTAAATACACCACAGAAGCAGCCCACACTTCTGACAGAAGTGCAGCCAATTGAACGCCCACAACCTCCACACCATACTTCTCAGGTTTAGCCAAGTGAATGTTTCAGCACCACCCACTCCATGACACAACCTAGCGCTAGATCTCAGGTGGATGGAACGAAGGAAAAGATACAACCATGAGCTGCATTTGAGCAGAGCCAAAGACACTTAACAAGCAGCACCTCTGTAAGTGCACAAACCCCTTACATAAGCACCATTCCTTTGGGGCAAAGTCCCAGTGAAGGAAGAAGGGAAAACATACACTTAAAGGGAACAGAGCCAGCTCAAGCTCAACCCTCAGGGCTTTCGATTAAGCAATTTGGGAACAATTTGGGAGCCAATGATGATGGCCACTTATCAGAGATGATATCCCACATCACACCCTGAGAAGTCTCTAGCTCCTCCCAAACCAGCTGCACTCCATACCAAGGTGATAGTAGTCAGCAGACATGAAAGACATGACTGGCATCCACATCAAATCCAGCCCTCCCCCTCAAAGGCACGGGAGACACACAGTCTACACAAGGACACTCCTACATAAGAACATTCCTTCAAAAGCACAATAGGTGGCTGTCTCATCTAAATTCATAGAGACAAAGTTAAATAAAGTTAAAAGGCAGAGAAACTGCTCTCAATTGAAAGAGCAAGAGAAATAAACAATGAAAGAGAGTCTATTAGAAAATGAATTCAAAGTGTGGGTAATAAAAATACTGAGTTAGGAAAGATAATTAAGCACTGAATCATTTTTAAAAACACCTAGAAAATATCAAGAAGATTGAGAAAAAAATAGATAACTATATTTGAGATGAAAAGCACTCTAGAAGCAATGAACAGCAGACTAAATGACACAAAGAATGCATAAGTGATCTGGAAGACAGACTAATAGAAATCACTCAATCACAACAGCAGATGGAAAGACAGATTTTAAAAAATGAAAGCAACACATAGATCGTAAACCTTTCATATTCCCATTATAGAGATTTCAGAAGGAGAAAAAGATACAAATTTTATTTAAAGAAATTATGGTTAAAAACTTCCTAAACCTAAAGAAGAAAACATATAATCAGGTACAAAAAGCACAGAAAAAGGTCCCAAACAAGATGAACCTAAATGGACCCAAACCAAGATGTATCACAATTAAAATGCCAAAAGAGAATTCTAAAGGTATCAAGAGAAAGGCAGTCATATACAAGGGAGTCTCAATAAAAGTATTATCTGATTGCTCTGTATAAACATTACAGACCAAGGCAGAGTGGCATGATATAGTCAAAGTGCTAAAAGGTTAAAAACCTACAACTAGGATACTCTGCTTAGAACTTCAGTCATGTCTGACTCCTTGGGACCCTATGGACTGTAGCCCTCCAGGCTCCTCTGCCCATGGGATTCTCCAGGCAAGAATACTGGAGTGGGGTGCCATGCCCTCCAGGAGGACACTCTACCTAGTAAGATTATAATTTAGTATATAGAGATAAAGAGCTTCTCAGACAAGTAAAAAAAACTAAAAGAATTCATCAACATTAAACCTACCCTAAAAGAAACATTGGAAGTTTTTCTCTAAATATGCAAGAAGAATCTATAGGAAAGGGAAAAATCCCAATAGGAAAGAAAAATATATAGTGAGAATACTGAAGATCACTCAAATAAGAAAAATGTAAAAGCAACTATAACTACAATAAATGGTAAAGGAATAAGCATAATGATGTAAAACATGACATCAAAAACAAAATGAGGGTGAAGGGACTAAAAATAAAGACCTTTTAGAATGTATCTGAACTTAAAAGACTATCAGTGTAAATCAAGTACTATAATTACAGTTTGTCATATATGAACCCCATGGTAACCACAAATAAAAAATCTACAATAGAGGAACAAGATGGAGAAGTAGGTGGATGTAGAGTACATCTCCCTCCACGGATACACCAAGAATACACCTTCAGACACAGAAGTGCATGCAGAAAACCAGCTGAGAGTGGACAGGAGTACCTGACCAGCAGAAAAGAAAACATTGAACCATGCAAAACTCAGTAGGATGAAGGAACTGGGGGAAAAACAAGAGTGTTAGTAAGAGTGAACCTGTCCTCTGTGGGTGGGGGAACTGAAGCAGGGATCCAATCCCCACGTCATGGCAATTGTCTCAGTCAGAGGAGAAATATTTAACACTGACAGTGATCCAGCTGATCTGTGGCAGCCTAAATGGAATGGTATGGCTGCAGCCATACATATACCCCTGGTCCCCTGGAAGGTGCAGCAGCTGGGAGCTGAAGTTTAGAGATTGTGGAGCAATCCCAGGGAGAGGGCTGATGTTGACTGCAGAGAGATGGATCCAGGGGATGCGAAGGAGGAGATCATGGTGGGAAATGTTGATGGAGGAAAACCAGGCAGCCATGGAAACAAGGTGATACTGCTGAGTCATGCATAGAGGGTAGAGCCATCACCATAGACTCTCTCTCCCCACATGCCAGCAACAGGTAGCTAAACAATAAAGAGGCTGGCCCATCAAATGCCTGACACACCGAAGTACAGAGTAGGATCCCACCTAGGTTGCCCCTTTACATGCCTGATGACCCGATCTACAGAGTAGGACCTCAACCAGGGGGACCCTCTATGTGCCTGATGTGCCAAACAGAGAAGGACTCCTGGCAAGGGAGCCCTCTAAGTGCCTAAATGGGGGAGCTATGGAGAAAGACTGGCCAAAGAGGCCTTCTGATCGTCAGCGCCTAGGGGCTCAAAAAAAGACTTTGATAGGCCATAACCTGCAGCAAAGGCAGTCTGTGTCCCTGCACACTAGGAGCCACCAGGGTCCCCGCAAGCCGAGCAGCTGCTCTACCTTCACACTTAACTCTCATTGAGGCAGAGCTGCCACAGACAAAAAAAAAAAGTCTTGCATCTATGCACGCAGGGTTGCTTCAGTTGTGTCCAGCTCTTTGCAGCCCTGTAGACTGTGGCCTGCCAGGCTTCTCTGTCAAGGAGGGAGGATCTTCAGGCAAGAATACTGGTTGCCATACCCTTCTAGAGCACTATATTTCCTCCTGCTGTAGCCGCCAACTCCCTGAGTACCTGGTGCTGCCAGAACCCCTGCGACCCAAGTAGCTGCACCACCTCCACCCCTGGCCCTCACAGAGGCAAACCCAAGTCCTCCAGGGCAGCCTCAGCAGCTAACCCCAGTGGATGACCCACATGTAGAGGTGGAAATAAAATCACAATTGAAACCCAGGGCTAAGGATGAAGACCCCAAACCTTCCCATCAGCTATACAAGCTGCAGATTAAATCCATGCAGTCAGCTAGGAAGGCTCTGTGTCTATGGAATATATAAAAGGACACTGAGAGCTCCCACAAAAGAAAACACACTAGTTCTGATAGCTGTGGACATTGGAGGCAAGAGCACACAGGTGTAGGACCAGACTAGAATCTGAGCTACCCCCTCAGCAGGTCCAGAGATCAGTACAGCGTTAGAAGGCATCCTAGGGCGGTAAGGTGGACTGTGACTCCCAGCAAGGGAAAGGACTCTGACAGTAGTGACTCAAGAAAAACATTTATTACTCTTACGTTTTGACCTGTTCTGCAGATTCTTTGGGAATTTTCTTTCTTTTTCTTTTTCCTTCCCCTGTACTTGTCAATTTTATTGGCGCTATGTAATCCAATTAAGCTTTTAGCATTTTTTTCATCCTCAGTCAAATTTTTTATTGTTGTTATAAACCTCTGCTTCTACTTTGGGCTTTTCTACAGTTCTACAGTTCTATGGAGTTTTTCTTTTCTCTCTCTCTCTCTCTTTTAATTTTTTAAACCTATTATTATTTTTGTGACATTTTTTCCTTTGTTTCCTTTTCCTACTGTTCTTTTCCCATTGCAGTTAATCTTTAATGTATTCAAGTCTTTATCTACCTCTATTTAACTTTACATATCCCTTGTTTCTTTTCTTTCTCTCCTTTCCTCTCAATATATTTCTTAATTTTATTTTCATTGCTTTATTCCCCAACTGGCACCTTGCTTTAGTTTTGTTTTCAAGTTTGTGCTTTAGTTAATTTTGTTCTTAAATGGTAAATATAGTTTTTATTCCCTTTGTTTACTGGGTCAGTCTATTGTACTTTATTTTTGTTGGGCTGTTTTGACTTTGCTCAAAGGTGTATATGTATATGTGTATATTCCATTATTTTAATTATGATTTGCCCAATTTTTTAATTGCCATTTCTCTGGGGTTCATTTTTGGTTTCTTGTTTTTGGATATTTGTTTTAATCTCACTTAATGCCATAACAAAGCATTTGTGGAATCTTTGTTCCTGACCAGAAATCAAGCCCTGAGCCTTTGGAGTGGGAGCATTGACTCCAAGACCCTAGACTACCAGAGAACTAACCATAGGGAGTATCAAATAGTTAGAATTCCCACAAATGAAACCACTTGAATATAAGACCCAGCATCACCCAACCACCAGTAGCACCCTGTGCAGGATGCCTCATCTAAACAACAGTGATAACAAAAATACAAACCCAATGATCAGCAGACAGGATTACCACCTCACTCAGCCTTGTCCATCAAAGGAAAAACAAGCAAGCAAACAAACAAAAACTCAGAACAAATATCACCATATATGAAGCTTACACAAGCCACTGGATCAATCTTAGAAGGGCAGAAACCAAAAGGAAGAAAGAATTCAACCTTCTTCAAGGAAAGAATTCCACTTTCCCTGAAGCCTGGGAAAAGACCTCAAACATAATAAGTTAAAAAAAAAATAATGAAAAGGCAGAGAAATACTACACAAATAAAAGAATAAACTAGAAGCACAGAAGTCCAAATAAATGAAGAGGAAATAGGCAAACTGCCTGAAAAAGAGTTCAGAATAATGATAGTAAAGATGATCAAAAACTTTGAAAACAAAATGGAGAAAATGCAAGAATCAATTAACAAAGACCTAGAAGAATTAAAGAATACACATACAGAGACAAACAACACAATTACTGAAGTTAAAAATTCTCTAGAAGGAATCAATAGCAAAATATCTGAAGTGGAAGAATGAATCAATTGACCTGAAAGATAAAATATTGGAAATAACTTCTGAAGAGCAGAATAAAGAAAAAAAGAATGAAAAGTACTAAGGATAGTCTCAGAGATGTCTGAGACAACATCAAATGCACCAAAATTTGAATTACAGAAGTCCCAGAAAAAGAGAAAAAGAAAGGGTATAAGAACATTTTTGAAGAGATTATAGCTGAAAATTTCCCAAACATGGAAAAGGAAGTAGTCAAACAAGCTCAAGAGGCACAAAGAGTCCCATGCAGGATAAGCCCAAGGAGAAACATGCCAAGATACATACTAATCAAACTAATAAAGACTAAACACAAATAAAGAATATTAAAAGCAGCAAGGGAGAAGCAACAAGTAACATACAAGGGAAACCCCACATGCTTAACAGCTGATCTTTCAGCAGAAACTCTGCAAGCTGGAAGGGAAGGGCAGGATATATTTAAAGTACTCAAAGGGAAAAATTTATAACCAAGATTACTGTACCTGGCAACGATCTCATTCAAAATTGATGGAGAAATAAAAAGCTTTTCAGACAAGCAAAAGCTAAGAGAATTCATTAGCATCAAACCAGTTTTACAATAAATGTTAAAGGGACTGATATAGTCAAGAAATAGAAGAGAAGAAAAAAGATCTACAAAATCAACCCCAACAATTAAGAAAATGGCAAAAGGAACATATATATCGATAATTACTTTAAATGTAAATGGATTAAATGATCCAACCAAAAGACACAGACTGGCTGAGTGGATACAAAAACATGACCCATATATATGCTGTCTACAAGAAACCCACTTCAGACCTAAAGTCACAGGATGGAAAAATATATTTCATGCAAATGGCAAGCAAAATAAAGCTGGAATAGCAATCCTCATATCAGACAAAATAGACCTTAAAAGAAAGAATATTGCAAGAGATAAGGAAGGACACTACATAATGATCAAGGGATCAATCCAAGAGGAAGACATAACAATTGTAAATATCTATGCACCCAACATAGGAGCACCTCAATACATAAGACAACACTAACAGACATAGAAAGAGAAACTGACAGTAACACAATAATAGTAGGAGATTTTAACACCCCATTCACACAAATGGACAGGTCATCAACACAGAAAAATAATAAGGAAACACAAGTCTTAAATGATACATTAGATGAGATGGATCTCATTAATATCATCAGAACATTCCCTCCAAATGCAGAATACACCTTCTTCTCAAGTGCACATGGAACATTCTCCAGGATAGACCACATCTTGGGTCACAAATCAAACCTCAGTACATTTAAGAAAGTTGAAACTGTATCAAGCATCTTCTCCAACCACAATGCTATGAGACTAGATATCAATTACAAGGTGAAAACTTTAAGTGACACAAACACATGGAGATTAAACAACATGTTTCTAAATAACCAATGGGTTACTGAAGAAATCAAAAGAGAAACAAAAAAATTTCTAGAAACAAATGACAACAAAAACACTACAACTCAAAACCTCTGGGATGAAGCAAAAGCAATTCTAAGAGGGAAGTTTATAGCAATACAATTCTACCTCAAGAAACAAGAAAAACATCAAGTAGACAACCTAACTTTATACCTAAAACAACTGGAAAAAGAAGAACAACAATGAAAACCAAAATTATTAGAAAAAAAGAAAGATCCAAGCAGAAATAATGAAAAAGAAATTAAAGAAACAATAGTAAAGATTAATAAAACTAAAAGCTGTTTCTTTGAGAAGATAAACAAAATTGAAAAAACTTTAGCCAGACTCATCATGAAAAAAAGAGAAGAAATGAGTCAACTAAATTAGAAATAAAAAAGAGAGATTACAACAGACAATGCAAAAATACAAAGGATTGAAGAGAGTATTATGGACTATATGACAATAAAATAGATAATGAAAGAAATGGACAGATTCTTAGAAAAGTTCAATCTTCCAAGACTGAACCAGGAAGAAATATAAATTATGAACAACCCAATCACTAGAACTGAAATTGAAGCTATGATCAAAAATCTCCCAAAAAGCAAAAGCCCAGGACCAGATGGCTTCATAGGGGAATTCTATCAAACATTTAGAGAAGATTTAATGCCTATACTTATAAAACTTTTCCAAAACGTTGCCAAAGAAGGAAGACTTCCAAACTCATTCTACAAGGTCACCATCACTCTGATACCAAAACCAGACAAAGACAAACAAAAAAGAAAATTACAGGCCAGTATCACTGATGAACATAGATGCAAAAATCCTAAACAAAATTTTAGCAAACAAAATTGAGTAACATATCAAAAGCTGATGCACCATAATCAAGTCAGGTATATTCCAGAGATGCAAGGATTCTTCAATATATGCAGATCAAACAAGATGATATATCATATTAACAAATTAAAACATAAAAATCATATGAGCATCTCAATAGATGCAGGAAATGCCTTTGACGAAATTCAGCACCCATTTATGATTAAAACTCTTTAAAAAATGGGCATTGAATGAACCTATGTCAGCATCAGTTCAGTTCAGTTCAGTCGCTCAACCATGTCTGACTCTTTGCGACCCCATGAATCGCAGCACGCCAGGCCTCCCTGTCCATCACCAACTCCTGGAGTTCACTCAAACTCATGTCCATCGAGTCCATGATGCCATCCAGCCATCTCATCCTTGGTCACCCCCTTCTCCTCCTGCCCCCAACCCCTCCCAGCATCACAGTCTTTTCCAATGAGTCAATTCTTCACATGAGGTGGCCAAAGTACTGGAGTTTCAGCTTTAGCATCATTCCTTCCAAAGAAATCCCAGGGCTGATCTCCTTCAGAATGGACTGGTTGGATCTCCTTGCAGTCCAAGGGACTCTCAAGAGTCTTCTCCAACACCACAGTTCAAAAGCATCAGTTCTTCAGCACTCAGCCTTCTTCACAGTCCAACTCTCACTTTCATACATGACCAGAGGAAAAACCATAGCCTTGACTAGACGGACCTTAGTTGGCAAAGTAATGTCTCTGCTTTTGAATATACTGTCTAGGTTGGTCATAACTTTTCTTCCAAGGAGTAAGCGTCTTTTAATTTCATGGCTGCAGTCACCATCTGCAGTGAATTTGGAGCCCAAAAATATAAAGTCTGACACTGTTTCCACTGTTTCCCCATCAATTTCCCATGAAGTGATGGGACTGGATGCCATGATCTTCGTTTTCTGAATGTTGAGCTTTAAGCCAACTTTTTCGCTCTCCTCTTTCACTTTCATCAGGAGGCTTTTAGTTCTTCTTCACTTTCCGCCATAAGGATGGTGTCATCTGCATATCTGAGGTTATTGATATTTCTCCTAGCAATCTTGATTCAAGCTTGTGTTTCTTCCAGCTCGGCGTTTCTCCTGATGTACTCTGCATATAAGTTAAATAAGCAAGGTGACAATATACAGCCTTGTTGTACTCCTTTTCCTCTTTGGAACCACTCTGTTGTTCCATGTCCAGTACTAACAGTTGCTTCCTGATGTGCATATAGGTTTCTCAAGAGGCAGGTCAGGTGGTCTGGTATTCCCATCTCTTGAAGAATTCTCCACAGTTTATTGTGATCCACACAGTCAAAGGCTTTGGCATAGTCAATAAAGCAGAAATTGACATTTTTCTGGAACTCTCCTGCTTTTTCCATGATCCAGCGGATGTGGCAATTTAATCTCTGATTCCTCTGCCTTTTCTAAAACCAGCTTGAACATCAGGAAGTTCACAGTTCACGTCTTGCTGAAGCCTGGCTTGGAGAATTTTGAGCATTACTTTACTAACGTGTGAGATGAGTGCAATTGTGCGGTAGCTTGAGCATTCTTTGGCATTGCCTTTCTTTGGGATTTGAATGAAAACTGATCTTTTCTAGTCCTGTGGCCACTGCTGAGATTTCCAAATTTGCTGGCATATTGAGTACAGCACTTTCACAGCATCATCTTTCAGGATTTGAAACAGCTCCACTGGAATTCCATCACCTCCACTAGCTTTGTTTGTAGTGATGCTTTCTAAGGTCCACTTGACTTCACATTCCAGGATGTCTGGCTCTAAATTAGTGATCACACCATCGTGATTATCTGGGTCATGAAGATCTTTTTGTACAGTTCTTCCATGTATTCTTGCCACTTCTTCTTAATATCTTCTGCTTCTGTTAGGTCCAGACCATTTCTGTCCTTTATTGAGCCCATCTTTGCATGAAATGTTCCCTTGGTATCTCTAATTTTCTTGAAGAGATCTAGTCTTTCGCATTCTGTTGTTTTCCTCTATTTCTTTGCATTGATTGCTGAAGAAGGCTTTCTTATCTCTTCTTGCTATTCTCTGGAACTCTGCATTCAGATGCTTATATCTTTCCTTTTCTCCTTTGCTTTTCACCTCTCTTCTTTCAACAGCTATTTGTAAGGCCTCCGGAGACAGCCATTTTGCTTTTTTGCATTTCTTTTCCATGGGGATGGTCTTGATCCCTGGCTCCTGTACAATGTTATGAACCTCATTCCATAGTTCATCAGGCACTCTGTCTATCAGATCTAGGCCCTTAAATCTATTTCTCACTTCCACTGTATAAACATAAGGGATTTGTCCAAATATGATAAGCCTACAGCAAGCATTCTTCTCAAGGTGAAAAACTGAAAGTATTCCCCTAAGATCAGGAACAAGACAAAGTTGTCCACTCTCATCACTATTATTCAACATAGTTCTGCAAGTCCTAGCTACAGCAATCAGGGGAGAAAGAGAAATAAAAGGAATCCATATTGGCAAAGAAGAAGTAAAGCTCTCGGTATTTGCAGATGGCATGATACTGTACATAAAAAATCCTAAAGATGGGATCAGAAAATTACTAGAGCTAATCAGTGAATTTAGCAAGGGTACAGGATGCAAAATTAAGACAGAGAAATCACTTGCCTTTCTATATACTGACAATGAAAAATCAGAAAAAGAAATTAAGGAATCAATCCCCTTCACCATTTCAATAAAAATAATTAAATATCTAGGAATAAACTTACATAAGAAGACAAAAGAACTGATTACAGAAAATTATAAGACACTAATGAAAGAAGTCAAAGATGACATAAACAGTTGGAGAGATAGTCCATGTTCCTGGGGAGGAAGAATCAATATTGTGAAAATGACTATACTATCAAATGCAATCTGCAGATTTAATGTGATCCCCATCAAATTACCAATGGCAGTTTTTACAGAACTAGAAAAAAATTGCAATTCATATGGAAACCCAAAAGACCCCAGATAGCCAAAGCGTTTTTGAGAAATAAGAATGGAGCTGGAGGGATCAACCTTCCCGACTTCAGATTATACTACAAAGCTATAGTCATCAAGACAGTGTGGTACTGGCACAAAAACAAATATACACCATTGGAACAAGGTAGAAACCCCCAAATAAACCCATGCACCTATGGTACCTTATTTTTTACAAAGGAGGCAAGAATATACAATGGGGCAAAGACAGCCTCTTCAGTAACTGGTGCCAGGAAAACTGTACAACTATGTGTAAAAGAATGAAATTAGAACACTTCCTAACACCATACACAAAGATAAACTCAACATTGATTAAAGACCTAAATGTAAGACCAGAAACTACAAAACTCTTAGAGTAAAACATAGGCAGAACAATTGGTGACATAAATGGAAGTAATATCCTCCATGACCCACCTCCTAGAGTAACAGAAATAAAAACAAAAGTAAACAAGTGGGACCTGACTAAACTTAAAAGCTTTTGGCAAGCAAAGGAAACTATAAGCAAGGTGAAAAGAAAACCCTCAGAATGGGAGAAAATAATAGTAAAGGAAACAACTGATAAAGGATTAATTTCCAACATATACAGGCAGCTCATACAACTCAATGCCAGAAAAACAAATGATCCAGTCAAAAAGTGGGGGAAAGTCCTAAACAGATATTTCTACAAAGAAGATATACATATGGCTAACAAACACATGAAAAGATGCTCAACATCACTCATTATTAGAGAAATGGAAGTCAAATAGAGAAATGGAAATCAAATAGAGAAATGGAAATCAAAATACAATGAGGTATCACCTCACTCCAGTCAGAATGGCCATCATTAAAAAGTCTACAAACAATAAATGCTGGAGAGGGTGTGGAGAAAAGTGAATACTCTTGCACTGTTGGTGGGAAAGTAAATTGATACAGCCACTATGGAAGATGATATGGAAATTCCCTATAAAATTAGGAATAAAAGCACCATATGACCCAGCAGTCCCTCTTGTAAGCATATACTCTGAGGAAACCAAAATTGAAAAAGACACATGTATCCCATTGTTCATTGCAGCACTGTTTACAGTAGCTAGAACATGGAAGCAAGCTAGATGTCCATCGACAGATGAATGGATAAAAAGTTGTGGTACATATACACAGTGGAATATTACTCAGCCATAAAAAGGAACGTATTTGAATCAGTTCTGATGAGGTGGATGAACCTAGAACCTATTACAGAGTGAAGTGAGTCAGAAAGAGAAAGATAAATATTGTATTCTAACATATATATATGGAATCTAGAAAAATAGTACTGAAGAATTTATTTTCAGGGCAGCAATTGAGAGACAGACAGAGAGAAAAGTCTTAGGAACATTGGGAGAGGGGAGGAGAAAGTGAGATGTATGGAAAGAGCAACATGGAAACTTACATTGCCATATGTAAAATAGATAGCCAACAGGAATTTGCTGTATGGCTCAGGAAACTCAAAAAGAGCTCTGTATCAACCTAGAGGGGTGGGATGGGGAAGGAGATGGGATCAAGTTTCAAAAGGGAGGTGATATATGTTTACCTATGGCTGATTCACATTGAGGTTTGACAGAAAACAGCAAAATCCTGTAAATCAATTATCCTTCAATAAAAATAAATAATTTTTTTAAAATGGGAGAGGATATATGAATACCTATGCCTGATTCATGCTGAGGTTTAACAGAAAACAATAAAATTCTGTTAAGCAATTTTCCCTCAATAAAAAATAATTTTAAAAATCTACAATAGATACATAAAAAATAAATAAAAAGAACCCCAAGCATACCACAAAAATAAAATCATCAAGGTACAATGAGCAAAACAAAAAGAAGAAATGAAACACAGAAGAACTACAAAATAAATAAGTAAACCTGGTAAGTAAGCATTAAAATGGCAGTAACTGCATACTTATAAATAATAACTTTACATGTCAGTGACCTAAATACTCCAATCAAAAGAATTGGGTGACTGGATAAAAAACTAGACCCATCTATATGCTGCTTACAAGAGCCTCACTTCAGGGTGAAGGACATGTAAGGACTGACAGTGAGGAGATGGAAAAAGATATTTCACAAAAACAAGCACAACAAGAAAGTGAGGGTTGAACAATATTCAGATTAGAAAACACAGAATTTAAACAAGGCCATAATGAAAGACAAAGAAAGGCATTACATAATGATAGAGGAATTGGCTCAAGAAGAGGATATTATACTCATTAACATATACACACTCAATACAGGAACACCTAAATACATAAAGCAAATTACGCTCCACTAACAGACATGAAGGGAGAAACTGACAACAATCACGCAGTAATAGTAGACGACTCTTCACTGACGTCATAGACGTGTCAACCAGACAGAAAGCCAATAAGAAAATAGCGTTTCAAATAACACAATAAACCAGTTGGAGTTAATTGATGCCTGAAAGACATTATATTCTAAAATAGGTGAATACACATTCATTTCCAGAGCATACAGATTGTTCTCCAGAATAGATCTTATACTAGGTCACAAACCTCAACAGATTTTAGAGAATAAAAATTATATCAAGCATTTCCCCACTGATTTCAAACTAGAAATCAACTACAGAAAGAAAAATGAAGAAAGAATAATAAATAAAAGTGCTATGAAAAATCAATGAGTCAAAGATGAAATCAAAGATAAAAGTCAGAAAAGACGCCAAGAGAAGTGAAAATGGAAACACAACTTTCTATCAACAAAATGAAAAAATCTACAGAAAGAGAAAATATTTGCAAATGCTGAAAGCAATAAAGGATTAGTATCCAAAATATACAGGCAGTTCATACAACTCAATATATATTAAAAAAAAAAAAAAAAGAATAGGCAGAACTGAATGTCCAGTGAGGATGTAGCGATAGCTAACAGGCACATGAAAAGATGTTTAACAACAGTAATCATAAGAGAAATGAAAATCAAAACCACAATGAGATATCACCTCACACCTGTCAAATTGTTGTTGTTCAGTCACTCAGTCATGTCCAACTCTTTGGGACCCACGAACTGCAGCACATAAGGTTTCTTCACTATCTGCCAGAGTTTGCTCAAACTAATCTCCGTTGAATCAGTGATGCCATCCAACCATCTCATCCTCTGTCACTCTCATCTCCTCCTGCCTTCAATCTTTCCCAACATTAGGGTTTTTCCAATGAGTCCGTTCTTCACATCATTTGGCCAAAGTATTGGAGCTTCAGCTTCATCATCAGTTCTTTCAATGAATATTCAGGACTGATTTCCTTTACGATTGACTGGTTTGATCTCCTTGCAGTCCAAGAAACTCTCAAGAGTCCTCAAGCACCACAGTTCGAAAGCATCAATTCTCAGGCACTCAGCCTTCTTTATGGTCCAATTCTCACATCCACGCATGCTGCTGCTGCTGCTGCTGCTGCTAAGTCACTTCAGTCGTGTCTGACTCTGTGCAACCCCACAGAGGGCAGCCTACCAGGCTCCCCTATCCCTGGGATTCCCCAGGCAATAATACTGGAGTGGGTTGCCATTTCCTTCTCCAGTGCATGAAAGTGAAAAGTGAAAGTGAAGTCGCTCAGTCGTGTCCAACTCCTAGCGACCCCATGGACTGCAGCCTACCAGGTTCCCTCCATCCATAGGGTTTTCCAGGCAAGAGCACAGGAGTGGGGTGCCATTGCTTTCTCCGATATCCACATATGACTACTAGAAAAACTATTGCTTTGACGGTATAGTTGGACCTTTTCAGCAAAGTGATGTCACTGCTTTTTAATATGCTGTCTAGGTTTGCAATAGCTTTTCTTCCAAGGAGCAAGCATCTTTTAGTTTCATGGCTATGGTCACCATCTGCAGTGATTTTGGAACACAAGAAAATAAAATATGTCATTGTTTCCACTTTTTCCCCATTTACTTGCCATGAAGTGATGGGACTGGATGCCATCATCTTAGTTTTCTGCATATTGAGGATTCAGCCAGCCTTTTCACTCTCTTCTTTCACTTTCATCAAGAGGTCTTTTAATTCCTCTTTGCTTTCTGCCACTAGGGTGGTATCATCTGTGTATCGGAGCTTATTGATATTTCTCCTGACAATCTTGACTCCAACTTGTGATTCATCCAGCCTGGCATTTTACATGATGTACCTTGTATATAAGTTAAATAACCAGGGTGACAATATACAGCCTTTATGTACTCTTTTCCCAAAATTGAACCAGTCCATTTTTCCATGTCTGGTTCTGTTACTTCTTGACCTGCATACAGGTTTCTCAGGAGGCAGGTAGAGTTGTCTGGTATTCTGATCTCTTTAAGAATTTTCCAATTTGTTGTGATCCACATAGTCAAAGGCTTTAGTGTAGTCAATCAGAATTAGAATCAGAAGTAGATGTTTTTCTGAAATTCTCTGGTTTTTCTATAATCTGATGGATTTTGGCATCAAAATGACTACAAATAACAAGTTTTGGGGAGGATGTGGAGAAAAAGAAACACATGTACATTACTCTGTTGGTGGGAATTGGTGCAGCCACTATGGAAAATAGTACTGAGGTTTCCTTAAAAACTAAAAATAGAACTACCTTATGATCCAATTTTGCTTCTGGGTATATCCAGGCAAAAATTAAACCCTAATTTTTTTTTTTTAAATTTTATTTTTACTTTATTTTACTTTACAATACTGTATTGGTTTTGCCATACATTGACATGAATCCCCCACGGGTGTACACAAGCTCCCAATCCTGAACCCCTCCCACCTCCCACCCCATACCATCCCTCTGGATCATCCCCGTGCACCAGCCCCAAGCATCCTGTATCCTGTATCGAACATAGACTGGCGCTTCATTTCTTACATGATAGTATACACGTTTCAATGCCATTCTCCCAAATCATCCCATCTCCCTCTCCCTCAGAGTTCAAAAGTCCATTCTGTACATCTGTGTCTCTTTTGCTGTATCACATACAGGGTCATCATTACCATGTTTCTAAATTCCATATATATGTGTCAGTATACTGTATTGGTGTTTTTCTTTCTGGCTTACTTCACTCTGTATAATCAGCTCCAGTTTCATTCATCTCATTAGAACTGAATCAAATGTATTCTTTTAAGGGCTGAGTAATACTCCATTGTATATATGTACCACAGCTTTCTTATCCATTCATCTGCTGATGAACGTCTAGGTTGTTTCCATGTCCTGGCTATTATAAACAGTGCTGCAATGAACATTGGAGTACATGTGTCTCTTTCAATAGTGGGATTGCTGGGTCATAAGGCAGTCCATGGGGTCACAAAGAGTCAGACACGACTGAGTGACTTCACCTCCACCTCACCTCAAGGCAGTTCTATTTGCAATTTTTAAGGAATCTCCACACTGTTCTCCATAGTGGTTGTACTAGTTTGCATTCCCACCAACAGTGTAAGAGGGTTTCCTTTTCTCCACATCCTCTCCAGCGGATAGCAGCCATTCTGACTGGTGTGAAATGGTACCTCATTGTGGTCTTGATTTGCATTTCTCTGATAATGAGTGATGTTGAGCATCTTTTCATGTGTTTGTTAGCCATCTGTATGTCTTCTTTGGAGAAATGTCTATTTAGTTCTTTGGCACATTTTTTTATTGTAAACCCTAATTTCTAAAGATACATACACTCATTGTTCATAGCAGCATTATTTACAATAGCCAGACATGGTAGCAAACCAAGTGAACATTAGATTAAGAAAACGTGGAATATCGTGGAATATTATGCAATGATGAAAATGAAATGTTGCCATTTGCAGCAATGTGGATAGACCTAGAAAATACTATTCTTAGTGAAATAAGTCAAAGGCAAATATCACTTATATGTGAAATCTAAAAATAATACAAATAAATAAGTGTATATTCAAAACAACAAACACAGATATAGAAAACAAACTTGTTTTTACCAAAGAGGAGAGAGAAAGGAGATGGAACAAATTAGAGGTACGGGATTAACAAATACAAGCTACTATGTATAAAATAGAGAAGCTTCAAGGATATACTGAATAGTGCATTATCTTGTAACAACCTATAATGGAATATAATCTGCAAAAGTACTGAATGACTATGCTGTACACTGGACACTAGCACAATCTTTAAATCAACTATATTTCAATTTATAAAGGGGAGCTTATAATATTGCTGATTCCAAGTGTTGCTCTTCCACACACAGAGAAATCTCAAAGTGGATTTTAAGACCCTATGAATGCCTTGTTATTCTGGATAAAGAGGGAAAGTTCAAGGAGAATACAGCACAGAACAGAGTAGTTTTCAGGTTTAATTGTTGTATAATCACCATGAAACCTCTGAACATCTGAAAAGTTTGTATTGGGAAGACAGACTGTCTTGGAATTTGGCAGAATATATGTGAGTGTGTAGGTGGTGGGTTTAACTATACGTGTTATCACTATAGACACATTAAGTATTGAAAATAGAGTTTTTACATTGTAATTCTTTTGAAGCTGTGTCAGAGGAATATGAAGTGGTTAAGTGGTTGGAAGAGAAGGCATTCACACTTGTATCTGGGTCACATAGCATTGGTTGGAGCCTGTGAACGCTGTCTCTAGACTGATATCACATTGCACAAACCCTGTATGAAATGGCTGCTGCTGAGAATGCATTTTCACTTTATCTCTCAGGGAGAAAGTAATAAAGTTCTGAATTTTAAAAATCTGAATCCTAAAGACTACTATATACTGATTTTCTACTCTAGCATGCAGTCTGATGCAATATATATATATATATATATATAGTATCAAATGGGAACATGATCTGGAAAAATCTTTTGATGTTTAATGCTTCTGAAGCTATTAAAACTTGAATGACAACTCCAAAAATTTTCTGAAGATGTATCAAAATAGAAAACTTGCATACAAGCTAATACACTGTAACCTCATGTTTTCTTTTAATTAAATGAATTTGTAGTCTGGTCTGAATCTGCAGATGCAAAGAAGAAAACTTGTTTGGGAGAAAATCTATAGATCCAACATGGGAACTGAATTCTGTGATCCTTCTGAGAAAGTAAAAATGTGTGAACTTCTCAGTCCAACCAGTGCCAAGTCCTGCATAAGAGGTGCAAATCCTGTGGATTGGCATTTGAGTATGTTGTAAATTAGCATTTCTCATACTTTAGTGAGTATAAAAGTCATCCAAGGAGCTGATTTAAGATATAGTAAGCCAGACTCCACCCTTGGAGATTCCAGTTCAGTAGGTCTGGGGTTGGTGCAGAAATTCACAATTGTATAAGTGTTTCAGATATTATACACTGTACTTATCAGGAGTAAAACAATCTGAAATTCTCTTTCTTCTGCTTTCAAAAAAGAATCCCCCAACTTTCACAAAGTGTTGTATGTTATTTCTTAAAAGATATAATATTGAAATAACAGCAGCATTGTTTTTATTGCTTTTCAGTTGCCCAGTCATGTCCAATTCTTTGTGACCCCATGGACTGCAGCAAGCCAGGCCTCCCTGTCCGTCACCATCTCCCAAAGTTTGCTCAAGTTCATGTCTATTGCACTGGGGATTCCATCCAGCCATCTCATCCACTGATGCCCTCTTCTCCTTCTACCCTCAATCTTTCCCATCATCATGGTGTTTTCCAATGAATCGGCTGTCCGCATCAGATGACCAAACACTGGAGCTTCAACTTCAGCATCAGTCCTTCCAACAAAGGTTGATTTCCCTTAAGATTGACTGGTTTGATCTCCTTGCTGTCCAAGAGACTTTCAGGAGTCATCAGCACCACAGTTTGAAGGCGTAAATTCTTTGGCATTCTGCCTTCTTTACAATCTATCTCTCATTGTAAAAAGATATAGTATTCAATATAATTGAAATAACACTGCCTACTACTAATCTTTAACATATTTTTTAGGGATTACTATGTCCCAAGCATTGAAAATATTTTACTTATGTCATAATAATATTAAGTAACATTTAGTATTTACTAATTGTCAGGCACTGTTATCTGATTAAACACAAGGTATCTAAATAATGGACTTCTTGGGTGACTCAGTGGTAAAGAATCCACTTACCAGTGCAAGAGACGTGGGTTCAATCCCTGGTCTGGGAAAATCCCTGGAAAGAAAATGGCAACCCACCTCAAAATTCTTGCCTGGGAAGTCCTATGGACAGGGGAGCCTGGCAGGATACAAGGTATGGGGTTGCAAAGAGTTAGAAATGACTTAGGTACTGGAACAAAAACTTCTAAATAATACCTTATGTAATCTTATTCCTACAAAATGACACTATAGTCTACTTTTACAGCTAAGAAAATTGTGACTCACAAAAGACTGGTAACTTGTCTGAGCTTTCCTGGCTCAGATGGTAAAGAATCCGCCTGCAACAGAGGAGACCTGGGTTCTATCCCTGGGTTGGGAAGACCCCCTGGAGGAGGACATGGCAACCCACTCCAGTATTCTTGCTTGGAGAATCCCCATGGACAGAGGAGCCTGGCAGGCTACAGTCCATGTGGTCGCAAAGAGTTAGACACGACTGAGTGACTAAGCCACACACACACATTAGTAAGCAAAATATAATCTGTGAATTCAAAGACTGCTCTTTTCAGTGCCTTATTTTAAAATGATCTAATGATTGTGTTAAGTAGTTAGAATAGAGGAAAGGAGTCCGAAATGGCAGTGGCTAAAAGACAAGGAGGGGAAAAGCCTGCAAAAATAGAACAAAGGAAGGTCAAAGAAAGGTCTGAGGACCGGAGTGAAGACTTCAGGTAGAACAGCACGCCTGGCTGAGCCCAATTTGCATAGAACAGGCCCAGGGGGAAGAAAACATATAAAAGGAGGAGCCAAGCGCTTTCTAGCTCTCTCTCTCTCCTGCATGCATATGCTCTTTCACCACGCACGCACTGGCGTGCTCCTCCACTCTCTTCTCTTCTTCGAGGATGGATTCTCCTGCTATCTTCTAAATAAAATAGAGCTGTAACACTGTTTTGTCTAAGAGCTATGACATGGTTTGTTCAAGACTCAAGAGCTGTGACACACTGAGGGCTTTAAAGTCCATTGCTCCAAATCATTATTGTGACAAGGCAAGAACCAAGAAGCATAAACTTGACTGACAATTGGAAGACAAAAACATCTCAAATGTGACAAATTCCTACAAGTGTATATAATTGGCTAATTTTAAAAATTGCAATGTAGTTGATTTACAGCTTTGTATTAGTTTCAAATCACTGCAGATGGTGACTGCAGCCATGAAATTAAAAGATGCTTACTCCTTGGAAGAAAAGTTATGACCAACCTAGATAGTATATTCAAAAGCAGAGACATTACTTTGCCAACTAAGGTCCGTCTAGTCAAGGCTATGGTTTTTCCTGTGGTCATGCATGGATGTGAGAGTTGGACTGTGAAGAAGGCTGAGCGGCGAAGAATTGATGCTTTTGAGCTGTGGTGTTGGAGGAGACTCTTGAGAGTCCCTTGGACTGCAAGGAGATCCAACCAGTCCATTCTGAAGGAGATCAGCCCTGGGATTTCTTTGGAAGGAATGATGCTAAAGCTGAAACTCCAGTACTTTGGCCACCTCATGTGAAGAACTGACTCATTGGAGAAGACTCTGATGCCAGGAGAGATTGGGGACAGAAGGGGACGACCGAGGATGAGATGGCTGGATGGCATCATGGACTCGATGGACATGAGTCTGAGTGAACTGCAGGAGTTGGTGATGAACAGGGAGGCCTGGCGTGCTGCGATTCATGGGGTCGCAAAGAGTCGAACACGACTGAGAGACTAAACGGAACTGAACTGGTTAACGCTATTGAGAGAGTCAATTCCTAAGCAGGTTGATAAGAAGTCCAGGTTCCCCGAGGAAGAAAAAAGGGGTCTGGGGTTCTCAAGCAGGAGATAGGGGTCTAGAATTCTCAAGGAAAGGACAATCGCTTCCCCCCCACCCCTACATTCCTTAGTCTTAGTCACATAAAACGGTTTTATTCTGTTTTGTTTTTCCTTTAAGCCCAGAACTGATGATTACACGACAAACAACCCAGTTTAAACTCTGTACTGAGGGTTATATAACAACAATGTATCCTGCTTGAGGACAGTTTCTCCTTCCTGAAAACCTTCTGACTAAGCTTGATATCTTAGAATGTAAATTATGGGAGTGGGTCTGGTAGTATCTCTCTATTGTTAAATTTGATTCCTGTTATCCTAAAAGGCAAATTGTGGGAATGGATTTGGTAAATTGTTGCAACTTCGAGACATTCTTTGATTTATTGTAATAACTAATTTAAAAGTATATAACTCCCTTGCTAACACTAGCAAGGGGGCACTCTCATCCCTCTTCTGATGTCTGTGTCAGAAGCTTTCTCTGTCCCTTTCCTTACTTTAATAAAACTCTGCTACACAAAAACTCTGGAGTGATCAAGCCTGGTTCCTGGTCCTGAAGCTAAATCTTCTTCACAGATCATAAATCCAACATCATTCACCATAAGCTATCAGTGCTGATGAAAGAAATTTTCACATATTCAGGTATGTGGGAAAATTCTAGCTTAAATTTGAGTTGGCTTGAATATTATGCTAACTATAATTGTCTCTTGTCTCTTATGTAGTATCAAAAATAGATGGTGACTGCAGCCATGAAATTAAAAGATGCTTACTCCTTGGAAGGAAAGTTATGACCAACCTAGACAGCATATTAAAAAGCAGAGACATTACTTTGTCAAGAAAAGTCTCCATAGTCAAGGATATGGTTTTCCCAGTGGTCATGTATGGATGTGAGAGTTGAACTACAAATAAAGCTGAGGGCCGAAGAACTGATGCTTTTGAACTGTGGTGTTGTAGAAGACTCTTGAGAGTCCCTTGGACTGCAAGGAGATCTAGCCAGTCCATCCTAAAGGAAATCAGTCCTGGATGTTCACTGGAAGGACTAATACTGAGGCTGAAACTCCAATACTTTGGCCACCTGATGTGAAGAGCTGACTCATTTGAAAAGACCCTGATGCTGGAAAAGATTGAAGACAGGAGGAGAAGGGGACAAGAGAGGAGAAGATGGTTGGATGGCATCACTGACTCAATGCACATGAGTCTGGGTAAACTCCAGGAGTTGCTGGTGGACAGGGAGGCCTGGTGTGTTGCAGTCCATGGGGTTCCAAAGAGTCAGACACAACTGAGCAACTGAAATGAACTGAACTGAACTGATAATTGTCTCCTGTCTCTTATGTAGTATCAAACATAGATTATACCTTCTGGATCAAGATGGCAGAGTAGAAAGACATGCCCTCATATCCTCCTGCAAGAGCACCAACGTCACAACTAGTGATTAAAGAACCATCGACAGGAGCATGCTGGAAACCACCATAAAAAAATATCTCACGTCCAAATACAAAGAGGCCTCGATGAGACAGTAGGAGGGACACAGTCACAATAAAATAAAATCCCATACCTGGTGGGTGGGCGACCCACAGACTGAAGGACAATTATACCAAAGAAGTTCTTCCACTGTTGTTAAGGTTCTGAGCCCCAAGTCAGACTTCCCATCCTGGGGATCTGGCAAAGATACTTGGAATCCCCAGGGAATCTGACCTTGAAAGCCTGCAGGATTTGATCATAGAACTTCCACAGGACTGGGGAAACAGAGACTCCTCTCTGGGAGGGCACCAGCATGATCTTGCATGCACCAAGACCAGAGGAAGGGAGTGGTGAATAAAACCTACCTGCTAATGTTGGTCTCCTGTGGAGGCATGGGTCAGCAGTGGCTTCCTGCAGGATAGAACATTGGCAGCAGCAGTCCTGGGAGATGCTCCTTGGTGTAAGTCCTCTTGAAGGTCACCACTAACCCTACCATTTAGCCTGTAGACCCAGGACTGGGTCACCTAAGGCCATACAACTAACAGGGAGGGAGCACAACCCATTCATAAGCAGATAATTGGATTAAAGTTTTCTGAGCAAGGTCCTACCCACCAGAGAAAGTTTTTCTTACCCAGTTCCTCCTATCAGGAAGTTTACACAAGCCTCTTAGCATCTCACCAGCAGGCAGACAGGAGAAGCAAGAACCACAATCCCAGAGAAGCTGAAACAAAGACCACATACAGAAACTTATTTAGGGTGGAAAAGCAGAGAGTTATGTTCCAAATGAAGGGACGGGAAACTCCAGAAAAACAACTAAATGAAGTGGAGATAAGTAAACTTCCAGAAATAGAATTCAAAATACTGATAGTGAAGATTATCCAGGATCTCAGAAAGAGAATGGAGAAAATGCATGAAATGTTTGCCAAAGATCTAGAAGAACTAAGGAACAAACAAACAGAGATGAACAATACACTAGAAGGAATCAATAGCAGAATAATTGAGGCATAAGAATGGCTAAGTGACCTGGAGGACAGAATGGTGGAAATCACTTCCATAGAATAGAATATAGAAAAAAGGATGGAAAAAAAATGAAGATAACCTAAGAGATCTATGGGACAACATTAAACACACCAGCATTCACATTATAAGGGAAGAAGAGAAGAAGAGAGAGAAATGACCCAATAAAATATTTGAAGAAATGATGGCTGAAATTTTCTCAACAAAGAAAAGAAATACTTAGCCAAGTTCAGGAAGTGGTGAGAGTCTCAGGCTGGATAAACCCAAGGAGGTTTATTAAAACACATAGTAATCAAAATGGTGAAAATGTAGAGACAAAGATAAAATATTCCAAGCAAGAGGGAAAAACAACACAAAACATACAAGGGAACTCCCATAAGGTTATCAGCTGATTTCTCAATAAAAACCCTACAAGTCAGAGGGGAATGACAAAATATACTTAAAATGATGAAAGGGAAGAAACTCAAACCAAGAATACTCTACTCAGCAAGACTTTCATTTAAATTTGATGGAAAAATCAAAAGCTTTCCAGACAAGTAAAAATTAAGAGATTCAGCTCCACCAAACCAGCTTTACAACAAATGCTAAAGGAATTTTTCTAAGTGGGAAACACAGGAGAAGGTAAAGACCTGCACAAAATAAACACTAAACAATTCAGAAATGATAATATGGTCCTACATGTTGATAATTACCTTAACTGTAAATTGATTAAATGCACCACCCATTCGGCATATGAGAAAATGTGCACGTATACACTTTCATTTACCACATCACTCTACTTCAGTCAGTTCAGTTCAGTCGCTCAATCGTGTCGGAGACTTTATGACCCCATGAAACACAGCACGCCAGGCCTCCCTGTTCATCACCAACTCCCAGAGTTCACTCAGACTCACGTCCATCGAGTCAGTGATGCCATCCAGCCATCTCATCCTCGGTCGTCCCCTTCTCCTCCTGCCCCCAACCCCTCCCAGCATCAGAGTCTTTTCCAATGAGTCAGCTCTTCGTATGAGGTGGCCAAAGTACTGGAGTTTCAGCTTTAGCATCATTCCTTCCAAAGAAATCCCAGGGCTGATCTCCTTCAGAATGGACTGGTTGGATCTCCTTGCAGTCCAAGGGACTCTCAAGAGTCTCTCCAACACCACAGTTCAAAAGCATCAATTCTTCAGTGCTCAGCTTTCTTCACAGTCCAACTCTCACATCCATACATGGCCACTGGAAAAACCATAGCCTTGACTAGATGGACCTTAGTCGGCAAAGTAATGTCTCTGCTTTTGAATATACTGTCTAGGTTGGTCATAACTTTTCTTCCAAGGAGTAAGAGTCTTTTAATTTCATGGCTGCAGTCACCATCTGCAGTGATTTTGGAGCCCCCCAAAATAAAGTCTGACACTGTTTCCACTGTTTTCCCATCTATTTCCCATGAAGTGATGGGACCAGATGCCGTGATCTTCGCTTTCTGAATGTTGAGCTTTAAGCCAACTTTTTCACTCTCCTCTTTCAATTTCATCAAGAGGCTTTTTAGTTCCTCTTCACTTTCTGCCATAAGGGTCGTATCATCTGCATATCTGAGGTTATTGATATTTCTCCTGGCAATCTTGATTCCAGCTTGTGCTTCTTCCAGCTCAGCGTTTCTCATGATATACTCTGCATATCAGTTAAATAAGCAAAGTGACAATATACAGCCTTGACGGACTCCTTTTCCTATTTGGAACCAGTCTGTTGTTCCATGTCCAGTTCTAACTGTTGCTTCCTGACCTGCATACAGATTTCTCAAGAGGCAGGTCAGGTGGTCTGGTATGCCCATCTCTCTCAGAATTTTCCACAGTTTCTTGTGATCCACACAGTCAAAGGCTTTGGCATAGTCAATAAAACAGAAATTGATATTTTTCTAGAACTCTCTTGCTTTTTCCATGATCCAGTGGATGTTGCAATTTGATCTCTGGTTCCTCTGCCTTTTCTAAAACCAGCTTGAAGATCAGGAAGTTCACAGTTCATGTAGTGCTAAAGCCTGGCTTGGAGAATTTTGAGCATTACTTTACTAGTGTGCGAGATGAGTGCAATTGTACGGTAGTTGGAGCATTCTTTGGCGCTACCTGTCTTTGGGATTGGAATGAAAACTGACCTTTTCCAGTCCTGTGGCCACTGCTGAGTTTTCCAAATTTGCTGGCATATTGAATGCAGCACTTTCACAGCATCATCTTTCAAGATTTGAAATATTTCAAGTGGAATTCCATCACCTCCACTAGCTTTGTTCATAGTGATGCTTTCCAAGGCCCACTTGACTTTACATTCCAGGATGTCTGGCTCTAGGTGAGTGATCACACCTTAGTGATTATCTGGGTCATGAAGATCTTTTCGTACAGTTCTGTGTATTCTTGCCATCTCTTCTTAATATCTTCTGCTTCTGTACTTCTGTTTCACTCTACTTAACCCCCAAATTGCTTGTAACTATTTATATTGTTAGATTAGTCATGTTTCCATTATGGTTTGCAAGTATAATTATCTTTTATTTTTGTCTGGCTATTGATTGTGAAAACTGATAAACTTCTTTTAGTAATATGATTATGTAACCATGATTTGCTTAATACCATTCTATCATGATTGGACAACAGAAAATAATAGAATTCTATATCACTAATACTAGGGGCTTCCCTGGTGGCTCAGACAGTAAAGAGTCTGATGGGTCGGGGAAGATCCCCTCAAGAAGGAAATGGCAACCCACCTCAGTACTCTTGCCTGGAAAATCCCATGGACAGAGGGAGTCTGGTAGGCTACAGTCCATGGCGTCACAAAGAGTCAGACACGACTGAGCAACTTCACTTCATATCTCTAATACTACCATTTACTACAAAAGTCTGTAATCACATTTTAAAATTCAGAAGCATAACAGAATTATCTGGGAATTTTTCAAGAATACAAATGCTCAGGTATTATTGCTTTTTCTCCAAAGCTCCTGGTATGTTTCTAATGAGCAGTCATTTAAAAAAAAAGAGAGAGAGACTAGACCTTATGATGATCTTTTACTTTTATCTTGTTTCATTTTTCTCTTTCATATTCAGTGCTACTATTTCATTTAGCTTGTGTTTTCCAGTTTCTCCATCTCCATCTATTTTGTTTTGTTTTCATTGTTCTTTTTCAAGCTTTTATCAAGTGTAGTCGAAAAGCTAAAATGCTAAAATCTTATGACACTTTGTTTCCATTTGTTTGACTTTATATTCAAAGAATGCTTGATTTCTAATTTACATTGACTCAAAATTTTGATATAGTTTCATGTATTTTGGCATCTAGTATTACTACTAAAAGTCTAGAAAGTTTATTATCTTACTTATTAAAAAAATTTGAATGTGGTTTGAAACTTCTAATCCAATTCTGAAAATATAAAGAAATATTATGTCTAAAAAAACAAACAGGAAATTAATTTGTGATATAGTATTATTAACTAAAGTACAGATTATGTTCAAATTTCACAAAATTTTATGCTAGTGTTCATTATTTGTTTTCATATCTTATGCAAGAACTCCACATTGTATTCAATTGCATTCAGCATCTTCAGCTGCATGAAATAAATTCTGGTAAATTCTCTTTTCATTTTTATTCTATTATAAATATTTTCTCTTTCATTATTATGATTTCTTAGATACACCCATCATTTAAAAGTAAACATTTAATTTCCAAATACATGGGATTTTCAAAGTATCTTTGTAATTAGTTTCTCATTTTGATATTAATTTATCATTCAAATAATTTCTTCTTTGCAATCATTCTCTGTGTTTTTTCAGTCTTCCAACTTTATTGAATCTTTCAATAAAGTCTTTATTGAGTCTATTACTCAATGTCTAAGTTAAAGATCTTGCTTTGTAAATGTCACATTGCATTTGAAAATATGTGGGTTATCTTCAAATATCTTCTGATACTGATTTCTAACAGTATTCCACAGTGATAAGAGAACAGACTATATATAATTTGAATATCTTTAGAACATCAATTTTTGCTCTTGGTCTTATGTCCCTGGATATGCCCCAGTGTCTCCTAGTTCATACTCTATGGGAACTTGAATAGAATTTGTTTCTTACTTCTGAGTAAATTGTGTAAATCTTAATTATGTTGAATTGGTTCATAGAGCTTTTCAGGTCAACTATAGCTTTCTACCTCTCTGTTTATTCATTCTATGAATCTTTGAGAGTTTGATATCAAAACTCCAACTAAAAATTTTATCTATTCAAAAATAATTGTAATAGTGGAACTATATGTAACCTTGTTCTGTATTTTCCAAAACTCTTGTAAATGTGTTATCATATTTTCATAATTTAAAAAATAAAAACAGATTGTTCATCTGCTTTCAACATTAAAGTACAGAAGGTATTTAAAAATCAAAATGGAGTAATTATGGTATGGTCTAGGCATCCAAAATGCATCCAGGTGGTTGTGGTTTTAAACATGTTCCTGCATCACTGACAACTTGAATTTTCTTAACTGTTTCAAACACAAGAGTATCACCAACCATACTCAAAACCATATCTGTTAGCAGCTGCAAGCTGCAGCCTTGTGGTTTCAAGGACTCTCCTTGCAACTATGCAAAAATTTCACATCCCAACCAATCTTTGCTCAGGCACCTTTCTTTCTTGCCAGCTCCAATCCTAATTCTTGACAATTAACTAATGTAACTTTGCCTATATAAAATCCCCCCCATTCTGTAGTCTACACAGCAAAATTCAAGTGTTTCTTGAATCTGCATCTCCCAGGCTTTTGTCCTTACACATATGTGTGTGTTAAGTAGCTTCAATAATATCCAGTTCTGTGACCCTATGGACTGTAGCCTGCCAGGCTCCTCTGTCCATGGGATTCTCCAGGCAAGAATACTGCAGTGGGTTGCCATGCCCTCTTCCAGGGGATCTTCCTGACCCAGGGATCAGACTCATATCTCTTGTAGCTCCTGCACTGCAGGTGGATTCTTTACTTCTGAGCCACTGGGGCATGTCCTTTATCCCTAGTTTAGTTCAAATAAAACACTTTCACATTCCAATTAGAGGTTATTGTTTTCATAAACATTGCTTTGTGTAAGTGGCAGGAAAGATATCAGGAAAACCCCACCTGAGATCAGCTAGAGTCAACTTTGAACTGGTACTTGGTACCAAGCATGGGCATCTTGACCCCTCCCCACCCCAATTCCAGCTTCACAGCAGTCTTCAGGTGTCTCAGTGAGTTCTTCCTGGTATCTGGATCTATTTATCTTTTTTCCTTTGAGTTTTATTGAGATATATTGATGTGTAGTACTATATAAGTTTAAAGTGTACAGCATAATGATTTGACATATATCATGAAGCTCCAGAAGAAGGTGAAGAATGGGGAAATCTGGCTTGCTGCAATTCATGGGGTCTCAAAGAGTCAGACACAACTGAGAAACTGAACAACAACATGAAGTGATTATCAAAACAAGTTTAGTAAATAACCATCATCTCATACAAGTACAAAGTTAAGTAGAAAAATGTTTTTCTTGTGATCACAACTCAGGATTTAGTCTCTTAACAATTTTTATGTGTAACATATAGCAGTGTTAATTATATTTATCATGTCAGGTCCTACATCTGTAGCACTTAGTCTTACAACTCTGAGTTTATACCTTTTGACTGCTTTCATCCAACTCTCCTTCCTTCTTCTTGCTACTTCTGAAACCCACAAATCTGATCTTTTTTCCTATGAGTTTTGTTTGTTTGTTTGCTTTTAAATATAATTGACCTACAATACTATATTAGTTCCTGTTTCACAACATAGTGGCTCAATATTTCTATGCATTTCAAAATGTATAGAAGCCTAATTACAGGATGGCAGAAGAAGATGGCAGAGGAGTAAGACAGGGAGATAGCCAGCCTCCCCACAAATACATCAAACTCATCAAGAATAACTGCTACAAAGCCACCTTTGGGCAACAACAGAAAACCCCAGGCCTCCACAGGGACAGGATAAGCTCCTGGAATAAGGTAGGAGAGAGAATAGAGATATAAAAGGGAAAAGATGGAGAACGTTTGGATGGGAGCTTGTACCCCGAGGGAGGGAGATGAAGCAGGAAGAGTTCCCGTGCACTGGGAAGCTCCCTCACAGGGAGGCCCAAGGGGGACCTGTGGAATCTCAGAAAGCCAGGCAAAGCAGGACTTAGAAGGCAGAAAACAGAGATAGCTACACTTCTCAGCCCATAAGAAGCTCACGGACCATGCCAACAAGAAAATGGCTGGCTGAGGAACTGAAAGAGGTCCACAGGAGCCCTGGGGCACAAAGGGTGGGCCCTGGGAGACAAAGGAAGGACACACAAGCTCGGGACATAGAGAGCAGGCTGGTGAGCCGACACAAGCGCACACAAGCCCTGCGACATAAAAGACGGGCCCGGGGAGCCAACACAAGTGCACATAAGCCCCACAACATAGAGGGTGAGCTCAGCGGGGTGAGAGAAGCCCACTCAAGTCTCCACGATGCAGAGGACAGGGTCGGGGAGCTGAGAAAAGATCCACAGAAGTCCCCTACCTAGCAAGCTCTGGCCTGCAGTGCAGGGCGGGACCAGGGAACAGAAGCACTGACGAAGATTCCAGGGACAAGGCTGAGAGGGCCACTTCGACACAGCTCTGGAAATAGATGTGTCTAACACTGCCAAAGCCAGAAGGACTGCCTAAAGACATACTAAACCCATAGACACCCCCAGAACCTTCTACTGGACACTGCACTGCCCTTCAAAGAGACAATATCCAGCACTATCAACCATAACACAGGCACAAGCACCTCCAACCAGGGAAACATCACAGGACACTAATCCAACCCCATCCACGAGGGCAGACTCCACAACCAAGAAGAACCAGGACCTTGAAAACTTTTTTCCCTCCATAAAAATCACACTTCTTTATTCTCCCTATATAGTTCTGCCTTCATATTAGCTTTATGTGGTGCTATGGAGTTTTCCTCTTTGCTTTTCCTGTTAAAAAGCAAATTCTTTTTAAGATTATTTTTCTACATCTTTTCTTTTTTGGTGATTTTTCTGATTTTGATTTTGATATATTTGACTGCTTTTCTTACAGTTCTTTACCAGCTATAGCTATTCCTGAATATATATAAATCTTTTCACATACATCTATTTATCTTTGCTTTTCTATTTTTTCTTTTGTCTCTTTTTAACCTTCTCTTCCACCTCTTCCTCTTGTCTTTTCTCTCCCTTCTCCTTTTTTCTATTTTTTTCTCCCTTTTATCCTTCTTTCTTTTTTAACCATGTAAGTTAAATTGTTGTGCTCTCTTTGCTCTTTTCCCCAGTTGGCACTCTGCTCAGGCTCAGTTTTCAGACTGTCAGTTAGCTCTGCTTTTAATTGGTCGATATCACTTTTGGTTTTCCTTGTTCACCAAGTCACTCTACTGTACTCTTTTCTTTAGAACACTTTGGTTATAACTATGTGTGTGTGAAAGTGTGGTGCATTTCCCACTATTTCTGTAATTACCTGTTTGATCTACTTGATCTCCTCCCACTAGAACACAGGCACAAGTCGCCCCTAACAAGAAGTCAACACAAACCACTCAACCAATCTTTCCCTCCAAGGGCAAAAGCCAAAAGGAAGAAGGAATAAAACCCCCAAAGGCTGGGAAAAGCAGACCTCAAGTGGAACAAGTTAGAAAAACAGAAAAGACAAAGGAATACAGCACAAATGAAAGAACAAGGTAGAAACGCACAATACCAAATAAACAAAGAGGAACTAATCTATCTGAAAGAGAATTCAGAACAATGATAGTAAAGATGCTCTGAGGACTTGAAAACAGCATGAAGAAAAGGCAAGAAAACTTTAACACAGTTAATGAAATCACTAAGGACATAGAAGAAATAAAGAATAAGCAAACAGAGATGAATGACACAATTACCAAAATTAAAAATACCCTAGAAGGAACAATAGCAGAATAATTGAGTCAGAAGAACGGATAAGTGAGCTGGAAGATAGAATGGTGGAAACAACTGCTGAAGACCAGAATAAAGGTAAAAGAATGAAAAGAATTGAGGATAGCCTCAGAGACTTTGAGACAATATTAAATGCACAAATATTCGAGTTGTAGGGATCCCAGAGGAAGAAGAAAGAAAAGAAAGATACTGAGAAAATTTTTGAAGAAGTTATAGTTGAAAACTCCCCCAACATGGGAAAGGAAATAGTCAATCAAATCTAAGAATTGTAGAGAGTCCATTACAGGACAAACTCAAAGAGAAACACATTGAGACACATATTAATCAAGCTCATAGATGTTAAACATGAAGAAAGAATATTAAAAGCAGCAAGGGAAAATGAGCAAGCAACATACAAAGGAAAACCCATATGATTAACAGTGGACCTTCCAGCAGAAACTCTGCAAGTCAGAAGGAAATGGCAGGATATATTTAAAATACTGAAAGAAAAAAATCTACAACGATTACTATACCCAGGGAAGATCTCATTCAAAATTGAAGAAGAAATCAAAACCTTACAGACAAGAGAAAGTTAAGAGAATTTAGCACCAAAAGCCAACCTTGCAACAAATACTAAAGGGACTTTACATAGAAAACACAAGAGAAAGAAAAGGCCTACAAAAACAAACCCAAAGCAATTAAGATGTCAATAGGAACATATATATGAATAATTGCTTTAAATGTAAATGGATTATATGTACCAACCAAAAGACAGAGACTGGCTGAATGGATACAAAAAAAAAGACCTATATATGCTGCCTACAAGAGACCCACTTCAGACCTAGAGACACATACAGACTGAAAGTTAAAGGATGGAAAAAGATATTCCATGTTAAGGGAAACCAAAAAAAAGCTGGAGTGGCAATCCTTATTTCAGACAAAATGAACTTTAAAATAAAGAATATATAAGAGACAAAGAAGGACACTACATAATGATCGAGTGATTGAGCCAAGAGGACATAACCATTGTAAATATTTATGCACCCAATGTAAAGCACCTCAGTAATAAGGCAAACACTAACAGGCATAAGAAGGGAAATTGACAGTAACACAGTGATAGCAGGAGACTTTAACACTCCACTTATAGCAGTGGACAGATCATCAAAAGAGAGAATCAACAAGGAAACACAAATTTGAAATGAAACATTAGAACAAATGGATCTAATTGATATCTTAAGAACTCCATCCAAATGCAGAAAAATACATTTTCCTCAAGTGCACATGGAACATTTTACAGGATAGACCACATCTTGGGCCACAAATCAAGCTTCAGTAAATTTAAGAAATTGAAACTGTATCAAGTATGTTTTCTGAACATAATGCTTTGAAACTAGACATCAACTACCAGAAAAAAAAAATGCAAAAACACAGACTCATGGAGATTAAACAATACATTGCTAAGTAATGAAAAGGTTACTGAAGAAATAAGAAGGGAAATCAAAAGATTCCTAAAAACAAGACAATGAAAGCTTGACAACCCAAACCTATGGGATTCAGGAAAAACAGTTCTAAGAGGGAAGTTTATAGCAACAAATTCCTACCTCAAGAAACAAGAAAAGCATCAAATAGACAACCTAACTCTATATCTAAAGCATCTTCAAAAAGAACAAAGAAACCCAAATTCAGCAGAAGGAAAGAAACCATAAAAATCAGAGCAGAAATAAATAAAAAAGAAATGAAGGAAACAATAGCAAAGATTAATAAAAATAAAAGTTGGCTTCTTTGAAGATAAGCAAAATAGACAAATTACTAGCCAGACTCATCAAGAGAAAAAGAGAAAAATCAAGTCAACAAAATTAGAAAAGAAAAAGGAGGTTCCAGCAGACAACCCAGAGATACAAAAGATCATAAGAGAATATTATGAGCAATTATATGCTAATAAAATGGACAACCTAGAAGAAATGGAAAGATTCATAGAAAAGTTCACCTCCCAAGACTGAACCAGGAAGAAAGAGAAATTATGAGTAACCCAGTTACAAACACTGAAATTGAAACTGTGATCAAAAATCTCCCCAAAAAACAAAAGCCCAAGAACAGATGGCTTCACTGGGAAATTTTATCAACCATTAGAGAAAAGCTAATGTCTATTTTTCTGAAACTCTCGCAAAAAATTACAGAGGAAGTAACACTTTCAAACTCATTCTATGAAGCCACCATCACCCTGATACCAATACCAGGCAAAGACAACACTAAAAGAGAAAATTACAGACTGATATCACTGATGAACATAGATGCGAAAATCATTAACAAAAATCTAGCAGACAGAATTCAACAACACATTAAAAGCTCACACACCATGATCAAGTTGGGTTTATTCCAGAGATGCAAAGATTCTTCAATATATGCAAACCAATCAATGTAATACACCATTTTAACAAATTGAAAGATAAAAACCATATGATATCTCAATAGATGCAGAAAAAGACTTTGATAAAATCCAGCACCCATTCATGACAAAAACTCTTCAAAAAATGGGCATAGAAGGAATCTACCTCAACAGTAAAGGCCATATATGATAAGCCTACAGCAAACATTATTCTCAGTGGTGAAAAACTGAAAACATTCCCTCTCAGATCAGGAACAAAACAAGGGTCTCTACTCTCATCACTATTATTCAACATAGTTCTGGAAGTCCTAGCTAAGGCAATTAGGGAAGAAAAGAAATTAAATGAATCCAGGTTGGAAAAGAAGAAGTAAAATCCTCACTGTTTCCAGATGACATAATACTATACATAGAAACCCCTCCCCAAAAAAACTATCAGAAAATTACTAGAGTTAATCAGTGAATTTATAAAAGTCATAGAATACAAGGTCAATATGCAGAAATCACTTGCATTCCTATACATTAACAACAAAAAAAAATCAGAAAGAGAAATTAAGGAATCAATCTCATTCACTATTGCAACAAAAAGAGTAAAATATCTTGGGAAAAATCAACCTAAGGAGTAAAAAGAACTGTATATGGAAAATTATAAGATAGTGCTGAAAGAAATCAAAGACAGCGTAAACAGATGGAGAGATATTCTATGTTCCTGGGTAGGAAGAATCAATACTGTGAAAATAACTATCCTACCAAATGTAATTTACAGATTCAATGTGATCCCTATCAAATTACTAATGGCATTTTTCGCAGAACTAGAATGAAAACTTTCATAAATCATGTGGAAACACAAAAGACCCCAAATAGCCAAATCAGTCTTGAGAAAGAATGGAGCTGGAGGAATCAACCTTCTTGACTTCAGACTGTACTACAACGAACATTGGAATACATGTATCCTTTAAAACCATGTATTTCCCTGGATATATATATGCCCAGGAGTGGGATTGCTGGATCATATGATAACTCTATTTTTAGTTTTTTAAGGAATCTCCATGCTGTTCTTCACAGTGGCTGTACAATTTACATTCCCACCAGTGGTGTGGAAGGGTTCCTTTTTCTCCACATCCTCTCCAGTATTTATTGTTTGTAGATCTTTTGGGTGATGACCATTCTGACTGGTTTTGATTTGCATCTTTTCATGTGCCTCTTGGCCATCTGTATGTCTTCTTTGGAGAAATGTATGTCTATGTCTTTTGTCAACTTTTTGATTGGATTTTTTATATATATTGAACAACATGAGTAGTTTGTAAATTTTAGAGACCAAGCTTTTATCAGTTGAGTGCATGCTCAGTTGCTCCGTCATGTTCAACTCTTTGTGAGTCTATGGACTGTAGCCTGCCAGACTCCTCTGTCCATGAGATTTCCCAGGTAAGAATACTGGAGTGGGTTGCCATTTCCTTTTCCAGGGAATCTTTCTGACCCAGGAGTCAAATCCATGTTTCCTACATTTCCTTCATTGGGAGGCAGATTCTTGACCATTGAGTAACCTCTGAAGCCTCACATTCTGCCTAGTATATACTAAAATTCTAGATTGCCAGGAAGAAAGCAGATTTAGCACAAATCACACTGCACAAGCACCTTAGTAGTAGCAAGCAATTCTTATCAATGAGAGTGGAGGGAACACTCTTGTAATCAGAGTTCCCAGATGTCAACCAAGGACCAACCTTATAAGAAGCCTTTCAAAGGATAGCACTGAACTGAATTCTTGGATTGGTCCCTTTATCATTATGCAATGTCCTTCTTTTCCTCTTTTACAGTCTTTGTATTAGTCTATTTTGTCTAAGTGTTGCTGCTGCAGTTTTCTTTTTATTTCTGTTTGCATGGAATCTCTTTTTCCATCCTCTTATTTTCAGTTGATGTGTGTCCTCAGATCTGAAGTGAATCTCTTGCAGTCAGCCACTCTGTCTTCAACCACTCTGTGCCTTTTATTGGAACATTTAGTTCATTTACATTTAAAGGAGTCACTGATAAGTATGTCTTACTATCACTGTGTTAATCATTTGGGGATCCTTTTGTAGTTCTTTTTGTTCCTTTCTTTTTCTTTTGTTTCCTTCCCTTGCGATTTGATGGCCATCTTTAGTGTTGTGTTTTTATTTCTTCCTCTTCTTTGTGTCTTTATTTATTTATTATAGAATTTTTGTGTGTGGTTGTCATGAGGTTTATATATACCAATTTATAAATATAATATATATAATAGTATATATATATATATAAACACATATAAACTGTTTTAATTTGCTGATCTCTTAATTTCACACTCATTTTAACAATCCTGCACATTTATCCCCTCTCCCATATTACTGTTTTCCATATCATATTTTACATCTTTTGTTTTATGTGTCTCTTAACTATTTATTATAGATATAGATGATTTTATTACTCTTGTCTTTTAATCTTCCTACTAGCTTTATTCATGGCAATTTACTACCCTTTTCATTGTTGCTTTTAATATTCCTCTTTATTTTTAATTTTTGCCATTTTAATTATAATGTATCTTGACATTGTCCTCTAAGGGTTGATTCTTCTTTTGATCTATGCTTCCTGGACCTGGATGGACTTTCTTATCTGAAGTTTGACAGTCATATGAATTTTATTTGGTCTCTTAAAACTGGAGTCTTAAGGAGATACCAGTTCTTTTCCTCAGCAGGGGATTAAAGGGAATTTCTTAGTTTGGGGCTGAGGAGGAATTTTCTTGGCAGGAAAGGCCTAGAAGGAAAATTTGATTGAACTGGGTTTGCTGACCTTTTTAATGTGTTTAAAATTGAAGAGATTTATATATATGGGCTCGACCAGTTGTTTGACATTAATTGAATGAGAGATTGAATCCATTCAGTTCTGAAGAGAAGGCTCCTTCTGGCCACTGGGAATCTAGTGAAAGTATTTGAGACAAGTAGCAGCTCCCTTGGGCACCCTATCATGATACTTCGTTCACAGCTCACCTGGCAACACACACATACAAATTGTGTGCTCCAAGCCCCCATGGGGGTTTTAGATTGTCAGTGGAAGAAACTAAAGACACAGAAGAACTGAACTAACTTAAGGGTGACACCTTGAGGAGCTAAGCTCACAAAGAGCACATTTTGGACCCAGTATTCTGTCCTTAGAAATTGTTCAGAGTTTGCAGTAAAATAAAACTAAAAAAAAAAAAAAGAAATGATGTTTCTAAAGTTGACAAGCTCCTGGACATGCAGCTACCCCAAGGTCTCTAGCTGACCTCATATATAATTGAAATAGAGCTAATGTTTTTAAAAATAATTTAATTAATTAATTTATTTTTGACTGCATTGGGTCTTCATTGCTATGCGCATGCTTTCTCTAGTTGTGGTGTGCAGACTTATTGTGCTGACTTCTCTTGCTGTGGAGCACAGGCTCTAGGGCACAGTCCTCACTAGCTGTGGCATGTGGGCCCAGTAGCTGCAATTCAGGAGCTCTAGAATACAGGCTTAGTAGTTGGGATGCACAGGCTTAGTTGTCCCATGGCATGTGGTATCTTCCTGGACTAGGGATTGAACCTGTGTCCTCTGCATTAGCAAGAAGGTTCTTATCCACTGGGCCATCAGGGGAGTCCAGAAATGGAGTGAACACATGAAAATACATATCTTGCCGAGCAATGATCTTGATGGGGCCCTTTTGACATTCCAAAACTGGTTTTTGCATACACAGACAAATCGGCTTCATAAACATCTTTTCAAATGAGCGAATGAGTACTTACAGGAGTAAAGTTGAATTTACAGCTTTTATCATGTCCTTTAAGTGTAAACACAGCCCACATAGCCTGAGACTAGCCTTGGCTCAATCAGTAGAACCTAAAACAAAAACAAAACAAAACAAGGGTAAAGAAGCCTTTTATAAACCCAAGTGAATAAACTTATTCCACCTGTAATGTATTGTAATCTCTGGCTCATAACTGAGTTTTAAAATAAAAAATATGAGATCTCTGTGTCTATCTGGATGTATGTATATCTGTGTATGTATGTCGTAAACATATTTCTGTCTCTAAAAGCATTTTCCAAAAAACTTGTAAATTGCCTCTATTTAATTGATGTAAACAAATAAGCACTTATATAATTTTCAAAAATACAATAAGGGGAATTCCTTGGCAATTCAGTGGTTAGGACTCCACGTTTTCATTGCTGGGGTTCTAGGTTCAATCCGTTGCTGGGGAACTACGATCCTACAAGCCACGTTGTGTGGCCAAAATTAAGCCAAATAACTCATGTTCATGAGATCTGGGAAGTATTCAACATTTGGTTAATGCTGAATTAGTTAATACCAAGTTAGTACTTGGCATTAAAGTTAGTTTAAGTTGTTGATTTAATTAATACATACATGTCTCTAGAATCATCAACATTAGGCATAATACTTTTATTGTACATAGATTTACTGAAAGTCAGTAAGCTTATGTTATCTCTTTTACAAAATGGTCAAGAAGAAACATGTCTTGGTATGATATTTTCATAAGTAATAAAATAGAGATAAATGGTTTAAACATTTTTAGGTGAACTCTTTGAGAATAATTGTTTTACAGTATGTCTATTTAAAAATATTTTCTGCATATTTTTGGTAAGCTGAAGCTTTAAATTTTGCTAATTAAGTTAAATAACAGGAATTCATTGAATGCCTAAGACATTTTTAAATAAGATAACATGCTGAAGCATTTATTGCTAAAGAATTCTGTGCTTACTTACTTTGACTTCTTATAGCAGAGAGACTAAATATGTTTTAGACTATTAGTATATTTTATATTTTTTGAAAATTATTATAAAGTAGCACATAGTTTTAGAAATTAAGATTTTAAAAAGACTGTATATGTATAGTAGGTTATGTGTTGGTGAGAGAAAGTATGAAGAATGGAAATTTTTTGTTAAGGAGAAAGGATTTCAGCCTGAAGCTGGTTATTTCTAAACTGACCACAAGATAATATCCTTGAGAGGTTTGTTAAAGTTCAAGTTAAGATTCCTCACGAAAAGTTCCAGCAAAGTCAAATTTAAATGAATCTATATGATCATTTATGCAAATGATGCACACTTATGCAAATAATTAGGACAATTTTATTGAAACCAGACTTATTTTGCCAACAAATTAGTCTTAATTTGGCTATAGTTGGCAGAAATGAGGGTAATTTTAAAGAGTAAAACCATGTTTCAGTAATGTACCTTTCTGGATATTAAATTCTTATATTGTTAATTGTCTTCGAGGTTTGGTATTTGATGCCTAAGACTCATTTCCTAGATGGCTCCTTGTTGCTATGTTACATTATTGAAATGTTTAATTAAATTATTAAAATGGCATTCTAAGACCATTTTGAAGTTCAACACAGTAATATATCTTTGGATGAAAGTCAGGTGCTTCCTGAACAGCAACCAGGAGACTGTGCATACTGGAAAAGGCATTTAAAGGATTTTCTCCAATCTAGATGAAAGAACTCTTAACTAGTTCATTTGCAGTGAAATTGAAAGGAATTAACTCTTGACTTGGTATTCCCCACTTTAAAAGGCCCCTGAACTGGACTGGACTATTGAGAGGATTTCTGACCTCAAACTCACCATGAAAACAATGTTCAAACAGAGAAAATATACCTTCAAAAGGTCAAGAAGAAGACAACAGCAGTGATAGACAACTGACCCTAAAATCTAAACCACGTCTATAAGACCTATCCTACTAAGTCAGTAGTACTGTTTACTGGGTGTTTGTCTCCCTATCAAAATGCCAAGCTACTGTTTTACTTCTAGCTATACTTTTGCCTCAGTGTTCAGGATGGAAATAAAAATTTTTGTGACGTCATCGCAGAGTATAGCTATTCATGACACGGAATACTGATTGCTTTAAGTCTACTTCTAGAAGCAAACATGAAATGTATGTGTGATAATTTGATATAATTGATAAATATATAGCCTATCTGGCTTCCCCAGTGGCTCGGAAAAGAATCTGCCTGCAATGCAGGAGGCCTAGGTTCAGTCCCTGTGTTGGGAAGATCCCCTGGAGGAGGGCATGGCAACCACTTCAGTATCCTTGCCTGGAGAATCCCCATGGACAGAGGAGCCTGGTGGGAAAAGAGTTGACTACGACTGAGCAACTAAGCACAGCACATAGCCTATAAAATATTTCCCCATCAGCATATATCTCTGTGCTTGTTCACTATGTTTGATTAGTTTTCCCCTGGATGGACCTCCCAGCTGGTATTAGAGGCTACTTGCATTGGCAAGAACCAGTCTGCCAGTGCAAGAGACATAAGAGACCTAGATTCAATCTATGAGTTGGGAAGATCCCATAGAGGAGAAAATGGTAACTCACTCCAGTATTCTTGCGTGGAGAATCCCATGGATAGAGGAACCTGGCAGGCTACAGTCCATAGGGCTGCAAATAGTTGGATATGACTGAAGCGACTTAGCATGCAAGCAAAGTGCATAACTAAGCAAATATAAATACACACACCCACAATCACACCCACACCCAGATACACACAAAGAAGGCCTACCACCACTGAGGGACATGATGGACCCAGAGCAGACAACAACTCTGGCATCAAAGAACAAATATTTTAATCAACAATAATTTTTATTAGCTTAATTAGCCATCAGTATTCTTATTCCCTGGTGGCTCAGAGGTTAAAGCGTCTGCCTCCAATGTGGGATACCCAGGTTCGGTCCCTAGGTCGGGAAGATCCCCTGGAGAAGGAAATGGCAACCCACTCCAGTAATCTTGCCTGGAGAATCCCATGGATGGAGAAGCCTAGTAGGTTACAGTCCATGGGGTCGCAAAGAGTCGGACACGACTGAGCAACTTCACCTTCACCTTCATTCTCATTCCTTCTTGTCCACTGCTCTTTTGATAGACAAAGAAAAGATGGTTCCAAGACTTTGTTTTAAACTCTTGGTAAAAATCATTTTATAAGTTGCACACCCCATATGATTGAGTGGTAGAGCAATTAAAGTATTTGCCTAGTGGTTTTTGATATATGCCATCTTTGGCACTTTAAGTCCAGAGTAAGAGACTGTGTCTTCTGCCCTAGAATCTATCTGACAGCACAGAGGAACAGCCATTGTGATTGGAAAGAGCTTTATCTGATCTGAGTTGGAAAGAACTGAATTTGCCTGTCACCTCTGCATTTCATTAGCTCTGTGTTTGGGAGCTGGTCATTTGTCCTTTCTGAGCCTCAACCTTCCTCTTTTAAAATAAAAGTTATCCATAAAAATAAACACTTCACAAAATAAAAGGAAATTAAATAAGTTCCTAACACAGTAGATGTGAAATAAGAGTTATTTAAATATGCTGTTTATAAGTGAAGTTAATTAACCCTACCTGTATGCAGTTTGAAAAATGAAATTTCCCCAGTATTTACCTTGTTTGTAGATAAATTTTAAAGTATACCCAATACACTGGGTTTGATGAGTCAGTCATAAACATCTCAAACTGTTCAGAATGATGATAGATTTAGATCAAAAGAAGCAAGCACCATGAATATTTCATAGAGCAGTAAACTGCTTTTGGAAAAGCTGCTTCAACTGCTCATACTTTAAAAGAAGTTTAGTTTGCTCATTACTGTAACAGAACTGTTAGAACTACAGATTTAATGCCCCCTCTTCACTATACTCTGGGGGCATAGCTTAAGAATCTTAATAATAGAAATGCATACAGGTCTATTCCAAGGATTTTTCTATCTAGCCAAACATTTATTTATATGTTCAAATACTTATCTAATGATAATGATGGACCAACTAGGAACTAAAATTTAGCATTGAAGAGAGTCCCCATAGAAGAGAAACAAACATAGGAGAGACACAAAAACAAATCATTGAATGTGATAAGTGCTATGAGCATGTTCGGAATGAGGCTCAGAAAATGGAATTGCCTGCAGATAAGTTTCAAGAAGTAACATCTAATTGCCATTCTAACAGATTAATGTCAGGGGAAGAAAGAGAGGAAATTTAGGGCAAAGGGAATAGATGTTCAAGCTCACTGCAATATAAGAGAGCATCACTGCAGTTCAGTCACTCAGTTGTGTCCGACTGTTTGCAACCTCATGGACTGCAGCATGCCAGGCTTCCCTGTCCATCACCAACTCCAGGAGCTTGCTCAAACTCATGTCCATCAAGTCGGTGATGTCATCCAACCATCTCATCCTCTGTCATCCCCTTCTCCTCCTGCCTTCAATCTTTCCCAACATCAGGGTCTTTTGCAACAAGTCTGCTTTTCACATCGGTGGCCAAAGTAATTGGAGCTTCTGCATCAGTCATTCCAGTGAATACTCAAGACTGATTTCCTTCAGGATTGATAAGAGAGCATGGCACACTTGAAAACTACAGATGTTGAAAATAGTTAGAAGTAAGAGGTGGTGGGAGGGGGTCAAGAAGAACAGGTAAACAGAAGAGAGGCTACATGGATCAACTAAGAAGGCTCTTCTGTGTCAAATTTTTTAAAAGACATTCTGAAAGCAAGATAATGATAAAATATATCTCGAATAGGTAACATATTCAGAGGAAAAGGAGACAGAATTTCTTTAGTTTGTCTCTAACTACTGGAGGTGCTCTGGGCTTTCAGGACAGGATTCTGGGTGATGGAATTTCAAGGTGGTGGCAGATGAACCCTACCTTCTCAAGGCAGGCTCTGGAACCCCATTTAGGAATGGCAAGGATCATGTACCAAAACAACTGAGGACAGGTGGGAATGGCAAAAAGTATTAGGCCCCAGTGGAAGTGAAAGGGGGCTTCTCCCCTTGAGATGGCTTCTAGATTGACTGAGAGCCCCAAATAAGAAGAAAACAATGGCAGCACTACCTTTTTATAACAATATTCATGCGCTCATGTCTGAGTCAATGGAGCAGAGACAGAAATGTGGTTATGAAAGGTGATCAGGTTGGAATACCTTGGGGCTTTTTTCTTAGAGCTATGGTTTGTATCATGAATTATCTGGATAATTTCTTATGCTTAAAAGGTCAATTACATAGCAGTCCTAGGGAGAAGAGCTGGTGACCAGATGTGGTATTGGTGCTGCTAGAAACTGATAAAAGCATGTGTGTTACCTCAAAGTAAAAAATTGTTGGATAAAAATGAGATGTTCCAAAAGATGCCCCATTAAGTAGTTTAGGGAGACTGGAGGAAAAGTGTAAGCCAACAGCACACCTTCCTTTTAAAATTCGTATGATTTGTTGGCATTGTGAGAGCAGCTCATCTTTAAGATATTCTTGGACCTTGGCATCCCAGAATTTATTGTAGGAAGAGACCATTACCCAACAGAGAGCTGTGCAAACAGTATGATCTTTATTGGAGAGGACTGTTCTGATGGTTATGGATAAATGTTGTTAGGTGTTCCAAGACTCAAAGTCTAATATCTGTGTAGGCAAAGACATCATTTAGAAAACTGTCAGTGGCAGGAGGCTTGACAATGAGAGATCTCAGAGGTAGTTCAATTCAGAAATCAACTCAAGTCAGAATCTTGAGATCTGTCCTTATGTAGTATAACTTCTGCCAGTGGTTGGAGAGGTATTCTATACTTCAGCTAGCAGATACTTTCAATTTCCTAAATTTGTCATGTTCTCTGGAGAAGGAAATGGCAACCCACTCCAGTATTCTTGCCTGGAAAATCTTGTGGACAGAGGAGCCTGGTAAGGTACAGTCCATGCAGTTGCAAAGAGTTGAACACGACTGAGCAACTTCACTTCACTTCACTTCTGACCTTTAGATCTTTATTAATCCTGTCCTCTCTGCCTAGAATCTCCTCCAATAACATCCTATCTTTCCCTTGTCAAAGAATTTATGCCACGATGACCATCTGTTTATGTCTCCTTTGGTAAATCATATTCTACATGAGAATGGGGCTTGTTCATATCATTCTCCGTTTTAGCTCCAAGGACTAGTACAATAAGCTACCTGTAGTTTCACATAATTATAATGAATGAATGAATTAAAGAGAGAGAAGCTATGTAGGCTCAAGTGTATGAGCTATAATTTTGTTTAGCAAACATAATTCAGCATATTGGTTCCTGAGGAGAGCTAGCATCTTATTTGGGGATAGCTGGACAGCTTTTGAGTGACTAGGACCAATATTGATAGAGTACTGTGATGATTCAGGAAAACTCAGGCCATAGGAAAGATTATACATAAAAAGAGACTATTAAATGAGACTGGAATTTAATAATGAGTAAGACTGTTGAACATGGGAGAAATTAGGCAAAATTACTAGTCGCAGCTAGAGGTCACCTCTTAAAAAGTGACCCATAACGAGTTTTATCAGTAGATCCAATCACAGGAAAATAGAGAAAAAGCAGGTGAGGACTGACAAGCAAGAAATATTGCATAGAAAATTACAACTATTATCTTTAACTAGGCTGATGTTTTGTAATGCTAAAGAATGTGAGGGTAAAAATTTGCACTCTAGTGGTTTTGAGATCTATAGTTAAGCATGGTTTGTATGCAGCCCCCAGCAGAAATTAATCTGGCATTTTTGTCATCCTAACTTCACTACTTATATCTGGTTAGTGAGGCCTACGATCTTCAGTCCTCACATCTGCTAAATGGAAATAATCCATAGGGAGTGCCCAATTCAGGGCTTCATATACAATAGACTCAATAAATGGTACCTGTTGTAAATGTTGGCACCAACACTCAGAGGAACAGAATTTATCATTTTTCTGTCCATTCCCCTCTCCACTACCGCACACATACCTTCTCAAACACATCTACGAACATTGGTAGATTTTTGAGATTCTCTTTGAGTAAGAAAAAGACTAGTAACTCTCTACCAAGGGGCCTGGAGCCATGTACCCGTGAGTAAGCACGTTGTACACTAAATCATTAACAATTGCATATCCATATGTGTAGTCTGACTCTGAAACTGGGAACATGACATTGAAGACCATACACTGTTGTTTCTCAAATTTTGTGGGAACTCATCAAAATAATAACACTTTTTTTCCTTTATCTCTTTCAGGGTTCTTAGCCTTGGCTTCACATTAGAAGCACCTGGAATCCTTTTAAAAATTAATCATGCTCAGATTCAATCCCAGAATAGTGATGGTAGAAATTCCTGAAAATAGGGCTCAAGCTTGGGTCATTTTCTGAAGGTTCCAGGTGATTCTAATGTACTGATTCCACAATTCTAATCTGCTAAGTCAGTGGAGACCACAGACTGTAGCACTGACATCATTAAGTAGCTTGTTTAAAATGCAGAGTCTCAGGCCCCAGTACAGACTAAATCAGAATTCAAACTGAATTGGAATCTGCGCTTTAAAAGTCCTCCCAGTGATTCATAATCACATCAAAGTTTGAGAAGTACTGGTGTAGGTATCAGTGTTTCTCACCTCTGGCTACACAATATATTTATTAGAGGACTTCTGGAAAATGCAGATTCTTGGGTTCTACCCCTGAGATTTTTATTTAATTAGTCTGAGGAGGAGACAGAATAAATATTTTGAAAAATCACCCCCAAGTAAATAAACTGTGCATCCAGGGATGAGAATCACAATGCTAGGTAGGCAAAGACAGTGATAGGCTACATTCAGTAAGGAAAGCCTTTATGAGGGGTACTATGAAAAATGAAGCTTAACAATACCCCCTTTCTCCATGGTTACTTTGAGATTAGCACAGAGAACAAATGCGATCTGTCTAGTGTGGGGTTTTCTAGCAACAGGCTTAAGAAATGTCTGTTTCATGTATTCACAAACATGAATGTTGTGTTTTCTATTCTCTGTTACAACTGTAGTTTATTACAGACTAGCTCTATGTGCATTAGTATAACCAAACTGGAATATGCTACTCTTAGGGACATGACTCATGTTTCAGTTTTATTCAATGGGAACTAATGTAAATATATATTTTAAAGCAAACAGATATTACAGAATAAAATATACCTTTGTCAATTTTAATGATAAAACAAGGCTTCAAAGAAATTTTGTGCTTTTAGTGAACAGTTCAGGCTGTATTCCAGACCTCCTAGTGAAATGGATTTCTTTTCCCTCTGCCCTTGGGACTAATTCAGAAGGAAAGTTTGAGGAACAGTGAGCCAATGGAATTGTTTGAAATATGACACTCTTAATTGATTTGGTTTCAAATCCTCAGCAGTTGGAAGATCTTGGCTTATCTCAAATGCTAGAAATATTGTAACATTTGTCACTTCAGTCTCAGTCAAGGATTAAATGGAGTATCACAAACAGAAGCTAAAATAAATTTTAAAAGTCTTATTTTTGGTTGACTTAACTTTATTCACATGATAGTTATAGGGGCTGACAAAGACTTCCTTTAACATTTCTTTCTTCTGGCAAGTTGATTTAGAGTTTGGTTGCTGAGTGTGGGTTGAAGGGATGTGTGGTGAGACAGATCAGGAGCTTGTTAACATTCTATGTCATCATGAATCCAGTTTACTTTTAACCTTGTGGCTTGTCTAACACATTTGCAGTAAAAATTGGGGAATAAACCTAATGCTTACTGGCAAACATTTTGAAGCCATTGAGAGCAGCTCTGGAGGCACCCCAGATATTGTGTGAACTGGTCAGAAGTGCCATGGGGTGCCAGAAAAGGCACCCCACGACAGCAGCGGGATGTCAGGGCATACAGAAGACAGCCCTGGAGCATTGCAGTCAATTCCAGGAGCTGTGGCATCTCAGTACTGATAGGACCTCACAAGGAGCCATATAAGGATGACTGTAATCAGGACAACGGTGAAGTTGAGACACAGCTCCCGGGTGGATCGTTCCATTCTCAGAGTGGCTTGGTGAGAACTGAAGGCAAACTTCTGGGGGCACACCAAAGACCTCCTGCTTGTCCTTACCTCCTATCAGAAAATAACAAAGAAAACATAAGAAATTAGTAAGCATTCTTTCCTCAAAGGAAACAGAAGCATTATGGAAGGGAAATGTGTTATAGGCTGAATTGTATCCCTCGCTCTAAACTCACATGTTGAAATCCTAATCCCCAGTATCTTGGGATGCAACCATATATATATATATATATATATATATATATATATATATATATATATATAATTGAGGAATGTGGTTATATTTGGAGATAGGGTCTTTCAAGAGGTAATCAAGATGGGTTACATTAAGATGAGATAATTAAGATGGGTCCTTATAAGAAGAAGAGATTAGGACAGAAACATATGCAAAAGGAAGACCACATGAAGACACAGGGAGAAGATGGTCATATGCAAGCCAAGGACAGGCCTCAGGAGAAATCAACCCTGCCAATACTTTGATTTCAGATATCTAACCTCCAGACTGTGTGTGAACTAGAGTTATTACTCTTTCTGGGTCTCCAGCCTCTAATTTCCCCTGCAGATTTTGGACTTGCCAGCCTCTACAATCATATAAGCCAGTTATATTACACACACATACACACACCCTCCCTGTCGATTCTGTTTCTCTGAGAAACCTTGACTTACACAGAGAGCCTTTTTTTTTTTTTCTCTCGGCCTGATGTCAAAAAGACCGATACAGTTCTGATTATTTTCCTGTGATGATTATATTGATGCTTATGGGGCTTCCCTCATAGGTCAGTTGGTAAAGAATCCACCTGCAATGCAGGAGACCTTGGTTCAATTCCTGAGTCAGGAAGATCCGCTGGAGAAGAGATGGGCGACCCACTCCAGTATTCTTGGGCTTCCCTTGTGGCTCAGCTGGTAAACAATCTGCCTGCAATGTGGGAGACCTAGTTTCGATCCCTGGGTTGGGAAGATGCCCTGGAGAAGGGGAAGGCTACCCACTCCAGTATTCTAGCCTGGAGAATTCCATGGACTGTATAGTCCATGGGGTCACAAGAAGTCAAATACAACTGAGTGACTTTCACTTGATAAAATACAAAATATTGCATTTTTATTTCTTCAACTTCTGTGCATATGTGTGTGCATGCTTGCTTGCTTTGCTACCAGCAAGTAAGGTCACCAAAACAGAAAAAAAAATGTTATGGCTTAGAATTTTTATTGCTTCAAATTACATACAGAGGTAGGATACCATAATTTTTCCAGTTTCAAGCTGATCTATCTTTGTCTAACCCTGTGAAAGCATTAAGTAGTTTCAACAGCTGCTTGGCCTCTTGAAATCCCTGCATTGGGCATAGGGCCTACTGGGGTCAACCAAAAGTCCCTCACATAACAGGCACTCAGTCCAAATAGCAAGTGTTAACCCCATGGGTACTTCTATTTCAACAAGGGCTTGTGCCAGCTATTTTTAGTCAAGTCCAGGATGTGCTTATATTGTAAACACTTCAAAAAGTGGGGGTGCTATCTTTATAGTCTGTATAGATAATACTTGTGGAAAAACATGCTTTGAGAAACAGAAAATTATTACTTCCAGTGATGTGGCATAATGGACAGTGTGTATATGCAAACCAAATGAAAGTAAAGATTAAAAATAAAATTTTAAATATTTAGAGCAAAAGTCTGCTATGGAGTAGAAGTTTAAGGGGGAAAAGTGTTTTATTTTCTAAAGTGGAAGTTCAGGGGAGGAAGTCTGCCCTGAATTATGAATTATAATTACTATGTTTCTTTTATTATTAGTGTACCAAATTATTAACTGCATAAACCAGTCAAATGAACCTTTTTAATGTCTTATGTCATTGTTGGTATAACACATAAGTTCCGATTAGATTATATTAACAGGTACGTTGTTGAATGTTGGTTTAAAATATGACCAATGGTAACTGATTCATGTTTCACTTTCCTTTTAATTCTTACTTATATTTTTGCCTTCTACACCATTTCCAATGAAAATCTTTACAAAGATTTGCTTGAAAGAGAAAGTAAACAGAAGAAAATGAAGTATTAAGGAAATAGAATGTATAAGCATGTGTATCAGAGCAGAGGAGGACAGGAAGTTGATTAATTCAGGCAAGGGGCCTAAGAACAAAAGAATCTAAAGACTCTAAAGCAGATTCTCCCTTATGGATTTATTGATGAAGTTAAATCCTTGTCCAAACACTAATTTATTTGAGTAAGTCCAAAGAAATACAAAGATATGTAAAAAATATGAGGCCTTATTTACAATGATCAAAACAACCCATTATTTTGCCCAGGAAGGGCAAAATAACTGTCCCATCAAATCTTATGAGACTGTGACCCAACAGGAACATATTCTGAAAATGTTGCTGAAAGTTGTCCAGAGCTTTGTTCATGTGACCTTCACAACAATTCGGACTTTTACAACTCAGGCAAGTTTTGTGATTTTTCTCTCTCCCAAGATTATTGCTAAGAAGCTGACTTTTAGAGAGAGGTTAAGTTGTTTGTGTGATGACACATAGCAAGTTAGAGGCAGAACTAGAACTGGCAGACTGGAAATAGTTGTTGGATTGTGGTTACTCTGTAGGAGTGATAACATGGATGATAACCACAAATAACTGCCCTGGCTCGTGTAAATTTTTGACCTTTGGGAAAACAATTTGACATTTTTAAATTGAGGTTGATAATGTTCATTCTCTTCTATCTGGCTCTTTCACTCTTACTTTAGAAACGCAAGCACATATATACCAGGATTTACATATATAAGAATGTTCATAGCAGCATTTTCATAATATCCCTAAGCTGGAAACAACTCAAATGTTCATCAGCAATAGAATGAATGTGAACTGTGGTATGTTCATACTTTCAAATGTTATAGCACAAATGAAATATATGAACTACAGCACCATGTAATAGATGGGTGGATTTCACAAAAATAACTATGAAGCAAAAGAGGAATTTACAAAAGAAACACAGAATGTAATTCTATTTCTTCAAACCCCAAAACAGGAAATTTAACTATATTGTTTAGCAACACAGACAGAAATGGTAAAATTATAAAGAAAACCATGGATAAGACTAGCTCCACAATTAAGATGATGATTACCGATCATGAGGCAAAGAGAAAAGTGATCAAGAATGGAATGTTGGAGTGTGCCAATGACAATTTCTTGACCTGAGTGATATTTATACAGATGTTGCCTTACAATAATTGTTCAAAGGGTATGTTTTATGGACTCTTCACTTTTTTTTCAATGGTCTCTGAATTGACAGCTACTCATCACACTTCTTTATTACCTATGGTTTACCTCTTACTATATCTTGCACTTTGATGGTAAGCTTAAATGCTGTTGTTTTGTATGTTTTCAAAGTAATAAAACACAGCATTAAGGTGGGAATTTCTAATGAATCCAATTCAATCAACATATAAGCTAACTATAGGGAGTGGGCTCTAATTTCACACATATTTATACCAAAGTTAGGTAAAACCTCAGATCAGCAATCTTCCATTTTTCTGCTGTTAACCCACAAAGACAATTTTGGCCTCATTTTAAATCTTTCCTGACATCAAGATCACAGTATATGATTCAAAGTGAAAAAACAGAACTCTGAATAAACTGTTGATATTAACTTTCTTTGAATGGAGACTTTGAAAAGATGGAAGACATATTTTCCTGTATGATATTTTTTAATAGGAAGGGAGAAAACACATGCCATAAGGTGAAAAAAAGGAAAACAAGAATCAATCATATTCACTTTCTAGTCTAAGAAACACTGTGTACAACAGGCATTGTCTGTTTCATTAAGAAATGTAAATATTCCTGTGCTTTTCTTATTTGCAGCTTGTACACACATACACATTGTATGCTAAGCTTAAAAATTCTGCTGTTACCTGAATAGGGTCAAGGACACACTGGGCTGCAGTAGGCTTCTCCCTCTCTCTCTCCTACTTGGGCTCCAACTCCTGCTTGTCTCCCAGGCTGTCTGGACTTGTGGGCTCTGGGCAGGGCCTAAAGTAGTCCAAGGGAGGTGGCAATCACTGTGATGTCACTGGTGAAACATCTCGAAGGAACAACCTCCAAAGGTTGGAGGCTATTTGTGTTTAGGGGGACATGGAAATGTGTTGACTAAGGCTATTCCTTTGGCTGTGAATTTGCATTATTAATAAAAGCTCAAGGACTTAAAATCCTTTTCTTTCCAGTTGACTTTTGGTACAATTGATGTAGGTTTTAAATTCACCTTTTACATCTTCACAAGTATCTCTAACATGTGTTCAAAACACTATAAACCAAGAGTGATAGACTAATATTAACAAATTTTTACTGCATTTGGCTGCCTCTTCCACTTAGCATATGAGGGTGTAAAACTGTAACTTCATTTAACCACCCGTATTTTCAGCTTTTTGAAGTATAAAGAATTCTCTGCCGTGCACATGCACTCCTCTAACCACACACATGCACCAGAATTCGATAGGCATCTTTTAGCTCCTTCAAAATTGACTTTAGTCCAAGTGGTGAAAGCTATCTCCCCAGTCACCTGTTCCACATAATTTTCCGGCTAAGCTGTATGTTGCAAGTTTACACATTAATATACAGTTTCATCTGAAACAGCTGTAGAAGCCATGGTTTATATATCTCTGTCAATATACTAATACAGCAGTAAACCCATACAGCAAAACTCAGTCATTTGGCTAGATTGAGGGTAGCAGGAGAACTGGTAAAAACTAGTGGAAAGCATGAGTTATAGAATATATCTGAAAGAAATAAAATTGTGTAACATTCAAACATAAACATTTACTAAAATTTGACTACTAAAATGAGTTTGTAATAAACATTTTAGGTGTCTGGTGGTAAATGGAACCTCTGAAGGGTTTAACGGGCTCAGTGGTAAAGATTCTGCCCACCAATGCAACAGACATTTCCATCCCTGGGTCAGGAAGATCCCTGGAGAAGAAAATGGCAACCCATTCAAGTCTTCTTGCCTGGGAAATCCCATGGACAGAGGAGACTGGAAGGCTACAGTCCATGAGGTCACAAAGAGTTGGACGCGACTGAGCGAATGAGTACAAAGTATTTAACTGAATTTGAAAATACATCCATTAAACATGACCCCAGCAATTGTGTGTGTTCATCAAATTCTTTCTTTATAGATGACAGAACAAACTTCTCCTCTGAATTCCCAGGTAGAGTCAATCAAAATAATGTGTTCGCAGAAGATGTAAACAAAATTCCGTGTGTGCACACATGCTCAGTCGCTTCAGTCATGTCCAACTCTGTGCGACCCTATGGACTGTGGCTCACCAGGCTCCTCTGTCCATGGGACTCTCCAGGCAAGAATACTGGAGTGGGTTGCCATTTCCTTCTCCAGACTTTTCCCCATTATTCCTCATAAACTAAAAATATTACTAAAACAAAAACTTTCCACTCCATTTCTTCACTTTTTATATAAACTCAATGTTGGGGAACCTTAAGACAACATTCTGTTGTCACATGCCTTGTAAAAAGACAAGACTTACTGAAGTGATAGGTAGGATACAGAAATTATAGTTCAGTCAAACACTGGCAAACTTCTTGAATGTAATCAGATTTCTGTCTTTTGCTTCCAACCCTTTACCAGGTTGTTTCAAATGTTATGAATGTTTCCCTACTCACTAAGTCACACCCATTCCTTTATTAACCACTCAAAATTAATTTTTGTCCAGTTAAAAAGCTATATATTTATTATAATATATTGAAAATATAAAAGTATAAAGAAAATTTAATATCAGTACCCAAAAGGAAAAAAAGTTCATATTACTTTTTAGTCATGTTTGAGGTTACATAGACACAATCTCAAATTTGCAAGATATCTTCAGTAAAGGAATCTGATTCTTGAAAAGCCTTTATCTTTTATAATTCTTGCAGAATTAAATTACTTGTACTGTACCATGTGTTGGTATTGGATTTAAGGGACAAGCATTTATTTTGTATATGTTGGAATAGGAATTAGCTCTCCAGTATTTAAAATGCTAAATACAATGGGGAAGGGTTAACATCACAAGGCAGCTCACTAATACTGTTAATTTTATTTACTTGGTCAATTTCAATGACCAATGAAATGTAACTTGAAAGATAAACTCCTACTGCTTATCCATGAGTCTGTTTAGTTGTTTCTTTGGTTGTCCCGTTTAAGTTGGTCTAACATTATGCCAGGGATTATTGTTCCTGGTGCACTGACAAATTCCCAGATAGATACTTCAGAAGCTTTTTGATATTAATGGCTTATCCTGTGATATCATGAGATATTACTGAGCATTTAGCTTCTTGTTAGTTGACCTAACTCTCTCCTGAAGAATTTGCAAGCCATTCAAAGTCACATGACAGCCATTCAACCTCAAGTTTAACCCCGAGCATCTGCAAGTTCAAAAAAACGTCAGCATATTGTCTCTTAATTAACAGGCTGTGGAATAATAAGATTTTAAACCCCACTACCAAAGAAAATTTGCCTTCAAATTAGCTTTACTTAATTCTCTTGGTATTTTCTTTTTTGTGAGCAATTCCCATGACATAACATTCCATATTAACTTTCTTTCAAGGTGCTTTTCTTCCCATCAGCAGGAGGACATACTAAATTAGTAATCTTTGACATTATTTCTATCCCTGTTAATCTAGAATTTATCCAAAGGCCTTTTACTAAGAAAACAACATACATATTGACATTGGTATTGAAGAGCTAATTGGCATTTATTTCTTCCCATCCCATATGTTATATACATTCTTAGCTCTAAAATATTTTATCCTTTGAAAATCAATGTTGAGTTCTTATGCCTGATTATAAGCTTAACTAATTTATTTAATTTATTCACAATTTCTGTCCACCTTTTTACTTTGGGAAGCAATAAGTGAAGACATCATGTCAGTCCATGAATCAACAAGTCTCTGACACAGTGGGAGAATTCAGTAAGGCCCTGATGAAAGGCGATGGCTCAGCCCATCACAGTAATGAGTATGATGACTATGTGCCTCTCTCACCCCCACATCTTCACATTCAATCGATCATGGACCTGCACAGACAGAAAGAAACAGCTTTCTGCTATCACCTGTCAATATCCCACATAAGTAGAAACCCAGAGAAAGACGAAACCGTATTCCTTGAAGCTCTCTTCATATCCTCGAAAAATCAATGATTATTATCTGCATTTTAAGCCGCTTGTAGCAGATGTGTGATTTTCATCTCACTAACTGAATTTTAATTTCAAAAGCAAGGATAGTTGCCTGTATTTCTTTTGTTTCTCCAGCCATGCATTAAACTGGTAAAGAATCGTTAATAGATGCTCTAGGATATACAGAAAGGGGCTTAGTTTGAGCCTCCATCACATCACATCTCCTACTGAGATCTAGATGTGTCTGAGCATGCCAGGCAAACCTGGGTGGAGGAAACTGCAGTCTACATCAAATCTATTTGTAAAAGGACCTAGAAGCCACCTGGGAAAGAAAATTCCTTTGAAGGGGAGTCATCAAGAAGATACATGTGGTTCAGCAAAAGGGAGAATATTCAAGCTATTCTGTTGCACATAACAGATGCCCTGTGCTAATCTAGGTCCTGTGAGAAGCAAGATGCCAAGATGGGACTAAATATGCAAAAAGAAAAATGTACTGGGAGAAATACCTGTGAGAGAAAAAGGAAGGGAAGTTGGACTGTACTTCTAAGGAAAGTCTGACAAAGCTGTTAGGAAACTTCAAATCAGAGATATCTATCAGAAGTGTCCCACGAATCTCAGGGTGTCCCCCTTTGTATTACTCCCATGCTCAGTTCTTGACTGAGAGCAGCCAGGGAAGCACGGCCTCTGTGCAAACCTGATTATGATTTCAGAGCAGAGCAGCTGGAGTCCACCTCAATTACAGTCACATGTTAGAGGAACCTTCCAAGGCCACCAGACTCACATACTACCCATCCTACTCCACTACAGCTTGTTTGGGTCCTGGGGAAGGAGAGAGAGCTATGGATAACAGCTCTATAACTCTTTGACAATTAAGGTCAGCAGTGTGGAACACTGAAAGGGACAGAGAGATTCTCCCTCTACCTGTGCCTTCTCGTGGACCTCGTGTATCCATGGAACCAGCAATGTAATGTCCTTCCACTGAAGTGTCACGGAGCCTGGCAGAAGCAGAAATACTGATCAAGACTTCCTTGCAGTTTATATTAAGCTGTGCAGGCCTTAGTTGCAGATGGCATCAGAGAAGAACTTGAGCTAAAGGGCAAGAAAATGGCAGGCATTATGTGGTAGCTGACAGTACGTGTGCATGAGCACATGTCAACCACCTCCTAAAGTTGCTAGAAATAATCAGGAGGAACATTACAGGGGCATGCAGTCTTGCATAACAAATGGGAGCAAAAGCCAGAAAAATACGTGTTAGTTCTGTTTATAATAACCCATTTTAAGTCCTGGATTGGTGAGGTGACACCTGTTAACATCATTTGACTTGGAACCAATTAAATTACTCTTCTCTGGAACAAGTGTATTTCTGGTCTATAATAAGATTCTGCAAGCAAACAGCTTTCTCTAAGCCCATTAAACATAGCTGCTGAAGGGGAGAAAAAGAAAGGAGTAGCCAAAAAAATGTATTTAGTACTAGGCTATATACCAACTGTCCACAAAACATTCCCATTTTTCAGATTGGTTTTATTATTTTTCTGATGGGAAATAAAAATTCAGCAGACTTTTGATGTGCTGTTACTGAATAGTTCAGGGAGATTCTAGTCAGACACATCCACTTGAAACATCCTGTTCTTAGTGAATTTGACCAAGAATAATTTTTCTAAGTCTCTCTTGAGAATCTGTCAGTCAGAATAACACAATTACAGTTTCAGTAAGAATGAGACAGATCAATTGATCGGACAAAATTGCTGGTTTTTCTCTGTAACCAAGTTTATTTGGTTTTAGCTTTTGGCTATTAAAGTGGAGAGAACAGAGTCATGAAAAATCATGGCAATCTCTCTCTGCTCTCTGTGAAGATGATAAGAGAACAAAAGTGCCTAGTTGCAGTAATGTGAAAGATTAGCTAGATGCAAGATCAGGCTAGGTTTCCTTTTGGATGAGGGATATGCTGCCTCTGAGGGCAATTGGGCACTTGTTCTTCAGCCTGGGGAGTAACCTAACCTTTTACACTTTTACAGTAAGTGAATGTGGAGTTGCCAGGACCTAGTATTCTGGGAATTTGGGCAGCTTATCTGGGAGAGGTAGTTCAGGCCTTCTCTCTTTACTGTTTATTTTGTGGCTTCTTGCCCCCATTTGCCAGTGTAGAACAGAAAAGGAGATCTACACACTTCAGGCTAATTATATCTGTGTCTACACGAGGGTACACATTTTGTGCTAACAAGCTAAATTTTCTTCTTCTATTATCTCTCTTTGCAAGGTATTACAGCACTCACTAGCCATTTACATGTCAACCACTCTACCAAGGAACAACACAAGCACAAGACATCCCTCTACATTCTCTACAAACAGCCACATCTGCTGAGAACCACCACTCCTTGCCTCGAGTATTGACCTTGCCTACAAGATACCCTTCCTCTGCAACTGCCTCTGCTAAGTAACATAGCTATTGACTATTGAAGGTTAAAAAAAAAAATGTTACACTTACTTCCAGAGCAAAATGAGGCACTGGGAAGAACTGTGTCTCTTTCTATGTGTTACATCCTGTTGAGGAATACCAAAGGAATACTTCCTCACTCTCACTTCAGTGTTTTCCAAGACACTCCAATAGGCATCTTTTTATCTAAGACTTAATTCCTCCCTTCACTACTAAGATTTGATATTGCACACACCAAATGTTCCTTCTATTAGGATGAATTCTCTCTCAGGAGGAGCCTAAGTTCCCAAAACAAATCAGATTTTATCAGGCCTGCTCCATCAGTAAATAGCACAAGCTTAGGAACAAGACTGGGAGCTGACTGTGGCTCAGATCATGAACTCCTTATTGCAAAATTCAGATGTAAATTGAAGAAAATAGGGGAAACCACTAGACCATTCAGGTATGACCTAAATCAAATCCTTTACGATTATACAGTGGAAGTGACAAATAAATTTACAGGATTAGATCTGATAGAGTGCTTGAAGAACTATGGATGGAGGTTTGTGATATTGTACAGGAGGCAGTGATCAAGACCATACCCAAGAAGAAGAAATGAAAAAAGCACAATCATTGCCTAAGGAGGCCTTACAAACATCTGAGAAAAGGAGAGAAGTGAAAGGCAAAGGAGAAAAGGAAAGATATGCCCATGTGAATACAGAGTTCCAAAGAATAGCAAGAAGAGATAAGAAAGCATTCCTCAGTTATCAATGCAAAGAAACAGAGGAAAACAATAGAATGGGAAAGACTAGAGATTTTTTTAAAAAAAATCAGAGATGCCAAGGGAACATTAAATGCAAAAATGGGCACAATAAAGGACAGAAACGGTATGGACCTAACAGAAGGAGAAGATATTTTGAAGAAGTGGCAAGAATACAGAAGAATGATACAAAAAATGTTAATGACTTAGATGATCATGATGGTGTGATCAGTCACCTAGAATCAGACATCCTGGAACATGAATTCAAATGGGCCTTACAAAGTGATGCTATGAGCAAAGCTAGTGGAGATAATGGAATTCCAGTTGAGCTATTTCAAGTCTTAAAAGATGATGCTTTGAAAGTGCTACAGTCAATATGTCAGCAAATTTGGAAAACTCAGCAGTGGCCACAGGACTAGAAAATGTCAGTTTTCATTCCAATCCCAAAGAAAGGCAATGTGAAAGAATGTTCAACCTATGGCACAATTGTAGCAAAGTAATGCTCAAAATTCTCCAAGCGAGACTTCAACAGTAAGTAAACTGAGAACTTCCAGATATTCAAGCTGGATTACAGAGGAACCAGAGGTCAAATTATCAACATCCATTGGATCACAGAAAAAGCAAGAGATTTCCAGAAAAATATCTGCTTCTACTTTATTGACTACAGCAAAGCCTTTGACTGATCACAACAAACTGTGGAAAATTCTTCAAAAGATGGAAATACCAAACCACCTTACCTGCGTTCTGTGAAATCTGTATGCAGGTCAAGGAGCAACAGTTAGAGCTGAACATGGAACAATGGATCGGTTCCAAACTGGGGAAGGAGAACATCAAGGCTGTATATTGTCACCCTGCTTATTTAACTTATATGAAGAGTACATCATGCAAAATGCTGGGCTGGATGAAGCACAAGGTGGAGTCAAGATTACTGGGAGAAATATCAATAACCTCAGATACACAGATGACAAAACCCTTATGGCAGAAAGTGAAGAGGAACTTAAGAGCTTATTGATGAAAGTGAAAGAGGAGAGTGAAAAGCCTGGCTTAAAACTCAACATTCATAAAATGAAGATAATGGCATCCAGTCCCATCACTTCATGGCAAATAGATGGGGAAACAATGGAAACAGTGACAGACTTTATTTTCTTAGGCTCCAAAATCATTGCAGATGGTGACTGCAGCCATGAAATTAAAAATCACTTGCTCTTTGGAAGAAAAGCATGACCCACCTAGACAGCATATTAAAAAGCAGAGACATTACTTTGATGACAAAGGTCTGTCTAGTTAAACCTGTGGTTTTCCCAGTAGTCATATATGGATGTGAGAGTTGGATTATGAAGACAGCTGAGTGCTGAAGAATTAATGCTTTTGAAATGTGGCATTGAAGAAGAAGCTTGAGAGTCCCTTGGACAGCAAGGAGATCAAACCCATCCACTCTAAAGGAAATCAGTCCTGAATATTCACTGGAAGGACCTTTGCAGAAGGTGAAACTCCAGTACTCTGGCCACCTGATATGAAGAAGTGACTCACTAGAAAAGACCCTGATGCTGAGACAGACTGAAGGCAGAAGGAGAAGGGGACAACAGAGGATGAGCTGGTTGGATGGTATCACCAACTCAATGGACATGAGTTTGAGCAAGCTCTGGGAGTTGCTTATGGACAGGGAAGCCTGGCATGCTGCAGTCCATGGGGTCTCAAAGAGTCAGACATGACTATGTGACTGAACTGAACTGAGGCACAAGTTGAGGTCCTACCACATCAGTGTCCTTACACACGTGGTGCAGTATGTTGTGCTTTCTACCAGTTATCTTCCCATTGGAGTCAGATAAAAATGGACTCTTCTGCACTATAGACAGAAAGCATATTATTTCTTACTTCAGTGGTTTCCTGATTAGGTTCAAAATCTTCAAGTTCAGAGGCAAGGCCTTAGAGTGATCTAGCTTCTAAACTCCCTGACCTCCTCTGTAGCAATCCCAAACCTGCAGTTCCTCAGATGTTCTCTTCATGTATGCATACGCTATTCCCTTTGATTATGCCACATTTTACCCCTTTCCTCAACACCTCCCACCTTTCTTTGATGATTAATAACAGTACTTGATTCAAGTGTCACATTCCCTGATCCTCAAGACTGGGACAGATGAATCTCTGATCTGTGTAGCCCTAGTTCAGTTCAGTCGCTCGGTCACGTCCAACTCTTTGTTACCCCAGGAGAGCACGCCAGGCTTTCCTGTCCATAACCAACTCCCAGAGCTTGCTCAAACTAATGTACATTGAGTCGACGTTGCCATCCAACCACCTCATCCTCTGTCATCCCCTTCTCCTCCTGCCTTCAATATATCCCAGCATCAGGGGCTTTTCCAGTGAGTCAGTTCTTCACATCAGGTGACTAAAGTATTGAGGCTTCACCTTCTGCATCAGTCCTTCCAATGAATATTCAGGACTGATTTCCTTTAGTATGGACAGGCTTGATCTTCTCGCTGTCCAAGGGACTCTCAAGCATCTTTCCAACACCACATTTCAAAAGCATCAATTTTTCAGCACTCAGCTTTCTTTATGGTCCAACTCTCACATCCATACATGACTGGAGAAACCATAGATTTGACTAGACAGACCTTTGTCATCAAAGTAACGTCTCTGCTTTTTAATATGCTGTCTAGGTTGGTCATAGCTTTTCTTTCAAGGAGCAAGAGTCTTTTAATCATTTCATGGTTGCAGTCACCATCTGCAGTGATTTTGGAGCCCAAGAAAATAAAGTCTGTCACTGTTTCCATTGTTTCTCCATCTATTTGCCACGAAGTGATGGGATAGGATACCATGATCTTCATTTTTGAATGCTGAGTTTTAAGTCAGCTTTTTCACTCTCCTGTTTCACTTTCATCAAGAGGTTCTTTAGTTCCTCTTCACTTTCTGCCATAAGGGTTTTGTCATCTGTGTATCTGAGGTTATTGATATTTCTCCCTGCAATCTTGATTCCAGCTTGTGCTTCATCCATCCCAGAATTTCGCATGATGTACTCTTCATAGAAGTTAAATAAACAGGGTGACAATATACAGCCTTGATGTTCTCCTTTCCCAGTTTGGAACCAGTCCATTGTTTAATGTTTGGTTCTAACTGTTGCTCCTTGACCTGCATACAGATTTCTCAGGAGGCAAGTAGGGTGGTTTAGTGTTCCCATCTCTTGAAGAATTTTCCAGTTTGTTGTGACACACACACACAGTCAACGTCTTTGCTGTAGTCAATAAAGCAGAAGTAGATGTTTTTCTGGAACTCTCTTGCTTTTTCTGTGATCCAATGGATATCGGCAATTTGATCTCTGGTTCCTCTGCCTTTTCTAAATCCAGCTTGAACATCTGGATGTTCTCGGTTCATGTACTGTTGAAGCCTTGCTTGGAGAATTTTGAGCATTACTTTGTGTACCCCTAAGCGCTATTTCTTTGGAAGGAATGATGCTAAAGCTGAAACTCCAGTACTTTGGCCACCTCATGCAAAAAGTTGACTCATTGGAAAAGACTTTGATGCTGGGAGGGATTGGGGGCAGGAGGAGAAGGGGATGAAAGAGGATGAGATGGCTGGATGGCATCACGGACTCAATGGACATGAATCTGAGTGATTTCCCAGAGCTGGTGATGGACAGGGAGGCCTGGCGTGCTGCGATTCGCGGGGGGTTGCAAAGAGTCAGACACGACTGAGCAACTGAACTGAACTGAAGCGCTATTGATTTCACTGTATTGTCAGTACTAACCTTCCTGTCCATCTCCTCTCTTTAAGAACAAGGATTGTGTCTCTCACCCATGGAGACCCAGTAGATCGACAAGCTGTGCATGCAATGTAGTGGGCATTCTACAAGAATTTGTTAAATAAATATATGTATGAATGTAAAGTAGTTAATTAATAACTGCTCAGTTCTGGAAAGTCATAGGCAAATATGTTCTACAAATAAAATGCTGTAATTTTTACCAGTTTACATGAGAAAATAAAGTGATATTTATAAGACCTGTAGTAACTCAAACTACTGAGGCTTTCTTGATCTAAGAATAGTACATTCCAGGCTTCCTACCACTGACCAGGTCTGATGGCTGTTTATTAGGTTGGCACATTATGTGCTTTAAAGGGATGATTTTCTCTCTGCTGTTGAAGATGAGCAACAAACAATGTATTGATAATCTGTTGTAGTATTTTTAGAGAAATTTTTAAAATTTAGGAATGTAAAAATAATTTAATTTAACATTAAATTATTACTACACAAAGTTAACAAATCTTAATTTTTTGTTATGAAATTAGACCATATGGACTCCCACTTGGTCCCTGGTCCAGCAGAGGCCCCCTGCCTTGGCAGGGGAAAATGCTTTTTCTATTTGAGTTCACAAAGCCAAAAATCAAAACAGATAAAAGCAGCACAAGTTTTATTCAATTGTCAGAGATTGGTGAAGTGAGAACTTAGTTTACAAATCCACTTCACACCCAGGGGATGACTAAGACAAAATGTTAGGGCAAGATACATAAAAATATTCTGAGAAGAGGTGGGATTCTACCTGGAACTGGAGTGCCACCTCTTTTCTGCCCTTGAAGTGGTCTTTTGGAATCTGCATTGGAAGTCAGTTGATTATCATGGTGGGGACATGCAGAAATCTTACTCAGTCTGAGTTGTTGGGAGTCAACATCATCAACCTTCTGGTTCCGGCAAGTCTGAAGTCTAAGTGCTTGTGGTCAGTGTACAGCTAACTTCTTAATTATTTCAGTATCTGCAAAACAGCTTAAACAGCAGGGCTTAGGATATTATCTATAGACCTTATACACAAGGGGGAACTAAACTTTATCTAATAATGGTAAGCTATTATAATCTTTTCTTGCTTGCTTGTTTCCTTTAATTCTGCATTTTCTCATTTTTCTGATTAAACATATTCTTTGTACCTTGGGGAAAGGCCTAGGAAGCTAAAATTTTTCTACAAACAAAAGGCAAGCAGAGGACCTAAGAGGGTCTGACCCAGGAGGGCTCAATAGAGTCCTGCTTGGTTATACTTTGTCATGTTGCTTCTTGTCTTCTTTTAATAAGAGAATTAAAATATTATAGATAAAGCTGAAGTCCCATTGAACTACCCTTTTCACTTCTCTAGATCATTCCCACCTCCCCAGATAAAACTGCTACTATATTTTAATGTATAATCCTAGTCTTGTAATTTACCTTTTAGGATTTAGCATCTTAGTTATGTTAACCTGAATAAGGTTTCCTTTTTCTTCTCTGAAACAGTTTGGGAAAAAAAGACAATACCTTTCCTTTGTGTTAAGTTTAAAACAACTAGTCCATTAAACTCTATGGGCCCGGTGACTTTTTGGAGTGTCAGAGGAAATATCTGACTACTAATTTCATGATTTTTAATGGTTAAACATCCTATTTCTTAGAAAATAGATTTTCTATTTCTTCTTAAGTCAATTCTGGCAATTTATTATATTAATCAAAAATTGTTCATCATCTTTTGTAATCTTGTTAGTATCACTTATCGTTATGTTCTTAATTTTTTTCAGTTCTCTCTGATCTGTTGTGATGCTCCTATCTTTTACAACTTTTTAACAGAAGTAGAAGAAATAATCCATCTGAACCACCAGGGAAGCCCCAACAAACCCTCAGTTTTAGCAATTATATTTTTGCCAGTCTTGTCACATTTATCATTATACCTCTCACTTTTCTTTTATTTTCTTTCTTTTTCCTTCTTTCTTTATGTCTTCCAGGTATTTTAGTGGAAATCCTGGAAAATAGTGACTATTTCATATGCATGTTTAATTGATAACACTGTCTTTTTTTCTTTTTCCATTCTCCACCTCTTTATCATACCTAACAAAGTGAATAATAATTCCTGATATTTTCTTGTTTCTTATTGAATTATTGTCATCACTTCTAGATCTCTTTGTTCCTAGTATTATTTAGTTTTGCTTTTTCCCCCCTTATTAATGGACCTTGCTATTTTATTAATTTGTTTACTATTTGATTAAATTCTCCTTTAATATTTACTTCTTACTTCTTTCTATTTTCTCTTTTGATTTATTCCTTGTCTTGTTTCTAATTTCTTTATTTAAATGCCTTCTTTTCTTTCCCTTACTTGTTTTCAAATATATGAATGTGAGTCTATAAATCTCCTAAACTCTAATTGAACTGCTCTCTGTATGTTTCATATGATAGCACTTGTGAAACAATCGGTCAGTTGTAACACTTCACCTTTCTCATTAGAATTTCCTCTTTACCCATAAATTATTTTGAAGTGAGTTATTTTTGTATCAAATATATAGATATTTTGGGGTTTTTCTATTATTTCTGTTTAATTTTATTTAATTATTATTATGAGTTGTAGTAACTTTTGAATACTGTCTTTGAGCCTAATAGAAGAAAAGTTCATGTAACTGTTTTCTATGTGCTTAAAAAGAATATATATTGTCTGATTATTAAAAATAACTTTATATATATATATATATATATTACATCAACTTGCTATTTTTATTTCTCAAACCCCCAATACCCTAAATAATTGTCAGTTACTTAATCTGTTTCTGAGCAAGATCTGTTAAAATATATGATCTGTTATATATATATAACACTCTTTTCAGATTTATATATTTTTGAACCTTTCTTATTATATTATTACAATTCTAGGGAGTTTTATAACCTCAGGTCAGTTCAGTCATTCAGTCATGTCCAACTCTTTACAGCCCCATGGACTGTAGCACTCCAGGCTTCCCTGTCCAACCTCAATTCCCAGAGCCTGCTCAAACTCATGTCCATGGAGTCGGTGATGCCATCCAACCATCTCATCCTCTGTCATCCCCTTCTCCTGCCTTCAATCTTTCCCAGCATCAGGGTCTTTTTCAATGAGTCTGTTCTTCATATCAGGTGGCCAGAGTATTGGAGTTTCGGCTTCAGCATCAGTCCTTCAAATGAATATTCAGGACTGAGTTCCTTTAGTATTGATTGGTTTGATTTCCTTGCTGTCCAAGGGACTCTCAAGAGTCTTCTCCAATACCACATTTCAAAAGCATCAACTCTTTGGCACTCAGCTTTCTTTATAGTCCAACTCTCACATCCGTACATGACTGCTGGAAAAGCCTTAGCTTTGACAATGTGGAATTTTGTGAATAAAGTAATGTCTCTGATTTTTAATAAGCTGTCTAGGCAGATCATAGCTTTCCTTCCAAGAAGCAAGTGACTTTTAATTTCATGGCTGCATCTGCAGTGATTTTTGAGCCCCAAAACGTGAAGTCTGTCACTGTTTCCATTGTTTCCCCATCTATTTGCCATGAAGTGATGGGACCAGATACCATGACCTTCATTTTTTGAATGTTGAGTTTTAAGCCAGCTTTTTCACTCTCCTCTTTCATGTTCATCAATAGGCTCTTTAGATCCTCTTCACTTTCTGACATATGAGTGGTGTAATCTGCATATCTGAGATTATTGATATCTCTCTCAACAATCTTGATTCCAACTTGTGCTCCATCCATTCCAGCATTTCCCATATAACCACTCTACATATAAGTTAAATAGGCAAGATGACAATATAAAGCCTTGACATACTCTTTTCCCAATTTGGAACCAGTCTATTGTTCCATATCAGTTTCTAATGGTTGCTTCTTGACCTGCATACAGATTTCTCAGGAGGCAGGTGAGGTGGAGTGGTATTCCCATCTCTTGAAGAATTTTCTACAGTTTGTTGTGATCCACACAGTCAAAGGCTTTGCCATAGTTAATGAAGTACCTGAACATCTGGAAGTTCTCAGTTTACGTACTATTGAGGGCTCTCTTGGAGAATTTTGAGCATTACTTTGTTACTGTATGAGATGAGTGCAATTGTGTGGTAGTTTGAACATTCTTTGGCATTGCCTTTCTTTGGGACTGGAATGAAAACTGACTTTTTCCAATCCTGGGCCACTGCCAACTTTTCCAAATTTGCTGGCATATTGAGTGCAACACTTTCACAGCATCATCTTTCAGGATTTGAAATAGCTCCACTGAAATACCATCACCTCCACTTGCTTTGTTCGTAGTGATGCTTTCTAAGGCCCACTTGACTTCACATTCCAGGATGTCTGGCTCTAGGTGAGTGATCACACCATCGTGATTATCTTGGCTGTAAAGATCTTTTTGTACAGTTCTTCTGTGTATTCTTGCCACCTCTTTTTAATATCTTCTGCTTCTGTTAGGTCCAGACCATTTCTGTCCTTTATTGAGCCCATCTTTGCATGAAATGTTCCCTTCAGTTCAGTCACTTAGTTGTGTCCAACTCTTTGCAACCCCATGAATCGCAGCATGCCGGGCCTCCCTGTTCATTACCATCACTCGGAGTTCACTCAACTCACATCCATCGAGTCCATGATGCCATTCAGCCATCTCATCCTCTGTCGTCCCCTTCTCCTCCTGCCTCCAGTCCTTCCCAGCATCAGAGTCTTTTCCAATGAGTCAGCACTTCGCATGAGGTGGTCAAAGTACTGGAGTTTCAGCTTTAGCATCATTCCTTCCAAAGAAATCCCAGGGTTGATCTTCAGAATGGACTGGTTGGATCTCCTTGCAGTCCAAGGGACTCTCAAGAGTCTTCTCCAACACCACAGTTCAAAAGCATCAATTCTTCAGTGCTCAGCCTTTTTCACAGCCCATTCTCACATCCATACATGACCACAGGAAAAACCATAGCCTTGACTAGACGGACCTTAGTTGGCAAAGTAATGTCTCTTCTTTTGAATATACCATCTAGGTTGGTCATAACTTTTCTTTCAAGGAGCAAGAGTCTTCTAATTTCTTGGCTGCAGTCACCATCTGCAGTGATTTTGGAGCCCCCAAAATAAAGTCTGACACTGTTTCCACTGTTTTCCCATCTATTTCCCATGAAGTGATGGGACCAGATGCCATGATCTTCGCTTTCTGAATGTTGAGCTATAAGTCAACTTTTTCCCTCTCCTCTTTCACTTTCATCAAGAGGCTTTTGTTCCTCTTCACTTTCTGCCATAAGAGTGGTGTCATCTGCATATCTGAGGTTATTGATATTTCTCCCGGCAGTCTTGATTCCAGCTTGTGTTTCTTCCAGTCCAGCGTCTTTCTTGATGTACTCTGTATATAAGCTAAATAAGCAGGGTGACAATATACAGCCTTGACATACTCCTTTTCCTATTTGGAACCAGTCTGTTGTTCCATGTCCAGTTCTAACTGTTGCTTCCTGACCTGCATGCAGGTCAGATGGTCTGGTATTCCCATCTCTTTCAGAATTTTCCACAGTTTATTGTGATTCACACAGTCAAAGGCTTTGGCATAGCCAATAAAGCAGAAATAGATGTTTTTCTGGAACTCTCTTGCTTTTTTCCATCCAGCGGATGTTGGCAATTTGATCTCTGGTTCCTCTGTCTTTTCTGTAGCCAGCTTGAACATCAGGGAGTTCACGGTTCACGTATTGCTGAAGCCTAGCTTAGAGAATTTTGAGCATTATTTTACTAGCATGTGAGATGAGTCCAATTGTGCGGTAGTTTGAGCATTCTTTGGCATTGCTTTCTTTGGGATTGGAATGAAAACTGACCTTTTCCAGTCCTGTGGCCACTGCTGAGTTTTCCAAACTGCTGGCATATTGAGTGCAGCACTTTCACAGCATCATCTTTCAGGATTTAAAATAGCTCCACTGGAATTCCATCACCTCCACTAGTTTTGTTCGTAGTGATGCTTTCTAAGGTCCACTTAACTTCACATTCCAAGATGTCTGGCTCTAGATTAGTGATCACATCATCGTGATTATCTGGGTCATGAAGATCTTTTTGTACAGTTCTTCCATGTATTCTTGCCACCTCTTCTTAATATCTTCTGCTTCTGTTAGGTCCAGACCATTTCTGTCCTTTATAGAGCCCATCTTTGCATGAAATGTTCCCTTGGTATCTCTAATTTTCTTGAAGAGACCTCTAGTCTTTCCCATTCTGTTCTTTTCCTTTATTTCTTTGCATTGATCGCTGAAGAAGGCTTTCTTATCTCTTCTTGCTATTCTTTGGATAGATTTGGATTACTGTGATATTGAATGGTTTGACTTGGAAATGAACAAGATCATTCTGTCGTTTCTGAGATTGCATCCAAGTACTGCATTTCAGAATCTTTTGTTGACCATGATGGCTACTCCACTTCTTCTAAGGGATTTCTGCCTGTAGTAGTACATATAATGGTCATCTGAGTAAATTCACCCATTCCAGTCCATTTTAGTCTGCTAATTCTTAGGATGTCGACATTCACTCTTGCCATCTTCTGTTGACCACTTCCAATTTGCCTTGATTCATGGACCTGACATTCCACATTCCTATGCAATATTGCTCTTTACAGCGTCAGACCTTGCTTCTATCACCAGTCACATCCACAGCTGGGTATTATTTTCACTTTGGCTCCACCCCTTCATTCTTATGGAGTTATTTCTCCACTGATCTCCACTAGCATATTGGGCACTTACTGACCTGGGTAGTTCCTCTCTCAGTATCCTATCATTTTGCCTTTTCATCCTGTTCATGGGGTTCTGAAGGCAAGAATGCTGAAGTGGTTTGCCATTCCCTTCTCCAGTGGACCACATTCTGTCAGACCTCTCCTCCATGACTCGCCTGTCCTGGGTGGCCCAACAGGCATTACTTAGTTTCATTGAGTTAGACACGGCTGTGGTTCTAGTGTGATGAGATTGACTAGTTTTCTGTGATTATGGTTTCAGTGTGCCTGCCCTCTAATGCCCTCTTGCAACACCTACCATCTTACTTGGGTTTCTCTTACCTTGAAAGTGGGGTATCTCTTCATGGCTGCTCCAGCAAAGCACAGCCGCTGTTCCTTACCTTGGAGAAGGGGAATCTCCTCACTGCCACCCCTCCTGACCTCGAACATGGAATAGCTCCTCTAGGCCCTCCTGTGCCTGCCTTCCTCTAGTTGGCCTAGGCCAAACTATGGCAGGAATAATGGTGGTAATGGTGACCTCCTTCAAAAGGGTTTATGCCAGGACTGTTGTATTCAGTGCCTCCAACTACATGGCAAGCCACATGGCATGCCTCTGCCAGAGACTCCTGGACACTGATAGGCAAGTCTGGCTCAATATCTTGTAAGGTAACTGCTCCTTTCTCTTGGGTCCTGGTCTTGCCAAGGTTTTGTTTGTGCTCTGCAAGAGTCTGTTTCTCCAGTTCTGTGGACATTCTGTAATCAAATCCAACTAGTCTTCAAATTCTCTGGGGGTTCTCAGTCCCTTTGGCAGATCACCAGTTTGGGAAATCTGTTGTGGGCCCTAGAACCTTCACAACAGTTCTAGAACTTCTTTGGTATAATTACTCTCCAGTTTCTGGGTTGTCTGCTCGGAGGCTGTATGGTGGGGCTCACACACTTCACTCCCCAGGTCTGCTGAGCCAAAGCCCTGTCCCGTCAGCAGTCCATTGCTGACCTGTGCCTCTGCAGGAGACACTCAAACAATCTAAGGCAGGTCTGGCCCAGTCTCTTGTGGGGTCCCTGGTTCCTGGTGCACAAAGGTTTTCTTTGAGCCCTCTGAGCATCTTTGGCCGGTATGGGGCTTGATTCTAAGTGCAATTTCGCCTCTCCTACTGTTTTACTGGGGTTTCTCCTTTGCTCTTGGACATGTGGTATCTTTGTGTGTGTGTGTCTGATCCATCATTCTCCTGTCAATGGTTGTTCAGTGATTAGTTGTAAATTTGGAGTTCTCACAGGAGAAGATGAGTGCAAGTTCTTCTACTCCCGTCTTGAGCTAGTTGATTTAAGACTACTTTTCTTCTTGTTCCTCAGTGCTTTTAATTTTATATCTTATATTATCTGTTTTAAATAATACTGTACTAGCTTCTGTGCTTTGATGAGTACTCATCTGGTAACTTTTAGATTTCTTTATTTCCAACATTTCTATATAATTGTGTTTTATATGTGTTTCTCTAAATTGCACAGAGGTCTAAGTGTACATCTTTGAATAGATAGGTTCAACTTATATTTCTGAGATTATTCTAAAATACTTATAACATTTTTTATTTTCCACATTTTCCTTTTTTTTCCCTTTCCTACTTGTTTTCGTATACTTGTCCTGTTTTTGTTTTTATTTTTCTCTCTATTGACTTGGAGATTCTATCTTCCATTTTTATTCTTTGAAAGATTAACCCAATAATCTAAATACTTATTTAGACATACTTTTTAAATTAAAACCTAAATTTACTCAACATCTCAATCTTCTTTCTAAATAAGAAAAGAATGTTATAGATCTTCTCATTCCCTCTGATATCCTCTAGAGTCCAGGTAATTATTGTTTCTTTAGTTCTCTTTTTATTGTCAACAATACTGTTCTTATTGTCATTACTATTATTTATACAACCAACACTTACATTTATTAAGATATTTTCCTGATTTATAGGCACACCTAGTATTCTTGCATTACATTTCATCCTTTCCTTCTCTTCTTGCTGAAATTCATCTTTCAATAATTCTTCCAATAAGAGTCAGTTTCAATATTGCATTTTTCCATTAACAATTCTTTTCTGAAATAGCAAACCATCTTGCTCCTCATATACCTAAAATGTGCTTTTTTAGACTTTCCTGTTAAATTATCTTTTTGCTGAGTATCAAATTTTATGTTTACATTTATTTTTTCTTAGTGCTTTAAAACAATAACTGCATTGTTGTCTGGCTTCTATTGCTATGACTGAGGAGTAGGCTACTGACCTGGTTGATATATCTTGCAGGTAGTCTGAAATCTTCCATATTTCTTTCACTTTTTACATGTCATTGTCTTTGCATTATGGAAGATTTCTTCTGTTCTGTCTCCCAATTCATAAAGGTCCTCTTTCATTCTTTAAAAGCTATTATTTAACCCATTCATTATATTTTTAAATTTTGTGACTATACTTTATTTCCAAGATTACCAATAAATTCATTTCCATGCTACTCTCATAAATTCCTAATCTTGTTTTATGAATGATGATTTTGCTTTTCATGGATTGTTGCTTGGGCCAGCAGGGTGGGTTAGGGGGTTGGTTGGTTGATTTGGGGGACAATTTTAAGCTTTAAGGCCCTTCCAGATCATTTTGTTAACTCTCTTTTTATGGTTATGAATTTTTCTTAATTATGGATTCTATTGACGACTTTTTATGATACCAAGTGTCCTTGTGTTCTTTTTGCTTGAGAGAGTATTTTCAGTGCAGAGTTCTTCCTATGTTTGGCTCGCATGTAAGGCAGGGTCATCCTTGCTTCACCAGTTTTCTGGCCTCAAACCCAAGTCACATATTGCAGTCTTGGGATTCTCACTTATTCAAGGGGCCGAGTTACAACCACTATATGTTATTCAAGCTCAAATTCCAGTCTCAAACAGAAACCTGTTTCAACTACCAGATTTTGACAGAAATTTCAGATGGATAAGTAAATGTATTTCTTTTCTCTTTCAACACAGAACACAGATGATATTTGAGAGCAAAGCAAATAATACTTGTTCCCCATAACGAAGAAGAAAACTTCATCCTCATCATGACAGAGGCGTATTTAGCCCTTGCTCTTATAAAGACATTGAAGTCCTCATCCACTTTCCAGTCCCAACTTCCTGAAAACTATGTACCTTCAGGCTCTGACTACCTTTGTAGCTTCCCTCTCTATCCATAGTGATTGTCTCAGTTGTCTTTGAATGTGTTTATATATGTGTGTGTATATATGTATACACACATATATGACAATATATATGACACACACATATATATATATGACAATATTTTATCCCTCATTCTTAAGCATTTAGAACTGAAGTTGGAGATTTCTGCATGTAGTCATTCTGTCATACTGACCCAGAAATTTTGCTTCTATTTTTTAAATAAATTATTACTAAACAACAAAAACTAAAATCCTATGAGCTTAGCAATCAAGACACTTGATGTATGCGGTAAGTGAATCATTTTTTTCAATTCTCTTTTCAGGTTTTATGTCATTATATGGATGACTGATAATAACCATCATCATAGTGACATCCAATACTTTCAAAGTATATGGCTTCTTTAAAGCACTTGACATGCACAGTTCCTGGAAGAATAAGTATAGTTTGCATTATTATCTCCATTTTTCAAATGAGGAAAACTAAATAAATCACAGAACTAGTTAAATGATTAACCCAGGATAGAATCTTACCTTTTACATATGAAAGCAATATTTAAGGTCAATATCTAAGGACATGTCCCATGTCAAGTGCTCATTTAACTAGATAAATGATTCTCAGACTTTTAGACAAAATGTTTCCATACCTTTAAATGAATTCATTTAAACTGTTGTGAAAATTAAATCCTTTTTTCAGAGTTGAGGGATTACACTCAAACTAACTATGCCTGTAAAGAATAAGAGTTCTTTTCTTCCCCGCCCCTTGCCCAGTAACCACATCTCTGGCAGCATCAACTGAGAAATTCAAGCACCTATATATCTCAGTGACAAATGGTCACTTAGGGCTTCCCAACTGAATCTCCAGATGTAGAGTTGAGCAGATTTTTTATTGCATATTCACCTTCAATACAAAAACTATGTTATCCTGAACTGACTTTTATGTCTTAACGTACTTTAGGAAGTAATATAGTAATTCTGTATTTTCTAGCCAGAGCTGAATCAGTATGCTTCCAAAAACTGAATGTAAAACACTGGTAGTCAGCTGTTGAATTCTGTGTCTCTTTATTTACTTCCAGTATTTCCTGCAAAAGTAGAGGAAAATGTTGATGACTATTTCAAATTCTCTCAGGAACTATTTCCAAGGGTTAATGGGCTAGTTCCAAGGGCTAGTGGTTCTAGCCATGCTGCTGGTGGCAGTGTTCTTAGAACACGTCCCCTCAAATAGGAGATAGTAAATGCTTGCTTCATCTGGGGTGAGTTTTCTGCGGGAAGATAGGCACGAATGATCAGAGTTAGACAACTCAGAATTAACCCTACTGCTAGCCCCTGGAGAAGGAAATGGAAACCCACTCCAGTATTCTTGCCTGGCAGGTTTAGAGTCCATGAAGTCAAAAGAGTTGGACATGACTTAGTGACTAGAGAGAAAAGAAATGAATTCATATTATATTAAATATGATAGCATCAACAAATATTTGAAAAATTGTAATAAACATTATGCAGTCAGTCCGTAGTCTATGCTTCATATGTCAAACTCACAAATCTTAGTGGTAACTCCAAAGCACCCAGGCTTTGATCCTATCTACATCATTCATGGAACATCCTCATTCCCTTAAATTTTCATCATCAATATTAAATACATATTGAAACTCTACCTGAACTTCTGAAAGAATTAGAAGAGTCCTGATATGATAGTGATGAAATGCAAGATGGATCATTCAATGCAAATATGGATATATAAATATTTTCTACTAACCTTCCTATGATTCCTAAAAGATAATAAAGACAAAATCAAATTAAGAGTTAAAGAAAAACATTAGACAAGAAGGGAGATAAGACAAAAGATATTCAATCTATTGTCACCCTTTTAAGGCTGATAAGTTCTTAATTCTACTAATTATTAAAAGATGTTGGAGAACTTTTTCTTTTCAGTGAAGCCTGTCCCTGAACTCATCACAGAAAGTAAGATCTTGCTGATACAGGCCAGTATTTCCTTTTGTGAATGTAACATGATTATACGGTCTGGGTGTTATATTTTTAAACTACTTATATAATAAATCTTCACAGGTTGCAACAAACTACAGTTACTAGCTAGGACTATTTCTACACAAACTTTTAAAGCAAATGAGTAGCTCTACTCTCTATTTAAGAATAAAACTGAGATGAAATGTTTGTATTACTCATTTCAACTAGCATTATTTTATTTAAATAATACTAACTTTTCTGATTGTAAAGTAATATATGCATGTTGTGGGCCTCCCTGTTGAATCAGCAATAAAGAATCTGCCTGCAATCTGGGAGACCCGGGTTCTATCCCTGGGTTGGGAAGGTTCCCCTGGACAAAGGAATGGCTACCTACTCCAGTATTGCCTGGAGAATTCTATGGACAGAGGAGCCTGGCGGGCTACAGTCCATGGGATCACAAAGAGTCAGACACAACTGAGTGATACAAACACACACACATACATGCATATTGTAGGAAAAGAGAGAAATGTTAGGAGGAAAAATTAAGTACAAAATAGCAACATTAGCCACTATCAATATTTTGTGACAAACATAGGGTTCAATCGCAGGTTTGATTCCATGGTGTAAATTCTGAACCCTTATGCTATCTACTTGCTAATTTCCTGGCTTCAGTGGAAGTTCAAGATACAGTAATAGACATAGCATATCTTCATCTCAACTTAAAAGTTTTCTGGGCTTCTGGGTTAAGACAGAAAGATACAACATATGCATATAATTTTGCTGTCTCTCAAGATCCTTCTAAAATGACAGTAGAGAAACTTTTTAAAGCATAAATCCATAAGAATGATAAGAATCAAAGAAAGCAGCAAGTAAGTTTTGGAACCTGTGATGCAAAAGGACTACTGTAACCAATTTAGCAAAACTAAGAAAGCTGAATCCTAAACTAGCAGTAGGGAAAGCCAAGAGTCCATCTGATTTGTACTGTACAGATTGGCAGCAGTGGGGATAGCTAAGATAAGATAATAGTTCAGAGCCTTTCAAGAAATTGCTAGGTTCCAAAGATCCCTCCCTTCCCTTAACCTTGCTTCCCTAAGCAAAGACTACAGTTTTATTCCTTGAAGAGACTCTCTGGACTGGGAAAGCAATGGCACAATTAAAGACTGAAGAAGCCTACTGAAAGCGTGGATTTAAATAAACATACATCTGAACCGTGAACCCATATCTCACCCCAGGCGCCTTCCCCTACTCAGGTTCCATTAAGAGTGGAATATAAGCCTTCACATGTAGCTCTGGGCCAAGGATTGGAAAAGCCTTCTCTAAGGAATCTGAGCAGCCCAAGGGGAAAAGATACTGACATTGGAATTCCCCCAGTGAAAAGTCCCTAACAGCTCATCTTACACAGAAGTGCACAATCAACAAGCTTCACCCCTGTACTCAGAGAGTCTTAGCAGTTTTTAGTCCTACATACTTAAAGATTATCAGAAAATGTGGAAGTTAAACTTCAATACAAACAGAAGAAATGCAATCTTAAGTAAACAGAAATTGTACAGGGAGAAGAAAACATTCAAAGAAGTAATTAGATTGGCTTCCAACTTTTCATCAGCAATATTGGAAGATAGAAGGCTTCCAATTACTTCCAAAATTCTGAAGAAAAACTGTGTCCAACTCAGAATTCTATCCTCAGTCAAGTGAAAAAGTAAAACAAACTTGTTTTCAGAGGATTCCCTGGTATCCAGTGGTTAGAACTCCACTCTATCACTGCTGAGAGCCCTGTATAAAATTTGCTGCAAATGGAAATACCAGTTTTGTTATGAAACAACCCCTTTAATAGTTTATCTTTTACTCTGCGTAACTCTGTATTTCTTTTCACTAATTGCTTCCATAAAAGCTCTGCATAATGGTGTGTATTGATCTATGAGACTTCTTCTAGCCTTTATTTCATGTGCACTTTTTTCTTACCTTGTTATTCTCTCTGGCAGATGCTTGTATTAATATTTGACCCATGCAAGGGGTGTTCAGCCAAAGATAGTCCTCAGTCAAATTGTGGCCTGAGACAGATGGTGAGGCCCAGTCTATGCCTTGGAGAACTCAGATTACATTTCTAGGGCGTTCTCATATAACAGCTGTGTGCCTTTGATCAAAACACTGAGAAATTCAAGCCCTCACGTCCTCCTCAGCACAAAAACAGCCAAGACCTTGTTCTCTTGGATCAAGGAAATGCAGTTTCCCCATAAATTTTCATATGTGGTAAATACCTATACTTGCAGGGGTGCTGTAGAGATGCGGGATGACATGGGTCAGATGGAAAGAAGACCTCTGAAAGGGAGAGAAGGAACTTGAGGAGGGTGTTCCTCAACATGCCTGCTATAGCATCCATACCTGTAACAGTGCTTGGCACATGTTTGGGGATTATTAAATACTAGTTGAATAATACGCTGATGCTGTGCCTGGCATGCCCTTTGCTTTTCCCAGATTGACACATTTCTGCTCATCCTTAAGATCCAGTTTACCAGTCTCTTACACAGCTTTCTTAGACCCACTCAAACTCTTTCCTCTACATACATTTGCATTTTGAACAGATTTCTGATGCTTGTTCTTATAACATAGAATTGCAATTATTTGATTGCCTGTCTATCCTCCCTGGTCTTCCCATGTGGCTGCTGCTACTGCTAAGTCGCTTCAGTCATGTCCGACCGTGCGACCCCATAGACGGCAGCCCACCAGGCTCCCCCATCCCTGGGATTCTCCAGGCAAGAACACTGGAGTGGGTTGCCATTTCCTTCTCCAATGCATGAAAGTGAAAAGTGGAAGTGAATGTGGCACTAGTCGTAAAGAACCCGCCTACCAATGGAGAGGACGCAAGAGATGTGGGGAAGATCCCCTGGAGGAGGGCATGGCAACCTACTCCAGTATTTTTGCCTGGAGAATTCCATGGACATAGCAACCTGGTGGGCTACAGTCCATAGGGTCACAGAGAGACAGACACGACTGAGCGACTGAACTGAACTGAATTGAACTGAAGCGACTTAACAAGTGCTCATGCTATCCTCCCTACGAGACGTTTAATTCCTTGAGAGCTTAAAGCTTTGAGTTATTTATCTCTGTATTTATGCTGCCTAACATGGTGTCTGAATATTTATTTATTCTTTATTCAACAGAATTGAAGTGCCCTCTATGTTCCAGGCACCAGTATGGCCTTTTGGGATAAAGCAGTGAACAAGACATGAAACTTACATGCCCCCAGTCTTATATTCTATTAAAGGTTGAAGACAATTCAAATCACAGTGATAAATGCAATGATGATGGTCATGAGTGCATTATTGGAGAACATGGGAAGGGCATCATGATCAAAATTTGAGAGATCTGGAAAAGTCTACAAAAGAAGGCTTCCTAGAAAAGCAAAGAATATCTGAAGAATAGATTGAAGTTAACTAGGAAGGGTGGAAATGAGTGCTTCAAGAAGTATCACAAGTTTGGGGAATGGAAGGACAAAAGAACAGAAAAATAAGAAAGGAAAGAAGAAAGGAAGGAAGAAACAGACGAAAGAAAAGAAGAGAGGAATGGAAGAAGTGATGAAGGGAGAAAGGAAAGGATGTTATATTGTCTTATTTGCCCTGTACTTTTTCTTCCAAATGGCAGCCCTCTGGTGGGGATCCAAGGGTGATCCCCACCCTTCTCATTTGGGGGATCTGACTTATCCCCAGTCACAGAATCACAAGCAATTTTAGAGTAAAAAGGGTTTTCAATACGAAGTTTTATCCCTCTTATTCTACAATTACGAAAACTGAGAACTTCGTTGTTTTTCAGTCTCTCAGTCATGTCCGACTCTTTGCAACCCCGTGCTCTGCAGAATGCCAGGCTTCTGTGTTCTTTACTATCTCCCAGAGTTTGCTCAAACTCTTGTCTGTTGAGTCAATGATGCCATCCATCCATCTCGTCCTCTATTGTCCCCTACTCCTCCTCTGTTGTCCCCTTCTGCTCTTGTCTTCAATCTTTCCCAGCATCAGGGTCTTTTCAAATGAGTCGACTCTTCACATCAGGTGGCCAAATTATTGGAGCTTCAACTTCAGCATCAGTCCTTCCAGTAAATACTCAGAGTTATTTCCTTTAGGATTGACTGGTTTGATCTCCTCACTGTCCAAGGGGGCTTTGAAGAGTCCTCTCCAACACCACAGTTCAAAAGCATCAATTCTTCAGTGCTAGCCTTCTTTATGGTCCAACTCTCACATTTGTACATAACTACTGGAAAAACCATAGCTTTGACTAGGCAGACTTTTGTTGGCAAAGTGATGTCTCTGCTTTTTGTTGTCTAGGTTGGTCATAGCTTTTCTTCCAAGGAGCAAGCGTCTTTTAATCAATTCATGGCTGTTGTCACCCTCCGCAGTGATTTTAGAGCCCAAGAAAATAAAGTCTGTCACTTTTTCCATTGTTTCCCCATCTATTTGCCATGAAGTGATGGGACCATATGCCATGATCTTACTTTTTTGAATGCTGAGTTTTAAACCAGCTTTTTCACTCCCTTCTTTGACCTTCATCAAGAGGCTCTTTAGTTCTTTGCTTTCTTCGAAGAGGGTGGTTTCATCTGCATATCTGAGGTTATTGATATTTAAATTATAATAGCAACATTCTGCTCTTATCTCACCCCTATCCAGTTTGAGTCCAATAGCACTGTGAAGAAACATCTTTTTTTTTTAACATATGAGGAAACTGAGGCTCAAGTGGAATTAGTGGTACAGCTGGAAGCCAAGCCTGGTGTCATATCCATTGCTCATTCCATCACACCTCAATTCCTCTTCAAAAGTCACACTGTCAGGAACAGAGCCAGCAGTAGTCTTGACTCCTTATCCAAAACTCCTTCCAGAAGGCAAGAGTGTCCTGACACCTGATATGGACTGATCACTGCTAATTATCACAGTGTGTCCCAATTACAAGAATATTTGTGCTGAATGACTCATTCCCCAGTAGCCACAGGAACATTGGAATAATGAGAGTTTACTTCCATACTCACAGAGGTATGTATAAGGAGATTCACTCAAAATTTTTAAAAAGCAAATTTCTGAATATTATGTACTATGCTTACATTTTGATAAGTTAAAATAATTGCATAATATTTGATATATATGTATAAGCAAAGTGTCAAAGTATGGATGGAATGAATACCAAATCCATAATACTGGTTTCCACTAGGAAAGAACAGGAATAAGATAAGAGAAGGTAACATAGCATCTTCAATTTCACTGTGCTTTTTCTCCTTAAAAATTTTTAAAAATCTGAATCCAAAACTTAAAGATATTTTATAATTCTTTGTTCATTTCTGCAATAGATTTATTTTTCAAAGCATTGTAATAAGCCTGAAATTTCACACGTAAGCTTCAACTACTTCTTCCACTCCAGACAATATTTCCAGTGTTCTGATATGTTAAAGGAAGAAAAGATACATTAGATTATTTCTAAGAGCCCTTTCAACCTTGACACTCAAGCCTCCTTCAAAATCTCAAAGACTTTAAAGAGATTATAAATAAGTAACCTTTTGTTTAAGTAAATTCTGGAAAAGCACTGTCAGCTATTTCAAGGGAAGTAAGTCCTGAAGCTTTTTTTAAACTATGAATGCTTTTCTTCTTTTCACAGTAGCTTTATCCCTGGAGGCATTCCCCAGAGGCATTAGTGTCTTATCTATTTATATTCTTGGAACCCTGTCTAAATTAAGCTTCCACACAAGGTTTATGTGGTGATGGGGTCTGGCCATTCTGCTTCTCTCTCTAGATCTCAAGCCTTGTCATGAAACTTTACTATCACTAATTCTTGTATCAAAAACTAGGCTTAGCAGTTTGGTGACCAGAAGGTGACCACAAAAGGAGAACTTGTGATCTGACACAGGTTTAATGATGAGACAGAACATTTGCAATCGGGATGGTCGCAAATCCTCAGACTTGTGGGAGACTGAATGAATCCGCTAGATTCCAATTGGGTTGAATGGGAAGACTGGCAGAACCAAGGGTTTTATACATAATCAAGCTGTTCTTCAAGTGCACACAAACACTTCCAAAGTAATACTAGGGAGAAGTTTCAACCAAAAAGAACTAAGAAAATATCAGCAAAAAGACTAATAATGAGTATTTAATATATTTCATTGTAGAACTAAGAATTAAACAAGGATTAATAAACGTGTAAAAAAATAGTATGTGGACAAAATTTGCAATAGTCAAAACATGGAAACAACTCGTGTCCATCAGTGGATGAATGAATACAGAAGAGAAGATATGGTACACACTGATATATACAGTAGAATACTACTCAGTCATAGAAGGGAAGAAATGTGGCCATTTGTGACAATGTTGATGGACTGAAATGGCAATATAGTAATATTACATGTGGAATCTGAATAAAACAAACTCATAATACAGAAGAATAGACTGATGGTTACCAGAGGTAGGGGATGAAAGGTGGGCAGAATTGGGTGAAGCAGGTCAGAATTTACAAACTTCCAGTTATAAAAATAAATAAGTCTTGGGGCTACAATGTACATCATGGTGACTCTAGTTATAATGTGTGTGGGTGTGTGTGTGCTCAGTCATGTATGACTCTTTGCAACCCATGACTTGTAGCCCACCAGGCTCCTCTGTCTATGGAATTTTCCAGGCAAGAAAGCTTGAGTAGGTTGTCATTCCCTTCTTCAGTGGATCTTTCTGACCCAGGGATCAAACCTGAGTCTCCTGCATCTCCTGCTTTGGCAGGCATATTCTTTACACAAGTGCCACCAATTAAGTTGTTAATAATACTATTCTGGATATTTTAAAGTTTCTAAAGGAGGAAACGTTAAAAGTTTTCATCACAAGAAAAAAATTGCAACTGTGTGGTGATGAATGTCACCTAGACTTATTATGGTGATCATTTCACAGTATTTACAAATATTGAATTATTATTATGTACACCTGAAACTAATATGTTATATGTAAATTATATCTCAAGTTTAAAATGAAACAAAAATAACTATTATGACTATTGATACAAACTTTCCTAAATACCAAAAGAAATGTTTTCAAATAGTAAAGAAACACAGTAAATATAATACATACAGTGAAGGAGTGATTTCCAGGAAATAACATTAAGTGGAAAAAGAAAAAACTAAAGAGTACACATAGCATGCTAATTTTTGTGTTAGAAGAGGGGAGATAAAAAAGCATTCTTTTGAAAAAAAAAAAAAACACAGGAAAGATAATCAAAAAACAATTAAATTGATTACAGATCTTCCTTGATTTATAGTAGGGTTACATCTCAATAAACCCATAATAAATTGCAGTTAATACACATAACCTACAACACAACAAAGCTTATCCTTGACATTAACCTACAGTTGGGCAAAATCATCTAAAATGAAGCCTATTTTACAATAAAGTGTTGACTATTGTGTAATTTATTTAATTCTGTATTGAAAGTGGAAAACAGTAGTTGTATCAGCTGTCTCCCTCTTGAGATCACAGGGCTGACTGCAAACTGCAGTTCACTGTCACTGCCCAGAATCACGAGTTCAAGCCGCATATCACTGACTGGAAAAAGATCAAAATTCAAAATTTGAAGTACAGTTTCTACTGAATGCATACCAATTTCACACCATCAAAAATCTTAAATGGATATGTTGTAAGTTGGGGACATACTAAGTGTGGAGAGAAGAGAGGAGGAATGCATAGAGAGGAGAGTGATGCTTCTCTCAGTACAGTTTTGACTTTTGGAAGTATGTTACTCTCTTACATTTTCAAATAATGAAATTAAATCAAGAGTTGGGAGAGAACTAAAACCAGATGTAAACAGAAACAAATGAACTCAGTTGCAACTAAAATAAATGTCAAAAAGATTTCAAAATCTCTTTTTAGTAAGTTTGTTTTTCATAGAGGTATGGACGCAACAATTCTGGATCTTACATGTCAGGTGAGTGTAGTCTCGGTTCTGTCTCATCACAAGTATTTGGAGTGACGGACATTAAAGCCCTTGGCGAGTCACAGCTCTCGAGTCTTGGACAAACTGTGTTATAGCTTTTAGACAAATCAGTGTTACAGCTATATTTTATTTAGAAGATAGTAGGAGAATCCATCCTCCAAGTGTTAGGGCATGTCAACCCAAAGACAGGAAGAGAAGAGAATGGAGGAGTGCACCAGCACAAGGGAGAAAGAGAAAGAGAGAGAAAGAGAGAGAAAGAGAAAATGCGCATGAACAAGGGCGGGGTGGGGGGTGAGGGGGACGGAGAGAAAGTGCTTTGGCTCCTCCTTTTGTGTGTTTTCTTCCCTCCCCCTGGGCCTGCCCTATGCAAGTTGCACTTAGCCAGGAGTGCTGTTTGTCCTACCTGAGGGTTTCACTCCGGTCCTCAGACCTTTCTTTGACTTTCCTTTGCTCTATTTTCCCGTACTTTTCCCTTCCTTGTCTTTTTAGCCACTGCCATTTCGGACTCCTATTTTCTATTCTAACTACCTAACATTATATTTATTGTAGACTTAAGTAAGCAAAGGTGAAGGTGAAGTCACTCAGTCGTGTCCGACTCTTTGCGACCCGTGGACTGTAACCTACTAGGCTTCTGCATCCATGGATTCTCCAGGCAAGAATACTGGAGTGGATTGCCATTTCCTTCTCCAGGGGATCTTCCCGACCCAGGAATTGAACCCGGGTCTCCTGCATTGGAGGCAGATGCTTTAACTTCTGAGCCATCCACTCCCAGCATCTGAAAGTAAAAGGACACCTTTATCACCAAAGATAGGGAATTAGGGCCAAGAAATCTATATAAACGAACTTGTAATTTCTGTTATTTACTATTCCAAGCCCAAGCTCTGTTTTGATTCTTCACTGAATGGACTCCCCAAACCTAGGTTTCCTTGTCCTGTCAACTCCTCACAAATGTATTATTGCTTTGTCTAAAAGAGTAAACGCTGCCTGCTTTGGCCACTTCTTGCGTCCCATTTCTGTGGTATCTTATGCACATGAATTAAAACCTGTTTCTTTTTCTCCTATTAATCTGTCTTGTGTCAATTTTATTATTAGTCCTGCCACAAGAACTCAAAAGGGTAGAGGAGAAAATTTCTCCCTTCCCAATAGGTTTATTATATGAAAAAAATTAACAGGGATCTATATTTCACATTATTAATGTAAATTCTAAATTGTTAAATATGTGAAAAGTAAATCCAAAAGACAAATAAGAAAAAAATTTAAGAAAATATTTTATAAATTTAGTGAAGGATTCTTAAACAAGAACTAACAAGCAAAAACTCTAAGGATAAAAGTTGATGAAATTTGGCTATATCAAAATTAAGGATTTCTGTTCAACAAAGCAATAAAGAAAACGTTTGCAATATATAAAACCAACAAGGAATTAATTTCTAAATTGTACCAGGAACACCTGAAAACATATAAGAAAAGGAAAAGATATCCATTTTAAGGTAAATAATATAAATAAATAATCTGCATAAATAATGAGTCACAAAATGGAAAAAACAAATGACTAGCAAATACATGCCCCTCAGAACAAGGACTTTTTCTTCGTTCAATGCACAAGACTTGCTTATTCTGGCCATTGAGTCTCTGCACTAAATCATTGCCTCATTCTTTAATGCTTTTCTCCTAAAACTTCCTCATGACTGATTCCTTCTTGCTATTCAAATCTTAGTTTAAATGTTAACTCTTCAGAAAAGTCTTTCCATTTCACTCCACTTACCATAGGCAATGGCACTCCACTCCAATACTCATGCCTAGAAAATCCCATGGATGGAGGAGCCTGGTAGGCTGCAGTCCATGGGGTCTCTAAGTCAGACATGACTGAGCGACTTCACTTTCACTTTTCACTTTCGTGCATTGGAAAAGGAAATGGCAACCCACTCCAGTGTTCTTGCCTGGAGAATCCCAGGGATGGAGGAGCCTGGTGGGCTGCCGTCTATGCAGTTGCACAAAGTCGGACACAACTGAAGTGACTTAGCAATAGCAACCATAGCCATCCCACTACCTGCCCCATTATTTATTACACCATACTGTTTTACTTTCATCTTAAAATTATTCAGTGACATAGTCTTTTTTATCTGTATATTAAATTTCTCTCTATAACTGAACAGAAAGACCCAGGGAGTAGGAAACTTGTCTGTCTTTTCAACTTTGTACCAATGTTTGCCACATAGTTTGTGTTCAATAAATATCTGTGAAGTTAATAAGTATATTGATAAATGAAACAGGTAATACAATCCCTGTTGCTGGCTTAATGACATTTCTAGACAATATGTTCAATCATAATTAAATGATTAATTAATGGAAACTTACTAGGTAGTATCAAGCATCAGATGGAGAACTGGACAGGATGATCATTTAATAAGCTTGTTCTAAAAATAATATATTGAGTCAAAAGAGCACCGTTCCCTTGGATACCTTTGTTTTGACCACAGTGCCTAGAGTTCATTTTTAGTCAAGTGAATTAAGCCAATTGAAATTCAGTCTTTTTAGGACTATGCACATTCTAAACACCATCACCCAAAGGGGCCCTGATGTGAATTTCATCAACAGGAGGCGGTATCTGTGTGGAATATTCCACCAGGCAAAAGTAATCTAATCATGAATTTCAGAGATTCAACATCACAGACAGTTGCTTTCCACTTTAAATACTGGGAAGAGAGAGTCACCACATGATAGTCACCACTACATTTAGCTACCTGGACCCAATGTGAAAAATCCAGTTGGCTTCTTATGATCATGTCTCAGGAAGAAGTGAGATCTCATGGTGCCACATCTGCCGTTTCAGTTAAGGCACAGAGACCTCTGATTTAGCAAATTGTTGAATTTATTTCAACAGAGTAACTATATGCTTGGAAAATTTGTCATACAGCTTCTCAACATGCCATGTGATTTCTAATGATCCATTTATGTAATCTTCACTTGCCCAGTATAACATGAGATTCATCCCTGTGGATTTGCAGAGATGTCTATTTATGACGTTTGGTTTGGTTTGACCTTAGATGAGGAGTTAAGTTAGATATAATCCTAACTCTTAACACATTATCATCATCAGTCCAGGCAGAAATACCTCTCTTGGTCTATTTTATCTAGTCACTCTTTGCCTTCATGTCTGACCACCAATGTCACTAATGACAATGTATTTTATATAATGTTCTAAACCAGGCACATCCTCATGAAATATGTTATGTGTTTATGTACTTTTAACATAATTTCATCAGTTTCTTCTACCACTTCAACACCACTTTAAAGGTATATCTATCTCTGCATAAATATCTAGTTCAAATCTATTTCAGTCTTTACCAAATTATTGTAATTACCCATTCTCCTGTGCAAGTGTTATTGCTATTGTCAACAGAGTCTTATATTCTAATTAGTTTCAAACTGGTCTGGAGGATCAATGTCGATTTTTTTTCAGCGTTGATTTTTTTGTAAGTTGACTTTATATCCAATAATTTTGTCAAATATTTATATTAGTTCTAATATATTTCCATGTTGACTGTGTCAACCAAAAAATTAATCAGTAGTCAATCTAGGAAGAAGATAGAAAATTTTACTTGAACCAACCTGATTGTAACCCGAGGCATTTTTTCAGAAAACTCTGAGGACTGCCGTGCTCATTAGAGATCAAAGCACCGCTATAATATATTTAAGACAAAGGGTTATACATCAAATTATATGTTGACAGTTTATACAATCCAGATTTGCACATACAAAGTGAATAATGGGTGGTTTCGACCCCCTGTAAGATCAAGAAGGAATGTTATCTCCTAAGGAGGCTTGGTTAATGAAGATGCATAAGACACAGTAAAGGGTGGAGGGAGGGGGAGAGGCCCAAAAAGGCAGAGAAATTTTTATATTTTAATTTGTCTTATCTTGCCATAAAGTATGAATTTTATTTCATCAGATTGATTTTATCTCTTTTTTTCAGTCCTAGTGTCTTTTGTGAGTTTTCCCCTTGTTTTAGTACTTTTACTGTTAAAAGTAGTAGTGAACAAAGTTACTCATTACGGTAAAAGCCTGGAAAGAATTCAAATATCTACCATTAAGTAACAATTTCGGTAAACTGTAGTACATGCACACAATTTTACACAGTACTATACAAGGGAAGGAGGAAGACCTTATTTTATGAAATCATCTCTGGAATATTTGCTGAAAGGGAAAATCAGGTTCAGAATAGAGAGTATATACTATTCTATTTCTTTTATCTAAGGAATAGGGAGGAGATACAAATAAGAGCTTCCCTGGTGGCTCAGAGGTTAAAGCGTCTGCCTCCGATGCAGGAGACCAGGGTTCGATTCCTGGGTCGGGAAGATCCCCTGGAGATCCACTCCAGTATTCTTGCCTGGAAAATCCCATGGACGGAGAAGCCTAGTAGGTTACAGTCCACGGGTCGCAAAGAGTCGGACACGCACGACTGAGCGACTTCACCTTCACCTTCACAAATGAGAGAATTTGCTCTTATAAATTATTTTTAAAATATTAAAGACAAAGATTTTAAAAGAAGACAATTTAGGTGAAAGAAATTTTGACACATCAGGAAGCAGGGAGTCTCCTTTCTTAAAGTCCAGAAACTATGAAATAGAGCAGGAGAGAGGAAGATTTTGTAGAATAAGGAACAAGAACAATTTTAAAATGTACAACCAGGATTACTCTACCCAGGAAAGACATTATTCAGATTTGATGGAGAAATCAAAAGCTTTACAGATAAGTAAAAGCTAAGAGAATTCAGCACCACCAAACCAGCTTTACAACAATTGCTAAAGGAACTTCTCTAGGTGGGAAATACCACAGAAAAAAAAAGATCTGCAAAAACAAGCCTAAAACAATTAAGAAAATGGTAATAGGAACATTCTTATTGATAATTAGCTTAAGTTAAATGGATTAAATGCACCAACCAAAAGACACAGACTGGCTGAATGGTTTTTTTTGTTTGTTTGTTTTAAGTATATATGCTGTCTACAAGAGACACATATCAGACATACTGAAAGTGAGGGGATGAAAAAAGATATTCCATGCAAATCCTATGTCTCTTTTTTTTAATCTTTGTTTTTGTCCTATATTATTCTGAGGAGATCGGCTTGCTTTTTGAGGAGTCTGGAGTCTTGTCAGCATTCAGAAGATGTGCTGCAGGAGTTGTTCCACAGGCAGTTGAATTTTTGAAGAAAGAAAGTTGGAGTAGAAATACTCAGACAAAAGAGACTTTAAAGACTGAAGAGAGGGGATTTTCAAGACAGTGGAGAAATAAGATGGAGAGATCACCTTCCCCTCTACAAATACATCAAAAATTCAACTGCCTGTGGAACAACTCCTGCAGCACATCTTCTGAATGCTGACAAAAGACTCCAGACTCCTCAAAAAGGCAAGCCAATCTCCTCAGAATAATATAGGACAAAAATAAAGATTAAAAAAAGAGACATAGGATTTCAGGACAGAGACCTGTGCTCTGAGGAGGGAGTCATGAAGGAGGAAAAGTTTCTGCACGCTTGGAAATCTCCTCACAGGTGGAGTCAGAGGGAAACTTTGGAACTTCAGAGGGAAACACAGCAACAGGTATGTGGTAGGCAAAATGGAGAAAATTCACTGGAGATTGTTGCTGAATAGCACTTCCCAGCCTGAGGTGAGTGAGGGCTGGGTGCTGAGGCTCTGAATTCGGAGGCTGAACCCCAGGGAGAAGACCAGGATTCACTGCTGCAAAGATACTCTGAGGAGGCTAGTATGACATAGCTGAAGGGGTCCAGGGAAAAGCTTGGAGGCAAGAGATCATCGCCAGCTGGAAGGCTCTAACCCTGCACTCTGGCAGAATGCAACACTCCACCTTTGTGGTGGCTCAGCTGGTAAAGAATCCACCTGCAGTGCAGGAGACCTGGGTTTGATCCCTGGGTTGAGAAGATCCCCTGGAGAAGGGAGCAGCTACCCACTCCAGTATTCTGGCCTGGAGAATTCCGTGGACTGTGTAGTCCACGGGTTTGCAAAGAGTGGGATACAACTAAGCGACTTTTACTTTCATTAGGTGGGACAAGTTGGCTTCAGTCTGCAACTCTAGAGGTTAAAAGCTGGCATGAATGCAAAAGGCAGAAGAAAGCACAACTGCAGTTTGTGAAACCAGAGTGAGGGGAACACAAGCCACTTGACTGCGAGGCCACTAGGATCTCAGCCCCAGGAATCACAGCTGCCACAAAGCTGTGATTGGGCATGGGATGCTGCCCACACCTTCCTGGGATCCTGAGCAGCCTGGCTCATCTGACAAACACACAACCCAGTGCCACCTCCGCTAGGGAAGCCCACGACCCACCTCAGACTGTGGCAACTTCCCACAGATCTCTGCTGCGGGGGGGGTACTCCTCACACATACCAACTGTGTCTGCCTCTCTCTCCCTCTCCCCAGCCCGACTGAGCAAATGAGCCTTAATAAGCTGCTACTTTTGCCCCCTCATGTCTGGGCAGGGAACTGCTACCAGAGCGTGACCTACAAACAGAGGCAGGGCCAAACCCAAAGTAAGCACAGGGGTTGTATGAGCAAAGGAGAGACGGGGAAATTGCTCCTGAGCCTCGGTTGGAGCAGATTAAATCCCTGCAGTTAGCCTAAACTGTGGACTTTGGAAACAACTGTGAACTTTGAGAGTGAGTGCAAGCAGAGTAAGGCAAGATCTGAGCCTGAGCTAGCCCCACACTGCCCACAAGAGGTCCAGAGACATTCCCTAAAATATTGGAGGACTTTCTGAGGAGGCAGATTGACTGAACCACATGTGTGGAGAGGTCAGCAGAGGAATCAGAAAGACATTCTTCTTACTACCACTCTATATTTTTTCCCTTTTTCATCTTTTTCATATTGTTCTATTGTTGTTTCTACTGTATTATTTCTTTAATTTTATTTTTATAACCTACTTTCTCCTTTTTAAAAATCATTTTTAAATAAATTCATTTTATTTTAGTTTCCTATTTTTACAGTACTCTCTAGTCATATTGCATTTTTCACATGTTTTTGAGTTTTATTTTTTTGCTAATCTAGTTTTTAGTATTAATTTTCACTCATGGGTTTATCTATTGTCTTGATTGCTCTCTCCTTTTTTTAACTCTTTTTTTTTCTTCCCTCTTTTTCCCCTTTCTTTCTCTTTGTAAGGGTATGTTTCTTTGGGTGTTCTGAGCTGTTGAGTGTTGCTGTTATCGTTACTCTTGTGGTTCTGTCTTCTGTGCAGTGTGGCCTCTGAAGTTTTGGTGCTATAGTAAGGGGCCACACATGAACCACTGAGGTCCAGGACTGTGGACCACCAGAGAACCTGTCCCTGTGGAAACATAAATTGAGAACAGCTCTGCTAAAGGCCTCCATCTCAACACTAGGACCAAGTCTGCCCACAGACACTGAGCTCCAGTGTCAGATGCGGCTCACCAAACTTTCAGCAAGAACAAAATATGAACACAACCCTGCCAATTAGAAGATAGGCTGCCCAAAGCCATACCAAAGACACACTACTTGAACACGGTATTGCCCTTCAGAGAGACAAGATCCAGCTCTACCACCAGAACACAGAAACAAGTTCCCACAACCACGAAACTTTCACAAGGCACTGGTCCAAGTCCACCCACAGGAGATAGCCTCCACAATTAAGAGGAACTATGACTTTCCTGCCTGCACAAAGGAGACCCCAAATACAATAAATCAAACAAAACAAAAAGGCAAAGAAATGTGCAGCAGGTGAAGGAACATGGTAAAAATCCATAAGACCAAACAAGGAAAAAGGAAACAGGAAGTCTACCTGAAAATAAATTCAGAGTAATAATAGTGAACATGATCAAAAATCTCATTCTGAAGCAGAAGTACAGATAAGTGAGCTGGAAGATAGAATGGTGGACATAACTGAAGCAGAGTAGAATAAAGAAAAAGAATGAAAGAAATAACAACAGTCTCAGAGACCTCTAGGACAACACTAAGTAAACCAATATTCAAATTATCAGGGTCAGAGAAGAAGAGAAAAAAGAAAGCATATGATAAAATATTTGAGGAGATTACAGTCAAAAACTTTCATAACATGAGAGAGGAACTAGCCACCCACTTAAGAACAGGAAGCCCAGAGAATCCCATACAGGATAAACTCAAGAGGAAACACAGCAAGAAGCTTATTAGTCAAACTAATGAAAATTAAACACAGAGAACAAATATTAAAAGCAGCAAGGAATAAAACAGTAAATAATATACAAGGGAATACCCATAAGGCTAATAGCTGATCTTTCAGCAGAAATTCTTCAGGCCAGAAGGGCGTGGCAGGATAATCTTAAAGTAATGAAAGGAAAAAAAACCTATACCCAAGAATATTCCATCTGACAAAGATCTCATCTAGATTCAAGAGTGAAATAAAAAGCTTTACAGATAAGCAAAAATTAACAGAACTCAGCACCAGTAAACCAGTGTTACAACAAACACTTAAATTTCTCTAGACAGGAAATTCAAAGGAAAGAAAAGGCTTTAAAAAACAAATACAAAACAATAAAATAAACAACAATAGGATCATGTGTGTGTGTTCATCTCTCAGTTGTGTCTGACTCTTTGCAATCCCATTATCTGTAGCCCATCAGGTTCCTCTGTCCATAGAATTCTCCAGGAAAGAATACTGGAGTGGTAGCCATACGCTTCTCCAGGAGATCTTCCTGCATAGGGATAGACCCCCAGTCTTCTGCATTGCCAGCATATTTTTTTACCATCTGAGCCATCACTGAATACATATCAATAATTTCCTTAAATGTAAATGGATTAAATGCTACAACTAAAAGACACAAATTGTCTGAATGGATACAAGACAGGACCCCTGTATATGCTGGCTATAAGAGACCTACCTGAGACCTAGATACACGTACAAACTGAAAGTGAAGGGCTGGGAAAATATATATATATAGCATGTAAATGGAAATCAAAAAATGGGAGTAGCAATACTCAAATAAGGAAAAATAGATTTTAAAATAAAGACTGTAACAAGAGACAAGGAAGGACACTACATTATGATCAAGGGATCAATCCAAGAAGAAAATATAACAATTATTAATACACATACACACACAGAACATAGGAGCACCTCAATACATAAGGTAAATGCTGCTGCTGCTGCTGCTGCTGCTAAGTCCTTTCAGTCGTGTCCGACTCTGTGTGACCCCATAGACGGCAGCCCACTAGGCTCCCCCGTCGCTGGGATATTCCAGGCAAGAACACTGGCGTGGGGTGCCATTTCCTTCTGCAATGCATGAAAGTGAAAAGTGAAAGGGAATTCGTTAGGTCGTGTCCGACTCAGCAGCCCCATGGACTGCAGCCCACCAGGCTCCTCCATCCATGGGATTTTCCAGGCAAGAGTACTGGAGTGGGCTGCCATTGCCTTCTCCAAGGTAAATGCTAACAACTATTAAATAGTATATTGACAGTAACACAATAATAATGGGGGACTTTAAGACCCTACTCACACCAATAGACAGATTATCCAAACAGAAAATTAATAAAGAAAGATAGTTTTAAATGATACATTGCACTTGTTGAACCTAATTGATACTATAGAGCATTTCATCCAAAAACAGTAGATTTCACTTTTTCTCAAGAGCATGTGCAACATTCTCCAAGAAATCACATCTTGGGTCACAAAACAAGCCTTGGTAAATTTTTAAAAGTTGAAATCATTTCAAGCATCTTTTCTGATCACAACTTTATAAAACTAAATATCAACTAAAAGGAAAAAAATCTATAAAAATGCAAACACATGAGGCTAAACAATATACTTCTGAATAATCAAAAGCCACTGAAGAAATCAAAGAGGAAATAAAAAATATCTAGAAGTAAATGACACTGAAAACACAACTCAAAACATAGGATGCAGTAAAGGCGATGCTAAGAGGGAAATGTATAGCGATAGAAACCACTTTTCACTTCCATGCATTGGAGAAGGAAATGGCAACCCACTCCAGTGTTCTTGCCTGGAGAATCCCAGGGACGGGGGGAGCCTGGTGGGCTGCTATCTATGGGGTCGCACAGCGTCGGACACAACTGAAGCAACTTAGCAGCAGCAGCAAGCTTAGCTAGAGAAACATTAAATTAACTAACTAACCCTAAACCTAAAGCAACTAACAAAAGAAGAATAAAAAATACCCTGAAGTTAGTAGAAGGAAACCATAAAGATCAGAGTAGAAATAAATGGAAAAGAAATGAAAACAATAGCAAAGATCAATAAAACTAAGAGCTGATTATTTGAGAAGCTAAAAAAATTGGAAAATCTTTAGCCAAACTCATTAAGAAAAAAAGACTCAAATCAATAAAATCAGAAATGAAAAAGGAGAAATTACAACAGACAAAGCAGAAATACAAAGGATCACAAGAGACCATTGTGAGCAATCATATGCCAATAAAACAGACAATGTCCAAGAAATTGACAAAATTTTGGAAAAGTATAACCTTCCAAACTGAACAAAAAAAAAGTAGAAAACATGAGCAGACCAATCACAAGCATGGAAATTGAAGCTGTAATAAAAAATTTTCCAACAACAACAACAAACCAGGACCAGATGTCTTCATAGGCACTTTCTACCGAAAGTTTAGAGAAGAGCTAACACCTATCCTGCTCAATCTCTTCCAGAAAATTGCAGATTAAGAAAAATCCCAAAGTTATTCAACAAGGCCATTGCCATGCTAATACGAAAACCAGACAAGGATACCACCAAAAAAAAAAAAAGAAAGAAAATAACAAGCCAATATCACTGATGAACATAGATGCAAAAACCCTCAACCAAATTCTAGCAAACAGCTTCCAACAACACGTTAAAAGGATCATACGTTGTGATCAAGTGGGCTTTATCCCAGGGAGGCAAAAATTCTTCAACATACACAAATGAATCAAATGATAGGATTTGATACACAAATGATACACCATATTAACAAACTGAAATATAAAGACCATATAATCATCTCAATAGATGCAGAGAAAGATTGACCATATTTAATGCCCATTTATGGAAAACACTGTCCAGAAAGTAGGCATAGAAGGATCACAACTCAAAGGTCATACACAACAAACCCACACCAAGCATTCTCAGTGGTGAAACACTGAAACATCAGGAGCAAGACGAGGGTGCCCACTCTCACCACTCTTATTCAATACAGTTTTAGAAGTCCTAGCCATAGCAATCATAGAAAAAAAAAAAGATTGGAATGAAAGGACTCCAGATTAGAAAAGAAGTACAACTCTCACTGTTTGGAGATGACATGATACTATGCATAGAAAACCCTAAAAGTCTACCAGAAAATTATTTGAACTGATAAATGAATATAGTAAAGTCACAAGATATAAAATTAATACACAGAAATCCTGTGCATCCTATACACTAACAATAAAAAGTCAGAAAGACAAGTTAGGGGCATGGAACAAGAGTCTGGTTCCAAATCAGGAAAGGAGTACATCAAGGCTATATATCATCACCCTGTTTATTTAACTTATATGTAGAGTACATTATGAGAAATGCTGGGCTGGATAAAACCCAAGCTGGAATCAAGATTGGGAGAAATACCAACAACCTCAGATAAACAGATAACACCACATGTATGGCAGGAACCGAAGAAGAACTAAGGAGCATCTTGATGAAAGTGAAAGAGGAGAGTGAAAAAGTTGAATTAAAACTCAGCATTCAAAAAACTAAGATCATGGTACTGGTCCCATAACTTCATGGCAAATAAATGGGGAAACAATGGAAACAGTGACAGACTATTTTGGGGGTTCCAAAATCACTGCAGATAGTGACTGCAGCCATGAAATTAAAAGATACTTCCTCCTCTGTTCTACACTATCTCTCAGAGTTTGCTCAAACTCATATCCATTGAGTCCATCATGTAATCTAACATTCCCATTTTCTGTCACCTCCTTCTTCTTTTCCTTCAGTCTTTCATAGCATCAGAATCCTTTCCAATGAGTCAGCTCTTCATATCAAACTGCCAAAGTATCGGAGCTTGGGATTCAGCAAAAGTCTTTCCAATGAATATTCAGGGTTGATTTTTTTTTAGGATTGACTGGTTTGATTTTCTCGCAGTCCAATGGGGTAAGGAGTCTTCTCCAGCACAAAAATTCAAAAGCATCAATTCTTCAGCACTCAGCCTTCTTTATGGTCCAATTCTCATATCCATACATGACTGCTGGAAAAACCATAGCTTTGACTATACAGATCTTTGTTGGCAAAGTAACGTGTTTGCTTTTTAATATGCTGTCTAGGTTTGTCATAATTTTCCTTCCAAGGAGCAAGTATCTTTAAATTTAATAGTTGCCATCACCATCAGCAATGGTGAAGTACAAGATTCTGAAGTACAAGAAAGTAAAATGTCACTGATTCCACTTTCTCCCCCACCTGACATTAGGAACACCTCAAAATATAAGTTGAATGCTAACAGCCATACAAAGGGTAATCAACAAGTTTAATAGCAATGGGGGACTTTAACACCCCACTTACACCAATGAACAGATCATGCAGACCAAAAATTAATTAGAAACACAAGCTTTGAATGACAGATTAGACCAGATAGACTTGATTGATATTTATAGGACATTCCATCCAAAAATAACAGAATACACTTTTTTCTCAAGTGTGCATGGAACATTTTCCAGGATGGATCACATCTTGGGTCATCAATCAAGCCTTGGTAAATTTAAAAAATTGAAATCATATCAAGCATTGTTTCAGACCACAATGCTACAATAATAGAACTCAAGTACAAGAAGAAAGGGAAAAAACTGTAAAAACACAAATATGTGGAGGTGAAACAATATGCTACTAAATAACCAAGAGATCACTGATGAAATCAAAGAGAAAATTAAAAAATACCTAGAAAGAAATGACCATGAAAGCATGATTACCCAAAACTTATGGGATGCCCAGCAAAAGCAGTTAGAAAAGGGAAGTTTATAACAATAAAATTCTATCTCAAGAAACAAGCAAAACCTTAAATAAACAATCCATCCTTACAACTAGAGAAAGAAGAACAGAATAAAAAAGCCCCAAAGTTAGTAGAAGGAAAAAAATCATAAAGATCAAATCATAAATAAATGAAATAAAAAAGAATAGGAAAGACCATAAAATTAAAAGCTGGTTCTTTGAGAAGATAAATACAACTGATAAAACTTTAACCTGACTTCTAAAGAGAAAAAAAAAGGAAAAAGGAGAGAACTCAAATCAATAAAATTAGACATGAAAAAGGAGAAGTTATAACTGACACCAGAGAAATACAAAGCATCATAATAGACTACTACAAAAAACCATATGCCAATAGGATGAACAACCTGGAAGAAAAGTACAGATTCTTAGAAAAATTTAACCTTTCAAGACAGAACCAGGAAGAAATAGAAAATATGAACAGATCAGCCACAAGAAATGAAATTGAAACTGAGATTTAAAACTTCCAACAAACAAAAGACCAGGGCCTGATGGTTTACAGGTTTTCACAAGAGATCTCTATCAAACATTTAGAGAAGAGCTAACACTCATTCTTCTCAAACTCTTTTATAAAATTGCAGAGAGAGGAATACTCCCATGCTCATTCTACAAGGCCATCATCACCCTGATAACAGAACCAACCAAAGATATCACACAAAAAAGAAAATTACAGACAAATATCACTGATGAACATAGTCACAAAAATCCTCAACAAAATGCTAATAAAATCCAAAAAACACATTAAGGATCATACACCATGATCAGTAGGATTTATCCCAGGGATGTAAGGATTCTTTAAAATATACAAATCAATTTGATATAACATATTAAAAAATAAAAAACATATGGTCATCTTAATAGATGTAGAGAAAGCTTTCAACATAATTCAACACTCATTTATGAGTAAAAAAAAAAAAATGTCCCAAAGTAGGTCTAGAAAGAACCTACCTCAACATAATAAAGTGAAGTGAAAGTCACTCAATCATATCCAACTCTTTGCAACCTCATGGACTGTATATTCCATGGAATTCTCCAGGCCAGAATACTGGAGTGGGTAGCTGTTCTCTTCTCCAAGGGATCTTCCCAATCCAGGGATTGAGTCCAGGCCTCCCACATTGCAAGCAGATTCTTTACCAGCTGAGCCATCAGGAAAGCCCAAGAATACTGGAGTAGGTAGCCTATCCCTTCTCCAGGGGATCTTCCCAACCCAGGAATTGAACCAGTGTCTCCTGCATTCCAGTCAGATCCTTTACTAGCTGAGCTATAGGGAAGACCCAATATAATAAAGGTCATATACAAAAAACCCACAGCAAACACTATTCTCAGTGGTGAAAAACTGAAAGCATTTCCTCTAAGATCAGGAAAAGACAAGGGTGCCCACTCTCACTACTATTATCTTCCAAAACTAATTCAACATAGTTTTGGAAGTCCTAGCTACAGCAATCAGAGAAGAAAAAGAAATAAAAGGAATCCAGATTGGAAAAGAAATAAAACTTACACTGTTTGGAGAAGACATGACATGTCACGTGTATGTACGTGTGTTAGTTGCTCAGTCGTGTCTGACTCTTTACAACCCCAAGGACTGTAGCCCACCAGACTACTCTGTCAATGGGATTCTCCAGGCAAGAATACTGGAATGGGTTGACATTCTCTTCTCCAGGGGATCTTAAACCCAGGTTCAAACCCAGGTCTCCTGCATTGTAGGCACACTCTTTACCATCTGAGCCACCAGGGAAGCCCCTTGATACTATACATAGAAAACTCTAAAGATGCCACCAGAAAATTGCTAGAGCTAATCAATGAATTCAGTAAACTTGCAGGATACAAAATGAGGTTTTTTGTTTTCTTTGGGAGTGGATACAAAATTAATACACAGAAATCCCTTGCACTTCTATATATTCACAACAAAAAATCAAAAAGAGAAATTAAGGAAATAATCCTATTCACCATTGCAGCAAGAAAGAAAAAAAAATGTCTAGGAAAAGACCTACCTGAGGATGCAAAAGACCTGTATACAGAAAACTATGACACTGATGAAAAATTCAAGGACAACACAAACAGATGGAGAGATATACCATGTTCTTGTGTTGAGAGAGAGAGAGAGTGAAGTTGCTCAGTCGTGTCCGACTCTTTGAGACCCCGTGGACTGTAGCCTACCAGACTTCTCTGTCCATGGGATTCTCTAGGCAAGAATACTGGAGTGGGTTACCATTTCCCTCTCCAGGGGATCTTCCCGAACCAGGGATTGAACCCGGGTCTCCTGCATCAGAGGCAGACGCTTTAACCTCTGAGCCACCAGGGAAGCCCAAATGATATTGTGAAAATGACTATACTTCCCAAAGCAAACTACAGATTCAATGCAATCTCTACCAAATTTCCAATGGCATTTTTCACAGAACTAGAACAAAAAGTTTCACAATTCATATACTTGGGTTCCATCCCTGGATTGGGAAGATTCCCTGGAGGAGTGCAGGGCAGCCCACTCCAGTATTCTTGCATGGAGAATCCCCATGAACAGAGGAGCCTGGCAGGCTATTGTCCATGGTGTCACGATGAGTCAGACATGCTGCTGCTGCTAAGTCACTTCAGTCGTGTCCAACTCTGTGCGACCCCATAGACAGCAGCCCACCAGGCTCCTCCATCCCCGGGATTCTCCAGGCCGGAATACTGGAGTGGCTTGACATTTCCTTCTCCAATGCATGAAAATGAAAAGTGAAAGTGAAGTCGCTTAGTTGTGTCCGACTCCTCACGACCCAATAGACTGCAGCCTACCAGGTTCCTCTGTCCATGGGATTTTCCAGACAAGAGTACTGGAGTGGGTTGCCATTGCCTCTCCGGAGTCAGACACAACTGAGTGACTAAGCACAGCACAGCATGGAAACACAAAAGTCCCCAAATAGCCAAAGCAATCTTGAGAAAGAAAAATGGAATTGGAAGAATCAATTTTGCTGACTTCAGACTATACTACAAAGTTAGAGTCATCAAGACAGTATCATACTGACACAAAAATGGAAATATAGACCAATGGAACAAGATAGAAAGCCCAGACATAAACCCACATGACTCTGGTCACCTAATTAATGACAAAGGATGGAAGACTATATAATGGATTAAAGACAACCTCTTCAATAAATGATGCTGGGTAAACTGGACATGTAAAGTTACATGTAAAAGAATGAAATTAGAACACTCCCTAACACCATACACAAAAATTAACTCAAAATATATTAAAGACCTAAATCTAAGGCCAGATATTATAAAACATTTACAGGTAAATATAATCAGAACATCTTTTGACATAAATTGCAGCAAGACCTTTTTTGACCCACCTTCTACAGTAATGAAAATAAAAATAAATAACTGGGACCTAATAAAATTTAAAAGCTTTTGCACAGCAAAGTAAACTATAAACTAGATGAAAAGACAATCTTCAGAATGAGAGAAAAAAATTGCAAACAAAGCAACTGGCAAAAGATTAATGTCCAGCATCTAAAAATGCTTAAAGCAGCTCAGTATCAAAAAACAGACAACCCAATCAAAACATAGGCAGAAGAGCTAGACTTCTCTCCAAAGTCATACAGATGACTTTGATGAAAGTCAATAAGCACATGAAAAGATGTTCAACATCACTAATCATTAGAGAAATATAAATCAAAACTACAATGAAGTATTATCTCATTTATATTATACATCAGAATGGACATTTAAAAATTTACAAGGAGTAAATGCTAGAGAGGTTGTGGAGAAAAGGTGCAGTTGGTGGGAATGTTAATGGATACAACCACTATGGAAAACAGTATTATTGTTTATGCATTGTGTCTGTTTTGTGACCCTATAGATTGTAGCCCACAAGACTCCTCTGTCCATGGGATTTCCCAGGCAAGAATACTTCAGTTGGTTGCCATTTCCTTCCCCAAGGGATCTTCCAAACCCAGGGATCAAACCTGCATCTCCTGCTTTGCAGGAGGCTGCTTTCACCATTGAGCCACCTGGGAAACACATGAACAGTGAAAACTAAGACCCAGAATTTCCACTGCTAGGCGTATACTCAGAGAAAACAATAATTCAGAAAGTCACATGGGGAACTTTCCTGGTGGTCCAGTGGTTAAGAGTCTGCCTTGAAATGCAGGGGATGGGGTTCATTCCCTGGTTGGGGAGCTAAGATCCCACATGCCACAGAGCAACTGAAGGGCACATGCAGCACATATGGAGCTACTACATGCTAGAGTTTGCACACCATAACTAGAGAGTCTGCACAAAACAGAAGAATGGCACAATGAAGATCTGACAGGATGCAACCAAGACCTGATGCAGCCAACTAAACATATAAATAAATATTAAAAGACACACACGTGCACACACCCTAGCTAGGACAAGCAAGCAACCTAGATATCCATTCACAAAGGAATGTATAAAGAATATGTGGTACATATATACAACAGACTACTACTCAGCCATAAAAAGCAACAAATTGGGTCTTTTGTAGAGACATGGATGGACATAGAGACTGTCAGTCAGCTTAAAGTAAGTCAGAAAGAGAAAAACAAATAGCTAAAGCAATCTTGAGAAAGAAGAATGGAACTGGGGAAATCAATCTGCCTGACTTCAGGCTCTACTACAAAATTACAGTCATCAAGACAGTATGGTACTGGAACAAAGACAGAAATATAGATCAATGGAACAAAATAGAAAGCCCAGAGAAAAATCTACACACCTATGGACACCTTATCTTTGACAAAAGAGGCAAGAATATACAATGGAGAAAAGACAGCCACTTTAACAAGTGGTGCTGAGAAAACTGGTCAACCACTTATAAGAGAATGACACTAGAACACTTTCTAGCTTCCCTGGTGGCTCAGGTGGTAAAGAGTCTGCCTGCAGTGCAGGAGACCAAGGTTCGATCCCTGGGTTGGGAAGATTCCCCTGGAGAAGAAAATGGCAACCCACTCCAGTATTCTTGCCTGGGAAATCCCATGAATGGAGAAGCCTGGTGGGATGCAGTCCATGGGGTCGTTAAGAGTCGGACACAGCTGAGCGACTTCACTTTCACTTAGAACACTTTCTAACACCATACACAAAAAACTAATCTCAAAATGGATGAAAGATCTAAATATAAGACCAATAACTATAAAACTTCTAGAGGAAAACATAGGCAAAACACATTCTGATGTAAATCATAGCAGGATCCTCTATGACCCACCTCCCAGAGTAATGGAAATAAAAGCAAAAATAAACAAATGGGACCTAATTAAACTTAAAAGCTTTTGCATAATGAAGGAAACTATAAGCAAGGTGAAAAGACAGCCTTCAGAATGGGAGAAAATAATAACAAATGAAGCAATGGACAAAGAATTAACATCAAAAATATAAAAGCAACTCCTGCAGCTCAATTCCAGGAAAAAAGGCAACCCAATCAAACAATGGACCAAAGGACTAAGAAATTTCTCCAAAGAAAACATACAAGTGGCTAACACACACATGAAAAGATGCTCAACATCACTCATTATCAGAGAAATGTAAATCAAGACCACAATGAGGTGACATCTCACGCCAGTCACAATGGCTGCTATTAGAAAGTCTACAAACAATAAATGCTGGAGAAGGTGTCAAGAAAAAGGAACCCTCTTACGCTGTTGGTGGGAATACAAACTAGTACAGTCATTATGGAGAACACTGTGGAGATTTCTTTAAAGGCTAGAACTAGAACTGCCATACAACCCAGCAATCCCACTGCTGGGCATACACACAGAGGAAATCAGAATTGAAAGAGACATGTGTCCCCAGTGTTCATCACAGCACTGTTTTCAATAGACAGGACATGGAAGCAACCTAGATGTCCACCAGCAGAAAAATGGATAAGAAAGCTGTGGTACATATACACAATGGACTATTACTCAGCTATTAAAAAGAATGCATTTGAATCAGTTCTAATGAGGTGGATGAAACTGGAGCTTATTACACAGAGCGAATTAAGTCAGAAAGAAAAACACCAATACAGTATATTAATGCATATATATGGAATTTCAGTTCAGTTCAGTTCAGTCGCTCAGTCGTGTCCGATCCCTTGCGACCCCATGAATCGCAGCATGCCAGGCCTCCCTGTCCATCACCAACTCCCGGAGTTCACTCAGACTTGTGTCCATTGAGTCCATGATGCCATCCAGCCATCTTATTCTTGGTCATCCCCTTCTCCTCCTGCCCCCAATCCCTCTCAGCATCAAAGTCTTTTCCAATGAGTCAACTCTTCGCATCAGGTGGCCAAAGTATTGGAGTTTCAGCTTTAGCATCAATCCTTCCAAAGAACACCCAGGGCTGATCTCCTTTAGAATGGACTGGTTGGATCTCCTTGCAGTCCAGGGACTCTCAAGAGTCTTCTCCAACATCACAGTTCACAAGCATCAATTCTTCAGCGCTCAGCTTTCTTCACAGTCTAACTCTCACATCCACACATGACCACTGGAAAAATCATAGCTTGACTAGACAGACCTTTGTTGGCAAAGTAATGTCTCTGCTTTTTAATATACTATCTAGGTTGGTCATAACTTTCCTTCCAAGGAATAATCATCTTTTAATTTCATGGCTGCAACCACTATCTGTGGTGATTTGGGAGCCCCCAAAATAAAATCTGACACTGTTTCCACTGTTTCCCCATCTATTTCCCATGAAGTGATGGGACCAGATGCCATGATCTTAGTTTTCTGAATGTTGAGTTTTAAGCCAACTTTTTCACTATACAGAGTACATCATGTGAAATACCAGGCTGGATGAAGCACAAGCTGGAATAAAGATTGTCTACAGAAATATAAATAACCTCAGATATGCAGATGACACCACCCTAATGGCAGAAAGAAAAGAGGAACTAAAGAGCCTCTTGATGAAAGTGAAAGAGGAGAGTGAAAAAATTGGCCTAAATCTCAACATTCAAAAAACAAAGATCATGGCATCTGATCCCATCACCTAACGGCAATAGATGGGGAAACAGTGACAAATTTATTTTTCTTGGCTCCAAAATCTTTGCAGATGATGAGTGCAGCCATGAAATTAAAAGTTACATGCTCCTTGGAAGAGAAGCTATGACCAACCTAGACAGCATATTAAAAGCAGAGACATTGCTTTGATGACAAATGTCCACAGAGACATTGCTTTGATGACAAATGTCCATATAGTCAAAGCCATTGTTTTTTCAGTAGTCATGTATGGATGTGAGAGTTGGACCATAAAGAAAGCTGCGTGTTGAAGAATTGATGCTTTTGAACTATGGTGTTGGAGAAGACTCCTGAGAGTCCCTTGGACTGCAAGGAGATCAAACCAGTCCATCCTAAAGGAAATCAGTCCTGAATATTCATTAGAAGGACTGATGCTGAAGCTGAAGTTCCAATACTCTGGCCACCTGATGTAAAGAACTGACTCACTGGAAAAGACCTTGATGCTGGGAGCGATTGAAAGGAGAAGGGGATGACAAATAATGAGATAGTTGGATGGCATCACTTACTTGATGGATCTGAGTTTGAGCAAGCTCCAGGAGTTGGTGATGGACAGGGAAGCCTGGCATGCTACAGTCCATGAGATTGCAAAGAGTTGGTCATGACTGAGTGAGTAAACTGAACTCCATGTCTATTGAATCCAATTTTCAGCTATTATATTTTCATATTCAATATTAAAAGGTAAAATTCAACTGAGTAAATTTGAAGATCTAATTAAGTGATTCATGAAATTAGGCAGCATCCTATCTAGCAAACAGAAGGGAACTAATATCTATAAGTGGTTGTACAAATGAAAGATTTCATAGGAAGAAGGGTGGGGCAAGGGAGCTATTAGCAAAAGGAAAAAAAGGATTACTTTTAGGCCAGAACATTTTCTTTTTGTCAGGAAGGAATTTGGCGATGGTTTTACCCTGCAGATGCCTCTTCTTCCTCTGAGGGATGGAAAGGACCCATGTAGTGGATTACTTCATCGATGCTGACCAAAAAGCCCAAACAGGTTGGTTAACATTTCATTTCTGGTGCAGGTTGAAACTGCAAGTAGGCCAGATATTAAATCTTGATTTAGTATCATGGGTTTTAGTACAAGATGTGCCATTTATGGCTTGTGGCTTTTCTCTTTAGCACTGGGATATCTATTTGGGTCTTCTTGGCTGTGTTTTCTCCCTGTCCCATATTGCCAATGTCATCTCTTATTTTTGAGAATATTTATTAAGCTGATTTTAAAGCCTTACTCCAGGTGGGGGGCAGTCCCAAGATGGAACAAACATAGGACAGGGAGACCACTTTCTCCCTACAAATTCATCAAAAGATAATTTGAATGTGGAGCAACTTCCACAAAACAGCTTCTGAATGCTGGCAGAGGACACCAGACACCCAGAAAGGTAGCTTAATCTCTTCAAAAGAAGGTAGGACAAAATATAAAAGATGAAAACAGAGACAAAGGAATTAGGGACAGAGACCCATCCTGGGGAGGGAGTAGTGATAGAGGAGGTGTTTCCACACAATAGGAAAACCCCTCACAGGAGTGTCTGTGGGGAGCCTTGAAATCTCAGAGGGCAACATAACCAGAAGGAAAAAAAAAACAAACACACAGAATATGTGCCTAACCACAACTACTAGTGGAGAAGCAGCTCAGATGCCCACATCTGCCAGCAGCAAATGGGGGCTGGGCAGGGAGGTATGGACCGCATCATCCATCTTTAAGGTAAGGAACAGGCTTGAATGCCCTGAGGACAGTCTGAGGGGGCTAATCTGACATAGCAACACAAACTGTGGGATTGCCAGAGAGGAAAAAAAAAAGGACACTTCTCACTAAAGTCTCTAGTGCTGCACAGTGACCCCTGGTGCACACAGAGACCAAAGGATTGTGCCCTAGTGAATAGCAAAGGAGAGCAAGCTGGCTGCCATTTAGGGCCCTCTGTCCTTGGAAGCAGAGAGGCAGGTGTGCCACAGCCAGAGGTGGAAGTCAAAGGGCCGCTGCAATCTCAGCCCCAGAGACCACATTTCCTGCCAAACTGTGAGCAGGCAGCCAGTTGTTACCCGCATCTTCCTGGGATCCTGGTGGTTCACATCAGACAAGAGTGTCACAGCCTGAGATGAGCTCCCCAGAGGAGACAAGTGGCACACCTGGACTGTGCTCTTGGTGCACCTGAGAAACCAAGAGGCTGGGACTGGGGAGGTGAATAAGATGCACAGCCCACCTGGGACAGTCCACTCGCCAAGCACCCAGTTGCCTCAGTGGCTTGGACCTGTGAAGGGCTCAAAATACACAGCCCATCTGGGTCTGTGCCCTCATGGAACACCCAAGAACCTGTGCAGTTTAGGCCTGGAAAATACACGAAATGCAGGGTTCACTTGGGATAGTACCCTCATGGAACACCCTGGACTCTGAGCAGTGTGGACCCAGAAAGTACATGCAACCTTGAGCTGTGGCACACCCAGTGTGGTCCATCCAATATAAGCACTCCCCACACATGTCAGTGGTATTTGTTTGCAGTGTCCCTCCCTTTCCACAAACAGCTGAACACATGACCGTGAATAAATGGTCCCTTTCGCCCCCTCGTGTCCGGGTGGAAATTAGACACTGAAGAGACTTGCAAACAGAGGATGCCAAAATAAACAAAGAAGAGGGAACTGCCATCGAAGTGACAGGTGCAACAGTTTAAAACCCTGCAGTAAATGCTGAGACTGTAACTATAGACCTTGAGAACAAGTACAAGCTAGAAAAAGGGACAATCTGACACTGAACTGACCCCACATTGCCCACAAGAGCTCCAGAGAAATTCTTAGGTGTATATTTACTGTTATCACTTTTTAGTTTTTTAAAATTTTAGTTCTTTATTACTCCTTTATCTTTCATTTTTATAGCCTACTGTTAACTAAGGGGAAAAAACCTATATTTAAAAACAAATTTCATATATATTTTTTAATTTTTGTGATCAATTTTGTTTTATACTTTTTATATTGTATTTTTGAGCATCTAACCTGTATTCTAGGTTTTTAATCTTTGCTTTTTAATATTTGTTAGCAATTTTGTACCATCAGTATCCATCTAATCTTCAGTATCCATTTTCACTTAGGGATTTGATTATCAACTTGATTTATCTTTCCCATTTTGACTCTCCCTGTTCTTCCCCGGGTCATCTCTATCTTCCTCCTCCCTCTTCTCGTCTCGATATAACTCTATGAATCTCTCTGAGTGTTCCTGGCTGCAGAGAGTTGTTTCACTATTAACCTAAGGGTTTTATCTTCTGTGATGTATGGATGGAGAAGTCTTGAAGCTACTGTAAGAAGGGGACTGAAACACAGATGCAGGAGGCTCAACTCCAGAACTTCAGAACATTAGAGACTTCTGACTCCAAGGAACATTAATAGACAAGAGGCCACCCAAAAGTATCCATACCTATACTGAAACCAAGCTCCACCCAAGAGACAGCAAGTTCCAGTGCAAGATACACCATGCTAATTCTCCAGCAAAATAAGAAAACAACACTGGATATTGAAAGATGGGCTGCCCACGGCCATACCAAGCCCAGCAGAAACCACAAAACAAACTACTGGACACTTCATTGCACTCCAGAGGGAAGAGATACAGCTCCACCCACCAGAACACGACACAAGTTCCCCCAACCAAGAAACATTGACAAGCCACTGATCCAGCCCCACCCACAGGGAGAAGAATCCACAAATAAAAGGAATCACAACCTTCCAGCTTGAAGAAAGGGCACCCCAAACAAAGCAAGCTGAACAAAATGAAAAGACAGAGAAATATCCAGCAGGTGAAGGAACAGGATAAAAATCCACCAAACCAAACAAAACAGGAGGAGATAAGTAGTCTACCTGAAAAAGAATTCAAAATAATGATAGTAAAGATGATCCAAAACCTAGAAAACAAGATGTAGTTATAAATAAATAGACTAGAGACAAGGATTGAGAAGAGTAAGAAATGTTTAACAAGAAGAGTCAATCAATAATGAACAATGCAATAACTAAGATTAAAAACACTCTGGAGAGAACCAACAGTAGAATAACTGAGACAGAAAAGAGCATAAGTGAGGTGGGAGATGGGATGGTGGAAATAAACGAAGCAAAGAGAAAAAATAAAAAGATTAAAAAGAAATGAGGACAACCTCAGAGAATTCTGGGACAATATTAAATGCCCCAGCATTTGAATCATAGTTGTCCCAGAAGAAGAAGACAAAAAGAAAGAGTATGAGAAAGTACTTGAGGAGATAACAATCAAAAACTTCCCTAAAATGGGGAAGGAAATACCCACCCAAGTCCAAGAAACCCAGAGGGTTCCAAACAGGATAAACCCAAGGCAAAACATCCCAATACACATATTAATCAAACTAACAAAAATTAAATACAAGGAGAAAATGCTAAAAGCAGCAAGTGAAATGCAACAAACAACACACAAGGGGATCCTCATAAGGATAACAGCTCACTTTTCAATAGAAACTCTTCAGGCCAGAAGTGAATGGCAGAATATACTTAAAGTGATGAAAGATAAAAACCTACAACCAAGAATACTGTACCCAACAAGGATCTCATTCAGATATGATGGAGAAATCAAAAGCTTTACAGACAAGCAAAAGCTGAGAGAATTCAGCACCACCAAATCAGCTCTTCAACAAATGCTAAAGGATCTTCTCTAAACAGGAAACAGAGAAAAGGTTTATAAAAATGAATCCAAAACAACAAAGTTAAAGTTAATGGGATTGTACTTATCAACAACTACTTTAAATATAAATGGGTTAAATGGTCCAACCAAAAGACAAAGACTGGCCAATTGTATACAAAACAAAACCCCTATGTATGCTGTCTACAAGAGAGTTGCCTCAAATCTAGTGACACATATAGACTGAAAGTGAGGGGCTGGAATAAGATATTTCATGCAAATGAAGACCAGAAGAAAGCAGGAGTAGAAATACTCATATCAGACAAAATAGACTGAAACAAACACCATGATAAGAGACAAAGAGGGACACTACATAATGATCAAGGGATCAATCCAAGAAGATAAAGCATTATAAATATATGTGCATCCAACATAGGAGAGCCTCAGTACATAAAGCATACTAACAAGTATGGAAGGAGAAATAAACAGTAACACAATAATAGAGAGGGACATTAATACCCTACTCATGCCTATGGACGGAAAAGGCAATGGCACCCCTCTCCAGTACTCTTGCCTGGAAAATCCCATGGATGGAGGAGTCTGGAAGGCTTCAGTCCACGGGGTCATGAAGAGTCAGACACGACTGAGTGACTTCCCTTTCATTTTTCACTTTCATGCATTGGAGAAGGAAATGGCAACCTACTTCTGTGTTCTTGCCTGGAGAATCCCAGGAAAAGGGGAGCCTGGTAGGCTGCCATCTATAGAGTCACACAGAGTCGGACACGACTGAATTGACTTAGCAGCAGCAGCAGTATGCCTATGGATAGATCAACCAAAGAGAAAATTAGAAAGGAAACACCAGCTTTAAATGATACAATGGGCCAATTAGACCTAATTGATTTCTAGAGGGCATTTCACCCCAAAACAATGGATTTCACCTTTTCCTCAAGGGTACATTCCAAGCATCTTTTCTGATCACAATGCAGTAAGATTAGATATCAACTCTTGGAAAAAATCTATAAAAAAACACAAACATATGGACACTAAACAACATACCTCTGAATAACCAATATATCATGACAGAAATCAAAAGGAAATCAAAATATGCATAGAAACAAATGATAATGAAAACATGACGCACAAAACCTATGGGATTCAATAAAAGCAGTGCTAACAGGGAGGTTCATAGCACAATCCTCCCTCAAGAAACAAGAGAAGCATCAAATAGCCAACCTAATTTTATACCTAAAGCAACTAGAAAAAGAACAAAACAATCCCCAAAGTTAGTAGAAGAAAATAAATCATAAAAATCAGAGCAGAAATAAATGAAAAAGAAATGAAGGAAACTATAGAAAGATAAACAAAGCTAAAAGTTAGTTCTTTGAGAAGATAGACAAAATAGACAAACCATTAGCCAGACTCATCAGTTTTAAAAAGCAAGAAGAATCAAATCAATAATTAGAAATGAAAATGGAGAAATCACAACAGAGAACACAGAAATACACAAGATCATAAGAGGCTACTATGAGCAATTGTATGCCTATAGAAAGGACAACTTGGAAGAAATGGACAAATTCTTAGAAAAATGTAACCTTTCAAAAATGAACCAGGGAGAAATAGAAAATCTGAACAGATCAATCACAAGCACAGAAATCAAAGCCATAATCAAAAATCTTCCAACAAACAAAATCCCAGGACCAGATGGCTTCACATGTGAATTCTACAGAAATATTAGAGAAGAGCTAACACCTGTCCTACTCAAACTCTTCCAAAAAATTGCAGAGGAAAGAATACTCCCAAACTCATTCTATGAGGCCAACATCACCCTGATACCAAAACCAAACAAAGATGCCACATACCAAAAAAAAAATCTACAGGCCAATATCACTGGTGAACATAGATGCAAAAAGCCTCAACAAAACTCTAGAAAACAGAATCCAACAACATATTAAAAGATCATACATTATGACCAAGTGGGCTTTATTCCAGGGATGCAAGAATTCCTCAATATTTGCAAATCAATCAATTTTATCAACCATATTAACAAATTGAAAGATAAAAACCATAAGATTATCTCAATAGATGCAAAGAAAGCCTTTGACAAAATTCAACATCCATTTATGATAAAAATTCTCCAGAAAGCAGGCATAGAAGGAACATACTTCAACATAATAAAAGCCATATACAACAAACCCACAGCAAACATTATCCTCAATGGCAAAAAATTGAAAGAATTTCCTCTAAAATCAGGAAAAGGCAAGGATGCCCACTCTCACCACTACTATTCAACATAGTTTTGAAAGTCCTAGCCACAAGTCAGAGAAGAAAAGAAATAAAAGGAATCCAGATTGGAAAAGAAGTAAAATTCTCACTGTTTGCAGATGACATGATTCTCTACATAGAAAACCCTAAATTAGATACCACCAGAAAATTACTAGAGCGAATCAATGAATATAATAAAGTTGCAAGATATAAAATTAATACACAGAAATCCCTTATATTCCTATACACTAACAATGAAAAAACAAAGAAATTAAGGGAAAATCCCATTCACCATTGCAATGAAAATAATAAAATACTTAGGAATAAATTTACCTAAAAAACAAAAGACCTATATATAGAAAACTATAAAACACTGGTGAAAGAAATCAAAGATGATGAAATAGATGGGGAACTATACCATGTTTGTGGATTGGAAGAATCAGTATAGTGAAAATGAGTATACTACCTAAAGCAATCTATAAATTAAATGTAATACCTTTCAAGTGACCCGTGATATTTTTACAAAACTAGAGCAAATAATTTCACAGTTTATATGGAAACACAGAAAACCTCAAATAGCCAAAGCAATCTTGATAAAGAAGAATGGAACTGGAGGAATCAACCTTCCTGACTTCAGACTATACTACAAAGCTACAGTCATCAAGATACTGGCACAAAGACAGAAGTACAGATTAGTGGAACAAAATATAAAGCCCAGAGATAAACCCACACCCTATGGACACCTTATCTTTGACAAAGGAGGCAAAAATATACAATGGAGAAAAGGCAATCTCTTTAATAAGTAGTGCTGGGAAAACTGGTCAACCACATCTGAAAGAGTTAAACTAGAACACTTTCTAACACCATACATAAAAATAAACTCAAAATGGATTAAAGATCTAAGTGTAAGACCATAAACTATAAAACTCTTAGAGGAAAATGAGAGAGTCATTTCCTAGGCAGGTTGATAAGAAGTCTAGGGGTCCCCAAGGAGAGAGGGGTCTAGAATTCTCAAGGAGGAAGAAAGGACAAACTTATTTCTCTACATTCCTTAGGATTATATAATAACAATGTATTCTGCCTGAGGACAGTCTCTGGATTAAACCTTCTTGTGATAAGAGAAAAGCAGGCCCCTGGCCCAGGGCAAGCTGTTAGCAGAGGTAAAGATTAACCAGGGCTGGAAAGCCCCGGGCCCCAGCCTGCCAAAAAATAACCACAGTGTTTGTACAAGATAAGGAAGTAAGAGCAGAAAGACAAGATCTTGCAAAACCACAAATGTCACGACATATGACTAAACGCTGTTTTCAAACTAGCCAATAATGCTCCGACAAGTAGCTTAAACCCCCACTGCCCCAACCTGTAGGCTTTAAAACGCTTGTGCGCCACGGGTTCAGGGACTCCAATTCTCTGTTATTCTGGTGGGGGCCCAGATCCAGATTCGTGAATAAAGCAATTGCTAATTGAGTGTCTTCCCTGGTGGTCATTTACGCAGCGGTCCCTAACAGAAAACATAGGCAGAACACTCTCTAACAGAAATCTCAGCAAGATCCTTAATGACTCACCTCCCAGAGTAATGGAAATAAAAACAAAAATTAACAAATGGGACAAAATTAAACTTAAAAGCTTTTGCACAATGAAGGAAACTATAAGCAAGGTGAAAAGGCAGCCTTCAGAATGGGAGAAAATAATAGAAAACAAAAAAACTGACAAAGAATAAATCTCCAAAATATACAAGCAGTTCACACAGCTCAATACCAGAAAAACAAAAAACCCAATCAAAAAGGGGGCCAAAGAACTAAACAGACATTTCTCCAAAGAAGACATACAGATGGCTAATAAAAATATGAAAAGATGCTCAACATTACTCATTATTAGAGAAATGCAAATCAAAACCACAATGAAGTATCATCTCATGCTGGTCAGAATCACCACCATCAAAAGTCTACAGACAATAAATGCTGGAGAGGGTGTAGAAAAAAGGGAACCCTCTTACACTGTTGGTGGGAATTCAAACTGATACAGCCACTATGGAGAACAGTGTGGAGATTCCTTAAAAATTGGAAATAGAACTGCCGTGAAACCCAGCAATCCCACTGCTGGGCATACACACTGAGGAAACCAGAAATGAAAGGGACACATGTACCCCAATGTTCACTGCAGCACTGTTTACAATAGCCAGGACATGAAAGCAACCCAGGTGTCCATTGGCAGATGAATGAATAAGGAAGCTGTGGTACAATGGAATATTACTCAGCTGTAAAAGGGAATGCATTTGAGTTAGTTTTAATGAGGTGGATGAAACTGGAATACATTATACAGAGTGAAGTAAGTCAGAAAGAGAAACACAAATACAATATATTAATGCGTGTACATGGAATTTAGAAAGACGGTAATGATGACACTATATGCAAGACAGCAAAAGAGACACAGATGTAAAGACCAGGCTTTTGGACTAAGTGGGAGAAGGTGAAGGTGGGATGACTTGAGAGAATAACATTGAAACATGTATACTACTATATGTAAAATAGATGACCAGTGCAAGTTCAATGCATGAAGCAGGGCACTCAAAGCTGGTGCTCTGCTACAACCCAGAAGGATGGGGTGGGAAGGAAAGTGGGTATGGGGGGCGGAGGTCAGGGTACAGGACACATGTGCAACCATGTCTGACTCATATCAATGTATGGCAAAAATCATCACAATATTGTAAAGTAATTAATCTCCAATTTAATAAATTAATTAAAAAAAAAAAAAAACACCTTACTCCATTTTCCTGGCAGTCCAGTGGTTACGACTCTGCACTTTTCATTTCTGTGGCCTGGGTTCAATCTCTTATCAGGAAACTAAGATCCCCAAAATGGCATGGTACTACCCAAATTAAATAAATAAAGCCTTAGTCCATATTTTACATAAATTCTTTTTCCTCTAGCAAAGGTAATTTTTTGGTCAGTGAATTTTAAGTTTCTTGCTTCATTGTGAAAAAATTAGGAGATGAAGTGATAAGTAAGAAGTAGATTTCTTTCAAGAGAAACACACTTCATAGACAGCATCTGGGCCATCTCAGAAGGCAAAAGATAGGTTTGAAATATTCCATAGTTAAATTTTATGGACTGGGTAATTCCATAAGCTAATGAGTGGGAAGATTATTTCAGTTATTTTGGGGAAAGGGCAAGGATTTCCAGGAATTGGGCCACCACCCACTTTTTGACCTTTCACGGTTGACCTCAGGACTGTCATGCTAATGTATTACACTAAGCAGATAAAGAGGCTCAAGGTCTATTGGAAGCTGAGTTTTCTGCCATTCTGGAACCAGTTGGTTCTAACCAGGTTTTTATGTCCTGCGGCTCTGACATTCTTTTAAAGGTTATTTAAGCTCTCTTCCCTCCTGTTTCAGTTTCAGTGGTGTTCATTCAAATGGACTGGACTCCCATTATCTCAATATTTTTGCTTCTGAGTTCATTTTCCCTTGGTGATGTACCCAAAATGAGGAGCTGTGGCCCAGACTCTTGCTAGTACTATTCCTGGGGAGTTGGGGGAAGGAGTTAGTTCACTCTTTGTACCTTCACCAGGTGACCCTGACATAATCTCTAGGTTGTTGGAGATGCTACATAAACTCTCAAAAGTCTCCCCTGGAAGATCTTTTTCTCTCTGCATTGTAATTGCTCAGTCTTAAAGATGTGATATTGTGATATATAATAAGAAATACATATTCAGTCTTTATCTTTCTTTGCACAAGCTCTTAGAATCTTAGAATTTCTTGAATGAAAAGACTGATAAAAGAGAAAGGAATGTCTTCTGTTATTAATAACAAACCCTTTTTAGCCACACCTGAGTTTATCTTAATGAGATGACTCTGGGAAGTTGGGGACTGGTTGTCTGAAGAACCAACCAGTTATCAGAAGGCTAGAACATTCAACCCCATTCTTTGACCTATGGGAGAAGGTGGGGGTATGGAAATTGAGTTCACTCACCAATGGCAAATGATTTAGTCACTCATTCCTACATAATGAAGCCTCCCCATATTCTGTAACCAAAGTTCAGAGAGCTTTTGGGTTGAAGTGTTAGACCTCTCGGCCTCTTTCAGGGAACCGTCGCCCAAATAATCTCCAGGACTCGGACTCGATGCAAACCGCAAGAGGATTTATTAGGCCGGCGCGCTGGGGTTCGATCACCACCAGGGGAGAACGAACCCCGAACATTTGTTACAGAGCAGTTTTTAAGCACAAAAACCACAAACCGGTACAGCTAGGGTGGAGCGACCTGATTGGTGTATAGGTCTTGACATTTTCAGGGATAGGTTTATTTGTTATCAGGTCGACATGGCTGGACGAGCTGCATTTTTACGGTTAACCAGTTCTCTGGAAAATAATTTCCTGGAATGGTTTTTGAGATAAACATCCCCCAGAGGCTGCATGCCTTAGATATGAGCCCCTTACACATTCTTGAGATAAAAGTTTGTCTTAAGATTAACAGGAGGGCCTGTTTCCCTAAGGCTCTAGTGAAACTTTAACCTTTATTTTTATCCACCTTTCCTCTCAGGAGAACATGTGGAAGTGCTGAGGCCACCTTGAGTAGGCAATGAAATTGCCATGCCTCTTCCTACAAAACCTTGCCTTATGCACATCTTACATCTGACTGCTCCTGAGTTGTATCCTTGTATAATAAATCAGTAATCTAGAATGTAATCTGTTTTCCTGAGTTTTGTGAGCCATTCAAACAACTTATCAAAACTGAGTAGGCTGTTGCTGTTAATGGAACCCCTGTTTCATAGCTGGTCATTCAAATGCACAAGTGACAATCTGGGGTTTGTGACTGACATCTGAAGGAGCATGAGGGAAGTCTTGTGGGGACTGAGCCCTTTAGCTTGTAGGATCTGATGCTAGTTCTAGGTAAATAGGATCCTAAGTAACGCATGAGTATAAATTAATACAGTAGTAGTTTTTTTGTTTGTTCATTTAGATGGAGATGGGAGAGAGTAGGGGATACAGAGACTCAGTACTCTGTCTGCACCATTGTTTCCTGCTCCTCACCAGCCGGTCACTCTGCTGACCCTTCAAGTCCTGGACTAGAGCTGCTACATTTCCGTTTTACATTACAAAAGAGCCTTCAATGATCCACTATGGGCAATGCACCAAAATTTCTCTCCCTTGTCCTACTGGAGCATGCTCTTCTATCCCATGCTGAGCTTTCCTCCCCATTGTTGTTCAGTCTCTAAGTCATGTCTGACTCTTTGTGACCCCAGGGACTGTGGCACACCTGGCTTCCCTGTCCTTCACTATCTCCCAGAGTTTGCTCAAACTCCTGTCCATTGAGTCAGTGGTGCCATCCAACAACCTCATCCACTGTCACTCCCTTCTCCTCTTGCCCTCAATACTTCCCAGCATCAGGGTCTTTCCCAAAGAGTCAGCTCTTTGCATCAGGTGGCCAAAGTACTGGAACTTCAACTTCAGCATCACTCCTTCCAGTGAATATTCAGAGTTGATTTCCTTTAGAATTGACTGGTTTCATCTCCTTGGTGTCTAAGGGACTCTCAACAGTATTCTCCAACACCTAGTATGGGAAGAAGTCTTTCTTCCCTTACCAGATTGTAATCACTTTATATTTCCCTAAGGATTTTATATGGGCTTCTCATGGATTTTGCTCCAGTACTTCGAATTCCAGTGCTTTTCTCTCATTTCTGTGATATGACTATGATTCAGTTATAAAAAGAGCCAACTGTCCTGCTAATCCACTATTATGACTAAAGCCAAAGTAGCTTCTGCTCCTTATCAGCACTAAAGTCGCATTTGATCTTTTATTTTTGAAACTTTATATACCATAACTCTGTTTCTCCCACCTACTAGCCATTTGATAATGAACAATTTAACTTTCTATAAACTCTGATTTTTTTGTCCCATCTCATGCAAGATAACATGCAAAATTTTCTGTGAAATGTCTTGTACAAAGTAAATAGAGAGTAATTTAAAAGCAGCATAGTGTTAGCCCTTGCAGCTTAATGAACTATCCCAAATCTTGGGGGCTGAGGTCAATCTGTTTTTAAAAATCAACTGAATAAATTTTAAAGACCTCATTGGCCTTATTCAATGATTCATGATCAGGCAGCATCCACTCTAGCAGATGGAAAAGAACCGAGGAACTGTGCAAAATCAAAGACTTCTCTATTCAGAAGGAAGCAGGAACATGGTAGATATAGTAGGCAAAAAATCATATTGATTATGGTGGTGTACTGCAGGGTTTTATTAGGCAGATTACTCAACTAGTGCTGATCAGGCAACTCTTGATTAAGATTCCATTTCTGGAAGAGTTGAAACTATAAGTGAATTCTCTGTTGATGACACAGAGCTTAATATAAGTGATTCCACTTGGGGCCTGTTTGCTTGTTTTCAACAAACCATAGTCTATTTAGCTCATGATTTTGTTGGTTGGTAATCTGGGCTGGACTCAGCTGAGTTCTTGGAATTGGCTACTATCAGCTAGAATAAAGGTGTATTGGGAATTAAAGTGCTGGGAATTAAAAGGTAATGCCAGATCCAACAGCTCTGCAGAACAGCACAAGCCCACCCTAGAAAAGAGAGGCACATTTTTCTGGGCCAGCAAATGTGAGAAAGAGAGAAAGAACAGAACACTGGGCCACATGTTTCTCATCGACCAATAGGCTACCTCCAGCTTATTCACTTGGCAGCAAGAAAGTCTCCGCAGTGAGAACAGAAGTATGTGTCGTCTAGGCTTGGAACTGGCACAGTGTTTCTTCGGTTACATGTGACCGACCAAAGCAAGTTATAAAATCAGTCAAAACTCAAGAGTTGGAAAAGTACACTTCACTTCTTGATGGGCAGAACCACAAAATCACATCCAAGGCCTTGGACACAGAGAGAAAAGCAATCTGCACCTGTTTTTGCAATCCCCCACCATTGGTTCACATATTCTCTGGAGATTAATTGCCTGAGTTTGAAAGCTGGTTGTCACTTAATGATTGTGTGTTTTGGACATTACTTGACCTTTCAGTGCCTCAGTTTCCTCATTTATTAAATGAGGATAATTGTCGGGAGCCACATTAAGCGTTACTGACAAAATGGAGGCACGGCCCCAACCCCCCTCCTCGTTCCACAGGCACAGTCCTGGGATGAAGGAGTTAGGTCCTGTGATTCTGACTTGCTCTTTCCTTTCTTCGGTTGAGTTGGCTGAAAAGAATGTTAAGGTGCTTATTGTTCTTGAGAGAAGCATGAGAAAGCACAAAGCCTTCTGCAGTTGTGCCCAGAAAATAATCTATAAAGTAACCATTGACATTTGTTCCAGGATCTTTACAAAGAATGCTCTAGGATGAGCACATAGGCCACAGCTTGAGGTCTTGGGAAGGATTGTTATCTGAGACCTGTTTGTGAGAGAAATGTTTATGGCAAAAGAAATGTGCTGAATTTAGGGTTTAGGAATAATTAAGAATAGTGAGAAGCTGAAAATTTAAGGTATGTTGTAGTGTTAGCATATTTTACTATAGCTTGTAGAGATTAGGAATTTTAGAGATATTAATAGCTAGAAGCCTTTTTAGGAAATAATGATCTTAAGATACTACGGGCAAACAGGATTCAGAAAGAAAAGAAATAAACTGAGGAATGTGGTATGAGTTACAATGTAATCACAAGTTAAGTATAGGATGCATAAGAGGAAGTAGATAATAGATAGTAAAGCTGATTCTGAGAGAATAGCTGAAGCAGGAACTCTGTTTGAAGGGCAACAGTGATTTCTGGAGACAATAAATCTGGGTGTGTGTTGGGGGCGGGGGTGGGGGGGAGCGGGGACTGAAAATGTCCAACCTCTGACCTAATGCTTTTGTCGAAGTATAAAAGAAAACCTGAAGCTTGAAATAAACATGCAGTCCTGCACCTTGAGCCAGAGGCTACATCATTCTCCACCAACACCTCTCATCCTTTCAGGCTGATTCCCTGGCTGCTGGAGCTGGACTCTGGCAGACAATTATAGCACATCCTTTTGCTAACAAAGGTCCACATAATCAAAGCTATGGTTTTTCCAGTAGTTATGTACAGAAGTGAGAGTTGGACCATAAAGAAGACTGAACACCAAAGAATTGATGCTTTCGAATTGTGGTGCTGGAAAAGGCTCTTGAGGGACCCTTAGACTGGAAGGAGATCAAACGAGTCAATCCTAAAGGAAATCAACCCTGAATATTCACTGGATATTGGACAATCTTGAATATTCATTGATGCTGAAGCTGAAGCGCCAGTACTTTGGCCACCTGATGCGAAAAGCCGATTCACTGAAAAAGATTCTGGTGCTGGGAAAGACTGAGGGCAGGAGGAGAAAGGGCAACAGAGGATGAGATTGTTGGATGATATGACTTACTCAATAGACATGAGTTTGAGTAAACTCTGGGAAATGGTGAAAGATAGGGAAACGTGGTGTGCTGCAGTCCATGGGTTGCAAAGAGTCAGACACAATTCAGTAACTGAACAACAACAATAGCATATATCTCATAGGGATATTGTGAATTAAATTAGCTGATGCTTTTAAAGTGCTTAAAGCAGAGCCTGCCACAAGCCTATATGTACTTTTCTTTTGTTTTGAAGTTTTTCTTCCCCTTGCCTCTCTCTACCACCTTGCCTGTGCTCATCATGTTTCCTCTTAGACAAGAGATGAATCTCTATCATCCTCCTTCCTCTCATCAAAATTCCACCCATTCCTCAGAAGCTCTGCTAAAAAACAGCACCCACCCTTTTTCCTTTTAAGTGGCTTTACTTTTTGCCCCTTTACATTCCAACATCACTCTTTAATAGCAATTGTCACATTCTGCCTTCTAGGGATTATATGTTTATTCATCCCCAAACAATAATGAACTCCTCCAAGTTCCAGACCCAGAAAAAAGGGTGATGAACAAGATTTGCAAAGTCCCTGGGCTTATTGTACTACAGAAGAGGAGAGAATTGTGTATATATTTATCTATTCTAGATTGTACCTCCTGAAGGTAGGGATGAAGTCACATTTGTTTCTTCATCTTTCACAAACAGTAGTTACTCAAAAGTTGTTAATTGAATCAAAAATATATTGAATTGAATTAAATTGAATCTAATGTTAACAAATTGACATTGTTTAGGTCACTAGTTAGCTCTCTTTTTGATTGCCTATGCTCAGGAAAAGAGCTAGATTGCCTTTAATCCTTCAATAATGTCCTTTCCCAAAACATCTCCACAAGCTTTCCCTATTCAATCACTTAAGACAGACATTCTCTTCAAAACGGTTAGCTTCCAGAGAAAGGATCACTTGTATCTCTCCATACAGTCTGTGTGAACAACAATACTTATCTTCCCCTTGTGCTACTTCCTGTAAGATGAACCTGTGTCCACAAATCAGTATTATAATAGACCATGAAATTAGGTAGAATTCTTACTCTGAAAATGCCCCTGTGCCCTGAATCACAGAGTATTTTTATGGTACTAAGCTTGTACAAGTGGCTTGAGAAGTCACTGTGGTGGAAGATAAAAACAAAGTTAATCACAAAATATTATATAAAGAAATCCATAATATTCTGACTTTTCCTATGACAGCAACTTTTTAAAATTAATTTATTTATTTTGTTTGGAGGCTAATTACTTTACAATATTGTAATGGTTTTTGCCAAACATTGACTTGAATCTTAAAAACAGAAATTATCAAATTCTTTCAGAATATTTTTCTCATTTTTCATGGGTTAGGCTGGGAAGGCCTTAAGCACACATATGGTTATGAATTTAATACCCCAAAATGGAGCCAGGTGTTGTTATTACTCATATTTAACAAAACAAAGCAAAAGAAACCCAAGGAAGGCTGGGATTCTGAAGGTGTGGATTTATCTGTTATCTCCTTGCAGACAAAGCTGCTATGCGGAATAAAAATTCCCAGGAGAGTCTGATCAAGGTCTTTGGTAGTTGGAATCTCAAACTAAAGCATCATCCAGAGTATCCAGGGTTAGAGGGTGTTAGTTCTTGCCTAACTGCCATTGAGCAAGAATTAAGCTGGTTTGGGGGGTTGGGAAGGAGGCAAGACTGTAAATTCCTCTATTGTGTCTAGAATAGGGGTGGAGAGAGAGTGAAAAAGAAATGGCAAGTAGATTATTTTTTCTACAGAAGACAGATTTTCAGTTTGACCAATGGATGGTAAAAGAAATCTAAATGCAGTCTTATAAATCTTTAAGAATCGTAGAAGCTTGATGTCTGCAGAGTAACTCGGGGGAATGTGGAGCCTCCAGAGTAATACAGTCTTAATCAGATAAATACCCTCTCACCAGTTATTCATTATCAGGATGTCAGTAACAGGATTCAATTGAACAAGGTCCCATAGGTCTCTTGTTTCTGTGTACCTCCAGTATTTATTTTCCGAAATTTTCATTTAAACGTCGCCATCTAGTGTTCAGCTCTCTGATTTACCAGGTCTCACGTTATCCATTCAAGCACTGCTCAACTCCTGTTCACTTTCTCAGTGGTGTCCAGCTCTTCCTGATCCTATGGACTGCAGCATGCCAGGCTTCCCTGTCCTTCACTGTCTCCCGGAGTTTGCTCAGGCCTATGTCCAATGAGTGAATGATGCCACCCAACCATCTCATCTTCTGTTGTCCCCTTCTCCTCCTGCCCTCAGTCTTTCCTGGCATCAGTGTCTTTTCTAATGAGTTGGCTCTTCACATCAGGTGGCTAAAGTATTGAAGCTTTAGCTTCAGCAGCAGTCCTTCCAATGAATATTCAGGGTTGATTTCCTTTATGATTGACTGGTTTGATCTCCTTACTATCCAAGGGTTTCTCAAGAGTCTTCTCCAATGCCATAGTTTGAAAGCATCAATTCTTTGGTGCTCAGCCTTCTTTATAGTCCAATTCTCATATCCACACATGACTACTGGAGAAATCACAGCTTTGACTATATGGACCTTTGTCGGCAAAGTGATGTCTCTCCTTTTTAATAACCTCTCTAGGTTTATCATAGCTTTTCCTCCAAGGAACAAGTATCTTTTAATTGCATGGCTGTGGTCACCATCTGCAGTGATTTTGGAGCCCAAGAAAATAAAGTCTGTCACTGTTTCTCCATTGTTTGCCCATCTATTTACCCTGAAGTGATGAGACCAGATGCCATGATCTTTGTTTTTTGAATGCTGAGTTTTAAGCCAGCTTTTTCACTCTCCTCTTTCACTTTCATCAAGAGGCTCTTTAATTCTTTGCTTTCTGCCATAAGGGTGGTGTCATCTGCATATCTGAGGTTATTGCTGTTTCTCCCGGCAATCTTGATTCCAGCTTGAGCTTGACCCAACCCAGCATTATGCATGATGTAATCTCCATGTAAGTTAAATGAGCAAGGTGACACTATACAGCCTTGATGTACTCCTGCCCCAATTTGGAACCAGTTCACTGTTCCATGACCAGTTCTAACTGTTGCTTCTCGACCTGCATACAGGTTTCTCAGGAGGCAAGTAAGGTATTCGGCATTCCCATCTCTTGAAGAATTTTCCACAGTTTGTTGTGATCCACACAGTTACATGTTTTAGTGTAGCCAATGAAGTGGAAGCAGATGTTTTTCTGGAATTTCCTTGCATTTCCTATGATCCAGTGGATGTTGGCAATTTGATCTCTGGTTCCTCTGCCTTTTCTAAATCCAGCTTGAACATCCGGAAGTTCTTGGTTCACATACTGTTGAAGCTTAGCTTGAAGGATTTTGAGCTTGACCTTGCTAGCATGTGAAATGGGCTCCATTGTGTGGTTGTTTGGACCTTCTTTGGCATTGCCCTTCTTTGGAATTAGAATGAAAACTGACCTTTTACAGTTCTGTGGCCACTGCTGAGTTTTCCAAATCGCTGGCATATTAAGTGCAGCACTTTCACAGCATCATCTTTTAGGATCTGCAATAGCTCAGCTAGAATTCCATCACTTCCACTAGCTTTGTTCATAGTAATGCTTCCTTAGGCCCACTTGACTTCACACTCCAGGATGTTTGGATCTAGCCATCATGGTTATCCAGGTTATTAAGACCTTTTGGTACTTCTGTGTATTCTTGTCACCTCTTCTTAATCTCTTCTGCTTCACCTCTTAGGAAGATCAATATTCTCTACCTTAGAAAGATCTATGACATCTTTTTGAGTGGGAAAAAAAAGAAAATTTAAATTGTTCTATATAACTATGTACCATGTAGTTCCATGGGCTTCCTTCCCAGGTTGATCAGTGATAAGGAATCCACCCGCAATGCAGGAGACACAGGAAACTTGGGTTCAGTCCTTGGAAGATCCCCTGGAGGAGGGCATGATCACTCTTTCCAGTATTCTTGCCTGGAGAATTCCATAGACTGAGAAGCCTAGTGGGCTATAGTCCAATACATGTGTGCATGTGTGCATGCGTGCATGTGTGCAAACTTTAATCATACATCCATATACATAAAAATCCAGAAAAATATTCTTCAAATTATTGATGATAACTCTGGTTGGTAGGATGTGGGACAATTTTTTGTGATCCCCTTATTCTTATCTTTATCCATTTTCACAACAGTAATGATCATTTGTGTTAATAAAAGTAAAATTTATTTTAAAAGACCAAATGAGGGGAATTCCATGGCAGCCCACTGATTAAGAATCCACCTTCCAATTCAAGGACTCAGATTTGATCCCTGGTCATCAAACTAAGATCCCACATGCCACAGGGCTACTAAGCCCATACTCTCTGGAGCCCACGTGCTGCACCAAAGGGCCTGCACTCCACAAAGATCCCGCATGCTGCAACTAAGTCCTGACTCAGCCAAGTAAATAAAAGAAATATTCTTCTTTAATAAAGAAAAAAAAAAAAAAGACCAAATAAGCCCCCAGGTTGAAAATCCACCCAAAAAGTTTATTTTCTAGAGTTAAATAAATTCAGTAGAAATTTATTGAGCATCACCTACATATAAGGCATGCTTTTGATCTTAAAGGACACCTCTAAAATCAGATAATGTCCTTCTACCTTTTAATAAGTATTTACTATGTGTTAGGCACCATGGTGAGCCCTTTGCATTCTAAATTTTAATCTTGAAGGTGAAACTACTGAGGCAAGAATTCTGAGGCTCAGGGAAATTAAGTAACTTACCCAAAGTCACAAAGTATATATGAGATTCAAATCCAAGTGTTTCTCCAAAACCTGAATGCTGAACCACTGCACAATTCCCTTCCAAGTTTCTAAGGAATTCCCTCACATTATCCAAAAAGGAAATGTTTTGGTTTTGGTTGTTGTTGTTGTTAATGCTTACTAAGTGTCAGGCACCAGATTTTGTTTTGTTTTGTTTTGTTTTTAATGCTTACTAAATGTCAGGCACCATTGTCTAATCTTCGTGGGAATCTATGAAGTATATATTTCTTAGAGTACAACCACATTGTAAGCAAACAAAAGCCCATCTTTATATGATAACTCTACCTAAGGTCTCAGAGATAATGAAACATGACAAAGTGCTATATGCCAGGACTTGTTCTAAGAGCTTAAGCTGTGTTGACCAGTTTAACAATCCCCTGAGATAATACGCATGATTACCCTTTTCATTTTACAACTGAAGAAAAGGCTCAAAGAGGTTAAATAACTTGCCCAAGATTTAAGCCAGTAAATAAAAGAGCCAGGAAACTAACACAGGTCTGACTAACTCCAAAGCCCAGACATTTCCCCCAGTCTGATGCCTCTCTCCACTCAGGGTAGTGATCAACGCATATTTTAAATAAATAATTTAAAGATGAGCTGCCATCTTCCCTATTTTACAGAAGAGGATCAGAGCTCAGAGACCTGAGCAGAATAATTATCCATGATTACTCAGCTGGTTGATAAGAACAGAATCCAGGATGCCTGGCACTCAGCCCTCCTGTACACCTATTCCACTTGACCCCTGGATGAAAACGTATGCTAATATACTAACTAGTTTTCTATTGCTGTGTAACAAACTGCAACAACTTACTGACTTAAAAACAACACAAGTTTACTGTTATATGGTTCTGGAGATGATAAAGCTGAAATGGTCCTCACTGAACTAAAATTAAGGTGTGGGCAGGGTTGTGTTCCTTTGTGGAGTCTCTAGTTTTCTTGGTCTTTTCCACTTTCTAGAGGCTACTCACCTTCCTTGTTTCATGGCATCCCTGCTATCTTAAAAGTCAGCGATGGCTAGTCAGCTCTTTTTCATAGTGCACCAGTCTGATTCTTCTTTCATTGTCATATCTCCTTCTCTGCTTCTCTTGCCTCTTTTCGCTTATAAGGACCCTGTGATTACCTGGACCCACCCAATAACCCAAAATATTCTCACCATCTCAAGATCCTTAATTCAATCACAGACACAAAGTTTCCTTTACTATGTAAGGTCACATATTCTCAGATTCCAAAGATTAGGACTTAGACATCTTTGGGAGGCCATATATCCACATACTGATCTTTAGGATTTTTACTTATTTAACATAATTTTAAAAAATGTATGCCTATATTAGTTTGTTTTCATTAAATCAATAATGAGTCTGTGAAAGAGGTTGCTATTTGAAGTGTCAAGTTCTCCTCTCACAAAGAGCAGACCCAAATTTCCTTATATGCTTAGGAGACTTCTAACCTTCTAGGAGAACTCTAAGCTCGGGAGGTCCTATCCCATAATCACACTTCTGAACTGTATGTTGTTTACCACCATATCAGGGCTCACAGTGAGCTGTCCATGTGTTGTGCAGCACTTCCTTCACAACCCATTATAGTTTTCCGTTCTGAAAAGTACCAAGAAATGTTACAGCTAGAAGGTAGAAAGTAGAACCTAGGTGGGTCATATAGAATACAAGCAATGCAAAATGAGGTAGATTTGAATAAAAGGAATCAATGGTCCTAAAAAGTCTATTGGACACTGAAGTAACCAATACTCTCTTGCAAGATGTAGAATATTTCCATTATCCTAGAAAGTTCCTTCATGGTCCTTCCAATAACCCTTGTGCTGCCTTGAGGCAGCCATCATGCTGCTTTCTATTCCATTAATTAGCTTTTTAACTTCATGCAAATGGAATCATATAATACATATCCTTTTCTTACTGGCTTCTTCCACTCATATAATACTTTTGTATTTGTGCTATTATATTTATCAATAGTGCTTTCCTTTTCATTGCTGAGTTGTAGTATATTTGCAATGAAAAGAAATGAACTACATTCAAAAATTGAAGATTATGGCATCTGGTTCCATCACTTTATGGCAGATAGATGGGGAAAAAGTGGAAACAGTGTCAGACTGCATTTTATTGGACTCCAAAGTCACTGCAGATGGTGACTGCAGCCATGAAATTAAAAGATGCTTGCTCCTTGGAAGAAAAGTTATGACAAACCTAGAGAGGGTATTAAAAAGCAGAGACATCACTTTGCCAACAAAGGTCCATCTACTCAAAGCTATGGTTTTCCAGTAGTCATGTGTGGATGTGAGAATTGGACCATAAAGAAAGCTGAGCACTGAAGAATTGATGCTTTTGAACTGTGGTGCTGGATAAGACTTGAGAGTCCCTTGGACAGCAAGGAGATCAACCCAGTCAATCCTAAAGGAAATTAATCCTGAATATTCACTGGGAGGACTGATGCTGAAGCTGAAGCTCCAATACTTTGGTCACCTGATGTGAAGAATCAACTCACTGGAAAAGATCCTGACGCCAGGAAAGATAGAGGGCAAGAGGATAAGGGGGGCAACAGAGGATGAGGCAGTTGATGGCATCACTGACTCATTGGACAAAAGTTTGAACAAACTCCAGGAGATAGTGAATGACAGGGAAGCCTGGCCTGCTGCAGTCCATGGGATTGAAAAGTGTCGCACTGGAATGAGCGACTGAACAACAGCAAAAGAGTACGTTTGCAAATATACCAAAATTTATAAATTCTTTCTGTTAATAGATCAGTTGTTTCCAATGTTTTGCTATTATGATGAAAGCTGCAATAAACGTTAATGGAAGGCCATTGGACTCATGTCAGGAGCTGCGTTAGGCATTACTGACAAAATGGAGGCAAGGCCCCAACTCCCTCTCCTTGTCCCTCAGGCACGGACCGAGGATGAAGGAGCTAGGTCTTGTGATTCTGACTTGTTTTTTCCTTTCCTCAGCTGAGTTGACTGAAAAGAATATTGAGGTGCTTATTGTTCTTGAGAGGAGCATGAGAAGGCACAAAGCCTTCTGCAGTTGTGCTCAGAGAATAATTTAAAAGTTAATCATTGACATTTGTTCAAGGATCTTTACAAAAGAGTGTTTCAAGATGAGCACGTAGGCCACAGCTTGAGGCCATGGGAAGGATTGTTATCTGAAACTTATTTGTGAAGGAAATGTTAATAGCAAAGGAATTTGCTGAATTTAGGGCTTAGGAATAATTAGAAATAGTTACAGAATAGTTAGAAGCTAATATTAGAAATAGTTAGAAGCTAAAGATTTAAGGAATGTTGTAACGTTAGCATATTTTACTATAGCTTATAGAGATTAGAAATTTTAGAGACATTAATAGCTAGAAGCCTTTTTAAGAGATAGTGAGATCAGGATATTAGGGGCAAACAGGATTTAGAAAGATAAAAAATAAACTGAGGTTTGTGGTATGCAGCCCAGATATAAGCACGAGTTACAATGTAATCACAAATTAAAGTAAACACAATTCAGAGAGAACCGCTGAAGTAGAAACTCCGCTTGAAGGGCAACAATGATTTATGAAGACAATATATCTGGGTGAGGGGAAACTGAAAATGTCAAACCTCTAACCTAATGTTTTTGTCAAAGTATAAAAGAGAACCTAAAGCTTGAAATAAACATGCAGTCCAAGAAAGCTGAATGAGAGTCTGCATCATTACTCGCCGACACTGCTCATCCCTTCAGGCTGATTCCCTGGCTGCTGGAGCTGGACTCCAGCAGACTCACAATCTCTACTATCTCTGAGGGCCCCACATAGTAGTATCCCACCTTTCAGCATAGTAAGGTAGTATGTAAGTAATGGAGGAGACCTAGTACAATGCCTCAGTTGTACCTGAGGTTTAATACTTACAAGGAAACTTGAACTGGCCCTTAGCCTGCTAGAAGGTAGAGAAGTAACAGAAACATAGTAGGACATTCTGAATGGAGGAGTGAAGTTGCTTGTAAATGCTATACATTTGATAGGTGAATCACTGGCCTCATTGCTAGGAGGTATAGTAATATAAGAATACTTCCTATACCTGGTGATATTTTCTATTTCTCTGTCACTGAACAATGACCTGGAGATCACTGAAAATGGATTTGGAGGCCTTTGGGCTCCTCCAAAAGCAAAAACAACAAAAAAAAACATGCTAAAATCATGGCATTTGGAGTAAATCATTAATACCAATGATGACTTGACAAAAGAAACAGTGTGCATAAAGTGCCACATTGCAAAGGATATTCCATCAGGACAATTTGTAGTAGAAATGTGGGATAAACAGTATTTGATGCCCATTAGTTGAGCAATAGACATAATATATGGCTCTAGTGTGGTCTCCAGAGGTCCCTGGGGACTCTGCTCAGTATCTTGACTAAGATCTAGTGACCTAGAGGAGAAAACCAGGACCTCTGAGTTGAATGCTGCTGAGGCAAGGAACTTCAAAATCAATGCATTTATTTTCTCCTTGAAAAAGTTGGTATTGGAACTTTTGAGAAGAAAAGTGAAAAATGAACCAGAAAAACTACCTAGAGAAACCAAAGAACCACAAGATATAGTTGATGTGTTAGGAAGGCTTCCACTAAAAATCTGCTAATAATTTTACCCAATATTATGTATCTCCCTTGACTTGGATAGAAGATAACCCAGGCTCTCAACATTTAGAATTCTCCAATATATTTTTCCTAAATTAGACTAGATATGATGTTAAGCAGATATCTGAGGACTGCTCGGATTATGAGCTAGGAATGTCAGGTTATCAGTATCTCTTAATTTGGGAAGATAGGAAAGATGCTTTATCATACCATTGATCCAGCATTGGAGCTTTGCTGGGCAGGATATGGGTGCAAGGAAATAGAAAGTGTGGATGAGAATGAAAGAAATCTAAGTAATCAATAACAGACTCTAGGGAGGATGAAGAGGATAAAGAGTATTCAAAGGGCAAATTTTAAGTAATTAAAGAATAAAAGTTCTGGAGAACTTGGAAAACCACTGCAGAATTCGAAGATGTAAATTGTGCTCTGAATACAGAATATGGAAATTTAAGACACAAAAATAGAGAACTTCTGAGTGATAACAAAACATAGGTATAGGAGTAACTGTTAGACAGAAATTCCTTCATTTACCTTTAACAGTTGCTGGCATAAGGAGACAAATTGTGAGATTCAAATGTAGGTAATTCATCCTCGTGGGCACAAATCATCCAAGTTGAGTGAGAAGATGTCAAATGAGTGTCAAAGTCTTTAATGAAGCCAGGAGAGTGACTGGGAGGCAGGAGTTGGCTATAACAAGAGATTGAGGGCACAAAATTAAATATGAAATAGAAAGATAATAAGATAAAGTGTACAGTTGCATTGTTGGAAATAAACTATATTGCTGTGAGAAAATCACAAGCTAACTATTCCATTGACCTAGAAATTGAAATAATACTGTTGACAACAAAACTTATTGCTATGAGAAAAATTAGTTACTAATCACACCAGAGAAAGTATTCCTGGTGGGCATTACATTTCTGAAGAAAAATAGATTTTTCAAACTTAATAGTTCTTTCTGAAATGTAAATTATCCTAAATTTAACATAATGAGTGGCCTTCCAGATAACAAATTTATGGAGGGTTATTCTTTCTTTTTTTCAGCCAGAAAAGTACCAGAAAACTGGCTAGCTTCATTTATAGCAGCTTCCCTTTGAGAAGGAATAGAAAAGCTTAGATTCATTGAAAATAGTATTGCTTCAGAATTTGGTATGAATGCACTGAAATCTCTTGAGGAATCGTCCTTAAAAGATGAGTTATCTTCATGGCAGTCAAAGTATTCCATTCCTTAGAAGGACTTGACCATCTGGATGGGAAAATGTTCTGAGGGTTAAAAGTGGTTGGTGCTGATACCTATTTATCTGCACCTGTTATCTTGTGAAATAATCAGAACTGTGATTTACAGGTGGCTTGTGAAATAATTAGAACTGTGATTTACAGATGGTTTCTCCTCTGCTACAGGAGGATGATAATAGTACCTAATGTGGGCTTGTTGAAGGATCAGAGGAATTAATATATGTAAAGTGCCTAGAACACTGATTGGATTCAGTGCTACATAAGGGGATCATATTAATGTATCTAGGCATTATGTTAAATACATCTTTATGCATTCTCATTCATGCTCCCCTAAACCTTTTTGTGTGATAGATATTATTATCCTCACTTCACAGAGGAGAAATATGAGACTTAAAGAGTTTTTCTTTTTACTTGCCTAAGAAAACACAGCTTGCCTTCTAAAAATTGGGACTTGGGACCCCTAGACAAGAAAGTAAGTCAGTAGTTCTGGGCAATAGTCACTTCCCGCTGAACTTTTAAGTGCCTGAGCCTAGCTGACACCTTAAGAGGTGAAAGTGTCAGTTGCTCAGTCATGTCCAACTCTTTGCAACCCCATGGACTGTAGCCTGCCAGGCTCCTCTGTCCATGGGATTCTCCAGGCAAGAATCCTGGAGTGGCTTGCCATCCCCTTCTCCAGGGGATCTTCCTGACCCAGGGATCAAACCCAGGTCTCTTGCATTGGCAGGCGTGTTCTTAACTGTCTGAGCGACCAAGGAAGTCCCCTTAAGAGATAACTGTGTGTAAATTCAAAAGCTATAGGGGGACTTTTAAGATGGTGAAGGAGTAAGATGTGGAGATTATTTCTCCCCACAAATACATCAAAAATACATCTGCGTATGGAACAACTCTTACAGAATACCTACTGAATGCTGGAGGAAAACTTAAAACTTCAAAAGGTAAGCTAATCCTCACATAACAGAGTAAGGCAAAAGAAATTTAAACAACAACAAAAAAAAAGCAGACAAAGGAATCAGGATAGGATCTGCACCCTGTGAGGGGCAGGGTTGGGGGAGCTGTGAAGGAAGAAACGTTTCTGCACATTTGGAAACTTACTCAAGAGCAGGGATATGGGGAGCTTCAGAACCTCAGAAGGGAGTGTAGCAACAAGTGCACAGAAGGCAAAGAGGAGAGAATTCAGCACAGAGATCAGCACCGACCAGCACTTCCCAGCCTGAGATGTTGTTCTGCATGCCCACCTCAGTGAATGGGAACTAGGTGCAGAGTAAGACTCAGGATTTGAGGGTCAGACTCCAGGGAGAGGACTGGAGTTAATGGCTCTGAAGACAGTCTGAGGGGGCTAGTACAACACAACTGAAAGAGTCCAGGGGAAATCCTGGGCCTTCCAGAGAGGCGAGAGATCACTGTCCCAGAGACCTTCTAACTCTGTGTAACCAGATGTGGGACACACTGCAGTCTCCACCCCGGTGGTGGGCCACCAAGCTGTAGGCTGGAGCAGGTCACTGCCCACACCTTTCTAGAATCCTGTACAGCCTGGCACTAAGACCAATCCCACTGAAAGGCCAGCAGACTCCAGTGCCACACATAACACACCAAAGAAGTAGTAAAACAGGCCCACAATCCTATTCATTAGGAGACAGGCTGCCCAGAGCCATACCAAGCTCACAGTCACCCCCATAACAAACAACTATGTGAGGCATTATCTTTCAGAGACACAAGATCCAGTTCCACTATCCCGAACAGGGGCACCATCCCTGCCCAAGGAAATCTTCACAAGGCATGGGTCCAATCTCACCTAGTGTGAGCAGACTCCAAAAGAAAAAAAGAACTATAGCCTTGCAACCTGTGGAACAGAGACAACAAACACAGCAAATTAAACAAAATGAAAAGACAGAGAAACGTGCAGCAGATAAAGGATAATGGTAAAAAACAAAAACAAACAAACAAACAAACAAAAACCCGTAAGACTAAACAAATAAAGAGCTATAGGCAGTCTACCTGAAAAAAAATTCAGGGCAATGATAGCAAACATGATCCAAACTCTCAGAAATAAAATGGAAGCACAGATAAATAGAATAGAGGCATGGACTGAGAAGATACAAGAAATGTTTAACAAGGACCTAGAAGAAATAAAGAACAGACAATCAGCAATGAACAATACAATAACCAAAATTTAAAAAAATACACTAGAGGGAAATAATAGCAGAATAACTGAGGCAAAAGAACAAATAAGTGACTGGAAGATAGAATGGTGGAAGAAACTGAAGCAGAACACAATAAAGAAAAAGAATTAAAAGTAATGAGGTCAGTCTCAGAGACCTATGCGACATTAAGTGTACCAACATTCAAATCATAGGGGTCAGAGAAGAAGAGAAAAAGAAAGTATATAAGAAAACGTTTGAGGAGATTATAATCCAAAATTTCCATATATGGGAAAGGAAATAACCTGTCAAGACCAGGAAGCCCATAGAATTCCATACAAGATAAACACAAAGAAATGTGTCAAGAAAATATCAATCAAACTAAAAAAAAATTAGACATAAGCAAAAAGTATTAAAAGCAGCAAGGGAAAAGCAATAAATAACATAAAAGGGAATCCCCATAGTTAACAGCTGATCTTTAGCAGAAGCTCTGCAGGCCAGAAGAGAATGGCAGGATATACTTAAAATGACAAAAGTGCAAAATCTACAACCAAAATTACTCTACCAGCAGGAACTCATTCAGATTTGAAGGAGAAATCAAAAGCTTAACAGACAAGCAAAAATTAAGAGAACACAGCACTGCCAAACCACCTTTCCAACAAGTGCTAAAGGAACTTCTCTAGACAGAAAACATACGAGAAAGCAATCACCTACAAAACAAACCCCAAAATGATAATAGAACCAAACGTATCAATAATTACATTAAATGCAAATAGATTTAAATGCTCAAAGCTAAAGATACAAACTGGCTGAATAGATACAAAAACAAGGCCCTTATATATGCTGTCTACAGGAGTCCTATTTCAGGCCTAGGAAAACATACTGACTGAAAGTGAGGGGGTGAAGAAAAGATATTCCATGCAAATGGAAATCAAAAAAAAGCAGAAGTGGCAATACTCACTTCAGATAAAAAATACTTTAATATAAAGACCTTTACACGAGACAAAGAATGATAGTACATAATGATAAAGTGATCAATCCAAGAAGAAGAAATAACAATTATAAATATATATATGAACCCAATATAGGCACACTTCTATACACAAGGCAAATGCTGACAACTATAAAGGGAGATCAACAATAACACAATAGAAGTGGGGGACTTCAACACTCAACTCACAACAATGGACAGATAGATCATCCAAAGAGAAAATTAATAGAAAACACAAACCTTAAACGACATGTTGGACCAGATGGACCTAACTGATATCTATAGGACATTCCAACTAAAAACAGTAGAATACACTTTTTTTTCAAGTACACATGGAACAGTCTCCAGAATAGACCATATCTTGGGTCACAAATCAAGTCTTGCTAAATTTAATAAAATTGAAATTGTATCCAGCATTTTCTCTGATGACAACAATATAAGATTATATATAAATTATTTAAAAATCACCATAAAAACACAAATACATGGAGGATAAACAATGTGCTCCTAAATAACCAAGAGGTCACTGGATAAATCAAGTTGAAATTTAAATACCTAGAAACAAAATGACAGTGAAAACACAACAACTCCAAACCTATGGGATGCAGTGCTTAGAGGGAAATTTATAGCAATCCAAGCTTATCTCAAGAAATGAGAAAAACATCAAATAAACAACCTAACCTTACACTTAAAGCAACTTAAAAAAATCATAAATACTGGAGCAAAAAGAAATGAATGAACCAACAGCAAAGATCAATAAAACTAAAAGCTGGTTCTTTGAGAAGATAAAGTTGACAAACCATTAGCCAGACTCATCAATAAAAAGAAGGAGAAGACTCAATCAATTAAATTAGTACAACTGACAAAGCAGAAATACAAAGGATCATAAGAGACTACTACGAGCAACTATATCCAAATAAAATGGACAATCTGGAAGAAATTGACAAATTCTTAGAAAAGTACAACTTTCCATGAGTGAAGCAAGAAGAGATAGAAAATATGAACAGACCAATCAGAAGCACTCAAATCAAAGCTGTGATCAAGAATCTTTTCAACAAACAAAAGCCCAGGACCAGATGGCTTCACAAAGAGCTAACACCTATCCTGCTCAAATCTCTCCAGAAAATTGCAGACGGAAGAACATACCCAAACTCATTCTACAAAGCCATGATCACCCTGATACCAAAACCAGACAAAGATAACACAAAAAGAAAATTACAGGTCAATATCATTGTTGAACCAAGACGCAAAATTCCTCAGCAAAATTCTAGCAAATAGAATCCAATAACACACCTAAAGGATCATACACCAAGTCCACTAGGACTTCCCTGGTGGCTCAGATGGTAAAGCGTCTGCCTACAATGCAGGAGACCCAGGTTCGATCCCTGGATCAGTAAGATCCCCTACAGAAGGAAATGGCAACCCACTACAGTACTATTGCCTGGAAAATCCCATGGACGGAGGGAGCCTAGTAGGCTACAGTCCACGGGGTCACAGAGAGTCAGACATGACTGAGCGACTCCACTCTACTCCCACACCATGATCAAGTGGGATTTATCTCAGGGTTGCAAGGATTCTTTAATATACACAGATAAATCAATGTGATAAGCCATATTAACAAACTGAAAAATAAAAACCATATGATGATCTCAGTAGATGCAGAAAAAGCTTTTGACAAAATTCAATGCTCGTTTATGATTAAAAAAAAAAAAAAAAAAGTCCGGAAAGTAGGCATAGAAGAAACCTACCTCAACATAATTTAAGCTATATTTGAAAAACCCACAGCAAACATTATTCTTAATAGGGAAAAACTGAAAGCAATTCTACTAAAATCAGGCACAAGACAGATTACCCACTCTTGTCACTATTATTCAATATAGTTTTGGAAGTTCTAGCCACATAAATCAGAAAAGAAAAAGAAATAAAAGGAGTCTAGATTAGAAAATAGAAGTAAATCTCTCACTGTTGGCAGATGACATGATACTGTACATAGAAATCCCTAAAAATGCCACCAGAAAACTATTGTTGTTGTTGTTCAGTTGTGAAGTTACAGCTGACTCTTTGGGACCCCATAGGTTATAGCAGACCAAGCTTCCCTATCTTTCACTATCTCCCAGCGTTTTCTCAAATTCATGTACATTGAGTAGGTGATGATATCAAACAATCTCATCATCTGCTGCCCACTTTGCCTTTTGCCTTCAATTTTCCCCAGCATCACCATCTTTTCCAATGAGTTAGCTCTTTGCAACCGACGGCCAAAGTATTAGAGCTCCAGCTCAGGCATCAGTCCTTCCAAATAACACTCAGGGTAAATTTCCTTTAGGATTAACTGGTTTGACTTAGTGCATTCCAGAGACTCTCAAGAATCTTCTCCAACATCACAATTTGAAAACATCTATTTTTGGTGCTCATCCTTCTTTACGGTCAAACTCTCACATCTGTATGTTCCTACTGGAAAAATCATAGCTTTGAATATGTGAAAATTTGTCAGCAGAGTAACATCTCTGCTTTTTAATAAGATGTCTAGTTTTGTCATAGCTTTCCTTCTGATGAGAAAGCTCTTTTAATTTCATAGCTGCAGTCACAGTCCACAGTGATTTTGGAGACTAAGAAAATAAAATTTGTAACTGCTTCCACTTTTCCCACTTTTATTTTCCATGAAGTGATGGGAGCAGATGCCATGACCTTAGTTTTTTGAATGTTGAGTTTTAGGCCAGCTTTTGCGCTCTCCTCTTTAACCTCATCAAGAGTTTCTTTAGTTCCTCTTCACTTTCTGCCATTATGGTGGTATCATCTGCATCTCTGAAGTTGTTGATATTTCTCCCACAATCTTGATTCCACCTTGTGATTCATCCAGCCTGGCATTTCACATGATGTACTCTGCATATAAGTTAAATAAGCAGGGTGACAATATCAGCCTTGACATACTCCTTTCTCAATTTTTAACCAGTTCAGAGTTCCATGTTCAGTTCTAACTGTTGCTTCTTGACCCAGAAACAAATTTCTCAGGAAGCAAGTAAGGTGATTTAGAATTCCCACCAGATTAAGAATATTCCACAGTTTGTTGTGATCCACACAGTAAAAAGGCTTTCACATAGTCAATGAAGTAGAAGTAGATCTTTTTCTGGGATTCCTTTGTTTTCTATATGATCCAGCGAATGTTGGCAATTTGATCTCTGGTTCCTCTGCCTTTTCTAAATACAGCTTGTACATATGGAATTTCTCAGTTCATATAGTGTTGAAACCTAGCTTGAAGGATTTTGAGCATAACCTTGTTAATGTGTGAAATGAGAAAAATTGTACTATAGTTTGAACATTCTTTGGCATTGACTTTCTTTGGAACTGGAATGAAAACTGACCTTTTCCAGTCCTGTGGCCACTGCTGACTTTTCCAAATTTGTTGAAATGTTGTGTGCAACACTTTAACAGCATCATTATTTAGTATTTTAAATAGTTAATAAAGTCATAGGATACAAAATTAATACACAGAAGTCCCCTGCATTCCTATACACTAACAACAAAACATCAGAAATAAAAATTAAGGAAATAATCCCATTCACCATTGTAACAAAAAAATAAATAAAATAAAATAAAATACCTAGGAATAAACCTACCTAAAGAGACAAAAGACCTGTAAGCAGAAAACTATAAAACACCATGAAAGAAATAAAACACCATGAAAGAAACAAAACAGCTGAAAGAAATCAAAGATGACACAAACAGATGCAGAAATATGCCATGTTCTTGGACTGAAAGAACTGATATTGTGAAAATGACTATAATACCCAAAGCAATCTAAAGAGTCAATGCAATCTATATCAAATTACCTATGGCATTTTTCACAGAACTAGAACAAAATTTTTTTAATTTTTATGGAAACACATAGGAGCCCAAATAACACAAGGAATCTTGAGAAAGAAAAATGGAACTAGAGGAATTAACCTTCCTGACTTGAGACTATACTAGAAAGCTACAGTCATCAAGATAGTATGGTGCTGGCACAAAGTTAGAAATATAGACCAATGGAACAGGATAGAAAGCCCAAAATGAACTCACACACCTTATGGGCACCTTATTCTTGACAAAGAAGGCAAGAATATACAACGGAGAAAAGACAGCCTCTTCAATAAATAGTGCTAGGAAAATGTAGACAGCTATGTAAAAGAATGAACTCTTGAGAAGTTAGATCACCTCTTAACCATACATGAAAATAAACTCAAAGTGGATGAAAGACTTAAATGTAAGGTCAGAAACTACAAAGCTCTTAACAGTTAAATATAGGCAATACACTCTTTGACATAAATCACATCAAGAGCCTTTCTAATCCACCTCCTAAAATAATGGAAATAAAAACAAAAATAAACAAAAGGGACCTAATGAAGCCTAAAAGCTTTTTCACAAACAAGGAAACTATAAACAAGATGAAAAGACAACCCTGAGAATGGGAGAAAATAATTGCAAATGAAGCAACTGACAAAGGATTATTCTCCAAAATATATAACCAGCTCATAGAGTTCAGTATAAGGAAAACAAACAACCCAATCAAAAAATGGGCAGAAAGTACAGCTACACAGTAGACCACACTTGCCACAACTAGAGAAAACCCACATGTAGCAACAAGGACCCAGCATGACCAACAAACATGAAAAGGTGTTCAACACTGCTCATTATTAGAGAAATACAAGTTAAAAACTACAATGCGGTATTACCTTACACCAATCAAAATGGCTATCATCAGAAAACATACCAACAATAAGTGCTAGAGAGGATGTGGAGAAAATGGAACACTCCTGCACTCTTGGGAAATACAAACTGATATGGCCACTCTGGAGAACAGAATGGAAATTCCTTAAAATCTAGGAATATAATTAACATATGACCCAGGAATTCCACTACTGGACATATACCATGAGAAAAACCACAATTCAAAGCCACCATGTACCCCAATGTTCACTTGTAGCACTATATATAATAAATAGACATGGAGGCAACTTAGAAGTCCATTGACAGATGTATGGATAAAGAAGATGTGGCACATATGTACAATGGAATATTAGCCATAAAAAGGAAGAATTTGAGTCCTTTGTAATGAGGTAGATAAAGTTAGAGCCTATTCTACAGAGTGTAGTAAGTCAGAAAGAGAAAAACACATATTGTATATTAATACATATATATGGAATCTAGAAACTACCAATGGATCTATTTGCATGGAAGGAATGGAGACACTGACGTAAGAACAAACTTATAGACACAGTGGGAATACAAGTAGGACAAATTGAGAAAGTAGCATTGACATATATTCACTATAATATGTAAAATAGATAGCTAGTGGGATGCTGCTATATAATACAAGGAGCAGAATGAAAACCACAATAATAATAATGTAATAATAATTATTAATATATAATTATAATAATAATAATTTTTCAAACCTAGTGAAAAATCACAATCACAGAAAACAAACCAAACTGATTAGAAGGATCACAGTGAAAGGCTGTTGCTGAGCCGTGAAAGACACCAGGATTTCTGGCCTCCGGAGGAGAGAAATTCAATCCAGGGCCAGCGACAAGGCTTGATCACTCAGAGCCTTTGTGTAATAAAGTTTTATTAAAGTATAAAAGAGAGAGAGCTTCTGACATAGACATCAGAAGGGGCAGAAAGAGTGGTCCCCTGCTAGTTTTTAGCTGGAATGTTATATAGCTACTAGCAGTCTGCTCAGAGAAGGTAATGGCACCCCCTCCGGTACTCTAGCCTAAATCCTATGGACGGAGGAGCCTGGAAGGCTGCAGTCCATGGCGTCGCTGAGGGTCAGACACGACGGAGTGGCTTCACTTTCACTTTTCACTTTCATGCACTGGAGAAGGAAATGACAACCCACTCCAGTGTTCTTGGGATTGGATTCTTCAGTCCCAGGGATGACGGAGCCTGGTGGGCTGCCGTCTATGGGGTCGCACAGAGTCGGACACGACTGAAGTGACTTAGCAGCAGCAGCAGCAGCAGCAGCAGCAGCAGAAGTCTGCTAATTAGAGAAAGGAAATATCTCAAAACTCAGAGACTGACACCAGGCCCCTCACCCACAACATGCATTTTGAGATAACATTGGCACAAGATGAGTTGCCCGGCCATAAAATGATTGACATGAATCTTGAAGAAATGCAAGTTTCCAAGCAGACATAGTCTCATTAACATAGCTTAAGAGAACATTTGCATGAGTAAAACATACTGGCTTATCAAGTCCTTCTGAGTCTTAAGTGGAACTGACTTGAAGAAAGACAGAGTCTAGGGTAAATACATGGTTCATTAACATAGCTTAAGAAAAACACATTGGTTAGCTCAAGGTTTGAGAAAAGTTAAGTTCAGGGGGAACCAGATGTCATCATGGCAACACAGAATTATAAAAGAAACTGCCTTTTAAATTTGTATAGAGAAGGGAAAAAAATCTGACACTTGTAGTTTGTTTCCTACTGCCTCTTAAGAAAGATTTTTAAAATGTCTGCACTTGCAGCCCATTTCGTCCCTTTGGAGCTTCTAAACCTTCCTTCCTGCCTCTTACCCTCTCAACAGCCTTGTCTAACTCAATGAAATCATGAGGCATGCCATGTAGGGCCACCCAAGATGGATGGGACATGGAGAGTTCTGACAAAATGTGGTCCATTGGAGAAGGGAATGGCAAACGACTTCAGTATTCTTGCCTTGAGAACCCCAAGAACAGTATGATAAAACAAGAAGATATAACACTGAAAGATGAACTCCCCAGATCTGTAGGTGCCCGATATGCTACTGGAGAAGAGTGGAGAAATAACTCCAGAAAGAATAAAGAGATGGGGCCAAAGAGAAAACAGTGCCCAGTTGTGGATGAGACTGGTGACAGAAGTAAAGTCTGATGCTGTAGAGAACAATACTGCTTAGGCACTGTCAGGCGAGCGTATGCTCCTCGATTCTGTCTCGTCACAGCAAAGATTTGGAATGACGGACATTAAAGCCCTTGGTGCGTCACAGCTCTGGGTCTTGGATAAACCACGTTATAGATTTTAGACAAATCAATGTTACAGCTCCGTTTTATTTAGAAGATAGCAGGAGAATCCATCCTCAAAGCATGAGGGCATGCCAAGCCAAAGACACAAAGAGAAGAGAGTGGAGGAGTGCGCCAGCACGTGAGAGAGACAGAGAAAGAGAGAAACAGAAAGAGAGCACACACATTGGGGGAGAGAGAGCCCTTTGACTCTTTTTATGTTTTCCCTCCCTCTGGGCCTGCCCTATGCAAATTGGGCTAGCCAGAAGTGCTGTTTATTCTACCTGAAGTCCTCACTCCAGTCCTCGTTTTGTTGCAGGAAGGGGGACTCCTTCCAAGGCCTGAAACTGGGCTCTTGTCTAATACTCGGAAATGAATTGTCTGAGGAGACACATGTGCTGACAAAGCAAGAAATTTCATTGGGAAAGGGCACCCAGGTGGAGAGCAGTATGGTAAGGGAAGCCAGGAGAACTGCTCTGCCGCGTGGCTCATGTTTTATGGTGATGGGATTAGTTTCCGGGTGGTCTTTGGCCAATCACTCTAATTCAGAGTCTTTCCTGGTGGTGCGTGCATCGCTCAGCCAAGATGGATGCTAGTGAGAGGGATTCTGGGAAGTGGACAGACACGCAGAGTCTCCTTTCAACCTTTCCCTAACTCTTCCAGTTGGTGCTGGCTTATTAGTTCCTCATTCCTTATAAGGATCTCCTGTCATAAAACAACTCATGCAAATAGTTACTATGGTGCTTGGCCAGGGTGGGCCGTTTCAATCAATGTGCTTCCCCTAACACTTTGACCTTCCTTTGTTCTATTTTTGCAGGCTTTTCCCTTTTAGCCACTGCCATTTTGGACTCCTGTTTCCTACTCTAAATACCTAACATTCCCCCTCAAGAGATAGGAGGCCAAATTCTTTGAGAATAGACGTGTCAAGGTCTTTCTGGATACTTCCTGCTGAATTGGAATGGCGAGAGGTATTGGACCTCCCCCTCTTGCTAGTCTCAGGCCTCAGAGTCCTCATAGCAGTGTCCATCAAAGAGTGAGTGATATTTTCCACGGTTGGCTGTAGTTTTGTATCTTTGTTGAACTGGCACCACGTGTTGTAGCTTGTTGACCTGAGCAGAGACAAAACAGGTTAGACAGTTGATAATACATGGAACAATCATAAGCAGTATGATGTAACAAGGACTATTAGGGGCATTAGCCAATTCTAAATTCCCATTGCCAGGATGGCTCAAGTCCCTTCTTGTTCAGCGATTAGAAGAACTATCTCTTGTCTGTTTTGGAGTACAATCTCTACCAAGCTGTGTTGACTGTTTAGAGCTATCCTGAGAAATCTTGTCCCCAGAAACCAGATTTTAGTGGTGTTCATTAGAATGGCACTCATTTGTAGTCTTGAATAGGTATCTGAGATCTCCCAGGGGCTCACAGGTGTATTGAGTGTCCTCTTCTATTTTCTTCCACAGCTTGACTAGTGAATCCAGGAGTCATGTCTTGGTACCTTGACTGCTGTGGGGGTTGAAAATATTACAGGGTAGAGACCCTTCCATGTGAGCTGGACTTGAGCCTTTGGAGATCCATCTTTCCAGACTTTAATTAGGACTTGAGTCCTTGGAGCGTATAGTGCTGACTTCTTGCAATCTTTTGGGTCCTGGTTCATGCCCCACAAGAGTATATCCTGTTGGAATTGCCCGATGGCCATGGTATAAGACTGGAGGGTCTGAACCTCTGGATCTAGGAAGAGGTCTCCCATATAGCGTCTCATAAGGACTAAGACCAATCTGTTCCTTAGGGGCAATACAGTTGTGGAGGAGAGCTATTGGTAAAGCCTCCTTTCATCCCAGGGAGGTCTCCTGGGTTATCTTTTTATCACTGATTTTAAGAATTGGTTGGCTCTTCTACTTTTCCTGAAGACTGAGGTCTCCAGGCACAATGGAGATAATAAGTAATGCCCAGTGCTTTAGAGACTCCTTGGGTGACCTTAGAAGTAAATGATGTCCCATTGTCACTTTGTAATGACCTGGGCAGACCAAATCTTGGACTGATTTCATGGAGCAGTTTTTACTACCTCCTCAGCCTTCTCAGTCTGGGTGGGAAAGCCTTCAATTCATCTTGTGACTGTATCTATCATGACTAATATTTATACCCTTGAGAAATTGGCATCTGGGTGAAGTCCATCTACCCATCCTCTCCTGGATAGATCCCACATTGTTGGATGGGCTGGGCCAGCTGTGGTCTTTGAGCTCCTTCAGTTCAGTTCACTTCAGTTCAGTCACTCAGTCGTGTCTGACTCTTTGTGACCCCATGAATCGCAGCACACCAGGCCTCCCTGTCCATCACCAACTCCCATAGTTCACTCAAACTCATGTCCATCGAGTCCGTGGTGCCATCCAGCCATCTCATCCTCTGCTGTCCCCTTCCCCTCCTGCCTCCAAACCTTCCCACATCAGAGTCTTTTCCAGTGAGTCAACTCTTTGCATCAGGTGGCCAAAGTACTGGAGTTTCAGCTTTAGTATCAGTCCTTCCAAAGAACACCCAGGACCGATCTCGATTAGGATGGACTGGTTGGATCTCCTTGCAGTCCAAGGGACTCTCAAGAGTCTTCTCCAACACCACAGCTCAAAAGCATCAATTCTTCGGCGCTCAGCTTTCTTCACAGTCCAACTCTCACATCCATACATGACCACAGGAAAAACCATAGCCTTGATTAGATGGACCTTTGTTGGCAATGTCTCTGCTTTTCAATATGCTATCTAGGTTGGTCATAACTTTCCTTCCAAGGAGTAGGTGTCTTTTAATTTCATGACTGCAGTCACCATCTGCAGTGATTTTTAGCGCCACCTAAAGTAAAGTCTGACACTGCTTCCACTATTTCCCCATCTGTTTCCCATGAAGTGATGGGACCAGATGCCATGATCTTCGTTTTCTGAATGTTGAGCTTTAAGCCAACTTTTTCACTCTCCTCTTTCACTTTCATCAACAGGCTTTTTAGTTGCTCTTCACTTTCTGCCATAAGCGTGGTGTCATCTGCATGTCTGAGGTTATTGCTATTTCTCCTGGCAATCTTGATTCCAGCTTGTGTTTCTTCCAACCCAGCATTTCTCATGATGTACTCTGCATTTAAATTAAATAAGCAGGGTGACAATATACAGCCTTGACGTACTCCTTTTCCTATTTGGAGCCAGTCTGTTGTTCGAGCTCCTTGGGGGTTGTTTTATTGGCAAGTGGGACAAGAGGAGACCATTTGCCTTTTAGTTGTTTGGAGGCTTGTTCCTCTGAAGGACCTTTCTAGTAATCTTTGGAGGGCCTTTTCCCTAAATGAGTGGTGGCATGTAAGGAGTTAACCAACTTCTATTGAGGTTCCCAGGCAGAAAAAGGAGCCCCTCCTTTTGGAACCACCCCACATGATACTCTTGAAAGCCCTCACTCTTAGCTTTAAGAGTCTCACCCTCAGTATATGAAGGAGTTTCTGGCAAATTAGTCTGTGGAACTAAGGTGGCAACCCCTATTAGGTCATTGTTCTGGAATGCTGCTCTTCTAGCTGCCTGATCAGCTACTGGGTTCCCTCATGCCACTTCTCTGCTCCCTTTTGGTGTCCTTTACAGTGGGAGGCTGAAACCTCAGCAGGCAGATGGACTGCCTCCAAGAGTCAAGGAATTTGATCACCATATTTTACTGGGGACCCTCGGGTGGTCAAGTGGCCTCTTTCTTTCCAAATAGCCACATGTGCATGTAACACCAGAAAGGCATACTTGGAGTCAGTGTAAATGGCTATTCTTTTTCTTTTCTCAGCTCTAAAGCTCGAGTCAGGGCTATGAGCTCAGCTAACTGGGCTGAAGTACCTGGTGGCAGAGGCTTAACCTCTGTGGTCTCAAAATTTGAGACTACTGCATACCGGCTCTTCTTTTTCCATCTAAGACAAAGCTGCTTCCATCAGTGTACCAGATTTCCTCAGGATTGGTCAGAGGATCTTCTGACAATCACTTTTGGGGTTTTGTCCAGTGGTCCAAGGTTTCTAGACAAGAGTGAAAGAGGAAAGAGCCCTCGGGGGTAGGCAGGAGGGCAGCTGGGTTAAGAACCTCACAAGGGGGTATAGTGAGACCTGGATTTTCCATCAGCATTACTTGATATCTGAGAATTCTTTGATCAGACATCCATAAATGGCCTCTCCCATTTAGGAGTTGTTTTACTTGGTGGCTGGTAAAAATAGTTTGTTTGCCCCCAAAGGAGAGTTTTAAAGCATCTTATATCATGATTGCAAGAGCTGCAAGATTTCGAAGGCAGGGGGGCCAGCCTCGGGCGGTTGGATCGAGTCTCTTGGATAAGTAAGCTACAGGCTGGGGCTCAGACCCCAGCCTTTGAGTTAACACTCTCAAGGCTAATCCCTCTCTTTCATGGACATAAAGTTGGTACGCTTTTTCTGGGTCTGACAACCTCACGGCAGGTGTCTGAGTTAAGGCCCGTTTTAGTGTAGCCTCTGCCTTCTTTTGAGGAGTTCTCCACATCAGTGGGATTGAATCATCTCGTCCCTTTAAGCTTTTATATAAGGGCTGGCAATTAGACCATAGTTGGGTATCCAGATTCTATAATACTCATTTAGCTCCAGGAAAGCTCAAAATTGTTGTTGAGTCATGGGGGAGGGTAACTGGAGGATTCCTTGTACCTGATTAGAGGACAGCCTCCTGGACCCGTTGTAATCTGAACTCCCAGATAAATGACCTTTGTCTCGACCATTTGTTCCTTAGCATGGGAGACTTTATATCTCCTTTCTGCCAAAAAGAAGTTTAGAACCTGAATTGCATATTGTTGGACATTTTTTTCATCTGGACAGCAGATGCAATACATCATCTACATATTGTAATATTTTCCCACTAGGTCCCAGGTCCAGATCTAGGAGATCCCAGCTAAGGGTCTTTCCAAACAGGTGGGTGCTATCTCTGCACCCCTGAGGTAATACTGTCCAAGTCATCTGTTGGTGTTTTTCTCCTGGGGCCTCCCACTCAAAGGCAAAAAGATATTGGGATTCTTTAGCCAGTGGTATGTTAAAAAAAAAAAATGCATCTTTGAGATCCAAAACTGTAAACCACTTAGCACTGGGTTCGATTTCTCCCAAGATTACATGGGGATTGGGTACTGTGGGATGGAGGGGGAATACAGCTTCATTTATGATCCAGAAATCTTGAACCATTCGCCAGGTTCCATCCTTTTTCTTTACTGAGAGGATTGGGGTGTTACATGGTGAAAAGTGGGAACCAATAGCCCACAAGCAAGGAATTTATTTATTAAAGGCTATAGTCCCTCCCAAGCCTCTCTTTTGAGGGGATAGTTTCCAGTTGGGAAACCAGGTGGGATCTCGGAGGACAGTGATGACCGGTTCGGCTTGGTGGGCTCGTCCAGGAATCCCCTGGTCCCACACCTGGGGGTTAATTTTGTCCTCCCATAGTTTTTGGTTCCTCTCTATTGGAGAAGGTGTAATGGGTTCTTCAGTAGCAACCAGGAGCTGTAGGGCTCTAGGGGCTGAAAAGCTTCCCATCGCAAGGGTGGTCCCCAATTTAGTGAGTATATCTCTTCCCAGTAAGGGAGTAGGAAACTCAGGGGCCACCAGAAACTGGTGGGGAAATATTTTATCAGCCTAGCAACAAAGAAGTGCTTGGGTGAATCTTTTAGTAGTTGTTTTTCCTGTAGCACCAAAAATGGTACAGATTTGGGAGGAGAAGTCTCTGGAGTAGGAGATCAAGACAGAGTAGGTAGCCCCTGAGTCAACCAAGAAATTCTGGGATCTACCTGCCACGTCCAGTTGCACCCTTGGCTCCAGCCCTGTGATATTTATCTATGACAGGCGGGCTGGTTGGAGTGAGCCGCTTCAGTCCTCTTGAACCATCATGAGGAAAAGCTTGGCACTTGACCTTAAGGCTCTTGGGTCCCCAGGGCAGAGTGCTGCCCAATGTCCCAGTTGATGGCATTTGTAGCAAACCATTTTAGGAGACTTGTCACGGTTTAGACACTCTTTGGCTCAATGTCCCCCTGTCTACAGGTTAGGCATTTGCCTCGTGCCTTGCCCTTCAAGGACTCGGGGTTTGCCATAGGGCTTCCCTGGAGGACAGCCAGCATCTGGGCATGCCTTGTCTCTTTACTTCTCTCCCACTCCTGGGCGTTGGCCTCCTCTTGCTCTCTGTTATCAGAGGTATTGGTGGCTGCCTGGATCATCTCATCTAAAGAGGCAGGAGGGTCCTGTTGCTGTAGCTGTTGTAACTTAGTTCTGCTATCTGATGCACAATGGGAAGGGAATTTGTCCTTCAAAATCGCCTGTCCCTCGTAGGACTCTAAATCCAGATTGTTAAACTTTTGGAGGGCCTCTTTTAGCCTTTCCAGAAAGGCAATGGGGTTCTCGTTGGGCTCCTGAGTTGTTGTTAGGCTGGGCATGTTCCCATAAGTAATTGGTTTCCTTCTGTTTCCATGGGTGGACTTTCTTAGGGGTGAGTCTTTCTGAAGCTTGCCCTACCCAGTACTGTTGCAACCTGAGAGCCAGGCATACCCGGGTCAGGGTGCAGATCACTAGGCAGGCTGAGGCATGACAGCCACCTGAGAATTGGGTCCCTGGGCAGGTCAAGGCATGACGACATCCTGGGACCCCTGGGGCTGGCAGATCTCTGAGCAGGTTGAGGCGTGACAACTTTTCAAGGACCAGATCCCTGGGCAAGTAAAGGCAGGTTGACCTCCTGGGATCCCCAGATTGGAGTTGGGCATCCCCAAGGTCTCCGGCATGACCAGTGCAGCGTAGGATTAAGAGGTTGGCTATTATACAGTATTCCCTCTCAAGGCCAGCTATTTTCTGGTTGTCCCTCCAGAAGACTGTAGAGGAAACATTGTGGGCCCAGAGGGGGCTGAGGAAAGTAGCATGATACAGGAGGGAGGGAGGCAGAGCACAATATTTGAAAGCATAACATAGAACAAGGGCATAACCAAACCAATTAAAATCAATTGGGTCTAACATGATAAGTCAAATTCAAGTAAACCTTAATCCTCAATTTTTAAGCCAACAGACATACTCAGAGGATGCAGGACAGCTCTAGTTCAGTTCAGTTCAGTAGCTCACTCGTGTTCGACTCTTTGTGACCCCTTGAATTCCAGCACGCCAGGCCTCCCTGTCCATCACAACTCCCAGAGTTAACTCAGATTTACGTCCATCAAGTCAGTGATGCCATTCAGCCATCTCATCCTCTGTCATCCCTTTCTCCTCCTGCCCCCAATCCCTCCCAGCATCAGAGTCTTTTCCAGTGAGTCAACTCTTCATATGAGGTGGCCAAAGTACTGGAGTTTCAGCTTCAGCATCATTCCTTCCAAAGAAATCCCAGGGCTGATCTCCTTCAGAATGGACTGGTTGTATCTTCTTGCAGCCCAAGGGACTCTCAAAAGTCTTCTCCAACACCACAGTTCAAAAGCATCAATTCTTCGGTGCTCAGCCTCCTTCACAGTCCAACTCTCACATCCATACATGACCACAGGAAAAACCATAGACTTGACTAGACGGACCTTAGTCGGCAAAGTAATATCTCTGCTTTTCAATATGCTATCTAGGTTGATCATAGCTTTCCTTCCAAGGAGTAAGCGTCTTTTAATTTCATGGCTGCAGTCCCATCTGCAGTGATTTTGGAGCCCCCTAAAAATAAAATCTGACACTGTTTCCACTGTTTCCTCATCTATTTCCCATGAAGTGATGGGACCAGATACCATGATCTTCGTTTTCTGAATGTTGAGCTTTAAGCCAACTTTTTCACTCTCCTCTTTCACTTTCATCAAGGGGCTTTTTAGTTGCTCTTTACTTTCTGCCATAAGGGTGGTGTCATCTGCATGTCTGAGGTTACTGATATTTCTCCTGGCAATCTTGATTCCAGCTTGTGTTTCTTCCAGTATAGCATTTCACATGACGTACTCTGCATATAAGTTAAATAAGCAGGGTGACAATATACAGCCTTGACATACTCCTTTTCCTATTTGGAACCAGTCTGTTGTTCCATGTCCAGTTCTGACTTTGCTTCCTGACCTTCGTATAGGTTTCTCAAGATGCAGGTCAGGTGATCTGGTATTCCGTCTCTTTCAAATTGTCCACTGTTTATTGTGATCCACACAGTCAAAGGCTTTGGCATAGTCCATAAAGCAGAAATAGATGTTTTTCTGGAACTCTCTTGCTTTTTCCATGATCCAGCGGATGTTGGCAATTTGATCTCTGATTCCTTGCCTTTTCTAAAACCAGCTGAACATCAGGAAGTTCACAGTTCACGTATTGCTGAAGCCTGGCTTGGAGAATTTTGAACATTACTAGCATGTGAGATGAGTGCAGTTGTGTGGTAGTCTGAGCATTCTTTGGCATTGCCTTTCTTTGGGATTAGAATGAAACCTGACCTTTCCCAGTCCTGTGGCCACTGCTGAGTTTTCCAAATTTGCTGGCATACTGAATGCAGCACTTTCACAGCATCATCTTTCAGGATTTGAAATAGCTCAACTGGAATTCCATTACCTCCACTAGCTTTGTTTGTAGTGATCCTTTCTAAGGCCCACTTGACTTCACATTCCAAGATGTCTGGCTCTAGATGAGTGATCACACCATTGTGATCATCTGGGTCGTGAAGATCTTTTTTGTACAGTTCTTCCGTGTATTCTTGCTACCTCTTCTTAATATCTTCTGCTTCTCTTAGGTCCAGACCATTTCTGTCCTTTATCAAGCCCATCTTTGCATGAAATGATCCCTTGGTATCTCTGCTTTTCTTGAAGAGATCTCTAGTCTTTCCCATTCTTTTGTTTCCCTCTATTTCTTTGCATTGATCGCTGAAGAAGGCTTTCTTATCTCTTCCTGCTATTCTTTGGAACTCTGCATTCAGATGCTTATATCTTTCCTTTTCTCCTTTGCTTTTCACTTCTCTTCTTTTCACAGCTATTTGTAAGGCCTCCCTAGACAGCCATTTTGCTTTTTGCATTTCTTTTCCATGGGGATAGTCTTGATCCCTGCCTCCCATACAATGTCACAAACCTCATTCCATAGTTCATCAGGCACTCTATCTATCAGATCTAGTCCCTTAAATCTATTTCTCACTTCCACTGTATAATCATAAGGAATTTGATTTAGGTCATACCTGAATGGTCTAGCGGTTTTCCCTACTTTCTTCAATTTAAGTCTGAATTGGGTAATAAGGAGTTCATGATCTGAGCCACTGTCAGCTCCTCGTCTTGTTTTTGTTGACTTTATAGAGCTTCTCCATCTTTGGCTGCAAAGAATATAATCAGTCTGATTTTGGTGTTGACCATCTGCTAATGTCCATGTGTAGAGTCTTCTCTTGTGTTGTTGGGAGAGGGTGTTTGCTATGACCAGTGCATTCTCTTGGAAAAATTTTATTAGCCTTTGCCCTGCTTCATTCCGTATTCCTAGGCCAAATTTGCCTCTTACTCTAGGTGTTTCTTGACTTTCTACTTTTGCATTCCAGTCCCCTATAATGAAAAGGACATCTTTTTGGGTGTTAGTTCTAAAAGGTCTTGTAGGTCTTCATAGAACTGTTCAACTTCAGTTTCTTTAGCGTTACTGGTTGGGGCATAGACTTGGATTACCATGATATTGAATGGTTTGCCTTGGAGATGAACAGAGATCATTCTGTCGTTTCTGAGATTGCGTCCAAGTACTGCATTTCGGACTCTTTTGTTGACCATGATGGCTACTCCATTTCTTCTGAGGGATTCCTACCCCGCAGTAGTAGATATAATGGTCATCTGAGTTAAAGGACAGCTCTAAGGCACTGTCAAAAGAGGGAGGAGTAGGTGCTTCCCCAGTGGCTGGGATGATCCTCCCCCTCTTTAGCATATGAATTCACCCCAGTAGCAAAACTAGCCAGGCTACATTCCATCTAACCACACCCTGAAAAGTGGCCTGTCTCTGAATCCTAACAAGTCCACCTCTTACTAACGGCTTTGTCTCTCAATGAATTTTTGCAATGAGACATCATAGCCTGAGCTTCATTAGTTGCTGAAGCCAGGTATCCTGGGTTTGGCCAGGCTTGAGTCCCGGGAGAAAGCTGCAGGATAGGAGGAAAAAGCAGTGGGAAAATCATGCCAAAGAATCCCCTTCGTAGTCTGCCAGAAAATCTGCTAAATTCCTGACCTGTGCTCACAGTTTTCATTGGCCTGATTCTTGGCACAGAGAAGAGTAAGGACAGAAGAACCCCCACCGGCTTGGGTAACAGCTACTGGGGCTCAGCAGATAGTGCCTTTGGGACATACCAAAAGTAGCCTCTCCAGAGTCCATCAGTTACTCCCACTGCAGCCCGCTTGTTCACTGGGTTGGGGAGGGGGTGTTCAAGGAAACAAGAAACCAGAGATTGTAAAGGAATTAAGATTTTGTTAGGCATGTCCCTCCAGCCATAGGCGCGAGGACCTCCTTACCTTAACAGGAGGTCTCCTGGAATCTGAGACTGAGCCTTGTGAGCTTTCTGCTGAGTTCATTTTTCCCTGTCCTGGTCTCCAGCACGATGGGCCTCTTGTCAGTTCCTTTGCACTGGGTTTTCTTTGTGTTCTGCTTCTACCACAGAACTTTCTCTGAGTTGGGCTCCTGCTGTGCTTGGCCTCCTCCTTGCAGGGGCCACGCTGAGGTTGTTTCAGCCAGGTTAAATCCGAGTCATGGCATGTCAATCAAGTGTATGTTCCTCTGTTCTGTCACAATTTGGATGAGATTTGGAGTGACAGACATTAAAGCCCTTGGCGCATCACAGCTCTTGGGTCTTAGACAAACCATGTTATAGCTCTTAGACAAATCAGTGTTACAGCTCTATTTTATTTGGAAGATAGCAGGAGAATCCATCCTCAAAGCATGAGGGCATGCCAACCCAAAGACACAAAGAGAAGAGAGTGGAGGAGCGTGCCAGCAAGAGAGAGAAAAAAAGTGCACACAAGCAGGGGGGAGAGAAAGAGCCCTTTGGCTCCCTCTTTATACATGTTTTTCCCTCCCCCTGGGCCTGCCCTATGCAAATTGGGCTAGCCAGAAGTGCTGTTTGTTCTACCTGAAGTCCTCACTCCGGTCCTCGGACCTTTCTTTGTTCTATTTTAGCAGGCTTTTCCCTTCCTTATCTTTTAGCCACCACCATTTTGGACTCCTGTGCCGGCGTCCAGCCCCAGTGGATCCAGGGAATTTGAAGCATGGACGGCATTGGCGAGGAAAGATTTATTTATTAATTAATATAGAAATATAAGATTAGATTAGGAAGAAATAGTGTAGTAGGAAAATTAAGTAGAGAAAGAAGGCTGAATAACTTGGCTTGTGGGGAAGACCAATAAAGTTCCAGACAAGGAACTTGCACCATCTACGTGGGGCCACCAGTGCCTGCTTGAATATCTAAGGGTGCCCCACCTTAGGCTCCCTTTCGTGTGGGTCTTAAAACTGGGACAAGTAAGTAGACTTGGCGAGCCACCCCCGGTCCAGAGGGGAATTCAGCCTGAAATTAGAGTGAAGAAGAGAGGGAAGAAGAGGGAGAAAAGGAGCAAGAGAGAGACATGAGAGAGCCAGATTCCCAAGAAACTAGGCCGAGAGACTAGTCCGAGAAACTGGTCCATCCTTTATTGTTCAGAAGGCTTTTTATACTTTTGATAATACATAGAAATCAATGGGTAACACAAAGTTATGCAGCATTAGCAGCCCAGATTCTTATCAAAACCAGGCTTTTCTCTCTGCATACCTAGTTGTATACACAAGTCTTAGGTGATTTACATCATCTTCTGGCCAAAAGGGCCAATTAACATTTTACAGCCTTTTTTTCTGATAAGGGTTTGTCAACCAGAAGACTTATTTGTATGGATCTTCCCAAAGTCTTGTGCCACTCTCAGAAAGCACTATATAAAGTTACATTTTTACATAGCAAAGATACAGCAACTTATAACAAGTAAAAGGAGTACAGTGATTTGTAACAAAAGAAAAGTAATTAACTCAAAATCTAGTGTTGCTAACATCAAAACTACTATATATCTTTTCCCATATCCTGATTACATTGATTAACATCCTCCCAGGTGCCTAAAAGATAAAGAATATGGAGGTCTGGCAGCAATCCTTGAGTCAACAGTGAAAACCCGTCACCAATATGATTTTTAACTCTTTAGAAAAGGCTCTGTATCTTTAAGATGCTTTTAAGCTTTGTGCCTCTCGTGGCTGGGGGCTGTAAGCAATTCACAAGCTGTAAGAAGTCTGGGGAACTGGTTAGGCAAGCTAAAGAGCTATCAGAGGGGGTTTAACTGAAATATCCCTTGCAAATGCAGAAGACTAAAACCCTGATTTGACTTTTTCCCAGAGAATATCAGAAGAGTGGAAAAGCAGAGTACAGAAGCCGGCAGATTCTTATTTTGGGGGAGGAGGGAGTGGATGCTCAGGAAATTCCAGGGAGAACCCCTGAAACCTGATCATGTCCTTGCGTTTGTCAGGCTTCCTTCCGCACGACCTTGTCACAGGCGGGATTCCTCACACTGGCTCCGGGCACTTCTGTTTCCTGTTCTAACTACCTAATAGGAACCTGGAATGTTAGGTCCATGAATCAGGGTAAATTGGAAGTGGTCAAACAAGGGATGGCAAGAGTGAACATTGACATTTTAGGAACCAGTGAACTAAAATGGACCAAAATGGGCAAATTTAACCAGATGACCATTATATCTACTATTGTGGGCAGGAATCCCATAGAAGAAATGGAGTAACTCTCACAAAGAACAAAAGGGTCCAAAGTGCAGTACTTAGGTGCAGTCTCAAAAATGACAGAATGATCTCTATTCATGTCCAAGGCAAATCATTCAATATCAAAGTAATCACATCTATGCTCCAACCAATAATGCTGAAGGTGAAGTTGAATGGTTCTATGATGACCTACAAGATCTTCTAGAACTAACACCAAAAAAAAAAGATATCTTTTTCATCATAGGGGACTGGAATGTAAAAGGAGGAAGTCCAGAGATACCTGGAGTAACAGGCAAGTTTGCTCTTGGAGTACAAAATGAAGCAGAGCAAAGGCTAACAGAGTTTTGCACTGGTCATGGCAAACACCTTCTCCCAACAACACAAGAGACGACTCTACACATAGACATCACCAGATGGTCAATATCGAAATCAGATTGAAGATGGAGCTGCTGCAGCTGAAGATGGAGAAGTCTTCTACAGTCAGCAAAATCAAGATTGGAAGCTGACTGTGGCTCAGATCATGAACTTCATACTGCAAAATTCAGACTTAAATTGAAGAAAGCAGGGAAAACCACTAGGCTATTCAGGTATGACCTAAATCAAATCCCTTACAGTGAAAGAGACAAATAGATTCAAGGAATTAGATTTGATAGATAAGTGCCTGAAAACTATGGACGGAAGTTTGTGACATTGTACAGGAGGTGGTGATCAAGACCATCCCCAAGAAAAAGAAATACAAAAAGGCAAAATAGTTGTCTGAGGAGAACTTTCTAATAGCTGAGGAAAAAAGAGAAATGAAAGGCAAAGGAACAAAGGAAAGATATACCCATCTGAATGCAGAGTTCCAAAGAATAGCAAGGAGAGATAAGTAAGCCTTCTTAAGTGATCAGTGCAAAGAAATAGAGAAAATCAATAGAATGGGAAAGACTAGAGATCTCTTCAAGAAAACTAGAGATACCAAGGGGACATTTCATGCAAAGATGGGCACGATAATGGATAGAAATGGTATGGACCTAACAGAAGCAGAAGATATTAAGAAGAGGTGGCAAGAATACACAGAAGAACTATACAAAAATATCTTGGTGGCTCAGATAACCACGATCATGTGATCACTCACCTAAAGCCAGACATCTTGGAATGCAACATCAAGTGGGCCTTACTGAGAGAGTCATTTCCTAGGCAGATTGATAAGAAGTCTAGGGGTCTCCAAGGAGAGAGGGGTCTGGAATTCTCAAGGAGGAAGAAAGGACAAACTTTTTTTCCTTCTCTACATTCCTTAGGATTATATAACAATAATGTATCCTGCTTGAGGACAGTCTCTGAATTAAACCTTCTGGCTAATTCTGTTATCTTAAAATGTAAATTATGAGAGTAGGTCTGGTGAGGTCTTTACAACCTCCAAACATTCTTTGGATTCATTAGAGAGTATGTAACTTCATCGCTAACACTAATAAGGGGGTACTCTTTCTGCCCCCTTCTGATGTCTATGCCAGAAGCTTTCTCTATTTCTTTTATACTTTAATAAAACTTTATTACACAAAAGCTCTGAGTGATCAAGCCTCGTCTCTGGGCCTGGATTGAATTCTTCTCCTTCAGGGGCCAAGAATCCCAGTGTTGTGATTCAACAACAACCTTCCATAAGGAACTATCACTATGAACAAAGCTAGTGGAGGTGGTGGAATTCCAGGTAAGCTATTTCAATCCTAAAAGATAATGCTGTTAAAGTGCTGTACTCAATATGCCGGAAGATTTGGAAAACTCAGCAGTGACCTCAGGACTGGAAAAGGTCAGTTTTTATTCCAATCCCAAACAAAAACAATGCCAAAGAATGTTCAGACTAACACGCAATTGCACTTATTGCACACACTAGGAAAGTAGTGCTCAAAATTCTCCAAACTAGGCTTCAACAGTACTGAACCAAGAACTTTCAGATGGTCAAGTTGGATTTAGAAAAGGCAAAGGAACCAGATATCAAATTGCCGACATCCACTAGATCATAGACAGAGCAAGAGAGTTCCAGAAAACATCAACTTCTGCTTTACTGACTACTGCCCCATTGATTGTGTGTATCAGAACAAACTGTCAAAAGTTCTTAGATAGAAATAACACACTACTTAACCTGCCTCCTATGAAATCTGTATGCTGGTCAAGAAGCAACAGTTAGAACGTGACTTGAAACAATGGACTGGTTCTAAATTGGGAAAGGAGTATGTCTAGTCAGTATTTTGTCACCTTGCTTATTTAAATTATATGCAGAGTACATCATGAGAAATGCTGGCTGGGTGAAGCTCAATCTGGAATAAAGATTGTTGGGAAAAATATCAATAACCTCAGACATGCTGATGACACCACCCTTATGGCAGAAAGTGAAGAGCAACTAAAGAGCCTACTGGTGAAAGGGAAAGAGAAAAGTGAAAAATCTGGCTTAAAACTCAACATGCAAAAAATGAAAATCATGGTTCACAGTCCCATCACTTCATGTCAAATAGATGGGGAAACAATGGAAACAGTGATAGACTTTATTTTCTTGGGCTCCAAAATCACTGTAGATGGTGACTGCAGCCATGAAATTAAAAGAGACTTGCTCCTTGGAAGAAAAACTATGACCAACCTAGACAACATATTGAAAAGCAGAGACAAAGAAACTTTGCCAACAAAGGGCCATCTAGTCAAAGCCATGGTTTTGCAGTAGTCATGTATGCAGGTGAGAGTTGGACCATAAAGAAAGCTGAGTGCTACAGAATTGATGCTTTTGAACTGTGGTGTTAGAGAAGAATCTTCAGAGTCCCTTGGACTGCAAGGAGATCAAACCAGTCAACCCTAAAAGAAATAAGTCCTGAATATTCATTGGAAGAACTGATGCTAAAGCTGAAGCTCCAATACTCTATCTACCTGTTGCAAAGAACTGACTCACTGGAAAAGACTCTGATGCTGGGAAAGATTGATGGCAGGAGAAGGGGATGACAGAAGATAAGCTGGTTGGATGGCATCACCAACTCAATGGGCATGAGTTTGAGCAAGCTCTGGAAGTTGGTGATAGACAGGGAAAACTGGCATGCTGCAGTCCATGGGGTCACAAAGAGTCAGACACAACTGAGCAACTTAACTGAGTAGGAAGCTGCTATATAACACAGGGAACCCATTCTGGTGCCCTGTGACAACTTAAAGGGGTGGATGGGCAAAAGGAAAGGAGGTTCAAGAGGGAGTGGATATATACATACATATACATACATAATATACACATATATAATAAATATATATATGTGATTGACTGATTTATGTTGTACAGCAGAAACCAACACAACATTGTAAAGCAATTCTTCTCCAATTAAAAAAAAACCCACAAATGCTCAGTATGAGGACACAACATGCCTAGTTAGCTTTAGCAGCCTTGGCTCATTCATTCTCCATCAAGTTTGTGCACATCTGGATCAGTTAAGGCCTCAGTCAGAAAAGAATGTAATCTTCTGTCAGACTTTGTAGGACCATTTCTTCACTGTTACTCCATATGTTGGGGAGAAGAAGCAACAGAGGCTGATGAATCAGAGACAACTCAGTCTTTCTGGTACAAAAGTTGGATGAAAGTACCCTTTATCCATTTGGAATTGCTAAAGCCCCCTTGGGTTTTCAGGTAATTCAGGAAATGGAGAGAGCCCCTAAGAAGAGAACATCTTGCTAATAGGATTATGAGTTCTAGTGTAATCATTAATAAAATAATTGTGGTATAACTGAGCCCCTATTTTATGGAGCAATATATATCTGTGACATTAATAATGACAAGTCACTTTGCACTTCCTTTATTAGTGGATCTTCCACCTTCACTGCCAACAGCAGTAACAGGTGAGTGTCTCAAGATGAAAAAGAGGGCAGTGAGATTATGAAACTTGACACAGCCAAAGTGTGTGACAACAGTGTGATTGCAAGACCAGGTAGGCAGAGCCAGCACCTTCAGGCGACAGTTCAGTTGCTCAGTTGTGTCTGACTCTGCAACCCCATGGACTGCAGCACACCAGGCCTCCCTGTCCATCACTAACTCCTGGAGCTTGCTCAAACTCATATCCATCGAGTCAAGGATACCATCCAAACAGCTCATCCTCTGTCATTCGCTTTTCCTCCTGCCTTCACTCTTTCCCAGCATCAGGGTCTCCCAATGAGTCAGTTCTCCACATCAGGTGGCCAAAGTATTGGAGTTTCAGCTTCAGCATCAGTCCTTCCAATGAATATTCAGGACTTATTTCCTTTAGGATTGACTGGTTTGATCTCCTTGCTGTCCAAGGGACTTTCAAGAGTCTTCTTCAACACCACAGTTCAAAAGCATCAATTCTTTGGCGCTCAGCTTTCTTTATGGTTCTACGTTCACATCCATACATGACTACTGGTAAAAGCCATAGCTTTGACTAAACAAACATTTGTCAGCAAAATAATGTCTCTGCTTTTTAATATGCTGTCTAAATTTGTCATAGCTTTTCTTCTAAGGAGTAAGCGTCTTTAAATTTCATGGCTGCAGTCACCATCTGCAGGGATTTTGGAGCCCCCAAAATAAAGTCTGTCATTGTTTCCCCATCTATTTGCCATGAAGTGATGGGACCAGATGCAATGATCGGTTTTCTGAATGTTGAGCTTTAAGCCAACTTTCTCACTTTCCTCTTTCACTGGCATCATTGATGTCCCTCAGGGGACAGCAGACCTCAAACATTGCCAGAGGGGCAGTGCCTCATGTACTGAGCACTTGATGGGCATTCTCTCACCTGAGACTTAAATGAAATCACTTGCCAGAGACTCACTCAGCAATAGGAAGAGCCAAGACTCAAGACTATGTCTTTCTTTGCTCACAATCACTATGTCAGGTGCTTTGCAATCCCAAGGCTGCTGATTTCCTCTGGAAGAGATCTCTGGTCAGGTTTGACAATCTATTTGTGAACTCCAATTCACCTGGGGATGTTTTGGTTGTTTCTTTTTTGGTTTATGGTGTTGTGTTTTTTAATGTAGATGAAGAATTCCATCTTTCTCAGGATTTAATGTAACAGGGCATTAACAAAACCGGTTGGTTTTTTTTTAATGTAGATGAAGAATTCCATCTTTCTCAGGATTTAATGTAACAGGGCATTAACTATTTAATGTAACAGCACTACCAACAGTTCCATGGGTAGAAAGGCATCTCTGGGAAGCAGCCAAAATGGGAAGCTCAGAACTTATTTTCAAATTCTCAAGGACAAAAACACTCTCTGGCAGGTTTGAATGCTACCAAATTAAGTACTGTCAAATCTTGTTCTTGAGTGTCAATGCTTAAAGCTCACAATTCTCCACATATCTAAATAATAATTATTTAATTATAATCAGGTTCAAGTCCTTCTTCCACTTCTTCTTTGTGTGCTTCACACTTACTTCATTGCCCAAGCTTCACCTGAAGTCTGTCTCCTTCTTCCTAGCAGATGGAGTCCATAGGATTCTCTCCCTTCTCAGAGTGCCTGTAGCACTTTCTTTTCTGTCTCACTAAGTTCAAAACCCATGATTCATCCCCAGCTGCAGTATCCAGCATGTTGAAATAGCAAAATTAGTAACAAGGAAAGAAAACTTAAAGCATAAGCAAACTAAAAGGTGTTGCTCTTAACTGTTAGAACTTGGTCCCCAAATAGGCCTTAGAATGTTCTTTAACCTTCTAAAACGTTTTCTCCACCTGCTACATTAAAAGTTAATGCAGATGATAAAGTGAAGGGGATAGAAACTATGATGTGCTTCAGTTAAACTTACTGAGCTCAGTACTGGAATAGTCAGCTGGAGAAATGTCCATATTAGAAGGTTAAAGTATATTCTAAGAGCTCAGGCCCATTTGGGAGCCAAATTGACTTGCCTCTCTTGAGCTCATCCTACTACTAGAGGCCTAGGACTCTCCACTTCTCCAGATTCTTCTCTCTGCCCCCTTCATCCCTGTCTGGGGGATGCGTATGAATGTCCTCCCATTATCTAACCAGCCTTCTTATAAATTAGCCTATCGTCACTGAAGTCCAGGAAATTTGAGAATTCCCCACTTTTGATGAATAGATCTCCCAGACAGTTTCCTTAGGCCTACCCTAGAGTCCTACTGTGGAGAAGACAGTGGCAACCCACTCCAGTACTCTTGCTTGGAAAATCCCACGGGCAGAGGAGCCTGTTAGGCTGCAGTCCATGGAGTCACGAAAAGTCAGACACGACTGAACGACTTCACTTTCACTTTTCACTTTCATACATTGGAGAAGGAAATGGCAACCCACTTCAGTGTTCTTGCCCAGAGAATCCCAGGGACAGAGGAGCCTGGTGGGCTGCCGTTTATGGGGTCGCACAGAGTCGGACATGACTGAAGCGACTTAGCAGCAGCAGCAGAGTCCTACTGAGGTTATTGATATTTCTCCTTGAAATCTTGATTCCAGCTTGTGCTTTATGCAGCCTGGCATTTCACATGATGTACTCTGCATATAGGTTAAATAAACAGGGTGACAATATACAGCCCTAACATGCTCCTTTCCCAATTTGGAACCAGTCCATTGTTCCATGTCCAGTTGTAACTGTTGCTTCTGGACCTGCATACAGATTTCTCAGGAGGCAGGATAGGTGGTCCAGTATTCTCATCTCTTTAAGAATTTTCCACAGTTTGTTGTGATCCACATAGTCAAAGGCTTTAGCATAGTCAATGAAGCAGAAGTAGATGTTTTTCTGGAATTCTCTTGCTTTTTCTATGATCCAGTCGATGTTGGCAATTTGTCCTCTGCCTTTTCTAAATCCAACTTAAACAACTAATCTCAGATATGCAGATGACTGCACCCTTATGGTAGAAAGCAGGGAGGAACTAAAGAGCTTCTTGATGAAAGTGAAAGAGGAGAGTGAAAAAGCTGGCTTAACACTCAACATTGAAAAAACTAAGATCATGGCATCTGGTCCCATCACTTCATGGGAAATAGATGGGAAACAGTGACAGACTGTATTTTCTTGAGCTCCAAAGTCACTGCAGATGGTGACTGCAGCTATGAAATTAAAAGACGCTTGCTCCTTGGAGGAAAAGCTATGACCAACCTAGACACTATATTAAAAAGCAGAGACATTACTTTGCCAACAAAGTGCCGTCTAGTCAAAGCAATGATTTTTCCAGTAGTCATGTATGGATATGAAAGTTGGACTATAAAGAAAGCTGAGCACTGAAGAATTGATGCTTTTGAACTGTGGTGTTGGAAAAGACTCCTGAGAGTCCCTTGGACTGCAAGGAGATCAAACTAGTCAATCCTAAAGGAAATCAGTCCTGAATATTCATTGGAAGGACTGACGCTGAAGCTGAAGCTCCAATGCTTTAGGCAAGAACTGACTCCTTGGAAAAGACCCTTATGCTGGGAAAGATTGAAGGCAGGAGGAAAAGGGGACAATAGAGGTTAGCTGGTTGAATGGTATCACAGACTCTATGGACACGAGTTTAAGCAAGCTCTAGGAGTTGGTGATGGACAGGGAAACCTGGTGTGCTGTGGTCCATGGCGTCACAAGAGTAGAACACAACTGAGCAACTGAACTGATTGAACTGAAACTCCTCTTGTGAGCAGCCTGGCAGGCTACAGTGCATGCAGTCACAGAATCAGACATAACTGAGCAACTGGGCACACAGTGTCTTCCTGCACTCCTCTCCACAAGGAGATGTGGACTTGAACCATGTTTCTACATCATGTCCAAAGAGTTCTCAAGAGAGGACACTGTTCTCATCAGCCAAATTTGATTCCTTAGTTCAATTCAGTTCAATCGTTCAGTCGTCTCCAACTCTTGCAACCCCATGAATTGCAGCACGCCAGGCCTCCCTGTCCATCACCAACTCCGGGAGTTCACACAAACTCATGTCCATTGAGTCGGTGATGCCATCCAACCATCTCATCTTCTGTCATGCCCTTCTCCTCCTGCGCCCAATCCCTCCCAGCATCAGAGTCTTTTCCAATGAGTCAACTCTTTGCATCAGGTCGCCAAAGTACTGGAGTTTCAGCTTTAGTATCAGTCCTTCCAAAGAAATCCCAGGGCTGGTCTCCTTTGGAATGGACTGGTTGGATCTCCTTGCAGTCCAAGGGACTTTCAAGAGTCTTCTCCAACACCACAGTTCAAAAGCATCAATTCTTCGGCTTTCTTCACAGTCCAACTCTCTCATCCATACATGCCCAATGGAAAAACGATAGCCTTGACTAGACGGACCTTTGTTGGCAAAGTAATGTCTCTGCTTTTCAATATGCTGTCTAGGTTGATCATAGCTTTCCTTCCAAAGAGTAAGCGTCTTTTAATTTCATGGCTGCAGTCACCATCTGCAGTGATTTTGGAGCCCAGAAAAATAAAGTCTTCCACTGTTTCCTCATCTATTTCCCATGAAGTGATGAGACCAGATGCCATGATCTTCATTTTCTGAATGTTGAGCTTTAAGCCAACTTTCTCACTCTCCTCTTTCACTTTCATCAAGAGGTTTTTAGTTCCTCTTCACTTTCTTCCATAAGGATGGTGTCATCTGCATATCTGAGATTATTCATATTTCTCCTGGCAGTCTTGATTCCAGCTTGTGTTTCTTCCAGTCCAGCCTTTCTCATGATGTTTTCTGCATATAAGTTAAATAAGCAGGGTGACAATATATAGCCTTGACGTACTCCTTTTCCTATTTGGAACCAGTCTGTTGTTCCATGTCCACTTCTGACTTTGCTTCCTGATCTGCATATAGGTTTCTCAGGAGGCAGATCAGGTGGTCTGATATTCCCATCTCTTTCAGAATTTTCCACAGTGTATTGTGATGCACACAGTCAAAGGCTTTGGCATAGTCAATAAAACAGAAGCAGATGTTTTTCTGGAACTCTCTTGCTTTTTCCATGATCCAGTGGATGTTGGCAATTTCATCTCTGGTTCCTCTGCCTTTTCTAAAACCAGCTTGAACATCAGGGAGTTCACGGTTCACATATTGCGGGAGCCTGGCTTACAGAATTTTGAGCATTACTTTACTAGCATGTGAGATGAGTGAAATTGTGTGGTAGTATGAACGTTCTTTGGCATTGCCTTTCTCTGGGATTGAAATGAAAACTGACCTTTTCAAGTCCTGTGGCCACTGCTGAGTTTTCCAAATTTGCTGGCATATTGAGTGCAGCACTTTCACAGCATTATCTTTCAAGATTTGAAATAGCTCAACTGGAATTCCATCACCTCCACTAGCTTTGATCACAGTGATTGATGTTTTCTAAGGCCCACCTGACTTCACATTCCAGGATGTCTGGCTCTAGGTGAGTGATCACACCATTGTGATTATCTGGGTCGTGAAGCTCTTTTTGTATAGTTATTCTGTGTATTCTTGCCACCTCTTCTTAATATCTGCTTCTGTTAGGTCCATACCATTTCTGTCCTTTGTCGAGCCCATCTCTGCATGAAATGTTCCCTTGGTATCTCTAATTTTCTACTAAGCCAAATACCCCTGCTCTGACATGTCTCACACTTTAGTTATCAGATCAGAGGTCAAGCCCTGGCGCTACGCCTCCTATAGAATGCTCTAAATTGATGGGAGACTAAATAAATGTTGCACATCAGTTGTGTCCAAGTAAAGTCACTGTATATAGGCATATCTTTGAGATATTATGAGTTTCATTCACCCACTGTAACAGAGCAAATATCACAATAAAGCAAGTCAGCACACCAGTCAGATGGCCATCATAAACAATAAATCTATAAACAAATGCTGGAGAAGATATGGAGAAAAGGGAACCCTCTTGCACTGTTGGTGAGAATGAAAATTGAAATTTCTACTCTGGACAACAATATGGATATTCCTTTAAAACTAGGAATAAAACTATCATATGATCCAGCAACCCCACTACTAGGCATATACCTTCAGCAAACCATAATTGAAAAAGACAGTTGTATCCCAATGTTCACTGCAGCACTATTTACAATTACTAGAACAAGGAAGCAACCTAGATGTCCATCAACAGATGAATGGATAAAGAAATTGTACATATACACAATAGAATATTACTCAGCTATAAAAGGAACACATTTGAATCAGTTCTAATGAGATGGATGAATCTAGAGCTTATTATACAGAGTGGAGTAACTCAGAAAGAGAAAGACAAATATCATAATTTAATGCATATATAGGCAATCTAGAAAGATAGTACAGATGGTCCTATTTGCAGGGCAACAAAGCAGACATAAACATGAACAGACTTACAGTACAGCAGGGGAGGGAAAGGGTGGGATGACTTGAGAAGGTAACACTGAAACATATACATTACCATATGTAAAATAGATAGCCAGTGGGAACTTGCTGTATGAGTACCAACCTAAAGCTGGTACTCTGTACTCTGACAACTTAGAGTGGTGGAATGGGAAGGAAGGTAGGAGGGCAGTTCAAGAGGAGGAGTATATGCATAAACCTATGGCTGATTTATGTTGATGTATGGCAGAAACAATCACAATATTGTAAAGTAATTATTACTTCAATTACTTGAGTAATTATTACTCTAGAAATTATTACTCAATTATAACTGAGTGATTATTACTCAAATTAGAAATATTTTTAAAAGTCACATGATTTCTTTTTGGTTTCCTAGTGCACATAAAATTTATGAGTATTCTATTAAGTGTGTAAGTACTAATTAAGTGTGCAATAGTATTATATTTTAAAAAGCAATGTATATAGCTGAATTATTAAACACTGCTAAAAAGTGCTAACCTTCATCCAAGCCTTCAACAAGTCATAATCCTTTTGCAGATGAAGAGTCTTGACTGCCAGAGTCCAGCTCCAGCAGCCAGGGATTCAACCTGAAGAGATGAGCGGTGTCGGTGAGAAACTGAGGCAGCCTCTCAGTTTTCTTGGACTGCCTGTTTATTTCAAGCTTATGATTCTCTTTTATACTTTTACAAAAGCATTAGTTCAGAGGTTTGATATTTTCAGTTCCCACTGACCCAGATTTGTTGTCTCCATAAATCATCATTGCCCCTCAAAAGGAGTTTCTGCCTCAGTGATTCTCTTATCTACTTTTTCTCATGTGTTCTTGTGAATACACTGTAACTCATGCTAATGTCTGGGCTGAATACCATATTCCTCAGTTTATTTCTTGTCTTTCTAAGTCCTGTTTGCCCCTAGTATCCTAAGCTCACTATCTCTTAAAAAGGCTTCTAGCTATAGTGTCTCTAAAATTCTTAACTTCTATAAGCTATAGTAAAATATGCTAACTTTACAACATTCCTTAAATCTTTAACTTCTAACTATTTTAATTATTTCTAAGCCCTAAATTCAGTAAACTCCTTTGCCATAAACACTTCCCTCACAAATAGGCTTCAGATAGCAATCCCTCCCATGGCCTCAAGCTGCGGCCTATGTGCTCATCCTGGAACACTCTTTTATAAGTCCTTAAACAAATGTCAATGATTAACTTTATGGATTATTCTGTGAAGGCTTTGTGCCTTCTCATGCTCCTCTCAAGAACAATAAGCACCTTAATATTCCTTTTCAGTCAACTCAGCCAAGGAGAGGGGAAAACAGGTCAGAATCACAAGGCCTAACTCCTTCATCCCGGGTCCATGCCTGCGGAATGAAGAGAGGGGTCTGGGGCCGTGCCTCCATTTTGTCAGTAATGCCTAACGTGGCTCCTGACTCTTGACTATTTAGCGCTGATGGCTGCCAACTGATCAGGGTGGCGCTGGCTGAAAGTCGGGGTAGCTGTGACAGTTTCTTAATATAAGGCAGTAATAAGGTTTGCTGCATCAGCTGACTCTTAGTTTCAGGAACAGTTTCTCTACAGCTTGCAATGCTGTTTGATAGCATTTTACTCAAAGTAGATCTTGTTTTTAAAAGACCACTAAAAAGAATCAGCCTGTCTTTTGAAAATTTGAAGTCAGGCAATGACTTCTCCTCTTTAGCTATGAAAGTCCTAGCAGCCATCTTCTTCCAGTAGAAGCCTCTTTCATCTACACTGAAAATCTGTTTTGAGGAACCACAGTATTAATTATCTTAGCTAGATTCTCTGGATAACTGTGCAGCCCTTATAAATATCAGCACTTACAGATTCATCTTGCACTTTCATGTTATGGGGATGACTTCTTAGCTTAAACCTCAGGAACAACCTCTGCCAACTTCACACTTTCCTTCTGCAGCTTTCTGACCTGTCTAAGCCTTCATAGAGTCAAAAACAGTAGGACCTTCCCCTGGACTGGGCTTTGGTTTAAGGGAATGTGGTAACTAGTTTGATCTTCTATCCAGACCACTAAAATTTTCTGCATATCAGCAATAATGCTGTTTCACTTTTTTTTTTAATCACTCATGTGTTCGCTGGTATAGTACTTATAATTTCCTTCAAGAACCTTTCCTTTGCATTCACAACTTAGCTAAACGGCACAAGAAGCCTAGTTTTCTTCCTGCTTTCAACATGCTTTCCTCACTAAGCTTAATCATGTCTAGCTTTTCATTTAAAGTGAGAGACATGTAGCTCTTCCCTTTCACTTGAACACTTAGAGGCCACTGCAGAGTTATTAATAGACCAAATTTCAATATTGTGTCTCAGGGAATAGTGAGGCTGAGGGAGAGGGACAAGGGAATGGGTGGCTGGTGAAAGAATCAAAACACTCACAACATTTATCCAATTAAGTTTATATGGGCATAGTTTGTGGCTCCTTAAAAATTATAATAGTAATATCAAAGATGACTGATCACAGATCACCATGACAAATATATAATAATGAAAAAGTGTAAAATATTGCGAGAATTCCCAAAATGTGACACAATCATGAAGTGAGCAAATGTTGGAGAAAATGGTGCTGATAGACCTCCTCAGGGTTTCCACAAAACTTCAATTTGGAAAAATAGTGATATCAGCAAAACACAACAAAGCCAAACACAGTTAAATGAGGCATGTCCGTACATTTAATCCAACAACTGGCTGAAGAAAATGAACTTTTACAGGAATGGCTCTAGATATGTGTCAGGGGTAAGGGTCTATTTCCTAAACTGCTGCAATCAATCTTATCAACAACTGCAATTTCTGGAAAAGTATTAATAAGATGGGGGTAGGATGGGGAGACAGCGGGGGCAGGGAAATGTGTAGGAGTTGGTGATAGTGATAATCGTGGTGACAGTGGTGTGGTGTGTGTCCGTGCCTTCATGTAAAGGTGGCACTGGACTGAATTGTGTGTGAAAATGAAAGTGTTAATTGTTCAGTCAGGTCTGACTCTCTGCAACCCTATGGACTGTAGCCTGCCAGGCTCCTCTGTCCATGGAATTCTCCACACAAGAATATTGGAGTGGTTTGCCATGCCTTTCTCCAGGGTATTTTCCTGACCCAGGGATCACACCCAGCTCTCCTGCCCTGCAGGCAGATTCTTTGCAGTCAGATGCAGTGGTCTGGTCTCCTGCTCTGCAGGCAGATGCACTGAACTAGCAGGCTTTTATCAAGACCAAGGTGGGGATAAGGTCCACAAGGCCAAAGTCAGAATATGAATCTGAAAGAATGTGAAACACTCAGGCAAAAATGGAAAAGCACCATCAACAACAGAAAGAAAGCAACTTCTGAGGTCATGGAAAGTGGGACTCCAGAATCCTGTTACTAGCTCTGCAAATCCTCTAAATCTATAGAGTCCAGCCTCCTCACTGGGCAAGCAGTGAAGAAGAGCTGATTGAATGATGATTCTATAGGGGTACGATCTGCATGCTTGTTATGGTAGTTGGAACAAATAATTATTCAAATGGCCTATGGTTTTCATCGGCATCATTTCTCTTCCCTATTTTCTTTTCTAAAGTGTCTGCACTTTAAAATTGCTAAAAGAGGGCAATATTTAAACCAAGAATTAAGTGCATGAAGAAACTTTGGGACAAAAATTTCTACAGGTAAAATTTTGCTAAAGAGGCTTTATCCCTCTGACATATCACATATATATTGCAAGATTTTTCAAAACACTCTTTATAAAAATACTATTGAAGAACTGCATGTTTAGCATTACCCAGTTTCCTCATAAATCTCTTGCCTTTTAATAAGCTAAGTGGCTATCTGTTAAATTTCTCTGATTTATTGGTCTCTTTTGAGAGCTGAAGATGTGTCCAGATACTAAGTGATTAAATGTGGATGAAAATGGTACATCACCATAATAATGACAGAAAAAAGAATCGTGACTAGGCATACAGAAGAGCTCACAGAAATGCATGTTGACAGCTTCTTAAAAGGGCAGGCTCCAGAGCCACGTAGAAAACTGCACCATCAAGCTAGATTTTAGAGGAAAATCTTCCTGGTTCCTCCCATTTGAGGTGCATTCACATTCACTGGCTCAGCAGTTCCACAGGAATCACACACAGCCCGCTCACAATTCACTGTTTCAAGCAGTAGGAATTTCAGTGAAACTGAAAGGAATCTTAGATTCTGTTTTCACTTTAGCGACCAAACTATATGACCCATAAAGAATATTTCAACTTTTCTGAGATGTGCATTCTTCAACTGTTAATCAAAGGAAATCCTTGCTGAGTATAGTCATCAAGATCCTCTCTTTTAAAACACTTTGATTTAACAGAACATGATGGCGGCGCTACAAAAGATTTTTAATGTCACAGGTCTTTTTTCTAATTGTTAAAGCGCCACCTGTTGGAAATACTGATATTACATTCTAATATTCTGAAACACTTATATCAGAAGGTAAGAAATGTTAAGTGCTCATCCACAAAGGGGCTTCCCAGGTGGCTCAGTGGGTAAAGAATCTGCCTGCAGGAGAGCAGGAGACTCGGGTTTGAAACCTGGGTCGGGAAGATCCCCTGGAGAAGGTCATGGCAACCCATTCCAGTATTCTTGCCTGGAGAATCCCATAGACAGAGGAGCCTGGCAGGCTACATACAGTCCATTGGGTTGCACAGTCAGACATGACTGAAGTGACTGAGCACAGCACATCCAAAAAAAGAGAATCTAAATTCAAAAGGCAAATAATGAAAATGGTACCAGCAAAACATTCTCTTCTGACAGTGTTACCACAGTCCAATTGCACTATTTATTACCTCTATATAACACTAGATAAAGATCTAGAAACTCTATTACACTATTCAGCAGGAATTTTTTTTAATGACATGAATATCTACAAAAATATAGAAAAATCAATATTGCTTTAATAGACTGAGAAAGAATTTATAGGTGGTTCTCAGCTTAAGAATGTGTTGTGTTTTAAAAGCTTGTGTGTAAGCCAGATATTTGAAAACACATCTTCCATGAAAGTGGCATTATATAAGCTAGTTAAACTGACAGTCTTCACAACTTACTTAAACCAGGATGCACAGCCTTGTGTGTGTGTGAAGTCGCTTCGGCCATGTCCAAGTCTTTGTGACCCCATGACTGTAGACCACTAGGCTCCTCTGTCCATGGAATTCTCTAGGCAAGAATACTGGAGTGGGTTGCCCTGCCCTCCTCCAGGGGATCCTCCCAGCACAGGGATAGAACTCGTGTCTCCTGAGGCTCCTGTACTGCAGGCGATTCTTTACCGAAGCCTCTGCTTATATGCACAGCCTTGCAGTATTATTATATAGTTTCTGAATGTCATTCATAGCACTGCTTCTTTGGAACCCTGAATTCTGAATTTTAATCTGAGATGCCTAGACTGGAACTCCTTTGCCCCTTTCCAAAGGGAGCAAGCAAGAAGGAACACCAGGACTAAGGGAAACAGGTAAAAAAGAGCAGGGTAGGATAATTTACTCCCTACAGACATCAAGAGCCTCTTGATAAGGGTGAAAGAGGCGAGTGAAAAACCTGGCCTAAAACTCGATATTCAAAAAACTAAGATCATGGCATCCAGACCCATCACATCATGGCAAACAGATGGGGAAAAAGTGAAAACAGTGGCAGATTTTATTTTCTTGGGCTCAAAAATCACTATGGATGGTGACTGCAGCCATGAAATTAACAGACACTTGCTCCTTGGAAGAAAAGCTATGACAAATGTAAGACAGCACATTAAAAAACAGAGATACCATTTTGCTGACAAAGGTCCATATAGTCAAAGCTATGGTTTTCCAGTAGTTGTGTATGGATACGAGTTGGACTGTAAAGAAGGCTGAGTACCAAAGAATCGATGCTTTCGAATTATGGTGCTGGAAAAGACTCATCCCTTAGACTGCAAGGAGATCAAACCAGTCAACCCTAAAGGAAATCAACTCTGAATATTCATTGGAAAGACTTATGCTAAAGCTGAAGCTCCAATACTTTGGCCACCTGATGTGAAGAGCTGACTCTTCAGAAAAGATGGGAAAGACTGAGGACAGGAGAAGATGATGTCAACCTCGAATGATATGGGTGGGTGATATCATCAACTCAGTGGACATGAATTTGAGCAAACTTCGGGAGATATGGAAGGACCAGGAAGCCTGGTGTCCTGCAGTCCATGGGATCACACAAAGAGTTGGACGCAACTTCAAACAGACATGTATCTGCATAAAAGGCCTTACTTTAGATCAGACTCTCCTTAAATGTTCTGAACTGGGACCAAAGACAAAATTCACTAATCTCACTTCACTCAAGAAGAAGTGAGATGACCAAAGGACTAGAAAGATGATAAAAAGCTGTTGACATGGAAGAGCTCAACCTGTGGTGAAAAGGGACAAGTAAATGACAAGCACCTCAATTCAATAAGTGTTATAAGGAAGATGTGAATAAGCAAGGGCCCCTGGGAACATAAAGGAGGGGGAGACCCAGGCTAGACAGCCTAAAAAGGCTTCATAGTAGCACAGATTCATTTGAGCTCAGACTCAGAATACTGGATACTGAGTATCCAGTGGGATACTGTCACCTGAGATTCTCCATCTGTCTGTCTCTGTCTGTTTACCTGCTCAGTCATGTCCAACTCTTTGCGACCCCATGGACTGTAGCCTGCCACACTCCTCCATCCATGGGGTTTTCCAGGTAAGAATACTGGAGTGGGTTGCCATTTCCTGCTCCAAAGGATCTTCCCAACCCAGGAGGGAACCCAAGCCTCTTGTGTCTCCTGTGTGGCAGGTGGATTCTTTACTGCTGGAGCCATGGGGGCTACTTCACCACTATCCTTATAGATACAGGTTTATTGTTAATCAAGATTCTTTAAAGAAATAATCAGTGTATTAATCAAACTGGAAGTCTTCTCCAAAGAGTCAAACATTTTAACATAGCCTTTTTCCACTCACTGAGAGTTGTTAATGGTAAAGAGTGAAAACCAAACATCAGTTTTAACTGGCTGCAGGAAATGAAAGATTATTTCACTTTAAAAGTTTTCTTAAAAAATTCATTAAGATAATTAAAAAGTTTTAAATGTTTATCCCAGCAAATAACTTGGGAGCTCACTCTGATTTCCCCTCCATTCTGACATAGCCCTAAATAGATAAGGCTGCCCCACCTTAAGAAGACATGATTCTAAAAAGTTGTATATGAGGAAATCTTGAATATATTGTCATTTAAAATCCACAAGGGGAATTAGGTAATCAAAGAAACCACTCAGTAAATATATTACATGAAATCAAAATCTTTTAATAATACGAATTTACCCTCAGTTTCATTATTATACTTTTCACCCCCAAAAGTTCACATACAGAGTTTTTACAAAGTGGTATTCTGGCAGTTGATATCATAATTTCGCTGCATATTAACACTTTGTATTGAAGAGGTATCATAAAAATTGCATGGCACATTATTTGCTATGAAGTAGCATAGTAACAATTGGGAGAAGGTTCCTAGCTTTACTGTACTCTACTTGACAACTTCTATGGTTCTCACAGTTGCATCTCGGGATTTCTCAAATGCTGCCCCACCCATTTTCCCTTTCCTAAAAGGCCACAAGGCTTGTGGACAATAATTGGCTCAGCAAGACAAAACTCAGATGCCTCCAAATGAGAAAACCTTCTCCCAGCCACCCTAGGCTGCCCCTTCTCCTGACTACCTAGCCCATTCTGGACAGCGTGAGTCTGGCTCACACCTAAGTATCTGCCCAATCCTGCTTTCCCACTTGTGCTTCTAACAACACAGGGTGCGCCCCATACCTTGTCTCCCTAACACTAACAGGTATTGGGCCTGAAACATACAGAAACACAATCCTAGCCTCAGCTTCTGCTCTATTTTGGCATTTCCACTTTTGAGACATGATTTTACTATTCCTTTTAAAATCCAACTGGATCAAACCCAATGCTATGGAGTGTTCACTCTGATAAATTTTCAATTGGCCCAAAGCAGTAGGCTCTGCTTTATCCAGGTGACAGCTCCCAGCTCCCCAGGAAACCTCAGGGGGACGTGTATGCCTTCTTCTCCAGCTACAAGACTGCAGAGTGGGTCTCCTGCAGGTTCTCCTCAAGCTTCAGTCCCAGGTTGTCAATTCCAATGCTGGTGACTGGTGGTACACTGCTTTCAGCTGGCTCTGCCGTGCGTGTCGGAGTGGAGCAGTACAGGATGAATCCTATCATGATGACGGTGAAGGACAGAATGTAGAGTCCTGAAAACTAGGAGGAGAGGATAGGCTAAGATAATGGTCTATCACATATACATCTTTGCTGCTGCCTCTGTCCACTGAGTTTGGAGAGTTACCTTCTCATAATCTTTTTATCTGAAAGTTGTCCAAGGAGATATTAAGGACCAAAACTGTCCCAAGTATGTGTACTGGTGAATGTGTGATCTCTGCCAACATTACCCAGCCCATCAGTCAACTGGGTAAAAATCTTAGATCTCTATGAAATGGACTCTTGCCTTTCTCTGCAATAATACAGCTACATCCCACCTCACAACTAGTCCCACTTACTTAGTGGAGAGACAGAAAGGAAAGACCCAGATTTAGACCCTAAACTACAACATATAACAAAGGCATGAAACAATAAGAAAACAGAATGGGTTGGAGAAGGAAAAGAGAAATAAACTGAAAGAGAAGAAAACGTGAGACACATTCTCAAGGGTAGAAGGAGAAACAAAATGGGTTTTGAAATGAGTATTACATAGATAGCTGGTTACCTCCAGCTGTGGGCTTCTACGGGTCACCATTGGTTTCAACGTGTTAATGTTTCATAGATGCTCAATTACTTCTTAACCTTAAACTTTCAGAACCCTGGAATAGCCAGTTCAGTTCAGTTCAGTCAATCAGTTGGTTCCGACTCTTTGTGACCCCATGAATCACAGCATGCCAGGTTTCCCTGTCCATCACCAACCCTCAGAGTTCAATCAAACTCATGTCCATTGAGTCGGTGATGCCATCCAGCCATCTCATCCTCTGTCGTCCCCTTCTCCTCCTGCCCCCAATACCTCCCAGCATCAGGGTCTTTTCCAGTGAGTCAACTCTTTGCATGAAGTGGCCAAAGTATTGGAATTTCAGCATCAGTCCTTCCAATGAATATTCAGGACTGATCTCCTTTAGAATGGACTGGTTGGATCTCCTTGCAGTCCAAGGGACACTCAAGAGTCTACTCCAACACCACAGCTCAAAAGCATCAATTCTTCAGTGCTCAGCTTTCTTCACAGTCCAACTCTCACATCCATACATGACCACTGGAAAAACCATAGCCTTGACTAGACAAAAATTTGTTGGCAAAGTAATGTTTCTGTTTTTCAATATGCTATCTAGGTTGGTCATAACTTTTCTTCCAAGGAGTAAGCGTCTTTTAATTTCATGGCTACAGTCACCATCTGCAGTGATTTTGGAGCCCCTCAAAATAAGTCTGACACTGTTTCCACTGTTTCCCCATCTAATAGCCAGAGCCGTCCCCAAAGCTAGAAAGTCTCCAATGGATTCAGTGATGATGCAAAGCCAGTGATAATTTCAAGCAGAGCAGGAGCCAAACTAATTTCCTCCATGGGTTTCATTCTTGGATCCAATCTCAGCACAGTACCCAGCACATAGCTATTATAGAATAATTTTTTTTTTGGTGGGGGAGGTGCATGGTAGTTTGGCGGGGAGGTGATTCAGAGAAGATTAAGGGGAGTTAAAGCTATTTTAGTTCAGTTCAGTTGCTCAGTCATGTCCACCTCTTTGTGACATCATGAATCGCAGCATGCCAGGCCTCCCTGTCCATCATCATCTCCCGGAGTTCACTCAAACTCACATCTATTGAGTCGGTGATGTCATCCAGCTTTCTCATCCTCTGTCATCCCCTTTTCCTCCTGCCCCCAATCCCACCCCGCATCAGAGTCTTTTCTAATGAGTCAACTCTTCGCATGAGGTGGCCAAAGCACTGCAGTTTCAGCTTTAGCTTCATTCCTTCCAAAGTAATCCCAGGGCTGATCTCATTCAGAATGGACTGGTTGGATCTCCTTGCAGTCCAAGGGACTCTCAAGAGTCTTCTCCAACACCACAGTTCAAAAGCATCAATTCTTCAGTGCTCGGCCTGCTTCACAGTCCAACTCTCACATCCATACATGACCACAGGAAAAACCATAGCCTTGACTAGACGGACCTTTGTTGGCAATGTCTCTGCTTTTCGATATGCTATCTGTGTTGGTCATAACTTTCCTTAAAAAGGAGTAAGTGTCTTTTAATTTCATGGCTGCAGTCACCATCTGCAGTGATTTTGGAGCCGAAAAAAATAAAGTCTGACACTGTTTCCCCATCTACTTCCCATGAAGTGATGGGACCAGATGCCACAATCTTCGTTTTCTGAATGTTGAGCTTTAAGCCAACTTTTTCACTCTCCTCTTTCACTTTCAAGAGGTTTTTAGTTCCTCTTCACTTTCTGCCATAAGGTTGGTGTCATCTGCATATCTGAGGTTATTGATATTTCTCCTGGCAATCTTGATTCCAGCTTGTGCTACTTCCAGCCCAGTGTTTCTCATGATGTACTCTGCATAGAAGTTAAATAAGCAGAGTGACAATATACAGCCTTGGCATACTCCTTTCCTTTCTGGAACCAGTCTGTTGTTCCATGTCCAGTTCTAACTTTGCTTCCTGACCTGCATAAAGGTTTCTCAAAAGGCAGGTTAGGTGGTCTGGTATGCCCATCTCTCTCTGAATTTTCCACAGTGTATTGTGATCCACACAGTCAAAGGCTTTGGCATAGTCAATAAAGAAGAAATAGATGTTTTTCTGGAACTCTCTTGCTTTCTTTTTCCATGATCCAGAGGGTGTTGGCAATTTGATCTCTGGTTCCTCTGCCCTTTTTAAAATCAGCTTGAACATCTGGAAGTTCACAGTTCACATACTGCTGAAGCCTGGTTTGAAGAATTTTGAGTATTAATTTATTAGCGTGTGAGATGAGTGAAATTGTGCAGTAGTTTGAGCATTCTTTGGCATTGCCTTCCTTTGGGATTGGAATGAAAACTGACCTTTTCCAGTCCTGTGGCCACTGCTGAGTTTTCCAAATTTTCTGGCATACTGAGTGCAGCACTTTCACAGCATCATCTTTCAGGATTTGAAATAGCTCAACTGGAATTCCATTACCTCCACTAACTTTGTTCATAGTGATGCTTTCTAAGGCCCACTTGACTTCACATTCCAGGATGTCTGGCTCTAGGTGAGTGACCATACCACTGTGATTATCTTGGTTGTGAAGATATTTTTTGTACAGTTCTTCTGTGTATACTTGCCATCACTTCTTAATATCTTCTGCTTCTGTTAGGTCCATATCATTTCTGTCCTTTATTGAGCCCATCTTTGCATGAAACGTTCCCTTGGTATCTCTAATTTTCTTGAAGAGATCTCTAGTCTTTCCCATTCTATTGTTTTCCTCTTTCTTTGCATTGATCACTGAGGAAGGCTTTCCTATCTTTCCTTGCTATTCTTTGGAACTCTGCATTCAGATGCTTATATCTTTCCTTTTCTCCTTTGCTTTTTGCTTCTCTTCTTTTCACAGCTATTTGTAAGGCCTCCCAGACAGCCATTTTGCTTTTTGGCATTTCTTTTCCATGGGGATGGTCTTGATCCCTGTCTCCTGTACAATGTCATGAACCTCCGTCCATAGTTCATCGGGCACTCTATCTATCAGATCTAGGCCCTTAAATCTATTTCTCACTTCCACTGTATAATCATAAGGAATTTGATTTAGGTCATACCTGAATGGTCTAGTGGTTCTCCCTACTTTCTTCAATTTAAGTCTGAATTTGGCAATAAGGAGCTCATGATCTGAGCCACAGTTAGCTCCTGGTCTTGTTTTTGCTGACTGTATAGAGCTTCTCCATCTTTGGCTGCAAAGAATATAATCAGTATGATTTTGGTGTTGACCATCTGGTGATGTCTATGTGTAGAGTCTTCTCTTGTGTTGTTGGAAGAGGGTGTTTGCTATGACCAGTGCATTCTCTTGGCAAAATTCTATTAGCCTTTGCCCGCTTCATTCCGTATTCCTAGGCCAAATTTGCCTGTTACTCTAGGTGTTTCTTGACTTCCTGCTTTTGCATTCCAGTCCCCTATAATGAAAAGGACATCTTTTTGGGTATTAGTTCTAAAAGGTCTTGTAGGTCTTCATAGAACCGTTCAACTTCAGCTTCTTCAGCGTTACTGGTTGGGGGCATAGACTTGGATCACTGTGATATTGAATGGTTTGCCTTGGAAACGAACAGAGATCTTTCTGTTGTTGTTTTTGAGATTGCATCCAAGTACTGCATTTCGGACTCTCTTAACCATAAATGGCTACTCCATTTCTTCTAAGGGATTCCTGCCCTCAGTAGTAGATATAATGGTCATATGAGTTAAATTCACCCATTCCAGTCCATTATTGTTTGCTGATTCCTAGAATGTCTAAAGCTATTTAGAGTACCCTAAACTTTTGAAGTCGGTATCATAAAAGTCAATTGTGCTCTCCCATAGAATGTTTGTTTTTAACTGTAAGGAAACCTAAGTAACTTATTCAAAACATGTTCTGCTTGATTTGGAGGTTTTAAATGTTTATAAGAAAAAAGTCTTGTTCCTCTTAAGAAGTATTAGGTGCCCGGTCATGTCCAACTCTTTGCAACCCCATGGACTGTAGCCCACCAGGCTCCTCTGTCCATGGAATTCTCCAGGCAAGAATACTAGAGTGGGTAAGCCACTCCCTTCTCCAGGGGATCTTCCTGATTCAAGGATGAAACCCAGGTCTCCCACATTGCAGGCAGATTCTTTATCATCTGAGCCTCCAGGTGATTAAATGGAAGCACCTTTATTAGAAGAGAGGGACTCTGAGGGAGTGAGATAATAAGTCTCCTGAATTAAAGGCTCTTACCTTTTTAAATTCTTCCCTTTGTGTCTGGATCTACACAAGAAGTTTCTGTGGCTACTCTGTTTGGTGAATATTTACTAAAGACCAATCCAGGGACAGGGGTGGAGTCTGACACAATGAAGGTAGAAATTTTTAACATCTTCTTCAACTGTTTCAAAATATTAGAGCCCAGGTTACCTTAGATGCTACACTTTTTAAATTGGTGATATATTGAGCTATGATTCTTTACTTAAAATTTTCTTCTAAAATCCTAGGTATCTTCTTTATATTCTGTATGATTTCCAACCTCTGTAATTTACTCTGAAGATCACAGCAGACCTCCTCTTTCCTTTATGAGTCTTGAAATAGCCTTTCACCAAAAGAATAAAAGCTGATTGGAGTTAAAAGTGAGTTGCTAAACATGCAGGGACAAAGAAACACGAAGCAAAAGAACTGAAAAGGAATTTATCATTTGCATGTTCCATTTTGAAAACAATAGTGTAAATCATTTGGGCAAAAAATGACACACAAAAGGCTTTTTCTCATTAAAGTTAATAGCATTTAAAGAGCAAATATCTACATTTAGGAGCTTATAATAGGTAGCGACAAGTGTATTTTCACTTTGAAGCTTTTATTTCTTTAAGCTTACTTCCTCCTTGGACATTATTTTATTTATGAGGGAAAAGTAAATGTTAAACTACTAATGCTATCTCAATATGTTTAGTTTAAAAAAAGCACATGTGAGCCAGGCCACAAGTTATACTGCAGAGCTTTCAAGCTTTCTCTGGTAGCCATCACCTGGCCTTGAACTGCGGAATAAAATCACCACGGTCCTCTCGTGGTGGCCATGTGAAAAGCAGTAACACCAGCACGGAACAGCTAACACTTGAAAGGCTTGCTTTGTACCCCTTAATGATTGTTATCACAGGAAAGAACCTAAGCCTATCAAGATCACTGTTCTGATTCACTCTGACATCTGTCACTTTTTAATCATGCCACCAAAGAGCTATAAATACTTCTTCAGGCTTGGTTTGTGAATACAACAACCAGCAGGTTTTTGCAAAGTTAACAGCTAGTTTCTATGATGTAATTTTGAAAAGCAAAAATGGTTTATGCTTTTAAGCAGAAATTTCTGGGAATACACTGAACTAGGCATTCTGAGTTCATGGTCAATTTCTGGGAATAGTGTCAATCAACACCGTGTAATTTCCACCCAGATCTAAAACTTTATAAGGGTAAAGAAATACAGTTGCTATACCCAGCTAAAACTAACATTACCAAGCAACAGCTGACATTCTATTTGTTCAAATGATTTTAATAGCAGGCAGGTCAACAAGCTTTATACTATGGAAAGATAGATTTCTAAGGCAGTAAGAAATTCTTGCTAAGGAGATGAGAAGGTTTTATTCTGGGATCTAAAATTTAAAAGAAATCCACTACTTCTTTTACACCAAAAAAGTGTTCTTATTTGAACAAGATCTATTTGCTCACCTTATAGCCAAACAGAAAGAGTCCAAAGAAAAGACTGTAGAGGTCAGCTGTCAGGATGCCCAGGTTGACAGAGGTAGCACTGGTAACTTTCATCACCAGTGGCATGAAGCTATACAGGCAAAACATACAGAGGGCAAATGCTACAAATAGCAGGGCTGTGGGGGAAAAATGGAATATCTAATGTTAAAGGAAGAAATCAAAAGATAAAGGATAAAGCTTGCCTGACGTAAAATTCCCTGATCCTTTAACATACTGTCCACAAAGTCCCTCGTTAACAGTAAGCATTACAAATGAGACAGACAAAGTTCTCATGTGATGTAGATGAGGAACTACAACAGAGTGTTAGATGATCAAGGCCATAGAATCTTGCTTATGGTGTAAGTTGACAGCTCTTTTCACTCCATGCTATCCACACCTGCCCGGTGAGGTGCCAATGATAAAAGGCATCATGGTTGGACACAATTTGTGTGGTTGAATTCAGAACAAAGTATTCTTAGGGTATCAAAGACAGTTGTTAGAGTCTTATCTTTTGTTCATCCCATAAGAGAGCTAGTCATGTGGGTGCTGACTACTTAGTATCTCTGCTTCACAACCACTTCTCCAACCTCACTCAACACATACACAGTACACACACAGGAAATCTAAGTTATTTACTTGAATGAAATCATCCAAGCATGGTAAATAAATTTCAATTCAATGACACTTCATGCACTACTTTTTTCCATCCATAAGGTTCAAATCTTTCCCGACTGTCCCACTACTGCTGTCTTCTGTTGTTTATCTGTGCAGATGCTTAAGACTATCAGATGAGAGAAGCAATCAAGATGTTAGTGACTATACACCATCAGATTATTTAAGTTAATACTTCACTGATTATATCAAGCAGGTAATCTTTACAAGAAGTCTGAGGACACGAAATACAGATCTAGTTGAAAGCTAGTGTGACCAAAGGTCAGTCTTATTCAGAATTCCTAGTAAAGAAAGGTTATCCTTGAAGGTAAAGATTAAGGATTAACTTTTACGGGGGTTCATTTACAAATTCTCAGAGAAAACTTGACATAAACCACTATAGTTTTCTGTGTACTAAATTACTCTGTGATTTTATATAAAAATGCCCAAATAGTATTATTAAAATATTTCTTAGTGTGTGTCAGGGAAAAGACTAAAAATAATTATTTTATATTATATATATATATACATACCAATTTTCCAGTCCCAGTGAATGCTGGCAATATCCTTATATTCCACAATCAATCTGTGATTAAAGCAAGAGGTCACAGAGACATCTTTATATAAATTTTCACTGTTTTATAAACAAGTAAGTTACTTCAAGCTTTAAGTACTTCACTTTAAGTGCTTTAGCTTTTAAGGTGATGAATTATGTTGACTTTTGGTTTCATAAAATATTAAAAAAAACTATCTTTAATTAAATGACAAAGAATAAAACTCAAAGGAGTCCATAAACACATGTTTGACACCCTTAGAAGCACTATTTAGTGGTAGTCAGCTACAGGAGGGAAACATGATATTATGAACAGGAAGTTAATATTTTCTAGGAATAACTGAAAAAGAAAGTCTTCACTGGTAATACAAAGTCTAATGATATTATAAGCAGGAATCTTAAGCATCAAACATGTGTAAAAAAATGAGGCATAATTACTGACATTTCAACAATCTTCTAATAGACATTTAGCAAGTTACTGATTTCAAATATGAATTTAGGCCAAATAAACAATGAATGTTAGTAGCTGGAAACTAATCATCTATGACATATTTGCTGATTTTGTTTTTAAGGATACGTTTAGAATCTTACAGCTGTATGCCACTGATAATTGTTCCAAATAAGCCCACCATTCCTAAAAACTCCTGTCTGCTCAGCTTCTTCACGATGTATTCTTCACACACATTAGAAACAGCATAGAGGGAAGCTCCAAGAAGAACCAAGATGTCACCAATCAGTACATTATTACCTACAGAGAGATAAGCCATAAAAAGGGATACATTGTCACTAGGGAAAACTCTCCAGCTTGCTTCCAGAAGTATATCTGGCTCATAATCATCTAAATAAGATTTTACAGGAGAAACCCTGATTTTTAAAAGTTTAAAGACTCTTATTCTTCTCACTTTTTGGTACAATTCTGCTTTCATTTTTCTTATTTTGGATCTTCAGGAGACTAACAGATTGGAAGATGGTGGTGTATACCATAATGTAAGGCCCCAGAAAATGATTCTATGACATGGGAAATTAATGGATTAATGGGAATTCACTGAAAACTACAGGGAAGCAAGGTAATTTTCTCAATCAAAGGAGAGACTGAAGTCACTTGCAGATTGGGGAAATTCATAGACCTTATTTAGATTTTATACTATGAACTATCTCAACCTTGATATAAAGAATATCAAAATGTTCTCTACAGAGTAACTGAAATAGAGGTCATTTAGTGACCACGGTCTCCTTTTTGATGGAAACAAAACCTACAGTAGGTTTTCCAGCAACTAATCTAAACGTATGGGCTAAAAGAAGATTATTGCAAATATATAAAAAGCTCTCTCTCAGGACACAAAGCAAACTAGTGTGACAAGAAGCAAGGACTGTGGGCAGGTAGGAACCTAGAATGCTTGTTGAAGTGGTCACAGTACCAGAAGCAAGCAAATCTAAAAATAAAAATTTTAAGATAGGTAATCAGGACATGTTCTCTGCCTTTTACTTTATCTTTGCAAAATACTGAAGACATAAGCAAAATGTCTTCTGTGACTAAACCAGAAACAAGTAACACAGTCTCACCTGTATTGTCTTCCCTCCCTGCTAATATGTCTGCACCAACCATAGTTCCTACACCCAGCAGACAGACAGCCACAGCTACAAAGTGGATCACTCTGTATCTTGCATAGAGAATAAACCACGACAGAGCCATCAACACAGGAATCCCAAAGCAATCCAGAAGCTGCACGAAAGGAGAAACAAATAACGTAAAATATCTCTCATCAGTGAAAAGATGACCACGTAATAACAGAAAGTGGTGTTTATTAAGCATTTATTATTGCCAGCCCTGTACTAAGTGCTTTATCTGGATGAACTCATTTAATCCTCCCAAGAACTCTATGAAACCGGAACTTCAACCTCCATTTTACCCATGAGGAAACCAAAGGCACAGAGAGGTTAAATGAGTTGCCCAAAATTACACAGTTAAAAGTCTGGGAGTCAGTTGATGAACCCAGAAATTCTGCCCAACAGCCTATGCAATGTATTTCTACACTCTCACTTGTGTTTACCCTTAAGTCCAGTAGACATGTACCCATTCAGTCAATAAATATTTAAGTACGTGTTATGTGGGAGACACTAATGGAGGAGGTGGAATGTAGAGAACAAGAGAAGTACAAAGCGAAGTATTTAGAACACTAGACAGAGAAAAATAGCATAACCAATGTTTAATTGCAGTTGCTTAAGAACTACAAAAAGAACAGGTTATTATGAGAAAGCAAACAGACACCACCTCCCTGACAAAGTGTCCAGCCCCACCATATAAGACAGATACTTGCTCACAGCAAATACTCTCGCTCATCTTCATCATATACTCCTCCACCACCTGTTGATTCTGAGTCCAGAAAATACTTGCTATACCCCTGATATTGCCAGTCTGAAAGGCAGGGGGATTAAGAGTGCCAAAATTATAGTAAATTCAAAATCTTTGCAAGATAAAGGAAAAAGAGATTCCATTCATTTGATTCTCAAAGGCACACATTTGTAGAGTGCATTCAAGGATAAAATACATTCCTTTACTAATAATGTTCCTGATGTTGCTATCTGATTGCTCGTCCTGTTCTTTTTTTAATCTTGTCCCTGATGTGCTCTGTATCTATTTAGTCTTGGACAAGGCAGGCCCCTAAATCTCAGCAGCTTGTTTGATCCTGTCCACAGTTGTTTACTGATTGCCTTTCATTGCAATGTCAAGTATAGGAACGGGCACTTTGCCTTCTGTTATTTATTCCATCTATAGAACTCTAATCTCTTAAGTGCTTTATTGAGCCTGCCTGAATAACAAACCATTAATCGATGCAAATGATAATAGCTTGTCCTGGAAGACAACAAAAGAATCTAGCCATAGTGAAGTAATAAAATAGAAACTATGGTCCTTAAACAAAAAAAGTAGACAAAAATCTCTCTAAAAACTATCACAGAAGACTCCCTATCCTCAAATTGTGTCTTAAAATCAAACTTGCTGCTGCTGCTGCTAAGTCACTTCAGTCGTGTCCGACTCTGTGCGACCCCATAGACGGCAGCCTACCAGGCTCCGCCCCTAGGATTCTCCAGGCAAGAACAATGAAGTGGGTTGCCATTTCCTTCTTCAAAATCAAACTTAAACCTGCTCTATTTTTAACTATTTTTGGTGAGCAATGACTGGCCATATAAGGGAGGCACCTACATCTTGGTGAGAGCTCCCAAGGCCTCAGGCTCCAGCCCTGCCATTGACCAGCTGTGTGATCTCCAGCTAGTCAACTCTTGAGTCAAAATCTGAAATCAAGAAGTCAGACCAAATGATCTCAAGGTACCTGGCCACTCTAAAGTTCCATGACTTCTACTCTGGTATCTATCACAGTCAGTCATTTATCTAAACGGAATCTTTTCAAAATGTATTTCTGGTGACAGATGCCTTCTGCTTCATGCTTTTAGTTCTAAGAGCCATCTATTTAATGTTTAAAAATTATTGGCTAGATTTCTGATTTTAAAAAATAGATATGCAATAGGCAACAAAGGTTTACTGTGTGGCATGGGGAACTATAGTCAATATCTTGTAATAACTTATAATGGAAAATAATTTCAAAAATAACATATGTGTATAACTAAATCACACATACACAAAAATTCTACTTTTTGAAATTAAGTAATGTTTATCTTTTTGCTAGGTTTTGTAAATGTCCTAAAAAAAGAAAGGACAAAATTTTAAATATACTTGTGTAGGATATGATTAATATAAATTGATTAAATATAAATCTATTATATTTAAATTATTAATGACATCATTCAAGATGCTCCTATTATTTTTCTGCACTTGATAAAATATTCTCAGAGAAATGTTAATACACTATGATTATATATATTTTTTATTTTCCTTTATATTTCTTCTGATTTTTCCTTTATATATCTTTGTTTCTTTGTTGATAAGGTATCTAATGGTTTATGATGTCTATCTTCTTTGTGAATTGGTCCTTTTATCATTAAAAATATTCATCCTTGCTTTAAAAAAATTATATAGACACAAGAAGTGAGAACCTGGAATGAGGGGGAAGGATGGATATAAACATGAATCAGACTTTGTTAGTGATACAATGGAGTATACGCTATAGAGAAGAAAATGAAATTGAATTAGGCCTTTGAGAAGGGGCTTTGAAAAGGATGCATTCTAGAAACAGTAGAGCAACATGAGAGAAGCTGGCTGTGAGTAGAGAATGTGTAGATATGGCAAGTGAAATGAGAAGTAACATAAGTAGAAACCTAGGCCAGCAATGTCAATGGACACATCATAAACCACTACATTGGTATTTACAATTACAGAATCCTTGAAGGAATCCTTAAGAAAGAGGTTCAAAGACCATCCAGTTTAAACTTCCACCCTCTCAGGGGGAATTCCCCGGTGGTCCAGTGGTTAGGACTCTGTGCTTCCACTGCAGGGGGCACTGGATCCATACCTGGTTGGTAAACTAAGATCCTGCATGTTGTATGTCCATAAAGAAACAAACAAGCAAACTTCCACCCTTTCAGATTGACCAGACTAGATGTTTACTCAAGGAGATAGACTGATTGAACAATTCCAATGACAGGCACTCTTCACTGCTGGAAGGAGGTTTAGTTGTTAGATGCACTTGTTATAATATGGCTTCTTAGGACCATAAGTATTTAATTTTTGACAACCAAACGCTTAGGTTTTTCTAAGAGGCTAGGATGAAAGAAAATTATTTGAGATTAGTTTAAGGCATGAATTTTAGTCACAAAACCTCAGTGTAAGTATTTTGCTTAGCTGTGTTTAGACCTGTACCAATTCAAAACTACTAATATCATCTGTCACAGATCAAAATTTCTGGAAATTATAATCAAGCAATTAAACTGTGTGTGAGATCATGAAGGTAGATGTGACTAGAAAAATGCCATTTTCTGTATTTGTTGTTGTTTAGTCACTAGGTTGTGTCTGACTCTGGAACTCCATGGAACGCAGCATGCCAAGCTTTCCTGTTCTTCACTATTTCCTGGAGTTTGCTCAAACTCATGTTCACTGAGTTGTTGATGCCATCCAGCCATCTCATCCTCTGTCATCCCCTTCTCCTCCTGCACTCAGTCTTTCCCAGCATCAGGGTCTTTTTCAATGAGTCGGCTCTTTTATATAGAGTACACTTTCTATATACTACACTCTTATTATTCATTGCTAAAAGTACACTTAATACTATTTGTGATGAATACATCTTTTAGGTAACTCCTGCTTTTAATTTCTATGAAATTCTGAGTTTTTCATGTGCCTCTTATGATGTCTGTCTTATAAAAGATTTCCTATCTTTCCCACCAGGCTCCTCTGTCCATGGGATTTTCCAGGCGAGAATACTGGAGTGGGTTGTCATTTCCTTCTACAGGGGATCTTCCCGACCCAGGGATGAAACCTGCGTCTTCTGCTTGACAGGCAGATTCTTTTTACCACTGAGCCACCTGGGAAGCCCAGAGGACAATGCTTAGCACAGTGTTAAACGGCATTCTGGTAATAATAGCATTTAACGCATATTCACATCAGAAAAATACCGAGTTTTCATTAATCATTAATCTTTCTCTTTAAATCTTCAATTTTTCCATGTTCCTTAAATTTGGAGATAAGACTATCTTTGTTTTATAGGAAAAAGAGAAGCAACAGGAATTCTCTGGTGGTCCAGTGGTAGAGACTCTGTGCTTTCACTGCTGAGAGCATAGGTCCTATCACTCCTTGGTTGGGGAACTAAGATTCTGCAAGTTATACAGCACAGCCAAAAAAAAAAAAGATGCATCAAAAGTCATAAATTCAGGGACCTCCTTGGTGATCCAGTGGCTAAGACTCTGCGATTCCATTGCAGGGAGCTCAGGTTTGATCCCTGGCAAAGAAAGTAGATACCACAGGCTGCAACCAATTTTTTTTTAAGTCACAAATTCAGTAAACTGTTAAGTCTAAACCTGACATGGGAATCTATTTTACTTTCCTCTCCATTTAAAACACATTTTATTGTTAGCAATAAGGAGTCAGTGTTATGATACATCCCACAGTTTGCTAACATTAAGACAACTCTTTTTTTTTTTTAGGGTGTGTCACATAGCTTGCTGGATCTTGGTTCCCCGACCAGGGATCAAACTCGGCCACAGCAGTGAAAGCCCAGAATCCTAACCACCAAGGCCACCAGGGAACTCCCTAATGTTAAGACAACTTAATCAGTTGTCCTCAACTCCACCAAGTTGAAAAGTACCGCTATGTAGGAACATTTTTCTTTCAATCTAATGAGAATAAACCTAGAAAAGGAATAGATATAAGTTTTACTTTTGGCTACCACCTTTACTCAAAATGTCTAATGCCCTATTAGACAACAGACAACAAAAAGACAACAACCTATTAGTTGTCTTAGATATCTACTTTACTTGTAAGACTCCAATTTGTCTGGGACACAATAGAATATTCACTTTATATGCCATTTAAGCAACACATAAAACAGAACTCTTGCCAACATCACAGCATCGACTGCCAACTAAATATTTATGTTTATTTGGTAGCAACTGTTCTATTCATCTATAGCAATAGCAGTTTGGGAAAAGATTAACTTGTACATGTTTTCACTAATTCCAGGAAGCCTTTCTCATTAGCACACATGCTCCACTGGAAAACAGATAGTATCCACTGTTTTTAGTTTTTTTCTGAGTGAACAGGTTCTTAAGCAAATTAGGTGAGCACATATGAGTTCAGATTCCTTTCTTAAAGCTATAAAATCCAAACTGGTCAGAGGACTCCTTACCTGGACACTGGTTAAAGTTGTGTACTGGTATGCTCTGACAATCAGGTAATTAGCTTCTACATCTGCTAGTCCAAGCAGGATGTACTTCCACCATTTCTTTTTCAAGATGTATAAAAGATTGTCACTACCTGGTTGGAAGAAATCTAAATTAGGACATGTTACTTGAAAATTATTCCATGCATGTTAATTTAGAGATAAAGACTCAAAGCTAGTGTTTGTGCTGGGCTATGCTTGGTCTCTCAGTTGTGTCTGACTCTCTGTGACCCTATAGACTGTAGCCCACCAGGCTTCTCTGTCCATGAGGAGTCTCCAGACAAGAATACCGGAGTGGACTGCCACGCCCTCCTCCAGGAAATCTTCCCAACCCAGGGACCGAACTCAGGTCTCCTGCATTACAGGCACACACTTTACCACCATGTACATTGATCATGGTCCCTCCTAATGTCCATTACTCATAACTCAAACTCCTGCAACAGCTCAGCAGAGTTGGTCAGATTTTCTTCTAGTATGAGGCGCAAGCTAAGGTGTTATCATAGACCAAGTGCTCAATGACAACACCAAAGATAAAGGAAATAAGAGTGGTTAAATTCATTGAATTCCTTTTTCTTTCCTACTGCAACAGAAATATCCAGATCATCTTAGAAAATGAAATGTTTTCTTATAACTTTATCAAACAGACCAAAACTCTGTTTGTGGTCATTCTTTTGGAAAAGATCTGCTTTCAACAGAAAATTAAGCCAGTGGTAAGTATGGAAAAACAGCCTAGTGGCATCATTGAAGAAACACGTTTTATCCCTTAAATTCTATTTATTCAAGTTAACTGTGAATCATTTCTTTGGAGAATCTAGCATTACAAGGAGATATAGAGTTGGCATATATACAAGAAGGCTTTATGGGTAAGATAACCTGCAAAGAAATAAAGGTAGAGAGAGTCAAAGTCAAATTCTGTTGTTCAGTCACTCAGTTGTATCTGACTCTTCACAACCCCATGGACAGCAGCACACCAGGCCTCCCTGTTCTTCACTAGCTCCCAGAGTTTGCTCAAACTCATGTCCATTGAGTCGATGATGCCATCCAACCATCTCATCCTCTGTTCCCCACTTCTCCTCTTACCCTCAATCTTTCCTAGCATCAGGATCTTTACCAGTGAGTTGGCTCTTTGCATCATGTGGCCAAAGTACTGGAGCTTCAGCTTCAGCATCAGTCCTTCCAATGAATATTCAGGACTGACTTCCTTTAGGATGGACTGGTTGGATCTCCCTGCAGTCCAAAGGACTCTCAAGAGTCTTCTCCAACACCACAGTTCAAAAGCATCAATTCTTCAGTGCTCAGCTTTCTTTATGGTCCAACTCTCACATCCATACATGACTACTGGAAAAACCATAGCTTTGACTATACGAACCTTTGTCAGCAAAGTAATGTCTCTGCTTTTTAATATGCTGTCTAGGTTGGTCATAGCTTTTCTACCAAGGAGTAAATGTCTTTTAATTTCATGGCTGCAGTCACCATCCACAATAATTATCATTAAATCTCAACTAGCAGGAATATCCTGAAAACACAGTCTTCCTAACATGAGATAGCATGGAAGGCATCTATTAATAATAACCATCCCTTAGGGGATTTCACTGATTTATTTACGTATCATTTTTTTAGTGGTAAAGAATCTACTAGCAATGCAGGAGATGGAGGTTCAATCTCTGGGTCAGGAAGAACCCCTGGAGAAGGAAACAGCAAACAAACCACTTCAGTATTCTTACCTGAGAAATCCCATGGACAGAGGAGCCTGGTGGACTAAAGTCCATGGGGTCGCAAAGTCAGACGCGACTTAGCAACTAAAGACAATAACAACCATCTCTTAGAGGGACTTCACTGATACATTTACAAATCACACTGACTTCCTAAAGGCCAGTTCTTACGGAGAGGAGCAAATTCAGAGGCTATTAACCACGACATACCAGTTCTATTTCCAGCTTGTACAGCTCTTGCCAAATTTGGTGCTTTCCCCTTAGGATATTTTCCCCTTCTCATAATTGGCTTCCACTTTCTTTCAAAAATAAGTTATTTATCCTGACATATAGGAATACCATTGATGTATTAATGTTCATATTAAAACCACCACACTGGTAATTTTATCATATGCTTTAAATGTGATGAAAATGGTAGTGTTGCACCCTCCCAGTCTGGGTTACCCATTGTCTTTACACTCTTGAAATCAATCTTGTGATAAGATGTTAATTCCTTGTTTTGTTTCTCTCACATTTACATTCAGTGGTGCTCTACTTAGCATTCTCCACTTAACTGGAAATATATATTTTGGAAAGTGAGGTTCTTGACTTTTTAAGTGTTTTTAACACTGTCTCTTAAATTTATCAACCACAAGGGAAGAAAAAAAGGTGTAACTTATAATGACATTTACACTTTATTTATTTTTTTTTTTACAAATCTTATGTTACAGTTTGATGCCACTCATTTTAATCACTCTAGTGACTAACTTCATAGAATTCAGAGGTGTCATACCTTTCTAGTGACTTTTATAAAAACAGCAGTAGTTTCCAGTTCTTGGTTTTGATTTGGGCTCATGTTTTATTTTTGAATGTATAGAGCCAAAATTCTTATGAAGATAATTTGTTAAAAAGGTAATTTGACATACCTGATTGAAATGCCAGCATCACTGTATAAATTATAAACAGCAAGCAGTAGTTGATAAAGCTCTGAAGCATGGGGGTATTCACTTTATATCTTTCTGCCAAATACTGGCTGGTGATGGCTGTCCCACATATACACAAGGATAACATCTGACCTAAGGCAATTGTTTTCAAAATATTCCTAGAAAATAAAGGAGAAAATAAGAGTAACTGGTAAATAATTTATGTATTTCACATGCGCACACACACACACACACACACACACACACACACACACACATGCACACACACTTTAGGGCTAAACAAAAAGGAAAATGCTAGTAATTCCAGGTGGCTCTTTATTTCATTTTATCACTTACTTCATATGTACAAAAAGTGTGGGATTTTCAATGACTACAATTTTATTCTCTTTTTATATTTCTAATTTCTCCCACAAAAATACATATTTCCCCAGTTCATTGATGATCTATTTAGAGATCATCTTGGTTACTTAGTAGCAGTGGCCACAGGACTGGAAAAGGTCAGTTTTCATTCCACTCCCTAAGAAAGGCAATACCAAAGAATGCTCAAACTATCGCACAGTTGCACTCATCTCACACGCTAGTAAAGTAATGCTCAAAATTCTCCAAGCCAGGCTTCAGCAGTACGTGAACCATGAACTTCCAAATGCTCAAGCTGGTTTTAGAAAAGGCAGAGGAACCAGAGATCAAATTGCCAATATCCTCTGGATCATCGAAAAAGCAAGAGAGTTCCAGAAAACATCTATTTCTGCTTTATTGACCATGCCAAAGCCTTTGACTGTGTGGATCACAATAAACTTTGGAAAATTCTTAAAGAGATGGGAATACCAGACCACCTGATCTGCCTCTTGGGAAACTTGTATGCAGGTCAGGAAGCAAAGTTAAAACTGGACATGGAGCAACAGACTGGTTCTAAATAGGAAAAGGAGTACATCAAGGCTGTATTTTGTCACCCTGTTTATGTAACGTATATGCAGAGTACATCATGAGAAATGCTGGGCTGGAAGAAGCACAAGCTAGAATCAAGACTGCTGGGAGAAAGATCAATAACCTCAGATATGCAAGTGACACTACCCTTATGGCAGAAAGTGAAGAAGAACTAAAGAGCCTCTTGATGACAGTGAAAGAGGAGAGTAAAAAAGATGGCTTAAAACTCAACATTCAGAAACCTAAGGTCATGGCATCTGGTCGGGCAAACAGTGAAAACAGTGACAGACTTTATATTTTGGGGCTCCAAAATCACTGCAGATGGTGACTGCAGCCATGAAATTAAAAGATGCTTGCTCCTTGGAAGGAAAGTTATGACCAACCTAGACAGGATATTAAACAGCAGAGACAATACTTTGTCAACAAAGGTTCTGTCTAGTCAAGGCTATGGTTTTTCCAGTAGTCATGTATGGATGTGAGAGTTGGACTATAAAGAAGGCTGAGTACCAAAGAATTGATGCTTTTGAACTGTGGCATTGGAGAAGACTCTTGAGAGTCCCTTGGACTGCAAGGAGATCCAACCAGTCCATCCTAAAGGAGATCAGTCTTGAATATTCATTGGAAGGACTGATGCTGAAGCTGAAGCTCCAGTACTTTGGCCACATGATGCAAAGAGCTGACTCACTGGGGAAGACCCTGATGTTAGGAAAGATTGAGGGCAGGAGGAGAAGGGGACGACAGAGGATGAGATGGTTGGATGACATTAACGATTCAATGGACATAAGTTTGGGTAAACTATGGGAGCTAGTGATGAACAGGGAGGCCTGGTGTGCTGCGGTTCACGGCATCACAAAGAGTCAGGGACGACTGAGCGACTGAACTGATTACTTAGCTATGTCATATATTATTTGAATTGTGTGTGTGTGATTTTTAAAACTCAACTTTAACTCTAGTTTTAAAGTTTATCTGTTCATTTAAATGTTTAACATTTTCTTATCCTTTCATTCTCCCAGAGACTTGGTTTCTTCAACTAGAAGCAGAGACTTTCAGTGTTACCTACATGTTAGAATCACAGAGCTTTTAAAAATGTTAATACCCCAGGTTGCACCCCAGACCAATTATACTGTCTCCTCAAGGGGTGGAACCAGGCATCAGTGATGTTCAGAGCTCCCCAAGTAATCCCCAAAGCAGCCAAGACTGTGAATCACCACTTCAGAGATGGGTACTCTGGATCCAGAGTAGAATAAGATCTAGAGCCTACTCTTCTGCATTTTAAAAAGAGAAGTACCTTAGCAACCAACTGAAAATTGCAGAAAGCAAACCACTTTTTTTGTTGTTACAGAAAGCAATCTTATAACAGTGCTACAAGTGAAAAAGGGCTGAGAGAGCACACAGGTTAATTCTGAATGAGGGAGTTAGCAGGCAGAGGGAAAACTGAGAAAAGTTTTATGGAACATGATTTTTCAGTTAGATTTGGATGTATAGGTGAAGGTGAAGGTGAAGTCGCTCAGTCGTGTCCGACTCTTTGCGACCCCATGGACTGTAGCCTACCAGACTCCTCTGTCCATGGGATTCTCCAAGCAAGAATATTGGAGTGGGTTGCCATTTCCTTCTCCAGAGGATCTTCCCAACACAGGGATCGAACCCAGGTCTCCCACATTGGAGGCAGACGCTTTAACCTCTGAGCCACCAGGGAAGCCCCTATTTTTCAGTTAGATTTGGATGTATATAAGAGGTTTATAGAGGAAGAAGTAGGGAGAAGGGAATCCAAGAAGTAACTGTTGGCCCAAATGTAGAGGCACAAACATCCAATGGTGGGTTCTGGAAGCAAGTGGGCTATGCCTAAGGCACAAGTGCAAAGAGCCATGGGCAAGAAGCCTGGAAACGTAACTGGAGGCCAGGCTGTAAATGGTAACTCTGGTGACCAAAAGGAGGACCAACGTTTAGAAAATCGGTATAAAGATCCATGGCTGAGCTAAAGCTACAGCAATGTAAATGATAAATAGAGAATGATATGGAAGACTCACAGAGTCTAGTGATCCATTATATCTCAGGTGAGTGAAGTGAAAGTTGCTCAGTCGTGTCCAACTCTTTGCGACCCCATGTTCTATGCAGTCCGTGGGATTCTTCAGGCCAGAATACTGGAATGGGTAGCCTTTCCCTTCTCCAGGGGATCTTCCCAACGCAGGGATCGAACACAGGTCTCTCGCATTGCAGGCAGATTCTTTACCAGCTGAGTCACAAGGGAAGCCCAAGAATACTGGTGTGGGTAGACTATCCCTTCTCCAGGGAATCTTCCCAACCCAGGGATCGAATGCAGGTCTCTCGCATTGCAGGTAGATTCTTTACCAGCTGAGCCACAAGAGAAGCCCAAGAATACTGGTGAGGGTAGACTATCCCTTCTCCAGCGGATCTTTCCGACCCAGGAATCGAATCAGGGTCTCCTGCATTGCAGGCGAATTCTTTACCAACTGAGCTATCAGGGAGGAGGTATTAAAAATGGTCTCTGGGTTTCTAGACTAGATGAGTGGATGGATATGAGGTTGCTGACCAAGTCAGGGAATATAGGATGAGATGTAGGTTTAGGAAAGGGAGAGTATGAATTCAGTGTGAGAGCACTAGAAGTTGAGGTGGCTGGAATGTCTAAGAAAAAACCATTAAGAGGTTTGTGAGGCAGACTCTAAGATGGCCACCAGTGGATCTCTGTTTCTGGATAGCCCTGTTCTGTGTAATCGCTTCCATCTGAACATGAGCTGGATCTTTAATTTGACTGTAACCATTAGAAATCAAATAAAATAATGGGATACCAGACTGTAAAACACAGAGAATACATCCAGTATTTTATAGTTACTACAAATGGAGTATAACCCTTAAAAAGTGTGAATCATTATATGGTACACCTGTAATTTATATACTATTATACATCAACTATACTTCAATTAAAAAAAAACTTTCATCTTGCCAGCCAACTCTACTGAGTCTCCTCCTTACTGGTTCTAATCAAACAAGCTGCTATATAAAGAGGCCCACATGGCAAGGAACAAATGGTGGCCTCCAGTCAACAACCAATAAGGAATCGAGACCCTGAGTCCACCAGTCACCAAGGAAATAAATCTCACCAACATCAACACAAGCTTAGAAGCATTTTCTCCCCAGTCATGGTTTCAGATGAGACCCCATCCCTGGCCAACACCATGACTGCAGCCTTATGAGAGATCTGAAGTGGAAAGCAGAGCTAAGTCATGCCCAGATGCCTGATCCATCAAAACTATACTAACAAGTGTATTGTTTTAAGCCACTAAATTTGAGGCAATTTGTTATATAGTAGCAAGAGATTAAAAAAATACAAAGTTGAAACTCTGAACTTCAGAAAGACTGTATCTATATCTGTTTTGCTCTCCACTACATATCCAGTGCTAGCACTTTGCTGTCATTCAGTAAATATTTGTCAAGTGAATGTAAATAGATAAAGAAATTACCAGATATGCCCAAACATATGGTTACTTCAAATATAAGACACTTTCCCACCTGTCCTCTGAAGTGTAATAGTTGAAGAAAGACAACAAACTATGAAAGTGCCATGAAACAGAAACTAAGAGTGCAAAAACATTTTAAGAAAAATGATATCAACAATACAACAGTCAAAAGCTGCAGAGACAGAAAAAGGGTCATCATGGCTAAACAGACACAGTTGAAATGGCAAGCTGGAAGCTCCTAGATAGCTTGGGAAGAAAGCTTTTTGTTGGTGGTAGTAACTAAAGTCAGATTACAGTGGGCTGAGTGAGTAGAATACCAGTAAATTAATGCACCAAAATTTCTTGCCGAGAGAATGCACTGGTCATAACAAACACTCTCTTCCAACAACACAAGAGATGACTCTACACATGGCTATCACCAAATGGTTCATACTGAAATCAGATGAATTATATTCATTGCAGCCAAAGACGGAGAAGCTCTACACAGTTAGCAAAAACAAGACTGGGAACTGACTGTGGCTCAGATCATGAACACCATAATGATTTCAATAAAATTCAGACTTGAATTAAAGAAAGTAGGGAAATTCACTAAGCCATTCAGGCATGACCTAAATCAAATCCCTTATGATTATACAGTAGAAGTGACAAATAGATTCAAGGGATTAGATCTGACAGAGTGCCTGAAAAACTATGGACAGAGGTTTGTAACACTGTACAAGAGGCAGTGATCAAGACCATCCCCAAGAAAAAGAAATGCAAAAAGGCAAAATGGTTGTCTGAGGAGGCCTTACAAATAGCTGAAACAGAAGAGAAGAGAAAGGCAAAGGAGAAAAGGAAAGATATACCCATCTGAATGCAGAGTTCCAAAGAATAGCAAGGAGAGATAAGAAAGACTTCCTAAGTGATCAATGCAAAGAAATAGAGAAAAACAATAGAATAGGAAAGACTAGAGATCTCTTCAAGAAAATTAGAGATACCAAGGAAATATTTCATGCAAAGATGGGCACAATAAAGGACAAAAATGGTGTGAACCTAACAGAAGCAGAAGATATTAAAAAGAGGTGGCAAGAATACACAGAAGAACTGAACAAAAAGGTCTTAATGACCCAGATAACCATGATGGTGTGGTCACTCACCTATAGCCAGACATCCTGAAGTGTGAAATCAAGTGGTCCTTAGAAGGCATTACTACAAACAAAGTTAGTGGAGGGAATGGAATTGCAGCTGAAGTATTTCAAATCCTAAAAGATGATGCTGTGAAAGTTCTGCACTCAATATGCCAACAAATTTGGAAAACTCAGCAGTAGCCACAGGACTGGAAAAGATGAGTTTTCATTCCCATCCCAAAGAAAGGCAAGGCCAAAGAATGTTCAAACTACTGTACAATTACAGTCATCTCACATGCTGGCAAGGTCATGCTCAAAATCCTACAAGCTAGGCTTCAACAGTATGTGACCCAAGAACTTCCAGATGTTCAAGCTGGATTTAGAAAAGGCAGAGGAAGCACAGGTCAAATTGCCAACATCTGTTGGATCATCGAAAAAGCAAGGGCATTCCAGAAAAACATCTACTTCTGCTTCATTGACTACATTAAAGCCTTTGACTGTGTGGATCACAACAAATTGTGGAAAATTCTTCAAGAAATGGGAATACCAGACCGCATTGCTTGAGAAACCTGTATGAAGGTCAAGAAGCAACAATTAAAACCAGACATGGAACAATGAACTGGTTCAATACTGGGAAAGGAGTACATCAAGACTGTGTATTGTCACCCTGCTTATTTAACTGATATATAGAGTACAACATGTGAAATGCCAGCATGGATGACCCACAAACTGGAATTAAGATTGCCAGGAGAAATATCAGTAACCTCAGATATGCAAATGACACTACCCTAATGGCAGAAAGCAAAGAAGAATTAAAGAGCCTCTTGATGAAAGTGAAAGGGGAGAGTGAAAAAGCTGGCTTAAAACTCAACATTCAAACAGCAAAGATCATCTGGCCCCATCATTCTATGGCAAATTGATGGGGAAAACAATGAGAAAAGTGACAGACTTTATTTTCTTGGACTCCAAAATCACTGCAGACAGTGACTGCAGCCATGAAATTAAGACACTGGGCATGCCTGGGTCCCTATATGTCATAACACATAGCACCAAATCCTTACTCTTATTCCTGCCATGAAAGCCAATTAAAGAGGAAATTTGTCAGAGACAGGTCTGTCTAATATAATACGCAGTTTTCTGAGTCAGATATGTGGTAGATAACAATGTGGCTAATCAAGATCCCAAAGGCAAAAAGAAAAGACACATTTAGAAAGGAGAATAACTCCATTTTGGACATGCTGGATTTTGTTTAAATTATGAGATAGCAAGAAGAAATATCCAGTAGACAATTTGGAGTTGGGATAAAAAGATTGGATTGGAGAAATAAATTTGGGAATCATAATCATAAAAGTGGTAATTGAAGTTGGGATATAAATGAGATCACTAAAACATATACCTAAAAATTGTAAAGAAAAGAGGATAAAAAGAAACACCCAGGGAAACAGCAACATTTAGTAGGCAGAGGAGGAAGAGGAATTGGAGATGTAGATGAAAAGGCATGGCCAGAAAGATGCAGGGAGAGAAGAAGCAAAAAGTACTGGAAGCAAGAATAAGTGGCATTTCAAGCAAAAAGTACTCTACAGTTTGAACTGCAGCAAATTTCTCTAACTGTTCTTTCTTCTTCACTCTCCACAAACCCAATCTCTACACTATAGAGGAGTCAACATTCTGCATGTTAAATCAAAAGATGTAGAAATTTTTTCCCAACATTTATTTATTCATTTGGCTGCACTGGGTCTTAGGCGCAGCATCATGGATTTTTAGTCTTGGCATGCAAACTCTCAGCTGTGGCATGTGGGATCTAATTCCCTGACCAGGGATTGAACCTGGCCCCCTACATTGGGAGCATGGGAGTGTGGCATCTTAGCCACTGGATCAACAGGGCAGTCCCATCACAGTTTAACTTCTAAGTTTTGAAATTTCTTATAGAATATTAAAATATAACAAAGTACAAAGCATAATCAACATGTTCTTGAGTATCTACCAGGCAGCTTAAGATGTAAAATACTGATGACATCAACATTCCCTCTTGTGTTCTCCCCAGCATCTTAGCTCTCCTGAGATAAGTACTTTCTAGAACTTGGAATTTAACATTTCATGCATTTCCATATATTTTCATATTTATGTAGGTATCCCTGTGCAATATAAACAATTATTTTGACTGTTTTAAATTTCTATATAAATGCATCACACTATATGTATACTTTTGCAACTTGCTGTTTTGATCAACATTGTATCATTGATAATGATACATTAGTTCTAGTTTATTCCTTTCCGCTACTGTATAGTACTCCATTATGTGATTATATCACACTTGATGTACCCATTCTTTTATTGATTATTAGGTTGTATTCCAAATTTTTTTGCTTTTATAAACAATGCCTCTATAAATATTCATAGGTATGCTTCCCAACATGCATATCTGAGAGTTTTTCTAGATTTTATAAAATTTGTGCAAATGAGTTACTAATCTGTAATGTATAATCTCCTCAGCACTCAGGATGGCCTGATGGGTACCACCTAGACATCTTCTGAAAGCAGTGAACTCATAGTACCCTACAAATATAATAAGTTTCTATTTGTGTCATGAAGTTTAAAGGAATCATTTGCTAAAGAGATATATTTAACAGAATAATTGGTTTTAGAGTATGTCTTCAGCTTTACTTATTTTGCTAAAATTCTCTTCAAAGGGTTATATTACTCCATGTAGCCTACTCTGTTACTTTCAAATGGAAGAAAAATGAGGCAAATTTCACCCTTCAAGAGGCAGAAATGGTATCAAGAACTGTTCAGATGCAAAGACATTTTACTAGGCTACTGTAGGAATTTTTCAACCAGGTGAGCAAAAGTTTCAGCACTTGCTCTCACAGAGTAGTATTCTTTCTAGGGATGCTCTTCTCACAGCCTGATGAGGCAAACTGGATCTGGGGGTTGCTACCTCTCTCTTGCACTCATTTCTTTCCGAAGCAGACAAGTTTGCATGGATTCTGGAAATTATGCTGTCCTATCCTAAACAAAAGAAATTCACTGCTTGGTCCCGTATGATGAACGGGGAACCTACAAGTGCATAGGCCAAAGCCAAAGAATGAAAAAGTGCATTCGCTGTCACTGTCCCCAGCCATACACTTTCCTCTGGAATATGTAAGGAAGGGGACCTGGCAAGGAAATGGTTCCAATTTTCTTGTATTTCGTTGTCTAATGAATGCTTCCTTTCTTTAAACTTCTCTTTCTCTGTTCCATGGAACAAAGTCTCAGACTTGCCGGCCTTCGTTGTTAATCTCCATTTTTTTTTAATGAGGAAACTGGCCAGAAGAGCTAAGTATCATAGGAGCCAATTGTATGCAAGTTCTCTGGCCGTTCAGCTGTGCCCACTGGAGATCACGGCCTCAGGACAGGAAGCGAGGTCTCTTTCACAGCTGCTCTCTGCTCTCTTCTTACTCCTGTGCCTCTTTGTCCTCACTCCCCTATCCCCCCACCCCTTTTCCCACCCTCCTTCACTTCTCCATGATTTTATAACAGACCTTACATTAGAAGCCACCTTCTTCGAAGCATCTGTGCACTTCACTTTACCGTCAGGAAAGAAAGGGTCTAGCCCAATTTCTCTGCTACCAGAGAAACCAGTTTCTCTGCTACTGCTTCCCACATGTCAGGAGGACATTGGATGTCCAAAACACAGGGCACCAAAAAGTTAATAAAGGAGCTGAAAACTTTTAAATTCAGAACATTTTTTGCCCACCATAATGGGCTCAAAAGCTATAAATTTGAAACGTGAGAATAAGAAATGTGGGACTAAGCCCAGTTCACGAATGAAAATTCCTCTAATAAGCCCAAATTTACATTCTTGTTGTTCAGTCACTCAGTCGTGTCAACTCTTTACAATCCCATGGACTGCAACACACTAGGTTTCCCTGGCCTTCACAATCTCTCAGAGCTTGCTCAAACTCACGTCCATTGAGTCAGTGATGCCATCCAATCATCTCATCCACTATGGCCCCCTTCTCCTCCTGCCTCTATCATTCCCAGCATCAGGCACTTTTCCAATGAGTTGGCTCTTCACATCAGGTGACCAAAGTATTGGAGCTTCAGCTTCAGCTTCAGCATCAGTCCTTCCAATGAATTATTCAGGGTTGATTTCCTTTAGGATTGACTGGTTTGATCTCCTTGCAGTCCAAGGGACTCTCAAGAGTCTTCTCCACCACCACAGTACAAAAGCATCAGTTCTTTTGGTGCTCAGCCTTCTTCATGGTCCAACTCTCACATCCGTACACAACTACTGGAAAAACCATAGCTTTAACTATACAGACCTTTGTTGACAAAGTAATGTCTCTGTTTTTTAATATGCTGCCTAGGTTTGTCACAGCTTTTCTTCCAAGGAGGAAGTGTCTTAATTTCATGGCTGCTGTCACCATCTGCAGGGGTTTTGGAACCCAAGAAAATAAAGTCTGTCACTGTTTCTATTGTTTCCCCATCCATTTGCCATGAAGTGATGGGACCAGATGCCATGATCTTAGATTTTTGAATGCTGAGTTATAAGCCAGCTTTTTCACTCTCCTCTTTCATTTTCATCAAGAAGCTCTTTAGTTCTTCCTCACCTTCTGCCATTAGGGTAGTGTCATCTGCATATCTGAGGTTACTGCTATTTCTCCTAGCAATCTTGATTCCAGCTTGTGATTCATCCAGGCTTGCATTTCACATGATGTACCCTGCATAGAAGTTAAATAAACAGGGCAACAATATATAGCCTTGGGGCACTCCTTTCCCAATTTTGAACTAGTCCATTTTTCCATATCAGTTCTAACTGTTGCTTCTTGACCGGCATACAGTTTTCTCGGGAGGCTGGTAATATGGTCTAGTATTCCCATCTCTTGAAGAATTTTCCACAGTTTGTTGTGATCCACAAAGTCCCTTTGACTTTAGTGCAGTCAATTAATCACACATGTTTTTCTGGAATTCCCTTGCTTTTCTACAATCCAACAGACGTTGGCAATTTAATCACTGGTTCCTCTGCCTTTTCTAAATCCAGCATGAATATCTGGAAGTTCTCAGTTCATGTACTGTTGAATTCTAGTTTGAAGGATATTAAGCATGACCTTGCTAGAATATGAGATGAGTGCAATTGTGAGGTAGTGTGAACGTTCTTTGGCATTGCCTTTCATTGGGACTGGAATGAAAACTGACCTTTTCCAGTCCTGTGGCCACTGCTGAGTTTTCCAAATTTGCTGGCATATTGAGTGCAGCACTTTTATAGCATCATCTTTTAGGATTTTAAATAGCGCAACTGAAATTCCATCACTTCCACTAGTTTTGTTCATAGTAATGCTTCCTAAGGCCCATTTGATTTCACACTCTAGGATGTCTGGCTCTAGGTGAGGGATTACACCATCATGGTTATCGGGTCATTAAAATCTTTTTTGCATAGTTCTTCTGTGTATTCTTGCCACCTCTTCTCAATATCTTCTGCTTCTGTTTGGTTTATACTATTTCTTTATTGTCCTTTATTGTGTCTATTTTTGCATGAAATATTCCCTTGGCATGTCTAATTTTCTTGAGGAGACCACTAGTCTTTCCCATTCTATTGTTTTCCTCTATTTCTTAGAATTGTTCACTTAAGAAGGCTTTCTTATCTCTCCTTACTATACTTTGGAACTCTGTATTCAGATCGGTATATCTTTCCTTTTCTCCTTTGCCTTTCTCTTCCCTTCTGTTTCAGCTATTTGTAAGGCCTCCTCAGACAACCATTTTGCCTTTTTGCATTTCTTTTTCTTGGGGATGGTCTTGATCACTGCCTCCTGTACAGTGTTACAAACCTCTGTTCATAGTTCTTCAGGTACTCTGTGTATAAGATCTAATCTCTTGAATCTATTTGCCACTACCACTATATAATCATAAGGGATTTGATTTAGGTTATACCTGAATGGCCTAGTGATTTTCCCTACTTTCTTCAGTTTAAGTCTGATGTTCGCAATAAGCAGGACATTCAAGTGTTAGTCACTCGGCTGTGTCCGATTCTCATTCAACCCCATGGACTGTAGGCAGGCTCCTCTGTCCATGGGATTTCTCAGGCAAGAATACTGTAGTGGGTTGCCATTCCCTTCTCAAGGGGATCTTCTGGACCCAGGAATCATATTCCGGTCTCCTGCATTGCAGGCAGATTCTTTACCATCTAAGCCAACCAGGTGAGATCCATTTACATTCTAAAATAGCACACGTAAGAAAGCTATACTCCCACTTACAAAGTATACCTATCTTCTAAAAAAAAAAGAGTCATAAATTGAGTATGGAAATTAAAGTTACAGCAATGCACTTCTCTTGGATCCAAATCATAATGACCTCATCTATAATGGAAGAGGAAGAGAGCAAGAACAAAAGTGAGAAAGAGAGACAGAAAGAGGAGCTGAAGGGGTTGGAGGCCGCACAAGGGAGGAAGAAGAGGAGACGACTCAGACATGTACAGAGAGATACCTAAGGCCACAAAACAACTTCTGTTACTTATGGCTTCATACGTAAGCATTTGAACTTCACAAATTCCTAGTCCATATGAATTCTGAGTTAAACACAGGGACTCTCTCTATACCATAATAAAGCCTGTCCTCTTTAAGGGAAGTTGCCAGAAGCAACGTGCCTCTAACCATGGGACATATCCTGTCACTGTTTTTCAAACGGAACCTCTACTGAAGTGAACTTCAATGACAGGATATGATCCAGCTCCAAGACGTGTTTCCCAAGGCAGCTTCATGCTGTGAGAGCTGGGCCACAGAGCATGAAGCAGACCAAATAAGTCGTGGTCATCAGGGGTAGGGGTGGGGAAACAGGTAGAAATGAAACTAACCACATTACTCATTCTGACCACATTACTCATTGGATATATTGTACAAATTTAACAATTTAAGGAATAAAGGAAGAAAAGACTGCAGGCCATTTTATTTCCTCCCTTCTTTCTTTTAGAAAACGTGATGTATTTTAATATCCCATCCATTCTAAAACTCATACTTATGCATATGCTTTCCAATGAAACTATAATTTCTCTTATTCATTTATTCAGTCAGTAAACTCTGGTCAAGAACTTACTAAAGTTTCTTGGGTGCCTAATATGTGCTATTATTTGCTTCTGTGTGTGTTAGTTGCTCAGTGGCGTCTGACTCTTTGCAACCCCATGGACTACAGGCCAGGAGGCTTCCATGTCCATGGAATTCTCCAGGTGCGAATACTGGAGTGGGTAGCCATTCCCTTCTCTGGGGGATCTTCTGGACCCAGGAATCAAACCCACGTTTCCTGCATTACAGGCAGATTCTTTACTTCTGAGCCACCAGGGAAGCCCCCCAATATGTGTTATACATGAAGATTTAGAACTTTAAAGGCTCATGTATTTCATGGTCCCAGGCCTTCTTCTCTAAAGATGCTCTTGCTATGTGCCTTGAAAAAAATACCCACATTCCTCTATCCTAGCACCCACCATCCTGCTTGTGGTTCTTCTTCCAAGACACTAAGCTCCCAGAGGACAGGAACATTATAGAAACACAATGTTATGTCTCAGATCCATGCTGCCAGGTTGCTCATTATCAGCTAAAGGCAGTATTTAGAATTAAAGCTTAAAGACTTCTATGGAGCCATCTTCTTGGGGAGATTTTTAAATCTATTACACCTGCCATCTGTAAATACCTAGGATAGAATAATAACTTGAGCACTTCAATAAAAAATCCTATTACAAATCTGAAAAGAATAAATTCTCACATTTAGCACACAGAATATCCAGTGTACATTAGTATTTTAAATTAGACTGGAAGCTAAAAAATAAATGGTAAATTTTCTTTACATTGTAGCACCCTAGATGATCTGTAGATATGACCTTCCATATCTACATTTCTATGATTCAGAAATTTAGCCATCTAATTATAATAAGCATAACTAGCTAGCAGTTTTGAGGAACCAACATTCTGATGTAATAAAGGCATATTCAAAGTAGCCAAGCAAGCCAAAGTTCAAAGAATAAAAATGTGTGTGTGTGTGTGTGTGTGTGTGTGTGTGTGTGTGTGTGTAATTACCCTAAATAGAAGACAAATAAGGAAAGGTAATTTTCTTTTCCCACCACTGGATTATGTCTCACTTACAGGAGATGCTCAGTAATGTTTACTAAATTAATGAAAAAATGTGCAATTAACTGTTGAGATGCCGTAATGTTAAAAAGCAAGGTAGACAAAGACTGTAGATAAGAAAGCCTTTGACATGAACTCAAGAAATGTTACAGTAAAAGGAATATGAGCTCAGTTAGATAAAACTGGGGCCTGGATTTAAATCTGAAACATGAAACAATAGAAAAATGGGTGCAAGCAAGTGAAAAACAGTGGGTTTTGTTATGCTTTGTTTTGTTTTGTTTTGTAAAAGGCTGGTAGAGATTGCACCCCAGACAGAGCTTTGAGGAAAGGCGTACTCCTCTGAACATAGTGGAAAAAACTTTAGACTTTCTCTCAGTATTATAAAGTTGAATAAATAAGTTAGTCTCTCAAAACTTTCTTTTTCTTTTTAATGGATGTAATACCACCTATATAGGTTTAAGGATTAATTGATGTAACATATGTAAAAGTATCTGCAACCTTAGACACTCAATGAATCTTCTTTCCTTCTTTCTTCCAGCTCACCCAGACTTCTGGAAACCTCCTGACCAGAGCTGTATAACAGAACTTTTTGTGATGATAGAAATGTTCTGTATAACCAACAACCAATATAGTAGCCTTCAGCCACATGTAGCAGTTAAACACTTGAAATACGGCTACTGTGAATGTAAATTTTAATGTTAGGTAATTGTGATTTAAATTAAAATAGTCACATGTGGCTAGAGGCTACCACCATGAAATGCAGCCACAGACCAGCACTGTGCAACAGAAGCTACTAATAATGTAAATATTTAAAAGTGGCTATCGAGCACTTGAAATGTGGCTAGTAGGGTAAATGAGGAACTGAATTTTTTACTTTACTTCATTGATATTCATTTTAATTTAAATAGCCCCATGCAGCTGGCGGTTATAAATACCAAAAAACACAACTCTAGACCAAAGTTTCTCAAATCTTGAAGTGTTAGTCGCTGAGTCATATCTGACTCTACGCGATCTCATGGACTGTAGCCTGCCAAGCTCCTCTATCCATGGGGATTCTCAGGCAAGAATACTGGAGTGGGTGGCCATTCCCTTCTCCAGGGGATGTTCCCAACACGTGGATCAAACCCTGGTCTCCCGCACTGCAGGCAGACTCTTTACTGTCTGAGCCACTGGGGAAGCTTGGTATGAATCACCTGACAATCTTGTTAAATTATATGCTCTGATTTAGTAGATTTGGAGAGAAGTCTGAGATTCTGCATTTCAAACACTCTCAGAGGATGCCTATGATGCTTGTCCCTGGACCACTTTTGAGTTGTAAGCCTCTGCAGTTGTTGTTCAGTTGCTCATTCGTATCTGACTCTTTGTTACCCCACAGACTGCAGCACTCAAGCTTCCCTGTCCATTACCAAATCCTGGAGCTTGCTCAAACTCATGTCCATTGAGTTGGTGAAGCCATCCAACCATCTCATCCTTTGTTCATCCCCTTCTCCTCCTGCTTTCTATCTTTTCCAGCATCAGGGTCTTTTTCAATGAGTCAACTCTTTGCATCTGGAACTTCAGCTTCAGCATCAGTCCTTCCAATGAATACTCAAGATTGATTTCCTTGCAGTCCCAGGGACTCTTAAGAGTCTTCTTCAACATCACAGTTCAAAAGCATCAGTTCTTCAGCACTCAGCCTTCTTTACGGTCAAACTCTCACATCCATACATGACTACTGCTAAAGCCATGGCTTTGACTAGACAGACCTTTGTTGGCAAAGTAATGTCTTTGCTTTTTAATATGATGTCTAGGTTTGTCATAGCTTTTCTTCTAAGGAGCAAGTGACTTTTAATTTCATGGCTGCAGTCACCATCTGCAGTGATTTTGAAGCCCAAGAAAATTAAGTCTTTCATTGTTTCCATTGTTTCCCCATCTATTTGCCATGAAGTAATGGGACTGGATGCCTAGATCTTAGGTTTTTGAATGTAGAGTTTTAAGACAGCTTTTTCATTCTCCTTTGTCGCCTTCATCAAGAAGCTCTTTAGTTCCTCTTTGCTTTCTGCCATAAGGGTAGTGTCATCTGCATATCTGAGGTTAGTGCTACTTCTTCTGGCAATCTTGATTCAAGCTTGTGATTCATCCAGCCTGGCATTCTGCATGATGTATGCTGCATATGAAAGGTCATTGCTGAACCACAAAAGACAACAGGATTCTTGGCCTCCAAAGGAGAAGAATTCATTCCCAGGCCAGAGACGAAGCTTGATCACACAGAGCTTTTGTGTAAAAAAGTTTTATTAAAGTATAAAAAGACAGAGAAAGCTTCTGACATAGACATCAGAAGGGGCCAGAAAGAGTGGCCCTTAATTAGCATTAGCAATGGAGTTATATACATTTTACTTATTACAATGAGTCAAAAGAATGTCTGGATGTTATAAAGACCTTACTAGACCCACTCCCATAATTTACATTTTAAGAATATAGGATTAGCCAGAAGGTTTTTTCCAGAAACTATCCTCAAGCAGGATATATTATTGTTATATAATCCTAAGAAATGTAGAGGAAAAAAAGTTTGTCCTTTCCTCCTCCTTGAGAATTCCAAACCCTTACCTCCTTCTCAAGAACCCCAGACCCCTCTCTCCTTGGGGACCACCGGACTTCTTATCAACCTGCCTAGGAATTGACTCTCTCACATACAAGTTAAATAAGCAGGGTGACAATATACAGTCTTGACGTACTCCTTTCCCAGTTTGAACCAGTCCGTTGTTCCAGTCCAAGGCTCTACATAGTGCTTTCAATTCTGAGCTCTCTCAACTCTGAATCCATGGAACTAGTGGCAGCAATGCATGAGCTATTTAGGAGCTGTTTTTGACACTTCAAAAAGCTTAACAGCACTTTGGACTCTTTCTGGCAAGAATGCAAAAATGATACATTATTTATGGTGTGGAGAGGTACAATTTCTAGCAATTTTATTTCTAGGAAAACACCCCAAAGATAATCTAGGGAAAAGGTGTATATACAGGCTATTGACTGCAGCATTATTTATAAAATCTAAAGAGAAAATCCTATATGTCTTTCAATAGTGTTGCAGGAAAGAAAGTGGGCCTGACAGGATGGTCACTTCCTAGGTCTCAAGTGAGTGTCTGGAACGGCTGCCAAGCGTGGGTTCTTGGGTCCACACAGGAAAGAATTCAAGCGCTAACCACAGTGAAAGAAGCTTTACTCAGGGCAAAACACCCACAGACAGAGTACGCGCCACCTCAGAAGATGAGAAGCACCAGGGTACAGCGTTGTTGGTTTTTATAGGGGTGGGTAATCTCATAGGCTAATGAGTGGGAAGATTATTCCAACTATTTTGTGGAAGGGATGGGGATTTCCAGGAATTGGGCCACTGCCCACTTGTCCGTCTTTTACAGTCCAGTCTCAGAACGGTCATGTCATTTGGCTGGTCTATTACAATGAGTGTATACTGAGTCTTAAGGTCTAGTGGAAGTCAGTCATCTGCCATCTTAGATCTAGCTGGTTCTAACCAGTTTATGTCCTGTCCTCAATGGCTGTCATTCTTTTGAAGGTTATGTCCCGCTGCCTTCCTACCTCAGGGAACTAGCTTAATACAAAAGAGCACTATGTAGCTATAAAAAGCAAAGCAAGTATCTCTATACACTCTATAAAATGACTGCCAGGATATACTAAAATATAAGTGTGGAGGAAAATGGGTATGGAATGCAAACATTTACCTATATTTGTTAATATTTTTAAGTGAAAACAGGTAACTGCTTTTAAAGCTACCTATAAGTCAGAAGAGAGAAAAAGTAAGAAATATATTATGTCTGAATACGCTTTGGTTTATAGATTTGTCTTAGGAACCATTTTACATAACTATAAACCAAAATTTTAATTTTAAAGTAAGCTACATATAAAATTAAAAACAAAATGTTAAATGAACTTAAAACGATGTCTTAAGTTGCTGGCAAAACCCAATAGGAATTATTTCAAATGACTTTAAAACATACTAATTTGTGACAACCCAGAATGGTGGGTTGGAGTGCAAGGTGAGAGGGAGTTTCAGGGGACAAATGTATACCTACAGCTGATTCATGCTGATGTATGACAGAAACCAACACAATGCAATGTTGTAAAGCAATTATCCTTCAATTAGAAATAAACTTTTTTTAAAAAATACATTAATTTGTTAGTAAGTTCTTAATAGAATACACTATAGGAACAATAAGAACTGCAAAATGCCTTAAACACCTTGAGAGGTAGTATAAATATTATTTTGAAACTGTATGCATATTGTGGAATAAAACAAGTAAGAAAAGATATTAATGTATTGATTTCTGGTGCAGGAAAAAGACTGGAACCCCAGTCACACCAAATGCCAAGAAATTTTAGTGAAATCATGACAAAAAGACCGTCTAGGCACCAATAAGAGCAACTACACTGGATTGAAACACCTCTAGTATGTTTGAATCTGTGAAGCAGGGCTTTCCTTATGGTGCAGTGGTAAAGAATCTGCCTGCCAATGCAGGGACACAGGTTAGATCCCTGGTCTGGGAAAATTCCACATGCCACAGGGCAACTAAGCCCATGCACCACAACTACTGGGCCCGTGAGCTGCAGCTACTGAAGCCTGCACACCTGGAGCCTGTGCTCGGCAGCAAGAGACTGCACTGCAATGAGAAGCCTGTGCACTGCACCAAGAGCAGGCCTGGCTCTCTGCAAATAGAGAAAGCCTGAGGGTGCAGCAGCAAAGACACAGCACAACCAAAAATAAATAAATAAATAAAATTCTTGTTATTAAGAAAAAGAGGAAAATCATTCCTGATTCTCTTTCTCTGGGAAACCCCCAACCTATCTGCCTACAATTAACCATCTTTGGTGGATGCTAGAGAACCAGTCTGGGCTTCCCAGGTGGCTCAAAGGCTAAAGAATCCACCTGCAAGGCAGGAAACTCAGGTTCAATCCCTGGGTCAGGAAGATCCCCTGAAGAAGGGCACTGCAACCCACTCTGGTATTTTTGCCTGGAGAATTCCATGGACAGAGGAGCCTGGCAGGCTAGTCCATAGGGTCACAAAGAGCTGGACACGACTGAAGCAACAGCACACACGCACACAGGGAACCAGTCTGTGATTTTGAAAACTGGTAAATAGAGGGAAAGAAGCAAGCATTTATCCCGCCCTTCCTATACACATCATACCTCAGGGTAATGAGCTGATGACGGGAAGTTCATCTTTGTAGAAATACGTATATAATAAATAAACATGGAATGACAGAAAGAGAATATAATTTTACAACTCCTAATAAAATAATGACTCTAGGCGATAAAACTCCATAGTTCCTAACATAACAGAAAAAAAGACATGCAAACATTAGGCACTTCCTGAAGACAGCACACAATATCTACAAAATTGTCTTGCCAAAACTGGAGAACCACGAGGTTTTTAATAGGGGCCCACGGATCAGGTCCATGAAAATATTCTGGGAAATACATGAACTTGGATGTGCAAAAAATACATCCTGATCTTCAGTAACATTAAACTGTAGTTTAAATTCCCTTCAACTGCAAACATAGGTAACAAATTATAGAGGTATTACTATTAGCGGTGCCTTTAACTTTGCTGCCAAAGATTTTACAGACATTTTCATATCATACTGTGGGCTGGAATTTCAAAACATCATTACTACTCCAAAACAATGGTAGGTAAAGACCCATTGTGAGACCTTTAATCTAACATATTTTTTTAAAGAGAGCACACATATTAACATCATATTGTGTTTTTAATAATTTATTACCTAAATAGAGAGAATAGGTTTCCTCTATAATCCTATGTATTTTATTTTTTGCATTTAAAAACATTATTCTGAGAAGGAAATACTGTAAACCCACCAGATACAGTCAGCAAAACCCAGAGCGTGGAAAACTCTCTAGCACATATGGACTGTTTCTTTAAAAATAAACTGCAAGAGACCAGACGTGCTTGGGTTGCCTGACTGGCCTTTCTTATAAGTTTTCAGAAAACAGAAGCACAATAGTTGGAGTCCAAGCACTCTTGTGATGGTCTCCAGGTACTGTGTGAGAGGAAAGGAGAGGGTGCCCCTGGAATCATCTTCCTCTTCGATGTCACTCCCCTTCCCTTCTCCCTTATCCTCTGTCTCAGACATTTCTAATTCTTCCCCTCCCCATGTCTTACATCATTTCCCAGGAGATAAAGTGTATCCTTCCCTGGTTTGCCAACTGGTCAGGTTCTCAGTGTGAACCTTTCAAACAGGACCTGGTAGCTAAGACAGTACTGGGAAAATTTCAGCCACTGCTTGAAAGTCTGGAGCGGCTCAGTGCGTCTGGAGCAAACCCACTACCTTGTATCTTTGAGTGCCAGCTGCATCTTCGGGATAAACGGTTCTGAGGTTGGGCTGAACAACAGCACAATGAATTTGTCAGGCAGCTGGAGGTTAGTAAGCCAGGCTTTGTGGCAAAATTTTACCAAGCTGTGGCTGCTACAGCTGCTGAAGAATGCTAGGCATTAAAAATCAAAGAAGATAACCAGAGCGAATAGAGTCAAGGCCACAACTTTACTATGAGAACTTCAAACATGTCACTTAAAGATCTGGAGATGGTGTCCCAATCAGCTGATGGAACTCGATGACCAGTACAGGCCTGGTGATTTCAACAGCCTATCAGCTGGACTCCTAGTGTAAATGTTTTCCATTTAAGCAAATCCAGATCAGCAGCCTGCCTCCTAACTTACTTCTTTCCAAGAGAAGTCAAACCCTCAAGAATTTAAAGATTTCTTTGGTAACTATAATCAAAAGGAATCTACCCATTATAACTCAAGCTTATTGTTAGCCTACAAGGGTATCAAACACAGCTCTTGAACTCCAGAAATGAAAGAATGGCCAAAAAAGGTCATGTTTTTATAATTTAGCTAGGTTCAGATACCTGGTTTTACCACCACTACCAAATTCTAGCAGAATTATCAGACTTCCTAACTACTAGCTTTTCCAGTTATGATTTAGTAAAAGTATGAAAAAAATCAGATTACACCTTTCTGCACACTGATGCTTGTCTGGGTCTAAGTAACAGTGACTTTTCTTCTAAAGTATATGTGACATCCTTGGAGCTGGCAGCAAATAGTCTTATTCTATAAGCTTGCTCTACAACAATAAACAATATGAAAACAAGTGATACTCTTTACAAGTTGATGGGCTTATTTTTTATATCAAAATAAAGAATAAATTTTGAGAACCAAAAAAATAAATAAACTGCAAGAATAAAAGAGCCAAAAAAGAAAAAGACAATAGAAAAGAGCCAAGAGGAAGAGGAAACATATAGAAGAAAGAGATGCAGATATAACAATCGTTAAAAGGCATGGTACTTACATGCATCTTTAGATAAACAAACTATTTTAAAAATTAAGTTATAATTGGGGAAACTTGAACATAGACTAGCTATATGATAGTAAGGAATTATTGCTAATTTTTAGGTGGAATAATAGTACTCTGACTATGTTTCTTAAGTCTTTATCTTACATGTTGAGATTAATACTGAAATATTTATGCATGAAATTATATGATGCTTGAGATTTACTTTAGGATAATCCAGGAGGGATGAAGTGAAGAAGTATGAAAGAAATGAGCTGATAATTATCGGTTGATCTGTGTATCACAGCAGGTAATAGTCTCTACTTTTATTTAAATGTTCCCATAATTTTTTAAAGCCTAACAGAAACCTCACATTTACCCACGATAAGACTATTCAGACAAACCCAAATATCATATTTACTTACTTTCAGTTATAATTGTACCAACCAAATGTGGGAACACTCATTTTCTCTTACTAATTAATCAGAAGCTTTAGTGTCTGATTAGTTAAAAGAGAGAGAAAAAAATAAAAATTCATTATTATTTAACAAATACAATTTTTAAAATTTCAGATTATAAAATTCTGGGGAGAGAAGTAATGAAAACAGGTTTATAATGGAGGAAAACCTAGATTGCTGATCTAATAAAATGTCTCATATAATATTCTATTTAGTATGTATTTAGCTCACCAGATAGGTTGTAGTACGAAGTCAAGTGGGCCTTAGGAAGCATCACTACAAAGAAAGCTAGTGGAGGTGATGGAAATCCAGCTGACACATTTCCGATCCTAAAAGATGATGCTGTTAAAGTTCTGCAATCAATATGACAGCAAATCTGGAAAACTCAGCAGTGGTCACAGGACTGGGAAAGGTCAGTTTTCATTCCAATCCCTAAGAAAGGCAACACCAAAGAATGTTCAAACTACCGCACATCTGCACTCATCTCACACGCTAGCCAAGTAATACTCAAAATTCTCCAAGCTAGACTTCAACAGTACCTGAATTGAGAACATCCAGATGTTCAAGCTGGATTTAGAAAAGGCAGAGGAACCAAAGATCAAATTGCCAACATCCACTAGGTCATAGAAAAAGCAAGAGAATTCCAGAAAAACATCTACTTTGGCTTTACTGACTACACTAAAGCCTTTGACTGTGTGGATCACAAGAAACTGTAGAAAATTCTTCAAGAGATAGGCATAACACACCACCTTACCTGCCTCCTGAGAAATCAAGGAGCAACAGTTAGAACTGGACATGTAACAAAGGATTGGTTCCAAATTGGGAAAGGAGTACATCAAGGTTGTATATTGTCACCCTGTTTATTTTACTTATATGCAGAGTACATCATGCAAAATGCCAGGCTGGATGAAGCACAAGCTGTATCAAGATTGCCGGGAGAAATATCAAAAACCTCAGATATGCAGATGACACCACCCTTATGGCAGAAAGTGAAGAAGAACTAAAGAGCCTCTTCATGAAAGTAAAAGAGGAGAGTGAAAAGCTGACTTAAAACTCTACATTCAAAAACTAAGATGTTGGCATCTGGTCCCATCACTTCATGGCAAATAGATGAGGAAACAGTGGAAACAGTGAAAGACTTTATTTTCTTGGGCTCCAAAATCACTGCAGATGGTGACTGTAGCCATGAAATTAAAAGTCACTTGCTCCTTAGAAGAAAAGCTATGGCAAACCTAGATAGTATATTCAAAAGCAGAGATCTTACTTTGCCGACAAAGGTCTGTCTAATCGAAGCCATGGCTTTAGCAGTAGTCATGTATGGATGCGAGAGTTGGACTATAAAGAAAGCTGAGCACCAAAGAATTGAGGCTTTTGAACTGTGGTGTTGAAGAAGACTCCTGAGAGTCCCTTGGACAGCAAGGAGATCCAACCAGTCCATCCTAAAGGAAATCAGTCCAGAATATTCACTGGAAGGACTGATGCTAAAGCTGAAACTCCAATACTTTGGCCACCTGATGCAAAGAAATGACTCATTGGAAAAGACCCTGATGCTGGGCAAGATAGCACCTGATGTAAAGAAATGACTCATTGGAAAAGACCCTGATGCTGGGCAAGATAGAACGCAGGAGAAGGGGATGACAGAGGACGGGGTGGTTGGACGGCATCACCAACAAGACAGACATGAGTCTGAGCAAGCTCCAGGAGTTGGTGATGGACAGGGAAGCCTGGAGTGCTGCAGTCCACGGGGTTACAAAGAGTCGCACATGACTGAGCGACTGAACTGAACTGAACTGTAGGTTGTAGGCTCTTGCCAAATTATTACCATTTCTCTAGACCTATAGAATTTAAAGGCTCAAGAGACAGTTTTCTATGACAGTTAACCTGGAGTATCCTCTAATGCACATTAATGAAGTCTCCTTTATGTACAGTTGGGAAGGTCCCTTGGAGGAGGAAATGGCAACCCACTCCAGTATTTTTGCCTAGAGAATCCCTTGGACAGAGGAGCCTGGTGGGCTACAGTACATGGGGTCACAAAAAGTCGAACACAACTGAGCAACTAATATAATATATTTATATACAGGAGCAAGGGTCCATTGACAATCAGTCCTAACTGCTTGGAGGTCAGATACCAAGAGTAGAAGAAAAGACGTCATGAAATAAGGGGAGACTTTCTTTGTCTTTGTCCTAGATCCACCAAACAACATCAGGTCTTGTAGTTCCTAAGTAGATTTTTCAGTTGGGATGATTTCACTGTAACCAGCTGTCAAATTTAGCAGTGACTATTCTTGTTATAAATTGTTGTGCTTAGCCACTCAGTCCTGTCCAACTCTTTGAGACCCTATGGACTATATAGCCCACCAGGCTCCTCCATTCCTGAGAATCTCCAGGCAAGAATACTGGTTGAGTGTGTAGTTCCCCTCCCAACCCTTGGGATCTTCTCAACCCAAGGATCAAACCCGCATCTCCTGCATTGCAGGTGGATTCTTTACCATCTCAGCCACTAGGGAAGCCCTCATTATAAATTAATACATTTATTTTCAAGTATAAATGTAAGTTTCAACAGCAAGAGCCCCACTTTCTCTAAAGCCCAATCACGCCCAAATGAACTGACCATGATGTTCCAGATATACAGAAGTAGGAAATTTCCCGAGGAACAGGAATTCAGAAATTCAGCTATCAGCTTTCTTATCTACAATGTTAGAAGGATGTTCATAAAATTTTGCCATAACCACAATCTATCATTTAATGAAGTAATGAAGCAAGTGTGTCCAAAAGTTGCCCCATAAATCATAGCAGCTATTATATTTTCTATTTATTACTGTTAAACAGAATAATAGAATAAGGCCCTTCAAAATTAGCAAAACATTTTTCTCTGCTTACCATCACCATATGTCATAGTGAACTTCTTACACTAGAAGGGGAGGGGGAAAGCTAACCAGTTCTGTGGTACTCTATGACAATACAACGAGGTTTGGAGAAGAGCAAACTTAGGATGGGTATAGGTGCAGCAAGGACCAGAATTACATTCAGTCTCTTTAGTTGTAACTCAGGATGTATTCAACCAAAATTAACTTCAACCTCTGAGCCTTAACAACTCTCTTCTAGTTTCTGAAACTCTCATTCCATTCTGACTCTGCAGAAACATGAAAGGGCCTAGAGCCAAAGGAAACTAGTGAAAGAGGTAAGAAATCAATGACTAGATTGGTAGATGGATCAAATTACCTGATTGAACCTTAAAATTAACAGAGCATTTGGGTGGGATCATAGGACTTTGGTTGTTTTCTTCTTTATCAAATTTGTACATAGCAAGTTTTCTAACAATGAGAAATCTATTTTTAAAAATCTGTTCTTTCTTTAAAAGCCTGTGGAGTCTGAAGGGACCAGAAGAGGCCGTGCAGACTAACGTTAGAAGACTTCTTTGACTCTTCATTTTGAATCCTTGTGCTAAGGTGGACTCATCTGTCACCATCAAGTATCATCTTCTTTCATTCACTCTAAAGAACCATATCAAAATACCTTACTTTATGTGTTTTATAGTGTCTTGCAAGATACAAAAACGTCTCTCTACCTTCTTTGATTTTTGATCCATTTGACAGTGCTGTGGAGTTACAGATGAAGAAACTGAGGCTGAGAGTGATGAAATCGGTCACCTAACTGATGTTGGTTCAAAAGTAGCAGAATTAGGTACAAAATACAAGGCCCCAGCACTAAATAGAGTGCTTCTGCTAGCCCACTATGTTCCCTCCTATGTGATTCTGTTAAAATAACTTAAAGTAGAGGATTCATCTCTTCTTTTTTTCTCTAACCAAATATCTGACAAAAATGGATAAGGTGGCAAAAATACAAACTGGATAATACCCTGAACTGAACTGAATTGAATGCCATCTCTTTCTATAAATGCCTGACTTCTCATCTAATCATTGAATATGACTTCAAATTATATTTTCCCATATATTTTATATTAGATAAAATATTCTATAATAACTATACTCAGTTTGCATAGAATTAAATCAGTTATTATAGAATTACAATTATTTTACATATTTCTCAGAATTTTATTTGTAAATATATCCTAACACATGCCAAGCAATTTAATAAATACTGTGCACAATACTGAAGTATGCAAATTTTGGCAATACCTGGCAACTCTAATCATTGCAATATCATCCCACAGCCACTATGAGGATACCAATATTAAGTCCTGTAGAAAATCAGAGTTAAGCAAAAACAGAAAAATATACACACAACCACATACACACACATCCTCACACAAATAGAGAAGTGTGGATGGAGAAAATAGCCAACTGAGGTATTTTTCAATAACTGCACCTATAATAGAAAGCTGCAGCTTGTTCGAGGAAGCTGATCTATCTCAGTTCAGTTCAGTTCAGTTTCTCAGTCATGTTCGACTCTGTGACCCCATGGACTGCAGCATGCCTGGTTTTCCTGTCTTTCACCATCTCCTGAAGTTTGCTCAAACTCATGTCCGTCAAGTCGGTGGTGCCATTCAACCATCTCATCCTCTGTCAACTCCTTCTCCTCCTACCTTCGATCTTTCCCAGCATCAGGATCTTACCCAGTGAGTCAGTTCTTCACATCAGGTAGCCAAAGTATTGGAGTTTCAGCTTCAACATTAGTCTTTCCAATAAACACTCAGGACTGATTTCCTTTAGGATAGACTGGTTTGACCTCTTTGCAGTCCAAGGGACTCTCAAGAGTCTTCTCCAACACCACAGTTCAAAAGCATCAGTTCTTCAGCAATGATCTAATCAAGTTTGTACCTGGGTCTTTTTTTCAGGAGTGAGCTAGGCTTTGCAGTAGTATACTACTCCTACCTAGAGACTGCTTAGTGAAAATAGTCCAACCTGGCAGGTAACTGCTACAACCCATGGTGACGTTTATTACCATCTTCTTATTAGTACCCTTTTCAATTTGGCAAAATTTTTTAGTCCACTGGACTGGAAGAAACACAAGCTGGAATCAAGATTTCCGGGAGAAATATCAATAACCTCAGACACAGAGATGACACCACCCTTATGGCAGAAAGTGAAGAGGAACTAAAAAGCCTCTTGATGAAAGTGAAAGAGGAAAGGGAAAAAGTTGGCTTAAAGCTCAACATTCAGAAAGCAAAGATCATGGCATCCGGTCCCATCACTTCATGGGAAATAGATGAGGAAACAGTGGAAACAGTGTCAGACTTTATTTTGGGGGCTCCAAAATCACTGCAGATGGTGACTGCAGCCATGAAATTAAAAGACGTTTACTCCTTGGAAGAAAAGTTATTTAAAAAAGGAAGAAAAGTTATTAAAAAAAAAAAAAGAAAGAAAAGTTATGGCCAACCTAGACAGCATATTCAAAAGCAGAGACATTACTTTGTCAACTAAGGTCCCGTCTAGGCAAGGCTGTGGTTTGTCCTGTGGTCATGTATGGATGTGAGAGTTGGACTGTGAAAAAGGCTGAGCACTGAAGAATTGATGCTTTTGAAATGTGGTATTGGAGAAGACTCTTGAGAGTCCCTTGGACTGCAAGGAGATCCAACCAGTCCATTCTGAAGGAGATCAGCCCTGGGATTTCTTTGGAAGGAATGATGCTAAAGCTGAAACTTCAGTACTTTGGACACCTCATGCAAAGAGTTGACTCATTGGAAAAGACTCTGATGCTGGGAGGGATTGGGGGCAGGAGGAGAAGGGGACGACAGAGGATGAAAAGGCTGGATGGCATCACTGACTCAATGGACATGAGTCTGATTGAACTCCAGGAGTTGGTGATGGACAGGGAGGCCTGGCGTGCTGTGATTCATGGGGTCGCAAAGAGTTGGACATGACTGAGTGACTGAACTGAACTGATACCATATCAGAATCTCAGAATATAGAAAAATAATAGAGAGCCTGCCTTCATGAAATTCACAATACAACAGTGAAGAAAAACAGTAAAGAAATAATTGAGTGAGTGAGTGATAGTCACTCAGTCGTGTCTGACTCCTTGTAACCCTATGGACTATAGCCTACCAGACTCCTCTGTCCACGGAATTCTCCAGGCAAGAATACTTGAGTGGACTGCTATTTCCTAATCCTTCCTTCTCCCTCACTAGGGCTTTTGGCTGTGTCTTTTGGCTTAACACCCATTAAGAAGTGATCCCAGTTTTCAGGTAACAGAACAGGAGTTCCTGTTCCTTTCTCTTAACCTGAGCAGCTTAGCGAAGTCAGGGAATAGGAATAGGAAAGGGAATCACTTCTTAATGGGTGTTAAGTTAAAAGACACAGCCAAGAGCCCAAGAGCAGGAGAAGGAAGGATTACTACTTGCAGCGAGTAAGAACAACAGGTATCTTTCCCGAAGCAGTGTCTCACCAACAACAAAGCTGGAGAAGCTTGAAGCTAAGGGTTCACATATATTCATGAAGGGACTTGAGCAGAGAAGAAGTCAGCACAGAATTGGAACTAAGGTTGGTAAAGTCCAAGCTTTAGTTGACTGAAATCTCCAGGGTCAGAAAAGGTCAACATCATCATTCCTTAGATTCCAGTAGATCTGGTGATTGAGCATGTGGTCGGAGGAGGGGTAGGTTCCACAAAACAGACCAAGAACCCACAGACTGGCTGTCTTTGCCACTGAAACATAACTGGGACTCTATAACTGATTTATTCCTTAGCTATTGTTACTTTTCTTGCCTAAGAACACATTTGTTCTTTTGTCCTTAAGATCATTAAATACTGAGACCTGATCAAGGATTATGGTCAGGCTTAGATCACAAAATAGCTTAGGCCTTGCTCTAATGTCAAGAAAACCATGCCTGGTTCTCTTTCTCCAGGGACCCTCTGCCTTATCTGCTTATAGGTCCCAGCAGACAGTGGTATTATGAATTCTCCAGCACGCCTGGAGCCTAGCTCATCCAAAGAAATTAGCAGCTACCAAATCTCTTTCAAACGTGTGGAACAACCTAAAAGAGAACCAATTATTGGTTGATTATTTCAAACACGGACCATGTGCAAAGGTGAGGGTTAGATGAGTTGAGAAATGTTTTCTTGATATTTTATTAATTATTGCTTACATTTGTACCAGCGTCCAGATGGTCTCTGTGCTCTAAAGTTATTTTTTTTTTTAAACTGGAACCAACTTTATACTCTATCACCAAATGTACTAGACAGAATAATGTCTCCCAAAATATCTCCATGCCCTAGTACCCTGGAACCTATGAATAGTTCACCTTATGTGGTACAATATTATGATAAGAAATATATATTTTAGTCTTGGCTCCTGGCCAAATCTTAAAGTCCTTATAATTTCCTAAATGATAAGACTGAAAGGGGACTTCCCTGGTGGTCCAGTAGCAAAGACTCTGCATTCCCAACTTTTGAGGGCTGGGTTCCTTCCCAGGTCAGGGAACTAGATCCCACATGCCCTAAACTAAAGCAAGATTTCACATGCCACAGTAACAATCGAAGATCCAGCATGCTGCAACTAAGACCCGAGGCAGCCTAATTAATTAACTAATTTTTTAAAAAGAGAGTTGTTCAGTTGCTCAGTCATTTTCGACTCTTTGTGACCCTATGGACTGCAGCACACTAGGCTTCCCTGACCTTCACCACCTCCCGGAGCCTGCTCAAACTCATGTCCATTGTGTTGGTGATGCCATCCAACCATCTCATTCTCTGTCGTCCCCTTCTTCTGCCTTTGATCTTTCCCAGCATCAGAGTCTTTTCTAATGAGTCAGCTTCCTGCATCAGGTGGTCAAAGTATTGGAGCTTCTGCTTCATTACCAGTCCCAACAATGAATACTCAGGATTGATTTATTTTAGGATGGACTAGTTGGATCTCCTTGCAGTCCAAGGGACTCTCAAGAGTTTTCTCCAACACTACAATTCAAAAGCATCAATTATTTGATGCTCAGCC